>OX438911.1:6231183-8811614 GCA_949316265.1 Diarsia mendica | reverse complement strand
TTTTGAGACCAACGACACAGTCCGTGAATTTCCCGTCTATAAACTTCGTCACCCCTCAGGAATTGATCCTCTATAAATCCAGCCATGTTTTATTCTTCAGTGGTTTAGGCTTTACAGAGTCTATCACTCAGTCAGCCTGTTTTATGTGCTCAAAAGATTTATCTTTTAGCTCCGGACACAAAATGTTTTCCCATGGAACATCAGTTGTGGGTTAACGAGTTGCAACTGCAAAAAGCCACAAACAGTTGCGGCTAGTAGCAGTTTGCGGTGGTGTTAATAGCTTTTGTTCACAACAAACTGATCTTGGCGACACTTTATCCATTAAAGGGTTTCTAGTCTGTGGAATCTTTTGTTTACGATTTATGTTGATGGCTACACCTACCCTTTTATCTAAGGTTCTTGTATGCTGGAGAAGAATTAAAGTAAAGTATTATAAGAAAAACGCAAATAAGTACCTACTCATACAGGATGAGTTTGTTCTAGAGTGCCGGCTATTTATAACTTTGAGTAAAAAAAAAAATCACTTTATTTTAATGTTTTTTTGTTGTTTAGATTTCTTTGGTTAGACCTACTGAACGCTGTGTTAAAATTTGTCCACCTATTTTAATGGGATCTTATATATAAGATCCGAAACTTCAAAATGCTAGTCTTTATCGATTACTAGCTGTTGCCAACGGCTTCACTCGCCACAACTCGAAAATTATCCCACGGGAATATAAAATCGGTATAAAAACTATCCTATATGATTCATAATCCAGGTTATACAAATTTTATCCGTTTAGTTGTTTTTTCGTGAAAGAGTAACAAACATTCATCCATCCATCCATCCGTACTTTCAAACGTTCGCGTTTATAATATTAGTAGCATAGCCGTGATAGTCTAGTGATGTGACCGTCGCGTGTCGGACTGCCTAGTCATATGTGTCGAGTTCAAACCTAAGACGAGGCAGTTCTGATTTTTCAGATTCATGTGCGTATCATTATGACTTGCTTTAGTGTAGGAAAACAACGTGAAGAAAGATGTTTACGTTACGCAAAGAAAACGCCTGCCTGAAAGATGTATCTCGACAGCATGTAAAGTCAAGTCAAAGGCCTGTGAATGATAGAAAACTCTGATACTAGCTTATGCACTAACCGCATGATAAACAAAAAATCGGCTTTAATCAGATTCACAAATAGAAAGATCTTATAATAGATACCCGCCCCATGTTATTCAAGTACATTTAACTCAGTCGAAGCTAAGTTTATTTTATTATTCTTCGTATAAACTTGGAACTAGAATACCACTTTATTTCGACTACATCTTAAGTAACTTTCGCTGTTTGAAATTCTGATTATAGTACGGTGAGCATTAGAACGCATTCTTCTAGACATAACATTACTACACGCCAGCAATCCCCGAAGGGTTTGGCAGGTGTACTTATAGTATTTACCTACATTTCGCCAGTTACCTTTAAGTTCCATGTAATAGGAAGAGAGCCTATTGCCATCAACCAGTCCTCAATCCAGACTTCGTAGCTACTACTGAGATATTCTTCATGAAAAAACCTAATAACAATTATTTGCCGGATCTGGGACTCGAACCAAGGACCTAATGCTCAGCAGTCGTGATTGTGACCTAGGTCATAATCGGCCATCGAGGTACACTGAAACTTGGTTAACTGGGACCTGGATAAGTGAGAAACCTCTATAACTGGAACTTATACTGAGGTCCCATGAGACAGATTTGGATATCTGAGGCACTGGGTAAGTGGAAAACCTCTATAAGTGAGACAAATTTTCTGGTCTCACTTAACCAGGTTTCACTGTATTACTATTTTTTTTCAGTACCATATGCTGTTCCTTTGTACTCTACGTTTTGTTACGATATTTCCTTTAATTAGTATGTTCTCTCGTGTTTGTACATCACTACATAGTATAAAACAAAGTCGCTTTCTCTGTGCCTATGTCCCTTTGTATGCTTAAATCTTTAAAACTGCGCAACGGATTTTGATGCAGTTTTTTTTAATAGATATAGTGATTCAAGAGGAAGGTTTTAATACCTTTTTTGCACCCGTGCGAAGCCGGGGCGGGTCGCTAGTAGATTATAAAATAATAAACAATAAAGAAACTCAAAATTACCTTCTTCATCGCTCCCAATCATCTTGTACCGGTCGTAGCCGCTCAGTTCTCGATGAAGGCCGAGACCGAAGTCGTCCTTCGTCCATTGCAGCTGCCCCGCTTTGTTCTCCACTCGGCACGGTAACGTCACTCGAGATCCAACTACTGCTGTCTGTTGGTGAATAGACGTATTGTTTTAGTATAGTGCATGAATTGGCTTGAATAATCGCGAAATATCGGTAAAATTTCCCATTAAACACAGTCCGCAGCCCGCACATCCCATAAAAATAGTTAATCCTGGTTTAACTTAGACTTGGTTTATCTCTCATGCCGTCTCACTTCAAAAATATCCAAAAGAAAGTGACGGCGGCATGCGAGATAAACCAAGTCTAAGTTAAACCAGGTTTAACAATTTTAATTAATAAGGCGGAGTAAGTTTAAGGTTATTCTGATAATAGACATAAAATAACATAACATAACGCATGTTTTATAGGCAGGCGTGAACTCATTGGTACAAAAGGGTAGGCAAGGCCTGTTCTACCATCAAGCGGGCATAAATTCAGATTTCGTGACAGGAACTTTGAAATTACTAATGGAACAAAACAATAACAATTTAACCGGCCTGGGAATCGAACCCTCACTTCACAGTCACAAGTTTTTTTTTTTTTATAAATTGTCCCACTAGGAATTTCTCCTGTATCATGGGTACGTTCACAGATATTTAAACTGACTTACACAAATATCTAGACCCGAAATAACTATCTGTAGTCCATACAAATATTTGTTCCGTGCGGGGATCGAACCCGCCGCGGCACGAAGCACAGCTGTGCAGTCAACTGCTTAAGCCACCTGCGCTAACCCTGTAAAAGCAAACTAACTTGATACTGAATAATTAAGCAAATGTTTAACCTGAGTCACTAAACATGATTAAGAACATAAATTCTTAGGCAAATAATCTTAAAATTTATTTCGGGCCAAATTAATTTAAGCTAGTCGAAAGGCTCGCCTTTGGCCCTAAGTTACAAACTAACCTAATAAATGTTTTATTCGGCGCAACAATTAAATAGATTGCTAGTTTAAGTTATATTGGCGTAGGTAGATAGGTTCTTGGAATTTGGAATCTAGGATAGTCATAAGGGATTTTTCGTTCGAATTAAACTTGGTAGGTAGCTCGATCGTTTCTTATCTTATTTTCAAGTAATCTAATTCTGTTTCTTTGATAGTGTTTTACGTTGTTTTAGTATCCAATCAAAGTAAGTCTATAGTGAGTTACTTAACAAAATGAACTTGGATTTACAGCCTAGAAATTTTAATTAATAACATAATTCAATAGATCGAACCACTTCTGAAAGTAAACTGATAGAATAAAATTGATAAAGAAAATAGTTTTACAGTAAAATTTAATTTGGTAAACTATATATTTTCAGTGCTTACTGCTTACTAGTGATAGCCTATTGGTGTGATAGTCGGGTAGCCAAGTCATAGGTCTCAAGTTTAAAGTCAGGAACACACCTGTAAATTTTCGGATTCATGTGCGCATTGTATATTAATTATCACTTGCTTGCACGAGGAAAACTAGCATGCCAAAGAGATATTTCTCAACGGCATGTTAAGCCAAGTCAGAGGCCCTTGGGCGGTATAAAAACTGACACCAGGTTAGCCACTAACCACGCGATGAAGAAAGAAAGAGTGGTTTCTTTCTTTCGTCGTGATGTTGAGCTCCTTGCGTTATAAGTAGAGCTTCAGGATAACTGACAAATGCTTGTACTGACTGGACGGGTCCACTCAAATCTGTGTAATGTAAACTGCATAGTCTTCATGTGTGTGTGCCAAGATTATGTCTGGACCTTTAAAGAGACTATGACCTCTGAGTTTGTTTTGGATGTTTCTTCTCAGAGTAGTCAGGTACCATCTAGTTTTTAAAAGAGTGAGAGTAAAAAAGTGTTTGTAAAAAACTATTTGTAATTTATCATGTAGCAATGTTTATCAAAAATAGCAACTATTATTGGTGATAAAATGCATTGATTGATTGATGCATTATTATTGGTGATTGCATTGGTTGTTTTGGTTGACTGGCCTGTTGGTCTAGTGGTTAGTGACCCTAACTGCTATACCGGAGGTCGTGGGTTCGATTCCCACCCAGGACAAATGTTTGTGTGATGAGCACGATCATTTGTTCTGTGTCTGGGTGTAATTTATCTATAATATGTATGTATTTAGAAATATATAAGTATGTTTATCAGTTGTCTAGTACCCATAACACAAGCTCTGCTTAGCTTGGGACTAGATGGCGTTGTGTGATAGTTGTGGAATATTATTATTATTATTATTAATTCAATGACCCTTCATTTAAACTTGAAAGGAAAAGTATTCGTTACACAAAAACTCCTAGACCAACAAAAAAAAAGAATGTCCACAAACGTTTGAAATTCCCTGTGTTCCTCTTCCTTCCTACATTTGGTTAGAATCTAATGACATGTGTCCATTTCAGAGTGGCGACGAAAAGACAGTAATTTTCGCCCCATTTCCTGTTTCCAGTGCATCCGTGTCGCTTAGTCGCTACCGGTGTGGTCTTAATCTTGGCCTTTATTGTGGCTTTGAGGACAAGGATATTTAGATTTAAAACAAGGACGCGAACTGATTTCACTTTTTTGCGAGTTTTTGTTTTTGATGGTCTCGTGAATACTTCAGTTCTCAAGTAGATAGTGAATCGTTTCTCTTGAATATTCAATCTGTGTGATTGAGTATAAGTTAAGCAGTTCAGTCTTTATTAATATCATGGAATCAGTTACTTGATGTTTGAAACTGGTTGTTTGCAATGAAACAGATATGATATGGTAAGAAAGAATAAGATGACAAGTATTAAAGAAGTATGGACATGTTGCGCCGACCCTAAATGAATCGGGATAAGGGCCAGCAGAAACCATGATGATAAGTCAGTAAGTTACTGTAAGCCTGTGTCATCCCACTGCTAAGCAAAGGCCTCCCCCCGCGACCAATAAGTCCAAATCTTTCGATCCAGCACCAAAAAGGTCAGTCACTTAGTAAGTAAAACAAAAAGATTACCTGATCCTGAGGCTCCATAGCAAACTTCTGCTCCTGATAACCACCACACACACCAAAAACACCAATTAACACTGTACAAAACGCAATCACTTTCACACTCTCAGTCCGTAACAAGAGGAACAATGGTGAAACTCCCCTACTAGTGAGTCTTACTCTAAAACTAACTTTCAACATCATTTTAACCACACTACACACAGTTCTTATCCGTCTGCCACCATAACAAGGATATCCGGGTTTTATTTTTAGGCATTCACATTTTAACGGAAGTTTCAGTTTCCCCTACACAAACGGTCTATTTTTGAAACACACAGTTTTAGTGTGAATGCCATAGCTTTTATTTTTGGATGCTTTTTAGACGTATGATTTATTGCTTTCGGAGTTTTAAAAGCGGCTGCTGATGTGTTGTATCTGAAACAAATAGAAATGACAGAGTTAATAATTTTAATGCTGGTTGATGAAAGTATTTTGGTGATGAAGGATCCGAAAAAGATACAGAAATAGGGTAAAATGAGGGCCGTCGTGTTTGTTGTCACTTAGCTTTTGAAAGTGTGATTATTTTTATTTTTGTCTGGTTTTTTGAAATATTTTAAAGTTTTTGAAATATTAAAACTGTATGATAAAAGTTGACATTTTATGTCATGGGTAAAGGCTAATAGCCTATTCAAAATAAACATAAAATAGGTTATTATGTAACAAAAATTCACACAGAGCTGAAAATTGGCTGGTTCTTGGATACACTGTTATAAATTCAATTAAAAGCCCCCAACAATACCGTGTCTACTAAGAAAATAATTCAAGTTTAAAAGTTTAAAAATATCAGTTTAACGCATTTATATCGTTAACCATAAGCTTTATAATATTATATAGTTTGTTTTATGTTGATGTTCCTGATGGTTATGAAAAGAATATGTAGATACATTTGAGTCTATACTAATATACTTAGGTTAAAAAACATAGAGTAAAAAACTTACTTAAGTAACGTTATTATTATATCGTGATCAAACTATAATAATAATATAAACTTATACTATAATGCTCTGAAGTATGGTAACTTATAGTATTAATGAAAACAAAAGCGTCCATATATAATATTATTTTACTGCAAATAGACTGATAGAAATGGCAAACAAAAATGTTCATCGAGAAAAATAAAAATATAAACTTCGCCATTTTGTTCTCGAAATTACTGTACTGAACGTATTTTAAATTCTTGCACCGTTGCACATTTGACCTAGTTTTGTGAAACTCATTGATAAAGCAATACATATAAATAATGTGAGTTTCCTTTGGTAAGTATTGCTTTAGAGCTTAAATAAGTATTTCATATTTTTCAGTAGCATTACAGTTACTAACGTTCGGTTTGTTTAAAAATAACTGTAGATTTGCGAAGAAAGGTAAGAATGTGCGGTTATTGGAGCTCCTTAAGAGCATAGTAGCGCGTGAGCCATGAGTTTGGGCTAAAAATTAATCGCAGCAAGACCCAGGTGATGATTGTGGACCGTGCCAGGAATAATTCGCCAGAAGTGACCGTAATTGCGAATTGCAACGTGGTCCAATCTTACATCTATCTTGGGGCTCTAATTTCGAACAATGGCGGGTGCATCGATGAGATCAAACGACGTATGGGCATCACAAGAACAGCGATGGACAAGATGCGGAAAATATGGAGGAATAGAAACATAACTAAAGCCACGAAGACCAGGCTGGTTAGGACGCTTATATTCCCCATATTTCTTTATGCAGCTGAAACCTGGACCTTACGAGATGTGGAAAGGCAGAAAATAGATGCTCTGGAAATGTGGTGCTGGAGAAGAATGCTTGGGGTGTCGTGGACCGAGTTTCGCACGAACGTCTCGATACTTCAAGAACTCGGTATCAGGCAGCGTCTGTTTTCAACAGTACAATCTCGCATCCTGACTTTCTTCGGACATATTTCCCGGCGTGACAATCAGTCCATAGAACGCCTTGTGGTCCAAGGGAAAGTAGAAGGCACTAGACCGCGCGGAAGGTCACCCACGCGTTGGACTGACCAGATCAAGTCTGCCATTGGAGGTTCGGTTAACGAATGCAGCAGGATGACCTCTAGCAGGCAGCGGTGGCGAAATGTCGTGAAGTGCATCATATCTGCCCCTTCCAATACTGCTACTTAACGATCACGACCGCTCTGTCAAGAGCGTACCGGATAAGAAGAGGAAGAGCATAGACGGGCTGCATTTTTCCATACAAATGTATTCCCCTATTCTCTTCCTGGATAATGCCTCTAGAAGTCTAGAGTAATCGTTTTTATTTATAAAAATCCAGGTCTATTGAAGGCATGCCCCTGAAATTTTTTTTTTCAAAAAATTTATTACAAAAATAAATATGACTTACCAAAAACCTAAAAAAATACCCCGTTTTTACCTACGTAATCAGATGACTACCAAAGAAAATTGAAAAGTTTTTAAAATAAAAACAAGTAATAGGGGCATAGATCTATTCTTCCTTTAAATTTTGACACCAAATATAATTTAATTGGCTTAGGTTTCGAGGAGAAAACAGGAGAATACGAAACGTCGATCGGTCAAGGTTTTTTATAGGTACAATCGTTCTGAGCTGCAGTTGTCTCTATCGCACTCACATATTGATACCGCCCGGTTGCTAGAGCGCAGCGCGACGGCAATAGTTATATATACGTATATTATACGCAGCCCGTCTATGCTCATAAGTTCATAAATGAACAAATAAATAAATAAACTCATGGTTTTTCTCATAGGGGTACAAACTAACAAACCAAACGTTCTGTTCTATGGACGTTACTTACGTTATCATCCGTTCATACTGATTTTGCCGCGTCTACGTTCATACATCTGCTCTTACACACACGAATGCTTTGCAATTTGTCTTACGTCTTAATGATAATGAATTTAAGCACCATTAAGGTACTGTTAGCACTGTATTATAGCATTCTATAAAAGAAATCATCTTGCAACAACGTTAAATCCTCAGCAAAACGCGCCCGACGCGGTCTGTTCATAGCTTTAGTTTGCACGAAGTCTTAAAATAATAAATTACTAAGAAAACATAAACTTCTGACTAACGTCCAAGACTGGAGCAAGAATTGTTCTAGGCTTCAGTCGCACTTTCGAAACTAATATTTTTTATTTTACTAGAAAATTCTCGTGATAAAAACTCATTCTTCTTCAGTTTGCCAACTGCAGAAAGAAAGATTGAAAAAGGAATGAAAGAAAATTGTTTCCTTAATATTTCTTTGTTAACACGCACTGCGATGGTGTTACTTGTTTTCTTTAATTTGTACGTTGTACAGTTTAATATCAATTTGCAAAATTATGAACAAGAAGTTATAAAATACACAGAGATTTTACGTCCAAAGTGAAAGGATCTTTAAGTTCTTGTAGTTAAGTTTTAATATCGCTCAAAACGTTGTGAAGTAAGGATGTGCAGTATTCATAAAATTTAAATACCGTATAAATATTTACTGCCAGACACAGCCCAATGTTCTGCAAGTATTACAATAATTTAAGCACAAAACTATCTAGGTAGAAATATGGTTAACTTGATTATACTCTGTGCATAAATGGTGTGTCACTTAACGCCTAACAGTGATTATCTATTTGCAATGACTCTTTCATTATCTTAACGATAATAGGAAGAAGTTGAAATGACCCTCATTTTCATGAAAGAGAGGTAAAAGCTATCTTTGGAAAACGTTGCAATTTTGATCACAAATATTGATAAAGAAAAGAGGTTGCTCCATTCTCTTGGACCAATCCTGCCTGAAACACGTTAGCATCTTAATAATCCTAGTCATAGTGTGAGTAACCAGCAGGTTTTAATAGTCCGGTTGGAGTCCTACACAACGCGACGTGAGAATATCTGGAACATTTTAAGCATGCCTAACTCCCGCTAAAATGCAGTACTTTTAAGAGGGAAAGGGGGCTCGCTTCACCAAGCCTGCTCCCGTAAAGTGCGTTTAGGAGCTAGGGGATATTTCTTGTATCTAACGAGATCATCGTTTTGTATTCGCCTTTTATCTCCTCGAAATCTGAGCCACATACAAGGTCGCGTGTGACAACAGCAGACAAAAAAAGATATTAAGAGAGAAGATATAATAAGCAGATTAAAGAGGCATTATTCACGAAGAAAAAAGTGTTTTTTGTTGTTTGTTTAGTTATGAAACAAATAAACAAATTAAATTGAATTTAAGTGCAGAATCACAGCCCAGTTCCCTCTTAACAGGAAGCTGAAATCTCTCATCAGTAGCTTAAAAATAACCATTTGCATTCCAACCAACCGCATTCACAGATCGACCAACTGAATTCAGACATTCAGACATTCTGTCACGTCCTATTAATATAGCTTAAAAGGACTGCTATTTTAAATCTATTACAAAGTAAATAAAAAGAAGACAAAACGAAGAGATTTGGACGTGAAATATACGATTGGTTCATGGCTGGAATTATTTAGACTGGCCGTCTCGTTGGTCTAATGGACACGATTGCGACTGATGAGGTCCTGGGATCGATTTCCGAGTCGGGTAAATTGTTACTGGGTTTCTCCATCAGCAATTTCTCAGTAGCAGTCTGAATTTGTGTCCGGATGATGGCAAAAGGCTCGCCTTCTATATCATGTGACTGCCTATTTATCCGGGGATTACGGACATGATATTATATTATGTTTATTAGTCTGCTGCAGTAGTGACGGCTAACTTATATCTTGTTGACTTTATCGAATAGAAATTATAACTATGTACCAGGGAAGAATGTCTTACAAGAGCTTCGTCAGTATTTATTAGTTGGTTATTGTCTATTTGTAAAGATAGACAAAAAACTCATCATCATCAGCCTATAATGTTCCCACTGCAGGGACTCAGACCTCCGCTCTAGGAGAGGGATGGGCTATAATCCACCACGCGGGCCCAGTGCGGATTGGTAGATGTCACATGTCTCCGAATTTTTTGGTTCTAAGACATGCCGGTTTCCTCACGATGTTTTCCTTCACCGTTTTGAGAGCAGTGATGATGAAATAAATTACAGAAAGTAATGCGCCTGACGGGGTTCGAACCCACGACTCACGGTTCGTAAGTCGGAGACGCCACCACTGGGCCACCACTGTCGACAAAAAACTACTGCTCACTAAAGGCTACAGTGTACCGTCTACCTAGTCTTTTCCAAACTATGTAGAGGCTGGGTACGGGCACGCCTGCCTACCTGACCTCCACAACCCACTAACTATTGGGTAATACGATACCCCATGGTAAGACTGGTTGTCAAACTTTCGTGGCACTGACTACTACTATTATTTTTTCTTTCTTTTCTTTCTTTCTTTCTTTACTGGTCTGACCGTCAAAGATTTTGGCACTGACTACTACTAATATTTTTTCTTTCTTTTCTTTCTTTCTTTACTGGTTGGACCGTCAAAGATTTACAAATGGCAGCTAGAACCAACGGCTTAACGTGTTTTTCAAAGCTCGGAGGAAACTCGGTATGTTATGAGTCGACACCCATCCACAGCCCAACCTCTAGCCAAGCGCGGCTTAACCTAAAGATTGATTCCAGTGATCTGTTAGTATCTCCTCGAGTTCACCCACACCATTACACAACTCAATGCTCTAGAAATAACCCTGGAACGAATATACACGTACACCAAGCTAGACTTAGCACAATGTATGTAGTTTATGCTTAACAGCTCGACCTTTTTAATTAAATCTTCAACACAAGACTTGTAATTGGCTGTCTGATTATCGTACTGTTATTTATCACCATTGTATCTAGCTGTAAGTCTTCCAAAGTAAATAAATAAATAAACACTAGCGAGAACAGAATAATACAAGAAGTATTCACAAGAGATTCGTTTTAAAACAGTACCTAATCTTCTTTACATTCCTGGCTGAATGTTCTAGTTTCTGTTGCTTAACTTTGTGTTCTTGTTCTATATTTCGATACCTCTTGGGCTCAAAGGGCGTAAAGTCCATTTTACAGTTTTTTTTAGCAGTCGACGCTGAAACGTATGTGACTAAATGAGTGATGCTTATGAATGTTGATGGATAGAGGAAAGGAAGGCCAAAGAAAATATAGATGGATAGGCGAGGAATGATAAAAAAAGGAATCGATGATGCTATGACGTCTGAGAAGGGAGAATGGAACTACAGTCACTAAGTACATAAAGGTACTTAGTGACTGTAACAATAATAATCAATAATAATATAATGTGTGTGTGTACTGGTACAATCTGACAAATTTCTTTAACAGATTTTGAACTTTATTTCTGCAGCATTAGATTAGATTTGAGGTTAGGTTAAGTAGAATGAAACAAGGGTAAGAAGATGATGATCCACATGGACGTTGCAAAATTCTACGTTACGTCATTTCTAATTTTCGTTATTAACCGTCTTTACCCAAGGGAAAAGTAGTATATTTATATTGCATTCTCTTTTTACAGAAAATTTTCTAAGAAAAAAATACACGTTTGCAACAATTTACGACTTAGCGTGCTAAGTCTGGCTGGCAAAACAAATTCTCACAAGAAACATGTTACAAAATAAAAAAAACTAGAACACGCAATTTGTCATTACCACAGTTTAAACTAAAAACCAGTCTAAACTAATCGGTATTAGACTTAATAACTAGACCAGGCTAGAATAATGTCTAGATTTATGCATAAATAAGTCGTTTTGCTCTGATTCCCATGGGCCTTGGTATCTGTAATGGTGTTATTAGTGGTATATTTTAGTGGTATTTGCAAGTCGCAGGGAGATGGGAAGATCTAGTCCTTTGAGAATTTTCCCTAGGGCATGATTTGTCGTTTTACAACTTTTAAAGTTTATAAGGCTTGATCAACACACACTTGTTAAAATTATCGCACACACGCTAATCTCTGAAACCACTGTTTCATCTTTATAATAATCTGTTGAATTTGTAAATCAAAATTAATTTCAAGATACTTTGGTGATTCTAGAAGTTTTCAGTATTTCCTATTTATGTAATGCCTTAAATTTCCCAATAAAATAAATGATGATGTCAAATAATAGCCCCCATAAACTAATACGTAATTGGCAAAATGTGGGTCTACTAATAGGTGCACCTTTGCACAATGCTTCGGGAGTACAATCGTAATCTTAATATTGTAGTTGCTTACTTGTCTTATTCTCACAGATGCAAGAATAATAAACTTTACTAATAAATGGGATTGAATCGAATTAATTACACATAACTCAAAATATGTGCTTTCAATAATCGATACTAATAATTTTTGTTTTGTTAACACTAGTTCAATTAATTCGTTGCCGCTTTTAATGTTAGTTGAAATTGAAAATATTGTTTATTGAAATTAAAATTGATGTTTTTATCAATTAGAATTAGTAGTTTCTTTGTAGAAGTTCGTTTTATGAAGTTCTTTCATTAGTTTTAATTATTCATCTTTTAATTATTATAGACGTAGAAAGAAGTTTCTGTGGGAAAAATGAAGAGTATTAGGGTAATAGTGTTCTCGGCAAATGAAGAGTAATTCAATGTTTTCAATCAAATCGTTTCAGAAATTTATTTGCCATCAAGCTAAATATTAAGTTAGAGTGAAATAACTCTTAAAGTCAGGCTGTTCAGTTAGATACCGCGGCTTCGGAAACAAAGGGCTAAGAAGGAACATGGATGGTTTTTAGTCAGTAGAAGTCTGACACTCCCTACCGCTGCACCCAGAGGGAGAAGAGATTTGATGATTTCCTACCTTTTTTTTTTTTTTTTTTTATTATAAATGGGCTTGCTCTTGACTTCAATCTTGCCCTAAGGGCATAGATGATGTCGACGATGGAACGAGCTTACCCAGTAGAAGCCTGTTTACTCGCGATTTAAACAGATTAGGAAACCTACTGAAAAAAGGCTGTTCTGTTGTGCACAGACTGAGTCAATACAATTTATTCAGACAGACTTTTTACTACTGACTGCCTCGTAGGTGTAGTGGACTGCGACTGCTGAACATGAGGTTCCTGTGTTTTATTTCTGGGTCGGCCGAAGTGTTATTGAATTTTCCTACCAGGAATTTCATAGCAGCAGCCACGAAGTCGAGATCTGTGCCCAGTTGACGGCAATTAATTCTGAATACCGTACTTCGTCATAGCGTACATTCTGACTAACGTAATTCGGACTTACAAACTTTCTGTATACCGTACTTCGGTATTTTGAACTTCGGAGTAACGTAATAGTACAGTCGGCTCGTCCCCAATTAAATGGAACTTTAAAATAACTGGCAAAATTAGGGTGCACCTCTGCCAAGCCATTCGAGGATTACAAGCGTAAGATTATGATGATGATACTTACTACTTAAACAAGGACAAAACCGGCAGATAGTCAAAGATGAGAAAAAGACATAATACAGAAATACTCAATTTTGTCACAAGAACTTCACTTCGTCACAGTTACGAATCTAACCTATAAATCAACCTAAATTGTGGCCATCATAACCAGTTTGACTTTAACATAGTCATAATCAACCACACATACGATTTGACCCGATGCAACACTGATAATTCAACTCAAGTCATATCTCAGTACATTTGCATATCATTTCCTATCATTACGTTATAGCCCTATTAGATATTATCAAGCCACAGAGTAAAAACATGCAGAAGCTCAACTAAATACAATGAGAGAAAACATCAGAAGCACGCCCACGTAACGCGTACGTGCAGCGATTTCAAACGAATGACAGTCGTGTGTGTGGAGATCTTAAACAAATGACAGTCACAAGTATAAGGCCTGTGTTCAGCAATAATAATATGACATAGCATACCATTTATTTTTTTCCAGGCTACTTTGGCTCATAGATAAACTACCTTACAAACTTACATACATTTAGTACATTGATTAATTAAGTGCACTTGCACTAACATTTCCACATCTGATTAGCCAGCATTGTATTGAACTGAAAGTGACATTCTACCAGTCCTAAGAGAGAAAACTTAAACAAAAAGAATTGGAATGAAGTGGCGGAATAACTTCTAAAACAGTAGAGTTCCAGTTGCTACTGCAAATCATCTGTCTGTTAGAAGAACTTGAATGAATAAAATTATCAAAATCAAAACATTAATTTCAAGTAGACCAGTTACAGGCAGTTTTGAATAGAATCGAACAAACATAAAATAAAAGAAGCTACAGTCCCAGTCACAAGGCATAATAACTATGAGTGTACTGAGTAGTTGCCCATTCCCTAGCGTAGATCTCTATGGCCTTCTGAACAAATCTACTCTGTGACCAAACGAGGTATATACTGTTTCAGATACGACTACCTAATTAGTAACCGAATCATCAGTATCTCTAAACTAAAGAAGGTTATTTCAACGAATTACGTGAACATTTAAATTTATTGCTGATAAGGAAATTGAAATGGATGGCGGAGATAACGATTTAAACTAATTTCTATCATATTCTTCGATTGGTTTAAGTCTCACGGTACCACGTGTATCGTATTAAGTTTTTAGTGAGTTTTAAGTATGTTGATAAAGAGATTTTAGTATAGTTAGCCGATTTTTAAGTTGAAGTAATAAATTATGAATGGCTTGAAATCGAACACCATTTTTGGGAGTTTTTATTTTTATAAGTTTTTAATTTTCTGGTTCTTACTAGTTTAAATGTGATAATTAATATCGAATTACATGTTAACTACTTACTATTCCAGTTAAGTTTAACTGCAGTCGCTCTTAGCGCATGGTAGTTACATTACAACTTGAAAAAATATTAACGTTAGATGGCATTTTAAATGATGCTAAAGAATGTTATGTTTTCTTTAGCATATTTATACAGTAAAAAAAACCATAGCTGTAAAAGTTCCTAAAAGAGACACACGCACGAAAAACTTACCTAACCACAAAAAACTAACACCGCCACAATTTCACACTAGTTTTTCAGGAACACAAAACCTAACCCCACAACTGCAGACGTGAAACCGCGGTGTGACCAGTCAACCCGCGCCACGCGACTGTCCTATTTGAATATTTAGCCTACCGCCGGGTATTTTTAACCTACCCCCTCGGAAGCTCAGTCTGGCGCGGAACTGAGTCACAGAGGGTGCCACAATCCACTGATCTCCGGTCGAATAATTAATTAATTGTTTCTGTTGTTTGTTCTTGAACTAAAAATAGGAGTTAATGCTGACGGGATATAAATGAAGTATGTTGGTACGTGTTTCTACAGTTGGTTGTGATTAGAGATGGGTATGGGTGGGTAATGTTTCATTGTATAATGAGTAGGTTTAAAATAAACCTAAAGTATATATTATAGCAAAGGTAAACAACATGAGCACAAAAAAAAACCATTTAGCTTAGTAAAAAACATTCCTAATCATCATACCAAGACTAGCATCTAACCGGATACTGTCGAATAATAAATGGATATAAATAATAATAAAAAATCAAAACACAAAAATCGTTGTTGTTGATGATTGATGTCACAAAAAGTCGAAGTTTCTATAGAAAACATATCACTGCTGAGAATTCACACAAATATTTTACCAAAATCTGACTATACCACAAAAATAAAACTCAATAGTTCAAGTTTCCTTAAACAGACTAGGTACATCTCTACTTAAACGGCATTAAAATCAATTTCAATTAAAATAGTTTTACCTAAATTGAACTTTCGACAACACTGATGCGCATTTTAAAAATTTAAATCGCTTTTAGGTCTTTAAAATGCACATAAAGCAAAGTGAGGAGAAAAATATATGAAGACATTAAATGCAAATGGTGTGAGGAAACTGAAAGCTTTAGATAATTTTGAATTCAAAATATTCAATGGCTACTTTCAGTTAATTCATGAACACCTAAATCTGAATGTTTTTCAAAATGGAACCTTAATAGCCAAAGAGATAACACTGGGGAAGACGCCATTCCAGGTTCGAATATAGAATTGGTTCTAAATTTAAACTCTGAGTCGCTATTGGTTGTCCGGAAATGGACTGCATTCTGGGTACCGAATACCGATGGATACAAGTTTCGACATGGTCGAGTTTTTTAGGGAGTGCTTGAGAAAAAATAGGACACTTTTTTTAGGTTTTATTTGTTTGTTTATTTCGAGATTTATTTGGTACGTGTGTAACGCTTCAATGGTACAAAAAATAGTCTCTGTACAACGCAATAATATATAAGTCTATGCTGTACAATCAACTGTAACTAAAAAGAAATATCTCATCATGTGGAACTAATTTTCTTTTCTTTACACAATAAGTGGCCTTTTGAAGTAGATAAAAGCCATTTATCAATAATGAAATAGGTATTGGAATCAGAAAAGCATACAATTGGTTTTTACGATTTGTGCTGAATGACAAGCATTACAGATAAATAATAGCAAATAAATATATGAAAATCTGCCGACAAATATCTTTAACTTTTTTTTATTATTTATGCTGTTGTTGTATAATTTTATTCACAAATAAATCAATAGTGTTATAAGCACGAAAAGAAATGATTGCAATTTTAAATTCATCGTCTTTGGTCCGTATCAAATCTTCAAAGATTGGCTGACAAAGAATAATTATTGAAAGTAAAAGCTTTAAAATCTTATGAAATCGGTGTTTTACATAAGAAGATACAAGTCAAGTAATGGAAAATAAAGTGTTGCAGGTTTCACCAGAAATAATTCGATAAAACGATAAACATTGGCCCTATTGTTATTATAAACCTATCTACTGTGTCTACCTAGCTGTAAGTTTTCCAAAAATAATAAAATAAAATAAATAAACAAAGATCCAAAAATATTGGGAGACTGAAAAGATGTGGCAAAAACTTGAAATTGTTGGGCTCGCGGTTGTTGGTGCTACAACCACGAACCCAAGCAGCCCAAACTAGAACGATGGTCATAGTCATCGGTCCTAGGTTGAATTCTCGGGTCGGGCATAGTTTTTATACAAAAAAAACATAACTGGCGAAATATGGGTGTACACACGGCTACACATCAAGCTATACAAAACCAGTTAATCTTGGCCTCAATTTACTAGATCTTTGCGCACAATGAACGATCAGATTATACTGGTTTTGTATAGCTTGATGTGTAGCCGTGTGTACCATTAGCTACACCTCTGCCTTACTCTTCGAGAATTACAGGCGTGATGTTATATTTTATTATGTTTTATAGCTCCCTGTACTGAGTATACATAGACCGAACAAACATCTTCCATCATTAACAATAGTCATTACAGTCACTCAGTAACAGTAAACATCAAAAAATCATCAAAAAGCCTATCATTATAAAACAAAACTAAAACACTAATTACACGTTGTTGATCTGTATACAATAGTTACTGGCATCCATGTAGGTGAGGCTTGGTTTGTATATTTATTTTATTCGATGTTTCGATATTTTTTATTTCAATGTGTCGTTTAAGTTTCTAGTGACATCTATGAACTAATCTGACAATTATTCTACGTCAGGATATTTTTTTATTTTTCGATTCAAAATACAAGTAGGTATCTAAAACGTATTCAAAGGACATTTGGACAGCTATTAAAAATAACTTCGTCTCGAAAAACTAGACTGACACGTCATATATTTCTTTTTTCTTTTTGGCTCATTTACAATATCGGTCCAACCACCATAAATTAATATTCTACAAAATAGCAATATTTTATTCCATTTTTTTTGTCTTCTCAACTATTTTGTAGTCGGCTCTCAGTCTAACTGGATGCTGATGAATACCAGTATTTTATATGGAGCTAATGACTATCCGACTTTCACAATCCAGTTAGTACTGGATATTTGGGTAATATGATTCCCCTTGGTAAGACTTAAAATAAATATCGATAATCCAATGCCACGATATTTTCTGTTCTCACTACAGACATCCCTATATCCATATAGATCATTATTAGCGTGACCTTTGATGTTCTCGTTATGACTATCATATAATTACGACTTGTTACGTAAGTGAGGTTCTGAGTCAATAAATTGGAAATTATATGGTTTGGTGTGGTCGTGGTAAATACTGGTTATGGCCAGCCGATGCAGCAAGGCATATATTTTTATGGGTACCTATTTTACAAAAACATAGCGCGGAATTATAGTGTGAGAACTTGGGGTGGTTTGTAAAGTTAGCAACAGGGTTTATAGTTCATCAAATAGAAGAGTATCTCGACTGACATATACATTACAGGGTACACATAGCTCTATAATTTAACTGAAGCTAAAATAGTTAAAGTGGAAAAATCCTAGCATATCGGTAATGTGAAAAATATGTAAAAAATAATATAACGGAATTAAGGACCTCCTCTTTTTGCAAGTTGGTTAAAAACTGATCAAAGGTGACATCAGCTGTTTCATACATTTATATTCGAAAAAACAGTATTTTTCCTTTAGTGTACGACGACGTCGACGACACACAATTATAAAAACATCAGCATTAGTTTGTCACACTTTTCAAAGAATTAACATGTGTGTCTGGCTTTTTAATAAAAAGTAAAAACAATTCGCTAATTATGTCTTCTCAGAATTTAATCGGTTTCATGTGTCTGTGAGTCATGGCAACTCTAAATGCCTGGAGCATTAGGGTGACACATATCATTTTATATTAAAACATTTAAATCGTAAGCTTGATGCTTTGCAATCTTTAATAATTTATAATAAGCCTGAACTGTTTCGAGAAAAGGATGGTACGGCCGTGCTGCTTTATTGCTCGACTTAGCGGGGGCACTGCCGTGCCCACAGATATTAAACAGCTAGAAGTTTGTAAGTTTGTTGTAGTTTATGTAAGCCATCATCTCATGGGTTCCCGTTCTAGCCATAATAATATCATCATCAGCATTCATCACTCATCACACGGTATGTCTATCATTCACACAATCATCAACCATGCAAATTCTTCTCCCTAGAGATGTATGGTCTGGATTGAACAACTACTTTTCCACACTTACTGTTTTATTATTATTTTGCCCATCAATCATTCGCCCTCTGATTTTTCGGATTCATGTGCGTATCGTATAATTATAAGATCACTAGCTTCGGTGAAGAAAAATATTATGAGGAAACAAACCTGCTTACGAGTATGAGATAACTCCTGACAACATGTAAAGTCAAGTTAGAGGCCCATGAGCAGTATTAAACTCTGACACCAGGGTAGGCTCTAACCACATGATGAACAAAGAAGATGGACATTATCCGTAATAATATAATTACACCGAGCCCAAAATATCGCAAAAAAAAGAGTTTTTAGCAATAATTTCAGTGCATTGAAATCCGTCGAGAGACAGAAGTTTAATTTCGGAATATAATAATCATTTTATTTGACTGCATGTCTTTATTTTCTCATTCACGTAAACAAGAAAACAGGTTCGTGTGATTCATTCACATGACCGAACGATAATTTCAATGACCGAGATTTTTTTTTTAACCCTAAAATAAGTATGGCTCATTAAACCAATTATTTTGAACAATTTGATTCCAATTATTTGTTTTCTGAGCCATATGGAAGCGGGTTTTGAGCTATTAAAACAAATACCTATTGTTAAAACAATCATCTTATTACTGTTACCTTGTTTTTGAAGGGTTAAATGTGATGCTGAGTGATACACGGTTAGACAGTTTGACGAGTAACAAAACATTTTATTTACTTTTCTGTTTGTTCGGTATAATTAATTATCGGACAATGAAAGTCCTACCTGTGCTACGAAAGGAATGTGTACTATATAAATATTATATGCGCTAAAATTAAAAAGATTTGCAATAAAATTACAGCTAATAAAATACTGTGTGAAAATCGAAAAGCATAAACACTAGAGACTGGTGTAATTAATAACCAGCAAACGACACTATCATTATTATATTTTAATTGTTTCAACGCTAAAGGGTTTTTTTTTTTAAGATCATAAAATCTCAGCGATTTATAATTACGTGGTTTCATAAAATAATACTACCTATTTAAATTGCTTAAAACGTACAAAAAAAAACTAGTTTTGCCAACATGCTTTTCGAACTACTTAACCATATGTCTCAACACTTTTTTTACCGTTTCAATCCTTCTGAGAACGGATGTCCAGAGCATCCGTTTAATCGTACAATCCGAAAACAACCGACAACCATCGGAGATAACACTCACACGGCTCACGCCAATATAGATTTTATGGTCCAAAGCGTAAAGGTGAGTATCCTGTGTACAATTTCCGTGATGATATCAGTACCTCAGAGGTGGGTTGCGCATAAAATGGGTAACTTAACGATGTGGCTGGCTGGAGAGGAAAAAAAAAAGAGATACATATTCGATTTTATTGCTCACTCTTTCTTTTTTACGAAAGGGTGCCGATTCTGTGTGCGTGTTAAATATTATTATTTTTTTGTTCATCCGGTAGTGAGAATATCTTAAGCGGTTTAAAGGTAAGGTATGATGATTATGACATCGAGATTTGCAATCAAATTCTCTTGAACAATTTTATTTACCTGCAGTTAAAATCGTGCTCAATGTAATGCATGATTCCAATCAAATAGAAGAAGCACCGACTGACTCGTTTGACTTATGGTCGCAAACAATACTGCTGAGCATGAGGTACTCAGTTTGATTCCTGGGTACACCAAATATTATTGAGTTTTCTCAAAAGGAATTTACCAGTAGGAGCCACGGAATCTGGATTTGTGTCTCGCCCCCTATTACGTGGGACTTAGACATAACTGGTGAAATTTGGTAGGTAGGTACACCTTTGCCTAAACCTTCGGGGAATACAGGCTGATGTAATGTTATACAATGTCTTGTTCTGAGTTCTGTATCACAAAAAGAAACGTCTCCATATACCTAAGTAGATCTAGACTTTCTCACAGACTTCAAAACCATTTCCAGACTAAAGAAAACACAGGCCTGACTCATTTCTCACGTGTAATTAGCACAGCATCGCTAATGAGGTGGCACCTGTTGCCGCCACTGTCATAAGTCGGTGCTACCAACCTTACAAATTTTAACAAGAAGGTTGACTTCATACACCGAGAGATAACAAGAGCACGTCAGACGCAACTGCTACTGTCGACAAAAGCAACAGCTATTCAATCTGCCGATTGTTTTCTACAATGTCGAAGGCGTTGTTTTACGCACCACGAACTTAATTACTGTAAGGCGTCAAACAGACCCGGCGCGGGGCTACGGGTTGTTAAAAGAGATACCGCAGCCTCGACATAAAGGTCTAAGAAGGAACATGGGTGGTTTTTAGTCAGTAGAAGTCTGACACTCCCTTCCGCTCTGCCCAGAGAGGGAGTGGTTAAAAAAAACGGCATCAAAGAGACGAACAGCACTTTGCTGTCAATAGAGACAACTTTTGCTGTCGACCTCAAACACAGTTGCTTCTGTAGACAGCTGATTATTTCTTTGTCGAAAGCAAAGAGCTGTTCGTGCGAAGGGGCCTTTTTTGGTGTTTGGCAAATCATCAAATGAACCCTCGAGCTCTGGGGCGGAGCGGAAAGGAGTGTCAGACTTTTACCGACTTAAATCCACCCATGTTCCTCCTTAGACATTTGGGTTCCGGAGCGGTGGTATCTCTCTCAAATAGTCCGCAGCCCGTGTGTACAGGGCCTTCTTAGGCCGCGTTCACATTCCTTGAAACGTGCATTTTCACTCTTTTATTTAACCAATAGCGCACATAATCTTGACAAAGATTGAGCGTTACTGTTGCTGTATTATTTTAACCTATGAATGCATGATGTAATAAATAGTTCCATTTTTTTTTTTTAACTCATTGTATGGAGTTGAACTTCTGTATTTGACTATTTAGCGGCGCTACCAAATAAATAAATCTTGGTGAGAAGGCAAATAAGCGAGCTTCGAGATAGGTGCAAATGTGAATTTTATGAGAGTTGCTAGTTTTGTTTATGTTCAAGGCACTTAAGAAAGTCTTGTTTCGTCTGGTTAGTAGAACTTCATTAGTTACTAGATATTTTAGGCATCATTGGAAGTTTTTGAACGTCGAAATAATGCAGTCTCTATAGATTTTGTAACTTAAAATTAACATGACAGAAAATTGTAACGTAACGTTATTATTTACCATGAAGTGACTGCATATGTGGCCTCCATGACCCAATAAAGTGGATACAAGAAGACATCATCTGATCTGCCTAGCCTTTTTCTAATTAAAGGGCTGGGCGGCGGAGGAGCATAGTCTTTTCCCCATTGGGGAAACCAATTGTTATTACTAATATTACTATGATTTAGGAAAAACTAAAATTGTATCGTTGTTGTATATTGTGTTGTTGTATTGTATTTGTTGTTGTGTGTGTTTTTTGTAGTTCCTGTGCTTGTCCCAAATAAATATTTTTCTTTCTTTCTTTATCAGCCTGGGGTTATTTAGGAACAGTCACATGTGGTATATTGGAGTCAGATTCCAGTCAAACTGGATGCAGCTGAATACAGTATTTCACAAGAGGCGACTGCGTATCTGACAACATTACCCAATAAGTACAGAGTAATACGATTCTTTTTGATAGGACTGACGGCTACGTGCTTTTTGAGGCACGGATGACACTCAGTATGTAATAGTTTGGGTATGTAATGAGTGGTCACCCATCTAAAGACCAAACTAGGCATGCGCGTCTTAACCTTAAGATGGACACAATTGGCAGTTACTATTAAGCTTTGTGTCACACACAAAAGGACTAACCGCTCTTTATTTACGTCACGATATTGCCCATTCATTTAGTTCGCTCTTTCCAATCAGAGGACAACGCTGACTCATTCAATCATTCAATTCCCAGACTAATTAAACCCCTACCTCCCATCCAACTTGACCCAGACAATGAAACATTAAACAAAAACGATCAACGTAAAGTAAAATCAATTAAACAGAAAACTCCAAAAAATAACCCTTCACGGCCCTTTTCTAGTCGAGTAAACAATCGATTTAGTCGATTAGTTCCACTCGATTCGACTATGTAATGTTTACTTTAGTACTAAACATCGGATGTGTTAGTCAAGAGGACGTTAGGGAAAATCTCATTAGGTAGGGTCAATTTTGTTGCTCACCCCCAATTTTGAGGTTACGTCGTAGTAAAAGATTTAATATGGCTGGATATTTTTCGGTTGAAAAGCTTACAAAGAAGGATGTGGATTCGGTTGCTTTGGTTATTTTAATATTATTAATTAGAACTTGAATTATTTGCTAACGTGTAAGGCAAATTATTAAAGTCCCTGGAAAGATATACGAACGATGTGTGACAAATGAATATTTTTTCTTTTATAACGCCCCGATGCCTGATGCTCAACAGCGGGAAAGTCATGTCTACAAAAAAAGAGAATTTGCCCTCGTATTTTAAAACCACACCAATTAAACTGGTACGGAATAAAAGTCGTTTCATAAGCATGAAAAGTATCACATTTCATAATAATATAACGACACCATGTGATCCCCGAAGGGTTAGGCAGGAATGTACCTAACAAGTACACCCACATTTAGTCAGTTATTTAAGTTCAAAACTCAAAATCGAATCAATTTGCCTCGGAAGACACATACAATCCGGTGGTCCCAGCAACCAAATGGCGGTCGTCAAACCATGTCAGAGGCCTTTGAGGCGGTTTAGAAACTCTCGACTGTAGACTGTATGGGGTCGTTAGACCTTACTGCACACACGTTAAGAAGAGGCAGAAGATTGAAAAGTTGGTCCAAATTCTCACAGATTCTGTAGAAGTTTAAAAAGTAAAAATACATAGCCTATCACAAACTGGAGTCAAAATATTAAGGGTTGGTCTCTTCAAGTTACTTTTAAGGGTCGTTTCCCCTGTTGTGTTTTATTCAAAGCCTGCCTTGTTATGAATATTTTTACTTTGCGAAACTTTAAAATTCAAGTTAGTTAATTTTTTCTTGAGGAAGAATGATGCTTTAAAAATTGCTAAAAGTTTGTAGGAGATGAAAAAGATGGGGTTGTATAATATTATCAAGTTCGTTGTGATGTTTTTTTGAAGACAGTACTAGCTCATGTTTATTAATCGCTAAATAAAACAGTCGCCACAGTCTGTCTCATTGGTCTAGTGATTGCAAGCGCGACTGCTGAGCATGAGGTCCTGTGTTCGATACCCGGGACAGGCAAAGTATTATTAGGGTTTTCCATAGCACCGGTGTACCCATTAGTACAACAACACTTCGCTAGTGATGTATAAGTTCCATGTAATTGGGGGCAAGCCTATTACCATCATCCGTGCACAAATCCGTGGCTGGTACTGAAAAATACCTGATGGAAATTCCCAATAATACTTTGCCCGTTCCGGGAATGGAACTCCGGACCAACGAAATTACCTAGTAACTATATTGTGGAGGTCAAATAGCCAGTAACAGTTACACATGAAAGCTCTATGAAATATGAGAGAAAAACAATTGTACAGACGAACAACTAAGCATAAATCTCAACATTCTCAACGCTAATTACCTTATTTCAAAGCCCATTTGAATAAATCATAAAAACCATGAAGGAACAGGTTTGACAGAACGATTTGAACATAAATAATACATCAAATCTCCGCGTAGTTGGAAGTTGTTGACTGCAATAAATCAATATAGAATTTTAATTAACAACGTAGCTGTTTATCATTCTATATCGTGAGTTATTGCTGATGTTTTTCTGACAGAAATATAATAATAATAATATAATATTCCACAACTATTACACAACGCCATCTAGTCCCAAGCTAAGCAGAGCTTGTGTTATGGGTACTAGACAACTGATAAACATACTTAAATATTTCTAAATACATACATATTATAGATAAATTACACCCAGACACAGAACAAATGATCGTGCTCATCACACAAACATTTGTCCTGGGTGGGAATCGAACCCACGACCTCCGGCATAGCAGTTAGGGTCACTAACCACTAGACCAACAGGCCAGTCGTCAGAATAGAATAGTCGTCGAAATAGGTCAGTTCTAAGGCTAAAGAATACTTCATCATCAACTCTGCCTAGTCAATTATATTGGAGTCGGCTTCTAGTTTATTTGGATAAAGCTGAATACCATTATGTTACACTAGCTTTTGCCAGCGGCTTTGCCCGCGTGTAAATGTCCATATTCCATACAAACTTTCATCCCCTATTTAACTCCCTTAGGGGTTGAATTTCGAAAAATCCTTCCTTATTCCTTGTCTACATTATAAAGGGAACCCCTGTGAAAAATTTCAACTTTCTAGGTCCAAGGGTTTGGGCTGGGCGTTGATGAGTCAGTCAGTCAGGACTTCTCTTTTTATTTATATAGATAGATAGATAGATGGAGCAACTGCCTACCTTACCTCCACAACCCAGTTAGAGCTACGATAACGCTTGATAACATTGATTGTAAGAATCTCAGGCCACTGACTACCTGTAATGACTGTCACAGATCAACAAAGTACAGCCGTTTACCGAGCACGGAGACGGAGGAAAATCACCCATTCACAGACAATTTGAAGACCAAGAAAAATGCATTGAGGCCGTCTATCCTCTCGGAATAGAAATTCAATGACTTACAAGCAAGCCGCAGGAAAGGTTTCCATGAAAAATCGTGACGTTTAAAGTAAGCATTTTGCAGTGGTATGAGTGCATTTTACTAGAGTGTTCTATTTACTTAAGTAAACACAAGTGAAGTCTTAGAATAACGGCATATTGAGAGGATCCTTTGTTAGCATTAGTTTCTCGGTTCACATGATTATGGTGGCGTCTTCAAAACAAAATCATAACCCTACTTTTGGGTCCGCTGTAGTCGGGTAATAAGACTGGATTGCCTGAGAAAGAGTCCGGCCGTCTAGAGTCAAAATATATGAAAAGAAATTTAATCGTTTTACAGTTTGGTTTCAGTAAACTGAGTTCTCCGTATTTTTTGTAACAGGCCAAGTGTTGGGATCGGTTTAAGTCTAACCGGACGCAACTGAACTTTAGTATATAGAATTGAGCCACTGCCTATTTGACCTCCACAATACACGAAACCCTTTGGAAACCCAACAAACATTATGGCTGCAAATAGAGCTTACTTTAAAACCTAAAGTGTTATGAAGGTAGTGTTGTAGCTGCAATTATAGTTTGTGACGACAAAAGAGTGTTAGTAATAAAAAATAACGCTTATAGTGACAAAGCAAGTTTATAAGAGCAATGTATGGAGGTTAAACGAGTAGAGCAGCGATTATTATCTCTACAATACAGGCCAAAGCTGCTGAGTTATAGCTTTGAGCGAATCTTACGACTATCAGATCCATATAAGAAATTAACATTCACTATTAACTTCTAAAGTTCTAAGCAAGCTACCACAAACTCTTTCGGAGCGCTGAGAGTTGCACAAAAAGAGCAATTAACGCTACTAGCTCTAGAATAGTGTTCATTAAATCTTTTACAACATCAAACCCCTAAAGGGGTACACAACTCCCTTGTATAGTTTAGGGCTGAATAGTAGAGATATTTCACCCTATTAATAGAACTTATAGTGTCAAGTATGGCCTCCATATTATTTAAGGTTGAATTATTGGGTTTGTTACCACTTTAGTACCTCCCCCTAATTGGTAAGCATAAAATGGCGTCCCAACATAGTCTTGCTTGAAGATGAGGGTTCCGTATGTAATGGAAGTGATATCGCAACTGCAAGTTTTGATAATTCCGAAGAGGACCGCTGTTATTACTCATTGAGTAATAAAAATAAATGGCGTAGTTGAGTGCTAAAATTTTAACTCATTGTTAGTGTAAGTAAACTGTGAATATGTGTATTATTGGCAAATAATTGATTGTTTGCTTCACATGGAGCAAAACATTTTTGTACTAAATGTGTAACAAAACTTTGCCTATTGACTTAAAAGTGTCATGACGTGTACTAGTCGACTCGTGGGTAGGCTAGGTACTGGTTTTGAGAAATGACTACGGATCCCCACTCATGCGCCCACCATTTTAAGAATTAAAAACAGTTAAACGTACGAAACGAATACTTAACACAATGAAGATATTTATTTTTCTAGCGTTCTAATACTAGGGTCATGACACTTTTAAGTCAATAGGCAAAGTTTTCTTACATATTTAGTACAAAAATGTTTTGCTCGATGTGAAGCAAAAAAATATTTTTTGTTAAATACACAACAAAGAGTGGGCCCATCAATTATTTGCCAATAATATATACACATATTCACAGTTTACTTACATTCGCAATGAAAATTCCACTTCAGTTTCCACTAACAATGAGTTAAAATTTTAGCACTCAACTCAACATTTATTTTTGTAAACGCACAATGTTTGTTTTTTTGTTAAGAGTTCAACATTATAGAAACATCATACCGCTTATAATAGCCGGCTATGAAAAAAAGTAAAAAATTATATCCTTAGACGCTAAAATTTCCTATTGTAGATCTAAACTGCAGCTCAAGGTGTTACAATTTACCTTATTGCCACCCTCTAACCGCTCAAATAGTAAGTAAGATACATCATAGATCTAGTATACCCCTTACGGAGTTTATATTCATACATTTGCTCCCTATATAGCGCTCAAAGTGTCAGTAAGCAGCATGTAGCTCTACCATGCCGCTTGAGGAGTCACTAGCCACTAACATACCACTCTTACAGCGTTTTATGTCTCAGTTAGCGCTACTGTACCTCCACAATTGCTCTACTATATCTCTTAATGTCATTCTGTAACTCTGATTTACCGCCATTAAATAACCTAAGGTGATAAAAAAGTGTGCCCAATTCGGGGGTATAGTAGAGATATAGCGCGCTCTAACTCCGAATGCGTAACACTTATTTATAACTTTAGGATCTGGTTAGCGCTTTAATAGATTTACTGTAACTCTTGTCTTAGCGCCTAAGTGTTAGTTGGGAAGGCTCTTAGTCAGGCTTACGTTCCCTTGTTAGTTCCACACATTTGCAATAAGCGCTTTGTTACATCTTTTATTATGCGTACAACCAAGCAGTGGAATTCTCTGCCTGCGTCGATATTCTCAAGTTCAAATGACCTCAATCTATTTAAGTCGTATAGGTTTCTTTTAGGATAGCTTGTTCGTTAACCTCAACTCTGTCCTCAGAACAAGATTACGGTCAAGACAGTAAGAGCACTAAATATTTAAAAAAAAACTTTCGCGATTCTGAATACTCAAAACGATTGTCAAACATCTATAAATGGTCACTTAGGTACCCAAACAGGTGCTTGATAAAAATTCAAAGGGTCAAACCTCCCAAAAGTTTCAATTTAAACCAGCTCATCATCACAAAAACTACCTACCACATATTTTCAATTACATTCAAAGAATCCGTATAAAAACTCCATACGTACAGACACCAGTCCATCAAACTACTACAAATTGTCAAATATCTTTAATAGATTTTCGACTTTATCGCTGAAGCATTAGGTTCAAAGTTGATTGGGAAAATTTGACATTTTCGGTTGTCTGTAAGTCATAAGTCGTTCATTTCATTAACATATTGATTGGAACGTTCACAGTGGCGAGTGCCCGTCAAAATATTGTAACACGTCAATCGAAAAGTGATGAGAACTTATGACTTATCATTATTTTTATTGCTTGGCAACTTGCCGATATTATTATTATAGAGTAAGATCCCAGGGCCGCCAGACGTCACGTATTTTCTGACGAAGGAAATGTGGACGATTGAGTAGTGTTAGTATGAACTAAGAACGCACGACTACCAGCTAGCTTGCTTAGACGGCCAATTTTCAGGTATCAGGCTATCAAGGTACATAAAAACATTACTAACTTCACGTATTTTCTGATAGCTGATTTTTACGTATATTGTAGGCAATATCCTTAAAAATAGGTAGCCAACACTCCCAGACACTTCATAGCGGCCGTTTTGCCTATCGGACGCTTTAAAGTTCCCAAAAAGTTTAGACTTAAACGTATTGTGACTGTTTACCCGAGAACGCATGGCATCGCTCGTGTGGCTGACATACAGACCTCCACTGGACTCATTCGGTGGGCATTCAACAGGATCTGTCCATTGCCTGTGTCTTCAGAATTTTGTTGAAAACGTTGCTTTGACCACTCGGGTGCATGTTGGAGCGCTTGCCCAGCAATAACCCGATCAATTAGCTTTAAGTATTAAAACATTAGGAGTTTATGTATTCTTTAAAGCGTCTGTTTAGCAATACGGCCGACAGAAAGTGTCTGGGAGTATTTGCGATTTATTTTTAAGGATATTGCCTAAAATATACGTAAAAATCAGCTTGGAGAAAATACGTGAAGTAAGTAATTTTTGTATGTGCCTTGATGACCTGATACCTGAAAATTGGCCATCCAAGCAAGCTAGCTGGTAGTATTGTGTTCTTAGTTCATACTAACACTACTCAATCGCCCACATTTCCTTCGTCAGAAAATACGTGACGTCTGGCGGCCCTGGGATCTTGGACTAATATGTTCATTTTCGTCTATAGGGTGGAATCGACACCATCGGTGACGACGTACTTGTACTTAAATCAGTCTGAACATAGAAATTTTTCATCGGTCTTAAAAAAAACCCGCTGTGCCCTAAATTTTAACATGTTGCACTTCTGTAAGGAAATGGTTACAGCGTATGTTCCAAATGACGTTTTGAGTGTCTTCAGTGTCCTTTCCACCTTGTATAAGTAATGGGTATGAAAAGCCACTTGAAGGCACTTATCCTCTCCGTGATTGTGATCAGCGATATTTAACTATATTCGGTAAGACTCGAAGGCGATCCCATCTTAGGAAGTTGTGAAAAAGCTAGGCAGACTGAAGATGCAATTGTATGGTCCCAACCTCTTTGGTTTGTGTGAAAAACTCTTGATGAAAATCTCGAGGGTTTCTCAAAGTTTTGCCGGTTTAAAGCTCAATTTAGGTGATTTTAGTCAGTTTCAAAGCGAATCGTCAAAATCGTCGGTAGACCGTATGTATAACATAACTATGAATATAAAAGCAAGTAAGATCGATCACCCCTTTTCAGCTGTTTCCAGAACTGATGTCATAATGGAAGGACTGTTCAAAAGGATTTAGAACACTAAGGGCTACGAAGAAACATGGTTGAGTTTTAGTCAGCACAAGTCTTACACTCCATTTCGCTCCGATTTCTGAGAAGAGTATTTCAAGAACTAGCAAAATTATACGATATTGCAGATTGTAATAATTATAAACCAAAGTAATTTGATAGTCCCACGCATTGTCGTTATTTTATTTGTAAAAATATTGTATTTTGTAGCCACTGGGCATACAATCTGATATGCTTACTATGGTATCCCCTTTCACACGGTTGAGAGTATCAAAATAAAACAAGTAAGTACCTAGACCTTCTTTGAGGATGCACGTCAGTTGTAACAAACCAGTATAAGCCGGCCTCGTATTCTATTAAAACTCCTAACTAGGTTAGGCCAGCCCAAAATCAATGTTGTCCACTCTATGTACAGTCACCTGCAAAATTGCATGGATTCTATTTCTATTTATCTTCGGGGACGCCGGCAGACACCAGACGGGCGATCAGTCCTTTCGTTGTGGATTATTTCGCCCAGTTCCCCATTTTGGTGGATCCCCTTCATGGGTCGGCATCGCGAATCTTCCTGTTGCCTTGCAGAAGCTCACCAGTTGTTCGGTAGAGATTTCTGCGAGCTTCTCTTCATTAATCTCATCTGTTCCTAGGATTTCCCATCTGAGTGGTTCATACATTGTGCATTCCGCCACAAGGTGGAAACTTGATTCTTCTGCTTCTCCACATGCTGGGCATATGGGATCTTCCTTTACTTTCATAATCGTCAGGTGTCTATTGAGTCCACAGTGTCCTGTTGCGACGCCTACTACTAGTCTTTGTTTCCCCTGCTCATTTTGAGTAGTTTGTGGGATTTCTTTTCATCATATGACTTTAAGAAGATTTTCGATTGTCGACAACCTTCTGTTGCATTCCATCTTTTATTTGACTCTCCTGTGGTTATTCTATGGATGATTCCTTTTGTTATATTATGTGGGATCGGTAACCTGGGCTCTGGTCCCACAAAGGTTTCATCTGCTCCTTGTCTGGCTAATTCATCTGCTATCTCATTCCCTTCGTGTCCTTGATGACCAGGGACCCATGCGACTGTTACTTCTGGAATAAATTGCATGGATACTTTTAGTCTTTATTACTTGTGAATAGAGTTTAAAACTGTCCATGCATTTTTGCAGGTGACTGTACCCACTAATTAAAGAGCATCATCATAATTTTCAGCCCTTGTCTAATGTTCTACTTCCATAGTGCCAGTCGTCCTATTTCGTACAATATTTATTATTCTTCCTCCCATTGTTCCATGTTGCATGGGGTCGACGCAACACATTTTTTTCTTCCATTCTATTCCTTTTTTCATCATATTTCATTTTTTAGTCTTCCTCTCCCTCTCCATTCATCAACGTTTATATCTCGTAAAGTCTTTTTACTACATTAACTACCATTAAATTATTACGTTAAAGAAAATACAAGATGGCCGCCGCTAGATGTAAAACTTTTCAGTTGTCTTATCCGGGATTGACCGTATTTTTCCCGAAACTTCATTTACACCAGATTAACTTCACAAGTCACGTACTACAAAATACACAAAGAAGGTTTTAATGAAATTCGGCTTCGATTCGCATGGCTTACGCTTTCCCTCGCCATCATTATTAAAAAAATAACACCGAAACTTTTTGACAGCGAAATATTCAATTTCGATTTATTACAAAAGTATTTTGCAGCTCGCAAAGTTTGTTTGTGTCCAATTGTGAGCTTTATGCAGTTGTGTTAAAGATGTTGATGGGTTATTTGGGTGGTATAAAAGCTTGGTAATTCTGGTGTCAGGAAATGTCAGGCGTATCAATTGACAGGTGGAAGGTTCTTCTCGTGTTTTTTGGGCGTAAAAAATGATACCGATGAATTAAATACGCTGTATGATATTAAATATTTTTTTTGTAAATTACCTGCTATCCTGGTTGGTACTGATTTGGGGTAGGTAGAAATGAAAGCTATTTACAATTATTTCTATGTGAATTACAAAATAACTTGAGTATTTTATACACCTAAATAAATTGGAATACAACTCACACCCATTAAAATGAGAGAAAGCTATTTACGAGTAACTTTAATCTTAATAATATAAATACCAAGGTGGATAGTTATGTAGTTGATGTAAATATTTTTTTAAGTAATAGTCAACAGATTGCTTGTAATCTGAAAAGAAATATTCATTTCCGTAATACACTATGTACCCAGCGATACATTCAGTTATACATGTCCGGTATAACCTGGCTTCACTTTGTATAGTTTTCTCGTACAATAAGAGATCTTTATAAACTGGTTTTTTAAAGTTTGATTACTTAAAAAAACAGGAAGACCATCGGGAATATTCCATTTTATATTCCCATACCATTGAGATAGTTCCAATTAAAATTACTCAATTAATTACATAAAATCTTTAACCAGTTTTGTACTGTAGTATTAAATGGTTTAACACTTTCATCCGACGTTGATGAAGAGGTATGGACTTATGTGAACAGGTTATTTTTTTAGAGTTTTAATTTTTAGGGTTCCTCGCTCCGCATTGAAATGTCAGTCATTGCCTACTTGCCTAGATTTCGATAAGGCCACGTTTTTGTCCTTTTACTTCCTCTTTTCCCAAACCACTCTAACTCCTGAAATCCAGAATCAACGACGAAGCTCGACGAAGTTCTAGAGTAACAATTCAACTGCCTTGTATCCCGCAACGAGATTAATCAGAAAATAATTGCGGAGGAGTAAGAAAATATAATTTCCATTTCCTTCCATATCAGCAGGAGACAGAACTAAACAAGGCCTATAGACACTAAAGGGACGAATACAACTGAGATTTAAGCCAAGCTGCCTAGCAATCTATCGTAGGAGATTACCAACCTTGTCCAGATCTACGGAACCATACATGAATGTATTGACTCGCGCCTAACCAGTTCCAATACCCTATTTGCAGGAAATACCAAAATGTTTATGAGGCTTTTTAATGAGCTGCTTTAGCACTAACTTCCTCAGTAGTTCATTATTAATTATTTTGTCGGAGCATCCTAGAAATAGATTATTTAGGAGTAATAAATATTTAGTTACTTCGTGGTGCCCGCGGTTTCACTTGTGTTAATTTAGAATTTGTCTATCAATTCGTATATAATATATACTAGTTAGCTGAACACACTACTAAAGTTTCTATATGCTAGCTATCTAGCTGATGCCCGCGACTCCGTTCCCGTGGATATTTTGAAGTTCTAAAAAAATGTTTGGGGTGGACCACACTTATCACTTAAGGGTATGAAAAATAGATTACGACCGATTCTCAGACCTACAGAAAAAACATATAAAATTTCATAAAAATCGGTCAAGCCGTTTACGAGGAGTATGGCAACTAACACTGCCACGAAAATGAATGTAGAGGTTTTTATATATCAATGTATGTAGAAGATTAATTCAATCATGATTCGAAAGACACGTGGCGCCATCTATTTTCATAAGAACGTTATTGTTTGTTTTCCTCGGGAACAATACTTTTTTTCGGGATGAAAAGTATCCTATGCCCATTTCTGAATACCTAATAACGTATGTCCACAATTTCAGTTTGATTGATTCAGTGGTTTATATGTGAAACGGTAACAAACAAACAAACTCACTTTCGCATTTATAATATTAGTTAGTATTGGCACCGTTAACTATTAGGATTGGCACCGTTAACTATTCTGTTTACAAATTATTATGATCTAGTTTACCCACATTGGTTAATTAAATCTATGGCACCTTTGCTAATTATAATTACCTAGTTGGTTGTGAATTTTTGATGGTTTATCACAGGATATTAATTTGTACGAAACAGGAAAATTAAGTACAGATAAATGTTTATTACTGCTTGTTTTACATATTTACGATAAAGTGCCTGTTGACTTCGCCAATACCAATTAGGCCCATACAAATTCTGATACGTTTTCTAAATAAATATTTGGTGAGTAGTGGTTTTTCGTACCTACATCGTGAAATAGGCCCTTTCTTTTGCCTTGGAATTTTGTAAAATAAACATGAGAATTATGTGCCTTTAATGTTTTTATTAAGAGTGTGAGTGAGAGAATAAGTTTGATTAGCCTAATCTGTCGAAAATGTATTTCTAAATAACCAAAATCTACAGAATAGGTACCTACTATAAATACGGATAAACTTCTCTATGCACTAGATGAGTTTCTTGCCCATTCTTCTTTTTAGATATCTACGTTTTGGAATGGGGAACAGTTCTTTACAAGTTCTTTTGTCTTGTGAATGAGACTGTAGATTCGTTTTTTTTTACATTTACGTTTCCTGTTACTAGGTAATATTCTAATTCAAATAAATGTTTTAGTTCACCACTAAGGAAGTATTTGTTAAGTTGAATCAGCTTGATACTAACAAAGGTGCAGGACCTGATTCAATACATCCCTATTTCTTAAAACGGTGTGCCAATGTACTGGCTGCACCGTTAGCCCAAATATACAACCGCTCTCTTGCCGAAGGAATTTTTCCAGAAGAATGGAAGAAATCTCGAATTGTTCCTGTTTATAAGAAAGGTGATCAAGAAAATATTAAAAACTATAGACCCATTGCTATTCTTTCATCCTTAGCTAAAATTTTTGAATCCCTGATTTATCCTATTTTATATCGACATGTTAGTAAACTCATCTCAACTCATCAACACGGTTTTAGAAGTGGTCGTTCTATTCAGACTAACCTGACTTGTTTTATCTCTGATCTAGCAAAAGAAATTGATGGAGGATACCAAGTTGATGCGATATACACAGACTTTTCCAGTGCCTTTGACAAGGTTAACCATAAACTTTTACTACTGAAACTCGAATCATATGGTATACATGGGTCCCTGCTTGCCTGGTTTAAATCGTATTTGAGCGAAAGGAAACAAGTAGTTTCAGTGGGAGGTCATGAGTCTAGTTTGTATTATGCTAAGTCTGGTGTACCACAGGGTTCGCACGTGGGTCCACTTCTTTTCATTATTTTTGTCAACGATCTCGCTTCTCGAATTAGCTGCGATTTTTCATTTTATGCTGATGATCTCAAAATTTATAAAAGAGTAGAGTCACCAGCAGATGCCAACGAACTCCAACTTAATCTTGATCAAATCAGTCTTTGGTGTGAGTCCAATGGTATGACCTTGAATGCAGAAAAATGTTTTTGTATACGTTACAGTCGGAAATTAGAGTCGTTAATTTCCCCTTATAAAATTAACAATATTATCTTACAAGAGGTTTCGGAAATCCGTGACCTGGGAGTAACATTGGACCAAAAACTGAAATTCACCTCTCATATCTCTGATACTGTAACGAAATCAGCTCAAATGTTAGGTTTTATTAAGAGAAACTCGAAATCTTTTGGGGCCAAAACTAAAATTATCCTTTTCAAGGCATTGGTTCGTTATCAGCTAGAGTATGCCAGCATAGCATGGAATCCAATGTATGCTGTTCATTCGCAACGTCTCGAGAGCATCCAGCGAGCGTTTACAAGACACATTGCCTACATTTCACCAGGAATATCCCACAGATGTCCATACGAACAACGTTTGGCTTTCTTTAAAATTGAGTCGCTTAGAAACCGTCGCACTGTCCATGACTTAGTTTTTCTCCATAAAGTTATCAATGGTCAAATTGAATGTGAACAGTTGCTAGAACGTGTCATGTTGTCAGTTCCATATAATCTTCCAAGACAACCAATCTCTAGACTTTTTCAACCGCCAGCCAGTAGAAGCAACATTGGGAGACACTCACCGGTTTCAAGAATGTGCATACAATTTAACGAAATCAATTCAAAATTGCCAGACTTAGATGTGTTCTTTGGTTCCCTACCAAATTTCAAAGGCCTGTTGCGCTCTCATTTATATAAACATTTAAGCGCTTATAATTAGATTTGTTATTTTTTCTTTATTACTTTTTAAATGAATAGGTACTTATGTTGTTTTTCTTTTGTCTATTGTGTCTATTAGTCTAAGTTAGTTTTATTTTGATCTCATGTTTAGTTTACAACAAATAGGTTTATGTTTAGTTTTCTATTCTATGTTACACTTTTTGTATATAATTTTTCGATGATTAGCTTTACTTAAGAGAATGTTGTGTACACCTGTAATTGGTACCTACATAAGAACCCTAACCTATATATATTTTTTTTTTTAAACTGTAAGATGTATGTACTGTTGGTGTACCTATTTTAAATAAATAAATAAATAAATAAATAAAGTTTGACTTTAAGACTGGTTTGTCTGACTTTTAAACTTCTGACTAATAAACCCTGAAGAAATAAAATAAATTCACAAGACTTTCCTCCTTAGCTGGAATTCTATACCCACGCCAATATCGAACCAGTCTTATTAATTCCAGACCGGATAGATGTCGCTACTTATTAACATAAACAGTTCATAGAACCAGGATGATACGGTGATGACTAACTAACAATTCTAGGCACAAAACCAGTTATTTTTCGGCCCAAGAACAGCTTTTTAAGACCTCAATCTAAATTTTGTGTGACACACAGGAAATGAGAGTGCATCCATTAAATGTTTTTTTGATTTCCTTTCGTTTCTGATACACATCCTTCCTTTTTGGATATTTTATCTTTGTGATATGACTAATAGGTTTATTTGACTGTACTTAGTTTTTATAAACTGGACATCCTGTTGGAATTTAATGGTGGTGAAAGTCTAATTGCGGAAGATGCAGGAGAGTCGGACGTTGAATTACAAGTGCAATTAGAAAAAAGTTTTGATCAGAGTCACTGAGTTCGATTCTCAGATCCGGCATTGTGCTGTTGGGTTTTTCCATCAGGAATCAAGGAGTCTGGACTTGTGCCCGGTTAGTGGCAATAGGCTCGCCCCTTATTACATACTAGCTTTTGCCAGCGGCTTCGCACGCGTGAAAATGACGATTTTTTCAGATCAGATTCAGATTCAGATATTTATTCAACTTCAAAAATCTTACAACTAAGTACAATGCCCCACAAAACTGCTTACGCGGTTTAACTGTGAGATCGATGAGTCTCTTTACAATAATCTTAAATAATAATAAGGTACATCTATAACTTATACAAAATAAATATTCTTAATACCTACAAAGTTACATATTGTCTAATAAATATGTTTTTAGTTTGCGTGCGAATTTTAACTTTATTATCTTCTTGTCTGATGTCAGCAGGCAGACATACAAACATCCTTCCTTATTCCTTGTCTACATTATAAAGGGAACCTCTGTGCAAAATTTTAGCTTTCTAGGTCCAAGGGTTTGGGCTGGGCGTTGATGAGTCAGTCAGTCAGGACTTCTCTTTTTTTATTTATATAGATGGATACACAGAAATATGGGTGTTCAAATGGGTCTATCTATGACTTCGGGAATTACAGGTGAGATGGTATGTGACATTTGAATTTTTAGCACTTGTCACTTGTCAGTAAGGTACCAGTCTTTACATAATACTGGAAAATATGGTGAAGAGTTTTTTTCTTGCAAAAAACTCAAACAACACGATGAAAACGCATTATAAATCAAAATATTTGCCAGTAAATGTCCAATATAAATACGAGTCTCCTAATAAATAACTTCGGTGAATGGCGCCGATTAATAGATAGGCATCTTATTATTGAAAAATTATATTAATTTATTACAAACAACACTATAACATAAAGATATAAAAGTTGGTTGACCTCTGACTCCTAAATTAATAAAAATTGTAAAAAAACGAGACTGACTGACAAATATATTTTATAGGTATTTATCTTTATTTAAATACTGTTATCATAATATATAGATTTGCCGTAAATGAGATAAGAATAATACATTAAATGTTAATAATAAATTAAATGTTTAGTTAACATCAGAACACATTATGATGTTTATTGAAAATTATATTTTATGTTTTCATTTTATTTTTAATAAATAGTATCAAAATAAGGAAGGACTTCAAGGAGGTCTCTCATGAGAGACCTCCTTGAAGTCTATTCTTGAGTCTATTTCTCGTCATCTCATGAGATGACGAGAAATAGAGAAGTATGGAGAAAGAAGACATACTGCGTTAACCCCAAATGAATTGGTATAAGGAGAGAATGATAATAGTATCAAAAGAGCTCCACGAGCTGATCCCACCATCTCCCTTCTTCCATCGGGAGACTAGACGTACTGCAGGGTATCACCGATACCTAATCGACATTCTACACATTCGAACGAAGCGCTTTGCTGGGTCCTTAATTATGCGCACAGCCAAGGAGTGGAATTCCCTGCCTGCGTCGGTTTTTCCGAGTTCGTAAAACCCTAATCTGTTTAAGTCGCGAGTAAACAGGCTTCTACTGGGTAAGCTCGTTCCATCGTCGACATCATCTCTGCCCTTAGGGCAAGATTGAAGTCAAGAGCAAGCCCATTTAAGATAAAAAAAACAACCCTTTGGTCCACTTGCTGAAAATCTATCCTGAACTTGGTCACGATCTGCCAGGAACCACTTGAAGGTGTAAAAAATAACTTCTGGACACAGGTTGGAAAGCTGAAGATATGAAAACTGCTTTAGGTGGACCTCCACCTCATATGACTACTTAAAGTATTAAGGTACCAATAATGGTAAACTTTATATCATGTCCTACCAATACTGTTGTTTACACTTTACAGGAGCTGATGAGTGCTACTGAAAATGTCAAACTTATAGCAAAATAGTGGGCTGATTCAATTTAGATAGCCACGCACTCATCTGCGTAGCCTTTTTCCAACTTTGTTTAGGGTCGGCTTCCGGTCCAACCGGATGCAGCTGAATATCTGTATTTTACATAAAACGACTGTCTATCTGACCTCCACAACCCAGTAAGTACTGGGTAACACGATACCCCTCAAACAATCAATCTCTAATTACTCGATAATTATGGATAGTTTCAACACAACTTCAATATTTCACAAAACTGTATCGATATTTACCCTACTTTAAAAATATCCTGTATGTATGTAGCTAATGTGTTTTTGTATAATTTATACACGGAACGCCACAAAAGTTTTGACATTAAAATCGCGTTAGCTACCGAATTAAATAGCCGTATTGATGTAAAGTTTTGGTCGGCCTGTTAGCCCGGAATTGATGATTGTGTGGGTACGGAACATACATAACGTATTTTATTAATATTTAAAATATTTTAGTAAGCAGGAATAACAATAAAATAAAATATGTAATCTAACAGATGACAGCACATCGAGCTGCTACAATCTTTCTGACCTATAACGTCCAATTAATAAACCCTACATTGTCAATAAAGGTATCATTCTTTCGTGGTTCCAAACAACGAACCAGACGCCCTAAAAGGAGGTGGCGTGACGACCTGGACTCCTATCAAAAGGATTGGAAGGATTAATTAATTTATTTATTTATTGATCACAAAATCCACAGCCCTTGAAGTTTTATCCTAAGATTACAAACTAAACTAAAACCGATAAAGACAAAAAATAATGGAAAAAATTAAGCTTTTGCTCTGCGGTGGGACATTCAGGCTCATTATAAATATGTTGTTATCAAAAATGTTTTAAACACCTGCAAATTCCGTTAATTTAACTTTCGATACAAAATTGTAAATCAATTAGTATCAAAATTCTGTTATAAAACAAAATTGGCTTTTAAAATAACACAGGCCTAGTTTATTAAAACGTCAATATCACTTTATAGTGTTTGTTTTTGCAGTGGCAACTTCGCGTTAAAAAAACTGAGTTAAAAAAGATGATAATTATTGCCATTCGAATTTGTATCAAGGAATCCCGATTCAAGAAAATTCCTTTCCACTAGCTGTTGCCCGCAAATTCGTTTGCGTGAAAATGTGTGTGATTTAAAAACAGTGATTTTCTATTCCAGGATAATATAATCTATCTCCTTGCCGAATTTAATTACGATCCGATCAGCCGTTTAGTCGTGAAGAGGTAACAAACAAACAGAGTTACTTTCGCATATATAATATTGGCATGGATCATGATTGAGCTAATATCCACAAGTCGATTTTAGACACCTGTTCTATCTCTATCTTCAGGTAAATTGAAACATTTGTTTTTTGAAGTGAAAACTTCTTTAGCGGCGTTGAGCACTTTGGGAAATTGTTCTGTGATGGGTATAAAATCTTAAACTCGCGTCAGGACACGTGACCACGTGACCCTGATCGAAAATTCGTCAGGACACGTGACCACGTGACCCTGATCGAAAAAGCGTAAGACGGATGGAGAGTAGACAGCTATCCCCTCTCTACGGCGCGGCGAAAATGTATGCCTGGGCCTACTGTTTCGTTTAGGCAGCGCAGGGCGCTTAATAATAATAATTATTATTATTAATAATAATATAATTAATAATAATAATAATAATAATAAAATTATTAATAATATAATTAATAATAATAATAATAATTAATAATAATTAATAATAATAATTAATAATAATAATAATGATGACAGCTGTCAAAATTGAAACAGCTATATCTCGGAAACTATATCGACCTTAGACTAGTTGTGTGTAGGGACAATTGATAGGTCTCAATGAGATCTACATTTCAGATGACAGCTGTCAAAATTGAAACGGCTATATCTCGGAAACTATCGACCTTAGACTAGTTGTGTGTAGGGACAAGTGATAGGTCTCAATGAGATCTACATTTCGGATGACAGCTGTCAAAATTGAAACAGCTATATCTCGGAAACTATCGACCTTAGACTAGTTGTGTGTAGGGACAAGTGATAGGTCTCAATGAGATCTACATTTCGGATGACAGCTGTCAAAATTGAAACGGCTATATCTCGGAAACTATCGACCTAAGACTAGTTGTGTGTAGGGACAAGTGATAGGTCTCAATGAGATCTACATTTCGGATGACAGCTGTCAAAATTGAAACGGCTATATCTCGGAAACTATCGACCTTAGACTAGTTGTGTGTAGGGACAAGTGATAGGTCTCAATGAGATCTACATTTCAGATGACAGCTGTCAAAATTGAAACGGCTATATCTCGGAAACTATCGACCTTAGACTAGTTGTGTGTAGGGACAAGTGATAGGTCTCAATGAGATCTACATTTCGGATGACAGCTGTCAAAATTGAAACAGCTATATCTCGGAAACTATCGACCTTAGACTAGTTGTGTGTAGGGACAAGTGATAGGTCTCAATGAGATCTACATTTCGGATGACAGCTGTCAAAATTGAAACAGCTATAATTATCTCGAAAACTATCGACCTTAGACTAGTTGTGTGTAGGGACAAGTGATAGATCTCAATGAGATCTACATTTCGGATGACAGCTGTCAAAATTGAAACGGCTATATCTCGGAAACTATCGATCTTAGACTAGTCGTGTGGGAGTTGGACATTTTGACCCTGAACGTTAACGATGTCGACTGTACAGTCAATAAAATACAAAAATAATTTATTTTGAACTAGACTGTACAATGTTTTTATGATGCTTAATCGGAGGCATGGGAAAAAATATTCCCGCTCCTCCTACCAATCGGAGTTCCGATCGGAGGACAGGGAAAGACAAAATAAATGGGTTAGCATAGTTATGGCGGAATAATTGAATTTTTAAATAATGAATTTGGTTTAACTATGTCGAATGATCGCAATCTTAGCACAACGAAATACAAAACTACTATTGATGCGGTCTTTATTAGACATTTAAATAGGTTCGAATCAAAACTGTTCGTTTCTTACTTCAGCTACCATAAACCTATCGTATCAGTTTTAATAAATGCAATAAACGATTTGAATTTGAATTTTAGAGATTGGCGATGATAGTTCTGGTAATGATGATGGTGAAAAAGTCGTTGAAATTATGGATGAAAGTTGATTTTTCGGAGAGATAAACTTTTTAATGTAAAATAATTGTAATAGTTTTAAAGTGTTAAATTTTTAATGTAATATAAATTGTCATGTTTGTGTACGATAGCGCAATAAATCAATATTGTATTCTACCACATAAATGATAGTACTTTTATACTGTTAAAGCAATTGGTGCAAAATTATTCCCTAACCATTCCAAAATATCAAACATGCTCAACGTTAATAATCAAGTTTTCACTTCTGCCGGCACTCCCGGAGTGCAACCCGTCTTTTTTTTTAAACCTCCGACTCGCACTTGGCCAGTTTTATTGAAAAATAATAGACTGGTTGAAAACTTTGGCGTTGTTAATCACTATAATGCTCTTAGATTTGTTAGTTTGTCTTAAAATGTATATAAACTTTGCCATTTAAAATAGACTAAAACTCTGTAGGGGATCCCTGCACTTAGTGATGATACCGGGGCGATTCTATAGGGATGATGAAATAAAACCGACCACAGCGAATGTCCGTTGAACACTGATTTATTGATTTATTGTACTTACACAAATTAACTAAGTAATAGGTACAAAATGCTGAGTGCACAGAATGCACGGCGCGTGAATATGAAAAGTAATGTGCGGTTCCGTACATCCTGCCCGCCCAAATGAGACAACTGACATGATAGATTAACAGATAATTAAAGTAAGAGACAAGCTAAAGTTTACAATGATATAGAATAGTAAAATGATAAGTTACACAAATTGCTAATGACACAAATGTGATAAAACTAACTAACACGATTATTCTACGATACACATGGGCGAGGTAGCCTTGTCTACCCCCACTGATCGTGAACACTTCACTACACTTTTGCACTGACGCCGCTGCACTCGACGCCGGTGTGACCGTCGCCGGCCCCGCCCCGAGAGCCTCCTGGCCCTGGGGGGCCGGCGACGGTGGTGCCCTGCCCGTACTGCGTTGTCGTCTGATGAGGTACACGCCGACGCCACACAAGATGATTACCGATGCTACACTGATGTACGACACAGTGTAGTGATGAATATCGTGAATACTCAGATCTGTAGATGACTGTTCCTTTACCTCGTCAATCTGAGCCCTTAATTGATTCCAAATGAGATGATGATCTTCAGCCTCACTGAAGTTCTCTGGCGCAGACGTTTTCATGATTTTGTTTAGTACGGACACCTCTGGGACTTCGATGTGATGATGAATATTTACATGATTGATGAAATTATTATGAGCATAAATACTAAAGGTCTCTCCTTTCAATGTGCAACCTTGACCTAGGGTAATAATCCCGTTGCCGACAAGGTTCACCATTGTGATACCGTTGGCGCAAATAATGCGAGTTTGGCATTCCGAACAACATGTATACAACCAGCTGTTCGGCCTGTGCAATTTGATCCATTGCTCGTTACATGACGATTTTACGGAGTGGCATAATTGTTTTTTATTTAATATTTTCATCTCGCAGATTGATTGCTGCATGTTTAGATTGTAGATGGGCAAGTTTAGTGAGCATAACAAGATATCGTTAGGGACGTGGGTACATGATTGTAGGTCTTCTTCTGATAGTAGAAATGCTGTATCCTTGCGCAAATTATAGGCTATGAGCGGTACTGATGGAATGAGTTGATAATATTGTTCTTCTCTCTTTTGCGAAATAGATATGATTTTGTTCAACTCAAATAATTCGTTGCTTAGGAGTGGAACCTTGATCTCAATGATTAAGTAATTAGAGAAGACTCTAGCCGACACCTTTAGCAAACGGTACAAATCCTTGACATTCCTCAAGTCCACAGGTATGGTAAGTTTACCATTCAGTCGACTGGAGATAGTGCTCAGCTGATACGATAGTTGCTCCGGTGACAGCAAATGGCTGTCAATGCGTCCGTGTGAGATATCTGTTACAGTACCGATCAGCGTTTGCTGAATCCAACGAATATTTGAAAGAATGATTGATGCTGCTAGTGATGATGAGGTGATGTAAAGGCCATCTTCATTTGCGAAACGTACCTTGTTCACCTCAGATGTTATATTTTGCAGATGTTGTTTGATAAATGAAAATTGTTTATTCATGATATCCTCGTTACGGCGTACGATGTTGAACTCTGATTCTAAGATGCTTGTTTGATTTTTTATAAGTTTCTGTAAATGTGCTTCATTATGACTGATTTTTTCGATGTCACCCTTATATTGCTCTGCGAACCTTTCGTCTAGTACACCGAATAACGAGCTGGCAATATAACCCACACCGTTTACTAGGCCTCTTTTCAGCCTCTTCGGGCTTTGATATTTAAGTAACATATCATAATGTTCAATGTCGCTTATTTCGTGCTCTAATTGATGAATGATGCTCTGATATTGTTTACTTGACTGTGTTATGCACAATGACTTGATATGATTGACGTAACTCTTGATGTCAGCTAAGCCTTTCCAGTAGGTCGTCATATTGTAGTAGACAACTAGACGCCATTCGTCCTGGATGTACTGAAGATTGGATATTCTGTCGAAGTAAATGGCTTGATTCTGATCTAATGATGTCAGATTATACGATTCTGGATTGGGTATATTTTCCGCTGAAGTAGATGATAATAACATGAAAAATAGTAATAGGAAGCTGGTGAATAGATTCTTCAATGAAACGTTGTTGCTAGGAAGTCTCTTTCTCTTGCTTTGCTCGTCAGATTTGTTTTGATGATAAACATTTTGATCTTGTGTTGTATCCTCGTTTACTGGTAACAACACAAGTCTGGTGACAGGACGTTGAATGATGTGATTTTTGGTTTTTAAGCTGACTACCCTTACATAGCCATCCCTTCCAGGATGAACTGCTTCAATACGTCCTAGCGCCCACTTGCCGGGTGGCAAGTTTTCTTCCTTGATAAGAACGACATCATCGACTTCGAAATTCCTACTTGGCTTACGCCATTTTGATCTGGCCTGCAGTTGCTGTAGATACTCGCTTGACCACCTTTTCCAAAGTTGTTTGTTCATTGATTGAATGAGTTGCCACCGTGTTGTGTGGCTTATGTGATCTGGATCAGTCTGTGGTCTAGATAGAAGCGGGCCGCCAATCAAGAAGTGACCTGGCGTAAGAACGTCGTCTTCAGGGCTCTCCGTCAACTGACAGAGAGGTCTTGAGTTCAGACATGCCTCGATTTGATATAGGAGGGTAGTAAACTCCTCATAAGTGAGTTTCTGATCTCCGATGATGCGCTTCAGATGATACTTGAGGCTTTTCACCGCAGCCTCCCAAAGACCACCTGCACTTGGCCATGCAGGAGCGTTGAAGTGCCACTTTATGTTCATCTCATTGATGTTATTGAAGAAATCGGTGTTGATTGTGGCTATTATATCTTGATACTCCTTCTTTATGATACGGTTGGCACCTACGAAATTCGTGCCATTGTCACTGTAAACGTGACTTGGTGTTCCACGTCGGGCCGAGAACCTACGAAAGGCTGCTAGAAATGCTGGCGTACTGAGATCAGACACTAGCTCCAGATGAACCGCCTTGGTAGATAAACAAACAAACACAGCAATATAGCCCTTAACAGTTTTGATTCCACGTCCCTTATTAGCCTTCAACTCGACGTGTCCGGTAAAATCGACACCCGTGTGAGAGAAGGGTCGTGATGGGGTGACTCGTGGTTGTGGAAAATCAGCCATGATTTGTTGATACTGTGTTTGAGTAAAACGCTGACACTTAACGCATGATCTCAGCTTCCTTTTGACGGTACGGATTCCACTGATGATCCAATACTTGTCTCTGATGTATGAAAGTGTCAGTCGCGGGCCTCCATGTAACGTGGTAATATGAGCTTGATCAATGATTAAATCTGTGAGACGACTATGGCTTGATAATATGATAGGATGCTTTGATGATTCGTTGATGCGTGCGTTTTTCAGTCGTCCACCCACTCTAAGGATACCGTGCTTATCTATGAACGGGTTAAGACATGATATTTTGCTTCTAGGATGCACATGTCCCTTTTGATTGATAAACAAAATATCTTCATGAAATTGTTTTAATTGGTCATCTTTTATAATATTATTCAATGCATTGTCCATTTCTGATGACGTTAAAACATATGATTTGGACGTGTGTTTACCACGTGATTGCGTAATGAAACGTGATATCCAAGCGACGATTCTTACAATGCGAGTTAAGGAGCTGTAGTTCTGTAATAACTCGTGAATTAATGAAATAATATGATTTTGATGTATAACTGTGTTTACACAAGGCTTCTTAGTCTCCAAATCTGGTGATTGATATGAGGTGATAGTAAGGGTGCTTTGTTCGAAATTGGTTATCCATTTTGGACCCTGCCACCACAACGGATGGCTTGATAACTTCCGTGAAGTCAGACCCCGAGTAGCGCAATCAGCTGCATTCTCTTCGGATCTCACATGATGCCAACTTGATGATGGAATGATATTAGTGATTTTGTTGATTCTGTTTGCCACAAATTGTTTCCACCTTTTCACGTCGCCTTGAATCCACCCTAAAACTATCATCGAGTCGGTCCAGGCGAAAGTCTCCACATCTTGATTTGATAAAGATTCCCTGACTTTCTTGATAAGTTCAGATAGTAGTAGCGCACCGCATAGCTCTAGTCGTGGCAATGATACCTTCTTTGCCAGAGGTGCCAACTTTGTTTTTGCTACAGCGAGCGTTGATTTGCGTTCGCCCTTATTGTCGTTTGCTACTACATACACAACACATGCGTATGCTTTGTCGGATGCGTCACAAAATCCATGAAGTTGATATGATTGGTTTGTGTTGCCGAGATAACGTGGTATAATAAGTTGATCTATGATATTGAAATCATTCTTGATTTGAGCCCAGTCATCTTGAATCGGTTGTGGAACTTCTTCGTCCCATGATAGATGTAATGACCATGCATTTTGAAAAAGCAGTTTTGCTCTGATTGATAATGGTGACAGCCAGCCTAATGGGTCGAATATCTTTGAGATTTCCGAAAGTAGCTGTCTCTTTGTGACGCGTTTGTCGTGAGTATTGAATTGATTTTGAAAGCTAAAGCTATCTGTTGATGAGGTCCATCTTAGTCCAAGTGTTTTTCTTGTTTCCGAGCACTTGAAGTCTAAGGGGTTGTTGAGTTGATCTGGTGATAAGTCCACCAGTAGGTCCGGTACGTTACTAGACCATTTCCGGAGGTTCATACCAGCTCCCTTCAGCATCTCAATGAGTTGATGCTGAAGCTCCTTCGCTTGATAAATGGTATTTGCTCCACTAAACAGATCGTCCATATAAAATGATTGACTTAAGGCTGACGCTGCTAAAGGATACTTGTTGGCATCGTCTATTGCCAACTGTTTTAGCGTTCGCATCGCTAAGTAAGGAGCGGCCTTAGTACCGTACGTTATAGTTGTAAGATGATATTCGTTGAGTACTTCTTGCGATGATTGCCGCCAAATGATTGATTGAAGATGGCGGTCAGATTGCCTGATAAATATTTGGCGAAACATTTTCTCTATGTCTGCCGTGATAACGTAAGTATATGTTCTCCAGGATAAAATGAGTGTCATGAGGTCTTTTTGAAGATTTGGTCCGCAGCACATGAGGTCATTTAAGCTTTTTCCTGATGATGATTTCGCCGACGCATTGAAAACGACTCTAAGTTTTGTTGTTGTCGAGTCTAATTTCATTACGCCATGATGTGGTAAAAAGAAGGCACGGTTTGATTCGTCGACATTATTTGCTGTACACATGTGACCTAGTTGTTGATATTCACACATAAATGTTTTATAATTTTGTGCAAATGATTCGTTATTACACATTTTTCTTTCTAACTGTTTGAATTGTGCAATAGCCTTTGATTTAGATGTCCCCAGCTGATTTTCATATTCGGGTTTCATAGGTATGCCAACCTCGTATCTACCAGAAGCCAAACGACGAGTAGCCTGCTGATAAAACTCTTCACAGTACTGCTCCTCACTGGTTAGGGGTGATGATGATGATGTTTCAACGTCCTCTATTTCCCAATATTTTGAAAAATCTGAGATATCATTTGTTGCGATATGACAGTTAAATGTGCGAACATTGCCAGACAGGATCCATCCGAGTGCGGTTTGTTGTGCAATCGGAGCCTGCGCTGGTCCTTTGATGAGACCTTCCATGATGATTTGAGAATAAATACTGACATCCAAGAGAATATCTATTGGTTTAGACACGTTGTATTCCGGATCTGCCAATTGAAGATGCTGAAGATGAGGCCATGTTTGTTTTTTGAATGGTGCACCTGGCAAGCAGTTAGCGACTTTAGACAGAACCAGTGCTTCTGTAGTAAAATGATAGTCACCATAGATTGATTGGCAGTCGATTGATACCCGTCCTTTGCTTTGCTTAGTACCGGCACCTATTCCTGATACTGATGCGTTGTAACGTTGACGCTGCAACCCTAGTCGCTGAACAGCGTTTTCCGATATTAATGATATTTGTGAGCCCTGGTCTAGAAGTGCTCTAAGGGTCACGTAGCTGCCGTCAGTACACCTGACACAGATTGACAGCGTGGTTAGCAATAACTCTTCGTCATCCCCTGCGACATGATTAACGTTAGGGTGGTCGTTTGATGATTTTGATGACGAAGCGGTCATTGAAGACGATGATGATGATGAAGTGGCTTGAGAAGTTGATTTTGATGATGGGACACACGCTTCGTGGAGTACCGTATGATGATCACCTTGGCAGGTTTTGCAACGTTTCGTTGATGTGCATTTTTTTCCATCGTGACTAAATAAACAATTTCGACATATATTTGATTTCGACAATGTTTTCAATTGTACCTCTGATGACATTTTTATAAATTTTTGACACGATAGCAAATTGCGAGCATGATTTGAATTGCATACGGTGCATTTCGAAGTTTGCGTAATGATGGCCTGATAATTTTTATTTGCGAAACCTTTAATAAAGTTTTGCTTATTTTGCGATTGATTAGGGTTCCGTTTGCTTGATGATGAGGATTCCTTATTGGTTTTAATGGGCTCAAGAGCAGTGAATTTGCTCTCAAGATATGACATTAACTCCTCCAACTTTGGTAGGTCACGAGGATTCTTGCGTGCTTCTTTGTACCCAGCATATGTTTCTGGGTCCAGTTTTTTGCAGAGCAGGTGAACCAACAACGGGTCCCATGTATTCGTATCAACACCAAGATTGTGTATCGCGTGAATACATTCGGTTGAGGTATCATATAAACTTTTGATGTCTGATGATGTTTGCTTTTGGATGTTTGGTTGGTTTAGGAGGATTTCGATGTGATTGGTGAAAAGAAGTTGAGTGTTATTGTACCGATGTAATAAGATATCCCACGCTGTGTCGTAGTTATCTGATGATATGTGGAGATGATGAATGAGACGCTCTGCCTCACCCTTAAGTTTTCCCTTAAGGTGCTGCATCTTCTGAGCTTTCGTGATTGAGTTGTTGTTATGAATTGTCTCGGTGAATAAGTCATAAAATGTTGGCCATTGAGTGTAGTTTCCGCTAAATGACGGTATGTCAATGTGCGGGGTTGATCTTTCCAAATGAGTTGTTGATGAGATTTTCTTATGAAGCTCTCTTTTGATGTTTTTGTACGCCAATTCATGACTGTTGAACTCCTCGTCGTATGATATGTCACCTCCTACTAAGATATGATCGATTTGCAAATGTTGCGTATCGATCATTGCCCACTTTGCTTGGATGTTTCTGAGCTCATCCTCAAGTTCCCATTTGTCCGATATCTGATCAATCTTGATACCTTTGACCAGTCGAGTAAATGCCCTAAAGTTTGTGCGTTGCAGTGATATTAGTTCGTCTAATTTGCCATCAGGTTGAGTTGATTTGTTTGATTTGCCGTAAGACGAAAAGAGATTCCATAAAGTTTGATAATGCTCTTTTCCGTTTTGAAACGTGTTGTCAAGGAAATAGTCGACCGCCGCATCTTTATGCTCCGATATTTTCCTATGATTTTGTTCGAACTCGTCCCAGAGATTGTCTATCGCGTCTAAACGTTTTTTAAGGTACTCGGATGTTTTACGGGACTCCGAGTCCTTGCTGAAGTTAACCTTGATGGTAGTGAAATTGGCGATGATTTCAGATTGACGGGCAATAATATCTTCCATGATGTTGGTAGGTAAAAGGAACAGTCTTACTTGGAAATCTGATGATCCACGTGCTGACGATGCTGATTGCGGACGCTGAAGCCACGCGCCGCCTGATGATGAGCTCCACGGAGCCTGATGATGATGATGTCACGTCGTAATTTGATTACCACGACCGTGCTGTTGGCCTATGCTTAAGCCAAACGTGACTCAAGTCTAGGATGATTGCGTGAAAAGAGTTTCTCACTGGTTTGATCTCAGAACGACGTTCGCGTGAGATTGCCACCGAGCTGTGCGCGTGATAGCTCAAAGTGCCGCGACGAGGTCCTGATGCTAATCTCGAAGGACCAAAACAAATGTAGGGGATCCCTGCACTTAGTGATGATACCGGGGCGATTCTATAGGGATGATGAAATAAAACCGACCACAGCGAATGTCCGTTGAACACTGATTTATTGATTTATTGTACTTACACAAATTAACTAAGTAATAGGTACAAAATGCTGAGTGCACAGAATGCACGGCGCGTGAGTATGAAAAGTAATGTGCGGTTCCGTACATCCTGCCCGCCCAAATGAGACAACTGACATGATAGATTAACAGATAATTAAAGTAAGAGACAAGCTAAAGTTTACAATGATATAGAATAGTAAAATGATAAGTTACACAAATTGCTAATGACACAAATGTGATAAAACTAACTAACACGATTATTCTACGATACACATGGGCGAGGTAGCCTTGTCTACACCACTGATCGTGAACACTTCACTACACTTTTGCACTGACGCCGCTGCACTCGACGCCGGTGTGACCGTCGCCGGCCCCGCCCCGAGAGCCTCCTGGCCCTGGGGGGCCGGCGACGGTGGTGCGGCTCGAAGGACCAAAATAAATGTAGGGGATCCCTGCACTTAGTGATGATACCGGGGCGATTCTATAGGGATGATGAAATAAAACCGACCACAGCGAATGTCCGTTGAACACTGATTTATTGATTTATTGTACTTACACAAATTAACTAAGTAATAGGTACAAAATGCTGAGTGCACAGAATGCACGGCGCGTGAATATGAAAAGTAATGTGCGGTTCCGTACAAACTCTATCATGGACGCAATTAAAATGTAATAAAATCTGAGAAAACACGACAAAACACCCACTCCCGTATAGGCTAATAAATTATCTAGCCTCTCGCTTACGCTTAATAGCCTATGGGCCCCAGTGGTCAGACTTGATGCGAAAATACTGAGGCTGATCTATATTTTCTTATTTTGCTTGCAATGTATTAAGAAAAAACGAATTGAATCTATATTTCTGTCTGGGCAGAATGTGGTTTGATTCTTCTGCGATCTTTGCTTTTTTATGTTTATTTTCAAGGTTAATGAATTAGCGTTTTGTCGAACCGAATATGTGTTTATTTATTGATTCAAAGAATTTAAAAAAAATAGGTAAAAAAACTTTTTAAGTTAAACGGTTTTATGTTAAACATACATTGCAATGTTTAAGATAAATGTACTAAAAACCAAAAAATAATAAAACAGAAAACCGTGGGGCACGTCAATTGTCTACAAATTATCGACTTAATTATTATTGTTATTATTTTAATCAACGATTGTAGACAATTGACGTGCCCCACGGTTTTCTGTTTTATTATTTTTTGGTTTTTAGTACATTTATCTTAAACATTGCAATGTATGTTTAACATAAAACCGTTTAACTTAAAAAGTTTTTTTACCTATTTTTTTATTTTCTAGTTTTTAGTTTTTATTTCGCATTCTGTTTAAAGAGGCCGCCATCTTGGATTTTAATTTTATATAGTACATTGTATTATACTGGTTGAGCACTTTCATTTGATACCCATATTGATGGGATCGATAAAACCTACGTTATCCGCCATTTTTTAGCGGCCGCCATCTTGTATTTCAATTGTTTATAGTATATTGTATTCTGCTTGTTGAGCCCTTTCATTCGATACCCATATTGATTGGATTGATAAAACCTACGTTATCCGCCATTTTGTAGCGGCCGCCATCTTTGGATTTCAATTTTTTATAGTATATTGTATTCTGCTTGTTGAGCCCTTTCATTTGATACCCATATTGATGGGATTAATAAAACATAAATTATCCGCCATTTTGTAGCGGCGGCCATCTTGAATTTATAATGATAATGAATAAACATAATTGTATTGTCACCAAAATCCAAAGTGTATACAAAATTTCAGATTAATCGGTTGACTGGAAGTGGGTGAAATTTGAATTACTAAATTTGATCCAAGAATAAAACAAACGGGGTGAGCTAAATAAAACCGTTTAAAAACAAATCTGCTGTAATAATTTTAATCTAGCAAAGCAAATAACTAAATTGCTAACGAGTAACCAGAACGTCACAGCACTCTTCGACAGACTTAGCCCACAAAATATTTTTTTACATCTTTTTTGCAATTAGCAAGTCAGTGCCGTACCTATGTTGAACAAAATATGATTCACGACCAAAACACGTAATTATGTGGTCGCATAGTTTAATAATTAAAATCAACAATCTGTCTTTCTTTAATAGATTTACAACCTTTACCGCGAAAGCATTAGGTTCAGGGTTGATTGGGCAAAAACAGTTTTCGGGTAGCTTTACATGCTGGCGCCTGTACAACAAAATTTTGTCGCAGTACGTTACTACATATAGCCTGACCAGTCACAATCAGTTATTCCCTCATTACGACACCCAGAGGTCCTAAGCCTATTCTCCTAGACAAACATACTTAATATCTGTCCAGAATACCCATTCCCTAATCACCATTAAATTAACTTCACCAGAATATATTCCCTAATCGCCATTAAATTAGCTTCAAAACAAATTACCAATTATTATGTTAATTAATAAAATTTACATACACGCGTATTTGTTGAAGTCGTGTAACGAATATTTTCCCCTGTCATTATTTAGAATTTATTTTCTGTTGAAAACTGTTTTCAGTACAAACGTTTTTGCCGTACAAAATAAACTTGATGTTTACAATAGTTAATTAACTTTCGTCGCTGGTTGTACCTATGTACGGTAGTAACAAGGAAAAGTAAATAATTTAGATAAATATTTTATTTTGAATACGAAAGAGGAAAGAGGAAAATTTCGTGAGGAAAGGTTTGAGTAGAGAAAGAGCAAATAAACGATTTATGAACTGTGTAAAGGATGATAATATGACAAGAAAGGAGGTGTTTGATGAGATGACTAAGACTAACATCCGTTTTATAGTCACGTTAAAGTAATAACTTGAACTTAAGTTATTACTTAGGCAAATATTTTTATGCAATGGGCAAGAATTTAAACGAAGATAGAACGTTTGATAGTTCTAATATTAAGGAATTACTAAACTACAGAGAGAAAATCGTATCTTAAACAATGACATTTACTCAAGTAATAGTAATGACTTGTTTATAAATACGGGTGTAAGTATGGAAGAAGAAGACATTCTGAGCCGACCCCAAATTAATTAGGATAAGGGTAAAAGAGAATGATAATTGACAAGCATTATTTTAGTTACCTACCTTTTACACAAGACTTAGTGTTTGCAATACATTGAAAGCTTTTTAGGGTTCCTTAGTCAACTAGGAACCCTTATAGTTTCGCCATGTCTGTCTGTCCGTCTGCCCGTCTGTAAGTCCTCGCTTAATCTCTGTGACCAGAAAGCTGCTAGTACTAGAAAGCTGAAATTTGGTACCAATATGTGTATTAATACACATATTGGTACCAAATTTCAGCTTTTTTTCAATTTTAATCACGCCGACAAAGTGGTAAAATAAAAATTGGAAAAAAATGTTTTATTATGGTAGCCCCCCTAATTATGTAAAGTAGGAAGTGATTTTTTTTAATTTCAACCCTAACGTGTTATTATATTGTTGGAAAGGTATTTAAAAATGAATAGGGATTTACTAAAATCATTTTTTGATAATGTCAATAATTTCGGAAATAATCGCTCCAAAAGTAAAAAACGTGTCCCCCCCCCCTCTAACTTTTGAAACATAAGTTTAGAAAATATGAAAAAATCTGAAAAGTGGAACTTTGTAAGGACTTTCTAGGAAAATAATTTTGAACTTGGATGGAAACAGTTTTTGTACAAAAAATACAAAAAGTTGTACAAAATAATTTTTTAACTTCGTTTACATATTTTATTATCCCAAACGTATCTTTTTTCAAACAAAAAAATTATTTGGCCCGACACGCTCTTGGCCGGTTTTTTATGTTAGGTAACGCTGATGTAACTTAGAACCTGTATTTATAGTCCTCCTGACCGTGTTTTGGCCACGGCGGCCAATCTTAGTGGAGATTAGCCATCGGCGCGGGAGATATTATAGTGCACAAGTGTGTGCGCAGGCACAGGTGCACTCTCTGTTTCTTTACCTCTCATAGTCCGATGGGATGGCAATCCGCATTAGAACCTATACACATAAATCGTAAGGTGTTCCTAATAGTACCTATATCCATATAGCGAGCAGCGGGCCTATTGCCACCAAGCGGGTACAAATCCAAACTCCGTGCTACTTAGAAATTATTGATGGGAAACTCACCAACACTGTGTTCCAGAATAGTCAGATACCAACGAAACAAAGTTCTATGTTCATTCGACGTATAAAATTGTTTGTAAAAACCTATTCGCAAAATAAACATCATTTATCAATAAACTGTAGAAAACGACGATATTTTCATAGTAAGTACGTTGACATCTATAAAAGACTAAATCCATCACGTAAAAGCTAAAAACCTACCCAATTATCGCTTCTATTTATTTCTCACAATAAAGCTCAAGCTTCCTTGACATAACCGATCAATCGTTATTTATAGGGAAAAAACAGCGAATTCTAAGAAACGTAATCGCTGAGTTATGTACTGTCTAAACCAGTATTACTTGACCCCTCGTCTTACACCACTTCTTTATACGCGGGGTCAGGTAAAGCTGGGTACTGACTATATGAAGTGCTTTTTTTGTAATTTCTGTTCACACTTGACACCTGTTTGACTGGCTGTGGTTTAGCTTTTTTATTTTAGGGTTCCGCCGATCTGTTGAAAGTCATTTTGTGGTTTGATCTCAACGACTTTTTTTGTGAATCATCTTTTAAATAAAGTGCCAATCGAATTTTGTCATTTTTATGGGGAATTGTTTCGCAAGGTGGAGTAAGGAGCCCAAGGCAGAGAAATGGGAAAGGCAAAACGACTTTGCCCAGCATTGGCATAACACAAACTTAGGAGATACCTGGTACAGGCATGTTTTAAATAAACAAAAGCTGAATTTAACGATTAAAACAGTTAAATTTAAGTTGAACAGACGCTAGCACTTCAAGCTATCCGAAACTGTATTTTTTTGTAATCAAACTTGAACTTTATACTTGAACAATAATGTTAAAAATCTTTAAAGGACTTTAACAGCTTGCAGTAGCTTGATGTCTGTACCAGTTGGTAGAGTCGATTCTGCGTTGCATCCAGGTTTCAAAAGAGTAGGTTTATTTTAAATCTATAGTCACTCAATCTTCACTCAATACTTTTTAACTTTTGCAAAAGTCCGAATTTCATTATCGCCTTTGCAAAATTAAATCTTACGGAACCCGATTCATAACCTCAAATCTATCTTCACAACTTTTTCGTCAAAGTGACGAATCTGATTCGCCACTACTAACCTGTTTAACAAATAAACCATTGTATCGCGTGAGTTTAATTTATGATTTTTGCACTTTCAAGTTTGTAACGTATTTAAATAAAAATAATACAAAAATGTACTGAGAATACTAAGATCGATAGCCGTTGGTTATTATTGTAAGCTTCATATTTGAATATCGAATTAAAGGACCAGATGCAAAATCAATACGAATTTTTGCACTTATGTAGGTACAGTTAGCAACACCAATAAGTGTACAATTAGCAAAGTTTAGAGGGAATTGTCCCATTCTGTATCGATTTTATTTTTATATGACGTAACGAAACTAATCCACATGTCACATTTTTTTTAATAAATAATAATAATATTTCTCTCTTTCTTTTGGTAATAATTCAACTTGCAATTATTATTTCACGAGAAATAGAATTGTTGAATTTTGCCAAATAAGAATAATAACATAGTATTATTGTCGTGGTTACCTCTCAGCATCGTCCCTTCGGTATGAGGGTGAAATATTTTAAAACAATTACATATTATCTTTCAATTATCAGTAAAGAATAAATTTTAATAGGTGTGGCTATGATGTAATAAGTAGATCAATTTACTCAAAACAAGATGAATAGGTAGGTTATTACTCCTACGCAAAAAGTAATGTGAATTAGCTTATCTTCTTTATTGGAACGTTATTTAATTTCAACACACATTTTGGCCTGATATTTGATAGTTTACAATATCGTTTAGTTATTTATTATCAGTGGTTTTAAATCTAAAAACTTATATTAACACTATGATTTATTTCAAGTGATTGAATTTATCGTGAACGCTTCTACAGGGTTTTATTTAATTGCCAGCGGAACTCTGCAAATGTAAATAGAGGTTGAATTAATTAAAAAAATAACTTCTGCCGGAGGTAAAGTTTAACAAAAATATCGCTTTTAGAAAACCTTTTTAGGAAAAATAATCATCCTTAGTTATAACAAATAATATAATCACAATCACTGACAGGAAATTTCTTGAGTTCATTGACATTTTTTTCGGAAAAGGCTAGGCAGAATGCCAAATGACGGCTAAAGCGTCGATGTTTAAAAGAAGAGAGGTTCCCAAAGAGAATCCTCCTGAACAAGATAAACTCACTTCAACTCATCTGCTTATAATCTAAGTACTGATTGCAAGATAAAAAATGATATAACAAAGTGGATCGTTAACAACCAAGACGTTAATTTTTAAATAAAGTGCAGTACCATAAAAAAATCTCTTATTTGGAAGTGTATCTGAATAATTATCAGTACAGACCACACACGAAGAGATAAAGAAAGTGGTACTTTTTATCTGTGGAATTGTAGTCAAATTAGGATCGGTTAAAAAAGTATTCTATATTATCTGCTTCTACTTCCTTTACACACTCCGTTTAAGCCGGTGGTCCCGGCTATCATTTGTATCTTTGACAATCGTTCCTTGCGTGATCGAATCAGAAATGTGGACATCCGCATGAGAACCAAGGTTACCGACGTAGCCCGAAGAATCGCCAGACTTAAGGCGCAGTTAAAGGGGCACCGTAAAAACGACCTGTTTTTCGTCGCAGAGTTAGCCGTATTGCTACTTATTACAATTCCAAAAAAAAAATACAGTGTATAGTCAAATGTATAGGTAAAAGACTTATGCAAAAATATTTTCTAAAAGTAATCAAGAACCTCGAAAAAAAAAATCACAAAATCACAAAAAAATCACACGAAAAAACTTTTTCGTCTCGAAATGCTCAATATTTGAGCATGAGCATGATTTGTGTTTGAGTGACAACTGTTATATTTTTTTTTACTATCAGAAAGGAAATTTAGCCAACTAAAGACATATGTAAAAATATTTTAACATTACAGCGTATTTTTTTTTTTTATAAATTAAATCTGCGAACTATCGTTCATTTTGGCAGTCACGAGCATCAAACGCATCGCCATTTTCAACCTTATTTGTTTAGGCGATGAGTAAAACGCGCGCTCAAGGTCGCGGGCAGCTAATGTCGCCTTAAGTGGCAATGGGCAGGGCACATTGCTCGCAGAACGGATGGCCGATGGAGCCGAAAAGTTCTGGAATGGCGACCACGAACCGGAAGCGTTGCGTTGGAAGGCCTCCCACTAGGTGGACCGACGACCTGGTCAAGGTTGCGGGGACCCGCTGGATGAGAGAGGCGGGACCGGTCAATGTGGCGACACCTGGGGGAGGCCTATGTCCAGCAGTGGACGTCTTTTGGCTGAAACGATGATGATGATGACAGGTCGTCAGTCAACCAGTCTTACCAAGACGTATCGTATTTCCCAAAACTAACTGGGTTGTGGAGGTCGGATAAGGTACTCGCTTTTCATGTAAAATACTACATGGTATTCAGTTGCATCCAGTAAGACTTTAACCGACGCCAACATAGTTTGGTTCAACTATGTTGGGGTCGGCCAGCCTTCTGGCTTAGCAGATGATGACTCCCTTTACGCACTCGTCTTGGTGTCATAATTATATTCTATAGTACCTAACAGCGTGGTGCACCTTTTTACGGATAGTTTAGTTTCCTTTTGTTCACAACGTGACGTCATGTAGGTGACTATAAGAGTAGAGGAAGACCAAAGAGACGATGGATAGACTGTGTGAATGATGATATATCATCGTTTACACAGTCTATCCATCGTCACACCTCCTGACACCTCCTGTCTCTATAGCTAGACAGGAGGTGTCTACTTAGATAACGAGTAAAAGAGAAGTATGGAAGAAGAAGACACTCAGCGCCGACCCAAATAAATTGAGATAAAGTCTGGAGAATGTTGATGTCAGTATTTTTTAAATAAGCAGGATACAAAAACATCTCCCAAAACGGTCACAAACCGGTGACCTTCCTTTAACAGTTAGTATTGGTCCTTCAATAAGCGAAAATAAAAATAACTGTTGATTTAACTGATAAAATCCTTACGCATTCATATTTGGCATTTCTCATTCATTCACGTCAAGATGTTAATGAGATAAATATTTTGGGCTTTTTGTTTATTTTGCGTTGGTTACTTTGGCAATATGTTGGTGTACATTATATAAACCTCTACCTTACCCTTAAAGGATTACTGGTGTGATTTAAGTTGTTGATTTTGGGTATCCCGAGTGTGGGTTTTCGTTGGTTGGGGTTCTTAAATATAAACCGATGCTCGAACCCCACAGGAGTTCCCATAGCGCAATGTCACTTAATTTTTACCCCTGGCTGAAAGAGGTCTTACGTGCCTGGTACTCACAGGATGGACCGGTTAAACAGACGCCAGTCTCATAAAATGCGAGATGCCATTAAAAAATTGTGAAGGGAAAGAAAACTTCACGAGGAAACTAGGATGTCCGATAAACAAAACTTCGAAATACATTTACCACCTCTCTCTTAAAGAGGAGGCTTGTAACCTAGCAGTGGAAATATCAGATACTGATTGTATTAGGTTTCGTAAAAGCTCCTCTCCGCTCAGTTCATCTCTGTGGAAACTGAGCTTTAACTACGCGCATAACTTCAATCTCTATATGGTACTTCTGTGTTCGTCCTAGTCGTAAGTTTTAACGCACTACGAACAAAACTGGTAGCTAAATGTCGGGTTGAGACGTCGCAAAACATTGCAGGCTATAAACTACCAAAGAACATTTCAATAAACATTCAACCTAATCCTCATACACCAGAGTGCCATTTTGATCAAACACATCCCGACGCTTGTGTCGTTTCAGAAATCGTATGCACGGTCGGCGGCCACGCGAACGCTTGGGTATCCTAAAAGCTGTTTTGGATTTTATTCCTTGGAAGTAAGTGCCAATTTGGGGTGAAAGGAAAACTGTGTATACGACGTTCTATGTCAAGATAATGTTGCCACGCGTAAAGTACTTGCGGGGACTCAACTGGTTTTTCTTTTTATGTATTTTTCGCATTTTTTCGAAGTGTCGTCTCAGACGTTGGGAATATTTATTTTAATGCTATTGTTCAAAAATGGCAATATTTTATATTTGTGTGTTTGAATTTAAAATATGATCTTTTCATGGTCTTGGGTAATATTTTTTACTTTGTGTCAAAATAAATAAGAAATCCTGACGTTTACAAGTGTTTATGTTGTAATCAAATGAGACATTCTGCTGATAGCTTAATAAAAAGGAACAACTTATATTTTTTGTCAAAATTAAATTGTGTGATTTAATTTCAAGAGTTAGACATACGGTGAAAATAAAAGTCCAGTTGATACATCGGTAAAATTAACAGGTACTCGTATAATACTAAATTAATCAAATCAAGGATTGTAAGGTTTTTATTTTTCTTGCACAGAACGGGGTTACTCTTTTCGTCTAGTAAGTGCCGCACTCAGAGACCTTTACTGATTACCTACTTAAGCCAAAACTTAGTAAAGATGTTGTGACTATAAGTGTCAAATCTTTACTAAGTGACGGCTTAAGTAATCATTAACTATCTCTGAGTACGCCACAACAGTAAGTGTTTTATGTAAGCAAAGTAGACATAAACACACAGAACTGGATGTCACGAAAAGTACCTATTGTAAAATCTCGTTCCATCGGTACGAGAGAATGAAACGGAATCGAAAACTTATTTACGTTTACCATACAATATCTCCAACACAGCACGTCGAATATACTCCTAATTGACCGCAACTATCACTAAATTACCCAAATAACCCAACACACTGCAATAACTAACCATTTCATTTAACCCTCAACACCATAAAAGCTTTAAAAGAGCCATACTTGTCTTTAAATCCCCAGTAAATTCTCCAGCGTCCATAAAATACTACGATCTTATTAACCTGAGGTGAAGTCTATGCGAGATGCAAGTCCATTTGGAGTCACGTCAATGGTGGCCAGGCAACGAGGCGTCACAAGTATGTAACTAAACAAAATAAAGGTAACTGCATCCGGCCACTATGCAGGGAAATGTTGAGAAGGTTCAGTTTTTTGACTTATACAACGTTGGATGGACTCTGTATAGGATGATATGGCAAGCAAAGGAGGTGTCTCATGAGATGAAAAGTAATAGAGGGGAACAGACTATGAATTAGGATAAGGGCAACAGAATGATGATGAATTATAAAAGTTGTAAACAGATTCTTTGGGAAGCTATCAACCAAAAATTCTGCACATTAAACTAATCAACCCTACGTTTTTGCATAGGGTTGATTAGTTAATTATAATAATACAGAATTTGGGTGCGAACTATTGCTGCAAAATTACGGGATAGAAAAGCATAGTCAAAAATAAAATCAAAACATTTATTTCAAATAGGCCAGTTACAGGCACTCTTGATTAATCGAAACAAATACAAATTAAAAAGAAGCAACAGTCCCAGTCACAAGACATAATAACTGTGACTGTACTGTAGTTGTCCATTCCTACTCTGTGTAGAAGAACGGAAGAAGAAACAAGAAACTCCATGAACATTCTTGTCAGTCATGTATTGAATAGTAAACGGGTCATGAAAGTAAAGTCAAACCATAAAATAATGCTACTGCAAAAAAAAAACACTTGAGGAATAGTCAGAATTTTGACCTCCAATATCCCCCCCATAACTGGAAGGAGAACAAGTACCTTTCGTAGTGATTGAAGTTTATTCCCAACATTAAATTAAATGGAGTGCTTTATTCTGCTGTTTTTCTTTACAACTCATTATATTTTAAACGACTTTAAAATTATGGAGTGTAATAGAATATTATGGCTTAAACATGTAAAAAGCCAATATCCCAGTCTATAACTCCAACGAGTATGTGTACGAAAAAAATATTAAATTAGTTATGATCGCGTGTGAGAAAAAATGCGCGGCATTTGGCGCCCGATTCGATTATTTGATAATATTCTCCGATGTTAGTAAGCCATGAAACTCGATAAAATGCTTTAAAGTACGTAAATAACGTTTCGGAATATTGTTTCGAGTTGATATTGTTATCATTATTTAATTTGCAATTTGCTGCAATTATTGTGTTTGAGGTAAGTTGATTGCGGGTAATAATATTCTCTTGGGGAAGCGATGTGAGTGAGGTAGGTTCAATTTAAAAATATATTTTTATAATACGAATAATGTATTGATATTCAAAATAGAGAAAAAGTGAACTGACAAATTACTCGTTTTTTTTTTCAAGGAAACTTAGATACATACACATATCGAGAGTCTTGATGATATCTTCGAAACTATGCATTTTTGGACCGCTTCTAAGACTTTTTATATTAGTTTTACATAAAGAATATAACTCTAAAGTTATTGGATATCAAAAAACACGTTGTATACCTACTCTTGAACGGCATTTCCTTCTAATTTGAACAATATTGTAGAAGTACCTAATTAAAAAATTCTTGAAAATAAAAATCGATGAAAACCGCACAGAGTAAGGCTATAGGGAAGTCTTTGGGCCAGCAGTGGGACAATATAGGCTAAATTAAAAAAAAAAAAACTTGTACAGACACCAGTTTATCAAGCTACCCGAAACTATTAAATTCTCCTAATCATCCTCGAACCTAATGCTTCAGATAAAAAATTGTAAGAAAATCTATATAATATTAAATGTAAGACTGTCTGTACACACTTAACCTTCTGCCACAAACCCTGTATATTGTATAGGCGCCGTTCGCGACAGGTGTATAGAGCGGATGTGTGACCGGTCGCAGCCTCAGCAGCCAGTTTGTGCTCGCCTGGTCGCCATCTCGCTCTGCCACGACTGCCACTAGACCAGTATCTCGACGACCACGTATCGGTTTTATAATTTGATTATAAATAATTTTTGGTCTGGAGATATTTGGATTTTGTTTTTTATATTTTTTGGGAATAAAGCCGCTAAACAAATAATTTGATTTCTATGAAATCTAAATACATTATTTTGTTTTTTTTTTATGTTTGAGAAGACAGTGATGCTGAGCCCAATTTACTTGGGCTCTGAACTGTAACACGATTAGAAAATTAAAACGTAAAAAATAAACTAAGTTGGCACCCACAATAATTTTCTACCCATAATAGTGATTGACTACATTATAAACTGGCATTAAATTTGTCTTACCATAAATCAAATCATTCAATAAATATGTCAGAAACTTGTAAGTTTAATTATCCTAGAAAAACCAATAAAACATAAATTATACTCGCATAAATAAATGCGTGTCATAAAACCTAGTTAATATCCTTGCTATTTTAAAACCCTGTAATTTCCAGTTGGCAGTAATGAATGCTTAATAATACCCTGTAGTACACTTGGTCCTTTATATTATTTTTTTTTATTTAGCCCATATTGTCCCACTGTTGGGCAAAAGCCACCTCCATAGCCTTCTACGTTTTTCTCGTTTACAATTTAAAACTAAAATATTATAAATATCGGTTCTTGTGTACCTAACTGTTAAATATATTAATAATTCTCGCTATATTCCCCCTAAATCTTATGTTTCCGGCTTAAAAAGCCGTAAAAACCACTTTAAAAATTTCGAAACCGATAAAAAGTAATTTTACACAGTTTACAACTTTATTGCTTTCCAACAATACGTGGATACCTTCCCTTTTTTCAACCGCAAAAAGATCTCGTAAATAATGCTTTATATTTTTTTATGTTAGTATATTTTTATATGGGTTGTGTATTTCCCGAAATGGTTTGCGGTAAATCATTTATATAGCCAGTAAATGTCCAAGGTTTCCTTAAAACTATCTGTGACGGTATCGTAAAGAAATGTAGGGTTAGCGGTACCTTTTGAGAAGTGGAAATTAAGTTTTTGTATTATCTTAACGTTTTTGGGGCAGTGGGTTTAAGGTTTTGACGGGCTATCAATTTCTGTCAAACTTAAGAAGAACATTTGGATTTCATTCTCCAATATAATTTTAAACGTTGCAACGTTGGATGACATTTTTGGAAATACATACACACGCACGCCCACACTGACACCCTCTAATCATACCCTCACTCACAGCACCAATCCACACACACACCCAGCTAACACTCTCTCTGTCACATACGCACCCTCATGCTGTTTTTCACCTAATACACTGCTACACTATTACTCATACAGTACTACACCCATCAGGATGAGTGAAACAAGAAATGTCACATAAGGCTTAGAACTTCATAGTTCACTTGCTAAAAACCATAATTATTTAAAATCCAACCACGTTTTACTACTGTAGTATAATCTCTCTTAATCATCATTGCAAATCTCTCTATCTCTCCATTTAGCATGTCTTGAATAAATGTATTTTCCTCCTGTCTCCATTAGAGTGATGGAACCCTTTACCCGCATTTATAAACTGTTAAGATTTAAAATTACAAAGTGAAATGGATTCCTATAAATCGTGAATTTACTGTCTTTTAGTTTTCACTTTTGCATCTGTCCGTATGTAACAAAATTTACATTTTTCAACAATAAAATGTGACTGAATCATTCATGGACAGATTTGAGACGTCAACATAAAGATTTGTGGTTATTTCATTCATAAATGTTTTACAAAAACTTGTAGAAAAAATGTACGTGAATGGTGAATGAATTGAATATTATAAAAGAACAAGATTTAATATGATGTTACAAAGAGGATGGGTCAATCACATAAAATGCCATAAATCAACTCGTAAAAGATGAAGTTAAAGAACGGAGCCCATTATTTTGTGACGTTTAGAAATATTTTTGAGAAACAACGTTTTGAAAAAGACTTTTATGGTGATGATGGAGATGGCGGGACGAACTCGACTATTTTAACAGGGATTTACGAATCACAGCACTCGATAGGGATAAAGAAGGGCAGCCTTTGCCCTGCAGTGTGATACAAATTACTGGTTATAAATAATAATCAAGGTGACAATGGACAAAGCAGGAAAAATAAACTTAGGCGTAAAAAAGAGCGTGACTGCAAATTGAAATTTTTTGACATTGTTTCTCCGTCCAAATTCTTTAAAAGAAAAAGCTCTGTCTTCTGTTTTTCTGTCTGTCCTATTAACGTTACTGCAAATTCTAATAAGAACATGATTTTGTCAAAGCACAATAAATAAAAGCCTTTGCAACACGCCGGGAAAAACTATAGTCCAAAGAAAAACTGTCAGATTGCACGTCTCTGGTTTTACTTCATTCAAAGTAAAAACTTCATTTACTAGCCTGTCTATTTCGACATTCGTTAGCAGAAAGTGTGCCCATTGTATTTTTCCCTAGTATTTATGGGCAAAAAGTAATTATGTAGGTACTATTATAATAACACAGACCTCGTTACGTGGATATCTAATTTTTTGTTAGACCGTTACTTTTTAAATGTTTGTTGACAAAAACTTTGTTAGGCGAACGGACATTGTCAATTATGGTACGGGAGATAATTATGATGACGGTAAAAAGTTAGTTGGAGCTTAGTAAGAAGTTGCTTGGATTGTGTTTGGCAAATTGCTTTGAGTGTACGATTTGCACACTACCGTGCCAGTCCACGGTAACCTAGCGTTGAAAAAAAATGCAATTGGAGATTAAAATAAATTGAGCTAAGTATGGTATGCGCCGAGCCCAAGTGTTGTAATAACATCATCATCAAATCAAATAATATGAACAGTAAAATATTATTATATTTGGTATTTCCAGCATTCATCATTCCCAATTTATATGAGGTTCTTCTTCCAGATTTCTCTATTATCGTCATCTCAGGAGTTGCTACTTTCTTAGCCATATCATTCGACAAACAGTCGAATGTTTGCCTGAGAGGATTAGTCATCCACATTCATCATTTCTATGGTCTTCCTCTACTCAATACTCATATCTAGGTACGCATGTCTGATTCACATTCATACTCAGCCTCAAAATTCTTATTATCTTGTTTGAACCCATTCTATATAATTTTAAAAGATATTATAGAAGAAATCGGTTGTAACAACATCCATAATCTGCATTTTACAATATGTGACCCCATAAAACTATGTGGTGGGCGAAATTGATTTATTAGCAATAAATTATGAATGTCTGTCTGTTTGATAGTCATTTTAAGTTTTAAAAACAATATATCATTGAATTAATGTCCTAAAATTATAATATTAAGTTTAAAGTTTTGTTTTGTACATGTTTAGCGCGGGTTAAAGATTTGCATAAGACATTAGATTCGTAATGGGTTTAAAATGCATGCGAAGTTTATTTTTGGATTGGTTAAGTGCGAACTGAAGTAGGATAATCCGTACAATACAATTTACAGCCAAGAAATACGGTATAAAAGAACTCAAAATCTCTAGAGTGAAGAACACACACGCCCACATTTCGCGAATTATGTTAAGTCCCATATGTTACGAACTCTTTGGTTCTTTTATACTTTTTTTATTATTTCAAATTTATTGTTTTTCTTTACATTTTTTTTATGTTTTTCGGTGATGCTGTCAAAAGGTGTGATTTTCTCTAAATTCATTTAAATAATAAAATATACTAAGAAAGGTAAGTTTTTCACTCCAGGATAACAGCCCACATCCTCATCTTTTTCATTGGTCCTTCGTTTTAATTTTCAGTGCCTATTTTTCATCACAACATAGTCACCCACTTACTTTCATTTCGTTCCATTAGCTTTCATCCAGGTATGATCACCCGTTGCAAAAGCAAAATTATGTCAGCCAATCCCGGCCCCGGCACAGTTATTCCTCAGCCTCATAGCTCCGGTTTGCCGACCAAAAGCGTACGCAGTGAACACACCGCGCAAAGCCGCTCATCACATTCGTCGGCAACTGTGAGAGCACAAAAAGCAGCGGCAGAAGCTCTCGCCCTACGTCGCCGCCTGGAGCGCGAGCAGGAGCTCGCCGCCCATGAGCGCGATCGCGAACAGGTACTCGCCGAACGTGAGCGCGAACGCGAGCAGGTACTCGCCGAACGTGAGCGCGAACGCGAACGTGAACTCGCCGCGTTACAGCACCAGGTCGAGGAGTGCGAGCTGCAAGCTGAGCTGGCGGCTATCGATGCCGACGCTACAAGCGCAGGAAGCCGAGCGAGCCATCGGAGCTCTACACGGGTGAGCGTAGATAGAACTAAAAAATGGATAGAAAATCACAATCTTGACAGCTATGTTGATAGAGACGTCACTGCAGTAGGATGTGATCAAGGTCCTCCTGGCACACCCCCCGGTCACTCGGTACACCCACCGATGACCACGCGGACAACTGCACTCCCTATTAACCCTCTCACTAAACAAACACGACTCTTACGAAATGTCACTAAAGCATCCGAGGCGGTTGGCTGTACGGCCCCGCTCATTTCCACGGAGCTTGACCAACCTGTCACACTTTTACAAGCTGTAGCTGATACTGCGGCCGCCGCAAAGGCTCTCGCCTCTGCCGCCAGTGTAAAGAAACTGGAATTGCCTCAGTTCGACGGCAATACTTTGCATTGGCTACAGTTCAAACGTACCTACAATGTTACAAAAGCTAATTTTTCTCCGCTAGATAACATAAACCGACTTCACATTGCGCTGCGAGGGCCCGCGCGTGAGGCCGTGGCGGCGCTGTTGATGTCGACGAGTGACCCGGAGGAAGTCATGCGCGCCCTCGAAGATAACTTCGCGCGCCCCGAGCTCATCGTTTACAAGGAGGTTAATTCGTTGAAAAAACTTTCAAGCCTAGGTAACGATCTCAAAGAACTCGGAATCCTTTCTAATCGGGTACGTAATTCGATATCAACAATAAAGTTATTGAACCACTTAGAATATCTGAGTTCACCTGAGTTGTTTCACGCTGTTCTTGGGAAACTTAACCCCACTATGAAAATTCGGTGGACAGATTTTGCGGCACAGGACACTACAGGACGCCCGAAACTAGAAATTCTGTCCGACTTTTTAAAGCGTGAGTTAGATCAACACATTCGTTTTGGTATGTCACCCGAGTTTAGTGCGACACAACAGCAACTAAATATTTCTTTTGACAAACCATTAAAGCGTGAAAATGTTCATAATGCTGTTATGAAGTCAAAACATACTCCTAAAGCCGGGTCTACAACAAAACGAGAGTGTGTATTTTGCAAAAAAGATCACAATATTAAGGAGTGTACACAATTTAAATCTTTGTCCATCGACGATAGATGGCAGTGGTTGCGTGAAGCAAAGGTTTGCTATAGGTGCTTAAAGGCTAGTTCACACCAGTGGAAAACGTGTAAAGTGAATCCGTGTGGTGTTGATGGCTGCCCTTTCCGGCATAACGCGCTTCTTCACCGGCAGCCATCACCACCGCTCGTCAATACACTTAACGAGCAAGCCACAGATACCGTTTCACACCCGTTATCTGTTGAACATAATACACATCATTCATCATCATCATTTCAGCCAAAAGACGTCCACTGCTGAACATAGGCCTCCCCCAGGCGTCGCCACATTGACCGGTCCCGTGCGTCTCTCATCCAGCGGTTTCCTGCAACCTTGACCAGGTCATCGGTCCACCTAGTGGGAGGCCTTCCAGCGCAACGTCTTCCGGTTCGCGGTCGCCATTCCAGAACTTTTCGGCCCCATCGGCCATCCGTTCTGCGAGCAATGTGCCCTGCCCATTGCCACTTAAGTCTGGCGATTCTTCGGGCTACGTCGGTAACCTTGGTTCTCAAGCGGATGTCCTCATTTCTGAATCTGTTGAACATAATACACACCCTACGCCAAATGCTTCTGAACCGACCGGTGAAAAAGTGATTGTGTCTACAACATCGACAGGTTCACAAAAACCGAATACCATTTTAGCTCTTCGCCCTCGTGCTTATTTAAAAATAATACCAGTTACAGTCTCGGGCCCTGCTGGAACCTGCGACGTGTACGGGCTCCTTGACGACGGAAGCACCGCGACTATCACAGATTCCAGCATCGCCAAACTGATAGGAGCGACCGGGCCACAACAGATCATAACGGTAAATGCCATAGGTGGTCTCGAGCGTAATACCACAATAACATATGTAGACTTTTTCATTAAAGGTAGGCACACACAGGAAACATTTTTAGTAAAAAATGCTCGATCTATGGAGTCTTTGTGTTTGCGTCCGCAGTCGGTCAAGCGTGAAACGATTGAGTCTTTTTCACATTTGTCCGATCTGGTTGACTTTCTTACATACGACGACGCAACTCCAACTATCCTCATTGGAGCTGAACATTGGCATTTGTCAATCAACCGCGAAGTTCGAGTTGGTAGAAGGAACGAACCCGTTGCCTGTTTGACAGCTTTGGGCTGGACTTTATACGGCGTTGCTTCTAGCAAAACGAAGTTAATTGAGTTCGTTAATCATTCGCACATAAATACAAATAATGATGACAATTTAGTATCGTTGATTAAGGAACAGTATAAACTCGACTCTATAGGCATAACTAAAACGGAAACTCTGCATAGTAAACAAGACCAGCGCGCAGTCAACATTTTGGAAGCGACTTCCAAACGTTTGCCTACTGGTAGGTTTGAAGTAGGCATGCCGTGGCGCGACGATATACAGCGCGTTCCGGACAGCTACCCACAGGCGATGTCACGTTTTTTAAGTTTAGAACGACGTATGGCTAAAGAGTCCGAGTTTGCTAAAGCATACAATGCGTTTAAGAACAACATGATCACGAAGGGTTATGCAGAGGAATGTGCTCCAGATACATACTACACAAACTGTGGTATCAAACCTGACGGCTTACGTGACAGCAAATCTGGCGGCTTTCGTCTTTATTTACCACATTTTGGTGTGTACCACCCTCAAAAACGAAAAGTCAGGGTGGTTCATGATGCAGCAGCCAGGAATGAGGGTGTCAGCCTGAATTCTTTACTGCTCTCCGGTCCTGACCTACTCCAGCCGCTACTTACGGTTCTATTTCGTTTCCGGGAGGGTCGCATCGGAATAACCGCGGATATCAAAGAGATGTTTCCTCAGATTCGGGTTAGAGAGAAGGACAGAGACACTCTTCGGTATCTGTGGAGACCTGATAAATCACATGTCATAAAGGAGTTTAGGATGACATCTGTCATTTTTGGTGCTTGTTGTAGCCCCTTTATAGCACAGTTTATAAAAAACAAAAATGCTCAAGAGCACGCACATACACATCCAAGAGCCGTGGACGCTATTTTGTTCAGTCATTATATGGACGACTACATCGACTCACAAAATAGCGTTGACGAAGCAGCCCAGTTAGCGGCAGATATTGTGACCGTGCACAATGCAGCTTGCTTTGAGATGCGAGGATGGATTTCCAATGAGCCAGGGGCACTAAACCTTGTCGCGGAGGAGCTCAGGGCCCCTCAACCGTTGGAAATTGATCTTGGCGAATCTAATAACAGCATCCGAGCCCTAGGTATTGCATGGAACCCTACCGCCGATGTTTTGGGTTTTCGAACAGGCTTAATTGAAACAGTCTCTAGTTCACTGACAAAACGTAAGGTGCTGTCACACGTTATGCGCGTTTACGATCCTTTAGGTTTATTAGGACCCATAGTCGTCAAAGGACGGATACTGTTTCAACAAACCTGGAGATCTAATATCGACTGGGACACGGAGCTTCCACAAACGGTTCGAATGGTTTCAAGACCTGAAAAAAGTCTCTTTACTGAAGATACCGCGTTGGTATGCAAATGCGAAAGGCTACGAGCCTTCCCACAGAGAACTTCACGTCTTCGCAGATGCAAGTGAGCTTGCTTACGCCTGCGTTGCCTATTGGCGTTTGATATACCCTGACGGCAGCATCAAGCTCACTCTCGTCGCAAGCAAAGCCAGAGTCTCGCCCTTGAAACCAACGTCGATCCCACGTTTGGAACTTCAAGCTGCTTTGATAGCTTCTCGATTGGCACTTGTCATTAAGGAGAGCCATCGAAAAAAGTCAGTTCGTACATTCTTCTGGACTGATTCGATGACTGTCCTCCAATGGTTGCGCAGTGATGCGCGAGCGTTTAGACCTTTCGTTACCCATCGGCTTGGTGAAATTTTAGAAAATTCTTCGGTCAAAGATTGGCGATGGGTACCGACAGATCTGAATGTCGCTGATGATGCAACCAGATTGCGCCCAATTCATTTGGAACCTTCACACAGATGGTTTTGCGGTGCATCATTTCTTTTAAAATCCCCAGAGGACTGGCCCACGGAGCCACTTAGCGTCGCACCAGTTCGGGAAGAGCTTAAGTGTCATCGGAACGAGCTGGTGGGACTGACTTCACTAAGCACAGCCTTACCTACTCCTGTCACGGCGCATTTAGCTCGCTTCAGTGACTGGCTACGATTATTGCGTGCCACAGCCCGGGTTCGCGGCTGTTTTTGGAAATATTTTGGCAACCATTCGAAATTTTAAATCAAACAGTGGGATAGCTCACCCTCGCTCCCACTTTTCACCAACGTCGACCACTCTAACACCCTTGAATGCCGACCTAATAAAAGCCGCTGAAAGGCACATATTGCAGCGGGTTCAACAAGACAGCTTTTTGCAAGAAATTCTCTGCATTTTGAACAAGAAACCAATTTCTACAAGCAGCCGCCTCATCAAACTATCGCCCTCTCTGGGAGAAGATAATCTTTTGCGTTTGGCTGGAAGGATAAAGGCCGTAGAAGGCATCGATCCCGACTCCCGTTTCCCGATCCTACTTGACGGTCGCCACCCAGTCGCACGGTTATTGGTAGAATATTACCATCGCAAAGCAGGTCACGCAAATCATGAGTCCGTGATAAATGAGATAAGGCAAAGATTCTGGTTGTTGAGACTTCGCGACACGGTCAGAGCTGTAGCAAACCAATGCCTCTTCTGCAGAATTCGCAAATCACAGCCGCTTAATCCAACCACTGGAGATCTTCCACCACAAAGGCTAGCTCATCACCAGCGAGCGTTTACCTTCACTGGTGTAGATTATTTCGGTCCTGTCAACATAACCGTTGGACGCCGCCATGAAAAGCGATATGTGGCCCTTTTAACGTGCCTCACGACCAGGGCCCTCCACTTGGAACTGGTACACAGCCTATCCGCGGACTCTGCGATCATGGGTCTCAGGCGTTTCTTTGCCAGACGCGGGATTCCGCAGACTATATATTCGGATAATGGAACCGCATTCGTTGGCGCAAGATTTTGCCGCTACAAAGGGCATTAAGTGGAGTTTCATCCCAGCGGCGGCGCCTACTTTCGGAGGATGCTGGGAACGCCTCGTCAGGACGGTAAAAGTAGCGCTGAACGCTACATTGAACGAAAGATTTCCCAAAGAGGAAACATTTTTAACTTTGTTAGCAGAAGCCGAGGCGATCGTTAATTCACGCCCACTCTCGCATGTGTCCACAGATCCAGATGACCCAACGACGTTGACACCGTTCCACTTTCTCATCGGGTCTTCATCGAACCAAATCCTGCCAAAGACATTGGAAGACCGTGATCTGATCGGACGCTCTGAATGGAAGAAAGCATTAAAGCTATCGGATCACTTTTGGAACCGCTGGGTGCGCGAAATGCTGCCGACTATGCAAACACGAACCCAGGTTAAGGGAGATCGTGGTCAAGACCTCCTGATAGGAGACGTGGTTATAATCGTCGACGAATCGCTACCACGAGGGACATGGCCACGAGGCCGTATAGTGAAGGTGTTCCCTGGAAAAGACGGCGTTAATAGGGTGGTGGACGTTGCGACGGCCGGAGGTACGTTACGCCGGCCCCTCAAAAAACTTGTAAAGCTTGCCACATAAGGCTTCTTTAACCCTTTACTGCTGGTGCAGTGCTGCACGAGGGGCAGGATGTTACGAACTCTTTGGTTCTTTTATACTTTTTTTATTATTTCAAATTTATTGTTTTTCTTTACATTTTTTTTATGTTTTTCGGTGATGCTGTCAAAAGGTGTGATTTTCTCTAAATTCATTTAAATAATAAAATATACTAAGAAAGGTAAGTTTTTCACTCCAGGATAACAGCCCACATCCTCATCTTTTTCACCATATACATCGGAAGCGAACCTATATCAATCAATTGGATACAAATCCAGACTCTGTGCCTGCTTCTGAGAAATTTCTTATAGAAAAACCACAACCTCAAGCGAACCCAGGACCTCATGTTCAGTAGTCACTTGCGCCATTAGACCGGAGGCAACAATATAACTAGAAATTAACGAATTAAGGTTTTTGCTAAGTTTGAAAACAGCATTTGTCCAATATGATTCATTGAATGTTCAGCAATAACAGCTAACGAACTGTCACAAAGCATGTTAATGTTTATGTGTGTGAACACACATCGACACACATCGGTAATCTCTAGAAAACACGCTATTTTCCGAATGCCAATTTACACCTATTCCGATCAATTACTATAGATTTCATTCCCATAATGTCCATTGACTTTTTCCCATGCTTTCAATCACAAGAAAAAAATGCACAAATAAAATTTAACGACCAATCAGGTATACCTAATTCCCATCAACCACCATTGACCAAGTAGTGCCAAAGCCAATTTGTGACCAACATTTGCGGTGACTAGCCTAATTATTTTTACCTTATAGGGTGCGAAGTACTTGCATTAAAATGCCTTGTAATGAGGTTCAATAGAAAGTGCCAAAGTAGGCGCTAGAAAGTACCTATAACAACTTCGGTATACGGGGCAACTATGTGGTGTACAGTCAATAGCACTAATATGTATACGCTTAGCAAAGCTGGAAAGCGTTTTGTTCCTGAAATAACGGTTTCTACTTTGTTATAAGACCTATTTAGTAAAAGAAAGCCTTCTGAAATACTATGTTCGTCAAACCTCAATGCAGTAAGCCAAGCTAAAGTAGGACTGTACTGGGCACGTCTGCCGCATGCCCAATGAGCTGTAAGCCAAAATGTCTACTTTCTGGAGCCCTGGCACAACAAGATGGCATCGCAGCAGAGCTCGTAGAAGATGGCGGGACGATCTCGACAATACAAATGTCCACATCGGCATTGGACCGAAATCACTAGAAGTCATGAGAACCGGCCTTTGCCCAGCAGTGGTATAATTCTGGCTAATAGTATAAGTAATGCAGTAGAATAGAATTACTTTAAGGTTTCTGCGTGTATACATATCAGTGCTCGTGCCTGTACGTACATATGTGCATTCAAAATTAGCCTACTTAATACAAGTTCTATTGGAAGCCAATTAAGATGCTTATTACCTTGCTACAAGATATGCTAAGGTAATTGAAAGGTAAATAGAGAGACTTCCTTCTGAATAAAACCAACGCCTTATTTTCCTATAATAATAAAATTCTGGTACAGATTTCTCGTAATTTGGACGAACGATTGGTTCATAAAGTCAGTCAAAATATTAACAGTAAAAAAAACAACCACTTCATAATTACTTCAATTTAATATTTATCTAACGCAAAAGCTTTTGATGACACAGGATAATGACGATTAATAAAAAGCACGTAGATCATTATAAAAACTACTACCTACTTAGAAACAATAAATTGAAATGAACTAATAAGATATTATTTAAACATTGCCGTATTGCGAGGTGTAAAATTATATTCAGCCATAATAAATACAAATGATATAATATATTTTGTTAATAATAGATAGTTGATACGCCATAAAAACTAACAAACTAACATCGTAAACACAGACAAAACCACACATCTGCACCAATAAAAAAACCTTTGTTTTCCATCTACCTTCAATTTTTTTATCCAAAACTAAAGATCCAAATCCCACCTCTTTGATCCCAAATTATATAACCCAATAATAAAAAAAGAAAACGCCCAATATTTTGCAAGACCACAATCTTTTTCACCGTCTGACCCGAAAGTTATAGGGCTCGACCATGGTAAAGATTGTAAGCGGGTGATGAGACGAGCGCGGAGCGGAAAAAAAACAACCGACAATGACATCAAGTAAAAATCTACTCGAGGAAAAAAAAATGAAAGTCTTTGTTCTTTGATTACGATTAAGTCCAAAATCGGTATTAAAAATTGGTACCTATCTCGAAAAGTCGTACTCAGCGCTTCTCCTCGACGTTTCACAACAAAGTATGGAATTCTCTGCCAGCATCTGTGTTTCCTCCCATGAGATAGAAAGAGTGGACAGGTATCTTCTGAGCACGCTCGTTCCATCAAAGACCTCATTCATCGCTTGTCATTAGGCATGATTGAGGTCAAAGGCAGACCCATTACCCACTTTTTAGGGTTCCGTAGTCAACTAGGAACCCTTATAGTTTCGCCATGTCTGTCTGTCTGTCCGTCTGTCCGTCCTCGCTTAATCTCTGTGACCGTTAGCACTAGAAAGCTGAAATTTGGTACCAATATCGAGCCATTACCGCCGACTTAGTGTAACCGACAAAAACCAAATTTTACAGGAGAAGGTTTTTTTTGAATAACTTTATAAATAATTGCGCTATTAAGTTGAAATTTTGACGTATAATAATGATTTTTGAAACCTTAGGTGTAACGGTTAAAATTTTCAAAAAAAACGTCACTACGTTTTTTGCCACTTTTTTTATAGTAAACGACAAAATTTGGATGTACTGTGTCGGTTGCGATAACAAGTAGGGTCGCTTACGCTGCAAAATTTGGATGTACTGTGTCGGTTGCGATAACAAGTAGGGTCGCTTACGCTGCAATTCTTAGATAATTACGCAACTTACGATAATTTTGATTATGTCGGTTACTGTAAAATATAGAAAAATGTTGTGCTAACGATAAACTTAGCATTTGCTATAACTTTGTTCTTTTGGCGGGAAAAGTCGAAGAACAAGTCCGTTATAGTTTAAAAAGTCGTCTGCGATAAAAAACGCTGTTTAGGTAAAAATGTCGCTTACGATAAGACGGCGGTAATGGCTCGATATGTGTATCAATCACGCCGACAAAGTGCTAAAATAAAAATTGGAAAAAAATGTTTTATTAGGGTAGCCCCCCTATATGTAAAGTGGGAAGTGATTTTTTTTTTAATTTTAACCCTAACGTGTGATATATTGTTGGAAAGGTATTTAAAAATGAATAGGGGTTTACTAAAATCATTTTTTGATAATGTCAATAATTTCGGAAATAATCGCTCCAAAAGTAAAAAACAAAGCGTCCCCCCCCCTCTAACTTTTGACCATAAGTTTAGAAAATACGAAAAAAATCTGAAAAGTAGAACTTAATAAGGACTAACTAGGAAAATTATTTTGAACTTGGATGGAAACAACAGATGGAAACTGCAGTTAACCAATATAATTTGGTCCCTGAATCGTATGAGCGCCTATACAATCCAGAGGTCAAGTTTCATTGGCCCGTATTTCAAACAAAAAAAGAATTATTACTACGGAACCCTACACTGAGCGTGGCCCGACACGCTCTTGGCCGGTTTTTTTGTTATTGCAATAACAAAAAGTGTGTAATTGCGTAGTTAGGTTAGGAACTACAGACACCGAATCATTCGTAAAATCAATCATAAAATTACAAAAACTGACAGATGACAACAATTTCAATTTCGAAACTAACAATTACCTATGTAATTGCGTGATGATGAAGATGCCCACTACAGCAACTTACAATGCTATACTCATCTAATCGCTCCCGCTACCGCCTCTGCTAATGCCCTCACCGCGCATTAACTCTTGACGAGGCCATGGGACTCGTGGGCGGACCAGACCATCGTGCGATCTCTAACGGTCTTCGAGATCCGTAAGCAAACGACATACGAATACCAATTGGTGGTATTGTACTAAGTAGGTTGCTATAACTTGATTTTAGTTGGAAAATGAGCCGAAAATCGCCGCCGAGCCGACAATTCTTCAAAGACAGCTTCATTACTTCTTTAGGGATACTGAGGGAAGACTGTTACTGTAGCAATTGAATCAGAATTATTAATAGTTTCAATTATCCGACTATATTTTTATAGGCGGAACTGCCATATAAGATTCTTCTTGTGAAATCTAGGATAGGTTTGATGTAATTTTATGGTTTACATTATACTTTACATGGAAGGAATACCTATCTGACCTCCACAAATAAATGACTACTGGATATTAATGATACTTCTTGGTAAGAGACTGGTTTCTGACGACTGTCAAAGATCTCTAATAACAGCCGGAACCTACGGCTTAACGTGCTTTCATCATCATCATCATCATCAGCCTATAATGTTCCCACTGCAGGGACTCAGGCCTCCTTTCTAGGAGAGGGATGGGCTATAATCCACCACGCGTGCCCAGTGCGGATTGACAGATGTCACATGTCTTCGAATTTTTTGGTTCTAAGACATGGCCGGTTTCCTCACGATGTTTTCCTTCACCGTTTTGAGAGCAGAGACGTGCTTTCAGAGATACGGAATAGCTTCAGTATGTTAAAGATACTTGAATCACCATTCAAATCCCAACCCAACCAATCATCGCTCTATACTCAGCCAAAACATCCATCCATCCATCATCCATCGGACAATTCTGCTTCAACTAAGTGCTAAGCCAGAAGTGTTTACGCCCGTAAAAGCCAATTCAGATAATGATATATTTTCGGATGAGTGGAAAACGATAATTGAACGGTATTTTAGGAGTAGGCAGCATCTGTTAGGTATTTTTGTCTTTAGTTATTATTAAGGAATTATGGTTGCTTGGATTAAGGAGTAAATAGACAAGACTGCCTCATTTTCCTCATGTTCGCAAGCGCGACTGCTGTGGTTCCATTCCCAGGTCAGGCGAAGTGTTACTGACTTTTTCTACCAGGAATTTCTCAGTGGCAGCCACTGAGTATGATTTTGTGCCCATGACAGAATAATAAAACGTCCGATCGGTAGCTCTGGGGAACCTCGAGACAAAAACGGTAGAGGAATTCCCAGAGCACGTGCTGCTAAAAATCCCTGGGTGAGATCGATCCTCAACAAAATCAAACTAAGGAAAGAGTATACATAAAACAATGTCTAGAAGTCAAATAACATTTAAGTCCTTCAATTATCGAAGGTCCGGTTCATAAAATAAAATAGCACAAATATTTTCTGAAAAATTCAAAGGGTTCCAACATAAAGAAAAAGAGTTAGAGTACTAAGAAACATCGCTAAAACATGTGGGTAGCTCGTCTATCACCCACAAGGTGATTCGAAGAATTCGCGTGGGTGCATGTCGGGTAAGTTGGAAGAATGCATGAGCAATTTCCTATGTATAGGTACACCACACCTTCAATTCACTGTAGTGTTTTATGGCTTTATTTATTGAGGAGCTCGTGGCTAGAGAATAATAGTAGCCACAGATCAATCTTCTGGTTCAGCTGCGATTACCTAGGTTGGTCTGTGGATGGGTGACCCATCCGAGTTTTTTTCCGTGCCTCGGAAAGTACGCTAAGCTGATGAGGATGGGCTGTCATTTGTTTATCTTTGAAAGTCGTAACAGATAGTCAGTGTGTCGAAATTCTGACAACCAGTCTTACAAAGGGTTGTCAGATTACCTAGTACTAACTGGGTTGTGGAGGTCGGTAGTCGATCGCTCCATGTATAATACTAGTATTGAGCTGCATCCAGTTAGACTTCGTCATGCATGCGATGAAAAGCACGTCAAAAAGTCATAAGAACTTCTGAACTTCGTGGTTTCAGCCAAGCCTTTTAAAACATAATAATATTAGGTTATTCTAAATTAGGTTTGCTGTAAGAAAACCCAATTCTGGGTTAAGCTCGCCTTTGTACATAAGCTTTATAATTGTAGCTTTTGTTTATATTTGTTATTTTATGTGTGCAATAAAGAATAAGAATATTATCAAACACAAAATATCAATTTTCAGCGAGAATTCGAAACAAAGGAACGACGGAACTCGTTCAAATTGATTTACAACTTAGACTCGCCACAAGAAAGTTGCAAATCGTTCGCTAATTAAATTTCAAATCTCTGCATAACGATATTACGATACTGAACTTTAACCTCTTGTAAATAAAAATTAAATTCGTTTAAAGACTGGTTAAGTGGTATTTACTACTGTGGGGTTACCATGACGTCTTAAGCCAGGATTGTTTTAGTCTTATTTCAGTGTGGGAAAGCAACAGAGCTATACGGGTGTCTAGCGCCATCTCTTTTACGCACTGAAATAAGATTAAACAATCTATATCTAATAAATAAAGAGAGAAGTCCTGACTGACTGACTGACTGACTCATCAACGCCCAGCCCAAACCATTGGACCTAGAAAGCTGAAATTTTGCACAGAGGTTCCCTTTATAATGTAGACAAGGAATAAGGAAGGATTTTTCGAAATTCAACCCCTAAGGTAGTTAAATAGGGGATGAAAGTTTGTATGGAAAATTGTCATTTTCACGCGGGCGAAGCCGCTGGCAAAAGCTAGTCGTGCTATAAGACGTCGCGGTAGGCCACCTGATAAGCCATATATCGGGTTCTATAAACGATAAAAAGTCTCATTACTGATAAGGCTCTAAGGGAGTTAAATTGTTATGGTCCACAAAACACAATAGATGGTAAAACACTATAATATTACATTGCGTCGATTATTATGATTGTGTTGAAATGATTTATGAGAAAAACAGTTTATTATCGCCAGTAGAAAATTGTTCCTGAGGTCAGCGATTCGATTTAATTACTTTGCAGTTTTGTTTGATTAATTATTTAAGTTTGAATCTTGTTGTACAAGACAATGATGCGACAATTGAATGGTAGCACAAGATGATTGTAAATTACTCCAAATAATATTATACTTAGCTTGTGAAATAAGCAGTACCTTTGTGATCTTCTATTTTTTTAATGCTTTTATCCTTTTTTTGTAGGTAGGGTAAACTCACCAGTAACTGGCCACTTTCATTAACTGGCCACTATCCACTTCAACTGCATAAATTAAGAGTTTTCCACACAGTACGCAATTTATGATTTATTATTCATACTTCTTATTTATGTAGCTTTCATGACAATAACATATTTTTTCCACTATGACACTAGCGCCAATAATATCGACCATTTTGTGACAGTCGGTGTTCGTCATATGACATTTATGGTAAATCGTTACAAAATTCTTAACGTAATGCTTCAAGTAAAAATTTTATTTTGAGGTATTTTGTGGAGTAATCGTGAGTGGATCGTCTTTGATGTGTTGTATAGATAGTAAGTGAGGGTTTCTCAATAGTTTTATTCTGTCAGCATCCACTGTTAACCGAGATTTGTAGGTGGCTAGTATCTGAACGAAAATTTTGCACATTTTCAATTATTGGCCACCCATGCCAGTTACTAGGTTTTAACCTAATGTTCGAATTTTATGAAAAATCAAACGTATTTAGAAGCCGTTTAAGGTACACTATTGTATAAAAAAAAAAAAAACTAGTAAAAATACACACATTTATTAGTAACTGGCATGGGTGGCCAGTAAGTGATATTTGCATGGCCAGTTCCTCACGGAATATTTTTTGTTGCTTACTAGACAAAAAAACTGTGGTAAAATGATCTCTATTATGCTAAGATGTAGAATTTATAATCGAACTAGCTGACCCGCGCAAGTTCGTCTGCGTCACATAAGAGAGAGAGTGGTTTAAGGAATATTCCCGTTTTTGCCACATTTTTCATTTATGCTTCGCTCCTATTGGTCGTAGCGTGCGGTTATATAGCTTAAAACCTTTCTCGATAAATGGACTATCCAACACAAAAACATTTTTTCAATTAAAACCAATAGTTCCTGAGATTAGCGCGTTCAAACAAATAAACTCTTCAGCTTTTTAATATTAGTATAGTTTAAAAAAAAAAAAAAAAACGTTAACGTTAGTACGTTTTAAATGTTTTAATTTGCTGTTATTTTTGTATTTTTATCGTTTTATTTTGATTGTTTTTGATGATAATTTTTGGATGGCCAGTTATTAGTATTTTGGTGGCTACTTTCTAAAATTTTATGGCCAATTACTAGTTAAAATGACTACTTTCTCTTTTGATTAAATTATTTCGACGTAAATCTGATTTATTTTATTTTGTGTGTCATATTTTTGGAATAGAAGTTACAGTTTAATTTTGCAAAATGAACCTGCTCTTGACCTCAATCATGCCTGATAGAAATCAGTGAATGAGGTCTTTGATGGAACGAGCGTGTCTAGAAGATGTCTGTTCACTCTTGTTTTGAAGGCAGACGGGTTTATTGTGGGAGGGAACAAAGGAAGAGAGAGAGAGAGAGTTCAACACTTTAGCTGTGCGCTTTGGGATATTATCAACCAATTGTGGATGGTATGCTGATATGCAGTAACTTAAAAAATAGCATTATAAAATATTCAAGGTGTTATAAATAGCCCGTCCCTCTCCTAGGGAGGAGGCCTGAGTCCCTGCAATGAGAACATTATAGGCTGATGATGATGATGATGCAAGAAGTTATTTTTTTTTAAAGCATTTATATTTTTAAATAAACTCATGTAGACTAAGTTTGTACTTCTTCCTTTAAAAAACCCTAAATTCTACTATACAAATCAAGACGCAACACTTTATTTAAAACTTTCCTTTTAAGCAAAACCTCCGCAAAAAAAAAACTAAAAAACTACGAACTTAACACTCACCACGTACGTCAACTATAAAAACAAAGTTTTATAAAAAGTATCTGATACAGTTACTGATTCTGATCAAAAAACTGCTACCCTAGTGAAGCATTCGCAACCAAACAACTAAGAGAAGCAAGACACAATCTGCAAAATATAAGAAGTAAAGAAGAAGAGGAAAAATGCGAAATATTCTTCAGAAACCTAAGCGCAACCCATCCATCACAACGAATGAAAATCACATACGATTTTTACAGGAGACATAAAATGAACATGAAGCACACCAACAAACAACGCTTTATACCCATGTCGAGGTGGGAAGAAGATTTAAAAAAGTCAGCAGGCCCACACATAGAACTCCTACCCCATGAGAACCCACCAGAAGCAAAAGATGAACTATCGGAAGAGGAAATAAGTGATATCATTAAAAGCATGAGCAACGGCAAAGCACCAGGTACTGACAAAGTGGTGTCCGAGCTATTCAAAGCCCTGCCAGCAGAAATGCTATCGGAAATTATAAAACACATGCAGGCAGCATGGGTAAGCAATGATATACCAATGTCTTGGAACAAAACGATCCAAATTCCAGTGCCTAAGAAAGCAAAACCAGACGGAATTAATGACTACAGAAAGCTATCTATGTGTAACGTGGGGTACAGGATATATGCTAGCTTTCTTCTAAGAAAGCTGGATGCCTCAATAAAAGAACTAGGAAACTACCAAGCAGCCTTTCTTCGTAATAGATCGACCGACGACCATATGCACACACTTAGGAGAATTCTTGACGAGGAATGGAGAGAAGGCTCAAAAACCTATGTGCTGGCGTTAGACATTGAAAAAGCTTTCGATACGCTGGACTTAAGCTCTCTTAGAGACATTTTAGTTAGGTACTAGAACTAACAAATACCTAACAAATAGAATTATTAAGGCATGCATGAATGCATAAAATGGTTTGGCCAGCAAACGGAACCGACGCAGAAAGGCAAGGGAGTCAAACAGGGATGTCCGCTATCCCCACGACTATTCACCATAGTAATGGACGACGTTCTCAGAACATTAGAAGAAGAAATAGAATACCTTCATCTAGACCAAGACCATGAGATCCAACTCCCTATTATACTGTCCTTTGCAGACGACGTGATAATAGTAACAAATAATCTCAGGGAACTGAACGAAATGGTCACCAAAATCAAACCATTACTGCTATCAGTCGGACTCCGCATTAACGAAACGAAAACAAAACTAGTAATCAGAGACCCACACAGCACCGGAACCCGAGATCTTATTAGAATCGGAGGAACCAGTATTCAACCGGTAGACGAAATTAAGTAGGTACCTAGGCACGTATATAACATCGACACTTAATCGAAACAACACAGTAAACGCCAGATGTAAACAAGCGATGCGTAACTCCAAGACCTTAATATCCTTCATAAAAAACTCGAAAATGGAATGGAAAATCGCGCGCCTCATCTATAAAATGGTCATAGAGCCGGCAATGACTTACGGTCTTAAGGCAGCGGCACTCACAAAGACAAACCGATCGAAACTCAGAAGATACGAAAGACTCATTCTTAAAGATATGATAAAGAGTACGCGAAACCCCCCGAACAAGAAAACACGCGAAATTCTTACGGGAAAAACAATTACCAAAAAAATTAAATGCCTGCGGTTATGTTACTACGGGCACATCCTCAGACGACCAGAGCCTCACTTACTACACGCAGCTATTAGATACAAGGCGAAACGGCTAAAAGTTGGAATACCAATATATACATGGAACGAGTCACTCCAACAAGACATGGAATACTTCAATAAAAGCAAAGAAGAATGGACTCAGCTAGCAGCAGATAGAACAAAATTCAAAGCAGCCACCCTGGAAATATATCACCTTAGCGAAACTGACAGTGAAACAAATACTACTGAAGATATACACGAAAATAATATGTGTAATTAAGACGTGACAAAAAACGACTGGAATCGCGACCACCAGAAACGAACGTGCCTCCCAACGACCATACAGCACCAATGCTCATTCCTATGGATATACCTGTCTTTACCACTATTCCTATATTGGCTAGAGGCTGCATAGTCGGCTGATTGTGCCTGACTGGCTGCGGCTGGTTGGGCTTCCTCTCCCATCCCAGAGCATGTCTTTCCTTACAAAATCGTGCCCCCTGGTGTATCCGGACTTGTCCGGGTCAGGCTTGCTCCTGGCTGGGTGTGGTGCTAAATCATCAATCAATCATCAATCATCGATACAGTTACTGATTCTGATCATCTAAAAGCAACCCTTGAATCACCCGACAATAGCATTGTGGGATACTATTTAAAACTCACTTGATTATCACTTTAGTTCAACCGTTATCACTTGATACTCGAATATCGGTGAGTAGGTATAATCAGATGTCGAATGAATCATTAAAAACATTTTTTTTAAGAAATCTGCCTACACAATTTGACGTTCAATACGGATCAATAATTTTTCCAAATTAAAAAATTTATAGACATAATTTTATACGAAATAATACGAAAATATAATATAATACGAAAATATAATACGAAAAGTTGAACATCTCTTAGATCATTTTTATTTTATTTTTAGAATAACAGTAAGATACAATTACTGTCGTTAAATATTAAAGAAGTCCCCAGTCACAAAAATTATGCTAAGAAATGATCGATAATTCGTAAGAATAAATTAATTAATGTTTCATTATTATACATTACATTAACATCTGTGTATTACTAAACTTATAAGTAAAACATAATCAAATTGACGTTAAATAAATCAAGTCTCTATCGAAAACTACATGTAGAAAAAAATTAAGCATTAATTATTTCAAGTAGACCAGTTACATGCACTTTTGATCTGTCAAAGCCAACACAGCAATTTAAAACCAACAATAACATTTTTGATAAAATACAATCTGTTCTAAGCGTAAAGTGATAACCCACAGTCGCCGAGTAACCTAACTCAAAACCTTAGTAACCCTCCTTCTATTAAAACAGGGAGCGAGTTTTTGTGCTCTGGGATAATTGACCAACAGGTGTGTCCGAAGTTTGTTTGTTTTTATTCTTAGGCCCAACGCACACCGGCGAAGGCGCTGTGAAGATACTGGGAATAAATCAATTTAAAATAAACCTTATAACTTGGCGCGGCGAAGCGCGGTTCTTGTCTGCTCTCGTGGGGTCTGTCTCCACCGATCCCGGGATCCGATTTGACGTATCACGGATCCGCGCGATTTGTCTCCACGGATCCCGGGATCCGTTTCTAAAGAAAAGAAAAAAAAAAATTGTCTCCACGGATCCCGGGATCCGTTTCTACAAAAAAGAAAAAAAAAAGTTGTTTCCACGGATCCCGGGATCCGTGGCTACAAGAAATAAAAAATGTAGAAACGGATCCCGCGTACAGAGTTAAGAAGTTAAGCATAATATTTTTCGAAACTTCTTTTTTCTACTTTCAAACGAAAAGAAGTTATTATTTAAAATTATAAGGATTGGTGTAGTAAAGTCTCACAAACTACCAGGAGGCCAGAAACATGAAGGAGGTATTGTCTATATTCTTAATAGGAATCTCATAATCAAGTCTATAAAATTATATACCTTTCTAATACCATGCAGCTTTTTTTTTACCTGGATAGTAAAGTCAGCTATTCTCAGTAGTTCGGTTTATTTAGTCCGGTCACCGGACAGTCTTCGAAACTACCAGGACAACAGAATGGTGAAGTATTAGAGTCATGAAAAAAAAGTATAAGATAAAATAAAAGGACCTTTTTTAAAAAAAAAACAACAACAACCTGATCTTTTCGTTTGAAAATCTGATTTAAGTCAGTTTCGAAAAAAAGTATACTGCTTTGTACACGTGGTTCCCTCTCGTTGTCCCTTGAAGGGACTGAAGTACCCGTGGACGATAGATATACTAGAGATTTGGTTATGAGATTCCTTTAAACAATATACAGTACCTTTTTTTAATGACACTACTACTTCAGCATTCTGGTGTACCTACTGGTAGTTTCGAAGACTTTATTGTCCTTGTTTAAAATGAAAAAAAAAAAACATTGTATTAGAAAGATAGATAGATTTGAATAAGAGATTCCTATTAACAATATACAATACCTACCTCCTTCATATTCTGGCCTCCTGTTAGTTTTTTTTTTTAAAAAAAGGTCCTTTTATTTTATCTTATACTTTTTTTTCATGACTCTAATACTTCACCATTCTGTTGTCCTGGTAGTTTCGAAGACTTTACTATCCAGGTAAAAAAAAAGCTGCATGGTATTAGAAAGGTATATAATTTTATAGATTTGAATACGAGATTCCTATTAAGAATATAGACAATACCTCCTTCATGTTTCTGGCCTCCTGGTAGTTTGTGAGACTTTGCTACACCAATCCTTATAATTTTAAATAATAACTTCTTTTCGTTTGAAAGTAGAAAAAAGAAGTTTCGAAAAATATTATGCTTAACTTCTTAACTCTGTACGCGGGATCCGTTTCTACATTTTTTATTTTTTATTTCTTGTAGCCACGGATCCCGGGATCCGTGGAAACAACTTTTTTTTTTCTTTTTTGTAGAAACGGATCCCGGGATCCGTGGAAACAACTTTTTTTTTTCTTTTTTGTAGAAACGGGTCCCGGGATCCGTGGAGACAAATCGCGCGGATCCGTGATACGTCAAATCGGATCCCGGGATCGGTGGAGACAGACCCCTCTCGTGGCAGCTTGACGGCTCACCGCGCGTGTCTCGCTTTGCATGCCGTTTTCAACCACATGTCATAGAATTTAAGGTTTATTTTAAATTGATTTATTCTCAGTATCATCGCCGCGCCTCCGCCGGTGTGCGTTGGGCCTAAGTCGACTGGTTTGAGAACAGACTCGATCACATGTAACGTAGCGTTTGAGGGTTTCGGTCAAGTGCCGTTTTAAGATCGCTTGCCTTCTGGCTTCGGTCGTGTGTTTGTTATTCTTTTTATTGAAAGTGCGCATTTATTTAAGTCACTGTAATCTTAACAGAATAGTTTATTATAGTACCTACATGAATTAATGACAGATTGGGATAACAGGTTCTCTGGGAGACCTGACCACCAGCAGCTTGAATCCTTTTCCCGATGGCGATGGACTAGAACTACTATGTTTCTTAAACATTTTTTTAATATTGTTTCGAAATCAAAAATCATTTATAAACGTTAAAAACGATAAGACACATACCCTTTGACTCTACGTTTGTTAAGAAATATTTAATATAAATGTATTATATTTGAAAAGAGATAAATAAAGGAAATGATAAATTCCTATTCATTCATATTTGTGTATAAAATATACCCAGTTGAAATCTTACGGTGAATTCCAAAGGGGTTACAAAGTTCTCCTATAAGTTCACAATGGGCTGAAAATAACCATTCTTCCAAGGACATGAGTAAAGAAGTTGCCTAACCTATTAACAATTAATCCCCTGCCCTTTCTATTAATAATTTAATTGTGAATCACGACAATTACTCCATTGACCTCCAAAATAATTGATGGTGGACTTCTAAAATCTATTGAATTCTGAACAATATAGCCCTTTTGATTGTTACCTTCGTATATTCGCCTACAATGCCCCCATAAATTAGCTGGCTAAAAGGCTGTAATTTTTAAGGCTGAAAAGCTTGTTATGTAAGCTAGATTCTTGGAAAAAGCCGTTAGTTTTGTTTCGCCGTTTTATGTTGATGTGAAAGTTTAAGTAAAGTGTTGTTAGTGAATATATTTTGTAGTTTTTTTTTACAGAATTTTACTACTTTTCAGTATTACGCGGTTGCATGTTAAATTCATTAAGCACCTCTCACGTACATAACATAACATCACACCTATAATTCCCGAAGGGTTAAGCAGAGGTATACCAACATTTGGCCGGTTGTTTACCTAGGTCTCATATAATGGGGGCGAGCCTATTGCCATCAACCGGATACAATTCCAGAGACGGTAGCTGCTACTGAGAAATTCTTTATTGAAAAATCCGAGTGCATTTTGCCGGACCCGGGAATCGAACCCAGTACCTCATGATCAGCAGTCGCGCTTCGAATCACTAGACCAACGAGGCAGTCAGTGATAATAGTTTTCGTTATAGATTTTACTACGTTAAATTTTATTCATTGTATGTTAAATTTAATTCATCTATCAGCTCTCACGTACTAAATTAATAATAGTAAAACACGTTAACTATTTGAAATTCAAAGCGTATTAACGTTTTCCTAATTAATTTCGCTGTTCAATTCAAGCGGCTTACTGTACAGGACGCCAGCACAAACAACCTACCCATTACTGTCAAATTTTCCCAATAAACCAAAAGCTTTTGTGATAAAGCTGAAAATCTATTATAAAAATTTGACAGATTGCGTTAGCTGGTTGTGCTGGCTTGTGTGCAAAAAAAATATAATTGATAAAACTATAAATAACATCGTTAAAATATTGAAGTTGAATAAAAAGGGTTACTAGAATAATTATTACAGTGTTAATCTTTGTTGACAAAAAATTTTTTGGTCCATGACAAAGATTTTGTTGTGCTGTGCTGTGTTTTTCTTGTGCCGAACGAAGAGTCTAGATTTGTGCACGGTTGATAGCTGTAGGCACACCCCTATTACATGGAACTTTAACTTAATTCGCAAAATATGAATGCACTAAAGAGATAGGTGGACCTCTGCCTATCCCTTCGTGTTTCTAAAAGCGTGGTATTTCTCATGAAGACAACAAACACGCGAAAAGGATATACTTTAATGTCACATCGCGTACAAACATTACACTAAGGCTAACTGTACATAACCGTGATTGAAGACACGAGAATCTATTTATTTTCAGGTAACAAAGACCCATAGAGAAATACCTTTACCTAAATATTTTTACTAATAACATTTGTGTTAGTATAAGTCCTGACTGACTGACTGACTCATTAACGCCCAGCCCAAACCCTTGAATCTAGAAAGGTCAAATTTTGCACAGAGGTTCCCTGTATAATGTAGATAAGGAATAAGGAAGGATTTTTCGAAATTCAACCCCTAAGGGAGTTAAATAGGGGATGAAAGTTTGTATGGAAAATGGTCATTTTAACGCGGGCGAAGCCGCTGGCAAAAGCTACTATAAAATACTGGTATTCAGCTGCATTCGGTTAGACTGGAAGCCGACCCCAACATAGTTGATGATGATGATGATGATGAAGTAACTTTAAACTATGTTAGAGGCACTTCACTTGCACGATGCTTTGTGTGTTTTTGTGGAACCCTACAATACTAATCACAATCATAATCCTACATTATTTAGTGTAGTGATACTAATAATATAGTTTTAAGGTTTTATATACTAACACAAGCTGTGTAATTATATCGTATGTATGTTAGTCTGTAATTTATTTATCTATGGGCCAAAGTAGCCTGAAAATAAATAAGTGTTATGTTATGTTATTAGCTACCTCGACTACCACGACTTGCATTGACTGCCCCGTTTGGTCTAGTGTTCATAAACGCGACTACAGAGCATAAGGTCCAGGTGTCGGTCTCCAGCTTCTAATGAGAAGTGATCCTGATGGAAAAAGCCAATAAAGCTTTACCAGACCCGGGAAAAAACCCAGGACCTCATGTTCAGCTGTTACGCTTGCGACTGCTAGAATAACAAAGCAGTCAGCTGCGGATTCAATCAATGAAAAATAAAACAAAGAATATAAGAAAAAGTAACTATGTATCTGTCGCAGATACTTGACGTGAAAATCAGTAACAAAACCTGTACTAAAACACCCACTATTTATATTTATATACCAAATAAATAGTTCCCTTTTCAGCAAAAATATATGAACAATAAGCTGACTATTTCAACATCACTCCACGTTTTACCTGACGTCGACTGACGTCACCATTCGTGACACTTCTCTGAATTAGGTGATAGGGGGTGAAAAGGGGGTACAAAGGAGGGCGTATGGTGGATAATCCACCCTTTAAAGTACAAAGTACTGTGTTTATAGTTCCTTTAGTGGGGGTAATTATAATTAAGATTTTTCGTTTCATGTTTTTTTTTTGTTTTAAATGAATAATTTGAAGTTTTTTTTTAATGTATGGTTGGGTGGAAGTTTGGTGGGGTTATGATGGCTATTTAAAATGAGGGCAATAGGTTACCCCATGTTAGAAAATAATTATAGTCGACTATGTTCTATTCATTGATATGAATAGAGCTAGCCTAATCCGGTGAAGTCAAAACAAAAATAAATATAAATCAAAATTTTTCGCTTTTTTAACACAATTCATATTGTTATTATAATCTGCTGAAGTGGCCACTTTAGATGCCAATGTATTTGGGGTTGCCGCAGCAGGTATTCCTCTTCCATAATACTTCTCGTTAACTCATCTTATCATACACCTTCCTTCTTGTCATATTATTATCATCCTTTACATAGGATAGGTATATAGGATGCACACAGGAGGAGAGTGACTCGTTACAGGACTCAGTTGAAAGAGCTGGAGGTGGCCTTTGCCAGACGGCACACTGAATTGAGACTTCTTGTAATAAAACATCCAAAAACCAAAGCAATTCAGGATAACAAGGGTAGGTATTATCATTTTCATCATTTTGTAGGATGCAAAAACCCATTAATCAATAACTAATAATCACAGGCAAGTTTACACATTACTAAACTATGCCTTTTATTCAAAGAAAAGACGATGACAATAGGGGATCGGACAAAAAAAAACTAATTAGTCCGTCGGATAGATTTCCAAAAATTATTGGACACGTATTTTTTCTTTTTTCACATAAACTTAAAATGAAGAAGATTACAGTGCTTCGAAAACTCGTGTGACGTCATATGATAGTACATTTTGACGACACAAGTGACGTTTCAAGCCCCACTCCAAGATCTTTGACACGTTTTATCTTCGTCAAGTTTTATTGATTTGATAAAACAAAAAACACGTATTCAATATTTTTCGATAATCTAACTTACGGACTAAACAGAATCATATTATTTTGACCCAGTCCGATCCCCTATTACAGAGCAAAAACTGTTACAAATTGTCCTTACCCCATGTTACTTGGGGTCCGCTAAACACGTTTTTTTCTTTCATTCATCTCTATCAACTATCACGCTATCATTTACTCCTTTTTCTTTTAATATCACTCCTCACATAATCACCGATCCTTTGTACCTCTTCATCAGCCTATAATGTTCCCACTGCTGGGACTTAGACCTCCTCCCTAGGAAAGGGATGGGCTATAATCCACCACGCGTGTCCAGTGCGGGTTGGACCTTTGTACCTGGTAGATGATATAAATATGCTCAATTTGACTTACAACTCACGACATAAACTTCTGTCGTCTCCCCCTTGAAATATAGTCGTGAGGTTATTCAGGTAACCTCATTATCACCATGCCTTCCAGATGAGTTAGTGGTCCTGGTATTAATAGAGTCAAGTAGGTGAATGTCAAGGAACCCTATGAAAAATTCACCGAAATATACCCCATCACGAGAACACCCCTATAATTACCGGTTTTTATTGAAACTAAAAACCCCAATAATTAATAAAAAAGCTATCATTCATACCAATAAATGAAACAAGACTACTATCCGTACTTAGTAAAAGCCAGAAATCAAAATAATAAATCGAGTAACAATTATTTATCTAATAACATACAATCAACGCTATAAGTACCAAAAATTACACTGCTTGTACCCCTAAAATTAACGGCGTGTGTATACAAAAGATAATTTCCTTACGCCAAGACAATGTTTTGACACAATAACTTCAATGTTATGATTATGCTAATGAGTTCTGAACGTAATAATTTTATGTTGAACATCGCGGGAATATGTTGGTACAGTGCTACTAATGTTCAACATTTATGTGCGTGAGCTTCGGTTTCATGTTGAGGCTTCTTTAGTAGTTGAACCGGGGTTTTCAGTCAAAAATGTTACTAATTAGAATCAAATATGGTTGCTACGTATGCGGGTCTCAACCAACAAAAGAATAAACAAAATCGGTTCATTTCTTTCACAGTTAACTAATATCATACAAAAATATATAACCTTCTTGTTTCTCTTCATAATATTGTACAGGAAAAACGTAAAAGCCTTAGGGAATTTTCCCTCGGAAAACGCGTGCGGGGAAGCTTAGTAAATATTTCTCATATATTTTGAAATAGCTAGAACCTTTAAGGATTTTTGTGCGAAACTCTAGCGGGACCAGTCAACATTTGTTTTTTATTATACAAATAAAACAGATATAAAACGCCCGTAGCGCGAAATTTACTACCCGAAAAATGGTCCCGGCATTTTATGGGAACGCGCATTTTTTTGACGTATTATCGTCCAAAAACACTGCATCATCAACACGTTTTTTTTTTCATAACAAAAATAAACCAGTCATTCGCGTCAAACACGCAAGAATCACGCGCAAAAAGGGCTATTTTAACAAAAAATAATAGTCCACTAACCTTCGGCTTCGTTATCACGAAAGAAAACGTTCATTACTAGGTAATCCTGTAATCTTTCACATTAAAAATCCAACATCTGAAAACGGCACAACACTAAAAGAAATCCACGGAAATAATCATCCACCACAGACTAAAAAAAACAGTTGCTTTTAGCACTGGCACTCACAGAAAAAACACTGAATTGTTTTTGTTTTTAGGTTTTTTTTTTTAATGTTCGTTTTTCAAAATGCCGCGTAATGACGGGCGCTGGGGCGACGGAACGCACTGACACTCGCGACGTTCAGCTAGTGACTGAGGGTGTAAGTAAAGCTGCGCTCGCCCGGCCAGGCTGAGCACCAAAGAGTAGGCCTTTGGGAGGTATGGCGAAGGCTTTCTGCCTATGTTCGTGAAAGTTGCGTGAAAAGTGGAAAATTGTTTTGTTGTGCGAATTTTGAATATTGTATCGAACTTATTAGTCTTTGGTAAACTCATTTAAGGGTTCCTACCCTTCCTACCGTTCCTAACCCGGGTCATATGAGACGAGGAAATTCGTCCTAGGTGTCTTATTCAAATACAATCAATCAATGCTTTAGTATTGATATTAATAAATATTAATATTTAAAAGATTTTGAAATATTTATGCTCTCGGTGCGTATTAAAATTAAGTTTTGTTTAAATTTGTGCAGTTAATTTGTTGAATTAATTGTGCTTGCAATTTAAATGCACCTTACGTGTCTTATTGGTTGTGGATCACGCTGCAGCTAAAAACATAAGCCAATATTTATATTCTAATAAAACAGCTAACAACAAAACAAGGTAATCGTGTCACCCAAATGCCACGAAATGTATAAAACAATGAAACATTTATATCTGAAAAAGTACAAAATGTTAGGAAAAGCTCCTGTCCTCACAGAGTAAACCTAAAAAGCCTGCAATATTTCTACCCAACCACGCATCTACGCATTTTCCCTCTAACCTGTTCTTTGACTCGACAACGACCTTAATCTGAAATCCCTTTTCAACTCCTCGTGCGTCTCATTATTGATCTCTTTCACTCCTCACTACCGGTGCAATAATACGTCCGTCTCGCTCTGACAAACCGTAGTCGTATATCTCTGTCTCTGTTTCGCATCACTGCAGAGCCTCAAAAACGAGGTAGAACCACCGTACTATCAACGTGCGCGTTCCGAATAAGAATTTTTTCCTTTACACTGACCACAGAGTATTCTACTCCAGTTCGTTCATTTGGTCGTACTGGCAGATTTTCTTCGAGAATCTATTGACTTTTTTTGTCTACAACATTTTCTTGTAGAAATGAGAAGTTAAGTATGAACGACTGGATGACTTATAAATCTGTTTTGGAGAAAAAAAATGGATGCAAATATAAGTCGGAAGTATTTTTTTTTGGTAGGCAACAATCGGCTTGAAACATTCTGGGAGAGATCGGGTTTGGGCACTGAATAAAATATAGGAGCAGTTTGTCAGACACGTTATTTTCAATCGAATTGGTTTGTGTACTGGAACCATTATTGTAACGATACGTTTCGCGGATTAGTTTTTGGAGTGGGATAGGTGCGGGAAATGTTGATAGTATTTTCTCGATTTTTCTCGAAATGCATCTGTAGTGGTGCATCGATCAACAACTTTTTGCGGAACGCTGTTGCTCACTGACAACTTCCAAATAGAGTGGTGTTTGTGGAACCTTCAGGCCATTTTATTTAGTTTTATACCTGTAAAGTCTTGGAAAACCTAGTGAGCCGTAACATAGGTATTGTATGCCTATTTCGGGCACCAGTCTCTTACAAATATTTACTCTGTATATTAAATTAAATTATTACTGTTCACTGTAACGTTTGTGATAAGGAAATTAACTGATTATTTATTTAGGTATATAAGTGACAGTCAAGAAAATGGGAATTGAAGAGACATTTATGTATATTAAGATGGAAAATTATAATGTTGTTGTGATAGACAAGAAGCTTGAGATTTGCAAGACCCAAGCCGTAATGTACCTATTCTATGGTTGAACAATGCTCTAATTTAACAACTTTGTGTCGTTACCCATTTCAGCAAATAAGTGATTCTGAATCCAATGTGGATTAAATCGTTGTTCTAAAAAATGATGTTTGCTGGAGACTAACTGACGCTAAAGCTTCAACAGATTTCTTGGAACAACACTTGATGCATTGTCGACCCTAGACTGCAAGTTAAAACATTATGCACTTGTTACCTAACAAGGGCAATTACACTAGTTGATTTTGGAAGTTGACAGTTGAGCTGAAAGTTGTTTATTACGGAAACAGTCCAGAAAAAAAACTGGCACATGAAGGGTTCCGTACCATGACTTCTTATAGGTTTCCCTGTAATCTATACGTGTTGAACTAATTTCTGTATTTTTTTCAAAACATTAGGCTCAGTAGTTTCTGAGATAAGGGGGGGGGGATGTTTGGACAGACAGACAGACACACCAGTGATCCTATAAGGGTTCCGTTTTTACCTATTTAGGTACGGAACCCTAAAAATCGTGACGTCTGGTTATGGAAATTATTTATTTACAAGAAAACGAAATGACTAGTTCGTTGGTCTAGTGGTCGCAAGTGTTATTGCTTGAGCTCCTGGGTTCGATTCCCAGTTCAGGTAAAGTGTTATTAGGTTTTTTCACCAACATTTTCTCACAAGCAGCTACGGTGTCTGGATTTGTGCTCGATTGAAGATAATAGGCTCGCCCCTATTACATGGCACTTAAACCTAACTATGAGAGCAGTGGTGGCCCAGTGGTGGCGGCTTCGACTTACGAACAGTGAGTCGTGGGTTCGAACCCCGTCAGGCGCATTACTTTGTGTAATTTATTTCATCACCACTGCTCTCAAAACGGTGAAGGAAAACATTGTGAGAAAACCGGCATGTCTTAGAACCAAAAAATTCGGAGACATGTGACATCTACCAATCCGCACTGAGCCCGCGTGTTTGATTATAGCCCATCCCTCTCCTAGAGAGGAGGCCTGAGTCCCTGCAGTGGGAACATTATAGGCTGATGATGATGATGATAATATAATAATATAATAATATTCCACAACTATCACACAACGCCATCTAGTCCCAAGCTAAGCAGAGCTTGTGTTATGGGTACTAGACAACTGATAAACATACTTATATATTTCTAAATACATACATATTATAGATAAATTACACCCAGACACAGAACAAATGATCGTGCTCATCACACAAACATTTGTCCTGGGTGGGAATCGAACCCACGACCTCCGGCATAGCAGTTAGGGTCACTAACCACTAGACCAACAGGCCAGTCATCCAATATAATGAAACATAACTGGTGAAATGCGTAACAAGACCAGTGGTATTTTCTTCAGTAGCAGACCGACATAAGGCCGGGGCTCCACCAAAGCGGAGACGAGCGGAGCGGAGAGGAGACGGGCGGAAATCGACTAATCACATTTTTTTTTTTTTTACAATAACACAAGACACTACAACACAATAGTACAATTACAACACAACACACAACAAACAACAATTGTAACATACAATTGTATTATTACAATTTACATCTGTTCTTTTGCCCTTCACGTTTTTGGTCGAATTGGGCACATCTCTCCGCTCCGCTCGTCTCTACTTTGGTGGAGCCCCAGCCTTACCCTTCGTTCTGCAAACATGGTGGGTTATCCCCGTACAAAATAAGTTTTGTGAAGTACGTTCCCGATTAAACTCCATTCTAGGATTGACAAAGAATGCGGATGTTACCGGCGGCGAGTGGTGTGGGAGCGGGGGCGTGCGGTGGCGTGGGCCGTGGCGGCGGGTGTGCGGGGCTCCGGGTCGCGGGGCGGCGGTTGCACGTTGCGGCGTGCATTCGTTGTTCCGTGATTCGGGGTCTCGAGCATTCGTTGTTGCGGTTTGCGTCGCTGCGTGCTTTCGTGATCGCAGTGTTCGTTGTTGCGGGCATTCGGTGGCGTGTGGTTCGGCGTGGTGGCTTTCGGGATGACGCATTGCACTCGTAGTTTTGTTCTTCTTCCGTCCTTCTGACATTCAAAAGTGCCTGTAATGGCTTAATTGAAATAAACTATTTGAGTTTGAGTTTGAAGCTGGATTTTGTGAGATTTTCCTCTTACACCCCACAGTTCGAGAAAATGTTTAATTTTTTCGAATTAATTCATCTTTGTGCATATTGGTTACTTCCTTCCCGTAAAGAAAGTAATTTGGGCAGACCGTATTTTCTTTCCGCAGTTTGTTTTTTTTTTATATTTTTCTTTTTAATTTGGATTAAGTAATTTATCTTTATATAGGATTTATGTGCGTTTGGTGGGTTGGTATTTAAAAAGTGCTTCGTTGATTGAGTCGGTGGTGATTGCATAAATGAAGTCCTGGTTCGATTCCCGGGTCAGGCAAAGTGCTATTAGGTTTTTCCATCAGGAATTCCTCAGTAGCATCCTTGGAGTCTGGATAGGTGCCCGTTTGATGGCAATAGGACATGCTTACCTAGGTTGGTCTGTCATGTAGATGGGTGACCATCCTGTACATACCGAGTTTCCTTCGTGCTTCAAAAAGCACGTTGAGGCGTTGGTCCCGGCTGCCATAATATAGAGCTTTGGCAGTCGTTACTGGTAATATAAGATTTTAAACTGACATGGTCACTGACACTACTAATAATACTATGAACGGGTACGGTATTTACCATGTTTTCTTATTGTTTCGAGTTCCCGATATTTCGGCGCTGTTAAAATCACGGATAAACTGAAGGCATTGCGGGACCCCGTCGAGGCCGCGGTATTTTGTACTAGATTACGTGGCCTCGGCGCAAGGGCAAAGAAGGAACATGGGTTCGGTTTTTAGTCAGTAGAAGTCTGACACTCCCCTTCGCTCTGCCTAAGAGCGGGGGGGGTCATTCGATGATTTTCCACCCACCAAAAAAAAAAAAAAGGCATTGCGGGTGGATGTTTATGAGCAGACAAAACTCACAGGTACAGGTAGTCAGTGATCTGAAAGTCTGACCAATCTTACCAAAAGCTATCGTATTACCCAGTACGAACTGGGTTGCGGAGGTCAGATAGGTAGTCACTCTATGTAAAATTAGTTTCTTACAATTCGTTTCATTCAAAAAATACATTGTGGGACAAAGTTTAAAAAAAGACTATTATTAAAATCACAATACCCGCACCTGTTGCTTCACCAAGATGTCTACCTACCCCATAATCGCAAACAACCGTGAAGGAACCTCTCCCGTTGCAAAGCCGTAGCTATTCATCAGGTGTTCAAAGCAAGTTCTATCATAAAAACATGACAAGCCTAGAGTTATCCTGTACGAGCCACGCGACTTCTTTTTTCTCACTCACTCTTATACACCTAGCTCTATCTATCTCTTTCTATCATTGCGCTTATGTGGTATTACTCGAATAGGTACTCGACAGAATTCCAGTTTTTGTTGGAGATATAAATATACTGTAGTTTAAGTCTTGGTCACGCCATGTCACGATGGTTTTTGCGAATCAATTGATTGATTATTTTAGTTGGTGGAATGCATTGTTTGACTTTTTTCGGTGATTTATATTAGTGCTATAATTTACAAATTAATAATTGTGATGCAAAAAATTGAGGAGCTCGTGGCTAGATTATAACAGTCGCTCGGATCAATCTTCAGGCTAAGCCGCGCTTGCCTAGGTTGGTCTGTAGATGGGTACTCTGACTTCTTCTTCTTAGCGTGTCGATGGCAATCTAAATTGTGTCGGCCCAGAATTGGGCTACTAGTTTGGCGCTTTCGGTAGCGTCCATCAGTTCCTGTAGTGAACAGTCAGCAGGACACGAAGACACGTTATTAAATGCCCCATTGTTTGAGGAACAGCACCACATTTACACTCCAGTGCAGAGTCATCCATGTATCTCCACCTCAGCAGGTTTTCTTTGCTGCGACCAACCTGGGTCCGGAGTCTGTTTAAAGACTTCCAGGTCAGCCACGGCAACTCTTGTCCAGGAGGGAGATGTTCAGCAGGTCAGCAGGTGGAACAAATGAGTAAGGTAAGGATGCACTTCCTTGCCACAGCTTTAGTATTCTGACTACCCATTACATATGGAATTTCCTCTGTGCCTCGGTAAGCACGTTCTGTCACCTGTCAATAGGGTAGTTGACAAAAAAAAAATAATAAGTCCGCCAGATAGATTTCCAAAAAATATTGAACACGTGTTTTTTCTTTTTTCACGTAAACAAAAAATGAAGACGTCACAGGTTGGTCCATTTTTACCAGACTATGACGTCAAAAGCCCCCTCTCCGTGGTCTTTGACAAGCTTTATTTTCGTAAATTTTTATTAATTTGATAAAACAAAAAACACGTATCCAATATTTTTCGATAATCTAACTGACGGACTAAACAGAATCATATTTTTTTTAGTCAGTCAACTACCCTGTTGTAGATCTTTGACAGTCACAAATACTTAATCGAAAGTCAAACAACCAGTAGGTAGTACCAAGGGGTATCATATTCCTCAGTAAAAACGTGGGTTGTGGAGGTGGAGGGCAGATAGGCATCTAGTTAGACTGGAAGCCGACCCCAACATAGTTGGGAAAAAGCTAAGCAGATGTAGAAGCACTTTGTAAAAAAATACTTTTAGACTAAACTAGATAGATGGCATTCTTTTATGCTCATCGGAATCCTTATTGGAAGCCGACCTCAACACACTTGGGAAAAAGCTATAGTAAGTTTATTATACCTACCATTTTCCGTCCGTCTCATGTAGATAATGGTATTTTCTAAAGTCAACTGTTACTTTTGAATAATATCACATTTTTAAACGCAGTAGCTGTAGGTACAGTTCCAATTTCTTAACTTTTTTATATTTTTCTTTATGTGCTTGGCCAGACTGCAAACGCGGGCGCGGGGCGGGCGCGGCGCGACAAACTTAAACGTATGGAACTTCATTTGAGTGTCCGTAGTGGGCACGCGGGCGCGGGAAGCGGCGCGGGCTTCTTTCCGCGGGGAGCGCGCGGGCAACTCGTGCCATAGCTCGTTCATACAAGTGGCCGCAGTGACTGCGCGGGGCGGCAAGCGATAAACCGCGCGGGAGCGGCGTATCTCAAACTTTAGTCTGCGCCAGATAACCAGATAAATTGGATTTATTTATTTAGCTTTAACTTTTATAAGTTAAAGCTTAAGAAATTAATACAATTATTTATAATTATTTATAGAAGTATCCAATTAATTAAAATAACCGAAGTTTAAAATTCTTACCAAAAAAATTTTTGCTTCTTTTTTGCTTCGGCGTAAGTTGTTATTTTTTTTATAATGTAATTTTCTATATTTTGTAATATGTAGTCAAACGTATCCATTGACATTCTTGTATATTCAAAAAACTTTTGAGGTTGCTCTCGCAATCTTTCATACAGTGTGTAAAATTCTCCTTCATTTTCTCTGGTTAAATTAATTTTATTAACTCCATTTTTCACTTTTAGCATTTGCCATTTAAAGTAAGAATTTTCCAATAAAAACAAGTCTTCGTCATCCATATTATATTTTGACAAACACTGGACGAACAGTTGAACGCGACAACGCTCGGAACGAAATCGCGGTCCAGTGCGGACAGGCAAATCGCGCGCGTTGCCGCACCCGCGCCGCTCCCCGCGCCGCGCTGCCAGTCTGGCCAAGCACTATCTGTAATCAAGTAATCTTTCAAACGAGGTGTTGAGATGTTATTGCGTTATATCACTACTGTAATCCCCGAAGAGTTAGGCAGAAGTGTACCTAGTAGTACATCAACATTTCGCCAGTTATGTTTACGTCCCATGTAGGTAATAAGATGAGCCTATTGCCATTATCTGGGTACATATCCAGACTCATGTAAAATACTGATATTCAGCTGTATCTGGGTGCTTACTCTGGAATATAATTCCGATAGATCGACATTGGTCAAACGTCAGTTGGTTGAGTTAAACGTCAGGGATTGGCTAGACTCAGTCCGCCTTATTACAAAACGTAGTTAAACCTGGTTTAACTTAGACCTGGTTTATCTCGCATGCTGTCACTTTCTTTTGAATATTATTGAAGTGAGACGTCATGCGTGATAAACCAAGTCTAAGTTAAACCAGGTTTAACTACGTTTTGTAATAAGGTGGAGTGAGTCCAGCCAATGCCTGACGTTTGACTGACAATTCCAATGTCGATCTATCGGAATTATATTCGAGAGTTAGCACACTGGTTGGATTGGAACCCACCCCCAATATAGTTGGGAAAAGGCTAGGCAGATGATGATGATATCCAGTCTTCGTGGCTGCTGCTGAGAAATTCCTGAAGGAATAATTCAATATCAGTTTACTCGAACCCGGGAACTCATGCTTAGCAGTCCCGATTGCGATCACTGGACCAACGAAGCAGTATCTCTGTTACGAGTATATCTAGTATCTACTAGTTATATCAACTTAAAACATCTTATGTTAAGTCTTATGACCTATCCTTGTCTTATGTTTGTCTTATGTTTGTCTTATGTTTGTCTGATGTCTTATCTTATCTTATGTTATGTCTTGTGTTAGAGCAAGATTGAAGTCAAGAGCAAGCCCATTTATAATAAAAAAAAAAAAATTAAGTTCCTCAAGTAACACTGTTCTTACATTTACCTAACTGTGTGAACACTCACACATTGACATATTTCCGTTACTATTGTGAATAACCCCGTGATTTACTTTACAATACTACACTTTTTACCTTATAGGTAGTTTTTCCATCAAAAATTCGTCATACATAACACATCTGTCACAAACATCTTAAACTTATAATGTGAAGGACTCGAGATTCGTGCCCGGTTGATCGCAATAGCCTCGCTCCCTATTACGTGGGACTTAAACATAACTGCCAAAATGTGGATGCACAATTAGGTACACTTCTGCTTAATTCTTCGGAGCTAACAGGCGTGATGTTATGTTGTGTTGTTGATGTTTTTTTTTTTTATGTGACAAGCCCGCCACACTATTCCCAAACCACTGTAACTCCTGTAAGTCAGAATCAACAGTGACGACCACAAGAAAAGCGCCGACACAATGAAGCTCGACGAAGTCCCAGAGAAGCGATTTAACTGTCTTGGATCCCGCAACGAAATTAATCAGAAAAGAATAGCGGAGGAGTAGGAAAAAACATAATTTCCACTTCCCTCCATATCAGCAGGAGACAGAACAGAACAAGGCCAATATGCACACAGGGACGTATACAACTGGGATAAGCCCAGTTGCCTAGCACCACAGATATTATTGTCATTAATGGGTCAAAAATGTCAAAAATGGGTCCTAAGTTGTGTTGTTGTTGAAACATGTTTAAAAGTAATCGTATAGTAAATCGTAATCTGTTAGAATGTCCTACAGTGTACCTTGTTACTGATAGTATCGCTACTACACTTGAGGCCAAGATAAGGGTAACATCTTACTTAAGGGGACGGTGAACGAACATTCTCCATACAAACGTAATACCAAAATCATTCGCGATACGAACATATTACCAACTTAAAATTATGTTATTCGGATACAGACGATATTTATCTAGGTTCCTATTAAACTTTTTTTTTAAAACATTTACTATTTACGAAATGCAAGCGAATTGCTATTTACTATTGACGAAATGCAATTCGCTTGCATTTCGTAAATAGTAAATGTTTAAAAAAAAAAGTTTAATAGGAACCTAGATAAATATCGTCTGTATCCGAATAACATAATTTTAAGTTGGTAATATGTTCATATCGCGAATGATTTTGGTATTACGTTTGTATGGAGAAATGTTCGTTCACCGTCCCCTTAAAGATAGTTGCTGCAATATGCTTTCTCTTTCATTTAAACTTTCGTTTTTTAATGCTGAGATTTTGAGCAACAATTTATAATAACGTATTTTGTTCAACTATTGTTTACATGGAACAATTAAGTTTTTTAATTGCGAACACTTAATTAGTAATTAAATTTTCTATGTTCTTACTTACATGCCAACATAATAAGTTTTTTCTCATGTTCAGCACAATGAACGGAATATTTTCTAGTTTACGTTCCTTACAGCCTTATTATAGACACAATTAAAAAGCCATTGTTATGAATCTCCTGGAGATTTATTAGCGGACGGGAGGATATTAATTTTGTTAACCATAAATTCATTTACTTAGATAACACACATGAGTACAAAATTGCCTTGTTGCTCTAGTAGCCGTAGGTACTGTTACTGAGCAAGAGGTTTAGGATTCATTTTTTTTTTTAATGTGGGTGTAATAGTTAGGTACACCTCTAGGGGCCAAAACCTCTGATGATTAACAGGTGTGATGCTTTGGTTGGTTACTTTGTATATATTATATACATACAATGAGAGAGAATAAACTAGATTAGATTTTATCTATTTTTGGAGTTTGGGAAATCATCAAATGACTCCTTCCGCTCTGGGCAGAGCAGTAGAGAGTGTCAGACTTCTACTGACTAAAAACCACCCATGTTCCATCTAAGCCCTTTGTGTCCGAAGCCGCGGTATCTCTTTCGAACAACCCGCTGCCCTGACAGAGATTTGAATTTATCTTGTTTCTTGAAATCTTTACAAATAGATACTTAATTCATTTATTGAACCAATTTTGCTTCAATTAATGTACATCTATGTATGCACCGTGCAGTACAATATCTCCAAGTAGAATCTGTTTAAATGCTCCACAGTGCAATATCTCGGTACTCAGTACTCACCGATTATATCGGCTTCTACGCTATTGTACACTGCGGGACAAAAGTAATGTGCACAGCACAGTTATGTTATAGTACATACGGCTACACATCAAGCTATACAAAACCAGTTAATCTTGGCCTCACTTTACTAGATCTTTTCGCACAATGAACGATCAGATTATACTGGTTTTGTATAGTTTGATGTGTAGCCGTGTGTACCTATATTTCGTTGGTATAATGATGCAATCACGACTGTTTTAATAAAATATAATATTATTATGATTGTCAAGCTTTCTTTGTGTTTGTATTATAAAACCAGATTCATGAAAAACGTTAATTTATTAAACGCGTCAGTTTCATTTTGACTGCTAAAAGAATGATTAAAATTGTCGTTATTTCTTTATTTAGACTATACATACGGTCGCATACTGATGATACTTTTAAATATTATTCTTTACCAAGTACACCTGTTAGAAAAACTCTACAATCAGCACAACAACATTCAAATCTCATCATAAGAGCGCTCATCTAACTGTGATGACAAGACCGCTAGGAATTCTGCTCACATCGTAACCATAAAGAGGGCATGAAGATAAATAGTGCCCTCATTGCGATTGCCATTGTGATTGTGAGTCCCACGATCGCGAGTACTCCAGATATGCTGGTACTAGCCCACTGACTTTAAACAGTAAGTGTGCTGACTGTTATTACTGGGTAGCTTGATAATGGGTATTCATTAATTTACCATCATTTGCTTGGAAAAACAGAGCTTGGTAAAACAGCCATAAGACACGGGGCCGTCCTAAGACTCGGTAGGTTGTTGATATCATCAAAGTCGTGGGAGACGTCTGGAAAAGGGACACAGTGCCGGGAAATGTGTCAGAGAAAAGGGGATGTCTGTAATTATCCAGCAGTGGGTGATTCGGGGCTGATATGATGATGATTCTATCAAAATAATGGTCTGTCTTATCAAGACATTGTTAAACTGAACTGTTTTTGGTAGGCTTTAAATATTAATATAAATATTTTGTTTTATCATTTTCATAATATGATAAGGCCTAGGTCTGTAGATGGATGACCATCAAATCAATCAAATCAAAATCAAAAGTCATTTATTCAAACTAGGCTGATAATCAGCACTTTTCGAAATCAATCGAATCAAATTTACTTTACTTTACTTTACTATTTACATTTTTATAAGACAGTCGCCCAAAACGCCCACCCATCGACACTTCCTAGTGTTAAGCTGGAAAGAAGAAGTGGCGGAACAAACACATCATTATATACCGAGTTACCTCTGTTGGTCTCGGCTATCATTTGCAGATTGTGACAGTCGTAACAGGTAGCCAGTAGCCCGAAAGTCTGACTACCAGTATTTCTAAGGGGTACGATATTACGATACGAACTATCCTAGAGTACCTTTTTTATGGTGGTTGGAAAATCATCAAATAACTCCCCCCCCCCGCTCTTTTTTTTGGCTGGAGGGAATTAGAAAGGAAGAAAGAAATCATAGAGTGGTGGGAGTACTAGGGCGTGTCATCAGACTTCTACTGACTAAAAACCACCCATGCTCCTTCTTCGCCCTTGTGCCGAGGCCGCGGCATCTCTTTCGACAATCCGCAGCCCTGACGCAATTCCAGAGTAACTGCTTTTAGTATTCCTGTACTGCCATCTGAATCAAGACCTTGATAGGTCCATGATTTTAATATTAATAAAATGATCAAACTCAACTTATTAGTTAAGTATGATTATGAATAGTTTAGTTAGCTAAACTATTAATAAAACCAATGATATAATTATAAATCATCAATTTGAATTTGTACAACCTTGATATAAAATAGAAACACATAACCCTCCTTTTGGGCTTCGCCGCAGTCGGATAAAAACTGTGAGCAACAACAACGCCCTGCTTTAGCAGTGTTTGACGTCGCACTTATCATTTTATTGATCAAAGCTCTGGATAGATAAGCTAACGTCACTATAAACATAAATTCAACAAGTTAGGTCTGTCTGTCAGTGTAAGGGTTTTCGTTGTCTAGACTGTGTGCTCTAAAACCACGCTAAAAGATTGGTCGGTCTGTGTGTATCACGATTTTTCGCTACAAATAATGCAGTTACATTCTTTGCTGCTAGACTTACAGAGAAAGGAAAAAAGAAACAAAATTCATCTTCACTTCTCAATTAAAGATGAATGTTGTTTTGTAGTGAACTACGTTTCACCATAGCCAAAAAAGTCTGACAAAAAAAAATATGATAGCTGAACTAGACTTAACGCAGACAAAACTAAATTAAATCTAACTAACGGGTTTAGATTTACATTGGCCCTGGATCGCAAAATTTGGAAATCATGGGGGGAGGCCTTTGCCCTGCAGTGGGATGACACAGGCTAACAGTAACAGTAACCAGTAATGGGTTTAGGTAACTCGCAATTAAAGATTATCATTTTTCAAAAAGTTTATAACGTTAATTAGCAGTGTTTGAGTCAGAAAACTCTTACGATCTTACTAACAATTTTTACGTTTGGCATAGACTGCACCGTGATTTTCTTACCCTTATATCCCTATTATTTTGGGGTCGGCGCAGCAATTCTTATTCTTCCAAACTTCTCTATCACTCGCCATGTCATCAAACACCTCATTTCTTTCCAAAATATGCGACTAAATAAATAAATGAACACGGAAAAAGTAGTAAGCTTCATATTATTTTGATAAACATAATATTTCTTCTACTAAACCACTTGCCAAATATTTCTGTCCTGCACTATAAACAGGTTAGGTTTAGCAACGCATTCGCAATGTCAAAGCAGACGTGCTGAATAACCCGACCAGTTAGGCGAGGCCTTTAAGAATTTATCCCTTCACTTAGAAAGGATACTTTAATATACGAGTAGCGGTTGCAAAACTATTTTGTATAATATCGTGTTTAGTCCTTGTGTGGTTATCGTTAAATTGATACCTATGTGTTAATTGGAGCTACTATTTTGTATAATATCGTGTTAAGTCCTTGTGTGGTTATCGTTAAATTGATATGTGTTAATTGGAGCTTATTATAGAAACTTGTTATTAGATGTTACTCTAAATAGATTAAAAGCTAAATACTACCTCAGATTAGCAACTCTATTTGTGGTGGTTCAAACTTCGTTTGAAAAACTGTTAGAATAAAGTTCTAATCAGATTGCATTACAAAGCGGTTGATAATACGTCTTTCGCTGCGGCCGAATAGTGCGAAATTAGTGATATTTTGCGATTTACAAAAAAACTATTGATTGGACTAAAAAAGTAAAACACTATGATTTTAGTATATTGCTTGTAGAATTATTTGGCACAAAAATCAGAACGATGACATGTATTTTAGTATGGTTTATTCTCGCTAAAAGAATTATTTAGAGGTATCTTCGTGATTTTTTCCTATCGAGCAAAGTTAGTTGTATTATGTTTTCACAACACTATGTTACTAACATATTATATCCTGAAGAATATATTATATTTTTCTGATTTTGTTCACTGTAGTGAATCATATACTTTTACGCATTATAAAACTTGCGTTTTACGTCTGTTAGCCGCTTAACTGCCACGTTGGTTTATTGGTCAGAAGCGCGACTGCTGTGCATGAGGGTCTGGGTTTGATTTCCAGGTCGAGAAAGTTTGGAGTTTGGATTTATGCCCGGTTGGTAGCAATAGGCTGGTCTCACATTACGTGGGCCTTTAACATAGCTGGCGAAATGTGGGTGTACTATTACACACCTTTGCCTAACCCTTCGGAGAATACAGGCGCGATTAGTGAGCTTTCAGCACCCAAATTTCACATTTCACCACATTTCACCCAAAGTTCACCTGTTCAGTTATGTTTAAATCTCATACAATAGAATAAATAAAATAAAAATTCTAATCAAATTAAAAACATCAAGCATTCCGTCAACGCATCAACCAAACGGCCATTTTATGAATTCACCTCGTGCACAAAATGGCGCCCGTATTTGTGGCCAGTATCGTTCGCCTTAATGTCCACAATAAATGTCAAATTGCAATCGTTACTTCCAAAAATTATGGTGTACATTTGTCCTCCTACGTGTTTGTACCAGTAATTAGAGGTTTTCGGGTAGTATAAATATTATTTTTTTCGTTCCTTTTCTCTAGTAATTACTATGGCTTATACTGAATTGAGGGCCCAATTTGTAGTGTAAAAATTGCTGAGTTAAGTTTTTGGTTAAGTGGGTAGGTATTGCGGGTCCTGTTATCTTGTATAATTGGGTGTGCGAAAATGAGCTCCGTTCATAAGTTAATCAGGCCGCGGTTGTGGATTCGTTTCGCTGTATTATTATTGTTGTTGTTCGGTAATAATCTGCGCGGAAGAGGCTTTTTTCGTGTCGCCATTTTTCGGAAATACTTATTTACATGAAAAAAATCTTTGTAAAAGAAAGTAGAATGGTCTCATGGACCGCCTCACCGACCGACTTATAGGAACAAGCACGGTTTTACCTTGAAGTACGACCAGAGTGCCTAAAATGGTATTTTTAGCAGAATCTTCATTATCTGCTCAGCCTTTTAACAACTATGTTGGGGTCGGCTTTTAGTCTAACCGGAAGCAGCTGAATATCAGTATTTTACATAGAGCGACCGCCAATTGGAGCAGCGGTGGCCCAGTGGTGTCGGCCCCGACTTACGAACAGTAGGTCGTGGGTTCGAACCCAGGTAGACGCATTACTTTCTGTAATTTATTTCATCACCGCTGCTCTCAAAACGGTGAAGGAAAAGATCGTGAGGAAACCGGCATGTCTTAGAACCAAAAAATTCGAAGACATGTGACATCTACCAACCCGCACTGGGCCCGCGTGGTAGATTATAGCCCATCCCTCTCCTAGAGAGGAGGCCTGAGTCCCTGCAGTGGGAACATTATAGGCTGATGATGACCGCCCATCTGACCTCCACAACCCAGTTACTACTGTTAAATTAATATATACAGGCAAATCAAACACTTACCCCTTTATAAGACTGGTTGTCAGACTTTCAGGTCACTGACTACCATACGCGACTGCCAAAGATCGCAACAGCTTAACGTGCTTTCCGAGGCACGGCGAAAACTCTATAAGTAATGGGTGGTCACCCATCCACAGACCAACCTAGGCAAACGTGGCTTAACTTTAAGAGCGACCCGAGTGGCAGGTATTATTAAAATACGAGCTCTTCACAGCAGAATCTTAATAAGATGATAATATTAACGCACAGTGCAGTTAATATTTTGAATAGGGGATCGGACTGGGTCAAAATAATATGATTCTGTTTAGTCCGTAGGTAAGTTAGATTATCGAAAAATATTGAATACGTGTTTTTTGTTTTATCAAATCAATAAAAAATGACTAAGATAAAACGCGTCAAAGATCTTGGAGTGGGGCTTGAAACGTCACTTGTGTCGTCAAAATGTACTGTCATATGACGTCACACGAGTTTTCGAAGCACTGTATCGTCTTCATTTTAAGTTTACGTGAAAAACGAAAAAATACGTGGTTAATATTTTTTGGAAATCTATCTGACGGACTAATTAGTTGTTTTTTGTCCGATCCCCTATTGTACCGTAACTCAAGTTATTATCCTATTAAGATTCTGCTTAATAAGGAATTTTAGACGCCATGTTATTATTTAGCCTCGAGTTCTACATGAGATCTATGCAGCTAAGAATAAGACACAAAAAGAATCACGTAAATCGGATCATAAATCGCAGCGTAATCGGTGTACATACATAAAAAAAAAAAAATATACCGATCGAATTGAGAACCTCCTCCTTTTTGGGAAGTCGGTTAAAAATCGTCTGTCTTCTCCATTTGTTCTAAAACATTAATCAATACGTCAATAGAAAACAAATGAGAATACAACTAAGGTAATAATTTATGACAAGCGACATATGAAGCATACCTGCCTAGTATAAGCTGACCCCTCAAAATAAAGACATTACGTGCAAGTAGGGCGCAGGTTATAGTGGGCCTATGTAGGCTGCAAAAGTTTTAGTATGAGATCTAATAAAGACCGGTCCACATTCATTAATATGACATCGTCTATTTTAGCAGCTTTATAACTTGATTGGGGAAAAGTTACCTTATTCTGCTTCAGTAATAGTTCAGTTTTGATTGTAGGTCAGACATAAATAAACGTATGCGATAAGAGTTATTTCGTTTTATTTAGCTTATATTATGCTTAATTAGATTATAAATGCAGAAAAATATAAAACGTATACAACAATATTAATCATTTAAAAAAAATGTGCCAAGCGTGAACAGGGAGTGTTTTATTTGGTTCCGTACAATGTTCTAATAGGTTACTACTATACTGTACTGTCCATGTTATATCAACATAATTAATGAACTGCTTAGTTTCAAAACTTTTTGTCAAGGTATACCGAATAACAACAACCTACCTATTTTTGATTTTAGCGAATATTAAATAAGTAAACAAATTAATGTTGACTTAAAAATATGCCTAGATAGGTAAGTATTTCATTTGAATAGGCCTATATCCTAATTCCTAGTGTGGGGCAACGTTTTTTTTAAAAAATTGGTTGTCTGTAAAGTCGGTTTACTGACGATAGTTGAACGTGACAACGTCATAAGAAATTACTGATTTACATAAAATTCTTCATTCAGAAAATCATTTTAATTTGAAAAAATAAAAATACAACAAAATACTTAAATAAAATTTATTGTTTAAATTTCTACTTAAAATTAAAATTTTGATTTTATTATTTTAATAATATAATTAAATTTTTTCAATTAGTTACTTAATTATTTTAGCAAATTTAATTGTAATTTGTTATAAAAAAGTAATAATTTTAAATAATTCATTATAAGAATAAACAATGATTAAATTATTGTTTATAAATCTTACATTTAAAATTTAAAATTTGGAAACATTAAAATTTTCGTAAATCTAGTTTTTAAAAAGCCCGCCTCAATGTGTTTGATATAGGACAAAATGTTCCCTTTGACGGATGGCTGGTCCAACCTGTCATTTCAGACACGTTGTTGTGATATGTGGAGGATTTAATATTTATGTTTTAATTTTTTTAAATCATAGCTACGCTCGATAATTATTTCGATTGAATAGTAAAGCCATCGATTTTTTACTCATCGTGAAAAAGTTCTGTTAACTTATTGTTTTAATTTTGTCACTTATAGCATAACCTACAATCGCTGCACTAGCGGACCGATGCTATTCATTTTAATGGTGAAAGCACGAATATTCGACAATATATAATTAATATCGAAAGAATCATCGTTCATTCCCATTAGTTCGATTCATTAGTTCGATCGTCGAACTAGTGAGAATTTTTTTTCTCATCTGTTCGACCGTCGAACTAGTGAGAACTCTTTTTCTCATTTGTTCGACCGTCGAATTAATTAGATTTAATTCGTAATAGATAACACTCATACATGCAACGCATGTACTCCTCGAAGCGCGCTCGCTTCGCTCGCATATTAAATAACACTAATATCTTCTGTCCCCGAAGTGCCGGGCCTCCACCGGCCTCCTTCGTCGGCCTACGGCCCGGTGCCCATGCCGCCCATAAAGGATACTGTCGCGAAACGGTGATTCATCCACTTAGCGGGCGACTAGCAACGCCTATAATGCGTTTTTTTATTTTATTACGAAATTAGTAAAACATTTAAATTTATTAGTAAACTATTTTTAAATCTAATTACTTCGACGGTCGAACAAATGAGAAAAAAAGTTCTCACTAGTTCGACGGTCGAACTGATGAGAAAAAAAAAATCTCACTAATGAATGATCGAACTAATGAATCGAACTAATGGGAATGAGCCAGAATCATTAACTTTATCGCTGCAATTATCGTTGCTATAAATAATTGACACCACATTCACTTTTCACTGCAGTTGATACTCGATCAAAACATGTAAATGTACTATAGTATAGCAGCTGTCCACGCAGACGCATCGCTCACTCAAGTAGGAGAGAGATGTCGAACGCTGCCGAACGCAAAGGCCGATTGTGCTTCTTTGTCGCTCGTTCCGCGCTCTCGCTTGCACTTCAAGCCTTACATGGAACGCCTCAGAGCGAGGTAACGCCTCAGAGGTAACGCAGAGGTAACGCCTCAGAGGTAACGCCTCAGAGGTGACGCCTCAGAGGTAACGCCTAAGAGGTAACGCCTCAGAGGTAACGCCTCAGAGGTAACGCCTCAGAGGTAACGCCTCAGAGGTAACGCCTCATGAGTCATGTTTTTTCGTGCGTGCAGCCGGCTCTATCGAATTATAAGACGTTGTCACGTCAAAAAAATCTCACTAATGAATGATCGAACTAATGAATCGAACTAATGGGAATGAGCCAGAATCATTAACTTTATCGCTGCAATTATCGTTGCTATAAATAATTGACACCACATTCACTTTTCACTGCAGTTGATACTCGATCAAAACATGTAAATGTACTATAGTATAGCAGCTGTCCACGCAGACGCATCGCTCACTCAAGTAGGAGAGAGATGTCGAACGCTGCCGAACGCAAAGGCCGATTGTGCTTCTTTGTCGCTCGTTCCGCGCTCTCGCTTGCACTTCAAGCCTTACATGGAACGCCTCAGAGCGAGGTAACGCCTCAGAGGTAACGCAGAGGTAACGCCTCAGAGGTAACGCCTCAGAGGTGACGCCTCAGAGGTAACGCCTAAGAGGTAACGCCTCAGAGGTAACGCCTCAGAGGTAACGCCTCAGAGGTAACGCCTCAGAGGTAACGCCTCATGAGTCATGTTTTTTCGTGCGTGCAGCCGGCTCTATCGAATTATAAGACGTTGTCACGTCAAAAAAAATCTCACTAATGAATGATCGAACTAATGAATCGAACTAATGGGAATGAGCCAGAATCATTAACTTTATCGCTGCAATTATCGTTGCTATAAATAATTGACACCACATTCACTTTTCACTGCAGTTGATACTCGATCAAAACATGTAAATGTACTATAGTATAGCAGCTGTCCACGCAGACGCATCGCTCACTCAAGTAGGAGAGAGATGTCGAACGCTGCCGAACGCAAAGGCCGATTGTGCTTCTTTGTCGCTCGTTCCGCGCTCTCGCTTGCACTTCAAGCCTTACATGGAACGCCTCAGAGCGAGGTAACGCCTCAGAGGTAACGCAGAGGTAACGCCTCAGAGGTAACGCCTCAGAGGTGACGCCTCAGAGGTAACGCCTAAGAGGTAACGCCTAAGAGGTAACGCCTCAGAGGTAACGCCTCAGAGGTAACGCCTCAGAGGTAACGCCTCAGAGGTAACGCCTCATGAGTCATGTTTTTTCGTGCGTGCAGCCGGCTCTATCGAATTATAAGACGTTGTCACGTCAAAAAAAATCTCACTAATGAATGATCGAACTAATGAATCGAACTAATGGGAATGAGCCAGAATCATTAACTTTATCGCTGCAATTATCGTTGCTATAAATAATTGACACCACATTCACTTTTCACTGCAGTTGATACTCGATCAAAACATGTAAATGTACTATAGTATAGCAGCTGTCCACGCAGACGCATCGCTCACTCAAGTAGGAGAGAGATGTCGAACGCTGCCGAACGCAAAGGCCGATTGTGCTTCTTTGTCGCTCGTTCCGCGCTCTCGCTTGCACTTCAAGCCTTACATGGAACGCCTCAGAGCGAGGTAACGCCTCAGAGGTAACGCAGAGGTAACGCCTCAGAGGTAACGCCTCAGAGGTGACGCCTCAGAGGTAACGCCTAAGAGGTAACGCCTCAGAGGTAACGCCTCAGAGGTAACGCCTCAGAGGTAACGCCTCAGAGGTAACGCCTCATGAGTCATGTTTTTTCGTGCGTGCAGCCGGCTCTATCGAATTATAAGACGTTGTCACGTCAAAAAAAAAAGAAGAAATATCCCATGAGGATTGTCAAAAGCTACAGAATGCCAGTATCTATTTTTAATATGACTACGTTTGGTGTCCATATAATAAAGACACCATTTTTTATCTAAATCAAACTGGATTGAATTGGATGAAAATCAATCGCACCAATTACACAAGGAACCCTAAATATTATAACGCTAGATCATCCGGTGCGGGGCAAACGGAAATAATAAAGCAAGCACTCTGCATACCGACACTAGATAACACTCTTATTATTAATAATTGCTTTGATTCCGACCGTGTTTCAAAATTAATAATATTTAATAATAACATGACGTACAGTTTGGGAAGATTGCTGTGGTTAAAAGTAGCTTCATGGTTTGATTATGGGTTGGTATATCCGTATGGATAAGCCATCTTTTTGGTAGCAATGACTAAAATAAAATAAAGTTGCCCTCACTTAGAAGAATCTAATTTATAATAAAGCTGATCCCCTAGGGGATTAACTTGTGTGTCCCACTGCTGTCAAAGGCCACGTCTTTCTCCTTACAAAATTCTTTGTCTTGTGTGAAATTTAGCCATGTTCGCCCTGCAAACAAGTTCAGCTGATGATCACATCACAAACGCCGCGGTCTACGTCTTCGACGGCGACTCCCTCCGTCAGCCGTCTAGTCATTTGTTCCCATACAACCAAGTTCGAGTGAATTGCTTTTTCTACGCAAGAGTGGGACTTAGACCGCATCATCGTTTTACATTTGGCATTGCGCCAGAACATAAGCTTATTTAGCTTAAAAAAATCGGTAATTTATGGGATTTAAAACTGGAAAAATATTTACATTATAGATGCACCACTGCCTAACTATTCGGAAATTGCAGGCATTTCGTTTTGTTACGTAAATAAAAACGAGGTATTCACTTAACATAACGCCTGTAATCCCAACTATGGTAAAGTCCCATGAGGAATCGAACCTATTGCCATTAACCGGGCACAGATTCAGGCTCCGTGGCTACTACCGAGAAATTCGTAAATGTGGTATTCTGGCGATAATTATCGATATTATAAACATTACAAATACACAATTACCCACATGTAAATCACAAAATAGGCAAACTACCCGAAACATACTTATTCTAAAAATCCCTGGCCCGCACAGTCTCCGACGCGTTTATGTTATGCATAACTATAGGAAAGTTGGTTTACATCACAAAAGTACTCTAGAAAAATTATTTAACATTGTGATAAATTTAATGGCGCTTATTATTCAAACTTTAATTATTAAAACGGCCCAAAAATGACGTGTACACAGCAAATAAATACCGAACTAGATAACTACCGAGTGTCCAACTCTTTAACGTGTGAAACAAGCAACGCCGCTCGATGTATAAATAAATCAGATAAAAACTTAACTATGATCACGCAAAACATTCGAAGTATTGGTAGAAATATGTCACAGTTTGAGGTTTTTCTTGCAAATATCGGTTTGGAATTCGACATAATTATTATGACAGAGTGTTGGACGAATAAAAATCTCCTACCACCATCTCTGCGTAACTACACTAGCTACGCGACTAAGAACTGTGCGACACAAAACGAGGGTGTCGTAACCTACATACATTCAACACTTATGCATGAAGTGTACGAACCGCAATTTGCAGGTGCAAACTGCGTAGTCATAAAACTCGGAACTAACGTAGCCATAATAGCAATATATAGATCTCCCTCAATTCAAAATATCGATAGTTTCCTTAGCTCTTGTGATGATCTCTTAAAAACTCTTTCGACATTTAGTACCATAATTTTAACTGGAGACATAAACCTGAATATCAACCCTGACAATATGGATTCACGCTCGCACATATATCTTAATATGCTGGCCACGCATGGTCTTTTACCAGGACACAGCCTTCCAACCCGAGACAAAAGCTGCCTAGACCATATAAATATAAAAACCGAATGTAGTTCGAATATTGTAATAATAAAATCATCTGTCACTGATCACTTTCCTGTATGTCTAACACTGGAATCACGTGTTACCCGTAAAGTTTTAAATAAAATTCAAGAAAGGATAAACTATGTTAAAGTAACAGACCAAATAAGACACCACCTTTCAAATAGTACTATACTCTACACAATAAATAACGTTAATTCTGCTGTCCAAATTCTTGTAGACATAGTAAACAACGCAATCAAAGCAAACAAAACAACCACCGAAGTTCCTCATCGTAAAAGAGTATTTAAGCCGTGGATTACCCCAGGATTACTCCGATGTATAAGGCACAGGGACAAACTACATATGGACCACAAAAAGCACCCTAATAATAATATACTAAAAACTACCTACTTAAGATACCGCAACCATTGTAACAACATTCTAAACAAAGTTAAAGACACACACGAAAAATCAGAATTAAGGAAACATACAAAAAATCCAAAAGAAACCTGGAAACTAGTCAAAGAAATAGCAAACATAAATTCAACACGTGAACCTAACTTAGACTTGCTCAAACTAGGAAATACCCCGGAGGAAGCAGTAAACAGTGTAAACAACTATTTTGTCAAAGTAGGTGAAACCCTAGCAAGCAAGATAAACGCACCTAACGACATCCCAACAAACAATAATGACCCACAAGTGTGTAACTCATTAGTTTTGCTTGAAACAGATGAGCAGGAAGTTGAGCAAATAATTTTAAACCTGAGAGAAGACTGCGCTAGAGGTTGGGACAATATACCTGTCAAGATAATTAAACTGGCTAGAGATGTTCTGGTCCCCGCTCTTGTTCATATTGCCAACTTAAGCTTTACCACGGGAATATTCCCCACTCTGTTTAAACTCTCTGTAGTCCATCCTATCTACAAGTCTGGTGACAGGGCCGGTGTCAGCAACTACAGGCCAATCTCTGTGCTCCCAATACTTTCAAAAATATTAGAAAAACTCATTAATAGCAGACTAGTAAATTACCTAAACAAATATAAATTAATTTCTCCTAACCAATACGGCTTTGTATCAGGGAAATCTACAGAGGACGCGATAATAAAACTAACAGAACATATTGCAGGTAAACTAGATAACAAAAATAAATGCATAGGAGTCTTTCTAGACCTAGCGAAAGCTTTTGACACCGTCTCTGTCCCCAGGCTGGTGGAGAAGATGGAGAAAATAGGTATTCGAGGAACCCCTCTTAAACTACTCACGGACTATGTTACTAATAGAACTCAGATAGTAAAGATAGACAAGCACATAAGTGATAGTGCAAATATAGATTTTGGTGTACCGCAGGGGAGTGTGCTTGGTCCAAGTTTATTTCTCATCTATATAAATGAGATATGTAATTTAAATCTACAAAATGGACAAATAATAACGTATGCAGACGACACGGCTATCCTTTTCCATGGAAACACATGGACAGAGGTTGCTGCTCTTGCTAACGCTGGGATGAGAACAGTTCTCGGATACCTTAACTTAAACTTACTTACCCTTAACGTAGAAAAAACAAAATACCTCATGTTCTCAATAAAGAAGACTCCACCGTCTGTTAAAGAATTGGTTGAAGTTCGAGCACACACCTGTAATCCTAATAATATCAGCGACTGCAATTGTCCCCCTATTGAAAAAGCAAACTGCATAAAATATCTCGGAATACAAGTGGATGACCAGTTAAGCTTCCACCACCACGTAAAAACACTAAGCTCTAGGGTTAGAACGTTAATAACAGTTTTTAAGAAGTTACGCAGGGTGTGCGACCAGAGACTGTTAAAAACAATCTATCTATCCCTTTGCCAGTCAGTACTGGAATACTGTATCTCTGTCTGGGGGAGTACACACAAAACTCATCTATTAAACCTAGAAAGAGCCCAGCGTGCAGTTCTCAAAGTAATTCACAAAAAAAACTTCCAGTATCCGACTGAGCAGCTATATAAGGATTGTACGGTTTTAACGGTTCGACAACTTTATATCAGGAGAGTTCTGCTTTTAAGCCACAAAGGCTCAACGTACGATCCGGAAAGGATAAAAAGCAAACGAAGAAAGGACCTGGTTTTTGACCTGAAACCGTGTAAAACAGACTTCTTCAGGAGACAACCATGCTACATGGGCCCATACCTTTATAATAAAATAAGTAAACATACACAGTTGCATAACTTACCACTAAACAAAATAAAACTTACCATAGATAACTTCCTTCTCACTCAAAATTATGGAGATACCGAAAATTTATTAAAAAGTATAAAATAAAATAAAATAAAAACCGCTTAGTGCCCATTCATAAACGTAAACACACACGCACACACACATACACACACACGCACACTTACACACACACACTTACACACGCACACACACTTACACACACACACACACACACGCTCACTCACACTATATGTTTTCACACACACGAACGATAGTATAAACAAAGTAATGATATTTAATACTATAGCTACATATACATATTTGCACCGCACCACACTTGTAATGGCAGCTCGATCATGGTGGTGACGGAAGTAACTGGTGCTTATAGCACAGGAGTCCTCCTAGTTTAAGCCCAGTTGCACTTGTCTTGTATCTTGCCACTAAATTAAGTCTAATAAGGTTCAATAATTGTAATAGGTTTAAGTCTTGAACAAATAAATATTGTTTATTGTTTATTGTTTATTGTGTATAATTAATCGGTTTTCGAGGTTCCAAAACTAGCAGGACTAGCACAGAAAAAACAACATTTTTTCAGGTTAGGTTTGTGAAAATTCGGTTACGCGAAACATAGTTTTAGAACTGGAATTAGATCAGTGGCCCAGTTTGTAGTTTATTTACGTGCCCGAAGCCTGGGAGCTGGCTATGAATATTTTTACAAATGGGAATGTTGAAATGGCCGTCGATTGTGGTGGGTTTTTGTAACGGTATTGATTGAAAAAACTTCCCAGAGGAAATTACTATGGATACTGATACTGTTAGACTGCATCATAATGTGTCTGCTTCGATTAATTTAAGTTGGCTGCGATTTAGATTTAATGTACCTATTTTTGTCCCCAGAAAGAGGCTATGGCCCTCCCCGTCGGGACTGCGGGTTGTTTGAAAGAGATACCGCGGCCTCGATACAAAGGGCTAAGAAGGAACATGGGTGTTTTTCAGTCAGTAGAAGTCTGACACTCCCTTCCGCTCTGCCCAGAGCGGGATTTAATACTAGACATACTTTTTTTCTTTCTTATTGTATTGAGCAGAAATTATGGCACATAATAACACATTTTATTAAAAACAACGAGATCTAACTACAACGGTGGGTTCAGACTGTGAATAATGGCATGTTGGAATGTAGGTAGCCTAGCAGATTTTACAAATAAAAATAATGAATGGATCATCTCCTAGGGGTGGAAACTGGAAACTCTTAAATTTAACTATAAATAAACATAATTCAACTTAATTAAAAACTATAAAATAAACTAAACTAACAATTAACTATAAAAAGGCATCGAAATACTGCTCCTCAACGCTGTCAGCCGGTAATGTGCCCAAAAGACTGGCGGCATTGCCTCGTTGTATGGCAACACTTAGCCTCTGGCCAAGATAAAAGCCAGCCCTTGGGTCACGAGAAGCGTCAACTAAGCGTTTCGAGATTTCCTTAAACAGGCTATGAGCACTCGGACCCCACGGCCCCAGAGTTTCAACCCCAAACGGCTCGAAAATATAGTTTCCGCAAAGGTTACTATATTTACGCCGCTTGAGGTTTTCTGCAGCCGCAGCGGCTCCACCTGCGCAGCACGATGAACTTGGAAGATGTGATGGCGCAAGAGTATCGACACATGTTGCGTCCCACACTAAAGGCCTACCCATCTTCCAAGGAAACAAAGACATGCCGTCCGGTCTCTTGCCATCGTCGCGTGCCAAGCCATGGGGTTCTAAAACAGCTGGTACGCCGACGGCGACAAGAGCACGTCGGATGATGTCGTTTAAGTTCGCGTGCCGCGCGAAACGGCCAGCACTACGGCTGCATGACAGGCCGTGGTGACCGAGGCTGTTGACAGCTTCACCACAATGACAGCGATGAGGAGAACAGCAGGCGACACCAAGGCGCAAAGAAGCAGCGAGGCGGAAGGTCGTGTCGTCGAACAAAGTGCCTATGCTCGACGACGGCAGTGTGTGAAGCCAAAGACCCGATTCCCATTCACCCACAGCCAGCAGGCGCGCACGCTCAGCAGTAGTAGCAGACGTGTTGATTAAATTGTTCTGAACTACTCTGCAAAGCGGCTCATCCCACCGTCTCTGGGAAAATGGATGGTCGGGTGCTTCAGTGTTTGGGCAAGCGAGTTTCCAAGCCTCGATAGCCTCAGAGAAGCACGGCACATTAAAATCAATCAGTGTGGAAGCCAGGATATTCCTGATTAACTTCTCAGTGCCGTGGACCGAGGATATGAAAGCCGGTAAACTTAAACTGGAAATTTTGCGGACGCCGAGTCCTCCCATGCGTATGGGAAGAGTAGCTTGTGCCCAAGCTCGGTCATCCAATGCCACATTTAAAATTGATGTTAAGGTATGTTTGATAATTTGGTCCATTCTGTCGAAAAGGTGAGTGTGACTCCATAAAGGGGAAGCACGAAGGAAATATGTTAATTTAGGCCCGAAACAACAGTATCGAATTATGGTGATGGCCGAATGCATATTAATTTGGAGTAGTCTTTCCGAAACATCATTGAAATTTTGAATTTTTTCCTCGATAAAATCGGGAAAAGAATTTTCAAAGATTGGAGAACCAAGGAGACGAAGGGAGTTTTTTTCTATGAATTTGATGCCAGGAGCTGTTGCGTTAAATTTTGAATAAGTATTTTGTCTGTGGGTACTGTCCGTTACAAAAATTTCGCATTTAGAAATATTAAGGTCGAGGCCAATGTTATGTAGTTCATTTTTTAAGAAATTGAAGTCTTGTAAAACAGAATCTACATCGCCTCCCAGGGTTCCGTCATCAAGATACCAAACGTTAAATTTTGAATTTAGCTGTCGAATAATTGGGTGTATAGCTAGACTAAAAATCACTGGCCCAAGGGGGTCACCTTGTTGACAGCCAACAGCAGATTCCAAAAGTTTGTCCCGATATAGCAATTTAGATGGGTGTCTGTAACATTGCCAAAGAAAACTATAAATTTGAGGTAATTCATTTCTAGCTTCTGTCAATAGGGTGTCCCTGTTCACTGAATTGAAGGCGTTCTTTATATCAACCTTCAGGATAACCTCACCTTTACCAGAATTTAGGTAGGTCGACAAAGCGTGTACGGCAGCCTCGCAGCCCCCCTTAGAGCCATAACCTAGCTGCAGGGGCTGGAATTTTTTCGAAACAGCCTCACCATAAAATTTACAGCAAATCTTGGCTGCCATACGACGGTAGGTGGTTCCCACGGCAATGGGACGAATGCCGCCATCCCTTTTGCGTAAGGCACATAAATTGGCCCCGTACAAAATGTCGATGACGGACTCGTTCACTTTGCCGGAGAGCATGAGATTAATCAGAGCCGCAAGCTCCTTCAAAAGCAGTGGCGTGCCAGCAATTATTTGGAGGTAAAGCACAATTTCCAAAAAAAAAAAAAACACTTTTTGTTCCGAATTCTGACACTGGTTTTTAATAACACCGGTTTTGTTTTCTAATATTTAATTATGACTAACACTTTTCGTATTTTATATCCTGTCAGAAAATTTACAACTATTTCAATAAATCAAGTTGTCAGTATCATGTAAAATAATATATTAACAAGAGCCATCTATTGACATAAACGCAACAACTGAACTATTTGAGTCAATACGTATTTCGCTCGTATACAGTCGCTTTGGGCAAACCGCTAGATGGCACACAAAATAATAAATTAGTTTCTAACTACTTACAGATGAAAAAAAATGTTATTACTCACAATGTTTATAGCCATTACTCTTTATTCTTCGCTTCTTTACCATGGACAGATGACAAACAACAAAACACACTGAAGGCAATTATTACTAGATAGATTTACAGATACATAATCTCGCTCGACACATATAGGTATGTGTCGAGCTACCTGTGTGTTGTAACTACCGAGATAAAGCTGTTTCAATTTGTGTTTTACCAAAACTACAAAATGAAATACCTAACAGCATTCAAATGTTTATGAGAATTTTGATGTATTTTCATGGCACCAGAGAAGTTATTTAAATCATCGTAACCTGATAAACTCCAAGCATTCTTTTCATTCGAAAAAAATATAGGTACAAGGCCAACAGAAAAAAATGTTTTTATGATAGCAGCCCACAACCCATTGTACATTGTATGCTGATCGATTAGTACCTAGTATTTCTTTTAACTTTCTGAGAAATATTCAAATCAGGAGTAGGTTTAGGTGAACAAAAGAGATTATATTTATCTGTAAAATTTAAAGTATTTACCTTGCCCAGTAACGCTTTCACACACTTTAATCCATCACAACTAATCACAAGGAACTATTGTTTGCGTTTTCGAATTCATTTTCGTATTAATCAACTAACTTCAATCAAAAACTAATCACAAAACATAGTTAAATTCTAACAAGAAACGGAAAAATCAAATCACAATAGAATATTATTGCATCATCAACCATCAACGCTCAAGACTTTGAAATAAATCGAAATTCCCTTCAAACAAGTTCAATCGCGTCGCGAACTTGCATTCACACACTCATTCACATTCTCTCGCAATCGCAATCTTTAAACTCAAACGTTCAAAGCATGCTTGGAAATTGTTGGAAATCCTATACATTTTGTCGTAAACCCGGCAAAAAGTATGTAAACAAACAACTCTAAATTATGTTCGTAGGATAGAGAGGTCAGAAAAGCAGTTCGAAATCGGATGGTGTGACAGAGAAAGGGCTAGTCGAGCCCGATCATGCCCGATCGATCTGTTTGATCAATCGGCTGAGGTCGGGAGTCGGGAGACATATTAGAAGAAGTTTGGCAACGTCGCAGTGCGAGTTGCGCGCGAATGTATTTTCTGGTTTATTGAGTACGTAAACCTGACAACGTCGCATCAATACGTTCCGTTTTTCGCGTGGCATGCAGTTTGATGATAATGATTATAATATTAATTTTGTTTTTGTATTGACCGTTTTTTTTTTAATTCGTTGTTTTATTAAGGCAAGCTGTGCTTTTCTGCTTCTATGGGAGTACCGCCACTGTTCAAAAGCAACTCACCAGCTTCCCCGGCGCCAGAACAAATTAGGTCTTTTAGATGTTGAGGACTTAGGCCGTCGAGGCCGCCGGCGGAGCCACTTCGGAAGGAGCAAACGGCTGTGACCACCTCTCGACCTGTAATGGTGAGGGAATGAAAGTCCGAATCAGGTGGGTCGGGAAAGGAAAGGCCATCAGCTGGGGCAGGGTGCTTGGTCTCCAGAGCCGCAAGTGTTTCTGGAGAACACGGTGCCACCACATCGCTGCTGAAGAGAATCCTGGCTGCTCCGCTAATGTCACCTTCCCCTAACTTCGTTTCCACTAGGTGAGAAATACCTCTTAAGGGTGTAATTCTCTGTGACGGAAATTTTGAATCTAAATCTTGAGCCGAAACGTTACAATTTTCTTTAATTTGTGCTGTTAAAGTTTTTTTGGTAGCCAAATTCTTTTGTACATGAAGGATTCGATAAGGAAAGGTGAGCAGTTGTTCCCAAGCACTTAGTGAGTTCTCCAAGACGACAAGGCGCACGCAACTTGCTAAATTTTGGGCTACGAGCGGTCTTGCGCCTCGGGGAACTCGTTTTAGAACTGGTACGGATTTTTTTAAATTTGAGAGGGTTTTCCAAAATGGGTCGAAACAGGATGTTGCCGGTGTTGTAGGTATTGGTATTGTGACAGGGTCTGAGGTGGAAGCATTTTGGGGTTTGTGTACTTCCCCAATATGCACACTCAGACCCCGCTTACCTTTAAAAAACCGTGCCTGGGTACATTGCGGGCATCTCTCCAGGGTGTTCAGCGATACTGAAGGCTGACTAGTACTATTCCCCACCACATCGCTGCTGCTTATACTCATAAAATATTACCTACAAAATAAACTTATCTTTAAAATTAACTAAATTAAACTAAAATAATATCTAATAAAAAACACGTAAAAGTCTAAACGGCACTGGTAGATTGTTGAAGGAACAGCGCGCGGCGCAGTTGCGCTAAGAGCCTCGGGTGCTCGCCGATGAACAAAATCATGAAGTCCCGGCGACCGCTGTCATGAGATTTTTTCACCAAATATTTTCGCACAGAGCAGGTTTCTTCAAAAGCACCCGCTGGTTAGGCACCGAGACAGGGACGTACTACTCGGCGTTACAAACTTCCAGTCACGCAACACACTCCAGCACAAACCAGGGGCGTTTTTCTTCGTTTCTCAATACTGAGCTCAATATATACAATTTTCAAAATCCGTTTTCAAATTTTTAGATGGGGAGTAGGTCTGGGGTATGGGTGATGAGCGATGCTTGATTATGGATGTAAATAAATCAGGTTTTTTAAGAAATAATAATAAAATCAGAAAATAAAATTTTTGTTAGACATTGTCACCATGACGTTTAATGACGTTTTTTTAAAAAAACTAAAAAGAAACTAAGACAATAGCTTAAAAAGAAATATCAAAAACCTTTCACTTTACCTTTTACGGTCGAAACCCTTAAAACAGAAAGTTCACTTACAAAACGTCTCAAAATTCCGCTACTTCAATGTTCTTATGATCTCGAACTCAGCTGAAACTATATTTAACTTATTATCCTAAAGAAAACTCCACAAAAAAAAAAAAAACAATTGAACACAGCGTCAAACACTTGGTAAAAGCGATCAAACTCACCCGGTTTCACTCGACCAATCAGCACTCAGTGATTTTTCCAAAAGAACATTTTTGCTTCAGTAAAATTGAAGGACTAAGTCACAGGCCTTGAAGAATGAGTGCCGGAATAAAAATAAAGCTTTGCGTCAATTGTTACCGTGATTTTCACCGGTGACTCTCAATTAGGTGACACACGGTCGGAAGAGTTGGATAGCTAAAGAAAATTTAGTTTATGTTTTTAAGATTCTTTTTTGTAGAAAGATATAACTTTTTGCATAAGATTTCTAAAAAAAAACAAAAAAAATTGCCAGATAGATTTTTGACGCACTAATTAGGTATTTTTGTCATCTACCCTAATGCGATAGTAAGTTTGTTTATTACCTCATCGAATCACGCCAAAACATTAGCTATCAGGAGTACAGAAAGAGTTGGGTACCTTTCAACCCGCAAAAAATACTTTTCACAAGGAAAACAAATAAAATTCTTATGATAAATAAATAATAGAAAGCGCCACGTGTAAACTTTAGTAGTAACTATTATTTTAAATATATTCATGCGCACAAAGGTCGCGTCGCAAGTAATATTAATATTATTTGATAATAATTATGAATATTTTTAGCCTATTTGACCTTTACAATTATTATTCATATAGATACTCGTAACTCTATTGTATTAGTCAAACCATACCAAAAATAATACAAATCTGGCACTGCTCATTGAATCTTTCTTGAATTAATTTTACTTGAAAAAAAATATGGTTTTGGCTATAAATTCAGCTGACAAGCTGGTTTACTTTGTTTTAGTTATATGGGTTGTACCTACTTGATGTCATCGTGTGTGCAATGTTTTCTAACTTTTATATTTCGCAAGTTCTTGAAATCACAATCAGATGTCTGAAGAATTAGCCTGGTAATCAGTACCAAAAAGTACTCATTACCAGCCTATTTATTTCCCTAATTTGAATAAATTACTTCTGATTTTGTCTCCCAATCTCTTTATCTTAACGTCAGTAAATATCAATAAAATGGTTAATCTAAGAAAAAAAAAATAAACAACTCTATATTCACTTAATTGATTTAAGTCAAAGAAAAAGTAAATTCCTAAACCAGCTTTTTGATAATCACAAAAAAATAACTTATTCGCCACTCCATCAACACGTATGTCCCAACACACGCACCGTTTACCCAATAAATGGGCTTCATTAGGTGGAATTTAAGACAATCGGTCTTGGGTTACCTGCGACGGCAATCACCGTAATTGGTAGCAAGCTGCTCGATCTTTACCGGCTGCTGAATTGTACTGGTTCCTATGAGGAATATTTTCCTTTTGTCATACCTAGTGTGATTATTCCTTTTCCTAGCATCAAAATATGTCATGGCATTTTTGTAGGGCCGCGTAGTGGTCTCTAACAGAGTATCGTTGAGTCACCAAAAAATAATTATACTTACATAGTATAAAACAAAGTCGCTATTTTTGTCTGTTTGTTTGTCTGTATGCTTAAATCTTTAAAACTACGCAACGGATTTTGATGCGGTTTTTTTTAATAGATAGAGTGATTCAAGAGGAAGGTTTTAGTATATAATTTGAACGACATCCACGCGGGTGAAGCCGCGGGCATCAGCTAGTCACTAATATTACAAAACAAAGTCCTGCACCGTGTCTGTCTGTCTGTTCGCGATAAACTCAAAAACTACTGCAACGATTTTCATACTGTTTGCATGAATGGATAGAGTGGCTCTCGAGGAAGGTTTTAGTATATAATTTGACCATCATCCACGCGGGCGAAGCTGCGAGCATCAGCTAGTATAATAATAAATGATTGGTCTTGAATGATGCACTAGGCGGCCTCATAATCTATCGAGTTATATTTCGGTGGTCTGCTATTTTCCTAGTAGGACATTCAGCATCACCGGTTTTCTGGGCACTGGGTTTTTGAAGCATATACATGACTAGCTTTTGCCAGCGGCTTCGCTCGCGTGAAAATGACGATTTTCCATACAAACTTTCATCCCCTATTTGACTCCCTTAGGGGTTGAATTTCGAAAACTCCTTCCTTATTCCTTGTCTACATAATAAAGGGAACCTCTGTGCAAAATTTCAGCTTTCTAGGTCCAAGGGTTTGGGCTGGGCGTTGATGAGTCAGTCAGTCAGTCAGTCAGTCAGTCAGGACTCCTCTCTTTATTTATTAGAAGAAGAAGATACCAGCTTTTGCCAGCGGCTTCGCCCGCGTGAAAATGACGATTTTCCATACAAACTTTCATCCCCTGTTTAACTCCCTTAGGGGTTGAATTTCGAAAAATCTTTCCTTATTCCTTGTCTACATTATAAAGGGAAACTCTGTGCAAAATTTCAGCTTTCTAGGTTCAAGGGTTTGGGCTGGGCGTTGATGAGTCAGTCAGTCAATCAGTCAGTCAGTCAGTCAGGACTTCTCTTTTTATTTATATATATAGATAGATAGATAATGACTCAACACTTATTTTTATACGGTATAGGTATAAAAATAAGTGTTGATTAGGTATAAGTTAAGTTAAAATAACATTTATTTAAATTTAGCCCTGTCGCAATACGCGATAAAATAATGCGACATACAATGCAGCACACAACCAAATAAGAGTGACCGTAACTTGTATATAGACAATAACTAGTTAACCCACTCAAGCAAGTCCAAAAGAGGTACCTATAATATTGTACTAAGTTACTACTTGCGATGTTACAAACAAACCTTTGTTTATGTGCCCTTTTGATTTTGCCCACACAGCTTCTACATTTAGACTTTTGTGTATCTAGCTTTAAAGTGTAGGTGAACCTATTGGATATTATTTTCTTTTGATACGTCTAGATTTAACACTCATAACACCACACCTGCAATCCCCGAAGGGTTAGGCAGGGGTGTACGGTATTAGGTACACTTCTAAAGGAGACACTAAACGCTTTTCATGATTATTGACGCTTTTCATGATCATGAAAAGTATTTTTTTTTAAATACTACTGGTTATTAACTAGCATCATAGTGTTTTGCTAAATAGACTCCGAACCCAGGTCGGCCGTAGCAAAGACAATCTCTTCAGATGGGGGTTCATTGACGGCTCAGACCTCAAGTGTGTATGCGGCATATCTCCGCAGATAATGTCCCGCCTTCCATCTTGCGCTGCATGTCCTGACACCTGTACACTTGACGACCTTATGACTGCATCAGCGAGTGGAGTTCGCATAGCTGAATATTGGGCCAAAACCATTTAACTGAAATTTGCCATCGACTTGCTAAGAAGAAGTGTTTTGGATTTTTCAAATTTGATGTGATTTTAGAGTAAAAGAAATAAGATTTGGGTGGCGCTAGTTTCAGTACTATTAGCGCTTTAACGCTCTTAGGTACACTCAAATTTTGCCAGTTATTTTGATGATCCTTTTAATGCTTTTGCAGCATGCAAAAGCATTAAAACTATTAATCGTAAGCAATATAATCCCGCACTTACCAAAATATCACTAGCTGTTAATAACAGCTTGAAAGCCCGTCTAATATCTAAGCTAAAAGCTGTAGCTCAAACCCGAGCGAGCTGTTAGGTTTTAGCATTAAATTAGCTATCACTTTCATTAGTTTTAGAGTTCACTGCGTTAAATTTTAAGTGCTTTTGGTAGAATACTCTCCCAGTGGAATAAATAAAGACATAACTCGTTTGGTGGGTGTTGAAAATTTTTAGTTATTGATAAATGATGTTTATTTTGCAAAAATGGTTTTTACAAACACCTTTACAAGTTTTTTGAACTAGATGGGGTCAGTGTATCGTACCTGACTTCTCTGAGAAGAAACATCCGAAACAAACTCAGAGGTCATAGTTTACAAACCACACTCATACAAAGACTAGGTCACACACACGCACTCACACACACACTACTTTAAGGATTTATTTTTAAGTTTTCACTGTTTCAACTCTTCTTCAGCAGTGAGACACCAATAACTTCATCATCATCAGCCTATAATGTTCCCACTGCTGGGAAACAGGTCTCCTCTTTTAGAGAGGTATAATGGGCTATAATCTACCACGCGGGCCTAGTGTGGATTGGTGAGAGACACCATGGACTTATATAATAATTGTAAGCTGTTAGTAGTTTATTCTGTATAATCCACCTTACGACACTGACCAAAAGTTTTACGACAGCATGAGCTGTTGTCACAGTTAAGACTGTGTCTTACTATTTTCCTCTACCTCAAAGTTTCCCCATTCCAATAACCCACCCATTTATTCTCCACAATCGTAACGCTTCCCATATTCAACAGCCCTTACAAGAAACTTATGTGCGTGCTTACCAGTTATGTTGGAGAACTTAGAGATGGCTCATTTATATGTTGAACATGTGACACCAACTGTAACTAATATGTTACATTTTGGCTGTTGGTTGACCTTCGATGTTGAACTTTCGACCTTGGGTGCGGTGACTCGGCAAAAGAGATATTATATTTGAGTAAGTATGTTTGTTAGGTTTGCAGAAGCAATAATTGGTATTTGTGTGCTCTGTTTTTTCTTTTTATTTGATGAAATAAAAGTTCAAATATTATGTAATGTTTTAACGTAAGATATTTTTCGAGGAAAGGGAAAATCTCTTATTGTGTAAACTTGTCATAAGAAAATGTGTACCAATCTTCATAAAAATATGGGAGACATTCTATTAGATAAGTTCTTAGTAAATAACAGTAACATTCCTTACTTTTGAGACAAGGGCGGGAGAGATGATGATTCTTAACTGTACTGTTAATTTTTTTGTCTTACAAAGAGATATCATACTACCCACGACTTGATTGTGAAGGCTACAACATTACATGCAGTCACTTCATTTAAAATACTGTTATTTAGCTGTTTATCGTTAGACTGGAAGCCAACCCCATTATAGGTATGTCTAAGATGATGATGATGATGAACTTCTTCTTAAGTTAACTGCCACAAATCATAATCCAAAATGATCTATTTACATAACTGCTCCGTTGGTCTAGTAGTCTCAAGTGCAACTGCTGAGCATGTATGCTGGGTTAGATTCTCGTGTCGAGCAAAGTTTTATTGGGTTTTTCTACCAATAATTTCTTAGTACCAGCCACGGGGTCTGAATTTGTGCCCGCTTGAAGGTAATAGGATCGCCCCGTATTACACACCACCAGTACACCACTGCCTAAACCTTCGGAGTTTACAGGCGTGATGTTACGTTAAAACATTTACTCAAAGAACATCTCTCATCTCTTCAAAACACCGTTAATACCTTCAAATAATCTCCCGAAATTTCTAGGAGCAGTAATGTAATATCCGCTTAGAACGTCTGCGGACATAGCTTCGTCGATGCAATTTCCTACATGAGGTATGGCCAATAAAGGGAATAATATGAAAATCGAGCATCCAAGCGATTGTTAGATGTAAAGCTTAGACCAATAATAATATCCAATATGACAGTAATGTTGGAAGACGTTGTGAGGTATTTTTTGATAACTTAAGTAGGTATAAATTGATATCACAGAATACAATTCGTTTTAATTGTATAGATAATTGGCCTGTGGACAGGACGACCACCGCTTTACACACCCAGTTTCCTCCGTGCTTGAGATAGCATGTTAAGCCAGTGGTCTGGACTGCCATTTGCAGGTCTTAGATAGTCTTTACAGGTAGTCACTGGCCCGAAAGTTTGATCACCAGTCTTACCGAGGGTTATCGTGGAACACGAACACGCCGTCGACTGTTACTCACTGCCCACAGGCCCGCGTCTACGGTGGCCGGAAGCCATCTCGTGGCCCCCGACGCCCGGAACGTCTCTCTCGCGGTGGCTGGGACGAAAAGTTCTCTTTCTATCACGTACCGCCACCCCCTTCGCTAGTATCACTGCTTCGCAGAAGAAGGCGACAGCGCGGCGTCACAATCACTAATGCCTGCTCTTACGAATGTCTTCAAAACTATTAAGTAAAAATATTTCAAATCTGGTAATGCTGCTATTAAATCCTAAAACAGAATTCTAATTACAATTTAATAGATTACAAAATACGGAACAAAGAAATCTCAATCACATGAGAAATGTAACGATGACATGAATCAAACGATGTTACGTTTTGAAATATAAATCATAATACGGCGTATGGATCGTAAAGAATGATCGAAACAATAGAAGATCATTAAAACATTTATTAAGTAAGTAATTTATGAAATAACTATATTGAGAGATACGCATGGAATTGCTCGCTTTTTATAATATACTAGCTTTTGCCAGCGGCTTCGCCCGCGTGAAAATGACGATTTTCCATACAAACTTTCATCCCCTACTTAACTCCCTGGGTTGAATTTCGAAAAATCCTTCCTTATTCTTTGTCTACATTATAAAGGGAACCTCTGTGCAAAATTTCAGCATTCTAGGTCCAAGGGTTTGGGCTAGGCGTTGATGAGTCAGTCAGTCAGGACTTCTCTCTTTTTTATATAGATTAGAGGAAGTTCTTGTAATATGAGTATATTAGAGTAAAATCTTGTAATGCCACATGTCCACGTCAACATTCTCATCTCCGATACATGCAATTTTATTTCGTCCACCTTCTTTACAGCCCAGCATTTCAATCCATAGACAGGTCCTAACAGTATAGTTATCAAACAGATAAATATTATTATGTTATCTATCTGGAAACTATGAGGACAAGGTTTTCAACCTGTCACTGCTTATAGTAATAAATTCATCAGTACAACCCAGTATTAAATGCCAAAGTTACGCTTTAGCACAAATAATATGAGTCTACCGTACTATTATAGTAAAGGTCGTGTCTTTGTATGATAAATGGCTGTTTTCATTATTGTAAGCCTGTATGATTCTACTGCTGGGGTAAGACCTACCAGTTTTTTTTTTGGATAGTTGGAAATTATCAAATGACTCCTCCCGCTTTTGGAGCAGCAGAAGGGCGTGTCAGACTTCTACTGACTAAAAGCCACCTATGTACTTTTATTTATTTAAACTTTATGCACAAACGTGGTACCATCGCGTACAATAATGCATGGGAAGTTCAGAAAAAATACCGTGTGAAGCAAGAAATGACGCCACCTGGCGTAAATAAGTACTCGATTAGCAACATTGATTATATTGTTGATGCTACACTAACTAGAGGGCGCTCACGCTGTATAAAATGTTCATGTAGTTTCTTTTTTCTGTTTAAACATTCAAATAATTTATAATCAATTATTTCTATTATATTAATTTATTCCTAACTACCTACTATGTTTGTTTAAATTGAATATTATTATCATTTTATAACTATCTGATTTTAATTATCTATGTTTTAGTTTTCAAACTTGAGGGTAGGTCGAATATGAATTCATAAATAAATTTGTAGGTAGTAGAAATAATTAGATTGAAGATTTAGATGAGTTATGACTAAGCTCAATTGATTGTTCGCTAAGTTTGTTTCGATTACCTCATTCGAGTGTGTTTAGCTCAGTTTAATTTTAATTTAGGTGAATTAACTTATTTCATCAAAATGAGTTCGCGTTGTAATATTGTTTTCGTTGCAAGAACTCAAATAACTGATTTGCAAAATCAAGGCAAAAACTTATCGACACTCGAAACTTGTCGACTTATCCTATTGTTAACGTAAGTAGTTTAGGTTTCAACATTTTTATAAGAAAAAAAAATGTTTTAGTTACGATTATACTACTTAATAAATAATCATTATTGCGTATTATATATTTCTGTTATATTGTTGCAGAGAAAAACAGTTGTTCTATTGGTACGACGATTTGAAGACGAGGGTTCTTTGCAACACCATCAAAGAACTAGTAGACCACGGCTCATAAACACATTACAGCGTCAAATCGTGTTACGAGAGTATGAAGAAAATGGATTCCTGCCGATGACCGACTATGCTGCTTTATATGACTCAAGTGTTGACAATGCCCGTCGTGCTCTTAAAAGTGAAGAGCTGCATTATAGGAGGCATGTTGTGAAACCCTGGCCCACAGAAAAACATTAAAGGACAAGATTACAGTTCGCTATGGATCATGTTAACTTTGATTTGAGTAATGTTTCTTCATCTTCACAGGTGAAAAAACTTTTAAGTCCAGTGAACACGGACGCTTATGTTTGTGGTGTAGAAATATTACGTGATAAACAAGACAGTGGTTATGTGTGTCCAATATGCTGGTCATATTGCAGTGAACGTGTGGGGATAGATAAATGTTGCCGATCCAGGATTTATATTTCATAATACTTAAAAATAATATTACTTAACTTTAGTACTTATTATTTATATTAACTGGATACCGGCTTATTATAACCTATTACATGACTTACGTATTTTTAATAACTAAAAAAAGTCAAACAAAATTTTTTTTTGTTTACATTACATAAGAACCTTTTCGTATGTTTTTGTGCAATTGTATAGCTGTTATCCTACCTATTTAATTCATTTAATTTAACTTTTCACTTTTGTGATAAAATAATCCGGTCTCCTGTTTGTCTTTGTTGAGGTTACAAAAGCTTCAATCCTCTTTCCGATTTTGGAAACGAATACTTAAGCTATGGCCTCAATAAGAAGTTTTATATAATATAATAATGTTGAACGATAATAAATGTCTGTTTTTGAATAATAAACTGTAAGAAATAAATCTCTAAAATTTGTGTGTGTTTTTGTTTGTCTCCGTTCATCCCTGTTGCTAACTGACTACTAACTCGAATATTATATTTTTGAATGCTATGCGCACTTATTAGCTTAATGAAAACATTCCTTATGGTTTCTTTCGTTTTTTTTTATCATTGAACTTCTCACTTAATCCAACCTAATACGTGTTTCCTAACTTCTTACTTACCTAACCTATTCCCAAGTCAAAGTTCATTTTTTTCTATATCTCAACAGAATAGTTTACATTTAGTTAAGACTAAGTTATAAAAATCTACCTCCTTTTTATTTCACCTACAGGTGACACCGGGTAATTCGGATATTGTCATTGCGGAAAGTAAAAACTTTAAAGGTTTAATTTCTTATTATTATCTAAGTAGGAATTACAAATAAAATTGCTGTGAGGTAGAAACAGAAATAAAACTTATGCCACCTACAAGTGACACTGGGGATTGAAGAGTTTAATATCACAGTTGTGCAGAAACCAAACGCCATCTATTAATTATTTTCGAAAATTTGATTTCTACCTTCACAGAAAAATAGGCCCTAAGGTATCCATGCACTTTTGTGGGCGACTGTACATAGGCGGACTAAATGCCACAAGGCATTCTCTACCAGTCAACCTTAGGATCAAATAGGACATCATTTACCTTCTGTGTTCGGTGCCAAACCTGCTTGTATTAATATTTTGGACCACTGAGATGATGATCATCTGCGTAGCCTTTTTCCGATTATGTTGGAGGTGGCTTCCAGTCAAACTGGATACAGCTGAAACTGACTGTTTTATGTAGAACGACTGCCTTGCCCCCTGTATTTGATTTGTGTCATTTCTATGGAAAAACATAATAACAATTTCCTCGACCCGGGAATCGAACCCTCATGCTCAGCAGCGCTTGCAAACACCGAGTCAGTCTCAATAAAGTAAAGCCAATTTGGCCATAAACTTGCCCCTAGCAATCCTTCTGAATAATTTATAAACACACAGATCCAAAACAATTATCTCTAGGCCACACAAGTGCTCTCTCACAGGGATCGAAACCGCAGCACAGAACTAGTATGCAAATCAGGCTGTCATACAATTATTATCTCTCTATCATTTTATACGATAAGTTTTGCGAACAGACACAAAAAGAAAAAGATTGATTTGATTATAAGTGATCTGTTAGATAACGATATAATAAGACGTTTTATATAATAAATTGAAAATATGTATTTTAAAGTGATTTAGACTATTTGTCTGTTTGCACACTTTTGCACACTCTCCCAAAAATACAATAGAGATGGTAATCCCCCAAACGGTTAGGCAGAGGTTTACCTAATAGTAGGTACTCACATTTCGCCAGTTATGTTTAAGTCCAACGTAAATAAAAGGGGCGAGCCAATTGCCATCAACCGGGCTCAAATCTAGACTCTGTGGCTGCTACTGAGAAATTTCCAATAACACTTTTCCTGACCCGGGAATCAACTTTCAACCACTAGACTAACGAAACCGACAAACATTTCATAACTACTAAATATCGCACTAGGTGGTAAAGAGTGGCTTATTAAATGCTTTTGACCACTGTCAGTACCATAACTGGTTACTATTTAAAACCAAATGGACCATTATCAATCAAAAGTCTTTAGAAAACCATAAAGAACCAAACAATTAAAACTAAAAAAGGAGTTTTAGTATTGGTATCTTTGTACGACAAAAGAATATTTAACACAAGCGGTGTCGGGAGCAATGCTTATAGAAATAACTTGTAACAATAGATATTTTATATCATTAATCTAATCATAAATGATGCTTGATCTGACAATCACTTAAAAGGAAGTCGATTAGAAACTCGACTTGAAAAAAAAAACTATAAAATTACTTCCACGTAATGATTGTGCTGTTGGAAACGCTACCTTATAGCTTTAACCTTATGTATTATTATTGGTCACTAAAAGAGTTTTTGTATCGTTCATGGGTATTTTTTGAAAAACAATAGATGTTTTAATCAGTTACGTACCGATTAATTAATCATTTGGATGATCTATGCATTTGGGGCATCGTTTTGCAAAATAAAAAATAAGACAGTGGCTATTTCTTTCTTGTTTCTAAACGGTTATCTCAGCAGGGAACGTCAAAACTATAGTTGATCAGGTAATTATAAACTAATTAGCTTGAAATGTAACCTTTAAAATCATGTTCCGTATTGTGAGTTTTGTTTTACCGTTGTTGCTAAATAGACCTAAAATCCTGGTTATGTTTGAAAAATAGGCTTTAAAATATCTTACTGGTATAAATACGGGTCGTGGGGCTTTCGGTACCGGAACCGGGACCGCGGTCTATGATTCCCCCTATAATAATTATATATGAAGAAGGCCAAAGAGAATATGGATGTATTGTGTGAGGCATGATATGAGAGGGAAAGCGCGTTGGGTTGACGATACTGTCAGGAGCGCGGGAAACGGAAGGATGAGGGACGCACAGATTACAAAGGAGTGTCAGAAAAAAGGAGAGGCTTATACCCACCAATGGGTGATTCCGGGCTGATAATGATGATGATGATAATATATTCCACTGCGAGGATCGACCGGAGGATACGGTGGAGCACACTGTGGAGGCGTGCCCTGCTTGGGCAGAGCCCCGCCGTGTTCTCGTAGTGGCGATCGGCGGCGGCAACCTCTCGCGTCTGGCCCTGGTGCAAGCCATGGTCCGGGGCGAAGAGGAATGGGACGCCGTCGCCTCCTTCTGCGAAGCAGTGATGCTAGCGAAGGAGGTAGCGGAACGGGAGAGGGAGAGAACCTCTCAACGTCGCAGCCGCCGCGGAAGGTGCTCCGGGCGTCGGGGGTCACGCGATGACCTCCGGCCACCGTAGACGCGGGCCTGTGGACGGTGAGTAACGGGCTAGCTCGCCGTCCAGCCGTCGTCATGACGGCAACAGACCGTGTCGGCGGCGCGTACGTGCCATGTTCCACGCGCGCCTCAAAGAGATGTCAGCAACATGGAAGGGGCCCGCAAGGGCCGACGCCTGTCGGGGCTGTGGATTATCGAAAGGATAACGCGGCTCCGACACAAGGGCGAAGAAGGAACATGGGTTTGGTTTTTAGTCAGTAGAAGTCTGACACTCCCCTTCGCTCTGCCCAAGAGCGGGGGGGGGGGGGGGGTTATTCGATATATGTTATGAGAGAGAAATAAGTAAATTATGCCGTGACGTCGGACAGGGTAGACTGGAAAAAGAAAACGTATTGCGCCGATCCTAAGTTGAGTGGGACAAGTGCAGAAAGATGGTGATTACTAGTATCATTTTTTTTTTTGAGTTGCTGCCACTTTCTTTAATACCACTTTATATCTACATTCTAAGACAAAGTGACAATTTATCATCGATCCTGTTCAAAGTCGCTGTAGAAAAACCAAACTAATTGTAAGCGATTTTCATTCATTTTGTCCTCTGAATTTTTTCGATAAAACATAAAAACATCACAGCAAAATGTGTCTAGATTATAACATCGTACTTTTTGCTACAATTCAAGGTGTACTAATCATTTCAAAAAAATCTTCACATCTTTCCAGGTAGCACAGAATGTCCTCATTCAGAATCGGATAATAAATCGTCATCTCTTTCATACAGTGTGACAAGTTAATAATTGAATTCTTTCAACCAAAGTACAGTAGGCAAAAGAAATTGGTTTATAGATTCTTTTTGGAGGGTTGGAAATCTCACCAAATGACTGCCTTCCGCTCTGGGCAGAACGATACGGAGTGTCCGACTTCTACTGACTAAAAACCAACCATGTTCCTTCTTAGCCCTTTGTGTCGAGGCCACACCCGACGCATTCATTTACTGAATTAACTAGCTTTTTCTTGTGACCTTTGTCCGCGTGAAGTAATTATGAAAATATTGACTACTCTCCTTTTTTTGCATCATTATTTTGTTACAGTTTTTTTATTACATAATTTACAATGTATATCTAGAATAATAATAATAAAATATGAACAAGTATCAAAAGGGGAAAATAATTAAGAGGCGTTAAAAAATTCGTCTACATAGCTGTCAATAAGAAAATTGCCCAGAAGGCAAGTGTTGCTTTCACGCCAATCTCTTTTGTTAATAGTACATTGCATTATTAATCTTATTCTGCCCGTAAGTTCTCCCAGAGATTTAATAACAGATGATTGCAGTATTTGTATTGTTTTAAAGATTTTTTGCCTCCAGCACTCCGAGGCTGACAATTGGGTGTTATTTTTTGTTATAAATGTGGGAATAATTGGAGCCTGTCGATGGATATTTTATCGGAAACTTATTAAATGTTTTTTTTTGTGGTTGATCTGTAAATTGTGAGTATCCGCTCTTTTTGTCGAACCAGAACAAAGCCAAATATTTTATGAATGGACGGTTTACGGAGTGCTATGTGTTGATAGTTTAGTTTTTTTTTTTTTATATAAAGCGGTACTGTATATTTGCAACACAATATTTGACTGGCCTGTTGGTCTAGTGGTTAGTGACCCTAACTGCTATGCCGGAGGTCGTGGGTTCGATTCCCACCCAGGACAAATGTTTGTGTGATGAGCACGATCATTTGTTCTGTGTCTGGGTGTAATTTATCTATAATATGTATGTATTTAGAAATATATAAGTATGTTTATCAGTTGTCTAGTACCCATAACACAAGCTCTGCTTAGCTTGGGACTAGATGGCGTTGTGTGATAGTTGTGGAATATTATTATTATTATTAAATATGCAATGCAACATTTTCCATAAACTGGGTATACATGTAGCGTGCGTGCATTTGTTTTGGTTTTTTGGAAAATATTGCATTCATTGGCTCAAATAAGACTGTCCCAATTTTGTTTTGTTTTTTTTTTTGTTTTAGGTCATAATAATATTATCGTCATAGAAAATGCAATGCAAAAATATTTGTAACAGATGAAGGATAAACGATCGTTGACTGACAAAATTTCAGGTTAATCGGTTCTGTGGTTTAGGCGTGAAAAAGTTACAAACAATACTGCGAGGATCGACCGGAGGACACGGTGGAGCACACTGTGGAGGTGTGCCCTGCTTGGGCAGAGCCCCGCCGTGTTCTCGTAGCGGCGATCGGCGGCGGCGACTTCTCTCGTCCGGCCCTGGTGCAAGCCATGGTCCGGGGCGAGGAGAAGTGGGACGCCGTCGCCTCCGTCTGCGAAGCAGTGATGCTAGCGAAGGAGGTGACGGAACGTGAGAGGGAGAGAACCTCTCGTCCCAGCCGCCGCGGGAGGCGCTCCGGGCGTCCGGGGCCACGTGATGGCTTCCGGCCACCGTAGATGCGGGCCTGTGGACGGTGAGTAATGCGCTAGCTCGCCGTCCGGCCGTCTTATGACGGCAACAGACCGTGTCGACGGTGCGTTCATCTTCCACGCGCGCCCCAAAGAGATGTCAGTAAGGAGGGGCCCGCAAGGGCCGACGCCCGTCGGAGCTGCGGATTATCGAAAGAGATGACGTGGCCTCGGCACAAGGGCGAAGAATGAACATGGGTTGGTTTTTAGTTAGTAGAAGTCTTACACTCTTAGGCAGAGCGGAAGGGGTTATTTGATTTTCCACACACCAAAAAAAAAAAAGGTAACAAACAATTGATTTGAGTTGAACAAACAAACTTACTTTGGCATTATTAATATTTGTTAGAATTACGATTTAGTATGAGATAGACGTGTCTTCGTGTAATTAAATCAAGTGCCAAAAATGAACATCAATAGTGAGTTGCTAACCGAACCTTACAAAATGGCGTCCCTTACCTTTGCTCCTTGATAAAATGTAATAATGACGTCATATTACATCAAAACACCATTAAATGAACATGGTAAAAAACAGTATCACTTCAAAATTCCCAGATTGGCATAAAAGCTATTTATAATTTAGGCTCATACGCATAAAATAAAAACTACAGTCGGATCGCAGATAATTTTAAATTGAAAGTGGCGCTCGGTAAAGCTGGATGCACATGTACAGATTGAATGAACATTTGAAGTTTTGCAAAAATTAAAATCAGATTTTTTGAACTCAGCTACTCGACAAAATGAACGTAATCTGCCAATAGCGTTCCCACTGCTGGGACACATGCGTCCTCCTTGTTTGTAATACTAAACAATATCGAAGAACAAAACTAATACTGTCACTTACGGATTTTTTTTTTAAATTTAATATGGGCTTACTCTTGACCTCAATCTTGCCCTAAGGGCAGAGATGAGGTCGACGATGGAACGAGCTATATATCTATGTTATATATCTTCTGAAATTATCCTTTTTTATGAGCTTCCGATATTTCGACGCTGTTGCAAGTGCTATCGCGGGATGACTGAGGAATGCGAATGGATGGAAAAAAAATTAGGACCAGACAAAGCAGTCTGCTCTTTTTTATTATTATATTCTAAAATCGTAGATATCACTGAGAAGAATCAGTAAAAAACACAACGAATTATAGAGAACCTTATCAATCCAAAAACGAGAATTAGACCACACACGACCCATTCAACGCGGTCTAAAATCTAAATAATTACATCCACAGGCACTCAAAGGCTCCATCAATGCAATTACTTAGTAGACAGAACTCGTAGACGTCATTAGACCAACGTGTGTGGAGGCAAAGTTACAATATAATTGAATGGTCGAAAAGAGATTATTGTAGAGCAGCTTGAAAATGGCTGGTAATCCTATTTTAGAAGTTCTGTTGCAGTTGGATAACTGGGAATAAGTTAGTCTGGGATAATAAGATAGTTTTGATGATCAACTAGTCATTGGGTTGCTTTGTGCCTCCTGCTGGTATGGTGAGAAGTGGAAATTATGTTTTTCCTATTCCTCTGCTTGCATTTCGTTGCGATACAGTATAATCGTTTTTCTGCCACTTCCTCGAGCTTCATTGTTTCAGCGCTTTTCTGATGGTTGCCACTGTTGATTCTGGTTTTCACGAGTTGTAGTGGTTTGGAAATAAGTGTAACGTGTATGCTTTCTATCATCGGTTTCAAAAGTATTTGATAAAAGCGTTTTCAAACATTATTCAGTTAAAATTCTGGCTACACACAGAAAACATAAGTTCCTTTTATTTGACAAAAACAAATAACAGAATCTACTAAGAAATTCACCTCAATCCGGTAAGATTGGAAGCTTAGGAAAAGGCTTGGCATTGATGACGATGACATTATAATATCTATAACCAACCCATACTAATAACCCAACCTCTCGTTCAATAAAAATAATCTAGTTCATGCAACTCTGTAAATATCCACCGTATGTAGACGGCCTAAAGTTAGCATCAACTTTTTCATCCCATAAAGTTATGTATAATGTTTGTGTATCACTAGGCTGTCATTAGCACGGAATTCTGTCCGACTGATGTGTTTGCAATAGTAAATAATATGCATTTTTTTGTGTGTGCTCTTGCAAATTGCGACTGGGTTGATTATTTTTATGCATTTTTTTTTACTTTGGGAGTAAGTACACTATTATTCAATGGTGTGTCTGCATTTAGTTAAAAAATATTTATCTTTTAACATTCTAACAACATACCTTTACCGTATGAGAAAACTCATTTATAATAATTACTGTAGTGTATCTGAGGTGTATCTGTGTATCTGAGGTGTATCTATTTCCCGTCGGGGCGGCGGATTATCGGATTATCGGAGAAAGAGATGACGTGGCCTCGGCACAAGGGCGAAGAAGGAACATGGGTTGGTTTTTAGTCAGAAGTCTGACACTCCCCTTCGCTCTGCCCAAGAGCGGGGGGGGGGGGGGGGGAGTTATTTGATGATTTTCCACCCAAAAAAAAGGGTGTATCTATTTAATAGATATAGCAACACCGTCTCACTGACACAAGAGTCAGGGAGCTGTCACAAGGGACATTTGACAGCCACCACAAATGGCGGGAAGTGTGTTGTGAAGCGACCCGGGACTGAAGACTTGGATGATCTGGTGAGCCGGTGAACCAGAGTAAATAGTTATAGTGCTATCACCCCGGTTATCACAGGACACAACAATTACATTATAAAATAATCCTGCCGATTGTTTTCGGTCACGGCGGCAATTTTAGCGGAGAGTATAGTGAACTCATCTAACTTTGTAATAAAGACATTTGTAGAAATATAAAAATAAAGTACTAACTAGTTATCAAATATCACCAAATTAGGCGAATCACAGAATTAGATGAGTTCACCATAACCCGGTGAAGGAAAACATCGTGAGGAAACCGGCATATTTAAGAACCAAAAATTCGAAGATATGCGACATCTACCAATCCGCACTGGGCCCGCGTGGTGGATTAAAGCCCATCCCTCTCCCAGAGAGGAGGCCTGAGTCCCTGCAGTGGGAACAATAGGTATAGGCTGATGATGATGACCCTAACCCATCGGGCCGATAGATATTATACACAAGTGTGTGTGTAGAAACTCCTGCACTCTCTGTTCTTTTACTCTCACAGTCCGATGGAAGATAGCTTTTTCTTTTGAAATGACAGGAAAGAGTCCTGTGCCTGATCTTTATCCGTTCATGTCAGATACTAATTAGATTCTGGGTTCGATGGCAGTTAAATAATATACTGTAAACATTTTAACCAGACATTGTGTTAAGTAACATTGGTGAACCCAACCGCGTAATAGAGAAAAGCGAAGACGAAACTAATTTAAATGGCCACTGCTCGGCCATGTAATTGTTGACTTTGACCAATTAAGTGTAAACTGTGACTAATATTATTGCGTGAAACAAAAAGAAAGGTAGAAAAGTTAAATAGGTATATCAACTAAAGAGTTTGACATTTTAATATAGCATGGTACCTAAATTCAAACCGCATGGTCAGTTATAACTAGTCACTGTACTACGTAATTAAATAGATTGTCGTTTATTCTTTGTATTTTCCCGCACCGACAACTATTTCCTTTTATTTCCGCGCAAGTATACCTATGGTGTAAGGCGCCACCATTATTTTTGGTAATGGTGGATAATGGTGGCGCCTTACACCATATACTTGCGCGGAAATATAAGTTTTGCGTTTATCCCAGACGCAGGGAGCTGGTTGATTGATTAGTGGACTGTATTGTTGCGGGGGTTGAAAAGTGGCGTAAATAAGTAGGTCTGACCTTGCAAATGCGACACGAATTAGGACGACGAACTTGTGATCTTGGACAAAGGAATTTGGCAGGAAACATGCAGCACCACTGACCTGTAAATTCGCCGTCTCCAAGATCTATCCTCCGCGTGGGTCGGCAGAGAGGTCGAGTCCTTGCTGGATTCAGGGCGGCACACGAGGGGGCGCACACAGATGCCTTTCACCACATATATCTCGGAAACCACAGAGTCTAAAATTTTGAAAAAAAAAATACAGAAAATAGTTCAACACTAGATTACCTAGAAATCCTTTGTTGAAAAATTGGCAACAATTATTTTATGTTTTTATAATCTATGGTTTTAGCTCTGGCAACACTTTGTGTCTATGCTTTGAAATAAAGGCTTGCTACGTCCGTCGCATATAATCGTCTAAAGTTATTTTAATATCCCAAAACCACAATAATTTCATCAGGTTATGGGCCCAGAACGCTGTAACCGCGGAGATAATTATTGGTTTTGGATTTACAAGGATAAACGCGGTATAAAGCGTTGCAATCGAAAATTATTCGGCGGCCATTTTGGTCAGACGGGCTTTTTCTTGGTAACAAAGAAAAAGATAAAAAGGAGCATCGGAGCGTCTCAGGCGTGTGCAGGCGTGGTCGGCGAGGTCAAATCGTCATCAAAATCAACGTGTTCGGCGAGGTCAAATCGTCATCAAAATCAACGTGGTCGGCGAGGTCAAATCGTCATCAATCAAAATCAGCGAGGTACCGGCGAGGTCAAATCGTCATCGCAACGAAAAACAGGTTAGCAAGATGGACACATCAATAAATTTTAATAATATCGACGGGAACTCCAAACTGGAGGGTCCTCACAATTTGGAGTGTGTGGAAATTTAAAATCCGGGTCCTGTTGATGGCAGCAGGGGTGTACGATAATGTCAACGGCAACAATATCAAGCAGGAGGATACCAAGTGGATCAGTAGCGACGCGAAAGCACAAGGTATCATTGTGACGCGTCTATCAGACAAAGTTATATCACAGGTAGTGAGTTGTAAAACAGCTCAAGAAATATGGGAAAAATTGCACACCATCTTTGAGCAAAAAGGAGAACTGTCATTGCATTTAGTACAAAAGAAAATAAAAAAGTCGGTTTGAATTATATAATGTCAGAAGAGAATAATTTGGCCGATCTCTTAACAAAACCACTGGGTAAAATTTTATTTGAGAAACATAGGGATGCTATTTTGAAAAGTGTGTAATTCTAAGTTAAGAATAATGTTCATTTAGAAACTGTATTAGTTCATGCAAATGTGTCCTAAGTTATGTTTAATTTTTTCTCTTTGTATTGAAATGTTAAAACAAAAAATATTTGTTGAGAGGGGGTGTTGAAAAATTGGCAACAATTATTTTATGTTTTTATAATCTATGGTTTTAGCTCTGGCAACACTTTGTGTCTATGCTTTGAAATAAAGGCTTGCTACGTCCGTCGCATATAATCGTCTAAAGTTATTTTAATATCCCAAAACCACAATAATTTCATCATCCTTCTAGAAAACCTATAATTTAAACATATAAAGTCTATGGTGCTAAAATAACATGGAAAATCTCTCAGTATCTACTACAATGGTACGGAACCCTTCATGTGCACGTTCGATTTGCACTTGGCCAGTTTTCTTCCATACTACCTACTTTATCAGCTACCTTCTTAAAAAATTGCTGTGCCCGACAGGGTCCATAATTGTGTCTAAAATTATTTTATACCACCTGTAAACATTATGGATTGCAATAAACTATTTGAATTTGAATTTGAATTTGAATTCTAGCCATATTACCCTTTATCTGTCGTTTCTCTACTCCACTTTTATACCCATTCACATTCATCCTCATTACATTTTCCTCACTCCTCCAAATCACATGCTCATCAAACCGATTCATACCAGCACCAAACAGCCAAATTGTAATAAAACAAAATCAATATCAATATCACAAAATCCTTGATCCCCACTGAGTAGTTTACATCGACAACACACTCAAATAAATTATTGGCAGACATCGAGATCACAACAAGCATTTTAATTATTTTAATTAATAAATCGCGTATTAATTTACACTCACGTTACACAAGAGCAATTATTATTAAAACCGACGTGTAATAAGCACTATTATTATTACAGATTGGCACTCTATTAATATGATTCGGATGTTCCTATATTTATTATTTAAAAGATGGCGGTTGATGTACTAAGTTTCATGGCGAAATTGGCATTAATATAAATTTGAATTTTGTCTTTTATTGACATGAGCTAAATAAGGAGATTAAGGTCGGGTGTGGATTGGTTTTTATTAAAAATACCTATGTTCATTTTGCTTATAAACTCATAATGGCATATCACAGGTGCCTCTAACAGTACAGTTTGCAGTATATTTCGCACTAGTTCTTATTTCAAGCCTATACATTATTTTTTTGGTTTACCTAATCTTTTGACTAGAAAAAGTAGCCAAAAAAGATTTCCGAGAGAACCATGATTGTACTCTTTTAAATGAAAATTGTGAGAACTGGATCGATATGGTCGGAGGATAATGACTTGGTCATTTGTTAGCTGTAGTCTTTATGTTTATTTCTGCATTTTTTACCTGTGACACTGTGTGTTCCATACTCTATGGTTTTGTCTTTGCTTCTCGTATTCATTGTGTTAGCGTGCGCTTTTGACTAGAATTAAAACAAAGTATTTAATTATTATACCGAGTTTTATTAATATATAATATTGGCGACGAGAACGAACCATTATTGAAATTTAAAGTGAAAAATTAACAGCACTATCACAAAAAGTAATCGTAAAATAATTGTGCCGGCCGGCGTGACGCCATCTTTTCGTAAATTACAATGCAAATTGCAATAAAATCTGATGTCATCTGCGGAATCCACTGAAGGTTTGGATAAAAAAGGCCAAAAAGAAAAACTACAATTAGTAAGGGAAGGAAAGAGAACTTTCATTTATAAATGTTCAAAAACTGAATTGCAACAATTACTGCAAGAAGAAAATATCTCATGCACCAGTGACAGCGTAGAAAATTTGCGAAAAATTTTGAGCGAACACTACAAAAGTAAGGAAAATATAATAGAATTAGAACAGAAACCAGAGAAACAGAAAATAAAGATGTCCATGTGCGGCGACCTGAAAGTTTTCAAACAGAGATAGGGATGGTACAGTTAAACCTATTTCATATGCAAGCAAAAAAAATTAAATTCGGTTGAACAAAAATATTGTACGATAGATAAAGAAGCTATGGCAATTGTGTATGGTGTTACAAAGTTTTATAATTATCTCTATGGACAACCATTTGAATTGGAGACTGATAATGCAGCCTTAGTACGAATATTTGGACCTACAAAGAGTATTCCTAAAATGGCTGCCAAAAGACTACAACACTACGCCATCTTTCTATCAGCTTTTAAGTATAATGTACGACATATCAAATCAACACTTAACCCAGCAGACTTTTTGTCAAGAACTGTCACTGTAAGTAATTCAGAAAATGATGAAATTAATTCTTACTTAGTATGCTCTGATGATAATGGGGTTTGCTATGTAAATGAATCAGAAATGGAAACATTAAATTGGAAAATAATTCAAGATATTTCAAAAAGGGATACTATTTTCACCAAAGTTATAAGATATCTGACTGACGGCTGGCCCGAGAAAAAAGAAATTGATAAAGATATTCTTCCATTTTACCATAGAAAAGATGAATTATCACTAGATAGAGGTTGCATATTTTGGGGATATCGTATATTAATTCCTCAGGCCATTCGTGAGACAGTATTAGCTGAACTACATAAAAGTCATTTTGGCATTATCCGTATGAAAGAGATAGCCAGGTCATATTTTTGGTGGCCTAATTTAGATTCAACAATAGATGGAATTACCAAAAATTGTATATTTTGTTTACAAAATAGTAAAAGCCCATGTAAAACTCAGAAACCATGGCCTGTACCACCTTCAACATGGTATAGAATTCATGCTGATTTCTTGGGCCCCTTTTATAATAAAATGTTCATGGTGGTGGTAGATAGCTATTCTAAATGGCCAGAAATATTTGAAATGGGAAACATTACTAGTAAACGCACTATAGAAATACTAAAAGGTTTATTTGCTCGTTATGGCTATCCTATACATTTAGTCACAGATAATGGAAGGTCTTATACAAGCACTGAGTTTCAAGAATTCTGTAAACAAATACAAGTTAAGCATACATTTTCACCACCTTACCACCCTGCTACAAACGGTGCAGCTGAGAGATTTGTAGAAACATTTAAATCCGCTGTTACAAAGATAAAAGAAAGTGGACAAGATCTTAATTCAGCAATTAATTTGTTTTTATCTGATTATAGAAGTACTCCACAACGTACCACTGGAGTATCCCCGGCTAGATTAATGTTGGGTAGAGAAATCAGAAATAGATTTAGTCTGTTGAGGCCACCACCTTTGGTAGAAATTGTGCAGGAAAGAGTGGAGGGGAGAGATCAGGGAAATAGAAACTTAAAATTTAAAGTTGGACAAAAAGTAATGGTGCGGGATTACAGGAAAGATAGCAAGCCATGGGTTCTGGGTTTAGTAATTGAGGAATCAATACCTGGTGTTACCTATGTAATAGATGTTGAAGGTTGTAAATGGAAACGCCATGTTAACCAAATGTTACAGTGTGCGGAAACATTAAATGAAAGTTAAGATAAGCCAAAAAAACATATTATTTAACTGGCTTCAACATCTAGGTACTTGTAAAATTGAAAACCACCATATGTTTATAACTAAGTTAAGTACATTATTTAAGTGAATTAATTATAGGTGAATTAGTTTAGAATATAATAATAAGTTATAATTGTAATAGCTATAAGCAACCTAATCTGAGTGTATGCGAACTGTTAAGTGTGGGAGAGTGTGAGAACTGGATCGATATGGTCGGAGGATAATGACTTGGTCATTTGTTAGCTGTAGTCTTTATGTTTATTTCTGCATTTTTTACCTGTGACACTGTGTGTTCCATACTCTATGGTTTTGTCTTTGCTTCTCGTATTCATTGTGTTAGCGTGCGCTTTTGACTAGAATTAAAACAAAGTATTTAATTATTATACCGAGTTTTATTAATATATAAATAGTAAGTTAAATTCGCTTGCAGACATCTGTGCAATTTTTATTTACAACATTTAAAAACTACTATTTACAGAACTAAGATAATAATAAAATATATATACAAGTATCAAAAAGGGGAAGTAATTACAGGGCGTCAAAAAATTCGTCCACACCGCTGTCAACAGGAAAAGTGCCCAGAAGGCTGGCAGCTTTGCCACGTTGGATGGCAATGCTGATTCTTTGCCCAAAAAATATTCCAGCCCTCCGGTCACGTGAAGAGTCGACCAAACGCTTGGAAATTTCCTGATAAATTAAGTGGGCACTCGGACCCCATGGCCCCAGTGTTTCAACCCCAAACGGCTCAAACACATAACTACCAATTAAGTTATTGTATTTGCGCCTTTTGAGGTTTTCAGCACCAGCAGCAGCCGCCCCAGCACAGCTCACCGTGCTAGGAAGATGGGATGGCGCAAGGGTGTCGACACAAGTTGCATCCCACACCAAAGGCCTACCCAACTTCCAAGGCATTATGGTCATACCATCTGGTCTCTTCCCATCGACGCGTGCCAACCCATTGGGTTCCAAAATAGCTGGCACACCGGCGGTAGCCAGAGCACGTCGGATAAGATCATTAATGCTGGCGTGTCGCGCAATCCGACCTGCGCTCTTACTGCAAGAAAGGCCATGGTGTCCGAGACCGTCGACTGCTTCACCACATTGACAGCGATGTGGAGCCCCACATGGAGCACCCAATCGCAAACAAGTAGCGAGCCGGAAGGTATTGTCACCTAACATAGTGCCTATATTAGGTGACGGTAGTGCTTGAAGCCAAAGGCCCGACTCCCACTCACCCACAGCCAGTAGGCGGGCACGCTCAGCAGTATTGGTAGACGTATTAATAAGGTTATTCCGTACCAACCTGCAGAGCGGCTCATCCCACTGTCTCTGGGAAAATGGGTTCTCGGGCCGATCCGTGTTCGGGCAAGCCATTCTCCAGGCGCTCTCTGCATCGGACAAGCACGGCACTTCCGAGTCAACCAGGGAGAGGGTTAAAATTTTCCTGGTTAGCTTTTCAGTGCTGTGGACAGACGACAGGAACGCCGGTAAGCTTACACTAGAAATTTTGCGGACGCCGAGGCCACCAAAACGGATTGGAAGGGTGGCTTGCTGCCACGCTCGGTCGTACAAGGCCACATTAAGAATGGATGTAAGTGTGTCGTGGATAATTTGGTCAATTTTGTCCAAAAGTTGTGGTTTCGTCCACAGAGGTGAAGAACGAAGAAAATACATAAAATTTGGACCAAAACAACAGTATCTGATAAGGATGAAAGCCGAATGTAGGTTAATTTTGGAGAGTCTATCTGAAATATCATGAAAATGTTTAATTTTGTCATCGATGAAAAATGAGAAACTTTCTTCTAAAATAGGGGAACCTAGGAGGTACAAGGAACTTTTTTCTAAAATTTTGATTTGAGGGGCTATTGAGTTAAATTTTTCTATTGTCGATTGTCTGTCGGTAATGTCAGGGAGATAAATTTCGCATTTAGACGGGTTAAGGTCCAGGCCAATAGATTTAAATTGTTGTTTGAGGAGTTGTAAGTCATTCAAAACGGTGTCGATATCACCTCCTAGCGTTCCATCATCTAAATACCATACGTTGAATTTGGAATTTAGTTGTTGAATAATGGGATGAATAGCCAAACTGAAAATGACAGGCCCGAGAGGATCACCTTGTTGGCAACCAACTGCAGATTCCAAAAATTTGTCCTTATATAATAATTTTGTAGGAATCCTGTAACATTGCCACATAAAACCATAAATTTCGGGTAGTACTTTTTTAACTTCAGCCAACAAAGTGTCCCTGTTCACGGAGTTGTTCAAGCATTTTTGACGTCAACCTTGAGAATGACCTCACCTTTAAATAAATAGTTACAAAATCATACATTTATGTTGAGATATCTACATAATAATAATATGTGAGAACGAATTGTTGCAAGTAACGAGCGTCCAGACTAAAAAGATAAATAGAATAAACAATTAAAAAATAAAATAAACCATGGCAGTAAAGACATGACCTGTATCTTCGGACACTGCCCGTTCACAAACATGACTCATGGATCAACACCATTCAGCTCAATAATTTTCTTTCATAATCAAGTATTACTTTTTTATCAATAAACAAAATAAAAACATGCAATTATTCCATTAAAACTATCAAGGTCAACATTAAGAAAATCTAATTTCAGGAGAAGTTACCCAAGAAACTCAAAGTACCAGGAAAACCTCACGAAAGTCCAATTTAAGTTTCTTTTAGACCCTCAAATTTCGGGTCGTTTTACCAGGGAGGCACTCGTTTTGCCTCGAGAGCTGCAAAACTTTTTAAGAGTGCAAAGACGTTTGTAAATTGGTTTTGCTTAGCTACTTGAATCTAAAAGTTGTACCTATATTTCTTTTTGTTGATGCCAGTAAGTTATTTCTGTATTAAAAGCCAATTATATAGAAAAAAATAATAGCTAAGAATACGGAGATAACAAAATACCTTTTCATTCTAATCACTACATTTTTCTAGAACCCATTTCATTTCCTTACAGCTTGACGAGACATTATAAAAAAAAAACTTAAAGTCCGACTATTTCCAACCGTGCAGAAAATTCAAATAGAAAAGCGAGCAATTTCACATTCAACTACCAGCCATCAAGTGGCATCTTAACAAAGGAAAACAACGGGAAAAAAACTGTAGTTTTTCCTAAAGTGGCTTGTAAAGTCGGGGCCATAACGCTGGTTTTTGACCTAAATGCGTCTCTGCCCTAAAAAGACGTTGATCCCCACCATCACCGGAATATACTAATGGCATTTACACAGTGTGGTTATTTGAAAAGTTTCCAAAGGAAGAAATTTGTGTTTTTTTAAACGTTCCACCTCTAAGTTAAAGCGGTGTGACGGTTGTTTAAAAAATCGGACAAGTGCGAGTCGGTATAGCACACGAAAGGTTTCGTTGAACCGCTACACAAAAGCAATGTGAAATTAAGACCTAAATTAACATTAAGCCTGTCATCCCCGAAGGTATAGCCAGAGGTGTACAAATTCAGGGCATCACCTGGGCATAAATTCAGACTTCATTATTTCAATACAGCCTTATGACAGAGAGACGGACAGACAGTGGAGCCTCGCGGGCCTGTGGACGGTGACTAATGAGCTTGCTCAACGTCCGCCCGCCGCCCGTCCTGACGATGACAGACCGTGTCGACGACGCGTTCGTGTTCCACGCACGCCTCAAAGTTATGTCAGCAATATTTCAGAGGCTCGCAAGGGCCAACGCCTGCCGGGGCTGCAGGTTTTTCGAAAGAGATACAGTGACCCCGGACACAAAGGGCTAAGAAGGAACATGGGTGGTTTTTAGTCAGTAGAAGACTGACACTCCCTTCCGCTCCGCGCAGAGCGGGAAAAGTCATTTGATGACATTCCAAACTCTAAAAAAAATTTGATTGGAACCTAAGTAATAGGGCCCTATTCGCACCTTTCAGGTACGGAACCCCTCAAAGCGGAGTTTCTTTGCCGTGTTGAAAAAGATGCAAATGAACGAAAGGCGGCGCTAGTAATAAATATTTTAGACTTCGCCGGACAACACCGGCTGGCATATTTATTTTTCCTAAAGATCTTTATCTGAGTTTTTCACGCAGTTTACTTTTGCAGAGTTAAAATATTTCGTTAAACCTTTTGTAAATACTTCCGATGCAAAAGTGCAGTTTTTTTTAACTTATTGTCCTGATTATGTGGAGTACTTTTACGCCTAAGCTTCCCATTGCTTTTGTTGGTTACACACTTTTTTAAGTAAGTAGGTACTTATTTTAGTTAGTTAGTTTTACTTTAATGTAATTTCCTTCCTATTCGCAAGAACATTTTAGTTCTACAGAATTATTAATTAGCACGCTGAAGTAGCAGTGGGTCGTCGCGACAGTATACTTTATGGGCGGCATGGGCACCGGGCCGTAAGCCGACGAAGGAGGCCGGCGGAGGCCCGGCACTTCGGGGACAGAAGATATTAGTGTATGTTTATCTAAGAACGGATGGCCGTTGGAACAAACCACTATCCAGGAGTCGAGACCGCCCCTGGGTAACATTGAATAACTTCTAGCTACTTGAACCGAGGACCTTAAAAATGTGGGTAAGTCTAGATGTCGTGGACAGATAAATTCATATAAAACTTGTCCTATACGAAGCCAAAAGCCTCCTATCTCGGTATAGTGCTGTAACATGATAATCATAAGTCGCAGTGGCAACGATACTTAGTAAAACAGCAAATATCCTGAAGTAATACAGAATAATACAGATACACTATTATTCCTCAATTACTTTCGAAGCTAATCACACAACTACACAGTAATTTGGAGATTCCCAGCTGGATTAAGGTCGGTTGATGTCTGAATTATGGCGAAGATTGGTAAGACGGCCAAGTATAGAATATTTTTGTCACCACTTACTTAACCTACCTACAGCTTCTTATTACGCTCCAATTGTCGGCTTTAATACACAAAGTATACTGTACAGAAGTTCCACTTTAAATGCTGGTTCACCACATCAGTTTATGCGAGGTACTCGTATAAACGTACTTACAATGACACTAAAAACAAAAAAGAACGCAATGACGTGACGCCGAGAACAAGTGTAGTGCCTTTCGACTTCGTATAGGGTACTTTTACACACATTGTTTTCTTTCTTTCTTTCTTTGCGTTTGACTGCTACTTGCTTAATTTAATAATAATAAAAGTTTATTTCGGAATAATAACACAAGACATAATATTATGTACAATAAGTAAAGCGATGAAAGCTGCAAAATATTAGTTAAGATCATTGATATAATAAAACCCTAGATGCACAGTCTCGAACAAAACAAACAGTCGAAGCTGTCGCCAATAAAAACTTTTTAACAAAAAATAAAACCGACTTCAAAAAAAAAACACAAAAAAGTGAAAAATAAACTTTAGAAGAAAAACCAGTCTCTGAAGTCGGTGACTTTTGTTTGTTTGATTTCATTTTTTTGCCACCGACTTCAGAGACTGGTTTTTCTTCTTAAATAAACTTTAGAAGAAAAACCAGTCTCTGAAGTCGGTGACTTTTGTTTGTTTGATTTCATTTTTTTGCCACCGACTTCAGAGACTGGTTTTTCTTCTAAAGTTTATTTTTCACTTTTTTGTGTTTTTTTTTTGAAGTCGGTTTTATTTTTTGTTAAAAAGTTTTTATTTTTCACTTTTTAGTGGTTCACATGTTCATGGGTCAAAGTGGACAATGTAGTTTTTTTTTGAGTTTTGTTGATTTTTCAAAAACCGCTTGTCCAATTTCGAAAAAAAATTATAGGACCATTTCGGAAGTATACCCTTTCCAACAAAGAAAGAATTTTTCAAATCGGTTAGCAAGTGACGGAGTTATGCCCGAACAAACATAAAAAAAAAAAAAAAATACAAACATCCGAATTGAGAACCTCCTTTTTTTTTAGAAGTCGATTAAAAACTCACCAATACACGCACTACTACATGTAGTTATCGTCACTATAAACATATTTTTTTTGGCAAATTCAACCTTACGCAGATTCCTTTTACAATGCAGTTATAAAAAGCAATATAAAAAGTATTTTATAACACATTTGCTCGTAAAGGGCCTCTTATTTCACCAATTTCAATATCGTAATGTATGTCATTACGTACTTGTGCGTAATCGTAAAGTAAAACGCACGAGTTTCTTTCTAATAAGGTAACACGTACGGTTTATCATGCTCCGTCTAAAACCAACGGTACTTTTTTAAATCTTAAGAAAAAAAAAGCAAAGAAAGCAAATCAAAAAGTTTTTATGTCAGAAAAGTGGTCAATATTTTATGAATAAAATTAACTTTGGGAGATAAAATATAAAAAATAAACATTTAATTCTTTAATTTAATTTATTTTGACAGTAAATTACATCTGTAACAGAAACAAAAAAATATTAATTTACTTTATTAGTAATACTGGCTGTTTTTGTACCGTTGCCTTAAAAAAAAAGCACTGATGCCCGCGCATCGCTAATTTGTGAACAAATAAAAGATTTATTCGTTTAAGAAAGTCCGAGTTTTATTTATTTCCTCGCAAATGTGTTATAAAACGTCGTATGACATACGTGCGCTTTGATAATTACAGCCTCTGCTCTCTTGTAGCCCTTGCCTACGGCTCGGGCTAGCAATATCGCCTCGGCTGTAATTTTCAACTTACCGCACTTATATCATAATGTACTATTGTACAACTGTGCAGAGACGCGAGCGACGCGAGACTATTTGAAATGAGTTCATTGTGAACTCATTTTAAGCGGACGGTTTTGAGACGCGGAGTGTGTATTTTGGGTTTTATTATATCAATGGTTAAGATTTATGAAGTAATTTCCTCGAATCTTATAGGGATCAAGATCGTATCCAGTTAAGCTTCATACCTCATAGCAAATAACGTAAGTCAGAGGCCCATGGGCAGAATACAAACTCTGCCACCTGGTTAAGCAATAACCACACACACGATAAAGAAAGATCAGAGCAAACCTTCCATAGATAAATATACTTTTGGACCTTCTGCTCCAATCATGTTACGTATTCGTGCGATAAATTAACCTGAGTTCATACTTATCTACAAAAATATAACAAAACCGGTTGCGTAACGGGAAATAAGTGTGACGATAGTTTAATTAATGAACGGTTTTTTTCATTAATGCGTAGCGGCAGTTTAGTATAATCCCTATACTGCTGGTTTTAGGCTCTACCCAAAACTACGCTACTTCTCCCTATCCTATAGCTTCCGCATCCAGTCTGACTTCAACATTATCATCATTGGCAGTCTGGTTCCTCTTACTGTTACGTCTCCAGCCTTCTATTGCGTTCTTTCCTGGTCTGCAGAAATCTCCGGTCCCTGGTCTTACTCGCAATCTTCTGAATGTCATAGTATACAGCTATTTTGGTTAACTAACACTTCCCCATTATCACCTTTTTAATCCCGATTTAGAAGACGTGCGAAGGTCAAGCTGCGCATACCCCAAATGCGCAGCTTGACCTTCGCACGTCTTCTGCACATCCTTCCTAGTCATAAATTATCCTTCACACAGTCCATCCATAGTTTTTTTGGTCTTCCTCTACTCTTATTAATAGCTAAAATTCATACTCAACACTTTTCTTACTACATTTTCTTCTACCGTCACCCAGTAAACATTTAAAAAGGGCAGGGAGCCCTTTATAAATGTCTGTGCCAGCTTTTTGAGGTCCACCGCTCGCTATCAGTCGGTCGCTAGTTCAAAACATTCCAATCTGATTTCGGTTGCGCGCATTCATTGTATGCTTGATTAAGTTTTCTGCTGTGGCAAAATAATTCTTATTTTCTACATGAGACGCCATAACAGGAGACAGGAGCTATTAAAGTGCAGATTATCAGCATCCTATAACAGTTCACTGCAAGTCATTATGCCATATATATTTAGCTGCTACTTCCAGCGGCCCCGTTAAGATCATCCCTGCATCCTAGCTTGAAGGAGTCCCAACTTAGTGCCTACGTGCCCAAAATACCCAGATAACACAACTCACCATTTAATTTCCCCATGCAATTAGGGGTGAGCCTATGGAGTACAAACCTAGTTGAGTATTATTGATTATTTCCCTGGTGGCTGCTGAGAAATCTCATGCAAAAACTTAATAATACCTTGCTCGACCTGACTATTGAACTTAGGGACCAGAAAGGCAGTGGACAATCTACAAAATATAAAAAACTCAAAATCCCGGGACACAATCCAAAAATAGAACCTTACCGTAACGTGTAGTAGAAATTGATACGGTAAAAGTCAAGGTTAGGTAAGTAGTAATGAACATAATACGGCGCAAACCCGATCCGGGGCCTTTCATTTGTAGCGCCACTTTATTTTGTTTTTTACTCCTACCTGACACAAGTAACCTGTGGTTAGAGCGCGGTTAGAGTGGAGTGGGCTTTCGGTTGGTTATAGTTAAGGTTATGACTGGTTCAGTTCACGGTGCGTGGTGGCATGAAAAAAGAGTTAGTGGAAGGAGTTGCGGGATGACTTTGCCCAGCAATCGGACAGCATCAGGTAAACAAAAAAAAAAAAAACAACGGAAAAGGATTAAAAAAAATAGAGCCTAAATGTTTTAAAAAATGGTTGATACCTAAGTCTAGAGTTCGAGAGCAATATAAGCAACTTATTGAACAATGACATCTGTTTATGTTTACATTATTGTGTGACAACTGATTCCAAAGAAGTTCCAAAAAGTGAAATATTGCACCTTGTGAGAAATTGAATGGTTTCTGTCGACAGAGAAAAGCAGATTAATCAGTGTCCTGATAATTTTTGACTATTATTTTATTTTTGCGAAAGTTTTATTGCAGTTCTTGACTCCACAGAAACCTCACCCGCAGCTTAGGTGCGATTTCCTCGACTGCAATAACCAACGTTTCCCCACTCAAAATATAATACTTCCCATGTGCATCTTCCATCCTCGTCCAGCCCAGTTGAAAACGGAAGGCCGTCCGAACCCAGGCTAGTAGTCAGCAATCAGCGAACGCCGCCCAAACACAGACACTGTATGATTTATGTAGGTACCTACTGAATATGTGTTTCATATTCACTTCTTGGTCAATCAGAATTCGTGTGTAATATGTATGGTTTGCCGAAGAATTTTTTCCTATAAAGCCGGCTTGCTTATTAGGTTTAAATTTTAACTTAGCTAGTAAAGAAATAGCAGCAGATGGTAAATGGCTGCGAAAATTTTGATGATAGCCGAAAGATTATGAAGAAGATGTACATGAGAAAATCTAAGCCATTGGACATCTAACGGCTACACAAAACCAGTTTACGTGGATCTCTCATGGTACCAGAAATCTATAAAAAGCGGGGCCTTGTTATACTGGAAATGTATGGGTTGATAATAATATGTCGCTCTGTGTAGTAGGTAGTCTCTACAAACGAAACAGCAGTTAAATGGCAGATATTTTGGGCTTTTGCTAGTAAGTCAGGCTTCAAATATCTCATACTGGTGCAAAATTTCTTGTCCTATGAACAAGAAATGTTGTATGATAATCACCTGTCTTTGAATTTTGACTACCTCGTTGGTGTAGTGGTCGCAAGCGTAACTACTGAGCACGGAGTCCTGGGTTTCGATTCCCGAGTCGGGCAAAATGTTAACGGATTTTAGCATCGGGAATTTCTCAGTAACAGCCACAGAGTCTGAATATTATTATGTGCCAGTTGGTGGTAATAGGCTCGTCGTCTATTTTTTTTTTTTTAAATGGTCTTGCTCTTGACTTCAGTCTTGCTCTAAGGGCAGAGATGATGTCGACGATGGAACGAGCTTACTCAGAAGAAGCCTATTTACTCGCGACTTAAACAGATTAGGGTTTAATGAACTCGGAAAAACCGACGCAGGCACGGAATTCCACTCCTTGGCTGTGCGCATAATAAAGGACTTAGCAAAGCGCTTCGCTCGAATGTGTGGAACGTCGACTAGGTATCGGTGATACCCTGCAGTACGTCTAGTCTCCCGATGGAAGAAGGGAGATGGTGGAATCAGTTCGTGGAGCTCCTGCGCATACTCTCCGAAGTACAGTCTGTAGAAGACCGACAGACATGCGACTTTGCGACGGTGGGCCAGGCTATGTAGCTTGACAACCAGCTTATCGTCACCACCACCATCGTCCAGCTTGTCGTTATTACTTGGGACTTAAACATAACTGGTGCAATGTGGGTGTCTTATTAAGTACACCTATGGCTAACCCTTCAGAGATTACAGGCACGATAATATGTTAGAAACCAACTTGTTTTGATTTTGATTCCACAAAGGTGCAGTCTACACTATACGGTCAACAAAACAGTTTTAACCGAGCATTGACTCCATACAAAAGGTCAGTTTATTGCATCCAAACGTACCGATGAGCCACACCCTGCAGACTCATCCAGTGAAGGTCTATGTAGACCAAAGTTCGCTCCAGTGCAATCAGTGAAAGGTGGCTAGCCAATCGAGTGGCAGCACCTTTAGACGACCTGCTTACTTAATTTATGCTAACTGTCTGCGTGGAACCTTAGTTGTAGATATTAAAGGGTCTTGTTGCTGCCACGCCTTGGTTTGGAAAAGGTTAATACGCATGTACTGATGGTCATAGACAGGGTGTGCCCAGATAGAGTTAGTGTTTATTGAATTGCGTAGAAAAGAAAGACGAGTTGTAGTAGTTTTGTATCATCGTCAAATTGCTATACCTACTCATGATCAATATAATTTATATTTTATTTGAAACGGAAGTGGCAAGTGTGAAAACGATCCGTGTTAAAACGTTTGGTCTTTCTAATTCTTGCCTTATAACCGCGCTATCACACACGCACAAACAAACGGTAGCGTTTATTTTGATCATTTCTTAGACCCTAAACCACGACGCGGGTGTTTTTCATCATCATCATCGTTTCAGCCGAAAGCTGCTGGACATAGACCTCCTCAAAAGCCGCCACATTGACCGGAAGGTTACTGTATTACCGCCGCTTCAGGATGTCAGTAACCGTAACAGCAGCGGCGAGAAAAGAAAGTCGCAAAATCTTAACCAAACCTAACCTTAACGCCGAAAACAAGCGTACATCATACAATATTACTTCCAACGGAGAACGAACGCATAAAACTCACTTCGCAGGTAATCTTACGTTGTCAGATACAAATGACATGCCTAACGTACAGACGAAGATAATTTCAACAGTACATGTTTTATTTCTTTACTAGCTGCTGCCAGCGGCTTCACCCGCTGCAACTCGAAAATTATCCCCCGGGAAGATAAAATCGGGATAATAACTATCCTATGTATTAATCCAGGGTGTCAGTTAACTCCATACCAAATTTTATTAAAATCGCTCCAGTCATTTAGATGTGAAGAAGTAACAAACATACACACTCATACACTCACAAACTTCCGCCTTTATTAAATTAGTGTGATATTACTTTATTTTCGAGAGCCATATTGAAAATTATGACATTTGAAGGGCGGGAAACGTGAGCTTTGATTATTAACGTAATTTCCTTGTTCATTTGGAATTTTGATGTCTCTGGAAAGGTGTAAAATAATAAATGTATGAGTACACGTGTTTTGAATATTCTCAAGGCTAATGGGAGTCTGTCAACCTGTCTTACAAAGGGATATCGTGTTTCTTAGTATAAACTGGGTTCCGTCGACTCCTTGGTAAACAGGATGTCACTGAAAAATAAAAAGAATAAACACTAAATAATTCAACAGACAACAGCCGTTTGGGTTAAACCGAGCTTGCCTAGTAGGTTTGCCGGTGGATGGGTGCCCTCCAATTACATACCGAGTTACTTCCGTGTCTTGAAAATTAAGGTTTGCTTGCAGAGGTTGATCCAATATAATGCTAGACAAAGACCTAGCACAAGTGGGCAGACAGACAAACAATAAGGCTGCGATTCCAAATAAAATGAGTGAGGATGCGTAGCGAGGACTGTGCCTGAAACCAACCAAAAATGAAGCATCTTTTTCACATTTTGAGCTAAGCTAGCTCTGTGATTAGTAAGTTTTATGCACATCTCTCGTTGCACGTCCTCACACATCTCTGGTGGAAACGCAGCTTTAGTAATGTCGAAAAAAATAAACTGATAATATCTCCTACCAAATTCTTACAATGTCAATATTTCTTTTTCAAACATTCCCTTCGTTTTTAAAAAAATACTGTCTTCAAACATACACACTCAAATAGATACCATATTGTAGGAAGCACTTCATAAAATTATACTGATAATGGAGTCTCCCGCGACCTTACAGGAGGTCAATAAGCCCTCCTGAAATCTTTTTCATGAAAAAAAAAGAAAACTTAGTAACATTCCGAATACGTACGAACACAGTCATCCCCCACCTTAAGTAGGGTGGCTATGTTAAAGAATTTTTAAAGGAGTTATCTACACAACATGGTCATTAGGGTCACAATAATTGGCTTCAGTTGATTCTTTTATTTGTACATTTTTGATCCCATTAAAACCGGAGATAGTTCGTCAAACTTTCATAATTATTGTTTTATGATAATTGATTTTGTTGTGAAGGCTGGGCAAAGTAAAATTATCATGTTTGTATCAATTAGACATTTGCACGCAATTCAGAATTGATTAGGACTGAATAGTATAATGAACTATGGAATGACATATTACAAATTAAAAGTAAATATTTGTCTATCTAAACCAGTGTGACTTCGAGGGACACCCTTGAAGAGACCCACCCTACACCCTCGAAGGGTTAGCCAGCATTTCGCCAGTTATGTTATACGTCGCATGTAAATGAGGGCGAGCCTATCGTCCATCAACCAGGCACAAATGCTGACTCTGTGGCTGTTACTGAGAAATCCCTCATGGAAAAATACAAAAACAATTTGCCCAAACTGGGAAATAAACCCAGGATCATGCTCAGCCGTCACACTTCCGACCACTAGGCAATCCGCATAATAGGGGATCGGACAAGAAAAACGAATTAGTCCGTCAGATAGATTTCCAAAAATTATTGGACACGTATTTTTTCTTTTTTCAAGTAAACTTAAAATGCAGACGATACAGTGCTTCGAAAACTCGTGTGACGTCATATGATAGTACATTTTGACGACACAAGTGACGTTTCAAGCCCTACTCCAAGATCTTTGACGCGTTTTATTTTCGTCATTTTTTATTGATTTGATAAAACAAAAAACACGTATTCAATATTTTTCGATAATCTAACTTACGGACTAAACAGAATCATATCATTTTGACCCAGTCCGATCCCCTATTTCGTCGAAATATACAATTTTAACACATATCCCAATCCCTTCACGCAACATGGTGGTCCTACTCGAAGGTTACCTCAGGAGCAAGTAAATAATTATTATTTAGTATTCGTATCACGTCGCCGCGGCTTTTGGGGGGAGGCAGAGAGCTCGTGTGAAGTTGAATAAAGAATAACAATGATATTTTCTTATTTTCACAGTTTTTTTTTTCGAAGTTTTTCAGGTTTATGCAGTATCCCCTTGGGTTTTGCTTTTTAGAGCTTTAGAAATAAGCAACTTTAAATATCAGTTTCCATTGAAAGGTTTTGAAGTCATGCATAGAGTAGAGAAGGCATAATGTATTTATTTATTTCTAGGATATAATATAATATAAAAATATAGTAAATCATAATAATCAATTTGAAGTAAATGGAATGGACTTATTACTTCAAATTGATTACCTATATGATTTACTGGCCTTGCTAGAAACAATTTGTTTAGTAAGTAAACTGTGCAAAAAATAAATCCAACTTAACACCTTTAGATTTTGAAGTCGGTGTTATTTACCAAGTACTGACCGGTTTGTGACAGTCAGATAGGCTGAAGCTCCATGTAAAATACTCGTATTTAGCTGCATCTGGTAAACCTGAAAACTCCATCATGGTTGGGTAAAAGCTAGGCAGATAATGATCAACGTAAAGCTACTAGTTCATATTAATCAAAATACACCTTAAAAAAACATGTAATAAGGCCTACATTCCCAAACGATTCGCAGGACCTGTTGAACGCAGATCTTACATCGTCATATTTCAACTATGTTACGTTTGTTCATTCTTAGCTGAAACTGTCTGTCTGTGTAGCAAATTGAATTATCTCTAGTAATTATGTTTTAGCTTGTTACAAGGAAAACTAACCTTTCGGGAAACTGAAAGGGTTAGGAAGGTTTTAATATTGAAATGATGACAAAGCTTTAGTTGTTCGGTTTGAAGTAACTAAAGTTCAATGGTTAAACAGTGAAACTTGGTTATCTGGGACCTGGCTAAGAGAGAAACCTCTATAACTGGAACTCGTGCTGAGGTCCCATGAGACAGATTTGGATATCTGAGACACTGGGTAAATGGAATCCTAACTATCCTAACTAATCCTAACTAATATTATAAATGCGAAAGTAACTCTGTCTGTCTGTCTTTCTGTCTGTCTGTCTGTCTTTGCTTCACGCCTAAACTACTGAACCGATTTGAGTGAAATTTGGCACAGACAGTTTGGAACTTGAGAAAGGACATAGGATAGTTTTTTTTTTTTTTCGCTAGATAAACCAAATATCTGCCGGAAGTCACTATTCCACGCGAACGAAGTCGCGGGCAAAAGCTAGTACCTCTATAAGTGAGACAAATTTTCAGGTCCCTTGAGGTCTCACTTAACCAGGTTTCACAGATATTTAGTATTCTATAAAACAGCAGAATTGTCTTCCCTATGTTGGGGTCAGTTTACAGTCTAACCGGATGCAACTGAATACCAGTATTTTACATGAGGTGACTGCCTTTCTGTCCTACACAGCCCAGTTAGTATGATACCCCTTGGTAAGGCTGGTTGTCAGACTTTCAAGCCACTGACTACCTCTTACGACTCAAAAATCTACATTATGGCAGTCGGGACCAATGGCTTAATGTGCTTTATAATGCATAGAGTAAACTCAGTATGTAATTTGCGATCACCCATTCACAGACCAACCTAGGAAATATAATTTTTAATAATTAAAAATAAATATTTAAATAATTACTCAGTAATTAGTCTTTATTTAACACCGCTGGCCGGAAGTCGGAGATAGTTCGTGAGAATAGCTGTTAAATGACTACAGGCAGTACAGTAAACCACACGTCTATGGAGATGTTAACAGTGTCCTTATATCGTAGCAGAAAGGTAGGTTTTCGTAGTCCAAATGCGGTTGACCGTACACAATTTTAGTTGCTCCACTTAAACCGAGCATTAACGTTAATATATTTTAAGTGTTCTGTAAGTGATCGCTTTTGGATGCGACTTTATTGATAAGCGGTAGCGGGAATGGGTGAAATTGTAACAAGATAATTTGTGCCGAAGGATTTGGGTGCTAAATACAAGATGAAAACGGACTCTTCACGTAGCTGTCGATCAATAAGCAAGAAAGCATTTCAAATTTCGAAGTAAGTAACTGGGCAAAACATTATGGGGAACAACTATTTTTTGTGCGAAAAATTACGGTTCCACTCAAAATCCTGTACAGTGGCCATGGAGGAACTTAATTAATAACAAATGACCTTCAATATCCCCGTAACTAGACGGTTCCCAGACAGTACAAAAATATCGCAAAGACGGGAAGAACCCCGTGCCTCATGGGTTGGATTAGGGGGATTCTACACCACAATACCTCACATAAAATAGAGTATTTACCTAACAGTCTAATTTTATCCACAAATAATTGCTGCTACTCCCACGGGATTTATTTATTTCGACCAATAGAATAATAGTCGCTTTTTGGGTAACATTCAGTGTTGTTTTAGAGCTATGTTAATTGTTATTTTACCCATAGCGTTTCCACGGCTAGGTCACAGGCCTCCTCTTTAAGAGATAGCGTATGAGCCGCAACTCGGCCCAGTGAGGATTATACACAGGTTGACACGTCAAGTTATAAATTCAATATAACCTGACCTCACTTTGTATGAATATCCCGTTTATTTAGAGATCACCTTAATTTGGTTTATTCTCAATCACAACGCCTTCTACATTACTTACTACCTACCAACTTAATCTAAGCAGTAATTTACATAAAATCTAAAATCTCGTTGTTTTAACAACAGTCAATGAAATACTCATATTATTTCCCGTCCACATTAATGAATAAAATAATTATCACCCACTAAGAACACACCCTTAATTCGCTTCGATCGTGTGTGAACAGAATTTATCATTAGTTCAAGCTTAACCTCACTGTAATACCCAATAATGTTAGTGTAAGTGATCATTTTGGTGTCTCGGACCTGAATGAGTGATTTGGACTAATAAAGCGTTGTATGAGAGAAGCTGATTACCGTAACAGAGGGGTAAAGAAGGAAGCGGGAGAGGATTCTAATGTCAGCATCAATGTGTCAAAAATATTTTGTAATTTGCTGACAATTTTGTCTGATTCAGAAGAAGTTAACATACGTATTGTTTTGTGTCTTTGATGTAAAAAGCTTCTTTGAGTATTTGATACATTATCTACAAAAAAAAAAACTTTTTTTCCAAAAAAACACCGTCTTCAAGAACACCAAAAAGTGAAAAATAATTATACTGCAGTGTGTCGCGACTTCGCGAACAGACAAGACTGTTTGTGTGTGAATCTTTCCACATCGGTGATGAGCTTATAACAGGGATTCTATAGGGTAGTGTTAGGTTAAGTGTTGAGTTTATTATATAGTTGTTAAGAATGATTGTCTATTGTTACTTGTGACATCTACCAATCCGCACTTGGCCCGCGTGGTAGATTATAGCCCATTCCCTCTCAAAGAGTGGAGGACTGTGTCCCAGCAGTGGGAACATTAATAGGCTGTTGATGATGATGACTTGTAAATAAATAAATGAATGAAAAAAAAAATGAAAAGAAAAAAGAAAGAAAATATATTTATTTCACACATGCCATTAGTGCACACAACAAAGTAAAAAATAATAAAAAAAAACTAAGAACTAAACACGAAAAAGAGTGTGTATCTCACTGCTGCGCCAAATGGCCACGTCCCTTCCCAACAAACATTTACGACGTTGAGTAGACGTTTTTCTGGCAACCTAATGTTATTTAGTATAATCGTATAAATGACATAAGGACGTTTACTAGACGGCATTAGGGCCCATTTTATTCAACTTAAGGCGCTAAGAGTTGCGTGTAACAGTCATATAAATACCTACTTAGTCGCACAGTAGTCATATACACGTCGGCGATTTACCTACATATCATGTAATGATAGCTGTCGCGGCGTGTATTCGACTTCGGGTCGAGTTATGGCACACAATATGACTTTTATATAATGTAATCGTTGTGTTATTGTCATTTAAAGATGATGCTTATTGAACGAAATATTTGTAACAGATTATATTAGCACGTTAATTTAATTTGGCAGTGTTTTTGACAGCTAAGTTAATATTTGCATTTTTTTCTTTGTTATTTGAGGTGATAAACCATTTCATCAGTTGTAAACCATTGTGCAATCAAGTTTACTGATTAATGTGAGGTAAGTTTCTAACAATTTTTACGTGCGCTTTTAAAATTTTATTGTTTTCACATATTTTATTAATAATTTTATTAAGTGACTGCGCTAGATGACAACTATATAACTTCCCGACCTATAAACTGCGTGTTCATAATTTTTTACGCCATTATCAGTTGATTTAGGGATCAGTAATAAAATAACATGAACGCCTAGCTAACTTAGTTCAAAAAAATATTAGTTTATTATAGTATTTTAAGAACAGAATATTTGTTTGCGTGACATATTATCTTAGTAGTAGACGTCTAAATAATACCTACTTTTGTTTTAGGTAAACCCCACAATGATCTATAATTACGCAGATGTTGATAAGTTTTTATCAAAGATGGACTTCATTGAAATGATACGTGCACATTTGAAATGGCCGTGGTCATTAACTCATTTTGCACGTGATTAAAACTTTTACCAAAGGATTATTTTTAATTTTTAAGAAATATATGTATAAGTTGTCTGTTGTGTTGTTTTGTATATTCTATTGTGAGATTATTAGCTACATAAGATGTTTCAATATGGCAAACTAAATAAAGATTTGATTATGTTAATTTACATTTATGGAACAAAAAGTGATTTGAGTTTTTCTAAGACTAGCAATATTTCAAAGCTTTGCTAAATTTTGATTTGTGAAATGTTAATTACGTTCCTGGGGATAATTAAAAAAATGAAACATTTTTTACTGCCTTTTTTATTACCTATTTCTTAAATGTATGAATAAGCGGAGCAAAATATATATTTGAGTTGTATGAAACACTAACCAATTTACACTTTATATCAGTAATACGAGTATAATATATGGCTTCAGTTTGCGAAATTTCGTTCTCATTTATCATAAATATATTTAGATATGAAGATTTAATAGGTGTTTCAAAAACATCATTCTTTAAGTTTTCAATTCGATTTCCAATTATCTGCATACGTCCCTGATCGTTGCGAGTAGCAGAACGCAATTCAACAAGGTGGTTGTTATTAGTCAAAAACCACTTATCTCCATTATCAGTTGAGAGGATAAAGGATTCTAGTTGAATAACTGTCTTAAGTTTACTTCCATATTTGTAACTTTTTATCGTAGGGTAGTTATAACTAGTATCGTTTCTTAAGTTCTCTACTTCAATATTATATTGTCTCTCTATTAATCTATTAGCAATTTGCTGAAGTGGCTTGTTTCCTGTTCTGATCATTTTCTTTATTGAACTCAATTTATTTTCAAATGGATAAGCATTAAAGCTCTTCAAGGTTCCAAATCTCTTTACTTCGTCTACTACGTGTATTAAATTGTGAACATTGCTTGTAATGTACTCTTGGCCATAAAACTTGCCATAATTGTCAACGAAGTGCTTTAACATTATTTCTGCGACTGGTAGAAGTTGAAAATGTGTCTTGCTTGTACAAATGGTTACAGCTGAGAAAAACAGCAGAAAATGCTGATATGCTGCATTATCTAAGACATCCTTTAATATCACAAAACTTAAATAGAGCAGAAAAGTACGGAACTCAGAACCTTTCCAATGTGACAAGTCTTTAAGGCTTCTAACACTCCTGTGTATTTCCTTTGGCATCTGACAGCATAGTAAAAATTGAGAGACTTTTTCTATTACCCTTGCAGGCCATTTTGTAATTAGATTTCCTAAATTTCCATCCCTCCAACCAATTAATAACCGTTTCATAATACCCAAATCAATAATATGTAGAGAATCTCCTACAGGAAATTGTTCAATCATGTCTATTGGCAATGATAGCAAAGGAGAATCGTACTTGTGGTGAGCTCCGTACTTCTTAGAACGAAAGTCCGCGTCATTTCTTCGTGGGCAATCAGTCTTTGCAAAGGTGACTGTGTGCGATTTATGACTATACTCGCCGACCACTGTACATTTCAAGCAACCATGTTTACCATTAAAGTTGCATACTCCTGTAAAATATAAAATTAATAAATCAGTGACCAATAGTTTAAATTGACTACTACACTACAATCCGGTTGGTTATCCAACTCAGATTCATTTTAAGGTGGATGCTTCATTCCGGTCCGCGAAATTCAAATTTTCTTACGTTTTTTGCAATTTGCAGGCCAGTGCGAGGTTGTATGTTGATGAAAGTTTAATCGCGACTGTAAGACGTATGTAGTTATAGAATTATAATCATCAAAATCATCAATACAACCTTCCAAGCACATAAAGGTGTCAAGAATGAGTATTTCATGAAAAAGTCATTCTTGACACCTAAGTTCCTGGCCGATTTTGACCGGGATGACTGTTTCAGTTTTGAATAAAATATTACTTAAAAAGTTAATTAGAATATCACCTAACAGAAAATTTTAAATTACATAGTTGGGATTAGGATACCCACCTTTAACCAAGGCTCTCGCTGGCGAGTCGCATATGAAGGCTCTGATTTTAACTTCGATCAAAGTATCGACCCCGTCTTGCGATACAATTCTCAAATTATTAGAAATTAATTCTTGTAATTCACTTACAAAGGGATAAAAATATGCGGATACATTTGATGGTTTACTCGAACCCTTATAAATACCCACAACAAAAGGGGGCACACTTGGTCTTTCATGGATGTTACATAATATAGGCCACACTTGATGATTAGAGCTGTTGAACAATGGTAGTCCGTCAATATTCACATTAAGTGAAACGCATTTCGGTTTATCATTTAGGTTTTGTAAAATCGTTTTTAAAGATTCAGTCAAACCATTATGCCAGTAATGACCATCATCGATAAGAGTTATTTGTATATCTTTTTTACTTTTTAAAAGGGTCCTTGGGTCTAGAGGGACTATGCAGGGCATTCTTTTGTTCAGAATTACATTTAATTGCTTTAATGCAACTTGTGGAATATTATAATCAATAGCCCACTTTTTATAATCGTCTCTGAAGTCATCATTCTTAGTGTCTTCTTTACCAACATTATCTTCATTTTCGGAAGAAGAATAACTTTCTTCAACTTCGGAAAATGAACAAGTGTCCTGAACTTCGGCAAATGAACTGCAGGGTATACTCGTAGCATTTTGGTTAAGTTGATTTGTTAAATTTGCATTTAAATGTGATACGGAACCCTTCTTATTTTCCTCACTCTCCGCTTGAGCTCTATTACTTCGTATTAAAGTACGTGCTTGAAGCGAATGAAAGTTGTTTTTAACTTTTCTTTTAAATGCACCACTTCTTTTAATACTTTTCCACTTTTTTAGATCCATGTTTTACCAGACAGTAAATAAATAGTATGATAAATTTGATTTCAAAATGGTGGAAATTGTATAAAAGGTTATTATAAACCTTTAACATGAGTATTAATTAAGTAGCGGTCGTATTATTATATTTGTGATACTTTAGGATGTATACAGGTTGCACTCGTAATACTTATTCGACTTATATATAATGGTTACAAATACTACGTGTAAACAATTATTATCCGTTTAGCAGATATTTAAAAGGTAATTATATGACAAAATTTACAGTTTTATGACGTTTATACTACGATAACGTTTACAGGACGAAAAGTTGTATTAGTAAGTTTTATAGATGTCGTCGTAGACGCTATTATATGATGATTGTAAAAAAAGTTCGAAATAACGTCTATATGACATTATTATACGACAAAAAATGTATATGACTATTCGGACACATAATACACCAGTACATGACGAAGAGGTAAAATAATTACTACAAAATAACTTTAAAAAGACTTAAGGTCATATACAAGTTTGATTATATGACAAAAATGTTTGTTGGGTTAGCCTCTGGCCAAGGAAAAAGACAGCCCTTGGGTCAAAAAAGACACACTGTTAAAAATTATGTAATTTTACATGCAAAAAAATTACATAATCCTGTAAAATTCCCGAAAAATCTGAGAAATTTACGGGAAAATATGAAATATTACATAATTTTCGTCAATTTTAAATTTTTTCGTTAAAATCAACAATTTTTATGTGGTTTTACATAAAATTTATGTAATAATCATTAAGCCATGGATATTTAAATAAAATCTGTAAAACTACATAGATTTTTGGAATAAATACATGTTCGTATGTATTTTTTACGATGGAAAAGGGAATTTTACATAAAATTCTCGTAATTTTACCTATTTTCGTGAAAAATACCGTTTGATGTAAATTTACTTTCGTCTTATGTAATATTCCAAAAAATATCAGTAAAATTACAAAAAACATAGTGATATTTCCCAACATTTCTTTAATTTTAAATATATTCTGTTGAATTTACTGTTTAAATGGTCTTTTTACTTAATAAATATGTAATAATCACTAAGAGATGGAATTTTACATAAAAATTGTAAAATTACATGGAAAGTTTGGGACAAATACTTTTTTTATGTGTTTTGTAACAATTAAAACGGGAATTTTACAGAAAAATCTTGTGATTTTACCAATGTTTTTGACTAATACATTTTTATGTAAATTTACTTACGTCAAATGTAATATTCCGAAAAATGTCCGTAAAAATACAAACAATAATATGAAATTACCAAACATTTCTTAAATTTTACATATTTTCTGTATTTTTTCTGTTTTTATGTGTCTTTTTACATAATAATTAAGTAAAAATCACTAAGAGATAGAAGTTTACATAAAATATGGAAAATTATATGGAATGTTTGCGACAAATACATTTTTGTATGTCATTTTAACAATTAAAACGGGAATTTTACAGAAAAATCTTGTAATTTTACCAATGTTATTGAATAATAAATTTTTATGTAAATTTACTTACGTCTTATGTAATATTCCGAGAAGTGTCCGTAAAAATACAAACAATAATATGAAATAACCAAACATTTCTTAAATTTTACATATTATTTTCTGTAATTTTCCGTTTAAATGTGTTTTTACATAATAATTAAGTAATAATCCCTAAGAGATAGAAGTTTACATAAAATATGGAAAATTATATGGAATGTTTGCGACAAATACATTTTTTTTATGTGTTTTTAACAATTAAAATTGGAATTTCACAGAAAAATCTTGTAATTTTACCAATGTTTTTGAATAATACATTTTTATGTAAATTTACTTACGTCTAATGTAATATTCCGAAAAGTGTCCGTAAAAATACAAACAATAATATGAAATTACCAAACATTTCTTAAATTTTACATATTATTTTCTGTAATTTTCCGTTTAAATGTGTTTTTACATAATAATTAAGTAATAATCACTAAGAGATAGAAGTTTACATAAAATATGTAAAATTATATGGAATGTTTGTGACAAATACATTTTTTTATGTGTTTTTAACAATTAAAACGGAAATTTTTCAGAAAAATCTTGTAATTTTACCAATGTTTTTGAATAATACATTTTTATGTAAATTTACTTACGTCTAATGTAATATTCCGAAAAGTGTCCGTAAAAATACAAACAATGATATGAAATTACCAAACATTTCTTAAATTTTACATATTTTCTGTAATTTTTCTGTTTAAATGTGTCTTTTTACATAATAATTAAGTAAAAATCACTAAGAGATAGAAGTTTACATAAAATATGTAAAATTATATGGAATGTTTGCGACAAATACATTTTTTTATGTCTTTTTAACAATGAAAACGGGAATTTTACAAAAAAATCTTGTACTTTTACCAATGTTATTGAATAATACATTTTTATGTAAATTTACTTACGTCTAATGTAATATTCCGAAAAGTGTCCGTAAAAATACAAACAATAATATGAAATTACCAAACATTTCATAAATTTTACATATTATTTTCTGTAATTTTCCTTTTAAATGTGTTTTTACATAATAATTAAGTAATAATCACTAAGAGATAGAAGTTTACATGAAATAAGTAAAATTACATGGAATGTTTGGGACAAATACATTTTATTATGGGTTATCAACAATTAGAACGGGAATTTTACATAAAAATATCTCGCAAATTTACCAATTTTTTAAACACATTTTTATGTAAATTTACTTGCGTCATAATGTAATATTTCGAAACATGCCAGTAATATTACAAACAATATTATGATATTTCCCAATATCTCCGTAATTTTATACATATTTTCTGTAAATTGACTGGTTCAATCTATAGGTACTAATATTATAAAGCTGAAGAGTTTGTTTGTTTGTTAAAAAAAAACATAAAAGTAGGACCTATTTTGCCCAAAATTAGTAGGTACCCAAACGGTAAAAACGAGACCCTTTTACTAAGACTCCTTTGTCCGTCAGTCGTCTGTCTGTCACCAGGCTGTTTGCCGCCTTTTTCTACTGACAAGATCTTTCTGCTTGACCAACAATAATAAAATACGGTAAAACCTATTTCTTCCAATAATTTGCATATTAGGTATATCCAAAATCTATTTAGCCCCCTCCAGACTATGGGCCTCAGTATGGGGCCATCCATTAATCACGTGATGTTTTTTTTGGCATTTTTTGACCCCCCCTCCCCCTTGGTGATACGTGATGAGGTTTAAGACTACCCCTCCTCCCTCCCCCCTATATCACGTGTATTTTTTCGTACCTGCAAAGAATCTATTTTTTTATTTATAAAAAAATACTGGTAGGTATAAGTATCATCACACTACAAGCCGCTTTCGATTTTGTACGCGTTTGACTAAAAATAAATACATAATACCTATGTAACGCCGCTTTTCGGTTGAGTATCGCGCGCTTGCCGAAAATATAAGTACCTACAAGTGATATATTACTTTACCCCCTCTCCCCCCTTGTGATAATTCGTGATTTTTTATGGACCCCCCCCCCCCTTTCGAGCCTCACATGATTAATGGACAGCCCCTATGTGTGTGAATCGCGACACGGCTTCGAGGAGAGCACATATCGCGACATTGACGTATGACTATTGACTCCGAGATTCTCCATAATCGCAAAACTTCACGGCGATTTCACAGTTTGGTTTGCGGCAAGATGGCGGGAAAGCATCAGCTGATCGAGTTTAACTGGTGATTATCTACGGCATCATACGTGAAAACCGTAAAATTCGCCCCGTGATTCGCGCACGAGTGTGGAGGGAACTGTCATACGGATCATCATTCGCCGCGACCGCGACACGTACCTATAGAAGTACCTACCCTGCCTCCTGCCTCTCCATGCTCTGCCGTACTTATTTTTTCTTATTAGGCTTTTTATTAGTAAGTAGGTATTAGACTTTTTATCTGTTTTCCGTACGAAATGACATGTGCAAACGAGACAGCTCTATGAATGTGTATAGCGGCGTCCCGTTCACACAGATCATTCCATAAGAAAACCGGGTAAAAATTCCGTACTTATGTATCTGACCGGCCTTACACCACCCGACCCTACAAGGCCAACCAAAAGTAAGGTCTAAACCGTCTTTAGAGCGAGTAAAGATCATACATACAACCACGTTACAAAACACTGTGTAGCGTAAATCGGAACGTTCAGCCGTTTTCATGATTTCCTTCTCAGTCGCACTTGCAAGTTCAAGATACCTATTGTATGCAAAATAAGAATATTTGAAGCAACACGAGTGAACATTAAGGTAGGTATAGAGAACGTTTCATTTCCAGTAATAATGTAGCTCCTCACATCGTGAACACTTTTTCCATATCACACAAACATGGTACCTAGGTATTATAGAAATAATAGAAAAATCCCTAAAAATAACTTGAGTGCCCAACCATAGCCCAACTGCCCAACCCAACACTCACCATAATGACGACACAGAATAAACTGACCGATGTTACTTTTAATGAACCTAGTGCAACAACGCAATCATAGCTATAACGTTTATTAAACTAGGTAGGTACCTACCTATACCACAGCCCCCCCCCCCCCCCCCCCCACCCGCTCTTGGGTAGAGCGAAGGGGAGTGTCAGACTTCTACTGACTAAAATCCATCCATGTTCCTTCTTACATTAGCTTGTTTTCAGTATAATTAGGTAGACCGGTACTTTTGTTTTATCTGAATGTTTTATTATTTCCATTTTACTTCCTGCCCCAAAATAAAAATAAATACAACTAAAACAATGCAAAAGTTGGCAGAAGAATATCTAATAGGATACCTATTTTAAAAGCTTGGTCAATCTTTTACGCAACTAAAATGACACATTATTCAGATGTTATGCGTGCCAGTCAATCCATATTAAACTCTAACTCGATAGAAATAAGACCGCACCGTACTGATCGCCAAATCGTCAACGTATCCCTCTCTTGGAAGAAACAATTTTGAACTCTAAGATCATAGTAATAAAGCCTATTACTTCGCGTCCACGTTGTGTCTGTCTACAAACCAAACCAAACGATAGGTAATAAAAACGCCGAGTCGCCTACTGAGCCACTATTACGTAGGTAAATTATTATTATTAAAATTATGACGACAAATGATGAGTGGCACGCCCGACGCACCGAGTGAGCGAGTTTGAAATTTAACAAAAATATGTGACTGAATATAATAAAGTAGGTAGGTAGGTACCTACCTAATTATTATTCCGTTTGTTGCAAAATTTTTGAATTTTGGTACCTACATAAATAAGTATGTTTGTACCTATTAATTATTATGTTTTTAATTTGACTAAGTGTGTGTGATACAAAAATTAGCTAATCAGCTTAAATGAACTCAGTCCGTCCTGCGTCTGGCCGCGAGGCGAAGTAGGTACTTACCTACGTTTAAGCGGGAGTTGGGTGTATGAAAATAAACAAAAATGCCTATTGTATCTCTTTTTGACATTGGGGTCCTATAAAACTCTGTCACCTTAAGGTCATCTTCTAACGTACCTACCTACTCCTACTCAATGATAGAAATGAATTGGCTTAGGTAGGTTCTTGTGGTAGAACGTTACTAAAATATAGCCATGTTTTTATTTCTTTACAATGAGTACCTATGACGTCTCTATTGGTAAAACCTCATTGTACAGGACATAGTACCACAGATTACCAGATACTACATGGATTGGTGGGTGGAAAATCATCAAATGACCCCCCCCCCCCCCCCGCTCTTGGGCAGAGCGAAGGGGAGTGTCAGACTTCTACTGACTAAAAACCGAACCCATGTTCCTTCTTTGCCCTTGCGCCGAGGCCACGTTATCTAGTACAAAAATCCGCGGCCCCGACGGGCGTCGGCCCTTACGGGCCCCTCCTTGCTGACATCTTTTTGAGGCGCGCGTGAAACACGAACGCGCCACCGACACGGTCTGTTGCCGTCATGACGACGGCCGGACGGCGAGCTAGCCCATTACTCACCGACACCGTCCACAGGCCCGCGTCTACGGTGGCCGGAAGCCATCACGTGGCCCCCGACGCCCGGAGCGCCTTCCGCGCCTGCTGCGGCGGCTGGGACGTTGAGAGGTTCTCTCCCTCTCTCGTTCCGCCACCTCCTTCGCTAGCATCACTGCTTCGAAGAAGGAGGCGACGGCGTCCCATTCCTCCTCGCCCCGGACCATGGCTTGCACCAGGGCCGGACGCGAGAGGTCGCCGCCGCCGATCGCCGCTACGAGAACACGTCCCTATCTATACCCATCGTGTCTCCCTCCGCCTACTCACTGCTCTCACAGTCACGTCTGATGAGCAGACGCGAACCAGAGAGCAGCGAGTAGGGTTTCCTCCTGCGACAGGCGCGCCGCCCGAGGACCCGAACACTGTTCACGTCTCTCGGCGGCGCGCCCCCCGCGTGTCTCTCTTTGTCTGGTCTCTCGCCTTGGACCTTTCCGGCATGAGTATATCTACCGGCAGAGCCCCAAGGGTCATTGAGACACGCAATCCCCACCACGACGGCAACGTGGGAACACTCCGGTGGGGGGATACTACACTCCTTAAAAAATGTTCAATGCCTACCGTTATCATAGCCTACACTTTCAAGTCAACAGACGCTGTGAACGAAAATGTACCCTAACCTTACAAACGTAAAGTGAGTTTTGCTTTGGAGAAGCGCGCCGCCGCGTGGATATTGTGAATTGCCAGAGCTGCCTGTCGACAAATATTAGGTATTATGATAATAGGTTTTGTAGTATCCTTATCCTTGCATTGTAAAAAAAAAATATTGTGCCATTCAAGATTCAGTGAAGTCTGACGTGGAAAAGAACTTTAAGGCATTATGGGTGTCAAATCCGTTATCCAAAATACCTATTCATTTAAAAAAAAAAAGAAATTATGATAGGCAATGTTGTAGTTTTTACCTCAACTTTGCCTACGTTTTCAAAGCAATTTTTTGGTGCTTTATAGGTGTTTTTTTACCATTAGCAAATGTATTCCTATAGCTTAAAGTCCAATATTGGACAGTACCTAATTGAAAAAACATACGACTTTCTTAACGATTAAAGATTTATCGAAGAAAAACGTCAAAATCCGTGCAAAGTTGCAGCATTTTACGGTATGGAAAATCGTCATTTTTGTAGTTAAACCGACATCCACGCGGGCGAAGCCGTGGGCAAAAGCTAGTTTACTAGGTATAAGATTAGAATTTTAAGTCAGCCGTTTTTACAGTCCGTTCAACCGATTTTGACTTCTATACCGTAGGCATAAGGAGGCCATTAAAAGCAAAAAGAATGTTACAATACAGACTGTTTACTGCAGCTGCATTTTGTCTTGCTGTCAACGTAATAGAGTTCACAATCGGTTGAACGGACTGTAAAAACGGTTAACTTAAAATTCTAATCTTATAGCAAATGGAGGTGTTTTATTTTGATGTAGGTACCTACCTAATGATTTTTTTTTCCTTTCTTTAAATTCCTGATTGTTAAACTTTAACGTAGGTATAAGTGGAATAGGTATTCTAAATCGAAAAAACTAGGTACCTATTTTATTAGGTATTCTTGGGGGAAACAAGGGCAAGGGGAGTTAAGTGGTAGAGTCTGTCAAGCGAGTCTAGTCCCATGAAAAAGGCGGCAAATTCAAAAATCACTGATATAAAACACTGATATAGCACGCTGAAAACTTATTGATAGAAGTCTGTCAAGCGAGTCGAGTTCACAACCCTTTTACTTTAAAATTCAAAGTAAAGTATCAATAAGTTTTCAGCGTGCTTTAACAGTGTTTTATATCAGTGATTTTTGAATTTGCCGCCTTTTTCATGGGACTAGACTCGCTTGACAGACTCTAGGTATATTTACCATTTAATCTTAATAAATTAATCTTAATTAATTAATAAAATCTAATACTTTATTTTTATCATAAAACATAAAGTACAATTACCTGAAATAACGTACAATACTTTATTATAAAGTACGGGTGGCAACCCTAGATACACCAGTTAGCAACAACAGTGAAAAATGGCGCTGCGAACAAATTATTGTAGAGTCTGTCTTATCCTAAGTATAAATACACCATTAGACATCATAGATTCCTTTAAATTCCACCACTTTGCTGACATCAATTTGACTGCGACCTCCAACCCCAAAAACAAAAATGTATCATTTCAGGAAACGTAACGTAACTTACGAGTATCTGTATAAGACTCAAGGGCCCTGGCTGGCAACACTGATTCAACAAAATCTTTCTTTTATTCTTTCGCGCGATCGGAGCCGGACGGCGATACTGATTCAAGATTGTGAAATAAGATAAAACCTGTGCTGTGTTTGTTAATAATAATTGTTTGTGCTCACATGACACCGTAATAGTAAACTTGGATCAAGTACTTTCGTGTTAGTACTTAACGGCTGAGTGGTTACGCTTACGCGTCATAACCTCACTTTCTTCGTACCTATTAAGGTGAGTAAGTTAAAGTTTAGTTTATTGCATCGAAAAGGTAGTGAAATCTGCATTAGACTGTAAAGCGTTACCTACATATTTTAATTGTTTTAGAAAGAACTTGTGTGGATTGGATGTGGATTGTGGAACGTCCAGGGTGGACGAATGATCTTGTTGAAGTCAAATCTTTTTGCTAATGTGGTTCAGGTTCACCCACAACAGCAAAAAGTTTTTGATTGTTTCCAATTGTTTCATGGATGACACGACAGGCGTAGAAAAAACGTGCATGCATCAACCTAGCAAAACCTTGTAGAGGTATACCTATTCTCTGTCTACGATAAAGGCATATTATTATAAGTTGAACATGCGCAGTAGTCGAATTTTAGACGTCCCTTAAAAATCAAACGGAACCTGCGCAGAACGACGCCATTTTGTTTCAACTTACGTGCCGCTGCCGGGCATTCTACTAACCTTTTTTATTATTAAAACTGCTGCGCTAATAATTAGTCGCTTCACTAACGCTAAGAAATTATTATTCTTTCACAGTAAAACATGCCCGTCGTGAAAATTTGGTCGACAGACCTAACAGTAAAGAAAGCTGTGCCAATATTGGAATTAACCGTGGAAAATGTAATACAGACAGGTAAATCTAAATTAATTTGACTTACTTAATGAAATCTTTTTAGTTTAGATAGATTGTAGAGTAGACTTTATTTGGGCAATAATGTGCTGTCAAACCACATTAATTATTTTGCAGTAAGATGTCAATTAAACAAAATTAGGTATAGTAGGTATGTAGATTGTATTTATATAGAAGCCCTATTTTCTGTCACATAAATGTGAATGGAAGTATTAAGCAGATATTTATTTACATTGTACCACATAGCGCTAACTTGAAAAGTCACAATTATTAGCACAGAAATTTTTTAAACATATTATTCGTATTAGTGATCGGTAACAATGATTAAATTTCATGGCAACGTTCATATGAAGGTTAATAACCATTATCAATAAGTTTATCTGAATTTTACTACACAGATTGCTTTAAGAGTCCCCGGTAAGGTCTTCTAATTCAGAATACAATTAGAATAATCAAGGAAAAACTAAAAAAAGTTGCAATTTCAGTCTATTTTTCTAGATACACTCATTTTAAAACAGTTGCTAGCTTGCTCTAAAACTTTGTACTTACAATAGGATAAGGTATCTGGGGGCATGGCAGTGCCCCCGCCAAGTAGAGCAAGCATCTGCAAAAAGAAATGAGATCCCACTAAAAACAAAACTTGTAAAAAACAGCCAAGTCGCACAACTCAGTTCTTCTACCGTAAAAAAGTAGTGAGATCCATGTAATACCAAATCAAAAAAAATAACTGACTTGGTAGGTATTACATTACAACTACTTGGTATACATTGATAATGGTTAATAACCTTTATACAGGGTGTCCCGTAAATAATGGATCAAACGTAACGGGTAGGTAGCTTACCTAATTTCCAACAACTAATTTGAATAATAAAAAAAAAACCGTTACAGTAACCAAGATATTTTTTTTTTTTCGAATTTTACCATTTTGTCTTCCAGAATTAAGTTTTTTTAATGCTGTTGCTGCAAATGATGACATTTTTAGGTATGATTTTTATCTAACATTTCTGAATAGCTTACTAATGTTATAAGATACCATTTTTTTGAATACCGTTTTATTTGCCTTAGAAAATAAATCTTTTTTCTTTACGATGTTAGGACCAGAATTGAAAAATTTCTCCTGTAAAAAAAATGTATGACACCGAAGACGACCATTATTTTAAAAACTTGTACATTTAATAAGGTTTGCAAATTCGTATAAAGCTTACGAGTCCTTATCGTTACAAAGATATTGCTATGAATGTGATGGAGAAGACAGAAAATAAATTAAATTAGTACTATCCAATTTTTTCCTTTTCGTTATGGCTTATGCTTGAATGCTTGTAATCGAAACAGGTAGTTAAGCGGCTAGCATAATTCCGACCTGATGACGTCATCTGTCCGGAATGTGTAAATAATTCAATGAACATTGCCTCTGAAATACTACAGTTACACATTTTAAAGAAAAAAGTTTAAATGTACCTACACACTTTTTTTTTTATTAACTTTGATTTGGAGCACCTCTCAGATTCATAGCAATTATCTTTGTAACGACAAGGACTAGACGTAAGTTTTATAGGAATTTGCAAACCTTATTAAATGTACAAGTTTTTAAAATAATGGTCGTCTTCGGTGTCATACATTTTTTTTACAGGAGAAATTTTTCAATTTTGGTCCTAACATCGTAAAGAAAAAACTTTTCAACTCAAGATTTTTTTTCTAAGGCAAATAAAACGGTATTCAAAAAAATGGTATCTTATAACATTAGTAAGCTATTCAGAAATGTTAGATAAAAATCATACCTAAAAATGTCATCATTTGCAGCAACAGCAACAGCATTAAAAAAACTTAATTCTGGGAGACAAGTTTTTTTTTTATTATTCAAATTAGTTGTTGGAAATTAGGTAAGCTACCTACCCGTTACGTTTGATCCATTATTTACGGGACACCCTGTATGAACCCGATCGTCTCCTTCAAAATTGTTACTTTCCTTTACTTTAAATCTACCATCCAGCAATGAAATAAAACTTTGTTACCAATATTTGAGACACTACATATTAATGCCGGTGATTAGCAAATTGACTACTGAGTTAACTCACTGGTTTTAGGATCAAGAAAGGTCACCAGGTCAGGATCACCTTAGTATCAAGAAGGAAATCTGGAGTCATCAGAAATTTGAGTGCTTTGAATTCTGGCCAGTGCATGGACGCCTTTCAAAACAAAACGACTTACCTTTTCATACCAAACACATCAGGTATCTATATATACATATTTATATACATTTTTTATTATTCATAACTTTCATAACTTTTTTCCGAATGTGGTTCCATGCTAAATAATTATAGTAGTTCCATTTACTAATTAACTTTTACTTTTTCAGGAACCATTAACTAGGGATCAAGTTGCAACAGAGCTATCCAAAGTAGCGTAACATTGTATTTTTAGGTGAGACTTAATTTTTATTAGAATGATAAAATGCCTTAACTGCGAAGCATAACACTACGTTTCGTATAATTTATCATAATATAATTTATATGTAATCTACAGTGTTAAAACGTTATCTAAGAACCTTCTCCTGACAATAACAAACACAAAAGGTCCCGGTTTTTAAGTACGTTATTATAAAATTTTGGAGCCTATATTGCCTGTTTTAACCATTTTGTGTTTTGCCCACAGATAATGAAAATATAATATTACTTGCTGGTAGAAAAAACGATCGTTAGCGAAATTACTGCGAGTCTGTCTACGTCGTTACAACTGTTGATGGCGGCTTACTTCAACTTGAATATGGAATATCCAGTAGAGTGTCAAAACACATTAGAATTTATACAAAGGTATGTTTTTAAGATAAATCCTAAAGAAGGAAGTAAAGTCCGTAAAGGACGCACGCTGAATAAAGTATTGTCATTAATGAGTAAACTTAACAGTATATTATAAAAGATAATAATTATGTCATTTACATGAGGTTATTGTGGCGAGAATTTCTCCTCAGTGATTTAGTACAATAACCATTTTGGGGGTAATAAGGAACAGGGTGTAAAGTTCCTCATCCCCCATAGAAAAGGAAGGATCCTCCGACCGGACGGGTGTTGTGTCCGGCGGGCTAACTGCCCGTCCGGTCGGAATTCCTTCCTTTTTATTGTACTTTTTTACTGGTTATTGTACGAAATCACTGAGGAGAAATTCATGCCGCAATAACCGCATGTAAAAAGTCACAGGTTCTGTAAAAATGTTAAATTTCCGTGTGTTGATCCTTTGTGTAAGAGTATTTTCAATAATTATGAGTCTTTTAGAAATCACAATTTTAGATTACATCAGCCTGGGACTAGTACTGATAGTCCACGAGTTGACATTCTATTCTAAGTGTACAGAATGTAATCAGAGAATATTGTTAAAAAATGTCGAATACCATTCAAGAACTCATTATATTCAATCTGGAATTTAGCGGTAACTTGTCCATATAATCTTTCATCTGAAACAACTTCATGTGGTTCATCTACTTTTACTAGAACCTAAAATACAATGTTAGGCTACTTTGGATAGCTCTGTTGCAACTTGATCCCTAGTTAATGGTTCCTGAAAAAGTAAAAGTTAATTAGTAAATGGAACTACTATATTTAGCATGGAACCACATTCGGAAAAAGGTTATGAAAGTTATGAATAATAAAATATATATGGGTGGAATTTTGTAATGCCACCTGGAGGGAAAGTACTCTTAATATTGCAGATAGAAAATTTTACTCAAAGGAAACATTCCTTTATTTTTGAATAGAAAGCAAACTGCATTCAAAGATTTTCGAAAATTCTCTTCTCACCCGGGAATCGAACCGGCTAAAATCTGAAAAAAATATACCTATCCTGTACTTTTATTGCATCGATCGTTATAAGGATGGAAATCTCTCTAACAAACATGATAAATTAAATGAAAGGAAAACCAGGAAATCTTAAAAAATAAAAAAACTTAAAATCTTAAATCTTACTATGACAATCTAATTTTCAAATTTTAATCTAACATTCCATAAGTATTTAAATTACCTCATACATGCAGCTACGAGTATGTCGCAAAGGAGTCTGCATTCCAAAAGAAGAGCTTTAACTTGACTCATTGAATTTGTAACTTCAGATTTCCTGGTTTTCCTATCATTTAATTTATCATGTTTGTTAGAGAGATTTCATCCTTATAATTGACCCTAACGATCGATGCAATAAAAGTACAGGGTATAATTTTAGCCGGTTCGATTCCCGGGTGAGAAGAGAATTTTCGAAAATCTTTGAATGCAGATTGCTTTCTATTCAAAAATAAAGGAATGTTTCCTTTGAGTAAAATTTTCTATCTGCAGTATTAAGAGTACTTTCCCTCCAGGTGGCATTACAAAATTCCACCCTGTATATACCTGAATGTATGTATATTTTATATAGATACCTGATGTGTTTGGTATATGTGTTTTATATCTTCATTGAAATAAGTTGCAACCATCTGTAGGTTGTGATTTAAGTTATTGTCATTAACAGTGCACTTATTTTTTTTCTTCGCGATTGTAGCTTTTAATCGCTCGTTCAATGAAGTCGTTTTGTTTTGAAAGGCGTCCATGCACTGGCCAGAATTCAAAGCACAAAGACGATCAAAATGCGAAATCATATATTTCTCCTATAACAATACTGGCCACTCGTCAAGAATATGTGTTATGGTAGGTGCCGAGTTCAGAAATATCCTTTGCTGTGCATAGGTCTCGTTCATATATAATTCAACTTGTGATTCATCTCTTTCCTAGGAAGAAACCGATTTAAGCCAGTCCTTTTTAGAATCTAAAGTTTCAAGATCCACATTACAGGGATCGCTGGGTTGCCATTCCTTACAGCCTGCACTCAAATTTCTGATGACTCTAGATTTCTTTCTTGATCCTAAGGTATCGTCACGTATACCTGTTTTTTTATTCGGCCTTTGGAGATAATGAACTCTTTCTTCAATTTTTTAAAAAATTGTGTGGTAGCCTGTTCCAATTAGTTCTTTTGTATCAGCATCTCTATCATATAGTTGTGGAAATTTGTCACACAAATCCCGTGCAACCACTCTGTAAGCTGATCTTGTTGCTACTTTTGATTCTTGGAAGAGTTCATCTGTTACAGTTCTCACAATAGTGTTGACATCGGTATTAGAAATCGGTTCACAATCATGTAATTTTGTCAAAAGCGTCGATGGAAGTTTGTCATAGGGAATGTCAAACGCAAAGCTATTTATGCTTGTGTCGCTGTTATTGCTAACTGTGCTTGTCGTTAGTGAATTAGGAGCCGGATTGTAGACGCTGTTGCTGTGCGACTTTGATTATCGCTTTGATCAGGTTCCCAACTATCCCCTATAAGTATAACCTCATTTTGGAGTTCTTTGAGAGCTTCATTGTCTTCTACTTCTGTGCCATCCATCAAAAAAATCTTAGATCCGTATATATTCCTTTCATTTGCTGTAAGTAATATATATTTTTTTAATATAATAATATGATTATTTATTTTCGTGTCGAGTAGTGCAGGCTGTGAGCGGTTTATAATGGTTTCGGAATACCCATCAATAATAATACTTTATTAGGCACTATATAATTTACGTGCTACATAAAAGACTCATAATTATAAACATATGACTCATAATTAAAAATATGCAAATATACTGTAATATCTACGTCATAAAAAACGGAAATGATGTGCAGAATCGCCCTTTGGCACACATGTATGTACTTGATGAAGCCAAAACAACAGTTTTGACCTGCAAAATCCTAATAGGCCAGTCATTATAGGGGTTGACCTCGGAAAATCGACATACCCAGTATATACTGGGTATGTCGACCTCATAAAATAATTAATAATAATTTTGGCATCCTAAAAGTTGTCTCAAAATTCACATATGGTAGGGTGACCGAGTCGATTAAAAATCTAAGGTCAAAGGTCACAAAAATTGCAAATATCTCGTTTTCTAGGGTTTCTCGCTATTTATGGATTAAATTCTCTACAACTTCTCTATTCAACATTTTTTTATATCTTGAACTGTTTTCGAGATAGAGGGCGTAGAGCGCGCGGGCAGAGGATTATCTGAGGTCAACTGGTAGTCTCGATCAAAAATTCGTAATATTAAGGTTATAATTTATTGCTAAACATATAATTATCATTTTTTATTAACTTTTAGATTAAATTCAATCTTTTTTTCTAATAATTCTAAAATTTATCAATTCAATAACACTCATAATCTCTTTCGGTAATTCAAAAATTACTAAGGGACATATTTTAATTACATTGTGATTATATTCTCATTTACACTAATAGCATTCGAACAAGACAAAAAAAAAATTAAGAACATCTTATTTAAAATGTGTAAATTCTTTCATAACTTTAAATATTATATGGTACGAACCTTTCTATTTATAGTCAGTTTTTCAGGATTAAACCTTAATATTACGAGTTTTTGATCGAGAGTTCGAGACTACCAGTTGACCTCAGATAATCCTCTGCCCGCGCGCTCTACGCCCTCTATTTTGAAAACAGTTTGAAAAAATGTTGAATAGAAAAGTTGTAGAGAATTTAATTCTCTACAATATTAATCATACATACAAATAGCGAGAAACCCATAGAAAACGAGATATTTGCAAAAAAATTGATTTTTGTGACCTTTGACCTTAGATTTTTAATAGACGCGGTCACCCTACCATATTATGTGAATTTTGAGACAACTTTTAGGATGCCAAAATACAAGTTTTTATGTGGTAAACTGGTAATATACTGGGTATGTCGATTTTCCGAGATATGTACTTAATTTGGCCTAAAGTGACTGGACTATAAAAGAAACTTAGAATAATGATGTCCTCATTTATTGTATGGATGAATGTATTTGCGAAAATGTTATAAAATATTTTACAGTACACTTGTATCGTTATGTACTATTATTATTACTGTGCATAGGTCTCGTTCATGCACAATCAAAAACAACTATCCGTTGCATCTCTAATTAATTTCCGTAAAAAACATTTTCAGAAAATTCGTTTATTTATTTAGGTAACCAACAGCGATACATTTAAATATATTACAAAATATGCTTGTTACAGTTTCTATGGCCAATTATAGGTTACCCTGTATATAGTTTTAACGGTATAGTTATAAAAAGTGCCTACATAATATTATAATGTATGTATTGGATTGCTGTTAGCTTTTAATTATATCATTTTATATGTTACTGTAATAACCAAGACGGTGACATTGTTGTTATATAATTCTGCAGGGCTCGTGTTGCCCGCAGGTGACACAGCTCTCACATCAGGGCCTGGGGCTGCAGTCTCTACACTAATAACAGCGCTACGAATGTCGTAAAATCGATAATTCGTAAACTTTCTTTAATAGATTTTCAACCTTATGCCGTTGAAATAAAGCCGAAAATCTATTAACGAAATTTGACACCGATACGGCTCAGCGACATTCGTAGCGCTGTTATTAGTGTAGAGACTGCAGCCCCTGCAGTCTCTACACGAATAACGACGCTACGAATGTCGCTAAGTCGAAAAATCGTAAACTTTCTTTAATAGATTTTCAACCTTATGCTGTTGAAATAAAGCTGAAAATCTATTAAAGAAAGTTTACGATTTTACGACTTAGCGACATTCGTAGCGTTTGTGGTTAAAGGATTACATGTGTGTGCTTATAACTTGAAATTAATAGGATTATTTTCTACATTATGAATTGTAAACTGTATGTATTTCGTTTTACTGGCATTTAAGGTCAGTTTGTTATGTGCAAGCCAACGAGTTACAGTACCAGGCAATAAATATTGCACATCGACCTTTGGAAAAATCAATGCAATTTATTTGTTAAAGTTCTTATTTTGTATTTAGCTTGCCGTGAAACATTTTTGAACCAACCTAGCTTGTGGCAGTTATATATAAAAGCACAGCGAAAAAGAGATGTCTCTAACAGTCATTTTGTATATAGTTTATCCAAAGGTTGATGTGCAATATTTATCGCCGGGTACTGTACTACATTGAATCCTTCTTGGGCCGCAACAAAAGTTTCGTCCCATGAGTTACCATAAAACGTTATGTTAGTGTCATCGGCATAAGACATTATATGAGTTTGTGATGTTTAGCTGGCAATAAATTGATTTTTTATTTTGGAGTCTTGTTTTTTTATTATATGTCCTCCGAACTGTAAATTGCTTGTTGTTTGTATTATGACTTATAAAATTAGTTAATTTTACTTGTTATTAGGCGATATTTTCTATAGAATTCTATACAAATTTTGTACTTTTACATGCTATCGATAATTCTCAGGATTTTGCTATTGGCAAGTTGTTTTTTTTTCTTGTGTATTTTAATAAATGCAGTTTTCGTCATCAAAATAAAACTAACCGATCTGGGTATAATCTCTTGTCACGTCTGAATAATATAACTGTGCGCCTAATATTACAGGAGTGATATAGTATTTGTAAAATGTGTGTGTGTTTAAGCAAATTATTCAATAACAATGAAGTTTTTGGTTTTTAATTTGCTTTGAGGTCACACCTTTTAATAAAGAATATATCACCTCTAATAAATGTAATATTGGGTGGACTGTTGCTAATACAGATGCAGCCAGTGTATATACATTAGATCGGTTATTAACTTATTATCCTGATTGACTTATTTCCAAGTGATTTTTTTGTCTTGATAAATACGGCTGCATTAATTAAAATACATAAGAAAAACTAACGGCTGGCTATGGCTAATAACTAAATCCGGAGAATTACCGACAGCACGTAAATGTACAGAATTTGTATTGAATTTTACAGAAAAATATCCCCTATTAACATGTAATATTACCTAATTTTACAGGTAATAATACGCAAACCACAAGTAATTTTACCGTGCCCATATTTAAAATCACAGTTTTCTTATGTAAAAACACATACATTTTATCAGTAATGTTACCGAATAAAAAGGAAAAATACTTAAAAAATCATTAAAAATACATAATTTTTGTGGTAAATTCACATGAGAAATCTGTAATTAAACACATGATAATTCTGTAATATTACCGAATACTATGTAAATATACATAAAATATAATCATTAATACACAAACTTTATGTATTTTTACATAGAAATCTGTAACAAAACACATAATAATTGTGTAAAATTACCGAATAAAAAGTAAAAATACTTAAAAAAACATTAATAATACACAAACTTTATGTTTTTTTACATAAGAAATCTGTAACAAAACACATAATAATTGTGTAAAGTTACCGAATAAAAAGTAAAAATACTTAAATAAACATTAATAATACATAAAGTTTGTGTAATTTTACAGACGAAATCTGTAATTAAACACATAATAATTCTGTAATATTACCGAATACTATGTAAATATACATAAAATATAATTAATAATACACAAACTTTATGTATTTTTACATAAGAAATCTGTAACAAAACACATAATAATTGTGTAACATTACCGAATAAAAAGTAAAAATACTTAAATAAACATTAATAATACATAAAGTTAGTGTAATTTTACAGACGAAATCTGTAATTAAACACATAATAATTCTGTAATATTATTGAATAAAATGTAATTTTACATAAAATATCATTAATAATACACAAATTGTATGTATTTTTACATACGGTATTTGTAACATAACACATAATTACACTGTAATATTACCGAAAAAAAAAGTAAAAATACATAAGTGAAATTTTACATACATGAAAATTTACAGAATATGTAAAATTACATAAGTGAGATTTTACAGATTATGTGAAATTACATAAGTGAGATTTTACAGATTATGTAAAATTACATAAGTGTGATTTTACATATATATTCTGGTAGTATGATTATGTAAAATTACATAAATGTAATTTTACATAACCGTCGATTTGTTTGATTATGTAAAATTACATAAATGTAATTTTACATAACCGTCGATTTGTTTGATTATGTAAAATTACATATATGTAAAATTACATAATAATGAAATCAGGTCGATATGTAAAACTACATACGCCTTGTAAAATTACATAATTATGTAAAAATACAGAAACGTGAGGGCAACGAAAGTTGCCCTAAAATTATGTAAAATTCCCTGAAAATTTTTAACAGTGCATGTCAATTGACACTTCTTCAAAAATGATGATCCTAAGATGGTTCTACTAAAATAATAAACTTTTTGAAAGGGGTTTAAACTTTTTTGTATGGGAGCTGGCATATCGACCCACCGCCATTTTGATTTTTTTTCGAAATCGCGGCCCACGATGAAAGTGGTATGTATTAATAGAGGACATTTAGACGAACAAAAAATGTCATAAAACTTGGTACCTAAAGTGTCACGTAATCGAGATATTTGAAGGTATCCCCTTTATCAGAATTCATTTTTTCGATCTTATCCAATGCCTTATCCCAATTTATTTGTGGTTGGCGCAGCATGACTCCTTTTCCATACTTTTATTACTTGACATGTCATCCGACACCTCCTTTGTTGCCATATCATCCATCCATCATTTTATTGGTCTTCCTCTACTCTTATACCGATCCACATCACATTCATAGGTACTCAAATCAAAATTAATCTAATTATCTGGATCAAAAATGTCACCACATCTTACTAATCATCCACGTCGCTTACACCACAGCCTGGCAACCACAAAGTCAAATACCCACCAAAGTCTGCCAATTCAGCTTAAAAGCGGACTTTAGACGTGACAAGAGGTTGGCATTTACCTTAAACAGAGGATAAGCTTGCAGTCTAGCTAGCAATATTGCCAGAAATTGGAACACTGCCAGTTGGGCGCTTGGCACTTTTTTTTTCCCTTTAAGAATAAGTTCGTTGCTTATCGTTTGGCCGTTTTTCGAATTGGGTAAGTAGGATATGAAGGGGAGTTTTGTTGGTGTAATTTTATTGTTGATATTGTAATCTTCTTTTGGTTTAACTGCGGAAAAAGGAGGTTTGATAATGTATCTAAATAATTAAATATAGGTACAGTTAATACTCTATTTATTATTAAACGACTACCCAAAAAATTAGTGATGCTTTTAGGGTTCATGTATGTATTTTTGTGTTTCTCTATTCCACCATAACTTAACTATGCGGAGAATGTTTACATAGCCCGGGTAACATGGGCTGTCAGTTCAAGTCAGTTCGATGGATAATTTCTTTGCAGATCCCCTGACTGCAATAAAAAATTGTTTCTCAGTTTTTCATTATTTAATTTGAATGGCCATGGCATAATCTACCCAATTTTGTAATGCAGTGGTTGTAAGCCCGAGATTAAAGAAACTGCATGTCATGGGTTTTTGCCAAGTGGAATGCCACACTGTATAGATTCAGCGTCAAATTTTGAGCTGAATCATTTTCGGTTACTATTTATCATTGATTTATCATAGTTACAGAAAAAAAGGATAGACTTTCCATTAAGAACGGCTGATTAGGAAGTTAATTTTTTTTTTGTAGATAGTACTCATTATTAAAAAGCTTTTTGGAAATTGTCAAGTAACAGTTTTTTTTTTTTAATTTTTTTTTTTGTATTTTTGGATGTATTAAAAGTGTGCATAATAATTGTTGCTGTATTATAATACCAAAAACAGCGGGGCGGTTAGGTTTGTAGGGTACCGAACACGTAACTAGGAAAACTTGGATGCAAGAGCGAGCGAAGCGAGCTCGGGACTTGGGGCACCCCGACACGGACAGGTTAGGTTAGAAGGGGATGGCGGGGTCGAATGAGCGAGCGAAGCGAGCGAATAGACCCCGCCATCCCCTTCGTGGTTATTTTTTTTAAAAACCACCCAGAAGTAGGAGCCCCGCGAAGCGGGGCTCCGTCGACTGGGTTCCAAAAAATGAATTTTTCTCAAGAATGGTGCGTCGCCTTTACATAGGAGTGATGCCAGAGCACAGTGGGCACCCCCCTCACCTTTCCCCTGTCAAAAGGTGCAAAATTTTGACCTTTTTCGCGTTTTAGCGCTGTTCTAACCTCAAAACTTTAACCATGGATATCTCCATAACCATGAGGCTCCGGGATTTGGGGGTGGTACTAGGGGGTAGCCCTCTTCCCCCCCTCCCACCCCCCCAATCCCCGCCTTAAAAAGCGACCGTTCTTAATGGAAATTTTAACCGAAAAAAATTAACTGCTTTAACAGCTGTATACTCATACAATGTAAACAATAAAATAAAATTGCATTTCACTCCACGCACAAACCAAACAAAATATAATTACGTCTAGAAAACTGCACTGCAAGGAAACAGAAAATGAGAAAAAAAAACACCCTCTTGATTGAACTACTATAAAAACAATTGAAAACAATACCGCTCCTTGCAAGAGCCTCTAGGGATTACAACGAAGCATTTGATAGTAGTAACGGTAGACTGTCCCCGGAGAACTTATCACAACATTGAGGTAATTGAGAAGAGGGGAAAGGTTACTGTTCCGAGTATAGTTGGAAAGGAATGATTGCAAGGGTATGTATTATATTTATAGCTTGCTTCATCGTAACGGAAGATTTTTTGGTTTTGGAATAGTGCGAAGTGTTAATAGAGTAAAGCGTATATCAAGCTACTACGATCTGTCAAATAATAATTATTAATGGATTTCAACTTTAGCGCTAAAGCATTTGATTAGGCTCAAGGATTTTAAGAAGAATTATTTTACAGTTTCGGGCAGTTTGGTGTGCGGGCTGTCGTCTGTTCATCAAATTATGAAACACTGCACAAAAATGATTTTTAAGATTTCAATTTAATTTTTAGTGTGAAATATTACGGTTTTTTACCTATTGAATTTTTAAATCGCAGATTTTTGTGTCTAAATAAATGTCCAGAAATTATTTGGTCTTTAACAACCTCGCATGATGTACCTACAACAACAGGTTTTAGTAACATGGTTTTTAATTGTACCTTATAATGTCCTCCTCCAGCCTTTATCTCACATTTTAGAACGATACGCCTTTTTCTGCGATCCGTCTTAATAAACCATCTTATCAGAGCTCATTCCTCTCTTAGCCGCAATTAACTGTTACATTACATGTAGACATCTGAGAAATTTGTTTGACATCAATCAATCAACTTGGCTCTAAATGAGTCACAGCTAGAAATAGACCTTCTGCTACCTACTGAAATAACAACAATTTTACGTCATCTGTATTCAGTCCATTTGCCATGCCGTCTTTTCTCATCATACGTCATGACGTTCCATGTAAAATACTATATTCAGCTGGTATTCAGCTTCATCCTGTTAGACTGTAAGCCGGCCCCAACATAGGTGGAAAACGACTAGGCAGGTGATGATGATGTGTGCCATAACAGCAAAAGACTAGACGACAGTGACATTCTATCGGCTGCAATGATGATGTATAAGCAGCCTATTATAATGTTCCTTCTAGTAATCCACAGGCCTTCTCTCCATGTAATGTAGGTGTATGTACTAGGTGTACTATTAGATACACCTCACCCTCACCCTTCGTGTATTACAAGTTTGATGTTAAATTACTACAAATTTACCAGAAACACACAAAAAAAAACAAAGCAAATAAAATGCCATTCCCTATGAACCCCAAATCTAAGCACGGCAGTGCAAAAGCCAAGTTCGACGATAAAAAAATAAACATATCACCACCAATTAAAATGTTAACTTAGACCCGTATTTAACTCTCATCCATTTCGGAATCCGACACGAAACTAAAAGATTTGTATGTCTGTAATTAATTATATGGCCTCAAGACATCTAAAATGCTATTTTAATTATTGTTCTTTGAAACTTGGAGCATATTTTATGCGTAAATGTTAAGTTAGCTTTTTAGAGTTCTTGTGTTTGAGTTTCTTCGATATATTCTTTCAAAGAACTGATGTTGATTTTGCGGTTCGCTATTTTTAACCAACTATAAAAAAATACTTCTATAGGGAGAATCGGATAATGACGTCACACGTGTTCAGGGTCGGTAGGGTTTACCTATGCTACCAATTCCGGTTTTCATTCTTATCTTGAACTAGGTGCAGCAGCTCTTTCACGGGTTTTTATATTTTAGCACGGAACTCTAATCCTTTTTCTAAAGAAAAACACCTCCAAGTTCCTTCTCATCAGCTACATATTTGCCAATAAAAATCCCGTCATAATCACTTGAGTCGGAACAAACAGGCATACAGACAAAATAGTTGTTTTGAAATTACCAACAGACACTTAAAATTTTAAAGTGATGTATCCATGTATACAAGATAAACATGCACATTCTCCAGTGCCCATCATTTGACTTGATGACTTTTATTTACATATAAATAAATCTTGAATTGGTTATAACGTGTTACCAAAGAATAACTGATTGTCAAAGGTTGAATAAGATTATAAACGGTTATTAATCTTTTAAAGGTATTCGTAAACTAATTTATCTTTGGAACTTGATGACAATTTATGAATAGCCATGTAGTTCATGAACACGCATGTTAACTAAACTTTAAGAATTTGGTTAGGTAGGTATCCAACCTTGAGTTCAAGAGCGTCAATGAAAGAATAGATTCTCATCATCATTTGGCTAGCCTTTTTCCAACTGTGTTTGAGTCAGCTCCCAGTATAATCAGAAGCAGCTGAATACCAGTATTTTACTATACCCTTGATAAGACTGATCCGCAGCTCGGACGGGTAAATCGACGACCATATTTGACTTTTACACACGCCTTAGGGCCTCATAATTAAATTAACAAATTCTGTTTTAAGTATCAATATAAATAAATGTATTTTTACATAAATTTAATAAACGCTGCGCTTTAATCAGCATCAATTCCTATTAATAGGATTATCCAAACTGTCTATCGAGATTAAAATATTACGTCAGTTTACGGATTAAAAATGTATCAAAAACTAATCCTCGCAGAGCTGAGCTTAATAAAGTAGATTTAATTAAAATTAAAATAAATAACAAGATTCTTTATTTTTGGAACAATAAAAGAAGAACCTTATACGCAAAACCTTTTTTTTTTTGTCATCCTGCTAGAGGAGATCGCGGGATGAGTTGGAGGACTCCTTCTCAGTTTTGCTTATCGCACTAGATCACGAAAAGTGGGAGGATAGTACGGAGGCCTTTACCCTGTAGTGGGACAATAAAGGCTTAGAATTGTTTTTTTTTTGTAAGAAATATTTAAAAATGTGCAAAATTTGTTGAAAAATAAATACAGGAAATAACAATTTTTTTTTGTCAACTTAAAATCTTGAAACAACCTAGTGGGATGCTAATACCACTAGATTAGGTAGTTTGTTTCAAGATTTGAAGTCATGAAACTCATGCTGCCATGATTTCATGACCAGTGCCCCTGCGTCCCCTGTATAAGCATTGGACATATCGTTTTATCACCATCAGTGTTGCTTTTCCCAAACGGGTAATAATAATTATTACCCAACACTAGATGGGTACTTAGTATTAGGTAATAGTTAGTAAGGTAGGTAAGTTTAACCTTTGGTAAGTCTGGTTCTCAGACTTTTGGGCCACTAACTATCTGACAACCAGTCTTACCAAAGGTTATTGTACTCATTGGGTTATGGAGGTCATATAGGCAGTCACTCCTTGCAAAATACTTGTATTCAGCTGTTTCCGGTTTTACTAGAAGTCGACCCCAAAATAGTTGGAAAAAGGTTAGGTAGAATTTTGTACTGCACAACTAACATTCATTCTTCAACTCTCCTAATCACTCGACACGTCTAAACAGTCCTCTCAAGTTCTCAACTAATCTTATACTAGTAAAACACCATAAAAATCGTAAATTCCCAGGTAAACTTACTGTAGTATGCCTACACGGGTCACTTGTCACAAATTATGTCCCGGCCCAGAACTTTATCAATGACTTCGATCTACTGTTAGATTGTTTCTCCTTTATGATTTTTTAAGCGGATTAAATGACCATTTTCTCAAGTTCTTCGTTAAGGGGAAGTGCTTCATTTTGTTTTTCTAAATTAAAAGTTCGAAGGGCAACGGTGTTTGATTCTAAACTAAATGGAAGAGATTGTTACAAATATTTTAGTATGTTCTGTAGAATAGACTGCCTCATAGGTCTAGTGGTCGCAATTCTGACTGTTAAACCTTAGGTCCTGGGTTTTATTTCCGAGTCGGGCAAAGTTTTACTGGGTTTTTCCATTAGGAATTGCTTAGAAGCAGCCACAGAGGCTAGATTTGAGGCAAACATAACTGGCAAAATGTGATATACAATTAGATACACCTCTGCCTAACGCTTTGAGACTAAAGACGTGATTTTATGTGATGTAAAATAATAACACCTTATTATCCAAGACAACCTGTAAATCTAGTCGTTCACATAAAACAATGGATCCACAAGAAAATACGACAACTGCTTAATCTGCCGTACAGGTTGATCTACGCAGTAGCTATATAGCCGTAAGGTAGACACAATTATCATAAATACACATATTATGTACCGATGTGATATCTTAGTATATCAGCTATAATAGGCAGGTAGGTACTACACTCACACACAGTTTGCCTAGAGGGTATATGCTTCCGGCATTTAAAAATATCATGATTACTATTCATCTATTTACTGTCGTTGTGTTTTTCCGTTCGTGAGTGATAGTTAATACATAGTTTGTTTAATATCACCATCATCATTATCTGCCTGCCTTTTTACCCGACTGCGGCGAAGCCCAAAAGGAGGGTTATGTGTTTCACGTGTATGTATTTCCAACTATGCTGAGGTTGACTTCCAGTCTAAGAGCTCATACGCCTTATTATAGACACAATTATAAAGTCATTGTTATAAATCTCCTGGAGATTTATTAGCGGACGGGAGGTTATCCAGATGCAGCTGAATATCAGTAACGTGGAGCGATTACCTCCAAAACGGTGAAGGAAAACATCGTGAAGTAACGCATGTCTTAGAACCAATAATTTAAAACAACTATGACATCTACCAACCCGCACACTGGGCCCGCGTGGTGGATTAGAGCCCATCCCTCTCCTAGAGAGAAGGCCTGAGTCCCTGCAGTGAGAACATTATAGACTGATGATGATGATTGCCTATCTGACCTCCAAAATCCAGTACCCTGGGTAAAACGATACCCTATGGAATGGTTGTTGTTACCTGTAATCACTAACCTAGGATGGTCCGTGACCACCCATTCCATATCGAGTTTCCATCGGGCCTCGGCAAGCACGTTGTGTCGTTGGTACTGGCTGTCATTTATCGGCAGTCACTCCATGTCAAATACTGGCAGTCAGCTAATTCCCGAAAAGCTAGAAACCGACACTAATACAGTTCAGAAAAGACTTGTCAGATTAAGATGATGAAATCGCGTTCCATTTATTTTCAAAATTCACTAACGATGCTCAGATGTTTTGGTACAATAAAATCCTTGTCCTTGTGACTGTAGCTTCCTATTGTGTCAGAAATTGTGTGGTATGAAGGCTTGTGAAGGCAACATAATTGTGTAGTGTCCCTTGACAATCGAGGTGTCATGAGTCAGCATATTCTTGTAATATGTCCGGTTTCAGGAAGTAGCTGCCTGTTGGGACTTTTTGTAGTGAGTAGTAAGTATGTCTATTTCATAATTTTGGAAAAACTGTTTTATTATCAAAAATATATATGTATAAAAACAGCTCTTTAGGCTTGAATGACTTTGCCGGATTGCCGCCGTGGGATCTGGAGGCGATGGTCCTCGCGCGCCTACATGAGTGGCGCGCGGAGGCGCTACACCGGGGGGTCACTCTGCTGCCGCGGCACATTGCTGCGCGGCGGACAGACCTCCGGTGCGATCTCATGGCGGCATGGAGACAGCGACTGTCGCAACCCCGTGCAGGGCACGCCACGATAGTGGCGGTAAGTCCCCTCTTTGAGGAGTGGCTAGAGAGGAGCCACGGCGCCCTCACCTTCCGTCTGACGCAGGTCCTCACCGGACACGGATGTTTCGGGAGGTACCTGCACCGAATCAGGCGGGAGGAAACGCCCGGATGCTTCCACTGCGAGGATCGACCAGAGGACACGGTGGAGCACACTGTGGAGGTGTGCCCTGCTTGGGCGGAGCCCCGCCGTGTTCTCGTAGCGGCGATCGGCGGCGGCGACCTCTCGCGTCCGGCCCTGGTGCAAGCCATGGTCCGGGGCGAGGAGGAATGGGACGCCGTCGCCTCCTTCTGCGAAGCAGTGATGCTAGCGAAGGAGGTGGCGGAACGAGAGAGGGAGAGAACCTCTCAACGTCCCAGCCGCCGCGGAAGGCGCGGAAGGCGCTCCGGGCGTCGGGGGCCACGTGATGGCTTCCGGCCACCGTAGACGCGGGCCTGTGGACGGTGAGTACCCTGGTAGCATTTTTTGTTGGCATTTAGTTGGGCCACATACCTCTGGTTAGTTGGCAAATGCATACAATTGGCGGGCAGTTTGCGGGTTGGGCCCAAAACTGATGGCCTACGTGAATTTGCCTACGAAGGCCCAACTTGCGATGGGGCCAACGTGCATTGCCCTACGGAGACCCGAGGAAAACGTGTTATGGGTAGGCCCAACGACACATAATACATGTAGGCAAGCGGTTGTATGTTTGTTGGTTCTATAGCTGGTTTCATAGCGACGCGTCTCGCCAGCGCCGACCGTACGCGCGTCGCTGAACATGAACCTTATCAGCTTCATAATAAGGTTGGTTTTTGCGATGTTTTGAAAAACCAACCTTATTTTGAAGCCGATAATGTTCATGCGCAGCGACGTGCGTGCGGCCGGCGCTGGCAAGCCGCGTCGCTCTGAAACCAGCCCTATAGGCCAACCCAGACGACGACATCATACAAAAGTCACTCATATTGTGCCCAAACAGTCGTCTCTCTTTTGCACTTTGACGTGATGAGTACATGAGAGGACGTTGTGTCGTCTGCGTTGACCTACCTATTATACTTTGTGCTAACTGAAATTAAATGAAATACAAATTATGATAAGTAATTGAATATTTATTTATTGTTATATTATGTTATTGACAAAATAAAGACAAATTTTACACAATTTGGAGACAGTAGCTCTGCAGTAAAACGATACACACCGTACCTACTATGATACATTGCTAAAGTACCTACCTACTTTTACAAAGTTACACTTTGCAGCTAAGTTGTTGTCAAAGATTCGTTCAAGGATTCTTCTTGTGATAGGACCAGTTTTGTTCCCACCAATGTAGGATAAGTAAGTAGTTTATCTGCAACAAACACAACACAACCCATTATAGTAAGACAACAAATACTTATGCAATGCCAGTAAGGATAAATTATTTACAAATTTTTGTTAGGTTATGTGCGAATCAACTTGAGACCGGGCCGATGATTCAATTTCAATTTATGTTGTGCAAAATGATGCGTCGTAGTATTTTTTTTAGCTAGAGATTTGCACGAAATTTATTAAGAACAAAATAAGATAGTTAGTACCTATTTCATAAATAATAGCATCTTAGTCCCAGGTCTCAAGGTAATTCGCACGGGTTCTAAGTAGATAAATAACTAGGTACTTATGAAAAACTTACTTACCCGTTTCGTAAAATAAACGTTTTACAGGACATAATGTCCACGTTATCCTATTTGGAGGCCACATGCAATGCGTCTTCCGTGGCGTCATCCAGTTTTCACGCACCACACCGAGTTCCCCACCGTAACCATCTTCGTCGTCAAATTCCACAACTTTAAACATTTTTATCACTGCCTGTCAGGCTAATATTTTATATTTTTAAATAAAACAAATACTCCGCAGCCGCAAGCGCACCCGGCACCGCACAAATGAAATAACAAACTGCAAGATGGCGGGCGGGCCGGGCGACGAGTGCCGCCGCCCGCCCCCCGCGCACCCCGATACCACCCCGTAGGAGCAGCAAGTAACAGGGCCATTGAAGGGTATCTAAGTTGGACCGATGTTGTTATCATAACTTAAATCCCTACAAAAATCTCCCAACAGTAGGAATAGAAGCAGCAGGCCCGTCGTTAGTTGGCCCAATGTTGTTTTAATAACATAAATCCCTACAAAAATCACCCAACAGTAAGAATAGTAACAGCAGGCCCGTCGTTGGCTCTACGTAGGGCAAATAGTGCATGTTTAAGACAATGGGCCTATTTTAAGTTTAGGTTGGCGGAATAACTAACCGTCTGCCAATACATTCCCAACTGTTGGCGTATGGAAGCCAACGGCAATTGCTACTAGGGTAATGGGCTAGCTCGCCGTCCGGCCGTCGTCATGACGGCAACAGAACGTGTCGGCGGCGCGTTCGTGTTCCACGCGCGCCTCAAAGAGATGTCAGCAAGGAGGGGTCCGCAAGGGCCGACGCCCGTCGGGGCCGCGGTATTTTGTACTAGATTACGTGGCCTCGGCACAAGGGCAAAGTAGGAACATGGGTTCGGTTTTTAGTCAGTAGAAGTCTGACACTCCCCTTCGCTCTGCCCAAGAGCGGGGGGGTCATTCGATGATTTTCCACCCACCAAAAAAAAAAAAAAAGGCTTGAATGACTGTCGTCTCCTGTAGCTACTGTCAACTCAGACTTGACGGTTAAAATCCATATGGTGAATCAGAAGGAATTCTGATAATGCAAACACACATAACAAATCCAGACCCTCCGTGGCGGCTACTGAGGTATTCCTGATGTATATTCCCAATAAGAATTTTCCCGACTCCGGAATCAAACCCACGACATCCTGCTCAGTAGGCGCAATTGCGACCACTAGGCTATCGTGACAATGCTGATAAGATTTCAAAAGAAGTCCAATAAAAGTGATGACCTATCGATTTTAGTCTCAAGTCAAGTGCCCCCTATCCTAAGAGTATTACAATTCCCCTTAAGTGTGTAGTGATCGACATACAAGTTGTTTCGGGCGCCACGGCAGATCGATCAAGTGTCTAATACGCGTTAACGGACTGTGTGCTAAGATACCATCTATTTACCTTGATTGGCTAATGTGTGGATACGGTTGTGTGTGGATGTTGTCGATTTGAGATTCTGCTTTTACCTGTATCATTTATGTTTAGACATCGAAGTATTTATAGCATTGGAGTAGAAATTTGCTCTAGTGTTTCCTTTTTATTTAAGAGCACATTCAATAATATTTTCGTTAATGAATCAAAAAATGGTCAATTTAGACTCATTATAATCATAGTTAAGTCCAAAGACGGTCTTCGGGATATAAAGGCAACTCATGCTTATTGCATCTGTTCAGATTTTGTTGCTGGCATTTTGTTTGTTTGTTTTTGCTTTACGCCATAAGTTAAAAAGCCAGCTGCTTGCTTGAATTTATATATTCTTTTGGGTTCAGCCCAGTTTGAGTGGAAACTAGCATAAGCAAGGAATTTTAAAACTCACCCAATGCGCCAATAGTGTCGTCCGTCGTTTAGGTAAACCTATTTTCTAGTCATAATGCATGTCTATTGCAGTGTTCATACTAGGTATATTGTACGCACTAAACTCAATACAAACACGTCGTTCATGCTACACCAACTCCAAATGAATTGGGCTAAAGGTAAGAGAATTATGTTGAACTAAACTGTGCTCACCACATCCATACTTCTGAGCTCCATGAAAACCGCGGTCGGGTAGCCGCCGACTCGTCGGACTAGTTTGACAAATTATTTTTATTTTCTGTTTGCCCCTCATTTGCGGTCAGCGCGGGACATACGACACTTTACTTCGTAACTTTGAACATATTGACATCGATCTCGACTATTTGGTTTGTCTTATTTTTTTACACGACTGCCCCAAAAAAAAGAGTGTTATTCTGTTTGATGTGTTGAACTGGCTTTTGAACACTTTCACACCATCGTCGTTTTCTTTTCCTTTATTCGTTTTGGGTCTTCTTCTGTAGGTCCCGGCTATCATTTCAAGACCTTTGACAGCCGTTACAGGTAGTCAATGACCCGAAAATTTGACAACCAGTCTTACCATGGGGATTCATATTACCCATTACTAATTGGGTTGTGAAGGTCAGATAGGCAGTCGCTGCAGGCAAGGCTATCAAATACGAACAGAGAGTGATCAGGCCAGGACCAACGGTTTAACGTGCTTTCCGAGCTACTACTGAGTAACCGAATTAAACCCACAATCCCACGGTCAGCAGACGCACTTGCGACCACGAGACCAACGGGGTAGGCTCCATATAAGTAAAGTGGTTCATCATCATCATTTCAGCCAAAAAACGTCCACTGCTGGACATAGGCCTCCCCCAGGTGTCGCCACATTGACCGGTCCCGTGCGTCTCTCATCCAGCGGGTTCCTGCAACCTTGACCAGGTCATCGGTCCACCTAGTGGGAGGCCTTTCAACGCAACGTCGTCCGGTTTGCGGTCGCCATTCCAGAACTTTTCGGTCCCATCGGCCATCCGTTCTGCGAGTAATGTGCCCTGCCCATTGCCACTTAAGTCTGGCGATTCTTCGGGCTACGTCGGTAACCTTGGTTCTCATGCGGATGTCCTCATTTCTGATTCGATCACGCAAGGAAACTCCGAGCATAGCCCTCTCCATTGCCCTTTGGGTGACTTTGAGCTTTCTGATAAGGCCCATTGTGAGCGACCACGTTTCGGTCCCGTATGTAATCACTGGCAACACACACTGGTCATAGACTTTCGTCTTGAGACACTGCAGGGGTAAGTTGGACGAGAAAGTTGAGTAGAGAGTAAAGTTGTTAAACCTTTAATTTGTCTAGACACCCTAAGACTGGTTATTCCAGCCCCCAATGTTATTTAAGAAGAAATAAGACGAAGTTTCGATGAAATTTATAAAATAGCACACTAACACATCATGCAAACTTATTACCAAAACAAAACGGTCGATTTCTTAACATCACACAGCCAAGATACAAACTATCGTTAAACGTTGTACAAACAGCGATGGTATCAAACGTCACGACTGGACCATTAGTCACCACTGTGTACTCGGTGATGGACACGGTAGGAAACTGTCGATTGTATGGTAGGAAAAGTTGGAGATGTAGATGACACAAGATGATATTTTTTATTTTTGAATGACATGGGAAAGTCACACTTATGAAAAAAAAAATGAGAATGCTGATCGGGATTCCGGGTATGGATGGTACTTGAACCCGGTATTTTCGTGTTTTATTTTATTCTTTAACCAACTTCTTAAGAGGAGGATCACCCTCACATGACACCTTTCCATTTAGTAAAGGAAGGTGTCGCGTTAGTTTTGGTAATATTTTTCACATTGATTTGGGTAGTTTATGAGTTATCTTCTGTAATTCATATTATTATAACATTTTTTGTTCTATGACTATGTGGATGATCTTTTAAAAGTTTTAGTAACATCATTCTTTGATTCAAAATTCATTTTGAACGATCAAGATAAGAAGAAAAGGAAGCAGTTACAATAAATATCTATAACTACCGGTGGGCGTATACTAATACAAAATATTAGCTACCGTCATGAGAATATTGATGATATAGCTCAATACAAAGATGTCGTATTATTGCCTGTAGCAGTTGCATGCCCTTGTTTGATATAGGTATCTACCTAAGTCTGAGGAGTTCATGGCTAAGTTAAACAGCAGCCCAGGATGATCTTCAGGTTAAGCTTCGCTTTCCTTGGTTCGTGGATGGTTGAAAACCCGTTACATACCGAGTTTCTTCATGGCCTCGGAAGGCACGCTAAGGTGGTCGCGGTTGTCCTTTTTATCCCATTGGCAATCGTTACAGGTAGCCGGTAGTTCGTGGAGGTCAGATGGCAGTCGTTATATGTAAAATACTGGTATTCAGTTGCATCCGGTGAGATTGAAAGCTAACTCCAATGAATTCGGGTAGGGGCTAGGCAGATGATAATGACGATTTTTTTTTGTATTTGCTTAGATGCAAATACAAAAAAACTTCAAAAACGAAATCACAACAACACCAGTCTATCCACAAGAAAACCACCATAATAGCGCTAGTTTTATGCATAAAATTACTGGCAATGTGCTTGCTAATGAGCAATATAAACTAAGTGCCTTCTCAGCCAGGCGATAAGACGGGAACATATACCGGGATTAAGAAGTCTCGCCACGGTTACTAAAAAGTATGAAAGTATCTTAGTATGGTTATGAAGTTTCTGCCTTGGTGTATGGTAAAAAGGCGTGGTTTTATTACTTAACTAGCTTTTGCCTTTTGAGTGAAAATGACGATTTTCCATACAAACTTTCATCCCCTATTTAACTCCCTTAGGGGTTGAATTTCGAAAAATCCTTCCATGTTCCTTGTCTACATTATAAAAGGAACCTCCGTGCAAAATTTCAGCTTTCTAGGTCTAAGGGTTTGGGCTGGGCGTTAATGAATCAGTCAGTCAGTCAGTCAAGACTTCTCTTTTTATATTACTTAATTAATTAACTCAAATCACGGCTGATGGGATAACCATATTATGATATGGTAGTATGTAGTTTATACTTCGAATGCATCTCGGAAAATGTTTCGAAACAGTTTTATAAGATCTACTATAAACTGCCAAGTTGTAGGTCTCGAGTTAGGCCAAAATACACGCTCATCTGATTTTTCGGAGCCATAATAATATGCGTACTGCATAATTATCACTGGCTCCGGTCCAGAAAAACATCGTGAGGAAACCTGTGCCTGAAAAATATTTCTTTACGGTATAATGAAGCCAAGTCAGAGACCCAAAGGCAAAAGGAAAAAGAACTTAACTTAACTTCTTAACTCTCATACCAAGTTATTCACTAACCACACAATAAAGAAGAATAAGATCCATGTTTGCTTTGCACTTTGCTAGAACTGGGAAGGGAATTGAACCCAGGACCTCAACTTTAGACTGACCCCTGAGCAATAGTGCTTGCGACAATAGTGTGTCGCGATTTATATAGAACTTGAAACCATATACATTTAGGAAGTCTTCAGCCTTCACAGACTTTTGATTAATTTCTCGTAGACAAATCATTTATTGCTATAATAGTTTCTGTCTGGTAGTTTAATAACAAAATTCTAATAAATATTGCATTTTTAAAGAGACATCTCGGTTTGGTACCTACAGTAAATCCAAAAATATAGGAGATATCGGTATAAGCTGTCTGGGAATTTGACTAGCATCAGATTTTTTCGTAAATTTTCATCTAAGATCCATTGTTAGGATTCCAAGTAAATACGATGGATTCTCTTGTGGTTTTTCGAATCAACTTTTTAACAAGAAGCCCTACCTGTGCTAAAGTTCACCGAATTCTGCGAATACCGGCTCAAGTTGGTATAGGAAAATGGAAAATAAAATAAATAAAAATATTATGCCCTGTTCACAACCTATAAAGTGATGCGAAGTCCTGCATTGGCGACGAATAGGACGCGACGCGATTCGGTGATCGCGACGAACGCGATCAAATCAACGGCATACCCTGCTTGTGGGCTATGTGGCAGCCTGCGGCGAGACGTGACGTAACGCGTATTTGTTTTGGGGTATGCCGTTGAGTTGATCGCGTGCGTCACGTTCGCAGCATCGTGTCGTATTCGTCGCTTACGCAGGACACCCCGTTAGTACCATCGCAGCGCGGCGACTCGTTGCCTGCCCTAAGGTTCGGTTTCCACCAAAGCGGGAGAGGAGCGGAGACGAGAGAAGATGTGCGGAAACCGGCCAATAGCCGCGTACTGACTGAGCGTGCAGCCTCGGGCGTACACCATGCGACATGATCATTTTCATTTTTTCATTGTTTTCCTCGGGCGAGGCACGTCTTGCCTGACCGACCTCATGAAGAGTACTCGCAAGGCTTCGCAGTCAGTTAGTAGTTCTTTCGTCCTTCCTGTGATTGGCCAAATTTGGCACATCTCCTCTCCACTCTGCTCGTCTCCGCTTAGTGGATACCGGGTCTAAAGGTCGAATCACACAGGAAGCGGGAGCGGGTCCGACGCATCCATCGTGTTGCTGCTGTTATTTGGCTTCACACACAACGCAGGCGCGTGTCGGCAGTGGGTAAGGCACGGGCTATTTGATCATGGAAGTAGTTACTATCTCTATAGTTTTTTATGTGTAAGCTCTAAAAATCTTACTTTTATTTTTGTTAAAATGTATGGAAAAACCGATATTTTTTGTAAAAATACACTAAATCAAAAACGACACGCACCGTGCCCACGTCATTGCAAGTGCATATCGTAGAACACGTGACGTATGACATGACGCAATGCAACAATACTATATTATACAACCGCTCCTGATCGCCCACGCGCTGTTTATGGTTAGCAATGGGCACAGCTCCCGTGCGTCACCTGATATGTGCCCGCCTTTGCAAAAATTACACCCTCGTACTCTCGCTCTCGAAACGTCCCGCGTCTGGCCCACGCTCGACCTCCATGCGCTACCTGTGTACGTTGCAAATAAGCAATACTTACATTGGTTTCCCCCGCAGTAGCTACCACAACACGCGTGTCGCTTGAACGTGTACATTGTGGCCAAGCGTTAAGTCCTTTACAGGAAACGTAATTACATCTTCATTATTATAAATCTAAAGTTTAATCCGGACAATAAACCAGGCAGGAAAGGTAATTAAATACTACGTTGTTTATAGCGTAATTTGTAACTACGTCGTAGCAGCGAGCGAGGCAAATATAGTCTTCACCACTAGCATTTAAAGTTTCGTCAGTTTTGTCGGTTTGGCTTTGTTACATGCAGGGGTGTAATAAAAGGACTTTTGGTGTATCGTCATTACATTGTTTTTTTTTTTTGTGAATTTTCGGAGGTTTCACTACTGCTGATTTTGGGCTTCAGGGTGGGATTCTGGTATTGGAAATGTTATTAGGTTTTTGTGTTACTTTATTAATAGGAGTCCAGAGATTGGAAGTCGGTGTTTGAACTCCTGCTTTCTCTGGTCATGTATGACTGCTACGCCACTAGACAGAGGAGATGATAAAGGTCTTTAAAGTTCCAGTTTTGTATGCACACACTATTGTGCACTATGGCTCTTGTGATACAGGAACTCCTGGTACAAGAGCCGGGGCAACACTGATGTTTGTCAGTAATCACTGTCAATATTGATTTTTAATTTGGCCTGTATTTCTCTCTTCTCTTCTGAATTACCTCCTCAAAAGCTTTTCCACTGCCCGGACCACCAAGGATACTTTTGCAAGGGCTCAAATGTACAGGCATGCGTTTTATTTTGTTAATGTCACAAAGAAGCAAGAAACAAATCCAAGGTCATGTTTGGCAAAGAGGTCAAGGTCTCCAGACACATTATGCGGGCGCGATGGGTACGGCTACGCTTTGCCGGCTGTTCATTTGTGCTGGATGACCGAACAGCCATCTCTCTCACAAATACGCAAACCCTCATCAATGGAATTGATCTGTATTTTACAGAGTGGCAGTTCGTAGTCGAGGGAGTGATTTTACTCTTCGTTTTACTTCTCATGTTTTTTTACTCTTTCACGCAATAACTAGGTACTGAACGGAACGCATTAAGTGGAAATTTGGCATTCAGATAGTTTATAACCTGGATTAAAACGCAGTTTTTTACCCGACTACGGCGAAGCCAAAAGGAAGGGTAATGATTTTGGCAGTCTATGTATGTATGTATGTTCCACCGTAGCACCTAAAATACTGAACGGATTTTAATAAATGAGGTGTCAATAGATTCGTAAGAATAGCCTGGGTGACATAGGCTATTGTGGTATTTCGCTATTCTAAACCACGTATTTTATTTATTTCACTGAGTGAGCTGTAGTGTTCTCATATAATACTTACTTATTTACATTTTACATCATATACTTACACTTCGCATCTATCATACGTTTCATTGGTTTTTGCATTACTATTCTGCGAATCGGTCTAAAACGATTCGTTTTCTTCTAAAATAAATAATATAATAATATAAATTTATTTCATAAAAAAAGGAGATTGTAGTACAGAGGCATACACAAAGTTAGACATAAGTTTGTACCAAGTCAGACACAATCTAGTGAGTGAAGTTCTGCTATTCCTAGCTAGGTTATAGAATAACCTGTATTAAGGAATAACAGTCCCTGACCCTTACAAAAAGTTACAATAAACTAGTACCTACATTTTTTTTTTTTTTTTTTTTAAATATTTCTTTAATACTACAATAATGTTATTAATAGAATATGTTCGGGTTGTGTGTGTGTGTGTAAGTGGAATGTGTGCGTGTGTGTAAGTGGTATGTGAGCGTGTGTGTAAGTGGTATGTGTGAGTGTAGATGTATGTGAGTGAAGGATTGAAAAAGAGAATGTGTGTTTGGTTTGATCATGGTTTGATTGAAGTCAAGTGAGGTAATATTTGATCACAGTCACTGTAGCTTAATGAGATAGTTTTCTGTTTCATTATAGTTTTTATTTTGAAGAAATGAACGTAGAATCCTTTTACAAAATATCTAAAATAAAATAAATAATTTTCATATTTTTCATTGTTATGACATTTACGTCAGGCTGTCAAACTATCAATACTTTTTCTTTAAATTTTCTCTCTTAATTTCTTACTGGCTTAGTCTATGAAGGTTACTTTTGATTTATGTAATTTAAATTCTTTTTATCAATATGTTAGCCCAAATATTATATTTTAAACCTTACATTGCTCAGATATTGTATTTTATAACTTACTATAATTAATTAACACGCTCTCAGAATTCTACGAAAAGGTTTTGGGATTGAATATTGCTGGCTGTTCTGAATACTGGCAAGTTGCATTTCTAAGACGAAGAAGTCACTATTTTAAAATCTGAAAAATGAACTGAAAAAGACAAGCTGTGGATCTATAAAAGCTGAAATGATTTCACACGCGGGACTTCTATTCTGGATCTGATCGAGGAAACATCTCCAATACTCTAAGTTCTACACTGGTTCATTGTTGCTGCTGGTCCTCCTACTCAAGGTGACGCTGATACTGCTGCTGGTCCTCCTACTCAAGGTGACGCTGACACTAAAGAGGACCATCTTAATCACAACCAGAGTGACCTGCACTGCCGTGGAACCATAAAACCAAGGATAACCACAACCGTAAAGTTCTTTAAAACCTCCTCCCTCCTCCCTTCTGAGAGTGTGCTAGGTTAGGTATATTTTATAACTCCTATTGTATTTTTTACTTTTCCCTCAATTATATTAATGTTCAAATCTACTTGAAACCTTTTTATTTCTTCTAAATTCAGTAGAGTCGTTACACTATATAAATATAAATTATTTTTATGACGGAATTTAAATGTCAAAAACTTACCTCAAAAAATAATAAATTGAGATAATCATAACATGTTTGGTATCAAATGAAAGGTCTTGGCGAGCAAAAACCAATATTTTATTCGTAGTTGGGTTTTAGATTTTTAAACTTGTTTATCCCTGTTGTACGATCCTGTGGGATTAAATAATAGAACTCAACAAAGCATAAACTAGAACTAAATAATTTTCGCCATGTCGCTCAAACAAAAAAGTGTGTTATGAGTAGCTTTGTACCAAATAAATTAACTAACAGTATCAATTAAATTAGCCCCTTTCATACTAATATAGGTACCTACATAATTATTATAGTAACCTATCCAAAATGTATAGTTATTGGCAGTTATGTGTTTGAGCCGTTTGGGCTTGAAACACTGGGGCCTTGGGGTCCGAGTGCTCACCTAATTTTTAAGGAAATTGCCAAGCGGTTGGTCGACTCTTCACGTGACCAGAGGGCTGGCCTATTCTTTGGCCAAAGAATCAGCATTGCCATCCAACGTGGTAATGCTGCCAGCCTTCTGGGCACTTTTCCTGTTGACAGCAATGTGGACTAATTTTTTGATGCCCTGTAATTCTTCTCTTTTTGCTACTTGTATATATTTTAGTTCTGTAAATTGTAGTTTCAAAATGTTAGAAAATAAAGATTTGCTTTTCCCAAGATCAATATTATTATAAGCTGAAGATATTGTACAGACGCTAGCATAATATCAAGCAACTCGAGCTTGATATTATGCTATACTTTAAGTGTTGCAATTAGCCTACAGCCTAGCAGGTGTACCAGGACTTCAGAAGGCAAGATGTTTCCCCCACCTTCGCGTATTCTTCATCATTCATTAGTCAGCCTTTTCCCATCCATATTAGGCCGTTTTCTAGTTTAATTTGCAGATGCTTATAGCAATGCAAAACGGTGAAGGAAAACATCGTGAGGAAACCAGTATATCTTAGAACCAAAAAATTCGAAGACATGTGACATCTACCAATCCGCACTGGGCCCGCGTTGTAGATTATAGCCCATCCCTCTTCTAGAGAGGAGGCCTTAGTCCCTGCAGTGGTAACATTATAGGCTGATGATGATGATGATGATGAGATGTTTATTAGCATATCTGACTTGCAGCACAAGTCCCACCATTCCACCCTCTCTTTCAATTATGACCAGGGTCTATAAACAACTGGAAATCGTTACACTCCGGTGTGACAGCCAGCCAACTTTTGTTAGCAAACCAACGAATTCGAGTGTTAACTTCAACTTTCTAGTTTTAGTCTGGTAACTGTTTATTGGTTTTACTCACGACCAGAATGTTACGGAAGTATTCGTGTTGGTGTAAATTATTTTATTCTATGAAACAATTATGTATGACGTGTTAGCTGGGTGTAAAATTGTATTAAAAATATTTTTATTAATAATTCCCTCTGTTTTGGTTTTTATAATGGATGTTATGTTTTCTGGGAACGAGAAACGAAAACTGGAAAACGGTTTTTCACACTAGGAAATAAAAACATTATATTATTATTTTGTTTACATAATATAGAATATAGAATTTTTTTTTTTTTCTTTTGTGTTCTGCTTTACGGCAATCTGTTTAGAAAACAATAAGCCATTCTTCTGTTTGATTTCTCATCTGTCAATGTTTTATGTTTTTAAGAGTCCCTTTCTTTTTCCCAAAACTCTTTCTCTTTATGCGAATCTGCTGCTCAGACTGGGGATGTCACTTCGCTTCAAACGCATGTGATGCAGGCCGCCATCTCCACTTAGTGCCGCTGCGAGTTCATTCACGTGGCTTGATAGTCTTTTTTGGTATTTCATGCTGTAGAGACTTATTTCCTGCTTAATTGTTCTTATGTTGAGGTCCAGGTACATGTATCTATTACTGATACATTTTGGGATGTTGAACATAGTCCGTAGTACTTTGCTCTGGAACCTTTCAAGGATTTCTATGTTGCTGTTACTGGCTGCACCCCATAACTGGATACCGTATGTCCATATTGGTTTAATGATAGCTTTGTACACCATCATCTTGCTGTAGTTGTTCAACTGAGAATGGGGTCCGGTCAGCCAGTAGAGGCTGCGAAATTTGCTGTCTAGTTGCTTACGTTTGGACCAAATATGTTTTTGCCAAGTAAGTCTCCTGTCAAGGTGGATTCCCAGGTATTTGGCATGATCCTCCTGAGGGATGTCTTGGTTATTTAGTTTTACGGGTGGGCAAGTACCTTTCCTGAGAGTAAAGGTGACATGAGTGGATTTACTTTGGTTGGTTTTTATTCTCCATTGGTTAAGCCATTCTTCAATTTCATTCAGATGTGCTTGCAGTTGAAGTGAAGCAGTTTCTGGGTTAGTACTTGTCGACATCAAGGCAGTATCATCGGCGTAAGTTGCGGTCATTGTGTTTTCATTTGTTGGAAGATCTGCAGTATAGATGAGGTAAAGTATCGGCCCGAGTAGGCTGCCCTGTGGGACCCCTGAGTTAATTTCGTACAGTTCCGAGCACTCGTTCCTGAGTTTAACCTGAAAGGTTCTTTTGTTGAGGTATGATGTAAGAATGTGCAGGAATGAATGAGGAAGCGACTTCTTTACTTTGTACCTGAGGCCATCGTGCCAGACCCTGTCAAATGCCTGGCTAATGTCTAAAAAGACGGCAGAGCAGTACTCACGGTTTTCTAGACACTTCCCGATGATGTCTACCGTGCGATGGACTTGTTCGATTGTACCATGTCTTTCCCTGAATCCGAATTGGTGGCTTGGGATCACTTTATTTAGGTGTTCTTTCATTCTGTTGAGCAGTATCTTTTCCAACAGTTTTCCGGTAACTGGCAGTAGACTTATAGGCCTATACGAGGATGTTTCCTGTTGTGGTTTCCCTGGTTTAGGTACCATCACTACTTGTGCAATCTTCCATTGCGCAGGAAAGTGCGATAGTCGTAGGCAGGCGTTAAAGATTCGTACCAGTGCCATAATTCCCTTGTGTGGTAGGTGTTTTAAGAGCGTTGCATCAATGAGGTCATATCCTGGTGCTTTGCCTTCTTGGAGTTGCCTTATTTCCCGTAGGATTTCCTTGGGGGTTGTGTTTCTCAAAGGCAAACACATTTGTGTAGCTGACTCTAAATACTCTGTTATTGCTTTCGTATGTTCCTTGCAGGAATCTGGTAGAGGTTGGAAAACACGACTAAGGTGTTCGGCGAAGGCTGTAGCCTTTTCCAGGTCGGATCTTGCCCAATTTCCATTATGGCTTCTTATAGGTGGTATTTGAGTTTTAGGCTTTTTGAGGTTTTTGGTGGCTTTCCATAGAGAGTAATTGGTGTCCAGAGTGGGAGACAGAGATGCCAAGTATGTTTGTAAATTATTGTTGATTAAGGTTTTGACTTCGTTTTTTAATTCCTCAGAGCAATTATTGAAGAGTTTTTTATCTCTCGGGTATCTAGTAGTATGCCATATTTTCCGAAGCCTTCGTCGTTCCAGTATTTTTTCTTTTATGTTTTTAGGATAAACATTATGCTTAGGTGGGATTCCTTTGGTCTCTGGTGTTGCTCTATTGGCAGCCCTATGTATGACGATGTTGAATTGCTCAACTTCATTCTCCAGGTCTTCCACATTTTTTATCCCCTTGGTCAAATTGATTTCTGTGTCTACAACACTCTGGTATATTTCCCAATTTGTTCTTTTTATATTATATATTCGTGGAGAGGGTTCAAGAAGCATGACCATGGTGTTGATATTCAGGATAACTGGGGTATGGTCTGAGCTTAAGTCGTCCGACGATTCCGTGCTGATGCAGTTATTGTCAACATTTTTAGTAATAAAAAAGTCTAATAAGTCTGGGATCTTGTTTTTGTCTGTTGGCCAGTAGGTTGGTTTGCTGCTCGTCGCAAGTTCTAGTCTCATTTTTTCCGTTACTCTTATTAGTTGCCGCCCCCTTGGACTAATCAGTCTAGAGCCCCAGTGTGTGTGTTTAGCGTTCCAGTCACCGCCACAGATGAATCTACTGCCCATTTTTAAGAAAAATGCTTCAAAATCTTTATCGGTTATTGTGTGTTTGGGTGGACAGTAGACGGCTGCGATAATTGTATCAATCTTGTTACTTATTACATTTATAGATGTTGCTTGGATTTTTTCAGTACAATACTCTTCCATGGGATAATGCTTGATATTATTTTTTATGATGACTGCTGTGCCACCATGACTATTTCCCGATGGATGGTTAGTTGTGTATACAGTGTAGTTCTTAAATACTATATGAGTTTTAGCGGTGAACCTTGTCTCTGATATAAGAGCAATGTCGATCATTTCTGATTCTAGGTATATTTCAAGTTCTTGACGTCTTTCCGTCAAGCCGTTGGCGTTCCAAGTTATAACTCGGAGGTTGCGTGCAGTCATTTTTTTGTGAGGCTGGTGACTAGTTGAACAATACTGTTCATCATTTTCTCCATCATATTTTCCATCATCGCCATCATTGCCTGTTGCATTTTTTCAAACATATTTTCCAATAGTTGATTAATATTTGTGGATTCAGCGCTGCCCGTTGTCTGTGTTTGCGTTTGAATTTTTGATTTTATAGCTTCTGCATATGTTTTGTTTAGTTTGTGTCCGTTCGGCATTTCAGGGTTCTGTACACCATTTACATTTGTATAAGTAAGGTTTGGAGCTTGTGGTTTTTCTTTTGGCTTTAGTGTAGTTTTGAGAATTTTTTCCTTGTATTGCTTGTAAGTTTTACAGCCCTTATAACTGGCAGGATGCTTCTCCAAACAATTGGCACAGGTGGCATCGGTATCTGGTCTTTTAACGCATGTCTTAGTGGGGTGTTCATCACCACACTTAACGCACCTAAACGGTCTATGGCATTGGTTTTTCGTATGTCCAAATCTTTGACATCTCTTACACTGCAGGATATCTTGGCTCTTTTTCTTGTACGGTGCTTCTATTGTAACCTTCACATTGTTTATGTTTTTGACGTCAAAAACATCTTTGTTGTTGTGTTTTGGTTCAAGGTCCACGTAGAACATAGGCAATGGGTCTTTTGTAGCCCGATGTAAGATGTTGACTACTTGTCTTACTTCATGACCCTTTTCTGATAGCTCTTTTGCTATTTGTGTTGTATCCTCTGTGGAGTGTAGTCCTCGTAGTACGACTCTGTACGCTCTTTCGCTTTTTAGTTGATATGTGTAATGCGATATGTTGTTTTTAATGAAGTTTTCTCTGATGATTTTATACGTTTGTATATCCTTAGGCATGATTTTGATTATGTGGCCTGATCGGAGTGTGGTCATCGTATACGAGGTTATTTCCAGGAACTTGTTCATGGCTTCTTTGAGCGGTGCTACGTTAAGTACTCCTGTGACGAATATCGGTTCTGGTTTGGGTACATATATTTTTTCTTGTATATTAGGGTTGTCAGGTGATTCATCATCTAGTATTTCAAATCTGTTGTGTGTAGGTATTGTTATGTCTGTGTTATTCTTTTGCTTTTTGTTAACTTCATTATTTATTGGGCTTATTTCTTTTCGCTTTGCTCTCTTAGCAGGCGCTCTGTCTTTTTGCCAGTCATCTTGCGAGTCCACCTCTACCTTTTGTTGCTCTGTGTCTGGCGTGTCGGTACTGGATTTTGATCCGCATTGTGTTGAAGGTATTGATGCAATCGAGTTGGCTCTTTGTCTAGTAAATATGCTATTGTGCAGCGTTTGTTGTACCATATTGTTAGAATTATTTAGAGTTTTATTAGTTGTATTCATATTGTTCCCACGAGTAAGGACGAAATAAGTAGTCACTTGAAGGGTGACGCCTATTCCTTCAAGAAGGCTCATACAACAACGTTTGCCAGGTCCGTTGAGGTTGGCGCTAGTAACTTACTACCTGTAAGCCATACATCCTCTCGGCGCGGTGCCCACCTTAGGATTAGGGTGAATTTTTAGAGAGGCTTTCTACCTCATGACGCGGGCGGTGAAGCCAATGCCCCCGGTTCCATAATACTATGGAGTTACGGGTTGTGAAGGTCATTTCCTACCCCCAGCAAGAAATTGCTTGTTAGGCAATCTTAGTCGGGTTAGTAAGCGCCGCCCGAGACTCGGCGTTGTTGCTCGTTTAGCACCACCCGGGGGAGACGTGTAGGGTGGGTCTAGGAAAAGATGGTAAATCCTACGGACGCGAGCAACTTTCCTCCCCCCTATATAGAATCACGCCAGTAATTCACGAAGGGTTAGGTAGAGCCGAAGTGTGTCTAATAGTACACCTACATTTCAGGGGTTATGTTTAAGATCCATATGATAGGGGGCGAGCCTCTTCGTAGGTCGTGGTTCCCAAGTCGAGCAAAGCGCAATAGGGGATCGGACTGGGTCAAAATAATATAATTCTGTTTAGTCCGTAAGTTAGATTATCGAAAAATATTGAATACGTGTTTTTTGTTTTATCAAATCAATAAAAAAATACGTAGATAAAACGCGTCAAAGATCTTGGAATGGGGCTTGAAACGTCACTTGTGTCGTCAAAATGTACTATCTTATGACGTCACACGAGTTTTGGAAGCACTGTATCGTCTTCATTTTAAGTTTAGATGAAAAAAGAAAAAATACGACCATGTCCAATAATTTTTGGAAATCTATCTGACGGACTAATTAGTTTTTTTTCGTCCGATCCCTTAATGAGTTTTTTCATCAGGAAGTTCTCAGTAGCAGCCACGTAGTCTGTATTCGTGCCCGTTTGATGACTCGTCCCCTATTACATTGGAATTAACACGGGATCGAGTATACCTCTGCTCAACCATTCGGGGATTGAAAGCGTGATGTTATGATCAAACCTACTAACCCCCACAAATCACAAACATCAACCCTAAACAACTCAATGCTTATTGACATTGAAATACTTAACAGTTTGTGAACTAGTTTTGTAACATTTCTTCAAGTTAACCCTTTAACTGCTGCAGTCACGAGAAGCACATTATCGTGTGTATAATTGTAAAACAACGGGTTTCGACACGACATGTGTCAATTGAGTTATACACCGTGTAGGTTTAGTAATGACGCGTGCTGCGTTAGGGGCAATGTCAAGGTATAGTATATTTCAATATAAGTGCGGAAAGCCTGTCATTGCAAAGAGTTTCGACAAATGTCTAACCGAGCCGAGGCACAGCCGACGGCGAGGGTTGACAGTCGGAACAAGTTGCAATGACGGTTCCGCACGTGTACTGAACAACTATTTTTAATACAGTTGCGAAAAAATGAAGCAATTTAATAAAATAATAAAACCGTAATTAAACTCGCAAAGAACATTTTTGAAAAATGGCGCCTACTGTGAAAGAATCTAAGCAGAGATTTTTTTTGTTTTCTTTACCCATTCTGGGTAGGCAAAGGGAACTATGCCTATACACTATACAGCCAAGTCTTCAGTAGATTTTTTTTATTGATATGAAATAAAAATGAAATTTAATGAGATCTCATTGAATCAAATAATTAAATCTGATATTGAAACAAATTAGTAGCTTCTTTAGAAATATTTGCATGAATCATAAAAACTTCTATGATTTTATTTAGTAAATACTTCGTGGTTGGTTTTTTTTTAATGGACATTATTTTGACAGTTGGGAAAGAGAACGCACGAGTTCGGGAAAGGTAAAGAAAAAGCACGAGTACGTAATAGCCCCCATCCCGAACGCTATACGTCCCTGCAATACGCCACTTTTTGAGCAACTGTATTAAAAAAAAACTTTATAGAATAACTTCAGAGGTACCTACGTGCAATCGCATTATATGAGAAGGAACATTCTCTTATTCTGATAACATCACACCTGTAATACTCAAAGGGCTACGCAGATGAAACACCCAGGGCGAGGCTTTTGATATCAACCAGGCACAAATTCTAACTCCATGGCTGATGCTGAAAAAATTCTGAAGGAAAAACCCATTGCCCGAACAGGGAATAGATCGCAGTAGTCGCGATTGTGACCACTTGACCCACGAGGCAGTCGGAATACTTTGTAGCACGAATAACTGAATTGGTTTTGTATGTTGAGAATAGAAGAATAAAAGAAAGAAAACACATTTATTCAGCACAGACCATAAGTGCACACAACACACAATAAAATTAACAAAAAATAAATAAAAAATTGAAAAACAAAAAATGCATAAGAGTGTGTGCATCTCATGGCTGCGCCAAATAGGACCAGTTCAGCAAACTGCCGAGCAGCTAGTGCCCGACGCTGGTTTTCAACTGGCCCTGAGATGGTGATAGATTTTTGCGTTGACTTTAGATAGATATTATTATAACCATCATTGTTCTGCCCTTATGGCAATTTATTTGGCATCGGCTCAGTATTCGTCATCTCATCAGACACCATCATTCTCTTCACACAGTCCATCCACCATATCTTTGGACTTTCTCTACTTTTATACCCGTCCACAGTCTCATCAGGTAACTATTATATAGAGAAAACCATTAAGCTATTGCAGTGGAAAAAAGTTCAAGTAAGATTGTATTGGCATGTGATGCTGACCAATGAGACAAAAACCCAAAAAGAAGCAATGGATGTAAATGTAAGTCTTGGCTAGAAGCTGTCTGCTCAGATGACGTTTAATAGAATAGTACGGAAGGAGAAGGCATGCTAGGCAAGGCATGCATAAGAAAAGGCAGTATGCAGGAATTATAATAGAAGAAACTTAAAAATGTCTGCACAAAGTTACAACAGGAATTGAATAAGTGTTGCGATATTTATGTAACATGTTTTCAAACATGTAATCAGACACTAATTCGCCACTATATTTGATGTAAGAAAGTAATTTATAACGCGTTGCGACATAAACATAACACATATGAATTGAGTTATACATACATGTTTAAAACAAACACGTGCCTAGCCTGAGGCTAGAAGTGAAGCGTGTGCATAGTGTGAGCTATAAGTTGTAGTGAAGTATGTTTATTCGAAGAGTTTTGCTTTTCGCTATGATTTTTTTTATTGAAATAAATTATGTATATTAATAACTCGAGAAAACACGAGTATAAAAAATGTTTTATTTTATTGGTAGTAGTAAAAAAATAAGAAAAAAAAACAATGTCTTACATAGCATACATTCTTACTTTCTAAATAGTGTACGCACGTTGCGAATTCAGTCCTTTGTACTATCATCTTAGATTTTGTTACAATATTTTGATTGTAGAGTGTAGTATTTTCACAAGTTTATTATACCTTGTGAAAATATCTTCGCTTTCCTTGTTTATCTGACGTTCAAAAGTGCCTGTAATGTTCTAATTGAAATAAATGTTGTGACATTTGAGCCTCAACAGCAAAAAAGGCACTTGCTGCTTTGCTTTGCTGCACGCTTTTTATAACACGAGCATTGATGAATTTTAACGACAACAATTTATTATAAGCATAGCTTAGCTCGCACTCTACACAGCAAACTTTAGGTAAACTATTTTAATAAAAAAAGAAGTATATTCAAAATAATAACAGAGGTACTATGGAGGCTTTCACAGTTTGTAGTAATTACTGTATTGTTAATATAACTTTCATCTTTGTCTCTACAGTCCGTCTTAATAGGTGATGGATTTGAATATAATTACAATGAGCCATATTTATAAGGATTTGTAGAGGTCGCTGTTCCCTATAGGGGAAAAGACCTTTATGTTTTCACTTTATAATTAATGTTACTTAGAACCTCGATTGAGAGCAGTGGTGGCCCAGTGGTGGCGGTCCCGACTTACGAACAGTGAGTCGTGGGTTCGAACCCCACCAGGCGCATTTTTTTTTTTTTAGCCCGTATTGTCCCACTCCTGAGCAAAGGCCTCCCCCCATTCCTTCCAATTTTTACGATGGTGAGCTTCTTCCCCCAGTTGGTGAGGAAGCCATCCAAGCCAGGCGCATTACTTTGTGTAATTTATTTCATCACCACTGCTCTCAAAACGGTAAAGGAAAAGATCGTGAGGAAACCGGCATGTCTTAGAACCAAAAAAATCGAAGACATGTGACATCTGCCAACCCGCACTGGGCCCGCGTGGTGGAATATAGCCCATCCCTCTCCTAGAGAGGAGGCCTGACCCAACTAGCAAAAATATGTCGTGTAGTAGTCGCGGCAACGCAAATTATTCAGCATTTTGGCTCCTAATAGAAGTCGTATAAACGTAATGAAAACGTTTATACAACGCGATTTGGGCCCATTATATTCAGCAATTCAGTCACATAGACATCGTATAAAAGCAACTTATTCAGCTAAATCGTCACGTAATTGTCGCCGGAGTGACTGTTACAAGCTTAAGTTGCGCTATAACTGTAACTTATATGACTTTAATATGTCATGTTTATTTAATCAAGTGCGTCGTCGTGTTGTGTTTTAAAAATTATAAAAAATTATAATACATCGGTAAGTACAATTTATTTAGCAGACATGTTAATTTGTAGGTTGCACCAAATGTAGGTTCGTAAACTCACGCATAGGTTTGCTAAGTATTGCGAAGGTAAGTTTTCTGATGAAATATACTAGGTTATATCATAAATATTTAACGCCCCCCTTTAATTCTTAGTAATATGAATATAATAACAAATATTTTTATATCAATATTCATTTGTACACCATTTTTACTGCTAACAGGCGGTATAATAGCTTCTTATACAGAAAATTAGCAGTTTAACCGCCATGATACCACGCTTATTATATTTTAGGGTTCCTTAGACCTTCTTAATAAATTATACGACATTTTAGGCTTGTAATAGTCGTATAAATGTACAACTTATACAACATAATAGCAGTATAAAAGCAACGACGTTGCTTTTACTCGACTTGTCACAAGAAAGCTATATATTATGCTTTTATTCGACATAATAGTCGTATACTAGCGACTTATTCAGCAAAATCTTATATGACACTTTAGTCATATAAGGATGCTGAGTAAACGTTTACTCAGCATCATTATGTGACCAAAATGCTGAATAACTAAAATGCTACATATGATGCTTTTATACGACACGTGCTGAATAATTCACACTTACTCGACTTTTATAACACCGAATAGCTGAATAAACTCAACCTTATATGACTAATTTGCTTGTTGGGGAGTCCCTGCACTGGGAACATTATAGGCTGATGATGATGATGATGAGAACCTCGATTTCTGTTCTTGAATTCGTGTGCGTATTGTATAATTATCACTTGCTTCGATGAAAGAAAACATCGTGAGGAAACCAACATGCCTTTTGATGACATTTAAAGCCCAGACACAAGTCCATGGTTGGCATACAAACTCAGACACCAGGTTAGGCGCTAGCCACACGATAAATGTAAATTAATGCTAATTTTATTGTAAAAATAAACAAACACCATTTTAATTGACGCACGACACGGTTGGCGCAGTGGCTGAGCGATTGGACTGCTGCGCTGCGTGTCGCGGGTTCGATCCCCGCACGGAACAAATATTTGTATGGCCTACAGGTAGTTGTTTTGGGTCTGGGTGTTTGTGTATGTGAGTTTAACTGTTTGTAAACGCACCCACGATACAGGAGAAAGTCCTAGTGTGGGGCAACGTTTTTTTTTTTAAAAGAAAAGAAATTAAAAAGAATTCATTTCACATGGTCCATCTTTATGCCATCCAAAACATATATAAATCACTATCAAAAATTAGCATCACAAACTACCAATTAATTCCATTTCATCCCGTACCTAATGGACTGATAAAACACTAATAAAAACTGCTCATTAACGTTAAAACTAATTAACAATCAGTAAGTTTTGGAGTTAAGTCCTAAATGATAATAGGGCCGTCCTCAATTACACCCGATGCGCCTAACGTGGTGAGCGCACGCGACGCATTCCGTATCGCTAACTGTAGTGTGGTTAGGGATGCCACGGGGGAACTTGTAACGGGTTGATTTTGGATGAAACTCAGATTGTTTTTAGTAAGAGCCACTGAGTCTGGGTTGTTGCCCCCCAGCACCCCTAACAAAGCACCCTGTTACATGGGATTAAAAAAAAAAGTGATACAAAATTCACCATCAGTGACAATAAAATAAAAATACATTCATCATTAATCTGCTCATCCCTTTTCCACCTGGTTGGAGTTGGCTTCCAGTTTTACCGGATGCAGCTGAATGTCAATATTTGACATAGAGTGACTATCTATCTGACTTCTACAACCCAGTTAGTACTGGGAATACTTCGTAAGACTGGATGTCTGACTTTCGGGGCTTCAGGCATTGACTACATGTACGACTGTCAAATATCTACAGATCACAGTCGGGCCCAAAGACTCAACGTGCTTTCCGAGTCACGGAGAAAACTCAATATGTAATGGGTGGCCATCCATCCCCGACCTTACCTAGGCAAACACGGCTTAACCTTCCCAACAAACATTATGGCTGCAAATAGAGCTTACTTTAGAACCTAAAGTGTTATGAAGGTAGTGTTGTAGCTGCAATTATAGTTTCTGACGACAAAAGAGTGTTAGTAATAAAAAATAACGCTTATAGTGATAAAGCAAGTTTATAAGAGCAATGTATGGAGGTTAAACGAGTAGAGCAGCGATTATTATCTCTACAATACAGACCAAAGCTGCTGAGTTATAGCTTTGAGCGAATCTTACGACTATCAGATCCATATAAGAAATTAACATTCACTATTAACTTCTAAAGTTCTAAGCAAGCTACCACAAACTCTTTCGGAGCGCTGAGAGTTGCACAAAAAGAGCAATTAACGCTACTAGCTCTAGAATGGTGTTCATTAAATCTTTTACAACATCAAACCCCTAAAGGGGTACAAAACTCCCTTGTATAGTTTAGGGCTGAATAGTAGAGATATTTCACCCTATTATTAGAACTTATAGTGTCAAGTATGGCCTCCATATTATTTAAGGTTGAATTATTGGGTTTGTTACCACTTTAGTACCTCCCCTAATTGGTAAGCATAAAATGGCGTCGCAACATAGTCTTGCTTGAAGACGAGGGTTCCGTATGTAATGGAAGTGATATCGCAACTGCAAGTTTTGATATTTCCGAAGAGGACCGCTGTTATTACTCATTGAGTAATAAAAATAAATGGCGGAGTTGAGTGCAAAAATTTTAACTCATTGTTAGTGGAAACTGAAGCGGAATTTTCATTGCGAAGGTAAGTAAACTGTGAATATGTGTATATATTATTGGCAAATAATTGATTGTTTGCTTCACATGGAGCAAAATATGTTTGTACTAAATGTGTAACAAAACTTTGCCTATTGGCTTAAAAGTGTCATGACGTGTACTAGTCGACTCGTGGGTAGGCTAGGTACTGGTTTTGAGAAATGACTACGGATCCCCAAATTCATGCGCCCACCATTTTAAGAATTAAAAACAGTTAAACGTACGAAACGAATACTTAACACAATGAAGGTATTTATTTTTCTAGCGTTCTAATACCATGGTCATGACACTTTTAAGTCAATAGGCAAAGTTTTGTTACATATTTAGTACAAAAATGTTTTGCTCGATGTGAAGCAAAAAAATCTTTTTTGTTAAATACACAACAAAGAGTGGGCCCATCAATTATTTGCCAATAATATATACACATATTCACAGTTTACTTACATTCGCAATGAAAATTCCCCTTCAGTTTCCACTAACAATGAGTTAAAATTTTTGCACTCAACTCCGCCATTTATTTTTGTAAACGCACAATGTTTGTTTTTTTATTAAGAGAACAACATTATAGAAACATCATACCGCTTATAATAGCCGGCTGCGGCAAAAAGTAAAAAATTATATCCTTAGACGTTAAAATTTCCTATTGTAGATCTATACTGCAGTTCAAGGTGTTACAATTTACCTTATTGCCACCCTCTAACCGCTCAAATAGTAAGTAAGATACATCATAGATCTAGTATACCCCTTACGGAGTTTATATTCATACATTTGCTCCCTATATAGAGCTCAAAGTGTCAGTAAGCAGTATGTAGCTCTACCATACCGCTTAAGGAGTCACTAGCCACTAACATACCACTCTTACAGCGTTTTATGTCTCAGTTAGCGCTACTGTACCTCCACAATTGCTCTACTATATCTCTTAATGTCATTCTGTAACTCCACTACATCGCCATAGCGGAACCTAAGACCATAAGAATTTGTGCCCATTCCAGGGGTATAGTAAAGTTATAGCTCGCTATAACTCCCATGTGATAGCACTTATTGATGACCTTAGGATCTGTTTAGCTCTTTTATATATCTATTCTATCTCTTATATTAGCGCCTAATGTTAGTTGGGTTAAGATCGAACAGAGTGGATAGTATTATTTAGCCACGAGCTCTTGAAAAGCATTCAGTAATCAAGTTTCATTGTCCTAATATTTAGTCTTAACTGTAACGATCCAATAGATACAATCTCACGCTTGTAGCCCGAAACGTTAGGCAGAGCTGGTGTACCTAACCCCGTCGGGGCCGCGGATTTTTGTACTAGATAACGTGGCCTCGGCGCAAGGGCAAAGAAGGAACATGGGTTCGGTTTTTAGTCAGTAGAAGTCTGACACTCCCCTTCGCTCTGCCCAAGAGCGGGGGGGGGTCATTTGATGGTTTTCCACCCACCAAAAAAAAAGAAAAGTGGTGTACCTAATAGTACACCCTTACTTCATCAGTTAGAAACTAGTCCTTAAAAATCTCCTATAACCAACCGCAATTTTTCAACACGCACAACCGTTGTTAAAAACAAGTCTCCACTGGCAGCCCTAACCGCATGTCGTACATAATGGCATTTACCCGACCCGTACACTTTTGTTTCTCCCACGAAACCAAGCAGAGCATGGAACCTTCTACTAGCTTTTTTAAGCGGTTTGTACAACGAATGGGTTGAGTTTGGATGTGGTATTATTTGAATTTGAGAGCAGTGTGGGCCCCGACTTATGGTAAGTCAGTGAGTTAACAGTAAGTCGTGGGTTCGAACCCAGGCATGCGCATTACATTGTGTAATTTATTTCATCACCACGTGCTGCTCTCAAAACGGTGAAGGAAAACATTACCTATGAGAAAACCAGCATGTCTTAGAACCAAAAAAAATATTCGAAGACATGTGAATCTACCAATACGCACTGGGCCCGCGTGGTGGATTATAGCCCATCAATCTCCTAGAGAAGACGCCTGAGTTCCTACAGTGGGAACATTATAGGCTGATGATGATGATACTGCCATCGTGGTCGCAAGATCGACTGCTGATCATGAGGTCCTGATGGTTACGATTCCTGGGTTGGGCAATTTAGCCATCAAGAACTTCTCGGTAACAGCCACGGAGTCTAGATTTGTGCCCGATTGATGGCAATAAGCTTTCCCGGTATTATATTGGACTTAAACATAACTGGCGAAATGTGAGTGTACACACGGCTACACATCAAGCTATACAAAACCAGTTAATCTTGGCCTCACTTTACTAGATCTTTTCGCACAATGAACGATCAGATTATACTGGTTTTGTACAGCTTGATGTGTAGCCGTGTGTACTATAGGTACACCTCTGCCTAACTCTTTGGGGATTATTTACGTAGATAATGAAATCATATCAAGTTAGGTATATCTTTTCATACTTAAAGTAAAAGCGGTTTATTAGATTTCAGCTCTACCCGTAGGGGCTGCAGGTTGTTTGAAAGAGAAACCGCGGCCACAAAGGGCTAAGAACGAACATGGGTGGTTTTAGTCAGTAGAAGTCTGACACTCCCTACCGCTTTGCCCAGAGCGGGAGGAGTCATTTGATAATTTCCCACACTCCAAAAAAAAAAAAGCTCTACACTTTGCAACAAGATTTTAAGAAGCTTTTCAGTTATTGGTGTTTCTTAGAAGTAAATTTTATTTTTTGTTAATAAGTTTTTACAAGAAACCATAAATCCCTCTCAATCTGCGGCAACAAATTATTTGTGATCAAAGAAATATCAGTTTCTGACCCAGACATATCCGTTAGCTGTCATCTTAGTGTCCACCGCCTTCCTTGTCATAACATTTTGTCACATAATCTATCGAACTTTTATAAGTGAACCACTACTTCGTCTCATAACTGAATGTTATCTTTGAATATTTAGTTATGGTACAGATATTTAGATACGCTTGAACATCAAGCAACCTGAAACTGTCAATCACCTGTATACCTACATAATAATGTTGTACGTCTTGACCAAGGTCTGCTTGGGTGAAAATAGACATAGCACATTTTCCCGTTAAGAGACTTAGATCGATCGCTCCCGATAATCCCCATAATACTGCAACATTTCGTTTTCAACACCGCGTTTACAAAAATATGGCTCTCATTTAATTTCTTATAGATTTCTGAAAATTGTGTGATATGAATTAATATTGTAAATGAATAATTTTAATTATTTAAATAAGTATAACAAATCATGACAATTAAAAGGGAATCCCACAATTACTGTTTCTTAGAATGAGATATGAAAGTATTGCTTGACAAAAGTTCAAGGAAAATTATATCGCCCTGAGAGGAAAACGTGCGACACAGAGAGGCTTTGAAAACGTTAAGATCGAAAGCCAAGAAAACATTTACAGCCCCTCTACTATGACGTCTTAAAACAGTCCTAACTTAATGTTATTCCAGTGTGGAAACGTGACAGAACTATACAGGGTGTCTAGCGCCATCTCTCCTCCACACTGGATTAAGAATAAGTTAGGATTGTTTTAAGACGTCATAGTAGGGCCCCAGAACAGAAATCAAAGAAGTTTTCTTGGAACACAATATTTCAAGTGCCTTTGCCTTCTCCATGTTAAAAGCTTCATCATAACTTCTCGGCACTGGCACAAGAAACAATGTCGACTCTGAACTAAAGACACAGTAAGATCTACTTACGGTTGACCTTGCATTGTTCTTGGTAATATTTATGGATGTTATAGTACTCGTATATCAACTGCTTTCATACATTTAGAACCCGTGTTCAGATTGAAGAGATTCATTTTGCACGCGTCATTACGAAAGTTAGGGTGAGGAAAATTTGAAAATGATAATGCATTAATAATTATTATATAAACCACAGAAGAGATAAAAGAGGTTAGAAAGGAAATAGTTCCTGATTTGTATTAGAACGCGTGTCGCCGCTTGTCTCCCACTCTCTATATCCACTACATGCAAGACGCTAATAAGTACGCGAATTATGCACACAAATAAACCGCACTCACTTAGATCGCGAGCTTGCTACTGGTTGTCACACTAGCGCAAACATTGCGTTTGACGTACACTCACACTTGCGTATATTTCTCATACATGTTACGGTGACCAAAAGGTCGATAATGTATATCGATAAAATTACTTGAGTTTTGTTACTTTAAGTTTTGCAGTTTTTGCTTTAATTTCGGGACGGGACAGAAAGAAAGAAAATAAGAAAGCAAAAATATTTATTGGTCTCTCACACATAAAAAATTAAAGATAAAAAGTAAACAGAAAAGATTTTTTTCAAATATTGATCATTAAGTACTTGAAATTCAATTTTAATTCAGATTTTATTATTGTCTTGAAATAAAACGTATTTATTAAGTAGCAATAGCATGCGCTTGCTATCTCGCAAATTCGAATTTATCAGAATAAAATGCAATCTCACACTAATATTTTTCTATATTAGCTTTAGTCAGGTCTGTAACATATCTGGATCTGTTGGAAACCTAAAAATAAAATTTAAAATGTATGTTTCGATTTATAAATGGCTAACCTCAAAACAAATTTTAGATGAAAAACAATCAATAAACAATAATAAGGTATTGATAGTATGGGATAAACAAAAGTTATTTTAATCATAACATAATAATCATTTGAATGCATTCACACATACTAAATATCGACATTATTGACAACTTGGTACAACACTATCGAAACGCAAAGAGTAGGCAGAATTTAAGCTTTGGCTCGTCGCACGCGACGTTCGCAGTGAACGAAATGCATTGCGCAATCGCCCACGTAGTACAAGATGGTACCCACGTATTGCAAGCAATGTACATAATTTCGTTTCTGCTTGCGATTGTATCATTTTTGTCTGCGAACTACATAATACTATTGTAATAATTACAAATATCACTTGTATTTTAAGGTTTTTAGACTTACCGATGAAGAGAAATCCCTTCTCGAGCCACACTGCACACCTGGCTTCTTTTCCGACACGTAATAATCGCGCAACACGGCATAATTCTTTTTTTTTCGCGGAGCTCCGTTCGCTGTCACAATATGAGCGCGATTGTTGGTCAGTAAATCAAATTTTGTCGACATATGATCGTCTGATCATATAAGCGGCGCGCGTGCCCCGCCCACATGGCCTTTCTAACCTCTTTTATCTCTTCTGTGATATAAACCATTTCACACTAAGACTTACAATAAATTATTATTAATATAGTATTCCTTTCAATATTTTTTTCACGATGTCAGTGGTGTCAAATACAGACGTAGAAACAAGTAGGTACCAACGTGATCATATTAATGCATTTGGTACTAGCTCGAATTTTCACCTACAACAACTCGACCTCGCTTATCATGGTTGTGATTTGGATGTGTTGAGGTGGTTAATTCACATTCAACTAACCAACCAGTAACCGTTATTCATCATCTACGTAGCCTTTTCCCAACTACCTATGTTAGGGTCGGCTTACAGTATAACAGTAACTGGATGAGCTGAATACCAGTATTTTACATGGAGCTACTTTTTATCTGACCTCTATAATCCAGTTGGTACTGGGTGTTATGATAGCCCATGGCTGGTTGTTAGAGTTTCAGACCACTGACTATCTGCAACGCTTGTCAAAGATCTAATGACTGCCAGGACCAAAGGCTTAACGTACTTTCCGAGCACGGATGAAACTCGGTATACAATGGATGGTCACCCATCCACAGACCAACCTAGGCAAGCACGGCTTAACCCGAAGATTCTCACTCTAGCCACGAGCTGCTCATTATCCGTTATTCAACCAGTAGTCATCATTCTCGGCAGTTAAACTTAATAGACCATTGTAAGAACTCTTGTTATGTTATTTTTATTGTCTACAAAAGAAATGGCTATCGTTTAATGTAGAACAAAAATGATTAACCCAGAAATGTGAAGAATGGATAATTTCGGCTTTCGCAAACACATATTAATCTCTTCTGTTCATTGTTAAAGTTTGAAGTATGAGTTTTATTATTGTTGGGAAAGAAAAAGGAATAGTTAGTGAATTTTATGAAGCGGTGGCGGTGATAGTTCAAAAGTTAAAGCATAGGACTGTGAAATGGAATGTGTAAGGTTCTACTTTTTCGATGTTTTGTTAGAAAGTTTTGGATATCGGACAAAGGTTAACGATACTGGAAATCGTGTTACCTAACGTAACTCCAATGGAATTGGGTAGGACACCTAGCAAGGTGCAATGATGACAGGTGGACTGACACCGTCACCAAATGACGTCTTAGAACAACTAATAGCCTTTTCCCAGTTATGAGGTTGGTTTGCAGTCTAACCGGATGCAGCTGAATACCAGTATTTTACATGTTAACATTTCGCATTCACTACATGCTGCTTGTGCTTATCTGAACTCCACAACGCAGTTTGTAATCTATCTATCTATATAAATAAAAAGAGAAGTCCTGACTGACTGACTGACTCATCAACGCCCAGCCCAAACCCTTGGACCTAGAAAGCTGAAATTTTGCACAGAGGTTCCCTTTTTAATGTAGACAAGGAATAAGGAAGGATTTTTCGAAAATCAACCCCTAAGGGAGTTAAATAGGGGATGACCGTTTGTATGGAAAGTCGTTCTTTTTTCACGCGGGCGAAGCCGCTGGAAAAAGCTAGTGGGTAATACGATACCACTAACTTAGTAAGATTGATTCTCAGGTTTTCGGAACTTCCTGGAACGACTGTGAAAGATGTACAAAATAATATGACAGCCGGAACCAACAGCTTACCATGCTTTCCGATGCACGGACATAAGTCGGTGTACTACCAAACTAGGAAAGTATAGTTTAACCTAAAAATCGACCCGAGGGACAGTTATATAATATATAGACAGATATCCCTCATTATCGCCTCCTGACCTTTAAAGGTTAAGGGAACACTGGTATGGGACTGTTACGAACACCTGATGATGTTCTAAAGTATTTATCAGTGTCCGGTTTCCACAGATAGTCCTGTTGTGATAATTTTAATTGTAAAAGAATATAAAAGCAGCAGAATGTTGAACAGACTTTTATTAGAAGAGCAAGTGACAAATATAGACTAAAGACCAGTCATAACCATAAACTTTTTGAACACAAAGAGTATTAATATACAACATGCCCCCTCAAAAAGTTAATTAAATGGCACTCATAAAACAAAGTCATAGAAATAAATAAACAAAACCATACCAATACTAAATCACACTTAGTGTTATAAATAGTACAGCCTTCTTTATAAAAACTACAGAGTAACTTTTCTTTACTACTGTATTCACTGAAAGTAATCTACAGTTCAAATCAGGAACATGAACTACATTCCCTATTTTGTTCGCCAACGTAGGTATCTATCCGTATCAATGCATATATCACCAATACCAACAGCCGCCACTTTTTGTTCATTAGCCAAGGTAATCGTTCCACTTTTTACTGGCCGAGAACTGCTGAACCACTCGCGATGCGGAGTCATATGAATGGTTGCACCGGAATCAATATAATCCATCTCCCTTCATTTGGAGCTGGCGTAGAGAGAGCCATTTCCTTCAAGACAGCCTGTTCAACCTCCTTATTATGATGGCAATCCGTTTCTTTGATAACCTTTCCCGACACACTCATAGCCTTCCTATCCTTCTTATTGGGACATGCGGGGCTTTTATGTCCTGGTTGTCTACACTTAAAGCAACTTATAGGCTTCGTCCTTTTTGTTTGTAGAACCTGTTGAACGTAGCGCAGCCACCGTCCTGGTGTTGTGATTAGAAAGCTTGTTTAATAGCTTTGCCCTAACCAACTCACTGGTTACTTCAACATTCAAATTCTCTTGTAGAACCAGTTGAACGTAGCGCAGCCACCGTCCTGGTGTTGTGATTAGAAAGCTCGTTTAATAGCTTTGCCCTAACCAACTCACTCGTTACTTCAACATTCAAATTCTCTTGTAGAACCTGTTGAACGTAGCGCAGCCACCGTCCTGGTGTTGTGATTAGAAAGCTCGTTTAATAGCTTTGCCCTAACCAACTCACTCGTTACTTCAACATTCGAATTCTCTTGTAGAACCTGTTGAACGTAGCGCAGCCACCGTCCTGGTGTTGTGATTAGAAAGCTCGTTTAATAGCTTTGCCCTAACCAACTCACTCGTTACTTCAACATTCAAATTCTCTTGTAGAACCTGTTGAACGTAGCGCAGCCACCGTCCTGGTGTTGTGATTAGAAAGCTCGTTTAATAGCTTTGCCCTAACCAACTCACTCGTTACTTCAACATTCAAATTCTCTTGTATAGAACCTGTTGAACGTAGCGCAGCCACCGTCCTGGTGTTGTGATTAGAAAGCTCGTTTAATAGCTTTGCCTTAACCAACTCACTCGTTACTTCAACATTCAAATTCTCTTGTAGAATCTGTTGAACGTAGCGCAGCCACCGTCCTGGTGTTGTGATTAGAAAGCTCGTTTAATAGCTTTGCCCTAACCAACTCACTGGTTACTTCAACATCCAAATTCTCTTGTAGAATCTGTTGAACGTAGCGCAGCCACCGTCCTGGTGTTGTGATTAGAAAGCTCGTTTAATAGCTTTACCCTAACCAACTCACTGGTTACTTCAACATCCAAATTCTCTTGTAGAATCTGTTGAACGTAGCGCAGCCACCGTCCTGGTGTTGTGATTAGAAAGCTTGTTTAATAGCTTTGCCCTAACCAACTCACTGGTTACTTCAACATTCAAGTTCTCTAAAGCCATGATCAGCGGTTCATAGCGTGATGTCAATCCTCCGAGAATAATCACAGCCAAAGATCCATCGATCTTCTTATACATATCTTCAAGATCCTGAGCAGTACTCATAATGGCGTTGATATATTATATTGATTCTATGTCTTGGAAATCGATCAAGGTATATTTGTATAGTCTACGCTCAAAAGTAGTCTACCCATACCTTTATCTTCGTAATTCGTATGCCTTCAGTAAAGCACTCCAAGCTTACTTAGCGTTTTTCGCACTTCTCACATGCGTAATTGCAACTCCGTCTTCCGTAAGGCATATTTTTGACAACGCCTTCTGGTCATTACGAGAGCGCACATCCTCCGCCGTGTTGTATATTAATACTCTTTGTGTTCAAAAAGTTATGGTTATGACTGGTCTTTAGTCTATACTTGTCACTTGCTCTTCTAATAAAAGTCTGTTCAACATTCTGCTGCTTTTATATTCTTTTACAATTAAAATTATCACAACAAGGGGGCATGTTGTATATTAATACTCTTTGTGTTCAAAAAGTTATGGTTATGACTGGTCCTTAGTCTATACTTGTCACTTGTTCTTCTAATAAAAGTCTGTTCAACATTCTGCTGCTTTTATATTCTTTTACAATTTAAAATTATCACAACAATTAGAAAGCTCGTTTAATAGCTTTGCCCTAACCAACTCACTCGTTACTTCAACATTCAAATTCTCTTGTATAGAACCTGTTGAACGTAGCGCAGCCACCGTCCTGGTGTTGTGATTAGAAAGCTCGTTTAATAGCTTTGCCCTAACCAACTCACTGGTTACTTCAACATTCAAGTTCTCTAAAGCCATGATCAGCGGTTCATAGCATGATGTCAATCCTCCGAGAATAATCGCAGCCAAAGATCCATCGATCTTCTTATACATATCTTCAAGATCCTGAGCAGTACTCATAATGGCGTTGATATATATTGATTCTATGTCTTGGAAATCAATAGATCAAGGTATATTTGTATAGTCTACGCTTTAAAATAGTCTACCCATACCTTTATCTTCGTATGCCTTCAGTTAAGCACTCCAAGCTTCCTTAGCGTTTTTCGCACTTCTCACATGCGTAATTGCAACTCCGTCTTCCGTAAGGCATATTTCTGACAACGCCTTCTGGTCATTACGAGAGCGCACATCCTCCGCCGTTTTATTAGAATCATTGTACCCGGTGATGGATGTCCACAGCTCCTCATGAATGAGAAGCCTGAGAAGCCTGAGAAGCATTCTCATTTTGAATTTCCATGTTGGGTATTTTTCTCGGTTTTATAACATTTTGTATTCCATGAAAATTCGCATTATTCCCTGCCATTATATTTCTCTTCGTGCTGATAACGTGTTGTGATAATTTTAATTGTAAAAGAATATAAAAGCAGCAGAATGTTGAACAGACTTTTATTAGAAGAGCAAGTGACAAATATAGACTAAAGACCAGTCATAACCATAAACTTTTTGAACACAAAGAGTATTAATATACAACAAGTCCGCCATTGGTCCGAATCGGTTTCACTCAACATTTCAACAGACTTTAACAAAGATCAAACAGCAAACATCAATGAAGATTTTTTTTTTTTTTTTTAAAAACGTTGCTCCACACTAGGAATTTCTCCTGTATCGTGGGTGCGTTCACAAACATATAAACTCACATACACAAATACCCAGACCCGAAACAACTATCTGCAGGTCATACAAATATTTGTTCCGTGCGGGGATCGAACCCGCGACACGCAACGCAGCAGTCCAATCGCTTAGCCACTGCGCCAACCGTGCCGTCAAAATTCTCCTTTTAACCTACACAAAAATGTCACAAAATACCGATACAAGTAATATTATTATCCCCCACAGCTATCGAATATGAAAAATTCTGTACAAAGATACGAAGAATCCAATTCCTTGTTGGCTCCAATTCTTTATGTGTTGCAATTCTGCCTGCTGGGGCGCGCAAAGTTAAATTAAAAAATGTCGATGCCATTGGGTGTAGGGATGGTTTGTTTTTCTTCGATGTTTCTGTATGCCTGGTTGGGTTTCGAGGAGTATTAAAACATCTTCGTTTTTTGTGAAATTGCATTGTTTTAGTCACTTACATAAGTATTTTAATAATAATAAATCTTTATTCAGATTTCTAGATAAGTAAATTATCAATATGAATCTTAAACTAAAAATATAGGTAAAATAATGTTAGATACCTTTACTAGGATAATCCTGTATCACAGGTTGTAATTATTAATATTTCATTGATGATATAAAGTGAAATTAATATTGACACAATTGTATGGATATAATTATTATCAAAATACTGAACGGATTTGAAAACAAAATGATTACACAGATAAATTATAACTTGGATTAACACATAGTATAATTTTTATTCCTGTAGTATGATCCCGTTGGAAAATTTTAGTACGTCACGCAGTCCGCGGCCGCGGACATACCATCGGTGGCCAAATTAATAGGGACAGTAATAAGATTTTTGAATTTTCGAGTTTAAGTTGATTTGTGTAATAAATAATTGGTTGTAGGTCTCTTATATATTTTTTATTAGTATCTATGTTCTATTGGGATCACAAAAAATCCAAAATGTATACAAAACTGTTCATTATTAATCAGGTAAAAAAAAATATATTTGGTGAAGCTCCTATTTCAACAAAGGGTGGTATCACCCTTTGCTGAAATAAGAGCTTCTATGTGTCGGAGCATGCTCTAAATAGAATGTTTTGCATTTTCCTTTAGTTTGGCATTATGATGCCATTCTCTGGTGAGGTTTTCTGTAAGTTGTCTTTCGGTGGTAGACACTTCTTTGGCAATGGCCCCTTGGGTGAGTTCCCACATTGTCTCAATGGGATTCATGTCAGTTGAATTCTCTGGCCAAGGCAAAACAGTGTCATTCTTTCAGCCAAAAACGCAGTAACGCTTCAGGCTTTGTGGCAGCGTACTGAGTCATGCATAAAAATGTATTCGACATCATCGGGGAACCATTCATTGACCTGCGGCAATACCTGGATTTCTAATACTCGCTTGTATTGGTCTTGTGTCATCGTTCCTCTTACGGTGTATAGGCGCCCCATGCCTTTGGCTGAGATGACAGACCAAACCGTAACACTAACCGAATGTTTAACCCTCTCTACGATGCAATCGGCGTGGAATCGTTGACCAGGGCGTCGTCTTACAAAAGAACTTTTGTCGACCAAAATTTGAAAAGTTGATTTGTCAGAAAGGCACACCTGTAAATAAACAGAATGAATAGTAGAAAATAGTAGAAAAGTTATTGACTAATTGCATTATTCAAAAAAGTTATTTTTCCACGACTCCAACCTGCGACAGTCATATTTCGATGTTGTCTGGCCCATTGGAGTCGTTTCTTTTTCATACTGTCGGTTAGGCGTGGTTTTTTTGAAGGCCGCCGTCCCATCAAGTTCTAATCGACCAACCGCCTACGCATTGTTCTTTCCGAAATCCTTACACCCTCGTCGTTCATCATCGTGGTCAAATGAGCAACACTATTTTTATGAGTTTCGAGGCAGATGCTCCTAACTCTTCGATCGGTACGAAGTGTAGTGATCCTTTTTCTGCAATATTTGCCAACCCGAATTGCCTCAAGAGGCTTTTTATTGTCAATTTTTATTTTTATTCGATTTACGACAGATCTTGAAACCTCAGCCATAGCTGCTATGACTCTCTGGGAATGAGTGGAGTGCAGTAACAATGTTAGTATCTCTCTACATTTTCTTGGAGAGGTGTCCAAAGCCTTGTCTATCCTAAAAAAAAGAAAATTTGAGGATATTGCGTGTAACTATTAATAAAATGTAAATTCATAGACAAAACATAGCAAAACTATTTTACTACGGGGCATTACTTACATTTGGATTATTTTAGACAAAAAAAGTCGGTTAAATTAAATGAAAAAATAGTTTCTTGAAAATTCAAAAATATATACTGCGAACCGCGCTTTATAACAGACAATGACTGAATTGGAAGAAACGTTCCAAAATTTACAAATGACGCACGGATTCACTGTGTTGCCACTTGGCAAAAACAATAATAGTAGCAGTAGCTATATCAGATAAAATAACCCTTTAAATTCTACATATTTTTTCAAATATACTTAATAAACTATATGCTACATAAAATCAAGCACTGTCCCTATTAATTTGGCCACCTACTGTAAACTGGTTAACAAAAACTCTTCAAAAATTAATATTTTATCTACTTAATAAACTAACGGTTTTGCCGCCCTTGGACCTCTTGGACTTGGTATCGAAAAATATCTCTCAGCCATTTTGGTTTCGAACGATGTTTTCCTTTAAGCAAGTGATAATTATACAATACAAGTGACCCGCCCGGGCTTCGCACGGGTACAAAAAGATATTAAAACTTTAATCTTGAATCACTGTATCAATTAAAAAAACCCGCATCAAAATCATATATCCCGTAATATCCCGTTGTGCTGTAAAATGAAATTAGACCGTGCAAAAATCGTCACAAACCTTTCTCCTTCCCAAGATACTCTACCAACCTCGTTCCACCAGGGACCCCTCGGAACATAACTCAGCAACTCCCCAAAGAGTTTCAATAGAAGAAACATGGCTGCAAGAATGAACATAGCTGTAAAGAGACGCATTGACCAGAGTCACGTACCAACTTGGTGGAGCCCCGCTCATTACGCGATATAATTAATTGGAGTTCAGTAGAAAAGTTCCCAGTTCGGGGTAGGTTTGAGAAATTTAGGGGCGAAGATGTAGTGAGAAGGGAAGTGGTAGATAGCTATATAGGTCTTCCATACCAATGGAACACGCTATTGTTTTTGGTGTTGTGCCTGATTTTATTGAGTTTTTATCGATTTTCAATGTGGTAATAAAACTGATTCAAACTCACAAAAGTCACCAACTTCAGAACCTATAGTAAATTTTCACGTTTTTTGTATTTTAAAGTTAGAGAAAATATTATTAATTTATATTGTTGTCATTTTTTTATAACTTCAGGACAAGGGGGTCTGTACTTATACATTTTTGACTTACGATTTTGAAGGACATTACGATATTCCTAATAGGTTTTCGGAATAGAAAATGCTTTCAAAGTAATTGCTTTTATTTTTATTGCGTCCCTCAGAACTCTTGAAATGCCCTAGAAAGCCATACACTGACCTAATTGACGAGGTTCTTCAGAATAGACAGGTGCGTTCTCGCAACCTGCACGCAATTATGAACATGGACGATGCAAAAGGAGTATGTAAGGATTGTAGTAGGTATTGTTGCGGGTTCGCAAGAGATACCGCGGCCTCAACATAAAGGGCTAAGAAGGAACATGGGTGGTTTTTAGTCAATAGAAGTCTGGCATTCCCTTTCGCTCTGCCCAAGAGCGGGAGGGATTATTTGACGATTTCCCATACACCATAAAAAAGGATCGTAGTATTGGCGTTCTGTGGTTTCTGCCTGGGATAAAAGGCATGAGGTTAATGTATGAAAGTCTTTAATATTACCATTCTTACCCTTTGTAAACTTTTGAACCTCTTCTAGAGAGCAAACATCTTTGTACAAAAGCTGTATTAGACTGTGACTGGAATCGATAAGGGAACTCTGGCTCGAAGTTTTTGTCCAATTCGAGAAAGGTTAAATGATAAAATACTTCTGAAGTAAGAAATTTTGTTGTAATTAATGTTCTTCTGTGATTATTGGAGAGGTAAGATAAATTGTTATATTGTTATCGATAAAGTTGTGATCGCTATTATTTTTATGATAAAGATTTTTACTATTTATTTAGCGTGTTTTAGTTTTAGTTTGAGTCGGTGGGTTTGGTAAAGTTTTATTGGTTTTTTCATCATTGAATAAAATAATACTCTTACAACTAACAACTGGCTTTTGGCACCAACATCACTGGTAACTTAAAGTTTTCTTGCTTGACAATTGCTAGCAATTTTTTCTGTAGATCATTGTTTTAGAAACAGAGCATTCTTCTTCTTCTTCAATCTTTGGCTACCTAATACTGAATTTAGGTGTCTTCCAAATCTTTCCATGCTGTCAAGATTATGATTGTGTATCAACTGTTTCTTTTGGCTACTGGAACAAAACCAGGCATTCGACACTATACATAATGCGTAATGTATGATATTTTTTTATTTATTTTTTTGTTATAAATGGGCTTGCTCTTGACTTCAATCTTGCCCTAAGGGCAGAGATGATGTCGACGATGGAACGAGCTTACCCAGTAGAAGCCTGTTTACTCGCGACTTAAACAGATTAGGGTTATATGAACTCGGAAAAACCGACGCAGGCAGGGAATTCCACTCCTTGGCTGTGCGCATATTATAGGACCCAGCAAAGCGCTTCGTTCGAATGTGTGGAATGTCGACTAGGTATCGGTGATACCCTGCAGTACGTCTAGTCTCCCTATGGAAGAAGGGAGATGGTGGGATCAGCTCGTGGAGCTCTTGCGCACACTCTCCGAAGTACAGTTTGTAGAAGACCGACAGACATGCGACTCAAAAAAAAAAGAACAAAAAGAAAGAACATAGTACGTGAGCCATGTGATGGTGGTCGTTACTCCAACCCATCACATACCATCATATTCATTTCAATAGCTTTCTAAATAGCACTTTTAGCTGCTATTACAAATTAAAACGGCTGTTTATAAGTTTAAGTGTGGCAGTTACGTAAGTTTAGTGAGATCTACGCGTCGACCCGAATATGCACTCCTACGCAAATCTTACAAGGCTCTGACTGTTTACTGTTTGTTTGTTATTGTTGGTTTAGTGTGGATACGACTGTGGTTTTGGTGAATGAGGTGAAATGTTAATTTAGCACTTCACTTCACTACATATTATAAAACATAACCCTTTCCTTGCAGTCGGGTAGAAACACAGTCTTCCGCCGCGTCTGTCTGTTCCCGATAAAGTCAAAAACTAAAGCACCGATTTTATGCTGTTTTCACCAATTAATAGGGTTCTTGAGGAAGGTTTTAGTATATGATTTGACCGACATCCACGCGGGCGAAGCTGCGGGCATCAGCTAGTCAACAATAAAAATTATTAAAAATCTGAATAATTATATTCTAATCAGGGCTTACCCTGATTAGAACTACTTTTATGTTAGCTTACTAACATCTGATGTACGGGTATCCAACCCATACACACTCGCACACAGACACACATTCAAACAACACAAACACACTTTTACGCAAATACGTGCACTCCTCAGATAACGAGAGCTGCTTAATTAATTTTGTTGTTTCAGGGATTGACAGTTGCGCTGTGTGTCGCAGATTTGATATTTCTGCGCAGAAAAATATTTGTATGCCATAAAGGGTATTATTAATAAGTTTTGTTCCGGGGTATTTATATAAGTGAGTTTAAACTATATAGGAGTAATTCCAAAGTATGTAAAGCATAGTATTGGTTTGAGAGCATCAACGCAAATAGCATATCCACACTAATCCATCGCGAAATCTTATCGACGACATTGCCGTCGGCGGCGCCACATTCGTCGCCGCTTGCGCAACGAACTTAGTTTCCAAATTTGAAATATTGAATGCGTACAAGCAATATAAACCCTTATATGGAGTTTATAGAGCTATTGTTTCGTTACAAATTGCGTAAATGAAACGAATGTTCACTAGGAATTAATTTAATTTAATTCATAATTTATTGCTCTGTCGAGTTTTTATGTATTAGGCAGATGATTAAGTGTTAGTAATAGAGGACGCACGAGGTTCAGGACGGCCGAATGTTAGCTATTTAAATACATTTATAAATAGTTTTAAGATATTTACAGTATTTTTTATAAATTAGAGAATTGTTTTGTATAAATAAGTTATTTTATTGAGTTGAAATGCTAAAATGGCGCCAACGGTTATTGGAATGACAGTTAACTATTGCAGTCTGTAGTACAGACGGTTATAAAAGATCTAAGGCGCCATTTTAGCGGGACATTCTTGTCTGAACTTCAAAAGTGAGAAGAACTCTAAAACACCTGTGTAAGTACTGTGAATTTCATAATAAACTTGTAATGTTATGCTGTAGCTATTTATTCTGTACTTAATTTGATGTGTGCTCAGTCTGACCCCTTTGAATTAAAACATGATTGTCTGTTCAAATAGAAGCTTATTATTTATTTCCCTTCTGCTCTGGCTAATCTTACAGTACATAATAGAATTTACAAATTGACTCATTACTGCCTTTCTGAAAACATTTAAAAATAGTAACTAAATTGTTTGGTACCCAAATTATTGAAGTGGGCCGTAATCCACCACGCAGGTCTTCTGTAAACTGTTGGAAGACAAATAGTTATGCATTTTACGGAACACCCGCATGGTGGATTACGGCCCACTTCTCCGTAAAGGAAACAAGCCAAAGTCCCAGTATTAGAAACACTTTAAGCTCATTATTCAGTACTTAAATGTTACAACATTCCCACATACACTCGAAACAAATAGCCAACATTCATCAACGCCCTACGGAACCTTTTAGCACAAATTATTGTGTTACACTTTACGTAAAACCAAAAGTGTGACTCACACTAATACTATTTGCGTTAAAACGACGTTTATAAATGGGAACCACCCACGTTATGTTCCATATTTGGTACAGAATCCTAAAACTGTGAAACAATAGATATCTATTATAGTTTGGGAGTAGAATTAAAACAGAAAGTGATTGTGGATTGCCGCTTAAAGTTTTTTACAATGCTAATAGATTAATTTGGTTTAGATTTTGCAATACTTCAAAAGAAACTTTATTGTGTAAAAACAAATACCTTTAATTTAGAAATGGAAAGAGTCTAAAATATTCTCACAAAGGAGGTGGCAGTATGAATTGGGAAGGTTGAACTGTGAGATCTGGAAGGCTGACGAACGGATTTGCGAATTAAGGAGCGGAGGGAGGCTTTTGCCTAAAATGGAAACAGAGCAGGCAAAGAAAAAAGTGCCTTAGGAAAGTCTGACAACCAGCCTTTCCAAGAGATATTATATTACCTAGTACTACCTGGGCATGCAACTGAATACCAGTATTTTACACACAGCGACTGCCTAAGGCCTCAGCCTCGAATTTTGCGGGCAGCGGGGCGGCGGCGGCGGCGGCGCGGGAGCGGCAGGATCTTACGCGTACGAAAACAGCGGCGCGGGAGCGGGCAACGAGCGGTGCACTCCATACAAGCCGCGCCGCCGCTCCGCCGCCGCCGCTCCACTGCCCGCAAAATGTGAGGCTGAGGCCTAAGAGAGCAGCGGTAGCCCAGTGGTAGAGGTCCCAACTTATGAACAGTAACTCGTGGGTTCGAACTCAGGCAGGCTCATTACTTTGTGTAATTTATTTCATCGCCACTACTCTCAAAAACGGCGAGGGTAAACATCGTGATGAGAAAACCAACATGTCCTAGAACCATGAAGCACATAACCAGTGGAGAAAGTATGGGCACGTTTTTGTTCTAAATCAAAGTCACTAATATACTGCGGGGGGAGAGGTACGTTTCGGACTCTGTGATTGGTTGACAAACTGACAACCAAATGACAACTCATTCTCTAGGGATTCCAAAAAAGTAATTGAAAAAGTATCGATATCGATAATTGTTTGACTTATTAGTATTATAACGATTTGTTTGCAATAGAGAGATTACGGGTTCGATTTTGAAATAAAACAGGTAATTATTAAACTTAGAAGACTGTATTTAAAAAAATATCATATATTTACTGGCTTTTAAAATGGATTAGTTTTGAATATGTTTTTCTTATATAATCCTTTGAATTTGTATTATTTTTCGTATTATATGTCAGTCGAGTATCAATATATTTTTTTGCTACACATGAAGCTAAATCTATTAAATGGTTAGTCGATTCTTTGACTGGCCTGTTGGTCTAATGGTTAGTGACCCTAACTGCTATGCCGGAGGTCGTGGGTTCGATTCCCACCCAGGACAAATGTTTGTGTGATGAGCACGATCATTTGTTCTGTGTCTGGGTGTAATTTATCTATAATATGTATGTATTTAGAAATATATAAGTATGTTTATCAGTTGTCTAGTACCCATAACACAAGCTCTGCTTAGCTTGGGACTAGATGGCGTTGTGTGATAGTTGTGGATTATTATTATTATTATTATATATATTATTCTACGTCAAATTGGTGAAAAAAAAAGTAAAAGGACCTCAAATTAGTTCAAATTAATTTTGTGTGTTAAGATCATGATATCACGGGGGTAGCAAAGGGGGGTTAAAATTTCGGTCATTTTTTGCCTAGGACGATCCGTTTTCAAGATATTATTGGTATTTAACTTATTTTGGTACAATAATTTAAAACGCCCATAGCTCGGAAACGGTGCATCGTAGGACCATGCTTATCGGACCCTAAATGGTGTATATGGCGCAGGTTAACCCGATACTGCAATAAAATTGGTAATAAAAAAAATTAAGTCCTCGTTCCATAGCTAGGCTACACAATCCAACCAAATTTTTTTTATCCCTATCGTGTCAGTTTTTTCATAGGCCTTTGCCTCCGTTTTTCTGCACGCACGCCACCTGCCAGCAATGTGTTCACATGCCGATGCGCGTATTGGCCACCTTTACTCCAAAACTAAAATTGATAACGTCTGTTCCATACCTACACTGGCCTATATAAAAACATTTAAAAAAACATATTTTTCTAGGATTGCAATGATTCAAATAGATTCCAAGCAACGCGTCTAAATTTTGTGTAAAAGGCAGGCAGAGATATCGTACACTTCAATTTTTTACTGTTATGTACCAGTTTATGCTAGTATTATACACATTTGCGAGTAAAACCAAGGGAATAAGCATACTTGAAAATATAGCAATAATGAAACTAAAAAATGTAAGGTATTTTAAGAACTTATATTTTAAATTATATCGATACCATAAACCGTCGCGATACTGCGAACTCGAACATCACTATCATGAAAGAAAGAGACAACTGCATTAGTGCAAATCAGTGTACCAGAAAGAGACAGCAATTATATGATTCTTTTTTCATTGTTTTGATCAAATTGAATAGAAAACCACATAACTGTGCAATGTTATCCCATCTTTTGTGTAACTTGAAGTTGTAGTACACTTTCCACACCATTTAATTGCACAACTAGGCATTATTTTTCGTAATAAATGCTTTCAAAACGGGAGCGCGTGACGTTCGTGCGTTAGCCTACAATTTTTGCGACTGAGCAAATTTCGCCGCGTACGCTTGTTATAGCGTGTGTTTGGCGCCCGCGGTAGCCCCCGCACGCTCTCTCCACTGGTTATTTTGCTCCATGTTTTGCTCCATGCCTAGAACCAAAACCGCACTTGACCCACGAAGTAGATTATAGCCCATTTCCTCTCAAAAAGAGAGGAGGCCTGTGTCCCAGCATCATAGGCTAATGATGACTATCTAACTGATCTACAGAAACTCAAGAGCCAAAGACCAACCAGTAAAGAGCATCCAGTTGCCAAATAGTGTCGATGTACATATACAACTCGCCTACCATGACATCTATAATGATTTAATGAGATTGATACTACGCCGCCGATTCGTTCAACAGAGTTTGGCCTTGTCTGGTCGCCTAGTTATATAATCTTACTAGCTGATGCCCGCGGCTTCACCCGCGTGGATGTCGTTCAAATTATATACTAAAACCTTCCTCTTGAATCACTCTATCTATTTAAAAAAAACCGCATCAAAATCCGTTGCGTAGTTTTAAAGATTTAAGCATACAAACAAACAAACAGACAAAAATAGCGACTTTGTTTTCTTTTTTTTTTAAAAAACGTTGCCCCTCACTAGGAATTTCTCCTGTATCGTAGGTGCGTTCACAAACATAGAAATTCACATACACAAATACCCAGACCCGAAACAACTATCTGCAGGCCATACAAATATTTGTTCCGTGCGGGGATCGAACCCGCGACACGCAGCGCAGCAGTCCAATCGCTTAGCCACTGCGCCAACCGTGCCGTCGAACTCTAGCGACTATGTAAGGATACGTACACCATAACATCATGCCTGTAAGCCCTGAAGGTTATGGCAGAGTTGTACCCATTTCGTCAGTTGTTTAAGACCCATGCAATAATAGGGGGCAAGGCTATTGCCATCAACCGGGTACTAATCGCGTTATTCTCGAAAGGTTTTTAAAAAATCAGCCTCTGTTACTGAGAAATTCCTCATGGAATAACTCATTCATACTTTGCCCGACCAGGGAATTGAACCTAGGACCTCATGCTCAGCAGTGGCCCTGCCAACCACTAGACCGACAATTAATCCCCTTTTTTTATCAATGGCGACCCCATAAACTGGAACGGCACTTGTAAAAGTACGTAATTACTTGTGATGAAAAATTATTACCTTTGTGCACCCTTGTTTGGAGTTTTCTTGTTTTGATTTTAGGGTGAAACACCCCAGGTTATGACAGGGGTTGGTTTTGTTTAAAAATTCATTGCATCACCAAATCTAGGTACCTAAAGTGGGCTGGTTAAAAATGCCTACAGCGTAAAGGTTCTTTGTACAGTATTCATGTTTACGTAATCGATGTATGTTTAGTGGTGTTATGGGATGTACTTAATTTTTACACCGATACACCTCTGCCTGAAGCAGCGATAGGCTAGTGGTATGACCGTTGGACTGCCAAGTCATAGGTCACAAATTCAAACCCAAGGCACGCGCCTCTTCCACTGCGAGGATCGACCGGAGGACACGGTGGAGCACACTGTGGAGGTGTGCCCTGCTTGGGCAGAGCCCCGCCATGTTCTCGTAGCTGCGATCGGCGGCGGCGACCTCTCGCGTCCGGCCCTGGTGCAAGCCATGGTCCGGGGCGAAGAGGAATGGGACGCCGTCGCCTCCTCCTGCGAAGCAGTGATTCTAGCGATGGAGGTGGTGGAACGTGAGAGGGAAGGAACCTCTCGTCCCAGCCGCCGCGAGAGATGCTCCGGGCGTCGATTTTTTGGATTTGTGTGCGTACTGAACAATTATCACTTGCTTCGGTGAAGGAAATCATTGTGAAGAAACCAATATGCCTTAGAGATATTTCTCACGGCATGTAAAGTCAAGTCAAAGACCTATAGACGGCATAAAACCACTTATTAGAAGTTTTATGCCGCCTATAGGCCTTTGACTTTGCACACTAACCTCACGACAAGGAAAGATAGTGCCCCCAAGTCTAGACCCCAAATAAAATTTGACTACATAATATTTTGTTAGTTACTTGAAGCTTAAAGTTAGCTAGAAGAATTTAACACATTTTCAAGTTCTTTGTTTAACTGAACCCTTAAGTCATAAACACATCCCTAACGCAAGAACCAAGTAACAAACACAAGTATATCCTTTCAAGTAATTCGTTTAACTTTTCAACTTTTTGATGTTTACCCTTTTGCCAAACTTTTGTAATTTATTCTGTGAAGCCTGTGTACTTCGCAGTGTTACATTTGTCTAATTTTGGCATTTAAAATTGTTTTTATGCCTTCAATGTAAGGGTGAGATTGTGTGAATACATTTATGATCATTTTTGTTTTACGACAAAACTTTGTTTTTTATGAATGTGGTTTTGGGGTTACCAAATGGCAAGAAGCAGAAGTCTTCTAGATTTGTCCTGTCCGTGTGTTTGAATGTCACCCTTTTCTTCCGAGACTATCTTCCTGACTCACGCATGAATCCGATTTCATGCGGCCAGCATCCCGCGGATCCTCGCAACTGCTTGCAACTGTCACTAGGTTATCGGTCCACCTTGTGGGAGGCCTTCCAACACAACGTCTTTCGGTTTACGGTCGCCACTCCAGAACTTTTCAGCTCTATTCAACAACCGTAGCCGTACATGAACGACTTTAGATAAAACTAAAATGATTGTACAAATACTGTATTTTTATAAATAGGTACAATTTTTTGCTCTCTAAACTCAATAAAATATAATATGACTCTGCCCATTGTAAAGCTTTATGATCAGTTTCAGAATAAAAAACCTAAATTTTTATGGACCAGAAGTTTATTACTACTGGTATTTTTATTTTATTTTATAGTCCAATTGCTAGGCTTTGTGTATTTATTACTGCTAAAATGCCGCAAGCGAAATTTACTCAAACATGTATAAATCTTTACATCTTTTATTATTATAGAACCGATTTAATTAAACGTGTAGGAGGATTTTGTTTATTTTGTAAAACATATTCACGAATAAAGTACCTATTAAGTTAATTATAAAATCTCTTCTTCTGAATCTTGGTATGAACATGTAATGAGGAGGGATAAAACGCATTTCATTAAAGTCGAAAGACGTCTCCTGCTGGATATGGGTGAATTTCCCAAATGACTTATTTTTTTGTCTTCGGTGAAATTAGTATTTGAAAAAAGGAATATTGTTCTGAATTATTTTTTTTAGTATTCAATAGATAGTTATTGCGTTGTGGCAAAAATATAATTTACCTAGGACTATTACAAAGGTAGAAAATATATACATAAACCTCTATTTTTTTCAAATCGGTGCTGTCCCTCTACTTTTTTTACAAACAAAAAGCTTAATACACTAATAAAAATAAGTAAGTTAAGGATATAACTTATTCTATTTCATAGAATATTAGTTATATTATTAATATATAACATATTTTATTACATAATTAACGATTATTATTACCGAGAGGCACAAACGTACTTGTCCTGCGAAATGTTCTCATATCGCTGGACAAAAGTAATTTAAACCTAACTTTACATCGACGAGTCCGACAGCGTCACCACCCCAATTTTATTTCTCTCGTTAGTGTGTGCTAGTGCGCAGTCAAGACGGACGTGTGTCAAATCGCTGCATATTCCCGCCAATAACGTAAGTACGCCATTTCAGTTGCTCCCGGACAATTATTTTAGATTATCGGTGGTTGCATTTTTCTAGTGTAATGAGTAGTTTCATTATTGTTGTTTGGTTCTAACAGAGGTAGTAAGTGAATTAGCTTCATTGACTGTTATTGAATTTATCCTAGATATTATGCATTTTTTCTAATTTTCTAAAAATTATGTTATTTCTCACGTCGCTGTTCTCATATCGCTGTAATCGGTGGTCTTTATTACCACCGATGTGATAATTTACACCGAAATGATGAGGAAAAAATCAATCGGTGTCTTATATCTAATATCGGTGTTTTGATTCATGATCAACGCACAGTTTTGTCACATCGGTGGATTGCTTTATCATATCGGTAGATATTTTATCATCTCGGTGAGTCGTTTTATCATATCGGTAGATCCCGTGTCATTTCGTTAAGTATACAAAGAAACAATGGAACATACAAACATACATCCAAAAACATACATTATATACATACATATACACCGTTAAATTTCGGTCGTTTTAATCCCATGGCTGGTCGATCTGGTACATGGAACACTATCGATTTGTAGCGATAAAATCAAAAAATAAAGTACCTTTTTTTAAACTCGTATTAGGATAGATTATCATATCGCTGGATATGTACATCATTTCGGTGGATAAACTTATCATATTGGTGTACAGAAAAATAATCGGTGCCGGTTTATCATATCGGTGGAAACCAGAATTCAAACAGAATTTTCTCTTTAGTCTTAAATGTTACGTTGATGATATTAAAGGGGATATTTGATATCCTAAAGATTACATAAAACCTGAAAAATATAAAAAAATAACATAAATGAAAAAGTTCACCGATATGATAAAAAAAATGGCATTTGTTGAAATTCACCCTTAAATGCCTCCCCCAAGTGTCGCCACATTGACCGGTCCCGTGCGTCTCGCGTTCAACCAATGACTATAAGTTCAACGGATCCCCACCAGTTACCAGACTAGACTACCATTCCAGATCTTGTCGGCAGTCTGCTAGTTAATTTCCAATAATATGTCAGCTAGTTATTTTTCTACTGCTTCTTGGCAGGGCATTATAATTGGTCAACGATCCTTATAAATGACATATCGACGGGAAAGTGACAACAACTCCTAACTTACAAAAACCAAATTTTACAGGAGGCGAAAAAAACCGTTCTATATTACCTTTTAGACCTTAACATAGGAGATGTTTCTTCGGTGCCTAGCTACGTAAATTTTGCGAATTTCAACTCAATTCATCTAAGAGTAGACGCGCAATTTCATTCTCTATCAAACTGCATTCATAAGTCGTTTTCGTAAAATATGTAAGTTAGGAGTTGTTGTCACTTCCCCGTCGATATCTGCATAAACATTTCTCTGTGACCATAATTTTTTCACTCCGCAGCCATTCAATAAATTATTCAACTTTATGTTTTTGACGTTGTGGAATTTTAACAAAGTTGTTAATTCAATTAAAATATTCATTCGCCTATTACATTGTTGTGTCCGGATATAGCGACATTGTTGGTGATTGCGATAAACAGACTGGTTGGTAATGACTTGGTATGTTGTGATAATTATGAAAAAGTTTATGCTGAGATGAAGTAGAAGTAGTTATGTGACGTCTTGAAGTGGTAATAATGATAGATCTTCAAGCTTATCCGTTGTCTAAAGGGTGTTATTTTGAATGGAACTGCTGCCGACCTAAAATAAATTGGGTTGGGAGCAGGAGAATGATGAAATCCCCCAAGGAGTAAGCCCAGCTGTGCCCACAGGACGCCCACATTTCGCCATTTATATTTAGTGCCATGTAATAGGATGAGCATATTGCCAACCGGGCACAACTCAAGACTACGTGGATGTTTCTGGAAAAACTCTGAAGGAAAAGTTCAATAAATCTTTACACGCCTTAAGAAACGAACCCAGTACCTCAAGGTTCTCAGGACACGTCAAACTGTTATAACATCTCTCTTTTTTCGCCGCCCTTTAAAAAGATAGTCACCTGACTTACACAGAACCACAACTCTAATCTTTTTAAAAGAAAACCCCCCATTCTTTTGCTTTTAAAGGACACCTTTATTAATCAAGGACTTAACAAGGGTAGGGATGTACGGACGGAGGTACCAGGACTTCAAAGAGACACATTAGCATATTAAACTGGTGAGATACGTCTAGCGTGTTGCATGGACGCTTTTGTAGGACTAAAGAGATGAAAGGAGTCAGAATGATTGTTAAAGAGGTGGGAGGTAATAAGGACGATTGTTGCGGAATAACTGAATTTTAGTGAGAAACAATTGTTGTTACTAGATAGTTGAATTCTGGGTGCTGGGCCCCTACTATGACGTCTTAAAACATTCCTAACTTACTCCTAATCCATTGTGGAAACGTGACAGAACTATACAGGGTGTCTAGCGCCATCTCTTTTCCACACTGGATTAAGAATAAGTTAGGAATGTTTTAAGACGTCATAGTAGGGCCCCTGATTTGAGAACTATTTGAAATGAAAAAGTATGATTGCGGATATAGATTTTATTTATCTACATTCACATTTAGACAAATAAGTTATTATTTAAGTTTCAATTTGAAAAGGGGCGCATCTGTTAGTTATCAGTAAAGGTACCTACCTAACTTTGGGCAGTTGGGCTGCTACTGTGAAATTGATCTTGGATATACCCAAGTACAAGTTTAGCTGTCAAAAGATTGTGCTAATGGATGTAGCGAATTGTACAGGGTCGTGGTTGTATTTAAAAGTAAATCTATAACGTTCAGGGGCCCTACTATGACGTCTTAAAACAGTCCTAACTTATTCTTAATCCAGTGTGGAAAAGAGATGGCGCTAGACACCCTGTATAGTTCTGTCACGTTTCCACAATGGATTAAGAGTAAGTTAGGAATGTTTTAAGACGTCATAGTAGGGGCCCTGAACTTAAAAATCTGGTCAAGTGCTATTGGGAGATTATCTATGTTATTTTAGCACCATAGAGTTCTTATAGGTTTTCGTGTAATCTATAATCTCCTTATTAATAAAAATAGTTAAACCTGGTTTAACTTACGATTGGTTTATCTCGCATGCCGTCTTACTTCAAAAATATTCAAAAGAAAGTGACGTCATGCGAGATAAACCAAGCGTAAGTTAAACCAGGTTTAACTATTTTTATTAATAAGGCGGTAAGTGTCGAACTAATTTCTGTATTTTTATCAAAAGTTTAGGCTTAGTAGTTTCGGATATAAGGGGGAATGGTCGGGCAGACAGATAGACAGACACACACATGTTCATTGATCATATAGGGGGTTTTGGAGATAATTGGAGTCGGACAGACAGACAGACACACGAGTATGCCTATAAGGGTTCCGCTTTTTCCTTTTGAGGTAAGGAACCCTAAAAACTTGAGAAACAGCAGTAAAGTAAAACATTGCAGTTCAAAAGAACTCTCATCGGTTCCACACATGTTGCTCTTAAAAATACATATATTCAAGAACACTACTAGCAATTCTACACAAAAGAATTACATGCTTTCCTTCCAAGACAAGTTTATAATTCGAGACAAGAGTTTCTTGTGAGTTTAGGAACTGGTACTGTCTCAGTGTTCACTCTTTGCTTTGAATTCCAATTTTCTTGCTACATCAAAGATTTAAATTGTTGGATATGTCCTCGCTTACATGGAGCACACGCATAGTGACGTGTACGTGGTTATAATGACATCATCATCATCTGCCAAGCCTTTTCCCAACTATGTTAGGGGCGACTAAAAAAAGGAAAGCAAAGAAAGTAAGTAACGAAGCTCTTGACATTCTATACAAAATCAGTGAATGCAGTCGCTTTGGCCGAAATCGGATATAATATGGCATCATCATCATCATCAAGGGCGACTACCATTCAAACCGGATGCAGCTGAATGCCAGTATTTTACATGGAGCGACTGCCTATCTGACCTCTGCAACCTAGGAGTACGGGGTAATACGGCACCCTTTTGTATGACTGGTTATCAGACTTTCAGGCCACTGAATACTTGTAACTACTGTCAAAGACTACAAATGGGTCGGTACTTACGTTTTAACGTGCTTTGCGAGGCATGGAGGAAAGTCGGTAAGTATGTAATGGATGATCCCACCTACAGCCCCCCTATTGCGTATCTTTTTAACGTCAGTGGATATCAGAAATGTCCATAGATTAACTGTAAATTGGTTATGGTTTGGTACATTTTTTTCTTAAAAACTCACCATTTGACAGTTATTTGATAGACATTATAAGTTATCCACTGTCATTAAAAGATACACAATAGCTCTGCAGGTCAACCTAGGCAAGCTTGGCTTAACCTGACGATAGATCCGAGAGGTTGTTGTTATTTAGCCTCGAGCTTCTTGTTCAAACAAAATCAAGCGAAAAAATCAATGTTAATTATTTTGTGGATTCCTATTCGTGCACTGTATTCGCTGTAATTTGTCATTATAACAGTTGGATGTCATTGTTTAGATAGCCAACCAAAAGTTTCAAAGGGCCTTTATCCAAGAAAGTATTCAACGGAATATGAAGTTTATTTTTTACAGGGTAAGGGTGAAAGTTACTTGGATGTAGACCTTTGCGTGACCACATCGCGTTCCCAACGGCCTATTGTGTTGACATTCCTTTTGAAATATCTTAGTTTTTTCCAACGTCAATTTTTACACTGCTGCGTTTCTTTGCTCTAACTTTTTTTTTAGGCGTTCTAACTTTTCAATGGAAGGTAAAATAATTAGTTTAGTTGAAAAATGCGACAAAGCTGTCCCGGTGACGCGTCATGGCATGATTTTTATGGTTCTGCTAACACTGTTATCTGTCTAACTAATTGATATTGAATATCGCGGTATTTTTATAAAGTAAGATGGATTAAAGGGACTTTTGCTTAGAAGGTCTTTATTTGTTTAGATAGTGTTGTTTTGTTTCGTGTGCAAATAGTTGTGAGCAGTGGTGACCCAGTGGTGGCAGCCCCGTGAACAGTAAGTCGTAGGTTCAAACCCACATCACTTTGTGTAATTTATTTCATCACCACTACTCTCAAAAACGATGAAGGAAAACATCGTGAGGAAACCGGCATGTTTTAGAACCAAAAAATTCGAAGACATATATTGTGACATCTAGGTACCAACCCGCAGTGGGTCCGCGTTGTAGATTATAGCCCTTCCCTCTCCTACAGAGGAGGCCTGAGTCCCTGCAGTGGGAACATTATAGGCTGATGATGAGTTGTGTAATATTATCAGTCTGTAATGTACTGCGACACAGGCTTCCACTTTGTGAAAGGTAGTGAGCTGACATCCATCAAGTCGGCTTAGTGTGGGTTGGTAGATGTCATGCCAGTTTCCTTATAATGCATTTCTACATCGTTTTGAGAGGAGTGGTAAATATGTAAAATATTTTTTTTAAGGGAATTAAATGCTTTAAAAGACAAGCAGTGTGCCCAATACCTATTATTTTCCATTGTGATTATTAACTACTTATATTTATTGGTTTCGTTTGGAATCTCGTGAAGCTCGTCCAAATCGGTGCAGAAGTTTTTGAGTTTATCACGAACAGACAGACAGACAGACGCGGCGGAGGACTTTGTTTTATAATATGTAGTGAAGTCAAGTAAGACAACTAGGTATATAATAATATTCTATGTTAATAATTTCATATAATAAGTCACACCAATTCCAGTTTTCAACCAAATGACAGTCACCAATTCACCAAACAAACCACCTACCACGTGTTTGTCAACAATTCAATACCTAATGGATCGATTGTCGCCTAATTAGACATGCGTAGGTAATTGCAGAATAGCTATTTGATACCCTTTGCCCCAGAAGAGATAGCTACAAAAGTTCAACTCCATACAACGGGCAAAAATGCACGCAAACATTGACACGGTTTACTTAACAGCTCATACGCCTTATTATAGACACAATTAAAAAGCCATTGTTATAAATCTCCTGGAGATGTCTGAGCGGACAAGAGGATATGCGACTGTCGGCTACACATCAAGCTATACATTTCCAGTTTACGCTGATCTCGCATTGTACGGAAATCATATACAATGCTGTTGTATGGATTCTAACTTCTGTGCTTTTCTGTTTGATACCTTATACTGTAATAATCATGGTTGTAATTAGCGGTACGGTTTAATTTGCTATCTAATTATTGATATGTGGGGGGTCTCGTGTGACCTGGTTGTTACTTGATTAATTCTAATCTTTTCTTTAATAATAGGGGTGGTTATAGTTTATGCTTTTGCTGTGATTACACACATAATCCCTATATGCATTTTCTTAACCTCATTTATTCGCTAATATTCTATTAGCCGTTTTGTCAGCAGTTATCAACAGCACAGAGGCACATAATATCACGCCTTTAATCCCCGAAGGATTAGGCAGAGGTGTGTAGCTAATAGTACACCCACTAATTGCCTGTGTGTTACATGTTTAAGTCACATGTCATAAGAGGCAAGCCTATAGCCGTTAACCGAGCACAAATTCGGACTCCGTGGCTGCTACTGAGAATTTTTTAAAAGCATAACCTAATAACACTTTGGCCGACCTTGGAATCCATTACAATACCTCATACTCAGCAGTCGAACTTTCGACCATAAACCAACGCGGCACAAGGAGCAATACAAAAATACAACAATTAAGATGCCTTTTGCAGGGATTGGCAATAGGGGATCGGACTGGGTCAAAATAATATAATTCTGTTTAGTCCGTAAGTTAGATTATCGAAAAATATTGAATACGTATTTTTTGTTTTATCAAATCAATAAAAAATGACGAAGATAAAACGCGTCAAAGATCTTGGAGTGGGGCTTGAAACGTCACTTGTGTCGTCAAAATGTACTATCATATGACGTCACACGAGTTTTCGAAGCACTGTATCGTCTTCATTTTAAGTTTACGTGAAAAAAGAAAAAATACGTGTCCAATAATTTTTGGAAATCTATCTGACGGACTAATTAGTTTTTTTTGTCCGATCCCCTATTAGCAGTATTGGATAAGGATAAGTTGAAAGAGGGTATATATACGGAGGCTTTTGCTCTGAGTGGGACACAAATGGCTAGTAATAATCCTACTAATATTAGGTCTTTACCTATGAAATTGGAGACTTGTATCTAAATTTTGAAAAAAGTAGGAATCTGTTGGGGGCAAGGTCCGGTGAGTACGGTGGGTGACGGAGAGCTTCCAGCTGTAACTCTTGTAGCTTTGCGATGGTCTATCGTGAAGTGTGAGATCGCGCGTTGTCGTGCAGAAGCAATGGGGAAGAGCGATTGACTAGTCTTGGTTGTTGAATTGCTAGCTTCTCCATCATTGTTTGCAATTCTTGGCAATAGACATCTGCCGTCACTGTTGTGCCATTCGGTAAGAAGCTACCTATGATGAACAAGTCCGGCACTGGTCCACCAGACAGTCACCATCATCTTCCTATGAGTAATTTTTTTTTTAGCGCACTGATTAGGTGCTGTACCCGGGTCCACCCACTGAGACGAACGCTTACGGTTGTCGTACAGGATCCACTTTTCATCGCAAGTAACAATTCGATTAAGAATTCTCTCGTTTCTATGCCGATTCAGTAGTGCTATCCATGCTTCGACGCGTAAATCTCGCTGTTGGTCGCTTAGTTCGTGTGGCACGCACTTATCTAGCTTTTTTATCTTTCCGATTTGACGCAAGTGCTTCAATGTTGTTTTGACACTAACTCCAAAGCCCGCAGCAAGCTCAGCCGTAGATTGAGTTGGAGCCGCTTCCACTATCGCCTTCAATTTGTCGTTGTTGACAATGGTTACCGGCCGACCGCGAGGCTCCTTCTTCAACTCAAAATTTCCAGATTTAAAAAGATTAAACCAATAATGGACCGTGTTTATGCAAGCAGTGTTAGGCCCGTACACGTCGTTAATGTTTCGTGTGGTTTGCGCAGCGGTATTTCTACGTAGGAACTCATATTCTTAAATCGTACGAATTTTCAGTTTATCCATGGCGCCAAAAACTACCACAATGTCACAAAAACAAAAAACTATCTAAAAACAAATGACTGAATATGAAATTAAAATAACACGTCTTTCGAATAAAATTTATTTGAATTTCGAATTACGCGCCAATCCACAGATAATTAAATCTGAAAATGCTGGTTATAGAATCTCCAATTACATAAGTAAAGACCTATTATAATAAATGCGAAAGTTTGTGAGGATGTATGAATGGATATTTGTTAGTCTTTCACGCAAAAACTACTGAACGAATGTGGATGTAATTTAAAACACAAATAGTTTATAACATGAATTAACACACTTCATAACGCGGTAGTATGATCCTGTAAGACAATTATTGAACTCCACGAGGGCGAAGCCGCTGGCACAAGCTAGTAATTAATAAGATGCCTATTTTCTATTCAATCAAGTATTTAATGTCCTTAATAAGACAGACGTCTTTCAACAAGTAAGGAAGCGATTTGTACCAGGAAACCAGCAGATGTCAACTTATGAGAAACAAGCGTCTCTCACTATTGTTGCTAACAATTGCCGAGTTTTTTTTCCGTTACATCTTGTGAATGATTTCCTTGATTTTTATGGGAATCTTCTGATTCGTCTTGACAGATGGAAATAATAATATAGAGGGGGTCGTTGCCTTAATAATAATCGCCACTTGGGTCGATCTTAAGGCCAAGTCGTACTTGCCTAGGTAGGTCGGGGTCTGTAGATTGTTGATCACTCATTACACACCGAGTTTGCTATCAATACTTTTTTTTGTATAAATGGGCCTATTCTTGACCTCAATCTTGTCCTAAGGGCAGATATGAGGTCGATGATGGAACGAGCTAACCCAAAAGACGCCTAGTTACTTCCGTCTTAAATTGATTGGGGATATATGCGAACTCGGGAAAATTGACTCAGGCAGGGAGTTCCACTGTTTTTCTGTGCCAATTCTAGAAGATGTAGCAAAGCACCTTGGACGAATATGTGGAACATCGACAAGGTGTGGGTGATAACCTGCAGTACGTCTAGTCTCCCGATGGAAGAAGGCGATGGTGGAATTAGCTCGTGGAGCTCTTGCGCACACTCTCCGAAGTCTAGTCTGTAGAACACCGGTAGACATGAAACTTTGCGGTAGCGGGTCAGGCTACATTTATGGCTTGGCCACCAACTTACCGTCACCAATGAGCCTCCTGGCTCTACGCCCTACAGAATCAAGTGTGGCATTGTACTTCTTTGACAGTCGTAACAGTCAGGCAGTGGGCCATAAGTCATACAACCAGTCCTTCCAAGGGGAAACGTATTGTCTTGCACTAACTTGGGTATGGAGGTCAGATAGGCAGTCGCTTCAGCAACAAATGCTTCAGCTGCGTCCGTTTAGACTGTAAGCCGACACCAACATAAGTAGTACATACTTAAGAGAAGTATTTCAATACAATAGGTGCTTTAATGCCTAGCGTGCCCGTACGCTAAAAAACCTCAATTTCTTCCTAAGCCCTTGATGACTGTCCCTATTGATACAAACATTCATTTCTTTCTGTAACCACCGCGAACCATAATCTAACGGTTACTCTTCCCCACTACTTAACCCCTCAAAAACTGACCTCCAAACAGTCATAAAAGCATAACCATTAACCGCCACGCATCACCATTACGTAAACATCAATAATTTCGGTACGGGTGGCACTTCGCAAAAAAAATCAAAAAAAAAAAATACAAAAAAATAATTAAACGCAACCGGGACCTTTTGTGCGTTGAATTCGCGTATTTATTAGAGCGAGCATCGTGGCCGTACTGTAATTGCCATGTAGGGTTGGCGGGTCGATTTGACCTGATCTCGTTGTTTAGGGGTAAAGGCAAATAATCATCTAATTTACTAACTACTTATAATAAAATGTATCATATTAAAAAGCCAGCGTTCTTCCTCCTCTCTCCTACTTATGTTCTATGCTGTGCCCGACAGGGTCCATGAGTGAGAGTGAGACTGATGTAACTATTTCCCAACTAACTGTATTCATTCTGGTACCTACGTAATAAAGAATTGAGAATTGGAAAATATGGAATAGTCATTTCCTCTCTTGGAGTAGCTCCGGAAACGCAACGAAAGCGAAGTTGGGCTGCTAATGAGTTTAAATAAGAAGACGAATTTATAAGGTTACGCGTGTAAAGTATTATGAACGTTTGTAGGTGACTTTCGTCATAATTTTATTTGATGGAAGCACTTTAAGTTTGTACGATTTTCATTTAAGTGTTCGCGATTTTACTAAATTACAGTAGCGTTTTTCCCTCAGTTAGTAAATGATGTTTATTTTGCAAATGGGTTTTCACAAACTCTTCTACATGTCATTAAAAAAAACTATTTGTGGCCGGTGTTTCGTACCTGAGAAGAAACATCATATTATAATCCATCAACCATGATCCATGATCCTGAGCCATGATCTTGGTATAATCACATGAGGAATCTGCAGATTAGTGTCTGAGATGAACTTTTGAAGAAAAGACAACACTTTGGGATTTGACTGAACTTGTCCCGTCACGCGTCAGTGCAAGCATTAATTTTATTGTCAGTTATCGTGTACTGATGACTTATCCGCAAAAGTATTTTACTACGCTCGATTCTATAATATTCGCATCCATACTATTATACACCCAACAACAACTGTCATCGAAAAATCAACTTAAATTACATAACCCAAAAGCCCTAAAATCCCAAAAATAACCATAAAAAACTTTTACAAAAAACACGTAAAGCTTCAACCACAGAGAAAAAAAATCCAGCCTTCTCTAATTACTTTGGAACCCTAAAGTCATTACTACTTTTCGGTATGGGCACGCTCAGCGCAACCTTGTCCGTGTTTTTCCGTTCTATGTACCTTTTTTTTTACCTTTGTAATTGTTGCTGTTGTGTTGTGTCTGTTTCGAATAAATGTTTTTCTATTCTATTCTATTCTACTAAATGTCATTCCGGATATCGCCAGCCCTGTTCCCGGGGTCATTCTGACGCGAGTGTTAAAGGGTTAATTTAACGGTCACTGCTTTGCGACAGACTCGAACCGTGTATTTCGGCATACGTAGTGTTGTTAGCGCGCCGGGATTCAAATTAAAATCCCGGGAATTTGCATGGTAGTGAACATAGTTGAGCTTAGTTCTGTCATTTTATGATGAAGCAATTAAGTTTTGTGTGTTGCCCTAGAAATAAGTAGTATTATGAGCTACGCCTCTTTCACTGAGGGGTAGGTAGAGATGTGTGTTACAGTCACATTAAGCCAGTTATTTTTAGGTCCGAACTGAAAGTTAATCCTTGGGTGTTAATTTAGACTCTCGTGTCTGCAGATAATTATACGAGGTAATCATCTATGGGCTAAAATAGGTGTTGAAGTACCCTTAATGAAGACACCCTCCCCGTGATTGTGATGTTTTTTTGTTAAAGACCGTGCCTGAGAATTAGCTGGTATTACGAGAATTATTTAATTGTGGGTCAAAGTTCCAAATTATAAAAACAATGGCTCTCCGACCTCCGTACGTTCCATTGCATCCATCAGAACCATGTTTTAAGTATTGTACATGGAGTCATACCGAAAAACGTGATTTATCACATAACACCCAAAAAAAAATATGTTGTTTCCCAGAATTATTTTTTGCTTAGATTTTCTTAGTTTCATGTATATAAAGTTTAGTAGACCGTTACGTATAGAGTCTGTTTACAAATTGTAAACATTTGGTTTAAGAATTTGATTTATTATGACAGCAAACACGTATTTCTCTGTAAAAGATAAGGATTCTAAAAACTAAATTCATAAATTATGCGTACAAAACGGTTTAAACAGCAGAATTCGATTTTATGTTTTTATGTATGTAGTATGCAGGTTTATTTTGAAAACTTAATTTATTATTGTTTATCAACGCCTGCTTGATGTGCGTTAGCAATTTACGCTTAAGCTTATAAATATGCACAAGACTCATGGTACATAGGCGAACGTAATGCCACAAGGCATTCTATAACAGTCAACCAAAAAACAAATTAATTGCTTGCACTAAAGCACTAAAATCCCCGGGAATTCCGGGAAAGAGATTTACCATCACTATTTATGCCTCATGTCGTTTCATACGTCAGGTGCGTAAAAATGTAAATCATACCTTTACTTTTGAATGGCACACAGTTGGATTTTACATTTCAATGTATTGTTAGGATTTAAGGTTATTTCAAAAGAAGAATTTTCACTATGCAATGCCTGGATAATTGTCTTGTGATTGAGGCAAGCGTAGAAAGTGCTGACTGGACCAATTGATACAAATTGGATAATTTTTAGTCTTGACGAAAGTTCTGAATATGAATGTGAAGGGTTACCTAGAGGAAACCCAAAGAAAGATGGATGGACTGTGTAAAGGACGAATAAATGGCAAAAAAGGAACTGTCTGTTGAGATAATGAATATTAGAGAAGTTTGGAAAAAGAAGACCATAAACTGTACATACCTCAAATGATTTGGGAAACCTTCGACGCTACATGGCTTGAATTATGATGCATACTGCCGCACTAACAGGTAACGTGAAGTCAGCAAAAAGGGAATAGGAAGTCGCTCCATGTAAAAAACTGGTATTCAACTGCATTTCAACATAGTCAGAAAAGAGCGAGGTAGATGGTTTTATTTCATGGATGGTTTAAATCATCAAATGGCTCTTCCCGCTCTGGGTAGAGTGGTAGGGAGTGTCAGACTTCTAATGACAAAAAACCACCGTTGTTCCTTCTTAGCCCTTGTGCCGAGGCCGCGGTATCTCTTTTGTACAACCCGGAGCCCCGACGGGTGTCGGCCCCTGCCCGGGCCCCCTTCCATGTTGCTGACTTCTCTTTGAGACGCGCGTGGAGCACGAACGCGTCATCGACACGGCCTGCCCTCGTCATAAGACGGACGAACAACGTTAACGAGCTAGCTCATTACTCACCGTTCACAGGCCCGTGCCCACGGTGGCCAGAAGCCATCACGTGCCCGCCGACGCCCGATGGTAATAACTTCGTTGATGAGTAACAATCAAGACGGATATTCACGCGGAAACAGGCGTGTGTGGTTTAAAGGAATCGTCCCCGTGAGGGTCGTTAAAAGTGAATACGGGCTTTCGTCAAATTGATGGGGTAGCATTGTTACGTAGTCATTTTGAGAGATCTTCAAACTTGAAATCGTGTGCTAATTGAACTGTACTTGGAATTTTAATGACATATCCAGTTTAAGACTGCCTTGTGGTCTAGTGGTCGCGAGCGCAACTGCTGAACATGGGTTTGATTCTAGGGTTGGCCAAAGTTTTACTTGTTTTACATCAAAAAAATGTAGTAGCCACAGACTCTGGATTCACACCCGGTTGACGACAATAGGCTCACCCGCTATTAAAAATAGGACTGGCGAAAAGTAGGTAAACTATAAAAAGGTATACTTCTGCCTAACCGTTCAGGCATTACAAGCGTGATATAATGTTATGTATTTTCGAGAATAAAATTCATGAACTTGTATGGTGATGGAAATAGAAGGGGATGTGAAGACCGCTGCGGGAGACGCTCCGGGCGTCGGGGGCCACGTGATGGCTTCCGGCCACCGTAGACGCGGGCCTGTGGACGGTGAGTAACGGGCTAGCTCGCCGTCTGGCCGTCGTCGTGACGGCAACAGACCGTGTCGACGGAGCGTTCGTGTTCCACGCGTGCCTCAAAGAGATGTCAGCAACATGGAAGGGGCCCGCAAGGGCCGACGCCCGTCGGGGCTGCGGGTTATCGCAAGGCATAACGTGGCCTCGGCACAAGGGCGAAGAAGGAACATGGGTTGGTTTTTAGTCAGTAGAAGTCTGACACTCCCCTTCGATCTGCCCAAGAGCGGGGGGGTTATTCGATGATTTTCCACCAACCAAAAAAATTAAAAAGGGGATGTGAAGAATGATGTCCCATTCAAGGAAAAAGGATCATTTTATCCTAATTAGGTAATAATAGAACGAGAAAGAAGTTACTCCATTTATAATAATACTGATATTCAGCTGCATTCAGTTAGTCTAAAAGCCAACCCTAGTCACCCATGCTGTGAAAGAAAGAAAACAATAATTATTTATTTAACACATGCCAAAAGTGCACACAACAAACAATCAAATTATAAAAAAAAAACTAAACTGAAAAAAGAGTGTGTGCATCTCACGGCTGCGCCAAATGGGACCAGTTCAGAAAACTGCGAAGTAGCTAGTGCCAGTGCTATCCAATTTCCCTCAAACAACCTTCTACAGTTTGGTTTTAACTGTCGAACCCAGTTAGCATAACTCATCCCGTATAAATAAATCAGTGTAACGCACGTAATGCCATTTGGAACCGAGCGTCATTACCGCCTGTCGCAGTTGTGATCCTTTCCTGAGAACGTGACTATTTGTTTTATTATGTCTAAATGTTGGGCCGCAGGAACTGCGGGAGGTGGAGCGGGAGCGATTTCGACGTGGCATTGTTCGTCTGCTCGGTCGGATAGCTTAGCAGATCTCCTGTCGCATTGGTTTGTATGTAGTATCAGTCTAACGCCCAAATACTCAAACGTCACTCAATTTTAAGTTGCACTTAAATCTCGTGCCGTCTTTATTACTTTAACGCAGAGTGACAAAGATAGCAGGAGTTTTGAGGGTAACTTATAATTGAGTGACGCTTGAGTATTTGGGCGTTACCCTGGTAAAGTTACCAAGTCTGAACTTAAAACTCCTAAAAATAGTTTAATCTGGGATTTCTCTTGAAGAAAATCTAACTAACTCAAAAACTACTGAATTTTGAGGGAACATTTTGGTAGCTTAATTTTTAACCCTACTATGACGTCCTCCAAGGAATACGTCGAGTAACCAGTAACCCTGTATAAATATCTTCGTAAAAGTCCCGATAATATCCCGATATTGTCCAAGTTATTCGAGTAAACTCAAGTAATGTATGCTCAAAGTAATATTTAGTCGATTACCTACTCAATACAGCTTCAAGACTAATTTAAAAGTTACTTTGAGATGTATCATAATTATTGTTACGAAAGTAAAAAAATAACAAAAAAATTAGACTAAATAACTACTCCTACATAATTACAATGACGACAATATACTCATCTGCGTCGCTGTCATCAGAAAACGTGCTCAGGAGACTGACAGCATTTCCACGTTATAAAAATGACAGTGCTAAATATTTGCCAGTGAAAAGAGCCAGAGAGTTACGAGAGTTTTTTTAAAAGGAAGACGCACGCATGGGCTCCGTAATACGAGTGTTTCGACACCAAACGGCTCAAAGCTGTAGATACCGATAAGGTTATCTTACATCCCGTCGGGGCAGCGGGTTGGTCACAAAGGTACCACGGCCTCGACATAAAGGGCTAAGAAGGAACATGGGTGGTTTTTAGTGAGTAGAAGTCTGACACTCCCTTTCGCTCTGCCCAAGATTTGATGATAAAGTTTACAAGTGAAGTATTGAATTATTGTGCTCTTCCAAAAATCGCTTATTTCGTAACCAAACACAAACGCAAATCTGTGTTAATGCAATAAAAGGGGCATATTTGTACGTCGTACTGAATGAACGAACGAACGAATTGAAGGTCCCTTGTTATGAACGAATGATTTGCATACATATCTCTGAACGGAAAGTACGTCCGACTAAACAGAAATAAGCAAAATGTATATTTGTATTACAATTTCGAATTGAGTTAAATAAAATGTTGCTTTGTTTATATAATAAAATGACGTAAGTTACCAAGATAAAAAGATTTTTCTTCGCATGCCCCATATGTACTTATTGCAGAATCGAATTTAACAGGGAAGCGCTAGGTCAGCCAGTGAAGGCAGTTAGACTGGAAGCCAGACCCAAAACTGTTGTCAAAGGCTACACTACTATCGACATGCAGTCTAGTAGAGTTTTATACACAAAGAAAATAACATAACGTCACGTCTGTAATAATCGAAGGGTTCGGCAGAGATGACGTACACCTGCGACAAGTTTTTTTTTTGCGATTTGTGGCGATTTTTACATTCTGCGTGTTTCTGTTCTAAAACTGGTGTATAAAGAAAATAAAAGGTCTCATACCTTAAATCACATTTCACCAGCTATGTTTAAGTCCCACATAAAAGGGGTCTAGCCTAATGCCATCAACCGGGCACAAATCCAGCTTCCGTGACTGCTACCGAGAAAGGTGGAAAACCCCAATAACACTTTTGCTCAACTTGAGAATCTAACTCAGGACCTCATGCACAGCAGTTGCGCCTACGACCACTAGGCCTACGAGGAAGACACCCCAAGAAGGGGGAAATTAAACTAATTTTGTATCGATGCTCAGAACTAAAGAAGGGGAGAGAGGGGAGGAGCTCGTGGCTTAATAAGAACTGCCACTCAGGTCGATCTTTAGGTAAAGCTGTGCTTGCCTAGGTCGGTCTGTGGATGGGTGACCGCCCGACATACTGAGTTTCCTCCGTGCCTCGGAAAGCACGTTAAGCTGTTGGTCCCGGCTGCCATATATATAGATCTTTGGCAGTCGTTACAGGTAGTCAGTGACCTGAAATTCTGACATCCAGTCTTGCCAAAGGTTATTGTATCTTAGTATTAACTGGGTTGTGGAGGTCAGATAGGCAGTCGCTCCATGTAAAATACTGGCAATCAGCTGCATCCAGTTAGACTGGAAGCCGACCCCAATATAGTTGGAAAAAGGCTAGGCAGCTGATGCTTAGAACTAAAGAAAAATCTTCATAAAAAAAGATTTTTTCAAGCGTAGGAGTAAATCCTACTCTTATACAAATTGATAGTGCGTTGGTGGAAAAATTGTCACTTTGGAAATGAAAAGTCCTTGTAACTCACTCCCGCACTCACAAACGTTTTTATGTTGATGAATTATTTATCGAAGGAGGTGCAGTCAGGCTGTTATTCAAGCAAGGCTGTGCCTGAATGGGTATCCATTCATTCCATAATATCTTGTTTTTTACGTGTCTCGGGAAGTACATTAAGTCGATTGCTTCAGCTATTATTTGTAAATCTGATAGATCTGCAGGTTGTGAGTGACTCGAAAGTCTGACAAGCAGTCTTACCCTGTACCTGGTTTGCGAAGGTCAGATCTAGGCATTCGCTTCATGTAAAATAATACTGCCTAGATTTTTGTTAGGTCTGCTTTCAGTTTTACTGGATACAGCAGAATAAAAGTATTTTACACTAGCTTTTGCCAGCGGCTTGTGAAAATGACGATTTTCCATACAAACTTGCATCCCCTATTTAACTACCTTAGGGGTTGAAATTCGAAGAATCTTTCCTTATTCCTTGTCTACATTATAAAGGGAACCTCTGTGCAAAATTTCAGCTTTCTAGGTCCAATGGTTTGGGCTGGGCGTTGATGAGTCAGTCAGTCAGTCAGGACTTCTCTTTTTATTTATATAGAAAGATTGGTGATTAATTTTACAACGGCCAACGCTTACTCCCAATCAGCCAGTCAGTTGATTACCTCTTGGTCAAATAACCAAGACCACCAACCACGAAACCTATTTTTCAATCGAACAACCATGAATCCGAACATGACCAGCTATCCCTAACCACAAACCTTACCGCAATATTTATTTAGTCAATCAATGCATAAATATTTGAAGCGCATCCGGACAAAACAACTGGTTGACAGAGGACATCTGCGCAATCTGATCAGAATAACAAAACAAACCTAGTTTGCATTTACGAATGTAAAATTTATTTAAAATAGGTACAGTCAGGGAAAACGTGAGGAAAGTTTTGTGTACAGTCAGTGCCCAGTCTGTAGTACCTTTCTGTTTGGTGGGTGGAAAATCATCAAATTACCCCCCCCCCCCCCCCTCTTAGGCAGAGCGGAAGGAAGTGTCAGACTTCTACTGACTAAAAACCACCCATGTTCCTTCTTCGCCCTTGTGCCGAGGCCGCGTTATCTCTTTCAAACAACCCGCAGTCCCGGCGGGGCCCAGTAGTACATTACCCCTCGTTAAAAGAAGAACAGGGCAAGTGGTGTTAGAACAGGGGTCAGGTAATGCTGGGCACTGACTGTACGAATAAGGATGGGTATGACAGTAGAGAAACACCAAAGAAACGACCGATGGATTGGTAAAGGATGATATGGTATTTTTTGTAAATTTTCACTTGCTAAACGTCTTGACTTCACGACTGCGGCGAAAACATGATGGCTGCCGTGACATTGATATTGACGTAAGTAATAGAGTTGCCAGATTAGAAAAAAACTATTTATACCACCTTAAGTCATTGCGTTTCAAATTTTATCACGCGTTACTAACCCTGAGTAACGAAACTTCATAATTTTGGGACAACATTTGTTTAATTAAAATAAATCGTTCTGTATATGATTTACGGAAGTTTTTTTTTTTTTTTTTTGGGCTGGTAACACTGCCCCAGTGACATGTAAAAATTTTGCTCCGTATTTAAAAATTAATTTTAATTAGTAATTAAGTTATAATAAGGTGTAATTATTTGTGTAAACGTCTTAGAAATACGTAAATACTCAGGAAAATTGTTTTCCTGATAAATAATAAAGATTTCGGTTACAAAACGTCACCGGTAACCTAAAAACAACAGCTGATGTTCTAGTTACGGAGTGTTTATCGGATAATTCAGGGGAAGTATTGTTAAGTTTTATATAATATCAACACACAAACGCAAATTTTAACTTTAAAACACATCCAAGCCATTTTTTTGCTGATTTATTACCCTATAAAGGTTCTAAATCGCTTTGTTGACAACTGATCGTAATAAGTAACAAAACTGAGAATTAATTCATAGCTCTGTTTGTTCGATCGGTCTTTACAAAATTAAATCGTTTTATGATCATTATTGTGCATTATTGCTTTAAAGTAATAAGTTAAATTTTCTTTTTTTTTTCTCAAGCAAGCTACCCTCTTGTCAAAGTAAAGCAAATTGAATATTCAATCTAAATGAATTGAATTTACAGATTATCTTTTAAACCTTATTCAGCAGCCTACCTCAATTCTTTCATAACTGAAGGCTTTTCCCTGTTTTAGTTTTATTTCATGTTTTTTCCCCTCCCATCGCTAACTTTTCTTTATTAGTCTATTCTATTAGTTCTCACCGTTTCCTTACTTCTTATTTCAGTTACCATTCCGGAGACCATGCCTGTTATGACTCGTAAGATGGATATGGAGCTAAAATTGAGAACGGCCCTCCAAGAACTCAAAGAATCAAATCTCCAAGTCCAACAACTGTTACTAGAGAGAGAAGAGAGTGAGGTGGAAGTCGTTGAGATTAATGGCAAAAATTCCAGCTTAAAACGGGAGTTAGTAGACCTACATCAGCAATACTTGGACGTTGTTGATGAACGGGATCAATTGAAGGTGGTCACGGATGGTTTTAATAATTGTAGTAACCTATATGAGGAGGCTTTATATAAAATTAGGGACTTAGAAGATGAAGTAATTCATGCCAATAGTCTTATTTTAAAATTACAACGAGAAAACGAATGTTCTCAGGTTAAAGAAACAAACCTCTTATATAACAAATTAGTAAACAATAATGTTATCCCCTCTTCCTTAATAACTATTGATCTGACTGAAGATTCCTTGGTAAAACATAATTATAAAGTTAGCAATAAGAAACTTAAAAAATATGCTAAACTGAATAGATTAATTAGAAAATGTAACCAATTTAAGAAACAGCATAAACTCTTTTCTAAATATATTCCACTGAGGAAAGAGCGTGTTGATTTAGTTAAAAAAGTAAATAATTATCAAATAAAATTAGAAGATAGCATAAAAATTTATGACATTGATACTCGGCTTTTGCAGTCTGAAATACAGGTTCTTAGGGACAAACTCAGTTCCCTTTCCAGTAGGTATCTGAATTCTCAGAACCAAATTAAGGAGCATATCCTTGCTGCGAATGAGTTGGTAATGAGTCAATGTCGTTGTCAGTCAGATCCTATAAATGATACCGTCCAGCCTGAGGTAATGGAGGACCCATCCCAGGCTGTGAATTTATTTCAGGACAGTACACTTAAACAAGTAACAGCTGATATTACACAAAATTATTTACAAGTGGTTCAGCCTGAGAAATATCACAGTCAGGATTGTTTTAAATCAATAATGTTCTCAGATAGCATGGGAAGAGGTGTAGGTAAATTAATAAGTGTCCTGAGTAACCTGAGTTTTTCAAATCAAAACCATTGTATGCCAGGGGCTACATACAAACAGATTATGGCATCAGTTACTAGAAATGTTTATAATAAAAATACTGACATCACTATATTTGTAGGGAATAGTTCAAAAGTTAAAATAAAAGACATCACAAACTGTGTTACTGAATTGTTAGAGTTAAATTGTCGTAAAATAATATTGTGTGCCTTTCCATACCTTGCGAAATTGTCAGCCAAGAAAAACAATTATATTCACAGGCTGAATAGCCATGTTCAGTTCTTAGTAGGTCACTATAGTGACAGGCTTATATACTTTGACATCAACAGTTTTGTTGATAATCTTAAGTCGACACCAAGTAATGTGTGTCTACCTATTAGTTGTAGACACAAAATAGCTAGGCTATTAGTTTATAATATTCACTCAGACATAAATAGTATGTCGTTGTTTAGTACTATAATTGACACTGCCAATATTAGTAATTTTACTAATAATTCTTTTTATAATTTTTTAAATACAGAGGATACTTCAGTGGGGTCCACTGATGGTAGGATGACATTGCATAGTGACAGCATGGGCATCTTGGATCTCAGTCCAGATGCTCATTTAAACTAGTTAGTAAGACAACAGAAGGTACCAGTAAAATTAATGTCACTTTAAACAATAATATTGTACCTTCTGGCTCTCGACAAGCTAGATGTAAAAAAGGGGCTAAGCAGAATTCGTTGCAATTATTTCATCAGAATATTCAAGGCCTCTCCTCAAAGCAACTTGAAATTGAATTATTTTTAGAGAAAACAAAATTTGAAATTGTCTGTTTCACTGAACATTGGTTGAGAAACTATGAAATGTTAATAAGTTATGCAAACTACAGCGTGGGCAGTTGCTTTAACCGAAAATGTAAGATTCGTGGGGGATCATTAATCTTAATTAAAAATTCTATTAAATTTAAGACCCGTGCTGATATTGTTAAACTATCGGTGGAACATATTATTGAGCTATCTTGTGTTGAGCTGGATAGGCATGTAATAGTGTGCGTTTACAGGCCCCCAAATTATCAAAACTACTCTACATTTGAGTCAGTAATGGAAGATGTTTTAGCAAAACTTGTAACTGGTAATAAATCAGTAGTTGTATGTGGGGACTTTAATGTTAATATTTTAGACAAAAATTCGAATAGTAGTAGATTTTTGCACCTTTTTAAATCATTTAATTTATTAAACGTGTTTTCGGAACCAACCCGAATTACTACAAATACTGCTACATGTCTGGATAATGTTTTTTGTTGCTGCGACTACTTGGATAAATTCATTGTAAATTACCTTCCTTCAGATCACAGCGGTCAAATCGTTGTGTTCGAATCCTACACACCAGTGCAAAAAATCGAAATAAAATCTAGACAGATAACACCCAGCAATTTAAATAAGTTTAATGATAATTTAATTATTAATTTAGGCATTCCAAGCCAGATTATTGACAACGTAAATCTATTTTATGAGGAATTCTTTTCGGTGATTCACACGGAGTTCAATAATACAATAAAAACGAAAACTAAATCTATTTGCCCTAAGTTTATGTTCAGTGACTGGGCAACAAAGGGCATTAGGAAAAGTAGGGAGCGATTGTTTGAGCTGTACGGTCTTAAGCCTTACATTAACTCTGAAACTTTTAATAAATATGTTGCAACTTACTCTAAAATCTTCAAAAACGCTTGCAAAGTAGCTAAAGCCTTATTCATTAGCAACAAGATTAAATCCGCCGATAATAAAATAAAGACGGTTTGGAAAATTATCAATAGTGAAACGAATAGAAATAAAAAAAATAATAATGATATCACTCTAGAGACTTCACGTGGCCTTTTAAATTCTAAAAACGAAGTTGCTCAAGAATTTGTAGATTTCTTCACTAATAACCCACTTAAAACTACTGAAACCTTAAATTCATCACCCTTGCTTTCTATTGAGTTACTAAGAGCGAACGTTTCAGCCTGCCCGTTTGAGTTTCAATTTAAACATATAAACCCCATAGCAGTCATTAAAGCTTTTAAGGAAATTAAAGTCAAATTAACCGAAGATCTATGGGGACTGTCGATTAAAGTTTGTCAAGCTATTATTGAGACTGTAGCTCCGTATTTAGCCTTAATATTTAATTTGTGTGTGGACCAGGGAGTCTTCCCGGACCTTATGAAATACAGCAAGGTAATACCACTTTTCAAATCCGGTGACAGTAAAGACACTAATAACTATAGACCCGTATCCGTTTTGCCTGTTTTCAGCAAGGTGTTTGAAAAGGTTATGCTTAATCAAATGCAAATGTACACTTTTTCTGAGTATGACCCATCTGTGCTTTGAAATACTTACCAACAAGTTTTTGATTTCTACATTATGCTTTAGTCCCAAGGGCATGCTCTCTTGGCGTTTTGAATTTCTGCAAATATTTCAACAGGATTCATGAAATATTGGGTCCAATTTAATTTCTAAGACTTTATTACATGGTTACAGAATAAACTAATAAAACGTGTTAAAATGGAAATTAGAGCCGAATATTAAAGTACACATTATTATTCTACAGCAACCGTAGCAGCTGGAATATAACAACATGACCGAAAAAAAAACATAAGTTTCCCATTTCCCAAAAAATCAATAGAACCGTAATCAATCCACAAAATGCTGACCGGTCATTGCGAAAATTCTCACGTATTCCCTCTCACCCATCAAAAATCACTTACAAGTGCTTACAGACCAATAAAAACAAACGGCCGTACCTCCGAAACTGGTTCTTACTAGTTTGAACTGGAGAAATATCCGCCATTTTGCCGTATAACACCTCTCGAAACCGCCCGAGACCGGTGTGAACCGGTTTTTGCCAGATGTCGCATGACAAATAGCAATGTGGTTCTAGATGATTTCGGGACTCTTCGGGCGTTTGTTTCTTATGAAGCGATAAGCGAATAGTGGTTTTATCTGGATTCACTGTGTTTTTTGCGTAAAAGATTTTTTTGATGCTACTTAAAAATAGGTATCCTGTTTCATCGCAGTACTTCCTCTCATCATGACGAGACCAGCTTGTTCGTGGATCGTCATCAAAGATGTGCTCAATACTTTATAATAAAGGACATTAAAACCTAGGTTAAAGAAAGAAGCTAATTTTTAAACGACTTTATTTGTGAATTTGTTTGTACGCTTTTTTGAATTTCGTCATTATCATCTTCGGCTATCTTAGCTTATCGCAGCATGTTCTCTTCTTCCATACTTCTCTATTTATCTTCATCTCCGCAGTCACCACCTCCTTTCTAGCCATATCATCCTTCACGCTGTCCGGCGTCCATCGTTTTTTTTACCCACTACATTTTCTTCATTCGTTGACGACACGGTTGGCGCAGTGAATGGGCGATTTGACTGCTGTGCTGCGTGTCACGGGTTCGATACCCGCACGGAATATAATATATTTAAATGGCCTACAGATAGTTGTTTCGCGCCTGGGTGTTTGTGTATTGAGTTTTAATGTTTGTCACGATACAGGAGAAATTTCTAGTGTGGGGCAAAATTTTTTTTTTTAAAGAAGGAAAGAAAAAGATTTTCTCCGTATCACCATAACCGATTACCAATAATTACTATAAAACTAAACGACCCAAATATAAAAGATATACAATACTACCCACTAAGAAGTAGAAACCAACACATTATAAGTTCCAAAACCTCATCTGTTAAGAACTGAAACAAGCAGTTCTCCACGAAATCATATTAACTCATTACTCCTTGTCATTGTTAGTTAACTAGTATTTAATAACTTGGCAAGTTTGCGATAAAATACGTAGCGTTAATGCCGAACTTATAGCGCTTGCAAGCTGTATAAAGTTGCGATTGTTGAGATCTCTTTAGACCATGAGCGCAAACTCCTTGAGTAGTTAGTTGGTGACTGGACAAAGTTAAGTGAAGACAACCTGCAGACTAAAGTAAGTACTACAGTACGAGTGGCACAAAGGGCCATGGAGCGAGCCATGCTCGGCATAACCCTATTGGATCGAGTGCGTGACACCGAAATCCGCCGTCGGACGAAAGTCTACGATGTCGGGGACCGGGCGGTGCGCCTCAAGTGGACCTGGGCAGGACTCCATCGGCCATCTCCGCGTCTAGCAAGATGTCCTCATCTTGCTAGACGCGGAGATGGCCGATGGAGCAAGGCATTGACTGAGTGGTGGCCAAGGTTAGGCCATAGAAACCAGGGCCGTCCTAAAGCTCGTTGGGTTGACGACATCGTTAAGGTTGCGGGAAACACCTGGATGAGAGACGCACAGGATCGGGACGCTTGGCGGAAAAAAGGGGAGGCCTGTACCCAGCAGTGGGTGATTCCGGGCTGATATGATGATGATGAACCTGCAGACTGCAGACTTTCCTATTGACTGATAGTTTAGTTGGGTTGGACTGCTCTTAGTTTTTTTCCAAGTTTTAAAATCCTAATGGATGTCCTCCTGAAGCGAACTGTGGTCTGTTAGATTCTGACTAAAAACAACCAAGGTATTCCTTTTCCACACTTGTTCCTGGGATCATGAGAACTAGTGCTTGGGCGCTAAACCATAATGTTGATTTTAAATTAGTTTATAATTTAAGGGCTGTTATGATTTTATTTTGACTCACGTAGATTCATTGAATTAATGAAGGTAGTCAGTTCTAGTATTTGACATGTTTAGATTTACTGAACTAAAGTTCGTATTTCCGTCTATTTTAGAAGTAATTGTAATTTCCGTTTGCTTCAATAATAAGAATTTATGTTGTCACACCTGTTTGATATTTGTAAAATATTGTTAAATCTGTTTATTTTAATAGTAGGAATTATTTTGACTGCTAGAATAATGATTATTAAGTATTTGTTTTGATCTTTCCCGCCTTGTAAAGCGAAATATTGTTATATGAAGCTCGCCATTTCTGTGTATAAAAGACATTGTATTTCGAAACAAAGGTAATTCTTGATTCACCGATCGTGAAATAAACACCCTAATCTGGAGTAAGTTATTTTCTTTAAACTTGTGCTGATACTTCCTGCTGTTACCTATTTACTGTGTAATTGTGTGTGTAATATATTGGTGTATGCCAATATATTGTGAGACTCTGACGACGACGGCGATCACACGCCGATATGCACCTTCCAAGATCCCCGGCTAGTCGGCGGCCCGCGTCTGAGGGCCTCCTCAAGTCCTGTGGGACCGGCCAGTTAGATGGCCGGGTTGGTGACACACGCGCATCAAACAGTCGCTCGAACATTTGCCAGTTGATAGGTGACTTTTGAAGAGAGCGGTCGCATCGTCGACCGATCAATCAATCGGCTCGCAAGTATGGTGATCTCATCAGTTGGCTGATAGTTTGATGGGCTGCACAAATGCCTTCAAACTATACTATATAAACAATTGTGAAGCCTATTAAACTGATTTATCAGCCAAAACCAATCGTAATATTTATGTTTATGTTATCATTCATACTGATTAAGAGCCCGACTAACCAATCGGTTGGTTGAAAGTCTACAGTCTACTACTACAGTTGGTTGGGACTCTAGAGATCCTACATTTATCAGATTTGAGTTATAAAGCTTTAGAAAGGACATGACAGTTTTCCGGTTAATAGGGTGCCGTTGAAAACAGATAAAATTATTACTGGGCTGACATTGCTTTTATCAAACTTTAGCTAGATAATAAGTAGTACAAAGTGATAGCAATAGACTAAACAGTTGCTAGTTACAATGCAATTTTGATAAACCACCAGAGTTTTTATTTTATCGTCTGATAGGCAACCGGTTACTGAATGGTAACTTAATCCAGCAACTGAATCCAGGTATTCAGTTGCAACCAGTTGGACTGGAAGCCGACCCAACAAATTTTGGGAAAAGACCATGATAGAGATTTAGATTCAGCAGAGTAAATATCTTTTACTGACACAGAAAATGAAGAAAATTATAAACCGTCTACCTAAAAAAATCTACTCAAAACCGTCTTTGCTAAACGCTAACCTCTATGACCTAGACCAACCCCTAATAAATCTTCTGACTTTCATACTACCCCAAATTAAACACGATGATATAATTGCTATTTCGTGGAAGCTCTCCTAGCAATATTATATACACACTGTATGTCGTAATTAGGGCAGGAATTAAAGGTCGGTGCCTAATTTAGAAAGGTTAGGTCTTGTAATCCAATTTGGTTAGCACCTTGACGTGTTAAGTGGGTTCGTAATGACCACTCGAAAATAACTTTAGGTTGGGGTAGAACGAAATTAGGTCAGATGGTGGATTTTAGTTTTAGACTCATCCATTATTATCATGATCGAGTGGTCGCAAGCGCCTCTGATAAGCATGAGGTCGATACCCGGTTTGGGCAAAGTGTTATTGGGTTCATCAGGAATTTTTCAAGATCCGCCATGGAGTCTGAATATGCCTCCGGTTACATGGGACTTAAACTTATCTGATTAAATGTGGGTGTACTATAAGGCTCACCTCTGTCTCATCCTTCGGGGATTACAGGCGTGATGTTATGTAATTGTCATCTTCATGTTTTGTTTTATCCTCATGAAGTAATTTCGTACCATGCTTGGTTTGTCTAAGCCAGTGTCACGCACGCATTCCTCGCGATCAACTGTAGTTCGTCGAGACCTTTGACTTGCCAGGCCGACGGTCACACCACTAGCGTGTGTCACAGCTTCGAGCCTGTGGACGGTGAGTAATAGGCTAGCTCAATGTCCGTCCGTCTTATGACGACGACAGGCCGTGTTGACGGCGCGTTCGAGTTCCACGCGCGCCTCAACGAGATGTCAGCAACATTGCAAAAGCTGACGCTTGCCGGGACTGCTGGTTGTTCAAAAGAGATACCGCGGTCCCGGACACAAATGGCTAAGAAGGAACATGGGTGGTTTTTAGTCAGTAGAAGTCTGACATTCCCTTCCGCTCCGGCCAGAGCGGGAGGAGTCATTTGATGATTTCCCACCATCCAAAAAAAGTCTGTCACAGCTTAAACACTCATCATCATCATCATCATTTCAGCCAAAAGACGTCCACTGCTGAACATAGGCCTCCCCCAGGCGTCGCCACATTGACCGGTCCCGTGCGTCTCTCATCCAGCGGGTTCCTGCAACCTTGACCAGGTCATCGGTCCACCTAGTGGGAGGCCTTCCAACGCAACGTCTTCCGGTTCGCGGTCGCCATTCCAGAACTTTTCGGCCCCATCGGCCATCCGTTCTGCGAGCAATGTGCCCTGCCCATTGCCACTTAAGTCTGGCGATTCTTCGGGCTACGTCGGTAACCTGGTTCTCATAAACACTAACAGGTGATTATAAGACAGTCTCAAAATCAAAGCAAAAGTATTATTCAGAAAGTCGCAAAAAAAAAAAATCGCAAAAAGATATCCAAGAGACACCTTTCCACATCAGTTCCCTTGAAAACCTCTAAGAAAATTCAACCGCAAAAAACAACCCTATTACAGCCACTAAATTCTGACAGTTAATTACACAAACAGGCCAAAATTCTCTTCCGTTCCAACGAATAAAATTCAACGGGGCACTTTCTTTCAAAAACGAAGGCTTTCTTACTCAAAAACTCGACGCTAATGCCCTGTTATGGAGCTTGAAACAAAAGCATAAAAATTAATCGATTTCGCACAAAACGAGGGAAGGTCTCTATTCAAATTCGAAATGTAACAGTTTTTCGCTTCGTTTTATTAAAAGCTGCTTAGGTCAGGCGGTGGGAACATTCATTCTTTGTGTTATTATACTTGGCTGATTTAATTGCTGGTATATTTTCAGAAATTGAAAGGTTTTCTTGGCTTGTTTTTGTGGTTGAGACGTAAAGAACAATGTTCAAAACGTCCCCACCCTTGTAGCACTTTAAAACCTATGTCAATCGAAGGGTTATAGTCAACTTATTATTTTATTGTATGACAGCGAAACTGAAATCCGCATCCGAAAAAAGTTATATCGTTATGAAGAAACCGAAATCAGTCACAATAATAATTATGTTACCGACCACGATACTTTTCTTTTTGTAATTATTACTGTGGAATGATGTCGTTCGGAGTTTTCAAACCTCGGAACTTAACCTTCTGCAGCGAGGTGTGAGACAGGGAGACGTCATATCTCCGAAGCTGTTCATCGCTGTACTGGAGGAGGTTTTCAAGGTTCTGAATCGGGAAGGACTATATATGCTTCAATGTAAATGGTGAGTACATCAGTCCCCTTCCGTTTGTTGACTATATAGTTGCTGAGACCATGGAGGACTTCAGAACAATGCTCGATGACCTCAGTAGAGTTTCCGAAAGAGTGGATCTTAAAATGAACATGAACGCAACCATGATCATGTTGAATGGCTATGTAACACCCACTCCTATCAAGATCGGAACCTCTATACTCGAAGTTGCGGACGATTATGTCTACCTGGGACAAACGGTCTAGTTAGGTAGGTTTTAATTCGAGAAAGAGGTCACCACTTCACCAGTCCCATGCATCTCGCATCCAGCGGGTCCCCGCAACCTTCACCAGGTCATCTTCATCATCACCTTTTTATTTTTGTTGAGTGCTGAAAAATACCTTACGCATACAGCACCGTCCCGGGAGACGGCGCGGCTTGCAACCACTAAAAACACTGGCGTGAACCTACTGTCACTTTGTTGAATGCGCCACAAGAACTGCTACGCATGACGTTCGCGACCCATCCAGCGATGTCCGGGCTCACCTGAGACATCGCAACCACTCATGAGGGCCGTGCGATGTGACGACGATAGACTCCCCGATCCATCGCCCGCTGGCACCTCCTAGGGTACCTGCGACCTGTCCTCCTTCGACGGATCGCGTCAGTGAGGGAGTCTTCCTCCGCCACCTCCTTCTGTAAGATGACATCCTCACAGAAGGACGCCACTGCCTTCCATGCCTCCCTACTGTCGACCATGGCCTTGGTCACAGCCGGCGAAGAGCAGTCGACCCCAATTGTTGCTACGAGAGCACGGCGCTGCACCACCCAAGCAGGGCAATGCTCGAGGGTGTGACGCGCCGTATCCTCGCTGCAGTCGCACTGGTAACACACGGGAGTCGCCTCCTGTCTAGCCACTTTGTGCAGGTATTTGCCAAAGCAGCCATGCCCTGACAACACCTGCACTAGATGGAAGGTCAACGTCGGGTCAGGTCATTTGTCCACCTAGTGGAAGGCCTTCCAACGCAACGTTTTCTGGTTCGCGGTCGCCACTCCCTTACTTTTCGGCCCTATCGGTTATTCGTTCTGCGAGCGATGTGCCGTGCCCTGTTCATTGCCACCACTTGAGTCTGGCAATTCCCGGTCTAAGTCGGTAACCTCGGTAACCTCAGAAGCTCCGAGCATAGCCCTCTCCATTGCCCTCTGACTTTAAGCCTTCTGATGAGACTGATTATGAGCGATCACATTCAGGTCTCGTATGTAATCAATGACAGCACACACTGATCATAGACTTTCGTCTTGAGATACTGCGGTAAGTTGGACGAAAAGATCCAACTCAACTTCCGTAACGCTGCCCAGCCGAGTCGGATTCAACGATGGACCTCTTTCTTGAAGTTATAGGCCTACCTAACTAGACCGTTTGTCCAAGGTAGGATAATCGTCCACAACTTCGAGTGTAAAGTATCCGATCTTAATAGGAGTGGGTGTTACATAGGCAGTCAACATGACCTTGGTTTTGTTCATGTTCATTTTAAGATCCACTCTTTCCGAAGCTCTACAGTACTGAGCATCGAGCATTGTACTGAGATCCTCCATGGTCTCAGCCATAACCACAATATCGTCAGCAAACCGAAGGTGAATGATGTATACTCGCCATTGACAATCATTGATGCCTAGTTCTCCCTAGTCCAGAACCTTGAAGATATCCTACAGTACAGCGGTGAACAGCTTCGGAGATATGACGTCTCCCTGTCTCACACCTAGCTGCCGATGGGTAGGTTCAGAGGTTTGAAAACTCCGAACGATATCATTCTACAGTAATAATTACAAAAAGAAAAGTATCGTGGTCAGTAACATAGTCATTATTGTGATCGATTTCGGTTTCTTCATATCGATATAACTTTTTTCGGATACGGATTTCAGTTTCGCTGTCATACAATAAAATGATAAGATGACTATGGCCCTTCGATTGACATAGGTTTTAAAGTGCTACAAGGGTGGGGACGGTGTCCATACATTTTTGTGCATTGTTCTTTGGAACAGATGGAGGGTGTACTTGACATTGGAGAAACAATATCAAGTTTTAATTACTGGAAATTACTTATGTTAGTCTGAAAGTGGGTTTGGAAATCAAGGCATCGATAATAACCTTTTTTTTTTTTGGTGGGTGGAAAATCATCGAATAACCCCCCCCCCCCCGCTCTTGGGCAGAGCGAAGGGGAGTGTCAGACTTCTACTGACTAAAAACCAAACCCATGTTCCTTCTTCGCCCTTGTGTCGGAGCCGCGTTATCCTTTCGACAAGCCACAGCCCCGACGGGCGTCGGCCCTTGCCGACGCCCGAGGGCCCCTCCTTGCTGACATCTCTTTGAGGCGCGCGTGGAACACGTACGCGCCGCCGACACGGTCTGTTGCCGTCATGACAACGGCCGGACGGCGAGCTAGCCCGTTACTCACCGTCCACAGGCCCGCGTCTACGGTGGCCGGAGGTCATCGCGTGACCCCCGACGCCCGGAGCGCCTTCCGCGGCGGCTGGGACGTTGAGAGGTTCTCTCCCTCTCTCGTTCCGCCACCTCCTTCGCTAGCATCACTGCTTCGCAGAAGGAGGCGACGGCGTCCCATTCCTCCTCGCCCCGGACCATGGCTTGCACCAGGGCCGGGCCCGAGAGGTCGCCGCCGCCGATCGCCGCTACGAGAACACGGCGGGGCTCTGCCCAAGCAGGGCACGCCTCCACAGTGTGCTCCACCGTGTCCTCCGGTCGATCCTCGCAGTGGAAGCATCCGGGCGTCTGATTCGGTACAGGTACCTCCCGAAACACCCGTGTCCGGTGAGGACCTGCGTCAGACGGTAGGTGAGGGCGCCGTGGCGCCTCTCCAGCCACTCCTCAAAGAGGGGACTTACCGCCACTACCGTGGCGTGCCCATCGATAATAACCTTCAAAATGAGTTGAAACATTGCTGAAGAAGTGGAGATTTCGATGTTCTTTAGCTATTTATACTAGCCATCCTGATCTAAGCGTTAAATATTATAATGATAAACACCGATTCAACTATTCCTAAACTCTCATTTTTCGATGAATCTTAAACACAAAATCGGAAAGAGACTCGGAGGTACCGCCACTGTTACTCTGAGAACTTTTGAATAGAAAAACCCAATGATACTTTATCGAACTGAGAATTGAACTCAAAATCTCACTCTCAGATGTAGCGTTAGCAACCACGATACCAATTAGAGCGCAAATAAAATAACTACGCAGTCTAAGGTAAACATCAAAGATAATTCAAAAACTCATTGCTCTAGTGGCCGTAATTGCGACTGTTGAGCAACAGGTTTTGGGTTCGATTCCCAGGCTGTACCCGGTTCATACCCTACCCCCTATAACAACAATGGATTTTGTTAGGAATTATGTGAACGAGAAAGGAGTAAATGATGCCTGAACGTCTGACAGGGGAGCATGAAAGAAGAAAACGTGTTTCGCCGATCCCAATTAGAATGGGATAAGAGCAGCAAGATGATGATGATGACGAAGATTAGAGTTTCTTCCCCGTTCTTCTTCATGAGATCTACGTTAGAGAACTGGCAACTACAGTACATTCACAAGTTATTATGCCTTGTGATTGTGACTGTAGCTTAAGAGTGCAATGCGTCGTTTCGGGAGTTGCTGCGTCGGGCTGCGCGGCGCCGGATGTTACCGGCGGCGAGTGCTGTGGGTGCGGGGGCGTGCGGCGGCGCGAGCCGTGGCGGCGGGTGCGCGGGGCTCCGGGTCGCGAGGCGGCGGTTGCGCGTTTCGGCGCGCATTCGTTGTTCCGTGATTCGGGGTCTCGTGCATTCGTTTTGCGGTGTGCGTCGCTGCGTGCTTTCGTGCTCGCAGTGTTCGTTGTTGCGGGCATTCGGTGGCATGTGGTTCGGCGTGGTGGCTTTCGGAATGACGTATTGCACTCGTAGTTTCGTTTTTTTTTGTGAAATGTTCTTCTGACATTCAAAAGTGCCTGTAATGGCTTAATTCAAATAAATGCTTTGAGTTGATTAATTACATTCAAGTATTTACTCATTTCAAGTACCTATTGCAAGCGTGATGTTTTATACTAATAAATAAAACACACAATCCCGTTCTCTGCTAAATTATATCCATCGTAGCGACTTACGACACATTTCTCGAACTCAACACGTTTTTGCTTTAATATTAATGTTAGCATTCACTCAAATGGTGTGCACAGGGCGTTTATACATCATTCTTCAGTGAAATATGGCCGCCTTAAGTGGATTAATATACTTGTACTCAATTCTTGTTAATTGTTAGAGTGTAATTTTAATTTCTAGGTGTTATTTATTAGGTTTTGTGAGAGTGGTAGCGTGATTGTTTGGCTGTGACTGTGCAAATATTTCGATGTGCATTTTTGGAGTCTTAAGGTACAAGTTGGTAGCCGACTGCACGCAGCAGCAGTAGACGACATGTCGTCGCTTCATGTCGTCACGACACGTAGTTGCGTCATGTCGTTTTACTATAGGGCATGGGCATATCTCCTGTTGTTTCTGTTATCTATGGGCACTACTGATCTGCGGTCGGACGACACTACCGTCTGCCGCTCAACTACGCGTCGCTAGCTTCATGTCGCTAACTAAGGAGGAAATTTCACAGAAATACGTAGAAACCAGTAGAGTCGCTGCAACATGTCGTCTGCTGCTGCTGCGTGCAGTCGGCTACCAACTTGTATCCTTATTTGTAAAAAAGTACTTAATAATAAGATGAATAAGTTCACCTATGGCTTAACGCCATCCTGTTGGGGCTGCAGGTTCTTCGAAAGAGACACCGCGACGTCGATACAAAGGGCTAAGAAGGAACATGGATGGTTTTTAATCAGTAGAAGTCTAACACTCCCTCCCGCTCTGCCAAGAGCGTGAGGAGTCATTTGATGACATTCCACTATCCAAAAAAAAGGCTAAACCCCTGTTAGTTGATCTGAAATACACAATAGGGATGTTAACTAAAAAAATCTAATAAGTCCGTCAGATAGATTTCGAAAAAATATTGGACACGTATTTTTTTCTTTTTTCACGTAAACAAACAATGAAGACGATACAGTGCTTTGAAAACTCGTGTGACGTCATATTCTAAGACATTAGTATGACATTTCTTAGCGAGCAGTGACGTCACAACCTCCCACTCAAATCTTTGACGCGTTTTATCTTCGTCAATTTTTATTGATTATTTTGTTAAAACAAAAAATACGTATCCAATATTTTTCGATAATCTAACAGACGGCCTAATTAGAATCATATTTTTTTTAGTTAGTAAACATCCCTATTCCAAAAGCTTTGTAGCTCTAAACCTTATTTGTCGCGTGATATGGTATAAGCATAAAAATATTTAAAAAAAAAACCAGGGTATAAGTTGAGTGATAACTGTGATAAGGCTGGCGGAATCAAAATAACAATAATTATTGAGACAGAAAATGATTGATAAAGGTTGTATTTAAAATAGATTTCGAAGACCTTGGATTCGCGCCTACTGAAATAACAGCAGTTTATAATAGAAGTGTCAGTTATAAAGGTGACTTTATCGGTGAGTAAATATAAACAGGGTGAAAGCATTGGCAGATAAAGCCTTTCTTAAAATAGAATATTAAGGTCTATTTTTGGAAATAAATGTTACTGTTATTTCAACTGCGTCGTTGGTCTGGTAGAACGCAAATGGTTAGCATGAGGTCCTCTAGGGTTCGGTTTCCAGGTCGGGTCAAGTGTTATTGAGTTTTTACATCAGATATTTCTCAGCAACTGAGTCTGGATTTGAATCTACTTGATGGCAATAGGCTCGCCTCCTATTATGAGCTCATACGCCTTATTATAGACACAATTAAAAAGCCATTGTTATAAATCTCCTGGGGATTTATTAACGGACGGGAGGTTATATGTGATTTAAACATTACTTGACGCCCGCAGGCTCGGTGGAGCGATGATCTTCGCAGAGTGGCTTGTAACAACTGAATGAGAGTTGCCGAAAATCGAGTTGAGTGGCGTAAGATTAAAAAGGCCTATATCTAGCAGTGGATTGCAATTAAATAGGCTGATGATGATGATGATGAAACGTCACGGTGGCATTTACTCCTTTCTCATCCATTATCATTCCTCACACAATCCGTCCATCTTTTCTTTGGCCTTTCTCCCTCTCCATCCATAAATATTTATGTGTTTAAAAGAAAAAGAAAATAGTTCCATTTATCAAATTAATGTTTCTAATCTTAGGATTTACTAGAATTCTCCAAGGGTTGTGCTCTTTGTGAGTTAACTCGATTGACAGACAGACAAACGATTTAAGCTGATTAGATAGGGTGTAAATTATAAAGTCAATCGGGGGTGATATTTTATCATTGTCAAGTTGAAAACTTACGAGGCAATATTTTAGATCTAAACGCTTTACAATACAGTGAAGGAAAACATCGTGAAGAAAGGTATTGTCTTAGAATTAAAAGACTCGAAGACATGTGACATCTAACAACCCGCACCGGGTCCGCGTGGTGGATTATAGCCCGTCCCTCTCCTAGAGAGGAGGCCTGATTTCCTGCAGTGGAAACATTATAGGCTAGCACTCTAGGAGAGGAATGGGCTATTAGTAATCCACCACGCGGGCACAGTGCGGGTTGGTAGATGCTACATGTCTTCGATTTTTTTGGTTCTAAGGCATCCCGGTTTCCTCGCGATGTTTTCATACTTCTCTGCCACTCGTCATCTCGTGAGACACCCCCTTTAAATATAAGCAAAAAAACTGAAAAAATAATGACACCATCATAACATCAGTTAAATGCCGCTCAATACTGGACATAAGCCTACCCCAAGCATCGTCACAACGACCAGTCCGGTAATATAAAAAAAAATATTGCCAGCGGAAATAACAGTAAAATAAAAATGGATTGCAGAAAATTCTCTACCACCATACTGTTTCTTTATAGCAAAACGCGGTAACTGAACAAAATTGTGTTTTGAGAAAACTGGGGAATTGTGAATTTTTTTCTCTTATTTTGTAGGTATAAAACGTTGGTGTAGTACATCCATAATGCTGCTTTTTCTCCATGAGGGTAGGCAGAAACCACAGAAGATAATGGATATTATCCGAGTTTTTATTTGGATTTTTGCTTAGCAAGCCTCTACACGGACTCAATCACTAGTGGCTTATATTTTGTTTATTGTTTTTTTTTTTCAAAACACATAAATTACGTTCCCTTCGAAATTAAAACAACTGTATGTTTAAACCGATTAATAACTGTGTGTTTTGGTTAGATAACCATCTGATGCGAAATGATTCAATCATCAGATGAAAAAAAAGCTCCTCATTTTCATTTTTCTTTGAGATACCTCTTTCAGGCTTACGTGAGCCGCATAGAATATTACGTATAACAATTCCTATTGATAGAACGGCCTCGATCATAACAAACACCCTTATAATTTCCCATAACATTATTAAGACAGTGGGGTCACGGATGCCAAAATATGTGACCCTTACCCCCTTCCTGTTTTACCCTAAAATTATACCAACTGTTATTGTTATAACCGTTAAATTTAATTGTTTAAGGGATCAGTTAGTTGAAACAGTATCCTTCTGATTCGAAAATGAAATACATAGGAGACTGTTATCGTATCGTGCTGTAAATTGTAACGGGTTTCGGCAATTGTAGGGGGTGGTCTGTGTTGATCTAGTGGGTGATTCCTAATGTTCTACGAATAAATAGTACCTCCCGCGTTGATCTAGTAGCCGCGAGGGACTGCTGAACCTGTCTTGGTTCGATTTCCGCTTCGGGAAAAGTGTTTTAAGGGTTTATCTAATAAGAATTTCTCAGTAGCAGCCAAGGAGTCTGGATTGATGACAATAGGGTTGCACACTATTACATGGTATAGAAAATAACTGGTGAAATGTGGGCGTACTTGTTAGGTACACCTCTGCCTCGCCCTTTAGGGATTACAAGCGTGATGTTATGGTACGTTATGTGTCCCTTACACCATATATGTTTACGATACTTTTTGTTACTAGTAGTATTATAAATTACTAGCGGACGTCCCGCGGTTTCACCCGCGTAGATCCCGTTCCTGTAGGAATACAGGGATAAAAAGTAGCCTATAACACTCAGCAATAATGTGGCTTTCTATTGGTGAAAGAATTTTTAAAATCGGTTCAGTAGATCCCGAGATTACCCCTTACAATTTAACAAATATACAAACACACAAACTTTACCTCTTTATAATATTAGTAGGTATAGATAATGCATAGAATTATTTTGACAAACCATGTAACAAGCTAAAAACAGCTCGTAGAGAGCACACAATACTTCAAATCACGTTTCCCATCAGCTAAATGCACCGGTCCTCGAATGAAGCGTCCAATAAATTGTTTTCAGCTTTGTTTACCAGAAATGCAGAGCAGTCCTCCCTTTTTAGGGGGTATTATTGGGTATTAGTACCGCAAACCGTTAGCAGTTTAGCACTTTAGTGCTCTTGCTGGCACATGGGCCTCTGAATAATCAGTAGGTACTAATAATTTGTCAAAGGTGAAATAGTAGTTACGAGAGTTGAAGTTTAATGTTTGTCGTGGGGTCAATGCTGTTTATTATTTTAATAATAAGAAAAGTATATGCCTTGTTGTTTTGTTCTTATAAACAGGATAAGTAAAAGACGCGTATCTCTTTCAAACAACCCGCAACCCCAACAGCCCTTGCACCCGCAAGGGCCGACGCCTGTTGACGTGTCGACGCCGCATGCGATGTTGCTGATATCTCTTTGAGGCGCAAATGTGGAACACGAACGTCGACACGTCGTCGTCCTAGGACGGACGGACGGTGAGCAAGCTCTTTACTCAACGTCCAAAGGCCCACGCCTACGGTTTTCGGAAGCCACCACGTGGCCAAGATAATATTGTGTACTAACAAATGAATTTACTCGGGCGAAGGCGGGGGAAGCTAATTTATACATAGATCGACACTCAGAGTTCCAGATAGCGTGTTTCTTAGAACAAGAGGTCCGTTCCTTTGACTGTAACTACTTCTGAAAGGTCAGTAATTCCGTTTTAACGGTATAAAGATCCTTTATGGTTATTCCGGGAATAATCTACTTAATGCTGTGTATTTGACATAGGTAATCAAGATGAACTTCGAGTAAGACAGAGATGGCTTTTAACTGTTAAAATTATAATACTTAACAACTTTCTTATTGAGACTAGGGCGAATTTTGTGCATAAGGCCCTGTGTTCCCTTCCACATTCCCAGGTTTGACAACGTGTTTTGGGTTTTTTCCATCAGGAATTGTCTATGTTTTTACTCGACTACGGCAAAGCCAAAGGAGGGTTATGGTTTTGTATGTATGTGAGTATCTTCATCTGTTCCCTCATAGCTCCTAATCTACTTATCGGAAGTCGACATAATGAGGTATCGTTAGAACTGTCTTAATTGTCCGCTGAACGTAGGCTACCTAATGTGTTAAAAATAAAATGGAGATAAATACGCCGTGTTTGGTATCATTTGAAAGCGCCTTACTTGTACATTTCCAAAACATTGCTCAAATTTTAAGGGGCGTCCCTTAAAATTTGAGCAATGTTTTTAGCGGGCAAGAAGTCATCTGTTAAACAAAACCGTAGTCACACGTTATTAAAGTGTTTAGTTTGGTACCTATAACGTGTTACTACGGCTTTTCTTTTTGTTCTATTCTGAAAATATTGTTTTATACTTTTTCAGCGTCGTTTTTTTTGTCGTAGTCGGGTTTTAGTTTTATACTTTTTTTGCTGTCAGACAACAGTGCATCATTTATGCTCGGGATACACAAGGTCAGTTTTTCAAGTCAGGATAGCAAGCTAGTGCTTCTGACTTCGTGTAGACAAAACTAGCTTCATTTCTAGCATGCTCCAAGCCAGGGCAGTGAGACATGACAGTTTAGTAGTGAACTAGCTTGCTGTTTGGCTTGAAAAACTGGCCTCGTGTAACCGGGCATTACTACTTTCTCTTTCATATCCTCACACAATCCATTCATCTTTTTCTTCTTCCTCTTCTGAATGTACTGAATGTAGGATAAAGTACTTAGTTATTCATTTTTTTATTATTATTTTGTACGCAATTAACTGTTCACCAGCCTATAATGTTCCCACTGCAGGGTCTCAGGCCACTACTCTAGGTGAGGGATGGGATATAATCCACCACGCGGGCCTGTACGTGCTGGTAGATGTCACATGTCTTCAATATTTTTGGTTCTAAGACATGCCGTTTTCCTCACGATGATTTCCTTCACCGTTTTGAGAGCAGCGGTAGCGGCCTCAACTTATGGCCAGTAAGTCGCGGATTCAATCCCAGACAGGCTAATTACTTTGTGTAACTTATTTTATCACCGCTACTCTCAAAACGGTGAAGGAATTAACTGTTAAAACCATAAACAACCATTGCATTCTCATTGAAGTAAAACTACCCAAAATATTCAGCTTGCAAATCACCATAACGCCTGAAAAGGCTCGACGACGATAATACAATGACGGAAATCTACATTGATACCAAACGGCATACCGTGTAGAATCATCTGTCATACACTCCACAATAGCCCCCTTATCCATTCCAAATTACACCATATTAATCAAGGATTACAGCTGAAAACGCAACTTCTGGAGGTTTTTCCATGGAAATCATTGCGAACGATTTAACTGCAAGGTGGTAGGTATTAAAGAATTAATGATTAAACGAACTTACCTGAGTGAAGTTCTATCATAATTATACGAAGCGCTTCGTCCGAAGAGATTAGTATTTTACATTATAGACAACATGTAGTTACGCCGTTAGTGTTTACCGCTTTGCACTGTGGTTGAGAGTTTTTTTTTTTTTTTTTTTTGTGGGTACTTTACAAACCCTAGACTGTCATAGCTCGACTTTCTCTGGTCATTTAGTTTAGAGTTTTCATATATTGACATCAAAAACCTTTCTTTTGTAACATACGGGTATGATGGGTGGGTTGGGAGTGCATACTAATCTCTTCGGACGAAGCGCTTCGTATAATTATGATAGAACTTCACTCAGGTAAGTTCGTTTAATCATTAATTATACTTTGCGCTTCGTCCTCGAGATTAGTATTTTACATTATAGACAACATGTAGACTTTGAGAGTCAAGACAAAAGAAAGTGTTTTAATAAGACCCTTTTAATTATTCAGTTTACTTTATTCAATCAACTGCACTTTATGTGACAAAACCAAATTTAATAATAATTTTATTACTCTTAGTAACTGAATACAATTATTACTTAATAATAATTAACATCATTACTATATTTTTATAAGAAGAACTAAATAAAATACTAGTTTATTTAACATTCTGATTGATTAATTATGGCCCTTGCAAATGACAAATTATCCTCGTTGACAATATGTCTTTTATAATATTTGGCAAAAGTATTGGAGTTGCCACTCCAACCTGCGGTGTTACCATAGATAACAGAAACTGTTGTTTCTGTTATCTATGGGTGTTACGAATTAAATCAACACTGACCCCAAGAGATTGTGCACGGGACGTGGCGGCATGGCGGGTACTGTGCGCTGAGAATATGTTGGTGTCTAACCCGCACTCGCCAAGCGTGCATTTTACCCAGCGGCTGAGTGTTTGTGAGCCAACTGCTTTGTGTGGTTTACTCATACCTATAAACAGGCTCACAGATTTCCGTAACGATGAAGTTTTCTCTAAGTAGCATTCTACTGTTTTGGCGGGACAGATGGAGGGCTTATCGTTAAAGTAAGGTAGGAAAAGAATTGGTTGTTTAGCGCCAGGGCGAGAAGTTTTTATGAAATCTGGGATTTTTATAATTATTTTATTGTTAAGAAGTTCGATGTTGACAATTTTAATTTTTGAAAGAGTTTGCATTCTGTGAGCTGTTGTAAGGGCAAGTAAGGTAATAGTCTTTTTGGTCAGTTGGTTTAGAGGTAAGTCTTCGTTAGGGAACCAAGAACTAAGATGATCTAGGACGCCGTTAGTGTCCCAAGTAAAATTATATTTTGGAAGTGGTGGTCTAGTTCGGAATACACCCTTTAGAAATCTCTGAAGCCTGTCGTCTTTTGTTAAGGCTGGGCCTAGTGTCAATGAAAGGGCAGATCTATATGAATTCAATGTCCCGTATTGACATCCCTCGTTAAACATTTGTGTAAGAAAGGATATTATAATAGGAACCGATGCTTTGTAAAAATCAACCGAGTTATGTTGGCAACAGAGCCACCACTTACGGAGACATACATCATATTGTCTTATTGAACTATCCGACAATGAGGATACCATGATATCTAAGGAGGCCTTTGGTAGACTTCTTCTTGTTAACGCCTCCCGGACAACACTCCTGCAACCAGGGTAAGGGAGGAGTGTATTCGGCGGGAGCTGGAATGAAATGACAAGGCGTTATCTTCGGCTGAGAACGTTACAGTCTTGGATACAAGGAGGCTCTTGAATAACGGGTACCAAGCCTGTATGGGCCATAATGGAACAATTAGGATGCCACGCGCTTTGTCCGTTATAATTTTCCTAAGTGTTTTGAGTATCATTGAGAAAGGTGGGAAGGCGTAAAAATAGTAGCTGGACCAACATATCGTAAATGCATTAATAGCCATAGCGTCTGGGTCCCTGTGCCACGAGATATAATTTGGACATTTATTGTTCAATCGACTTGCAAAAAGATCAATTTCCGGTAAATCAAATTCAATCGTTAAACGTTGAAACGCCCAGTCAGCTAATTCCCACTCAATGTCTGGATGTGTTTTACGAGACTCTGCGTCTGCTACTATATTATTATCGCAAGACCTTATATATGATGCGAAGATGTAAAGCTTTCGGGATTCGCACCACTGCCAGATTTCTCTGGCTATTTGAGTGAGACGAGGAAATTGAATACCACCCATCCGGTTGATGTAAGATATCGCGGTAGTGTTATCTATTCGCAAGAGTATCTGGCAATCATGCAAATCCTTGGCAAAGATTTTGAGAGCTATAAAAGCGGCAAGCAGCTCAAGATAATTTATATGCTGAACTTGTTCGCTTTGTGACCATTGACCACTTGCCGTGTTACTATTACTACAGGCACCCCACCCCGTTGTTGAGGCGTCAGAGTATATTTCAAACTTATAATCATCATCTCTGATACGACGAGAGGAGTGATTTATGGAACCGAGCCACCACTGAATGTCTGGTAAAAACAGAATTAGGGATATTCATGAATGTATCGTAGTCATTATGGTCACGTAGATTAAGGAATTTGCAGCGTTCTAATTATTTGGTGTATAACCACCCGTATTCAATAGCGGGGCAAGCCGATACAAGTAAACCTACCAGTTGGGCATATTCTCTGATTTTACAGCGTTTTACTTTAATAAAGCGTTCTAATTCAGAATGAATGCGCAATCGTTTTTCAAAAGGCAAACTAAGAGTCATACTTGGTGAATTTATAATCATTCCTAAAAATTTACATGTTTGTGAGGGTACGAGGACACTTTTTTCTTCATTAACAATGAAACCCAAGGAAATAAGCAGCTCTTTAGTTGTATCAATATTTATGAGACATTGCTGGTACGATTGACCAAATAATAACCAGTCGTCTAAATACAGGGTGGATAATAATCCAATAGATCGTAAACGTTTCGCAACGGGTTTCATAATTTTGGTGAAAATGAAAGGTGCCGTGCTCAATCCAAAAGGTAGAACGTTAAATTGATAAATTTTGTTATTAAAAGCAAAACGAAGGTACTTTTTTGATTCGTTATGAAGTTTGATTAAAAAGTAAGCGTCCTTTAGATCTAGAGTGGCCATATAACAGTCTTTAGATGTTAATTTTAGAGCAGTACGTAAATCTTCAAGTTTAAAGTGGTCAGGAGTAATAAATTGATTTAATTTTTTAAGATTTAAAATGAACCTCATTTTCCCATTAGATTTAGGTGTAAGGAAAAAGCTTGACAAGTATTGGCCACTACATGGTTTACACTCTGAGACGGCACCTATTTGTAAAAGATTGTTTATTGCTTCCATAAGCTGTGTACGTTCAGAATCGGTATAATCACGTGGAATGGGGAACGTGTATTGGACTACTGGAGATGAAAAAGGTATTTTGTATCCTTTGATCCACGACAAGATGGTTTGGTCGTCTGTGATTTGTGTCCATTGAGAGTAGAACAATGATAATCGGCCAGCGTACTTAACTGCATTTAGTATCGGCGGCGAGTCGCAGGAGGTGCTGGCGGCGGCGGCGGAGGCGGCGGCGGGGGAGGCGGCGGCGGTGCCGGCCACGCTGTCCTGTAGGGGCCGTACGCTGGCGGCGGCGGCGCAGGGGCTCGCGGGGCTGCAGGCCCGCGGCTCCTCATAGCACCCGGATGCCTGCGCGTCGGGGCGGGAGCTCGCCGGTTTTTTGGAAACGACGTGATAGATTTCTTGGGCTGGGTTTTATCGTCTGCTTTTAATTCGACGCCGGATTTGTTCACGGCCCTCGCAGATTTAATTGTTTCAGCCAAATTCTCCCCGAACAAGAAGGAATCAATTTTTGTGCTCGTAAGATGTTCTTTCATATCTTTTTTAAGAGACGATAGAACGAAATGTTTTCTAGTGGCAGAATCATTGTGCTGGATGTCGCAAAGAAGGCGAGTGACGTCCATGAGTTTTTGAAGCAACTCGTTATCCCTGTCTTTCGAGTTAAGATGTGATGTAATAATTTCGCCTAAGCAAGATACAGCTGACGCCAGTTGCACTTGCTTAGCCTCAATACCCTTGTCCCGCTTAATAGCGATATCAGCGAGCGCTGCTTTAATTTCAGGGTTAATCTTAGGTGCTCCTATGTAAAGACAGTTCGCAGGCAAGGGATATTTTGCTATAAGGGTCTTTTTTACTTCTTTGCTAAGACCTTCTTGGGCAAGATGTTGTAAACGCGATGCGAGTTCCGGACGTATATCTTTGTTATACTTAATTTGTGATAATGGGTCATCACCTAAAATTTCTAGTGTGTCAGTATCTAACACCTGAGGTTCCTCCTGGCTAGGATTTTCAGGAGCCAAGACCGAGGCGGTTTTGTCAGAATCATTGTTTGGAAATGACGCTGGGATCTCTTGGCAGACATCGTTTATAATTTGCTCGGTAGTCTGACAATCATTTTGCGCGACATAGGCAGGGGAGTCTGATAACCAGATATCTGGGTCCAGAGGTGAGCAAGGTGACTCTGGAAAGAGTACTGCAATTATTGTGATTGTCTTTAATTAATAATTAAAGCTATGTATCGAGTTCGTCCCGATGACGGCTCTGAGAATACTGCTATTTTAGCATATTGTTATGCTTATTTTTCCAGACTTAATTATATAAAAACACAGCGCCCATTATCATCAATGAATTTATAGAATTTTTCAAATAGTAAATGGGTAGTTAGCAAAATATGGCAATTTTAATTTCAAATGATATTGCTTATCATTAAAAAAGATAGACTTTACTAAGTTAAATTTTATCATGTTTCGTAATGGGGCACTGATTGCGATAACTACTGTTATCAGTTTTCGGTTTCGTACAATTCCCGCTGAATTGTACGGTTACCGTTACGATTTTGAATGCGGTGAAATAGTCCCGCAGACTATTTCGGTTGCATTCGTCTGGGTAGGTATTATGGTAATTGTGTAAAAAACACATAAGAAAATAATATGTAGGTAGGTACCTGGTAGATGAATTTCGCTTCGCATCCTTGTAGCACAATCACGAGTTGGTGAATCTTCTTCTCGGGAATCACTATCCGAGTCACTGTACTTTGTCCTACGGATCTTTCGTTTTAACTTTTTCACTTTACGCATCAAATGGAACATTTCGTCTTCTACAGACCGTTTTCTTTTTGGCATTTTAGTACGTGAGGAGCGCGAATCAGAAATACGTGTTGAGCGGTCGAGCACTAAACTGCGAATGGCCAGAGAAAGTCGAGCTATGACAGTCTAGGGTTTGTAAAGTACCCACAACAAAAAAAAAAAAAAAAAACTCTCAACCACAGTGCAAAGCGGTAAACACTAACGGCGTAACTACATGTTGTCTATAATGTAAAATACTAATCTCGAGGACGAAGCGCAAAGTATAAGTACTGTTTCAGTTTAGTTCATTCAAGTGGGTACGTTGCTAGAAGATAGGATGACCGTTGACAAAAAACGACGGAAAGGCTAAATGCAAAAGTCAATCTTTCTTCCTCTCTATATCATGTGGTTTTTTCCTACCCTACAGGTGTCAAAGTTTTATGCTGCCCATGAGCCTCGGACTTGGCTTTACATGCTGTCGAGAAATATCTCTAAGGCATGCTCGATGCCTCACGATGTTTTGTTTAACCGAAGCGAGTGATTTAGAGGTTTAGTGTTGCAACTTGAGAAAGCAGTGGTATGCGATAGACTTTACTAAAGCTAAATTTTCTCAGGCGGATGGTAAATGCTTATTACAGTCTACTGCCAGACTAAGGAAACTCGGTGTGTAATAGATGGTCACTCATTCACGGATCAACCTAGACCTAGGCAAGCGCGGTTAACCTGAAGATATCTTGCGGCTCCTTATGGTAGTGAAAATACCTTTAATATCAGTCATTAAAATTAAATGTTTTAAAAACATTTGTTAACCATCACACTACTTACCTTTTTGCCTTCTGACTAACTTTCACATAAAGTTAACAGAACGACCGATTTAAATTTCAAATTGCCAGTTATCCGGATAGAGGTTAGCGATGAATGGTGTAGCATTAAGTTCTCTGTCTACTTTCTGCTCGCCTGGTACCTAATCTTATTACACGAGGTTTTAATTATAGCCTTGTTAATCAAAATCGGCTAAAATAGGTGCAGTGATATATAAACAAGTAGTAATTAACAAGTATTATAAAATTAAAAGACTGTTTCTCCCGACATTAAAAACTTTGCCAACATTAAAAAAAAAATGTTAGGTGGTTCCTAACAATTTTATTTCTTTGATCACGTTAGCTTTCAAACAGAAAAATAAATTGTAAAAATGGTTTATACCATACCTACTCTAAAAAGCTTATTTTATTCTCGCAAAACAGTGAATAAAAAGGCCTTTTAATCACTGTTTTGTTTTTATTCACTGTTTTGGTGTTTGAATTTGGAACACAAAAATATATCCGGTCTCTATTTCAATGCTTACACAAACTCCTTACGCTTAGATTCGAAATTCAAAACTCTTTGATGCAAATAAATTCTCGAGATTTGATTGGTCGATATTTGCGACAAGGAGTTTGGCATTCGATTAAAAACTTGTTTTGTGTTCTTTGATAAAGAAAAAAAATAGTGAATTGGCGCCATTTCAAATACTTACTGAATTGTACGGACACAAAGTTTAGTGAATTATTTATTTATTTTATTATTTTTGAAAAACTTACAACTAGCTAGGTAGACACAGTTAGGTGGTATAAAACAACAATAGGGCCAATTACAAGTTTCCACAAGTAGTCATTTATACAATATTTAAATAACGCAAAAAAAAAAAACAAAAAGACAGTGATAAGGATTAGTAAACAGAATATAAATAAAAAAGAATGGAAAAGAACACAAAATGGCAAAATACAAACGTTATAGGTTAGTCGAAGAACTTATCACAATCACAAAGCGTCTTTTTCAGCTTCGACCCGCTTGTGTGTTTTTGTCTTTTCTCGTAGTCATGGTATAAAGTATAGTATGCAACTCCTGAATAAAGTACGAATTTATATCGAGGGCCATGAATCACTCGCGTCGTTCAGGATTCTAACAGTTGAATCACTCGCTGCGTTCGTGATTCAATCATTAGAATCCTTCACTTGCTCGTGACTCATCTACGGCCCTCGCTTTAAATCCGTCCTTTATTGACCGACTGGCCTGTTGGTCTAGTGGTTAGTGACCCTAACTGCTATGCCGGAGGTCGTGGGTTCGATTCCCACCCAGGACAAATGTTTGTGTGATGAGCACAATCATTTGTTCTGTGTCTGGGTGTAATTTATCTATAATATGTATGTATTTAGAAATATATAAGTATGTTTATCAGTTGTCTAGTACCCATAACACAAGCTCTGCTTAGCTTGGGACTAGATGGCGTTGTGTGATAGTTGTGGAATATTATTATTATTATTTCCTTTATTTATCTTTAAACAAACTTAATACATTTTTAAATATTTCTCATAAAAACAATAAAAAAAACATTTAAAAATATAAAAAATTGTAGCCCACCGGTATCGGGAACAGGGTCCAAGCTACCGGCGGTCAGGGCTCCAGAGAAAGGAACCTCCTAACAATACGAGCCGTGTCCAGGAGTACCGCTCTCTGCATCAAGCCCTTGATCCAGCTGCCTAACGAAAGCCTCCTTAGATGTTGTTCGAGGCTCTTGGCAATTAAGCCATTGGCTGTAACGACTATCGGCACAATGATTGCTGAGTTCACATCCCACATGTCGACAACCTCGCGAGCTAAGTCAAGATACTTGATTTGTTTATCTTTCTCAGCTTTCACGAGGTTCTCGTCATGCGGAACCGTTATGTCAACAATCATTGCGCGCCGCTCTGATCGATCCACCACCACTATATCAGGCTTATTGGCTACAATAGTCCTGTCAGTGATGATGGATTGATCCCAGTACAATGTGATACTACCATTTTCGAGAACTGGGTCGGGCACATACCTGTAGTACGGCACCTCCGATTCCACAAGGTTGTATTTCAGAGCAAGTTGCTGATGGATAATCCTGGCTACAAGGTTGTGTCTATGCAAGTATTCTCCGTTAGCCAGACGAGAACACCCGGAGATAATGTGACGGATTGATTCGCCCGGACGGTGGCATGTCCGACATATGTCAACCGTACCGTCCTTCACAATAAATCTCCGGTAGTTATTCGTCATCATAACTTCGTCCATAATTGCACAGACAAAACCTTCGGTTTCTCCGAAGAGTTCCCCGGAACGTAGCCAGGCTACGGACGCCAAGAAGTCTACATCGGGCCCGTGTAGGGCCCGGAAAAAGCGTCCGTGGAGCTCCTTGCTCTGCCATACCTCCATGCGATCGTTAGTGTCAAGCACTACAGGTTTGCGCCAGTTCTCTTTAGCCAAGGAGAGCGGGGTGAGGCCCGTGTCCACCGCGACAACATCTCGATGCATCCCCACGTCGGCTTCCAGGAAATATTCCCTGAGACTGCATACCTCACGATTGTGGAGAGTCTTAGCATTTAAAAAGCCTCGACCTCCACACTTCCGCGGGATATACAGCCTCATAACCGAAGAACGTGGGTGATGCATTCGATATGTCGTCAACAATGAACGAACCCGCCTATCCAGGGCGTCTAGCTCTGTTTGAGTCCATTTGAGTATGCCGAAAGAGTACATCAAAACCGGCATGACCCAACCGTTGAAGGCACGCACCTTATTTCCGCCTGATAAAAGACTATTAAATACCTTTCTCAGGCGGCCAAAGAAGCGCTCCCTAAACGATTGCTTCATGTCGGTAACGTTGATGCCCAGCGCTTCCGACATACCCAAATACTTATAGGTTTCGGTTGCTGAGAGGGATCTAAGATTTATGGAATCTGTGAGCTGGGTTCCCACAGACTCCACAATCCTCCCTCGCTTTACATGCATGACCGCACATTTGTCCACACCGAATTCCATCCTGATGGCGCTACTAAAAGCTTCAGTAACCTTCAGTAGCTCCATCAGTTGCAAATCGTTGGTGGCGAAAAGTTTTAGGTCATCCATGTAAAGGAGGTGAGATATAATCTGACCACCTCTCTTCAACCGATAGCCTAGACCTGAATCCTCCAGCAGCGTGCTTAGAGGATTCAAGGCTAAGCAGAACCAAAGTGGACTCAAACTGTCGCCCTGAAATATACCCCGCTCTATCCTTATCGGCTCGCTATTCCTCTGGATTTGTCGACATCCTGGATAGCGAAGGACTGTCCTCCATTGCCCCATACACGACATCAGGAAGGTGCGCAGGGTTGCATCAATTTTATACAACTCTAGCACCCTCATGAGCCATGTATGTGGCACCGAGTCATAGGCCTTCTTATAGTCTATCCAGCATGTCGACAAATCCTTTCGGGAGCGACGAACCTGCTGGCTAATGGTCATATCAATAAGGAGTAGCTCTTTCGTACCACGGGACCCGTTCCTACAACCATTTTGAGAAGTGGACATGATAGAATTATCATCAATGTGTTTGTTAATTTTGGTTCTCAAAATGGATGTAAGAACTTTATAGACTGTCGGAAGACAAGTAATCGGTCTATAATTTTTGGGTTCCGCGGTACTACCTGATTTATAGAGCAGGTGGGTTATACCTGTTGTCAGGAATTCGGGCAGCGACCCTGACTCTAGGGCTGACTGGAAAAGGGTCGCCAGGCGAGCGTGCGACCTTGTAATCCACTTAATCCAGAAATTGTGCAGCCCGTCCGGCCCTGGAGATTTCCAGTTAGGCAACGGACGGACTGCACGAGCAACGTCTTGGGGGCTGATAGTGATTGCCCCCATTTCTGATACTGGATCGCACGCTCGCTCGACATCCCGAGTCCATTCACCCTCAGTATGGCTGACATGCACCGACCAGATGCTGCGCCAGAACGAACACATGGCGTCATCATCCGGCAGGAGCGTGTCAGCCACACCTTGGTCCGGTCGCTCCCAAGCCCTATAAACCCACCTTTCATCCCTTTGGAATGTGCGATTCTGAGTGTATCGCTCCACCCTTCGCTTATACCTACGGATACGGTTTGCCCATGCATACACTTTCTGCTTCCAGAAGTCGATGCGTTCTGTGATACGGGACATGTAGTCTCGAGGACTGATATCAGTCCCCGCAAATGCCCGCCTCACAAAACGCATCACTCGAGGGCGACTGTTGCCCTCCTGGAAGCAGATGAGTTTGCCGATGAATGCTCTGGCCCTAGTAATGCGTCGCTCAATCCTGCACTGCCATGCTGGTACAGCTGCTTTCGGTCGTGTAGCTCTGTCATCTGGAAATTTGACATGAGCTACACGACATGCCGTCACAGCCGCGCAATACAGGATTGAATGAGCATCAGTAAGGTTTTCGCAATTGTCAAAATAGCTTGACAACTGCGAATCCAGAACAGCCACCAGCGCCCTATTTTTATTGTGCATGGGCAAACGAGGTAAACGCGGTCTAAGTTCGGGATTCATGAAGCGATATTCCCGAACCGCACCCTCCAAAGTACTCCTTATTTCCTCATTGCACTGGGTACTTACATCAGTAACCATGTCATTACTCACGTCGTTTTCGTGGTTAAATGTTGTGGTTGTTGTAGGCTGTGGAGGTACCACAGCCTGCGACGGTGTAGCAATGACATGGCTACTCTGCATTTCAGTTCGCAGGCGATCAAGCACAGTGTCATCCAACATACGATTACGTTGGATGACCCGCACCTGATCCGACAATCGTTGCGCCGACACGTTGACAGCCGGTTCAAGCACCTGAAACAGAGAGAGCATCCGAACACGGTACGCGGTCAGGTTGTTTCCTCCCTCTGTAGCCCCATAATATGCGCGCATGACATTCTCATTAATGGGCTGAGTCCATCTCATGCGCGACACATTTCCACCGGCAGCGGGGACCCTATTCGGGGCCGGTTGGCCTCGAGGTCCCAGGCCCGCTGGTGGCCGTCCTCTTCCTCGTCGTCCATGCCGCAGTGGTGATGGTGATGGCGGCGGTGATGGTATCGACGACGACGGGGAGAAAAACTCGTCGCTCGAGCTCGACGCAACTGCAGCTACCGGTGACACGGCGCTCACGGATGTGGCGCGTCCCGGCGGCTGCGAGGCGGAGCTGAGCGACGAGCCCGGAGATGGTGGGTGTGCCTGCTGCAGTCTTGCTCGGCGTCTGGTCAGCATTGGTGACTTTATTTTGACATTATTTTCTGTTATGTGTCTGTTTCATTTTCGGTGGTATATTTTCAGTCCAGAAAAACGGTTTTTTTTTCTTTCTCATTATTTGCTGATGGATTAGTGGTTTCCAGGATTGATGGGCCGGTTTTATTGAGGAAATTTGTTAAATTTTAATATTAAAATCGGACACAGAAAATAATTTGACTTGTCACTTTGACACTCGAGCCACAGATTAAATATATTATTATTATTATTATTCATTAGTTGCATAATATACTATTGTTCAATCGTCATCATCACCATCACCTGTCATTATAAATAAAGGATATCTAAAAACATATGAAAACCGGCCAAGTGCGAGTCAGACTCGCGAATGAAGGACATAAGCTTCGTCACCATCACGTGACCGTTTTAGTTTCAAAAATAAAAATGCGACAAGACACAAAAAGACAAGCACTTACTCTGCATCCCCTTTCAGGTAAAGGGTATTAAAACAACAAAAATAAAACTTCTAAACTCAACGGAGCCATCTAAAATGCAAAAGCTGTACAAAGACATTTGTCATAATAAACACACCCCTGTTTGAAAATATTTACGTTTTATAACGACTTTACTTCCTTTAAACAAAAAGTAAAGAATTATTTAAGTGACTTTATGTAATATTTTGCTTGAGTAAAGTATCATCACTGAGATTTTTGTTTACGGTTTATTTCAGAATAAAAATATGCATGCATTTTTAGGAGCCTCTCGGGGCAAATTATGTGGCTCCTCTGCTATAATAAAGTACGGAATGAGTATTTAGGAGGAAGTTTGAAACTTGCGACGTTATAAAAAAGTTGAAAGGTGATTAACTGTCGTGGTATATGATGAGATGTGATCGATCGCACGTGACTAAAAGAATGATAAATATAATTTTAGATTAATGGAGAAGGAGAGGAAAACTGAAGAAAAGATGGATGGATTGTATGAATAATGATCTGGAAAGAAAAAGGAGTCAATGATCACGTGAGGATTTCCAGAGCATAATGGAAGTATCGTGCGTCGACCCAAATGACATAATAGAACAAGGAAAGGAAAATGATGACCGTATTTCTCTGCTTAACCGTTTGGAGACACAATTATTATAAGAGCTGGACACAGACTTCTCAAAACAAGCTGACACCACATTAATCTCAATTTTTGGTACAAAAAAACCTTGAAACGACTAAAAACATTATTCTTTACTTAAAAATTTTGAAGCTAAACCACAAAAATCCGAAACTGTGCATCTAAACAACATATTTGCATTATAAAGTTAAAATATGAAGTAGCTGAGCATAGCTGTTTTATTACTCTCCTAGGAGTGGAGTACACGCACTGACAGGGCAGAAGTATAAAGTAAACAGAGACCAAGCTTTAAATAATAATAATTATTTTTGAGTTAAAATGGTAACATTACAGGTCATCATCTGCCTAGCCTTTTTCCAAATACGAATGTCGAAGTCATATTTCAGTCTGCATTTGGCTGGGTTGTGGAGGTCAGGACCTCCACAACCCAGTTAGTACCTACTAGGTCACGCGGTACCCTTTGTAAGACTGGTTGTCAGAGTTTTTGGTCTCGTACCTCAACCAGTAGCAGTTCTACAAAATTAAATGACATCCCGGAAGCGAAGCGTGGCATAACTTAAGATCGACCTATCCTGTTTAGCTTCTTATTGCAGCTGTCCCAAAATTCTTGTAACAATGTAGTTAAACACCAAACGAAGTTAGGACTCTGTTCTCTTTAAACTCTTTTGCCTCAGTCTGTCGGTATATATAAATATAGAGATGTTAAATGCATGTCGGCAACGAATATTAATTTCAAGCAGACTTTGTTGACTCTGCTAGCCTGTTATAAACTAATTCATTCGATACACCACTTTTTATTGATGCCAGGAAGTAAGAATTGTCAATTAATGGCGATGATTAGGTAGTAAATCTTATTAGCAGCTCGTATCTTGCCACCCAATAACAATAACAGCCACTCGGATCAATCCTTTTTTTTTATTTTGGTGGGTGGAAAATCATCGAATGAACCCCCCGCTCTTGGGCAGAGCGAAGGGGAGTGTCAGACTTCTACTGACTAAAAACCGAACCCATGTTCCTTCTTTGCCCTTGCGCCGAGGCCACGTAATCTAGTACAAAATACCGCGGCCCCGACGGGCGTCGGCCCTTGCGGGCCCCTCCTTGCTGACATCTCTTTGAGGCGCGCGTGGAACACAAACGCGCCGCCGACACGGTCTGTTGCCGTCATGACGACGGCCGGACGGCGAGCTAGCCCATTACTCACCGTCCACAGGCCCGCGTCTACGGTGGCCGGAAGCCATCACGTGGCCCCCGACGCCCGGAGCGCCTTCCGCGCCTTCCGCGGCGGCTGGGACGTTGAGAGGATCGCTCCCTCTCTCGTTCCGCCACCTCCTTCGCTAGCATCACTGCTTCGCAGAAGGAGGCGACGGCGTCCCATCCCTCCTCGCCCCGGACCATGGCTTGCACCAGGGCCGGACGCGAGAGGTCACCGCCGCCGATCGCCGCTACGAGAACACGGCGGGGCTCCGCCCAAGCAGGGCACACCTCCACAGTGTGCTCCACCGTGTCCTCCGGTCGATCCTCGCAGTGGAAGCATCCGGGCGTTTCCTCCCGCCTGATTCGGTGCAGGTACCTCCCGAAACACCCGTGTCCGGTGAGGACCTGCGTCAGACGGAAGGTGAGGGCGCCGTGGCTCCTCTCTAGCCACTCCTCAAAGAGGGGACTTACCGCCACTATCGTGGCGTGCCCTGCACGGGGTTGCAACAGTCGCTGTCTCCATGCCGCCATGAGATCGCACCGGAGGTCTGTCCGCCGCGCAGCAATGTGCCGCGGCAGCAGAGTGACCCCCCGGTGTAGCGCCTCCGCGCGCCACTCATGTAGGCGCGCGAGGACTATCGCCTCCAGATCCCACGGTGGCAATCCGGCAAGGAGATTCGCCGCCTCGCGGGAGATCGTGCGGTACCCGCGGACTAGCCTTACGGCCATGACCTTTTGGGGCGCGTTCAGGTAGTGGACGGCCCGCTTCTTCACGGCACGCGCCCACACCGGGGCCCCGTAAAGGGCCATGGACCGCACGATCCCCGCATACAGCCTACGGCAGGAGGCGTTTGGCCCCCCCAGATTGGGCAGGAGCCACCTAAAGGCAGCCGCGGCCCGCTCCAGTCTGGGAGCCAAACGTCGGAAGTGACTCGGATCAATCCTCAGGTTATACCGCTCTTGTTTGGGTTGGTGAGTGGACGGCGGGTGACCGGCCATAACATATCCAATTTCCTTCGTATCTCAAAAAGCAGTCCGTTAATTGCTCTCACTTGGGTGAAATTTTTATCACCTGGGAAATGGGGACACTAAACATTTCTATATATGGATGGTTTTTAGTCAGCAGAAGTCTGACACTCCCTTCCGCTCCGCCCAGAGCGGGAGGAGTCATTTTATGATTATCCCTTCCAAAAAAAAAAAACAAAGAGCAAGTTTTATTTTACCTTATTGCGCGACTATATTATTGTTAAAAGAGTCTGGAGTATTTTTATCATTACTTTTCAGCTATATTATTGAACACAACACAGGATAGGAGTACTCATATAATATTAGTCCTAAGCATCAGACAAACCCCAAAGGAATAAATACTACCCTGTCTAGTTGCACTTAGCACTATTACGATTTTAAGCCTAATTCGGACAGTCGCGAAAACGTATTTAGTTCCCTGCTAGTACTTAATATCTAGTTCACCATTATACGTATTCAGAAATGCTCATGTCGTTTGACTAGGTCTCTTGATAAAGTGCGGTGTTCCCTTGTTGGTCCGAATGATAATTATATTTAATTCTAATTTTTTTATTGAACAATAAGTAGGTACCTATTATTATACACTTGGCTAAAGCTTGGCTTTGATATTGGAAATTTCTCGAGAAATAATGATTGCATCTTTGAGAAGACATACATTTGATAATACGGGTTCCTAAATATTAGTTTTGTTACGTAATATGGAAATGGATCAATACAGTACGCGAAAATTGCTTATTAACTTTGCTAAGTAGTACACATTGCGTTGGAAGGCCTCCCACTAGGTGGACCGATGACCTGGTCAAGGTTGCAGGAACCCGCTGGATGAGAGACGCACGGGACCGGCCAATGTGGCGACGCCTGGGGGAGGCCTATGTCCAGCAGTGGACGTCTTTTGGCTGAAATGATGATGATGACACATTGGTGCTGCTGACTGTACTCCGTCTTCTGCATTCTGTCTGACCCAGACCCAGCTACCTTTATAAGGTCATCAGTCCAGATACAAATGTGCCCTAAGTATTTATTCCAAGAATAAAAAATCACGTCTGTAATTCCAGAAAGGTTAGGTATAGGTTTACCCACGTTTCACTAGCTACGTTTTAGTCCCATGTAATAGGGGCGAGTCATCAACTAGGCACAAATTCAGACTCAGTTGCTGCTACCAAGAAATTCCTGACGACGCGGGAATCAAACCCAACAGACTAGAACAAGGACGCGTTCCAAGAACTAGACTACAAATCACACGCCATCACAACTCACTGACCCAAATTGAACTCGGGATGCGTAATTGCAAAACCTATTTAGCTCACTCGTGAAGTCAACCTGAGGTTGTGTATAGTGCAGAGTAACAATTAGCTAAACATATGCAAACGATTGCAATAGGCGACGTCAACTAGGATTTGGTGAATGTTAATGTTTTCTAGGACAACGGAATGTATGGAGTGGTAAAGATAGGATTTTTTGTAGTAAAGTTATTAACACCGTGAGTAACAATTTACATCAAATTTCACTCTTTTCACAATCTATGGACAACAAAGTAAGATAGAAAACCCCTAAATTATTTACACAATTAAAATAATAAATTGGTTATTTAATTGGCCTTTCCACATTTTTTTTCACTTCTCCTTTTGCTAGCAGAAACGTAAGAAATAAGCAGTATCTATGTAATTAAATATTTTATGTTATTTTACTGTGTAAGTAAATAAATCTTGCCAATTATTCCAATAGATGTTCATTATGAACTGGTAAATATTTTATAATCGAACCCAGGACCAGGACTCAGCAGTCGCCCTTGCAACCACTAGACCAACGAAGCAGTCCATTATTTAAAGTCAAAGCTACACACAACCAAATATCCCAAGAGCAAAGATACCAAATATACAAACAATTAAAACAGTAACGCGGCCCTACACATTTCTTAATCCAACCTGTATGGCGACGAGATGAGTCTGTGTTCGTACAGTCAGCATTAGAAGTAAATTTAACACTACTCAATGTTTCAAAGCAGGTTTTTTAATAAAAACTTGTAAGATATTTCGCGTCCATCATCAGCCTATAATGTTCACCCGCACTCAGGCCTCCTCTCTAGGAGAGGGATGTGCTATAATCCACCACGCGGGCCCAGTTAGGGTTGGTAGAACGCGAGCCCAGTGCGGGTTAGAAGCGCAGTAGTATTACTCATTACTAACAAGTTATTGAAGAGTAAGGAATATTTTAAAGAATAATCTTCTGAAACATTCAAAAATATAACTGAAGTTCTATAGGTCATCATCCTCATTCTCCGGCCCTTATCCCAATTTATTTGGAGTTGCAAAATGTCTTCTCCATACATTTCTCTATTAATTCCCGTCATGTCAGCAGTCACCTCCTTTCTAGCCATAGCATCCTTTACACAGTCTATCCATCGTTTCTTTGGTCTTCCTCTACTCTTATAGCAATCTACATGAAGTCCTGTAGGTACATCAAATAATTAAAATTTCGAAACGTTCAGCTAGTTCTGTTGCTGACCGTACACAGTACTCCGGCCCGGCTTTGTCAGTGGCATTGTAATTACACATCAACTTTATTCATACACCGCAAGATGCCTCATCCCGGTTCTCTAAATCTTCTAATGTATTAACACCTCTCTCTTCTGTGGGTTTCCCTTGTGTGTCCTTGTTTCTGAGAAGGATCTCCCAAATCTGCTAACAGTTGTATGTTTTGGCGCATGGCCTAAGTAATTATTAAAAATGTAATACAAAAGATTGTTCAACCTTATCCCAGCTATGTTAGGGTCGGTTTTCAGAATGACCAGAATAATTGGATGCTGGCACTGAATACTCATCATCATCATCATCAGCCTATAATGTTCCCACTGCAGGGACTCAGGCCTCCTCTCTAGGAGAGGGATAGGCTATAATCCACCACGCGGGCCCAGTGCGGATTGCTGAATACTCGTACCAGTATTTTTGTAAACTTAGCGTAAAAATAAGACCCAAGACACGCATCTCTTTTTTGGAGTCATGTACGTATTGTACTTATAATAACACTTGCTTCGATGGAAATCAGCATTCCTTTTTTTTGTAGGGTGGGAATTCTTTAGAGAAGAATGAAATAAAGAAAAAGTGTTTATTGGTTTCCCAACAGGACAAAACAAATTGACAAAAAATAAACGTTAACAAAGTAAACATATATTATGACAAACACTTAAAATTAGGACATACATTATATTTAAATTTGTCCCGTGCGAAGCCAAAAGGCCACTATCTCAGTTTATGTGTCATGTTGCTGTGACATTTATGACAAATGACGCTCTAAATGACTCCACCTGCTCTGGGCAGAGCAGTAGGGAGTGTCAGACTTCTACTGACGAAAAACCACCCATGTTCCTTCTTAGCCCTTTGTGTCGAGGTCGCGGTATCTTTTTAAAACAATCCGCAGCCCCGACGGGAAACCAGCATGCCTGAGAAATATTTCTCGACGGTATGTAAAGCCAAGTCAGAGGTCCTCTGACATTCAAAAGTGCCTGTAATGGCTTAATTGAAATATATTAAATGATTAGCTTAAATGAAAGACGTAACCATTCCGACTTACTAATTCTTCATAAAATTATAAATGGTTCCATAGATGCACATTTGATAAACTATTTTAACTTTCAGTCCAGCCAACGTAGTAAGCGTCATCATCGTATCTTTGAATTGCCTACATCCACATTGAACACCACATTTAATAGCCCCCTAACACGTATGGCAAGGCAATATAATGAACGATCTAAACGGATTGATTACCCCATTGATATTTTCTCTGAGTTTCGCTTCATACAGACGTTCCGTACTTAAACCATGTGATGAGTTTATCACCCATATTCATAATTGTAACCTCGAAAGCTACTCGACTCACCACTCATTCGAGGAGACCTCAAGGAGTGCCTCGAAAGATCCTCAAAATCGGTATTCATAGTAGTCAGATTGAGGAAATTATGAGGTCCCTCGAATGAGTGTCGAGTGGAGGTGAGTCGAGGCGATACGTCACGGATACGTCATTACTGGAGGAATATTCCGTTTGTTATATTGGCTAAGCTTATTTTGAGAGTAGTTTGTGAGCGCGTTATCTGTGGTTTTCAACTTGAAGTGTAAGTAAACACTTCTCAAATGAAAGTAGAACGTTAATAAACTAATAATTTATCCACTTGAACCTTGTCCTGGGCAAAAAATATGGTGATACTTGAGAAGTGGATGGCTTAAGGGTTTGATTAGGTTTCTTGGTTGAATGTTAAATGTATAGTAAATATTTGTATAGAATATTAAGAACAACTAAAAATGGAAAAATAAAAAACTTTTTTGCAAAAAAAAAACCGATTTCAAAAAAACAAAAAAGTAGAAAATAAAATCATACAAAATGTCCATGTCGTTTTCAGAAATAATTTTTCTTCTGTAATATTTTTATAACTTTTGTTTTTTTGAAGTCGGCTTTTTTTTTTAGAAAAACATACAAAATATTAACTACTAGCAGTTTCCAGCGGCTTCGCCCGGTACAACTCGAAAATTATCCCACGGGAAGATAAAATCGGGATAAAACTATCCATGTGTTTAATCCAGGTTATAAACTATCTGTGTACCAAATTTTATCCAAATCCGTTCAGTACTTTTTGGGTAAAAGAGTAGGTAACAAACATCCATCCATCCATCCATAAATACTTACAAACTTTCACGTTAATATTAAGATGAATTCAACCAAAGAAACCCTAACCCTTAACCATCAAAATTCCCTCATTAAAGCTTTCAACTCCAATGATTTTCTGCATCTCATAAAATTATAGCGTCGCGATATGTAATTGTAAGGATTTTCATATAAATATTCAATAAACTCTTAAGATAGATAAGATAAGATAATATTTATTTGCATAAACATGTTGTCATACATACAAGAAAAATAAATGCATGCAAGGTGGTAATAACAGTATTGAGTACAGGCATGTTTGCCACATGATGTGACGTGCAAATATGTAGAAAAATTATTATAAATTAATTAAAACATTCCCTCATGTCATAATAACTATAAATTGAAGAATAAAAAAATACTACTGTCATAAATTAAAAATAAATCAAATAAACATTACAAACAATAAATAAGTTATTAAGACTGATAAACAAATCATGTCAACAATAAAATATAACAATAAATAAAAGCATTCAAAAAAATAATCAATTCAATTGTAAATTAAGAAACAAAAAAAAAAAAAATATAGTCAAATCATAGAAATGTAATAATCAAATCACAAAAAAATAAGTACCTAATAATAATCAAAACAAACCAGCTACTCTGTCAATACAAATCTTTCCTCTAGGAACTCGTTGATGGTATAGAATGCTTTATTTACCAAGTATGTTTTAAGTTTTCTTTTCAGGTGTACATTATTAAGCTCCTTCCAACTTTTTGGCAACTTATTATAAATAGTTGGAGCCATGTGAAAAACGCTTTTGCGCATAAGTGCAGTCCTACAGGGGGGTACACAAAGTTGGGTTTGGTCACGCCTGTTCCTGGGAAATTGATCTTCTCTGCGCGGAAATAAGTTAGGATTGTTCCTGACAAACATGACGCATTCAAAGATATAAATAGATGGCAATGTTAAAATTTTATGCAATAAAAAATAGGGTTTGCAGCTGTCCGTAGTTTTCAAATGAAACATTGCTCTAAGGCATCTCTTCTGAGCTCTAAATGCTACTTCTCTATTAGTCGAGTTACCCCAGAAGATAACACCATATCTGAGAACAGATTCAGCCAGACCATAGTAAGCAGTTAATAACGTCTCCCTATTGACATTTCGTGACAGCAAGTGTAATGCATAGGCACAACGGTTCTCTGCCTTTTCGCCGAAAATTGTTTCCCAAATTTTCACTTGCCAACCAACGTTTCGCAGAATTTTATTTCGCCGAATAATCATTTGCCAACTTATCATAATATATTTTTTTATTTCCCAACCTCACAGTTACCAACTGTACGTTTGGTTTGCTTTTCATTATGACACTTTTTAAAAGGCCAACTTTCAAGTAGCAGAATGTTTTACTTTGCGTAATATTCATTTAGTTGTTTATTGTTTACCAAATTTATTAGCACGGTATTAATTTTGCACCTAAAGTATGTGTGTTAGATTTCGAAAAAGCTGCAATACTGAGTCTGCGATCAAATTTTGAAGAAATTTATTTACAAGGATGCCATTTTCATTTGGGACAAATTATATACAGGTAGTTATTGTTATGATTTTTTTTTCTTTATCTTTAATGTGACCTAACCTAACTTAACGTTTCCTTTTACAAAAGCGATTCGCTTCTGGCACATCGCCGGCCGCTGCCGCGGCACGCTCGCTTCGCTCGCTCGGCTCGTGCGTTGTTTGTCATAACCTAACCTAACCTAACCTTTAATGTGACCTAACTTATCTTAACGTTTCCTTTTACAAAAGCAATTTGCTTCTGCCGTTGTTTGTTATAACCTAACCTAACCTATCGTAACCAAAGATTTCTCGAACACAAAACTACATATTCAGAGGAAAAACTATTGCTCTGCATTGCTGCCAATTTAAAAATTTAATGTTATTTTTGATATTCTTAAATAAAAAATGTATGAAAAAAGTCGTAATTTTTTTATCAATATATCAATGTATGAAAAGGAAACTGTAACACTGACAAAACGTCATTCGTCTAATAGTTGTGTTGCCTAGTAAAATGTTTGCCAAATGATAAATGTCCCAAACGTTTTGTGTCTTTATAATAATCGGCTTTACAATAATTCTACCAAATGAAACGTTGTCAAACAAAAATTTGGTAATCGTTAGTTGTCAAAGTGAAACATCGGCGAAACGTTGGTTGGCAAGTGAAAATTTGGGAAACAATTTTCGGCGAATAGGCAGGACACCAGGCACAACTGCTAATCCGTTTACTCATGGCATCTATGTGGTCCTTCCAATTTAACTGTCGGTCAATAATAAGTCCCAGAAACTTAGTTGTAGTAACCGTGTCAATTGTTATGTTATTATATGTATGTGTGTCAATTGTTATTTCATTCTCGTGTGAGTACGCACAAGCACAGTACGCGTACACTAAAATAAATAGATCGTCAACCTTTTTTCGATTCCATTAAGTTGTGATTAGTTCCTGTTAATTTTTATTCATGATGAAGACGTGTGCAATTTGCAATGAGCAATTTAACGACGGGGTGCAATGTGGAAGCTGTAAAAAATTCCTGGACTTCTCTTGTGCGCATGTGTCTGAAGCGGGTTGGAGAAAACTGGGACCTGACCGAAGAGCACAATGGAAATGCCCTTCTTGTAAATCGTCGCCTGCTCCACTCTCACCGCAACCTTCTGCTTCATTGGATACAGTACTGGGTGAGATTCGCGAAATGAAGCAGCATCTGCAGAGCTTACCAACCTTAGTCAACGACATAAAATCCATTAAAGAAGAGCTGACCGAGCTTAAGAAAAGCTGCGATTTCTCTAGTGGTAAACTCGATGAATTCGATACCAGACTTGCAGAACTTGAAAGTAAAGCCTCCGAGTATGAGAAGCTTCAGGACACTGTCTCTTCATTGCAAACAGCATTGGCCTCAACAAAGCTTGAGCTTACTTCGTTTGACCAGCGATCCAGGCTAAACAATGTAGAGATTAAGGGTATCCCCGTTAAGAAGGATGAGAACTTGTTCTCAATCGTTGACGCCATCAGCAGTAGAATCAACTACAGTTTTCCGAAGACCCAGATTAACTATATTTCGCGGGTACCTATACATAATTCTAAAGAAAAATTGGTGATAGTGAGCTTCCTCAATAGGTATATTAAAGAAGATTTTGTTGCGGCTGCACGTGCTGATAAGGGTCTCTCCACATCGGACATTGGTTTTCAAGGAGCACAACGTATTTATGTCAACGATCATTTAAGTGCGGAATCCAAGAAACTTCTAAATATAACGAAAATCGCCGCTAAAGAGAAACGCCATGAATTCGTTTGGGTGAAGCATGGTAAGATTCATGTGCGCAAGGATGTTAATTGCAAAACATTTATAGTAAGAAACGAATTTGATTTAAACAAGATTGTATAAACCACCTCTATTTACATACAAGATTGATTTGTTGCTTTTCCAACTTTAAAATGTATCAAAGTTTGCACATCAATTGTAATTTGCTTTGTTTTTGCAAAAGGTTTAGCACCTCGGCACTGCTAATGAGCTTCTATTATATTCCTTATCGCGCTGTTCGCCTTCAAGTACCGCTACATAAACACACGTTTGTCTCGCTTACTCTTAAGCGTGTGATATATTGCTGCTTGCTTGCTCGCACAGACATGACCTGCCTAACATCGTATGACTTGTACGTTCTTGCTGACTTTACTTTTAAATACCCACTTTATGAATTAGTTCCTCTCGTATACGTAACTAATTATTGTAGTCTCGAAATGTTAATTTTATTATCTAATATTGTTGTTGACGCTTACTCAATTATTGTTAGATATATGTTCAATGGCTAATAACAGTGATCAGTGTCTGACTGTCTTTTATCAGAACGTACGGGGATTGCGAACAAAGACAGATTCGTTCTACCGTCAGGTTTTAAATAATTCCTATGATATTATTGTTTTGACGGAGACTTGGTTAATAGACGGCATGTTAAACTCGGAGTTATTTGATGATCGTTATTTAGTGTGGCGCCGTGACCGGGATTATGCTATGACTGGACAGACGAGAGGAGGTGGTGTGCTTATTGCGACGCGTAGGGAGTTACCTGTCAGTCCGCAACCGCTCCTACAGTCCTCAGCTGAGGATCTCTGGATCAACTTACGGCTTAAAAATTCGAAGTCACGTGAATATGTTAACCTATATATTTGCGCTATCTACTTATGTAAACAAAACAAAGGGTTTTCGTTTTCGGAACAACTAACTAACTTCCTCTCCAAATTGAACCATATAGCTCTGAGTAAAACTTCAGATGTGTTTTTAGTTTTAGGTGATTTTAATATGAGTGGAATCTCGTGGGCTTCATCTAATAACCTTTCGTTAGTCCCAATGAACCCCGCCACTAGTGACGAATGTTTGTTCGTGGACGAGTTATGTACGCTGGACTTTGGACAGTACAATGGGGTAGCTAATAGGTACGGTAAACTGTTGGACTTAGTCCTCTCAAATAAGTTAGCCTGTGTTAGTGAGTGTGTTGACCCTCTAGTGCCCATTGATCCCTATCATCCTGCGCTGTTGGTTAATATTGACATCTATGAATTACCCCCCCTTGATCATGCGCCGCGGTTGCGTTATATCTATAACAAAGGTGATTTTGATTCTATTAACAACGAGATTTCTGGCACTAATTGGGAGCAGAAGTTTTCAACCCGATCACTGGATGAGTCAGTTGAGTACTTTGTTGACACTATAAAACAATTTCAAAACAAATATATACCACAAAAGCTGGTACGTAATACAAAATACCCAATCTGGTACAGCTCATCACTCGTCAAAACAGTCAAAGAAAAATATAAATATCTCAAAAAATTCAATATTTACGGCAATAAATCTGACGAATTAACTTTTAAATATTTGCGTGACAGAGTCAAGGCTATGGAAGCTTCATGTTATAAAAATTATCTGACTCAAACAGAAAAATCTATTAAAGAAAATCCTAAACACTTTTGGTCTTTTGTTAAAAACCGCTATAATTCTAATACTATACCTAGTACATTAAATTATAACGACGAATCTTTACTCACTGGAGAATCTATCTGTGAGGCTTTTTCGTCATATTTCTTGTCAACTTTTCTCAACCCCACTTCATCTAATAATACCAGCCCTCCCCCTGTTTTCCCTTCTGATACTAACAGAACTACGTCTGACATTAGTCACATTGAAGTTAATGTTGATGTTGTGACCGGTTTACTTCGTAAACTGGATCCAACTAAAGGTGCTGGGCCGGATAACATATCATCTAATTTTCTTATTAAATGCGCGTCTTCCATTGCCTTACCTATATCAATTTTGTTTTCGAAGTCCTTGACACAAGGTGTTGTCCCCAAATTATGGAAGTCTGCTTTTGTTACACCCGTACACAAGAAAGGGTCTAAAACTGAGATTACAAATTACAGGCCTATATCCAAGCTGTGCATTATAGCTAAAATATTTGAGAGGGTTGTCTATAATCAGTTATATCCTGCCCTTGCTAGCTCATTCAGCTCCTTTCAGCACGGATTTTTAAAAGGACGTTCTACTACATCTAATTTGATTCTTTTTAACGATTTTATTACAGATGCTATGGACAATGGTAATCAGGTCGATGTTGTTTATACAGATTATAGCAAGGCATTTGATCGGATCGACCACGCTACCCTAATTAGGAAGCTAAGCTACATAGGCATCCGTGGATCCGTCCGTACGTGGATTCGCCAGAGATCAACCGAACTCCATAATAGCAAATGGTCACGGTCTACAGATTGTAGACAGTCAAAAATGGCGATGCCAAGTCTACATCCGCGGCTAACAAAACGACTGCTCAGCCTAAGTAGGGATAACCTTAGAATAATGATAGGGACAATAACGGGCCATTGCCCCCTAAATAAACATCTTTTTACCATAGGCGCCACGGACAGCCCACTCTGCAGGGGCTGCTTTGTTGCTGAAGAATCAGCCGCCCACGTCATCCTGGAATGCGAGGTCGTGGCCACTCAACGCAGACAAATCCTCGGAACGGTGAGGTCGCTCCGCGAAGCCTGTGAAGCTCCCAGGAAACTTCTGTGCTTCTGGGCGGAGCTAGGCTGGCTATCCTAGCCAGGACACCTACGCACAACGGACCGATCAAGAGTCTAAGTGCGGATAACGGAGTCCCTACTCTACTCTACTCTACTCTAGGCATCCGTGGAGACCTCCTGAGGTGGTTCTCCTCTTACATTGACAACAGGTCACAAGCTGTAGTCCTTAATAATTATATGTCTAGTTGGGTAGAGGTGCCTAGCGGGGTGCCTCAGGGTTCGTTGCTGGGTCCGTTTCTATTTGTAGTGTATGTGAACGACATCGATCAGTGCCTCCATTCGTCCAAACTATTATGTTTCGCCGACGACATGAAAATCTATGCCACTGTTTCCTCGCTCGAAGATAGACTAGCACTTCAAGCTGACTTGTATCGGCTTGAAGAGTATTGTCGTGCTCATAGGCTTGATCTCAACCCATCCAAGTGTTCGGTGATCACTTACACTAGAAAACGTACAGCCCTAGCTACTACTTATACATTGGCGGGTCAGATCTTGCCAAGGTGCAGTACTATTCGTGATTTGGGTGTCCAGCAAGACAGTAAGTTACTGTATGACACACACATTGATGCAATTGTCAAAAAAGCGTATAGATTGCTTGGGTTTATAATACGTCTGTCTAAGTGTTTTACAGATGCTAAAACACTAAAAATTTTGTATTGTACTTTTGTAAGAAGCCAACTAGAGTATGCGTCTCAGATATGGAATCCACGGTATCATAAATATATTGACCGCATTGAAAACATCCAAAGACGTTTCATAAAATATCTTTGCTTCCATCAAAAGATTCAATATCAGTCAATTGATTACCTTAGACTCTGTAAGAAGTACCATCTACTACCGCTAGTAGATCGACGTAATATTGCTGACTGCTTATTCTTATTGAAAATTCTCAACAACAATATTGATAACCCTGAGTTATTGTCAAAATTTTATTTTAATGTGCCATGTAAAATATTTCGTTTTAACCCACCAATACGTGTACCTCATTCATCTTCAAATTATAGGCAGAATAGTTATGTTGTGCGTGCAAGCAGACATTTTAATGATGTATGCAAGGAGTATGATTTGGATCCATTCACAACTAGTGTGAATTCGGCCAGAAGGTGCTTAAGCCTCAAATTTTTTAAATAGCGTTAGGTTATTTTATTTGTTTTTATTTCTTTCTTCATATTTCAAATTGCAAACTTAGTTTTTACATTGTACCTATTTATTAATTTCAATAAGGCGTTTTTGCTTTGTGCTCACACTATAAATAATTTTATTACATATCTATACGTGAGGATTTGTAATTGGCTCTCTGGTGACTATGGTTTCTTTTTTGTTTGTTTTTGTTAGCTGTAAGTCCTCCATGTACTAAATAAATAAATAAATAAATAAATAAATGTAATGTCAAGATTCGCAAATGTCAATAAACGCTGGCTAAAATGCATAATTACTGTCTTATTTAAATTAATTTTTAAATTATTATTTTCTAACCATTTTATAGTATTGATCAATGTATTATTAATGTCATTTTTATAGAATTCTTTATTATTACAGGGTATAGTGATAGTACTGTCGTCCGCAAAAAGTGTTACAGGATAGTCAATTGCCTTTGGAAAGTCATTTAAGTAGAGTGTAAAAAGTGGAGGTCCTAGAACACTTCCTTGCGGAACTCCGTAGGTAACGGTTCGTTCCTCCGATAGAAAGTTTTCTTCATGTTTGGTTTTAGTGTTTAGTCTGCTTATTTCAGTTATTTGTTTTCTGTCGTTCAAATATGATTTAATAAGTTCAAGAACATTCCCTCTAAAACCGTACGCATCAAGTTTTTTTAACAAAATATCATGTTGGACATAATCAAATGCCTGAGTCATATCACAAAATAGAGCACAGACTGGAGTATTTTTATCCATATTTGACATAACTGCGTGCAAAAAATCATAAACTGCCATATTTATCGTTTTCTTTTTTCTAAATCCTTTTTGTTCGGTACAGAGTATATTGTTCACTTCTAAATAAAAACTAAGTTGATTATAAATAAAGTATTCAATCACTTTTGAGAACATCGGTATTAATGCAATCGGCCTGTAACATTCCATTAGTTCTCTGTCTTGTTTTTTAAACAATGGTTTTATAACCGATTTTTTTAAAGCGTCAGGAAATATGCCTTCACTTATACACAAATTTATAATGTGACTGAGCGGCTGACTTATTTCATCGGCTACTCTTTTAAGTATTTTTGTACTGATCCCGTCATAACCCACACTATTTGTATTGTTTAAAGCTAGAATTATTTTCGATATGTCATTCGGAGAACTTGGGGCGATAAACATAGAATCCCTTTTGTTCAAAATATGGTTTGTAACTCTATGCCCTGAATTTATCGAGGGTTGAATTTTGTCAATAAAATAATCATTAAATAAATGAGAAATATGGTTTGGATCCGAGAATATTTCATTATTAATTCTAATTTTTGGGATGTTATTCTTCGGTATATTTAATTTTGCTTCGTTTATTATTTGCCAGGTAGTTTTGGACTTATTAATTGATGTCTTTATTTTGTAATTATTTTGTGCTTTCTGTGTTAAATTTATTATTCGCTTAAATAGTCTTGCGTAATTCTTAAACCGGATTTTGTTCTCTTGAGTAGGTTTTATTCGATACTGCCACAATAATTGACGTTTTTTCACACTACATTTTTTAATCCCGCGCGATACCCACTTTTGTTTATTGTGAACATTAACTGAAATACGATTTACGGGAAAGCACTGATCGTATAACAGAATGAAAATATCTACGAAATTGTTATATGCTACATTCGGGTCCTTGGCTGCATAGACGTCTGAAAAAGTTAGGTTTTGCAGATAACCTTTAAATTTAATTATGTTGTCGATATTGTAGTCACGTCTTCTCTTCGTCCACCGTTTAAAAGTACAGACGTTACTAATTGGACACTTCAATAACTGTGCAGTATGATCAGACAACGCTAACTCCAATATTGTGGCTTTCCAGGACTTTTTAAAATTATGCGCAAAATTGTCTATGCATGTCTGGCTCTTAAGGCGCGTCGGTTGATAAAGTGCTAGTTTTAAGTTAAAGCTTAATAATGTATTTTCGAAGTCTATCGATTGCCTGTTTCTCTTAAGAACATCTATATTAAAATCCCCTACCAAAACAATATTTTTGCAATCATTTTTGACAATAGTCTGTAATATTAACTCTAATTTATTCATACATTCGTTGAAATTTTTAGGGTTAGGTACTCTATAAACACAAACACAAACAATCTTATGAGTAACAAGTTCAATGGCACAGCATTCAAAGATACCCGTTGATGACATTTTTGCTATTTTTGACAAAAGACATCATGAAAATCGGATAAAAATACGCGTATTTTGGTTAAAAGTCCCTTGAGGGAGCTTCAAGGTAGATCGCGACGTACCTTATATTTTGACAGTTGGTTCCTCAACTCGAACTCACCTCGAGTGAGGGAACTGTTTGAGGTGAGGGGTCAAATTGTAACTATGAATGTGAAAACACCTCACTGAGGTTGAGTCGAGTCGAGGAAATCATGAGGTTTTGATTATGAATATGGGTGTATTATGTCTAAGTAGTTCAAATTGGTTTGGTTTGTTTTTGTAGTGATCTAGATTAAGCCCTACTAGGCACACCTTTTATTGTTGTCTCTAATGTTCATTTAAGAATGTCATGCATACCTGTTATTTGCATGATTGCTAAAATGTCAATTTTTGTTGTTATCTAATTTGAATTGTAAGTGATTGTGCTGTAATTGGTGTGCTTATTATAAATAAATAAATAAATATGCTTTGAGTTTGAGTTTGCCCATGGGCAGCATAAAAATCTCTGATACCTGACTGGCTGGCTGGCCTGGCTGGTTAGGCCAGGTTAGGCACTATATAATTATAACCACACGATAAAGAAATAGCCTAAAAATCAGCCAAAGCAGCTTTTATTATTTAGCCACGAGTTGTATGTTTCCTAGGTTTTTTTTTGGGTTCCCTAGTCAACTAGGAACCCTTATAGTTTCGCCATGTCTGTCTGTCCGTCCGTCCTCGCTTAATCTCTGTGACCGTTAGCACTAGAAAGCTGAAATTTGGTACCAATATATGTATCAATCACGCCGACAAAGTGGTAAAATAAAAATTAGAAAAAAAAAATTTATTAGGGTAGCCCCCCTATATGTAAAGTTGGAAGTGTTGTTTTTTTATTTCAATTCTAACGTGTGATATATTGTTGGAAAGGTATTTAAAAATGAATAGAGGTTTACTAAGATCATTTGTTGATTATGTTAATAATTTCGGAAATAATCGGTCCAAAAGTAAAAAACAATGTGTGTGTGTCCCCCTCTAACTTTTGAACCATAAGTTTAGAAAATATGAAAAAAATCTGAAAAGTAGAACTTTATAAGGACTTTCTAGGAAAATCTTTTTAAAAGTTAAAAAAAAAATAAAAAAAAACTTAATGGAACACTTGACGGGAAACACTGAGCGTGGCCCGACACGCTCTTGGCCGGTTTTTATTTACCTAGGGTAGCTATTGGCTATTCTATAATCTATGAAAACGGAACCTAACATCTTTATTCTGCAAACTACGCCATTTTCTTCCTACATCCTCTCATTAATTTGTTTCTTGTTATAAAATAATGTTCCTATAATTTTCTGAGAAAAATCTACACGGTGCCGGGACAAAAACTTCTAGATTTTTCTCATTAAGTCCTTGGTTCCAGGTTGCCTTAAGTACACTAATAATAATTTATAAAGTAGTACCGTCAGTTCCGTATGGTGTCGGACGTAAAGAATAGCACCATCCCATATCTTCCCGTGGGTGTCGTAAGAGGCGACTAAGGGACTTACCAGAGAATGGGCAGCAGCGTTCTCTGTGCCTTTGTAACAACCATACTGCGATCGCCAACCCGCCTGCCAAGCGTGGCGATTATGGCAAACCCCCCCAAAAATGATGAGCGCAATGCAGAAAAGGCCCCTAGTACCCGGCAGCCCGTCTACCCTCGGCTACGGTAGCGGTCGAGGCAACGGCGTGGCAAGGGGTGCTAAGAATCCCCGGACGGGATCCGGCTACCAAACATACCGACGACTGGACCTGGCAACATTCAACACGCGCACACTCCGGGCCGACGAGAAACTGGCGGAACTCGAGGAAGAATTAAGCAGGCTGCGATGGAGTATTGTCGGATTATCTGAAGTCCGAAGAGAGGGGGAGGACACGATAATCCTGAAATCCGGCAACCTGCTCTACTTCCGAGAGGGAGACCGGCAGTCACAGGGTGGAGTTGGGTTTATCGTCCACAAGTCTCTCGTGAATAACGTGGTGAAGATCGAGAGTGTGTCGAACAGGGTGGCGTACCTTATACTCAGAATATCCGCAAGATATTCGCTGAAGGTCATACAGGTCTACGCCCCGACCTCGGCATACCCCGACGATGAAGTAGAAACCTTGTATGAGGATATTTCTAAAGCCATGCATGGTTTCAGAACTTACTTCACCGTTGTCATGGGGGACTTCAACGCGAAACTGGGCAAACGAAGCGATGATGAACTTCAGGTGGGGCAATTTGGAATTGGACAGCGGAATCGCCGGGGTCACCAACTGGCCAGTTTTATGGAGAAGGAGGACCTCTTTATGATGAACTCCTTCTTCAAAAAACGTGAGCACAGGAAGTGGACCTGGCAGAGCCCCGATGGTGCGACTAAAAATGAGATTGACTTCATCATGTCTACCAACAAGCAAATGTTCAATGATGTCTCTGTGATCAATTCGATGAAAACCGGAAGCGATCACCGAATGGTAAGAGGCACATTGAACATCAATATAAAGCTGGAAAGGTCACGACTGATGAAGTCTACGCTCCGTCCAGCACAGATCCAAATCCATAACTCCGAGAGCTTTCAGCTTGAACTTCAGAATCGCTTCGAATGCCTAGGAAGCTCAGTGGACGATTACAACGACGGGTTCGTGGAAACTGTCCATACGACTGGGTCTAAATTTTTTAAGATACGTCGTGCAAATAAGATCAAGAAACTCTCAGATCACACTCTCCAGCTCATGAAGGAGCGGCGTGAGATGATCCTGCAGTCTTCGGACGAGGCTCGGCAATGCCGGCAGCTCAATAGACGGATCTCCAAATCCTTGAAGAGCGACCTCCGCCGCTTTAATACCGAGCGTATTAAAGACGCAATTGAACGGAACAAAGGCTCCAAGGTATTTGCAAGAGATCTGGCTATTGGGCAGAGCCGGCTCACGAAACTGAAAACCGACGATGGCAGGATCGTGTCCGCCAAACCGGAGCTTCTGAGAGAGATCGAGAGTTTTTATGGGCAGCTGTACACGTCAACTAGTCAACCCGTCGAAAATCTAGCGAAAGACCCCAGAGCTAGACTGACCCGACACTATACCGAAGACATCCCGGATGTCAGCCTGTACGAGATTAGGATGGCTCTGAAACAGCTTAAGAACAACAAGGCGCCGGGTGATGACGGAATCACGGCCGAACTGCTGAAGGCGGGTGGCAAACCGGTCCTTAAGGCCCTTCAGAAGTTGTTTGATTCCGTCATACTCGAGGGGAAAACGCCGCAGGCTTGGTGCAGGGGTGTGGTGGTGCTCTTCTTCAAAAAGGGTGACAATGCCCGGTTGAAGAACTATAGGCCCATCTCACTTCTAAGCCATGTCTACAAGTTGTTTTCAAGAGTCATCACGAATCGTCTCGCACGCAGGTTCGACGATTTCCAGCCTCCCGAACAAGCCGGATTCCGAAAAGGCTTCAGTACCGTAGACCACATACATACGCTGCGGCAAGTTATACAGAAGACCGAAGAGTATAACCTGCCTCTCTGTTTAGCGTTTGTGGACTACGAGAAAGCCTTCGATTCGATCGAGACTTGGGCTGTACTGCAGTCTCTCCAACGGTGCCAAATTGACTACCGGTACATCGAGGTGTTGAAGTGTTTGTACAAAAACGCCACCATGTCAGTCCGACTTCAGGACCAGACCACGGAACCTATCCTTCTGCAGCGCGGTGTGAGACAGGGAGACGTCATATCTCCGAAACTGTTCACCGCTGCATTGGAGGATGTCTTCAAGGTTCTGGATTGGAAAGGACTTGGCATCAATGTCAACGGCGAGTACATCACTCACCTTCGGTTTGCCGACGATATAGTGGTCATGGCTGAGACCATGGAAGACCTCAGTAAAATGCTCGATGACCTCAGTAGAGCTTCTGAAAGAGTGGGTCTTAAAATGAACATGGACAAAACCAAGTGTTCGCGATGGAACAAAGAAACACGTTGGGTTGAGATTTCAATTTGATTTAATCGTTTAAGCAAGATGCAAACAGATTTTTGGAATAACTAATTTAAAAAAAGGGAGCAATTTAACATTAATTTCGATTGTTTTGGAACGATGCCGATGTGGCGTTGTATATGCTATTAAGTTAGAAAAAAGTTCGGTGGTGTCGCTTGACAGCTGCGATCGCGTGATAATCCGTGGCGACGATTGGCTCTTGAAAATGATGCTATATTCTTGAGCGGTCATTGGTCAACCGATGCGCCACAGACATGACGCTATTTCGAGCGCCGATGATTGGCTAAGCAGCGGCGTAGACATCCTCCCGGCCGTTGAAAGCTCTAGTTCTAGCTTTCAACAATCATTCATTTATAGTTGGAAGTAAACAGAGGCGGTTGAGTGCTCGACGAATTGTACCCTTCGCTGTGTTGACATCGGCGACTCTGGCTATTCCATCGGAGCCAGGAAACAGTCTGCTAACTCGTCCTAGGCGCCAGCATAGAGGGGGCGTCTGGTCTTCCTTTATCAGCACCATATCGTCGAGCTGAAGGTCTCTGCGTTTTACTTGCCATTTGGTCCTTTGTTGGAGTTCAGAAATATATTCGGAGGCCCATCGATTCCAAAAGTGTTGCCTTGTTTGTTCGAGGCGCTGGAACCGGTCGAGGCGGTGCACGTTGGAGTCCACGAAGCTCGGCGTTGGAAGCGACGTTAGTGACCTACCGATTAAAAAGTGAGCTGGGGTAAGAGGTTGGAAATCGTTAGGTGAAGGGCTGAGAGGACAAAGGGGTCGGCTGTTTAGGATTGCCTCTATCTGAGCAAATACAGTGGTCAATTCCTCGAATGTGAGGTGAGACTGGCTTAAAATTCGGTGTAGGTGGAATTTTGCTGATTTCACGCCGGCCTCTGCCAGACCGTTGAAATGAGGAGCGTACGCAGGGGAGAAGCGAAATTCAATGCCCCGGCGAGCAGCAAAATCTCCAATAGGCTCAGTATTTGAAATGAGAAAGCTACCAATTTCCTTTGCGGCAGCTACAAAATTACGACCATTGTCGCAATAAATAGTTTTAGGCAGTCCTCTACGAGCAATGAATCTATTGACGGTTTGTATGAACGCATCTTTAGTTAGGTCGCTTACGACTTCAAGGTGTAGGCATCTGTAACGGAGACAAACAAAAATGCAGAGATAACATTTTGTTATCTTGCATCCGCGACCTTTGCGATCTGTAATTAAAAAGGGCCCGGCAAAGTCAGTGCCAACAGTACTGAAAGGAAAATCAGGTTCAATGCGATCAGTCGGCAAATTACCCATAATATTAGACATAGTCTCTCCTTTAAATCTGCGGCACACAAAACAATTGCGTGCGACGTTGCGAGCTAGTTTCCTACCTCCTAAAGGCCAATAGCGCTCTCGAATAGAGGCTAAAAGATGCTGAGGCCCTGAGTGAAGTAGGCGTAAATGTTCGCTTTGAAAAATTAATTTAGTTAGGCTATGATCTGCCTTTAAGACAATAGGGTGCCTTTTGTCGTATGAGTACGAAGAATTATTAATGCGCCCTCCAACGCGAAGGAGGCCTTCGTCATCGAGGAATGGGTTTAGAGAACTAATGTTAGTCTTAGCCTTTAATGGTTGTTTGGATTTTAATGAAGATATCTCTTTTGGAAAGGACTGATTTTGAGCTATTTTAGTGAGGACAGTCAAAGCCTTGTCAAGCTCTTGAACTTGTAATGTTCCTGTAATTTTAACTGTAGGGTGTCGACTATTGTGTATAAATCTAATTACTGTAGCGTACACTCTTTGTAACGTGGAAAGTTTGGAAAATTGTTGAAAGTTTGGTATTGTAGGTGAATCTTTCGTCACTATGGCGGGCATTGCCTTTAGTTCGGGTAATTCTACATTTGAAACCGAGAGTATGGGCCATGTTGACTCTGGCTGTTTGAGAAAAGAGGGCCCAAACCACCACAAACTGGACTTGCTGACGTCTTGCGGATCTACGCCGCGAGAAGCGAGGTCCGCTGGATTTTCCGCGGTAGGGACGTGACGCCAAGCTGCGGAGTCGGTTGACTCAATTATGGCGGCAACCCTATTAGCGACGAACGTTTTAGTTTTGTCGGGAGACCTAAGCCAGCCTAGTACCACATTGGAGTCAGTCCAATAGACCTTACGTTTTAGGCCGCAACTTAGAGCCTCACTAACAGCGGAGCTCAACTCTGCGCCTAGTAAAGCGCCACAAAGCTCCAATCTAGGTATAGTGCAAGCTTTAATAGGAGCCACGCGTGCTTTAGCGCACAATAAATTGACTTGCACGTTTCCATCCCTATCGACGGATCGTAGGTAGACGCAGCTTCCGTAGGCTTGTTGAGAGGCGTCACAGAAACAGTGGAGCTCAGTAGAAACTAAGTTGTCGATGAGAACCTGTCTTGGGACTTTTAAAGACGACAAAACGTTGATCTGTTTAGAAAATTTAGTCCAAAAGATTTGAATGTCTTTAGGAACTGGCTCATCCCAGCCTAATTTCTCAATCCACAGCCTTTGAAGCAATATTTTTGCCTTGATTGTACATAGGGATAGGAGGCCCAGAGGATCAAATATTTTAAAAGTAGTTGACAAAATTATTCTTTTAGTATACGTAGGGTTATCGGAATTATTAATTGGGAAATGAATTTCATCGGTTGAAGGAGACCAGCCAATACCCAATGTACTTGTGGCATTACTAATAATAAGATTGGATTGTTCATTGTTTATAAGGTTTTGACATAATAGGTCGGGTAAATTGGATCGGTATTTCCTGAGAGGAAAACATCCTTTAGCTAGTTCCGTGGCGATTGAGCGCTGAATGTAACGTAATTCGTCACTTGTATCAGCACCTGTTAATAAATCGTCACAATAGAAATCCCTTTGTATTATATTTTTTATTATAGGATTGTCACATTCTTCGCCAATCTGCCAAATGCAGCGAGTGGTAAGGAAGCTTGCACTGGCAAAACCGTAGGTGACTGTGTTTAATTTTAGTGTGCGGAGAGGCTCATTTTCACTGTCGCGCCATAGAATGAGTTGTAAGTCACGATCAGCTTCTCTTAGCCGCACTTGTCGGAACATTTTTTCTATGTCCCCTGACAAAACATACTTGTATTGACGGAAACGTAATAAAATGTTGAACAGTGAATCTTGTATTGTAGGTCCTACCATCTGGAGGTTATTAACGGAAAAGCCAGAGCTTGTGGGCTCAGAGGCGTTGAAAACAACTCTGAGCTTAGTGGACTCGCTCTTGTCCCTGAAAACAGGATGATGAGGAAGAAAATAGGAATTAGGTGGTTTTGGATCAGAAGATTCAGAGAGGTGACCACAGTCAGCGTACTCTTTAATAAATTGGGAGTATTGTTGTCTGAGCTCTGGATTTTTCCTTAAGCGAGACTCAAGACTGTAGAACCGTTTTTTGGCTATATAATAGGATTCTCCCAGACATTCTATTTCGTCTTTTAGTGGAAGACCTACAACGAAACGACCATCACTTTCACGAACAGTATTAGAAAGATAGTGCCTTTCACAAAAGGTTTCTTCTTCTGATCGTGGTTGAACTTGCGGGACGCTTTCCAAGTCCCAAAATTTGGTCAACTGTTGATCTATACCTGAAGATTGTTCTTCTTTAAGTAAAAAGTTACAAACAATTGTTTTATTAGATGTAGATTGAGTAGAAATAGGCATAGGACCTGCGATGAGCCATCCAAGTTTAGAGCTGCGAAGATTTGTTTTGCTTGCCCCTATGGAATGTTGTTTATTACCTATCAAATCCCAAAACAGGTCAGCACCAATAAGCATATCAATAGGGGATGGTTCATTGAAGCTAGGGTCCGCTAGCTCGAACTGACCGAGATTAAGATGATTAGTATCAAAAGGAATTTTAGGTATGTTTTCTGTGATAGTTTGCAAAACGAGGCAAATCATAGAAACTTTGAAAGAAGTGGTAGTGGATTGTAATTGGAGAGCGCAGCGTTCTGTGCTCAAGTTGAGTGGGTTGTTACCTATACCGACAATACCGACATTTGATGGCTGAGGAGTCAAATTGAGTCTTTGCTTTACACCTTCCGTGATAAAGGACGATTGACTCCCGCTGTCAAGTAACGCTCGGACAGTAATATTAGTATTTGTGTGAGGGTTCAATAGGCGTACCCTAGCAGTACACAGTAGTATTTCAGGTGAAGACAGCGCAGACATGGATATTGACGTACCGCTAGGAGTACCAGATGATTGGGTAGTAGGCTGTAAGTGTAGCAAAGAATTATGTTTCTTTCCACATTGACGACAAGAGCCTGAAAGCTTACAAGCTTGACTATTATGGCCAGGCCTTAGACAGTTTTTGCACAAGTTCAAAGTTGTAACAACAGAGTTCCTATCTTCAGGTGTCTTTGATTTGAATGTCGGGCACTCGTAGAGGCGGTGATTGTCCTTGCACACGACACATTCAACTTTATGTTGTGAAGAAGGAGTAGTCTCCTTGGAAGTTACAACAAGCGACTTTGTTGTTGATGTGGTTTGTTTACTTTTATCGAACTTATCAGATTTATTACGATTGACTATTTCTAACACGTCAGCACGATTTTTCAAAAATGAAAAGAAATCTTCGAGTGTAAGTATATCAGGTAAAGTATTTCGGTGTTCTTCCCATTTGAAATTCGTACCGTTGTCTAACTTCGCCGTTAGGATATGAATGACTAGGGCGTCCCATTGGTTTGTGGGTAGTCCAAGGGTGCTAAGGGCACGTCGGTTTTTGTTTACATGGTCAATAATAGACCTTAGGTATTTGTCTGTGTCTCGTACAGCCTCAATTTGAAATAGTGACTTTAAATGGTTACTAATTAACTGCCTTTTATTGTCATAACGACTGCAGAGGATAGACCAAGCTTCATTATAATTTTTATCAGAAACTTCTAGGTTACTCAGTACTCGCGCAGCTTCACCCTCCAAATAGGATCCGAGATAGTGAAACTTATGTACATTCTTAATTTTAGGGTTATCGTGAATCAGAGAACCATAGATTTCTTTAAATTCCAACCATTTATAATACGTGCCATCGAATTTAGGAATGTGTATGATAGGTAATTTGAATCCGGGACTATTACAGTTACCATCATGACTATGTTGATGACACTCATTGGCATGAGAACAACTAGAAATGCGACTTTCTTCCTGTTTAGTGGGCAAGCTACGCGTTTGTATAAAGTTTTGGGCAAAAGAAATGCAATTATCAAATTCTTGTTCAATTAAATCCCGATTAGTCAATTCATTTGCTAGATTAGGCTCGCTTTGAGCTTCTATTTGGTTTTGCAACTCGTCAAAGTCAATAAATAACGCCTCCATTCGCGATAACTTCATTGCAAGCTTACTGACTTCCACAGGAGAAGCTGTTTCTAAAGTAATTAGTGTGTCTAAATAGGTTTTAAATTTAGTTACGCGGCCCTTAATAGCACCACGTTTAATAATTAAATCTTTAAGCTTTGTTTCAGAAGTCATCGCGATTAGTTATCTACGTAAATAAATAATAACGTAAGAATACGTTACGCTCCTCGTTTCGCAGTCCGTTGTGCAGCGGAGACCGGTTTCCGTCAGCGAAGACAGGGCGCACAGCTGATAGGCAAGTAGCGCGTAGACAATGGGTGACGTCGCGCGGCCGCCGATGTACTCAGCGCAGCGATCGTCTGGAATTTACATTAAACACGACTAACTAAACAGCTGACAGCAGTAGACGTGCGAGTGGAGCGAAGTGTGCTATAGTAGCTTATGGGTATAGGCAGTAGTTATAGCAGATTGCAAATGACAAGAAATAACGGGAAAAATAATGAAAGTTATAGGTGGGTGGACTTAGCAAATTGACGTATTTAAATTGTAATATCGAAGAAAATGATGGGTAATTCGATGTAATTAGGTAAAAATGGATTTGAAATATATAGTTTAGATTTAGTCACCAAACACTCGGCACTGAACCTAGTATGTAATAAGCTCAGATAGAAGAGGAGAAATCTAGGAAAATATGATAGGAACGGGCTCACAGTTAGGTCGGTAGGTCGTGCGAAGCAGGTAGCAATAGGCCCGCAGCGCGGTTCCAGGACGATGACAGCGAAGTCGTAGGCCGTTCCGGAATGTAGGCCGCTCCGGGGTGTACGCAGCTCCAACACACCCTTGGCTTGGTGATCCGCACCTTCCTTGTAGTTTTCACTAGCAGGTTGATTCCTCCTGGACAGAAACTAGGCGGACGGATTAGTGATCGTGTCCTGTCACGGTCGCCACTTTTGTTCGCGATGGAACAAAGAAACACGTTGGGTTGAGATTTCAATTTGATTTAATCGTTTAAGCAAGATGCAAACAGATTTTTGGAATAACTAATTTAAAAAAAGGGAGCAATTTAACATTAATTTCGATTGTTTTGGAACGATGCCGATGTGGCGTTGTATATGCTATTAAGTTAGAAAAAAGTTCGGTGGTGTCGCTTGACAGCTGCGATCGCGTGATAATCCGTGGCGACGATTGGCTCTTGAAAATGATGCTATATTCTTGAGCGGTCATTGGTCAACCGATGCGCCACAGACATGACGCTATTTCGAGCGCCGATGATTGGCTAAGCAGCGGCGTAGACACCAAGGTTATGTCGAATGTTCATGTAACACCCACTCCTATCAAGATCGGAGACTCTACGCTCGAAGTTGTGGACGATTATGTCTACCTGGGACAAACGGTCCAGTTGGGTAGATCTAACTTCGAGAAAGAGGTCAATCGTCGAATCCGACTCGGCTGGGCAGCGTTCGGGAAGCTGCGCGGTATCTTCTCGTCCAACTTACCCCAGTGTCTCAAGACGAAAGTCTATGACCAGTGTGTGTTGCCAGTGATTACATACGGGACCGAAACGTGGTCGCTCACAATGGGCCTTATCAGAAAGCTCAAAGTCACCCAAAGGGCAATGGAGAGGGCTATGCTCGGAGTTTCCTTGCGTGATCGAATCAGAAATGAGGACATCCGCATGAGAACCAAGGTTACCGACGTAGCCCGAAGAATCGCCAGACTTAAGTGGCAATGGGCAGGGCACATTGCTCGCAGAACGGATGGCCGATGGGGCCGAAAAGTTCTCGAATGGCGACCGCGAACCGGAAGACGTTGCGTTGGAAGGCCTCCCACTAGGTGGACCGATGACCTGGTCAAGGTTGCAGGAACCCGCTGGATGAGAGACGCACGGGACCGGTCAATGTGGCGACGCCTGGGGGAGGCCTATGTTCAGCAGTGGACGTCTTTTGGCTGAAATGAATGAATGAATGAACCGTCAGTTCCCTTTTAATAAACAAGTTCCTTTAATAAAATGTAAAATGTCGGGTAGTTTTATAAATAAAACTAGCTGTTGCTCGGGATCTTAGAAATATGACTTTTGATGATTTTGTTAAAAACTTCAAAGGATTTATTTTCACTGGTGTCCTTAATAATGTTTCAATGTAAAATAATAATTGATTAATGATGACATTACCTACTGTGTGGTCATCAGCTAACAAGGATAAAATTTAAAAAAAAAACTTTTGCATAAAAGAAGTAAGTTAAAGCATAATGCTAACGACCTTAGAATGGATAACTACTTTCAAAAGCAGTAATATTGATAAATGCATAAACAAACTAGTCTTTAATTTTTATAACATTTCATTTCGAAAAATAAAACAAAAACCTAGACTTTAGTGCTTTCAACTCATTATTAAAAACATCTTTTTCTAGGAAACAATATTTCCAGATAATTGCTATTCCACTTTTTTCTTCCACAAAAGACTGGCAATAAAACTAAAAAAAAAAAACACAACTTTATTTTGCTAAAGGCGACTCCATCGAAACTTTGTGCGTTGCATAATAGAAATTAACTGAGGAAAATGTAATACCCTTTTGTATTTTGACCTTAAGGCGAGTTAATTATCCTGTCTTAACTGCCTCGGAAGGCGCGCATGTCTTTGAAATGCTTTGTGGTAGAGACTTGAATATACTAGAAAGTTCTAGAGAAAATACTGTTATTGGAGAAGGAAATTAGGTGAATTAGGTATAAGGATTAATAATTGTTAGTAAATTTATTTAATTGGATTGAGGAGCTCGTGGCTAGACTAGAATAACAGTCGCTCTGATAACCATTAACCAGAAGATTGCTTCAGGTGAAGCCACGCTTGCCTAGGCCGGTCTGCGGATGGGTGACCGTCCATTAAATCGCACGATTTTTCTCCGTGCCTCGGAAAGCGCGTTGAGCTGTCGGTCCCGACTGTGTGTAACTCTTTGTTAGTATACAATAATGTGGCGTGATATTGAAGACGTGAAAAACTGCTGCGGAAATTAGCTGGTTGCACAAGACCTGCCGATGTGACAACGGTCTACGTCCATTAGTATGCGTATTTTGGCTGAAATAATCATGATGTTGACGATATCTCAGTATTTGGATACGGAGACGAAAACTAGAAGAAAATAACCCAAAAAAATCTACCTATCATTTAACATGCGCCTTTTTCATAAACTCCCTTTCTATTTATAGACATAAATAAGTTAAATATCGCACAAATTAAATTAGGTTTTCACAAAAAAATTGCAACAATTTCCATACATCAATCACTCGAAGACACACTCCTGAATCAAAGATTCACTTCAATAGAGAGCCGACTGAATTGATTGGGCAGACAGAGCACATCACTGGGTGACGTCACATGTGCCCAGTGATGTGAAACGACCACACACGGTGGTCCGCGGTTAACCGCTAGATAGACAAGTCACAGAAGCTTGGGTGTATAGAATGTGCAAAAGCAGGCACGCCGGCAAAAATAAAAGACAGTCGTGAGCTTGCTTGCACTGACTGTGACTTCTTGGCGAAGAGATTGATTGACACAAGCTCAAGGGATACAACATCGCGTCTAGGGACAGCAAAATTGGAGAAACAAATGAATGCGGAATTATTAAGAAAATAACAGAAATTAGCTGGAAAACTACCTTATGATCACAAAATATGAACCCAAATATGGAAATTTTCGACAGACTGCGTCCTCAAGTTGACTTCTGTCGATCCAGTTCAGCTAGATGAGGTGTAATCGACCCATTTCGAATACAATACGTGGAGCCCCAACTCATCTTTTCTTGCCCGTCGTGCACAACTAATTGCACCCTCCGGGACTTTCATGAAAGAACATAAAGCAGTCCAGGTTGCTATGTACATGATAAAATCTGAGTCATCGAATAGGGAAAACAAATAATAAACAATTATGCCAGGAGTCATCGCGACATAAGTTACGGAATACCATAACATACGTATTGCTTTACGTAAGGCACACTGACGTGACAAGCAAGCACTGGACTGTTGCAAGCATTGAACAGGACCAACGAACAAAGATCGTCACATGCGTACGGTGATAACACGCGGATAACTCGAGAGTGCACTTGCACTCGCTGTACGCGAAGTATGTGCTTGTGTGCATGGAGATCTCAAATAAAAGAGTTGTAAGTGGGCTTGCACTCACTTTAAGCGTATCTTAGTGTGCGTGTGATTTGGTTCGTTGTACGAAACCGACCTTCTGTACCTCATTCACATGTTTTGCGGTTAAACGCTGGAACAACCACACCTGTCAATGCAAACTTAAAGAGAGAAAAAATACTCTTCGGAAATTTTCGGCTCTCGTTTTGGTATAAAATATACGGTCATAGATTTTTTGCCGGTAGGATCTGGACAGTTCTGAAAATATTATTGGAAATAATAATATTGTGACTGTGGACAGAATTGGAAAGTCAAGTTGTGAGGTATAATACAAAAACATTTTTAGTTATAAACTGAGCCGTTACTGAGATTTCGTATAATTCTGAGTAGTTCACAAAGGATGGCAACTGAAAGGTTGTACTAGTTATTCTAAAAACTGCATTCTTCTCAAAAAGAGAAGAAATAAATATTTTTGTATTTTTTTGAAAAACAGCATTCATTTTTTATCAAATTCAACAGAGCCTACCACACCGAATTTCCGTTCAATATTCAGAATAAAAATATAATATTGGTGTATACCCGAATATGATCTACCATAACGACAAACAAAAACGTGTCAAAAGCTCAACAAAATATAATAATAATGCATTTCCTGAACACCATGATCATACAAAAACTTGAGTTTCATTTTTTCTATTGTGCTAAAACCCGACTTTGGCTTCTGAACAATGCATGGGGAGACAAAGACCATGGAGTGGTGGTCGAGTGCTCTTATTGTGAGTCACTTTTCATCACATTGTCGGGCTGTGAAAGAAACCCCTCAGAGGCATAATCGGGAGGAGGGAAAATTTTATGCAACATTTTTATCAAAGAGCGTTGGTGTTTTATGTGTCGTGTGAGGTGTACGTATGATGTGTTTAAATTGTTCTTGTGGTTAGCATTTAAACTTTGACAAATTAATTTTGTATAAAGATATTATTATGAAATTTAAAAAAAATATGAATAGGTGTAATATATTATTATGTGGATGAAGGGAGACGAAGACAAAGAAAAGATGGATGGAGTGTGTGAGGAGTGATATGGAGGAAAAAGGAATAAAATGTTAGCTTGACGACTTAAAGGGCAGAATGGAAGAAAAAACGTGTTGCGCCGACCCCAAAGATATTAGAATGTTAAGGTAATTATTGAAGTTCTTCGTTCGATTCCATCTCCGTTCCGGGATGAGCAAAGTGTTGTTGTGTGGTGTGTTGGGGTTTTCGAATAGGAGTTTCTGAATAGCATCCAAGTCTAGGCCTATTACATCGGACTTAAACATAACTGGTGAAATGTAGGTGTATTAGAAAAAATCTCTGCCTAAACCTTCAAGTATTACAGGCATTGTGTGTTTTTTAATTAGCCAACACTGTCACACTGCTGGGCAAAGGCCTCCCCCAATTCCTTCCAAGAGCTCTTTTCCTGTGCCGCCTCGAACCAGCCCTCGTTGTACGCGTGGTGTTATGTTATGAATTTAGGTGTACTGTAAACAAAGTCTCATCAATTAGACAACTGAAAAATAAACCTCGACCCTTTAATTTCTCAGTTATTAAAGAAAATAACAAAACCTTCGTTTTCCGCGCTAGAAAGTGCTGGATTAATTGAAAATATTTACTCCAACATCGGCAACTGACGCGAACCTAATCAATAAAAACCACGTCACTAATCCTTTTACTTAATACCGTCATTTTTACTTGGAAACTGTTTCAAAAAATTATTGTTTAATTATTCGTAGTTTGGAGCAGCGGTGGCCCAGTGGTGGAGTGGTGGAGTGGCCCGACTTACGAACAGTAGGTCGTGGGTTCGAACCCAGGCAGGCACATTACTTTATGTACCTAATTTATTTCATCACCGCAGCTCTCAAAACGGTGAAGGAAAACATCGTGAGGAAACCGGCATGGTTTAGAATTAAAAAATTCGAAGACATGTGACATCTGCCAATCCGCACTGGGCCCGCGTGGTAGATTATAGCCCATTCCCTCTCAAAGAGTAGAGACCTGTGTCCTAGCAGTGGGAAAATTAATAGGTTGTTGATGGCCTGTATACATACAAAATCTCATCAATTACACGACTGAAAAATAAACCTTCACCCTTTCATCTCGCAGTTATTAAAGAAAATAACAAAACCTTCGTTTTTCCAGCTAGAAACTGCTGGATTAAGTGAAAATAATTACTTCAGCGTTGGCAACTGACGCGGACCTAATCAATAATAACCACATCACTAATCCTTTTACTTAATACCGTCATTTTTACTTGGAAACTGTTTCAAAAGATTATTGTTTAATTATTCGTAGTTCGGAGCAGCGGTGGCCCAGTGGTGGAGGCCCCGACTTACGAACAGTAGGTCGTGAGTTCCACGACGAACCCAGGTAGGCACATTACTTTGTGTAATTTATTTCTTCACCGCTGCTCTCAAAACGGTGACATCGTGAGGAAACCGGCATGGTTTAGAACCAAAAAAAAAAAAACATCTGCCAATCCACACTGGGCCCGCGTGGTAGATTATAATAGCCCATTCCCTCTCAAAGAGTAGAGACCTGTGTCCTTGCAGTGGGAAAATTAATAGGTTCTTGATGGCCTGTATACATATGTGGCGAATCATAAATTCCTGATTCCCACTACCGCATTTCAATGAGTTTGCTTAGTTGTAAATACTCTTTTCTTTTGTACTTTATTATAAGACAAGTGAAGGCTAGCTGACAGACCAGCGGAACGATGGTGGTTGTCAAATGGAAAATATAATATTATCTAACATTAAACTGACTGTATTATTTATAAGCAACGATTTATCGCTTTGAACTAAACGGCGCAAGCAGGCGCCTAAATTGGTGACCCCGACATTAAAAGAGCAATAAGAAACTTTGGAATCCAGATTGGTAATGCACACGGAATCTCAGACCAAGAAAAAAACATGTAATCATCCATTCAGCACTCTTCGAGTAGCAGTTTTCCTGAGATATAAAGAAATCAGTGGCATTGGATCATACTCGCCGTCGCCAGCCATCTCGCGAGTTTGCCAGTGAAATAATCAGTGAATTTGAGCGAACATTGAAGAATTTTTTCTAGAAGTAACAGCGAACATTGACGAATTTTCTCTTGAGGTAACAGCGAACATCAAAGACGTTTCTCTAGAGGTAACAGCGAGCATGGAATATTTGTTTGTTAATACCTGTTTTGCAATGCAACTTTTTTGATTCCACTATTTTTCTATTGTTTTGTGATTTATACGTGTTCTGGTAGGATTTGTTTGTTTTGCTGTTAAGATTTAGTATCAATATGTCGACCGAATAAAAAGAAATATTCCTTGACCCTGAATCCGGAACTGAGGGTAGACATACAGTTGAGCCTTGCACATCTAACCCTCAAACCTTACTTGTAAACAGAGTTTCGATTCGTGTTCCCCCTTTCTGGCCTGAACGGCCTGGTCTCTGGTTTGCTAGTTTAGAAGCACAGTTCCACGTTAATGGTATCACTCAAGAACTAACAAAATACTATTATGCCATCAGCCAGCTGGATACAAAATCCGCATCAGAAGTGGAAGACATAATCATCGAGCCACCAAAAGACCATCCTTACTCGTGTCTTAAGAAGGCTCTCGTTTCTCGTTTCTCCTTATCATATGAGGAAAAAGTCAAGAGACTCCTTGAGAAAGAGGAGATGGGGGATAGAAAGCCCTCCTCATTCTTGCGCCATCTCAGGACTCTTGCTGGTTCTTCGTTTCCAGAACAGCTTCTCCGAACTATTTGGATTAATAGATTACCTCACAACATTCAAGGAATTTTAATTGCACAAAAACTACCATCCCTCGAAGATTCGGGTGAGTTGGCTGACAAGCTACAGGAAATCAGTTCGCAACCAATGTACATGCATGCAGTCAGTAGGGCATCAGTGCCCAGTGATAACACCAAAGAGCAAATTAGGACCCTCCAACAACAAGTGGCAGATTTGACTCGGCTGGTATCCAGCCTCGCCACAAATAACAGCAGAAGTAACCGCAGTCGTTCAGGCTCACGGTCTCGCATTTTTAACGGCCTGTGTTGGTATCACAAGCGATTTGCTGCGAAAGCAACTAAATGCATTCAACCATGCACTTGGTCTGCCCCTGCAGAACAGGGAAACTCAAACAGCGGTCAGTAACGGCGACCACTGACTGCTCCTTGCTTAGTCGCCGTCTATTTGTTACCGATCGGTACTCGGGCCGACGATTTTTGATTGACACCGGGTCCGATTTATCTTGCCTACCTAGACGTTTCTCCCAATGTAACAAACAGCCACTACCATACGAACTTTTAGCAGCCAATGGCACTAAAATAAATACTTTTGGTTTAGTGGAACTAAAATTAAACTTAGGTTTAAGACGGGATTTTACATGGAAATTCATAGTTGCTGAGGTAGGAATTCCAATAATTGGTTTCGACTTTCTAGCTCATTACCACCTCCTACCGGATTGTGCTAATGGAAGGTTACGAGACGATAAAACAAGTTTGTCAGTTGGAACTGAATTCTCGTTAATAGATCAACCCAGCATTAAAGTCATTCAATCACCCGATTCTCCATTCGCTCACGTTTTGGCCGAATTCCCTAGCATCACACGTCCTCCTTGCGCACCTAAAGAGCCGAAGCACACTACGGTGCATTTCATTAATACTACTGATGGCCCACCAGTGACAGCACGACCACGTCGTCTTGCCCCACAAAAGCTTCGAGCTGCTCAAAAAGAATTTGAAGATATGATTCGCGTGGGTACCGCCAGACCTTCCAGCAGTTCATGGTCATCTCCATTACATCTTGCGCTGAAAAAGGACGACTCATATCGTCCGTGTGGTGACTACCGAGCGTTGAACGCCCGAACAGTCCCGGACCGCTATCCTGTCCGTCATATAGGGGATTTCTGCCAGAACTTATCTGGATGCACAATTTTCAGCACCATAGATTTGGTAAAAGCATATCAACAAATTCCACTTAATCCTGATGATATTTGTAAGACAGCCATTATCACACCTTTTGGGCTTTTTGAATTCCCTTATATGACCTTTGGTTTGCGAAATGCTGGGCAGACATTTCAAAGATTTATTGACGAGGTTGTGCGGGGATTTAATTTCTGTTTTGCTTACGTGGACGATATCCTCATCTACTCGAGAGACCCTCAGCAACACGCTGAACACCTGAGACTTTTGTTTCAAAGACTACATCAATATGGCGTAGTTCTCAACCCGGCGAAGTGTGTATTTGGAGCAGTCGAGGTGACTTTCTTGGGTTACCGCATTAATGCTGCAGGCACACATCCTCCCGAAGACCGTATTCGTGCTTTAGTAGATTTTCCTCTCCCTAAGACCGTGCAGGGTGTTCGCAGATTTTTAGGCATGATTAATTACTACCGCAGATTTTTGCCACACGCCGCGAAGTATCAGGCTCCTCTAATAGATGCAGTTGCTGCTACCAACAGTAAGGGTGCTAAACCATTTCCATGGACCCCCATACTCGAGCAATGTTTTAATAACTGCAAGGAAAGCCTTGTCAATGTTACCACTCTTTCGCATCCAAGCTGTGAGGCTCCTTTAGGTCTTTTTACTGACGCATCCAGCATGCACATAGGCGCATGTTTACAACAGAAGGTTGATGGTAACTGGCAACCTCTTGCATATTTTAGCAAAAAGTTAACTGAGAAACAGTCTCAGTGGCCAGCTTACTATAGGGAACTTCTAGCTGTGTACGAGAGCGTTCAACACTTTCGGCACATACTAGAAGTGCAAAATGCAACTATTTTTACCGATCACAAGCCTCTAGTGTACGCCTTTATACAGCGCCGTGACAAGCTTCCACCAACACAAATCAATCAGTTATCGTTTATCAGTCAATTCACCACTGACATTCAATACGTAAAGGGAACTGACAATTTGGTCGCAGACGCCATGTCACGGGTGGAAGCCATATCATTAGAGGAGGACTATCAAGCTCTTGCCAAGTCTCAAGAGGGAGACGATGAACTCAAAGAAGTAATTTCTTCTACATCAATGATTTAAAAAAAAATATTGCTTCCTGGAACAAACACTTCTGTTCTTTGTGACATGTCGACAGGTAGACCTCGCCCTTATCTAACCTTACCATTCCGTCGAGCAGCTTTCGATCGACTGCATAATCTTAGTCACCCTGGCGTGAAAGCAAGTTTACGTTTGGTGGCTGAGCGATACGTTTGGAGGAATATCAACACCGACTGTCGGAAATGGGCGAAGTTATGCTTACAGTGTCAGCGTAGTAAGGTAACTAGACACACATCATCACCGCTTATGTCTTTCCCAATTGCATCAAATCGATTCTGTCATATTCACATTGATATCATAGGACCACTACCGCCCTCATGCAATTTCAAATATTGCCTGACCGCGGTCGACAGATTCACGCGTTGGCCCGAAGCGTGGCCTATGACATCTATTACGGCAGAGGAAGTAGCAGACACGCTGGTGACTGGGTGGATATCCCGTTTTGGGGTACCAAGTACCGTGACTACCGACCAGGGTCGTCAGTTTAAATCCGATTTGTTTCGGCGCCTCATGAACATGTGCGCGACAAAGCGGATTCGCACAACTAGCTACCACCCATGCGCAAACGGAATGGTAGAACGTATGCACCGCCAGCTAAAAGCTTCATTAATGTGCCACCCCCAAACGTGGAGTAAGGCACTTCCATTAGTACTCCTCGGCATGAGGACTGCGCTCAAAGAGGACTTAAACTCTTCGTCCGCTGAGCTGGTCTATGGAGAACCTCTCCGTCTTCCTGGAGAACTAATCATGCCAGCGGCAGAACCCAGGAGTCCACAGGATATCACGGATTTCGTCACGGAGCTAAGAAGCCGGATGGAAGTTTTACGTCCCATACCAGCGTCACGACACGCTCGACCGTCAACCTTTGTATTCAAAGAGTTGGCGACATCGACTCATGCCCTGCTCCGTGACGACACCGTTCGACGGCCTTTGCAACCTCCTTACACTGGTCCATACCGCATCCTGAGGAGAAGGGACAAAACCCTTACCTTGGATATTCATGGAAGAGAGGCAACGGTCAGCATAGACCGTGTTAAGCCAGCATATCTGGATTCAGAATCAATTACAGTTCCTGTTTCTCCTCCTACACTGACACCTGCTCCGCAATCTTCGTTGCAGCCAACTACTCCTAATCCAACTAATCCTCCCCCTCCCATTCCAACTGCTGTCACCACTAGAACTGGCAGACGGGTCAAGTTTAGGGATATATTAGACTTATAGTTTATTAATTGTTTAATGTTTTAAGTTGTTTTGTTATGTTACAAGTTTTATATTTTATTTTGCGTGACACCTTTGTTTTCTCCGTAGGGGGGTGGTGTGGCGAATCATAAATTCCTGATTCCCACTACCGCATTTCAATGAGTTTGCTTAGTTGTAAATACTCTTTTCTTTTGTACTTTATTATAAGACAAGTGAAGGCTAGCTGACAGACCAGCGGAACGATGGTGGTTGTCAAATGGAAAATATAATATTATCTAACATTAAACTGACTGTATTATTTATAAGCAACGATTTATCGCTTTGAACTAAACGGCGCAAGCAGGCGCCTAAACATATATAATCTCATCAATTACATGACTGAAAAATAAACCTTCACCCTTTCATCTCGCAGTTATTAAAGAAAATAACAAAACCTTCGTTTTTCCAGCTAGAAACTGCTGGATTAAGTGAAAATAATTACTTCAGCGTCGGCAACTGACGCGAACCTAATCAATAATAACCACATAACTAATCCTTTTACTTAATATCGCCATTTTTACTTGGAACTTTGGAAGTCGTTTTAAAAGATGATGGTTTAATTATTCTTTTTTTTTTTCTGTCTTTGTTTTTGGTTTCTTTCTTTCTTGTGTCAGCACTGGTTTCTGGTGAAAAACGAAATACGTATGCAATGTAGGATGGTGATAATTATAGTATAGTGGTTTGAAGTAGATATAGGTTTTACATTTGCAAGGCGACCATGGCTAGTTATCGCACAAGATAAAGATGTTTAAAAATAATAAGAGGAGGCTTTAACCAAGCCGTGTTTTCAGAACAGACTAAGAAAAAAAATGCCATGTTGCAAGTACCAGAAAAGGGCTTATTTCGCCTTTGTATTAAAAGTAGTGTGATAGACACAACCACGACCTTTCAGGCCACCTTTAACCTGCCAAAAAATCAACAATGAAAAAATCAATTAAATATAATCTGCCAAAATGTAACAATGAATATGGAAGAAGGACCTGGAGGTACTTGTTACCTAACATGTTGAATAAACTCCCTAAGCAATTAACTAATAAATTAAAATCAAAGAAAACCTTGCTTATAAAACGAATAATTAAATATTACCTCACAGTGGATCAATACAAAGTTCCTCCAGATCTTTCACAAATAAACAAATAATGTAATGTGATGTAAATATATTTTCAACACACTTGCTCATAAAGTGGTTATAATTTCACCGCAATTAGGCACGTAATGACACCTATAATCAAACTGTGACTTTTTCATTGCTATTATTCACTAGTGAGTTATAGGTTTTTTTTTTAAATTTTATTGGTTGAGTTGCTATGTTTGTAAAAAAGTTTCGATACAAAAAAGATCGTGTTCAATAGTAAAAATAAATTAATGTACCTAGTGCTTCCCCATTTCATGCAACTTTGAATTTAAATAGATCATTTCAACTTAAACGTTTTTAATAAATGAATCTTTCACTCAAATAATATAACTTTTGTTTTCTCTGATATAAAGAAAAAAAAATACCCATTTTGTCCGTGGCTAAAACTCTATTATCCGCGAAAAGTCAAAAATAGTGAAACCACATTCTTTTAGTCTATGGCCGATCGTCATTGTTACACTAGTGGCGCCACTGGTCAAGACAAAATGCATCGCTACGTCAAACTTAGTACATTTATTTTAGTTCCGTGTTTTCCCGCCTGCATAGATAACTTGGTAGAACTGTAGATGCGCGCGCATTATTTTTTCCCGCGATTGTGAAAAAAAAAACAGAACTTGTTTTAAAGGCGCGGCCCCACCGCGGTGCACGGAGAGGCTACGCACGTGTAGTATGCTTCGCTTTGTAAGAAAATGTATGTGGTTGTGTCCACTGCAACCCACGGAGAGGCTACGCATGAATTGACGTGATTGATACATGCGTGGCTTGCTCGAATAGGCGGTTACATAGCTCAACGCTGTCGACGTGGGTCTACGTTTCCACTGAAGTACACGAATATGACCAACGACTATGCACAGCTCGCTTATCGATGTACAATCGCTTAGTGTGTTATATCGTAGCCTCGCCGTGCGTCGTACCACGCTATAATAGTCGTGGGTGATATTCGTGTACTCCAGTGGAAACGTTGACCCACGTTGCCAAACAAATTAATACACGCAGCTAAAATGCGCCGCGTGTCCGTGCACAGCAATCGCCGCGGTGGGCCCGCGCCTTAACTGTTGAAGTTGGTAGAACTGTAGATGCACGCCCGCTATTGTGAAAAAAAAAAACAGAACTTGTTTCAACTGTTGAAGATGACTTTTTAGTATTATTTTCTTCACAAGTGTGTTGAAAAACGTCGTATGATACACGTGTTTATTGATGATTACCGTCCTCGGCTTTCTTAAGACCCTCACCTGACGGCTCGGGTCTCAATGGCGCCTCTGCGGTAATCACCAACGTTATACACTTGTACCATACACTTGTACCATAATGTACTAATATTTAACAAGACTGCTGGGTTAAAGTGGGATTGGGCGGGCCATGTCTGCAGAATGCATCAGGACCGATGGGCTAGGGTCGTCACGCAGTGGGTGCCAGAATAGAATAGAATAGAATAGAATGCATTTATTTGTCAGAATATTGTACAAAGCTGGAAGGTGGTTTATATTATGTCGATCAGAATATTCTGCCGTTTCCGGCGTACAAACATGTATAATTTTGAATTATTACATTAAAATTAAAATTAAGTTATCAATCAATAGAAATTACAAATAATATAAATGAATTGAATTAAATTATGATACAGATTATTACTAAAGTCAAAATTCAATGATGTCAAGTGGATAAAATATATGTCAAGTATTCATTGAGGTGAATTTATCATTCATAAAATCTTGAGTAGAATAATAACATTTGTTTAAAAGAAAGTTAAATAATTTACATTTAAATGTTCTGAGGCTGAGAGTTTTGAAGCCACCAGGTAATTTGTTATAGACAGTAATGGACATACAGTAAACATTATTTGAAAACAATTTAATTCTACGCCTAGGAACATTGAGCATATGAACTCTGCGACTGGGTCTGGATACAACATCATTATATAAGTCAAATTCATGTCTGTTTTGGTGTACGTAGATACAAATTTCAAAAATGTATAGTGCTGGAAGTGGCAATATTTTAAGTTTTCTAAATAGTGGAACACAACTGTCCAGTGGGTGCGCTCCACAAATTGAGCGCACACACTTTTTTTGAGCTCGAAACACTCTTTCAAGTTCAACAGAATTACCCCATATTATAATGCCATAGCGCAAAATTGACGCAACATAGCCATGGTATGCACATAGTGCCGCATTAACACTAGCCACACGTGTTAGTCTATATAAAACATATACGAATCTATCAATCTTCTTACATAGATCGTCAATATGAGATTTCCAATTACAGTTTTTGTCAATTATTATCCCTAAAAATTTTGCATAGTAACTTCTTCTATAGTCTCATTTCCGTATTGTATTTTAAGCCGTGGACGCGTACTATTATATGTCTGGAATTGAATCATTTTGGTTTTGCCAATGTTAATATGAAGATTATTGTGTTCTAGCCATGTTATAATTTTATTTAATGTCACATTAATTTCATTTTGGTACTCAACAATGTCGTCATTTTCGTTAATAATACTGAGGGTCGTATCGTCAGCTGCAGAGCACGGGTGTCGTCGCCGAGGGAGGCCTAGAAAACGCTGGCGTGACGACTTAGAGGCTTTTGTACGAGATTGGCCGGAGAAAGCCGCACGCAGAGAAGAGTGGAAGACTATGGGGGAGGCCTTTGCCCAGCAGTGGGACAATATAGGCTAACAAAAAAAAAAAAAAAACAAGCGAGACGCCTCACTCGCACATAATCTTTCAGATTTAAGATTAAGCGATGTGTGTTTATTCAAAATTTATGAAGTGTTTTTGGAAATAAAAAGTTTGAATTTTTTTTTTTTTTTAACAACTGGCAAAGAACAAGACATGACGCAAGATCGAGATTACAAACATACCTACACACAAATTTCTCTTTCTTATACGTAATAATTTAATAGTATAATTATGTATAATGTAATCATAATTAATAGTATACAATAACATCACTTACTCCATCAAGCGTAATAACACTACTAAGCGCATAATTCAACTATCGCAACCAACCCTTACATTAAAACAAGTCGTGTCTTATCCGGGCGATAAATTTCCATTACTTCAGCTATAAAACGCTGAATATTCCGACCTAATTGTAGCTGGATCCGTTAGTTTGAAAATACTGAAACGGTAACTGAATTACTTGTGCATTTTGTTTTTATTATGTAAATATGCGATCCATGATCGGAACAAAACTAGTAGACCGTGGCTTTGATATTGGAAATCTCCTTATGGACCTCAAAATAAATGGAGTTGGGCAGGACACCTAGCAAGGCGCGGTGATGGCAGCTGAAGTAAAGGTCTGACTTAGCAGCATCCAAGGAATGGAAAGAGAAGGGTTTGTCGTCCGGTGGCGAGATGGGCAGACAATCTTGTTGCTATTGCGGAAATATTGTCCTTTATCCAATAATTAAGGTTCAATATGCTCAACATCTGAAAAATAAATAAGTAGTAACGTTTATCAGGTTAGAATATAAAAATTGTTAATAAAAAACGATATGTTTTAAAAAAATAACGAGTATTTGGTCATTGGACTTGCTTGCAACTGAACCCACAATAAAACTATGAAAAAAAACATGTAAAATGTGATTTGTTCGACTGAAAAACTCAACCACGTGTAATTTTTTTCTATCCTCTTTTTGTACTACATCCTAATAAATTATTTTTCAAAACACTTGCTCATAAAGTGGCTATAATTTCACCGCAATTAGGCACGTAATGACACATATAATCAAACTGTGACTTTTTCATTGCTATTATTCACTAGTGAGCTAAAGGTTTTTTTTTTTTAAATTTTATTGGTTGAGTTGCTATGTTCTTAAAAAAGTTTCGATACAAAAAAGATCGTGTTCAATAGTAAAAATAAATTAATGTACCTAGTGCTTCCCCATTTCATGCAACTTTGAATTTAAATAGATAATTTCAACTAATACGTTTTTAATAAATGAATCTTTCACTCAAATAATATAACTTTTGTTTTCTCTGTAATAAAGAAAAAAAATCCCCATTTTTTCCGTGGCTAAAACTCTATCCGCGAAAAGTCAAAAATAAAGAAACCACATTCTTTTAGTCTATGGCCGATCGTCATTGTTACAGTAGTGGCGCCACTGGTCAAGAAAAAATGCATCGCTACGTCAAACTTAGTACATTTATTTTAGTTCCGTGTTTTCCCGCCTGCATAGATAACTTGGTAGAACTGTAGATGCACGCGCATTAATTTTTCCCACTATTTTAAAAAAAAAACAGAACTTGTTTTAACTGTTGAAGTTGGTAGAACTGTAGATCTTCTTCTTCCTGCCCTTATCCCATGTCATTTGGGGTCGGCGCAACATGTTGTTTTCTTCCATTCTGCCCTGTTAGTCGTCACGTTATCATTTATTCCTTTTTCCTTTATATCACCCCTCACACACTCCATCCATCTTTTCTTTGGTCTTCCTCTCCCTCTCCATCCATCCACATTTATATTCATAACTTTTTTAGTTACATGCGATTCATCCCTCCTCATCACATGCCCATACCACGACAGTCGATTCCCTTTTAACTTTTCTGTTAGAACAGAACTTTTCTGTTTGTTAGAACTGTAGATGCGCTCGGATAAATTTTTCCCGCTATTGTGAAAAAAACAGAACTTGTTTTAACTGTTGAAGATGACTTTTTAGTATTATTTTCTTCACAAGTGTGTTGAAAAACGTCGTATGATACACGTGTGTATTGATGATTACCGTCCTCGGCTTTCTTAAGATCCTCAAAAATCTAAATTAAACGTTTTAATAGCTGCTTGTGAAACCTGGTTCTCCATGAATAACCTTAAATTAAATGTAAGTAAGACAAAATGTATGATATTTAGATCTACAGTTAGGAACAAAGCTATAATAGATGTAGAATCCTTGGGCTGCAAAATTGATATAGTAGAAAGTTTAAAATTTTTAGGGGTACAAATTGACTCTTTACTAAATTGGAAGTCAGAACTAAACTCAATTACTAATACAATAAGTAGTGCATGTTATGCTATCAGAACTCTAAGGGATCTTTTGTCTGGTGCCCAACTTCGTACTGTCTATTTTGCTCTAGTTGAATCTAAACTTAGATATAGCATTAAATTTTGGGGAAACAGCTATAAATATAATCATAAGGCAGCCTTTACTATACAAAAGCGAGCATTAAGAACCATGCTTCGTTTAGACCAGACAGAATCATGTAAAGAGTATTTTATTAAGCTAAGTGGTGAAGCGTCAATGCCTTTTTTAATATAAAAAATAAAATAATAATAATTTAGGATTTCTCCATATCATAAAATATGTTAGTATTTCAAATTAAATATTTTAACTTCTCAATTGATGAATCCTCACGCCATCTGTAATGCAGCGCCCATATACCGAGACTTTCTTGAGTTTTTTCCGCAAGGGCACACATATAGATGGCACTAGCGAGCTGACAGCTCCCCTTGACCGTTTGAACAAGACGGTGTGTGCTGCTACGCGCTCCGCTTCAAAAAATCCCTTTTTGTTGAAATCTGGACGATACTCGTAAAATAAATGGACCTGCATCTGTGCTTCATTGAGAACTTATAGTGCAGTGTTGATTTTTGGAGTTTTCACCATTCCACCGGCGGATCCACGAAGATTTAGCTCGCCGGCCGGCAGCCCATACTTGCAAGTGCGCATGAACGAAGTATCTTCCCATCTCCCTGGGTCTGAGTGGGATCTCTGGATTGTCAAGGTACGTGGGCATGTTTGCTGCGAATAATTCTCTTGTATTGGTTTGTCGAGGATTCATCAGAAGGGAAATTAATTTATTTTGAGGTCCGCCATTAAACATCCGCCATAGATTCTAATTTCAAATTTTCTTACGTTCTTCACAAAGGTGCAGGCTATTTACACGCCTCACCATATTATTTGGTCCTTCTAACCGGGTTAAAAACCGTTACCTAGATTTTTGCGTAATTGTTTGGTAAAAATCATATAGGTTCAATAACGCACAATAGGTATTTAGTTTACGTAAACTTTTGGTAAATCATTGCCTATAAAACGCATCATAATTGACAATAGAATTTACGTAGTTGTTGGTAAATCTGTTCAATTATTTTAGTACATAATTTACATGGAACGACATTACGTATTTATTGGTAAAGTTCATTCTATGTAGGTATCCGTATTTAAAAATTCGCTTTGATATTATGAAAATAAGTAGGTAGTTACCAACGCATCTCGGCTTTGAGCGTTTTAATACAATAATTGTAATTAGATAGATACCCACTCATAGTTGGTAGGTGCGATAATATTGCAAACCGCCTGTAAGGTATTTTTCTGTTATTGTTGTCGTTTGTTATCTAACGAAATGACGGATAAACAACTGAAGCCGGAAGATTTACTAACTATTCTCCATGAAAAGAAAGGATTGTTATTTAAACGCATTACTCGGTTGTATGATTTAACAAAAAATATATCGTCGTTCGATTCAAGAAAAAATGAAAGTTTTATGACTGAGTCAGAGACAATTGATGACATTCGAGATAAATTTGAATCTTTTGTTGATCAAATTAATCAAATAAACATTAGTATAAAACCTGGTACAAGTGTCGATTATGCTTGTTTAGAGTCCTTTGAAGATTTGTACATTCATATTAAACGTGTTAGGAACAAAATAAACAGTAATCAATCACCATCAACACCCAGTAGTAACTATAAGACTCTTTTTGAACCGCTTAAAATAAAGTTGCCTCCTATCGCGCTGCCGTCTTTCGACGGGAAAACTGAGAATTGGCCTGTTTTTTACGAGTCGTTCAAGTCGAATATTCATGAGAATGATCAGCTGACTGACTCACAGCGTGTGCAGTACTTGGTAGGTAGACTTACGCACAACGCATTGAAGATTACTGCTGGAATTGTGCCTACGGGTGATACTTACAAGTTCTTATGGGACAGTTTAGTTAAAAAATATCAAGAGAAGCGCTCACTAGGTACGCATTATTTAAATAATATATTGGATTTAAAAAGTTGTTCATTTAACGCTAACAGTCTCGATTCTTTCATAGAAACATTTAGTGCATCTATTTCTGCCTTGAAACAACTTGAGATTACGGATCTTGCTGATTTTATTCTTTTGCACTGCGCAATGAGAAAAATCGATTCACAGACTATTCAATCGTTTGAACTTTCCATTCGAGATATTGAAATTCCCACAACGAAATTATTGATAAGCTTCGTTCAAGATCAGGCAAAGATATTGGCTCGTTCGAATTTGTCTCAATCGAACGCGAGAAACTTTAGTAGAAACCCCGCTTCCGCGCCACGCGAATCACGCACACAGACAAAAGCGTTTGTTGTGAGCGAGTCAGCTGACTCGTCCGCTTGTTTACCTGCGATGGCGGTTCCGTGCTGCGCGTATTGTAATGATAACGCTCATGTTCATTTGTACAACTGCGCTAAGTTTAAATCCGCGTTGACTCCTAGAGCAAGGTTCGAGTTTATTAAATCCAAACGTGGGTGTGCGAATTGTCTGAGCACATTGCACGGATTGAGTAACTGCAAGTCAACGTCAGTCTGTGATTTATGTAAAAAACGCCATCATACACTATTGCATTTTGATAAAGAAAATAAACCGCAAACAGCTGACGTTTTAGCTACGAATTGCAATGTAGTCGTCGCGTCGCCTCCTGCGCCGCTGTCCGTCGCGCCTCCCTCGCCCCTCTCGTCCCCCGGTGCGTCTTTGCCTGCCCCGGTTTCCGTCGCGGTGCCGCGCGCTTATGCTCATAGTAATAAGGTCGATATTCCCGAACAGATGATTGCGTCTGATTCGTGTGATGTGACGCCAGCGTCTTCGGCTCACAACTCGGCCGTGTTATTGGCAGCTGATGCAGCGAGGGCTAAGGCGATAGTGCTGTTATCGACAGCTCAGGTTTATGCGCGAGCTAAAAGTGACAGTGCGGGTCACAAAACAATAGTGAGGTGCTTAATTGATAATGGCTCGCAGAATAATTTAATAACTACAGCTTGTTGTAGAAAACTTAATTTACTGATAATTCCTTTGAGTAATTCTTTTGTTAAAGGAGTTGGTTCTGTATCGCGACCGATAATAGGATACGTACATTTAGATATCGAGTCTCGTGTATATCCGGATCAAAAATATACTATTCACGCGTTAGTAGTTGAGTGCATTACGGACCAGCTACCATCGCACCATGTTAATTGGGATAGCCATGTAGACTTCCACGCGCTTCCGCTCGCTGATTTAAGCTGGAATATTCCAGGGGATATTGACCTAGTGTTGGGCGCTCAACTGTTTCCGTACATTTACTTGGGGAATAGGGTCGATTTTGGTTCACGCGCCCCACCTGCATTATTGACCACATTCGGGTATGTCTTTATGGGTGATTTTCCGCATAATAGTGATAATTTAAATTTACTTAACTCCTCTCCTTTCACGGCATTGGCTCTCAATGATTTATTACAAAAGTTCTGGGAATTGGAAGAAGTTGAGAATAAACGTTTTTTATCTCCTGAGGAAACCGAATGTGAGAATATTTTTTCCTCGACCGTGTCACGGGACGATGTGGGACGTTATACCGTCGCGTTACCTTTTAGTAAGGATCCCGCCGAGTTGGGTAACTCCCGCACCGCCGCGTACCGTCGACTTATTGCGCTTGAAAGAAAACTACGCCAATTGCCGATGTTGCGGGAAAATTATAATGCAGTGCTCAAAGATTATATTGACAGTGGGTACCTAAGTCAAGTCGACGAATCTGCCATTTCCGATGACGGGTATTATATCCCTCATCACGCTGTCGTTCGGCCAGACAAACCGATGCCGCGCATTGTATTGGATGCTAGCGCTAGGACTCATACAGGATTATCTTTAAATGATGTACTCCATATTGGTCCCAATTTACAAACAGATTTGTTTATTCTTTTAATAAATTTTAGATTATTTCCCATCGCTATAAATGCGGATATTAAACAAATGTATTTACGCGTTGGTGTACCCGTTGACCAGCGTAAATACCTACGCATTTTGTTTCGATTCAATGAGAACGAACCTGTGCTAACCTTTGCTTTTAATCGCTTACCTTTCGGACTTAAGTCGAGTCCATACATAGCTATGCGCACTGTGCGACAGCTGGCCTCTGACAGTCCGCATTATCCCAAAGCTGCTAAAGTAGCAGAGACCAGTCTCTATATGGACGATCTGGTGTATTCTGTGAATAATGAAGATACCGCCATGCAGCTATCGCATGATCTTATAAAGATGTTTAAATCGGGCGATTTTGACCTTATTAAATGGTGTAGCAATTCACCCGTTCTTTTAAACAGTCTTCCTGACTCGCATCGCAAGTCACTCGATTTTCACGCTGGGAGTGATGTTTCTAAGGTTCTAGGCCTTTCGTGGGAACCTTCTCAGGATAATTTCTTCTTCACTTCCGCTCGAGTGGCTGAGAAATGTACTAAGAGAAATATACTCTCGATAGTCGCACGCTTATTTGATGTTCTCGGTTTGGTTGCCCCAGTGATCTTCTATGCCAAGTTGCTCATCAAAGAGTTATGGCTGAGCAATATTGGCTGGGATGATCCCGCTCCTGACGACATTTTTAAACGTTTCTCGATTCTCATGCAAGAGTTTCCATTGCTAGATACATTACGCATACCACGCCATGTGGGTGTTACCGATGATTGTTCTGTTCGTATAGTCGCGTTTGCTGATGCTAGTATGGGTGGGTACGGGTGTGTGATTTATATACACTCTACTAGTCCATCTGGTGTCATAGTCCGCTTAATTTGTGCGAAATCAAAGGTTTCACCTACCAAAGTCACAACTCTTGCACGCCTGGAGCTGTGTGCCGCCGTGCTCATGTCAAAATTGGTAAAAACTGTTCGCGATACTTACGCTTTACGTGTTCCTATTGCAGGAATTTACGCCTTTTCGGATTCCATGATAGCCTTATCTTGGATACACTCTTCTCCGCACCGCTGGTCAGTCTTTGTCAGCAATAGAGTCGCTCAATGTCAGGAGAACTTGGGTTCTCAACATTTTTACCATGTGGCAGGTGTTGAGAATCCAAGCGACTGTCTATCTCGTGGCATCCTTCCTTCCCAGTTAATGTCACATGAACTTTGGTGGGACGGCCCCTCTTGGCTTCGTTGTGTTCCTGAGGATTGGCCCGTTAAACCGTTTTCTCCTATTAATTATGGGGAACTTCCCGAGCACAAGGTAAATGTCTTAACAGTGACCACGCAAGTAGAACAACCCCTTCTATATCAACTTGCTCAACGTACCTCATCATGGGATAAATTGTTGCGCATTGTTTCCTATATATTGAAATTTGCTAGACCAAAGGTTCATTGTGAACCTCGTTCTATACAGGGCTTGTCAGCTGCGGAACGAGCGATAGTATGTGCTGTGCAATCTGTGTACTTTGCAAATGACATTAAGCTCATTAAATCTGGGAAATTGCTTTCAAAGAGACTCCAAAGTTTAGCTGTTTTTTTGGATGAAGAGGGAATACTACGCATTGGAGGAAGGCTTTCGAAGTCGCACCTTCCATTTGACGCTAAGCATCCTTTTTTACTTCCCAAACATGATCATATCGTGGATCTAATAATCCGTCATTACCATGTGATGAATTGTCACACTGGACCGGGACTACTCATGTCTATTCTAAGACAGCGATTTTGGATACTAGATGCCAGGACTGTCATTAGGTCCAAGTTGCGACAATGCAACACATGTTTTCGGGTAAATCCGACGCATCCCATTCCAATGATGGCAGACCTGCCTGAGTACCGAGTATCGGAAGCGAAGGCGTTTGTCCACACTGGAGTGGATTATGCTGGTCCCATACGCATAACCCTCACTCGGCGCAGAGGCCAGCACGCCCAGAAGGCGTATATCTGTTTATTCGTGTGCTTAGTAACCAAGGCCGTCCATGTAGAGTTAGTCTCTGATTTAACCTCTGATGTCTTTTTAGCCGCGTTTAAACGCTTTATCTCGCGTCGAGGGCCAGTATCTTGTCTTTATTCGGACAACGCCACTAATTTCGTTGGTGCTAAGGCCCAACTAGATGAGCTTTATAGATTCTTATTAAATTCAAGTTTCAATTCGTCTCTTTTACATGAGTTATCAACCCGCCGCATAATGTGGAAAATGATTCCACCTCGCTCCCCACATTTTGGTTCCATGTGGGAAGCGAATATTAAAACATTAAAAACGCATCTTTATCGCGTGATCGGAAGTCAGCTTCTCACTTATGAGGAGTTACAAACTGTACTCATTCAAATAGAGTGCATTATGAACTCGCGCCCTCTGAGCGTTTTGTCTTCCGATCCCCATCCCGAAGTTATTACTCCCGCTCACTTTTTGATGTCGACTCCACTGCAGTACTTGCCGGCAGCCGATTTGTCTGGTCAGCGCATTAATTTATCACAGCGCAAACAGTTGTTAGATAGTATGGTCCAATCCTTCTGGAAGAAATGGCACCTAGAGTATCTGCATACGCTGCAAGTCAGGCAGAAATGGGCAACTCCGGACAAACCCGTAGAAGTTGGGACTGTCGTACTCGTGGGACAGGATAATTCAGCTCCTCTAAGTTGGCCATTAGGAGTTATAACTGAGGTTTATAAAGGCACGGATAATGTCATTCGTGTTGCAATGGTAAAAACGAAGTTCGGTAACTTTAAACGTGCCGTCGTTAAATTATATCCTATTCCAACGCAATAAAGTTTAACTCTTATACGAAATTCATAGTCTTAAGGTTTAGGAAATATTATATTTAAATAACTTATATAGTTTGTTTCTCGCATTCAGTCGTAAAGCTTAAAGTTTTTCTGATCATAATCTAGGTTAGTAAATACTTATAATTTTTTCACTTCCTTTCTGAAAGCACTTGCGTCCTTCCAAAGCCCCCGAGCATGGTGAAGCGTCAATGCCTTTTTTAATATAAAAAATAAAATAATAATAATTTAGGATTTCTCCATATCATAAAATATGTTAGTATTTCAAATTAAATATTTTAACTTCTCAATTGATGAATCCTCACGCCATCTGTAATGCAGCGCCCATATACCGAGACTTTCTTGAGTTTTTTCCGCAAGGGCACACATATAGATGGCACTAGCGAGCTGACAGCTCCCCTTGACCGTTTGAACAAGACGGTGTGTGCTGCTACGCGCTCCGCTTCAAAAAATCCCTTTTTGTTGAAATCTGGACGATACTCGTAAAATAAATGGACCTGCATCTGTGCTTCATTGAGAACTTATAGTGCAGTGTTGATTTTTGGAGTTTTCACCATTCCACCGGCGGATCCACGAAGATTTAGCTCGCCGGCCGGCAGCCCATACTTGCAAGTGCGCATGAACGAAGTATCTTCCCATCTCCCTGGGTCTGAGTGGGATCTCTGGATTGTCAAGGTACGTGGGCATGTTTGCTGCGAATAATTCTCTTGTATTGGTTTGTCGAGGATTCATCAGAAGGGAAATTAATTTATTTTGAGGTCCGCCATTAAACATCCGCCATAGATTCTAATTTCAAATTTTCTTACGTTCTTCACAAAGGTGCAGGCTATTTACACGCCTCACCACTAAGAATTTTAACGGTGCCATGTCTGTATGTTTTGGTTCTCCTTACTCATTTTGTCAAAAACTTAAACGACTTTGAAACAGACGATGAAAAGAAAAGTAGATTAACCCTTTTCTTGACAACGTATCTTGTAAGACACATCATACAAAAAAAAACATAGCTCTTTTATAATTTATGTAAAACGGAAAGTTTACTTATTTCTTTTTAAAGTATATGTTTCTGAAAGGACACATGTGACACAATGACAGTTTACGTCAACTGATTTTTCAAAATTTATCAAAATGGTGAACGGTTGAGTGCAACTCCGCGGAAGAAGGTAAGAAATTATTAATTTATAAAAAAAATCTTTTAAAATTGCGTGACAAATTGGTGTTATACTATTTCATATGTTTCTACTTTTACTGGAAATTAATTAAACAGGAGAAATAATTACGCTTGGCTTCGCAAACTAACAAATAAAGTGAATGTATCCTACAGGATACGTTGCTAGGTGTACTAAGATTCTTTGTACAAGTTTAGTGTATCTTATAGGATACATTGCCAAGTGAGAGACATCATTTATATTATTTTTGTAACTGTGTTTTGGGGAAAGGAAATTATATGCTTGGCATGAGTGTGCGAGTGGAATATTTTTTTCAGGCAGAGATGTAACCATTTTTTTCCAGAGCAAAAAGAATTTGTGCTCTAGCACCAAAACCACGTACAAGACGCTGTTACTCAGTCAGTCTTTGCTGCCTTCACCTGTGCTGCCTTAACCTCAGCCGCATCCAGCTCGACTACCATTTACATTGGCGCAAAATAGCTCCCCTTCACAACTATCTTTGCCACCATCTCCATTAATTGCCTCTAACAGCCGACCAAGAAGACCTACAACATCCGGAAGGACTGCAAGATTAGTCACAACCCGACGTATTTTTCAGTGGACTTAGAATAAATTCAATCATTTCGCCCAGATAGCCAAAACTCCTTACTCCTAAACTTTTTTACAGACGACATTTTTGATTACATTACCGAGCAATCAAAACTAACCGACCGTGTATGCAACACAACACTGCACCCAAAAGCACAATGACTGACGTTGCTCATAAATCCGCTAAGCTTATGTGGGACAAGACTGGGCAAATCTGCCGCATTCCAAATGAGCTGTGGGTCAAAACAGCTACAATCTGGAGCCCTGACAGTCAGAAGGAGTCGCGTCAGACCTCATAGAAGATGGCGAGACGATCTGGACGACACCAACGACCACGGGATTCACATAAGCCTTAGATCGAAGCAACTGGAAGTCCTGGGGAGAAGCCTTTGCCCAGCAGTGGCATACAGGCTACCAGTATCAGTATCAAGTAGCACAGAGCTTCCTGAAAAAAGGCCGGGGAGATAAGGTCGACAACTGTGAAGTTTCAGGACCAACACTGTCGAAAATAATACAGGCACCTGTACCACCACGACCTCCACCGTATGTAAGGTACGATCAGGTCGGTCATTTTGCAATGTTTGGTGTGAAAGGGCAATATAAGGTTTGTGTCAAGGGCCAAACTACGGTTATACGTGCCAAGTGTTCGTTACGCTTGTGTTTCAGGCCAGAAAGAAATTATTTTGTGAAATTCCATACTGATACGTAATTATTTTAGCTTATATGCACCTCAAATGTTTCAGTAACTTATTTTTTTTCTTTTTGATTTAAATAATCTTTAAGTTAATTTTGGTTTTCTAACTAAAATTGTTACTACATGCAAATTTTATACATATATTGATTAAGATAATTTTGTGTTTTTTATTTCCTCAAACCTGGCAACGTATCCTCAAAGATACTTACACATAAGGTCAAAGTTCTCTACTAAGCTGGCAATGTATCCTCAAAGATACATTTAGAATCTCATTATCTGGTCATGTGTGATTTTTTCACATATTTTTCCCTAGATCCTAGGTTCATAATTAACATCATATTTGAAAATTATCCGAAAATATTTATTTTATTTTTTTGCCAAGTATAGGGTTAAAAACTCGCAGAAAAGATCTTTCTACTATTCTGCAGGCAAAGCTCAATGTTGTCAAACACTCGTCACGTGTGCAATCTGTTAATCTGTTTAACAAATTACCAGCAGAATTAAAGAATATTCAGAATGTGAACATGTTTAAAAACAAACTCAAGGCTTTGTTAATCAAGAAAGCCTATTATTCCATTGACGAATTTTGTAATGACAAAAGTTTAAAAAATAATACTTAAATTAAATAAATAACTGTATCGATTAAGTACTTATGCTTTGACTTGTGACTTGCTTTGATTTTGCTTTTATTTTGTTTTTTAATTAATTACTTATCTCTTATTTTTTCTTGACATTAAAATGTATTTTGTGTAGGTAGCATTTTGTTGCGGACTTCTTTCTGTGCCTGACTCTAAAGCTCTGTTCTTTCTGACTGTAAAGTTAGTTTTAATTTGGATAGGTGTGGAATGAGGCTACTTACTTACTTATATTTTTATTGTAATTGTTTATGTTGCTTTTTTTGTGTACCTACTGTGCAAATATTTCGACACAAATGTATTTTTGTTATGAAATAAACAACTTGAACTTGAACTCACCTGACGGCTCGGGTCTCAATGGCGCCTCTGCGGTAATCACCAACGTTACACACTTGTACCATAATGTACTATTATAATATTGTGATAAAAAAGTCAAACTGCTTAGCTTACTACCAAATCAATTGGTACTCAAGTTCTAATCTTAAAACATAAGTTCGTTTTATATAAGTACCTACACACCTACACACCACTTAGATTATCAAAAAACGGCCTAGGTTTCATCAAATAAATTGATTCAATTTGTCCTTCACAGACACTATTTAATCCTCTTACGAACCGAACCCTCACTCTTTGATCTCAACCTTATAAGTGGCCCCAAACTCCACGGATCGATCCACATAAAAAACTTACCGTATTATCAAACATATTTGAAACTCTACGAATGATCCAACTGGAAAGTAGATATTAGGCTTCATTACAATTCGACAGGTAAAGTCAAAAGTTAAAGCGGAATCGCTCTGCTCAGGTTGTACGTATTCAAGCCACGTATAGAATGGTGTTATGCCAAATGTACCGACGAGTTAATGTGCTGCGATTCTGATGAGTTCAATTTCCGAGGAGTCGTCGATTTTCTCGTGAATGTGCGTGTGGTAATGTATTTTGTGTGTTGATGGAGTATTAAATGTTAAATTATAAGGACATGTGGCTAATTTATATTTGTCAGGAATTCAGGATGTCAGCAGTACACAAATGTAGACACATAAACGTTATTGTAAGGTGAGTAAGCTTATTATTTTATAATTTATTATTCAAGCTATCACGGACCACCGCTTAAAATTCAGGTCTAAATCCCCGAAATAGTAGCTAAATTCATAAATAAACATACCAGGTTCACACACTGTAATTATGCTGAATTATAAATGTTTTTTTCTAATGTACCTGACACTGCATTTTCTTTCATGTATCTGATCTGTACCAAAGTTCTTATTATATAAGAACTTTGCTACATATAGCTAGCCATACATGGTTATTATTAGTATACCTGTGATGTGATCACAGGTGTACTATTCATAGGCTTCAGATCAGCACTTTTTGAAAGGCCAGACAGTGCCTCAAAATGCTTACCTTTCACCCTCCTATTGCTTACACCAAATGTCCAATACTTATAAATTATTTTATCATCATAATATCTTGGTTCCCTCCTACATGAAAAAACCTCGTGAATTTTTCCCTCGATTGGCAAATTAGAGTGTATGCGACTAGTCGGGATATCTCAACTGATTCTACTTGGTTCTGATTCCACTCAGTTCACTTGAGTTCACTTCATGTTAAGCTTTAGCCACACCGATGCGAACCCCGCGCGGGAAACGGGATCTCACTTATACGCGTCACTCAATTATGAAATGATTATGAAGTCACGCGATTATTCGGATCAGTTTTAACACTAAGATAGTTGGATATCCAATTCATTCATCCCTTTCGTTATTCGTCAGCGCAGTTGAGCTGTTTAATTAATTGTTAAGCTGTTTGTTGTTATTTGTTTATGTATGTGCTGCTCTTTTGTGTTGCTGCTGTCCATTAACGAATAAATACATATTCTATTCTATTCTATTCTATTCTATTCTATTCTATTCTATTCTATTCTATTCTATTCTATTCTATTCTATTCTATTCTATTCTATTCTATTCTATTCTATTCTATTCTATTCTATTCTATTCTATTCTATTCTATTCTATTCTATTCTATTCTATTCTATTCTATTCTATTCTATTCTATTCTATTCTATTCTATTCTATTCTATTCTATTCTATTCTATTCTATTCTATTCTATTCTATTCTATTCTATTCTATTCTATTCTATTCTATTCTATTCTATTCTATTCTATTCTATTCTATTCTATTCTATTCTATTCTATTCTATTCTATTCTATTCTATTCTATTCTATTCTATTCTATTCTATTCTATTCTATTCTATTCTATTCTATTCTATTCTATTCTATTCTATTCTATTCTATTCTATTCTATTCTATTCTATTCTATTCTATTCTATTCTATTCTATTCTATTCTATTCTATTCTATTCTATTCTATTCTATTCTATTCTATTCTATTCTATTCTATTCTATTCTATTCTATTCTATTCTATTCTATTCTATTCTATTCTATTCTATTCTATTCTATTCTATTCTATTCTATTCATTTGAGGGAATTTTAATCCCGCGCGGGAATCGCGTAAGTGTGGTCAGAGCTTAAGTTTCTCACTTGTTACGACCCAGGTCATTAGTTTAAGTAGGTTACTACCCGTTTTACACGACTGAGTTTTTAGATCGAACCAGATTACCTGGAGATTCATTAAATGAGATCGTTAGGAAGATCAGGGATTTTTAATGGTTCGATTTTGAAATAAATCGCGGTTTTACTTTAAACGGGGGATTGTAGGGTACGGGATTTAGAAAATAAAAGAAGCAATTTTATGAGTAAGTTGTATTATTTTGGTTTTTGAATGTGCGTGTATGAGCCCAATGTCTAGCTGTGAACGTTTTTCAGCTGAATTGAAGATGATTCTTACTACTAACTTTTATTTTAATAATTTCATACTGTACGCCAAAAGTTTGAGAGGAAGGATGGATTATCGGAACAAGTTAGGTTAAGTTAGGCACATTACGTAGTACTTACACAAAAATAATAAGCAAAGAGAGGCCTCAATCCAGCAGTGAGTGAAGTCGGAATGCGGATGAAGCCTGTAAGCTCTTTAAATGAAAAATGCACATTTTCCTTTTTCATTTCAACTATTATTTTAAAAAGAAATCATGCCCGAATACTTAACCCGTAAACAATGCAGGTCTATAATACCTGAAAGAACAATAAATTATTCACTTAATGAAGCGACCGTGACAGAAAGGAAATTGGGTGCGTTACCGCCCTGAAATTAATCCTTTTTAAAGGGTTGAGTTGTAAGACAGTTTGTTTGTTTTTTTTTTTGGGGCAACTCTTTGATGCTTTATATAAGCTGATTGTTTAATGTTAATAACTTGGAGTACGGGCTGGTGAGGAAAGAGGGATACTATATTTTTTATTTTTCCTAGCACGACGATGTAACGAGGTTGTTGTTTCACCCTATGCAGAAAGAATTAGTCAGTTAGCAAATTGTTAGTTTCGTCGTCAGCAAATTAAAACTAAACATCTAATAATTTGCTGACTGACTAATTCTTTCACTACAGCATTATCACTTGACATCATAACATTTAACCCAAAGGTGTACCCACTGGTACACCAAAGTAACGCCAGTTTTGTTTAAGTCCCGGTGAGAGCTTATTGTCATTAAACCAGACTCTGATACTGAAAAATTCTACATGGAAAAACCTAATATAAATTTTCCCGAGCCTGAAATCGAAACCATGACCCCATGCTCACCAGTCGCAATTGCGACTACTAGTCCAACGAAGCAGTCTTACTCGTACACCCGTATCTATAACAAGTCAGAGTAATTACGTGAGTAAAAGTCATTGTTTAAGATGCGATTTTTTCTCTATAGTTTAGTAATTCCTTGATGTTAGAACTATCAAAAGTTGGAATTCTTAGGTTTGCTTTCATTGACGGTTTTAACTTCGCTTAAACTCTTGTCCATTGCATAAAAAATTATTCATAAGTAATTACTTGAGTTCAAGTAATTGACTATAAATACGTATGTTAGAATTAAAGAGCAATAAAACTAAAAAACACATTTGGAAAATAAACTCGTGATCGCAATATTGTTGTTTACGTACAACAGAACGTTGATCCTGACATGATCCCTTCCCTTCCCATCTCTAACAAGGAAAACACAATTAATTTTCCGCTGCCTCACAAAAATATCAAAAATCCCCGTCCCAACACACAATTGTAAGACCCAACAATAATATTATAGTCCAAAATAACATCATACAAATCATGAGGCCAGTAAACATATAAATTAACTGGATTGAGGGTCTCTACCCTTATCACTGTGGTGTCAGGTCCATGCTGTGCTAACAACTCTTTCGACACAGTCACCTGTAAGGACTCTTTCACGGCCTCGGGTAAAGCTACACGCGCAAGCGACGCGCGTTTAGCGAAAAAAACTGTAGTAAATAAATTAGTAAGAGCATGCTGTATTTGGTACACGCGAAGGAAATATGTTACAAATGCGCTTCGCGCTCGCTTGATACAAGTCGTATCTTCAGGGTCCTGAACCGGGTGTTGAGCGATACATACGCTGGGCACTTGGTACCTTCGTAAGATTACCGTTGGTTACGGTGGTATTTTAATGTTACTACAGTGTAGGAAAAAAAACAAGAGCTATAGAAGACGTATAACGGCATCTTGTTTCCACTCTGTACCTAGCATACACTGAACCACTTATTTCATTTATTTTCTTTTTTCTCCCCAGGCGTTGTCGCAAGATGCGTGTTGTTTAGGCGTGGAGGTCATGGCCAAGGAGCAATGCGGGTGAAAATTTCGCCGTGTGTGCTTTTAATAAGTTAGTATGTAAATGTGGTTTTAATTACGGCGTCTGTGAAGGAAAAATTATGAGAAATGGCTTTTTATTGTCAAAAGATTGGCTTTTTCACTTTTAGTGTTGTGTTGTGTTTTTTCAAGATGGGTAATGTGTTTATGTCTTTCTTCTGTTTTTTATCAGAATAAACATGTATTTTTCCTCTGAAACCTGCACTTTCTAGTTGCTTAGTTGCAAGGAGCGGTTCTGCAGTAGCGTAAACAACATTCGAATAATAATATCTCAATAGACCTGGGAAATTCCTGATAAAAAACTTAAAAACACTTTGGCCAGACCACCAAGGCCGTAAATCTATTTATTGTTTACTTATTCAAAATAGGTACAGTCAGCAGCAAAAGTAGATGATCAAAATCAGAAATTCAATACTAATGAACGGAGTTCGCGTCAGAACTGTGTGGCGTCGAAGTGATTCCAAAGTACGTGAATGTAAATTATGCCAAACATTTACTTCTAGTAGGTACAACTGCCATATATTCGTGATCTGCCATATATTAGTATTGAATTTCTGATTTTGATGATCTACTTTTGCTGTTGACTGTACGCCAACAGTACATACATAAAACATTCAACAATAAATATTTAATGAAACAATCATACTTTTCCTCGCTTTCAGAAAAAAATATCTGTACTAGACTACAGAACAGTGCAATAAAGACCAGATTGCGCATGTAGGTACCTATTGTAGGTAATACTTAAATAATTTGCGAGCCAGAATTTAAATCGAATACCATTTTTGGCCACCAAACCCACATACGAACTAAGCGAACATTTATTTCCAACAATTAAATTTATAGTTTAGCTGCAGGCATTGGTTACAAAAATTGGAACTAGATATTTTTTTCTAGAATTTGTTTCCTGAATAATACCTACGTTGGTTTTGTACGTTTATTATTGGTGTTTAAATCACGGTAAATTTATTCCCGTGTTAATTACTATAAAACATTAATATTACAATTAGGGTTTCATTAACGATAAAGACTTACTTTTGAACCTGACTGTGCTTGGAGTCAATTTGAAATATTTTTGCAACATTTTTAGCATACCTACTATGAGCCTTTTTTTTCGTTTATGGCAGGTGGGAAATCATCAAATGACTCCTAACGCTCTAGGCAGAGCGGTAGGGAGTGTCAGACTTCTACTGACTAAAAACCACACATGTTCCTTCCGCAGCCCCGACGGGACTCTAAAGAGCCTGAGTGACAAATTAATTTAATTTGTAGTGCTGTAACTGAGAATAAATTTAGGTAGTCAGTAATCCGAAAGTATAGCTTACTAGCTTTTGCCAGCGGCTTCGCCCGCGTGAAAATGACGATTTTCCATACAAACTTTCATCCCCTATTTAAGTACCTTAGGGGTAGAATTTCGAAAAATCCTTCCTTATTCCTTGTCTACATTATAAAGGGAACCTCTGTGCAAAATTTCAGCTTTCTAGGTCCAAGGGTTTGGGCTGGGCGTTGATGAGTCAGTCAGTCAATCAGTCAGTCAGTCAGGACTTCTCTTTTTATTTATATATAATAATTATATAATAATAATAATAGATAACCCAGTACTAGTGCAGATGTCAGATAGGCAGTCGCTCCATGTAAAACACTGGTATTCAGCTGCATCCGGCTAGACTAGAAGCCGACCATAGCTATGTTAGGAAAAAATAGGGAGATAATGATGTAACTGAGGATCGGGCTTTGGTCGAGTCGAAATAATAATGTAACACTATAGTTTACAACACTATTAATAGTAAACGATAGTGTTATACTTTTGTTGTAATTTTTTGGGTTGTGGGAAATCATCAAACGACTCCTCCCGCTCTGGGCAGAGCGGTAGGGTGGTAGGGAGTGTCAGACTTCTACTGACTAAAAAAAGTAAAAAAGTAAAACCCGACTACGACAAAAAAAAACGACGCTGAAAAAGTATGAAACAAGATTTTCATGATAGTCGGGTTTTAGGTTTTTATTTTTTTTATTTAAGTAAACAATTTTGGTGTTAAATATTTTTTTTACTCTTGACTTTTTGTCCGCTAGAGGGCGTGATTTTAAATTTGAGCAGTATTTTGGAAATGTACAAGTGAGGCCCTTTTAAACGATACCAAACACGGCGTGTTTATCTCCATTTTTATTTTTTAAGCCTTACTTTTTGACCGCTAGAGGGCGCCAAATCGCTTTTTGTGACACGTCACGTAGCCTATGTTCAGCGGAAAATTAAGACATAATGTCGAGTTCCGATAAGTAGAGTAGAAGCTATGAGGGAACAGATGAAGATACATACATACATACAAACATACATACATACATAGCCAGTCAAAATCATAACCCTCCTTTGGCTTTGCCGTAGTCGGGTAAAAACCACCCATGTTCCTTCTTAGCCCTTTGTGTCGAGGCTGCGGTATCTCTTTCAAACAACCCGCAGCCCCGTCAGGAGGAGTTGACCATCCCTAATGTTTTAATAATCTTAATAAACTTAACAGTTTTTAATGTCGTTTCGTCAGGATTCGAAGAAGAAATCCTGATACTACCCTTCGAGTTAGCAAAAAAAATTGTAAAGCTCATCAACATTTACGAAGACAGGTTGTCGGCACCAACACGTGGGAAGAGACTAAGGTATTCTAAGAGCAATGAATAATTAAAGGATATGAATAATTTAGTTTAAGGCAAATTAAAACACAGCTTTGCTGGTTGCGTGTTGAATATACCGTTCGTTGTTTTTCTTTCTTCATTCATTTTGTTATCTTGATGCTACTTTTTTTTTTTGAGAGGTTGGAAATCATCAAATGACTCCTATCGCTCTGGGCAGAGCAGAAGGGAGTAGGGGGGGGGAGTGGGGGGGGGGACTTCCACTGACTAAAAACCACCCATGTATCTTAGTATCGCCGCAGTATCTCTTTCGAACAACCCGCAGTCTCAACAGGAACTTGCTGCTAACTTAGTGCTTGAGGCAGTGTGTTTCATCCTGTACAGCCTCGGATTTAGCTGTAAGTGTCTACGATTCGTTTTTGGTTGGAAAAAGACTGACACTTTTTTTATTTGGGTTTTTTAAGTAACAGGCTGAATTCGGAAGATTTTCTTAGCGTGTCGATGGCAAATTTCAGTTAAATCGTTTTGGCCCTAAATTCAGCTATGCGAACTCAACTCGCTGATGCAGTCATAAGGTCGTCAAGTGTACAGGTGTCAGGACATGCAGAGCAAGATGGAAGGTGGGACATTATCTGCGGAGATACGCCGCATACACACTTGAGGTCTGAGCCGTCAATGAACCCCCATCTGAAGAGATTGACTTTGCTACGGCCGACCTGGGTTCGAAGTCTATTTAGGGATTTCCAAGTCGGCCACGGCAAAGCATGTCCAGGTGGAAGGCTTTCAGACGGCTGGATGAAGCCGTCAGGGGGCTTAAGCAGCTCCTGCCAGAGCTCGCAAAGGAGTCATTTCTATTAGGTGGACTAGCTGGTTCAACGTACCCAAAAAACACTTTTGCGGCTTTTCAGCCTCTGGGGCACCGGGGCATAACTGTGCACTGGGTGGCGTGAATCAGCTTATAGCTTCGTCCTCTCGGTGCAGCTCGCTACGGTCCCACGAATTTGTGGAGGCGCAATCCCAGCCAGTGGATACAACATTCGTACCGGAGTCGGTTTAAGGCAACCAGTAATAATCCGGCACGTCTCATTTAGAGCTGTATCCACTAGATTGGCGATCGTAAGATTATTGTATGACACTCCCGTGCCTTGATCTGTGTCTAATTTTATTTTATTTATAAAAAAAAAATTATGATTGCTAACAGCAAAGTTAGTAGAAGTGCTGCTAGTAGCTGTGAAAGTCTAGTGGTGTGACTAACTGCCAAGTCTTAGATCTCAAGTTCGAGCCCGAGACACGCACCTTTGATTTTTCGGATTAATTTGTAGATTGTATATAATTATATCGCTTTCTGGGGAGAGGAAAACAGCATGACGAAATGAGTATGCCAGAGAGATATTTCTCAACGGCATGTGAAGCCAATACAGAGACCCATGGGCCGCATAATCACTCTGACATTAGGTTACGCACTAACAACATGATATGAAAAGAACAGAAAAGTTGCAATTTCAAATGAGCCCGATTCTTACTTAAATTACGCTATCCATGTCAACCCTAATACCCCAATTCAGCCCCATACCAATCAGATTACCATACAAAAAAGCGAGATACCAACCGAAAAAATAACAAATTCACACAGTTTTAAATCCCAAAAGCGAACAGACAAACCATTTTATCGGTATAGATTCCCACATTTCAAGCATGGAAAGCCTTTTATCAATAAATTTCAACTGTAAGCCCACTTAAGCCGCCGTTGCGAGTACTATGGCACTAATTTGTGGACTAAAACCGCTCACTAGATATTTAGTTTGGCTTACAAAATGATTTTATACCTGTATCCTGTTATTTTGTGGTTTCACTCGTGTTTCTAATGATATTGTGGAAATGTTAGGATTTAAATGCAGTCAAGTTTTGTATTGAATTTTGGAAATTGGAATCATTTGATTTTACAAAGATACATAGTACTATTTATTAATGTTGTAAATAGGTACAGTCTGTAAGTTTTAAAGTAGAGGGTAATGCATAGAACTGCTGATGCCATTCTAAAAATTCTTTCACTAATCGAAAGCCGCTTAGCTGAAGTGAGACTGAGCTGGTCATGTCTACCGTATGCCCAACGAGCTGTGGGCCAATAACCACATTGTGGAGCCCTATCACACTCAGAAGGTGACGCGGTAGACCCCGCAGGAGATGGCGGGACGAGCTGGACAAAACCAACGACCAGTGGTCCACGATGGCCCTGGATCGCAACATTTGGAAGTCATGGAGGGAACCCTTTGCCCAGCAGTGGGATGACACAGACTAACAGTAACATAAATCGAAAGCTACGTTATGCGCCAGAAAATCCGCCAGCAAAAGTAATTTTCAGAGAAAAGTTATAACCAAAGGAGCCTAGCATAAAATAAAATCACACATACCACAAAAGGTAAGATCTAACGGCATTTATATTTACATCCCATTTATCAATAAGTCGTGTGCCAATCGCCATCAACAGAGCACAAACTTACAAATAATAATATATTAGTAAGAATATCCTTAGCAAAAATCTAGACTTCCACACCACTTGTCAGACAAACACCATCTATATATAGAATCTAGATGAATACAGACTAAACACATCCGCCACACTAGTGTAAATCACAGCATCTTATAAAAACTGAAGGGGAAACCCATTTCCACACGACGCAAAGCCAGCAACAGGAAAGAGGGGGGAAGCGACAACTTCCTGTTTCGCCCCTACTTGTGACTCCTCTAGGAATTTCTCCTCAGGCACTTGTCCCTTCGTTGACGGAGCGAACAGGTGTCGACCATTTACTGCAAAAAAGATCCATGCCAGTAAAAACGAAATACCTACTGCTCTAGATGTTGACAAGAAAAAATTGCCGTGCGCTCAAGCGTTTTTGCAGTACCTCTATTTGAAATCTAAGAAAATATAAGAAACGGCTCACATGTTAGAACGCATTAATATTTTTCGGTGGTGGTGCTAGGCAACTGGGATTATCCGAGTTGTATTTATCCCTTTGCGCTTATTGGACTTGTTCAGTTCTACCTCCTGCTGATAAAGTGGCATTTTATTTTATGTTTTTTTCTACTCCTCCGCTTTCTCTTCTGATTCATTTCTTTGTTTGATCTAAGACAGTTGTGCTTCACTGGGACTTTACGGAGCTTCATTATCTCAGTGCTTTTCTGGAGGTACAGTGATTCCAGATTTAAGGAGTTGCAGTGGATTAGGTGTGGCGGGCGTCCCTTGTAGTGTTGGCCTCAAGGTCGCAAACGAGACTGTTAGGAATATACAAGGTGGAACGGTAACTAAGTATTCAATACGCCATTCTGACCTATTAGAAATATAAATATTTTGATTTTGACCACCTCTAGATAAAAAAAAGCAGCTGTTTATGTCAAAAGTGCTAGGTAAATACTGATTTAAAAAATCTATGAATAGGGGAGGGGCTTAGAATGATGTGCCATGATGCCATCATCTAGCTAGCCGATTTCGGCCACACAGAGTATAAGCTTCATACAACCTCGTGAAATGACATGGACGCGGGGCATGTGTGCGTGACTACGGGCCGCTTGTCGCGTAGGAGGCGAGACTGGAAAAAACAGTTTACGCTGTCACAGCCTGTACGTACAATCTATGGGTCAAGCACACATGCCCCACGTGCTTGTCATTTAGGTTGTATGAAGCTTAGACTCTGACCGTAAGTACTCTGTGACAGAATGATGTATTAATATACGTGGTAACCGTTTGAGTGCCCCTTCAAACATATTGTATTATCGGTGTTAATAGTTGATCACTGGTTTCTCTCATCACTGCGTCAGCACAAACCTTGTCAAATAAATAACTATATGGCTGCTTTCTGTAGGTACTCGCTTCTCGCTTACCACTATCGGTGGGACTGGTACCTTATAGCCTTCTTATTTCCTTTGTAGACATCATTTGCATTAAAAAATGTATTTATTTATGTTGTCTGTTCTTGTATTGTGTGTTTTTTATTTTTTATTTTGAAAGGGTTAACAATATGTGAGTTATCACTCGAGATGTTCTCCTACAAAACTGGAAAAATAACTAATTACGGAATGAGAAACATACACGACCGAATTATGTGCAATATACTATACGATTTAGACCTTATTGACAACAACAAAGCATTAAATAGTAAAATTGAAGGTGACGGTTTTAGTAATCATGATCTTTTTCGTATTTAATCATATATTTGTAATGCACCAAAATATCAATGGTCTAATTAATAAATCGGATCTATTAGGTATACATCTAAATCAACTCTCAGAAGAAGGTAAGTCAATAGATATCCTCTGTATAACAGAACACAACATGAAACATGGTGACCACCAACATCTACATATAACTAATTATTCACTTGCGACATGCTATGCTAGACATGATAGAAACGGGGGTTCATGTATACTAATAAAAAATACACATAAATACGAAGTTGTTAATGTCAAAAAGTGGGCCATACCACATCAAATAGAATGTTGTGCAATAAAACTTTCTTCGCACCCTATCACTATTATCTATAAGTATAGACCGCCAAATAATAATAAAGACAAGCTATCATCGTTTTTTGAGAATTTGGACTTGATGTTAAGAGAAATTTGTTTAAAACATAATAATAAGATCATACTATGTGGGGATTTTAATATAGATGTATGCAAAAATAGCAAAACCTCGGTCACTTTTCAAAATATATTGCGCAGTCATAATCTGATTCTGGGTACTCGGTCACCAACACGTCTATGCAGTGGAACCTGCATTGACAACATAGTTCATAATATCAGAGGCAGCAAGTGTGAGGTCAAAGAATTAGCATTGTCTGACCATACAGCGCAAATGCTAAAATGTCGTGTCAAGAAAACATGCACGCTTTCTCACTGGTTCATACATAAACGTGATTTTAGTGACGAAAATATAAAAAAATTTAGAGAATGCCTTCGAAATTTAACATTTCACGATGTCTTTCTGTGCTCTGATCCCAATAATGCATTTAATGAATTTCATGACCTTTATAAACTATTTTATGACTTATGTTTTCCATTGAATAAAATAAGGGTTTCGCTAATTAAAAGACCTAAGTGGATAACATCGGGACTAAAAAAATGTTCCAAACGGAAAAGAGACATGCTTTGGGAATATCGAAAGTCACCTAGCTCAGAAAATAAAAATAAACTTAAAACCTACACTAACCGATTAAAGCACATAGTCAAGCAAACACAAAAAGCGCAAAATAGTTATTTTATAGATAATGCCGAAAACAAGAGCAAAGCTACGTGGAGTATAATTAACAAACAGAAAATAAATTACCCAAAAGAAGGAATTGGCAGCATAAAGATAGACAATAAAGTTGTAAATACTCCAGAACAAATAGCGGAATCATTTAATGAATATTTTATTAATTTTAATCAATCTCTTAATGACAATAGCTTTAATAATACACTGACATTTGACACAAATCCTAATTCAATTTTCATGACACCTACGATACCCTCTGACATTATTAAAATAATTCAATCATTGAAGAATACTAATAGCGCTGGATATGACGATATTACCACTAAAGTGATTAAAGCTACGTCTCACACTATTGCACCAATACTCAGTCACATTATAAATAGCTGCATTGAGAAAGGTGTATTCCCAGATAGGCTGAAAATTTCAGTGATTAAACCTTTGTTTAAAAAAGGTGACAGGCAAGATCCAGGCAACTACAGACCTATTGCACTTATTCCGGTCTTCTCTAAAATATTAGAAAAAGTATTGCATAATAGTATATATTCTTTCCTAGAAACAAACAAAATCTTAATCAGCGAACAATACGGTTTCAGGAAAAATAAAAGTATTAACTCCGCAATATATGCGCTTGTAGAACATGTTCTAACTAATATGGACAATAGAACTCCTGTAGTTGCATTGTTCATGGATATGACAAAGGCATTTGACCATGTTAGTCATAAAATACTCCTAAAAAAATTGGAAAAATATGGTATTAGAGGCAACATCCTTGAACTTGTTGAATCATACCTTACGAATCGACAACAATTTACAAGTATCAATAAAATCGACCCTCAAACAAAAACAGAAATCACACATCAATCCAAACATCGTAAATGTCTATGTGGAGTATCACAGGGCGGTGTACTTGCTCCATTATTTTTCATAATATATATTAACGACATGCCTAAATTAATTAATAATCCTATGATCTTATTTGCAGACGATAGCACAATATTATTTAAAAGTGAAGATGATGACATACTTGAAAAAGAAATAAATGACAACCTTAATGACATAATATCCTGGCTAACAGAAAATAACTTAAAAATAAATCTAAATAAAACTAACTACATCTCATTTGAACAAAAAACAAATAATAAAAAACCGGATGTCCGATATGGTGATACAAGTATTCAAGAGACTGATCACACTAAATTCTTGGGCATTTGGATCGATAAGGGCATGAACTGGAAAATGCACGTTGAGGGCGTGTGCAAAAGACTTAGCCAGTGCTCCTATGCCCTATATAATCTAAGAAAAATTTCAAGTCAGGCCACACTTTTAATGGCATACCATGGATATGTGTCATCAACTTTACGCTACGGACTGATGTTTTGGGGGAACTCGCCAGACAGAGAAGTGGCGTTTAGAGCACAGAAGAAATGCATAAGGGCAATATGTGGCATACAAAGTACAGAGAGCTGTAAGCCACATTTTCAAAAGCTTAAGTTACTTAATCTTCCGTGCCTTTATATATATGAAGTAGCTACGTTTGTAAAATCAAATCTACATTTATATAATCACCCAAAGAGCATACGTTATAAAAATACAATATGCGTAACAAGACACAAAAAAGCTATTTTCAGTAAAAACCTTTTAGGCATGGCACCCAAAATCTACAATAAATTACCAAAACATATCATAGAAGCTAGTAATCCAAATCTGTTCAAAAAATGGTTAAATGAATATTTAGTTGAAAAATGTTACTACACAATTAATGACTATCTAAATGAAACTAACTAGACCTACTACATCCGATTTATTACATTGGCTTGACATTGCATTTAATTCAATTATTGATATAAAACTGTTGTAAAAATATTCTCCCTATGTTTATGTTTATGTGACAACTAGCTGACCCGCGCAACTTCGTCTGCGTCACATAAATATAGCTATAACCTTTCTCGATATATCGACTAGCCGACATTAATTAAGCTAAATCGTAACAAACAAAAAATCTTATCTTTCCTCTTTATTACAATAGTTTAGATGGTTTAGATTAGCTTAGATTATATTAAAGTGTGAATTACTAAAAATTTATCTCTTACTGTTAAATATACTATAACACTCTGTACTTGTAAACATTATGATGCAGTAAATATTTTGAATTTGAATTTTCCGGAGGCCAGCCAGAATCCCCCGTACCTACATTGCGACGCAACCCGCGTAATTATTTTTCCGCGCGGGTATTTTTACATTGCGATATCTTCTAAGATATTTGTTTAAACTGTATAGAGTAAAAAGCACAAATATTCTATATTAAATTTCCGTTCTAACGAACACATTTATTTAGATATAGATTAATACCATATGGGTAAATAAGCTTCGCAAAAAATAATTCTTTTTAACCTAACATTTTAATAATAAAAAATGGTTACAGTGAGTCAATCTTAAAAGATAGACAGATGCTGTCGCGGACTTTTTTTTAGAACTTTTAAAGACGAATAATTACTTCATACATGATATTCTCGTAACTTAAACCGTTTTCGCAGCGCACGCAACGGAAGCTCTCAGAAAGGAATTTTCTTTCCCCGTTTTTGCAACATTTCTCATTTATGCTCCGCTCCTATTGGTAGTAGCGTGATGTTATATAGCCTATAACCTTCCTCGATAAATGAACTATCCAACACAAAAATAATTTTTCAAATCCAACCAGTAGTTCCAGAGTTTATCGCGTTCAAACAAACAAACAAACAAACAAACAAACAAACTCTTCAGCTTTATAATATTAGTATAGATTATTAATGTGTTGTGTATGTAAAATTGTGTGACTGTAATGAATAATCTAATTGTTAATTTCTAATTATTCTAATTATTCTGACAATTATGAACTTTTTGGAATTTGAATTTTCATAGAAACTTATTTTAATATCAATTTAATTTGTACGCTTTCAACGCAAAACATAGACGGAACTCCTATATTTTTTTGTAACACCACTTTAAAACCTATGTTTACAAATAAAGATTTCATTTTCATTTTCATTTTCAATAGTGTGTTTTGAAAAATTACTGTTTAGAAAAAAGTTAAGATAATACATAATATTATTCTTGTTATGCGTTCGCTTTTAAACTATCTCAATAAGTAGCGTAAAAGTTTCAGTTTTTTTTTTGTTTGACAAGATGCCTTTCTGGAGGCCGACCAAAAAAATAAACCTTTTTCGTCGGCCTCCAGATAACTGGATGCAGCTGAACCATAGGTACCGGTATCTTCTACATAAATAAAAAGAGAAGTCCTGACTGACTGACTCATCAACGCCCAGCCCAAACCCTTGGACCTAGAAAGCTGAAATTTTGCACAGAGGTTTCCTTTATAATGTAGACAAGGAATAAGGAAGGATTTTTCGAAATTCAACCCCTAAGGGGGTTAAATAGGGGATGAAAGTTTGTATGGAAAATCTTCATTTTCACGCGGGCGAAGCCGCTGGCAAAAGCTAGTCTTACATAAAGAGACAGCTTTTTAGACCTCCACAAACCATTTAGTGGCAGCCGGGACTAAAGGCTTAATGTGATCTCTGAAGCAAGGAGGAAACTCGTTATGTAACCATCAACGGTGGTCAACCATCCTCGTCCTGAAGATCCATCCAAGCAGCTGGTAATATTTAACCGCTAGTTCCAGGTCAAAGCGTTACAACTTCGATCATTATAATATCTTCAAAAGGGGGAATCGGTTTTATCCGTCGAGGTTGAGGCTCCCGTCGGGGCTGCGGGTTATTCGAACGAGATACTGCGGCCTGGACACAAAGGGCTAAGAAGTCACAAGGGTGATTTTTAGTCAGTCGAAGTCTGACATTCCCTACCACTCTGTTCAGAGCGGGAGAAGTCATTTGATGATTTACAAAGCTCCAAAAATTAAACGTGAATCGGTTTCGTCCATCCAAGCGTGCTCAACCCTAGGCCACATTGCGTTGCGACCAAACGCAATCCATACTATTAAAAAAAAAAATAGACAAACCGTCAGCCAGGTATACTTTCGCATTCAATGACATTAGTATGGATGAATCGATGTTTAAATGAACCATCATAATTTCCGATAACGCACACTCAACGATAATAGTTTCCAAGTCTAGTATCGATATAATCAATCGGGTTACTCGATTATTCGCTTTCACTACGTGCTTCGCATTCGGTGAGCGAAATCAGTTATTATAGTGTAATAATGTGTAGATTTTACGTTAGTTTGTGGTTAAATTGGAATAATTACAATTATCGGAGGGTGTCTCTTGTTTGTTGGAATTTGTATGCCTTAATACGCACGGGTGGTTTTTAAGACTTTCCAGGATTTTATTAAAAACCATCAGGATTTTTATCAGTAGCGGTCACGGCTCAGTCGATGGCGACAGGCTCGCCCCCTATTACATATGTGACTTAAATACAACTGGTGAAATGTGTGTGTACTATTTGGTACACCTCTGCCTAACCCATACCACGGCAATATTATCATACAGTAGTTTGACGGGCAGAGGCGGGCAGCCCTTTCGCATGTTTACGTACCGCGCGGCTGTAGGCATTTACCGCCTTATTCATAAAAATAGTTAAGAGTTGTTTAACTTAAGCTTGGTTTATCTCGCATGCCGTCACTTTCATTTGAATATTATTGAAGTGAGACGGCATGCGAGATAAACCAAGCTTAAGTTAAACAACTCTTAACTATTTTTATGAATAAGGCGGTTATTTCAAGGACACGGCTGAGTCACACTACTGTAGATATTATTACCGTGCCCATACCGCCTTATTACAAAACGTAATTAAACCTGGTTTAACTTAGACTTGGTTTATCTCGCATGACGTCTCACTTCAATAATATTAAAAAAAAACGACGCTGAAAAAGTATTTAACAAGATTTTCAGGATAGAACAAAAAGAAAAGCCGTAGTCACACGGTATTAAAGTGTTTAGGTTGGTACCTATAACGTGTGACTACGGCTTTTCTTTTTGTTCTATCCTGAAAATCTTGTTAAATACTTTTTCAGCGTCGTTTTTTTGTCGTAGTCGGGTTTTAGTTTTTTACTTTTTTTTATTTAAACAATTTTGGTGTTAAAATTTTTTTTACTCTTGACTTTTTGTCCGCTAGAGGGCGTGATTTTCAATTTAAGCAATATTTTGGAAATGCACAAGTGAGGCCCTTTCAAATGATACCAAACACGGCGTATTTATCTCCATTTTTATTTTTTAAGCCTTACTTTTTGTCCGCTAGAGGGCGCCAAATCGCTTTTTGTGGCACGTCACGTAGCCTATGTTCAGCGGATAATTAAGACGGTTCTAACGATACCTCATATGTCGAGTTCCGATAAGTAGATTAGAAGCTATGAGGGAACAGATGAAGATACTTACATACAAACATACATACATACATACATAGCCAGTCAAAATCATAACCCTCCTTTGGCTTTGCCGTAGTCGGGTAAAAAGAAAGTGACAGCATGCGAGATAAACCAGGTCTAAGTTAAACCAGGTTTAACTACCTTTTGTAATAAGGTGGTTGGGGTTTTACAGGCGTGATGTTATGGTATTTTTTTATTACCCGACTACGGGAAAGCCAAAGGAGGGTTATGATTTTGACTGGCTATGTATGTTTGTATGTATGTATGTGAATATCTTCATCTGTTCCCTCGTAGCTTCTAATCTACTTATCGGAACTCGACATATCGTACCCCCAGTGGAAAAAAGGCATAAGACGAAAATGGTGATTTTTCAGTATGGCGAAAAAATTGAATTTATGGGCATATTTACTTTATTTTCAAACGAAGAAGAATTATTCTTGTATCAAAAAAAGGAGAAAAAAAAGTTGCACTGCGTGTTGTATTTAAGTTAGTACTAATGTTTATAGTTTATTAGGAATTGTAAAAAAAAAATATTATGCTATTTTTCAAAATGTAATGAAATACAGGATTCTGAGTATCAAAATGTATGCCAGACTTTGCCAGAAAAGAAAAAATATTTCAAAAAGTATGTTGTATTAAAGCAGTAATGAACTTGTAAATACAAACATTTATGCTAGTATAAGTAAGATTACTACATTATTTCCTTTATTACAATTATGTTTGAAATGTATTAGCAATACTTACCCCATTTTTCAATTTAGGGGCTTGCTAAGGTAACTTAAATAAACAAAGATAATTACTTATTCCATTATTATGTTAAAGAAAAGTTAGCTGCATATTAACACATATTACTTAGAGTTAATATTTATGACTAAAGGGAAAAAAAGGAAATGCATTTTTTGTGTTCATTATTTTTTTATTTCAGGCAAATTATAATTATAGTTTTGGCTACAATTAAAGTTCGTACTATCAACAATAAAATTTGACAGTAATAATTCAGCAATGTGGAGTTTCGGTGAAGATTACTACCACTAATGACTTTTTTTTAAATGATTAACTAATCAGTAGATCATTTGTTAAGATTTGTAACAATTAACGAAATAACTTCTTTCTTGGCTCCGTACAACAAAATATTATGTTCTCTCAATAAAAATCTAAGATAACAAGCAAAAATTATTAACAAATCAAGGTACTTTACACATTGCCAGTACCTTTTGTTTTAAAATAATCAACAAATAAAAATACAAAAAAAAACCTTCTTTAAGCAATAAATCAAAAAATTCTTGTTCCCTTCTACGTTATCTTCGTTCTACGAATTCCTTCATTACCAAACATTCTAGGCTATAGAATGTTTGGTAATGAAGGGATATAAATGTAACAAAATATTATTATTTTCTCAATACAAATCTATGGTAACATGACATGCATAATTTGTTAACAAAATAAGACCTTTGATACTTTCACAGTACCTTTTGTTTTAAAATTATTAATAATCAATATGTTTATACGTATGAATATAAAAATTCAACAAAATTCAAATTAAAATAATAATGAGATCAAAAATACGGGAACTAGTAAAGTTATTCTTCTTCAGATGAATCAAATACCTCCAAATTTGGAGATTCAGTCGCTGGTAACAAATTTCTATAGAATGTTTGGTAATGTAGGTAGAGGTATAGCATTTGTATTACACAGGCTAATTAAGTCTTTGAACAACGCGTCAGAAATAGGTAACAATTGAGCATATGCAAGTGGAAGTTCATTAACATCTACAGCATTGGCATTATTTGATTTGCCCCAGGCGTCGCCACATTGACCGGTCCCGTGCGTCTCTCATCCAGTGGGTTCCTGCAACCTTGACCAGGTCATCGGTCCACCTAGTGGGAGGCCTTCCAACGCAACGTCTTCCGGTTCGCGGTCGCCATTCCAGAACTTTTCGGCCCCATCGGCCATCCGTTCTGCGAGCAATGTGCCCTGCCCATTGCCACTTAAGTCTGGCGATTCTTCGGGCTACGTCGGTAACCTTGGTTCTCATGCGGATGCCCTCATGGTATAGGTAGCCTAAATAAATAAAAAAAAAATTAAAAGACATGATTTTTTTGTTTAGTTTGTAGCGATCTTGTTAACTAAGGGCCCATACTTACCGGGGTTGCAGGTTCTTCGAAAGAGATACCGCAGCCTGGACTTTGAGAAGTGTTTAGAGGTCTAAAAGGATACCAGGTGACCTCTTCAGACCATCCATCTATCTCAATTTGGCACAAAATTCACCAAACACCTTGTATATCTCTATCTTAACAGTCCAATGCTCGCGTTAGTGAAGTACCAGTGCCGCGGATGAGTGAGAAAAATAAACAAGTGGTAGGGGCCAATGACTCTGAGTGGCAAATAGTGAGAAACAAAACGTCTAAACGTAATTATAAGCTTATTGGGCAGAGAGGGTGTGCTGTTGCACCTGAATGTAAATTTAAAGCGGCTGATATAAAAGTCCCTTTGTTTATCTCAAATGTTAGTAAAGATACTTGTGAAATTGACATTATTAACTATATTAAAGAAAAAACAAATGTTATTGTATCTCTAAAAAAGATAAACATGATGCAGACTAAAAAGTATAATGCCTATAAATTGTATGTCTCTAAGTATAATTTAGAATTGTTCTTGGATGATAATTTTTGGCCTAACGGAATAACGTTCAGGCGTTTCGTACATTTTATGTACAAAACAAATACGAAAGCGAGTCAATTAGTGTAACAGTATGGACTTAAATGCAAAACAGTATCTTAACTTGATAAGCTTTAACTGTAAATCAATCAAGAGATCTATTGACAGTGTAAGAGACATTTGTGAAATGGCTGATCTAGTGGCACTCCAGGAGACGTGGCTGCTTCCCCATGACATACCATTATTGGGAACTATTTCGAATAATTTTGAATACACAGGTAAGTCTGCTGTAGATACTTCTGTGGGTTTACTGAAGGGGAGACCTCATGGGGGGGTTGCCATACTCTGGAGAAAGGGTGTGTTTGATAGTGTTGCCGTGGTGCCGTGTGCCAGCACTCGCCTGACAGCTATAACAGCCAATGTTGGCGGCCGGTCTGTTATTGTTTTTTCTGTGTACATGCCGACTGACTCATCGGATAATCTACCTATAATGACTGAGGTTTTGGGAGAAATAAGTGCAATAGTAGCTAGTGAGAACATTGAAGCCTTGTTTATTTTAGGTGATTTTAATGCTCACCCTCACGAATTATTTTTTATTGAAATGAGTAACTTTTGCTCGGATCAAGCCTGGATTTGTGCCGACGTGGAAAAATATCACCACGACTGACTTCATAATTTCCAGATGTTTGTTCTGCTTCTGTGTCGTCGTCTGTAAATAAATTATTTTATTATAAAATGTAATATAAATAATATCATATTAAGTTGTTACTAAAGACGTCTTGCTCACAAAATAAGGTAAGTTAAGGTAAGACATTATTCTTTGTCTGACATCCTCGATGCCACAATTATTAGTGTCTATAGGACGAAAGGCTCCGGGTTCGATTCCCGGTCGGACAAACAAACAAACTTTACTAAACTGACTTGGGTCTGAGTGTACGTACCCCTTGCCAAATCCTTTACAGAATCCTTAGTTTAAGACCACGTAATTAAAGTGATATGGCTGAGATTTTTAGATGTAAGTATATAAATATAACGCCTCGTTAGTTTAGTGGTATAAGTCCTGGGTTCAATTCCCGGGTTGAACAAACTTTGTGTCGGTTTTTTCGGACACAGATCGATTACTTTTATATAAATATACTAGCTTCCGCCCGCGGCTCCGCCCGCGTGGTACCTACTTACGGGGATAAAAAGTAGCTTATGTTACTCGTGGATAACGTAGCTTTCGAATGGTGAAAGAACTTTTAAAATCGGTCCTGTAGTTTCGGAGCCTATTTATTACAAACAAACAAACAAATAGTAGATTATGCACCGAGGGGCTAAAGTTGTGTCTTATGTCACGGGCGTCATATTGAATCTCGAGCGCAATGAAGGATTCGGGATTTAACTCCCGAGCGCAGGGAGGGAGTTAAGAGTTTAACTCACGAGCGAAGCGAGGGAGTTAATACAAGAATCCTGATTGCAGCGAGGGATTCAAGCTAGCCCAAGGCAAAGACACCTTTAGCCCAGAGGAGGATACTCTACTTTTTACACCTACTGTGAGAAAATAATAGCCATAGTAAGAAAAACAAAGTATTTATTAAATAAACAAACAGTAAGAATAACATATTTAGAACTAGTTAGTTATATACACTTACAGATTAATTGAAGTTAATTGTTACATTTGAGACATTAGTCCAGTTGTGCAAAGATAAAATAAAAAAAATAAAAAAAAATACTAATGTTACAGCCAATTACTATTACGGTATTACGGCGCGGTACGGTATTTGTTATTATTAATGCCAGTTTTAACGTTATTCTATTCATTTTAAAAAATGGTTCGTAATAGTTATCTAATTATTCTTACAATATTATGTCTTCGAAAACATGGCAACGATATGAAGAAGCAGTCGTTATGATTTTGTAGGAAATCGAGAATATCATCCACGCGTAGTAAGGGTATGAGAATAGCTTTCCTCTTTTGGCACCAAAGGGTGTTTGTTAGTACTATACTGCCAATAATTTAGCTGAGCATGTGAGATTCCAAATTCAAATCACATTATTGACCAGCGGGTCATAATGAAATCCAGTACAACATTATTGACCAGCTGTTCCCCCGGCCACTAATGACTCACTTTAGGTTAAGGTTGCTTGACATATAATTTGACATTTTCGAGCAGGTGGTGTGAAAAAAATATTACCTCTCTATAATATTAGTATAGATTAAACAATAATACCTAGTTAACGATTTTGAAAGTATCATGTACCTACCTAATATAAATATTTACAAATACACATTTTGTTATAACATCTATGGTATGTCTTTACAAATTAGAAATAAAATTACACGTTAGTAACAGAAATTAATTTTATAATAATAGACAGCGAATCATTCATATAGGTTCCCCTAGTTTGAGACCAGACGATTGCTGTAATTGTCTAGCGCACTTACATACTACTTGAACCACTAGCTGGCGGTAAGATAAAACATCGTGAGGAAACTGCACCTTCATTCATTCAGAATGTGTAACCACGATATTGTTTTGGTTCCGGTTACAAAGGTCGGACGACAGTCGCTCAATGTTATTGATTATACAGTAAACAAGTCATTGTGGAATAATTTATTTTTAGCTTTTATAAGAATTAAATCTAAATGTACTTACCTATTAACTTCAAAATTCTTCTCGCCCTACTGTGCTGTGTCCGGTTATACATTTTCAGGTCACTTTACTTTAAAATAAGAAGAAAAACCACTCAATTGTTGTTGTTTTGTTTTCGCAAATGCGTAAACGCAGCTATTACCTTGACCTAGAAACGGGCACTGACTGTCAAGCGCGTGGATACGCACCGCCCCCTCCCCCCTGCATCGACGTATTCACGCTAATGTTCCCGCTGTCTACTCCCGCGCCGCTGTATCAAATCTTACGTCCCGGTGCAATGAAAATATTCTAGTGGAAGAAAGAAGTAATAATTCTTATGTTACAGCCGTGCTGCAGTTTGTAGTCTTATGTTTCGACGTAAAGGAAAGTTTTTAGTGGAAAAAAGCAGTAATTGTTATTATTGTAATTTATTTTAAGTTCTTAAGAAGTAAACAGTCATACTGCTGTTTTTATTTTTTAAGTTTATCTTTTTGGTTAAGTAAGCGCATTTAGGATAATTTCCTTACCTAGTTAATATAACGAATAAAAAGATAATCGTGTATACAAGACTAGCGATGTAAAAAAAGCAAACGCATTTAAATCATAATATTTGTTACTATTTATTTTCTACATTAAATTTTAGGTATAAACATATTATTAATTAATATGTCATATTTTTTAATTTATTATTTGCGTTATATCACATAATCTACTAATCCTTAAGAAAAAAAGTGATGGAATATAAATTCTCAAAACTATTTTCTTGAATTAATTCGTCAAATTAAACAAGAAAAATATGAAAAAAAAATTGCGTATGTATCTTTAAACGTACTTTTCAAATATGATAAAATCGATGATTCAATGTAAATTCACTTATGCCTATTTTCCACTGAGGGTACGATATGAGGTATCGTTAGAACCGTCTTAATTTTCCGCTGAACATAGGCTACGTGACGTGTCGCTATAAGTGATTTGGCGCCCTCTAGCGGACAAAAAGTAAGGCTTAAAAATAAAAATGGAGATAAATACGCCGTGTTTGGTATCATTTGAAAGGGACTCACTTGTACATTTCCAAAATATTGCTCAAATTAAAAATCACGCTCTCTAGCGCACAAAAAGTCAAGAGTAAAAAATATATTTAACACCAAAATTGTTTAAATAAAAAAAAGTAAAAAACTAAAACCCGACTACGACAAAAAAAAACGACGCTGAAAAAGTATGAAACAAGATTTTTCAGGATAGAAATTTCTATTTACTAAACAGTTCTATCCTGAAAATCTTGTTTCATACTTTTTCAGCGTGGTTTTTTTATGTCGTAGTCGGGTTTTTCGTACAGTAGTTGCGCTGTACGGTGACTATACAGCGCACCGTTAGTAATCAAGTTTTTAAGTATGAGTAAGTGAAAACTCCCTCTCAAAGAGAGGAGGCCTGTGTTCCAACAGTGGGAACATTAATAGGCTGTTGTCGATGAAGTGAAAATGAGCATTATTTTCTTAACAAGATTTATGTAAATAATCTTGCTTTCTGTGTTATTTAATCACTTCAGCAGGAATAATTTTTTCTTTGGTCGTGAAATCGCAAGATATAATAAATAAAATTTCTTTCAAATAAAAATACTGCTATACTAGGTATATCCAATTCAGAGCCACAGGCACCAGCTAACAAGGTCACTACTTACATAAATAAAATAAGTACCTACCCTCTAATTGAAGCAAATTTCCCGCACGACGCGTTTTTATAGCTTTTTGGAGATAAAAAATATGGTCTTGTATGACAGTAAATTATGATGTTTTTTATAACCTACTCACGACAATATTTTAGCGAAATTAATTTTTCAGACATTATTAGTCAGGTTTTTGAAATTGGGTTTTCATTCTGCCTTTATATTATAAATCAAAAGGCGAGCGAAATATTTTTTTATGGGAATTACATGTCTAACTTCCTGTAAAAAGTTATATAGCTTGGTTAAAAGCGAAATTGAAATTAGTTGCTAAGTGATTCGATTTGCAGATTTTTTTATTACAGCGGCTTAAATTGATTTCAATAGCTGATCAACTTATAAACAGCACGCTGGGTTAAGATTTATTTTTCTCTCTGCTGTCTTAGCTAAATAGTAAGTTGCATAATTACCTCGTTATCTGCGTGCGGCAATCCATCAGCAATTCATAGGTAATCCTTTATGTTCCGCATTTAATATCGTGTTCTAGATGTTCTGTTACAGCATGTTACAGGCATCTTAATTATAATGGACACTGCTAAAGACACCCAAGTCATAGCCAAACATCTAAAGTCATTCATTCAAATTAGGCTGATAATCAGCACTTTTGAAACGTAAATATTAAAAGAGATTTGTTTGTAAATATTAGAAGAGATTTTTTTAATTTTAAGAAAAAGATAAATCTTAGGTCGTCCACCAGTTTACCAGTAAAAGATTCATCTTTTAATTATAAAAAGAAAATCATTATTAAATCTGCTTTTTTTTCCTTTCACAAAAAAGATCCGGGCGAAATTGCAGCAACAATGAAGAAATTGACAGCGTCCATAAATTTTAAAAGTGGATAAAATAAAACCTTCATGGGTATTACACAAAGGGGTTTAATACAGTGCATGGCTGTTAAGGGTTGATAGGGTGGAAAACAAAGAAAATTAAATAGCCTGGTGACGATAAAGTATAATCATTTCATATAGCAAGAAGTAAAATATTGTCCAGCTTTTGCCCGCGGGTGTGGGGTATGTATTGCCGGCAGAAACAGTTTCCTGTATTCTAATGTACATACAATGCGGAGAAATGAAAGCCATGTTACTAAAAGAGTGATGAATATGAATGTTGGTGGATTGGAAAGAGAGAGGACCGGCAAAGAAATAAAAAAATTAAGTTCAAAAATCTAAAACCCGACTACTAACAAAATCGCGGTCTTAAAAGTAGAAAACAAAAAAATAATTCTTGTCTGCTTCTTTGTAGTCGCATGCCACTGATGCCTGATGCTCCTTCATGGCGTTCTCATTGATACAGAAGTCAGCTGCTAATTGCCATAACATTGGCAAGGTGGCATGCGACTACGAAGAATATCAGACAAGAATTATTTTCTTGTTTTCTACTTTTAAGACCGCGATTTTGTTAGTAGTCGGGTTTTAGATTTTGAACTTAATTTTTTTATTTGAATTTTGTTTTTGTGTGTACTTTAACTATAATATAATACATATTTGTAATGTGCTCGCCAAGACCTTTCATTTGATACCAAACTTGCTATGATTATCTCAATTTAATATTTTTTGAGGTAAGTTTTTGACATTTAAATTACGTCATAAAAATAATTAAAAATTTTGTAGCCTATGTCACCCGGGCTATTCTTACGAATCTATTGACACCTAATTTATTAAAATCCGTTCAGTAGTTTAGGCGCTACGGTGGAACATACATACATAGACAGATAGACTGCCAAAATCATTACACTTCCTTTTGGCTTCGTCGTAGTCGGGTAAAAATGGATTGTGTGATGAATGATATGAAAAAGAAAGGAGTAATGTCGTCACGTCTGACAGGGAAGAATGGAAGTAGAAAACGTATTACGCAAACCTCATAGATTGCTAGATGCTCATGTCCTTTTCCGTAGCACATAGCCTTTGTTTTTTGAGGGTGGGATATCATCAAATGACTACTCCTGAACTTACTCGTGATCTGATCAGACACCTCCTTTCTGCTATTTCACCCTTTACATAGTCGTTCATCGTTTTTTGGTACTGCATTACCTACTCTTATTAAAAAAATATGGAAAAAGTTATTAACGAAATCTTTTTCAGTAGTGAGACGTCACAAGATCCCAAAAAGTTGTTTGATCCCATAATAAGAGAGAGTGTCAGACTTCTATCTGTCTAAAAAAACTACCATGTTCGTTCTTAGCCTTTTGTTTCCGTGGCCGCGGTATTTCTTTCGACCAACTGGAAACAAAAATAGAGTCAACATGATAATCCTGTCGGGCCTGCGCGTTGCCCTGTCGGGGCTTCGGATGGTTCGAAAGAGATACCGGGGCCTCGGACACAGTGGGCTAAGAAGGATTATGGGTCGATTTTAGTCAGTAGAAGTCTGACATTCTCTCTTATTATGGGATCAAACAACTCTTTGGGATCATGTGTGACGTCTCAGTACTGAAAAAGATTTCGTTGATAGCTTTTTCGATAACGTGGAAGATTTCCCTAAGTTGATATTTAACTGTATCCTGGACTACTTAGTGAAGAAAATGTGGTGAGGATAATTTTGAGTATAAACTGTGTATGGGGTGAAATGAAAGAAGGTGGGTATCTGAAGAGATAACGGGTAATAACGAAGTATGGAAGAAAAAGTTATGCTGCGCAAGAAAGCGCTGATAAGGGCAAGATAATGATGACGATCCTTGACTGCTCTTACTTCCGTGATCTTTAGAAATCTGGTTTGAATCATCATCATCATCGTTTCAGCCAAAAGATGTCCACTGCTAGACTAAGGCTTCTCCCATGTGTCGCCACATTGACCGGTCCCGTGCGTCCCGGTCATCTGGTTTTAATTTAATAGAAAACCTGCAGGAAATATTCAAAGAGGCGTTCATTTGTTCGTAACACTCATGTTACCTTCCCTAATTAACAACTATCAAAGGTTCAACTAACATAAGGGTTTTGTGCCCAATAATGTCTATTGGTATTTAGTTCGGTCGTATAAAGTCTATTGTTTGGTTCGGAACTTAATGTTTTACAACGATAGCAATTAAATTAATTGGAGACAATAGGGTAGTCGACCGACTAAAAAAAATATGATTCTGTTTAGTCCGTCAGTCAGATTATTGAAAAATATTGGATACGTGTTTTTTGTTTTATCAAATTAATAAAAATTGACGAAAATAAAGCTTGTCAAAGACCATGGAGAGGGGGCGTTTGACGTCATAGTTAGGTAAAATTGGACCAAGCTGTGACGTTTCACGACTTTTCGAAGCACTGTATCGTCTTCATTTTTTGTTTACGTGAAAAAAGAAAAAATACGTGTTCAATATTTTTTGGAAATCTATCTGACGGACTAATTAGTTTTTTTTTGTCGACTACCCTATTTATTATGTGCTCATTGATTCCTATCAAAACTAAACAATTAACATAAAAAATAACTTTTATTAGGTAACTGCTGCAGTAGGTACACCATCAATTTTCTAGTTATACTCAAGTCCCATGTAATAGATGGTGAGGCGATTGTCATCAATCCGGCACCAATCCAGACTGTAGCTTACGCATTTCATTCAAAAGAAATACATGTTGTAAACGAAACCTTCACGAAGTCACGAACCAAGTATTCTGTACATCAAACTCAGAAAACGTACGCAGAAAAGAAAATAGGGAAACAACTTTTTTTAGAGTGAAAAATTACGTTTTGTGATAGACCTCAAAGTAATGCTCTCAAAACATTGATTGCATTCAGCACAATCTGAGAATCAAACCCAGGGCCTCAAGCTCACCTGTCTCGCTTGCTACCACTAGGTCAACGAGACAACTTTACAAAAATAATAAAATATCACACCTAAAACAAAGGCTGCACCACCCACATCATTACATTAGTTCTATTAGCAGACAAGTCAGTCCCGCTTCACGTCAGGCCCACAATAACATGTTCCCAACTAACTTGACACTTTTGAACGCTACTCTAAAACTAATATCGAACTTTATTACCTATTCTAGCGAACGGAACCGAGTTTAAAGCTGCCTGTTCATGGTAAGATTGAAAATTGTACGACTTATTTCGATAAAAAGTGTCTTCACATGTTATAAAACAAAGTCCTCCGCCGCTACTGTCTGTCTCTGTCTGTTTGCGATAAAATAAAAAAGCACTGCACAAATTTTCATGCTGTTTTCATCAATGGATAGAGTAGAATGGTTCTCGAGGAAGGTTCTAATATTTTTTTTTCGAAATTCAACCCCTAAGGGATTTAAATAGGGGATAAAAGTTTGTTATGATATTTTTGCACACAATCTGCTGTCAGTGTGCTTACTCTCGAATATAATTCCGATAGATCGACATTGGAATTGTCAGTCAAACGTCAGGCATTGGCTGGACTCACTGAGTCTAGTCAATCCCTGACGTTTAACTCAACCAACTGACGTTTGACCAATGTCGATCTATCGGAATTAACTTCCAGAGTAAGCACCCAGGGCCCCGAGTCTGCTATTCAATAGTGTCAGAATGGTCGATCATTGATCTCATAATGGTTGATTGATGACAAGCCAAAAAGTACCTTATGTTTGTCGACTTAAGGTACTTTTTGGCTTGTCGTCAATCAACCATTATGAGATCAATGATCGACCATTCTGACACTATTGAATAGCAGACTCGGGGCCCAGGTCAGTTAACTATAAAACGTAAGCATGTCAAGTGGAAAAGCAAAATTTTCACTAAATATTTCTCTCTACTCTTGTCATGACTTTCAAAGGTTAAATACATTATTTTCTATCCAAAGAATCTTTCTGCATGACATTAGTTTACTTGTTAAAGTCGACCTCAAAACAAATTCTTAGAAAAATATATTTTTTATGAAGCTCTTATAGGGTTCAATTCGGGGAATATAGATGCCCGCAGACTTGGTGGGTTTACCAGGAAATGGGGTAAATAGAAAATATTGAGAAAAACTTTGTCATCTTCGTTATGGATAATTATATACGACTAGCTGTTCCCGGCATGCGTTGCAATGCTCTTTTTCCTACCCTGCCTACCTAGCACTTTCTCACCGTTTAAACCTTCCCTGGACTTCCACAAATATTTCAAGACTAAAATTATCCAAATCGGTTCAGCCGTTCTCGAGTTTTAGCGAGACTAACGAACAGCAATTCATTTTTATATAATTATATAGATAAGGAGTCAATTATGTGTTGTTTGCATAAATTGAAAAGTTGAGCTATAACAAATTACTTTGAGCAAACATCTTAAAATTTTATGGCTCAAGAAACCGTGGCAATCTCGTCTCAATCTTAACGTATTCGTCAGAGAAGGCCTATTGCAATTGTAAACAAACTTGGAAAGCCACGGAGGAGGCCTTTACCCAGCTGAGCTGTGGGACAGAGTAGACTGATAAGAAAATCGTTTCGTGGAAAGAAACTAAACATTGACCAGAAGCGATTTACTCGAAATGTCGTTGCGGGATTCAAGACAGTTAAATCATTGCTCTGGGACTTCCTCGAACTTCATTGTCTCGGTGCTTATCAGCAGCGACTACCAGGTCACCACTGATTGTCCTAAAAAAAAAAAACGCGTTTCTGCCACCCACCTCCCAAATTAATCAACCAATCGCAGCGACTAATCGCACATCCATAACCCACTTTACGGATAAAATCGGTATCCGGAACTAGGTCACCATATTGTGTTGTGATTGAAATTTAATGCCCCTGTTCGCAGTTTGTTTTAAAACAACTTTTATCGGACTTCGCTATGTAAGATTTACTTCGCTGTTCCTACATACTGTTAAGTTTTGCAAGGTTAATAGTTGAAGACTTTATAACCCTCCCCTTTAGTTTGAAAGGAAAGTTTTAGACGGGGGCGGATATTTAGGTTTGATGTGTGTTCTAGATTTTGGGGATGTAAGGGTTAAGGTGGGATGAATATTACATCAATTTAGATGGAAGCAGTTTTTATTGATCTTAGAATAAGTTCAATAAAACTTAAACTTAGTACCTATGGTGCTTGGAGGCCTAGAGTAGGGTATAGAAATGTAGGCAGGCAACCGATGCGATGGACCGACGACCTTTTTGGCAGTGGTCGTAAAGGACTGGATGGGAAAGGCGCAAAACTGGGAACAATCGCGTGCATTAGAAGAGACCTATACTTAGCATTGGTTGTTGAAAGGTTGAAGAAGATGTATAAGTTGGCTTTTAAGGAGACTGTGCACCGAATACGTGTTGCTTGAAGGGCCATGAAGCGAGTTATGCTCGACATAACCCCACGAGATCGAGTGTGCAACACCGAAATCTGTCGTCGGACGACAGTGTTCGACGTCGGGGACAGGGCGATAAGCTTGTGGAGTTGGGCAGGACATGTGGCTAGACGTGGAGATGTCCGGTGGTATTGATGGAAAGGATCTGACAAAACGGTGACAAAAGTTGAGAGTAAGAAATCTTAGTACAAAAAACCTTACCTTTAGCTATCTTCTTCTTTAGGAATAATAGCAAAACAATCTATCACCACTCTCTGATGTAGTTAAAAGGTCATTGCATGCGCAATTGACAAGGCATGCGGTACAAGATTTGTCTTTGTTTTTTTGGAAGCGCCATCCAAGAACCTCAAGCCGTGGAAATTTTCATTGCTTTGGTCTAATTGTCGCTAGCACTACTGCTATGCAGGAGGTCCTGGGTTCGGTGTCCCGTACGGGCAAAGTTTTATTGGGTTTTTCCATCACTCAGTAGCAGCCACGGAGTCTGGATTTGTGCCCAGTTGATGGCTTTAGGCTGACCCCCTATTTAATGGAATTTAAATATAACTGTAGAGGTGTGGGTGATGAATGCATATGTGATGATGTTATGTGTTATCCAGTATTTGAAACTTTTGTTTTAAACATAAGCAAGTGCCGCCCCCTATGGCTATGAACATGAACTACCTCCACAGTATACAGACATGGGGAACATTTTTCATGCTGATTGATGGCAGATTATGTCTCTCCCTACACTGAAAGGGTGAGATTTGCAGCGGTTTGGGGTGAGAAAGCCTGCATATTATATACCTACTATGGTGCTGAGTGATCACTAATCTGAATAAAAATGCATGGGTTCCTACATTTCGTTCCGACTTCCGTTTCAGTTCCGACTACTGAGCATGAGGACCTGGGTTCAATTTCCAGGTTGAGCAATGTGTTATTAGGTTGTTACATCGTCCTGTCGGGGCTGTGGATTATCTAAAGGTTAACATGGCTCCGACACAAGGGCGAAGAAGGAACATGGGTTTGGTTTTTAGTCAGTAGAAGTCTGACACACTCACCACGTCACTCCCCTTCGCTCTGCCCAAGAGCGGGGGGGGGGGGGGGGGGGGTATTCGATGATTTTCCACCCAGCAAAGAATGGATGATTCTCAGTAGCAGCTGCGAAGTCTGAATCTGTGCCCGGTTGATGGCAATACGCTCGCCCCTATTACATAGGATTTAACATATCTGTCTTAACAGAAGAAATGTGGGTGAACGACGCGTGATTAAGTTTGCCATTTTAAGTTTAAGCGACAAAGGTCACAATAAAGTTAGACAAAATAAAACTTGCTTACCCAATAAACCTTGGATTGGAAGCCAATCAAAATTTTCCTATAGAAAACATATAAAAAAGGGGATTGTACGGAATCCGTGGCTGCCTACTAATCAGTGGTACAGCCACGGTGGCTTTCGCAAACAGAATCCCCGACACAACAGCGATCTTTGACTTTTGTGGTACAAAACAGAAACTTTCGGCTTGTTGCTGTTTTTTTATTATTTATTTGATTCTCTTGCTTAGGTTGGTCCGTTGGTGGGTGGACCACTCATTACATACCGAGTTTTACGAGTATAAGCACGTTTAGCCGTTGGTCTGCTGTCAAAGATAAAGAAATAAGAAAGAAAGGAAGAAAACATATTTATTTGTCACATGCCACAAGTGCACACAACAAAGTAAAAAAATTAAAAAAGAAAACTAAGAACTAAACACGAAATTGAGTGTGTATCTCACCAAATAGGACCAGTTCAGCAAACTGCCGAGCAACTAGTACCCGACGCTGGTTTTCAACTGGCCCTGACATGGACCAAGACCATCAGACCATTGACAATCAGTACAGGTAGTCCGCAGTTCGAAAGTCTGATAACCAGTCTAGATGGGTTGTGGAGGTCAGATAGGCAGTCGCTCCATGTAAAATTCTGGTATTCAGCCAAAGCCAGTGAGACTGAAAAAGTTGGAAAAGGCTGGGCAGATCATGATAATCAAGATACTGGAACTCCTGGTCAAACACCACTTATCGACGGACCAGCAAAGATTATAATTATGAATAATAAAGCAGCAAGGGATCGGAGTGAGCCACCTCCTTTAAGGTTGAATTCTCGTAAAACATAAAAATATGTAAGTTTTTAAACTGACATGGTCACTGACACTACTATTAATATCATAAACGGGATATTTACCATGTTTGATTGTTGTTTCGAGTTCCCGATATTTCAGCGCTGTTACAAGCACCATGATCACGGATAAACAACAACAATCAAACATGGTAAATATCCCGTTTATGATATTAATAGTAGAAACATAAAATGGTTTATTTTTTGGTTTCTAGAGTTTTTTGCGAGTTGCAGTGTGAAGGTCAACAGTGCTTATTTCGAGGTCAACTATAGTACGAGTAGGTAACTGAAACCTATGAGACGCGAGCACATCCACTCTTAAAAAAAAGGTTCAGACAATAATTAACAATGAATATTATTTTAATGCTTATTACAAAAAAACAGGTACTAATAGATAAATTTTCGTACCGACCTTAAAACCTACTCGCTCCACGTTCCTCTCAAAACCTTGCGCCAGCCCCAAAATCCTTCAAATTATTGGGGCTATAAGTAGCACCGGAGGACTCTTCCTACCCCATGACAAATCAAAACGTGACTTTTGGTGATTTTCTATTGACTCACCCACTTCAGACGTACAGGACAATATTGAAGACGGATGATATGGTACACGTAATGAATGCCTTTATGCTCGTATATGGAGTTATCGAGAAAAAGGGCCGTAAGTATGCTTTCTGAAATGGTTTACTGAATTAAGTTGGCTTTTGTTGGCTTGTTATTGTGTTTTACTATACGTTTAAACCGAAACCTAAAATCGCTTCCAGTGTGTTTTTATTCGGACAACGAAATTTCATAAAAACGGTTCTTTTTGGAAAAATGAAAAGACGAACATTTAATTTTATCAATCTATATGTCTGTACGAGTAACATTGAAAACACACAGTACCGTACATTGATTCCGTTTCATTACTTTGTTGAGGCCCTATTTTGACAGTTTTAAAACCATTTCGTTGACACAGTTTACATGGTAACATGGTTATCGCATGTTACTAGCCACCAGTGTACACGGTAGTGTGTTAGAAAAGTAAAAGGAAGATTTATTATAGACAACAACACAAAATCAAGAAATGAAGGCACAACTATTATAGTTGTGCCATAATTTTTTTGATTGGACATGGACGAGGCAGAAAGAGGATCGTGGCTATGAAAGGATCGTGGCTGGTGGTGTTGCTGTGGTTTCTGACAATGATTAATGAACATCCGATTATCATGTTTTTCTAGAAACATGCTTGAAAGGGAACTAAAGGAAGAGTTGAAGTCTATGGGGAGACTTTTGCGTAGTAATAAGACAATACATTTAGTATTATAAAAGAACGGTATTTTTTTATTATTATTTTGAATAGTTAGAAACCCTTAAAGGTCCACTAATTAACCAAAAAATAAACAAAGTAGTTTTGTTTTACGGCAGTACGAAATGTTATAACACTTTTTCACGGATGTAATCGAAACGCCATAAATCCGACCAGGAAAAAGTAAAAATAAATATCATAAACATACCACTACTAATACCTTAGGTACCTACATGAAATCCTACCCCAACCCTCATATCGAGAGGGAACACGTGACCAATTAGACGATACTTCCCCTCAGTACCGTGATTGGGAACTTCTTTGTTTTACCTTCGTTATATACCATGCGAAGTAAAACTTACTTTACTTTTTAGCCTCGGGAAATTGAGTGGTGAAATTTTTTTGATGCGTTCTTCCGTCTTCGAGGGGGTATTTGAATGTTTGTGTAGTGTGAAAGCCTCCTTTCATTTATGGGGTCCTGGTACTTGTATGTGCTTAGGACTAGCTTTTTGATCCGTCAGTCTTCAAATAATTATTGTGAACTAGCTGTGCTTGTGACTTCGTCCGCGTCGATGTAGATCTATCTCAACTAGGTGTTAAAATAAATTGCAATGAACCTAGGTAGAAAAAGCTTTTGGAAAGTTCCAAGCTTCCCCAAAATTAGCAATTGCAATTCATAAACAGTTTTTAGTGAAACTCGAGAGTCGCTTCTTGTAAAATACGCGAATAAATACTGTGGGATGTAGCCGGGACTGCGGGTTGTTTAAAAGAGATACCGGCCTCACTCACAAAGGGCTAAGAAGAAACATGGGTGGTTTTTAGTCAGTAGAAGTCTGACGCTCCCTTTCACTTCAACCAGAGCGGGAGGAGTCATTTGATGAATTCCCACCTACCAAAAACAGAAATGGCGGTCTACTGCACACCCACCAACCCGCTAGACAAGCGTGGTGGGTTAATTTTGACGAAAGCCCTTCCCAAAATGAAGAATATCTCTATCAAACAAAAAAACCCAGACAGATCCTTCTCACACCCATAACTCGCCTTCTGCTAACTAATTACTTTTATCACCACTACATTACAAGTATAAGTACAAGCCAGACATATAGACCAGCCCATCTTATTGGTCATAAATCTTTGCCGAAACCGTCTGGGCTTCAAGCAATTTTGGTCAATATTAGACATGAAAGACTTAGCATCTAAGGCGAAATTTGTGGCACAGCGATTAATATTAAGTGGATTTGTAGTTTAGGTCTAACAGAGGTGATATATTGCTTGGCGTTTTACACTACAAGTTGGTGATTTTGGGTAATAGAGGGAGACTATTGAAGTTGAGTGTCTGATAGTGTTTGTTTTTGTTGTGGATTTAATATTTTGTTTGAGTTTTAAACTGAGTGGTAAATATTTTGGCTAGACAAAATTACATTTATTTATTAACGTTGTAGTCGCAAGCGCTGGACATGAGATCCTAGGTTCGATTCCAAGGTCGGGCAGAGTGTAATTTGGGTTTTCCATTAGGAATTTCCAATTAGCAGTCGTGAAGCCTGGATTTGCGCCAGGTTGATGGCAATAGACACGCCCTCTGTTACATGGGTTTAACCAGAACTCTCGAAATGTGGGTGTACCATTAGGGGTACACGTCTGTTTAACCCTCAGGGGATTACATGCCTGATGTTATGAGGATAATTATGTTCATCATTTTGTAGAGCTTTTGGTATTTTGTCAAATTAAAAATCAAATCAACCCAAATGCTAAATATTTGGCTAATTTACAAAATTATTTATTTTATTAATAATAATGAAAATTAAAGTGCACCGAAGCTAAAATTATAACTACTTTTCAACAGGGTTCGTCTCTTCAAACTCAAAACAAAATCGTCCACATAGGTATAATGACAAAAAAACTTTTTGCAAAAAAAAACAACCGACTTCAAAAACACCAAAAAGTGAAAAATAAACTTCAGAAGAAAAATCAGCTTCTGAAGTTGGTGACATTTCTTTGTTTTATTTGGTTTTTTTGCCACCGACTTCAGAAGCTGATTTTTCTTCTGAAGTTAATTTTTCACTTTTTGGTGTTTTTGAAGTCGGTTGTTTTTTTTTGCAAAAAGTATTTTATTTTTTCATTTTTAGTTGTAATAGATATACTTACTATGACACCTAACCCTTAACCTTCAAGATTCCCTGATTATTGCTTTCAACTCCTAACCATTGAGGAGTAGTACCTTCCATCATAAGCTCATCAACATGAAGTGATGACTGCTAGATGCGAATACTTGTATAGCGTCAGAAAAAGCACGAAACACGTAATATGTGCCTATGAAATTTGAGGGTTGCCCTCGATTTCTCTGGGATTCCATCATCAGGTCCTGGTTTCCACATCATGGTGGCCCTTGAAGTATCTCCGTTCCAATAAAAAAAGAATCATCAAAATTGGTTCATAAACGACGAAGTTATTCGCGATACACAAAATCAGGTAACATACCTACTTACATAAAAAAATGTGTATTGTACACATCTGCATACCCCCTCAAAGCGTACAGGCGTGATGTTACGTCATGATAATGTATATTCAATAAACAACCAAGCGATTCCAGCAATTACGACAGATATTCCGTCTATTTTTGAAGAGTTCCATTGTATATCTCCGAAGATCAGCACCAGATCTTCACCAAATTAAAATGGGACCACCTCAGGAGTATACTCTTTCAAATAAAAAAAGAATTTTGAGAATCGGTCCACAAATGGGGCAGAAATCAGGTAACATACATAAAAAAAAAACATACACACGAACAATATCCTCCTTTTTTGAAGTCGTTTAAAAATCAGGTAACATACCTACTTACATAAAAAAATGTGTATTGTACACATCTGCATACCCCCTCAGAGCGTACAGGCGTGATGTTACGTCATGATAATGTATATTCAATAAACAACCAAGCGATTCCAGCAATTACGACAGATATGCCGTCTATTTTTGAAGAGTTCCATTGTATATCTCCGAAGATCAGCACCAGATCTTCACCAAATTAAAATGGGACCACCTCAGGAGTATACTCTTTCAAATAAAAAAATAATTTTGAGAATCGGTCCACAAATGGGGCAGAAATCAGGTAACATACATAAAAAAAAAAAAAACATACACACGAGCATAATATAACCTCCTCCTTTTTTGAAGTCGGTTAAAAATAGAGTGAGATTCGAACAAAAATGTGCAGCTGAGCATTCAAGATCATAATTCAACTTACGGGATGCAATCTGTAATACATTATTGGGTCTCAGTCGACTTATTTTCATGATTGTAGCTTCGCGAACGACCGCCATTTTGTTTCAACTTACGTGCCGAGTGCTATACTGGGTAATACAATACTCTTTACTTAAGACTTGTTGTCTGACTTGCGGGATACAGTCTACCTGTAACGACTGTCAAACATCTACAAATGAAAGCCGGGTGTGCGTTCCGGGACACGTAAGAATTTTTGTACGTGTGAAAATCACCTTATCAGAAAATTTACCCAAACGACTGTTATTATTAAGCCACAAACTTCTGGGTATGTAATTTAAACATAATTATATGTTAACTATTCGCAATCAATATTATGTTAGTAGAACAAACGATAAAGATACCATTAGAGGCTTAACATTGAATCAGCAAAGCCAAATATATGCCTTAAAAGACCTCACTCAAATAGACGATAGCAAAAACCCTAAACCACCTATCAAAGGAAAAAGAAAAGAAAAAACTCCGAGACCCCCAATTTTTCAAACTCCACATCCGAAACTAGAAAGTCTCAGTAACCTTCAGTGTGACGCCGATATTTGTAAAACATAAGCCATAAGCTGTGTGACACGCGATCAAATAAAACACACACGCTCAGGATTACTGAACCCTTTCGTGGAGACTTTTTTTTTGGGAAGGCTCCAAGGGATAAGCGGCAGCGGGATGTGCTTTTTATTTTATTTTGACCGAGATCTATGTATATTTTGCGGGTGATCTTGTAATATTCTGTTAAATAGTCTGTGTGTACATTAATACACACATAAACTAACTAACTAACTAATTAACTTGGTCTGAAATAAAAGTTTATTTAATTTAATTTAATTAATAAATAAATAAATGCATTAATAAAATGCAAAGTGTTATTGGGTTATTCCTTCCAAATTTTCCCAGTAGCAGCCACGGAGTCTGGATTTGTGTCAGGTTGGTTATAGACTCGCCTCCTAATATATTGGACTTTGACATAACTGTCGTAATGTATGGGTGTAGGTATACCTCTGCCTGTCCCTTCGTGGATTACAAGCGAGATGCTATGTTCTATTTCTCTCTCTGACTTGGCTTTAAATGCTGTCTAGAAATATCTCTAAGGCACGCTGGTTTGGTTTCCTCATGATGTTTTCCTTTTCCTTTACTGAAGGATACGCAAGTGAATCCGAAAAATCAGAGGTCCGAACTAAAACAATATTGACTTTGACGCAATATTTTCTAATACTCTACCCGCTCTTCACTCAAACCATCCCCTTTATAAATAGCCTCAATATTTCTACCGGGAATGTTTGGCGACTGCCGAGACCCATCAATCGGTGACCAGCGAACACTGGATATATATCCTCACTCCAAGAAGATTTGGACGGCCTTAATGATCGGGACTGAAGTGTTAGACTGAATGTGGAGTCATTAATATCTGTAGGACTGGAGTTTTGAGGGCTGAAAGAGGGATTATAGAGTTTTTTTGCAGGGATGTGGAATTCACAAAACGTTTCAATTGGTACCTACTATGGCATGATACTGGCCTGGTAGAGAGAGAAACTCTTAACCAATTGCGAACCCAAAAAGGCCGCTATAAACACAATTTGGCAAAATGGAGAATCATAAGTGTTTGGGGGGTATGAGGAACAGGGTGTAAAGTTCCTCATCCCCCATAGAAAAAAGAGGATCCTCCGACCAGACTGGTGTTGCGTCTGGTGGGCTAACTGCCCGACATAATTATGGAAGTCGGGAATTTCTATTCGTGCTAATGTCGCGGATAACTTTGATTTCATATTTTAATGGATACAGAAAAAAAATGTTAAGTGTTCTTGTATAGTATCGAATCCACTCGAGGAAAACTACGGGAAAAGCTACCTTTTTAATAAAGAGATAAGTTTGTTTAAGTTAAGAAAAATAAAGGTCAAAGACAAGTTGATCTCAAACAAAAAATAAAAACACAATTTATTCACCCCTTCTATAATTCTCAATTAGTTCAATTTGCTTAGGCACTTCTAAAATTCAAGTCCTTTTTCATTCATTTATTTAGTTCGCCATTCGTTGACTTTCCACCCAATCCTATATTTTTCTTCTTCAAACATTAGTTCATACACGTTCTTTGTAAAACCTGTGGTAGACTTTTTTCAGGACTCTTTCATCACATAATTATGTTTAATACAATACTTGTAAAACACTTTGTTTAACTATTTTCTGAGAAATAAGGGCGTATTCCTACTGGGACATTCATAAGTTCATCATCATCATCATTTTAGCCAAAAGATGCCATCTGCTGGACATATGCCTCCCCCAGGTATCGCCACATAGATCGGTCCCCCGTGCGTCTCGCATCCAGCGGGTTTCCGCAACGTTGCATTGGTAGGCCTCCCAGGCCTACCAATGCAACGTCTTCCGGTTCGCGGTAGCCACTCCAGGACTATTCAGCCCCATTGGCCATCCATTCTGCGAGCATTGTGGATCATCGCATCAGGAATGATTCATATATGTTACAGAATAACAATCTGGGTATCTGATTCAATATTGTGAGACCGGTTGTCCGACTGAGGTTTCTGACTACTAGCAACGTATGCAATTTTAGCAAAATTACGACAGACAGATCAAATTGCTGAACATTTAGTTCAGACGAAATAATCATAATCGAGAAAATCAATGTGTTAGGAACTTTATTAGACTCAAACGAATAATCAACCGCACGTCACAAAGACACTTTTGAATTTTGAAATAGCATTTACTTGCAATGTGGCTTTTGTGCGAATTGTTCACTTTGTAGAAAAGCTCAAGTTTGCACTCACCTTAAACCGAACGTAAAATATTCACTCCTACCTGTCCCCCTCTTTCCCTCCTCCCTTTGGCTAGTACTTGCGGTTTTTTATGGTCCCTCAGGCGCTACCCAAGGTTCGCGTCCAAAAACCTTATTAATCCTTTGTCCGCCCATCTGTTCGTCGTAAAATTTAATTTCTGGCATAAATTAATAGCTCATTGTGTGGTAGAGATTTTTGCTGGTGACTGTACCTAAAATGTCCTAGCTAGGAACTTGATGAGAGTAAAAATATGACGAAAATGTGGAGAAATTTGCTGCAGCTCCTTCAACTTTCATAACGGTTTAAAATGAGAAATGTCAGTTAATAACACTCGAGAACTTGTATTTGTATTTTTCTACTGTAAATGTTAATATTAAGCGTAGCAAATCTGAAACATAAAAGGAAAACTGTAACTTAACAGAGCTTAAAAACCCATCCACAAAAGAACCTCGACTAAATTAAGTAAATTAACTGCACCAATTAAGTTATCGCCCCCAAATTCCTTACCCGCAAGGAAAAAAGATAAATCTTTAGAAAATTGCCTCGATCCATCCCCTTTACAGAAATTCTCCCCTAAGATATGCAGTAGCAGCTGAAATTACAATAACCGTATGGGGCCGAAAATCCACTTGGATTTGGGTGTCCAAAATAAATAGGTATCAGGGGCTTGAGCTAGAAGAATGTAGTGTAATACGTCAAGGGGACGTTGCGCCGATTGGCTGCGCTCCGATAAAGGAATAGTGAGGGGAAAGAAGTGGGTTAGGTAATGTCGATAGATCATTATATAATTTCAAAGTGTTTAAAGTAGAATGTAGGTAGTCTGACAGTCGGGTTGTTCACAAGAGAAACCCCGGCCTCGACATGAAGGGCTAAGAAGGAACATGGGTGGTTTTTAGTCAGTAGAAGTCTGACATTCCTTTCCGCTCCGCCCACAGCGGGAGGAGTCATTTGATGATTTCCCACCCTCCAAAAAAAAGGCCGTCTGACAGTCATTACAGGTAGTCAGTGGCCTGAAAGTCTGACAACCAGACTTACAAAGGGGTGTCATATTACCCAATACTAATTGCGTCGGTTGTGGGGGTCAAATAAGCAGTCGCTCCACGTGAAATATTGGTATTTAGCTGCATCGCAGTTAGATTGGAAGTCGATCCCAACACAGTTGGGAAAAAGCTAGGCAGATATTGATGGTGTTGGCTGTTATATTTTGTTGTTGCTGTAGATCTCCCACGTAAGGAAGTATATACATACAAAATAAAAAAAGTATTACAGTATACATAGAAAATAAATCACATACTTATCTTGTATGTCAATAAATTTAATGTCCGTTAAAATTCGTCATTACCAATTTTGAACTATGTTTTCACTAAATTTTAATTCGCCTCAGTTTTACTCAACGTCATTCACAATGTCACGCGCAACAGTCGAAACAAATTAAAATTGATTTGTTTTACCAATTTAACTGTAACTTGTTAATGCTTTTCCATAAAAAGTTATCAGACAGCAAAACCTAATTTATTTTAAACATTTTCATCGCCATACTATCATGCTGATTATTCTCTCGTAAAACTAGACCTGTGACTGAAAGTAACTTAATTTTGCCAAATATGCGTAATTGTATGCCCCATGTAATTGGGTGCGAGCCTATTTCCATTAAGAATCCAAAAAGATTTCCAGAAATTTCTGTTGGAAAAAACTCGTTTATTATGCTGAGCAGTAGACCTTGACCAACAAGACAGACAGAAAAATAAAATCAATTTTAAACACTTTTATCGATATCGATAGAACAGTAGAAGCTCTAATTGAACAGAAGAATGGACTAATTTTATTGGTTGGATTTAGGATATCGCGATGATATACAGATACTGCCATTTGACTAGCTTATTTTTTACATAGGATTTTCCTTGCCATTCCATGGACAGGGGTTTTTGCTATCGATTTTACTCTGGCAGATTTGACGGGTAATTTTGTTTTGAAAAATAAATATTTTATTGACAGCGAGACTTTACATTATATACATCTGTTTCGACAGTGTTTTATTTATAATTGGTTCAAATTTTACGCGTAAGAGCACACCGGATTCAGACGAGCGTATTTTTGAAATGCGCGTGTGGGTTTACGCACTTACACGCGCGTCACATTTTGCACTTCGAAAAACTGTACGCACGTTTTCCGGTGAGTTTGCGTGGGTTGAGCCTTTCCCGGCTCGCGCTTATAAGCGCATCAATTCTAACGTACAAGTGACGCGAGTGGCATTTTCATAAAATAACTTATAGCTCTTTGAATTGGATTGGTTTGTAAAGTAGGTCACCTTTTTTCTTGGCGGATTTTTTAATATTTATTCAATAAATCAATAAATATTAAAAAAATTACTTCAGTGTTGTCTGGGCTCGTAAATATAAAATATCATTTTCTGAATTTGTGTGAACTCAGCTCATTGCAGTAAACATCCACACAAAACATCGACAATATCACCTTAAAACTTTATTATCAACTGATATATTATTATTTATTTACGTAAACACTGCACGTAGATAAAATTTATATGTCTACGTGATGCAATTATGTAGATTAAAACAGAAACGTGAGGGTTCTGCTTACTTTAATCGGATGAAAGTTTAGTCTTTGACAACCCTATTGTTGTACTTAGTGGGGGGTGTTAAAAGTTTTTCAGTCAGGGTTTTAGCAAGTTCTTAGTTCTAGATTGCAGTTCTTGTTTCTTTAGTTTGTCAGAGTTTTTATGCCGCTCATGAGCAATGTTATTCTAATGGTGTTACCTTCGGACTACCAAGTCACAGGTCTCGAAATCGAACCCAAGACACGCACCTCTGACTTTCTGATGTCATGTCTGTAATGTATAAATTATCAATTGAAAACATCGTGAGGAAATCAGCATCCCTGAGTGATTTTCCGCGACGGCATTAACGGACAAGTTAGATTGCAGTTGTGACCTCTCAGTCGATGTAAATTGTTAAGCAAGAGGGTGTAAGTAAGGAGTGACCAATTATCACTCTTAATTCTTGGAATCTTAGTAATATGGTGGGACGATTGACGCATCCTTTGTGCAGTGTCCCAAACCATTGCAACTCCTGAACGCCAGAATCAACAATGGCGACCATCAGAAAAGCGCCGAAACAATGAAGCTCAACGAAGTCCCTGAGTAACAATTGAACTGTCTTGGATCCCGCGACATATTTTTATGAACGATTGAAAAGATACCTGAATCACTGAAATCACTAATAAGCCCGGTTCTAACAACTAGTAGTGCATTTTTTTTTTGGGAGTGGGAAATCATCATATCAGTGTCAGACTTCTACTGACTAAAAACCACCCATGTTCCTTCTTAGCCCTTGTGCCGAGGCCGTGTTATCTCTTTCGAACAACCCGCAGCCTCGACGGGCGTTGGCCCTTCCATGAACTATAAATTAGTGCCTGACACTGACACTCAACTGGACAAAACAGTGCGTGTAAATCAAAAACTAGTCTACTAGTCATCTTCATCATCATTCTCCTGCCCTTATTCCAATTCATTTGTGGTCGGCGCAGTATGTCTTCTTCTTCCATACTTCTCCGTTTCTCGTCATCTCATGAGACACCTCTTTTCTTACCATATCATTCTTAACACAGTCCATCCATCGTTTCTTTGGTCTTCATCTACTCTTTTACTAGTTTACTATAATAGTAAAATTATCAACAAACTTGCATCCAATACCATCATTTAGCACTCAAACTATAACTCCTTAACTGCTACTTAAATGCATTCTCAATACTCCGTAAATTGACTCCCAAATGGTTTCCAGAAGCGATAATTAAGTCCGCATTATTTGCAATGCAGCATTTGGTTTAAATTGCACCTGTTACGTTTTGAACTATTGCAGTATTAAATTCGAAGTTGAGCTCCAACAGTTTGCAAGTTGTTGCTTAAAAGGACTGGTGGTATGAAGACATAAATTGGAGAAATTGGAATAATTGGGACTTAGAAATGTTGTGGTATTTTGTTGTTAGTTGTATTGGGTAGTAAGCTACAACGGCTTTATGAATAGAATAGGGGATCGGACTGGGTCAAAACAATATGATTCTGTTTAGTCCGTAAGTTAGATTATCGAAAAATATTGAATACCTACGTGTTTTTTGTTTTATAAAATCAATAAAAAATGACGAATATAAAACGCGTCAAAGATCTTGGAGTGGGGCTTGAAACGTCACTTGTGTCGTCAAAATGTACAGTTATCATAATTATGACGTCACACGAGTTTTCGAAGCACTGTATCGTCTTCATTTTAAGTTTACGTGAAAAAAGAAAAAATACGTATCCAATAATTTTTGAAAATTTATCACTAATTAGTTTTTTTTGTCCGATCCCCTATTGTATGTAAGTTAGAAGGGAAATGGCGAAATCTGGGTGAACTTAATGGTACACCTCTGCGTAATCCTTCGGGGATTACAGGTATGTTTGTATAGAGATAGAAAGCTCTCTAAATATTTTGCATATATGCTGTAGAATGTCAGTTCTGTCGTCATCATCTACGTAGCCTTTTCTCAACTATGTTGGGGTCACGTCCAGTTTTACCGAGTCCATAACCCAGTATGTCATCATCATCATCATCCACAGCCTGAATTCACCCACTGCTGGGCATAGGGATCCCTTTTCTTGTGCCATTCTCCAAGGTCCTGTGCCAGCCTCATCCAGGTTTTTCCCCCGATGGTAACTATGTCGTCTGCCCATCTTGCCGCTGGACGACCCACACTTCTTTTTCCAGTATGTACTGAGTATAAATACAAACTACCCTTTGGTAAGACTGTGAGACTTTCGGGTTGCTGTTCTCCGCCTACCGTTTCTCATAATAGCTATGCACATCATCATCAGTCTATAATGTTCCCACTGCAGGGACTCAGGCCTCCTCTCTAGAGAAGAGGCCTGAGTTCTGTGGCCTCTCCTAGGAGAGGGATGGGCTTTAATCCACCACGTGGTCCCAGTGCGGGTTGGTAGATGTCATATAAAATATCTTCGTTTTTTTTATTCTAAGACCTGTCGGTTTCCTCACAATGTTTTCCTTCGCCGTTATAGAGCAGTGGTGATGAAATAAATTACACAAAGTAATTCGCCTGTCTGGGTTCGAACCCATGACGTACTATTCGTAAGTCGGGGCCGAAGGCACTGGGCCACCACTGCACTAGCTAAGCTATAGCTATGCACATTCATACCCAATACCACTTTTCACCAAGTCAACCAACCAGTTCTTTACTAAAGCAGTACAACCAAGAAACATTGTACAGTTTAGGTTTTAAAGTTAGGTATGCCATTACCACGTAATTAGACTTCCCAACTTAGTCTGTAAAATAAGTCTCTTGTTAGAAATCCCAAGAGTTAGTAAGTTTCTTGTCTAGAAACTTAATTTGGCTAGTTTTACAACTTCTTGTTGTAACAACTATTTCTTATTATTAGGCTACCTTTTCATAGGAAGACAAAGGAAATAGCTCGTGGCTAAATAATAACAGTCAGTCGGGTTGATCTTTAAGTTGAGCCTCGCTTGCTTAGGTAAAAAAAAAAAACAAAATGAAAAAAATATGCCTGAAATAAAAATATATTTTTTAGGTTTGACTACACCCATTATCTTTTCTCAAGTATGTTTCGGTCGACTTCTAGTGTGACCGGGTTTGTACCCAGTCAGACTCGCACTATGACAGTCGCTCTCGCACTATGACATTGTTACTTTAGTTTCACGTTTGTACAACTTTATATCATACCTTTATTCATATTGTGTGGCGAAATAAAAACCATTTTTTTTATTTCACACTAGCTTTTGCCAGCGGCTTCGCCCGCGTGAAAATGACGATTTTCCATACAAACTTTCATCCCCTATTTAAATCCCTTAGGGGTTGAATTTCGAAAAATCCTTATTCCTTGTCTACATTATAAAGGGAACCTCTGTGCAAAATTTCAGCTTTCTAGGTCCAAGAGTTTGGGCTGGGCGTTGATGAGTCAGTCAGTCAGTCAGGACTTCTCTTTTTATTTATATAGATAGATATAGATAGAAGATAGATAGATAGATAGGCCTGACATTAGCACTTACAAAAAATCGACAAAAGGTTTGGTGGTTTTAGGGCTTTGGTTGGCTCCTATGGAGTAGAACAAACAACAAATTCCATGGTTAGTCTTTTAAAATTATTTGGACTAACAATATTTTCATATTTCAGCGTTAGTAGGTATGGGGGTACCGACCCGTACTGGGCCCGCGTGGTAGATTATAGCCCATCCAGAGGGATAACCAGGACTAGGAACTTTATTTTCATTTGCAGTGGGAACATTATAGGCTGATGATGATGATGAGGTATGGGGGCACAACGTAGAAGCGACAATAATTCGTAGGAAAGAAAAAGAAGCAACAAGCATCTATGAATCTACAAAGCCCGTTTATTATCTCCTTGCTCCAGCCCACAATAATTAAAACACCAGTAACTAAGCAAGATTGTGTGTCAAAAACAGTTGTACAACGATACAATCATGCTGAATATTTCATTGGGCTAGACCCAGGCATAGTCCCTGAAGCGCAAAGGTCAACTGGCGTCCTTATCCTATTTCTAAAGGTCATTTGTCAAACGTCGAGAGCGTGGAGTTACGAATCGGTATTGTGTTTGGACTTTTGGAGTAAGTCGTATTTTATTTTGGTTGGTGTTTATTATTGAGCTTACGTTTTTACAATAAAGCGTGCCGTCATATTGAAGGTATTTGGATTATATTTATAGGGTATGTATTTGGCAAGATGCAATATTTATTTCTGTAATATTTGAATAAATATTATGGTCTTTTTGGTATATTGCTAATCGGTTTAATTTTTGTAGCAGTTTGTCTCACGGTAAAGACCTCCCCCAAGGACTTCTATGCTCCCGTCGGGGCTACGGGTTGTTCGAAAGAGATACCGCGGCCTCGGCACAAAGGACTAAGAAAGAACGTGGGCGGTTTTTAGTCAGTAGAAGTCTGACACTTCCTTGCGCTCCGCTCAGAGCGGGATTATTAAAATTTGATGATTTTCATCCCCCCTATAGAAAAAAAAATAGGACTTCCATGCTGCTCGATCACTATTCGGGTCCCTATGGTAAAATTTATTATTTTTAATTTTATATTTGAACAAATTATGCTGAGAATGAGGTCCTAGTTCCGAGGATAATTATTTTAGCGCGTGGGCGAAATCAGAACTAATTATTTTTTTACCAAAAGCAGTGGTGGCCCAGTGGTGGCGGCCCCGACTTACGAACAGTGAGTCGTAAGTTCGAACCCCGTCAGGCGCATTACTTTGTGTAATTTATTTCATCACCACTGCTCTCAAAACGGTGAAGGAAAACATCGTGAGGAAACCGGCATATCTTAGAACCAAAAAATTCGAAGACATGTGACATCTACCAAACCGCACTGGGCCCGCGTGGTAGATTATTTATTTATTTATTTATTTAGTACCTGGAGGACTTACAGCTAATAAAAACGAACAAAAACAAGAAACCATAGTCACCAGAAAGCCAATTACAAGTCCTCACGTATAGCAATATAATACAATGGTTTATGGTATGAGCACAAAACAAAAAAACGCCTTATGTAAAACAAATACAATATAAAAAAAAAACTTAGATCGCAACGCATGTTTTTACATGCAATTACAACAACAACAGATAATTTAACCTACTGCTACTTGAAAAATTTGAGGCTTAAGCACCTTCTGGCCGAATTCACACTAGTTGTAAATGGATCTAAGTCATATTCCTTGCATATGTCGTTGAAATGTCTGCTTGCACGCACATTATAGCCCATCCCTCTCCTAGAGAGGAGGCCTGAGTCCCTGCAGTGGGAACATTCTAAGTTGATGATGATGATGATGAAATGTTTACCAACAGCATACGCTCTTTATCAATATCACTAATTGCTGCTCTCAGAGAGCTTCAATGATTACTTAGACCATCACTTAGTAAGAGTTTTGACAGTTTTGTCATACAAAAGTATGTCGAATCTTTACTAAGTGACGGGTTAAGTAATCATTAAATATCTCTGAGTACCACAGAAACTAAACTTTTTCTTCTTTGTAAAACTGAAAAAATCGTTAATCAAAGTTTTCAAACGACCGGTTATTAAAAAGATTCAAAATATTCTAAGTCTTCGTAGATTCATGTCACAGTTACATGATGAAGAGTCTAGCTCAGTACGTCTCTCGGGTTAGCTTAAATTTTAAACGAGTGATGTGTGGTCATAAATTACATACTCAGGCCTTTATTTCAACTTACTTATTATGGACTAAACCCATTTTCCGATTATTTTTGAGATGTATTTTATGCGGGCGCCACACACTCGACGAGTGGCATGGGAAGTAGCGAGGAAAGGAGGCAGAGACATAGTGTGGCAACGTTACTCGTCATGCCGCACTTCATGCTCCTCGTCCTGCCCACCGCTCCGCGATGATCGCGCGATGAATACATATGATCCACCATCTCCGTTGGCGAGGACGATGACGACGATGTATATTTCTTTTTGTGACATTGATATAATTAACTATACTAAAAATGCATAGCGCGCACGCTGCCACAGTTTCATCGTCCACCAAAGGCAAATAACAAGTGAGGAGCGTCGCGATTAATTGCGCGAGTAGAGCAGTGTGGCCAGAGCGAGCAACATCGCGGCAGCGCGAGGAGCATGGCGATGAGCAGCGCGAGGAGCATAGTGTGGCGCCCGCATAAGATGTAAGAATAAATCATCGTCATCATAATTATTATCCAACGATATGCTCGATCTCTATACATATTATAGGAATCCAACTAACTAACCAACAAAGTGTTACATTATGTATACTTATTACACCATAACAAGCACATTTATAAGATGTAAACGGAAGTCAAATAAGTGGTAATGATAATAATCTAAGTAATTCTACGCAATAATGAAACTTTTTGTTTGGGGTGTATTATCACTCACACTCAAAACATTAAGCGGATGAATGCATTGAATTAAAAGAAAAGATAAAAATAAATAAAAAATAGTATAAAAAAATGAAATAGGGGGTACTTTGATCTTCAATGTTTCCGCAAGTAGATGTTTCCTAAGTATTGTCCACTTTTCATTACAAAATTGTAGGATCATCATCATCATCTGCCTAGCCCTTTCCCAACCAGGGATCGGTTACCAGTCTAACCAGGTATAGCTGAATACGAGTATTTTACATGGAGCGACTGCCTTTCTGACTTCAAAAGTCAAAAGGTTCAAAAGTCAAGTTGGTTATAGAGACTTTTTACCCGACAGCAGCGAAGTCCAAAAGGAGGGTTTAAATAATACCTTTCTTCTTCGTTAGCCATTTTCTTGTCTATAACAGTCACATTGACAGCATCATTCATTAATTCATTTAATTTGAAACCATTGTCAAAATCAAAATCTTTATCAAAATATATTCTATCCGTGTATAAATAAATTTTAATGGTGCCTCTAATTTCACACTGGGCTGTGGACACTTTCGCAGCAGAGATACAATTTCACGTCTTATAAATATCTAGAAAAACTTGCATACTATCGTAAGACACAGGAATTCCATTCTTAGCAGAGGTTAGTGGAGCATCTGCCAAAGAAACCTCGACCATTGGCGTCATCATCCATTGAAGAGAACCATGGCTTCATATACCACTAAACATCAACAGTAACCTGATAAAAAATCTGATCAATCATGGCTGCCAGACCAGGGGACGGTATTCGGTCCATAAAAACTACTCCAGGGTTCCGAATAACGAATTTTGAGCTGTATGTGAAGCCAAATATTTTCATAATGGCTTTTGGCTTATCCTGCTTTATTGGTTCAATTGGATACATCGCTTACATGAAAAATAAGTATGAAAACATGGGATATTATGTATCTCTGGATGAGGATGGTCAAGAGTACTTCGAGAAAAAGAAGTCGAAATGGGATTGAAATACTTAAAACTTTTGTTTTGTAATATGCAATTTGTGTGAGTTTAAAATAATTTTCAAATTCAAATAAAAACAGGGCTTGAGTTTGTTATTTGTAAATAGTGTAATTTAAACGCTATACTAATAATATTGAACTATAAATTATATTGAATAAAGGACTGGTACTAATATAAACTTTAAGTAACTGTGTGTTACAGTTGTATACTGTTTTAACCTCCTTCAATAAACCGCATGATTAATAAACATATGATTATTTTATTTTTTACATTTTAGGAAAGCTTCCTGCTTGCATCCTGCACCTATAATGTTCCCACTGCTGGAAATCAGGTCTATTCTCTACGAGAGGGGTAGGTCATAATCCACCCCGCGGGCCTAATGCGGGTTGGTAGATGTCACGCGTCTTCTAGTGGATTCACGTAGACCTTTGCTTGTGGTAATTGTAACAAAGCTAGAGACAGTTCTCCTACTGTAATGATTAAAGTTTTAAGTTGACACGAATGTAGTATTTAGAAAGCAATGGTTTACGATATGGGTCTTATCTCAAACCAGAAACTGTTATTTTATGAAAAAATTGCTTTGGAAGTTTGCTGTGTGAAGTGTTTTATACAATATCATTCCTCGTGACTCCATGTGCCTACCCTTTCGAGGTAATACATTTGTGAGTACAAAAAAAAGCTATCTTGTCTTACGAGTATCTTTGATCAAGAAAAGTCAAAACAGTAAAATACGAAGCTTCGCTTCAAATATATTATTATGCTCATTTTAGACAAGGTTAAAATCACTTATGTCATCCTTGTAACGATTTAAGAAATAGGTACTTACCTTATTTTCAAAGCACCTTTTTTCCGACTCGTTCAACATTTCGTCCTATTTACATCATCATTTTAAGTGATGACTTGAGTAAAAATGCTTTTGATATTAAAGGTTACAAGATGTCCTTCTCTCACACCGTAGCGTAAAACTTGTAAGTCATAAGTCATAAGTCATTTATTCATTTGTTTAACATAGGTACAATAATAGTGGTAGGAAGGTAATAATGAGTGCGCTATGTTATGCCAGAGAGCATACAAATGTGTTAAAGTATTAAATTAATTAATTTGTTTGACTTTAATTTGTGGAATAGAAATTAATATGATTCACCAGAAATACCTACAAATGAATAATATACGTCTACCTCGTTGGCCTAGTGGTCACAAGAGCGACTGCTGTGCATGAGTCTTGCACATTTGCACTCGTCTCCATTTATGGTGGAGTCCGGGTCTAGTTCTGTAGGGCAAACACTGAATCATGTTAGCTCAATCCAAGTACAATAATATTACTAATGAAAAATCTTATAAACATGAGTTAATGTTCAAATTCGTACTACAAAACCCTTGATCAAATGGCGTTTCTAAAAATATGCATCCCAACTTAGAGTAGAACAAAGTATCTCTAAGAACAAAATTCCAATCCATCAAGCAAGTATTTTTACAGCAACAAAGTTGTAAACTTTTCCACCACTTGCTCTGCTAACATTCTCCAAGACTTCCTAGCGTGAAGTTTTAATGTAATATCCATCATACGGTATACATTTTTGCGATAGCAGCAAACATTCTTCAGTTTAGCACATGGGTATCATGCTCGGAAACAATTTTACGAATCTTTGAATTGTTGGTCGAGGCCATGCAACAGGCTGGAGGGAAAGCATATTTTTGAAATTCCTTTGAATACTTGCTAGATTATGATTATCGTTTACAGATTTCTTTATAGCAAATAGTCAGGATTGATATCTTTTCTTCTCATTAATATTCTTAAACACCAGAAGACGTTGCGTTGGAAGGTCACTATGTAGACCGATGAACTGGTGAAGGTTGCAGGATCTGTTGGATGCAAGACGCACGGGACCGGTCAATGTGGTGTCACTTGAGAGAGGCCTATGTCTACGTCTCTATGAGAAGAAATCAGCCACCACCAGGGAGGGGATCACGCGGGTGTAATGACAGTTGGCGGATCCTTGAATTTATAGGACATGATGTGTTTCTTCACTATTTTGAGAGTATTAGTGACGAAATAAATAACATAAAGTAATTGCACCTGTCTGGGTTTGAACCCACGAGTTATACTGCTCGTATATCAGGACCACCACCGCTGCTTTCAAAATAGCTTAAGTTTGGTTTTTTACAGAAGACATGACAGCTGCTGAAATATTCCAGAACTAATTTTTATTCATATTCTTATTCTTTATTGCACACATAGAATAACAAATATAAACATAAAAAGCTAAAACAATACAAATGTAATGTTGTTGTTGTAATGTAATGTATGTAATGTTATTAAAGCAATACTCTGCTTATAAAGTAATTCGCTCGCTTCGGTGTAAAAGGCACCCAAAAGGTATCTTTATTGACGTGGACGATGAAAAATCACCGCACACTGCAAACGCTTTCATTAGCTCCGTACGTGAGACCGGGTAAAATATGATACCTCGATCTTAGGGGGTAATCCACGGTCTTGGATGAGAGGCTAATGCGAAGGGAGGCGATGCGATGGTATACTTAACAAGGTTATTTTTAATAGTCAAGTTAATTAATGTTTTATGAATTATTTTACTTTCATAAGCTTGTAGTGGTATGTTTACCCACACATGCACGCACACCACTTGCGAGCTTATAAGTGCCTATGACGTTGCACCGTCAAGTTAAGTTCGAAGTCACGCGTCCCCGCGACAACACATATAGTCGGTTACTACCCGTTACTCGCGTCAATCATTTATTGTAGTATTGTACCGTGTTTAGTTCTATCAAATACTTTATTAAATTCATAGTGCAACATAGAATTGGACATTTCATTTATATCACGTCCCAACAAAAGTTCTATATGGTATGTTTACCCACACATGCACGCACACCACTTGCGAGCTTATAAGTGCCTATGACGTTGCACCGTCAAGTTAAGTTCGAAGTCACGCGTCCCCGCGACAACACATATAGTCGGTTACTACCCGTTACTCGCGTCATTCATTTATTGTAGTATTGTACCGTGTTTAGGTATAGTAAATACTTTATTAAATTCATAGTGCAACATAGAATTGGACATTTCATTTACGTCGGGGTCACCAATATTGAACTTTTGTTGGGACGTGTGAAATGAAATGTCCAATTCTATGTTGCACTATGAATTTAATAAAGTATTTACTATAACTAAACACGGTACAATACTACAATAAATGAATGACGCGAGTAACGGGTAGTAACCGACTATATGTGTTGTCGCGGGGACGCGTGACTTCGAACTTAACTTGACGGTGCAACGTCATAGGCACTTATAAGCTCGCAAGTGGTGTGCGTGCATGTGTGGGTAAACATACCACTACAAGCTCATGGCTTATGGGCAGACTAGATATTGCATTAAAATTACTGTTCTCATATTGAAATGAGAAGAGTAAGCATCTTTATTATACAGAATTTTCCCCGTACCTCGTTAAACCACGTTAAGGTTCTGGTTATCATTTGCAGATTTTTGACGGTCAGTACAGGTAGTCTGTGTCGGTCCGAAAGTCTAACAATCAGTATTAGCAAGAGGTATCGGATTACAGTACCCAGTGGGTTGTGGAGGCCAGATAGGCAGTCGCTCCATGTAAAATACTGGTATTCAGCTGCATCCGGTTAGACTGGAAGCTGACCCCAATATAGTTGGGAAAAGGCTAGGCACATGATGATGACTGTTATATTTTGCTGTTGATTATTTTTTTCTAGACGATACTTTAGGAAGATTCATCATCATGTGCCTAGCTTTCTTTCCGATTATGTTGGAATCGGCTTCCAGTCTAACCAGATACAGCTGAATACCAGTATTTTACATGGAGCGACTGCCTATCTGGCCTCCACAACCCAGTCAATCCTAGGTAATACAATACCCTTTGGTAAGAGTGGATGTCAGAATTTCAGGTCACTGAGTACCTGTAACGACTGCCAAAGATCTATTATGACAGCCGCCCCAACAGCTTAACGTGCTTTCCGAGGCACGGAGGAAACTCGGTATGTCGGGCGGTCACCCATCCACAGACCGACCTAGGCAAGCACAGCTTTACCTAAAGATCGACCTGAGTGTCAGTTCATTAAGCCACCAGCTCCTCCAGCAAAATATAACAGACGGACAAGGAATATTTACAAACATTCATAACAAAACATTACGCCTGTAATCCCAGAAGGGCTAGCCATAGGTGTACCAAATAGTAAAGTCACACTTCGCCAGTTATATTTAAGTCCCATGAAGTAGGAGGCAAGCCTATTGCCATCAACCGAGCACAAACCATGGCGGCTGCTGCGAAATTTCTGAAAAACCCAATAACACTTTGCCTGACCAGGGAACCGAACCCACTACTTCATGCTCAGCAGTCGCGCTATATTTTATCGCTGCTAATATTTCCTCATCGCTCCACATCACATTATGTCACCCACATCAATAGATTAACGTTCAAGAGTGTGTGAATATTATAAAAAAAAGATATAATGGTGCCCTCAAGTGGTGGATATTACACGCTGGTAATAAATCAGAAGCCTAATTGCTTAACTTGTATGGATATGGCTTTGGGTATGGCAGGCATCCATTAATACGTTCCCTAGTTAATATTGTGAAGGCATTAGGGGTTGTTCGATATGACCTTGGTAATGGGGTTGAATAGTTTTAATGTGTCGATATTTTTAGGGTTCCGTACCTCAAAAAGAAAAAATTAAACCCTTATAGGATCACTCGTGTCTGTCTGTCCGACCATTCCCCCCCTATCACCGAAACTACTGAGCTGGAAATTTTGAAAAAAATACAGAAATTAGTTCACACCTATAGATTACTGAAAAACCTATATGAAGTCTGTGGTGTTAAAATAACATTTTTTTTTTTTTTTTCGATATGGCATCTCGCAGTTCAGTCTAGGAGACTGTCTTCTGCTTAACCGGGCAAATCCCTGTGGATGCCTTGAGTTTAAGGCCTCCAGCCAGGGGCAATTATCTTATAAACTAAGTGACTAATCGCTAAGGGCACCCCCTGTGGGGTACGGACCTCGGCTTAGGACGTCACTATTAGAGGACAGCAAGGGGACAGGCTGGATCTGAGTTAAATTATTTAGGGGCTGGTTTAAAACTACTGGCTCAGCATCGCGGGCTGGCTCTAGCAAGGGTCGGGGGGGGCTTGAAACGGGATTTCGCGACGACGGACCGCGGCGGCGCGGTCGGAATGACGGAAATCTGTGCCTATTCTTTTTAAGAGTACTGGTTTCCCTACTACTTTCCTGAAGGATAGTGATAGGGTCGTCAGGAGTGACAAGAGTATGCCGCGGACGGCGGGTCATGCTTATACGCGATGGTTCGTATCGGGCGGCCGATGCGACCAGAGGATTCCTATGCTTGACTGCAGTATCAAAGAATCGCTTTGAAAGGCGTTTCATGAATTGAAGAATGGTGGGCATTTTGAGATCTAAATGAAGACTGTCATTACGGACGAACCAAGGGGCTCCGGTGATCTTACGGAGAAATCGGTTTTGTAAGGTTTGCATCTTGTGGATGTGACGCGGATGAGAGTGGGCGAATACGACACAAGCGTATGTCATGATTGGTCGGATCACTGCGGTATAAAGCCGCATCTTGCCGTTAAGCGACAATTTGCTTTTTGACTGCAGCATGCAGTGGAGTCTACCCAAGGCGAAGGCTGCTCTGTTGCGAGCAGCTCTTATATGTTTCCCGAAGGAGAGGTGGTGGTCGAGTATGACTCCTAAGTACTTGGCTTGCTTCTCCCAAGGGATAGGCTTGCCGTACATTGTGATCGGACGTGGGGAGGGACGTAGAAGTCGAGGTTTGGTGAAAAGTACCGCCTGACTTTTGTCCGGGTTAACTTCGATTCTCCACTTCCGGAACCAAGCGCTAAGCGCATTGGCTGCCATCTGTAGAGTTCGCGCGATAGCACCTTGTTCGCGACCGGTATAGAAAATAGCCGTGTCATCAGCGAAAAGGGCTATTTGAGCCTTCTTGGTCCTTGGGATGTCGCTAGTAAACAGCGTGAAAACTAAAGGGGACAGTACGGAGCCCTGAGGGACTCCAGCACGAATGGGATGAGGGGAAGACAGAGCTTCTCCTATGCGATAGCGGAAGGTGCGATTCGACAAAAAGTCCCGTAAGATGAGCACGAGACGGTCAGGCACTCCCAGCTGGTACAGCTTATATATTAAGCCGTTGTGCCAGACTTTGTCGAATGCTTTCGCTATATCGAAAAATAACGCGCCTGTCATCAGGCCACGCTGAAAACCAGCGCTGACGTGTTCGACGATGCGGTGAACCTGATGAATACATGAGTGTTCGGTCCTGAATCCGAACTGCTCGTCGGGAATGAGGCTCTTTGCCTCGGCATAATCTTTGAGACGCTTATAAATAAGCCTTTCGTAGATTTTGCCGAGTGTGGTCAGGAGACTGATTGGCCGGTAGCTCGACGGCTCGGCCTTAGGTTTACCTGGCTTGGGAAAACCAATTACAGTGGCCTCTTTCCAGATTTGCGGAAAACTGTTGTTAGCTAAGGCGGCATTGAAGATGCTAGCCAGTAGCACTATAAGCTGGGGGGGTAAGAGTTTAAACACCCTGTTGGTGATGCCATCGGAGCCAGGTGCTTTCCGAGGCCGAAGCCCGTCGACGATGTCTTGCACTTCAGTGGGAGTCACTTCAGGCAGAGGATCATCCGGGTCTTCTACAGGGGGTAGGTTAGATCTTAATTCGACTTCTGCGTTTACCTTGTCAAGATAACGCTTGTCGACAGGTTGAGAGCTATCGGTGCATTGGGCTTCTAGGCTGTCGGCTAGGCATTCAGCCTTCTCAGAGTCGTCAAAAGCGACGCTCTTGTCTGGTCGATTAAGAGGGGGCATTGAAGCCTCATCAGTGGCACGCAGCTTGCGTTGCAGTTGCCAGAAAGCCTGATGGGTTGGCTCGAGGTCGTTGAGCATGTTGTCCCATTCAGTGTCACGAAACTCACTAGTGCGGTTCTTCACAGCAAGCTGCAAATTGCGCATGTGGGCTCTGTTCGACTCATTAGGCCAACTACTGTAGGCACGTATGGCCGCGTTCTTCTCGGTTATCAGATCACGAATGTCCGCGGGTAGTTTCCATCGATGATCACTCATCTCCGGAACCTCCCGCGAGCACTCCGTAATAGCGGATTGAACGTGAGCTGTAAACGAGTTGATGGCGGCCGTAGTGTCTGCGACTGAGACAATATGATCGGGGATCTCGTCCAGATGCGGTGACGTGGTCGATTTCAGCTTTTCGCCTAATTTCTTCCAGTCGGTGATCGTAATGGTGGCAGGAGGCTGGCTGGGGTCAGAAGGACCCGACCGAGGAACCAGGTGCATTAGCACTGGACGATGATCAGAGTTAAGCTCATGTAGCGTCTCGATGGAACGCAACCTGAGGTTGACGTTTTTGAGCAGCGCTATATCGAGCACGTCTGGGCGATGGTCGATAGTACCCGGGTAGTGGGTAGGCTCCATAGGAGCGATAGTGTCGAAGTGAAGCTTCTCGCCAAGATTGAACACGACTCTCCCCCTAGGGTTCGTAGTCACACTGTTCCAGGCAGGATGTTTGGCGTTGAGATCTCCCGCTAAGATAACGGAGTCACTCAAGCCGAAGAGGACTGTAAGGTCCTTGTCCAGAAGACCGTGATCTTCAGGAGTAAGAGTAGGGGGCATATAAGCCGAGATTATATGAACCGGTGGATGGCCGGTCATGCCAAGCCGACAGACTGAAACCTCAAGTAGAGAAACAAGTGGTGGGGCATCGATGGGGATGCAGTGCAGTTCTTTGCGGTAGTATATGAGCGTACCGCCCTTATGGCAGCGAACCCGATCGTTGCGAACCATACGATAGTTTGCAATTTTCGGGTCGCGGTGACTCGGCTTGAGGAAAGTCTCTTGCACGAGGAAAATATCGATGAGATGGTCGCGAAGAAAGGCGGCTATCTCATCGCGCTGTGTTTTAATGCCACCGTTGGCATTAAAGAAACCTAACTTTAGGGATCTGGGTAGGCCGCAAGATAATTTTGTGGTACCCATTATTGATCAAAGTTGAGTCTACGAAGTGACTGGTCAAGCTTGTAGGAATGGAAAATTTCCCTAAGCTTATTACCGTTGATTTTACCGTCAATGTTCGCCGCCCTGATTTCAGCCGCGCAACGGTCGGCTTCGTCAGTGACGAACCAGTAGAAGGCATCCATGATCGTGTCGAAGTTCGTTGATTTATGGGGAGCTGTCGTGAACGCGGGGCTGAAAGGCTCCGGGCGACGAGGAGGGGGTGGTGATGTGTTAGCATCCCTTGAAGGGGGCACAGTTGCAGTAACTGAAGAATTTAAGGGAATAACAGGCTGATCCATTAATCCCGGAAGGGGGGTGGGTTGCTTCTTGCCGAGAGAGGGGAACTCCTTCTGGCTGTTGAGCGCATCCCAATGAAAGGGTCGCTGGGGACCAAGGCGGTCTGGCATCTGGGAAGATGGTATTTTAACTGTGCCCTCTCTGATTTGGCGAGCGCTGGCGCGTTTTGCCAGCTTCGCGGATGAAGCTTTAGGAGCTTTGGGACAACCACGGTAGTTAGCCGGGTGACCAGACTGGCCACAGAGCACGCAGCTAGGCGGTTCTGTGCACAAGGAAATGTCCTTTGGACGAGGGCAGTCGGAGGTGCCATGGTTGCCCAGGCATTTTACGCACCTGTGAGGCGCGAAACAATGGTTGGCGCTATGGCCATACAATTGACAGCGGTGACACTGCCCGATTGTAGAGAGGCTGTTGGGCTTCTCAATAATTATGCCCGAAAGTGAGCAGACTGCCTTCACCTTAAAAATAGGGTGATGGCCTTCGACACGATCACAAACGACCAAGACCATGTCGTACAGGTCTCCACCGCGCGCTTTGTGAAGGCGGTGCACAGCAATTACTGGCACCCCCTGACTAATGAGGTCATCCTGAATTTCGGAAGACGGAATTTCTTTTGGGATCCGCCTAATCACCACACGGTGAGGCTTCTCCTCGGGGAGGGAGTACGTATGAAAGGCCACGTGCCTTTCACGAAGATGGCGGGTGAGTTCCCTGAAGTCCGAAGACGAGGGTACCATCACTTTAATGCCTAGCTGTGTTGCGCGGGCGTTGGTGTACTGGATCTTGCGATCCGCACACAACTTGGACACTTCGGTCCACTTCCCTTTCTCGTGAATGTAGATAGGGGGCGGCGGCTTTTGCTTCCGAGGAACAATCGGAGCAGAGTTAGTAGCCATAGGGCTAGACGGACGGCTAAGTTGGGTAGCTTGAGTAGCAGGAGCGGGCGAAGGAGGGCAAGAACCTACAGGCGTAGCAACCGCTGCGGTCGCTGCTAGCTTTTTAGGCAAGCTTTCGTGCAAGTTTTTGACCTTCTTACGCTTGCCCTTGCCGACAAGCTGATAATCATCGTCGGACGAGTGATTAGAAGAATTGTCGGATAACAATGACTCATTATCAGACAAAGGAACAGAAGTGTCCATTTTCTCCGAAATGGACGCAGGTGCAGCGGCGGTCTCCTTTGATTCTAAAACAAAGGAAGTAACAATGGCTGGTGATGGTGCGGCGGCATTATTGACGGCAGACTTCGCAGAACTCGAGGCGGCGGCTTTTGCCATTGTTCCTGAAACAATAGACAATGATGACGACGACGACTGGGCGGCGGGTTCCGTAGAAACACTTGGTTTCGTGGAAATCGGGGCGGCTTTCCTCAAAGGAAAACCATGATCGGCGAGCGGAGGTGACAAGGGGCTGTCGAGTGCATCACTGAAGTCAGAGATGATGACCGGCCGTCGGAGTGCAGCCAACTTGTCTCCGTACCTCTCACGGAAGTCGCTGGATTCGAGGAGCTCCTGGAAAATACGTCTGAGGGCATCCAACTCCTCGCGGAGTTGACTGACTTCAGACATCTTGAAAAATTAACAACTAAAAATTAGTTGTCATGACTAACTAGATAACACCCTACAAGGCCTAACACCCTAACAACCTAACTCCCCGGGTGGACGGGCCCGGGGGTGTGTGGCCTCCCTGTCAGGGGGTTGGTGTGTATGACAGGGGAGGTGTGTACCTACTGGTGTGCCCTAAGCTTGTAAACCTGTCGCCAGTCTTATTGTGCGACAGGGCCCTATTGGGGTCTAGTGCGAAGGGGTAGACACACCCAACCGACACTAGGTGTGTAGCTGTGAAGAGAACCAGAGACTAGGTTTGACTAGGAGATCCCCCAAGGCCAAGCTCCTAGCTCTCGACTCCAATGGATAGCCTCGCCCTGAAGGGGTCTGGCGGGTAGGATTGGGGCACCACCCTCTTGGCTTCGTTGGCACCGTAAGGTTTCCACCAAGAACCACGAAACTGTGGTTTTTCCCTGAGGGGGCACACGTTTTGACAATATTCCTCCGTAAAGAAATAGATGAACAAGAGTTGTCTTGAAAAAGACACCAATTGTTCGATGGGTGTAGTCTGGGACTACGGATGACGTCACGGCGCTGGGGACGCGCGACGAACCGGATGACACTGATAGCGGCGGGCGGGGGGTAGCGCAGGTAGCGATACACGTCCGTACGCGGCGGCGGTCAGACGGCGTTTTTTTTTTTTTTAAAATAACATGAAAAATCTCTCAATATATACTACAGATAGCGGCACGGTTCTTGAGCGCTCGGCGGAAGAGTGGGGATCGCTGTGCGCATCGTACACTCGTACACTCGACAAATAAAACGCACACCCGTTTATTATTTATTGGTCGTGAGGTAAGTGCAGCAGGAGTAAAGAACAAATCCCGAGTGACGGCTATGACGCGATGCGCTACGGGCCAATCACTGCACTTTCCCCGCCCCCGCGTCTCAGTTCATACCACCAAAGGAACCCAATAACTCATTTTTGCGTCAGCGCTCAAGAATCGTGCCGATATTATACAATGGTACGTAATCCTTCATGTGGAAGTCCGACTTGGACTTGGGCAATTTTTTTCTGCTAAAAATGTGTGAAGTCATTTATGACTTGAAATTTTACGGAAGCAAGTGCATAATGTGATAGTACCTTTTTGATATTTGTATAAATAGGAAAATATATAAATAAACTTCTAACTTTTGACAAAAATAGACATAAACTAAAGAATATTCGTGCCATGAAAATCTGTGTGTAATGTCTTAACTTATCTCAATTTATTTGGGGTCGACGCAACATTGTCTTCTTCTTCCTTAGAGTACATACTTCTCTATACTCGTCATCTCAGCATATACCTACTTACCATCACGCAGTCCATCCATCGCTTCTTTCGGCTTCCTCTACTCTTTTAGCCATCTATATTCGGCCACCACTGCCTCATATGGTAGCGGCCCCGACTTACTAATAGTGAATCGTGAGCTCGAACCCAGTCAGGCGCATTACTTTGTGTAATTTATTTCATCATCACTGCTCTGAAAACGGTGAAGGAAAATATCGTGAGGAAACTGGCATGTCTTAGAACCAAAAACGTCGAAGACATGTGACGTATAATGCACTGATCTAACGGCCACCACTGGTGCCTGTTTTAGTGGCGGCCGTTGGGATCAACCCCAACCCGCACTGGGCTCGCTGGGCCACCGGCCCCAGTGAATTATAGCCCATTCCTCTCCTAGAGTGGAGGCCTGAGTCCCTGCAGTGGGAACATTATAGGCTGATGATGATTCCATACTCAACATTCCACAACAATCTATTCGTGTTAGGTACACCACACATTCTTATACATTCTCAAGATTTCTTCTCCAAAAAGCTAAAACCAATCATTGATCACTGCGCTCCCCGTTTTAGGCAAACTAATTACCACTTAATTTCAGTCTATATTAACAATACCAAACTACATTGATGCTAAATAATTCATTGAATCAGTCCAGAGCATTGTCGTTGTGTTCTAGACATGTGTTCATTATTTATTCATTATTTACTATTTGTGTACCTACTTAGTAACTTGGAGTTCATGTGATTGTTGTTAATGTGTTAGTGAGGAGATGGTTCTTGAATTTAACTTGATGAGGGAAAGTAATATGAGATCACTGCAGTAACAACTCCAGATGCCACCAGCGGGATGACACAGACTAAAAGTAACAAATCAAAGGATCAGAAATTACCTTCTAAATCATTTAAATTATGATAGAACTAGCTGATGCCCGCGGCTTCACCCGCGTGGATGTCGTTCAAATTATATACTAAAACCTTCCTCTTGAATCACTCTATCTATTAAAAAAAACCGCATCAAAATCCGTTGCGTAGTTTTAAAGATTTAAGCATACAGACAAACAAACAAATAAACAAACAAACAAACAGACGCGACTTTGTTTTATACTATGTAAGGAAGCGTATTACATAATTGTTTCCAAACCCCATGAAGCCACACAAAATTAAATCACCTGTCTTACCTTTTCTTAACTGTGTTCGGGTTGGCTTGCAGCCTTAGCGGATGCAGCTGAATACCAGTATTTTACATGGAGCGACTGCTTATCTGACCTCCACAACTAATTTAGTACTGGGTAATATGGTTTTACCTCTTGGTAAGACTGGTTGTCAGACTTTCGAGCCATTGACTACCTGCTGAAGATCTACAAATGACAGTCGGGTCTAACGGCTTAACGTGCTTTTCGGAAGGCACGTAAAAGCCGGTGGTCCCGGCCGTCAAATGGCGGTCGTCAAACCATTAAGAGGCCCTCGAGGTGGTTTAGAAACTCTGACACTAGGGTGAGTGGGGTCGTTAGACGCTACTGCCCACACAATAAGAAGAAGATGGGTAGCTACCCCAGTCACAGACCTAGGTACCTAAGCAACCGCGGCATAACGTGAAGTTTGATCCGAACGGTTGCTATTATTCAGCCACAAGCTCCTCTGCATGCAGGTTCACAAAACTCGCTATACTTTTGCTTAGGATCTCTTAAACTGTTTACTATTTAAATTAAACCAATTGATTCAAACTCCAATTTAAATTCTAACTTCAAAAGCATAACTTTTCGTCATAAACAGCAACAATTGACAAGAAATAACATAAAAAACTTTTATACCCAGCATCTTATTTCCCAATGGTGCATTGCGGAGTGGGATATAAAAATAGAAAGTGCAAAACGGACACAAATTACCTTTGCGTTGCATTGCAGGAAACATAAAAAATATTTTAAGGCTACTTTGTTGGGATTCAGATGTTTATAAATATATTTTTGACTAGCTGACGTCCCGCGGTTTCACCCGCGTAGATCCCGTTCCCGTGGGAATACAGGGATAAAAAGTAGCCTATGCCACTCAGCAATAATGTGGCTTTCTATTGGTGAAAGAATTTTTAAAATCGGTTCAGTAGATGCCGAGATTACCCCTTACAATTTAACAAATTAATATACAAACACACAAACTTAACCTCTTTATAATATTAGTATAGATATAGAAGTATAGATTAATCGGGCGTGGTTTTAAAAGTCTTTAAATGTTGAGCAGCAAGGTAATACGTACAATTTTTAAAAAGATTACAAAGGATTACTTGTGACTCAAATGTTAAGGTAGGTACTAACTGCCTCAATAATAAAATCGGATAGCCATTTCGCCATCGGCGCGGGCGATAGTTAATATAGTGCAAAAGTGTTGATTAGTGAGTTTTTTTCGGGATGAAAGGTACCCTATTCGTTTCTGTACACTTGAAAACGTAGATGCAAAATTTCAGAAAGATCTGGTTAGTAGTTTAGGCGTGAAAAGGTTATCAACAAACAAAATTACTTTCACATTTATAATAAACATTTAGTTTAAGTCAACTATCAAACTCGTAATACAACAATACCATGCAACATACGAATGTACCTAAATGAATCCTTTCGTATCAAACCGATAGTGCCTTTTCATGTAAACCATTGACGAACAAAACTAACTGAAATATGTATTAGGATGACAGATATGGACGTACCTACGCACGTGAACTGCCAATCAATAACGATACACATACATAGGTACATTTGAGCATGTTTAGGTTACGGGTAGTCTGGAAGTTCGGTCAGTTTTCAACTGTCCTGTTGATTGCACTTTACAGGAACTGATGGATGCCACTAAAACGCTAGTAGGACAGTGCTAGTCTAGTGGTATGCGTCTCGAGTCAAACCCACGACACATTTGCAAAAAATCTTTGACTTTGACTTTGACATACGGTGAAGGAAAACATGGTTAGGAAACCAGGATACATTTTTTTTTTGGAGCCGGTGAAATCATACCTAAGAGATATTTTTCTATGGCATGTAAAGCCAAAGTCCCAAGGTTTGTTCTGTTTTAGTCCCATAAAAATTCTGACATCTGGTTAGGCTGTAACCACTCGATATAGAAGAAAGAAAAGAAACTAAAAGCACCAAACTCGTCGCTTATGGGCTGAACCTATTTGCATTGCCATCGACACGCTAGCCTAAGAAAGGGACAATGAGGGCTACCGTTTTTATGCTCACCAGTTGGCGCCACTGGCGAGTGAGGTCCCGATCTAAATAACTCTAAACTGTAAAAAAAGAAAAACATAGCTATAAACTCGGTAAAGAAGCTTAATTTCGACAAAATATTTTGTTTGTAAACAGTAAACAAACCTCTGAATTAGCTGTTCATTCAGTCCGCTTAACTTTGCACCTCTTTTTCTTAGTTCCATTTTTAAAGCACAGACATTCATTGACCCGTAACTCGTATTTGCCATAATAAGGATGTTTTAAATTAAATATTTTGTAATACCTCAAAATTAAACTTAAATGAAATAAATAAAACCGCGCAGACCACCCATTAAAGTGACAAGTGACATTTTGGAGACCTCACGCTACACTAGCGCCTCTAGCGGCGAATTCACACGCTTTAGCCCTCATTATCATCAGCAACCTATAATGTTCCCACTGCAGGGACTCAGGCCTCCTCTCTAGGAAAGGGATGGGCTATGGGGGTTGGCTTGCATGTATGCTTTCACGGTTGCACAACGACACGCTTTGCTTACACATGGCATGTTAGCATGCTTGCAAGTCTACCTTACTGCCTCCTTCAGAGGCGGTAAGGTGGCGGGGTCTTGAGGGAGAGCGCCACAGTCGTGTAGATCCTCAAGGCAAGTCTGGTGAGTTCACCTTCACGCGGTTGCCACCCTGTTCTTGGTCTAATTCCATAAGAAATAGACGTAACAAAAACCACCAGGCGCTTTCCACCCTACCTCACCGCGACCATCTGTGACTGGATGGTGGTGGGCTTGGTTGCCACTCAAATCTTAACTGGCATCGGGCAGGTACAACCAGTCACCTGCGCTAGGACCTGCGCAGTTGAGCGCCGTACGCGGGGATGAAGGAATCCTGGGGGGTTGAGCCGAACGGCGCTGGCGGTAATGTGTCCGCAAGGCAACACGCCCTCTTTGGTCCGGATTTCAAGCAAAACGGTGGCCCTACCCAATAGCCGGGGGTAGGGAAATGGCCATAGTGTCCCGTCAGAGGGACACGGCGAGGTGTGGGAGGTCCGCGGAGGTTGTCTTAGGATGGCCAAAGCGGTGGTGAAGGTCATGCTGACGGTGTAAGTGAGGGTTGATCAGTTCAGAAGGGATCAGTCAGTCCCCTATGCCAACCCGATCAAGCACCCGATGTCGCACTGTAAACCAGCCTCTCACTCCTATATCTCGATGGTATTCCTAACGTTCGAGCTAGCTTGTAGCGAGACGTTCCCTGGTGCGGGCTCCAAGGAGGGTGGGAAGCCAAAGAGACGAATTCAATCACATTACACTATGGTCAACAAACAATCTGACGCCACTAACACACACACACCCAACACACACACTGTCACAACAACCACTCACACACATACAACAACCACTAACACAAACACTCACACTGCACACACACACATCGGAGCCAAGGCGAAAGCCAAAACTCCGAAGAGGGGTGCTCCAAGCACCTCCCCGGCCCCCGGGAGTTCGACTGCTAATGCGGCGAGCTCCTGTGCGGGCACCGGTCTGGCAACGGCGAATACCGCGGCCAAGACCAACAAGTCCCACAATAAGGGAAGGAAATCGGAGCTGCCTGGGACCAGTGCCGATCCTTCAGCACAGCCCCCCGCAATGGTTAACGCCGGTGGACGGGCTCTGCTACCAAATCCTCCCCCGCCTACAGCTCCTCTAGTCGCCCCTCCCCCGGTGGCCGTCACTGGTCAGTCGGCGGAGCTCTGCACCCCCGACGACGTGTTTACGCGTAACTGGCAGGTGCAGAAGGGCAGGAACAAGGGCAGGAAGGGAAGTAACGCTCCGGCACCACGTCGCCAAGGTGCGGACCCCGCAGTGCAAGCTGCTCCGGTCCCCCCAGCTAGTGGCATCCGGAAGAAAAACAGGCCGAGCAAAAAACAACGGCTAGCAGCAGCTCAAGCGAAGGGTAAGTCTCTTCAACCAATGCTGGCGAATGCCGCAGGTCAGGTACAACCTACTGCAGGTAATGTCATCTTCTCCGCAGGCAAGCGGTTGCAGGAAGAGGACGGCAACAGCCGACCTGGACCCAGTCAACCACCAGCTGGCACGGCAGAAGGATCAGCGAAGGTGGCTACGGAGCGACCTGTTCGGAGTGACCAGGCCGCGGCCAAGCGGGCTCTCAACGAGACTTCATCACCTCGTGGGGAGCGCAAGCGGCCTCGGCTTGGTGAGTCCAAACGGGTAGCTAACCGGAGCTACGCCCAAGCTGCGGGATCTGACCTTGACGTCGCAGTCACATGCGGCAAGACAGGCCAGATCAACAAGGAGGTGGCGGACCAGATCCTCGAAGCTCTTCAGAGGAAGATGCTCGCCGAAGCCTGTTCTCCTGACGCGGAGGAGTTACCGGTGCCCGTCTTCAATGCGAGGCCAGCGTTTGCCGAGGGGGCCCTTAGGCTGTGGTGTGACAATGAGGTCACCCTAAATTGGCTGAAAACGCTCATCGCCGAGATGCCGGGTCCCACTGGTGCTTCACTGGTGATCAGGAGGCAGGCGGACATTAGGCGCCGTATTCGATGCGGCATACTCATCCCGGACGACCAGGGTGTGTTTACGGACCCACATAACGTTGGGCGCCTTCTATGCCACCAGAATCGGTGGCTAGATATCAAAAAATGGACCATGCTGCAAGCGAAGAGGCAGGAGAAGGCTTGCTTCATGGTAGTTGGTATCCCAGAGGACCAGATCCCAACACTGATGGACGCCGGACGTAGACTCTCTTTCTGTGCTGGGAGAGTCTACGTGATGTTTCAAACTCCGAACGGCAAGTTCGTCAACGTCCCTCAGGGATGTCCGGCCGAAAAAGCTACCACATCGGAGGTAACAAGGGTGGATGCGGCAACTCCCTCCACGAGCACTACGGTGCCACCTATGGTCGAGCCTGCGGGAGCAGCGCCAGTGGCCCCAGCAGTCGCCGATGTGGAGACCGTCCTTTCGTCGGGTGGGGAGCTCGATGACAATTTATTGTCATCGGCTTCTGACCTGGAGGAGGGCGGTTTCGACGCCGGCTCTCTGTTTGCCGGGCTGCGGCTTGAGGGAGACGAGGAAGGATCGACCAGTGATGGCGTCCCCTTCGGCGACCTGTAAAGTCCTGCAGGCAAACCTCCACCACAGTCAGACCGCAACGGCTCAGCTTCGGAAGTGGCTGGAGGTTCAACATACGGCCATAGTCCTGATCCAGGAGCCGTGGATCAGGGCGGGAAGAATACAAGGACTCTCCAATCTTGGGGGTAAGCTTCTATTTAGCTCAGAACATGATAATCCGAGATCGTGTATCTATATAACGCGTAACTTAAAAGCACAGCCACTTACGGAATTCTGTTGCAGGGATATCTCTGCAGCTAGGCTGCTATTACAGCGCGGGGACACGGAAGTAGAGGTGGCCTTCGTCTCGGCTTATATGCCAGAGGCAGAGGAGCCACCCCCGCATGACCTCGCCCGCCTCGTAAAGCACTGTGAGTGCACACGGCTCGAGGTGGTCATAGGGGCCGACGCAAACGCTCATCACCCTCTGTGGGGCATGAACACGCAGAACGAAAGAGGTAAGGCCTTAGTTGACTATCTGTTTACGACTAACCTAACCCTACTAAATACAGGTTCCGAACCAACCTTCGTCACCAGACGCAGCCGAACGATCATAGATCTAACTCTGGCATCGGAGGGCGCAGCGGCCATTACAACCGGGTGGCAGGTCTCGAAAGAGGCCTCCTGCTCGGACCACAGGTGGATCCGCTTCGACATCCCGGTCTGTGTGACACCTATACTGCCACGTCGCAACCCACGCAACACGGATCGATCTGCCTTCACTCGCATCCTTGAAACTAAGCTTGCGCCAACAAAGCACTGGTCGACCATTGAGAACACGGGCCAGATTGAAGAAAGAGTAAGCTACCTGTCGAAATCACTATTAGACAGTTATCATGCGTCCTGTCCAGAAACCACTCCGCCCACAACACCAGGCAGGCAACCATGGTGGGGAGCCGAGCTGGAACGCAAGCGCAGGAAGGTAAGGTCAGCCCTTAACAGAGCCATGAACACCTATGCTGACGAGGATTGGGACGTCTATAGGGCGGCCAAATCCAGCTACAAGAAATGCATCCGGCACAGAAGCTCTACTGGCTGGAGGAAATACTGCGGGAAAATAGAATCCTGCCAGCAAGCAAACAGGGTAAGGAAAATACTAGCACAGCAGAACTCTGATGGACCTGCAGTGCTCCGAAAACCTGACAATACGCTTACCACTACTCCAGAAGAGGCGATGCGCGTCCTTACTGAAACTCACTTCCCAGGTTGCGTTTTCACACCCACAATTGACTGGACTGAGGTAAACCAAACTCCAACAGGAAACGACTGGAACTATGCTCACATGATGATCACGCTGGAGAAAGTCCAGTGGGCGATCGGGTGCTTCCATCCTTTCAAGGCGTCCGGTCCGGACGGGGTGTTCCCTGCATTACTGCAATGGGGTGGGCTCTCCGTTGCTGAAAGACTGGTGCCCATATTGCGGGCGTGCCTGGCCTTTCGATACATCCCGAAAGGATGGAGGGAAGTGAAAGTCATATTCATCCCTAAGCCAGGTAAGGGTGACTATACTAACGCCAAATCCTACCGACCGATCAGCCTGACCTCCTTTTTCTTGAAAACCATGGAGAAGATATGTGAGAGAGAGCTGAGGGATGGCGTCTTAAAAGCATTACCTCTTCACGCAAATCAACATGCATACAGTGCGGGTAAGTCCACTGAATCCGCTCTTCATCTAGTGGTTGGCCGGATAGAGGAAGCGATACATCAGAAGGGCACCTGCCTGGGTACTTTTATAGATATCGAAGGAGCCTTCGACAAAACAAACTTCTCCAGCATCAGCGCCGCTCTCTCCCGACACGGGGTGGAACAGGTACTGATAGACTGGATTACCAATATGCTTAGCAAACGAGTCGTCCGCCTCGGTGAAGAGCAGCAGTCAGCAGTGATAGTCAGGGGCTGTCCCCAAGGAGGAGTGCTGTCGCCCCTTCTCTGGAATATGGTGATTAATGACCTCATCACGAAGCTCAATGCTAACCACTTCTACACTATTGGGTACGCAGACGATCTCGCCATCCTTATCTCAGGGAAGGTGACAGGGACAATCTGTAACCTCACTCAGCAGGCGTTACGTATAGTTGAGCGATGGTGTGCTGAGTTCGATCTCTCAGTGAACCCCTCAAAAACTGAACTAGTCATGTTTACCCAAAAACGAATGCTAGGCCCTCATTGCCTACCTAAGCTATTTGATACTGAGCTCCAGTTAACCAACGAGGTCAAATACCTGGGGGTCATCCTGGACAGCAAGCTAAATTGGAGCAGTCATCTTGACAATAAGCTAAGCAGGGCCTGCCTTACCTTTTGGCAGTGCAGGAGAATGATAGGTAAGAAGTGGGGCCTATCCCCTAAAATTATACTCTGGCTTTACTGCGCGGTAATCAGACCCATGATCACCTACGGGGCAGTGGTCTGGTGGCCCCGTACCAAATTAATCACAGCAATAAGCAAGCTGCAACGTATGCAAAGGCTCGCCTGCATGGCAATCACAGGCTGCATGAGGACAACCCCGACCGCAGCTCTCGAAGCCATACTGGGAATTCCGCCGCTCCACCTGTTCATTCAGCAGGAAGCAACAATGACGGCGTTGCGCCTCAATACGCTACAACTCTGGGGTAAGAAATGCACGCAACATACTGCGGCACTAGAGGGAATCCAAAGTGAGCTCCCCCTGGTGAAAGCTGTTAACGATAGAGTACCCAAACAGTACGTATTCGATAAAAAATACAAAATCCAACTCCATGAAGACCACCGCTGCGAGGGACTTAACCCTGCAGAAGTACGGATCTTCACGGACGGATCCAAAACAGGTACTGGTACTGGAGCAGGGGTCTTCTCGGAGGATCTCAATATCCACATCGCCGTACCTCTGGGGGCCCACAACACTGTCTTTCAGGCAGAATGCTTGGGTATCTCCCTGGCGGCATCTGCCATCTTGGCTCGGGAGGTAAAGGATCACTCCATCCGTATACTCTCAGACAGCATGGCAGTGCTGCTGGCATTAAGGAGCCCCACGGTCAATTCCGGGCTAATACACGAGTGCCATCAACGCCTGAACCAGGTTGGTAACCTCAATAATGTAACCATTCAATGGATTAAAGGACACAGCGGCTCCCGAGGCAATGATGCAGCGGACGAGCTCGCTCGTAGGGGCTCGAGCATGGAGGTGGTGGGACCAGAACCCATCGTGCCACTCCCGTTCGGCTATCTTCGCACGCTGGTAAGGAAACGTACCAAAGAACTTCACGCCAAGCTGTGGCTAGACCACGGCGAGTGCAGGCAGGCCAAGGAGGCGCTACCCGCCATCGACACCCGCCTCACCAAACAAGCGCTCCGGCTGACTAAGCTGCAACTACGCACAGTGACGGCTGCCATCACTGGACACGGTACTTTTAATAAGCACCTCTTTGTTATAGGTGTCACAGATAGTCCTCTGTGTCGAGCCTGCATGGAGGAAGAAGAAACAGCCGCCCACGTGCTTCTGCACTGTCCGGGCGTTGCCCGGTATAGGACCAAGTACTTCGGTGACCCAGGTACTCTCCGCGAGATTGCCAGTAACACCAAGGGACTGCTGGCTTTTCTCGGGGAGCTAGGGTGGATCGAGTGATAATCCCACCTGCACGCAAAATACGCGCATCGAACGTGGAGTTGCGGACACCAGCCCGTCGTACTTATACTTATACTTATACTTATAAGGGATGGGCTATAATCCATCACGCGGGCCCAGTGCGGATTGGTAGACGTCACACATCTTCAAATTTTCGGATCTAGGACATACCTACCGGTTTCCTCACGATGTTTTCCTTCACCGTTTTTGATAGCAGTGGTGATGAAATAAATTACACAAAGTAATGCGCCTGCCTGGGTTCGAATGCACGACTTACTGTTTGTTAGTCGGGAAAATATAGGCTGATAATATTAAAACATCCTCCTCTAGTAATTCGGAACAAAACCGTAATGTCAAATTCCACCAGCGACACAGGTACACAAAGGTGTATGTATGCATGTTTGTGAATTATTCCTCTATCGATTCACGCAGCGAAATATTTGTCGTTGTGCAAATGCAATTTGCATCAGATTTGCCGTGTATTGTATTCTGTTGGTGTAAAAGCTTTATGGAAAACGGTGAGAAAGTTATATGGTAATGTGTTGTAGAGTTTTCAATTACGGATAATACGTAATATCACGCTTGTAATCACCGTAGGGTTGGGCAGAGGTGTACCCATTAGTAGTACACCCATATTTTTGCAGCAAAGTTTAAGTCATGTCTAAAAGGTGGTGAGCCTATTGCCATCAACTGCAAAAATTCAAACTAAGTAAGTTTTTTCTATAAATGAATGGCCAATAACACCTTGCCCGAACCGGTAATCAAACCACCCCATGCTCAGAAGTCGCACTTGCAACCATAAGACCAACAAGACAGTCGACAACAAAACTACTTCAACTTGAAAGCAATTAGTAAACTACAAATTATAATTAGTAATTTAATAAGAGCTTGAAAGCAATAATGGAAGGCCCAGAAATGGGGCAGAAATGGCCATTGAATAGTCATCGCGGTTAGAAAGCGTTTTTGCTTCGCTCAAAACTAGCCGATTTTATTTATTTTCCGCTTCATTTTTAATTTCAACGACACTCTTTAATTAGGCATCATCTGCCGAGGCTTTTACCAACTATCTTGGGATCGGCTTCTAATTTTACTGTATGCAACTGTACAGTATTTTATATGGAGCGACTGCCTGTCTCACATCTACATACAAGTCCTGGGTGATACTTGACAATACCTCTTTATTTATTTTTTGGTGTGTGGGAAATCATCAAAATAAATGACTACCGCTCTGCCCAAAGCGGTAGGGAATGTCAGACTTCTACGGACTAAAAACCACCCATGTTCCTTCTTAGCCCTTTGTGTCGAGGCCGCGGTATCTCTTTCGAACAACCCGCAGCCCCGACGGGATATGATACCTCTTGATTAGACTTTTGAGTTTCCGACTTACAGTAACAATTGCCAAAGATCTACAGTTAATCATAGCCAAGACCAATGGCTTAACTTGCTTTTCTAGACACGGAGAGAACTCGCTATGTAATGTTGGTCAACCATACGATACACAGACCAACAACAGAATGCACTACTTATCCCCAAAGATCACCTATGCACCATCTGCCTAGTCTATTACCAACTATGTTGGGGTCCACTTCCAGTCTATTTGGATGCACCTGAATACCAGTATTTAACTTGAAGCGACAGCCTACCTGACTTCCACACAATACAACCTCCAATTAGTACCTATCGAGTAATACGAAACCCTTTTGGTAAGACAGGTCGTCAGACTTTCGGGCCACTGACCACCTGTAATGACTGTCAAACTGTTATTATTTTGCCACAAGTCTCTATAGTAAAAATCGCAACTCTTCCTCACAAAATATTCTTTTAAAACCACCTTCAGCTATAACATTACGTCAGCCACCCAAGAACAATGCACACGAATAAACCTCACAGACCATTATGCAAATAAATCGATACAAAACTATTCGGAACATATCTCTCGATAATCGAATAATGGAATATCCTCGCGGCTCTGAATTATAGAGCGAAGCGCGCAACTGCCACTCGTAAATAACCAGTTAGCGCCGATTCGCTGAGACAACGATTGTTCTAATCGATTCCACTTCTCGATTATTCGCATGTTTGTTTCCGAGACTTGTTGTGTAGTACTGTTTATGAATGTATGGAGTTGTGAGTTACGTTCGAGTGTGTTTTGTCGCGAATGCAGTCAATGAGTTTTGTGATGTTGGTAGCCTCCGTGTATGACTTTATCCTTGTGTGGGAGGTAACCTACTTTATGTTTTTGTTGTTAACAAGATCGTGGGTTAGTAATAACTGCCACTCGGGTTGATCTTCTCTAGATAGGTCTGTGGATGAGAGACCACCCAGAACATACCGAGTTTCCTCTGTGCCTCAGAAACAGAGTAAGATCCCAGAGCCGCCAGACGTCACGTATTTTCTGACGAAGGAAATGTGGACGATTGAGTAGTGTTGTATGTACTAAGAACGCACGACTACCAGCTAGCTTGCTTAGACGGCCATTTTTCAGGTATCAGGCAATCAAGGTACATAAAAGCATTACTTACCTCACGTATTTTCTGAAAACTGTTTTTGAAAAGTACATTGAAAGTACGTGAAAATCAAAAACCTTACTTACCCCACGTATTTTCTGAAAGCTGTTTTTGAAAAGTACTTTGAAAGTACGTGAAAATCATTTTTCTTTTTCTCTCTCACACACATTAATTTACGCCAATATCAGCTGCTAGTGTGCACTAAATATTTTCGGGATACTACCTAATTACCGGTAACGACTGTCAAAGCTCTTCAAATTATAGCCGGACTAACGGCATAATGTGTCCTGCTTGTTTTCGATTTATGGCGGAAACTCGGTATATAGCGGGTGGTCAACCATCCACTAACCAATACAGGCAAGCGCGACTTAAGGCGACATTAGCTGTCCACGACCTTGAGCGCGCGTTTAACTCATCGCCTAAACAAATAAGGTTGAAAATGGGGATGCGTTTGATTCTCATGACTGCCAATATTATGAACGATAGTTCGCAGATTTAATTTATTAAAAAAAAAATACGCTGTAAATGTTAAAATATTTTTACATATGTCTTTAGTTGGTTAAATTTTCTTTCTGATAGTAAAAAAAAATACCAGTTATCCCTCAAAATATTGAGCATTTCAAGACGAAAAAGTTTTTTCGTGTGATTTTTTTGTGATTTTGTGATTTTTTTTTCGAGGTTCTTGATTAATTTTAGAAAATATTTTTGCATAAGTCTTTTACCTATACATTTGACTATACACTGTATTTTTTTTGGAATTGTAATAAGTAGCGATACGGCTAACTCTGCAACGAAAAACAGGTCGTTTTTACGGTGTCCCTCTTATCTGCGCCTTAAACAGAAGATTGAAGGAGTAGTTGTTATTTATTAAGCCACACGCTCCTCACAAACCATAAATGGTTCCTAAATACTACCGATAGACATCATAGTAACCTAAACAAGCCTTATACATCACAACACTATCTGTACAACAATAATACACGCAGCTAACACAATCAGTGATGTATCATGACCTCGCACAATTCACGGCAATATGTCTCTGTGCTGTAACGGTTATGTAGCTTTGTGGAATTGTATCAACTAGATACGGCAAATGCCACTACTGCTGACCGCTGCTTTCTCAGTAGCAGCCACGGAGTCTGCATTTGTGCTCGGTTAATGGCAATAGGCTCGCTCCATAATTAATTTTATGGGGGAAATCATCAAATGACTTCTCCCGTTCTGGGCAGAGCGAAAGGGAGTGTCAGACTTCTACTGACTAAAAACCATCCATGTTCCTCTTAGCCCTTGGTGTCGAGGCCGCGGTATCTCTTTCGAACAACCCGCAGCCCCGACGGGACTGCTCCCTAGTACCTGGGAGTTAAAAATAACTAGCAAACTGTGGGTGTAATATTAGGTAGATCAAAATCAAAATCAAAATTCATTTATTGAAACTAGGCTGATAATCAGCACTTTTTGAAGGTCAAAATTTACTTTACTACAGTGAAACTTGGTTAACTAAGACTTGGATAAGTGAGAAACCTCTTTAACTGAAACTCATACTGGGGTCCCATGAGACAGATTTGGATATCTGAGACACATTTAACCAGGTTTCACTGTATTTACATTTTTATAAGACAGTCCCCCAAAACGCCCACCCATCGAGATCTCTATCTAACCCTTATTAGTGATGTTATGATAAATGGCAACTGGGAAGCGTAATGTACGATGGAACCAGCGAGATGGACCATCATCCGCCGTGCCTTTGCCCAAGTATTTTGGAGTCGGTTACCAGTCTAAATCTAAACGGATGCAGCTGAATATCAGTATTTTATATGAAGCGACTGCCTATCTGACTTCTACAACCTCGTCTTCACACACACACTCACACACACATACACTTATAAACAAAGGACTAAAACTGTTTTACGTTCGTTACTTCACCATCTCAGGGCCAGTTGAAAACCAGCGTCGGGCACTAGCTGCTCGGCAGTTTGCTAAACTGGTCCTATTTGGCGCAGCCGTGAGATGCACACACTCTTTCTTTTGTTCATTTTCTTTTAATTTTTTTTTTTTTTTTGTGTGCACTTGTGGCATATTGTGCTAAATAAATATGTTTTCTTTCTTTCTTTTCTTTCTTCTTCCTTCACTTGACAGTCTGATCATCACAGCACCAGACTATCACTGTAATAAACAACCCAGCTAGAACTGGGTAATACGATACCCATTGGTAAGGCTGGTGGTCAAACTTTCGGGTTACAAACTATCTGTAACGGCTGTTAAAAATCTTCGAATGACAGACGAAATCAGCAACTTCACGTTTCTTTCCGAGGTACAGAGAAAAGTCGGTGTAGTGGGTGTTCACCCATTCACGGATTAGCCTAAGCAAGCGCGGGTACAAAAGGTTGTTACTAATAAAGCTACGAGCTCATTTTTTTCTTTTTTTTTTTAGATGGTGAGAAATTAACAAAATATAACTCCTCCCGCTCTAGGCGGAGAGAAAGGGAGTGTCAGAATTCTACTGACTAAAAAACACGCATGTTATTTTTTAGCTCTTTGTATTTCGAACAACCTACAGCCCCGACAAGCCATGAGCTCCTCTCGTTTCAAAATGGGAGTAGAAATTATAATACCACATCTAGTGTGCCCACATCTTGAAAGCATGAATAACAATTACCCTGCATACTTCATGAGAACAATCTTTATTGTTTTTGCATCACAGTAGATTGTGGGTAGATCAGAGGGTCAAGTTTGCCTTTGAGCTGATAGCCAAGTTATATTAAATTTCAGTTTGTTTAAAAGGTTCAGAGAAAAGAAATGGGTTTGCAATATCGACTGGTGTAGCGCAACTGCTGAGTATGAGGTTTCGGGTTTGATTTCCAGGTCGGGTAATGTGTTATTGGGTTTATCCATTTATTTTTGTGTACTAGGTAATAATTTGAACACCCCAAGGAAACGCTGGTATGACTTTCGGGCCACTGCCTATCTATATCTCTATCTGTTCTATCTATATATATCTATATCTGTTCTGTGTCTGGGTGTAATTTATCTATAATATGTATGTATTTAGAACTATTTAAGTATGTTTATCAGTTGTCTAGTACCCATAACACAAGCTCTGCTTAGCTTGGGACTAGATGGCGTTGTGTGATAGTTGTGGAATATTATTATTATTATTATATCGACTGTCAAACATATAGAAAAGACAGTCATGAGTCAGACCAATGGTTTTTAATAACGTGCATTTGAGGTACGGAGGAAACTCAGTAATTTGTGTCCGCCCATCCACAGACAGATTTAAGCAAGCGCAATTTAACTTTGAAGATTCATCCTTGTGGGTATTATTATTGATTAAGCCATGATTGGATAATTACGACCTTATCATAAATTAGTTATTTCTGTTAAAATAATTATTCGAAATCAGTATTTCATTAAACCTACCTACTTCAATCGCAGTCAATCGACATCAAAAAATGTATCGTCCGCAAAAAAAGGTATCCCAATCGAAAATACCCTCCAAATCGTTATATCACATAACCCAAGCGTTTTAAGTCGTCAGCAAAAAAATAGATTCAGGTTTAGCTGACATGTAAATTACAGTTTCGATATGAATGTATGTAGGTCGGACTTTCTCTGTAATTATTTTCAGTGTGCAGTTTTTACAGCCTTGAAAACGAGTTGCAAGTGAACAAGTTATTGAGAGTTTTTTTTTTACTTATATAACTGTATATTTTTTTTTTGAGTACTTTTGTAGATCGTATTTGAGGGTTGCGATAATACATAAAGTTAGAGGCTACGAAGTTATCCTTTCTCAATAACCTCACCGTTAAGGTAAGTGTATGTTTTTCTAGAGTGTCGTTTAGTTAAAGTTAGCACAACCTAAAGAGAGAGATGGGTATGTGTTGTAAAACACCAATAGAATTTCGTTATTTACACTTCTCATCTCCGCTTAGCTTTAATGAAAACGGTTGAACTGAGAGGACAAGAGATGTCTTGTAATAGGGATGTTTATTGACTAAAAAAAATATGATTCTAATTAGTTCGTCTGTTAGATTATCGAAAAATATTGGATACTTATTTTTTGTTTTATCAAATCAATAAAAATTTACGAAGATAAAACGCGTTAAAGATTTGAGTGGGAGGTCGTGACGTCACTGCTCGCTAAGAAATGTCATACTAATGCCTTAGAATATGACGTCACATGAGTTTTCAAAGCACTGTATCGTCTTCATTGTTTGTTTACGTGAAAATAGAAAAAATATGTTTCCATTTTGGAAATCTATCTGACGAACTAATTAGATTTTTTGTTAACATCCGTATTGTTTAGGCCAGCAGAGGCAAGATGAGTAGAAAGCGGCGTTGCCGTGTCCGGTGTGTTGTGAACGTTAGCTGTATGCGGCGTGCGGTGGATACACCCTAGTTCTAACGCATCTCCTCTCCCCTTTACACCTCTTCGCATAGCTTAATATGTGGATGCTCCTTAGCTCTAACGCCCCTCCCCTCCTCATCTTTCTCCACTTCGCTCATCTCGGCTTGTCTCCGCTTTGGAGGCGTCTGAGAAACGTTTGATATTAATAAAAATCCGACACAAACAGGGAAGTAATATTTTTATTATAATTTCACGGAAGATCATTTATAGACGGTATAAGGACAAACTCGTTTGTTCAATCAGCCAACTTTGACAAGATCCATGCAATTTCCCTTGCAATAGTCACAGTCCACTAATGAAGCTATTAACAGCTATGAGATAGGGGAAAAAAACCCATCATCATTAAAATTTATTAGATTCCATTCAATTGCGGGTTATAGCTAAAAACTTTTGTTGCAAAAAAACTCCATTATATTTTTTCCTATCACTTTGATTACCTTTGGAAAACCAGGAAGTGTCTATTTATTTATTTATTTATTAAGGCATACCAACGAAATATTTACAATGATAGTCACAATTAATCGTAAGTCAGTAAGTTCTGTTCTGTGTAAATAAATCAATTATAGGCATGCACAACATTCACAATAAAAGGTGAGAACTAAATCTAACATAAACGGTTATTTAAAAACTACATAATTAATACATTTTAAAATCGATAAAAAAATAAACAACTTAATAGATTGAACCAAAAGGATGATGTCATAAAAGATGAACAAAACATAGAAAAAAATTAAATTAAAACAATCATCGTACAAGCAGATAAATCAAATAGGTAATTCTAAAATTAATTGTGATTAAATTAAGAATTAAAAATAAAATTGAAAATAGATTGAACAGCAATAATAGCAATAATAATTTAAAACAAACTTCAACAGAATAAAATAATAATATCATAATTATCAACATAGAATAATTATTAACAGTAGTAGTAGGCAGCTGATTACTGGTCAATTTTCATGATTTTTGTTTTAAATGTTGGTAGACTGTCGAAGAATACGTCCAGAGTACGGTCAACCGAACAGCTACTGTTGTAGAAAGTCAACATTCTATTCAGGGGTGCATGCTGGCCTAGGTTTGTGCGACATGATTTAAAGGCAAACGTCCTAGTAGTGCGCTTGGACCGAAGATGATAATGACGAGGTACTTCCAGGCTCACATTGTTAAGAAGATCTGGGGTTGATGTAATTCCGTTAACAATTTTATAAAATGTGGTGAGATCGTTCAAAATCCTTCGTTGCTTCAAGGAGTCTAACTTGAAATAACTTAGCCGTTCTGCGTAATCGGCTCTATGCGGACACTTGTGGTCTTTAAACCGCAAGGACCTCGTCACTCTCTTTTGAACCCGCTCAATTCGGTCAATATGTACATTATACATCGGACTCCAGACGGACGATGCATATTCTACGATACTACGCACTAAAGTGTTATAGAGCATTTTCAATGCCAAGGTTCCTTTGAATTCCCTGGCAATTCTGCTAATAAACCCAACCATCCTCATGGATTTCTTGATGATGCCATTGATGTGTGTGGTAAATGAGAGATCGCTGCTAAGCACTACACCTAGATCTCTAATGTTTTCGACTTGTTGCAGTGATGTGCCGTTTAGGGAGTAAGTCGATGGTACAGGGTGTTTTTTTCGCGTAAATGTTATGTGATTACATTTGCTGGCGTTAAGAACCATCCCATTCACCACACACCAGTTCCGTATTGAGTCCAGATCGGATTGGAGCAGAGCAATATCTTCCTGACTTTTTATCTGACGATAGATTTTAAGATCATCGGCAAATAAGGAACAGTGGCTGTGTTTGATACAATTTATTATGTCATTAATGAAAATAATAAAAAGTCTTTTGGCTGAAATGATGATGATGATGAAAAAAAAAATGACCTCAGCTGCCGACTACTAGACCAACAATACAACGCAATATTTCACAAAAATAAAGTAACATCGCTACAGAATGAAAAGAACCTACCTGTTTGTCATTGACCTACTTTTTACCCGACTACGGCAAAGCCAAAGGAGGGTTATGATTTTGACTGGCTATGTATGTATGTATGTATGTATGTTTGTATGTATGTATGTATGTATGTGTGTATCTTCATCTGTTCCCTCATAGCTTCTAATCTACTTATCGGAAGTCGACATATGAGGTATCGTTAGAACCGTCTTAATTTTCCGCTGAACATAGGCTACGTGATTTGTCACAAAAAACGATTTGGCGCCCTCTAGCGGACAAAAAGTAAGGCTTAAAAAATAAAAATGGAGATAAATACGCCGTGTTTGGTATCATTTGAAAGGGCCTCACTTGTACATTTCCAAAATATTGCTCAAATTTAAAATCACGCCCTCTAGTGGACAAAAAGTCAAGAGTAAAAAAAAAATTTAACACCAAAATTGTTTAAATAAAAAAAGTAAAAAACTAAAACCCGACTACGACAAAAAAACGACGCTGAAAAAGTATGAAACAAGATTTTCAGGATAGAACAAAAAGAAAAGTCGTAGTCACACGTTATAGGTAGGTACCAACCTAAACACTTTAATACCGTGTGACTACGGCTTTTCTTTTTGTTCTATCCTGAAAATCTTGTTTCATACTTTTTCAGCGTCGTTTTTTTGTCGTAGTCGGGTTTTAGTTTTTTACTTTTTAAGAAGATTAATTATTGCTGCCACGCGTAGATTTTATGATTTTCTCGTCTCACGAAATTGTGATACTTATTATTTTGTTAATTCCATGTGAAGTGAAAGTAATTGAAAATTGTTTTTTGTTTGTTTGTTAGGACTTATGAGATATGACATGTGCAGATGAAGCGTAGGAAGATGGCAGGATTTGTTGTTGATTAAATTAAGTTTCGTGAAAGTTAGAAGGTATTATTATTTTCTTGTTAAGATAAAACCTGGAATAATTTTCTAGAACGTTACGTTCGCTGTGATTTTGAATTGACTCTGAGATAACTTCTATGAAAAAAAAACTTTATTGTAAACTACGTAAGCAAAGGTGGTGGTGATAGGGGCCGGAAGGTTCTGGAGTGGCGACCGCGAACCGGAAGACGTTGCGTTGGAAGGCCTCCCAGTAGGTGGACCGATGACCTGGTGAAGGTTGCGGGGATCCGCTGGATGCGAGACGCACGGGTCCGGTCAATGTGGCGACACTTAGGGGAGGCCTATGTCCAGCAGTGGACGTCTTTCGGCTGAAATGATGATGATGATGTAAGCAAAATGTACTGATGAAATAGTTTAATACCTATGAATGTATGAACGTCTAGAAGTAAAGAAGACAAAAAATAACATATAATAGACAGATTTTGTGAAAGACGATGAGGCGATAAAAGGGGTTTTATTTAGATACGGCATGGTTGGTGCAGTGGTTGAGGGATTGGCTGCTTCACTGCGTGGCTTGAGTTCGATACCCGCACGGAAAAAATATCTGTTTATACATGTATTAGTTGTGCCGTGTGTGCCTGTTTGTGCATGTTGAATGTTTGTGAACGCAGCCAGGATATAAATGAAATCCTAAGAGAGAGGCAACGTGAAATAAGATTTTTGTATTATGTAAGCTTTTCAAGCACGTCAAAACTTTGTAATTTATTCAGATACTGTAATTAGTTCACCGATAATTAGCTATAAGTAAGTTAAACAATGATAAAATCACAACAAAAAATTCTTTGCAACAGCCAATAAATACAGAAAATAAAAAGTACAATTCTAACAACGTACACCGTATCCACAAAGTGCGCATGTCCGCACTTGTCTATAGAGCATTTTCAGTGCACAACCTTATTGTTGGTAGTACAATGGTCGTAGTATCGGTCGCTTCACAATGCGCTTTTGTTCGGTATGTAGGCGATAGACTAGATAGTGTTACATTCAATGCTTGTTCGATGGAAAAATGAAGTAGTTATGTCTTTTTGTTTTCTTGGTGTTGAAATGGGGGTGATTTCAATGTTTTTTTCATAAGCTCTGTAATCCCAAGGACTGTACCTTTTAGTACACCCCATAGATATAATAAACAAGATACACCCACATTTCACCGCATATGTTTAATGCCTGTAGCACACCTGCGTTGCGAAACAACAATTGCGAAACCGCTGCGCGAGTTTCGCTGTACAACAGTATTACGGTCAACGGGCGGAGATGTAGACGGCTCAAGAGCAAATGAGCGAAATCGTGTTCTTCTTCTTAGCGTGTCGATGACAAATTTTAGTTAAATTGTTTTGGCCCAATATTCAGCTATGCGAACTCCACTCGCTGATGCAGTCATAAGGTCGTCAAGTGTACAGGTGTCAGGACATGCAGCGCAAGATGGAAGGTGGGACATTATCTGAGGAGATACGCCGCATACACACTTGAGGTCTGAGCCGTCAATGAACCCCCATCTGAAGAGATTGAGAAATCGTGTTAGAAAGAGACATCATCATAGTCAGTTATGTACGTTAGAGCAGGGAATCTCGCTCCTGTTTCGCCGCCAAAGAACTTACAACTCACAGCGAAACTATCGCAGTTTCGCCCTTTGAGTTCGCAGCGGAGGTGTGCTACAGGCATAAGGCCCTTAAATTAAATAAAGAGCGAGCCTGTTGCCAACCACCATGCACAAATCCAGACACCGTGGCTGCTACTGAGAAATTCTTGGTGGAAAAACTGAATGACTCTTTTCACAACCTGGACCGTCGTGTTTGCAGCTAGAAGACCAACGAAGCAGGCCATTCTACCTATTTAATTTCACCTAAACCTTTTAACAGCCACGTCAATGTTGAATAGTCAGAAGTTATGTGCATGGTTTGAGTTGATTGTTTCCAATAGAGTTGAACCGGCAGTAAATTTTACTCAATACTCAATACATTTATTGCTTCCACAAGTTTACTTAGATGGTAGGTTTTACAAAGTTATGATCATTGTGGACCCTGTCGGGCACTGCAATAGTAGGAGAGAGGAAGAGGGCTTTTATTTGACTATACCTATATTAGAATTATCCTAAATGTATTATTGCAAACTAATTATCGATTAAAATATTTGTTTATCTAATTTAAAATGTATCATTAAAATATTCATTGAGATTATAATAGCATTTAATTAATAGAAATTGGTTTAATTTATTTATGAATGTATTATTCTTTTCTGTCTTTAATTTTATCAGGTAACTAGCTTTTGCCAGCGGCTTCGCCCGCGTGAAAATGACGATTTTCCATACAAACTTTCATCCCCTATTTAACTCCCTTAGGGTTTGAATTTCGAAAAATCCTTTTTTTTTTTTTTTTTTTTTTTTTTTCAAAATTTCAGCTTTCTAGGTCCAAGGGTTTGGGCTGGGCGGTGATGAGTCAGTCAGTCAGTCAATCAGTCAGTCAGTCAGGACTTCTCTTTTTATTTATATAGATTTATTAAATATTATTTTGATTGACATCACAAGGGCACTCGTTGAGTGCATTTTTAGTTTAGAGCCTGGTATGTTTAACCTATTTTTATGGCGCAGTGTACGACTGTATGTCCTCCCTTGTCGTGTACAGGTGTGGGTAGTTTCGCACGAATTTACATAACTCCAAAATGTATAGGCAGGGGAGGGTCAGTATTTTTTGATCTTGAAAAATTTAGAATTTTAGAATGCAGTATGCATGCTACACAAGATGTGAATGGGCCTTTGACGAAGCCGTCAACAAAGCATTCTGTAAATCAAACTAAATTGCTTTACGTCAAGTTCTATATTGCTAGAAAACGATTATCAGCCTCTTCAGTCAGTTTTTTTTTGGAGCAAAATCGCGTTTTACGGTAGGTAATTGGTCAATGTAACACACTGAAAACATTGAGCTGATGGATGTAATGAACAGTAATGGTGTGGAGGTATTTAAAGTAAAGATGCAATGTAGCATCAAAAACTTTAATTTCAAAATACTTATGAAAAATGGACATTGGCCCTGAATATCTCCGTATCTAGAAGGTTCCCAGGCATACTCTAGATAAAAAAAAAATCGCAATAACGGAGAGAACAAATACCTTCCGGTTTCGTTAAGGGTATTTTTAATACATCTATGGCCAGTTTACTATTCAATGCATTCATTAGCACAATATTTCGAGTGCCTTACATATTAAATTTTACCATAAACTAGCGGACGTCACGCGGTTTCACCCGCTTAGTTCCCGTTCCCGTGTATAGTACCCGGGTATAGTGAGATAGAGGTAAAAATTTTCAAATCGGTACAGGTAATTTTCAAGAGTATTCGTTACCTAAAAAAATACATAAAAATAAATGAACGGTTTCGTGAAAAGTCCGTTTAAACCTTATATTTTCCTCGCATTTTGCTTTTCGAACTTAGTAACAAATCATCGAAATATTCTACGAAATTGATAATTACAAATTCTCTTAGAATCAAAAATTGGCCTTCAAACTAGAACCTCGATACTAAACTAAGATATTAGTTTGGCTAAAATTTATGCTAAACAATTAGGAACAGTTAAATTAAACGTAATTATCCCTATTAGCGCAGCATCGCAATCTCTTTGAAACTGCTACACTGTTTTGACTTTTCACAGAATTTAATTAAAGTGCTTGTAATAATTTTGAGTATTGGTCTAGAGTGATAGCCTTAAGCGGAGGCTGAGGCGGTCACAATTCTATCAAATATGTGAATTTTATTTCTCTATGTGTGGTTGAAAATGTACCACAAATCTGAGAATAAGAGAAAATTTCGTCTTGAAGAGCGTCATGTCATCTACCTAGCATTTTCCCAACTATGTTAAGGTTGACCTCCAACCTTACTGGAAGCAGATGATACCAGTATTTTAACTGCAGCGACTGCCCATCTGACCATCAGACCTAAGAATCACACACACATCAGAATTACAGCCGGGATCAACGGCTTAACGTACTTTCTTTCTTTACGGAGGAAACTCGATATTTAATGGATGGTCACCCATTCACGGACCATCTTTGCTAGGTTAAGCAGAAGACAGTCTCCTAGACTGAACAGCGAGATGCCAGTTCGGAAAAAAAAATTCACGGATCATCCCAAGCAAGTGAGTTATTGTTTAGCCACCTGCTCCTTAATTACTGACAACTTCGCTGGTATAGTGGTCGCAAACGCGTCTACTAAACATGAAGTTTTGGGTGCGAATCCCGACGTCGGGAAAATTGTTATTGGGTTTTTTCATTTCGAATTTCTAAATCGCAACCGGAAGTCTAGATTTGTGCCCGGTTGATGGTAATAGGCTCGCCCTCTATTACATGGGACTTTCACATAACTGGCGAAATGAGGGGGTACACCTTTGCCTAAACTCTTCCGGGATTACAGTCGTGGTGGTATGTGAGCTACTTATTATTCGGCAAGAGTTAAGTCGCAGCCGCTGACTTGTTTCTTTACTCTAGTCATAGCCTTACTGTTCCTTTGTTTCGGGTCTATGTGAAATTATTATTTAGAGTAAGATTCTTGTTTGCTTAACGTTCGCCTATTACGTGAACGTTCTAATAGATGCCTTAGGACTTTGAATTCCTAGAGATATTTGATTAGTTTAGTCTGGTTGGCAAATTATTTGATATGCGGGTTTTGTTTGGTTATTGAGTTATTCGATAGTTTTACCTATTTACTTAGTATAGTCGACCAAGAAATTGGTTTACCACTTTTGATGACATCTCCCAGTAACATAATTATTCGCTAAGGATGACAGATTGACAGATTCTGACGTGAAAATAGCACTTGATGTTTTGTACGTGCAAATGATATTCAACCTTAGAGTGGTAAACCAATTTCTTGGTCGACTATACCTACATGTTATTAATAGGAACTACTACGAGTTCTACTCAGAACATTTGTCTGGTAACAAGGCTTTTTCTTAAGACAGAAGTACCGTTACGACGCCTTTGATGACATATTATATTTACCCAAAAGTCACATACTTACTTTTTAGAGGATGGTTAATCGGCCAATATACTAATTCAATTCAATTCTATATTGGACATAACCTTTTGAGCGCCACAGTCACGTATAGACGACAAGCCGAACAAGCAAAATCTCTGGGGGCGAACCAATTTCCATCAAACAGACACAAACAAATCCGGACTATATGGCTGTTTTGCCAGACTTGAAATCGAACCCAGAATTTCATACATATAGCAGTCGCGCTTATGATTTCTATACTAACGAGGCAGTGACTAAAACTGAACTAAAACATAACTGAATTGAACTTAAACAAAAATTCACGCCCATTCTATTCGAATAGCCAGAAACTATAGACCACCTTAGTATGGGTCTTTCGTCGTTTCGCACCACGAGCGGTTCGGACCGCGGTGTGAATCGCAGAAGAGCTCTTAAGAATAGGCTGTTTCGGACCGCGGTGTGAATCGACCATAGAAGAATTTGAATGGATTTATTCGAACCGCGAATGAAACAAAAAATTTTCTCAGTAATAATGCCTTTACGCATTATTACTGAGAAAACTTTTTGTTCACAAAAACAGCACAAAATAAAACAGCGATATAAGTTCTACGATATAAGGGTGTTACAAATATCACCCCACGTATCAGATTCCAAGTGAAGCCAGGCCCTTAACGGGTGAAAGTGACGCTAGTTTTTACACAGTCTAGCCTAGGCTTAATAGGGTAGTTGACTAAAAAATCTAATTAGTCCGTCAGATAGATTTCCAAAAAATATTGGACACGTATTTTTTATTTTTTCACGTAAACAATAAATGAAGACGATACAGTGCTTCGAAAAGTCGCCCGACGTCATCGTTTGAAACAGAAAGTGACATCACCAGCCCCCACCCAGGATCTTTGACACGATTTTTCTTCGTTTTTTTTTATTAGTTTGAGAAAACACAGACCAGAAACTGTAGACCACCTTAGTACCTATCTATACCTCACCTTACCTGCCACTACCATACACCAACTAATGCTGCACTAATTCTTGGCTCACATCCACGTATCAAGTTGCAAGCGAAGCCAGGCCCTTAACGGGTGAAAGTGACGCTAGTATTTGCACAGTCTAGCCTAGGCTTAATTGGATCGCGTAAGGGTAGTAATACACGAGGTCCTTGGAGGCTTGCATCGAGCTCGATATTGCGTGGTTTGTAGGGTTGCTTTGTTTTGTGATCATTTGTTAGTATAGTGACTCTCTTTTTTGTACGATTCTGTGGAAAAAAAGATAGTTTAATAGTGAAATTGTTCAAGAGAGAAATTAGTAAGGTTCTTCAGATAGGACAGGTGCGTAGTACTTGTAACCGGCGTACGTGTATGACCAGATGTATGAATGTGGACGAGGCAAAAGGAGTATGTCAGGATCGTAGCAGGTGGCGTTCTGTAGTTTCTGCCTACTCCATGGAAAAAGGGCGTGAGTTTATGTATGTATTGTAATAACTGCCGCTGGGGTCTTTCTATAGGTTAAGCCGTGCTTGCGTGTCCGTGGTTGGGTGACCACCCATTTCATTACAAGTTTCCTTCGTGCCTTGAACAGCTCGTTAAGCCGTTGGTCTCGTCTGCCATATGTAGAGCTTTGGCAGTCTTTACAGGTAGTCAGAGGCCTGATGAAAGTCTGAAAACCGTCTTACCAAGTGATATCTTATTACCCAGTACTAGTTAACTGGGTTGTGGAGGTCAGATAGGCAGACTCTCAATGTAAAATACTGGTATTCAAGTATTCAGCTTCATCGGGTTAAACTGGAAGCCGACTTTTGCTCATAGTAAAAGCCCTATAATGAAACCTGTAAGTCAAGAAAACAAAGAAATAACAGTAATATTAGACCAATTTCAAAATCGGTAAACCAGCCAAGTATAACAGCATTTCCTCATTAAAAATTTCTATCTTACACGTATAGCGTTCTAGCATTAGATTTTTTAATCCACGTTGCAGTACCTACACCTAATGAACTTTTATAGCGCCGTCAACCCTGCTCTAGCGAGTCTCACACGGGGCATTAATTTGCATTATACTCCCGCGGTGCATCCCTATAAAATGTAGTAATGGACAAGCTTATACGCCATAAAGTGCTATTTCGCATGAGCTCGGAATCAGCCGCGCCGTTCTGTTTGATGAGCCGATTAGATTCGAACGCAAGCGATTCTCGTCTTTATCACTTTCTGCGAGTTTATTGGAAGTGATTCGGGAATTGGGATCGTTCGTTCTGTATTTTGGGAATGTCGTGCATATAGAATGCGTGATAGGAATAACTTGTGTAGTAATATTTGATTTGGAGTCGAAAATGTTATAATTCCGGTTCTATTCCTGCATTTTTAACACTGTGATGGCAACTAGCTCAATAGTACTTTGTAATACAAGGGCCTAAAATGACCCATTATACGAGGTAGATTTACTACCGAGCTTTAGCGAGGTAGTAAATAGGAACCGAGTTCTAATGGGATTTTAGCGCCGTGTGTTACACTGTACTTTTCACTACGATTGCGAGAAAATAAAATAACCATGTTCAATATGAGTTTATTTTATAAAAAAATAAATTCAATTTAATAATACAATTCCAAAAATTTCGCGCTAATGCCTTTTTTTATTTCTTCTGTAGCCAATGCAACACACACATTCTACCAAAGAGTTCGGCATTCAGCGCGTTTAGTTTCATTTTTAAAAATAAAACATTTTTTTACTTGAAACTAAATCACGCACCAGCTGGCTGAACAAATTGTCGTACGAGATTTACTTTTAGCCCTAGGGCAATATATGCAATTTTAGGCCCGCTCTGGTATGCTAGTATGACGTTCTTTTTGAGCAAGAGGAGTGAAAATTATTTTTATTTCTGTCGTTTCAAACCACGCTTTTACGCGTTAGTAATAAAGTATATTTTATTACTACCTAGACCTAACAACCTCAAAGGTCACAATCTCTTTAAAAGCCCAGACACAATTTTGGTTAAGTTTAATGAGGTTTTTTGTTGGTATCTAATGTAGTCTAATGAAGAACGCACTATACAGTTTTAAATCACTATGTCTAGTCAGTGCATAAACATAAAATCATCACGCCTGTAATCCCCGAAGGATTATGTAGAGGTGAACTCACCCACATTTCACCAGTAATGTTTAACTGCAATAGTTTATTAACTCCACTCAGAAATTAAGAGGAAACGCGAGTGGTCTTTTCTCCATACAAACGCTCTCGCCTGTTTTCTTTTTGGTTAATGACCCTAGAGCAATGGTTTTTTACAGAATAATAAATATTAACTATTTCTATGCCCCTATGTTTTCCTTTTTGGTGATAAATTATTTTTATAAGCACTAGAACCCTCAAAAATGCTCAAAATTGCTTGTTTAGATCGCTGTTAACAGAGTCCTAGTGTACAAATTTGACAACTATTAACGAAAAAAGAAAAACATAGCGGCGTAGTATATAACCTCCTTATTCATTGTCTAAAATATCTTTTAAATTGGTTCAATATTGGAGGAGGAAATAGGCGAGAGCCAAACCTCGAATTCTAACTTTTTTCTACAGTTGTCCTTATCGCACGAATTTGAGTACAGGAGGACGGAGAGAGACAGCGATAGTAAAAAAAGACAGCACTCGCATTTCCTCTTAAGGAGCTCGAAGAGTTGACGAAAAACAAAACAAAAATGCTTTTCTTTTTAGTCCTTTATCTTTTCTTCTTGTACTAAGTGTAATTGAAATATTAGACACTAGCTCATGTCCACGGTTTTGCCTGCGTGGAGATTGGTAGTTGTCCTAAGGATCGTAATGCTGGGATAAAAATTATACAATAGGATATGATCTAGGTTAGAAACCTATCTGTGTACAAAATTTCTCCTAAATCCGCTCTATCAAATGGATATTCATCACCATAAACTTTCGCAGTTTTAGCTACTCATTAGATATACTATTTTCTCAAAGTTCGCTGGAATTTTACCAATTGTCTAGTTTGATTCGCTGAAAAGTTAATACTAAGTGAGTAAGTACCTTCTTAATAATTTTATCCGCTTAAAATAGTTACAATTAATTACGAAGTCACTGGCTAATTGCTAAGGTTCAGGGTCCTGTAGAAAATATTTTCCTGTCTCATACTTTTATCGGGTTAAGCATTGTTACTAGTGAAATATCATGAGCAAAGATTTTAGTAGGAATGACAAAATGTGGATGGGTATAAAAGTAGAGGAAGATCAAAGAAACGAATGACGGACTGTGATAAGGATGATGACGGTAAGAAAGGAGGTGTATGATGCATCATCTTATCAGAAACCTCATTTCTTGCTATTCCAAGTAAGTAATAAGTAAGTGAGTAGTCTTCTATTTTATTACTTTATCTGAACACTACTAATAAAATGCGAAAATTCTGCTTGACATTGGAGTGGTAGGGATTTTATTTCACAAAATACCAGGAGTCCAGAAAATTATGAAGAAGTATTCACAATATTGTTCATCATTGCTTCCCGCATGACAATCTAAATGTACAAAAATACATATCGATTACATCATACAGTATACATTTGTTTATCCTATTAACAATATACAATACCTCCTTCATGATTTTGACCTCCTTGTACTTTTCTGAGACTTTACTTACTATCCTTGTTTCTTATCTCCAACTTGTACTGCCAATTTTGATATCGGGATTTTATTGCCCAACTAGCTTGTGCCAGCCGCTTCGCCCGCTACAACTCGAAAATTATCCCACGGGAAGATTAAATCGGGATAAAAACTATCCTATGTGTTAATCCAGGTTATAAACTATCTGTGTACCAATTTATCCAAATCTGTTTTGCGTGAAACAGTAGCAAACATCTATCCATTCATCCATCATACATGCTTACAAACTTTCGCATTTAAAATATTAAGTAGGATCTGTAATTTAAATTGATTATTTGGGTCTTGTATAATATCCCAATTTATGACCAGAATGCATCCTATCATCTCGTAGAGGAACGAAACGTAACCCCTAAACAGCTCTAAACCAACATAGTAGAAACTACATACAATAACTGTCAGTAACAAGCAGTGTTCCGCGCATACGCTCATACTCATAGTAATTCAGAACGCCTCAGGTCGGTTGCAGAAAGGAAAGTTTTACGTTACCGTATAACAACTGACATGCTAACATTATCAAGCGGGTTGTAGAACTAGAGATTATGGAAGGTGCTAAATATTCGGCGGCTACTACCATCACTAAAGTTGCTAACTTTAACTTATCGTCAATATTGTTCAAATTGATTAACCCGTCGAACGTACGCTTCCCAATTGTTATTCGCTAAATCAAACGGTTCTATTCGTCCAATTGGCATGTTTAACAAAATGTTCACACGCGTAGGGTATCGGTAACAAAATCGCTCGTCGCAAGTGTCAGATACGGGACACGTCAATGACACAAGGCTACTCAACGCAGACTGGTTTATTGGCTCATTACTTAAATCTATCCACGTATATAACATACACAAGAAGCTGATGTTCAAAACTTTCGAAACGGTGAGCGAAAGATCAAGCCATAAAATGTGTGTCAAAAGTTAGTAATAACCGGGTACAAATTTGCACCCGGTTATTACTGAAAATAAACTAAAAACTCTGTAACAATTTACCCAATAAAAAAATTAAGTTCAAAAATCTAAAACCCGACTACTAACAAAATCGCGGTCTTAAAAGTAGAAAACAAGAAAATAATTCTTGTTTGATATTGTTCGTAGTCGCATGCCACTGATACCTGATGCTCCTTCATGGCGTTCTCATTGATACAAAGTCAGCTGTTAATTGCCATTAGCTAGGTGGCATGCGACTACGAAGAATATCAGACAAGAATTATTTTCTTGTTTTCTACTTTTAAGACCGCGATTTTGTTAGTAGTCGGGTTTTAGATTTTTGAACTTAATTTTTTTATTTGAATTTTATTTTTGTGTGTACTTAAACTATAATATAATACATATTTGTAATGTGCTCGCCAAGACCTTTCATTTGATATCAAACTTGCTATGATTATCTCAATTTAATACTTTTTGAAGTAAGTTTTTGACATATAATTATATTCGGTCATAAAAATAGTTTATAAAATTTATATAGCCTATGTCACCTGGGCTATTCTTACGAATTTATTGACACCCAATTTATTAAAATCCGTTCAGTAGTTTAGGCGCTACGGTGGAACATACATACATACATACCTACATACATAGACTGCCAAAATCATTACCCTTCCTTTTGGCTTCGCCGTAGTCGGGTAAAAACGGAATCGACCCCATGAACAACGAGTTTCGAGTGAGTGAGTCGTGGTAGAGGCAAAGAAAAAGAACTGAAATAATTGGGATCAGAAGATATTATTAATACCAACAAAAGAAGTGTTTTGGCGTATATACCCAGAATTTTGTAAGTCCCTTTACATAATTATAGAGATTCCCTTTCTCAGACCAATAAGATCCTTTCCTTTGTAGGCAATTATACCAGATAGCCCATAGGGTGAACTTCAGTGAACATTTTTCTGTTTCAATAGAAGATACCTATAAGAAAATCTTCTTTATTATATTCGATCGAAGTTTACATCAATCTCGTTGTAAAAATAATATGCTGTCACTACGATTGATTGATAACGGAGCCAATCGCGTTCTAAATACCCAGATTCAATCAAGTCAGCCCATGACAGTCAAATTAATGATGAACATACTTAATTCCAAGCTGCGCCACAACACCATGTTAACACGCCAATTATAAATGACACTTATGTACAATTTTCTTACTCCTTCCAGCAATACTACATCAGACCCCACCCATTAAATCGGGCTAAGTAAAATTTACAGCCGCTATGTGAAGGAGCGTTACATGTATAATCCATTCTTTGCGTGAAAGGAGTTTTATTGTTGCCGTCGCTAGAGGACGCTCTGTACTTTGAAGTGTGTCTTAACTGGCACAGTTACTGTAATTTTGAGGGTGTTAAGGTTTATGTAAGGGTGATTGAAGGACTAAGTCATAGAGAAGTTTCTTTACCCGACGACAGTGAAGCCCAAAAGAAGGATTATTTTGTCAGCTTCATAACTGAAATTTTTATACGTCTTAAACTTTAAGGACCAGCACCAACTCGAGATGAAAACAATTTTTTTAAGAAGTAGTTTCTTAAAAAATATTGTAACTCACACTTAATCCTAGCAGCATCTTGGCTGATCAGGCAACAAAGTTTCTAGATTATCATCTTCTTACATAAGTCCCATGTTACTTAGCGTCGGTGCAACCCGTTTTTTCTTCCAATTTTCTCTAACAACTGTCTCGTTGTCATTTACTCCATTTTCTTTCATAACATTCCTCATACAATCCAATTATAATTTCCTTGATTTAAAGATTCTTAAAGGGTCATAATTATCCCCACCGGAGTGTTCCCACGTTGCCGTCGTGGTGGGGCTTACGTGTCTCAATGACCCTTGGGGCTCTGCCGGTAGATATACAAGTCCAAGGCGAGAGACCAGACAAAGAGGGACACGCGGGGGGCGCGCCGCCCGGAGACGTGAACAGTGTTCGGGTCCTCGGGCGGCGCGCCTGTCACAGGAGGAAACCTTACTCGCTGCTCTCTGGTTCGCGTCTGCTCATCAGACGTGACTGTGAGAGCAGTGAGTAGGCGGAGGGAGACACGATGGGTGGAGATAGGAACATGCTCTCGTAGCGGCGATCGGCGGCGGCGACCTCTCGCGTCCATCCCTGGTGCAAGCCATGGTCCGGGGCGAGGAGGAAGGGGACGCCATCGCCTCCTTCTGCGAAGCAGTGATGCTAGCGAAGGAGGTGGCGGAACGAGAGAGGGAGAGAACCTCTCAACGTCCCAGCCACCGCGGAAGGCGCGGAAGGCGCTCCGGGCTTCGGGGGCCACGTGATGGCTTCCGGCCACCGTAGACGCGGGCCTGTGGACGGTGAGTAATGGGCTAGCTCGCCGTCCGGCCGTCGTCATGACGGCAACAGACCGTGTCGGTGGCGCGTTCGTGTTCTACGCGCGCCTCAAAAAGATGTCAGCAAGGAGGGGCCCGCAAGGGCCGACTCCCGTCGGGGCCGCGGATGTTTGTACTAGATAACGTGGCCTCGGCGCAAGGGCAAAGAAGGAACATGGGTTCGGTTTTTAGTCAGTAGAAGTCTGACACTCCCCTTCGCTCTGCCCAAGAGCGGGGGGGGGGTCATTTGATGATTTTCCACCCACCGAAAAAAAAAAAAAGGGTCATAATTATCTCAGTTAATAATCTCACTGTCAGTCAAATAGGATTTTAAGCTATTGCATAGCTTCTATCGCGGGCCTTGAGGGTGGAGAGCGAATCCAGAAATTCCCTAACGAAAATATTCAAGATTCAGTATTCAACCAGGTTGCTATGGTTACGGAAAAAAAAAAAAAAAAAAAAAGGTTGTCAAATTAAATAATTAATTATTTGCTGTTGATTAAAAATGCTATGCAATAGCTTTACCGCGGCAGACTCCGAGTGCCACATTTAGTTTTTGTTTTTAAAGATTTTTTCGACACGTAAATCACCGAAAATAATAAAGTTCTGACATTTAGGTCTTCCCAATACCATAAAAATATTCTCTCACTAAACCTGCCAACTTTTCTTCGTTAATTTGTCCAAATCCCACAATTCTTCCATCTCAAGCCCTATTAAACGAAACTTTTAAGAAACATAATCCCAGAATCCTTTCATCGGGAACAACAAACAATCAAAATAATAAGTGAAAATTCTATAACAAATGATTGTAGTAGATAAGTACCGGAGCCCTTATAATTAATGAACTGGCAATCCTTTCCACATCGGACTTAATGAAGTTGGAAAGGGACACACGGGCATGAATTGAATCCAGCTGATTGGATTAAGGTTTGTCGAAATCATCCAGTTAGTCAGTCAGACCTAACTAAATCTGTTGTTCTGTTGTCAGAAAATTTTTGGTACACACATAACAGCATCTGACAACGGTGACAAATCGAATAAATCAGATTAATGAGGATTTATTTCTATCAATATGTCAATTGATAAATAGGGTATCTGCGATTGTTATCCAGTTTTTAGGAGTCTAACTCTGGTATTTTAAATCGTCTCAAGTCGGACTTTACGCGCCATAATGGCAGCTACAGTTTATCTAAAGATAGACATGGACTCCCACTTTTCAACATGTGGAATGTCGTAATAAACCTTTTTAACATGAATTATACTGACATTTATGACATCTATAGCATTTATTTATTTATTAAAGTAGAAATCGACTAATAGCTTTGACAAGGTTGCCTGGTGTAGTATTATTACCTCCTACACCAGCCATCCCATAGTGTCATTCTTTGTATATGTTACCGGCCAAACCCGATTTATGACAAACTAGTTTCGCCTAGGCTAAACTAGTTTTTACTTTACGCGATAGTGTGGACCTGCTGACGGAAACGCTAACCCTAGACGGTCAACGTCAGGGGCATCCCGAGGTTTGGTTAGTTAGGTCCCTTTAAACCCTGCAGACAGAAATAGGAGCCCCGCACAGCGGGGCTCCGTTGTCCTGCCGACGGAAACGAAGAACTAGTTTGGCCTAGGCGAAACTAGTTTGTCCTGATATCGGGTTTGCCCGGTAACATTATAATAATTATACGGAAGAAGTACTTTTTCCGAAGATCCGCCAATTGCGACCAAGAAATTCTTGGATTCATATGGTGGGCTATGTGTCCTTCTTGTCATAATAACAACCAGTCGAAATAATTTCAATAGTGAAAATATTAATTGTTACTACTGCAGTGCGCTGCAATCCTTTTGACGATGCTCGTGGTTCTTCCCAACAGTATGTCCGAAGAAATAGATCCAGCCACTCCACCGGGATTGATTTACGCGGCCTTCTAATTATCAGCGGAGAGATTGAAAGTAATTCACTGAAACAACGTCTAGCAGGATAAGCGGTAACAGATTGGATGAAATTTATCCAATTCATCGATTTTGTTGTTTATTGATCATGGACTAAGGGTCGGAAGAAGCAATTTCTGCGCGGGTAAGTATTAAAAAAGTGTAATACCGGTTTTCACATAAATTAACCATCATCATTGTCATTATTTTTCCTTTATGCGATCCGGTCAGAGCAGCATGTCTTCTTCTTACTTTTCTATTAGTTGTCATCACATCAGACCCCTGTTTTCTTGTCATATCATCCTTTGCAAAGTTTATCCATCGTTTCTATGGTCTTCCTCTTCTCATATACCCCTTCACGTTAATACTCAATACATTACACTTACATTTACACGGCATGGAAATAAATGCTCCAAATACAATGGCCCACCTTCCATCTTACGCTGCATGCCCTGACTCCTAAGCTCTTGAAGATTATGACTGCATCAGCGTGCGGAGTTCGACGAAATCCGTTGGTAAGACTGAATGTTGGAACTTTGGGTCAATGACTATAAACGACTGTCAAAGTTCTACAAATGACAACCGAAACCAAAGCTGGGCTTTCCGAGGCTCGGAGGAAACTTGATGTGTCTAAACGATTGTTTGCATTGTTTGCTCTAAACGAGTTAAAATTTTAACAATTACATAATTATCCCCTTATATTTATAGTCCACTGTGTTAAGCCGACAGTCCACTGCTGAAATATTTTCCACTAGAAAATGAGACTCCAGTAGCTCGACAACGTTATGTCATTAGAGGAATACCTCGTCGGTTTAGTAGCCGCCGGCGCGACAGCTGCTGTGCATAAGGTTCTGGCCTCGATTCCCTGGTCAGGCCAAGAGTTATGGGCTGCGGGTTGTTTGCAAGAGATACCGCGGCCTCGGCACAAAAGGCCTAAAAAGGAACATGGGTGATTTTTAGACAGTAGAACTCTGACACTCCCTACCGCTCTGCCCAGAGTGGGAGTCATTAATTGATGATTTCCAACCCTCCAAAAAAGTTATTGAGGTTTTTATCAGGACTTTCTCAGTAACAGCCACGGAGTCTGGATTTCTGCCCGGTTAATAGCAATATTATCGCTCCCTATAACATTGAACTTGAACATAACTGCCAAAATATGGGTGTGCTTGGGTGTGCTAATGGGTAGGTACACCTCTGCCAAACCATTCAGGAATTAAAGAAGTGAAGTTATTTTTACCCGACTACGGCAAAGCCAAAGGAGGTTTATTATACAATTTGGCTTCTCCGTCCAATCCGTTGAGAACGAGTCCAGATCGTCACGCCAGCGTTTCTTGGGCCTGCCTCGGTTACTTCGGCCGTCTTCAGTCACGATTATGTTATGTTAACTCGACAAAAAACTCTAAATTAAATACTTCTAACTACCGAAAAGCTTTGCCAAGCTATTGCCATATATCTAGCTTGACTAACAGCTGACACATGTGTAATACAAGAACCTGACATGCAGATAGATCAATGTTAGTCTCGCTACGCATAACCTATTTAGCTTGTCAGTGACAATACTATAATTGCTTAACTAAATATTCTGGCGTCCGTATCAGCATATTGCGGAGTATGAGGTATGTAGGAAAAGCCAGAGCAAAAGGGAAATAAAAGCTTCTATTTGAACATATTATTATTATATAAGCATGATTTATTTACTAGGTTCAGAACATCAAAATAAGCACAGAATAAAAGCTACAGCATAACATTTACCAGTTTATTATTATATAAGTTCACAGTACTTACACAGGTATTTTAGAGCTCCTCGCACTTTCCAAGTTCAGAAAAGAATGTCCCGCTAAAATAGCGCCTTGGACCTTGCAATAGTCAATTGTCATTCCATTAACCGTTGGCGCCATTTTAGCATTTCAACAAATAAAAAATACTGTAAATATCCTAAAACTATTTATAAATGTATTTAAATAGCTAACATGCACCTATCATCATCATCATCATCATCATCATCATTTCAGCCGAAAGACGTCCACTGCTGGACATAGGCCTCCCCTAAGTGTCGCCACATTGACCGGTCCCGTGCGTCTCGCATCCAGCGGATCCCCGCAACCTTCACCAGGTCATCGGTCCACCTAGTGGGAGGCCTTCCAACGCAACGTCATCCGGTTCGCGGTCGCCACTCCAGAACTTTCCGGCCCCATCGGGCATCCGTTCTGCGAGCAATGTGCCCTGCCCACTGCCACTTAAGTTTGGCGATTCTTCGGGCTATGTCGGTAACTTTGGTTCTCATGCGGATGTCCTCATTTCTGATTCACCTATATGCGTTTGCAATAGAAATACAACCTGGTTTAGGCAAAGCAACCTGTCATCATCATCAGCCTGTAATGTTCCCACTGCAGGGACTCAGGCCTCCTCTCTAGGAGAGGGATGGGCTATAATCCACCACGCTTGCCCAGTGCGGATTGGTAATGTCTTCGAATTGTTAGTTCTAAGACATGCTGGTTTCCTCGCGATGTTTTCCTTCACCGTTTTGAGAGCAGTGGTGATGAAATAAATTACACAAAGTAATGCGCTTGACGGGGTACCGGTAAGCAACCTGTGCTCTATTCTAATTGTTAATAATTATATTCAATCATAATTTAAACGTGCTCGTTTTTTTTAATATTTGAAAGTTAGTACCTACCATTTTTTTTTGCTTCTTACATTACATAAATATTCGTTTGAAAAATCAATTTAAAAGAATACCATAAAGTTCTCAGAAACAGCCACGGAGTCTAGATTGGAACTGGTAGACGGCAACTGCAGGGTCACCCCATACCCTATATTATTATATACCCTGGTATTTAAAATAACAGACGAAATTTTAGTTTACTAATGAATACACTTCTACCTAACCCTTCGGGGATTACTGGCGTGATGTTACTTATTAAAGATTTTAAAAAAATAGTTCACTGGTATCTAAAACAAGGTCCAAGTTACCGGCCAGAGCTCAAGAGAAAGGAACCTCCTAACAATACGAGTCGTGTCCAGGAGTACCGCTTTCTGAATCAAGCCTTTGATTCTGCTGCCTAACGAGACCTTTCTCAGATATTGGTTGAGGCTATTGGCAATTAAACCATTGCCTGAAACGACTATAGGCACAATGGATCGCTGAGTTCACATCCCATATGTCGAAATATGTTGAGAGAGTAAAATTTACTCTCTCAAAATAAAAACCACACTATAGTAGTAATAAAAAAATATTATCATTTATTTAATTAGCAAACCAAGAATCTTGGCTTGACTCGCGACGTTTTCGACATATGGGATGTGAACTCAGCGATCCATTGTGCCTATAGTCGTTTCAGGCAATGGTTTAATTGCCAAATGTCAATTTAATTGACACTTGGAAATGTCAAACTTCCATACAATGTTGTTGTAAATATTATGGAAGTTTGACATTTCCAAGTGTCAATTTACTCTCTCAAAATAAAAACCACACCTTAGATAATATTATAAAATACCATACTAGATTATTATAAAATACCTATCATTAGGTATATCGTGATCCAAATTCTCTAAGCTTTACATTTGTGAAAAATTAAGAACTAAATTCATAATGAGTTTAAAATAAACTACTATTATAATCACATTGTAATGCTGTTAATTAATTTAAATAAAATTATGTTGATCTAACACACAAATCTAAAAACTAATTATTATGTTAGCGTCACAAAAAGGATCTTAGCTCCTACTTTATATTTAACTAGCTGATGCCCGCGGTTTCGCCCGTGTGGATACTGTAAAAACAATCCTTGATGCGGATTATTTATCATTCTAAAATTTCAGCTCGATCGGTGCAGAACTTTTTGAGTTTTTGAAGCGTACACAAACCAACATAACATTTTTATATAATTATATAGATATAGATAGAAGATTGATGTACAATGACCCTAGGAAAATTTCATTGAAATTCCGTTCAAAATGATTAAGTTCTTATTCACTAAACTATAAATACAAAATATTATTGGCTATCATAAATAAATTAACAACCTACAACCTAACGACAAGCCACAGTATAAATATGTACAGTAGTGTGACTCGGCCGTGTCCTTGAAATAAATGCCTACAGCCGCGCGGTACGTAAACATGCGTAAGGGCTGCCCGCCTCCAGTATTTTAATTACATGTGCTTATTTTGTGTTTCCATTTAGTTTTGTGATCGTAAATATACTTTTTAAAACAAATAAAATACTTTGTGAATTGAATAGAAAGTGTTAAATAAACATGCGTGTTGTTTTTTGATTGATAGATTTAATTAAAAAACCATGTTTTTTTTCGGGACATATAAAGAAATACTTATCCATTAAAAAGACACACATTATAAGCCTACCTACTAGTAAGTGAAATTATTTTATAGTCTTATCTTTCAAAGTTTCCAGGTAATTAAAAAAAAGTTATCTCTGGATACGTTATTAACGAATTCATAAAACCAAAAACAACACAAAAAATGTAAATTAAATGTACTTGTCTTATTTTTAGAGAAAACATCGCGCATTTATTGTTAAAAAACAACATACCGTCCGCTCGTCACTGCGGCACAGTCGCGACTGTCTGCATCCCAGGCGCATCCCTTAATCGAGGCGCGTAGGCATAGCTCGCGCTTCGTCCGTTTGTATGAAGTCGAACTACTGTATGATAATATTACCGTGGACAAGCTTTATTATTAATAAAACAACCACCGAATAATTAAAACATACGAATTTGCATAGTTATCAAAGTGGGTCTATGCCATTTTACATTTGCCCGTATCTAGGCCGCTGCCTTTCACTCACCTAGGGCATTTCCATAGGATACTTAATCAAAGTGACATATAATCCATCACCTTTAGGAGCCTTAAGAACTTCCCTTTTCAATTCATTATGCCGGTCCCAATGATAAAACGGTTGCAATTTTTCAAAGATATGACTATAAAAGCTTTAAATATCTATTCAATTTATTTTTTTTGTTGAAAAATTGCGTGGTACTCTGGGCAATGAGGTGGAAGCGTTTCACTGTATTACAAATCAATAATTTTAAGAGTCTTTTGGTCGCAAGTACGACTTCTGGTCCTGGGTTCGATTTAAGGATCGGACAAAGTTCTGACTGGCCTGTTGGTCTAGTGGTTAGTGACCCTAACTGCTATGCCGGAGGTCGTGGGTTCGATTCCCACCCAGGACAAATGTTTGTGTGATGAGCACGATCATTTGTTCTGTGTCTGGGTGTAATTTATCTATAATATGTATGTATTTAGAAATATATAAGTATGTTTATCAGTTGTCTAGTACCCATAACACAAGCTCTGCTTAGCTTGGGACTAGATGGCGTTGTGTGATAGTTGTGGAATATTATATTATATTATATTATTATAAAGTGTTATACAGTTTTTCCCATCAGGAATTTTTCAGTAGCAGCCACGAAGTCTAGATTTGTGACCGGTTGATGGCAATAGACTCGCCCCATATCACATGGGACTTGAACATAACCGGCGAAATGTGGGTGTCCAATTAGGTACACCTCTGCCTAACCCTTTTTTTTTTTGCAGCGTGGGAAATCATCAAATGACTACTTCCGCTCTGGTAGAGAGTGTCTGACTTCTACTGACTAAAAACCAACCATGTTCTTTCTTAGCCCTTTGTGCCGAGGCCGCGGTATCTCTTTCGAACAACCCGCAGCTCCGCGAAAACCCGCAGACCCGAAATTAGGTACAGTCACCTGCAAAATTGCATGGATACTTTTAGTCTTTACTACTTGTGGATAGAGTTCAGAACTGTCTATGCATTTTTGAAGGTGACTGTACACCTCTGTCTACGCCTTCGGGTATTACAGGGCCGATTTTATTATTATCTACTAAATCATTTTTTTTTCTTGAAAAATAGCGTGTTGGAACACTGGGCAATGAGGCGGCAACGTTTCATTGTGTTCAAAATCAGTGATTTTAAGGAAATAACGATAGGATCGTGTTTTTGTCTGTCGACATCAATTAAAATTCGATTTGGCTTTGAATGGAATCGCGTTCTGAATGTACTGTTGGAGGATTTTAGAAGGAGTTTCAATTTGTTGTATTTACGTTGGGTGTTCTGTGATTTTGTGAATGACTTTAAAAGTTTATTCAAGGATCCAAGTTATCCCGTCGGGACTGTGGCTTGTCGAAAGGATAACGCGGCTCCGACACAAGGGCGAAGAAGGAACATGGGTTTGGTTTTTAGTCAGTAGAAGTCTGACACTCCCCTTCGCTCTGCCCAAGAGCGGGGGGGGTTATTCGATGATTTTCCACCCACCAAAAAAAAAAAAAAAAAAAGGATCCAAGTTATCCCGTCGGGGCTACAGGTTGTTCGAAAGAGATACCGCGGCATCGACACAAATTGCTAAGAAGGAACATGGGTGGTTTTAGTCAGAAGAAGTCTGACACTCTCTACCACTCTAAGGAAGAAGGAGTCATTTGATGATTCCCCCCCCCCCCCCCCCCTAAAAGGTAGATACTGCTAATTTTCTTTTCTCCGTTTGTAAGATTTTGTATGTTACTGTCGATGATATTATGACATAAATCTTTTTATACTTTAATTAAAATTTACTTTTGGTACTCCTTAAATGTTTTCGTATTTATTATGTTTTACATGTACCGGGAGTCCTTGAGATTTTTTTGTTGTGAAAACTTTCCGCTGAAAACTATGCACTGTATTTTAGAAAATAAACCTTCAATCTTCTTTGGATTAGTCTACCTCAGCGATCAATCGGAGGGGCTGACAAATCCGACCTCGCGTCGATCTATTGTCGAGGGCTTGTCGTTGGTGAAATACTTGCAAAGTGCATTTTTCCGAGGGTATTGACCAAAACATTTTCCTGATATTTTTACCGAGTTCGAAAGTGTAAGGTAATAATAATAATAATAGTCCTCCTGACCGTTTTCGGTCACGGCGGCCAATCTTTAGCGAAGATTAGCCATCGGCGCGGGAGATATTATAGTGCACAAATGTATGCGCAGGCACAAGTGCACTCTCTGTTCCTTTTACTCTCATAGTCCGATGGGACGGCAATCCGACACGACCGGAGAGAGATCAGGCGCAGGACCAACGGCTTAACGTGCTTTCCGAGGCACGGGGGTATTATATATACCGCCAACTTCCAAACTCCGGGCTACTACTGGGAAATTTCTAATGAAAAACCCAATAGCACTTTTTGTCCGACCCGGGAATCGAACCCAGGACCTCATGCACAGCAGTCGCGCTTGCGACCACTAGACCAACGAGGCAGTTAAAGTGTAAGGTAAAAAGTGTAAGGTAAGGAGGTGTTGAATACATACGATCTATTTTCAATAAGACCCAATTTTATCGTACTAAACTTAGTTTTTTTAACTAAATGGATGAGCGTGTACCTTCCCTCGTCTACGCTAGTCTCCAAAAAGAGTATGCCAGTATCGTAACAAGAGGCGTTCTGGTTCCCAGAAGGTTTCAGTTAGGTTGAACTGACCAAAGGCGTGAGTTTATGTATCTAAAAACCACTTTTAACTGGTGTCGGTCAAAACCCGTATTCTCCATTAAAAAAATTCAGAATTGCAGAACGATGTTTTTCAAAGGGTTTCAGAAAAAAAACCTAATAATTCTAGGCTCTGTGACTGCTACTGAAAAACTCCTGTTGGAAAAACCCAATAACTCTTTGTCCAACCGGGGAATCGAACGCAGGACGACATGCCCAGCAGCCGACCAACGACGCAGTCAAATGTAGTTCTAAATGATGATTACAGTTGACTGTGAAATCTGCATTTCATTGCTCGTACACTGTACAAACGTAGACAAGACTGCTAAAACCATAACCCTCCCAGGTAAAAATAAAGTCACATCACTGCATGCCGACGCATAAAAATCGGCCACTTTACTATACAAGGTTTATTGCAACACTTCCTTACTATAACTGCATAAGTTTACTAAACCGAACGTTCTACACGTGAGTATGTTGGTAATATCCGCTCAAGTACCGTAGTTCTTGTATAGACTGGAAAAGCTTCTGGAAGGAAGTTGTGTGCACATTTTATTTTAAAACATCATGTGTTTGTTTGTACGAGGGAAATGAAGAGGCTATGTTCAAATGTAGGTGTCATTTTTCCGACAGTAAGTCTCAAACTTTACTAAATCAGAGACCAGCCGAGATCTGCGAAGCGGAGAAGAAACAAGATGCGTAAGAGGTAGGATGTATCCACCAAAACTATGTGGAGATGAGAGACACTACTCACAGCACACCGATCGCATACTCGGTGGAGACTCGGTATGATATGGATGGTCACCCATCCACAGTTCAACTTAGGCAAGCGCGGCTTAACCTGACGATTGATCGGATCGTCTGCTATTATCTAGCCACGAGCTCTTCGATAAATAACTTTCGCATCAACTAAAAAAGTTGATATTAATTTGGTTCCGAAAAAACATAACACAGTGCAAAGTAAGGCACTACCCATGTCGTTTATGACAAAAACTAAGTTAAAAAGAGACAAAAACTTATTCTCTGAGTTTTTCTTTCATCGGAAACCCATTTGACCTCTCGAACAGAAAGTGGGGCTTCTTTAAAAGGATATTAGGAACTACCTCACGTGTGTAACATTCTGTATCGCTACCAGTTAGCCCTCGTAACAGATGGCGTTTGCTAGAATACATAAAAGATGATCGAAAAGTCTTGTGCTGTTCTGTTACAGTTGTTCGATTGTAAAGGATTGGAAGTCAGTTTAATTTAGTCTTAGTTTTGTAAAGATTTAACATTACATAGGCCAAAGTCTTAGGCAGACCGAATTTTAAAAATTCTTCGTACTCATTAAAAAATTATAAGTTGATGCATTCTAAAATTGACGGCAATTTGACGGCTCGGTTGGCGCGGTGGCTCAAGCAATGGACTGCTGCGCTGCGTGTCACGGGTTCGATCCCCGCACGGAACAAATATTTGTATGACCTACAGATAGTTATTCCGGGTCTGGGTATTTGTGTATGTGAGTTTAAATGTTTGTGAACGCACCCACGATACAGGAGAAATTCAAAGTGTGGGGCAACGTTTAAACCTGGTGAAGGTTGCGGGGACCCGTTGGATTCGAGACGCACGGGAGCGTTCAATGTGGCAACACCTAGGAGAGGCCTATGTCCAGCAGAGCGGTAGGAACTGCCGGACTTCGACTAAAAACCACTCATGTTTTTTCTTAGCCCTTTGTTTCAAGGCCGCGGTATCTCTTTCGAACAACCCGCAGCCCAGATGCGACCTCTACCTTACCTTTCGTGAATTAATGGCGTGAAGTTCTATTCTAGAAGTATGCCTGCCGTAAAGAATTATATTAGTATGTTCTTATTTATGTATATCAATTTATATTACATAATGGTTTTCTCCTTATTATTATTTTTTGTACTCTACCACAGTGCTGTCTTATTTGACCCTAAGGTTGACTGGTAGAGAATGCCTTGTGGCATTAAGTCCGCCTATGTACCACTCTTGTGCATGAAGTTTAAATAAATAAAATAAATAAATAAATAAAGAACCCTTCCCATCCGTACCTCCCTTTCTGTAACACCAAGATATACATTAAGCCATTATCCCTATCCTCATCAAGTTAACTCATTAAAATTCCCAAAAAGTACAATTTCTTTGACAAAAAGCTAACTTCATAAAAGTGAAAAGTATAACGATTCCCGTGACGCGAACTTAACCCTTCCGCCGGCACTCGGGGGGAGTGGTCGCGCATGTCCAAGGACAGATGTCTCGCGTCGGCAGGGTTAACTCGCATAATGGATGTTAAAAAGGTTTGATGGTACTTTTTGTCATTCATTTACGCTTCGCAACTTTGTGAGAGTCTGAAAAGAACAACGTGATGTCTCATTTTGCTAGACTGTTTGAAAATGTTATTTTTTAAAACGACATCATGCCTGTCCTCGGATGGGTTAGGCAGTGTTGTTCCTAATAGTTTTTACCTCACAGATTTTGCTGGTTAAATGGATTTTGGAGGCCTATGTCCAGCAGTGGACGTCTTTTGGTTATGTTTGAGCCCCATGCAATAGGGGCGAGTCTATTGAGAGTCTATGGCTACTGCTGAGAAATTTCGGATCGTCTTCTTTATCGCGTGTTAATTGCCTAAGTGCATGTTTACGCACAGGCGGGGCGTCGCGCGGCGCGTGCTGCGTTTTTATTTCAAACACATGGCAATGTATGAAAAAGTTAACGATTTCAAACTTTGATTTTTTTTTTGTTTATCAGTTGTCTAGTACCCATAACACAAGCTCTGCTTAGCTTGGGACTAGATGGCGTTGTGTGATAGTTGTGGAATATTATTATTATTATTATTATTATTATTTTACGAGAAGCGATTTTTCGCTCGTTACTTTAAAATGCAGCGTTTGTTGCGGTGGACACGTCTCTCAGTAAATTAATAAACAAGCACGAGACGAGCCTTCTGCACGCGCCGCGCGACGCCTCGCGTCTCCGTAAATGAGCGCTAACTTGGTGTCAGAGTTTGTGAGTATGCCGCCTCTGACTTGAATATCTTCGAGGCACGATGGTTTCCTCACCATGTTTTACTTCGCCGAAGCAAGTGATTTATGTAATTATACAATTATTCCTGATGACAAAACCCGATAACATTTTGTGAGATCTAAGAATCGGACCCAGTACCTTATCACTCAGCAGTCACCTTATTTCCAATATTATTATAAAAGTAGAAGACTTAGTCCTCGCAACAGACGTGTGCGTATGACCAGGTGTATGCAAGTGGACAATGCAAAATAATTTATTTGTATGGATTGTAGCAGGTGGCGTTCTGTACTGTTGATTCACAGCAAAATAGGCATGAATTTACATTTCATCATTAAATTCTTCTACCTCTAAAATAACTTCTCTTGTACAAGATAGAACATATTCTTAGTCCCCTTAAAACAGAAACACAACATTGTATTTCGTGCGTAGCATTTCGTAGCAAGGAAGCCTACTATGCGTTGCTACACGCACGAGCTACGCTGCGTTTGCTACGAGGTCTGGACGCGCTACGCTTTTTAAAACCAAACACATAGTTTTTATAAAGTAAATAAAACTTTTTAATTAGTCAAGAAATCGCTAGTTGGTTAAATAAGCAAAAAGTTGAAGCTAATTCCCGTTCGGAGACGTGGATCTATAAAGAGAAGAATGAGCAAGAAACTCCATGGAAATCATTTGAAACCAAGTTAGGTGGTACAAACTGCTGTGTGAACCAAGTTAACTTGATCATCACCATCTACCTGGGTTATTCCCAACCAATCCTGGGAGAGCACCTGTTATTATCTTGCCTCGAGGTCCTACTGGAACTACTTAGTATCCATGGAAGAAAAATCTGTACGTGTAAGCGCCGACCCAGACCTCGAGGTCAAGCGTAATATTTTAGAACTGATGTCATTTGTTTCGCGACTTGACAAACTGGGTATCGACATAGAGGGAATGACTCAAAGTAAATAGGTATGTGGGCAGAAGCATGAAGAGCTTTACTTTGATGATTAACCCGGGCAGCTGTTATTATGACGAGTACCACGAGCTAAGTACTTTCCCTCACAAAAAAAAAACAGAAAGACGAAATTTAATAATTCACGGTACAGCAGATTTGATCATAAATCTATGTTCTCAGACAGTTCGTATGGCGAACGAATAATACGAACTATATTAACTTTTCCCAACACTACATAATAACGAAAATACTCACTTGGAACAGGAAAACGTTATTAAATAACTGCGAATCACGTTCCAAGCGACTGTCAAAACGGAAATTCATCTTTCATGGTTGCCTGATGGGGTAAGGTATTCTGTCTATTTGATTTGAATCACTGTATTATGGTATTTATAGTAAGCGTTTTCTTCTGTGGGTATCGTAAAAAATAAAGGTAAAGCCGTGTTTGCCTAGGTTGGTCTGTAGATGGATGATCACCCATTACTTGCCTAGTCTCCTCCGTGGCTCAAAAAGCTCGTTAAGACGTTGATCCCGGCTGCCATATAATGCATTTTTGACAGCCGTTAGAGGTAGTCAAAGAAAATCTGAAAACTTGTCTTACCAAGGCATAATTATTACCAAGCACTAACTGAATTGTGTATGTCAGATAGGCAGTCGCTCGATGTAAAATACTGATTATCAGCTGCATCTGGTTAGACTGGAAGCCGACCGCAATATAGTTGGGAAAAGGCTAGGCAGATGATATGATGATGATGACATCATTCACATCACTAATAACAGTGTGCTCCTGCCCGCTTATTTATAAGAATATGTAAGTATAAATAATATAAATAATTATGATTTAATGAAGGAGCTTCTCCCAGAGGGAGGCTTTTCCCAAAAATTGAGAAAACTCACGGTCCCAAAGCTAATGCCTGTTTTGAGTATTACAAGAAAAGCTTGTTGTAATAAATAATTTAAGTAGGCACATTTTTTATGTAGAAAAAACTGTAACATTGTCATGAAAAGTTTATAGGTAGATAAAAATGTAATATTAATGAATTTTAATAATATGTAGCATCGTGCGTCTTAAAATTTTCAATACGGTATTAAAAATCTGCCTTTACAAAGTTATCATTCGGTTTAATAAGGTTCCAAATTTGGTAACCCTATTAAACCGAATGATAACTTTGCAAAGGCAGATTTTGTTTACTGAAATCACCAAAATAAGGAATGTCCTACAGCTTGCAAGGGAAACCGACGCGACGCTAAAACGGTTTCCACTTTCAGTACACCATTCTGAACCGGTTACTAAAAAAGCTGTTTCATACGACACTGCAGCTTACACGGTTAAATTGTGGTCCGAGTAAAGATTGATGTACTGAATACATGATAACCGTTTCAACATCGGTGTCCCTTCCACATTGTATAAATAGAAAAAAAAAATAAGGAAAAAACATAGATATTTTACGTCACCCCCATAGATAACAGAAACAACGTCACCCCTAAATTAACACTAAAACAGGCACCCAAATTACCAATTACTTGTTTCTTGTCACCAAAGAAAACTGAATTTTGCGTCAATAATATTGTGGAGTGGCATTTTTATACGTCCATAAAAATCGACACCGTTATGTAACATCTCAGAAAATAACAATTTAAGTAATGGCGTAATACAATTATGGTATCAATTTCGATCCAGAACGTGTCGGAAAATTCCCGGTCGGAATTACCCTGGCTTCGGAAAAATTCCGAATCGGAATTACCCTGGCTCTAGAAGAATCGTAGATTCCTTCGTAATAAGGCACTTTTTTGCCGAAGTGTGGGCTGATGATGTCATATGGATTGTATGAGTTAAAAATAATGGTGCGGAAGCTTCGTAATAGGCTCTACTCGTAAGGATTGGATGACGTTAAGGAAAATTAGGGTGGATCTTTTCTTTGTATTTTGGTACTTGCCTTGATTTGTATTTCGACTGATGTCTGACGATTGAGCGAAATTCGGCGAAATTTATTTAAATAATGTAAAGGTTAAAATCCGGAGACGTACAAAGGTTTTTGATGTTGGAAATCGCGTTATGGAACTCAAATGGAGTAGGCGGGATGCCTAGTAAGGCGCAGTGATGACAGGTGGACTAAGGCTGTCACCGTTTGGCTTCCAAGATCTGGCAAAAGAAATGTGGACCTACCAGCGGCGAGATGGGCAGACGATATAGTTGCCATCGGGGGAATTGCTGAATGAGGCAGGCACAGGGCCGTGGCGATTGGCACAAGAAAAGAGAAGAGAGGCAGCAGTAGGGCAGCAGGGTAAAAGGTGTCATGTCGATGCAAAACTTCTTATTAAATTCGCAGTATGTGATTATAACAAAATAATTATACCATAGTTCATATCCACAACTCCACGTACAAAACTTACCTATGCCGTTATACCTAAAGAGACCTCGACGGTGACAGCACCACAAAAAACCAATACCAAAAATAATTGCCACAAAAAATATTGAAGTTGCATACAAAAGCAAAAACAACAGGTCACGGTGACACAGGAACTGTTATAAATCACAGTATAACGTGTCGTAGTGAGATGCTTTTTACGGAAGCGATACGTGAAATATCGACGTAAAGTTGATTGTGTCCTATGTCTATAAAAGAAACTTTAAGCACGGAAAAAGCTTGTTTTAATCTAGACGTTTTGTGCTGATGTTGTGATGGATTTACACCACGTTTAAGACTTCAGGTTCGATTCCCAGGGCGGGGAATCTTTTTTTGGTTTTTCCATTAGGAATTTCTCAGTAACAGCCATAGGATCTGGATTTAATTTTATTTTTTATAATCACGATTAAATAATTTAAATTGTTGGTGTTTTTTTAAATATACAAAAAAAATATCTCAAGACAAGATCTCAATTTAAAATAGAATCTTCATGCCGATATTATAATCATAATTATGTTTATTTATGAACAGTAGTAGCTACACAGAGCCAATTACAATAATAAATACCCTTTATTAACGACAATAAAAATGTACTTTTCAACATTCGCAGGCCCACCAAACAGTCTCTGCGAAAATATTCAAGACACAATAAAAACTAAACACCAAACTGCCTCCTCACGCCGAACATAGCCATAAAATCAGAGCAGCACCATAAAGGAATACATCATTCATGAGCATAATGTTAATATGAGGGAACTAGCCATAAAAACAGTATTAGACCTCGTTCACACCGACCATCTTTACCCTGTAATGAATTTTCAACCCAATCCTTAACACCGACAGTTCATAATCCAACTGTGCGCTTTTTCTACGCGCCGAAACGCGGACTGTTGGATTATCAATGCTCGGGTGAATACGCAGAGTTGAAAATACAAAAGTTGCTCTTGCTAAGCCTTACTGAGCAAAAACTGCTAACGTTACTGACTACACAGAATGGTCTCGTATTATACCATAGAACAATGACCACTTTAGAACCCTTGAGGGTCCTTGAAATAGGGGAAAGGGGAGTACCTACTAAGAAAAATCTGTTAGCCAAGGGACACCATTTTTTTAGGTATGCTTCACACTATACTTGGTCGGGTTCGGCATTTGATCTGGAAGTATTTTTAGGGTTAAGTACCTGAAAATTAATCAACGGGGCCCTATTACTAAGAACCTCCGCTATCCATCCGTCTGTCAGCGGGTTGTAACTTATATATCCGTAATAAGTAGTTAGTTAAAGTCTTATGTTAAGAAGGCCAAGTTCATAGTGTAATCATTGATGTGCCTTTTTCTGAACAAGTATACACACCTAATTATGACCATTTGCCTGGCCCAAAGAAGGTGTGTAACAAGCCTTAATTTTAGCAGCATGTGATATCACGGCTTTTGGGGGAGTGAGACGATGTAACAAGTATGCTTCAGCCTTTTGATTTTCGTTGCAGGTAGGTACTGCATGTAATAGAGAATGGAATTTTCTTATTCATACTAAACTTCTTCTTCTTCAATTCTAAAGGCATTTTTTTTTGATGGGGTCAATTAAATAATTCACATGAATAACTTTTTGAGATAAATCATTTTTATGTTTTTCCTATCTAGCCTACCAAACCTACGCTTTGGTAGACGAACCGTGAGAACAGCCATGCAAGACTTTCGCGACCCGTGCAGCGTAGTCCGTCTCCGGGCGTCAATCTAACTCCTTTGGCGGTGTAAGGGCTTACCCAAGACATTGTCACCACTGAGGGCCGTGCAATGTAACAAGTGACGATAGACTCCTTCTAGCTAGGTGGCTTAACAGACTCTTACTGACTAAAACCACACCGGTGTTCCCGATATTTTCTTCGGGGGGCAGCGGGATCTAATACGATTTCTGCTGCGCTGGACTAGTTCCCACTTGAACTCGACGTCACTGTATCAACCTCGTCCAGAATTTACCCACGATGGCAACGACGTAGTCTTTCAGAAATTAGTTCACTATTAACTACAGAGGGCCTAAATTGGCAGCTTCAGCAAAATCATAATAGGATAATAATTTATGAATTGCGTTAAAATTCGTTGCGTTAAAACTTTTTACTAAAAAATAAAACCGTTTTTTTTTGTTTTTTAGGGTTCCGTAGTCAACTAGGAACCCTTATAGTTTCGCCATGTCTGTCCGTCCGTCCGTCCGTCATCGCTTAATCTCTGTGACCGTTAGCACTAGAAAGCTGAAATTTGGTACCAATATCATCCGCCAGATGGCGCCACTAGGTGAACACTTACCCAATTATTGATCTGTGTTTTAAAGTTGATTAAAAATATAATTACCACGAGATACAACATATATCTGCGATAAAAGTGAAGCTAAAAGGACAATAACGAAGTGAAAGTGTTATCCAAAACTTAAGTGCAGTAATAAAGTAAAAAAAACTTAAAACTAATATTACGTTTATCGTGACCAAAAACTCAAGTGACAACAAAGACTTTACGATCAACAAACAAACAATTTAAAGTGCTGACCAAAGACCCCTAATTCAAACAGTGAATCATAAAAACTATTCCCCGTGTTAACCGATACAGTGAATAAAAACAGTGAAAACAATAAATAAAGTGTTAAAAAACTTTTGTGCAAAATTCTGCGAAATGTCAGGTATATGAGACTAAAGTGTAACGGATTCAAATTTAAAACTTTTCGCGCTAGCGAGATAAGCTCGCCAATTTCACTGTATTGACTAATGTTCACATAGCGAGTACCGCGACTACTGTGACTTGGGTGCATGAGACTCGAGTTCGAATCCTGCCAGGCGTTTGTCTTTTTGAATATTTACAAGTTGTCATAAAATTATAATTATGATGGCAAGTAAAAATAACAGCGCCGACGGCATGAGAATGGCCAACGAAACAAATATTCCTACAACAACAAATGTAACCTACACTAATAATATAACCTTGAGAAATAAATCTAAGCAAGTTACTTCAAAAAATGATACTTTGGAGGTAGAAGCCGAATTTACTGATAAAGATGAGTACGCATCACTTACTTCGACACCCTCAATTAATGATATGAACCAAAGCTACCCTGACTTGTACTTTAGACCTAATGACGAAGTGATTGAACTAAAAAATAGAATAAGTCAACTTGAAGAAAAGTTGGTAATTGCAGAAACAGAAATAGAGAACTTACTGTTAGAAAATAGTTCTCAATGTAAACAAATCACTGACTACAAACTAAAAATTGACAAATTGACACACATTTGTACAAGCACTAAACAAAAGACATCATCAGCCAAAATAAAGCGCAATAATCTAATTAGAACAAGGCTCAACTTTAAAAATGGTCAACAAAGTCCCGATGAAGAGACCGAAAACGGAATGCTACCTTCAGTTTCAACCACTATTGAAGAATATTCAAACTTTGTCGGCTATGAACAGTTTGAACCGCCGTCGCAAGTAACCACAGAGCACCACTGCACCACTGAACAAAGGGACACATTGGACACAAGGTCTCAATACGATTCCCGCTCTAGAGATCATAACTCGTATAAATTATGTATAGTTAGCGACAATAATGTGAATAACATACTTGGTATTGCCGAAAGTACTTTTCCGAAAGCCAAAATTTGCCACTATTGTATGCCGAAGGCAGGTGTTGTAGATCTTTTAGAAACATTAGAAAAAAAACTGGTAAATTACAATTTCTATGACTATTGTATAATTCTCTTAGGTGAAAAAGATTTCTTGGTGTCAGATAATTATGGAAAATTAGTAAATCACATGAAACGTAAACTTGAACAGATAAAGCATACTAATGTTATCTTGTGTTCTCCTAACTTTAAGCTAAAATGGAATGTTAATTTGTTCAACACCAGAATAGAAGCTTTCAATCGCCTTCTATATCTTAACAACCAGAGTTTTAAATATACGTATACGTTTGATACAAATAGACATCTAGAATACACACACGATTTTTTTTCCAAATACACAGGTAAAGTAAATAATAAAGCAATAGTTACTATTTTCCATTACTTAAAAAAATATATAAAGCTGTTCCAATATGAGGATAACAACTGTAGTGGTTTAAATGCAATACACAGTCAAGAACGTACTGAAATGAGTCACTTAAAAGCTGGTACCATACCCTATTACTTTAAAAAAAGGGTTAATGAAGCGGAGGCAAACAAATGTGACGATGAGACTAAACCAAATTCATCGCTAACCGCGGCCGTGGGGTCTGTACCAACATTAAATTTTTTTCGTGAATAATAATGTATCAAACGGACATAGCAATTTAAATATATTTCATCAGAATGTTTGTGGAATTAATAACAAGAAGACTGAACTAGAAGTGTATGTACAAACCTTAGATAAAATGCCAGACTATATATGTCTAAGCGAGCATTTTCTGAACGACAACACAGCAATTTTACTTAATATAGATAACTACAAACTAGTCTCTTACAATACCAGGAAAAATAAAAAAAGAGGAGGTAGTTTGATCTTGGGACATATGGATAGGCAAACAGAAATTGTCGACGCAATAAATAAATTATATAGAGTAGAATGCTTTGAAATATGTGGTGTTAAAGATGTGTGCACAGGACTGTATATTTGCTGTTGTTATCGAAATCCTGTAGATAAAAAATTTAATGTGTTTTTAGAAAAATTGGAGAGTTTACTAGATTACTTATTCAATAGGAAATCTATAATATGTGGAGATTTTAATGTTGACCTACTAGTAGATAGTAAAAAGCGCATGGAATTTCTCAGTCTGCTAAGGTGTTATAATTTCAAGCCCCAAATCGATTCTGCTACTTTCATTCGTAATAGTTGTAACTCGTGTATTGACAACATAATTACCAACTTGCCCGATTCGTGTATTCTTGGATGTGCAGTTGATCACAATGGTTTGGCTGATGGCCATGGAGGTATTTTTGCAGATGTTCGTCTGGATAATGTAGGCAATTTCACGCGAAATAAGTTTCCAATCATTGTCATAAATAAAAGAGTTTTTAATTGTAAAAATAGTGCCCAATTTGTACAAAGTATCCGTGATAAAGATTGGAGTTGCATGGGTATAAATACATTTCTCAAAACATTCCAAAACTGCTATAGAAAAAAAGATTACAAAATAAGCCTTAAAAATATAGGCAGTTAAAATGGATTACTAAAGGAATACGTACATCAAGTAAAATGAAACGATTCTTATGTGCACGTAATGGTAACAATCTGGATTCAAGTGTCTTAATATATAAAAATAACTATGTTAGACTGTACAGACAAGTTCTGGTGATGGCAAAAAAACATGCAATAATGGAGCAAATAAATAATTCCAAAAATTTAAGTAAAGAGATGTGGAAAGTAGTGAGAAAATGTACAAATAAGGAAAAAATTATAAAACCTGAAATTCGCCTTAAAGTCAATGACCAACTAGTAGTGGACCCAGAGGCAATAGCTGATATTTTAGCTAAACAGTTTGACTACAAATCTATCTCTAATGTAACAGAAGGAGATCAAAATATAGAATTTATAAAAAAGTATACAATCGAAAATAATAATGAAATGTCAATTGCTTCTGTCACGCCAAATGAGGTTTTAAACATAGTCAATAGTATGGAGAACAAGCATTCTTGTGGTTATGATGAAATCCCAATATCCGTAATTAAGGAACATATTTCCATACTAGCTGAGCCTCTATGTATATTTTATAATAAGTGTATTGAGGAATGTGTCTTCCCAGACCAGCTTAAAGTAGCCAAAGTAATACCGGTTTACAAGAAAGGTAGTAGAAGTGATCCCAAAAATTACAGGCCCATCTCCTTGCTACCAGTACTGTCAAAGATATTTGAAAAACTTATAAAAAAACGACTATTACTTCACTTGCGTGTAAATAGAGTATTAAACGAAAGACAGTTTGGCTATCAAAAAGGTGTTGGCACTTCTGACGCCATATATACTTTACTTGATGACGTGATAGGAAAAATAAACAATAAGATGAGAGTAGCCGGAATTTTTCTGGACTTAAGTTCCGCATTTGACACTATAGACCACGAATTACTTCTTACAAAAATGATGCATTATGGTATTAGAGGTAAAGCTTTAAAATTATTCTCTTCATATCTGACAAATAGAAAAATGTTTGTAGAAATTGACAAAACGAAAGATGGCTCCAAAAAAATTTACAAATCAGCAACCATAAAGATGACTACGGGCGTCCCGCAAGGATCTATATTGGGACCTATTTTATTTATCTTATTTATTAATGACTTAATCAATTACATGAATACAATTTTACCTGACATTGACATAATTATTTTTGCAGATGACACAAACGCCATAGTAGCAGCAAATGACATAGATAAATTAACTGACTCTGTAAATGCAGCCTTACAAGCATTTCACGTGTGGTTCACAATAAACAAATTGTTAATCAACACTGCAAAGACCAACATAATATTATTTAAAACGACAGCCCGTAATAAGGATGACTTAGAGATAGTTTTGAAGGATGAGAAAATTGCTCTCGTCAAGGAAGACAAATTTTTAGGTATACGTATAGACGAACATTTAAATTGGAAGGCAGAATTAAATGCTATAAATGCATCAGTATGTTCCGCATGTTATGCTTTAAGGTCACTTAGAACAGAAATTAGCATTAAGCAATTAAAAATGGTATATTTCGCGTTGGTAGAATCCAAGATCAGATATAGCATAATGTTTTGGGGAAATAGTTATGACTATAACATAAAAAGGGCTTTCGTACTACAAAAACGCGCAATTCGCACAATAACCCGTATTCCGCAAACAGAGAGTTGCCGTGAACATTTTAGAAATTTAAATATTCTTACAGTGCCGAGCATTTATGTATTTGTACTGTTAAGTAACATGGCCAAATATATACACGAATATGAGACAGCAGAAGAACGACAAATTAGAGAAGGCACACGCAGACAAGACATTGTACGTTACAGGGTACAGCCAAATCTTAATATTGTGAGACACAGTCCTGGATACCAATCGGTTATAATATTTAATAAGTTGCCTTTACATCTAAAAAGCGCTATTTACTCAAGTTCCTTTAAAAAGGAGCTTAAGAGTTTCCTGTTGAATAAGTGTCTATATGCTGTTGAAGAACTCTAGCGATTTTTTTTATATAATAATGTTGGATTGTGGTAGTGTATTTTTTTGCAATGTTGAAATGTTCTGGCTTGTTTGTATTTTGTATTGTTGCATATTTTAATTTTTTTTTATTTTCCTCTTTATATAATTTAATTTTCATTTTATTAACATGTAATTTCAAATACAATTTATTGTTCATGAATAAATGACTAATGACTAATGTGTATCAATCACGCCGACAAAGTGGTAAAATAAAAATTGGAAAAAAATGTTTTATTAGGGTAGCCCCCCTATATGTAAAGTGGGAAGTGATTTTTTTTTTAATTGCAACCCTAACGTCTGATATATTGTCGGAAACGTAATCAAAAATGAATAGGGGTTTACTAAAATCATTTTTTGATAATGTCAATAATTTCGGAAATAATCGCTCCAAAAGTAAAAAACAATGCGTCCCCCCCCCTCTAACTTTTGAACCATAAGTTTAGAAAATATGAAAAAAATCTGAAAAGTAGAACTTTATAAGGACTTTCTAGGAAAATTATTTTGAACTTGGATGGAAACAACAGATGGAAACAGCAGATAACCAATATAATTTGGTCCCTGAATCGTATGAGCGCCTATACAATCCAGAGGTCAAGTTTCATTGGCCCGTAGAAGAAATTGTACAAATTATAGCATACCGTTTTGGTACGGAACCCTTCATGTGCGAGTCCGACTTGCACTTGGCCAGTTTTTTTTTTTTTTGAAGTCGGTTTTATTATTTGTTTAAAAGTTTTTATTTTTCACTTTTTAGTGGTTCACATGTAAGTTCACATGTTCATCGGTCATAATGTGGTCATTTTTGAGTTTTGTTGATTTTTCAAAAACTGCATGTCCGATTTCGATAAAAAAATAATATGGGACCATTTGGGAAGTATACCCTTTCCAACAAAAAAAGAATGTTTCAAATCGGTTAGCAAGCGACGGAGTTATGCCCGAACAAACATCCGAATTGAGAACCTCCTTCTTTTTTTTAGAAGTCAGTTAATAAAAAAAACTGGCCAAGTGCAAGTCGGACTCGCACATGAAGGGTTCCGTACCAAAACGGTATGCTATAATTTGTACAATTTCTTCTACGGGCCAATGAAACTTGACCTCTGGATTGTATAGGCGCTCATACGATTCAGGGACCAAATTATATTGGTTATCTGCTGTTTCCATCTGTTGTTTCCATCCAAGTTCAAAATAATTTTCCTAGAAAGTCCTTATAAAGTTCTACTTTTCAGATTTTTTTCATATTTTCTAAACTTATGGTTCAAAAGTTAGAGGGGGGGGGACGCATTGTTTTTTACTTTTGGAGCGATTATTTCCGAAATTATTGACATTATCAAAAAATGATTTTAGTAAACCCCTATTCATTTTTGATTACCTTTCCAACAATATATCACACGTTAGGGTTGAAATTAAAAAAAAAATCACTTCCCACTTTACATATAGGGGGACTACCCTAATAAAACATTTTTTTCCAATTTTTATTTTACCACTTTGTCGGCGTGATTGATACACATATTGGTACCAAATTTCAGCTTTCTAGTGCTAACGGTCACAGAGATTAAGCGATGACGGACGGACGGACGGACAGACATGGCGAAACTATAAGGGTTCCTAGTTGACTACGGAACCCTAAAAAGGTCACAAACGACTGTTACTGTTAATTCTATTGTCACTTTCTGATCATTTTACGAATATTAACGCAATTCATATTATTATTATTATCCTATTAGGATTCTGTTAAAGCGGTCATTTTAGAGCCCCAGGTAAAATGACAGTTTCATGTTTCATTAACCTTTGGTGCAATGCTAATAAAGTTAAAGTGTATCGCGATCTTTATGACGGTATGCATTATTATGGCAACATTACGTAATAGGTCACTAGTTACTCATACTGCGTTTGTGATATAGTTACCTTTCATACTTTAAAACAGACGACTTTAATAAAACATGCATACATTTCAGTTTGCACTACAACTTCAAAAAAATTACGACTTTAGGTAGACTAGCAATTTGATATTCTTATAAGTTGAAATAATACCCAACGATTGGAACCATTGGAATCCACTATGACATTTGAAGATCTTTGACAGTCGTTACAGATAATCAGATTCAGTGGCTCGAAAGTCTGATAACCAGTTTTATCAAGTCTCTACGTGGAAAATATTGGTATTCAGCTGCATCCCTTAAGACTGGACCCTTACATAGTTGGGAAACGGCTAGGCAGATGATGAATTGGAAACAAATATTTAAATGGATTTATCAAAAATGTGAGTACTGCTACGACTACATAAATACTGCTCTGATTTTTGTGCCGTTCCAACAAATTACCTGACTCCTTAATTAAATTTTCAAACCGTACTTTCACGAGGTCCAAAATGTAATATCGAATTTCAAACAAAATAAATCAACCTTTTCCATTGCACCCCACTTGAATTCAAAACAGAAATTACAAAAAGAGAAAAAATCATACCTTCACTCTTTTGAATTTTCAACAATGCTCTACGTTCCCATATTTCAAACGGACTATGCAAGCACAAAATAGAAAAGTACAGAAGGTGGTTTACATTTTATCTGTCTAGCCTTTTTTGCGACTATGTTTGGCTGAATACCAGTACTTTTCATAGAGCGACTGCCTATTGGACCTCCACAACCCAGTTATAAAAGGAAAAAAATATTTATTTGCCGCAGAAACAAGAACATACAAGGAGACACAAAGCAATACAACAACAACAGTAAGAAATAAAATAAGCAGGGATAATAAAAAAATGGTTAACAGCTTGTACGTCGTGACTGCGACAAGCAGGTTACCACTCAGCTAATACTGGGTAAGATGAAGGTATATCTCCCTTGGTAAGACTGGTTGTCCGATTTTGAAAAGAAAAAGGAATGGAAGTCGAGAGTTCCAGACCATCGGCTTAACATGCTTCATGACACAGGATATTATTATAGAGATCGATGTCCCACAATCTGTCCGTACCAGGATGATAGATCCTTTAAAAGAACACGTGACGGAAATGCACTTGCATTCGCTGTATGTGGAGCAGATGATTTCCCGTGCTCACCACCTGCTTAACTTTTTTAAATACCTCCATTCACCACCACTGATGGACAAGCTAGTGGTGGACACAGGGAATCATCTCGTGAAGCGTGTTTATGTGTGCGGGGAGATCACAAACAATGACAGTCGCGAATGCGCTTGCAGTCGCTGTACGTGGACCATCATCACTACATATTATAAAACAAAGTCGCTTTCCCTGTCCCTATGTCCCTTTGTATGCTTAAATCTTTATAACTACGAAACGGATTTTAAAGCGGTTTTTTTAATGGATAGAGTGATTCAAGAGGAAGGTTTATATAAGGTCCCATTAAAATAGGTGGACAAATTTTAACACAGCATTCAGTAGGTCTAACCAAACATATCTGAACAAAAAAAAAATTAAATAAAGTGATTTTTTTTTACCTAAAATAATAAATTGCCGGCACTCTAGAACAAACTCACCCTTTATGAGTACGTACTTAAATGCGTTTTTCTTATTATTTTTTTACCATCTTCCTTATTTTGGTGGTCTGAATGTTTTCTGAAATTTTGTCCACCTATTTTAATGGGACCTTATAATAATATGTATAATATAAAACAGCATTGCACCCGTGCGAAGCCGGGGCGGGTCGCTAGTGTATGTATAAATGCGAGCGTATTTGCTCATTAAATCGAGTCAAACTTCTGTATCTATGTTCATTGTGGTGTAAGAGAGTGCCGATCAACAAACAATTTTTCGTCTTATTAAGGAGGGGAATTTATCAATTTATTCCCCCCCTCCCCCTTGAGTTTAAGGTAAGATTATGTAAATTGAGAGTAAAACGATAAATGGAGTGTTTTTCCGTCTTTGACAATGGTAGATTGTTTTATATAAGAATGGTTTGGAGCTAAATTGATCAGTGGCGATTATCTGCTTCAATTTTAGGAGTTTTGATCGGTATGTATAATATAATATTTGCCTAATGTTCTTGTTCGACGTTTGATTTTCATGAGCTATTTGATTTAAATTGATTTCGTTGTGGGATTTTGATCTTTCGTTGTTAAATTGAGAAACAAATAATATTCATAAAGAAGTAGAGACCCGTGTCTGCTTCACAAAGGTAAAACTATTGTATTAAATGCTATGAAATATATTTAGTTTTAATACCGCGAGACATATATCCAGGTCTGAAAGCAGGACACAAATCCCACCGTCATGTTTGGGTTTCCGGTTGAGTGTGTTGGAACAGTTAGAAATAGTAGTTAGTAGTTCCAACACACTCAACCGGAAACCCTTATAAAAACATAACAAAACAAAATATCAAAACATAACAATAATGCTGCATATACACTGTTGAATGACCAAACAAATTTAATTCCATCACCACTACTAAGTATGATTGCAGGTAATTCGGCACAGATGTCTTTGTGACGTTGTATCGAGCGTCATCAAAACGGTATATAAAGAGCCGACAGCGGTGCGGCTAGCTCATTCGAGCTCGAACGCTCGACGAGTCAACAACTCCTGAGGATGCCCCGTGGAGGGGCGAAACACGTGTCGAGTATAGGTTTGGTTGCATGGCATGCTAATTATTTCTCACTTGTTTTGTATGTGTGCATATGCATGAGGGCGGGAGGGTGGGCCCATATGTGCATGTGCATATGCATGACGGTGGGATTTGTGTCCTGCTTTCAGACCTGGATATATGTCTCGCGGTATTAAAACTAAATATATTTCATAGCATTTAATGTCATGGATTTCCGCAAAGTAACGCCTGATTCCATAACTTTTCAAAACTATTGTAGTTTAACCCTATCAAAATCAAAAGTTTTAAAGTCCACCTTGAAAAATTACTTTGTTTTGTATTATTATAGTAGATGAGTAACAAGACATACACAAATTAATGAATTAATATGTAGTTGTATTGAAAATTGAAAATAATTCGAATATAAACTGAAACTCAAAGCCGTTATTTCAATTAAACCATTGGTAGTGTAGGCACTTTTGAATGTCAGAAAAACAAAGAAAGCGAAGCGACAGTCACAAGGTAGGTATAATAACTTTAAGTATAAATAACAGTAGTTACTGTTGCCCATTCCAAAGCGTAGATCTCTATGTGAGAAGAATGGGCAAGAAATCCCATGGAGACTCAATTTACGTATTTATTTTTTCTTTATTCACATTCATTGCAAAGGCAATTTAAACATGCAACAAAAAGGCTTTTACCCAACCAAACTATACCTACTGTTCCACAATTATTATTAAACACAATTTAACATTACCGTCGTAATGTATTTGGTCAATAAATTTTATCGTGCAAATTCATAGGAACCTCATGAATTATGCACTATTGTTAAATATTAATGAGCATAATCATATTGCTGTCAGGTTGTATTGTTATGAACGACGGCACTAAACTAGTGTTAGGTTTAGTTAGTGTAATGTATACCTAGAATGCTAAATCAAAATAATTATGGAGTTTGAATTTAGTTTGTTAGAAATTTCGGACACAGACTACACACGACACACAGTACTTTTAAGTAGAAGTTTTTAGTGTTAAAACTTTCATGAAATTCCTGTACGACCCTCGTTGTATTAAATGCATCTATCACCATAATATTTTGAGTTTGCTTCACTGAATGCTACCGTGAAATGTGATTTTTTTACTTTAAAAAAATGAAATCGTTTGCTAGCAATATTTTTTCATAGAGGAACGTTTGATGAAAAGAATGCTTGTTTGCGGCTTCATGAAGTCATTTAGCACCTCGTATGTCTTAGAAAATGTAAATTTTCATAAAATAGAAGCACATACAAATTAATGAGTAAGCACTTAAATACAAAACTCCAAATCAGCCTTGTTACCTTTCATCCTTACATAATCCTCCTTTTCCTTCAAAATAATTTTGTTTTCCACCATTACCCAAAGATAAATGGCTGAAAAACAAATTTTCGAGCAACAGAACCGTTTTTAATGGCGCCCGTATTATAAATCGTTATGATAATTGCCTTATCGGTACAAACGGATAAACTGTATTGAATGCATTGAGGTATAATGTACTACGTACATTGAATGCTGTATTATTTGGGGAGCCTAATTTGGTGTTCGCTCTTTGCTGCTTGTCAATGGGTTATTGTAATTGTGTTTGGCGCTTTGTTGTCAAAAAAATCATAGTTTTTAATTATAACCAAGACTTTATTTATCTTTAATAAAAACTTACATTAATAAAACTCATAAGATAAAAAATGCGAAAAAATAAAGGGTGTCATAAATTCTACCTCATCACTGCCAACGGAAAAAAGTGCCCCGAAGGCTTTGATGCTTATTCTTTGGCCAAAATGGCCACGGGAAGCGTCGACTAACTGCTTGTGGGATGATCGGAAAAGACTAGGTGGGCACTCGGTCACCATGGTAAATGAATGATACATTTATTTGCAAGAATAATAATATAGGTAGTTAACATAGGTTCATGATAAATGGGTATCACTATATTCGGCATTTCAGCCCTACAAATATTTTGATTTCATATTTTAGTTATGTTTGTGGCATGCCCTAGGTCTAGGTCCTAGTGTTCTGTTAATTAGCATAATCAGCATTACCTAACATGCATACGACGTACAATACGGTGATAACGGCAGCATTTCTTGTACAGATATAGTAACTCTTTAATAATAGCGACTTTTAAAGCATCCTCAACAAAAAAAAAACACTGTAAATATTTAAATACCAAAATTATTTCTACATCTCTTTTCAGGATTTTGAAACGACATATTTATATAATATGTATTAGATGTGATGTTAGAACCACCCCAAGCATTTTGATCCACTTTTCCTTTTTTCTTGAAAAGAAAACTTCGTTTGTATCATTTTAAAGCCTTTTTGATGTTAATCTTTGGGTGGGGGCTCGATAAATTAGATTTCGGAACTTTGTGATCTCTTTTTTTTGAAAATTAGGTCATTGACGTCTGTTTTCTTTTTACTAAATGATATATGTGAGTGACTGCAGAAAACCGGGGAAAAAATATTGCATATAGCGGAGATAAGGCAAGAATCCTTACTATAATAATTATAAATGCGGAAGTAACTCTGTCTGTACCTGTCGCGCTTTCATGCCAAAACTATTGAACCCTCAGATCACAGAAACAACAGATAGAACCGATTGAAATGAAATTTGGTACACAGATAGTCTAGAGCCTGAGAAAGAACATAGGCTACTTTTGGGTGCGAAAAAAGGGTTGTAAGGGTTGTAAGGATGAAGAGATTACTTTTGATCGCGATAACTGACATCGATCGCGATAACCGACAATCACGCGGACGAAGCCGCAGGCATCAGCTAGTGGATAAATAAACTAATCGTGACACATTTCCTAGATTTATTTTTTAGAGGTATTGGCAGATGGACAGGTGGACAACAAAGCGATTCTATAACGATTCCATTTTCCTTTTGGGGATAATTATAATCCAAAACCACATATAAAAATAAAAGCATAAAAAATCTCGTTTCATTAGCAAATAAACAGAAACAAATATTGCCATTTATCTCGAAGCAAATATTATCTTTTTCTCTCAACGTACGAGGTGAAGATACATAATCATCCCAGTTTGATCTCGCTCCCAATTTGCTGATACCATAATAAATTGAGATAGCAAAGTAATTTCAGATAATAATGAACATATTTCTGAGAAACCTCTATCTTAGTATATTATTGGAAAAGATTTGAAAGAAATATATTATTATTCACTAGGTTTTGCCAGAGGCTTTGCCCGCATTGCAATGTGTTACCTGGGTTGATTGTATCTTAAATCCCAGTAAATAGAAATAGCATACTTATTCCTTTTTCCAAAATATTGCTAAAATTTAAACCCTCTAGCGGACAAAAAGTCATGTGTTCAAAAAATATTTAACACCAAAACTGTTTAAATAAAAAAAATAAAAAATCCCCGACTACGACAAAAAAAAGACGCTGACAAAGTATAAACAAGATTTTCAAAAAGAAAAGCTGTAGTCACACTGAAAATCTTGTTTCATACTTTTTCAGCGTCTTTTTTTTTGTCGTAGTCGGGTTTTATATAGGGTGAGAAATCATCAAATGACTGCTCTCGCTCTGGGCGGAGCGGAAGGGATTGTCAGACTTCTACAGCCCGAAAACCACCCATGTTCCTTCTTAGCTCTCAGTATTTGGACGCGGTATCTTCTACAGTTCTTTCAGTCTTCTCTATGAAACAATCATAATTATATCACTTCAAAACTGCGCCACAACGTTAAACGATAAAATCAGTTTTTAAGTGTCTCTTAATATCTTTAAATGAAACGCTAGCGGAATCAAGATTGCACCGAACATTTTCCACTTTCAAATAAATTGGAAAGAATTCTAAAAAAAAGAGAAAATCGTCCTAAAAGAGACATTACGGGCCTTTATCTAAGATCTGAAGTTGTTGCTACCATAAAACGTAGGTCTGCTCGAAGTTTTTAGTTAATTCTATTGGTAAAGTAAAGGTATGGGCTCACTTTTGTGTTTAAGCTTGGTTTAATGTTTCCTTATGAAGCATGTGTGTATCGCCATTACTAATTTTCATCATCTCCTCTTCATGTTCATTGTTTTTTTGAATGGTGGGAAATCATGAAATAACTCCTCCCGCTTTGGGCATAGGGGTAGGGAGTGTCAGACTTCTACTGACTAAAACACACACAAAGAAGAAACATCTTAGCCCTTTGTGTCGAGGACGCGGTATCTTTTTCGAACAACCCGCAGCCCCGACGGGATCTTCTTGTTCTTGTTTCATGTTAGCTCAATTAACCAAAGGTTTTCTTTTCCATTTTCCCCATTTCCAATAACCCTTAAGATTATCAAGCCGGATCAACATACACAATAGGTGACAGAAATAGGTGAGGTGGACAGAAACTTTAACGTCAAGGTTCTTTGAACTAAACTAAATATCTCTACCAAAATTACAACATCCACACTTAGTAAGTAGCTAAGTAAGTGCTAGACTGAAACATATATGTAGGTCTAAGTTATGTTACGTGAAGTATGTTTCGAAATCGCGGTCTCAACGCAAAACTGGAGACTGGTCATCTCTTAGTTGCCATGGTATATTTTTAATTGTTTATCTACCCAAATATCATAAACCCTCTCTAATGCGTTCAAAAACCATAGGCAATGACCAGCATTACCAACCAGCAGAAATTAACAGAACTGTAATGAGCTCATAACCTACTGAAAACAGTAGGTTATGAGTTTTAAATTTGGAACAGGTGTCAAATTCAAGTGAGTGTGCTATTCTATAGTGCGCGCGGAACTAGTTGGCCACGCCTTAGGTGGCGACAGGGGTGAGGGGGCGGGTTGCCTACAGCTCGCAATGCACCAAAGAGTATGTAACTTTACAATGCACAGGAGACTATAATTAGACAGTGATGACCAATCTCGAGATATCGTGAACAATAATTTGTTCAATTTATTGAAAAGAATACAAATAAAAAACAAAAACATGCCTAAGGCGCGGTCAACTAGTTCCGCGCGCACGTATCTACATTATAACAGATACCTATCGATACGAAACCCCAATTCAGTATGATTTTAATTATAAATCGCACGACATTTTGATCTCGAGTGACACAAGAATAGTGACTTTGTTCGTTTGCCTATGATTTAAAAAAAATGACAGATATCCGAAACGCCGCCGCCGCCATTTCGAGCTGTCATTTGTTCGTTAGCTTTTTATTCCCTTTCATTGAGTAGACAAATTTTCTGTTAATTCTTTATTTCTGTCGAAAATGAGTGATAGTGACTCAGAAATTAACATGAACACTCCGCCAGATATCGTAAATGCAGCGACGAATGCAACTAATAACCTGTTTATTTTTTATTGCATTACACTGGTAACAATGCTGGTCATTTCCCTATGGTTCTTGAACCCATCATAGAGCCCTTATGATATTCGGGTAGATAAATTAGTGTATGCAACTATACATAATTAGGCATTACAACACTCGTGTGATGCTATTAAGAAACTCGCCTTCGGCTCGTTTCTTAAACCCACACTTGTGTTGTAATGCCCTTCATTATGCACAGTCGCATAAACTACTATTATTGTATCGTTTACTATAGACGCTCTTAACTTGCACGTATTTTTTGCATCGTTCTCACATAAATGTAAAATCTCAACATTCAGGCTAGGTAAAGTAGACTCTTTTATATTTTTATTACATTGTTGATAAAAATGCTTGGCTTTTTGCTGGGCCTGCTCCACAACCGTAGGGGCAAATAAATCGATTATCATGTGAAGTTATTGTAGAGGCTGCAGAAGATTGTAAAAATATCTTTGCATTGTATAGATCCAGTATCTTAATATTATATAATTGCATGGCACATGTGTGAGTTCTATGTACCTAATATAAAGGCACTTTTTACATTTAGTTATATTTTAGTGACATTGACCTGGTGGCTGAGAGAATGTCATGCTCACTCAAATGTCTCGCTGGTGGTGGCGGGTGTGTCGGATCATTTGGTTCCCTTCAAAATGGTTGAGTTAGATGGTGCTGATCCATGCGTCATGTTCGTGAACGGGCGCTGTCAGTGGAGACTGGTCATCTCTTAGCTGCCATGGTTTATATATTTTTCTTTGATTTGTTTTTTTATATCTTTTTACTCTGGACGCTCTTAACTTGCACGTCTTGCTACATAGTTCTCACATAATATACCATCTCAACATGAATGAAATAATGTACCAAGATTTTGTAAAAATATTCTGATTTGAAAAGAGTGTCCATGGAGTTTCTTGCCCGTTCTTCTTCATGAGATCTACGCTAGGGAACTGGCAACTACAGTACTTTCACAAGTTATTATGCCTTGTGATTGTGACTGTAGCTTAGGAGTGCAATGCGCAGAGCCGTCTTAGACTGTGCTGGGGCCCTTGGGCACACAAGAATTTGGGGCCCTTTTGGAATGTAAAGAAAGTGAAATACATTTTTTTACTGTGATCTGCTTTATTATGGGTAATCTAATCTAATATAATTAATGATATTAGTATGATGCGAAATTACGGTAATAGTTTCTTTCGAGATTTCCCCGACTTTTTGTTTTTGATTTGTTTCTTCCACCGTAAAAAATGACGTAAGCTTTGGAAGTTTTCCGTGATTTCTTTTCGAGCTACAACTTTTTTTCTCTTTTGTGAACCACTTAGATATGTTCTTTTCGACATAATAAAATAATATTTAAACGAACAAATCAATAGTTCTATTAATTTTACCCAAATTACATTAAACAAAATTAAATCACGACACTTCTGTGAAAATAAGTGATATAATAAGTAATAACTTTAGGTAAAAAGTTCCGACTGAAAGTTTTTCATAATTTATCCGGGGATTCCCCCAAGCCCCAACCATAGACAAAGTGGCATTGGAGCGGTTTGCATGGATGATCGCTAGATGGTGTTCTTAGTAAATTAGGTAGGATGCGTTCAGAAATACTTTTAAATTACTGAATAACTGAATAAAAAATCAAGTGATATGTAACTTGAAAATAGACATTATAGACTCTAGATTATAAAATTTATAAACTCAAGTTAATGTCTGGTAAGTTATATCAGACCAAAAACAGCCCTTTAGTACAGCCAAAAAGCGCACTAAGTTTAAATTAAGCAAGAAGCTACCGTGTCTATATACCGCACACAACCGAGACCCTGTAGGCTTGATGTCACTCAAATTCATATAAATATATTGATTCGAATAAATCTGAAAATAATCGATATTCGGGCATTGAGAAAAGTGTAATGAGTTTTTTGAGATTAAATGTGAGAATAGTCTCCTTCCAGGCAAGACAAGACAAAGAAGTTGCCCGACGCACCGAGAACGCCTGGAAGAGCTATTGGTCGATGAAACAAATAATGAAAGGAGCTCTCCCTCTCTCCCTAAAGAGAAAACTCATGGACATGTGCATTCTTCCTACCCTCACCTATGGAGCGCAGACATGGTCATTAACCAAGCGTCAAAAGTCCGCACTCGGGGTCTGTCAGCGAGCAATGGAGCGTAGTATCCTTGGAGTCAAGCTTACTGACCAAATAAGAAATTCGATACTGCGTTCCAAAACTCACATTGCCGACATAGGTCACACGGCTGCCAAGCTTAAATGGAACTGGGCTGGCCACATCTGCCGCATGCCGGAGGAGCTATGGGCTAAAGTAACCACACAATGGGTCCCAAACAGCAGTAAACGGCAACGCGGCAGGCCCAGAAGAAGATGGCGAGACGAACTCGACTCTTTTCGCAGGGATTGGCAATCAACAGCATTGGATAGGGATAAGTGGAAAGAGGGAAGGGAGGCCTTTGCCCTGCAGTGGGACACAAATGGCTAGTGATAAATGTGAGAGAAATTGTCGGCCCTTCGGGGCCCTCTGAGGATGGGGGCCCTGGGCACTGGCCCCTTGTGCCCTTATGGTAAAGACGGTACTGGCAATGCGTCGTTTCGGGAGTTGCTGCGTTGGGCTGCGCGGCGCCGGATGTTACCGGCGGCGAGTGCTGTGGGTGCGGGGGCGTGCGGCGGCGCGTGCCGTGGCGGCGGGTGCGCGGGACTCCGGGTCGCGGGGTGGCGGTTGCGCGCTGGTGGCGTGCATTCGTTGTTCCGTGATTCGGGGTCTTGTGCATTCGTTGTTGCGGTGTGCGTCGCTGCGTGCTTTCGTGCTCGCAGGGTTCGTTGTTGCGGGCATTCGGTGGCGTGTGGTTCGGCGTGGTGGCTTTCGGAATGACGTATTGCACTCATAGTTTCGTTCTTCTTCCGTCCTTCTGACATTCAAAAGTGCCTGTAATGGCTTAATTGAAATAAAAGATTTGACTTTGACTTTGAAACAATGTTAAAATGTAAAGAATCAAATCACAAAATCATTCATTATTTGAAATAATAAAAAACCTTTCAAAGTTGAAGAGGTACCGAATAACACGATAGGATTTTGTTTCAATCATTTGAAATCAATTAAATTGATTTCTATTCAATTCATTTGATTCGAGCTAACAAATGTTTTGAAATAAACCAATTTGGAAACAGTTAGTAAATTAATTCCGTTTAGATTAGGGTTCGTATTATGTAGTGCTATGTTGTCCTAAACTAAATCTAGTCTGTATTGAATTCGGTTTTGGCAATCAGTTTGCCGAATGACGCAATTGAGCTTATGCCACTTAACTGGATAAGCAGAGTAAATTTATTGGTATACTCTATTTTGTGTATTTGTTACTATTTTATTTAACATCAGAGCTGATGGTATAGTTTGTATTATGGTGTTGGGATTTAATTTGTTACGTTTAGTATCAGGTTTGATATTTTCTAATTTGCTTGCATTTTCATTTTTTTTTTTAAGCGTTTGCCTTAAATCTTAAATAAAGCCACTATTGAAGCTGATGCTCATTGTTTTAATAGTCCTTCTGACAGTTTTCAGTCTATTTCAGAGGAGAGTAAATTATTAACGTAGGAGATTATGATCATCATCAATCTCCTACCTTTATCTTTATTTATTTGAGGTAGGTGGAGCATGTCTTCTTCTTCTATTCTTTTCTATTACTCGTCATAGCAACCGAGGATATCTGGCATAAATGTTTGCGCAAATGCACCAAATTTTTCATTTTATTAAATTTACACTTCGTCTTCTACTGAACCAGAATAGCTAGTGGGTGCCTTGAGTGTAAGTTCTCCAGACCAGCACCCTCTATGAGAGAGAATCAGCTTAGAGCTGGAAGAGGACAGCAAAGAACAGGTTGAGCACAAACGCTGAAAACATAATTTATTTATAGTACTGGCACTAGCCAACTTTGAATGAACCATAATTATTATGACCAGTATCAATACTATCACTCAATCAATCATAATTTAAATCCAAAATAAACAAAAAGTACTCAAATTGTTAAGTCTACGTGACACATCTTGGCTTAAAATAAGTCATCTTTAGCCAACAAAATCTTGCCTTTAAAGATTACCACCACCCAACTAAAACAACTACAATGCAAAGATCCCGGGCAAAGGACTGCAGGGCCACAGGGAGTGACCGACAATCCCCTGTCCTAATTCTCGCATAAAAATGTGTCAACTAAACAAGACAGGAGCCGGGTCCATGTTTACCCATAATTTGCCATTAAAACAGGCTAATTGAGGGGAATGTCGGCTGAAGGAAATTTGGCCGAGTGACTTTCCTTGTAAGCTGAGGTAATTGTGGGCTGGCGGGGACTATTGCGTGTTTTGCGCCTACTATATTACTTGGGTGTGGGATGAGTTTTAAGATTTTCGGGATTTAGAACGGTGGTGTTTAAATCTCGATCTTCTGTTTCAGCCAAATCTTCTTGCTTCGGTTGATATGTGGATGGGTGATCTGTAGCATACAGAGTTTCCTCCGTGCTTCGGAAAGCACGCTTAGTGCATGTTTACGTACAGGAGAGGCGTCGCGCGGCGCGTGCTGCGTTTTTAATTCAAACACATGACGATGTATGAAAAAGTTAACGATTTCAAACGTCGATTTTACGAGAAGCGATTTTCAAAACATTCAAAGATTAACTTGCTTTTGCCTAAGTTTCAAGCCAAGTCTTTGGTCAGTCTTCAAAATCTCTTTTTAAAAGATCTTTCTGTATCGCTTCCTTGTATAACTTAATACCTCACCCAATAATATAATATCAAGCCTGTAAGTTCGTCTTTAAATACGTCTGAACTTTAAGTTCAACGATAAAAACTTAATACCGCTGCTATTGTCAGAAACTTACCAACTTGTGGAATCCTAGTTCGTTTTAGTACTTTTTCGTTCGTTTGTAGCCTTTGACATTCTTATTCTTACTCTGATTCGTGTTAGTTTGAAGAACATTGTTGAAGTACATTTTTTTCGTTTTCTACTGCTGTTAGGTAATGAGATTTCTTTGTGATTGTTTTATTCTTGAATTATAAAAGTAAATTATGGTTTGATTGGAGTGCTATTCTGATCTCTCTTTATTTCAGTCAATCCTATTTCTACGTCTGTATACACCTACTATTTTTTTTATCAAGTGATATGAGACTGCATCTTTGGTCAAGTGGTCGTAAGTGCGACTGCGGAACATGTAGTCCTGGGTTCAATTCCCGGGTTGGGAAAACCGTTATTGAGTTTTTCCGTCAGAATTTCTTCGGGAGGAGCCATGGAGGCTGAATTTGTGCCAGGTTGATGACAATAGGCTCGTCTTCATAACATGGAATTTAATACAATTAGCAAAATGTGGGTGACTAGTAGGTATACTTCAGGGATCACAGGCTTGATGTTATGTCATTTCATGTCATGATACCTACATTCGCCTCGATTGGCTCCGTAAGTGGCCACGTAGTTCGCGAATGATTTATCAAACATTTAGAGTGAAAGAATCTAAAAGAAATCATTAGTGGCTCTGATGAATTGTTTTAGAGGTGGGTCAATTTTTCTGTGCGTTTACAAGGTTCCATAACCTGAATATTATCGAATTATTCCAAAATTTTATAATTTTAGCAAAATATATCCAAGATTATCTTCCAAACCCCTTTCAAATAACCTTGGCCCACCAAAAACACCAGACTTACCCAAACACACCCACTTACCCTATCTCAAAACTGAATCAGTTGCCACTGAATCTAATTGAAACAGTAGACCCAATTCCGGGACCTAACTATAACCTCTACGAAGGTAACAAGCATTACGGACCGTTTTCTGCGCCATTCAATTATTTTTTACGATCAGGTGGGACAAAATGGCCAACAGATAAAACTGGGATACCCCACGTCCAACGTATTAACAACCTTTAAGGTATTTCCACGGATCATATTTGAAAAGTTCAGTTATTTTTGCCGGGTTTGGCAGGTCTTAATTGAACCACAGTGTAAATTGGACCGGGAGGTTAAATTGAACCGTGTTAATGTCTGTTATATATAATTTTGTTTGAGTTTATCGCTTTGGGTGTTTAATTTTTATCAATATTTTGTGTTTTTTGAATGCTGGGCAGTAACATTTTTTATAGTATCGAAAACTAAAAGGTGATTTAATAATATACAAAACTTTTTGTTGTTTAGGTAAGTAATTGGATTATTTTTCCTTGATTTGAATGAATATAAACATCCTTTTTGACTGATAAGTCATTGCATCTCGTCATTCATTAACCCGAATTCATCATCAAATCAAATGAATAAAAATCAAAGTTATGAAATCTTGAACCCAAAAGGAGGTAAATATAGTACAGAATGCATTGACGAAATGCATCTAGTTTAAATAACACAATACTAGTTACTACAATGGAGCAACGCCAATACGCGAATTGTCACCACAATTTTGTCTGCAGCCCAAAAACTGAATCCATAGACTACAAAACTTCTACAAAACCAGGACTACACATATTATACAGGGAGCCTTTCTGTATGGTAAAATGGATTTCCAGTAGAATTGATCGGAACACCAAATAATGCTTTCCGTTCGGAATATTTGCGTTTGGTTTAAATACAATTAATATTTGTAGGACGATGCCTCCTGTTTGTATAGAGGCGGACGGTGTTACGAGAGAGTGAACTTTTTGGCTTGTTCAGTTTATGGCAGATTCAACACAACATTCAATTTATGGAATTTCATACCTTTGCTTCACCTTCAACATAGCGAAAGCAAATCGCGAACTAAAAATATGATTTACCTATGAAACTATGATTTAAATTTTCATTTTTTTTTTAATAAAATGATAATTTTATTTCTAAGAAAGTGTATTGAAGAACGTCGTTTGATATTCGTGGGCATTTCGTTTTCTTTCATTTCCACAAAAATTTCGTGGAGACCATTTCGATACGACTGTACAATTTCTGCCGTAAAGCGAATCTGTCGTAAAGCGAATCTGCCTTAAAGCGAATCTGTCATAAACCGAACAAAGGAAGTATTCATTTTTGTAACTAGCTATTGCCCGACACTTTGTGTGTGTCTATATTGGATTTATCAGCCTATTGGTGAACAAATATAAGATTTGAAAACGCTTGTCTTCCACTGGGTTAATACTTAGAGATAAGGTAGTCTTGTAGCTACCTATTGTATTATGATCGATTCAGTGGTTCAAGGTCCGTTAGCTTTTCCCCAACTATGTTGCAGTTTACTTCCAGTCCTACAGATGCAGTATTTTCCAAGTAGCAACTGCCTATCAGAGAGAACACACGGATCTACCAACCACGTCGACAAGCACTGCACCCGTGCAGCTATTAATATTACGCCACAAAAATAAAAAATGTAGTTAAAAAACTAAAAAACCCGACTGAAAAAACGGAAAAGCAAAAAACAAGCACATTTTAAATTAAACAAAACTTGTAAGCAGGCGGGGTCCATTCTATTTTCATTTCATAATTTAATATTCAAATGAACCCCGCCTGCTTCCAAGTTTTGTTTAATTTAAAATGTGCTTGTTTTTTGCTTTTCCGTTTTTTCAGTCGGGTTTTTTAGTTTTTTAACTACATTTTTTTATTTAACACTTTTTAGTCAGTTTTCATTAACTTCGTTATTACTATTATAAGACGGTAGATTTCGATTCGATTTTATATTCATTCCGTACACGTAAAAGAATCCGGTTATAAGTAAGAAATGCGATATTGTTTGTTCTAATAACTTTAAATCGTTATATATCCTAAACGGTTTTATAAAATGAAAAATGATAAAGGAAACCTAATATTCATTTTCAAATACCTATTCAACGATACCCCACTTGACATGGTGAGTCAATTTTTTTTTTTTTCATTTTGACAATATGGCGACTAGTTGTTACTATAGTGAGTATTGTTTATTGTAATGTTTTTAGTGACACTCGCGAGGTCAAGACGAATCGATTGACGTACGGATCATCAAAATCGGCCAAGGCGTTTGGCCTCTACAATGCCACATAGGAACAAACATACATACATACATACATACATAGACTGATAAACACATAACCCTTCTTTGCTTTGCGCAGTCGGGTAAAAAGTGAGGGAAGTAAAACAGATACCGCGGCCCCAGACACAAAGGGCTATGATGGAACATGGGTAGTATTTAGTCAGCAGAAGTCCGACACTCCCTCCCACACCTCCCACACCGGGAGGAGTCATTTCATGACTCCCCACCAGGCAAAAGAAAAAAGAAGTAAAACTATTTATTTTTAATTCTTGCATGCCTCTGACATAACCCAGTCACATAGCAGTGTGAACGCTGTAATCAATGTCGTTTGTTTACCATAGCTGCATTCGCTGCAGTTTCACTCGCGCCGACATTCACAGGTATTCCGAATTCAATGACATTCCCGTGATTTACGGTCAATTGCTGGGTTTTTTTATTTGTAGGTATTTTATCTTTTGTTGATGGATTTTGAGGGTGATTTTAATTGGGTACGGTGTCCGAATTTTGGTTGGATTAATTGTGTTTACTTGATAAAAATAATGGTATACAGTTACTCGTTACATGGATCCCCGGAGAATTAGCAGCGTTGGGTGTAGGTATGCTAAGTATTAAAACTATATCATAGAAGGTTATTTTCTATTGCCATTAACTGGGCGAAAATCAGATGGCTGACGAAAAAACACAAAACGAATGAATGTATGTAACATTCTTCGTCACTACTACACACTATTAAGATTTTGAATTATTAAAAAAATAAAAGTAGATAAAATCATTTAAAATAAATAATAAATTATAGTATACGAGCATTGGGAACAGTGTCCAAGCTACCGGTGCTCAGAGCTTTTCAGAGAGGAACCACCAAACAATACATCTTGTGTCTAAAACTACTGCTTTCTGAATAAAGCCCATAAACAATATTGTTAACCTAACAAAAACTTGCTCTATCTCGCATAAACCGATCCCGTAGTGTGAACAAAATAATCAATGTTGTTGGTGTTTATTACAAACTGCACCCCGTTGCCGCCGCAACCAAGAATCCCGGGATGTTTCTGTGTCCCGGATTTACTGACATTTCAGGGATTCAAGAGTCTTTGCACAGATTTCTGAGATGTGACGGTTTCAACAACAGATGCTGTCTGATAAAACAACTGACAACTATAATAAATCCTAGCTTTCCCGGGTTTTGCTGGGTGATGATTTAGAGTTAGGAGAACCTCATTGTGATTTCTGTAGATTTGAGTTATTAACGCCCAAATACTCAAACGTCACTCAATTATAAGTAACCCTCTAAACTCCTGCTATCTCTGTCACTCTGCGTTAAAGTAACAAAGACAGCACGAGATTTAAGTGCAACTTAAAATTGAGTGACGTTTGAGTATTTGGGCGTGTGTCACTGTGTTCCTACATTGTAGTGGGTGTTTTAAGTTCATTGATCACGGTAAATGTTTTTACCGTGATCAATGAACTTCACATCATTTTCTTTACCAAATTGGCAAATATTTTGTTTTTAATACGCAGCCAGAGTGTCATTATCATCATTATTCCCCCTTATCCTAATATAATTGTGACGGTTTCTTCTTGCATCCTTCTCTCTACTCGTAATTTAATTAGACACCTTTATTGCCATAATTTTTATTTAATTTAAAAAGAAAAAAATTTATTTTTTATTTTTAATAATTATTATTCTTCACATGATCCGCTCATCCTTTCTTTAATATTCCTCTACTCTGATATAATCAGAGTCGTTTCGTCATTTTCATTCCTCCGCTTCACATGCTTTTATGTCACCAGCGCCACTGTCAGATTTTATCGTGAAACACCAAAATAAACAATACACGTCATATAGAAAACAACTATAAGAAAAGTGCCAATGGACACCATATTCTTAATTTTTTAAGCTTTAGCAAATTAAGTTAAATTTAAATTACTTATTAGCCTCAAGGTCTAGACTGTAATTGTATGAGTAACCGTTTATTAACGAGTACTTCATATTGAAAAAAAAAAATAGAAAACCGATTAGAAACAGTACAAAATTACTACTCCTATCTATTAATTCCAACACATCTATTAAAGCAGACCTCATAGATCAGCTTTATCTACCCATTATTTTGTACCGATTCTGGTAAGATTTCCATTTTCGTTCCAGTAAGATCCTAGGATTATTTGAATGGGATCTTTTAATTTATTGGTTGTACCATCAATATAGTGTAGTGTTCGGTACAAGTCTTGGATTCAATTACTGAGTTCAGCGGAGAAGGGAAGTGCGATTCGGGAATGCAATTACATTTCAGTTCGATTGGAATTGGAATTGTTTTAATAGATTAGTAGGAAATACAATTATTTAACACCTAGATATTAATAAAGACTTATCATTCTCTTGCCCTTATCCCAATTCACTTAAGGTCCTTCATGTTCCTCCATACTGTGACTCGTTCTCTCATGAGAGACCTCCATTCTTGCCATCATCCTTTACACAGTTCATCTATCGTTTCTTTGGTCTTGCTCCACTCTTATATTATTAATACCCTTAAATTGTCTAGAATTAATAATAATTAGGGACATTAAAGTTTTAACATCAAGAAAAAAATGATAAGAATTGAAGAGCTGAAAATAATAATAACTAATCGATGACGTTCAATCGGCGATGTTCAAACCAACGTCAAAATACTTTTTGGCATTGGTTTGAATATCGCCGCCAAAAAGAATTCTGAGAAGGTACAGTTTACCCTGAAGATCGACCTAAGTAGCTGTTATTATTTATTTTAGTCACTAACTCCTCGAATTAAAGAAGGTAGGTAAAATATTGTCACTCAGCTTATAACCAACGGATTCCTTTAAATAAATCAAGTTGACAATAACCCGGAAAATCGCGAAAATGGAAGGCACCAAATAACTTCTTCATCACAACGAAGTGAAATTTCAAAAGCGTCAATTATAACTTCAGTGTTGCCCTTTGTTTCTTCAAATGTCCACCGCTCAAGTAATTTGTACCTTGTTTACAAAAGTTTTCTCATTTCATGTTTATCCAACCTTCTGAGAGGCTTAATCAAATGCCTTGAAAGCTTTATGAGCAAAACTTTAGGGACTTGGATGAATTAAAAGAATCGTTGACTTGAAAAATATTGTACTTTTTTTTCTTCTGTGAGCATACGGCCTTAGGAATGCCGTGTTAAGAGTTGATAGCGTAAAATTTTCCCGAAAAGTTCTCTTTTTAAAGTTCGAATTATGTAATGTTTTACATTTTGGTCCGGGCTATCCCGGCCAAATGTTGTCATTTATGAAAAACAAATGACGTGTTTATAGATTTTAATTTAGCAAAGCGTAATATTTGTTTTTTTATAAACATTTGGGAATGTAAAGTTGCCATTCACAGTTTTAACGCCAATAATTATAATATTATAGGTATTTATTTATTATAAGCATCGAAACATGTTGGTAATTAAAGCTTTGTGTTGTTTACCAATTAAAACTTACAGGTAAAGCCAAAAATAATGAGAACTCATTTGCTTTCATGTAATTCACGTTCCTTTAACGGCTTTGCAAAATGATTAAACAAAATTCAAAAAGCAAATCGAACATTACATTCCATTACGTTCGAAATTCTGAATTTCCAAAATACAGGATCATTACGAATTCCGCCAATCACAGTTTAGAACATCAAATCCCGATTCGATTTGTTTTTACGATTGAATTTACGAGTGTGCAGTACCTTAATTTACGATTAAAGTTTAGTTTATATCGATTTAAAATCGATTAATGGTGTCTATTCGAGTTGCTTCTCGATGTTTTATGGGTTTGTGAGTGAGACAATGGATACTGGGTTTTATTTAAATGATGTTTGAAATCAATTTGGTGTTCATTGCATCTTTAGTCAAAGGAGGTTAGTGTTAAAGTAATAAAACTAAAACTAAGATTAGACTGGAAGCCTACTTTTGTAGGAAATAGCTGTTTAAAAAAGTATCGTTGAAAAATTATAAAAGGGAATGGGTTTCAGAATGATGCACTATCGTCGATGGCAACCATAGGTTTGCTACTTAGCTTCCTACGTTTAAATTACATAGACGCCGAATCCTGTCTGTTAGTTTGGCTGTCACTAACCAACGTCCGTTAAACTGTAAAATATTATAAACATTTACAAACTTTTTTAGATTTAAGTATCTTAACCAGATTATAAACTTATGTAGAAAAATAAACCGACTTCGACAAAAATAAAACACAAAAAAGTGAAAAATAAAAAATCAGCTTCTGAAGTCTTTGAAGACTTTTGTTTGTTTGATTTCATCTGAAGCTGATTTTTTATTTTTCAGTTTTTTGGGTTTTATTTTTGTCGAAGTCGGTTTTATTTTTTGTAAAAAAGTTTTTATTTTTCACTTTTTAGTGGTTCACATGTGCTTACCCCTTCACAACGTACCGGCGTGATGTTATGTTATGAACTGGTGTAAACAATAGACAGTCATGAGATTTCAGCAATCCCAGTCCATTTGCTATCATTAATTGAGGAGTTCCGTTGCCTATCTCCGAAGTTCTTCATCAGATCTTCACCAAATAGTTTTTATAACCTTTGTAGTGAGTACAGGCGTGATATTATGTTGTGTGATGGCGTAAACAATGCTTAGATATGCTATAGCAACAATCGCGGTTAATCTGCTGTGATTTATTGAAGAGTTCCCCCGATTTCTACAAGATCCCATCATCAGATATTGAAATGGTGACAATGGGACCACACGGGAAGCACCAGCTTTTAAATGAAAAAACAATCATGAAAATCAGTTCACCCAGTCGCAAGTTATGAGCTACCAAACATAAAAAAAAAAACAGTCGAATTGATAACCTCCTCCTTTTTTTGAAGTCGGTTGAAAATAGAAATAGATATTTCATTTGCCACTACAGTATTAACAACTCTCGTTACAGAACTGTAAGATACCTTTTTATTAAAATAATCACACACATTTATTCACCCCAAAATCCTCATGAAATTAGATCTGCGTCTACTATTTTTACATCGACCTTCCTAACTTAATTCACCTTTATAAACAGACTTTGGCGTCTAATTTTGTTTCAAAATCGAGTCCAATTTTATCACGTTCTCTCATAAATATAATTATCTTATACCCGTATATTTAGGTAGTAATTCGCTTACGTACCTAAATCCTGGGTTTAGGCTAGATTAGTTTTGCTCAAGGTCGTTGGTTAGGCAAGAACGTGGTAGGTGTGTTTTCAGCTTATTTAAGAGACTGAAGAAAATTTTATTGGATTGTGGTGAATTCTTGAGCTTTAGAGCCTTTGTTATTATGACGACATGTTTATTAATTGCCTGAAAATTTGCTTATTTAATGCTGGAATTTAGTGGCGAGATGATCTGGACTGCGAGGTCTGGTTCATGGAGGCACGAGAAAAGAGCATTGAAAGGAATTGGGGCAGGCCTTTGCACTGCAGTGGAACAGTAAAGGCTAATAAAAAAAAATTAAAGCTTATAAACTACATAATTAAAGGTAACCCTAAGGTAGACTAGTAGCAAAATGCCCAAGGCATTAAGTCCGCCTTTGTACGATTTTGATGTGCATAAAGTTTTAATACCTAAATAAATAAATAATTATGGAATCGTACTGATTCTTTCTTATCCAATTAATTACTGGCCAAATGTGAGTGTAACTGTAAAGGTGGGTGAATGTGGGTGTAAAGGTAAGTGGATGTGAGTGTAAACACACAGCACGCGTCTGACCAGCCCTTATAGATTTACAGGCCTGTTGTTTAGGGTAAATTGTTTTTAAAACCACCCTTTTATCTCATTTAAAACAACAGTACACCAGACTTTTTGTCCTACATAAGTTGTCTACTAAGTTATTTTCTCCCACGCAACTATAGAATGTCGTAGTACTGTTATACTGTTACAAATAAAAAGAGGATTAGATTCACGATACGTATTGTTTGTAAGTTCTTGTTAGTTCGATAGATTGGCAGAGAGAGTTGTAACACACGCGACTGATGTAGGTGCGCTGTTCAGTTACAGCGGAGCTTATGAAACAAACCAAAATAATACATAACACGCCTGTAATGCTCAAATTGTAAGGCAGAGGTGTACCTAATAGTACACTTACATTTAGCCAGTTATGATTAAGTCCCATGCAATAAGGGTCGAGCATAATAGGGGATCGGACAAAAAAAAACTAATTAGTCCGTCAGATAGATTTCCAAAAAATATTGAACACCTATTTTTTTCTTTTTTCACATTAACAAAAAATGAAGACGATACAGTGCTTTGAAAACTCGTGAACTCCTCGAAAACGTTACATGTCAGTACATTTTTAACCCACAAGTGACATCACGACACTTTTTATCTTCGTCAATTTTCATTAATTCGTTAAAACAAAAAACACGTATCCAATATTTTTCGATAATCTAACTGACGGACTAAACAGAATCATATTTTTTTGACTCAGTCCGAACCCCTAACCGGGCACGAATCCACACTCCGAAGGAAAACATCGGAAGGAAACCGACATGTCTTTGATCTGAAAAATTAGAAGACATGTGACAACTATCATTCGGCACTGGGTTTGTTACTCTTTCAGGCAAAAACTACTGAACGGATTTAGATAAAATTTAGCGCACAGATAACACATAAGTAACCTAGATTAAAATTGGAATACTTTTTATTCCGGTGACAAAATTATCGAATGTCACGGGGGCGAAGGCGCGGGCGTAAGCTAGTACAAAATAAACCTCAACGTAGTAGATAAATGATCAAAGGTTTAACCCATATATCCAGGAGGACATAAAACTGTAATCCTCGAATTCATTGGCTAACTAACAGGAAACAAAGCAATCACGGCTGCACAATAAATTGAAATAACCTCTCGCCTAGTACAAAAGAAACGCCCTTTCCTTTGTAACCCTATGCAGGACGATTTAAAACTGCACTGTCCTGTTATTGCTATAGAACAATGGTGTATAGAAGCGACATTTAAATAAATAAAAATAACATTACATATTACCTGGAATCTTTGAGAGGACATCATGGTTAAATAACCTTCCACAGTCAAGCCACAGCCACAGTCTAGGTTGGTCTGTGAATTGGTGACCATCTCCTGGTGGTTTCCTCCGTGCCTAGGAAAGCACGTAAAACCATTGGTCCTAGACTCCTGGCTGTCCTATAAAGATCTGTGACAGTCGTTACAAGTAGAAAGTCTGACAACCAGTTTTACCAAGCGGTATCATGTTATTCAATACTAATGAATTGTGGAGGTCAGATAAGCAGTCGCTCTATGTAAATTACTGGAATTCAGCTGCATGCGGTGAGACTAGAAGGCGGCCCCAACATAGTTGGGCAAAGGCTAAGCAGATGATGATGTTAAAGTCCCATGTCATGGAGCCAAGCATTTATATCATTATTGCTGAAACACAAATCTTAAATTTAGACGTGCGATGAATATTCCTGAAAAAGTAAACAAACTTAATTTATGCAGATGTTATGTAAAAGATTAGTCCATTGTTGCTATGAATTTGTTCGACTAGTCAGGCTAGCTAACTAGCTTCTTTATGGAGCATATTATATGCTATAAAGTATGAACAGTAACAGATGACATACTTTTACCACGTATCCAGTACATGATCCAAAACAAAGCAGGGTTAGCGAACATCTTCCATGCATCGGTTTAAAAAACTGATATTTCACTCAAAATTGCAACAACCTACACGATCAAAATATGTGAAGCAGCCATTTCATTCCACGATGTCCCCTTTTAACCATCTACAAGTCTCGCATCTATTCTACTTCCTCAGTTTTCTTATTCTTTGGTATTACTAATAAAGCGCCAAGCATTTGACGTCGCAAGTGCCGGCCATTTTATTTTTTACTGCTGAGCCAGTTTGAGATGGAACTTGAGTTGTTTTTTATCGTTGTCAGTAAATAAATGTTCTTGAAAAAGGTCCTTAAGGCTACTCAGAGATTCCTTCATTTCTATAGTGAAGAAGATTGCTGGTTTTGGGTACCTACTTACGTTTCTTTAGCAGTTTTTTGGTGGATGGTAACTCGGTCAGGTGACGTCCTTGTCTATTTTAGCGAAAATGGTTTTCTTCAAAGGTGTATTTCAAAAAACCATCAGCCTTCAAGGCAATCACCAATGCAAGGTCTATAATCCACCACGCGGGGCCAGTGCGGGTTGGTAGATGTCACATGTCTTCGAATTTTTTGGTTCTAAAACATGCCGGTTTACTCACAATGTTTTCCTTCGCCGTTTTGAGAGCAGTGGTGATGAAATAAATAACACAAAGTAATGTAATAAAAAATAATTATAAACACACAAATGAAAAAAAAAAACTGCCGATTATTTAAAAACTGTTCAATATTACAAACGAAGACCGTTTTAATATTTTTTTATTTATGACACTTAATTTCAATTCACAAAACTTACAGATGCGCTAACAAAAGCATTAGCACTCAAATGGCGCTGGGCTGGTCATGTTGCACGTATAAGAGATGAAAGATGGACTATCCAAACCACAACATGGACAGGACCATTGGGCAAAAGAAAGGTCGGTCGACCCTTGAAAAGATGGGCTGATGACATAGCGCAGACTGCTGGCTCAAACTGGCTAAAACTTGCCAAGAACCGAGAGAAGTGGAAAAAGATGGAGGAGGCCTTTACCTGTAATGGGACTACATCTCCAACCCCTTGCGAAAACTAACACTACTAACTACGATAAGGTCAAGACTAACATAACTAACATTAACTCAATAAGTACAGTGGTAAATTCAGTATAAAAATGTATCTGAGATGAGAAATAAAAAGTCTTTTTTACTTAGTATTATTATAATTTCAATTCAAACTCGAACTAACTCAATGCACCACAATCCGTCGCACGCGTTCATCGAACAAACTCCAACAACAATACAATTCACTTCCTACACGTAATCGGAAATTATGATTTAATCATCAACCAGGTGTTTTAGCTGTTTTTGTTACTTTAAGGAAGCTTATGATACCTTGCAAGGTTGTGAACTAAGAATCCGAGAGTTAAAAATGATTAGAACACAATGTGTAACGGAACTATGTAGTAAACGAAGAAAATATTGCGCGTAAACTTCGTTATAGCTTTGGATTTGTGGAAAATTTATCTATATTTAGATAAAGAGAGAAGTCCTGACTAACTGATTTACTGACTCATCAACGCCAAGCCCAAACCCTTGGACCTAGAAAGCTGAAATTTTGCACAGATGTTCCCTTTATAATGTAGACAAGGAATAAGGAAGGATTTTTCGAAATTCAACCCCTAAGGGAGTTAAATAGGAGATGAAAGTTTTTTTTTTTTTTTTTTTTATTTAATATGGGCTTACTCTTGACCTCAATCTTGCCCTAAGGGCAGAGATGAGGTCGACGATGGAACGAGCTTACCCAGAAGAAGCCTATTTACTCGCGACTTAAATAGATTGGGGTTATATGAACTCGGGAAAACCGACGCAGGCAGGGTGTTCCACTCCTTGGCTGTACGAATAATGAAAGACTTAGCAAAACGCTTCGTACGAATGTGTGGAACATCGACAAGATATGGGTGATAACCTGCAGTACGCCTAGTCTCTCGATGGAAGAAGGGAGATGGTGGAATAAGCTCGTGGAGCTCTTGCGCACACTCTCCGAAGTACAGTCTGTAGAAGACCGACAGACATGCAACTTTGCGGCGGTGGGCCAGGCTATGCAGCTTGGCAACCAGCTTGGCGTCACCAATCAGCCTCCTGGCTCTGCGTTCTACTGAGTCTAGTGTGGCAAGTTGGTATTTGGCTGAGCCATCCCAAAGGTGACAGCAGTACTCCATGCCGGACCGGACTTGAGCTTTATACAATATTGAAAGCTGTCCAGGCTTGAAGTACCGCTTGACCCTGTTTAGGATACCCAGCTTTTTTGCCGCAATTTGAGCTTTTGACTCGATGTAGGCGCCGAAGTTCAGATTTGCATTCAACTTCGTGCCAAGAAGCTCGAGACTGTCGGTAACTTGTACAGACGCACTCCGGAAAGTGGGGGCCAGATTGAACGGACTCTTTTTAGCAGTGAACAGACACACTTGCGTTTTGGTGGCGTTGAAATCAACCAGATTGTCGTCACCCCACTTGGAGACAAGACTTAAGGCTGAATTCGTTCGCTCTACCATGGCCTCTCTCAATGAACGTATTTCATCACCACCGGCTTTTGCGCTGGATGTGTAACTCTCCATGACAGTGCTGTCATCTGCGTACCCAACAATATCAACCAGTACCCTTCTTGGGTACTGGTTGAACATTAGCGACCTTCCAGGAGTCCGGCACCGTTCTAGTTTTGAGAGAGAGGCGGTACAAGCGTGTCAACACAGGTGATCGCGCCAGGACTCAGCCGAACCTTATCTCGGGCCCATGGGAGACAGGTCTCAGAACAGCCGCCGTCCTAACGGGATCAAATAGACGCGATACGCGCCTCCGAACAATATTACAATTTCTAAACTTACAGCTACCCTTACCTCATTTCTTCGAGCCGGTCTCACTTCCTTGACCCCTCGCAAGTTGTGTAACTGTGTATGTGTATAATGAGTGTATATGACCTTGCGATGGTTTGCTGGTAGTTCCGGACGATTCTTCCACGTCGCTGCAAGCCACGCCGTTAACGCGGGCCACCACACTCACTCCGTATTAGTCTAACCACAAAAGCCTCGGTGCTTCCCAATAGCACTCCCGTGACAAGGCAAACCAATGATATTATCAATAACCCGTTCGACATTCACTGCGTCGCTAACCGTACTGCTTAACTAGTATAATTGGGTGCCGCGAAATGACTCCACAAGTCGATTTAATCAATGCGCGTGCGCTTTCACCCGTGATACTATGGCTACTATAATACTCGTTCAACGCCCAGCGCGACTCAATACGAACTACTTCACGCCGAGCCCAGCGCTCGACCTCTCTCCCTCCGCCCCTGTCGCCCCGCGGCGGAGAAAATCAAAAATCTGAAGGTAGATTATAAACAATCACCCCCCCCGGACCGACCCGTTGTCGGTCCGCTCAAACTCCCGGGAGTCGAGATAAAGTTGAAACTGCCCGTCTAAGGATCGAGTCCCTCACCTGGACGTCTGCGATCCTTGGAAACCCATCCTTGCCCGTAATCAGGTTAACAATGCGCCCCCGTCGCCAACACAACGGTGATAGGTTAGCATCCTTAACCAGAACGAGGTCTCCAACGCAGGGTGGGGTCGTCCTGTCCGTCCACTTAACGCGTTGCTGTAGAATATGCAAATACTCCAGCGACCATCGCTTCCAAAAATTTTGGCTCATTTGCCGTAACATCTGATACCGTGACAACCGGTACAACTTGACATCAGTATACGGATATTCCGGCAAGGCGTTAAGTGGTTGGCCAATCAAAAAATGACCTGGGGTCATGGCCTCAAGGTCATTCGGGTCAGCGCTCAACGGGCACAAAGGTCGCGAGTTTAAGACCGCCTCAATTCTGCAAAACACCGTTGACAACTCCTCAAAGGTGAGAATCGTTGAGCCGATGACCCGATACAAGTGAGTCTTGGAAGACTTGACTACTGCCTCGAAAATTCCACCCCAGTGGGGGCATCCAGGTGGACTAAAATACCACGAAATGCCCCGACTGGCGAGGCCCGTGCCAATCTCTCGCTCATTCTGACTTAAAAACAATACAATTTCCTTTAAGCACCGGTCGGCGCCCTTGAAGTTGGTACCACAGTCCGACCGAATCAGTGACGGTACTCCCCGTCTAGAAACAAATCGATCTAACGCCGCCAGAAAGGCCTCCGTAGAGAGATCGGCCACCAATTCCAAATGAACGGCCTTGGTCGCCAGACACACGAAGACACACAGATATGCCTTAACCGACTTCGCCTTGCGAAGGTGCGATGTCTTGACCATGAAAGGCCCCGCGAAATCTGTCCCTACGCCAGCAAATGGCCGAGCCTCCGTGACTCGATCGGCCGGGAGATCTCCCATTTGTGGCTGCATTGTGGCTGCCTTGAGTCGGTAACAAGGCAAGCAACGAAACACAACGCTCCGTATGATTCTGCGGGCCGATAAAATCCAAAATTCACGCTGCAAAATGCCCAGAAGGGTGTTACAGCCTGCGTGTGAATTCTTGGTGTGACGGTCCCTAACCAACAACTCCACCAAAGCTCCCTTCTTGGGGAGAATTAGAGGATGTCGCGCTGCATAGGGCAAGTCGGCATTCCGTAATCGTCCTCCCACCCGGAGCATTCCATGCTCATCAATGAACGGGTTGAGGCGGACAAGACCTTTTTTCAATCGACCTGCGCCAGTCTTCAAGACCCTAATTTCGTCCTGGAACTCATTCCTCTGAACGACTCTCACCCAGAGTGAGAGAGCCTTTCGCTGTTCTTCAGGTCCCATTATAGGCGACATGTTTCGCTGCGCGACAGGACAACGACAATTTTGACAAAATCTCATTACCCATCCCGTTACTCTAAGTAACTTCCCTAACGAACTATATCGTTCCAAGAGGGTGTGGTCTACGGTGGCGGGTTCCACTGTAGTCACATTCAGCCTCAAGCCTTGGTCTGGGGGTAATGAATGTCGACCGCACTCATTAAATGGCCACTCCGCATGTGGCTGTTCCAGCCATTGTGGCCCCCACCAAAGAGAATGTTCAACCAAAGCAGGCGCCGGACAGCCGCGTGAAGCGCAGTCAGCCGGATTAATCTCACCTGGAACATGTCTCCAGACCAGAGGAGTCTCTGAGCTATTTATTTGTGAGACTCGGTTGGCCACAAATACCTCGAGCGTGTGGACCGAAGTCTGCAACCAGCATAACACGATTCGGCTGTCAGTCCATGCATAGACCGTCTCGTTCAGAGCCACCGTACCACGCAAATTCCGCACCACATGGTTCAAGAGCCGCGTCAGAAGGGCTGCACCTGCCAGTTCCATCTTCGGAATCGTCCAACGAGTCCGAACAGGTGCAACCTTGCTCTTGGCCAGTACCAAGCGTACCGTTCCCCTACCAGCGGTCTCACCTGTTCTCAGGTAGACTGCGGCCGCGTACCCCTTCTCCGACGCATCACAAAACCCGTGCAGGGTGACCTTGACTCCTGCCTGCGGGAGCAGTTTACGCGGGATCTCAATCTCTGAGATCTGTGGTAAGGTGGTGACGAATGCCGACCACTCCCGAGCCAGCTCCTCCGTGAGCTGATCATCCCAACCTAGTTGAGCCAACCAAAGCTTCTGAATGAAGCACTTTCCCATGAACGTGACCGGCGCGATCCAACCGGTTGGGTCGAACGTTCGTGCGATAGTCGAAAGGACCGATCGCTTGGTCCAGGTCTTCGACAGCAACTCGGCCTCACAACTGTATGTGAAGGCATCCTGACTCGGTCGATACTGGACCCCTAAAATGGCCAACGCATGAAGATTCTCCGAATCCTCAAACAAATGCGGGTCTTGTTGATACTCAGTTGGCAGTCCTGCCAGTACCTCTGGGCAGTTCGACAGCCATTTCCTGAGTTCATAGCCACCGGAGGCCATGAGCGCCACCAATTCATCCCTTAAGATGAGCGCCTGCTCAATACTGTCTGAGCCCGTACAAATGTCGTCTACATAGACGTCCCTATCAATGACAGCAGCCGCGCGGGGAAAGCGGAGCCGTTCTTGATCAGCCAGTTCTCGTAGCGTACGCATGGCTACATATGGGCTGGGCTTTAATCCGTACGTGTTTGTGTTGAGCTCGTACGTGACCATCGGTTCTTCTGGGCTCTCTCGCCACAATATCAGCTGGAACCGACGGTCGTCTGGATGAATCTCAGTTTGACGAAACATCATCCGTACGTCCGTAACGAAGACAACCTGGTGTCTCCTGAAGTCCGTGAGAATGTCTGCAATGTCTCTGGTCAGCTTAGGACCAGCATGGAGACATTGATTCAGGGACACCCCGCTAGACGTCTCCGCGCTCCCGTCGAACACGACCCTAATCTTTGAGTCAGGTGTCTTCAAAACAGCATGATGAGGCAACACATAATGCTCCTCATGACGATAGTCAACCCTGGACACCGACATGTGACCCAACGTCAGGTATTCGCGCATGAACTCCACATACTTCTGTCGGAAGTTGGAGTCCCGCTTCATGCGCCTTTCCATTGCCACTAACCGCTTTTCTGCCAGACTCCATGAGCTCCCCAGCGGAGGTCGAATTGACAGAAATGGCAACCTTGTCATAAATCTACCCGATGGGAGGCGCACCGTGTTAAATCGATAGAATGTTTCGCACTCCTCATCACGTGGGTTATTTCTAAGAGCGGTGGGTGGCTCTTCCGTTGCCCAGAACCGTTGCAGGACGTCGGATAACACGCTGCCATAATATATGGAGCTATAATCCGTTGAGTGCTGTGGTTCCCGTACTGGGCCCAATAACGCGTAACCACCTGCGGTACGCATGGCCACAACCCCGTTTGGTTGCAGCTCCCGTTTGCCGCTTCGGAGCAGCTTCCCGAGGACGTCAGACCCAAGCAAGACGTCCACCCGTCCGGGGATCGCGAAGTGGGGATCGGCTAACTCCAATCCATTGGTCAACCCTTTTACCGCAGACGGTAACCGAGTCTGAGGGAGGACCCCAACCACTTCGTCCAAAACGATCGCCGTGGCATTCACCCGCGTGACCGATGCCGTGTCACCCATCTCGAACAGGAATGTCGTCTGACCCCTGAGGTGAGGCACCCGATTGCCACCTATACCTACGGCGCCATCCCGTGATGGCTCTAATGTAAGGCCCAGCCTTTTCACTAAACAGCTGGACACAATACAACCTTGTGCCCCTGAATCTAACAGTGCTCGCACGTGCACCGGCTGTCCGTCAGTACCCCTGACAGTAATCCTAGCCGTCGGTAATAATACCGTTACTGTCGGGGTGGGCACCACTGACGAACAGGCTGCTAGTTGCTAATAGGAGGCACCTCCCTCCTCCCCTGCCGGAGGGGGAGTAAATACTGTCCCAGTATACGGGTCCCAACCCGGGTAGTAACCCTCCCGACCCATCGGTGACATCCGTGCCGGTCGGAAGTAGCCTACTGGCATCCTTCCGAACGGTGGCGGGCGCGCCGTCAGCCGAGGGCGTTCTGCGAGAGGCGGGGAGAAGCGACTACTCGGGGGTGGCAACATGCCCCCCAACGCATTCGAGTACGCCGCGTAACCCGTCTGTACTACCTCCGGGCCCCTGCCCGAGTCTCGGTGCCTATCCCCCCCCCGCGGGGAAGACGACGGTATCGGGTTGTGCTCTGGATCAGCCCTTGGCCCACCCCCCCGAGGGGGCGGCGACCGCTGATTCCTGGCCGACCCACCCCCCCTAGGGGGGGGTGACCGACCACCCGAATCTGGCTTAGGAGAGGGGGGGTGACCTCCCGGCGAGGCTCCGTGCACCTCCCTACTCTCCGCCAGGCATAGCAACTCGTGATGGGCTCCTCCGCAGGTTCCACAGTTAGTGGTCCTGTGGCACTCACGTACAAAGTGAGTCCCCAAGCAGCGGAAGCACAAATAGCGCTGCTTGACCACCCCTCTTCGTCTATGCACCCGCTGCGCCTTAAAGTCCGCGCATGCGGCGAGACCGTGCCCTTCCTTCCGACAGAAGGCGCACACTTCCGATTGGAGGGCGTGGTATTTCTTCCCCCCCCGACGGGGCTCAACCGGCTTGGGCCCGCTCGTACGTCGGGTTGACGGAGGAGGGTGCGACGTGGATGCCCCTTGGCAATCCGCCCGCCGGCACTCGCCTTCTAAAAACGCTCTCAAGTCATCGTAACTTGGGAGGTGGTCCGTCGATTCGCCACCATGTGACTGCTCAAAGCGCGCCACCACGTCGATCGGCAACTTCCGTAAAACCCTATTGACGATGATATATTTATTGTCCCCTAACGACAACTTAAGTCGATCTAACGTGTTCACCGCAACCGTGACCGGATTAAGGATTTTCGACCTTATTTCGTACACGTTAGACACCTTCGGGATTTCAAAAATCTTATCAATGAGGCCATCAACTATTAATCGCCGATTATCATATCGGTCGATTAATAGGCCCCATGCCGTCTCATAACTGGCGTCCGTAATCTCCAGGTGGGTCAAGATGTCGTGCGGCTCACCGTTAAGCCTACCCATTAATTGAGCCATCTTGTACGCGGGCGAGAGATCTGTACGCGAATGCACGACACTATTAAAAATATCGCGGAATCGCGGCCAATCGGCATACTCGCCGCTAAACTCGGGTACATGTACTGGTGGCAACGGCGCCTGAATCCCTACGCCTGCTGGCCGACATGAATCCCTGACGTCACCCTTGCGCGATCGCTCAATGTCGGCCGCCGCCTGGATTATGCTCATGGACATTTCCCCACACTGGTCCACATTGCCCCGTACCACCTGAGCATCCTTGTCCACCGACGACAGATCCGTCGATTCGAGACATGCTAAATACTCAGCGTGACACTTTAACACGGCGTCATATCGTTCGTCAATTTGCCGAGCGCGTGACAATAACGCATCTTCACGATCGGTGCGACCTACCAACGTAACAACCGATGAAAACCATCTCAATTCAGCTTCGATTCTGGCTGCGATAGTTTTCGTTACTGACGGAGCCATAGTACCAACTTCAATACGCGATTATGCAATAATAAATAACAATAACCAAAAAAAATAACAATTATTGTATCCGGAATTAACAATAATAATACATTCGTTGAGTGAATAAATCTACGACGCTATGCCAACTCTTGAACTTATTCCTCTACGTGCTCTAGAGGTTATTCCTCTATGTCTCAAATGTTGACAATCATAACACGATTTGTGATGAGGTTATATTTGTGCGTAACCGAACGTAAATAACAAATTATTTTATCAACGAATATTCACATTCCATTTATGTACTTATTATTAATAATTCCAAACTCAACTTGAGGTGTACACTGGTATGTAGGTCAATGTACTACTACCTACAAGTTGAATTTGTACATGAACACAATTTTTACAAAGTAAATTGGTACCAGGTACCTACTAATTTTTACAAAGTGGGTTTAAATAAACCAAGCTCTGCTACCAGATTTTGATCGCGCCAGGACTCAGCCGAACCTTATCTCGGGCCCATGGGAGACAGGTCTCAGAACAGCCGCCGTCCTAACGGGATCAAATAGACGCGATACGCGCCTCCGAACAATATTACAATTTCTAAACTTACAGCTACCCTTACCTCATTTCTTCGAGCCGGTCTCACTTCCTTGACCCCTCGCAAGTTGTGTAACTGTGTATGTGTATAATGAGTGTATATGACCTTGCGATGGTTTGCTGGTAGTTCCGGACGATTCTTCCACGTCGCTGCAAGCCACGCCGTTAACGCGGGCCACCACACTCACTCCGTATTAGTCTAACCACAAAAGCCTCGGTGCTTCCCAATAGCACTCCCGTGACAAGGCAAACCAATGATATTATCAATAACCCGTTCGACATTCACTGCGTCGCTAACCGTACTGCTTAACTAGTATAATTGGGTGCCGCGAAATGACTCCACAAGTCGATTTAATCAATGCGCGTGCGCTTTCACCCGTGATACTATGGCTACTATAATACTCGTTCAACGCCCAGCGCGACTCAATACGAACTACTTCACGCCGAGCCCAGCGCTCGACCTCTCTCCCTCCGCCCCTGTCGCCCCGCGGCGGAGAAAATCAAAAATCTGAAGGTAGATTATAAACAACAGGAGACAACTCAGGCGCACAGTTCTTTAAGACCCTTGCTGGTATACCGTCCGGACCGCTAGCTTTATTCACGTCTAGGCACTGAAGTACTTTACGAACCTCTTTCATGTGTATTGTGATCTCCGGCATCGAAGAATCACAGCGAGGAATCGTTGGTGGCTGTTTTGACCCAGTATCCAGACGCGAATTGCCCGCAAACAGAGATGCAAATAGATTTGCTTTCTCGGTAGCGGAGTGAGCCAGCGACCCATCTGGTTTTTGCAGAGGGGGTAGTGAGGACCGGCAGAAGTTGGATTCGACCGATTTGGATAGGGACCAAAACTGTTTAGCGCCAGAAGGGCAGGACGCCAGTTTAGCCCCTATGCGACTGACATGGTCGAAGCGCGCCTTTCGAATCACCCGCTTGCAGGACTTTGCGGCAGAATTAAATGCTCTTTTCTTCGCGCGAACCCGACGCGCCCGAACTTTACGGTCACGAGCTTGCACCCAGGCTTGGTATGCAGACTGCTTTCGGGCCTCAGCGCGAGCGCAGTCCGCATTAAACCATGGACGGGCCTTGTGACCGAGCGGTATGTCGGAGAATGGAATATAGTATTCCATTCCCTGCCGGATCACGGCCGCAACCGCTTCAGCTGAGCAAGCGAGGTCGCGCGCTGAAAAGCACACTGAATGCCACGGGAAGGACGCAAAGAAGTGCCGCATCTCATCCCAGTCTGCTGATTCGTATCGCCAAACTCTCCTCTCGCCCTTAGGGCTATCATCAGGAGGGGAACCGATAGATACGGACTTCACCAGACAGTGGTCAGATGTTCCCAGTGGGGCTGATACCGACACTGAGTGCCTGTCCGGGTCAGTTGTCAGCAGCAAGTCCAAGCAATTGGGTGTGTGTCCGTCAACATCCGGCACCCGCGTAGCTTCATTCACCAGCTGGGTGAGATCTAGCGACACTGCAAATCTGCGCGCCTCTCTCCCAGCATGGTCAGTTTTCTGGAACGGGAACAACCACTCATCGTGGTGGGCATTAAAGTCCCCCAGAAAAAGAAGCTCCGCCGTTGGGTACCGTTGCTGGGCACAGTCCGCCTTTTCCTGTAGGTGTTCAAAGAGCTTGGTTGTCTCCTGGTCACCGCTGTGCGACCGGTAGACACCGACGTAGAGAGATTTCTCGACCCCGGTGTCCACCAGTATCCAGATTGTAGATAACCCAGAATCTTCAAAGCAACGGAGACGCCGAAAGCAAATGTCATCGCGGACGTACACACAGACCCCAGCCCGCTTTACGAACTTATGTTCAAGCGAGTATCCTGGGTAGTTGAGGTACGCCACGTCTGACGGGGTTGCAATCTGCGTCTCCGTTAAAAAGAATAGGTGCGGCTTCTCGGTCTCGAGGTGGGTGAGTTTGTATGAAAAATCGTCATTTTCACGCGGGCGAAGCTGCTGGCAAAAGCTAGTTAAGAATAAATTGATGGTCTCGTTGGTTTAGTGGTCGCAAGCATGATTGCTGAACATGAGGTCTTGGGTTCGATTGCCAGGTCAGGCAATGTGATAAGAGCTCATACGCCTTATTATAGACACAATTTAAAAAGCCTGTTATAAATCTCCTGGAGATTTATTAGCGGACGGGAGGTTATTAGGTATTTCCATCAAAAAGAATTTAGTAGCTGCCGGAGTCTGGATTTGTACCTGATCGATAGTAATAAGCTTACCCTCTATTACATGGGAATTATCTATGGACCAATGTTGCCTGACAGAGTGGAAAGAATGGGCCAAAGTTGCCTGAAAAAGTGGAAAGTATGGGCCAAAATTGCCTGAGATAGAGGGTGTACTATTAGGTACACTTTTGCATAGCTTACAGGCGTCATGTTATGATACGTAAGAACAATTCATTGGTAGTACTCAAATGCCACGGCGAAGTAAAAGAGATTGGCTTTAATTTCCCAACACCATTTTAGTAAGGCCCATGTTAACCATTTTATTAATATTCAACTAATAAAAATAAACGTTTTTATCTTCAAAATATCGTAATCCCATCCCCACTTTGGTTAATTTAATAAAATTTCAACTCCATCGCGCCACACAAATAAAACAAAGTAAATAAACATGTACACTTATCTGTACGTCACTTTAGTGCTGGGACATTAATTCCCTAGCGATGCCACAGTGTAGGACAGAAGGTCAGTTCAATATTACATAATCAGCTAATAACGGTTCCACTGCTGGGACATAGGCCTCCACTCTGTGAGAAAACAGGTCGTAATCCACTACGCGGGTCGAGTGTGGGTTAATAGAAGTCAGATGTCTCTAAACTTTTAATGGTAGCATATGCCAATTTTTTCAATATTAGGGCATCTATCCGGTATGCTACAAATATTTTTAATGATTTGAGTGTACTCGGTTCTATAACTCGGCTTTGACAAGGTATTTGTAGAACCGGGTGCATCAAAATAACGCACACCTGACGAGCTTCACATACAGCGAGTGCAAGAGCACTCGGAGCACTCGCAGAAACTGTCAAAATTCAAGATGTTTTATTTGCATGAAGTGTGGTACAATATTATATGGTCTTAAAATTGAAATTTTGATCGATTTCTCTACGCACACATAGAAAGGCTTGACGTATAGCGAACGCAAGCGAATGCAAGCGAACGCAAGCAAATGCAAGCGAACGCATGCGATTGTCATTTGTTTGAGATCTCCACGCAAACAAAGACACACGTTGAAACTCACGACTGTCATTAAAATTTGTTTCAGATCGGTGAACGTTCGCGTCTGAGCGCTTGTGGAAACAAGCGCTCAGACACTTTGTATGTAATTGACCTTCTGTGTTACTACAGTTACTCTGCACCGATGGTTACAATTTAATTACTGTTCGCAACCCGAATCGAGCCCGAAAGTATAACTTAATGCTCATCATGTGCAGAGGTTATTAATTATTAAGTAAGGTTATTGCATAACAAGCGTAAACTGAGCTTGCACTCGAGAGGTTAAGGATTGAAGCTAGTAGCAATTTGTAGTTTCTGCCTACCCCAAGAAGAAGACATGAGTTTGTGTATGTAACCTAAAGTAAAACGCATCGGTTATTCAGTGCAGACTATATTTGACAGATAAATTACACGTAGAAATTTTATCATACCACAGATTACATAGAGACAGCAATAGACACATTTTGATACAGATTATCATAACACTCCCTCTTATCAAAATAAACTAAGTGCCCTACAGTAAAGACTAAGTAAAATTGGAGAGACAAGCATGTGTAACGTGGTAGCAAGGCTTTTGACAAAGTAAGCAAATGGTAATTAAGCTGCCCATTTTCTTGTCTGTATCAAAACTAAGGGTTCTGACACAAGGGCGAAGAAGGAACAGGGTTTGGTTTTTAGTCAGTAGAAGTCTGACACTCCCCTTCGCTCTGCCCAAGAGCGGGGGGGTTATTCGATGATTTTCCAAACACCAACAAAAAAAAAAAAAAGGGTCAGACATTCTATCAGGGAGATTCCAATGATAGAAAAGTTAAACTGATCCGTCAGTTTAACATTTCCATCTTTGGAATCTGACGGACTGACAGAAAACACAGAATAACTGTAATCTATAATATTATGTAATAAAGGGGTAACGTCCGTTAGTTTAAATGTAATAGGAGGTAATCTTCCCGTCGTCGCTGCGCGTTGTTCGAAAGAGATACCGCGGCCTCGACACCAAGGGTTAAGAAGGAACATGGGTGTTTTTAAGCTATTGCATAGCTTTTATCGCGGTCCTTGTGCGTGGAGAGCGAATCCAAAAATTCTGTAACGAATATATTGTGATCAACCAGGTTGCTACGGTTACGGAAAATAACAAGGTTGTCAACTGAGGTAGTCAAATAAAATCCATACTACTTTATACTTATTATTATAAATGCGAAAGTAACTCTGTCTGTCTGTCTGTCTGTTACTCTTTCACACCTAAACGGCTGAACGGATTTTGATGAAATTTGGTACAGACATAGTTTGGAACTTGAGAAAGGACATAGGATAGTTTTTTTTTTTCGCGAGATAAACCAAAAATCTGCCGGAAGTCACTATTCCACGCGAACGAAGTCGCGGGCAAAAGCTAGTAATTGATAAAAAATGCTATGCAATATTTAGCTTTAGCGCGGCAGTCTCCGAGTGCCACACGTTTTTTTTATTCAGTAGAAATCTGACACTCGTTTCCACTCCGCCCCTCTGGGCGAATAGGGAAGAGTCTTGTGATGATTTCCCACCCTCCAAAAAAGGGGGTAACTCTTAGGAACGGCTCATCGGATTCTAAATTTTCTAAATTTTTTCGCCTAAGGAAAGAAAAAAATACTTTTAATCGGCGACATGAACGCACATTCATATCTACCCACCCAGGGTCTGATAAAACCCATCAATTTTGTCCACTAGTGTTAGCAAGAACGTTATATCATTAAAAAACAAAAAAACTAAATGAACATCATACAAAAATCGAATCGCAAAAACAACTAAAGCACCACACACGTTCCATAATGAAAGCTTCGACCTACTTTGTCTAGTGGTACACTCTGGCACTGCTAGATACTCAGTTTTTTTAATTAAACATTGTCTCTTCGCAATCAAGACGGTATATCAAATAGTAATACTAGCGGGGACGGGGTAAGGCTGAGGTTCGATTGAAAGCGGGTTTGTTTTAACGTGGATTGACAAAGGAAAATTGGGTGGGTTTTTGTGAAAGTATGAGGATTTTATCGTTAACGGCGTAGCCCGAAGAATTCACTTAAGTGACAGTGGGCGTTACTTACTGGTTACGTTATGGTGTCGAAAAGTTCTGGAGTGGCGACCGCGAACCAAAAGATGTTGCATTGGAAGTCCCCGGTCCCACTTCTGGGCAAAGGCCTGCCTCTTTTCTTCCCACTTCTCGCGAACCCGCTGGTCGTCCCTCTAGTTCTAATAAAACTTTTTTTTAGTTCCCAGTTATGTTCTATTTCCAGTTTACGTTACTTGTAAATAGCCTTACCAACAACCACTCAGTTTAAATTTTTCCCTTGCTTCCTAAATTGCTCCGCTTACTGTAGAACCTATCCCCAACAGCGCAGTCCATTGTCACCGGTACAATAGTCTGATTAATGCCAAACAGGCACCGAGATTGGCTCTGTACAATGTCTCTGTTTACGCCGATGATGGTTTTGGTGATTTACGTGTGTTACCAGTCTAAAATATAAGGGCTTTTGTCTTATGGAAATCTTGTGGCGTCTTTGTGTGTACTTTGCTTAAATTATTATTATGGGGTGTGTATTTTTGAGATTAAAAGGATTTTAGAATTAAAGGGTATGTTTGGGATTCATCAAGAGGAGGCGTATTATGCGTAATTTTCTGTGTGAAATTCAGATTTTTCTGTTGGTTTGTCTTTTGAACAGTGTATTCTTACACTGCTATTAGCTAACTTCCAAGCTTTCTAGATTGGAAGTTTGTAAGAATCCGCTGTATGCGAGACATACGAGACTGGTCAATGTGGTGACTCTTGGGGAAGGCTTATGTCCAACAGTGGACGTCTTTCGGCTGAAATAGGGTAGTTGACAAAAAAAGCTAATAGTCCGTCAGATAGATTTCCAAAAAATATTGAACACGTATTTTTTTCTTAAACAAAAAATGAAGACGATACAGTGCTTCGAAAAGTCGAGAAACGTCACAGGTTGGTTCAATTTTACCAGACTAAGACGTCAAAAGCCTTTCTCCATGGTCTTTGACAAGCTTTATTTTCGACAATTTTTATTAATTTGATAAAACCAAAAAACACGTATCCAATATTTTTCGGTAATCTAACTGACGGTCTAAACAAAATCATATTTTTTTAGTCAGTCAACTACCCTATTATGATGATTATGAAATGACCCCCGTTCTATTCAATTTATCCATAAGCCATAATGTTTTAAGTGCGTTTCATTGATGATTTATCCGTGTCAGAGTCCAGGGTCTGTAATGCTGAAGACTGTCATAGCTTTATCTCACACAGTAAATCCAACATAAAAATATTAACTCAGAATATACGTAGTATTTCTCGTAATTTTAACGAACTAGTTGTCCTCTTGCATAGGTTGAAAATGCAGTGTGACGTTATAATACTAACAGAGTGCTGGCTATCGTGCAATCCTTCTATACCAAATCTACCTGGCTATAAGTATCACACAACACAGAACTATAGAAACCAGAACGATGGAATTACAATCTATTATAAAGAATCACTTAATGTAAATATAACCGAGCCACCGTTTATGGATAGCAACTGTTTGTTGATTACTATAAATAATGACACAGCTATAATTGCAATGTACCGCTCACCATCCTACAATAACTTGACACCCTTTTTGACATCACTCAACTCAACCTTGACTAACTTGAAAAATGTGAAATCTGCTGCTATAGTTGGAGACATAAATATATGTCGCAGATTCAACACCGAGGCTCAATATTTAGAGTTGACAATTTAGAATAACGCCATCTATCATCGTTTTTCGGATCTATCATCGTTAAAGTCGGAAACGTCAAGCAGTGAGCTTGGGTGAGGTCGATGCAGAGCGTGGCAGGTCTGGTTTGACAGTTTTCGGTTGACAGATGACAGCTGTCAGTTGTCATATGTCAAATGTCAGTTGTGAGTGGTCGGTTGACGTTGACGTTAGACGCATTTGACTTGAGGGACGTTACTTTTTGGTGAGACACGAGCGCGAACGGTTGTTCTGCCCGCCTGTATCGAGCTTACCGCGTTTCCGTACTTTAATCCATTTCCATCGGCTTGATCGTTTGAGATTTTGTTAATTTGTTAACGGAAGTAATTAAATAGACGGTTGTAATCAGTGTTGAGACTATTATTTCGTACCTCCGCCATGCTGAACTTGGAATCTGACAACGATGAACCCGAAATAGTTGAGCTACCGTCGTCATCAGAAGTGGTATGTAACTCTAACGCCTACATAGTGTAAGTGACAGTCCTAGGCCGGAAAAGTGTAAAGACAATGCGCGTGCGTCTGAAAGTGACATAGAAACGGAAATGTGGTGTTTTCTGTTCGAGCAAAAAAAAAAAACTTTATGACTATTGTGCAAGCAATGAAATCACCTTTTGCGGGTACGGATATTCGCCTACCGCATTTTGACCCTGAAAAACGGAATATTGTCCCGCGTGCTTGGTTGGCAACAGCCGACATGTGTGTTATCGATCCGATATGGGAGAAACGGGACAAACGGGAGTCACACATCCACTGTAGGTGCGTCGTAAGTCGGCACCTCCGTCGCTGGTTGTCCTCCGCTGGGCCTCCTCCGGGTAACCGTTGGTCTCACCTGGTGGGGATGGACCGCCGGGGTGCTGTGAAGACAGCAGCGCTGTGAAACCGGCGCTGTGGCGTGCCTACAGGGGACGCAGCGAATTCCACGAGACTCATGGGAGAAGTTTCGTCATGGCGGTCGTCCATATCTTGTCCTGGGATGAAATGGAGCGATTTTAAGGAGCTGTTTATAGTCTGGAGTGCCCCGTATGGTGATGACGATCGCGAAGACCCTGATGCGACATCAGAACCGGGATTCACTCGAGCTGAAGAAAATACGAAGAATGGTGCGATGACGTCACGGTGCGCTGAGAATTTACTTCGGCAACGGCGCTGGCGGCGGCGGGTCGCGGCTTGGCGGCGCGGCGGCGGCGGCGCGCGGCGGCGCGGCAGGTGGACCAAACGGCTGCGGAGCAGTGCCTGCAGCAGTGGCAAATAGCGAGCGACGCGTTGAAGTTTGCTATGTGAGCAATCCCAGCGGTGTGCCGATGAATCTTGGTGAGTCGTACCCATTTTATTATGTTTCTGGAGCCGAATGCTCTCTGATCAAAAATAATGTTTCGTCACAGTTCAGTGGCAAGCGTGTAAACAACATTGTAAATTGACCCGGGATAGGTCATGATAGTCTGTACCTTACAATTATTTTCTGAGGTTATGGTTTGCGATTAAAAATTTTGTTTTATGTTGAACCAGATAGTTGTTTTAAAAATGATAATTTAATTTGCCTTGAGATTTTACAAGATTTTAACGTTAGTATGAGGAGTGACAGTGTTCTTTGTGTCTTGAAAAGGTCGTTAGGTTATGTTGTGATGTTTCAAATAAGCTCAAAAATGCTTCTAATTTTCAAATTGATTTCAATACAGCTGATACAGATGTTTCGTTAGAATTTCGTTCCCAATTAATTAATCTATTGACAGCATATTCATCTTTTTGTCTAGTGATTTCTAGATCCCATATTACAACAAGACTAGTTGAATACTAAGTGGTCAACTTAACATTTAAAGTACCTAGCATAGTAAGAGTTTTCTTATAACCTGTAACGTTACAGGAAAAATAAAGTAACATGTTAAACAACCCTACTTTAAAAATTATTTTGATAAAGGCTCGAAATGATTATCTTGATGGTGTTGTGCATGTAACCGGATGGAGGTTACATGTGGAGGTGACCGGATAGAGGTTGCCTGTTGTGTATGTAACCGGATGGAGGTTACATGTGGAGGTGACTGGACAGAGGTTGCCTGTTGTGTTAGTAACCGGATAGAGGTTACGTGTTGAAGACCGGATGGAGGTCGATTGTTTTGATGCTTATGGCCGGATGGAGGCTATAAGTGTGGATGATGAAGACCGGATGGAGGTCGAATGTTTTGATGCTTATGGCCGGATGGAGGCTATAAGTGTGATGATGAAGACCGGATAGAGGTCAGAGTATGAGCACTGCAATATTTTAATGAGTTTTCTATTATTTGAATGAGTATGGGTGTTGTTCGACATGTCAGCTTTGAGAAAAAGAGTTTGTTACGATTTTCATTAGAACCCGTAATGATTTTGATCAGAATACCTTTTATTCCCTACCCACTTGGGCCAGGAATGGCCGAACGACTGGTATTGGGCAGACTTCTGTAAGGTCAACTGTACAAATTTTGACTTCTGTTGAGACCGATGGAATTGTTTTAGAAATCCTATTTCACGTTTTACCCGACAATTATTTGCGATTAGTTTCGGTTCATATTGTCATCAAATGAAATACGATTTGAGAAAATACGGTCAATTGAGACATGTGACGCAATTGCTGACTGTAAATTTGACTTTGACTTGATAGACACTGACAAAACGAGATCGGGTGATGATGAAGGGGTCAGACCTTAAGTGAGAGGTAAAAGATGCAAATGCAAGTATGCAAGTGACTCAGATTGCATACATTGCAATGCTGTTCGTTGCTGCACGCGTTTAAGTGTTTACTTGAGGGCTGTGACCAACGTTCAGCATGGCAATGTAGCTAAAGGTGCTAAATAAAGGCAATGTGTTGAGTTGAGTCGATGTTGGGTACCGGATGGAGGTCCCATGGTTGCCGGATGGAGGCAATGAGATGTGTTGAGGTTGGGTACCGAATGGAGGTCCCATGGTTGCCTGTTGGAAGCTGTGTGTGTTGTATGGTACCGAGCAGAGCATTGCATATTGGATTTGATCGGATACTAGATTTGGTCGAAAGTTGATGATTCCTGAAGAATTTTGATTTCAATGTTGAGATTTCCTTTATGAGATAAACTGTCTTGCCGATAAACTGTCCTGCAGTTTGGCAGAAGATGTGTATTATACCCACCCATGTAACTTTTTTGAAATAAATAAATTAAAAAAAAAAGATTTGATGAGAATATGGATCAGACAGAACAAAATTTTGTTTTGAATTGTGTGTGTGTGTGTGTTAATACTCCGACATCTTGGTCAGGAAGACCGAGTAAGGGACGATTTACTTTCCGTGAATTCTTGTTGCAGATACCTCACACGAGGACGTGTGAAATGTCAAGATGGCCGTGTCGCAGATTCAACACCGAGGCACAATATTTAGAGTTGACAATTTAGAATAACGCCATCTATCATCGTTTTTCGGATCTATCATCGTTAAAGTCGGAAACGTCAAGCAGTGAGCTTGGGTGAGGTCGATGCAGAGCGTGGCAGGTCTGGTTTGACAGTTTTCGGTTGACAGATGACAGCTGTCAGTTGTTATATGTCAAATGTCAGTTGTGAGTGGTCGGTTGACGTTGACGTTAGACGCATTTGACTTGAGGGACGTTACTTTTTGGTGAGACACGAGCGCGAACGGTTGTTCTGCCCGCCTGTATCGAGCTTACCGCGTTTCCGTACTTTAATCCATTTCCATCGGCTTGATCGTTTGAGATTTTGTTAATTTGTTTACGGAAGTAATTAAATAGACGGTTGTAATCAGTGTTGAGACTATTATTTCGTACCTCCGCCATGCTGAACTTGGAATCTGACAACGATGAACCCGAAATAGTTGAGCTACCGTCGTCATATAGATATTTCAACGCAATCACACGACAACAAAGCACTTGAATACCTCAACACAACAGCCTTTGGAGGATTCCTACCAGCCCATACCTTTCCCACTAGGCACGGTAAAACCTGTCTGGATCACGTCCTGCTTAAGACTAAATTTAAATCACACACCTTTGTCATAAATTCTACGATCACGGATCACAACGCTGTACTACTCTGTCTTTACCAAGCCCACAAAAAGAAACATCATCAATCTCACATTACTAAACATAACATCGCTGCTATTTGTGAACAACTGAAGAATGTAGACTTTAGCTTCATTAGAGATATAGAAGATCCCAATAATGCTATGGACAGTCTTATTAAGATCTTACAAGACGCGATAAATGCAAATACCATGATTGTCAAAATCCCCCGTAAAAAACGGATAATCAGGCCATGGATCACACCGGGATTGCTTAGGTGTATTCAAAACAGAGATCGGCTCCATAAAGAATCACAAACAACACCCGATAATGAAATACTAAAATTGACATACACTAGGTACAGAAATCATTGTAATGATTTGTTGAAAAGACTCAAGAGGGAACACGACAAAACCGAATTGGACAAGAATAGCAACAATAATAAAAAGCTTTGGGAAGTTATCAAAACCATAACCAATACTAATAAAACTAAATCAGGCCCCTCCAATCTTCTCGGTGAGTTTCCTCTAGCTTCTGTGAACCAGGCAAATGATTACTTTGTAAATGTAGGCAGTTCCCTGGCAAAAGAGCTTCTTAACTCAGCCATAGCACAAAATCCAACTAACTTTCCCTCCTTAAATCACCCTAATAATGCTTCGTTTGTATTATTAGATACAGACGAAAATGAGATATTGACACTCATCAATGGCTTAAAACTTACAAATGCAGTTGGACATGATGGCATATCTAACCGTCTACTTAAGGCCATTAAATATGTAATTGTTCACCCACTTTGCCAAGTGTTCAATGCTTGCCTTGCGCAGGGTGTCTTTCCAGACATTCTTAAAAAAGCCATTGTTGTTCCAATTTTTAAATCCGGTGATAAACACAACGTTTGTAACTACAGGCCTATTGCTTTACTACCAGCTCTTTCAAAGATACTGGAAAGAATAATTAATAGCAGACTCGTTGGGTATCTTGAAAGCAATAGTTTATTATCCTCTTCTCAATTCGGTTTCCGCTCTGGCAAGTCAACGGAGGATGCAGTGCATAAACTTACGGACTATGTTGTTAGGACACTTGATAATGGCAATAAAGCACTTGGCATCTTCTTAGACCTTGCCAAGGCGTTCGACACAGTGCCTATCCCGCGACTACTTACTAAATTGGAACGACTAGGAATAAGAGGTTTGCAGCTCAAATTATTTCAGGATTATCTAAGCGGTCGTAAGCAATGCCTGAAAGTAGACTCTTACATTAGCACAGATCTTCCTATTTCTTTTGGTGTTCCACAGGGTTCAGTGCTGGGACCCACACTCTTCTTAATATATTTAAACGACCTTTGTGGATTACAATTGGATCAGGGCATTATCATATCCTACGCTGACGATACAGTTTTGTTGTTCTCTGCTGATACGTGGGAAAAAACATTTACTCTGGCACAGAATGGCTTTGACAAGGTGTCTGATTGGCTAAAACAACATATTCTTACCCTAAACGCAGAAAAAACAATGTACATGCCATTCTTCATCAGAAATACTAATAAACCTCCCGCACAACTAACCCTAACATCACACTCAGCTGATACTCACACAACAAACGGTAGTACTAGTAGCTGTAATTGTCATATCCTCAGGAAATCCGAGGTGAAATATTTAGGCATTATTCTGGATTCATGTTTGAATTTCAACGCACATATATCGCTGCTTCAGACTAGGCTAAGAAAATTAATATATGTCTTTAAGAACTTACGTCATGTGGCTAACATTGATATATTAAAAAAAGTTTATAAGGCATTATGCCAATCTATTCTCACCTATTGCATTACTTGTTGGGGTGGAGCTTCCAAAACCACTCTTCTTCCGCTAGAAATAGCACAACGGGCAGTCCTAAAAGTTAGCTCATTTCGACCCATGTATTACTCTACACATCTATTATACCAATCCTGGAAATTACCTACTGTCCGCCAACATTTCATCATAACAACAATCCTCAAACAACACACTTTTACACCTTTAGACCAGAGTATTTTGCTTAAAAGACGTCACAATGCCGTAGCACCACGATCCATACAATCTAAACATTCATTTACACATAGGTTCTTCTGTTTCTGCGGTCCGTTCCTTTACAACAAACTCAATACCACCCTCAACATCTACACACTAAACAAACAAGAATGTAAAACCAAACTACTAGATTTTCTGCTTACATGCGATTACCAAACAACTGAGGATCTTCTAAAAACTTTAAGATAGATAAAAAAAAAAACAAATACCTACTAAGCAAAAATAAAACTCAACACCTGTGCGAACACAGACTATACATACAATACAACACACATACCTACAACATAATGCACTCCAACACACACGCACCCACAACTCACACACACACAACAAAACACTTCCAACTCCAACCACTTCACAATAAAAGACACACACACACACACAAATCACACAACAAATTGACTTTTTGTAAACTTTTTTCTTTTTCTCTTTTTAATTCCTGTGCATGAAAAACGATTATACTAAAATGTCATACAACATTGTTAATACCGTTCATAACTCTGTGAAGAGAACTGTGACCTGAAATACAGGCTCGGCCTAGCTCAGGCGCAGTTGCTCATACTTATTCTTTGTACCTAATTCTAACTGCTTCTTAATTATGATCAAATATGTTACATTTTTAAGGTGAAATAAAACTTATTATATTACTTATTATTATATTATTGAGTCCATTTTTTTAATTTGTATGGTGTGAAATCATCAAATGACTCCTCCCGCTCTAGGCAGAGCGGTAGGGAGTATCAGACTTCTACTGACTAAAAACCACCCATGATTCTTCTTAGCCCGTTGTATCGAGGCCATGGTATCTCTTTCGAACAACCCGCAGCCCCGACGGGATTGAGTCCTACCGTAAAACATGATTTTTCACCCAAAACCCGGTACCTAGCTATGTCATGTTATTTAGCCTCCTTGATGGTAATTATTCATTGTTGTGAACATCATAGTAAATATTATATTTGTATTTTACAACTATTAGTTCCTAGTAGGTATGTGTGTTTGGGACAGACTCGTGTTGTATATAACCTGAATAAACACATCGAAAGCGGTTTATTCCGGAAAAAGCCTCGAGTATAAACTAGTATAATAATATCATTAATTTTTCATAACCTATGCAAAACAAAACAATACAATAACAAATGCACTTCCTACAATCCAACTGAAATACAACTGAAAATTAACATTAAAATAATATAACAACAACGATACAAAACTGACTAAAACATAGATTTAGGTTATGAATTCCGTTTTGCTACTGTTCGCAACACTATCAACCGGAAACGGATGCTAACAACACAATTCCGAATGCGGAAATGCTGTGTTTGCTACCACTTCCTGTCATTTCGATGTAGCTTTGTAGTGGCGGCACAAAAAATGTTCGGAAGTTTGATATATGGGCTGGACTGCTAGTTAATATTTATAGGTCAAGATTGTAGTATTTGTTTTGCAGTATACGGGAAACAATGGAGTCAGGTTGATTGATATACTGTTGATTTCAAAAGATGAATAAAACTCGGATGGTACTTTCATAACATCAGGCCTGTAATTCTTGATTAGGCAGAGGGGTTCCCATAGTTTACTCATATTTCGCCAGATAAGTTTCATCATCAGCCTATAATAAAATTGTTCCCACTGCAGGGACTCAGGCCTCCTCTCTAGGAGAGATCCACCACGCGGGCCCAGTGCGGATTGGTAGATGTCGCATATCTTCGAATTTTTGGTTCTAAGACATGCCGGTTTCCTCACGATGTTTTCCTTCGCCGTTTTGAGAGCAGTGGTGATGAAATAAATTACACAAAGTAATGCGCCTGCCTGGGTTCGAACCCACGACCAACTGTTCGTAAGTCGGGCCCGCCACCACTGGGCCACCACTGCTCTGAGATATGTTTAAGTCCCATGTAATAGGAGCGAGCTTATTGGCATGAACCAAGCACAAATCCAGACTCGTGGAAACGGCACCACGGTTTTTGTACACAACCAGGCCAGCTAACTTTCAGACCAGTGCTATAGAGCTTTACAAAAAGAACTTTCTCAGAATCAGCTCAGGCCCAATCACATTTCAAGCAAATTGTGGGTGTACTCATCTTTGCCCATCCTTTTTAAGAACAGAAACAGGATCAAGTGTTGTCTTTATTTTATTCCCAGAAAATCGTGGAATAAATCACAATCCACTTTTCAAAAGTCACATTAAACTCGGCATACAATAGCACTCGTAATCGGACCTACATTGTTGTCTTTATGCGCCATATTTTAAACAAACACATCGCTATATAGTACTGGGAACGTCGCAAACACCGATATAAAATATATTTATCTAGATAACGCAAGTACCGCGGTCCGTGTGAAAACCGAGCGTGCCATTTTTTAAGCACTACTATTTAGTTATAATACATAACATATTACGTTTTGGTTTTTTAAATATCACTAAAGATTATAAAACAAAGTCCTCTGCTACGTCTGCATGTCTGTTCGCAATAAACTTAAAAACGACTGCACTGATTTTCATGTTGTATTCACCAATAGCCGCGTACTCACTGAGTGAGCAACCTTGCGAGGTAGCCTCGGGCGTATGATCATTTTCATTTTACATTGTTTTTCTCAGGCGAGGCACATCCTGATCGACCGCATGAATTGCCTCGCGCGTATGCCTTGCGTGGCTGCGCTCTCAGTCAGTACGCAGCTGATGGATAGAGTGGTTCGACACGCGGGCGAAGCCACAGGCATCAGCTAGTCTAGAGTAAAGGTCTTGATTTTAATGTTGTTGTTTGTTGTTTTAACAAATAAGCTTGCTGCGACAGTAAAGTCCTGCCGGGCTGCGGGTTGTTCGAAAGAACATTGGTGGTTTTAGGCAGTAGAAGTCTGACATTCCTTTCAGTTCCGCCCAGAGGGAGTCGTTTGATGATTTCCCACCCACCAGAAAAAAAAAGACAGAGGAAGTAGGAGCTCCTGTGTTATCTAGGTAAATGTTTATATATCTGTGATTGCAAACAATTGTGAGATCAAATTGCTAGTACTGGAGTGAATTTCTGAAGAGACACGTTAGAAGAAGCTGCTTTGTTCAACATTATAAGCTTGTGAATATGCGAATTCTCGGAGTGCTTTATAACATGGCAAAGGGTTTAAGTGCCGCAATAACTCAATCTTTTAAACTCCTGGAATTTATCAGTTACACACACTTCTAAATTTTTAAGATGATATATTACAAAACATAACAACTGTCCGTTTTTAGAAAATATAAAATCAAAAGGCATTTGTTCAAATTTAGGCACATAATCACCAGTTTTTGAACGTCAAAGCTTACAAGTGAGAGCCTCAAAAGCCTGCACTTTGCTAGAAACTTCCAAGTGTTTTAGCTGGGAAGAAGAAGGGGAGGAAGAAATTACCCAGCAACAAATCTACGTTACGTTAGAAGAACCAGATTTTAAACAATAGTGTGTAAGTTAATATAAACAAGAATCCACAATACAATAGGTTGGTCTTTTTTCTGTAATATTGTACATGTTTTGTCCTCAAATAGGTAAATAATATTAAATTATTATTCAAAGAAAATTCAAAATTATTTGTTTGCAGTAAATGTGGTACAAAAGTACCACAACGTGTGGTATAAAACAAACACGCCAGTACAAAACCTAGTTCCAAAATTTCCCAATTCTCATTTGCAATAACCTAAGAAGAGTCGTGTACCCGAAAACAGGCCAGCTTACCCGAAACAAAGACCGTATAGAGTCGCTAATCCTATTTTCATAACTATTGCCTGAAGCACAAGGTCTATATTGAACGTAAACATCGCCTAGATTGCTTTAGGCTAAGCCCGCATATGCTCCGTTGCTTACGTCTAAATTAGGTCAGATTTAGGTCTTTTAGAATCGGGGTAGACGGTTGATTTTGTTTTTTCAGTACACTATTTCTAAGAATATCATTGTGTTTTAGGGCTTAGTACCTAAATAAGAAAAACAAACTCTTAAAGGATCACGTTGTTGTCCGTCTGTCTATTAAGACCCTTTTCTCAGGAATGCCTAGAGGTATCAAATTGAAAATATCAAATACTCAAGACCATGTTTTTTACAACTCTGAAAACTTGTAAGTAACATAATATTATGACCATTTAAGTCGTATACTTTGCGATTGCACCAGAGAATCAAAACCTTCTTTCACTAAAGTAAATCATGGAATTTGACAAAAATCTAAAAACCATAAAAATTCGTATCAGTTAAATAACAAAAAAACTGGCCTGCGCTCCAATATCTCTATTACTCGTCAGACAAAGATGCGCGATGTTCATAAAAAAACTATAACTGCCCGTTCAGGAAATCGAACTGAGGTCATCATGTTGTTCAGCAGTCGTTCTTGCGACTATACCTACGAGGCAATCAACTAGGCGGTTTCTTGGCTATAACAATGCATAAGAAAATGTTGACAAGTATTTAGATAAAAGATATCCGATACAAACCATATAACTTATATAAACGATTTTTCACTAAACATTATTCGTCACAGCTCTATTCTTCCACACAAAAGGCGAGAGAGCACTTTAGGCCAGAAAGTGCACAAGTGCTCATCCATACTCGCTTTCTTGTCTGCCATTGTTTTCCACTCTCAGCTGGTCCCCTTTATAGATAAGAGCGTGCCACGGACTTGAGATCGTCTTTGATAAACTTTTATCAGGTATAAAGACGTTTTACTTTTAAAATGGTGGACGGGTTGTGTTTTGTGGGCGGTCTGGTGGACTATAGTTACTGTGTTAGGGTTTTAATTACAAAGCGCTATACATAACAAAACATCATGCCTATAATCCCCGAAGGGTTAGGCAGAGGTGTATATAAGTACCCTACACCCACATTCCGCCAGCTAGGTATATTTAAGTCCCATAATTCCATTGCAGAGTGGCTGGTAGCAACTGGATGAGAGTTACCGAAAATCGAGCTAAGTGGCGTAACATTAAAAAGTTCATTAAAGTGGATATATCCAGCAGTGGATTGCTATAGGCTGATGATAAAGTCCCATAGACCCATAAGCACTCATAGCCTAACCCATAGTCCCCTGTTTTATTAAATACTAGCTTTTGCCAGCGGCTTCGCCCGCGTGAAAATGTCGATTTTCCATACAAACTTTCATCCCCTATTTAAATCCCTTAGGGGTTGAATTTCGCAAAATTTCAGCTTTCTAGAGAGTCAAATGAGTCAGTCAGTCAGTCAGGACTTCTCTCTTTATTTATTAGAAGATTGAATCTGCAATTGAATTGGGATAAGGGCAATAGAATGATGATGATGGTTTTTCAATTCTTACAATTTTTTTTTGGTTTTTCTCGATTCCTTAATTAGACTTCCATTTAGGACACAACTCGTCTGATGAACCTCGGTCGGGTCGGACCACGCTTACCTAGATGAAACCGATTCACTTGAACTTTCAAAGAGACCCAGACTATGCTAATTCGGGAAACAGAGAAGTCAGCATTATCGTTGCGGGATCCAAGATAGTTAAACCATTTCTGGGTGGTGTTCGCCATTGTTGATTCTGGCTTTCAGGAGTTACAGTGGCATGGGAATAGTGTGGTGGGCTTGTCCCATAAAAAAAGTCAGCATTGATTTTAGAATTTTGGTAGCGTGGAAAAATCTACTTAAATTAAATAGAGCATTTCATGTGGTTGAAACAATCTTCCGCTTTCTGGGCTAGTGTCAACACCGTTGAATTATTGGTTATTTCTGGTTATTTCCTAGTTTTTTGTATGCTCACTTTCTACTGATCAAAGTTTTAATGATGACCATTATGTTTAGGCTGATGTTGTACCTATTATTTAGTTATTTTCTATTAATGTTGTAGGTACATACTTTTATTACCCGACTACGGCGAAGCCAAAAGGAATGTAATGATTTTGGCAGTCTATGTATGTATTTTTGTTTTCGTGTTACCATTCTCTTAGTACAAAGTGTACGGCCTAGTTACCGAAATTATTTTATCTCACCCCACTATTGTTTATTGAAACAAAATGTTCTGTTCCGCACAAGCTCGTAAAAACCTCATTTTTGAAGAGAAGTTCGTAGCTTGGAGTTTTGCAGTACCTTCCTAATGGAATAGTTCTTTATTTTTTATTGAAATGTGTTTATTTTTTTTGAATAATGAATAAAAAAGCTCAGTGCGTTTATAAATATTTAACTAAGTAGGTACCTCAAACAGCTAGACCCAGAACAACTACCTGTATAATAGGACCATAGTTCCGTACGGGAATCAAACCCGGGACACGTAGCACAGCAGTCAATCGCTCAGCCACTGTCCCAACAGTACCATCAAAGTTGTAGCTTTAGACCCATGCAGGTAGTTCTTAATCATCATCCACAGCTGTCTGTATCAGTCAGTATCAGCGCTACCTTAAAGTATAATAGTACGAACAGTAGTTCTAAGTCCGTAAAAAAAAAACAATTTAATATTCTTTACCTATTACAAACAAACTCACGCCCTTTTCCCATAGGTGTAGGCAGAAACCACTGAACGCCACCTGCTATGATCCATAGATACTCCTATTAGTTGCTGAATAAAAATAAATGACGGGATACCTTAACTAAGACGTTGATTTTATGAAGAAAAAAGAATTATTGCTCGAGTAGTAAAGAGAGATTTAGCCCCTGTTTCCAGCGGCAATTTTGATATATTCACTAACATAAAAAAAATCACGAGGATTCGTTCGAGGCTTCGTGAAAACTAAACCTAAGACCAATTTGTGAAGTTACCTTAGTACCTACAGTTGCCCTTTGCCTTTATGTCTTTATGTCGTTTCTGCTATATTTTGAAGGATTTTTAGTTAAAAGTAAATGAAATGCGTAATTTAATCAAAACTTTTATTATTCTTGTTTTTCATTGCGTAACCGACTCCAAAAACATTTGATCATCTAGCAGTACAAATAGTTCTAATTAATAACTAATTAGACAATATTACATTTTAAATAAAACCATTTTCAGTAAGTTAATCTACTACAAACCTTTGGACTATAATATAATTATTTCATTTATAGTTTAAAAAAAAATCTAAGAAATAAAATTAAAAAAAATATTTTTTCAAAAATACATTCAGATAACTGACTAAATAAGTCAAAAAAATATGAACAAAAAACACGTACATAAGTATACAGTAAAAAAATGTAATATAGTTTTTTTAAACAATAAAAAAGTACGAGATAGTATTTACATAGAAACTCAAATACATGACGACAGATGAGACCTGTCTTCGTTGATTTGTTGGTCGGTCATGATGGAATGTGGAGTCCAACGTGAAATAACACACAGGCACTGTTCGGTACACTAAACTTTACCGTCCAAAACACGATTTAAATCAAATAAAATGGAATGTAGTGAGGTTAGCCAAGTCAACCGTTCGTCACCATGATTTCAATTTGAATGTGTCAACTGCACAAGTCTACCGCCTTTTTATTAACATCAAAAATGACAAACGATAACTTTATCCGACTAAACACACTCAAGCATTGCCAGACCAAAAATTAAATTAATTGAACTAAATCAAAATTATGATCAACGCTTGACATTCCATTACGCGATCTGCGACACGGCCATCTCTGACCTTCACACGACCTCGTGGGATGAGGTACCTTAAGAGACAAATAATCCAGAAAAGTAACTAGATCACTCGGCTATCCTGACCCACGTCAGGGAACATCATCACAAAAATAATTAGGTCAAATTAAACCGTGTGAGTGTGAGTAATACGTTTAATGCTCAATTGATTGTGAACCAAACTCCAGTACAGCGCTTAACCAGCGTGACAAATGCTATCACTTAACAGTGATAATAATAACGCTTAACCAGCGATAATAAACCACTAACGCTTAACCAGCAATTACACAACTAACGCTTAACCAGCGAAAGCTCAACATAACACGCTTAACCAGCGATTACACTACTAACGCTTAACCAGCGAAAGCTCATCCACATGCTTAACCAGCAATTCAATTACTAACGCTTAACCAGCGAAAGCTCATCCACACGCTTAACCAGCGATTCAATTACTAACGCTTAACCAGCGAAAGCTCATCCACACGCTTAACCAGCGATTCAATTACTAACGCTTAACCAGCGAAAGCTCATCCACACGCTTAACCAGCGATTCAATTACTAACGCTTAACCAGCGAAAGCTCATCCACACGCTTAACCAGCGATTCAATTACTAACGCTTAACCAGCGAAAGCTCATCCACACGCTTAACCAGCGATTCAATTACTAACGCTTAACCAGCGAAAGCTCATCCACACGCTTAACCAGCGATTCAATTACTAACGCTTAACCAGCGAGTGTACCTATAGTACTTAACCCGTACTCTGCATCACTGCTTAACCAGCAAGTGAACCTATAGTACTTAACCAGTATTCTGTATCCGACTCTATATCCGACTCTATATCCGACTCTATATCCGACTCTATATCCGACTCTATATCCGACTCTATATCCGACTCTATATCCGACTCTATATCCGACTCTATATCCGACTCTATATCCGACTCTATATCCGACTCTATATCCGACTCTATATCCGACTCTATATCCGACTCTATATCCGACTCTATATCCGACTCTATATCCGACTCTATATCCGACTCTATATCCGACTCTATATCCGACTCTATATCCGACTCTATATCCGACTCTATATCCGACTCTATATCCGACTCTATATCCGACTCTATATCCGACTCTATATCCGACTCTATATCCGACACTATATCCGACTCTATATCCGACTCTATATCCGACTCTATATCCGACTCTATATCCGACTCTATATCCGACTCTATATCCGACTCTATATCCGACTCTATATCCGACTCTATATCCGACTCTATATCCGACTCTATATCCGACTCTATATCTACGGTATTCACATTAGGTATTATTTTAAAGTTCTTGACGTCATGTTAATTATCAAGTCATTAATCAAAATTTCACGTCCAATCACTATGTCATGTTGAAGGTATTCATCAGGTAAAACATGAAAAACAATATCCAAACTAATGTTACCAATGTCAACATTAGCTAAAATGTTCAGGTTACTATTCACGGAAGTTTGACCTATACCCGTAATAGTAAAGACACTATAATAATTACGCTCAACATTAAATTTGCACAAAATAGAATCTCTCATTAATGAACACTCTGCTCCAGAATCATAACAAAAACTAAAAGACTCACCAGAGTGACGGAGAATACCTGTAGGCGCATTTACTACGCACAAGTCCACTCGGCGTTGTTCAGGAGCTACACCAGCGCCACCACCAGTGCCGCCGCTGTCGGAACCCTGGGCCACTGCTGGACAACGGTTTTGCGTAGTGGCCTTGGCTCCTGCACGGAGGCAGGTGACGGAGCTAACCTTGGGCTTCGCCGGAACAGATGATGTACTTCCATGAGAAGACGAGGAGTGAGGTCTTCTGTCAGTCTTGCTGTCTCTTCTCTGGTAAACTGTGGAAACCTTTTGTCTTTCCTCACCACATACGTAACACTTGACTATTCGTATCGATAACACACATGTCTGCTGTTGCTGTTGCCAACCAAGCACGTTTGTCGATATTCCGTTTTTCAGAGTCGTAATACGGTAGGCGCGCATCAGAGCAATAGTCATAAAGTTTTTGTTTTTGCTGCGCTAACGAAAACGCCACTTTTCCGTTTCTGTGTTAATTTCAGACGCACGCGTATTGTCTTTACACACACTTTTCCTGGCTAGCACTGTCACTTACACTATGTAGGGCGTTTGAGTCACATCGCACTTCTGATGACGACAGATGAGACCTGTCTTCGTTGATTTGTTGGTCGGTCATGATGGAATGTGGAGTCCAACGTGAAATAACACACAGGCACTGTTCGGTACACTAAACTTTACCGTCCAAAACACGATTTAAATCAAATAAAATGGAATGTAGTGAGGTTAGCCAAGTCAACCGTTCGTCACCATGATTTCAATTTGAATGTGTCAACTGCACAAGTCTACCGCCTTTTTATTAACATCAAAAATGACAAACGATAACTTTATCCGACTAAACACACTCAAGCATTGCCAGACCAAAAATTAAATTAATTGAACTAAATCAAAATTATGATCAACGCTTGACATTCCATTACGCGATCTGCGACATACAAATCTAAAATTAATTTTCAGTCTCAGTCAGAAGGTTTTTTTCTGAATTTATTTACATAAAAACTAGATACTTACTTAACAAAATTTTACTTTAGCAATAGATATTACAGGTTAAAATATTTATTTTAGTCCCATAAAAAGGATTTTCAATAAAATCGATAATTCGAGGTTAAAATACTATTAAATTAACATTGACGTCTTAATTGACAATAATTCTTTTAAAAAATTAAAAGATTTCTACTTAATAAAATAATGAGATAAGTAGGTAAGTACGTATATTATTACATTTTTCAATAAAAAAAAAAACTATTTTTTAAAAACACCTCTTAGATTAATTAATCAATATTTTATTCTTCTACAATGTAAAATAAGACAACTAATTTAAAACTTACTTAAGAAATTACAACTTAATTTTAACTTAAATGTAAGATAACTTAGGTTAGGTTTTTCTTTGACATGAACACTTAAAGCTTTTTAATTTTAGGCTCGTTTGTCAAACTTTTGACGTAATTAAAGTCGTGAGAAGTATACTAAGGAGACATCTTTTTTCATTAAACTTTTTATATTATTTTTGCACCAACGTTAACTAAAGCAGTTTTCCTTTTTAATTACTACGTGCCCTCATTAGTTTTCAGTATTTCTGAACAACATAGAAACAACTTACTTTTATTAATGACTTCATAAAACTGAACAATAATAATAAAACAGTGAAGAAGTGGACCCTCTTAAATAAATTGAATTATTATGTGATTATAAATTAGTTAATTACTCAAGGTAACGTGACAAAAGATTTACATTCACATGACTGAAAACCAGGATTAACTCTGACGTAACGTGGGGAAAATGTTACATACTGATCAGATTAGCATCAGTAATGCTTGTATTTTTAAAGAGGTAGATAATATTTTAAAATTTATGAAACGAACGACGATGACTCAAGTTTTCTGGGTCTAAACATCCGTCAGCATACGCCTTTATTTTATTCTATTTTGATTATCGGCTTTCCAATGTAACTGGATGTAACTAAATACTAGTTTGGTACTCGTACGCTATATTATAGAGTTAATGTTTATCTGATCTCTATAATGTAATTTCTGGATTATACAATCTTCCTTGGAAAGACTGGGTGTCAGATTTTCAGGCTAGTGACAGCCAGTAACAGCTGTCAAAGGACGAAAAATGAAAATGAACAAAGCCCAAAAAATCGACAAAATGGGACAAAAAAAAGAAAAACTCAAAATCGAGATCAAAGAATCAGACAATCTGAGAAAACACTTTTATTCCTAATATAATGGCTATCGCAGAAATCTCTACTGAACAACTGGTGAGCTTCTGCAAGGCAACAGGAAGATTCGCGATGCCGACCACCAGTAACCCATGAAGGGGATCAACCAAAATGGGGAACTGGGCGAAATAATCCACAACGAAAGGACTGATCGCCCGTCTGGTGTCTGCCGGCGTCCCCGAAGATAAATAGAATAATATAATGGCTAGAAAGGAGATGACTGCTGAGATGACGAGAAATAGGGAAGTATGGAAGAAGAAGACATGTTACGCCGACCCCTAATAAATGGGATAAGGGCAGAAAAATGATTAAGTATGACAAATAATACTACTATTTTCATATCTTTAGTAAACATCAGTGCAAAAAAAATATCAATAAACAATTTACACAGTGTCTTCGACACGATAGAGCGATTCATCTTTAAGCTTACGTATATTTATTTATATTTTAAACCGATTATAATTATTTTAAAACATTTCATGTATTTCCCCTAACTACGCATGATTTATTTAAACGTGGGTCCCGGCTGTCAGCTGGACACCATTACCTGAAATTGAAGGCAATATTAATAAAATTGCAACGGTGAACATAATTTATTGGATTTTTCGTGTTTGGGAGAAAGGTTGGGGTAACGGATGTGATGATAATAATTTAATATTTTGCAGAAATATCTTCTGGAATCAGTGTCATTAATTGATTTAATAGGTTTTAAGGCAAATATAATGATTGAACAAAAATAGATACTAATAAGCCTTTGTCCAGCAGTGGGACAGAGTAGACTAATAAAAAAAATGCAGATTGTTTTTATATTATCATCAAAACCAGCATCACACTTTTTGGTCATATAAAAAAAAGTGAAAATTACAAAAAATATATATTTTTTTAAATATACTTAATTACATTTACTTTACATTGAAAAGACTTCAAAAGAGATATTAAGATGATTAATGCAAAGATATAAGATGGTAGTAATCCAGCCTACGTAACATTTTGCGTAACAACACTTTAGAATTTCAATTAAATCTTTTAAACACAGTTTTTTTATGACAATAGCTACAATCATGACGTCAAGTAATACAAAACGGTAATGACGTTAAAATAAAACTGACGCGTCATTTCAGTTTCTCAAAAAGAATCTATTGCTTAAGATTATCATTTTCAAATCTTTGATTCCTGAACTCACACTCACATAGGACTCCCTGTATCTTAGGTTATACGTATATGGATGTCTAAATAAAAGCATACTGAAGAATTCTATAAACGGTAGAATTTAGTGTCGAGAATATTATTATTATTTAAAAAAAAACGGACATTAGGTATACTTCAAAGCTATAAATAAAACATACCTTTGGTAGTAATCTGATTGGACTGTAAGTTTCCTTGACTGGACGGCGGAAGTATATACAAAGCTCCTGAAGACTGCGAAGATGATTTAGGCACCTGTGCAAAGATGCATAAGGGTTAAAATCCTGTAAACAATAGTCTAAGCATAGTAAGAGATTGAGGAAATGGTAAAAAAAAAGTTTAAAATGCCTTGTTAGTAAAACATCGGGCAGGTGATCAAGTGACCGAAATGAAAATGCTCTTCATCTTATTGTGACCTGGTGTCCTAATTTGGGTACAAGTTTGGCGTCTTCAGTAGCGTACATCGGAACCTATTAAGTGCACTACAGTACCTAGTATGTTCTAGCAGAAACAGCACCATATTGACATAACCAATGTTATGAATCTTTACCTGAACAGGTTCCATGATTGTGATACCTAAGCTCCAAGCGTGTTTATAGATGTCAGGGCCGTCCAAAAACGCGATGGGTAGACGATATCGTCAGGATCGCGGGAAATGGATAGATGAGGGACGCACAGAATAGGCAAGGGTGGCAAAAGAAAGGGGAGCCCAACATTGGGCGATTCTGGGTTTGATAAAGACTTCCAGGTTAGCCAAGACAACTCATATGCGAGAGATTTTCAGCAGGTGGTATTACATGACGAGTCAGGGAAGCTCCGTCATGTCATAAAATAATTTCATAAATTCATGTGAAAATCCCCGATTTCCTCAACCGAGTTCAACTTGAAACTAAGCCTCAGAGGTCGTTAACGAACTATGGAGGATATATTATTCAGTTAAAGGTCCAGCCATCGTTTAGTGTTTAGTAACTTTTCCTATTATACCCAAAGGGCCAATATGTAAGCGGGTTGCTCACTTAATAATTAGATACATAACTATTACGTCACTGACTTTAGTCCGGAATATATATAGCCTTTAGTTGTTTGACTTTTAATTACTGTGTCATTATTTCTGTATCTGAGTTTTAGACATGAAATTAATTATAATACTCGGAACTTTCGAATGTGAACCTTCTAGCCATTAAGGGAAGTGTCCAGCTTTGAGTAAAATTTTTGGTAGTAATTACACCGAACTTTGTTCAGTATAGTAAAGTTAGTAGGTACAGATAGTCATTTGATGATTTCCCAACCACCAATTTTATGCAAAAAAAAGTAGTATAATACTGTACTTACTTGAGGCTGCGCACCACTATTGGTCGAGGACGAAGACGCCAATGGACTGGTGACGGGCCTCGAAGATGATGACGATGACGGTGAAGTTATTGATGGCACTGATGGAGAAAAAATAGTCAAACTATGGCACTTAAATTAATATCAGACGTTCTGGTGGCTACCTGTAACGGCTGTCAAAGATTTTCAAAATTAAGAGGAAATGCGAGTGCTGTCTCTTTCTACTATCGCTGTCTCTCTCCGTCCTCCTGCCCTCAAATTCGTGCGATAAGGACAACTATAGAAAAAAGTTAGAATTCGAGGTTTGGCTCTCGCCTATTTCCTCCTCCAATATTGAACCAATTTAAAAGATATTTTAGACAATGAATAAGGAGGTTATATACTACGCCGCTATGTTTTTCTTTTTTCGTTAATAGTTGTCAAATTTGTACACTAGGACTCTGTTAACAGCGATCTAAACAAGCAATTTTGAGCATTTTTTGAGGGTTCTAGTGCTTATAAAAATAATTTATCACCAAAAAGGAAAACATAGGGGCATAGAAATAGTTAATATTTATTATTCTGTAAAAAACCATTGCTCTAGGGTCATTAACCAAAAAGAAAACAGGCGAGAGCGTTTGTATGGAGAAAAGACCACTCGCGTTTCCTCTTAAATGGCAGCGGGACCAACGTCTTTACGTGCTTTCGGAGGCACGGAGTAAACTCGGTATAAAAATGGCCACTCATATGGATGAGTGGCCATTTTTATACCGAGTTTACTTTGATCATGGGATCAACATGGGCAATAGACCCGGATAGCTGTTATTATATTAGCTACGATATCCTCAGAACACTTACAAACAAACTATCAATTTTGCAATTTAAAAAGAAGCATACACTTCAGGGACTTACACAGACTAAAAGACGAGCAAAATTTTAATCATAATTCTCTTGCTCTAATCCTAATTAATTTGCGGTCGTCGCAGCACGTCTTCTTCCATACTTCTCAATTACTTAAACAGTATGAGCAAAATCTTAACATAAAAAAACATACTTACCATAAAGATTATTTGGTGGATGACTGGCATTTCTAACAGAGTAGTATGGTGGCGGTGCTGGTTTCCCAACTGGATTGGTATTCATCTGTGGCATGTACGCTGTTGACAAAGTATATCGTTAATATAATTTTCAAAGCTAAAGGTTCGAGTAAATCGGTTTCCTCCAGGAAAGCGTGGGCCGCACCACATAAGCCTGAGGCGAGTTGTGGACAAAGAAATGACAGTCTTAGACATTAGATTACACAGTTTCAATACATTATGTACCCTGATAAAAGCCACTTTATGGGTCATACTCAGAAAAAGTGTACATTTTGAATTTGTAACTAAACTGATAGGTAACGATACTGAGAATCTCCGTCACGAAACTGATGTCATAAGGTATGGTGCACATGGATTGGGCGAATAAAACACCTGATTATATTTGGCTTATCAGTCTTATTTAGATTAATAAAAATAAAAATACCTTAAACATTGGTAATTATTTAATTAAATTCCATTAAAAAACCTGTCGGCAACTATACCTGTGTATTGATACACAGGTATATAGATATGCACTTTTAGTTTTTGTGAACTAAGCTTAACAATTTCTCAGTTTCGTAACGTAACGCAATTTTACGCAATATAACGAAAATGATAATAAAATCTGAGAAATCATAACCTCTAAAAATGTTTTTACGTAAACCACGGTTTTACCACGCAAGCACTGAGTGTATTCTTTTAGATAATACAAAAGATATGAAGAAAACATGGTAAGTAAACAAAAAACATTAAACTTACCAAAATAATAGTCGTTTATCACCCTGAGGTATTTTTTGTAAATTTTCACTTGCTAAACGTCTTGACTTCACGACTGCGGCGAAAACTAGATGGCTGCCGTGACAGTGATTTTGACGTAAGTAATAACGTTGCCAGATTAGAAAAAAACTATTTATACCACCTTAAGTCATTGCGTTTCAAATTTTATCACGCGTTACTAACCCTGAGTAACGAAACTTCATAATTTTGGGACAACATTTGTTTAATTAAAATAAATCCTTCTGTATATGATTTACGGATAAAATTGGTTTTATTTAGTTACTTGATTCATCAAGAATAATATAACCACAGTCAATGTTAAAAAAAGCGATGAAAATTCGTAACAATTCATCTCTGAAAATGTGTAATCGTCATTGGGACACCAAAAAAATGTATGGCGATATTTTTATCAATGTTTTGACAATCAAAAAATGTAATCTTATATTGAAAATTTAATTGAAAATACCAGAGAAATCATCGTAGAATTAGACTAATATAACAAAAAGGGGGGATAAAAGAAAATATATCATAATACTAAATATTTACGTAAATATGAAGTTGCGGGACAAGAAAAGACACCAAATGTACACTTTTTCTGAGTATGACCCTTATCTAGACATTAAAAAATGGACCATATCGCAGTGTTATTAATAGTGGTTCCAGGCAGGTTTTTCATGTCCTCAATCACACAGTAATTGAAAAAACTTGTTTTTTTTTTTCAGTTCATGAACTCATAGGTACTCATACCGCTTCATTTTTATTAATATTGCTAGCCCATATTGTCTCACTCCAGAGAAAATGCCTCCCTCCAATCCTTCCAACGTTACTTCAAGTTTCAGAGATAAAATAAATAATAACCTAGATAAATTGATAGATCAGTTCAAACATAATGATAAGATCAACACAACCAACCTAAATACGTTTAATTATTTATTCTAGACCTGTTCAAGTTTCCTCCAAACCTAAATATATACTAAATCTACAAAGGCTCCGTAACCTTTGAACTTTGACTCTTCTGAAGTTACCTGTACTAATAATAAAGTTCACAAACACACACATTAACTTACCGACAGGGGCGCTCCCTCTCAAATAGGGGTTGCCGTAGGTAGCAGCGTATCTGACGTCTTCTCCTGTTAGGACCACTCCGGGACCAGACATAGGTATTACTGTGGACAAAATACTTGGTTTATCATCTTCATTTTATGGAATAAGGTGTAATTTTGCGGATATTCATCACATCTTTGTATTTCTTAGTTCTTATAAATCACAATTAAATTAATTTTGCTTAGCCTTTTATTTTTTTTTTATCTTGTGGTTAGTGCTTAACATGGTATTAGTTTATAGCCGTCATAGGCGTTTTTCTTTCTTTTTTTTTTTTGAGTACGAACGAAAGTATGAAAACTTCATACGAAATATTTTTTTTAATAAACTAATTAACATAATAAATTAAAAAAAATATTTGGGCACTAAAAACATTTTTACTTAAAAACTTGAAAATGAAAACAATGGAACCATTAATAGTGTCAAGCCTATTCTAGTTTGCAATGTAGTATTCGAATATTACGAACGCTGATCAAAAGCTGAAGATCAATTCTCTTTCGCGCAAGGTAGGACATGGCGTGTCACAAATGGCAGTCTACTACCAGGACTTGAAAATCAAGGTCAAAGAATTTCAAAATTCTGCTCAGGTGCTAAAAGAAAAACGGGACCTCACGAATTGCCTTGAAAATTTCCAGCAAACAATTCAAACTACCATTCAAGAAAACTGCATCAAAACAACTACGGCAGAAAAAGTTACATTTGCAGATATGGTTAAAACCAACAAGGATAATTACTTGCGCCCAAATACCCTCAGCTCTATTGCAATTTATCCAACAGATAAATTAAAATCTAGTGACGACACTAAGGGCCGGTTTCACCACTTGCTGATAAGTCCCTGATAGCCTATCCGGAACTTATCTGCCAGATAAACTACAACTTTTGATAGCATTATCTGTCAGATAACTGTCAGATAACTATCTGACACTTTATCCGTAACCGGTGAAACTGGCCCTAAATCTCTAGTCCAAAAAATAATAAAACCGGAACAAATGAAATTGCACGTGAGAGGATTACACAAAACCAAAAACGGTGGCGTTATAATCAGAACGGAGACAAAAGACGACATTGAAAAACTTAGGCAATCATCACAGCTAAGTAGTTCCGGCCTGAAAATGGAAGAGCCCCATAAGAAAAGGCCAAGAATTGCTGTCATAGGAGTACCAACCGTTTTAAGTGATCAAGAAGTCTTCGATTGCATATATGAGCAGAACTTAGCCGACAAGTTGCCTAATTTACCTCGTGACTCTTTTATGGCTTCTATAAAATTAAGTCACAAATCGGGTAAAAAGGAAGGACCTACGTGTAACTTCATTCTTGAAGTTACTGCCAGCATAAGAAAGGTCCTTATAAATCAAAACCGAGTGTACATTAATTGGACATCGTGCCCAGTGAGGGACTTTACACTTGTGACCAGGTGCTTTAAATGTCAACAATATGGACGTGCTGCTAAGACTTGTCGGGAGGCTACCTTTACGTGTGGACATTGTGGAGAACAAGGGCATCAGATAAAAGAGTGCAATAAAATTGCCGAACTGCGATACTGTGCAACATGCTTGCGTTTTAAAAAACCGAGCCACCACAAAACAGGCAGCTCAGAATGCCCCGCTAAGAAAATAGCTGAGGCAAGATATGTACATTCTATCGATTATAATGACGCGTAAGAGCACCGACTATATTCTTTTATTATATTATTTTGTGTTTGATTAGTCATTTGTATTATAGTTTACCTACCAAATAATTGTCGTATAAAATAATTTTAGTTTTTAGCATTGACAATTTGTAGTAAAAATGATGATATGGTTCATTTTATATTTTAATGTTACTGCATTTAACAATATGTTGTATCTACCTACAGTGCTCTGTAGACAAAAAACAAACGTGACCTAGATTTTTGTGTTATGCAATAATGGAACTAAACTAAAATAAATATGTATTTTATTTATTGATAAGTTATTTACTAAGTATTTCTTTAAGGAATCTTAGATATTATTACGTATAAGCACTTGAGTGAGTTACCTGAGATACAGGTTTATTCCTAGTTCAGGTAGAATCCAATAAACTGTATACCTATCAGGGCTTTGAATACCGTTAAAAATTAGGTATCGTTACCTCCTTCATTCGAAGGTAACGTTAATTTCATAGGTAACGTTAAGTCTGGTATCGATAGTTGGGTGGACTTTTACCGGTAATTTGACTTAACGTTATCAATGATTTACCGTTAAATGATAGTGTTATCAGGTAACGATACTTGATACCGATACCAAATTAACCCTATAAGTAACGGTATTTTTCTTTCATCTCTTTCTTACGACGCATTTATGTCGTCATAATAGCTTTTTTTTCTGTTTCCACTTGCTGTGAGTTTAGTCGCCACCCAAAACCGAACGCAAACGGTTTATCTGTTCATTTAGTATATAAATATACCTACGTGGGTTAACCGAAATGGAAGGTAAGTGACTGTAACGGTAAAAGTATCGATACTTTTACCGTTACCAGGGAACATTAATAAACTGATCCGATACCAAATTACCGATACCAGTGATAACGTTAATAAATTAACATTATGAAAATATCGTTACTTACCGATACTTTTATCGTGAATTTGGTAACGTTAACAAGCCCTGATACCTATAGTTGTTAAGGCCATATTGTAAATATTTTTGTATATCACTTTTTTCAATAAACAATTTCAATTTCAATTAAAATTATTAGGGTTCGCTAGATGAATTCTTTAACTAATACACTTACAGATACAGTCAAACAGAACATATTTTTTGCAAGTCTCTCTCTCTCCTGGTAAATCTATGTGATAGATTAATTAGATTTATTTTGTCTTCTACCCTATTCTAATACTAAATAGTTTCTTGCCATTTTTCGTGATCCAAGGGTTTGTTTTAGCCTTGGCCAAAGGCTAAGTGTTACCATGTACCGTGGTTACAAACATGTCTCTTAGGAACACTTGTAGTTGACAGCGTTGAGGAGGTTGTTGACGTCATTTTTTAGTTTTTTATTAGGTTATACAGTTAACCCGTTCAGAATAACGGGATTACAAATAAAAATGGATAAGTCTATGGAGAACTATACAGACCATGCTTTAGAATGGGCAATTATAGTAGCTCCTTTCACAGTTATAGCTTAATTTTTTAATTATTTTATCTATAATATGTATGTATTTAGAAATATATATGTCGGCGCGAATAATACAACCACAGCACATCAACAACGCGCAGAGCGCACGTGCAACGAAACGTCACGAGCGAGTCATGCGGCGCGCCCCACTGTCGACGCCCCACCAGTAGCAAAGTGCTTATAAAGGCGAGCGCAGTGCGGGACTGGGCATTCGATCGTTGGCAGCCAAGCCAGTCGGACGTTTTAGGAGTGAATAATACTATTTTATCTTGAGTTGTTATTTAGAAAGTGATTTCATGATTTTATTGTTTAATAAAAATATTATAATTATTGAGTTCAATTGTATGAAAAGGATTTGTAATATTCTGATTTAAAAGAGTGTCCATGGAGTTTCTTGCCCGTTCTTCTCCATAGGATCTACGCTAGGGAATGGGCAACTACAGTACTTTCACAAGTTATTATGCCTTGTGACTGTAGCTGTAGCTTTGTGCAAATAAATGCTTTCAATTAGAGTTCAAGTTTGATGTGTTTTATTTGTGAGACACCTCTCCTCTTACATCAGAAGAGGGGATGAATCGACGCCAACAATCTGCTCTTGCAAACACAGCAGTGATGGCAATCCTGGCTATTACATTCAATATGTGAAATGATGATGCAAGTGTCTCAAGATAATCATCTGGCTCTTATTTCAATGATGAAAATGTTTCATGCTGCAGAAGACCGTTCATGAAACGAACATTGTTGATGGCGATGACGGAATTATTCACATTACAAAAACTACAGTGACAGTGTGTGTGAAACTACAGTGACAGTGTGTGTGAAACTAATGTGTGTGTGTGTTCTTCGAAATAATGGTTGTACCGTTGTTGACTGTGTCGTTGGTCTAGTTGTCGCGGGTGCTAAGTCGTTGTTGGGTTTTTCCATCAAGAATCAGTGACGACCACGTGGTCTGGATTTGTGCCCAGTGGGGTCACCTCTTATTGCCTGGGACTTAATCGTAACGGGCAAAACGTGGGTGTTCTAATGGGCGTACCTCCCTTCCCAGCCCTTCGAGTCTTTACTATCCTATCGCTCGAAACACCGCGCACACAGAGTTTCTTACGCAGCGTGTCCGTCCTTAAATCTCTAGATTAATAATAATATAACCAGAGACTGACGTCAGGGAGGAACCTTTGTCTGAATGGTAGGTGGGATAATTTTATTCCATGAAAGGCCGTCTAGGAGTTCTTTCCATCCCTTCATAAGCAGCCAGTCAGGCCACGGATAGAGGTGGATTACTGTGTTTCCCAATTTCTCGGTCATGGTAACTTTAAGTATTAATTATTTTCCTTAAAACTGTTATTGCCTCGTCCCTTTGTTGTTGTAGTTGTTCTACACCTGTCTGCGAATGTGAACCATCTGCAGATCACATTTTACAGGAGTGTAGTTTTTGCCGAATGAACGCAATATTTTGTTGGATAGTGTTATTTACTATACGGAACTTGTAGAAACAAGAACAAACCGTGCGTTCAAGTGTTTTTGTCATGGGTACCTATTTTTGGAATCAAATACAAAAAGCTCACAACTTAGAACCCACTAATATTGATGATAATGTTATCCGTGGTGCTAGGCAACTGGGCCAATTGTATTCGTTCATTTGTGCCTATTGGCCTTGTTCTGTAATGTCTCCTGCTGATATGGAGAGAAGTGGAAATTATGCTTTTCTCCGCTATTCTTTTCTGATTAATTTCCTTGTGGGATTCAGGACACTCGGGACAGTTACACTGTTTCCGTGGGACTTCGTCGAGCTTCATTGTATCGGCGCTTTTTAATTGTTTGCCACTGTTGATTCTGATTTTCAGGTGTTGCAGTGGTTTGGAAATAATGTGGCAAGCTTGTACCGTGATCGTGGTCAAGCTTGTACCATGATCGTGGTCAAGCTTGTACCATGATCGTGGTCAAGCTTGTACCATGATCGTGGTCAACGGAGAAAGGTTTTCCACGAATATTGAAAAAAAGCGAAGTGAAGAAAAGCTTCACACTTTGGAGTTCAAGGTAACGTGGCCGTATCGGCAATAAATAGTGCTATGAGTGAAAACGAGACATCTGACGAGAACAATGGTACTTAAACCAAGGTAACGTTGTAAGTACAGAATTATAACCACATGAAGGTAAAGTAAACGGTGAGTTGAGACTGGACCAAAATAAGCGTTGAGGCTTTGAGGTTCTAACCTGTGACCAATATAAGCGCTGAGGCTTTGAGGTTTTACTAACATGTGACCAAAATAAGCGCTGAGGCTTTGAGGTTTTACTAACATGTGACCAAAATAAGCGCTGAGGCTTTGAGGTTGCACTAACATTTGGCCAAAATAAGCGCTGAGGCTTTGAGGTCGGGACCAAAATAAGCGCTGAGGCTTTGAGGTTTTACTAACCTGTGACCAAAATAAGCGCTGAGGCTTTGAGGTCCATGTTCATGATTCGCGAATCGATCCAAAATTAGCGCTGAGGCTATGAGGATGATTGGCAATCAACGCACTTGTATTTAAAAACTAATGAAGTTATTTTTGCAGATTGCTATGAGATGTCGGTGCAGGGACGCACATATTGTCAGAATGGCCGTGTCGGCGCGAATAATACAACCACAGCACATCAACAACGCGCAGAGCGCACGTGCAACGAAACGTCACGAGCGAGTCATGCGGCGCGCCCCACTGTCGACGCCCCACCAGTAGCAAAGTGCTTATAAAGGCGAGCGCAGTGCGGGACTGGGCATTCGATCGTTGGCAGCCAAGCCAGTCGGACGTTTTAGGAGTGAATAATACTATTTTATCTTGAGTTGTTATTTAGAAAGTGATTTCATGATTTTATTGTTTAATAAAAATATTATAATTATTGAGTTCAATTGTATGAAAAGGATTTGTAATATTCTGATTTAAAAGAGTGTCCATGGAGTTTCTTGCCCGTTCTTCTCCATAGGATCTACGCTAGGGAATGGGCAACTACAGTACTTTCACAAGTTATTATGCCTTGTGACTGTAGCTGTAGCTTTGTGCAAATAAATGCTTTCAATTAGAGTTCAAGTTTGATGTGTTTTATTTGTGAGACACCTCTCCTCTTACATATAAGTATGTTTATCAGTTGTCTAGTACCCATAACACAAGCTCTGCTTAGCTTGGGACTAGATGGCGTTGTGTGATAGTTGTGGAATATTATTATTATTATATTATTTTATCATGTTTTTGATTCGATAGCTCAAACGTGCTGTAACTGGCCTACTTGATATAAAGGTTTAATTTTAATTAAACAAAGAACAAAATACTTCATTAGTTTCGTGAAATTTAATATTTAACAATGTATACTTTATTACACACATAGGGCCAATTTTTTGCAATGTAAAAACTTCGTGCATAAATACAGATAAAATCGCTTGGTGTAATATAAAACTCCCATCACGAAAATATCCTTTTGTTTAGTTGTGCATCTCTGATCCAAAATGTTTATTGTGTCTTTGCTAGTTCTTGTAGTTTTTTGTATGAGTTCAGTTGTATGTAAGTATTTATAACCTACTCTTTGTAATACCTAATTATTTTATTATACCCAAGAACCACTTTTGGAAACAAAGTAGGTATTTGATACAAGTGCGAATTCGTTATTACGTCTACCTAGTAAATTTACTTTGATCAGTTGAAGTAATTGTTTACTACAATCAATAAATCTATAATAAAATTGTGCCAATCCGTTCAATAGATTTAGAATGAAAGAGTAACAAACATCCACACGTCCTTAAAACTTTCGAACTGACTAAAATAATATTAATATGGTCCTATCAGCCAATGGCTTAATTTCCAAGAGCCTCAATTAATACCTGAGTTGGCTTTCGTTAGGCAGGTAGATCAAGGACTTGATTCAGAAACCAGTACTTCTACAGAGAAAGGAACCTCCTAATAATACGAGCCGTGGCCAACGGCTCATAATTGTTCGGAGGCCAATAAGCCTTGTATAGTGGTGATAGATAATCGATGTTACCACCCCATATGACGAGAACCTCGTGAAAGCTGAGAAAGAAAAACAAATAAAATCTCTGGACTTAGCACACGAGGTTGTCGATACGTGGCAAGTGAGCTCGGCTATAATTGTGCCGATAGTCGTAACGGCCAATGGCCTTATAAATAGCTAAGAGCATGGACGGTCATCTCTCAAAACTTTCGGTTGGCGGTTGGATCAAGGGCCTGATTCAGAAGGCAGTCCTCGATACGGCCCGCATTGTGAGGAGTTATATTAGTAATAATCTTGATCAGGATATAATTTTATTATAAGATCCCATTAAAATAGATGGACAATCTTTTAAAAATCATTCAGACCACCAAAATAAGGACAATGATCCAAATATAAATAAGATAAGGCATTAGATACTTACATAAAAAATCTGCTAACGAAAATACACTAAAAATTTTTGGTACCCAGCATTTTAGGTCAAAATAAAATCACTGTTTTCTTTGCTTGAATGTCTTTGGTTAGACGTACTGAACGCTGTGCTAAAACTTGTCCATCTATTTTTAATGGGACCTTATATACAAGAAGTTAACAACGACTTACCATCAGGTCCAACAATCCCCCCAAGTCTACCACAGCTCTGCTGACGGTGCAGGGACCCACAATGACTGGGGTAGGTGGAACCCTCAGTACTCCTAGATAGGGACCCTGACAAGGAGTCAGATGGCACCGGTGGAACGTAGTCCCTGGAGTAGTCCACGTAGGGAACGTAGCCGTTGCTCTGGCCATGGTGCTGGGGAAAAAAGGAGGAATTAAAATGATGCCTGACAAAATTAGACCTTATGTCGAGGTAGACAGATATTTTAGGGGTGAGAATTGAATGTCAAGAGCACTGAAAAAGGAAACAAGACTTAAAATGGAATAACTAAGTTCCCCCGCGTTGAGTGAGTCGTCCACTTTTCACCCTTATGAGATGAAAGGTTTAAAATTGGTTGACCGTCAGTAAGCGTGGTGGTACATGTATAGTGAAACCTGGTTAAGTGAGATCTCCAAGGGACCTGAAAATTTGTCTCACTTATAGAGGTATTCCACTTATCAAGTGTCTCAGATATCCAAATCTGCCTCATGGGACCTCAGCATGAGTTCCAGTTATAGAGGTGTCTCACTTATCCAGGTCCCAGTTAACCAAGTTTCACTGTATTCGTAAAGAATAATGCATCAACTCTGGATGGTTTAAGACCAAAAATTAGAAGATAATTATGTAACATCCATCAACTCTTACTGGTAGATTACAGACACTTTCTATTATAAAAGGAGACCTGTGTCCCAGATGTAGGAACATCATTGATTGGCTGAATACGCATGTTGTAACTTTGTTGTTGTTAAGCTGAACTGTCACATTCTTATTTTTGGGTAAAGACCTCCTTCCGTTTTTCTGAGTTGCGCCTCTTTTCGCCAATTAACGGGAAAAGTGGAAAATAACCATTACACCTTGTTTTATAGGTAAATGTAGAAATGTATAGCTATTATCATTACAGAGACGCTATTATCATCATAGTCATAAATAACCAAAAAGTACATCGTCATCAGGGACATGCAGTGACTCAGGCCTGTTCTCTAGGAGAGGGATGGGCTATAATCCACCACGCGTTCCCAGTGCGGCTTGGAAGATGTCACATGTCTTCGATTTTTTTTAAGACATGCCGGTTTCCTTAAGATTAAATTTTTCTTGTCAGATTTCGGTTAAATTATTTCTTCCAGGAACCACTTTGGCAAATGCCAGTTAATCGTCTCATTTATAAAGTATTTTCTTCTTCATAAAGACTTAATACACATTATTTATTTACCTACGCTACGTAAAAAGTAAGTCTACAAAAAACATCATTTTTCTTCAAAAAATTCCCATCATACTAATTCTTAATTTACTTCCTAAATTACAAAAACGAAAGTTCTTATTAGATTTGAGTAATCTAAAACAAGGTTCCTTTGAACCTTTTTATTCGCATAAAGTTGACGAGAGCAAGTTCGTTATAAAACATAAGAGGTGTTTCACACTGGTTCGGTTCGGTATTTTCGACTCGGCATTATTTTGTAGTTAAACAACAAAGCCGAATCAATGCCCCAATACATTATAGAGTTATTATTCCTCTTTCATTTGGTTTGTACTTATTAGTATAATATAAATTATTTATTATCTAACTGTAATTGTAACTAGAAGGTTCGGATCAAACTCAGTAGAGAAAAAAACTCACTAGAACCGTCATGGATCTACTAAGAATGATGGGAAGGTTCCTAGGTGAAGCCCAGAATAGTCCTTCGGTTTCGTCAAGTTTACGCCGATTTTAGGACAAGAAATTTTAACAATCAACTGCCCCACACATTTGGATCGAGTTAGTATTTAAATTTTGTAAGGGAAAGCAGATATTTTTTTGAGATTACGATATTAATCCCATGGAGAAAGTTGTTTATTTTGATGATCTGTATAACACCCATAAGGAGCTGTTATATACAATGTATTTTGATAAACTCACGACACGATGCCGAATCATACCGACCCGAGGAAGTATGAAACATACCTAATGTAAAGTGAAAAATGAGTACGGCTTTACATTTCTAGGCAAGGCTTGATGTTTTGTATGTAACAAGGCTCTCATATTATTATTTTCTCGTAATTCAGCATTGTTATGCTTTCCTAGCAGAAATTCAAGCCACGTATAAAATTATATCTTGCCAAGAAATATTTTATATGGTTTTAGTTGCGAAGTACTCGTAGATTTGGTCGAATAAATTCCCAAGTTAATAGAAATTAAACATTTTGAAACTAGAATCATGTTACTGTAAATTGAAATGAGTTTTTAGATAGGATAGGGAATAGGGAATACTTTTTAACTATAATAAATGTATAAAAATGTTCATTTACAGCTAAATCGGTACTTCTGTACCTTTTTTTAAGAAAAGTATCATCTGTTGAAATACTGAAGTATAAAAAAGACACTCTCAGAAAGCAAGAGGTGCGGGCTAAAAAAACTTGATTTTGTCATTCGTTCTTATCATCAACTACACAGTTTAATTAGTATGAATTTGAAGACAGGTACACAAATCGTTACTGCAATGTCACCTTTTACCATTATTAAAATGCAAATATAATTAAACAAAATAATATGCTTATTAAGCAAACAATTCTAGACTAACAGAACATAGAAATACACCTCAATTTCGACCGACCCACCTTTAAACAGACTAAAGTATAGCCCGCACGTACTAACACTCGAAGCCTAAATATTTAATTTCTAATTCCACACACACCAACTGGGGTACATTCTAACAATAAATCCAGCGTAGATTCGTTCCAAGGCAGAACTGAGTGAAAACTTTGGGATGGGACGCAATAGAAGGACATACACTGACTTTATTAATTTTAACTTTTATTTTAGCTTTTGCCAGCGGCTTCGCCCGCGTGAAACTGTCGATTTTCCATACAAACTTTCATCCCCTATTTAAGTACCTTAGGGGTTGAATTTCAAAAAATCCTTCCTTATTCCTTGTCTACTTTATAAAAAAAGCTGAAATTTTGTACAGAGGTTCCCTACCTCTGTACAAAATTTCAGCTTTCTAGGTCCAAGGGTTTGGGCTGGGCGTTGATGAGTCAGTCAGTCAGTCAGTCAGGACTTCTCTCTTTATTTATTTAGATTTTCTACATAAAAGTCAGATAGTACTCGCAACCCCCGTACGTGTATGACCAGATGTATGAATGTGGATAAAGCAAAAGGAGTACATAGGTATGTAAAGCTCGTAACAGGTGGCCTTGTGTACTTTCTGCCTGCCTCCATGGGAAAAAAAAGGCGTGGTAGTGGGGGTCACAGGACACTGCCCTGGGACACACCAAAAGTAATCGTCCCCTGGTAGCTGAGGTAGTTTTCAAGGTTTATTTATTTTTTACATGACCTACAGGACTGTAAATAACTCCTAAGGAGATCGTGGGCCGACCCGCGAAAAATAAGATGGTCTAGCTTTAATAAAAGTTAAGGAATTGAGACAATGTCGAAGGCTTGTTGGCCAAAAATAACTTGAGCGAAAAACGTCATCTAGATTGTGTGGGGGGGTTCTTCAATGAAACCACTCGTAAACCAATGTAAACAACTCTGAGTATTTATTGTTCTAGATAGTAACACTATAAGACTTGCAAACAAACTAAATAACTAAGTAATCAAACTAGACACTAATATACGGTAGCAACAAGAGAGTTAAGCACGACCGCCCGATGTCGGTTCCGCGATGGAAGCCGACCGTGCAAGTCGGAGAAGCGTTAGACTGCCCGTAACCCGTTCCGAAGGAAGCGTGTCCGTGCGAGCCGAACTGACTAAATGAGTGTCGCGCGGCGTGTTATATACTCTCCGTGGCGGCGGTCGCGGTGGCGAGCGTGGTAGTGGGGCACGGTGCGAGAGAGTGGGCATGCTGATGCGCGTGCGATGCGGCGTCGCGGGCTGGTAGTGCCACAGTCTCCCCCTCTGTCTCCGATGACGACCCGGTGAGGTAGACAGAACTCAAGTAAGCTGTTGCTTCTTTGGTGGTCTTCCGCGGGGTCGAGGCTTGGCAGTGGTTGCCAGGGCCTCAGGTAGAGTTTGCTTGTTCTTCCGCGGGCGACCCCGCCGGCGTAAAGGCAAGAGCGGCTCGGGTAGGGTGGCTGATGTCGACCCTCGATATGGACGCAGGGCGGAGGCATGGTACAGCCCTGCAGTCTGGTTTGGGGTGGCAGGATCAGCAATCTGGAAAGAGGATGGTCCATGAATATTTTTGATGATGTATGGGCCATCTCGGCGAGGTGCTAGTTTAGCACTGAAGCCTTGTGACGATTTGCTTAAGGTGTGAACATCAACCATAACTTGATCGCCAGGCTGATAATTAGGACATGATTGGCGTCTCTTATCAGCGTATTCTTTTCGCTTTTCCTCTTTCATCTCCTGTATTTCATGGGCTCTTTTCAACGTAGAAGCCATCATCAATAACTTCGGTGTTATCTCGGGAACAAAATTTTCATTTTGTATTATTTGTCTCAGATCATGATTTACGTCGTCAATCGTGCGAAGGTCTCGGCCAAAGGTTAAGTAGGCTGGCGTGTACCCAGTAGACGAACAAACGACTGTATTCATAGCGAAACGTATGCTTGGTAAATGTTCTGCCCATCTATTATGATTATCTCCCACTAGTATGGCCAACAGCGTTTTTAAATCTCTGTTGCGCCTTTCAACTGGGTTTGTTTCAGGATGATAGACAGGGGTAAACCCGTGTTCGATGTCCAGACAGTAAGTCAGTTGTTGCATCACATTACTGACAAATTGAGATCCGTTATCACTAATGAACCGTCTCGGTGTGCCATACCGTAGAATGATCTCATCCAACAATACCCTAGCACATTCTTCTGCGGTTGCTTGTTTCAATGCGAATAACTCAACCCATCGGCTAGCCATGTCTTCTACAATGAAGATACATGTTTCTTCCTTAGCTGTTTTGGGTAAAGGTCCGAACAAATCGAAGGATACGACTTCAAATCTTTGGTTGAGAGCCGTTGTTTGGAGCAGGCCCGCTGGTTTGAGATTGCTTGGCTTGTACCGCTGACATTGGATACAGTTCCGGATATAATTTTCTATTTGGGTCCTCATCCCCTTCCAAAAATATCGCTTAGCAATGCGTTCAATGGTTTTCTCCACTCCATAATGACCAGCGGAAGCTTCATCATGATATGTACTGATAACTTTTTCTTGCTCATGGTTGGGAACAACTAGTTGAGCGTTTTCATTATCATTTTCGGATTTGTACCTGTAGAGTAGTCCCTGATTCATGAGATATCCTTTTGTACTCCAGTATCTTCCATTTTCATATTGATTTCCCTCTAGTTCGTTAATTATTTTCTCTATATCTTTATCCTTTAACTGTTCCTCTCTGATTTCTTTTGATTTCTTCCTGGGCATGTCGATTATTAAACTGCATACTCCACAGTCTTGTTCCGTTGTGGTATCGCAATTAGGACGTGACAAGGTGTCGGCGACAACATTTGTTCTTCCTTTAATGTACTTTATTGTCAGGTTATAAGGTTGCAGTTGCAGGGCCCATCGAGCTAGTCGACCTGTTGGGGACTTTAATGACATAAGCCACTTCAGGGCTTGGTGATCGGTTAGTACAGTAACATCTGTACCCTCGATGTAACCACGAAATTTGTTCATCGCCCAGATTACAGCTAGTGCTTCTCGTTCTGTGGTTGAGTAATTCCTTTCAGCTGGAGTGAGGAGGCGACTAGCGTACTCAACTGGATGCTCATTTTCCCCCTCCCCCTGCACCAAAACAGCTCCGATCGCATAGTTACTCGCGTCGGATTTTATTGTAAAAGGTTTGGTGTGATCTGCTTGGATCAACACAGGTGCCGTGACTAATAGTTTTCGCAGAGCGTCAAATGCCGTTTTCTGTTCATCTCCCCAAGACCAAACTGAATTCTTCTTCATCAAGCGAGAAAGGGGTTCGGTGACCTTGGCAAAATTAGGGATGAAGCGCCTATACCATGAACACATCTGCAGAAATGAGGTCATATGCTTTAAGTTTGCTGGTGCAGCCATGTGTATTATGGAAGCAATTTTGTCTGGGTCCATTTGAAGGCCATCAGGCGTTATATAATGACCTAGGTATTTGACTTTCGAACAGAAGAAAACACATTTTTCCTTGTTAGCCGTGAGATTGTATTCATTCAGTCGGTTGAAGACGTCTTGCAGGTCTTTGAAATGATCATCCAGACTGGTAGACATGACAATTAGGTCATCTAAGTATATAAGGAGCTTGATGTGACTAAGGGTTACGCGAAATCTATCCATAAGTCGCTGAAAAGTAGCGGGTGCGTTCCGTAAACCAAATGGCATTCTTAAAAATTTGTACATACCAAAAGGTGTGATGAAGGCTGTCTTTTCTTGGTCTCCATCTCTTACAGGAATCTGCCAATAACCGGCGCGGAGGTCGATAGTGCTCATGTAGCGCGTAGGTTTGGCACTATGTAGGACATCATCGATGCGTGGCAGGGGGTAGACATCTGCAGTCGTAATCGCATTCAACTGTCGGTAATCAACACAGACTCGAGTACTTCCGTCTTTCTTTGGAACAAGTACGACAGGCGCCGACCAAGGTGAGGAACATGGTACAATTACTCCTTGCTCAGACATCTTCTGTATTTCCACCTTTAGGTTTTGCGTCTTAATGGGTGATAGCCTATATGGTGGAACGGAGATGGGCTTGTGTGATCCTGTATCAATATTGTGCTCAGTTTCCGTTGTTGGCTTGCCATTGGATATAAACACCGCTTCATTTCTCTCAAGGAAATCTTGTAAGCGCTTGGTATCTTCTTCCGTCAGCAGGCACTCGGGGCTGCACACAGAAACAGAAGAGATCTCGGTTCCTGGGAACAAATCGGCAGAGTCTGGTGATAATTCAACGTCCGCGTTCTCGATACTTCTACGTGCATCTTCGTACAGGGCATCAATAACTGGTGAGTACCCATCGAATAGTACTGTTCGTGGTCTCTTTGGCGGAGTCGAGAAACCTATAGGTATCAGTGGTCCGTATGGTCGCTCCAAGGCTTGCTCCGTTGCCCCAGGCATAACAAAGCCGCTTCTCTGTGGAGAGTGTGGAGGCGTCATCATAACGTTGACTGTCGGCTCCTGATACGGTTGCGGAATGTCTTTTGTTACATTAACAGGCGATAGCTCCGGACTGGGTGTATCCATCATTGGTGATTCCACTGCAGGCACGCACACACTGGATAAAATACCCGCAATATCCTTTGGCTCTTCCGGATTCTCTGGATTCAGGTCGTAAAACTTATGTGGCTCATCAGTGAAACTACAGGTTCGCTGGGGTAGGTCTAGAGTTAACATTGCATCTTCTATAAATCCTACCCCAAGTAGTGTTCTGTTTTGTCGGGCTTCAGGAAAGATCACAAATGAAGTGACCACATCTCGGCCATAAAGGTTGACAGTCGTCTTAGCTGTAAGTACGTCCTGTCTCTTTGGTACTCCATCGGCTAGTGTGACGTACATGACTTCCTTCTCTAAATTGGCGCCTTTTCGTTCTAGACATTGATAAAGCTGATAGGAGGCGATACTGGATTTTGCGCATGTATCAATATATGCCGTCCCACTCATTCCTTCGATGGTAACGGGTACCGTGGGACGTGGTCTTACATCGGCTGTCATGTTTGCCGAGCAAAAACAAAAGTCGACAGCCGTTAGAGACTGCTTGTTTTTACATTTTGGGCAGCGACTGCGTATTACACCTGGCTCCCCACAACCATAACAGGCAAACTTCGGTTTGTCTTCATTTTGGGTACTTGAGGTGGTTTCCGCCTTAACAACAACATTTTCTTTTTCTGCCTCCTCTCGTGCCTTCTTGCGGCATACCTCGGCTGCATGACCGGGAAGACGACAGTACCCACAACGTACCTTATTTTGTTTGTTATTAGTTTTAGCTTGTATTGTTGTTTGTTTATCGTGTGCGTGCTCTGATCCCTTTTTCTGATTATTTTTCTCTACTAGTGTTCTCTCAATGTCTCTTGCCCTTTGTAGCAGTTCGTCGAACGTTTTTAACGACTCCCTACAGATCTTTTCCCTCACTGCGAACTTGATCTGGCCAAAAATGAGGCTGATTTCCTGCTGCTCTGTATGTGGTTCCGACATCTCGGCCAGAAGCGCCCGTTTCTTTGCAACAAAAATTTCTGTCGGGGTCTGGTCCTCTTGTTTCACACCTACTATTTCTTGGTAGAGGACGTAGTCTAGCTTCTTTGGTGCAAAGGTGTGGCGCAGACGTTCCTTAAAGTGTACCCATGTCTTCACACTGCCTTTCACACCTTGCCACCAAATCGCTGCATCACCGATCAGAACCAATGGGAGACCTTCAAGGGCGTTTGCATCTGATATCTTTTCCACTTCCTTGAATACTGTTATTGCAGCCAAAAACGCTTCCACTTCCGCCTTTGAACCTCCAAACTTTGCTGGGCATTGGGCGAAAGTACTCCTCCCTCGTGTGCTGGTGGTTATGGCGAGGATGAGCTCCTTAAACTGACTATCAGACATGTTGACAGCCATTTCTTCAGGAGGACTCGGACTTCCAAATCGAACTGGTGCACGAGTGGGCCGTGGCCTCAAAAATTTCTTGTTTTCGGCCCCACGTTGGGCGCCACTTGTGGGGGGGTTCTTCAATGAAACCACTCGTAAACCAATGTAAACAACTCTGAGTATTTATTGTTCTAGATAGTAACACTATAAGACTTGCAAACAAACTAAATAACTAAGTAATCAAACTAGACACTAATATACGGTAGCAACAAGAGAGTTAAGCACGACCGCCCGATGTCGGTTCCGCGATGGAAGCCGACCGTGCAAGTCGGAGAAGCGTTAGACTGCCCGTAACCCGTTCCGAAGGAAGCGTGTCCGTGCGAGCCGAACTGACTAAATGAGTGTCGCGCGGCGTGTTATATACTCTCCGTGGCGGCGGTCGCGGTGGCGAGCGTGGTAGTGGGGCACGGTGCGAGAGAGTGGGCATGCTGATGCGCGTGCGATGCGGCGTCGCGGGCTGGTAGTGCCACAATTGTCAATTTTTTTCTAGATCTCAAAGTTCTCCGCGTCTCAAGTTATGTGGGTAAAGTTATATGTAAATACCTTAAAATTCAGGTTGCTGATGGGTTGGTTGAAGTCCCCACTGTATCTCTGGTACTGCTTCATGAGCTCGTTGTCGTAGCCTGATTCTGGAAGAGGAACTGGTCCAGCCAGAGGTAGACCCAGGTTTGATGTTAGGTGTAGAGTAGGGTGGAGGTCAGTTTCGGAGCCGGCGTTGGAGTCGTTCTGTGGTGGGTGAAAATAAAAAGATTTTGGTGATTAAATTATACCAGAAACTATGAAGGTCAGACATAAGGTAGTCGCTTTATGCAAATCATTTACTTGAAAGTCGGTTTTTACATGGTTAGGAAAAGTCTAAACTGTTGATGTTGATGAGTTTTAGTGTATATTTGAACGAAGTTATAAGACTAAATTACGTCAGTCTTAAGAATATTTATACGATCGAATAACGTTTAAAGATGACGCAGTTGATAAAATAATAATCAGCTTTTAATATTCCCACTGCTGCAACATAGGCATCCTTTCTATGACTCTCATAGAAACACGCATCGTGGATTATACAGTCACTCCCTCTGGAGTAACCAAACGCCTACCTGGGATCCTGGGACCTCCCAAAAAAACTCCCAAGTCAGGGCCTTTACCACTGGGCCATCACTGCTCTCATTAATACACATTTGTGCAATTCTAAGTTTTGTGTGTATATGGTAGTGGCTTTAATTCCTATTTTGGCCATACGCCATTAGACTTTTCAACAGCTAGACTAATAGTAAAAGCAGGTAGGCTATCATTGTAAAAATGCGAATTCAGTTTCATCTACTCACCATATCACAGCTACCTTCCACCTGCCGCAGTTCCAACTTCAGATCACTGATATTAGAACTCCTATCACAATCCTTGAACTGATCCACACAAGTCTTCCCTAAGTCAGTTATGTCTGGTTTCTTTACGTCCGTCTTGTTCGTCTTCTTATGACATAGCATTATGATCAGCATGATCATCAAGACGAATATCACAGTTGATGACCCTCCAGCGATTAGGAATACCATTGGAAATGTTTCTGGAAGAAATTTTAAATGTGAGATCTCCAAATCTATAATTATTCTTTTTAAATGTTCTGGTACTCTGTGCAGGCGCTTGCATTGCAAGTAAGAACTGCCAGCAACTGGATCTTATGTGAGAGGCCTCATACGATCCAATTAAACTATCACTACTTAAATTAACCAGATATATGAACGTGGACGAGGCAAAAAGAGTATGTCATGTAAGGATCGTGTCAGGTGTTCTATGGTTTCCACATACACCGATGGGAAAAAGGTATGAGTCAATCGTTTCCGTCGCGTGAATTCAGTTGCCCCACAAGGCCTAGTAGTTACTTGTGGCATGCTATTAATAATTTATATTTTTTCTGTCCTCAGTGCTCAAAAGATCCTTGTTCAACAACAACTTGGTATTTTTTTGGGAAGAGCCCACCCACTCTTTACCCAAACCACTGTAACCTGAAAACCAGAACTAACAGTGGCGACTAGAAAAGCGCTTAGACAATGAAGCTTGGCAAATTCCCAGAGAAACAGTTGAACCGTATTAGACCTCACAACGAAATTAATCAGAAAATAATAGCGGAGAAGTAGGAAAACCATAATTTCCACTATAACAGTGGAATGTGTTTGTAATGTTGATGTTTTACTTACTTTCTGGAACCAGGTCTATTTCAATGCTATCCATTCCATAGACATTGACAACAGTGCAGTTGTAGTGCCCAAAATGATGCGATTCACTCCTCCGTATAATCAAAGTCGATTTCGTCATCCTATCCGTTAGAGTTTCTTCCAAAAATGCATATTCCTGAAAGAACACTTCGAATGTAACGATAAAAAACTATACGGCGGACAGTTTCAAACTTAAAGTTTTATACAAAACTTGTACAGAGATAAGAGGGGAAACATATTCATTCTCTTAGAAAAACAGAATTTTAAAATTTTTCTGTTTGCTGAATACATTTGAGCGGTAAAACAAAAGAATTGTTTTATCTCGGGTTTGTACTGTGCATACATTTTTTTCTGCCTTTATGTTTCCCGTTTGAGAAATCTTTGCCTAACTTTTCTTCGGAGCCCCCTGTTTTATTTAAATAAGTGATGGAGGCAAATTTGCCAGTTTTCTTCCCGTTTCGCAAAATGTGCACTTAACTGTGCAAGTTAATAGCAGCGTTTTATTTGCTGAGAGCTGCAATACACACTCAGGTTGAGATCTACTAATGTTACTTGGCATGAATTTTGGTAAAGTATTATTTAGTGTGGTTATTGCACAAGCGTCAAAATACAAGTACCTACAAGACAAAGAGGAGAATATGACAAAGCAGAGACTGAGGCTTTTACTAAGGCTTAGTAAGAATAACAGTATCGGTATTTCCGTGTAAAAATAAGGTTGAAGAGCAAAATAAATTACCTGATTATGAAAAGAATTGATCTCGCTTCCTCCGAAGGTCCACACAATGTAGTCAGGCTTAGGGACGGAAAACGAAACACATTCTATCCGCACGCTATCCCCTTCAGCGCCATATTGTGTTTGATTTGACATTATCCTTGGTGGTCCTATAAAAACATGGAGGAATAAAGGATACCCATAAAAAATTTACGTCATTCTTTCCTCGTAGAAATATTTTCAGAAGGATATGATGGAAGTAGGCTTATATTAAGTGCTTTTTATTTATTTTAAATATTATTGGAAGAAAGGCGCCATTATAAGGACTAAAGATTACTCTCGTAATGGCATGGTTCAGCATACTAACGTGCCTGCCTACACAGGCAGCAGAAACGCGTGACATTAACGTAACGTAAATTCATTCGAAATTACTGTCTACTCGTAATTCTATCCTATAGTATTTTTAAGACAAGCACAATTACTAACATGAGCGCAAAAACGAGTAGGTATTTCCATTTGGAAATCTTTATAATTTAATTTTACTCCTTTCGTTCCTGCTAGGCCGACATAACCAGCATTTAGTCTCAAGTGTCAATTAGTTAAACAACTAGTCAAGTATCATTAGTACCTGAACCCTTGAAAACTTAATCATACCTAAACGTTTAACACCCACACATCTACCTTAAGAAACCAGAGTTTCCATAACTGCTTAAGTCTAAGTCTAAATAAAGCCAAGAACTTCGAGAATCTACGTCTAAATTTAATTACCCGAAGATATAATAGATACAAAGTCAACAACAATTTAAATGAGACCTTTCAACGCACTATTCAATTTACATAAAACGTAAGTTGTACAAGAACATGCAAAACTGAGTTGCCTACGTCGCCTATATGGGTACGAAGTTGGGACCACAAAGTTACCGAGTGCTAACTTGGCTAGTTCGCAAGATGTTCAAATTGAAATGACCTCGGGAACCGAGCAGCACTTGCGCACTTCGAATAGGTTACTTGGCAGAGTTTTAGCTCTACGTCTTAAGGCTTTTGTATATTTTAGAAGTTGTGTGCGGTTTTTGGACTGTTTGCAGGTTTGAGGTACACGTTACTTATATTACAAAGCATAAATTGGGAATTATTAATGAAAATACGAACGGAAAATGGTCAACCGCTCTTTTCAATGCGCTGTACCCAAGGGGTTGTTACAACGTGTAGCTGACATTGCGAGAAAATTTACGGTGGCTGAACGGGAATTATGGTACTTCTCTATTAAATACACAACGTTAATTAATTTGGTAGCGATTGTATGCTGAGAAGTCCACATCATCTTGGCAAGGCCAATTTTCCATTTCAGGTTAGGTCTCTTGTCCTCCCATTATTTGTGCAGTAAAAATCTGCTGTATAAGTTGTCAATTCTGAATGTATTACTAAGCAAACTTGTAGACGGATACTGCACATATATTTTCAAGGGAAAAAAAACATGTATAAGAGGCTTTTCAACTCTGGGTACTTTATACAGTCAGTTAAAAGTACCCAGAGTTGTAAGTATCAGCTCAATAATAAAAATTGTACGTAAAATATTTACCTTTGATATAAACCATGGCAGGAGCCTGAACATCTTGCCTGTTCTCAGTGCTAGCTTTACACCAGTACTGTCCAGCTGAATGAGGAGTCACTGTGAGGGTCAGGTTTGCTGATTTGCCCACTCTCTGTTAGAACAAAAATGTTATGTGTTATCAATATGGTTCACGCAAAATATTTGGTATAATATTATAATAATAGTTGTAAGTCTCAACAGATAGATTTTTAATAATTTAAGAAACTATCTTGCATCCTATACTGACATCACAAGCCAAAAAAACACATAATTTATTCTCAAATATACAGAGAAATAAAATAAATGCTTTATCAGAAGTAATTTTTTCGATTTTCCTACTTCAAATAAATATTCTTGGCTAAAAATCACTATCTTTTTTTAAAACCGATTTCCAAAGAATCAGTCTAAAAGTGATTTACTTTACTTTCGGAAGTCGGTGACTTTGTTTTTTTAACATTGACTTGCGAATGTAGAACCACCTCCTTGTTTTGAAGTCGGTTAAAAAACATTGTGCATGCGCACTGCTCGTTATTTACACGTTTTTCATAGAATTTTTATATTTTCTGTTACTCTCTTTTTTCTATGTAAAAAACCAAAATACTTACAATGAACCTCTCATTCTCATACCGAAGCCACTGTATCTTGGGTGGCGGATGACCATCAACAATGCAAGACAAGGTAGCCAAAGAACCTGTCTCACCTTCAACGTTCTGGGGTCTTACTTTGATAGATGGTCCATCTGCAACAAAGTCACATATTATAACATCACGCCTTTAATCCCCGAAGGGTAGGCAGAGGCGTACCTAATAGTAGGTACACACATTATTTTGGAAATTAAGTTAAAGTCTCATGTCATGCCCGTCGGGGCCGCGGATTTTTGTATTAGATGACGTGGCCTCGGCGCAAGGGCAAAGAAGGAACATGGGTTCGGTTTTTAGTCAGTAGAAGTCTGACATTCCCCTTCGCTCTGCCCAAGAGGGGGGGGGGGGGGTCATTTGATGATTTTCCGCCCACCAAAAAAAAAAAAGTCTCATGTCATACTCATTGGGGGCGAGCTTATTGCCATCAATCGGGCACCAATCCAGACTTCGTAGTTGCCATTGAGAAATTACTCTCATTAAAAAAATCCTACCCGGGAATGGAACCCAGGACCTCATTCTGAGCAAACCAATGAGGTAGTCAAATACTACACAGTTAATACGAACAAAATAAAAGGTTGCCCTCTAGTTAGTTTTATTTTCTTAGGTAGTTTGACTTATTTTAAAAAACAAGCATACTATTTGCTTAATTGGATTCTCCCAATTGTAACTAGCATAAGTTATTTACGATGAAGCAATAAACATTTTTTTTTCCTTTTTAGTAGGTACTCAAATCTAAAATTTGGTGAAAACGGAATCTCATATCAAATAATATTTATTTCTTAGTACAGGACCAGAAAGGACGGACCTAGTGCCCAGAAACATCAAACATTTTGGATGCAAAATAAATACCAACTTTTAATATAAAATAATATACCTGGCAGCTAATTAAAATGAAACCAGGGCTAAAAATAAACAGCGCGATTCCTGAAAATATAATTTGTTGCGTATTTTCAACCTTAAAACTTTCGGCGGCCATTTCAACCTGACCACGATAGTGGATTTTAATAATTATTATTAATACCTGTAAAATATTTAGACCCACCCACCTGTACTAATAATAAAACTACACATTTAAAATATCGGTGTATTTCTGTCAATCGGTTGTAGATCTTTCAAGACTTAACGTTAACTATAATTATTAATGATATTATGGTCCAAGTAGACTTTATTAGAGTCTACTAGACTATCTTGCTATTGTATCGAGTCTGGTTCTTCTAACCAACCTAACAGACAGATGTGTGCTGGGGAGTTTGTTCCGCCACTTCTTCTTTCCAGCTAAACACTAGGAAGTGCCGATGGGTGGGCGTTTTTGGGGGACTGTCTTATAAAAATGTAAATATAGTGAAACCTGGTTAAATGTGTCACAGATATCCAAATTTGTCTCATGGGACCCCAGTATGAGTTCCAGTTATAGAGATTTCTCACTTATCCATGTCCCAGTTAACCAAGTTTCACTGTAGTATAAAAGTAAAGTAAATTTTGACCTTCGAAAAGTGCTGATTATCAGCCTAGTTTGAATAAATGAATTTTGATTTTATCTGTGTACAAACATTTAAATCAATTGAATTAGTTTTGGCGTGAAAGCGAGACAGACAGGCAGAGTTACTTTCGCATATTTTATAATATTAGTAAGGATTTGTTTTTGAATAAGGTGTTCGTATTAACGTTGCCAGAAAACAGAATTAACTCCCATATTATAACTGAATCCTATATGTCACTGCTCAACGAAAACAGCATCGTCAAAAATTACCAAACGAAAGTAATAAACAAATCATAATGACAAACGTAAAATTCCCCAGAATCTGCGTTGTTAGCTGAGTTGCGAGTACACATACTGTATCATAAACGCAAGCTTTATTACCAAGAAGTAACAAGCATGGAGTGCTACTCAGTACACAATAGTCATACTCGTTTCAAGAACTAATAAGAAATTGTGAACTACGCTGAAAGGTTAACGAAGTAAATCAAATTTCATTTGAAATTGATGCTTAGATTATTTATTAGAAATTATATAGTAACATTAGGTACATCAATACAAAGTAGCACGCCTTTAATCTTTTTAGCTCTAAGCAGAGGTGATATTACATACACCTCTCTTTTGCTTACAGCTTGTGTAGTGTACATGCTAGTACACAAGCTATTCGCCAGTGTTGTTTTAAGTCCCATATAAAAGAGGTCCACCAACCGAGCACACATCCAAGACAACAATGTCTACACAAGCCACAAGGCTGCTACTGAGAAACTCCTGATAGAAAAACGCAATGACACTTTACCCGACCTACGAATCGAACCCAGGACCTCGTGCTCAGCATTCGCTTAAATCAGTTCAATAACGACTTTTCCATAATCGTAATCTTTGATAGAATGTAGCGTTAAATTGTTCGCCTTAAAGCATTCACAAGTACATTTCCAATAATTAAAAAATCAAAAATGCTCAGTGTAAGCTCTCCATTTCTCACTACTCTGTGCCAACACTGCAATGCTGCAGCGCATGAAAGGTTAAAACTTTACTGGCCCATCGTCTTAGGGGAGAGAATAAAAATATCTTGCAGAACATTATCTTAGCACATAAGGGAGTTCCGTATTGCAGGAAGACTCATAGCAGCGAATTGGTAATTGGAGAGTTTTAGCTGTGTATTTATATTACACTAGCTTTTGCCAGCGGCTTCGCCCGCGTGAATATGACGATTTTCCATACACACTTTCATCCCCTATTTAACTCCCTTAGGGGTTGAATTTCGAAAAATTCTTCCTTATTCCTTGTCTACATTATAAAGGGAACCTCTGTGCAAAATTTCATCTTTCTAGGTCCAAGGGTTTGGGCTGGGCGTTGTTGAGTCAGTCAGTCAGTCAGGACTTCTCTTTTCATTTATATAGATTAGCAGGGTAGAGCGTAACGTTTTGGAGCATTGTTTTGTGTAATTTACTTCGTCACCACTGCTCTCAAATCCGTGAAAGATAACATCGTGAGGAACCCGGCATGTCTTAGAACCAAAAAATCGAAGATATGTGACATGATCTACCAACCCAAACTGGGCCCGCGTGGTGGATTCATCCCTCTCTTAGAAAGGAGGCCTGCGCCCCTGCAGTGGGGACATTATAGGCTGATGATGATGATTACATCAATGTTTGTTGTGGAGGATTTTATGTTGCTTCTAGTTTTTTCAATTATTCTTGGAGTAGTATGTTCTGTTTAAAGAGTTTTACGCTTGATATATGGACAGTCGTGTGATTGCAGTTACAATGTATCGCAATCACACGACTAAAACGTGTAATGTCACGTTTCACGTCAGAAAAAGGTAAATTTTGTACAGACTTATTAAAAACTCGAAGTATTTATTTTAATTCGACCATTATAGGCACTTTGATTGTCAAATAAAAACAAAGAGAGCGAAGCTGCAGTCACAGTTACAAGGGATAATAACAGTCTTGTGAAACTACTGTTAGTAGTTGCACATTCCTCATTCAACGACGAAACATCGGCAACTCAGAATAAACAGTAAAGATGTAATATCTCGGTTTCAGTGCTAATGATAATGTCAGTAACAGTGTCAGTTTAAAAAGTCATAAAATCCTTTTCTGCTTCCATAACATTCATAATCAGCTGGCAGAAAATAATATCCCTACTTTTGGATGGACAAAAATATACAGGGTCTTATTTACTAATATCTCAAACTCGTAATAGCCCAATTTAAAAATCACGACGACCCCAAAATGGCCTTTCGTCCTTTCGAACTAACTACTCGGGAGCCAAATAATACATCTCTATAGAACGCAAATTAAATAATACCTAGTCCAATCATTTCACAATAGAGGGCACTTCATTCGACGTCAAGAATTGCCCTGAAACCACGTAATTGTGGGCAAATGACTATAATTCGGTATTGTGTTTAAGGACTCTCGAAACTTTGAATAAAACCATTTTAGTCGACCCACTTTGTATTGACGTACGCCGAGGCTTTTCGGTTTTGTTCTAGATTTTATTAAGCAATCTTTTGGGCTGTAATTTTGCTTTGAATCGAGGTAATTTTCATTTAGTAGGGCTTAATCATGTAATTTTCATTGTTGTATTCGACATTGTTTTCTAAAGTCATTAGTACAGTAATTTTGCTTTTGAGGCCTAAAGAACGATGACCAGTTTTCAATTTTAGAATGGCGTAATTTTGTAGGTATTTCACCACTTGTATTTTTCTTCATGTTGAGTAGGGATAAACGTATCGAAAACGAATCCTAATTAATTAATTATCATCTGCCTATACTCGTAATGAAATAAATTATTATTTAATAGTTTCGGTACCTAATGAAATTTCACTATTAATGCACCTTATAACATGAGAAATAAGGTATTTAGAATCAACAAAATACGTTATTTCTCATGTAGGTGACAGTTGTAGTTGTTATTTTGCCATAACTAAAAAAAAAAAATAAGAAAAAAAAAAAAAAAATAGAAAAATCACTCCTCTAATAAGAACATAAAATAAAATTCCAGTCTGTATTCGACCGACCTGTACCTCGTTAGTCGGAACCGACAACAAAGCTCCGTTCCACGTAGGTACAATCATCAAATAAGGATTCTGAAAACACAATCCACGAAAACAGCAACACATCCAACCGAGTTTAGAACCGAACAATTGAATGAATTAATACGTGATGGATAACAAAAAGAAATCATATTTCATTCTATGAATCCCTTAGGGGAAAAAACAGGGGGAAAACCCATGGCCTTTTGAAGCAGCTTCCTGTATGCCTTGTCATCCAATTTTTTGTGGGAAAAACAAAGCTAGGCCGTTTTTTAAATAATTATTGGTATTGGTTTTGGCTGGTGATGGAATCTGGCATAGATAGCGGATCGATTGTTGGGCAAACTCTGCCCACTCGCAGTTTTCTCTTCCTCTTTTTGTTCAACATTTGACTAGAATTTGCCTCTATTGGCCTGCGATGTTTTCTCACAAACAAAAAAGTTGGAACTTTGACCCCCAATATCTCTGTAACTAGCAGGTATGATCCAGCACATAAAATTAAAATGATTGCCATGAAGTAGAGCTAGAACAAACGTATTTCGGCATCTTAAACAATATTTGTACATACAATATAATCCTAAAAAAAACACATTTATATGAAAATAAAATAATTATGTCTGAACAAGAAATCAAACCATGATCCTACCTATTATAAACACGAAAGTTTGTATGTATGGATGGATGGATGTTTGTTACTCTTTCACGCAAAAACTACTGAACGGACTTGGATAAAATTTGGTACACAGATAGGTTATAACCTGGATTAACACCTAGCATAGTTTTTATCCCGATTTTATCTTCACGTGGGATAATTTCCCAGTTGTAGCGGGCGAAGCCGCTGGCAACAGCTAGTGACACAATTAAGCTTTAAAACTTTCATGATTCCTATTGTCAGAATAATCAGTTCTCATCATTTTAATACAGTCCTAAATCGTTTAATCAATTGGTTTCTATGAACGAAGTTTCCTTTATGCATATCGAATGGTTTACTAGCAAATGTTAATTATCTATGTCTTAGAATTACATTAAAATACATAAGAAAAACAGTTTTCGAGAAATTTTCGATTTAGGTTAAGGCTGTATTCACATGAACTATCGATTTCAAGTCGCAATTATTATTTCGCACGATAGTTGGAACATCGTTTCGTTGATTCTTTTTCAATGACCTGTGGGGCTACCATGATGTCTTAAAATATTCTTTTTCAATGACCTGTGGGGCTGCCATGATGTCTTAAAATATTCTTTTTCAATGACCTGTGGGGCTACCATGATGTCTTAAAATATGTTTTTATTGTCATTCTAGTATGGGAAAGCGTCTTCTCTGTTTCACACTAGAATAAGATCTAAACAGTCATGCTTTATATCTTCAATTCTTCACGGTAGGCAACCTGTTAACTACAAAGAAACTCGTGCGTTTTCAGCTGGTATTAGGATTTTTGGATAAAAACCACTAAGACAGATAAACTACATTGGTCAAGAGTTACATTCGAGCCATTCCGAACAATCAGAATAAAGATGAATTGACCTATACCGACAGTAGGCCACGCCAAACATACATAAGTACACTGCTCTTCACGAACCGAACGAACGATTTTTTTGCCGAATTGTTACTTATAACGACCATCAAACAGATCTATTTCATTTAGTTCGACGTTAGCCTGGAATACAGTGAACCACAGTGGACGTGGAATATAGTGGACCAAATAATATTCAGAACATCCAATCAATGGTCAACACCATTGAAAGCTTCGACGGATGACACAATAAAATGCTATCGGCTTAATATATTTCTGTGAATACGCCTTTTGGCATCGGAGAGACCTCATGTAGGCAGGCATGATACTGGGCGAAATCTCATGAATAATATTTTGTATACGTCAGAAACTAGTCTCGAATTCTCAGGCATAATTTTGGACGTGTTTATTTTCTGGGACGTATAGGAGTCGGTTTTCAAATATGGATTTAGCCGGCTGTGCCGGTCATAATATTGGTGGTCTGTGTCACTTTTTGGGATGATTGTCGAAATAATAATAAGAAACTTGTGTCTAAATAATGACGGCTGCTCGGGTCCATCCTCATGTTAAGCGGTGTTTGCCACGGTTGGTCCATGGATGCGTGACGTTTATTGCGGTTGTCATTTATAGTTCTTTGACAAGTGGAAATTATGTTTTTTTCCTACTCCTCCGCTATTCTTTTCTGTTTAATTTCGTTGCGGGATCCAAGACAGTTAAATCGTTTCTCTGGGACTTCGTCGAGCTTCATTGTCTCGGCGCTTTTCTTTTGGTCGCCACTGTTGATTCTGGCTAACAGGAGTTACAGTGGTTTGGGAATAGTGTGGCGGGCTTGTCCCATCAAAAAAAAAAAGTCTTTACAAGAGTGTAGTGAGTGGCTCGAAAGTTTGACAACCAGTCTCATTAAGGGTATGAATTACCCAGTTATTTATTTATATTGTTTTCTAGAGGTTCAACCCCAACATAGTTGTGAAATGCCTAGGCAGTTGATGATGAGTCCAAATAATAAGTGGACGAGTAAAATTTACTTCAAATCACCAAGCCATTAAATTACAGGCTGTGCCTAGTTTGAGACCCACAGCTACTTCTACTTTTATAAAAATTACACAGCAATATAAAATCATAAAACTGAAGAGACAAGAACCGACGCTCTTTTCACACCGCTCCTCACAAAACCGTGAGCCTACCGAACCGCAGAACTGACGAGGTATTATTATATTGAGTCGGTACTCACAGGCCACTTCCAGAGTTTTCGTGTCAGCACTTTTGCCGACTTGGTTGTGAACCTCGCACTTGATCGTCGCTTCGTTGAATCTTCTGGATATGTTTGAGAGTATCTGTAACAAAGGGAAGTGGTAAATTGGGGAGTTTTTTGTTATTAGGGGGTTGAAAATTTGGTTTTTGGTTGGTTGAGCAAAAAAAGTAAAATAATTAATTTTAAAACTTTAATTATGGTACTTTTTTTTTGTTTTTTTGACATCATTATTCTGGTACATTTAATGGTGCCTGTTAAGACAAGGAATTACATAACACCTGTTATCCCCGAAGGGTTAAGTAGACCTGTACCAGTCAATGGACAGCGAAATCAATTGTAAAAGCCAATTACTACCTTATATCTATTTGCCGTGGTGTCACAATAAGATCTCTCATAAAATGCTTATCAAAATAGCCATTTCATGACATGTAAATTGCCATTAGCTATTTGTTTTTTTTTCGGTCAATGTGGCGACACTTAGGGGAGGTCTATGTCCAGCAGTTGACGTCTTTCGGTTGAAATGATGATGATTTAAATAACTACGAAAAAAGTTTGTAGTGAATTGACTCCACAATTAATTTCCTGAGTCTAACTTGTATTTCTAAGCTCTAAATTTTATCCTAATCAACAAATTAGTAACCAGACTAAAATATGTTCGCTTAAAAATATTTCATCTAAATATATTTACAAGTATCCACATACGTAATTAGAATATTTCATTAAAAGAAATAAGGAACATTCTCCGTAACAGACCTTTATTTAGAGAAACAAGAAACTTTTCTCAACTAGTGTTCAAAATTATACTAACAAGCGCATAAGACGCAACAGAAAATATCCAGCACACTAGTTAAAACAAGACTCCTAGCAAGAAAGACTTGCAGAAGAAAATGCCAATTACCACACAAAACTAAACATTTCAAAACAAGAAAGCGCGTAAAAAGATAAAGAAGAAAACAAAACATTTAATAAGCCAAAAACTCCCCAACATACACCATAATACGAAACAGCTAATGTAAAATGCATATTGCAGGTAAAAGGTATGCCAAGGAGAAATTTGAAAATTCTCTCTTATATTTTTGGAGGATGCCTACAAGAAGATGCAAATAAGGATGGTAAAATTTAATATAGTGTACGGAATTAATGGCGGAATGACACTTGAGATGATATAAGATACAAGGCCGTTACGTTGTTTTGGATTTTTAATGGAGCCTCTTCCTTGGAATATGTTACTCTCCGCTTACGGGTTTCGCGTACTCTAACATTTTCGCGCATACAAGCAGAATTTTTAGGTGATGCTGTGTTTTGAGTCGAATTTGTGTTGAAATTGAGGTTGGCAAAGAAACAAGCTGAACTCAGGAATTCTCTTGTGGGATACTTTTGACAGACGAATAACATATTCACATGGATCAGTCACGTCTTAATGAAAACCGAAAATGATATTTCGTAACATAAATGCACCTAAACAATTGTATCAAAGATTTCAATATCCTGACTCACGGAATGAATATTGTTGAAGTGCCAAACTGAACCAAAATTATTAGGCAATGGTGAGTGTGTTGCAATAACTCTCGTGAATTGGTATCCACGAGAGTTATTCCAACACACTCACCATTGCTTGTTAACCTGTTTCAACAAAATAGTACAATTAAATAATAACAATGTGCCCATTGATGAGGATGGTGGGACGCATTGCAGGAGACGGGAAGAGGTGTACAAACCAACGTCTAGAGCCAGTTTTGCGATCCAGGGCCAATGTGGGCCTACAAAGTCCCTGGATTGCAAAATATGGAAGTCATGGGGGGAGGCCTTTTCCCAGCAGTGGGATGACACAGGCTAACAGTAACAGTACTATTGTTGAGACCCAAACCTGCACCATGCTGGCCCAGTGTGGGTTTTACCTCTTTAGCCAGGCAGAAAATACATACTAAACAAACGAACCTAGAAAAATAAGTTCTAGCTAAACCTACCTCTATACCGAACTATTACCGCAATATAAATTAACCTAATTGCTTATTCACTGGCATTATCAACAGAACCAATTGACAAGTAGCTGCAGTGGATGTATTGACAACAGCGTTACTGACCTCACCTCTATAAACACCCCATTTGCTTGATTAAAAACGACATTTAAAATCGATAATGGTTAAATGACTCGCGCGAATTCTCGAATGGTTGGTCTTCGAAAGAATTCAAGCCGACCCAGTTGAACTAAAGCGATGACCTAGATAAATTAAATTCTGAAAACATTAAGCAAGGATTTAAATAGCTAGATTTGCTTTTTGTGGAGAATGGAAGGAAAAAACGTAATGCATCAAGTAACATGGAACAAAAGTAGGGAAATAATGATGATTCGGCTTGTCGAGTCAATAATTAGTTATGTTTTAGTTTTGTCAATTTGGAAGAGCACTGTCTCCTTCACGATCATTCATTTGTGGGATTTATTAGACGCGTGAGTCTACTTTTCCCAGTACGAATACTTTTGCAAGCATCTTAAGTAACTAAACTAAACTAAGTACAGTGAAAGCACATCCAACGATTTGAATCTGTGACTAAAGCAGAATTTGGTAACTGGAATGTTAACAACATATCCCTTTACAAACCTTTTTATACAATTTGGAATTTTAACAGTGAACCCTAATTAAACTTTGACCAACCTATTTTGAACCTTAGTCACTTTGGTGCTGTGCTAATCGATGTTGATTTTATATAATTAACACCTCATTAACACATTATTGCTAAAGTGCTTGTTTTCTCAACATTATAGATGCGACAATCAAACCAGTAGCAATTTTATTTGCAAAACTACACCAATTAATAGCAAATATAAATCCCTAATGAGCTGAGTACCAATGGGACTCATCGTTAGTATTCAGAAGATGGAATCTAAAAGTGGTATACAACGGAAATAAATCAAAATAAACGGTATGTGGAGCCATGACACAGCCAGAAAGCGGCGGACTAGATCTCGTAAAAGATGGCGGGGCAAGCTAGACAATCTCAACGGGGTACACATTCACCCTGTATCGAAAGAACTAGAAGTCATAAAGAGAAACCTGCATTTTATAATTCCTGGGCAAACCCAGCAGTAGGAAAATGCAGGCTAACAGTATCAGTAATATTTTATAAAATAAAAATAAAACAATATAATAAAATTCTCATTCTCACCAATTCATTACTGATGTCACCAGCAATGTGTTCATTGTTGACATACCACCTGTATGTGAGATTGTTTGGATTCGCACTCGCCTGGCACCCTGTGGAAAAATAATGAGCATAATTCTAAGAGGGAAAATCTTCGTTCAAAGCTGATGAAAGAATCTCAGAAAATTTTGATTCACAAAATAATCTGCAAGAATTTTCAAGGTTATTTTTCTTAAATGTTAAGGTGAGTCATTCAAAGGATCCAATTCAAAAGGATGCTTATAAAAAGGAATTAACTAATTAATTAATTATGAAGCTTTGATGAAAGTATCTCAAAATTTTGTATCCACCTACGCAGCTTTTATACATAAGTATTCAATAAAATTAATAGGGGCACCAGAATCGACCCTTGGGGTATGCCTACGAATGGCAATGAACTTTGATGGGTAGATTAAAAAAGTTAAGTAATGGATATTACGAAATCAATTGAGATTGTTATTAAAAGGGGTAAAAATGTTGTTAAACTTACCAATAACAACTGTGTCTCCTTCTTGTATGTTTCCTTTCAATATTCCGGATTTCACGAACATGCGAACTTTTGGAGCGTATTGAACCTGTAACAAAAAAGAATATTAGTTTTTACTTTGCTAGACTTTTATCCCCCGAATTGAAGAACTTAGGCAATATATTATTATTGTTGTATTTATTGTATCTATACGACATTTTTTTGTAAATCATTATGTTTGATGAAACATTTTATAATAATGTAGTAATGCCAAATCAGCTCAACATACTTTGGTATCTGACAGAAAAATAAAACTTTCAGCAGCTCGGGTCGATTTCAGGGGTTGCAGTAATTTTAAGATTTTTGAACCTATAAAAATCGAACTAAATACGAGTTTTTTAATAAATAAAAATCATTAAATAAAAATTGAACATACTCTCTAGTAAATCGTAAAGATAGAAACGCGATTTAGAATGATCGGCTCGATACTTTTTTTTATCAAACATACACAAACATACAAATCACAATTTCAAACGTGTACTGCTAAGGCATTTCATCATGAATTTATATGAAAGTTATATCAGTAGATAGAACTTTTTATTCTGAAGTAAATGGTGAAAACAGATTGTATAATTTCTTTATAGTTTTTCTCCAAGAAGCAAAAAACAGTCAAAATTTAGGCATTATATCGCTCGCGCGGCAGGGCGGGGGGCGAGGTCGTGCGTACATAAAAACAAAGTACTGCAACCTCGCCTAAGTTGCGCGGCTTTCAATTGTAGATCTTTGTCAGTCGACCCGAAAATCTGACAACCAGTCTTACCGAGGGGTATCGTATTATACAGTACTAACTGGGTTGTGGAGGTCAGATAGGCAAACGCTTCAAGTAAAATACTAATATTCAGCTGCATCCAATTAGAATGGAACCAAACCCCATCATAGTTGGAAAAAGGCTAAGTAGATAAAAAATAAATAAATGTAATATTAAAATTAAGGTAACAAGCAGACAACGAAACGAAACGTTAGCGTTTTGCTAGAAAACAACAGCATTATCCCACAAGTCAGAATTGTGAAAAACCAACCTGAAAATGAGAGAAATGTCGCAGAAAACATCGTCAATTCTCCTAGAACGAAACAATACTGCGAGAACCAGCCATTACGAATCGACTTGACCTAAAAATACCCAACAATTTTTCACTCGGAACTTTAAAAAAGACGGCGTTAAAAATAAAACGTAAAACCGACCATTTCTCGTTGTGTCCAAATCAGGATTGTTTTCTAGTATAGTTACAGGGTGTAGCAAAACATACGGAGTAAGAAAAATAAATACAAGTGAAGCCATCTGGGGAAACTTCGATAGCTGCGTTTGTTGTACAGTTTTTTACAAGGAGTTCGTAAGCAGGAGAGAAGGCATTATTATAGAATACAACAATTCAATAGAGTTTTGAAGGCTTTTGCAAGATAAAGATCTATGATTGTCGATGCGAAAAAAGTAGTTAATTATAGTGTGACGATTGCATAACATTGGCATTGAGTTCATTTTCAAGGATATAATATTATAAGAAAGAATATGAGATAAAATATTAATTTTCGCAATTAAGATATTGGTATCTAAGAGAAAGTTGAAACGTAATGCACAGACGCCACGTAGAATGAGGCAAAGGCTAGCAGATGATGATGATGATTATGATTTTAAAGAAAGTTGACACAGTTTTCTGTTAAATGCTGGACCTGTATAACTACAAAATAATAGCTTCGCCATTGAACAACTACTAGTTATTATGCCATTGGCTGGACTGTATGTAGGTAGCTTATATTATAACTATTTGACCATGCATACCACACTGGGCCCGCGTGGTAGATTATAGCCCATTCCCTCTCAAAGAGTGGAGGCCTGTGTCCCAGCAGTGGGAACATTAATAGGCTGTTGATGATGACCATGCGAAAGTACATGCTGAGTCTATTTGAAATAAATGGTTCGAGTTTGATATATTATTTCACAATGCACAAAACAATGCAGTTAACAACGTCTCATTACGTAGTATCGGAAGATTTTCTTTGTTTCTGCGATCTAAGAATTCTCTGCATTTCGCCGGGGGAAACTGTTGTCACTAATCTTTTGCGGTCGATTGTTCTTATCGTGTCTGTTCTCTTGTACAGATTAAGCGAGTTCTTAGCGGTATTTGTATTGGGTTCATCGTTATTGCTTGCATTCTATTTTAATCGTGATCAATGCAGGTTTTTAGTACCGTTGTTAGACTGGATTCGTAAAATACGTCAGATTAAAGTAAAACGTTTTGTTTATTGTTGTTAATTTTTATACATTTTATACTGATAAGTGTAATCGTAATAAAATTAGACTCATCATCATCAGCCTATAATGTTTCCACTGCAGGGACTCAGGCCTCCTCTTTAGGAGAGGGATGGGATCCACCACGCGTGCCCAGTGCGGTATGGTAGTTTTTTTTTTTTTTTATAAAACGTTGCCCCACTCTAGGAATTTCTCCTGTATCGTGGGTGCGTTTACAAACATTGAAACTCACATACACAAATACGCCCAGACCCGAAACAACTATCTGTAGGACATACAAATACTTGTTCCGTGCGGGGATCGAACCCGCGACACGTAGCGCAGCAGTCCAATCGCTTAGCCACTGCGCCAACCGCGTCGTCAAATGTCTTGAGATGTCACATGTCTTCGATTTTTTTGGTTCTAAGAGATGCTGGTTTCCTCACGATGTTTTCTTTCACCGTTTTGAGAGCAGCGGTGATGAAATAAATTACATAAAGTAATGCGCCTGCCTGGATTTGAACCCACGACTTACTGTTTGTAAGTCGGGGAAGCCACCACTGGGCCACCGCTGCTCTCTGCGCTAAAATTAAATAATTTTGTTTTAAATTCTTCGGTTCTGCTCTGATCACAAGAAATATAGTTATTTACAAAGCCATTTTCAGCGCTGCCATTTTTAATTAATACTAGCTTTTGCGGCTTCGCCCACTGAATGTCGAAAAATATCCCACAACTCTACAAAATCACTCCAAAACCTAAATTCTTATAATTCTAATTTTACTAAAGTATTACAATAACGACTCAACGAATCTGGGTGAAATTTAGCACATGGGTAGGGTAGTCTGGAATTATGAGCACTAATGTCTCTTTATTTCTCTTATTCGTCCACAATACATTTATAATAATAATAAAAGTAATAATAACAATAATATAATAATAAAAGTAATTTAATAATAATATAATAATAAATAATATAATAAAAGTAATAATAACCCAAAAAACCTAAGTACTAATGCTCATATCAAGCACACCACATTCTAGAAACCAATTCCCATAGACTATAGAACATTCTAGTGCCATTTAGCCAGCTCCGGATAACCGCACTAATATTTTATAGCTGATTGTTTAAGACTGGATATTACGGGGCATTTTAAAGGCGTATGGTATTGGAACCTAGCCAAACTGATATGGCTGTCCCCATATATAATTTGGAGAGGATGGGGGGAGTAAATTGAAAAGATGGTTCTAATTTCAAATGGAATCGAGCCATTGGAATTGGAGTGGAAGGTTCTAGTGTTTTTATTAGGATGAGGTTATATTGATTGAACGGTGCATTTACTGTGACGCTGCGAATTTCGGAACTCCATCATTTATTTGAGATTTAAGTCTCATTGAAAATTGGTTATTATTGTTACAGGTAGTTTACAAAATAAAGCAAGGCAACAACATCAGCAATCGATTTTAAAGGCTTTCGCATTGCGCGAGACTTCCAACAAGGCAGACTTTTTTTTGTGACAAGGCCGCCTCACTATTCTCAAACCACTGTAACTCCCGAATGCCAGAATCAAAAGTGGCGACCACCAGAAAAGAGCCGAGACAATGAAGCTCGACGAAGTCTCAGAGAAGCGATATACTTTTTTTTTTGTCTTGGATTTCACAACGAAATGCGGATGTGAGCATGTCGGTAGCTAATTTCAATCCATCATCATCATCTGCCTAGCTTTTCCTAACTCTGTTCGAGTCGACTACCAATCTAACCGAATACAGCTTAACACTGCGTATTTTACTAGGAACGACTGCTTATATCTGAATTCCACAACCCAGTTAGTATAGGGTAATACGATAGCCCTTTGTAAGACATGTTGTCAGATTTTTGGGGCACTGACTACCTGTTACGGCTGTCAAAGATCTACAAAATGCCAGGTGGGACCAACGGCTTAACGTGCTTTCCAAGGCACGGAGGAAACTCGGTATAATAGTTGATCACACATCCACCGACCAACCTAAGCATTAATTCAATAGCATGTCAATATTACATTCTATTTTTGAGCTTTTCATCGCCGCGCGCCGCTATCTATAATAAAATGTGAATATAATAATTATAGGTAGAAATGTTTAGATATACATCGATGGTATATTCATTTAAAAAGCTGCTAACTAAAAAATAATGATACTAAATTACAGACTTTAATTACATTGACTTAATGACTAATTAAGTTAGAATATACAGAGTTACATTCTGCGTATCCTTTCCATATAATTATGTTGAAGTCGGCTTCCAGATAAACTGGATGCAATTTATTACCAGTATTTTACAGTTATCAGGTCATACGATATCCCTTGGTTAGTACAAACAGCATAAAAGAATAAACATTTTATCTAGTCTAGTTTTAATAACCGAGTTATTTCAATCAAATTCGATATTAATAATTATATACTTTGATTATTACAATAAATTATTTACACAAACAAAATATTGTTTTAAACAAATAAACAAGAGGTTCGTAAACAAAGCATATGGAACAATAATGTTTGATAAACAATCAATTTTAATTACATTAGTTCAAAGTGGTAAAATTACCTGTGGTAAAATTTAATGAGTTCCTAGTTAGACAAATATTAATTCATTTACCAACGAAAATATGGATGGATTGTGAGATAATAATATGAAGTAAGAAGTGATATGAAGGAAAAAGGAGTAAAAGATAGCGTGACCATTGACGGGAGAGAATCGTAGAAAAAAAACGTGTTGTGTTGATGGTTGACACAACACGTTTGTTTTTCCTTCTCCGCTTTTCTGTTGTTTTCGTTGCGGAATTCAAGACAGTTAAATTGATCCTCTTAAACTTATTAAATACAAAGGACAATTGACCAGAAAAGCGCTGAGAAGGCAAAAGTGAAGTTCCTCGAAGTTTTGGAGGATCAATTTAACTGTCTTGAATCCCGCAACGAAAACAACAGAAAAGCGGAGAAGGAAAATCATAATTTCCTTCCATTTCAACCGGAGACAGAGCCAGATAAGAAGAAAAGTCCTAGGTAATAGTACACTAGGACTACTACTCTGAACATCCTTGAAAGCGATTAAAATCTTTCCGAAAAAGAAATGCCGGGACCATTGTCAAGCACATCAACTAAACCTAAATCTGGTCTCGACACTGAGGCAATTTAAAAACATCGAAAACCATCTTTATTGCAACATAACTCTAGGACAAAATACACTTAATCCAATTAAACGCCAACTTTTATCGTCAACAACATCCCTACTTAATACAAAAGGGTTTAATCGTAAAGATACCCGTTAATCCCCTGCAGCACATACTTTATTTTGTAACCAATGAACCCGTAAGTCTAGACGAAGCCTTACTTCGCAGGGAATTAAACGAACAAAGCCTTTCTGAAGTGACAATAAACCAACGGAAAGGCTCTCATCGTTCAGGAAGAATAACATGTTATCTTCCTATAAGCATTTTCATAAAGAAGATACCTATTAGAATAACACAAAATGAAATGGGGACTTTCTGGTTTTTTTACATTCGGGTCCAGTTTTCACTCCTGAGGGGAATTTTCTCAGGGGGAATAGTGGAATAAGCCTGATAGTACAAGCATTATCATAAAAAAATTACCAACTAGACAGCCGCCTTTACGTTTGGCATACGATCACACAAAGTGAAACATCTGTAACCAAAATTGATCGAAACTTAAAAAGTCAAAATTAAATACAATATAGAGAACCGATCCTAAACATCCTAATAGTACATCCACATTTCGCTAATTAATGTTTAAGTCCCATGTAATAGTAAATAGTTTCATTTATCAAAGGTAACATTCATCATCATCAGCCATTAGACGTCCACTGCTGGACAAAGGCCTCCTCCATAGAACGCCATAAAGATCGGCAGCCTGCCGTTTGCATCCACCGGTTGCTCGCGACTCTCACGATGTCGCCGGTCCACCTGGTGGGAGGCCTGCCAACGCTGCGTCTTCCGGTTCGTGGTCGCCACTCGAGAACCTAACATTATTACGCTAGTATTATACTGGCACTGTCTAGTTGAATTGAATTTGGTAACTTTTTTTCAGTATCACATTCAGCAATCCTGAATATCGTTAGAATATTATGTAGTTGAATACTTAGTATATCAAACGTATAACGTTTTAGTAGTTACGAAAAGTCAGAAGCCCGAAAATCTTACCAAGGTATCGTATTGCCATGTTACTGGGTTGTGGAGGTCAGATAGGCAGTCACTCCATGTAAAATACTGGTATTCAGCTACATACGGTTAGATTGGAAACCTATCCTAACGTAGTTTGGGAAAAGCTAGGCAGTGTTGTAAATGTAAACGCCACAAAAATGCATAAACATGATTCAATTTAAAGACCAATATTTTTAGTTTCATGAAAAAAAAGATATTACATTAATTCAAGGTAGTTGAACTTTATAAAATGCAAGTTCTACGAGATATAGCGGTGTTAAATAATATAAACCCCCACTTCAAAAGCGAGTTGCGAAAGAAAGAGACAGGTCGATACCACTCATACACTCACAAAACAACCAAGACAAGAAAAAAAGTTCAACGAAAAATGATATTTCTCCGAACAGCGCCAACAAATACCAAGGATTTGTCCCATTAAAACCTGGCGAAACGGCTGGAAAACCGCAAAGAAAAAATCATTCGCTCCATGATATACAAGATCTGCTGACACCGTTACAGTCGCGTCGTCACGAAATTAGAGCCTTACACAGCCCTCCTTATTTTCACTTTTCCAGTATAAAACACCGTCCAAAATTATTAGATCTACCCCACTTAACACAACATCAACGAAAAGGACAGTTTCGATAGGCCAAAGTAAACTGGGCATGTTGGTAAGCCGAATCGGCGAATTTTCTAAAAGGAGGATGTACAAAAATTGCGGTACGGATTTTTTTTCACCGACTGTCTGTTTCCTTATTTCGTTTCTCTTTTCTTTATATCCGTTTATTGGAAGCTTGGCTTAAGAAGTAATTTATGTGTGTGCAAACTCAAATTAAGGTTCGTTTTACTTTTGTTTCTTAATATTTGTTTATTCTGTTTATGGGTTTAATCCAAGCACAAATGGTTTGTACAAACTATATTAATATTTAAAATCAGGTTGTCGCGGAATGTAGTTTTCTGGTTTATGTGTATATTCTTGGGTACTTTGATAAACTTTTTCCAGAGTTTTTTTTTTTTTAAACCTGGCCTACATTAATCTCAAACTAATTTTGCTTAATCATAACCTGAAAACTAGAAAAAAAAAAATTAACTCAGTGATAACGGCGATGAAAAGTTCAAAAATTAATTGGATTGATAAAATCAAACAAAAAGCCTTAATGTAAATTAATCCTGTAAAAACTCGTTCAAAATTTCTAGAATTTGATCTTCATCCTCCGCAATTTTAACAACAAAAAATGTATGTTATAAAATCACACCCGAGTGTGATCGTAGTCACCTAAAAACTAAGAAGCCAAAACAAAAAACATCAAGAAATTTTCTTAACCAATTTATTATCGTATGGTAATCTAAGAAACATCTCGAAGGCAAAGCGTACGTCGCAAAAAGATGGGAGCCAAACGTGCCTCTTTTTCCTTCTACATACATTTTAATACAAAATTATACGAACAAGATAGCAACCAGGGGGAAGTTTAACCTTATAGTCTTAAACAAAATGTGGGTTTAATCGTTGTATCAAATTATCTCATTTTTGTGGAAGCTGAAACGTCCGTTTATGGATATTAAGTGATCATTAGCATAAACTCAGGGTTTCATAATGTGGTTTTAAGTTATTTTCAGTTTGTGCAGTTAGAGTGGATCTAACTGTGTTTTAAAACTGTTAATTGGATTACATTCGATAGGTTTTTCGTTTAAATAAAGTCTGCTAAAACCATTTTGGTTAACTGCTTTGTTCACATTCACTGAAACATTTTAACAATACGCCTGTAATCCCCAATGGGTTAGGCATAGGATGTAGTTATATTTATGTCCAATTTAATAGGGCGAGCCTATTGCCATCAGTCGGGCACAAATGTGGACTCCGTGGCTGCTGAAAAACCAATAATACTTAGCCCGACCTGGTATTCGAATCTAAGACCTCATGCACAGCAGTGTATGAGGTAAGCAGTTGTGACCATTATACTAACGAGGCAGTTATATTCAAGGATAAATAAAGTCTGCCTAAACTATTTCGGTTAACACGACTTTATTCACATTCTCCGAATAATTTTTATATTCAAGCATTTTATCGACTTCTTCACTTAACAGTTCTCAGAAAAGGTCCAAGGATCATTTTATTTGCAAATATAGCAGTAAAACCTAGACCAAGTTTTAAGTTCGACCTTCTAGGAATCAAATTTCAGCGAAAATTGAGAGTTTTGGGATAAAACTTTCAAAGGAGGACAGTTAAAAATAGTTTACTTTGTGCCTGGATCAGAGTCTTTTAAATAAAGGTAATGCATCAAACTTGTTGTAATGTGTTTTTTTGCCATGTAATTACACAGTTTTTATAAGTTTTTTTTTTCTAATTATCTTTTTATACTGTATTTTCGCCTGTTGTGCTCATTTTAAAATGTTATTTTATTTTATTTGAAGTTTAGCTTTTATTGCTGTCTTTGTTTCCACAGTTCAATCACCTGATAATGGCGTATTTGAAATAAATAAACCAAAGAATCGAGGATAGTGTTTTGATCTTTGATGTGTTTTTAGAGTAAAATAAATAAGATGTGGGTGGCGCTAATTTCGGTGCTGTTGGCGCCTTAAATATTTTAGTCAAGACCTGATTTTAGTCCCGAACTTCCACATTCCCTAAACACCACAATGCATCTCCAAAATGAAATGATATCTGCTTACACCTCTACATTTAGACGTGGTGATAATAAATGAGCTGTTAAATTGGATGGCAGTAAATCATGTCGAAGTGGGTTCGGAACAAGCTGCTGGAAGTAAAAGAATAATTTATCAGAAACGGGAACAGAATGTTTGTTTTATTAGTTATGCGGATTTCGGGGAAACTTGTATATTTTAGACTTGGAGATTTGAGGTCGATGTCTAGCAATATAGGTTAATACAACTTGACATTAAGCCTGCTAAAGCAGATCTTAAAGCAACAAAATATATTTAAACTTAACATTGCACCTGTAAAAACCTCATATTAATATATATTTTTTTCGACCTGAGAATCAAACTCAATATCTCAAAATCTGTAGTATCAGTATCTACATAGCACTAGTTAGGTTTGAACCCTGAAGAGAAATTAACCTTTCAAGATTCTAAAAGATATCATTTTGCTTATTCAGCAAATTCAAGTTCACAAACAGTATTGTCTCGTTTAAAGCACTTATTTATTGTTATTCCAACTCACAAGAACCACTCGAAAAAAGGTCATTCTTTTAAGTCTAGACAGAACCGTTACCATAATTCTTATCCTATTTCTGAATTCACCACAATTCACTTTTAGTAGGTAACGTAATAGGACGTAACTGAAAGTGAAAAAATTATTGCCATAGAAATTGATTTACACCCGGTTTCCACCAAAAGAGACAAGTAGAGCAGAGAGGAGATTCGAGCTGAGCGGACAGGAGATGTGCCAAGTTCGACCAATTACAGGAAGAGCGATAGACCAGAATCTGATATAAAATTTAACTCATTTGTGATTGGCCGATTTCCGCACATTTCCTCACGTCTCCGCTTTAGTGGAAATCAGTTCTTAGTCACGGCTAAATAATAATAGTTGCACAGGTAATTATTCAAGATTTAAGCTAAGTTTTAGTTATTTTGTGAATGGGTGACCATATAAAATATGTACTAATTACCGAGTTTCCTACTTTATGCCTCGGAAATAACGTAAAGCCGATGATCCCGGGTGTTAATCGTAAAGTGATAATCTTACTACCAGGCTGACCATGGGGAACTGGGCGAAATAATCCACAACGAAAGGACTGATCGCCCGTCTGGTGTCTGCCGGCGTCCCCGAAGATAAATAGAAGGGGTATCGTAATACCTAGCAATTGGGTCGCGAAAGCCTGATAAGGAGCATTTGGTAAGACTGGAAGCCGATCCTAACATAATTATTAGGGAGACTCACTAGTCAACTAATCCCACCAAGGTTGGACCCGTGAAACTCCTCGCACAATCCATTTTCTAATTCATCACCTGAACCCGTTGACAAATATTGTGATTTTTATAGTCAAATATACTCCCTTGTGAACAACCCGTAGCCCCGACGGGCTAGTAAATCCTGGAGTATTTTAAAAAACACTTTTCATGATTCTAGACTCCACAAACGAGAAGTAATTTTTATTACCGCCAAAAGTTCTTGATAATGAAACAATTCATTTGACATTTTTAAAACGTCGAAGTCAAGTTTCCCGATACAGCTGTCAAGGCCAGAGCAAAGTGCGAGAAACGAGACAAAAAAGAAACCGATATAAGGGCTGACCTTGACCCTAAACTTGAGGCACCAAGTGAGATTAACTGCCGGGACGAGTGCGAGAAACATTTTGTCAGATCATGTAGCAAAAATGGCTGAATTTCAGTTAAATAATTCCTTTTCTATAGACTGGATTTATTTAAGTACAAGCGCCAAGTAAACAGAGGTGTTAATTGTAGTACACTGATAACCTTTTTTTCTGTTATGTTTTAAACAACATTGTGTTTGTAATTTCCGAAAGTTTAAAAAATAATATAATTAATAGATTTAGGTAGACCCCGCCAACTATATTTAAGTTCCATCTAACAGGGGCAAGCCTATTGCCGTCAACCGATCAGTTCAGATTTCGTGTCTGCCACTGAGAATTTTCTGATGGAAAACCTATTAGATACCAATAAACTAAGATCTTTGACAGTGGTTACTGGTCAGTGTCCCAAAAGTCTGACATCATCATCATCATCATCATCATCAGCCTATTAATATCCCCACTGCAGGGACTCAGGCCTCCTCTCTTTGTAGGGGATGGGCTTAATCTACCACGCGGGCCCAGTGCGGATTGGTAGATGTCACATGTCTTCGAATTTTTTGGTTCTGAGACATGCCGGTTTCCTCACGATGTTTTCCTTCACCGTTTTGATAGCAACGGTGATGAAATAAATTGCACAAAGTAATGCGCCTGCCGGGGTTCGAACCCACGACCTACTGTTCGTAAGTCGGGGCCGCCACCACTGGGCCACCGCTGCTCTCAGTCTGACAACGAGTCTTAATTCTCAATTTATATTCTATTACCGGTACTACGTGGGTTGAGGAGGGCAATAGGCAGTCACACCACCAATGTAAAATACTGGTATTTAGCTGCATCCAGTTAGACAGGAAGCCGAGCCCAACATAGTTGGGAAAGGCTAAGCAGATGGTGATATATAAATTTGTCCTATTTTATACCACTGTCTATGAATGAAAATCTCGTAAAACATTTACACGATGGAAGTCACGAAAGGTTTCAAAGTAATAATAGAAACTCCGATTTCAATTTAAATAGTTAATGGCTTTTACGTAGTTGCCGACATTTAAAGTAACCTTATGAACTGATCAAAGATCGAAGGAATTCTTGAATAATAAATAATCATAAAAATAAACGATGGTCTACTAAAAGTATTGTTGCTGAACAGGCTTTGGGATGCTTTCCCAGTTAATCCTCATTCCTTCCTTGTATTCCTAATTTAAATCTGCCGCCACACGCGACATTCAAATGTGGCGTATCCAAACATCATAATTATCGTCGGATCGCTCGCGCCCTCTGACGGAACAAAACAAAAACGTCAGTTCGAAGTGTTCGAACTCAATAAACGAGCGGCCGGCCGGCCCATCTTCTCCGTGAAGACTATAACTCAAAAATACCGTGAAAATACGACTGATCGTGAACAGTGTGGTGATCTCCTGGCTCCCAGTATCCCGTGAGTACATTAATCTTCCTTTTTTGTGTCTCTTAGCCTGGTTCCGAATAGAAGCCTTCAAAACCGCGTGAGTGGCTGTACGTGAAACTCAAATCATATTTGTGGTCCATTTCGAGCGCGATTACCTGTAGATTACAGTTTTTTCAGGCATTCTCTGGTTCAATTTCAATAGAAAACTCAGAGATTTCCTAGAATTTCGCAAAATAAAAGTATTATCCTACAAAATTGTGTTGTCATACTCGCAGGGTAAACCTATGCAGATTCAGAGGTCATCTTAATTTAGTCGGGTTATATCACAATAATTCGTAGTTATTTTACGAAATTCATTGTGCAATCTTATTAACTTTAACAGCTATTCACGGTATTTATACAATAACAAACGTTACTAGATAACTATTTCACCTAAAGGTATTGATTTACACCTAATAAATCTCAACTTAGGTTCGTATTTTCATACTTAGCATTATTCTACCTACGTAAAACAAAATGGAAGACGGTAAACTTAAACTTCTTCAGTCTCAACGCGAATGTCTATCGTGATATCCAAATCCTATATGACTTATCAAAATCTATGATTCAAGATCGTTCAAAGGTATCGTCGTTCAAGGCGAGATATACGCGGATACATTCAATTCGCGAAGAATTTGTTGCGTTGTGTAGTAAAATACAGGCGTTGGAGTTAGCCATAAAACCTGATGCAAAAGTGTGTCAAAAGTCTTTGAGTTCGTTTGATGATTTGTACTATGCCGTAATCGGTGCAGCAGCTGACTTACAAGTCGCTGTTAAGAGCGAAAACGTCGACGGGCGTAACGTTAGACTACCTACTCTTGAGTTACCTAAATTCGATAGTAAAATAGAAAACTGGCAAACATTTTATGATATTTACAAAACTTTAATTCACGATAACAATTCGATTTCGCAAATAGAAAAATTTCATTACTTAGCGTCTTGTTTACAAGGCCCGGCTTTGTCTATTGTTGTATAATAAAATGCTTAAAGATTTTTAGCAGTTGACTGTATTTCCAAATAGGTTTTAAAATATTAACAAAAATGTATCGTGACACCGAGACAGAGAAATTCTAGACTACTTAATGTTACCAGAACATAAAAATAATTTCTAACATACAAATGTTGCCATTGCAACAAAACACTTATGTTTAATTTATTCTTAAACATAGTTGGGCCGGGGCCTTGCTAATAATAAATGTTCTAACAATTAAACTCTACATGAAAGCAACAAAACTTACATACATATAATTAAACTACATGAAAGCAGCAAAACTTACATTATACATATATATAATTAAACTCTACAATTATAATTTAATTTATTGGTAAAGGACATAATTTTCTTAGGGATCTAACATATGTTTTATTATTTGGCAGCTTAATTTCTGCCACTCTAACCATACCATCTGGTCCAGGTATTGTTTTCACAATCCTTGCCATGGGCCATGTCATTGGAGCCGTATTATCACTACGAAGAATAACTAGGTCTCCTTCTTTTAAATTAGGATTAGTATGGTGCCATTTTGGCCTGCTTTGCAGCTGTGTAAGATAATCACCGGACCAAACTTTCCAAAAGTCTTGCTTAATTTTACATAGAACATTCCAAAATCTTAAATTATTAATAGAATAATTAGACAAGTCGGTTTCAGGATAACTCATCATAGATGTTCCTATGAGGAAATGGCCAGGCGTTAAATACTTAAAATCAGAAATATCGGTACTCATGGGAAGGAGTGGTCTTGAATTAAGCACAGCTTCAATTTCAGTGATAGCAGTATACAAACCTTCAAAAGTTAAGACAATAGTTCCAACAATTCTCTTAAAATGATGCTTAAAACTTTTGACCCCTGCCTCCCACAAACCTCCAAACTCCGGAGAGTAACTAGGGATAAACTTAAACGTAATACATTTAGGGGTACAATAATCATTCACAGAATCTTTATGAATTTTTGATATGAACAATTTATACAAATTATTTAACTCATTGGCAGCGCCTTTAAATGTTGAAGCATTGTCACAGAAAATTTTCTCTGGCATTCCCCTTCGAGAAATGAAACGTTTGAGGCATGCTAAAAAGGCTTCAGTGGTGAGATCACTGACTAGCTCCATGTGGATTGCCTTTGTAGCAAAACACACAAAAAGCGCCACATAGCCTTTCGTGATTAGTGGTTTCCTAATTCTAGAAACTTTAACATTAAAAGGTCCACAGAAGTCCACTCCAACTACATTGAATGGCCTAACAGCTGTAATCCTTTCTTGTGGGAGAGAACCCATTAGCTGCTTCGCAGCTGCAGCCTTTAAACGGAAACACTTGACACACTTGTTTACTACCTTCTTGACTTCACGTATACCACTGATAAGCCAAAATTGTTGCGAAAGCGAGCTCAACACCAATCTAGCTCCTGCATGCAACAAACGCAGATGTTCATTTCGAATTAGGATATCTGTGAAATTACAAGATTTAGGAAGTATGGCAGGATGCTTTTTGTTATATGCCATGTCCTTCACACACTGAAGACGGCCACCAACTCTAAGCACACCTGCTTGATCCAAAAAAGGATGTAAACCTGATAATCCTGATTTGATAGGCAAATTATTTTTAAGACTATCTATTTCTTTGGGAAAGTATTTTCCTTGAACACTACGAATAATCGCTAACAAAGCATCACGAAGCTCCTGCACCGTCAGAGGTCCATACATCTTATTAATGTTTTTGGAGCAATTTTGTCTAAATCGGAATATATAAGCAACGATTCGCTGAAGTTTATTAAAATCTGATATTTTTCCAACTAAATCATTTAAAACTGATTCATCTTGTTTATAAGAAGATGCATTCACTTCACACATGTTATTTACTATATCTGTTTCAGATACATAAGGAATGGGGAACTCAACATTACTTACAGAGTGTTCAAAGTCCTTATTTAATAATTCCTTAGGACCGTGCCACCAAAGCAGATTTGATTTTAATTTATATGGGTCACAATCTCTTGATAGAAGATCAGCAGGATTATTATCTGTGCTGACGTAAGACCACTGAAAGTGTGAAGTTAATAATTTTATTTGATTTACCCTGTTAGCTACATAAGGGTTTGTCTTTATATTTTTAGATTTAATCCATGCTAGTGCTATCTGAGAATCACTGTATAGTTGAACAGTGAGACTAGGAAATCTACATTTTAAAATATTATACACCCTATTCACCAATTGCGAGAGAAGGAGAGCACTATTTAATTCCAGTCTTGGAATTGTTAAATTTTTCTTTAATGGGGCAACACGGGATTTAGAGCATAATAAATTAACAAAAACTGACCCATCTGATTTAACAGTTCTTAAGTAAAGACAGCTTCCAAACGCTTTCATAGATGCGTCAGCATATCCCACCAACTCTATGATTTCCACATCACATGAACTTACATATCTTGGCACAGTAATTGTATTCATTAAAGCTAACTTTTTAATAAATTTATCCCAAACATTGAGTTGCTCTTGGGGCAGTATTTTGTCCCAGTCTAAATTCATCGCCCATAAAGTCTGCATGAATATTTTTGCCACAACTATAATAGGACCTATGAGGCCTAGTGGGTCAAACATTTTGCCAATGAAACTCAGAATAGACCGTTTGGTCTTGTTATCATCATTGTCAATCATTGGACAGGTAAAAGTAAATGTATCATTTAAAATGTCGCATTTTAAACCCAATGTCTTGACAATATTGTTTTTATTGATGTCTAATTTTTCAAAACATTTGTGCTCATTGGGAAGATCATTAATGACTTTAGGGTAATTTGAACACCACTTATGAAGCGTGAAGCTGCCTTTTTGCAAAAGAGCAATAAGTTCATGTTTTAGCTGATAAAGATCATGAGTACTATCAGAACCACAAATGACATCATCGCAATAAGTGTTCAACAACATGGCTTGAGCAGCAAGCGGTAATTCAGTTTTATATCTACGAGCCAGCTCTATCAGACAACGAGTAGCCAAAAAGGTAGAAGACTTTAAGCCATATGTGACAGTCTGGAGCTGCAAACAGCTGATGGGTTTGCATGGATTATCACGCCACAAAATATTTTGGAGGCAAGTTTGACTTGGGTTAATAAGAATTCCGCGAAACATCTTTTGAATGTCACAGGTGAGCGTGTATAAATATGTTCTCCAAAGTAGGAGGATATCAAAGAGTTCACTCTGAACAACTGGACCATTCAACATAACATCATTCAGTGATACACCAGTTCTAGACTTCATACTACCATCAAAGACTACACGTAATTTTGTGGTCAGACTCGCTTCATTTAGAACAGCATGGTGTGCTAAAAAATAAACAGGACCATTTTGGACATCATAGCTGCCTACATCCACCGTTTTAGCATGCCCCAATGCTATATACTCTTCAATAAAGCTCTTATATTTTTCTAAATATACAGGGTTGTGTTTAAATCGTTTCTCAAGTGATAGAAATCTTTGAAGAGCCACTGAGAATGAATCCCCAAGCTGCAACTCTTCCATTTTGGAAGCTAATGGCATATCAACACAAAACTTGTTATTTTCAAGCTTAACAGATTGCTGAAAACATTTTTCAGATTTTTTGAGTTCATTACAGCCTTTTGTTGTTGACTGGGGAATCATCTCAGTAAGCCAAAACTGTTCCATTACAAGTTCTAATTTATTACTATCACAAATAGCCAAGTTTGCAACTAAATCACTTTTATGATCATCAACAAATTGCTTTCCACCAATAGTATAACCAAACAAAGTATTTTGCAATAATAAACCATTATGAATTTTAAGTTGACCATCAATTAAAATATTAAAATAAATGTCAGCGCCTAAAAGCATGGATATTTCTGTTGGTACATTAAATTCATCATCTGATAACTGAATGTGTTTGGGAATATTTAACTTTGATCTATCAAAATGATTTTGAGGCAAATTTGCAGTAATACAGTTTACAACATGGCATTTTATTTTTAACTGTACATTTCTCACTGGAGAATTGATGGTAACATCAACATATTTGTTGATTTGATTGTAATTGTTTCCTATGCCAATTATATTGGTATTTTGGCTCTTAAGCTTAACTTGCAATTTTTCCACAAGATGTGTGGTAATAAGTGAAACTTGACTTCCTGAATCAAGTAATGCTCTGACATAAAGTTCGGAACCCTTATAGTCGATTAACTTAACCTTTATGGTGGGCAATAGGGTATTCATAGTTGAATTAACAGAATGCAGTGATATTGGAGCCTGCGGACTAGGATCACTGTCTTTATGCAGGAGTGTATTGTGCCCCTGTTTGCAAGTTTTACAGGAAAATGTAAACTTACACTTACCAGTGTGAGTTTTTAAACACATAGTACACAACTTTTTGTCATCTATGAACTTTATACGGTCTTCTATTGAAGCCATTTTAAATTTAGGGCATGAATGCAATAAATGTCCCATACCTCCACAAAAGGTACAAGAACTAGAAGTTTTAGTGACAACATTGCTCACTTTTTGTACTGTATTCTTCTTATTGTCAGAACTACAGCTATCTTCGAACGCTATAGCACGCTTCTCTAAGAATGAAAGGAACTCTTCTATAGTTGGAAGTGTATCTATATTCCTATCTAACTGATAGGCACGATTGGTATACAAATCTAATTTTTTAGATAAGATCGAAATTAAAAGCATATCCCATTGATTAACAGGCTGCTGCAAGTTTTTAAGCGCATACAATTGTTGTTGCACTTGTGATGTAAAAGACCTTATAGAGGCTGCTGTACTTTTCTGTATTACAGGCAATTGCAACAATATATTTATGTGATTAAATATTAATCTTGACTTATTTTCAAAGCGTTTTTTCAAAAGTTCAATAGCCTCTCCATAGGATTCATTCACAAGCGGTAAGTTAACAATAACAGCCAATGCTTCTTCAGATAAAAATTTGCGCAAATAAAATAACTTTTGCACATCTGAGAGTGCCCTGTTTCCATCAATAACAGCCATAAACAAATCAATAAATGGAGTATACTTTGTAAAATCCTTCCCATCAAATACTGGGATATCAATGTTAGGTAATTTTGAAGTTGAAACATTCGAGCATTGTTTTGTTTCAGATGTACTTAAGTTTTTTAAAGCTGTATTTAACTTTGAGATAATGTCAAAATATTTATCCTCTAAAATAGCAACATTTTCCTTGTCTTTATCATCACAAGATAAAATATCTAACTGAGTTCTCTCATAGTCTCTAAAAGTAGTGTTCAGCTTTTCAATACGCGCTTGTATCATCTCGATAGACGCAGACGCAAGATTAATTGGATCACTAATAAAGTTCTCGATGCGCGTAACAGTACCTTTTTGTTGTGCTCGGGCGAGACGCAACCTTTTAAGCACTTCCTCCGCCGTCGACATGGTAGACAATTTAGATTACGCACAAACGCACTATATTACTCACAAGAACACTTCACTTTTTGTATCTACGCACTTTTATTGACCGTAAACACCGGATGAACTTCTTTGCAGACTGGAGTTGATGGTTGTTTACAAACAACCGAAGGTAACCTCGATGACAGCGTTGACAGCTCCACGACCACAGACTATAGAGATGTGAAGTGGTAATTTGACGTTTGACGACTCGACCGTTTCCCGCTCCTTTGATAAAATGATATTTCCAATGGGAGGTAGATGAAAAGTGATGCAAAATTATAGATTTGCTAACACAACAGAAATAACTATAAATTGAATGTATTCCTGTGTAATCTGCAGAAATCTTCACGAATCCTCTTATATTTTGCTGAGAAATTATAGATTTCCCGCAAAAACTTGCCCGGCGACCACGAACAATGGCAGGTTTCAATGTGCTGCAAAATTATAGACTTGCAATCCACACCTGTACGTATTTCTGTGAAATATGCAGTGATCCTCGCGATTCTTCTTGTATTTTGCAGAGATATTATGGATTTCTCGCAAAATTATTGTTCGACGTACATGAACAATGGCGCGCGCCGGCGCCGAGTCACACACGCTAACTTCTTTATTACGCGATTTGCACACCGCACAACTTTTCACTGGTTTTGAAGGACCACTTTAGCATGTATAATAAAATGCTTAAAGATTTTTAGCAGTTGACTGTATTTCCAAATAGGTTTTAAAATATTAACAAAAATGTATCGTGACACCGAGACAGAGAAATTCTAGACTACTTAATGTTACCAGAACATAAAAATAATTTCTAACATACAAATGTTGCCATTGCAACAAAACACTTATGTTTAATTTATTCTTAAACAATTGTCAAAGGGGTTCCGATGACCGCTGATAATTACGAAGTAGTTTTTAATAGTTTGATCGAGCGTTATCAAAACAAGCGTATTATTGCTTTAACATATTTAGATAAATTCTTTAACCAGCCAGTGTTGAAATCGGGTAACTTCCAAGATTTACAAACTTTATCAAACGTAATTTATGAGGCATACCATGCACTCCAAGCTTTAAAAATCGAAAATTTAGGTGATTTTATCTTATTTTGTTTAACTTCACGTGCGCTGGACTCGGACACGCGTAATCGTTTCGAATCTCAGAAAAACATTTCACAAATACCTACTTTTTGTGAATTGTTAAAGTTTCTTCAAGATTATGTTAAAATCTTAGAAACTAGTCATTTATCTTCTAAATCTAATAACAATCCTAACCCTCGTAACCTCGAAGGGAAAAAACCTTCGCCTGCGACCAGTAGGCAAAATAGCAGCGGTTCAAAACGCTCATCTTATCTCGCAAAATCTAATCCACCTGCCAATGTGGCTTGTGCTCATTGCAGTGAGCCGCACTTGATTTATCGGTGCCCTACCTTTCAAACCTTAGATTCTCGTGCTAGACTCGCGTTAGTACAAGGTAAAAACAATATGTGTACAAATTGTTTGCGTACAAATCACGTCATAGAAAAATGCGTATCTAAAATGTCTTGTACGGTGTGTGGATTACGTCATCATACCCTATTGCATATTGACCCAGCGCCATCCAGCGCCGGCGCGACCACTGGAGCGAACGTTACAGCACATTCTCACGCTGCCGTTCCCAACCGCGACATGGTTTTGCTAGGGACGTGTCAGGCGCGCGTGTTCAACACCGCCGCCGGCACTCAATATACCGTGCGTGCACTCGTAGACAGTGGGGCGCAGGATTGTTTTATCACCGCTGCGTGCGCGCGAATACTCGGGTTAAAACTCCGCCGCTGTAATCTTAATATAGCCGGACTAGGACAAAACTCAGTCACACAAGTAAAAGGGGTGACGGAATGCACTATACGACCTGTACATGGTGAGGCTCCACAATTTAATATCAAGCCAGTCGTGTTAGATAGCATCACTGCTCTAATACCTAGCGTGAAGGTACCATCAGTCGTTCGAGAACGTTGCAACCATCTAGTGTTAGCCGATCGCGACTACGATGTTCCCGCCAAAATCGACTTATTAATTGGGGCGGAACTATTCCATGAAATCTATGACGGTCAACGCATCAATCTGGGGCCCGGTTTACCTACCGCTCTGCATAGCGTTTTCGGGTGGATTCTATCAGGGGCAGTAAACCCTAATTCTGCACCTTTAAACACTGCGTGTTCTTTAGTGGCCACCACATTTAAATTAGACGAACAAATTCAAAAGTTCTGGGAAGTGGAAGAACCACCGCGCGCTGTTATCACCGTACCCGAGAATGATACCTGTGAACGCATGTACACTGATTTAACCTATCGCGAACCTAACGGACGATACGTCGTACCAATCCTCTTAAAGGATGGCGATCGTTCTCTAGGTGAATCCTACAATAGTACCTTGTCGCGTTTTACTTATCTAGAAAAGAGACTTAATCGTCAGACTGAACTTAAATCCGATTATGTTAATTTTATGCGCGAGTACGAGAATTTAAATCATATGTATCCAGTACCTAACCCAACGGTACCTACTCTCAATCGTTATCTTATCCCTCACAGTTGCGTCGTTCGCCCAGAGAGCACGACGACTAAATTGAGAGTAGTTTTCGATACCAGTTCTAAAACTACTAACGGTCTATCTTTAAACAATATTGTATTCACTGGCCCTAAGCTTCAAGTGGATATTGTAGATATCATAACCGGTTTCAGATTACACACAGTAGTTTTAACTTGTGACATCTCAAAGATGTATAGAGGAATCTTAATTAGACCGGAGGATCGGAACTGTCAACACATACTATGGCGAGAATCTCCTAGTGATCCAGTAAAAGAGTACGAACTTGCGACTGTCACCTACGGAGTTAGTAGCTCACCTTATCTGGCCATCCGTACCCTCCATCAATTAGCAGCCGACCATGGCGCCGCGTACCCACGCGCAGCTGAAGCTCTCCTTCACGAGACATATGTCGATGATATTACGACCGGCGCGCCCTCTGTACGCGAAGCCATAGAACTAAAATATCAACTTATCAGTCTATTAGGCTGTGCTCAACTTGAGCTCCGAAAATGGAGTAGGTAGCAATTCACAATCCTTTATTAAAACTTTGCCTGCAGATCATTGTCAAGTACCTAAACTTTTCTCTGAAGAAAGTGACAAATCAACGTTAAAAATCTTAGGAGTCCAATATGATCCTGTGAGTGACAGCTTTAATTACTCACAGTCCCCAATCGAGGACAAAGAATGTACTAAGCGTTCCATCTTATCTAGCATCGCACGTATTTTCGATCCTCTTGGGTGGCTCACACCTTTTATCTTAAAAGCCAAATTGCTCCTTCAAGACTTGTGGCGTCTTAATCTTTCATGGGACGAACCTGTGCCCAGAGACATAGCTATAGAATGGCAAAGCTTTATAGCGGATCTTCATAACTTAAAACTAATTGAAATCCCACGTAGGATTATACCTTCTCAGTCTAAGGAATTTCAACTCATCGGATTTTGTGATGGATCCACTAAAGCATATGGATGTTGTGTATATCTTCGTGTCGTTACCTCTCACGACGTACAAGTTTATCTTTTGATTGCTAAGTCCAAAGTAGCACCTCTAAAAGTGTTGACTGTCAACCGCTTAGAGCTTTGCAGTGCTGTATTACTGTCCAAAGTAATAAATCGCATTCATTCTTTGCTTAGTTCAAAAATCATCTTAAATAAATCTATCTTGTTCACAGACAGCTCGACTGTGTTGTCGTGGTTGAACACTGAGCCACACAAGCTTAAAACTTTCGTAGCCCACAGAGTAGTCCTAATTAATGACAGTCCTGTGTCAGCTGAGTGGCGACATGACAACCCAGTCGACATCTGTAGCCGTGGCTTATCATGCCTATCTTTATCTTCATCTCAATTCTGGTGGTCTGGTCCTCAGTGGCTGTCCAACGAAAACTGCAACTGGCCTGTTTCAGCAGTTGAAATGTCCAATAGCTTACCAGAACTTAAGCCCCCATCACGCGCGTGTCATGCTGGTGTGACACGCGAAGCTGAATTGCTTACTTCCATCATGGAACGCCACTCCTCTCTTTCTCAAGTGGAAAGAGTGGTTGCATGGATCTACCGTTTCATCAACAACGCAAAAGCTAAACGTTCTCAGCGTAACTTATTACCTTATCTGACAGCCACTGAATTAAACCAATCTTTAGATCATTTAACAAAATATGTTCAACATCAAAGTTTTAATGATGTCATATCTTTACTATCATCCAATAAACCTTTACCCAAACACTTATCTAAACTCTCTCCTTTTCTTGACACTCGCGGAATCTTGCGAGTGGGGGGACGCCTTAAACACGCGTCCTTACCAAGTCAAGTCAAACATCCATACCTCTTACCTAAGATTTCACGATTGAGTACTCTTCTTATTGACCGCTATCATAAAACTTATCTTCACTGTGGGCCTCGCCTACTCCAATCTTTAATTATGCGTCGATTTTGGATACTCGGCGTTAGAAATCTTATCAGATCACGGTTATCTAAATGCGTGACCTGTTTTAAAGTCAAACCTATTCCACTTCAACCTTTACAAGGTGATCTTCCACCTTCTCGACTACACCCGGGTCATTGTTTTCAAACAATAGGCATCGACTTCGGAGGTCCTTTTATGATAAAAGAAAGTAGACGTCGTAGCGCTAAAACTTACAAAGCTTATCTTTGCCTCATAGTCTGCCACGCGACAAAGGCCGTTCATCTCGAGCTGGTTACTGTGCTCACATCTGAAGCATTCATAGCGGCCTTAGATCGTTTTGTATCGCGGAGAGGACTTTGTCACTCCATAGTCACAGATGGTGGCACTAACTTCGTAGGTGCCAGGCGTTACTTGTCGGAAGTTAGGGAAATGCTCAACCGCGACAGCGATAGTATTAACAGTCACCTCGCTTCTCGAGGAATCACTTGGAAACTCAATCCTCCTTCCGGTCCTCACTTCGGAGGCATTTTCGAGAGCGGTATAAAATCAACAAAATACCATCTCAAACGTATCATAGGATCCCAGATTCTTACCTTTGAAGAATATTACACTATCTTAACGAAGGTGGAAGCCATGTTAAACTCAAGACCCTTAGTGGAACTATCTTCCGATCCCGGCGAGGTTGACGCTCTTACAGCTGGTCACTTCCTCATCGGTCGACCTTTAGTATCTCTTCCTGAACCAAGGTACGCGGAAAACGAGACCTTACGTACTCGTTGGCAGCTATTACAGCGCCTCTCACAAAGCTTTTGGCGCACTTGGCAAAGGGATTATTTGCATACCTTACAACAGCGAATGAAATGGTTCAAACACGGCAACCATCAGCCAAGACTGAACGATCTTGTTACCATTTATGAACCCAACTTACCTGCCAACGAATGGAGGTTGGGCCGCGTTGTACAGCTCCATCCGGGTGAAGATGACATTACTCGTGTTGTGACAGTCAAAACATCTAAAGGCTTACTAGTAAGACCTGCTGTCAAAATTTGTCCTCTTCCAATTGAGCAAAATAATTAACTTATCTGCATATATTTTCATACTTATAATTTTATTTAACGCACATAAAACACTTAACCATTTTTCAAGTATCTAGTATATGTATATCAAACTTATTACATTTAAACTTATTTTGTTCTTATCAGCTTAGCTTTAATCTTAGAATCTTATCAGCATGATGACAAATGAATCTGCATAGGCCGTAAGTCTCGAACTTCATCTATCTTATCTTATGAAATCACCGGTTGATTTCAAATGGGGGGATATGAACAGGCTTTGGGATGTTTTCCCAGTTAATCCTCATTCCTTCCTTGTATTCCTAATTTAAATCTGCCGCCACACGCGACATTCAAACGTGGCGTATCCAAACATCATAATTATCGTCGGATCGCTCGCGCCCTCTGACGGAAGAAAACAAAAACGTCAGTTCGAAGTGTTCGAACTCAATAAACGAGCGGCCGGCCGGCCCATCTTCTCCGTGAAGACTATAACTCAAAAATACCGTGAAAATACGACTGATCGTGAACAGTGTGGTGATCTCCTGGCTCCCAGTATCCCGTGAGTACATTAATCTTCCTTTTTTGTGTCTCTTAGCCTGGTTCCGAATAGAAGCCTTCAAAACCGCGTGAGTGGCTGTACGTGAAACTCAAATCAGTTGCCGTCTCTACATCTTCATACATCAAACCGGGTACGAAACCTGCATTCCAGAGAGATATTTCTTGATTCCCTGTAAAGCCAAGTAAGTGGCCTTAAGGTCTGGTCTGGTTCTGGCCCGTGGGGCAGAATAATACAGGATATCTAGCACCATCTCTTTTGCACACTGTAATAAGATTAAAACAACCCTGCTTGAAGGCTGCGGTTCCACTGAGGCGGAGCGGGGCAGAGTGGAGACGAGCTGTGCCGCTATCCACCAATCACATGGCTTATAATCCACATCTCCACTTCTCAACTCCAGCACAACAGCCCCGCTCCGCACCACTCCACTCCGCCTCAGTGGAACCGCAGCCTTAACTAAGTAAGGTAACGTAGGCCACCTGGTTAGGCAAAGTAAGAAATAAGGAGAAAATGAATGTAAAACCTCCATGTATTTGCCTATGATAACAATTGACAATGGAGATTTTGACGTTGTCATAGAAGATATATTTTACGTTAGAGTTTAAAGAAATTTATTATTATTGTGAAGAAATGGAATGATCGACATTAAATGTCGTTTCTTTGGTTACAGAGCAACACATTTTTGTCATTTCTTCATGATTACGAAAATATAGTCTTATAAAACGACATTTTTTGTTTATAAAGAGCTTTACAAAGCATTAAAAATGGAGAAACTACGTTTCGAATTCACCATACTTCCGAGGAATGACGGAAAATCAAATGTCTGTTGTCTACTGTCAATAGCAACGACTGAAAATAATGTATACGCTATACCAGAAGAGCTTCAATCTGTTACTCATCATCAAGAATTAATAAAAACAGCGGCTTTCGCCAAGGTAAAAAATAGCTTGAAAAAACGGCACCAGACGCGAAGAGTTTGGATAACTATGACAGGAGAACTTAAGAAAACCTACTTAGATGAGGATGATAATTTACAATTTGAAGATCAGTACTTAGAGGAAATAGGACAAGAACAAAGTGCGGCGGCACAAGAAAAAAAAACAGATGTATTAGAAAAAATATTTGAAAAACTAGTTCAAAATACACAAGAGTCGAAACAACAAAACTTGAAACACATCGCAGAGAAATTTGTAATTGAAAAATTTACCAGCAAACATTCGAATGCAAACCAGTGGATTGACACTTTCGAAAACGAATGCATACGTTTTGATGTGACTGAAGACGAGAAAAAAATTGAAATACTAAGATTGTTCATGGATAAAAGTTGTACAGATTGGTACAGCTCCATGATTATAAAATTAACAATGGATTCAGAATGGAAGATTTGGAGAAATAAATTCTGTCAATCTTTTGCAAACAAAGGTTGGAGCCAAATAAACTACGCCTTATTTTACAAATATAAGGAAGGATTATTGCTGGATTATGCCATAAAGAAAGAAAAATTGTTACTGGAAATGAGAAACACAATTGACACAGGTACCCTGATAGATCTTATTGCAGCTGGCTTGCCGGAACACGTACTCAACAGGATTGATAGAGAAACATTGACAGATACAGTGGATCTTTTTAATGAGGTAAGAAGGTTTGAACATTTAGTAAACAAAAAGAATAATTTTATCAACAGAAAATATGTAAACACAAGATCCAACAATAGATATGAGGTCCAACAAGAGAAATGCCCATGTAAAACTTGTGAAAAGTTAAATAAAGGAATTCGCTACCATCCTGAATCTCTATGTTGGTTTAAAACAAGAGAGAATGATACAATAAAAGAAAAAACCATCAAACATGTAAATAACTCTGTGATTGAAGCTGAGTTACATGAAACTGAACAAAAAAACTAATAGCGACACCATTAATAAATGTAAAACTACTTCTAAATGATGTATTAGAAATTTATGGCATTTATGATTCCGGTTCAAATGTTTCCCTGATTAATTCAAAGTTATTAAAACTAAAAGGCAAAGGAAACAGTTTGAATGAAGCAAGTTTAGTGACAATTAATGGTGTCAAAAAGACAAGTGGTTTAACAAATTTAAAAATAAAAATCTTTGAAATGGAAGAAAATGTCGAAGTATACATTATAGATGAACAACATTTCAAATATGATTTTTTGATAGGATTAGACATGATAAAGAAGTTCAAGTTAGTACAAAGTGAAGACTTAAAAATAACCCAGAAACAAAACTTGAGTACAGAAAGAGTTAAAGAAATAGATACAAATCTAAAAAAAAATACAGAGAAAGAAGAAATAAATAAACTAGAAGAGGTTTCTAAAAATTTAAAAGCTAATGCAAAAGAAGAAAGATTTATAAAAAGTGAGAAAGAATACAGGATTAATTTTAACGAACACGTTAAAGAAGAAGATTTTGAAATGAAGATAAACCATTTAAATGAATATCAGATATCAAAAATAAATGAACTGATTAATAAATATAATACAGTCTTTGCAAAGAATAAATATGATATAGGAACTGTTCATGGGTATGAAGCCAGAATAGACTTGCTAGTGGACAAATATTGTAGTAAAAGGCCCTACAGATGTTCAATGGAAGATAAAAAAGAGATAGAAGAACAAATAGGAAAATTATTAGATACAAAACTTATCGAAGAATCTTACAGTCCATTTGCTGCGCCTGTCACATTGGCATTTAAAAAAGAAGAAAATAAAAAATCGAGATTATGTATAGACTTTAGAGATTTAAATAAAATAGTAGTACCGGAAGCTCAACCATTTCCGTTGATAGAAGACTTAATGACTAAGACAAGGAATTGCAATTTATATTCAACTCTTGATATAAATTCTGCTTTTTGGTCAATCCCTTTACGAGTAGAAGACAGGAAAAAGACAGGATTTGTAACACAGGAAGGACATTTCCAATGGACTTGTCTACCGTTTGGACTAAAAACCGCACCAGCAATATTCCAGAGGATATTGAGTAATATACTTAGGAAATACAAACTTACAGACTTTGCTGTAAATTATATAGACGACATCCTAATATTCTCAAAATCATTTGATGAACATATTTATCACCTGACACAGCTGTTGGAAGCAATAAAAACAGAAGGATTCAGATTAAAATTTCAAAAATGCACATTTGCATCAGACTCGGTAAAATATCTTGGTCATATAATGGGAAATAATTCTATCAAACCAGTGAAAGATAACCTAATTTCAATAAGGAATTTCCCTATTCCGAAAACACAGAAGAATGTAAGACAATTTCTAGGAAAAATTAATTTTTATAACGAATACATACCAAGGAGTGCGATAGTATTAGATCCGTTACATAATTTACTAAGGAAAAATCAACCATTTATTTGGTCTGACCAATGTCAAAAAGCATTTGAGAAAATAAAACAACTCCTTTGTTCTCAGCCAGTTCTAGAAATTTTTGATAAAGACTTGCCAATCAAAATTTACACGGATGCTTCTATAGAAGGTGTTGGAGCTATTTTGAAACAGACACAGCCCGACGGAAAAGAAAAACCAGTGGCATACTTTTCAAAAAAACTAAATGGTGCCCAAAAGAAGAAAAAAGCGATATATTTGGAGTGCTTAGCCATTAAAGAAGCAGTGCGATACTGGCAGTATTGGCTGATAGGTAAATCATTTACAGTTTATTCAGACCATAAGCCACTAGAAAATATGAATTTGAAATCTAGAACCGATGAAGAATTGGGTGATCTGAGTTACTACTTATCACAATATGATTTTAATATAAAATATGCTCCAGGGAAGGAAAATTTAGAAGCGGATTGCCTTAGTAGGAATCCAGTATTAGAATCAACTGAAAATACAGATGAACAACTGAAAATTGTGAACTTTGTTAACCTGGAAGATATTTTAATAGATCAGAAAAGAAATAACGAAATACAAAAGAATAAAGAAAAAATTATAAATAAAGATAACATTTACTATAAAAAAGTTAGAAACCAAGAAAAAATAATTTTGACCGAAGAATTCTGTGTCAAATTTTTAAGAAATGTACATGAGAATCTTTGTCACATTGGAATAAAACAAATGCAGAAGACAATTAGTCCATTGTACATAGCAAGAAATTTAACAAAAAATATTGAAAAAGTATGTAGAGAGTGTGAGATTTGTATAAGAAATAAATCAAGAGGACAGCACAAATATGGATTTATGTCTCATCTGGGTCCAGCCACGAAACCATTTGAAATTATTTCAATAGACACAATAGGAGGTTTTGGAGGATCGAGATCCACAAAAAAGTATTTGCACTTATTAGTAGATCATTTCACTAGATATGCATTTATTTTAACTTCAAAAACGCAGAGTGCAAATGATTTTATTAAACTAGTTACGAATGTATCAGAAACAGGAGACATTAATATGCTGCTTACCGATCAATATCCAGGTATAAATTCGAAAGAATTTAAGAAATTCATAAAGGACAAACAAATAAGCATGGTATTTACTGCAGTAAACGCACCATTCTCAAATGGTCTAAATGAGAGGTTAAATCAGACGTTAGTGAACAAAATAAGATGCAAAATTAATGAAAATGGAAATAAGAAAGCCTGGACAACAATAGCGCATGAATGTGTGAGTATATACAATCAAACTATTCACTCAGTTACTGGTTTCTCACCAAGTTATATTTTATATGGTACAGATGTCACAGTTTTACCCAAGGAATTGAAACGGGAAAAAACACATAATGACTGGATCAGAGATAGAACAACAGCACTTCAGAATACAATAAAGTCACATAACTACAACAAAACACAATTCGACAAAAACAGAAAATGCCATGAATTTAACGTCGGAGATAGGGTGTATGTGGAAAATGGGAATAGACTTAATAGAAAAAAACTAGAAGAACTGAAAATCGGACCATTTCAAATCATAGAAAAGGTATCAAAATCAATATTTAGAATCGACACAGGACACAAGAAAACAGAGTCAAATCTTTTCCATATCACGAAACTTATTCCATTACCAATAATAGAAGAAGAAGGAAAAGCAGAAGAGAGGGGAGATCCGTCGTAAGAGAAAATTTGCGGGAAATTTTCTTCCCCAAGGGGGGAGATGTAAAACCTCCATGTATTTGCCTATGATAACAATTGACAATGGAGATTTTGACGTTGTCATAGAAGATATATTTTACGTTAGAGTTTAAAGAAATTTATTATTATTGTGAAGAAATGGAATGATCGACATTAAATGTCGTTTCTTTGGTTACAGAGCAACACATTTTTGTCATTTCTTCATGATTACGAAAATATAGTCTTATATGAATTTTACTATATATGCACCAAGATATTTTAAAACAGCTTTAATCAAACACTATTCATATCCACATTCTGGTTATAATAACTCATTTCACTTCGTTAGCTCACATGAGCAAGACGACAAGAATCTAATATAACCCACGTGCTTCATATTTTTTATGAAGTCTAGAAAATCTAGTTCACTGCGCGAGAATTGGAAAAGGAATGTAAGTTTTGCATATAAAGAATACGCTCATGTAGTGTGTAGTTTTTATATTAAAGAATATACGTGGACTAGTTTTTGTATGAAAAACTTGCTTGAATGCGAACTTCTGCGAAGGTTGAATTTATATTGTATAAAGTTATGTGACAATGTAGCTTTTAGTTGTATAGATATGTGACTTGAAAATCGACTAGAGTAGTAACAAATAAACTTTTTTGTTCACTAGGATGGTACTATAATTGGTATGGTCATTCTTTTGTAGGTAAGTATTTATACATACTTACATATAGGGTGTAAACGTTCTCTTCACGAAGCCAACAACCAAGCATTAATTCTGAACATCAGACTAAGTAACTCTACGCAAGAATTATTGCTGGGAAACAAGTATTTTTTGAGGTCAAAAACTACATTGTACGGTTAAACTCAATATTGCACTTTTGGTGAGATGAGGACCTTTTGGCATTAACAGTTCAATTATTTTGTTCTGTCTGTTTTGTATAACGCCAACTAACACAATTTTCTATCTTTCTTTTTATTCATGTACAAATTCTTAGCTCATTAAGTTTGATTGGTTAATATTTAGAAAATTGTCTTTGATCACACACATCTCTTAATTGCTTTAAATACAACAACTACAACAATTCAACCAAAATCCACACTAACACAAGACAACAAAATTGGCATTCATTCCTTACGCCGAGTTTGTGGCGGAACCGCAAATATTTGTCAAAGCAAAGTGTAACAGATCATACAGACAAGATAAACCAATTGTAACCAAATTCCTATGAAATAGGATGAATAGGTTCATGTTATTATAAAGTTTTAATAATAAATAATAATAATTCTTTATTTATCAGACAACATGATCCATAGTGTTAGTAAACAATAAAATAACTTATATCTAGTGTTTTGCACGCGGTTTTGTTCACGTGGTAGTCGGAAATCATCTTACAATAATTATTGTGATAATATCTTAAATTTTATCTCGAACTGTTTGAGGCGTGATTGCAAGAAACGCAATTAAAAAAAACCTACTTTCATAATTATTATCAGCTATCATTCGTAATCACTACATAATAAAAAACAAAATCCTCCTACACGTCTGTCTGTTTGTCTATTCGTGATAAACTCATAAATTGCTGCACCGATTTTCATGCTGTTTTCACCAATGGATGGAGTCGTTCTTGAGGAAAGTTTTAGTATTTTTTTCTGAATTCGACCACTAAGGGAGGTAAATAGGGGGTGAAAGTTTGTGGGTATATTATTCGACATACATGCGGGCGAAGCTGCGGGAAAACACTAGTTATTATTATAATAACTAGATTATGATTCTAGATCATGATCTTTGCACAAGAATATAATTTGTGTACGAGAATGTAACATTTACCAATTAGCTAATTGAAATTATAATTATATTAAATTGTAGGTACTTTAGACATTTATAAATCGTCTAAAGGAATTTGGGGGGTAGAATGAGGAACAGGGTGTAAAGCTCCTCATCCCCCATAGAAAAGGGAGGATCCTCCGACCGGACGGGTGTTGTGTCCGGCGGGCTAACTGCCCGACAGTTGTAAGTCGGGAACTCCTATATAGGCTTATGTCGCGGATAATGTTAATAGCGCGATGTAGGAATCTTCTGACGATCGTTGTTAGTACGCAGGTGTTGCGATAGATGTCGCTAGTCGCCACATCACTCCCCTCCGAGACCGGAGGTCGAAAGCAGGTTAAGTCTTGGCGCTTGTCAGCCAGTGGAAGGTTCCAGTGAGTCGGAACCGGATGCCGCATAGTTCACGGTGAGTCGGAACTGTCTGCGGTGATGCCCCAGTGAGTCGGGGTGATGCTGCATATTAACTCCAGTGAGTCGGAGTGATGCTGTGCTTGCCGTGATGCTGCGTATGCTCCAGTGAGTCGGAGTGTGCAGTGCTGCGTAGTGGCTGGCTGCTGCGTCGACCAGGAGAGAAGGGCGTCTCTGCTTGCTGACCGGCCGAAGTGCAGTGTGCTGTGCCAAAGTCGCTGATGAGGCTGGGGGTGATGTCCAGGAATGCGCTTCCGCTGCATGCTGGTGGACAGGATACCCCATGAAGCCGTGGCTGCTGGCTGACGGTATGACTCGCTGCTCGAAGGCGAAGGGGAAGTGGTGACGACGTCTGAAGTAGTTGCACGAAGGCTGCGCTGACGTTCATGCTCGGGGTCACCAGTTTGGGGGGTAGAATGAGGAACAGGGTGTAAAGCTCCTCATCCCCCATAGAAAAGGGAGGATCCTCCGACCGGACGGGTGTTGTGTCCGGCGGGCTAACTGCCCGACAGTTGTAAGTCGGGAACTCCTATATAGGCTTATGTCGCGGATAATGTTAATAGCGCGATGTAGGAATCTTCTGACGATCGTTGTTAGTACGCAGGTGTTGCGATAGATGTCGCTAGTCGCCACAGGAATATTAAAACAGTGTGCCAAAGTAAGACTAGACAAGATTGAATTAGGGTAATCATGTAAGTATGTGTTTGAAAACCATGAAATTATTTTAATAATGTAAGTGCTTGATATTTGTCTGGTTATAATAAATTAACTTAAGATATGAAATTTGAGAAAACTTTCATGTTTTATGAATTCTTGAGCTACGTTTTTTTTTGAAGAATTAAGTATGGTTTTTTTCGTTAAAAAGTTTTTTGTCTTTACACACATTTATTCCAATAAGCAATTTATTATAATTGCTATCAATAAAAATCTTAAAACTACGTTTGGTCTTTTTAGGAGAACTCGTGTGAACCTATATACGTTTAAGTAAACGGGACATAGCATACGTCAGCATATTTCATCAATAAGATTCATATAATAACTAATTCAATATTATACGAAAAAAATCTTATATTACTTATTGATTTATTTTTTTATTTTATATTATGAACACACATACACATACATAAATTCACGCCCTTTTCTCATGGGGGTAGGCAGAAACCACAGAACGCTACGATCCTTACATACTCGTTTTGCCTCGTCCATATTCAATTTCTGGTCATACCGGCTAAAAACAAAATCACTTACGTACGTAGTCACAATTTCCAATTAAAAATCACCTACAAAAATAGTGCAATATTGTTACCTATCAACTTAGAGACTGAAAACCTGAGAATAAAAATAAGGAACCTCATTGTAAATAGCAACTCTGAAACCGTCTATTTTAATTAAACCTTGGACTGAATAAGAAATGGATGTCAAATTATCGTAATCCAAAAATAAACGTTACGTAATTTCAATGCTTTTCCTTATGGACATCTCCAAGGACAAGAAGAATAGTAAGGCACGTGCAAGATCCGTATTTACTTACTCGCTTTTTCGACAATCGTTTATCCTTAAAGGAAAAAGTATTTGCAAAAAAAACCGACTTCCAAAAAATACACTAAAACGTATCAAATAACTTTACTTTCGTAAGTTAAAGCAGTTTTTTATTTTACCCTTTTTAGTTGTGGCTCACAAATTCTTGTCATGAATAAATTTTATATTGTAGCTGTTCCCGGCATGCGTTGCAATGCTCTTTTCCCTACCCTACCTACCTACTACCCTACCTACTACCCTACCTACTACCCTACCTACTACCCTACCTACTACCCTACCTACTACCCTACCTACTACCCTACCTACTACCCTACCTACTACCCTACCTACTACCCTACCTACTACCCTACCTACTACCCTACCTACTACCCTACCTACTACCCTACCTACTACCCTACCTACTACCCTACCTACTACCCTACCTACTACCCTACCTACTACCCTACCTACAACCCTACCTACTACCCTACCTACCTACCTACTACTTTCTCACCGTTTAAACCTTCCCTGGACTTCCACGAATATTTCAAGACCAAAATTAGGCAAATCGGTCCAGCCGTTCTCGAGTTTTAGCGAGACTAACGAACAGCAATTGATTTTTATATTTATAGATATATTATTGTAATTAGAAGTCATGATTGTCAACATAGACCTAAAAAAAAAACTATTTGGGGTTTTCCGGGTCGGGCAATGTGTTTTTGGATTTTTCCATCAAACATTTTTTTTTTTTTTTTTTTGGGGTTTTTTTTTTTTTTGATATGGCAGTAGGCTCGCTACCACTTACATAATATGATAGTATTTAAACATAATATTATAACTGGCAAAATGTGGGTGTAGTTTTAGGTTACACCTCTGCTTCACCCTTTGGGATTACAGATGTTATGTTATGTTATGAGTTATTCCAGGTCTATAGTCTATCTGAATACACAAATTCATCTAAATCCGTCCAATCATTTCAGCATCGAAGAGTAACAAACACAATATACTTTTGCAGTTTTATTAGTAGTGTAAAGACCAGAACAAAAAGATAATAAATAAAGAAAAAAAAATTGTTGGTCTAACAACGGGTGCTCTGGAAATGGATGGATCAGAGACGCACTGAAAGAGAGGAGTGTCAGAAGAAAGGGGAGGCCTATAACCACCCAACAGTGGGTGATTCCAGGTTTGAAATAATGATGATGGACTAACCTGCAGCTTGATAGTCACAGCTCTGTAAGTCCGATCTGCTGTGTTTTGAGCTTGGCATGTGAGGGTCTGGTTGTGATGATGTCTTCTTGGACGCAGTCGAAGTACAGACCTGATAAAAGATACATATTCAAATAAGCATAAACATAATCAGCCTATAATGTTAACACTGCTAGTTCTCCGGGCCTTCTTATTTGAGAAGGAATGGGCTATAATCCACAATTAAAATACACAATACATTTTAAACAACAACGTTTATTTAATAAATCGCGAAAGTCGGGATCTCTGAAAAAGATGATGAGAAAGATTTCTCTGAACAAGACGCTTTGTGAAACTGTCACTAATAAAATAATATCCATTTTCATCATTATTATAATTTTGGGTGACTTGAAATGGCGTTTCTGCCTACAGCAGTTCTAGACTGATAGACGTTTGAACTGTAATTTTTGTCTCTATTATCTCTTTATTATCTTCTGTACTTAAATACACAAGGGATTTGGGCGGGTTACGTCAGCCGCATGCACCATGACTGCTGGGCAAAAGTTCCCGCACGATGGTTGCCGGAAGACGGACGGTGTTACCGAAGCTGACTTTGAATGTTTCGAGGAGCCACGAGAAAAACACACATGGAAGGTTTTTTTTTTTTTTGGGGAGGCCTTTGCCCAGTAGTATAGGCTATTAACTTAGACTAGTAAAAGTTTTATAACTCACCTTGCGGTGAATCTCCGGCCATCAGGCATCGGCACTACTGTGTGATTGACTCCGTGTGTCAAAACACCACCGTCATTATCCACCCAGGTGATCTGAAAATTTAATAAAACTGAATCTTCTGGCTTTTTTGACAAAGTTGATAATTTAGATTGATATTATTATGTATAGATTGAGATTTTTCATCAATAAAATACAACTTTACCTGAAGTCCAGCAATTTTTTTTTAAAGAAAAAAGTAATTCTATACCGGGATTTCTCAGAAAGAGAAATAATAAATTCCATTAATACGTATACACGTTAAGGCGAACATCCACGATGCGACGTGCAAACAACATTAGTTAGCATGAATTCCGCATTGAAGATAATTTTCAGTTTTTTTTTTACAAACAACATCGATAAATGTGTAATCCTAGGGATTAAAATAATATGTTCTGAAAGACGTTAACAGTTTGCGCTTCGATTTGTTTCACACACTGAAGAACTTGTATTATGCATACTGAATGAATACTGAATAGTACTGAATACTGACTTTTTTTTTGTTTTATTTGGCTGGTGTGAAATCCTCAAATAACCCCTCCCGCTCTTGGGAAGAGCGAAAGGGAGTGTCAGACTTCTTCCGACTAAAAAACACCCATGTTCCTTCTTAGCCCTTTATGTCAAGGTCGCAGTATCTCTTTCGAACAAACGAATACTGCCTGAATTGTAATTTCGTGGTTAGATACTGTCTTGACACCAACCTCAGCTGCAGGTTTTCCTCCAACAGAAATGCACTCCAAGTTGACTTCCCTATCTTCAACTGCCTGAAGAACTGGACCTTTCAGTATTTTTGGAGGCTCTGGAGGTACCAGGACTAGGAGACGAGCATATCTGGAGCGGATTGCCGGTTCTCCTGGTAACAAAAGAAAAAGTTGTAGAGGAGCTTTATTCACTTAAAATTGAGCCGGATTGTGGATGGATCGGTTAGGAGTGATAGGAGGTTATTTCTAGGTAAGCGTGAACTACAAATCGACCTCATCATGACCTTGGTATAAGGTCATAATTATAGTAGTCAAATAATAGTGAGTGACAAAATTGATAAAAATGCAGTTCCGAGCAGATCGACTGCCTAAATGACCGCCAAAACCCAGCTAGTACTGAGTAAACCGAAACCCATTGGCAAGACTAGTTGTCACATTTCACATCGGATCACTGGCTACGACTGTGAAAGACTTACAAATGACAGCCGAGACCAACCGACGGCTAAACGTACTTTCCGAGGTACGGAGGAAACTTGATTTGTAATAATACTCTTTAGGTTAAGTCGCGCTTTTAAGATTGACCCGAGTAGCTGTTATTATTTGGCCACAAGTTCTTCTAAGAGAGGATACTTCACTCTTCATCTAAAATTGTTTAATAAACAACTCAACCATCGAAATTCATCTAAACCACGTAACCTTTACCACAGATAGTAAATATCCTACCAAATCAACATGTACGGCTGCGAACGCATAAACCTAACCCGATTACCATAGTTTATACTGTTTTATTATAATCTAATAAACTGTTTTGTACCTGCGGCAAAGCCTGAGTGGAATTAATTGTGTGGGGAGGTTTAGTCCTGAATGTTTGGGGGAAAACCGAGTGCAAATACATACATTATTTACGGTAGGAAGGTCTATATTCCCTCAACTAGGGCCCTGGTTTTCGCGGAAATAAAGAAGTTTGCAATACGTTGTTGGTATCTATCTAATTTAATAATAATAATAATAATATTCCACAACTATCACACAACGCCATCTAGTCCCAAGCTAAGCAGAGCTTGTGTTATGGGTACTAGACAACTGATAAACATACTTATATATTTCTAAATACATACATATTATTTTTTGGCTCTAGCTAAGACATGCCCGTTTTTTTAGAGCATTTACAGCAAAAGAAGAATTTAGCTTGATTTTTGCAATTAGTGGATTTATTCGGTTTCCCAATCTAGTTGTTTGAGGTTTTAACGGTATTTGAGGACCTTCTATCATCATCGACAACCTCTAGGTCTTTCATTCCTTGTACCAATCTCCATTCCCGTGCCAGATTCATTCAGATTTTTCTTTGGCGTCTGCCCATGTCATGTCATATCATCTCATCTCGTCATCTCAACCACCGATCAACCACATATTTTGTGACAGCCTCTGTACACCTGTCATCACTACACCTTGCTAGGTGTCCAGCCAGAAAATTTGAAGACTAAACTAAGGATGTCAGAAACCTTTCTCGAATACAGAAGGTAATATTACAAAACACGGTTTTCAAGCTCAAGTAAAGAATTTCGTTCACTAGAATTTTCAACAACTTTTCGAGGACCAATCCTACTTTTCCATTAAACAATATTAAAACTATCGACCCCCTCCAACTCCCCCCATTTTACGCGACAACAGATTGCCACAAACTAACTAACTTAGCATCTAAGCGAAATGCTAAAAGCTCGTCCGTTGTGATAAAGCTAAAATAATTGTTATTTAAACACGTTAGAGAAAGTTACGGAGTTAGACGAGAACTAGACGACTCTGTTTATTAAATCATTTATTGGCTTTTGTAGTTCCCAGTGTAGTAATTGGGAGAGATTATTTTGTCTGTGGTTTTATAATATGGAGGGGTAAAGCGAGGCCAGAGCTTCCAAATAGTGTATTGCCTAGTAACTGGACTGCGGAAGTCATTATTATACACATTCGGGAAAAGTGAAAACGTAACGGCTCGAAAGAAAATCATTTTGCTTCAACCTCAAAAACATGGTAGGCACAAGAAGTTACTCAATCAATTAATAGTATTTCTTTGTAAACATAGGCAGCTGCATTTACAACAGTGTACAGAGGATGTTACAATATTTTAAACAGTTTAAACAGTTTCTCTAACAGGTTTCTCTTATGTCAGGTAATGTAAAGTAATGTCAGTATTTACTGCTCCATAAAACATAATTATTATTATAGTTTCACTACAAGAAGTACTACATCGCAATCTTTAATGCAAATGCATCAACATCATAAATCGCGCAGTCGACTTAAGATTATTTATTATTAGCCCACCAGAAATAACACCCTTCAGGTTGAGTTGTGTTGGGTTCCTCCTTGTATCCTGTTCTTCATATGATATTCCTTTATACATTAGAAAGACGTCTCAAACTTTTTAGATGACGATGTCCTGTCTGTGTCTCATCCTTCACCTAATCAAGACTGGCGTAAACACGTGTCTATTATATAGTAGTAGAACCATAGTCCTCGGGGGAATGAAAAGCCTCCTCAACTGACAACTTAAGTGTGTCTGGCGCATTGTTGGTGATAGTCCCCCGACCAACCATGTTGACTAGCCTGCTCGTTTTTTGCACAAATTAATAAGCCATTCTACAGCTTTATCTTTGACGTGAACAGAATCTTTCAATTTGTTATTGTTTTCTTTAGTTAGCAGTAAAGATCTATACTTATTTTGATATTAATTTATCTTATTTATGGCACTTTCTTAATTTCTATCGTCATTTTTTCAGGATATTTGCCAAACCAGTTTTCTATTTGCATCCTCACTATTATCGTCATCATCATTATTCTCCTACTTTTATCCTAATTTATTTCCTGTCGTCACAGTATTTTTTCCTCTTTCATAATTCTCTATTATAATCTCTCTTTTCTTCCCCCTTTTATAATTATAATCCTTCACAGCCCATCCATCGTTTACTATGCCTTGCTCTACTTTTATACCCATCCACATTCATATTTAAAACTTCACCAAACTCAAGAATAGCACAGTCATAATCATTCATTCAAGCGTTCCTAAAACAAACTCCGTGAAAACTCTCTGCGTTTAAAAGTTCAAATATAGGCATGCGGAACCCAAGCGTTATGAATAGAGTCGTTATAAATTCTATGTACAGTAGCTACACAAGTTGTTTTGATTTATTCTGATAGTTCTACATTCCAGGTTAATAGATTTACGTTTGAAATATCCAAGTTTTCGCCTAGTTTTGCCTTTCGCATGTGTAGTTTCGAAGTTTTTGAACAGTTGCCACATATTATAATCTCGCGTATATAAATAAGGTTGGGTTTAAAGTAAATAATGTTTTATAACATAACTTTGAAACTTGGTGTTAGTTTTAAAATTATGGTTCCGGAAAGATGTTGGTTATGATAAATGTTTTAAAATGGTAGTTTTAGTAAAAGCTTATATCTATTTTAAAGTCTTATTGCCAAAATTAGAACGTTTTTTGCGTCAGATTTTGCCACCTTTCCGTAAAAATCTTTTTTAGGCTTTTATAAATTTTTTTACGTCTTTAAATATCCCAATGTTTTGAGTGCTTTATATTGAGTGTTACCCTTAAAAAAAGTCTTTTCCCAGCAATATTTTTTGTGTAGGATTACTTAGTTCGATATACAGAATGCTTGCTGGACTGCTTCGTGAAATACAAGGTGTAAATGGTCCATATTTACACCTTGTATTTCATAATATTGCGATTGAAATGATGAAGTTGTTAGGTGTTATTTTTATTGATAATATTGCTAACGATGAAAGATTAGAACAATCAAGATCACAAATCATATTATCACAAATATTTTATTAGTTTTATCTAAAACTAAATCCATCCAACTACCTAATATTGAAAACCCAGTCCGCATATCATATAAAGCAACATATTTGGCTAGAAATAACCGCAGCATGTTCTTTTGACAGGTAGCCAAGCTGCAGCCGACTCCGTATCGTGGACAGCATGATGAGTAGTCAGCGATTCTCTTTTATTTTATAGAAATATCACATTTTTGTGGCCATTTTTAGAGTAGGAAATCGTGGATATTTTGTGGTCGAAATTGTTGAGTAGGTAAGTTAGCATTGCAAATAGCGTATGAAGTAATTTAACATTCTTTGCGGAAATATAGTTTTTGTAATAATAGTGAAATTCAAATCTTCTTTAGTAGGTAGCGATTTTATAGATAACCAAATGCATATTTTCAGAAAATTTTGGATGATGTAGGTAATGAATACTACTTAACTAATATTAAAGAAATAATACAGAACCATATTACATGGGTCATGTCTTTTTATAATTAACAACTTGTCGTTGTGAACTTATTACCTAAGAAACTATGAAAAAGTGAATTTAAAATTTTTCTTACGATGAGCCAGCTGATGCATCAACCCCAACATAGTTTCAAATAGGTTACGTAACTCCTATTTTCAACTACATATTTTGGGGTCAATGCACTGGAAAATCACACCTCCACAACATTGTAAAACGTAATCAGACAGTCGGGACCAACCTCTTTATTACTAGTATTTTCTCGTCCAGTGAGAGACAAGACACGAGACCTTAGGCCACGTTTACCTCGTAAACAAACCTTGTCCACAAACAAACATTTACCAACTTATTTAGCTAAAATTAGCAGACAAAGAAGACCCGTACGTCTGAGAACTAATCTACCTATCTCGAATCAAGAGAAGTACACTATTAATAGGTAGGACCTTTTTAACGACAATAGGACTTTACAAACTGTTTAAAAGGGACATAGAAAAGAGTAGAGGGTTACTGAAAAAAGCAGCTACTAAAAAAACCTTGGCCTGTGTATGCCGCAAGTACACACAATAAATAAATCTGCACAATCCCAATGCTGGGCATTTTTACACGACTGCCCCAAAAAAAAGAGTGTTATGTTTTACGATCTTGGGCTAATATGGTCGTTGGGCTAATACGGCCACTGGTCGTTGGTCCTAACCAGCTCGTCCTACCATTGTGGTTATTTTGTCCCATAGTTCCTCAGGAATACGGTGTACTTATGTAGGTACATAGCCAGCCCAGAGTATGTTCAGGTTGGAATATCGCTAGTTCTGCGAACATTGTAGCCTAATTACGAACCGAAAATGCCTGAAAGAGCTAGTATACTGGTCCATGAAAGAGCTTATGAAAAGAGATCTTTCATTCTTCCCATTTTGGCATTGGTCTTTGACAAACATTCAAAAGTTCAAGCTCAAGGTTTGCCATCGTGCAATGGAGCGTAGTATCGTAGGCATCATTTTCCAATAAAAAAATTCAAGCAAGCATCTTAATACCTTTGGCTCTATTTAAATCCTAGTTTAAATCCTAGTGTACCATATAAACGTTCGAGTACTGTACCTTTTTAGCGACAAAAGGGCTGGGCAAACACAATAGTTGTCTCAGTGCTGCGAAATTGTCCAACTTTACATCGTTTAACTCACCAACGCCTGTTTAAATTCGGCTGTAGTGGGGGTTGGTGTAAGTTACAAGATTAGCGTTTTGTAAAAAGAGAACTAAAAAGAACTGCAAATACGTATGCATAAATTATATTATTAGTCTAGTCCGTTCACTCCCTTTTTTATAAATTATTTAGAAATTACAACGCCATTTTCCTTCTACGACCATAAAATTCCCCCTAAGTTTCGTCCACATTCATACAGCCATATTACCATACACGCACGCTTGATGTACGGATCACATCCAATAATTTTCACAATTCTTTATTATATTGCGTGCCATAAGGTATGTGTATTGAAAAACAAAAAAATTGTAAGTGCATTTCTTAAAGCCTAAATCCATGTGCACCAGTTACATTTAAATAATTCAGGTTCTTCATAAACTATAATTTTCTCTATAATAAAGAGAGCAGAAGATAGCAAGAAATAAACTTTGTCAAGTATAAGTAATAATAAGTATATACAAGTAAGCTTTGTGTGTGTTTGTTTTTGTAAGTTCTATTTACAGTTACTGGTACACTTTATTCATTCTCATGACTCATAATAATATTCTAACAATTTATTTCTTAACCAACGTTATACCCGCTATCGCTTACAACTTAAACCATGGCCTAACCCCGAACAAAGCCGTTGTGGCTGAACAATTTGCGGGTGTGTTTGCCTTTGACCGTGCAAAAGTGGCTTTTTCTTTGCCGACCCGTGTTTGACGAACGTCTAGTTGGACACAATTAACTTGTACCACTGTAAAGTTACTGTCCTGTGGTATTGTCCTACTGTTTTGTGCGGAACTGTGATGGTTTTTGCGATGTATGAATAATTTGTTTCATGTGGTCAAGTAGGTTTGTGTGTGAATGGTAAAGGGTGGTGCTTCGGTTGATGTATATATGGAGTGTGTTTTGTTAGAGGAGTATAGTGCTGGTTTAATAATTAAGTACAGGCTGTTTTGATCATACTTGCCGCAGTAGGTCAGAATATTAAACATTTCGTAATTTTAGTGTGGAATACTCAAAAGATCACAATGAAAGTGAAGTTAAGGTAAAAATGCAGCTGCAATTAAATTCAGAGCAATGTAGCTTGGTGTTTCTTTCCACGACTTACTGGATAAACGTATTTTCTCTGAAATTTGTGACATAGGTTTACCTGTGTATGACATATGATAAATCTGTGAAGACTGAACTGGGTTAGGATATAGTCGGACAGCTGAACGAAGAAAGTTATTGCCTCAAGAGCCGTTCGTGAGGATGTAACTGAGACACGCTCAAAAGAACTGGCGTGACGGTCTAGACTCATTCTTAATGGATAATATTATATGATATGATAAACAATAAGAAATAGACATTACTTCTATGCCAGAATAATGGTCCCAGGATATCTTCCGAGCTCCACGTGCGTGAAGCTACGGTCAGAAGTTAGTAGATAAGAAATGGGAAAGAAGTTTTAATTATACATTCAGACGACCTTGTCAGTCTAGTGATCGAAATTGCGACTGCTGAGCATTTTAGGTCTCGGGTTTGTATCCCGGAATGGGCAGATTTTTATTGGGTTTTTCAATCAGGAATTTCTCAGGGGGCAACTAGGAACTCTGGATTTGTGCCCAGTTGATTGAAATAGGCTCGCTCCCTATTACACATGGAACATAACTTGAGAAATGTGGGTGTACTATTAGGTATCCCACCACCTAACTTTTCGGGAATAACAGCCGTGATGTTATGTTATGTTACTTATAGACGACAATATCTCATTTTATCTCTCATTGCATCATGCATCCATCTTCAGATAAACCTCAGTAAGGGCATCTCAACTTGCTCCATCGATCGCTTAGAAGACACTTTTGATTAGGAACCAATTCCGCCACTTAGCGACTATCATCTCCAAGACTTCATAAGTCCAATTGTCACAAAGTTCGAAGACAAAAATTGATTCAACATTTAATAAGTTGATGTTAGAAAAGCGACACCACTCAAGATTAAAGTTGCGAATAAAGTTGGCAACTTGAAGCAACTTCTTATCGAGGCAATTTGCGAAAGTGAGGTGAAAAACATCCGTCGGGAATAGGGGGCGCCTTTTGAACGAGACGCTCTTGCGATGGATGGGGCTGGTTCATTAAAGTTTTATCACGCCTGAAATCGTAGAAAGGCGAGTGTGGCATATCCTGCAGATATATTATGAGAGGAGCAACTGAGGGTTACGTAATTTCCCCACCGGAGTGTTCCCACGTTGCCGTCGTGGTGGGGCTTGCGTGTCTCAATGACCCTTGGGGCTCTGCCGGTAGATATACTCATGCCGGAAAGGTCCAAGGCGAGAGACCAGACAAAGAGGGACACGCGGGGGGCGCACCGCCCGGAGACGTGAACAGTGTTCGGGTCCTCGGGCGGTGTGCCTACCGCAGGAGGAAACCCTACTTGCTGCTCTCTGGTTCGCGTCTGCTCATCAGACGTGACTGTGAGAGCAGTGAGTAGGCGGAGGGAGATCGGCGGCGGCGACCTCTCGCGTCCGGCCCTGGTGCAAGCCATGGTCCGGGGCGAGGAGGAATGGGACGCCGTCGCCTCCTTCTGCGAAGCAGTGATGCTAGCGAAGGAGGTAGCGGAACGAGAGAGGGAGAGAACCTCCCAACGTCCCAGCCATCGCGGAAGGCGCGGTAGGCGCTCCGGGCGTCGGGGGCCACGTGATGGCTTCCGGCCACCGTAGACGCGGGCCTGTGGATGGTGAGTGATGGGCTAGCTCGCCGTCCGGCCGTCGTCATGACGGCAACAGACCGTGTCGGCGTCGCGTTCGTGTTCCACGCGCGCCTCAAAGAGATGTCAGCAAGGAGGGGCCCGCAAGGGCCGACGCCCGTCGGGGCCGCGGATTTTTTGTACTAGTTAACGTGGCCTCGGCGCAAGGGCAAAGAAGGAACATGGGTTCGGTTTTTAGTCAGTAGAAGTCTGACACTCCCCTTCGCTCTGCCCAAGAGCGGGGGGGGGGTCATTTGATGATTTTCCACCCACCAAAAAAAAAAAAAAAAAAGGGTTACGTAATTTACTTTATTATTTGTTGTTTAATAATGAATAAGGTAACGAGTGTATTAGAAGTTTAAAAGTTGCGCCAGCTACAGAAAAGTTGAAAACGCATCGAATCGTGTTATGAGAAGGGACGAATCGCATGTGACTAAAAAGGTCATGGATCTAAATGTCAATGGATGAAGAGGGAAAGGAAGGCCAAAGAAAGGTGGATGGATTGTGTCAGAAATGATACGAAAGAGATAGAAATAAATGCCACCGTTACGTCTAACAGGGAAGAATGGAAAAAGAAAACGTGTTGCGCCGACCCTAAATAAAATGAGATAAGGGTAGGAAGATGATTTGTTGTTATATCAGCAACATAAACACACGTTCTGGGAAATTTTCAATTGTCTACATATTCTAGATCATGATATCAGTCTGATGACAGACAGACGGACGGACGGACAGCGGAGGAGGTCCCGTTGGTTACAATTTGGTTACAGAACCCTAAAAAGCAAAGAACATAGTACCTAATAATCCCGCTAATTATTCGCACTTATCGAAAATACCTAAACGCTCCGTGACAATGGTTAGTATGCAAATGAAAGTTAATATCTAACACAATATTGTCGGCCATTTGCAATTTAAAATGGATCTAGATAATTATGACTGTTATCAGTTCAAGTCTATCTAAAGTCTAAACTCTGCATTGTTACAAACCGGTTATACTTAAGGCGAGGTTACAGTACTTTGTTTTTATGTACGCACGACCTCGCCCCCCGCCCTGCCGCGCGAGCGATATAATGCCTAAATTTTGACTGTTTTTTGCTTCTTGAAGAAAAACTATAAAGAAATTATACAATCTGTTTTCACCATTTACTTCAGAATAAAAAGTTCTATCTACTGATATAACTTTCATATAAATTCATGATGAAATGTCTTAGCAGTACACGTTTGAAATTGTGATTTAGAGTCATGTTTGATAAAAAAAGTATCGAGCCGATCATTCTAAATCGCGTTTCTATCTTTACGATTTACTAGAGAGTATGTTCAATTTTTATGTAATGATTTTTATTTATTAAAAAACTCGTATTTAGTTCGATTTTTATAGGTTCAAAAATCTTAAAATTACTGCAACCCCGCCTTAAGGCTCTATTCTGTCTAAACGATTATGAGAAAATTATAATATTTGGCCCCGATAACACGTTTTAGGTGGATGGAGCTATATTGTTGCTTTAGATATCTATACTATCTGTACTTACATTATAATAAAGAGGTACAACTTGTTTGTATATTGGTGGTAATCTTGGGAACTGCAAATCAGATTCCGAAAATTCTTTTGCCAACGGAAAGCTACATTATTTGCGAGTTTCGTAGACTATATTTAAAACATTCCCGTGGGTTAATTTTGGAACAAAACGGGAGCGAAACCGCGAGCAAAAGCTAGTTAATATTCGACCTGACACAGTTGACTTAATGTTAAGGCGACATTACCTGCCCGCGACCTTGAGCGCGCGTTTAACTCATCGCCTAAACAAATAAGGTTGAAAATGGCGATGCGTTTGATTCTCGTGACTGCCAAAATGAACGATAGTTCGCAGATTTAATTTATTAAAAAAAAAAATACGCTGTAATGTTAAAATATTTTTACATATGTCTTTAGTTGGTTAAATTTCCTTTCTGATAGTAAAAAAAAATATAATAGTTGTCACTCAAAATATTGAGCATTTCGAGACGAAAAAGTTTTTTCGTGTGATTTTTTTGTGATTTTGTGATTTTTTTTTTCGAGGTTCTTGATTACTTTTAGAAAATATTTTTGCATAAGTCTTTTACCTATACATTTGACTATACACTGTATTTTTTTTGGAATTGTAATAAGTAGCAATACGGCTAACTCTGCGACGAAAAACAGGTCGTTTTTACGGTTTACCCTTTGACTGCGCCTTAAGTACCGATTAAATATCATTGGCATTATAATCGCCATCAGAATTAATGGCGATTATTATCAGGATGACAAACCCGAAATCATTCTCTGTTGATCAGTTTAAGTGTTGTATTAATGAATAAGAGTAATGGGTACAAGTATTGGAACAGTCGACAGCAAGTCACTAAGTGCATTATATTAGTTTAACTAGCTTTTGCCAGCGGCTTCGCCCGCGTGAAAATGTCGATTTTCCATACAAACTTTCATCCCCTATTTAAATCCCTTAGGGGTTGAATTTCGAAAAATCCTTTCTTATTCCTTGTCTACATTATAAAGGGAACCTCTGTGCAAAATTTCAGCTTTCTAGGTCCAAGGGTTTGGGCTAGACGTTGATGAGTCAGTCAGTCAGTCAGGACTTCTCTTTTTATTTATTAGATTACAGGTGGTCTGTCCAGTCTTATTACCAAAGGGTATCGTACTACCCAGTATTAACTGGGTTGTGAAGGTCAGATAGGCAGTCGCTTCATGTAAAATACTGGTACTCAGTCGCATCCGGTTAGACTGGAAGCCGACCCCAACATAGTTGGGAAAAGGCTAGGCAGATGATGAATTACTGGTGGTCTGTCAGTTAAGTATATCGAATAGTTATATGGAATCCTTCATCATGAAGATACCATTACAAGATAAAGATAGAAGAACGAAACGTTGATGAACATAAGATTTTGAAACAGATCATAACATAGGTTTGTTTATTTTAACAGAAACAAGTTTGAGAACACGGCGGAAAATCAAGATAATAATGAACGGAATGTACCAATCAAACCATCTAATAATGTATAGCTGTGTAAACAATGACAACGTTCCTGAGATGTGTGCAGTAAACTTAATTAGTTTTAACTGTAAAAATGTTGTGAGATCGGTGGACTGCGTAAGAAGGCTATGTGGTACTGCCGACATCATAGCGCTGCAGGAAACATGGTTGTTACCGCATGACCTCACGTACCTCAGCAGTATTGACGACGGTTTTGGATGTACGGGAACGTCTGCGGTCGACACCTCTGCGGGTATACTTCGAGGCAGACCGCACGGTGGCGTCGCCTTGTTGTGGAGGAAGTCTGTGTTCCCAGTGGTTACCGTTGTGAAGTGTGACAGTGTGCGTTTAGCCGCGATAAAACTCGAATTATGTAATAATTGCTCTGTAATCGTATTTTCTGTTTATATATGCCTACCGACTCAAGAGATAATTTGATTGAGTTTACACAATGTCTAGGTGAAATTAATGCCATAATTGAAAGTCAAAATGTCGAATCAGTGTATTTACTAGGTGATTTCAACGCCCATCCCGGTGAGTTGTTTGCATCAGAATTATTAAGTTTTTGTGCCGATCAGTCTTGGTCGTGTATTGATATTATGCAGTTGCTACCTATAGAAACGTTTACTTTTGTAAGTGATGCGCACGGTAGCCAGCGATGGTTGGATCACTGTGTGGTCACTGAAGCTGCGGGTCACTCAGTACTAAGTAGCTCAGTTTTGTATGATACATATTGGTCTGATCATTTACCCATTCTATTAAAATGTAATTTTAATCTCTTGAAATCGAAGATCAGTGCGTCCAGTACTTTGTTCGAAAATAAAATAAAATGGGGTGAGCGTGATAGGGAACAGATTAGTATGTATCATGATAGCTGTAATTCTAGGTTAAAGGACATAGACTTTCATAGTGATTTTACCTACTGTGCCGATCAAATGTGTAGTGATCCTACACATAGATTATTATTGAATAAAATGTATGACAGTATTGTGTTGGTGCTTTCTGAGGCCGCAGAATGTAGCTATAATGTCAGAGTGAAACGGCGATGTAAATATATTACGGGCTGGAACAGATACGTGCGCGGCGCTCATGAGAAGGCGCGGCTATGTTACCTCACCTGGTTATATAATAATAAACCAATCTCTGGTGGTACCTACAATGACATGTGTAATTCTAGACGATCTTTTAAATGTAAGTTGAAATGGTGTCAAAACAATCAACAACAAATAAAAATGAATATTATTGCTGAACACCATGCAAATAATGATTTTAGTAAGTTTTGGAAGTCAACTAATCAGACGAATCATAGACCGAGTCTTCCCGTGAGCGTGGCGGGGGTTCATGATTCTGGTAATATAGCTAATGTGTTTCGTCGATACGAGTATTTTAATGTAAAATCTCCGCTGGGGCCGGCGTCGCCAACGATGCCTGATGCTGGGGCCCATGACTTGGGGGTTAGCGTAAGATTTACTGCAGCAGAAGTAGCCGCTGTAATAAGGAAAATGGTGAGTGGAAAGTCTCCAGGGCATGATAGTCTCAGCATCGAGCATCTGCGGTATGCTGGATTCCACCTTCCAAGAGTGTTATCTTTGTTTTATAATTTATGTTTAACTCATTCATATTTACCTGATAAATTGATGCAAACTATAGTAGTTCCTGTTATTAAAAATAAAACTGGCGATCCTTCGGAAGTGTCTAACTACCCTAGTAGCAATTGCCGTTGGCTTCCATACGCCAACAGTTGGGAATGTATTGGCAGACGGTTAGTTATTCCGCTAACCCAAACTTAAAATAGGCCCATTGTCTTAAACATGCACTATTTGCCCTACGAAGAGCCAACGACGGGCCTGCGTTACTATTCTTACTGTTGGGTGATTTTTGTAGGGATTTATGTTATTAAAACAACATTGGGCCAACTAACGACGGGCCTGCTGCTTCTATTCCTACTGTTGGGAGATTTTTGTAGGGATTTAAGTTATGATAACAACATCGGTCCAACTTAGATACCCTTCAATGGCCCTGTTACTTGCTGCTCCTACGGGGTGATATCGGGGTGCGCGGGGGGCGGGCGGCGGCACTCGTCGCCCGGCGCCCGCCATCTTGCAGTTTGTTATTTCATTTGTGCGGTGCCGGGTGCGCTTGCGGCTGCGGAGTATTTGTTTTATTTATATATATATAAAATATTAGCCTGACAGGCAGTGATAAAAATGTTTAAAGTTGTGGAATTTGACGATGAAGATGGTTACGGTGGGGAACTCGGTGTGGTGCGTGAAAACTGGATGACGCCACGGAAGACGCATTGCATGTGTCCTCCATATACCTAAAACCTAAAACTGCAATAATATTCAACAAATGCCTTAGCAGTAACGAGGCTCCAACTAAGATAACATGGACATTATGTCCTGTAAAACGTTTATTTTACGAAACGGGTAAGTTTTTCTTATGTAGGTATTTATCTACTTAGAACCCGTGCGAATTACCTTGAGACCTGGGACTAAGATGCTATTATTTATGAAATACTATCTTATTTTGTTCTTAATAAATCTCGTGCAAATCTCTAGCTCAAAAAAATACTACGACGCATCATTTTGCACAACATAAATTGAAATTGAATCATCGGCCCGGTCTCAAGTTAATTCGCACATAACCTAACAAAAAATTGTCTATAATTTATCCTTACTGGCATTGCATGTATTTGTTGTTTTACTATAATGGGTTGTGGTGTGTTTGTTGCAGATCCGATAAACTACATAACCTACATTGGTGGGAACAAAACTGGTCCTATCACAAGAAGAATCCTTGAACGAATCTTTGACAACAACTTAGCTGCAAAGTGTAACTTTGTAAAAGTAGGTAGGTACTCTATCAATGTATCATAGTAGGTACGGTGTGTATCGTTTTACTGCAGAGCTACCGTCTCCAAATTGTGTAAAATTTGTCTTCATTTTGTCCATAACATAATATATCAATAAATAAATATTCAATTATCATAATTTGTATTTCATTTAATTTCAGTTAATTAACACAAAGTATAATAGGTCAACGTAGACGACACAACGTCCTCTCATGTACTCACGTCAAAGTGCAAAAGAGAGACGACTGTTTGGTGGGTGACTTTTGTATGTCGTCGTCTGGGTTGGCCTATTATCGCTGGTTTCAGAGCGACGCGTCTTGCCAGCGCCGGCCGCACGCACGTCGCTGCACATGAACCTTATCGGCTTTAAAATAAGGTTGGTTTTTCAAAACATCGCAAAAACCAAACTTATTATGAAGCTGATAAAGTTCATGTTCAGCGACACGCGTACGGCCGGCGCTGGCGAGACGCGTCGCTATGAAACCAGCTATAGAACCAACAAACATACAACCGCTTGCCTACATGTATTAAGTGTCGTTGGGCCTACCCATAACACGTTTTCCTCGGGCCTCCGTAGGGCAATGCACGTTGGCCCTATCGCAAGTTGGGCCTTCGTAGGCAAATCCACGTAGGCCATCAGTTTTGGGCCCAACCCGCAAACTGCCCGCCAATTGTATGCATTTGCCAACTAACCAGAGGTATGTGGCCCAACTAAATGCCAACAAAAAATGCTACTAGGGTATAGGCCGATTTCGTTGGCAACCATTATAGCGAAGGTACTGGACAGTCTTATTGATCGGCATTTAGGTGCACACTTGAAACTGGACGATGCACAGTTTGGATTTAGACCTGGCCTCTCAACAGAAAGTGCTATTCTGTCGCTTAAACAGACGGTCCAGTACTACACAGCAAGGAAAACTCCAGTCTATGCCTGTTTTTTAGACTTATCCAAAGCTTTTGACCTAGTGTCCTATAATAAGCTATGGGTAAAGCTTCAGAATACCAGTGTACCCAGGGAAATTATAGTGTCTGTACTGATGCATTGGTATGCTAAGCAAATTAATCAAGTAAGATGGGCAGGCACACTCTCGGATGAGTACAAGCTGGATTGCGGGGTGAGGCAGGGGGGGCTTTCCTCACCTTGTCTTTTTAACTTCTATATCAATGAGCTGATCGAGGAGCTCCGTAGCACTAGGATCGGCTGTCACATAGATGGTATTTGTATTAATAATATAAGCTATGCTGATGATATGGTGCTGCTGAGCCCCTCGATCTGTGCTTTGAGAAAGCTTTTGTATAAGTGTGAAACTTATGCAGAGGCACATGGTCTTCAGTACAACCCAGTGAAATCGGAATTAATGGTATTTAAGTCAGGGGCTAAATGTTATGATAGTGTACCTGAAGTTTTCCTGGGAGGTAACGCGATAAAGAGAGTTATTAAATTTAAGTATTTAGGACACTGGATCACTGATGACTTGAAGGATAGTACTGACATTGAGAGAGAGCGCAGGTCATTGTCTGTTCGATGTAATATGTTAGCTCGCAGGTTTGCACGGTGTACAAAAAAAGTGAAAGTGACGTTGTTTAAAGCGTACTGTCAGTCCTTTTACACGTGCAGCCTGTGGGTTGACTATTTGCAGAGGGCATACAGTGACCTGAGAGTGCAGTACAACAATGCATTCAGGATGCTGATGGGTCTGCCGCGGTATTGCAGTGCCTCCGGCATGTTTGCTGAGGCCCGCGTAGATAGCTTCGCTGCAGTCATGCGTAAGCGTTGCACGTCGGTCCTAACACGCATGCGTGCTAGTTCCAACGGCATCCTGTGCGTATTGTCGGACCGATGGGATTCGCCAATGCTCGAACGCTGGATACGACTACACGCAGTCAAATAGACACGCGCGCGAGTATTGGGGTATCCAGTAGGTCATGTTTCTATGTTTGTGTTTTTTAGTTCTTAATGTGTCATGTCTTGTCATTACTAACATTAGCTATAAGCATTCCTGTGTTACTAACAATTTCTATGGATGTAATATCTGAAAATAAATGAATAATAATAATAATAATAACAATGCTATTATTTACCTTCCAGAAACCAAAGGCCACTTGACACAATTCCACGACCCATTCTCCTAAATCGCATCCAGCAAAAGAAATCTTCAGTCTTCTGAATAATTCAAAACGATAACGAACAACACGCTTGGTGTTCGAACCATGGGACACCGTGATTCTCCCCCCCCCCCCAATCCCCCCCCTGCATAAACAACCCCTCTCCCCTGCCATGTCATTTCGGCAACATTTGTAAGACTTCATAGTAATATTGCATGGGATTTTTTATGGTTTCTCTACCCCTCTCAATGACTAATAGAATGGGGAGTTCTTAAATGAGTTTGTAATCTTATGGGGCCTGCGTTTTTACGTAAATGTGCCAAAGAAATCTTTGCGATATGCTGAATAGCGAATCCTGTATAAAAGACCTTTGATGAGCAAAATCTGGTTGATTTATTGCATCGTTTCGGGTTTATTGTTGATCTTATTTTGAAGGAATTGATAGGGGAATTCAAATTATTATGTTATTGCGTAAAAAAACACTGTTAAAGGTCCAAACAGAGAATTTTAAAGTTTATCAAACAAAGGAACTTATGCTAATCATCAGGCTTGGCAGATGACTTGGTGATCGCCATTTGTTGAGAATTTGTAAACCAGCTCTGTAACTGTAGGTACATATTCCAAACGTTCATCAACGGTCAACGTCCATATTCGTACTTTTTTTTGGAGTGTTGGAAATCATCAAATGACTCCTCCCGCTTTGAGCAGAGCGGTAGGGTGTCAGACTTCTACTGACTAAAAACCACCCATCCTTCATTCCATCCTTCTTAGCCCTTTGTGTCCGAGGCCGCGGTTTCTCTTACAAACAACCCACAGCCCCGACGGATCTTCCTACCCTTGTCCCATAATACTCAGGGTCGGCGTAACACGTCTTTTTTCTCCATTCTCCCCTGTCAACCTTCACTCAACCATTTACACCATTATCATATCATTCCTCACACAATCACCCTCGTACCCTTGGTGTTCCTGTCCCTTTTTACCATACAACGGGTTTGTGCCTATTGATGACAATCGCTCCGAGGTTTGATTGCTAATACCTCATCCATTACTGTATGGTTCCATTTGTTGAGCAATCGGAATTTTTAGTGTAAGGTAAGTACATTTGTAGATTATTATTATTATAAGCCTATAGGTATTGTCTCACTGCTGTCTCCTAAATTGTTCACCAGTACCCTTGAAGAAATCTTCAGGAAGCTGGCAGCCGATTGGACGGGAAGAGGCATTGTTCTCGGCGAAACTAGATTGTCAAATCTGCGTTTCGCCGATGACATTGTTCTCTTTGCATCCTCAGCTACAGAACTTCAGCTATTGCTTCAAGATCTAAGCGATGCAAGCCTTGAGGTTGGACTGAAAATGAATATGTCGAAGACCAAAATCATGTGTAATGAAACACCAAAACCAATAAAAGTAGACGGGGAGACAATACAACATGTCCATGAATACCTTTACTTGGGCCAAGTAGTCTCTTTCCAGGCGAGACAAGACAAAGAAATCGCAAGACGAACGGAAAATGCCTGGAAGAGCTACTGGTCCATGAAGGAACTATTTAAAGGTGAGTTGCCTATGGCACTGAAACGCAAACTCATGGACATGTGTATTCTTCCCGTCCTAACCTATGGTGCACAGACTTGGTCTTTGACTAACATCCAGAAGTCCAAACTCAGGGTTTGCCAAAGAGCAATGGAGCGCAGTATATTAGGTGTTAAATTAACGGATCGTGTTCGAAACACAATATTGCGCTCAAAAACAAATATAGCTGACGTGGCTCAAAAGGCTGCCCAACTCAAGTGGGACTGGGCAGGACATGTCTGCCGCATGCCGGACAAACTGTGGGCCAAAATAGCCGGAAACTGGTGCCCTGACACAGTGAGGCGGGGTCGCGGTAGGCCACGAAGGAGATGGCGGGACGAGTTAGACAGATTCCGCCAGAACTGGAAGGAGGACGCACGGGTTCGAGAGAAATGGAAGGAGTGGAGGGAGGCCTTTGCCCAGGAGTGGGAAAGAGTAGGCTAGAAAAAAAAAAAATAAAAAAAAAATAGGTATTGTCTCACTGCAGGGCAAAGGCCTCCCTTCCTTCTTTTCACTAGTTCCGATCTTGTGCGACTGTAGATTATGATATTGTGTTATTTCTTTTGATGATTTGTTGAATTTTATGATCCTAAATTATGTTTATTGATCATATGAATTATTCATCATCATCATTTCAGCCAAAAGACGTCCACTGCTGGACATAGGCCTCCCCCAGGCGTCGCCACATTGACCGGTCCCGTGCGTCTCTCATCCAGCGGGTTCCTGCAACCTTGACCAGGTCATCGGTCCACCTAGTGGGAGGCCTTCCAACGCAACGTCTTCCGGTTCGCGGTCGCCATTCGAGAACTTTTCGGCCCCATCGGCCATCCGTTCTGCGAGCAATGTGCCCTGCCCATTGCCACTTAAGTCTGGCGATTCTTCGGGCCACGTCGGTAACCTTGGTTCTCATGCGGATGTCCTCATTTCTGATTCGATCACGCAAGGAAACTCCGAGCATAGCCCTCTCCATTGCCCTTTGGGTGACTTTGAGCTTTCTGATAAGGCCCATTGTGAGCGACCACGTTTCGGTCCCGTATGTAATCACTGGCAACACACACTGGTCATAGACTTTCGTCTTGAGACACTGGGGTAAGTTGGACGAGAAGATACCGCGCAGCTTCCCGAACGCTGCCCAGCCGAGTCGGATTCGACGATTGACCTCTTTCTCGAAGTTAGATCTACCCAACTGGACCGTTTATCCCAGGTAGACATAATCGTCCACAACTTCGAGCGTAGAGTCTCCGATCTTGATAGGAGTGGGTGTTACATGAACATTCGACATAACCTTGGTTTTGTCCATGTTCATTTTAAGACCCACTCTTTCGGAAGCTCTACTGAGGTCATCGAGCATTGTACTGAGGTCTTCCATGGTCTCAGCCATGACCACTATATCGTCGGCAAACCGAAGGTGAGTGATGTACTCGCCGTTGACATTGATGCCAAGTCCTTTCCAATCCAGAACCTTGAAGACATCCTCCAATGCAGCGGTGAACAGTTTCGGAGATATGACGTCTCCCTGCCTCACACCGCGCTGCAGAAGGATAGGTTCCGCGGTCTGGTCCTGAAGTCGGACTGACATGGTAGCGTTTTTGTACAAACACTTCAACACCTCGATGTACCGGTAGTCGATTTGGCACCGTTGGAGAGACTGCAGTACAGCCCAAGTCTCGATCAAATCGAAGGCTTTCTCGTAGTCCACAAACGCTAAACAGAGAGGCAGGTTATACTCTTCGGTCTTCTGTATAACTTGCCGTAGCGTATGTATGTGGTCTACGGTACTGAAGCCTTTTCGGAATCCGGCTTGTTCGGGAGGCTGGAAATCGTCGAACCTGCGTGCGAGACGATTCGTGATGACTCTTGAAAACAACTTGTAGACATGGCTTAGAAGTGAGATGGGCCTATAGTTCTTCAACCGGGCATTGTCACCCTTTTTGAAGAAGAGCACCACCACACCCCTGCACCAAGCCTGTGGCGTTTTCCCCTCGAGTATGAGTAGTATGAATTATTCTATTCTTTTATAATTTGTAGAAAATGATGATGAGGCTCTCCCCCTTTTACATTATACTTTAAAATAACAGGCGAAATGTGAGTGCACTAACAGGTACACCTCTACTTAGACCGTCAGGAATTACAGGCGTGATGTTATGATGCATAATTAATTTACTTCCTCATCACCAATTCTTAAAATAACCACTTTGCCTTAGTTAATAAAATTATACGAAAGCGAGGCATTATCTCTATTCAATTATTAAAATGTCGCCTTCAAAGAATAATAAAGAAGACCAAAATAATACGACAGTTTCGAATTATCAAACTCGCCTTTTGACAAATCGAGAGCCGAAACTCTGGCATTAAATATTTAAAGAATTAATCTTCCTACATCATGATACTGCTTTTTGTTAAATTTTATTTAGACTAGAGCCAGACTCGTAAAAGTGAAGATAATAATTAGTTCAATATTGTTGTCTCATTTTAGCGTCAGACCTAATAATTAGCGATACAGGAAGCACTAATGTGATTTTTTTTTTTTTTATAAGCCCACGCTGTCCCACTGCTGGGCAAAGGCCTCCCCCATGGCTTTCCAAGTTTGTTTGTTATTTGCTTTCTCCGTCCAATCTGATAAGAATGAGTCCAGATCGTCACGCCAGCGTTTCTTGGGCCTGCCTCGGTTACGACGGCCGTCTTCAGGCACCCACTGAGTGACTATCTTTGCCCATCTGTCCGGCTTCATCCTGGAAACGTGAATACACTTAGGAAAATTCAAATGCAATTTTCTTGTAAAATAACGGTTTCTACTTGATAAGTCTTACTTCGTAATTGTATGGCCTTCAAAATACTTCTTGGTGAAAAAGTAAAAGGTTAATCAATACAGTAGGAGAGCAGCAACAGTTTTAAAAATTGCTTCGTCGACGCGTGGCTGACTGCCCAGTGACTCCAGTGACTAATAGGCCCCTTTTTAAAAAATCGTTCAAGCCACCCAAAGGTTGTCTGGAGGGTATTACAACCACCTTTATTACCCATACAATATGAGCAATATTGGTAAAAGAGCTGTCATTTTTTTTTTTTTCAGTGTAGTGAGCTGGGCGACTCGACTATAGCTGCAAACGGTTGACATACCGAAGCGACTTGAGTGATTTCTAATGGGTGTAAACGTACCCTTGGCGAAGACGAAAGGCAATTTTTTTTTTGGACCGTACCTTACTTTACCTTCTGGTTATAAAAATATTTAACGTCAAAGTTTCAACTGAAATAGAACTTTGACCTCCAAAATCCAACTCTAGACCAACAAGGCAGTATATCAGTCAAACTATCCAAGAACAGATTTAAAATATACATGTTACTTACTCATAAAATTATTCGGCTAACTACCGGATAAAACTACATACACGTAGTACGTAGTTTCACCAAAAGCAAAAACTAAAAGGGTCTTTCTGACCAAAATACGGTTCTTTCCGGATATATTTAAGGATATATTTTTCTAAATTATCCGTGACAGTCCGCTCGTTTTAGTTACCCGCCCCTAATTAAGAGAGAGCGAATGTAGGGTTGCGACTAATGGGAATGATTAAATTAATGTTTTTATTCATTCTTTTTTTTATTGCTTATTTATATTATTAATGTTATTGGAATGAGACGAGCGTCATTTTATAATAGAAGTGTGCAAAAAAATCATAAATGTAATAAAAACTGTGAAAATGTTGTCTAAAATGTCGTTCTGAAAGCTTAATGTATGTTCAATAGAGAATTGTCTAAATAGAATAATTGAGCAAAATCGGTTCAAATGTATGGATAACTTCACTATCACTATCATCACTATCACTACATAGTTTATAACAAAGTCACTTCCCGCTGTCTGTCCTTATGTAGCTATGCTTATTAAATCTTTAAAAGTACGCAACGGATTTTGAAACGGGTTTTTTAAATAGATAGAATGATCCAAGAGGAAGGTTTTAATACCTTTTTTGCACCCGTGAAAAGCCAGGGCGGGTCAGTGGTTGATTATAAAAAAGATATTATTATATTATGAAGATTTGCGACTTGTCATGAACCGTTATGAAAAACTACAATATAGTTCAGTAATAAATATTTAAAATTGGAAAGAAAATCAAAGTTCAGTAATAAGTTTTGACCTTCGAAAGACTTAAATACTAACATAAAAATTGTCAAACTAAAATTCTTTAGCATATCTATGTGTAAACAAGAATAAACATTTATTATCTGCGCTAAAAGACTTAAAATATTCAAACAAATGACTCCCACACAACATCAAAGAAAGTTTTTGAGCAAAACTAAAATTTATCAATAGTGGCTAAAGTTACTGTGTAAGCCTGTTTAGATTTGTTTACTTTTATTACAGTATCAGTTAAATTAAATCATATTTTTCAGAACTGAAAAAAAACTGATTTATACAAACATTTTTATGGGTGTACTGCTAGTTACACCTCTGCCTAACCCCTCTGGGATAACAGCCGTGACGTTATATTATGTGTTAAAAAAATTGTGACTATTAAAAATATTTTTGTAATTAATAATGCAGGCAAAACACATATTTTTCTTCATAAAATAAAACTGTGATGGACTCCTGTGAGAATAAATTTTTTTTATCAAAAAATATCTAAGGCTTTTGCTTTTGACAGTACACTTAAAAGTTTTATACGTAAATAATATTACAGATGTAACTCAGTAACAGAAACTTTGTTTGAAGGGCAGACAGCTCATTTTTATATATTTACTAGCTGACCCGCGCAACTTCGTCTGCGTCACATAAATATAGCTATAACCTTTCTCGATATATCGACTATCCGACATTAATTAAGCTAAATCGTAACAAACAAAAAATCTTATCTTTCCTCTTTATTACAATAGTTTAGATGGTTTAGATTAGCTTAGATTATATTAAAGTGTGAATTACTATAAAATCTATCTCTTACTGTTAAATATAACTATAACACTCTGTACTTGTAAACATTATGATGCAGTAAATATTTTGAATTTGAATTTCCCGGAGGCCAGCCAGAATCCCCCGTACCTACATTGCGACGCAACCCGCGTAATTATTTTTCCGCGCGGGTATTTTTACATTGCGATATCTTCTAAGATATTTATTTAAACTGTATAGAGTAAAGAGCACAAATATTCTATATTAAATTTCCGTTCTAACAAACACATTTATTTAGATATAGATTAATACCATATGGGTTAAATAAGCTTCGCAAAAAATTATTCTTTTTAACCTAACATTTTAATAGTACAAAATGGTTACAGTGAGTCAATCTTAAAAGATAGACAGATGCTGTCGCGGACTTTTTTTTAGAACTTTTAAAGACGAATAATTACTTCATACATGATATTCTCGTAACTTAAACCGTTTTCGCAGCGCACGCAACGGAAGCTCTCAGAAAGGAATTTTCTTTTCCCGTTTTTGCAACATTTCTCATTTATGCTCCGCTCCTATTGGTAGTAGCGTGATGTTATATAGCCTATAACCTTCCTCGATAAATGAACTATCCAACACAAAAAGAATTTTTCAAATCCAACCCGTAGTTCCAGAGTTTATCGCGTTCAAACAAACAAACAAACAAACAAACAAACAAACAAACTCTTCAGCTTTATAATATTAGTATAGATTTAAAAGCTTGAATCTAGTATAAACCTTAATTTGTTTAAAGAAAATCAAGATAAAACTTTTCTTGTCATCTGATAAGAGTTCGTGATTTCGTAAAACAATGCAAATCGTAATTAATCATGGTTATGATTTTTTATCAACGTTGAATTGGTTATGAATTACCTAGATCTAATGTTAAATTGCTCAACGATATTAATTTCTAACTATTTATTAATTTAAAAAACAAAACGGTGAAGGAAAACATCGTGATGTCTTAGAAAATAACCAAAATATTCGAAGACATTTGTGACATGATGTACCAACTCGCACTGGGCCCGCGTGGTGAAATATAACCCATCCCTCTCCTAGAGAGGAGACCTGAGTCCCTGCAGTGGGAACATTATAGGCTGATGATGATGATTTTAATACTGATTAAACAAAAGTTGATGCATACGGCAGGTTGCCGTTCGTTATGGCGTTCTAAAGGGGAGGTCTTTATCCAGCAGTGGACGTCTTATGGCTGATGAAACAAAAGTAAGTATTGATTTTGATTTTAGTTTATTACTGATTATGGAAAAGATATGATAAAAGGACTGTGCTAAGGATGATATTATGGCTATAAAGAATGTCTTGTGTTTTCAAGAAAAGTTAGAAAACAATCACATGCGTTAGTATCAAAACGCAATTCCAAAAAATAATAATTTTACGTCAGTGACACCCCTAAAACCTACTTAACATACGTCACGCGAACAGTCCCAAACAAACCATACAAATACAAAAACAATCTTGTTATGAAACAAACTTATATCATGTTTGCATGCGGCTCATTTGTCACCGAGTGCGTCTAATGAACCACTGCGGGACTCAGGAACAGGGTTACATTAGACCTTTTTAAATATTTTTATTTGGGGATTATTTCAGGTATTTAATTTTAATATTGCAGAGTCAAGATCTATTGTCATGGTATGGACATGTGATGCGAAGGAATGAAGAAAATGTTGTGAGGAAAATGTTGAGTATGAATGTAGATGGCTACAAGAGTAGAGGAAGAATGAAGAAGAAGAAGATGGATGGACTGTGTGAAGGATGATATGGCTAGAAGGGAGGTGACTGCTGATATGACGAGAAATAGAGAAGTATGGAAGAAGGAGAATTATGTTGCGCCGACCCCAAATAAATTGGGATAAGGGCAGGAGAATGAAGGGCACGCCACGATAGTGGCGGTAAGTCCCCTCTTTGAGGAGTGGCTAGAGAGGAGCCACGGCGCCCTCACCTTCCGTCTGACGCAGGTCCTCACCGGACACGGATGTTTCGAGAGGTACCTGCACCGAATCAGGCGGGAGGAAACGCCCTGATGCTTCCACTGCGAGGATCGACCGGAGGACACGGTTAAGCACACTGTGGAGGTGTGCCCTGCTTGGGCGGAGCCCCGCCGTGTTCTCGTAGCGGCGATCGGCAGCGGCGACCTCTCGCGTCCGGCCCTGGTGCAAGCCATGGTCCGGGGCGAGGAGGAATGGGACGCCGTCGCCTCCTTCTGCGAAGCAGTGATGCTAGCGAAGGAGGTGGCGGAACGAGAGAGGGAGCGATCCTCTCAACGTCCCAGCCGCCGCGGAAGGCGCTCCGGGCGTCCGGGGCCACGTGATGGCTTCCGGCCACCGTAGACGCGGGCCTGTGGACGGTGAGTAATGGGCTAGCTCGCCGTCCGGCCGTCGTCATGACGGCAACAGACTGCGGCCCCGAACAGGCCGCGGATTTTTGTACTAGATTACGTGGCCTCGGCGCAAGGGCAAAGAAGGAACATGGGTGTTGTGTCCTGTGATACCCGAGGTGGTAGCACTATTTACTTAGTTATTCACCGGCTCACCAGATCAGCAAGTCATCTGTACCGGTCGCTTCACAACACACTTACCGCCATTCGTAGTGACTGTCAAGTGTCCCTTGTGACAGCTCCCTGACACTTACGTCTGTGAGACGGTGTTGCTATATCAATTAAATAGATACAACTTCGATGTACACTACATCCCTTTCTTATTATATTTGTTTTAATCAAAATGCTTTACCCATAATGCTCACAATTACATTCAGTAATCAAGCAAATTCAACAACTATCGAATATAAAATGTTCAACTATACTTGCATGTTTTTGTTACCAGATTTACCTTGTCATCTTAGACTGACTGCCACTGGCCAACTATAAACCAACCAATTCTAAATGTACAATGAACCCTCTCAGGTTTTACGCAGTTACCCCATTTGAACATCTCCTCCAGTAGCCTCCACTAAGTGTGGAGTAGGATTAAAGTTCATTAGACTTTATTAGACTATTTCTATGAACTTCATCGCCTATTCTAACCTCTGGGGGTCTGCATGATTTCATCTTCCTATTTCCATATTCCTCTTCCTATTCCCATATTCCTTTCCATTCCATTGTTTTTTTTTTTTCAGACATTTTTTTTTTCAATGACATTTTCATAACAAAAGTTCTAATGGTCCCTGCCCCGTAACCGATCATGGGGTTTAACTTATCCACAACTTTGTGGTTTGATCGTTTTCTCTTTTTAAATTATTGATGACCCAGGGAAGACCAAGGCTTCTCTCTTTTTAGGTCTTGCTATTTCTTCGTACATATCTGGTGTAGAGAAATATTTTTACATTTTATTTATTCATTAAGATTCTTTTAATTATTCTTGACATCTGTACTTTTTTTTATTTTTTGTCTTCGTATGTTTGTTCTTGGGGAATGTGAATTTGTTGTTGTTATTGTTAATGTTCGTTGTTTTTTTTTTTCTTTGGCTGTTTACTAGGTAGCTGCTATTTTAAGTTTGAGTGGTTTGCCTAGTGCTATTCATGAATTCAAGGGCATTTAATTTGTTTTTTTCTAAATTGTAATACCTCTTTATGTAAATTCTTTGTAACATATTATGTTGACTCTTATTATCTGGTTGAGTTCCCACATCTCAAATTCTCGTATTCCACACTTTTTCCTTATGTAATTTAGGAATCCCACAACTAAATACATGAGCTCAGTGTTATTTGTCTCTTGTTTCTTTGACCCATGTAGCTGAATATTGTTTCTTCGCATTTCTTTTTCTAGGTTCTCAACTTTGTTTGTCATTGTCATCACCTCGTTGTTAAGTTTGGGGTTTTCTTCAAGTAGTGGATTTAATTTCTCTTCTATTATGTTTACCATATTTCTCCAAGCCGGCTGGTCACCGTGGGGATTAATGACCGCTACCCTTCAGTAAACACGTCCAATTTAATTACTTCTCATCAGTCAATTTAATGGATATTTACCATCCAATTTAATGGATTATTATGAGCCAACGTAACAGTTGCTCCATCCAATTTAATGGATATCATGAGCCAGCCCAATGGTTGCTCCATCCAATTTAATGGATTTCATGAGCCAACCTAATGGTTGCTCCATCCAATTTAATGGATTATCATGAGCCAATCAGCCAACCCAATGGTTGCTCCATCCAATTTAATGGATTTCATGAGCCAACCTAATGGTTGCTCCATCCAATTTAATGGATTATTATGAGCCAACGTAACAGTTGCTCCATCCAATTTAATGGATTATCATGAGCCAACCCAATGGTTGCTCCATCCAGAGCCAACCTAATGGTTGCTCCATCCAATTTCATTGCTTTTGTCCAGCCAATGTAATGGATTATTTTGAGCCAACTCAGCGGTTGCTCCATCCAATTTTATTGCTTGTTCAAAGTAATGTTATGGATATTCGCATCCCAACTTAATGGTTGCCTTCAAAATCTTACCACGCGTAAATAGTGCGATGGTAAATGTCACATGCCTTAGAAGTATTGGTTCTAGGCCATGCCGGTTTCCTCACAGTGTTTTCCTTCACCGTACTAAGAGCGTTCCCTGGTGATGAGTGAATGAACACAAAAAACCTGCCTGGTTTCGAACCCACTACAAGTCGAGCAAGGCCATCACCGCTCTTACAACATTTAATATAAGAGCGTTCCCTGGTGATGAGTGAATGAACACAAAAAACCTGCCTGGTTTCGAACCCACGACCTAAGTAGAGCAAGGCCATCACCGCTCTTACAAAATTTAATATAATACATGAGATACTTATATGTGTTATTGTATTGCTGCATATCATCTTTACTAAAACACATTATTTTATATCGGGAAGCGATAATTTTTTAGCACTAGTCATTAGTTAACTGTGGGCCCCGGTGGGTAGAGTTGGATGAAGAAAACAGTCTTGTACCCCGATACACTCAAACAATAAGACGAATTAGAAACACAGTACATAGGTAGGCACGAATAAACCTGTAGGTACAATATTAATATTTATACCGAATACGACTCGATGCCGACATTTATACATTAGCTTCATATTTAAGTTAAACCATTACACAACCACCATTACGATTCCCTAATCAGAACTTAGTGACCTGTGTAACTATACCTATTTATTTATGAATTATTTCAACTTATTCCAATTCAAAACTATAATTTTGTCAAACAGTATTTTATTTATTCAAATTTCATGCCCAAGAGTACTTTCCATTATCCGCCTAACCTTTCCTCAACCATGTTTAAGTATATTTTTTTTTTTCTAAACACTTCATTTCTTCTTCTTTTTCTGTACAAGAAGAGACTTGCCCCTCAGTCATAGGCTGTTATTATTTGAATGTTCACTTTAAATTGTATTATTAATATTCTTGCATAGTAATAACATCCCTATGTAACACCAAGCTTGCATTACGGGGCAACCTTGTACCCTCAATCATACAGTAATCCCGATTCATTGGCTTCTAGGAGTTAAACCCAATAAGCTCTCCTCAACCTGGGAATCAAAACCAGGACCGCACAACAGGCTACTTTGCCTGAAACCAATTAGTCATAGTGTCAACATTCTCCTGCCCCTATCCCAATTCATTTGGGATCGCCACAGCTTGTTTTCCTTACATACTTCTCTATACTTGCATTTCATTCGACACACCAGGTGTATTTTGACAGAGGTGTCTTTACAGACTGAACAATCCATTTTAATAGACTGGACATCACATTAATAAACAAAACAAACAAAACTGGATATTTCATCGACATAGCTATACCAAATACACACAATTTACAAAGTACAATAGCAGAAAAATTATCTAAGTATACCGAACTAAAAGATGAAATAATCCGACTTTGGCATCTTGAAAAAGTCACGATAACTCCCATAGTGTTGTCCACAACAGGAGTAATTCCAAAACAACTTCACTAGTCCCTTACTTCTCTGAATCTGCCCCCAACAACGTACTACCCGCTTGCCGGCGCAGCACCACTTAAGTGGTCGAGAATTTTTATGCCGTTGTCGACGCATTACCACTATAGTGGTAAAATGAAATTATTGCTTCTGACCTTTATTCCTCTGTGTATAAGATCGGTTTCTCTTTTCTACTTGAACTAACGAGAATATCCGCCTAAAAAACTGCAACACTGGCCGTCATAAATGTGTCTGTGGTTAAGAAATTAAATTGTCAAAGTCAGTCCGACGACATTTTGACGTTTGACATAACAACAACAACAACGTATCATTGTTTAACATATCATTGCATGAGGGGTGTTTGTATCGTTTGTATCTTTTTTCGTATGAAGATAGAACCCTTCCACCAATAAAACCCATAAAATATATATGGTATCGATCTACTTTTTGAAATAATAATTTTTAAAGTTCACAAAATGATTTTTGTCAACCCTATTCAATGTTTAGCAATTAATTTGATAAATTTGAGACGAAACGTCAACAAACACTTAACACAAACCGAAAGGGCCATTCATTTGCTCTAACAAAAACATAACTTGAGCTATCGCCGGTCGCCAACGCGTAAGCAAAAAATGTTTACATAAGTGCGGCCGTCTGGCGCGCGGCGTGACGTAATCGGGTGCGCCGCGGAGGGTCGGGGAATTCCGATGTTCAAGCGCAGCCAAGCGGCTACCTCCTGCAGAAAGCAGTGATATAAAATACGTGCAGACTGGTGAGGAAGTTCCTCCATGTGAATCGGACAACCCGCACCAAGAACATTTTCAATCAAACATCCCTTCATCTTTCATTCAACCAACAGCACAAAACCATGTTGTATCTCTTTCTACTGTTTCACTCTTAGCCCAGCTGATAACCACATGGCTTAAGCCCGTGCTATCTGTACTTTCCGGCTATCCGGATAGCCCAGCATAATAAAAGCTTAAATAATAAAGCCCTTTTATTCCAAACTACATACAATTTGTTTTTCTTTATTGCCTCTTGGCATTGACCTCTCCAGCTCTCTCCATTGAACTCGGTCTTCTGCAACTCTGGTCTAGTATGGGGATGGCCTAGGGTTAGACTGATATCGACGGTCCATCTTGTTGTCGGACACCCCTGTTTTCTAATGTCCGCTTTTGGATACTATAAGGTTATGAATAAACTCCAAAAACTCCATTATTTATTTTGCAACATAGCATATGACCTGTCCGACTCCATTTTAGATGTTCTATTTGCTATTATACCCGTTACTTTTGTCTTCCTTCTTATTTCCAAATTTCAGTTTCCGTCACTAAACCTGATGTTCGACATGTTTCTTTCCATTGCTCTTTAGGTATACGTATCTACATACCTATATTTTGTCTTAGTACATGTTTAAATTGTAGGGCTTTAGTTATACTCCATACAATGTTTATTTTGTCTAATAAAACACATATCAATTTCCTAGGTGTACTTTTAATTAAATTAAGTTTGTACTTATTTTGTTTAGGAGAAGGTATCAACAAAATCAGCCTACTCAAAATCAATCAAATAACTTGAACAAATGTCGGTTCTCCCATACTAGGACTGTTTGAGGTGACATGTCAAACAATAGACATTTTCAAAATAATAAGTACCTAGGTTACTTACTTCATACAATCAAGGTTATTATTAGTCACTATAGGAAATGGTTTGTGATAAATCATCACTATAATAAACGGTCCTACTTACTATAAGTAAGTCAACATGTTCACAGCTATAGGAATTTAACCTATTGCTAGCGGTCTGCATATAACAGTTAAGTGAAGTTTATAACCCTAGAAATGTGTTATGAATTAAATCATTTGTCATCAACTTGTATTTATTCTATTGACATCCTAGCTAGTACCTAGTTTGATGTTCGGTAAGTACTAAATAATTAAGGTCATTAATAACTTACCAATGTGTCTTAAACATGTAACAAGTTAACATATTTATTTATTTTCTTCATGTTATTGAATATCCAAACGTCACTGTGTGATCTATCTCTTCAAAACAGTGTAAAAGCAGCCCATTGTGGACAATTATGTAGGTAAAATGATAAAACAATAACATAACTCTTCCTTCACCTTGAAATACTTAATGCCAGTACGTATGGCATACAATAATCATTAATTAGTATCAATTACAGTCAAATAACTGTACTTACTTAGTAGTGAGACGACCCACTGACCGTGTTTTGTTTTTCAAATTGTTGACAGCTCCTTGCAAACTTTTCTTGAGTATTAATATGTAAATTTCAGACCTTAATCCTCGTCGCCACTTGTTGTGTCCTATGATACCCGAGGTGGTAGCACTATTTACTTAGTTATTCACCGGCTCACCAGATCAGCAAGTCATCTGTACCGGTCGCTTCACAACACACTTACCGCCATTCGTAGTGACTGTCAAGTGTCCCTTGTGACAGCTCCCTGACACTTACGTCTGTGAGACGGTGTTGCTATATCAATTAAATAGATACAACTTCGATGTACACTACAATGGGTTCGATTTTTAGTCAGTAGAAGTCTGACACTCCCCTTCGCTCTGCCCAAGAGCGAGGGGGGGGGGGTCATTCGATGATTTTCCACCCACCAAAAAAAAAAAAAAAAAGGTCAGTAGAATAACGATGATTGCAGAGTCAAGAAAACTAAACATAACGTAATATAACGCTGGTAGACTGTGTGAAGAGATGATGATAATAACTTCACGCCACATTTCTGAACATTGCAGAAAAAAGACCACGTAGGACAAAGTGGGCCTATGCCCAGCAGTGGTCGTTTTTCAGCTCCCCAAACATCACGACAAAGTTCTAAAATATACCTTGAAGTATTCAACTACATAATTTCAATGGTATTGACACCGTTGGTGGTTATCAAAAAACAAAATAAAATTCTAGTTGCAAACATAAGAAGCTGCATGTTAATGGCAATTGTCAATTAAATCAACAAGTTTTTAGTATGATACCTTTCTTTCGTCTCTGCTTACATACATATTATTAATGCTTTATATAGTCAAGACACACCATAGGCGGTCTTAAGCGCGGTGGTGGTATTAGAATTTTAAATGTGAAGCAAATCGTTTGCTTTGAATAACTTTTTCTTGAGCTGTAAAATCTTATCTCTGTTGAAAGTGTTAGGTGATATGCCTATTTTTGCATATATAAATCTGTAGTAAAAAATCTATTACCCAAGTTCCAACTGAGAATATCCTTATAATGGTCATGTGTCCCACATGTCCGAATAGCCAGTACTGATTTTTTTATTTATTTAACAGAATTGTATGGAATTATCTGCCAAGAAAGTTCACGGAAACTTTATCGTGGGTAATAGTGAAACAGGCTCTTAGACACGTCACGCTTGCCACCACTTTTCCATACAGATTATAACTATTTCTGAGCTTATCCATCAGAAATATCTGAATAGCATATACGGAGTCTGGTTTTGCGCCTGGTTGATAACACTAGGATCGCCCTCTAATACATAGGATTTTTACATAATTGAAGAGATGTGAGTGTACTATTAGGTAGACCTCTGCCTTACCCATTGGGCTACAACCATGATGTTATGTCACTCACTTCCCTTATTAACTCACAGCAACCTTACCAAAAATACCTATCGCACATAAGTACGTATCATATTATACAACCGTTCGTTCATAAACATTGGCACACATTCTTCAATCAACGATCTATTCCACCCCAATATAGTATCCAGCTAAATAAAGAGAATTGCCACTTATGGCAGGAGAGAGGTGTGAATAATCGGATGTGGTAGTTATAGCCTAGCGTTGCGTGAACGTCGAACTGTCAAGTCATAGTTCTCGAGTTCGCGAACGCCTGACACACACCTCTGATTTTTTGGATTCATGTGTGTATTATTACGAAATCACTAGCTTCGGCGAAGAAAAATATCGTGACGAAACCAGTGAGCGTAAGTTTATTTTTGGTGTGTGACTCCTCCCGCTCTGGGGGGAGCGGAAGAGAGAGCCTTTTACTGACTAAAAACCATCCATGTTTCTTCTTAGCGCTTTGTGTCCGGGGCCGCGGTATCTCTTTCGAACAACCCGCAGCCCCGGAAAGTCATGTGTATGTGCGACAGGCGTGATGGCATCTAATTCATATTCAAATATTAGCCCACATGATCCACCTACGTCACAATGTTCTCAGTACACTTTTATACGTAGGCGAGGGTAAATATCCCTTTATGAATTCTTTAACAAAGCCGACATTTACGTGAACGGAATTTAGTATATTTTCGAAACAATGAAGTTAGGTAATTTTGGTTTTTACGCAGTGTCTTTTGGAGCTTCTTAAGGCGACATTAGCTGCCCGCGACCTTGAGCGCGCGTTTAACTCATCGCCTAAACAAATAAGGTTGAAAATGGCGATGCGTTTGATGCTCGTGACTGCCAAAATGAACGATAGTTCGCAGATTTAATTTATTAAAAAAAAAAATACGCTGTAATGTTAAAATATTTTTACATATGTCTTTAGTTGGTTAAATTTCCTTTCTGATAGTAAAAAAATAAATAACAGTTGTCACTCAAAATATTGAGCATTTTGAGACGAAAAAGTTTTTTCGTGTGATTGTTTTGTGATTTTGTGATTTTTTTTTTCGAGGTTCTTGATTACTTTTAGAAAATATGTTTGCATAAGTCTTTTACCTATACATTTGACTATACACTGTATTTTTTTTGGAATTGTAATAAGTAGCAATACGGCTAACTCTGCGACGAAAAACAGGTCGTTTTTTACGGTTCCCCCGTTAACTGCGTCTTAAATATCAGCGTTTGTGACCAGATGTATGAACGTGGATGAGGCAAAAGGAGTATGTAGGGATCGTAGCAGGTGGCGTTCTGTGGTGTCTGCCTACCCCCATTGGAGAAAGGCGTGTTTTTGTGTATGTATTAAGGATAAGTAACCACGTGTCTGGTGTTAAAATTAAACAAAATAACCCTTTTCTTTAGGGTTGGAATTCATCAAATGACTCCTTCTATCGACTGAAAACAGCCCTTTGTGTCCGGGGCCGCGGTATATCTTTCGAACAACTAGCAGCCCCAACAGATTCCAAAATAACCCTAACAGAAGGATCAATAACAATACCTTTCCTAAAATCCTAACTAATATTATAAATGCGAAAGTAACTCTGTCTGTCTGTCTGTCTTTCTTTGCTTCACGCCTAAACTACTGAACCGATTTGTGTGAAATTTGGTACAGACATAGTTTGGAACTTGAGAAAGGACGTAGGATAGTTTTTTTTTTTTTTCGCGAGATCGGGAACTATGTGGGTAAAACCAAAAATCTGCCGGAAGTCACTATTCCACGCGAACGAAGTCGCGGGCAAAAGCTAGTAACATATAAACAAGGGACCTTTAAAAATCACTCAATAAAAATTGCCGCATCTACCTCAACGAACATCGGGCATCACCTACCTCCCTCGAGGCGGTATCCATCCGTTGTCTTGCTACAAAGCTGTCTGGCGGTTGACTCAAAGGCATAACCCCCTACTATCCGGGGATAAGCTCTGTAGGTATATTCTATTTTGTGCTGCGAAATTGTTCGTTATGTTACGTTTATTATTGTTCTTTATAATTGTTTGAAGTTTTTTTAGGGGTTTTTAGTTTTTTCGTGAGTTGAAAAGAGGGAAATGGATCTAACCACTGAGATTTTTTTATAAGAAACCCCAATAGCACGTATTGCCCGACCCGGAAATATAACCCAGTGTCCTCAGTAGTCGCGCTTGTGACTACGAGACCAACGGGGCAGTCAAATAATATGCCTATCGTAATCCAAATTACTTTTATCAGCTGCCAGCCTTAATGGATATAGCTAAAAACCTGTAGTGTTCTAGGAATGACTGGCTATCGAACCTGCATATTCCAGATACTGAGTAACATGATACAACGGTCAGAGTATTTTTCCGCACACATCCGACCCTAATCATTATATTTATTTACTTTAACTTAAACCGTCCTTCCATTTCAGGAGACAAGCTCAAACCAAATAATACAATTTAACGAAACGAAATCTACAAACAAACCACCAGTTAAATGTTGAAGCAACATTTGAATCATAATTAAAACTTTCACCAACTCCTGTACTTTCTGATGGCTAGTTCGTTTTACAGCCCAATTACGTAGGAATAGACAAAACACTGGCTTTCATGGCTGCCGTAAAGTAGTCGAGGAGTTCCCTTATTTAGACTTTAACGGCTTTATCACACTAGCGAGTTGCGAGCAAGTGGAAAGCGAGCGAGTTCGCAACGTGTGCGCAGCGAGCTCGCCGCGGGTGGGACGCGAGTTCGCGGTGTACGATTCGCGTTTTGTACATTCAGTGTCAGAATGGTCAATAAAGTTTACATTGTCTATAAAGTGGCGTCGACAGCGCCGTTCACCGCGAGCTCGCTGCGCACCCGCGGCGCGCCGTGGTGTGGTCGCCGCGCACACGTTGCGAACTCGCGGCGAGCTCGCTGCGCACTCGCCCCGCTTTCCACTCGCTCGCAACTCGCTAGTGTGATAAAGCCCTAACTCATAAACCACGAGTTAGACATTAAACTCTTTAACTACTTTGCTAATGTTTTATCCCTTACAAGATACAAAGTACTAAGTGATCCCTGTTGGGTCTTTGGAGTTACATTAAACTTGGGATGTAAACCACCAATTCCGGAGATGAGGTTTCAGGAAGTCATGTGTTTCATTGGAAGTGTACGAATCTTATCATGATGATGACTTTGGTTGTTTAGAGCGCAAACTTTGCTAGTTGCAACTTTAGGATCAACATCAAAACGGTATTATTTCTTATTAATTAATTATTATAAATTATAGATATTCAATTCCTAATTATATTGCTCACTCTGAGTGCCTTGATAAGCTAAATATTCTGTATGCAGACATTAGGGTAGAAAAAATGATATCCGCTCCATAAAACACAGAGTAATGCTTACCCCTTGCTCCGGAGCTGACTTGACACTGGTATAACGCGTCGTCATCCAGCGTTACTTCTCGGATGTCCAAGGAGTAATCACCTGAAAGAAAATGTCATATCAAACAAGGGCTCAAACTTTAATATTAGAGTCCTAACCTTTTTCCAACTATGCCAAACGTCACTTTCCAGACTGCAATGCAGCTGATTAGCACAATTTTTTTATATTAAGCGGCTGCCTATCTTTGATACTAGAGTCAGTTCTAGGTTTTCCGACAAATTATAATGAAAATGTTAAAGGTCTTCTTTGTCAATTATTAGTAATCTCAGTGTTCATTCTCTATTTAATTTATAATAATAATATAATATTCCACAACTATCACACAACGCCATCTAGTCCCAAGCTAAGCAGAGCTTGTGTTATGGGTACTAGACAACTGATAAACATACTTATATATTTCTAAATACATACATATTATAGATAAATTACACCCAGACACAGAACAAATGATCGTGCTCATCACACAAACATTTGTCCTGGGTGGGAATCGAACCCACGACCTCCGGCATAGCAGTTAGGGTCACTAACCACTAGACCAACAGGCCAGTCTACGGGAAGCCTAAAGCTCGTGACTAAATTATAACAGCCGCAGGGCCACCACCTCACTCAATGTCATATTGCAACTTACAGCTAGTAGCTTCTTGGAATTTAAGGCTGAATGTGACAGTTTTCAGCTTACAGACCCATATCCAGAGAACTGAGATCGTTTTGTTGCAAACTCTAACGAATTCTCAGAACCAACGATAACCAGACGCCAGCAGTCCAGCACATCAGTTACCCGAAACTATGAAATTTTGCCAATCAACTTTGAATCTAACGCTATAGTTAAAGTGTTGGAAATTAATGACAGATTGCTGTAGCTTGATGTGCCCTGCTGTCCTTACGATAAGTGCATTATCTAGGTTAAACATGATTTCGAGAAAAATGTTTATAAAGAATATTATAATATTTCGTTCTGCAAATTCCGAATAATGTACTTAGCTAAAATCGGCGCAAAACTCGAGTTATTGCACTTTTCGTTATGCTGGCGGTTTGTGACCTTCTCAATCAATACCCATATTTGTTTGAATACTATAACTCCTTAAACATCAGTATCTTTCCAAGCTTCACAACATTGATGCATCAAGCGTCGAGTATCTTCACTTAGCGCTTCAAGCGTTGCAGATTTCAAACGAGGCATGCTAGGAATTTCAAGTGCATGAGTATGCTAGTCTCGTTTGAAGTTAGTTCTTTGAGCTCGTTTATTGGTTTATTTCAAAGTTTCAGTCTAATAACCACATTTGAGTTGATCTTTAGAGGGATGAGAAAAACTGGGGCTAAGCGTATAAACGTCACGCTGATATTTTTCGTTGAGGTTGGCAGAAGTGTGTACCTACCCGCAAGTTCACCCGTTAATGTTCGAAATCCTATGTACCTATTAAAGGCCAATCCTAATTCTTACAAGCCTTAAGGTGTGTAAAGCCATACTGGACCAAACTTAGGCTGCCTGTTCACCGGAGCGGAGCGAGGCAGCGGAGCGGAGAAACGGAGAAATATTAACCAATAGGATTGCACACTGGGACCGGAGCGGAGATTTTGTGCAGTCCTATTGGTTAATATTTCTCCGTTTCTCCGCTCCGCTGCCTCGCTCCGCTCCGGTGGACAGGCAGCCTTAGACTAAATCGTACCCAATTTTAATTAAGACAGAATTTTCATAAATGGAAAAACTCAAAAAGACTTTGTCAAGAAATGTTGAGTCTGATGAGAAGACGAATAATAGAGAAGTATGGAAGAAAAAGACATGTAGCGCCGACCCCAAATTAATTGGGGTAAGGACAATAGAATAATGGTAATGACTTTGTTCAGTTCCAGCGCTTAACAGTCGCACTTACAATCACTAGAGTCAAATAATTATACAAAATAGTAATTACCTTCTTCATCGCTCCCAATCATCTTATATCGCTCGTATCCATTAAGATGGCGATGTGTCCCTAATCCAAAGTCATCTTTAGTCCATTGCAGCTGCCCAGCCTTATTTTCTACCCGGCATGGTAGTGTCACCCTGGATCCCACCACAGCACTCTAAATAAAGAAAAAAAGTAATAGACTTAAAGCTCCATATTGAGAAAACACTGGGATTAAAACGAAACATAAGCACTTACGTAAAGTGCTAAAGATATGTCTAGACCAAGTTTCTTAAGATCTTAACGATTTACGCATTATAAAACCTGCGAAATAGAAGTTGCGAAGAAAGGCTCGATCCTTTGGGACAGACGGATTTTAATACTAGGACAATAACATCGTGAGAATCTGACAGAAGGCAAATAATGTCGTATTGTAATGACGATACAGTTCAATCAGTGACGTGAACCACTTAGATTACCTAACTTACCAATTTACCTAGTATCATTCTTTCAACTTATGTACCTACTACTGTAGTACTCCATTTAAAAGACAGAATCATTTTTCTTCGAGAAACATAAATAATTGAACAAATTACCTCTCTACCTTCAAGAATAAAGACATTGACAATAAAATATCGTCTTCCCGACAAATTCTCAAAAGAATTGAAGGAAAAAAATGACGCGTTTTCCTATTAACATTTTGAATTACGTTCTCACCTATTTCAGAAGCCACACAACGAATTCCACTTCCCGACATATTCATACTTCATACCAATTCTCCGGTAGAGGCAGACAAAGAAAAATCTGTTACTCCAGAAATTACTTCACATTTCGCGACATTAATTTAGGTCCTGTTCGTAAATCAAATATTCCCCGTGGAATCCTCTGGAGCAACAACGTCGCCCAATATTATTCTTTTCGTAAGCAAGTACTCAGTTGACATAGAAAAGGCTTGTATTGAATATCTGGTGATATTAAAAATTCCTACCCTCCATCCCCTTGGGACGGAACGGATGTTTTCATAGATGACAAACCTTTTCGAATTAATTCTGTTCCTATTTTCTGGTCCAGTTAGTTTGTTGATCCTAATTTCTGTGAGAGGATTCCATTGTAAATGTTTTTCTATTCGAAACGTTTTGTTGATTTATTTCCTCGCATGATAGGTATTTCATTATTCAATGATGTGATTAAAGCAATTAGCAGTAGGCAGGATATTTGCGAATACGCTCCACTGCGTTTCAAATTGGCAAATATTTAAATAAACTCTGCATTTACGAACAATAATAGCAGTGTTTCCACCTATTCACCACATAAAACTAAAATAGACAGTAACACAGATTCGTAAAACAAAGCCGATTAAAACAAAACTGTACTAAAACGCGATGGCATTTCCAATGAAGCCACTATTAATTAATACGAATAACTTAGTTTTGTGACGCATTTTATTTGCCTGTTAGTACTCATTTGTTGAACTGAAATGTTCGTAATGAGGATTAAATTAATTTGTATATTTAGTCCAGTACTCTGTTATGGGTGAAAAATAAATTGTTATTGAATCAGCAATCGTTAAAACAATACTTAGTGTGTATGTTTTGAATATTGTTTGAGTGAATTTCGTATGAATTTGATTGAAATCTCACTTTAATGTGGATGTTAAGTGTAAATATTTATGTGACGGTGGTACAATAACAACGCAGTAAATTGAAGATACAATTTATACGAAATACGAGGATTTATCTCCCGTATTTTATGGTAATCGTGTTTTTGTATACCTTCTGAATCATGGTAATAACAGAATACAGTTTTGACATGGATACAGAACTGAAATTAGATATTTGTATCAACAACGATATTTACTGTGTTTGTATTTACGATTATGTTTCGAAAGGAATCAGTACAAAGTAAAATAAACAAGAAATATTATTGGAAAATGACTCACCTGATCCTGTGGCTCAATCGCAAATCTCTGTTCCCTGTACGCACTCACAGAACTAACGAATATCAAAAACAACATACATGGCTGCACTAAAAGACTAAACTTCATCGTTATCCTTAACAAAAGGAACAATGCATTGGCACTTCTACTCGTTACTCGAGATCTATGTTTCATATCATTAGATGTTTCACTAAAGTCACTTTCTGGTTTATTAGTTTCATTCATACTGATATTTTTATTATACTTCACATCAGTATGTTTAATAATTATAACCGTCTTATGAATATTAATTAAACTTTGTTTGGAATTAATTACATAATTGGATTTGCTCGAATCATTAGTTTTCATTTTGGATCAGTGCATAATTTGTTTGCAGTCACATGTTAATTTTCTTGTTGACTAAAATTTTCAGTTGTTCTACTTGAACTACTTCCGAGTTCATTGTTCTGCATCTGAAACAAAGAACGTTTGTTAATTAGCTTTTTAATTTAATGTTAAGTAGTTTTCTTGTCTGTAATAACATGGTGGAAGAATACAATCTAGTTTTTGGTTGGTAACATTATACGCTTTGTTTGAAATTGCAGCTCAATTTCTATTATTACCTTAAATACCACATTTGCTTAAAATAACTTAAAACCGAGCTCTTTACAGGTCCCCTTTGCCGCACGCAGTATTTAAATTAACTCGGGTGCTATTTGACAAAATTCGGTCGCATTTCGGCGACCATCAAAAGAGATGCAATCAAACTGGACCCAAACATTTTCATTTAAAATCCCCTCTTCATACGAAAAATTTTGAACGAATAAAAATAAACGAAAAACCAATGCTTGTTTTAATAACCTCGTCATCATTTCACTGAAAATGAACAGAGTTTTCAAAGGAAACGAGGATAATAAATTCTAGATACTAAACATGATATAAAATATGTACGTGATGGAAAGAAAATTAGTTTCCGCATAGCTAAAACTTAGTCCATAAACATAAATAGAAGTTAGTGGTACGCTTTCAAAATTCTATTCAGTACACGACAGCGTAAACATGTCTTAACCATACTGTATTATAGAAGGGGATGTTATGAATAAATCATTCTGGAGCATTGCAAAAGACGGCAATTTCTACTGCACCGGTTTATAGTCCACGGAAGGAAGGGGAATAGATATATCTAAAAGCTTTACTACTATTGATTACAGTGGTTTAGAAAGACTCGATCGTAACTCGAAGCAAAATTAATTTTCAGTTTATGTAGTAAGTTCTGATTTTGTTGTTTCGCATTGACTCCTCCTGTAATTTGTAACTATCCATATTTTAATAATGGCAAAACTTCATTTCCTGTGTTTGACGTATAAGTGTCTTAGTGTTGTCGTTAGGGTAGGCTTCCAGCCTTTCCAAATGCAGCTGAATACTAGTATTGTACATGGAACGACTGCCTTTCTGACCTCCACAATGCAATTGTACAGTACCTACTTAATATAATATAGAAATACTCTTCAAATTATTTCTAAGCTACTCTACTTTCAATTGGTGTACCATGAACAGAACAAATTGGTCTATATTTTCTTCTATTTCCACCATCGGAATGAAAGCATAATGTACAATTGGAAGAGTCGAGTGAGGTCTTGGCTTAAAGCCATATTAATACACTTTGAATTTAATGATTGAATTTCTACAATCTTCTCGGAATGTAATACGGCCTGAGTGATTGGTTATAATTGCATAGTTTTTATTGTTGTGTGTGCAACTTACTTTAATCTACTTTTCAATCTACACTGTTACCGTTTTATTGAGTTTTAAAGCCTGCCGTAATAACTTTTTTTATTGACCTGTACTGTCCCACTTCTGAACAAATGCCTGCCCAAACTCCTTCCAAGAGTTCTTTTTTGTCCCTTCTCGAACCAGTCCTCGAAGTACACAAAGGTACATTGTGTATTATCTATGCATGTTATGGTTTTTCATAATCATCTTCCTGCTGTTCGCCCATTTAAGCATATTATGGGTCCTTATTATTGATATATAATCTATATAACAACATAGAGCAATTATTTTCGACTGGCCTGTTGGTCTAGTGGTTAGTGACCCTAACTGCTATGCCGGAGGTCGTGGGTTCGATTCCCACCCAGGACAAATGTTTGTGTGATGAGCACGATCATTTGTTCTGTGTCTGGGTGTAATTTATCTATAATATGTATGTATTTAGAAATATATAAGTATGTTTATCAGTTGTCTAGTACCCATAACACAAGCTCTGCTTAGCTTGGGACTAGATGGCGTTGTGTGATAGTTGTGGAATATTATTATTATTATTATTTTACGGGATAGTGAAAATAATGAAACGAATGCCAATGACACCATACACTTCCTTCGTCCCATCAGTCTTTTGTCAATCTTTTGTCACCGACAAAGTTATTTTTGATAGGAACTCGTTTGGACGTGAACACGTAGTAAAATCTTCTATAAGACTAACGCTTGTTTGACAGAATCGCACTTCCCATCTCTTTCTTTCTTAAACCAATATAAACTGTAAGAGAGGGATAAGACACATAATATAACCCCGGCTCTTTTGTTGAACTTGCTTCAAAGGAATCTCCAAATAGGTCTTATTTTTAACTATCGAGTGTTTCCTATTACAAAGTAGTATTATTTTGTTCAAAGATACCATCTTTGTTGTTTACTGTTCTCATTTTATTGTAAACTGTTTATAAATAAACGGTTTAGGGTGTAATTAAAACTGATGTGTTCATTCAATTGCGTTTGTACATTCAATTATTTTAACAAATGAAACAATAATTAAAAAAAAAACTAATTTTACTATCACTACACATGCATTATAATTATTAAAGTTAAAAATGTACTCACATACATTTCATGAAAAATTATTATGGCTCTTGTTCAAGACATAAATTAAAAATGCAGCGCATACCAAAACATGAAATATCGGACAACAAAATAAAGGTACACCAACAAAAAAATAAATCCTTAAAAAATCTAGACTGTAATGCATACTCGACAACGTTTGTGGTTCACCACTTTCTTCCTTAAGCCCCTAGTAATAAGGATGAACAGCGTACATTGCCGACTGTACAAAAAGAAGGTTGAGAAACCAGGTGTACCAAGTACGGGCTAAAATATATGAAATGTATTGAAGATTCAAACATAAAACTATACTGCTGAGTTTATAGTGGGGAATGTTGGTATAAAGTCTACTGATATGGGCCATGAAGCTGTAGATGACAGTGATAAAGATCTAAACGGGAGAAGTCTTAATAAGGAAACCTAAGTGAGGACGGACGGTTGAGCAAATGTTGAAACTGCACAATTTTAGTGAGGCGTGAAAACTTAAATAAGAGAATATGGCTTTGTAGGAATTGTTCTAGCTTTTTATTCACTGGTAATTTTCTTGGCGTTGGATTTTATAGTAACTGTAATTGGATGTAGGATATTATTGCGATTGTTTAATTTGAAGTATTGAATAAGTCAAGGAAAATACTTCTAAGAAGTAACGTTCTTCTAGTTTTGATAAATCATATTATTACAGACATGTAAACGGGTGCGGTGTTTCGTATCTGACTACTCTGAGAACAAACAGCTGAACCAAACTTAGAGGTCATTGTCTCTTTGAAAGTCCAGACTGTCCAATGTCTAAATTCTAATAATATGTCTAATGTAATGTGTGTGTGTGTATATTATCTATAAATAAAAAGAGAAGTCCTGACTGACTGACTGACTGACTCATCAACGCCCAGCCCAAACCCTTGGCCCTAGAATGCTGAAATTTTGCACAGAGGTTCCCTCTATAAAGTAGACAAGGAATAAGGAAGGATTTTTTCAAAATTTAACACCTAATGGTGTTAAATAGGGGATGAAAGTTTGTACGAAAAATCTTCATTTTCACGCGGGCGAAGCCGCTGGCAAAAGCTAGTGTCTTATATTATGAGGACTATGCAGATTAGACAGTGATGGTCAGACATAGACAGACTAAAACCCATCCGTGATCCTTCTTATGCCCTTTACGATACAGGGCAAGGGTAACTCTTTCGAACAAATTCTGCAACCCTGACAGGTACTGGCCCTAGTGGGCCTCGTTTACTGTGCTGACAACTCTTTGAGGCGCGTGTGGAACACAATGCGCCGACCCGGAAAAGACACATAGCTCTTAGGTATTGGATAAAAAACATACATAATCTCCAAATACGGCATAAAATGAACTTAATAAGATTATGGAAGAGACACACAAAGTAACATGAAAAACTCTAACCAACCGAAATCCAACAGGTAGACGATTATGATTTAACAACAAAGGCGAATTATGAAGTCTACCCGACTGTCAAAAGACGGAGAGACGGAGGCTCAAATATTTCGATGAGACAGCATATCTCTGAAATTATGAGATCCATTCAAAAACGTAATTCCCGTAAAATACAAAGCAGCTCTGTCTTAAGTTTCGCATAGTGTGAGATACGGGGACAAAGTTAGGTTCGCAAAGTTGGATTTCAATGTTCTTAATTCTTCCTTAGATGTTCGGTATTAAGTTAGTAGAAGTTGAGATTTTGCTTGAATTACATTGAAAATTTTGGTTGCGGCTAATGTGATAGAGTTTGAGAGGATTTCAGATGCGAAATGGTAATTCGATAATATTTGTCTGAGTTCAATTTATAATTCCAATGGATACCATTATTTTATTTATCACGGATATCAACTAAATTCATTCTAGCAATACTCTTATTAACTGTTATAGTTGATTTAGCCGATAACGGACCAATCTTGTTCCCAAATTAAATACTGATTGATACTATGGCTATTCAGATCCTAAAATAAATCCTTTCACTCGTACGAAACAAATTCACTGTGGGCGAGAATTTTTAAAGTTTTATAAATGCAATTATACCAATAGCAAAACATACAAAAGAAAGAGCGACCAAGAAAAACAAAACCATACAGGGTGATAGATTGATAGACTGGTTGTCAATCCACCTGTGTGTCAGTACCCAGTCAACTTACCAAGCTCTTGCAACCGTAATCCGGTCCATCCATCCATTCTGTAGATTCTTTGAATAGTTTTAGCTAATTTAAACCCTGGTGGAGGAAGAGCTCAATTAAATTATACGGGTATAGCTATTTCCATGGGTTATATTCATGAATAAAATTTACAATGAATATTCATACAGTAGTTTGTAGGTGAAATAAGTTTTTGTACTGTAATATAGCTTCGCTTGTTTATGAATAATCCTCTGTGTGTTATTAATTTATTACTGTAGGTTGTATGTTTATTACATGAATGGGTTAAGGAGTTATGTGATCTTAGTCAGTTGGGTTTGGTCTTTGAATTTGTAGGTGTATATTAATCACGTGGTTTATTGTTTTTGCCCCTAACTACCTCGTTGGTCTAGTGCTCGCAAGGTCGACTGTTGTGCATGAGGTCCTGAGTACAATTCCCAGGTCAGGCAAAGTGTTATTGGGTTTTTTCCATCAGGAACTGTGCCCGATTGATAGCAATGGACTACCCCACTTAAACATTACTGGCGAAACATAGGAATACTAATAGGTACACTTTTGCTAAAACCTTCGGGAATTACAGGCGCGATGTTATTTTAGGTTTATTGAACTGTTACTCTGAAGATGTTTAATACTCAATGTGTGATCATCTTTCAAGGCTCTCGCTTGATGGTTGGATCAAGAGTCTGATTCAGTAAGCAGTACTCCTCAATACCTATGTCCAGCTGTGACGTCTTTTGGCTGAATGATTCGATGCTATGATATTGTGAGGAGGTTCCTGTCCCCAGTCGGGGCTACGGGTTGTTCGAAAAAGATACTGCGACCTCGGCACAAATGGGCTACGAAGGAACATGGGTGGTTTTTAGTCAGTAGAAGTCTGACACTCCCTACCGCTCTGCCCAGAGCGGGAGGAGTCACTTGATGATCACCCACCCTCCAAAAACAAATGGGGATTCCTGTCTCTAGAACTCTAACAATTAAAATTCGTGGGACGACGTTTTGGGTTTAAAATACAGATTGAAACGGCGACATTTTTATCTAGCGACAAAGAAATTATAAACGAAATAAATATTTGATTATCAATGTCCCTTTTATTATTGGAAACACGTAATAATTATCTTTTAGCTGTGTCGTGAAAAGGTCAAGATTTCTTTTGACAAAAGTAAAATAGGTAATCTGGATATTTATAAAAGCAATGGCCTCCTTTGATGGTACTTGTTATTTATTTAATGTTTAGTCTCATTAGGGGCTTTAGTTATTTGATCATTTTTGATTCTTGTGCTTGTTGTTTTTTTTTACATAATACCGCGCCTGTAATCCCCGAAGGGTAAGGCAGAGGTGTACTTAATAATAGAACACCCATATCTCGCCTAAAGGGGATCGGACTGACTCAATAAAATAGAATTCTGTTTAGTTCATCAGTTAGATTATCGAAAAATATTGGATACGTGTTTTTTGTTTTATCAAATCAATTAAAAATTGACGAAGCTAAAGGACGTCAAAGATCATGGAGTGGGGCTTGAAACGTCACTTGAAGGTACAAAATGTATTAATGACGTCACACGAGTTTTCGAAATACTGTATCGTCTTCATTTTTTGTTTACGCGAAAAAAGAAAAAATACGTGTCCAATAATTTTTGGAAATCTATCTGACGGACTAATTAGTATTTTTTTGTCCGATCCCCTATTATGTTTAAGTCTCATGTAATAAAAAGGCTCGCCCCCTCCTTTTGCCATCAACCGGGTACAAATCCAGACTCCGTGGGCAGCCAAGGAGTCTGGATTTGTACCCAGTAAATACCCGGTTGCAGAACCGAGAAACTCCTTTTGGGAAAATATAGGTAACTAGATTTTGCCAGCGGCTTCGCCCGCGTAAACATTACGTTTTTCCGTACAAACTTTCATCCCCTAATCCCCTTCTTATTAAATTTGCCATTCTCAGAATTAGGCTTTTTGAGAATTGTCCATTTTGAGAATTTGCCATTTTGAGAATTTGCCATTCTGAGAATTTGGCTTTTTGAGAATTGTCCATTTTGAGAATTTGTCCTTTTGCGACTCTGTTGCCATTTTGAGAATTTGGCATTTTGCGCCTAAACCCCTTTCATCCCCTATTTAACTCTCTTCCCTAGTAGCATTTTTGTTGGCATTTGTTGGCATTTAGTTGGGCCACATACATTTTTGTTGGCATTTAGTTGGGCCACATACCTCTGTATGTGGCCCAACTAAATGCCAACAAAAAATGCTACTAGGGTTAGGGGTTGAATTTCGAAAAATCCTACCTTATTCCTTGTCTACATTATAAAGGGAACCTCTGTGCAAAATTTCAGCTCTCTAGGTGCTCCAAGGGTTTGGGCTGGGCGTTGATGAGTCATTCAGTCAGTCAGTCAGGACTTCTCTTTTTATTTATATAGATTTATCTCTTTGCACACCCCGAGACAAGAATCCAGGACATATGCTCAACAGTCACGCTTGCAATCACTGGACCAACGAGGTTAGTCATCGAGATTTTAGAAAAAGAACACTTCGGGAATTACAGGTGTGATGTAATGTATGTCATCATCATCAGCCTATAATGTTCCCACTGCAGGGACCCAGGCCTCCTCTGTAGGAGAGTGGTGGGCTATAATCCACCAAGCGGGTCCAGTGCGGGTTGGTAGATGTCTCACGAGTCTTAAATTTTTTTGGTTCTAAGATATTTGGTTATCTAAGGATGTTTTCCTTCACCGTTTCTAAATTAATAATTTAAATAAAAGCTTCAAACAACATCATGAAATAATTTTTGACAATGAGAAATCCGTTTTCTTGTTCTAGGTGAATTTGTTGTATCCGTCCGATTTAGGTTGAAGGAAATAGATGGTTCTAGAGTTCACTTTGAGTAATCTATCTTTATTCAGGTCTATTTCTGTTAGATTCACGTGGCATTTCTCTTGAGAGTAGGTACCACAAATAAATAAATGATACTTTTACTTTTTTGTTGTAGGTAATTGTGCCAAATGTTTATGTCCTAAATAAAAAAGTTTTATTTTTTTAATTATAATATAAACTAATATTAGAAAGAGGCAAGATTTGTTTGTACCGATTTTACTCAAAAACTCCTCATTTGATTTAAAAAAAATCTCTCACCGTTAGAAATCAACATCTTCTCTTAGTAAAATTATATTTTGAAACTATACGCGGGAGAAGTCGCGCGCAAACTGCTAGTATTTTATAAGACTGCCTAATAAAGGGACAGATAACAAAAAAAATATTTTGATATAATTATAATTACAGTATTAATTTATTCTTTGTTTCATTAACATTATTTTCAGATACACCTACACTGGTTGTCTCTCCCTCGCCCAAAGGTTAACATAATTATACCTAACGGTATTAAGTCCGCCTCCGTACTTTGTGCTTGAACTGTTCGATGAATAAATAAATGCGATGGCCCAGTGGTGGCGGCCCCGACTTACGAACATTAAGACGTGGGTTCGAACCCAGGCAGGCGCATTACTTATGGGTGATTTATTTCATCACCGCTGCTCTCAGAATTGTGAAGGAAAACATCATGAGGAAACCGGCATGTCTTAGAAACAAAAAATTTTGAGACGTGTGACATCTACTGACACGCACTGGGCCCGCGTTGTGGATTATAGCTCATCTCTCTCTCCTAGAGAAGAGGCCTGAGTCCTTCCAGTGAGAAAATTAAAGGCTGATGATGATGATGATACACAATTCTGCTTACCCCTTCATCGTGTGGTAAGTTTAGAACCTGGTGTCAGAGCTTAAGCCACACATTATTATAGCCATGGTTGGTTTATCATTTAGTTAATATTTGTTCTGTTAAGAAAATCCTACTAATATTTTAAACGTGAAAGTTTGTAAGTATGTATGTATGAATGTGTGAAAGACGCCTTCATCCTCTCTCCTATAAAAATTTACTTTGCTGTGCCCGACAGGGTCCATAATTGATTCATGTTTTAACATACCAACTGTTACATGTACACATTATGGAATGCAATAAAGTATTGAGTATTGATGTTTGTTACACTTTGGTACACGGATTTGATAAAATTTGGTACCTACACAGATAGTTTATTACCTGGATTAACACATAGGATAGTTTTCATCCCGATTTTATCATCCCGTGGGATAATTTTCGAGTTGTAGCGGACGAAACCGCCGGCTGGCAACACCTAGGATCTCAATAACTCCTACTATCCACTCAACAGAAACCTACAGCTTTTGCTCAATTAGTAACCGCAGACTGCCTAGAATATTATCTCCAAGAAAAACCGATAAAATTCTAAAACACCATCCACCCATACTGGCATTAATTTTATTCCTAAACTGGAACTCTATCGCCTTTCTAAAGTTCCCATTTATGTATTAATTTCCTCTAAGACTAGATATTCCAGTTCTAGACTTAATGGCGAGGCTTGCTTCTACAAACTAGATAGATATAGAAGGCTAACTCCATACAACGACCAAAAGCAGGCACTCGCAAATAGACAAATTGACTCGTACGTGTCGGTCGCGGAGGATCTCGTGACTTTTTCGTTTTTTTTTTTAATGGAACAAGCCCGCCACACTATAATTATCCAAACCAGGATATCATCATTTCAGCCAAAAGACGTCTACTGCTGGACATAGGCCTCCAACAAGGACACCAACCAACCACCATAATCAGGATATCGTCGCTAAGTAACAACAGGCCCTCGGATAGATCTTCAGGTAAAGCCGTGCTTACCTAGGTTGATGTGCTAATGGATGACCTCCCATTACATACCAAGCTTCCTCCATATCTTGGAAAGCACGTCAAGCAGTTCCAGCTGTCATTTGTAGATATTTGACTGTCGTTTCAGGTATTCAGTGGCCCGGTCTAACAACAATTCTTACCAAGTAGTATCGGATTAACCAGTAGGTTTTACCGGGTTGTGGAGGTCAGATAGGCAGTCGCTTCATGTAAAATTCAGGAATTCAGCTGCATCCGATTAGACTGGAAGTCGACCCCAACATAGTTGGGAAAAGGCTAGGCAGATATTACGTCGATCTCAAACAAATGATAGTCGCGAGTGCGCGTGCACTCGCTATACGTGAAGCGTGTCTATGACATGTGTGCCTGCATTTTTGCTGGTCGAATGAAGTGAACCTTCTTATTTCATTGAATAGGCTGGTTTGAACGGATATTGGCAAGAATGAAAATAAGAACTATTTCATAATTATGAAGTCTAGTGATTGAATTTGTATTTATTTTTAATTGGTACTAAAATAGATTGTGACTATTGAGTTTTTAATTACGAACTATAATTGCCGTGGTTAAGAGAATTCTAAAGCATCCATAAGATAGGTCTGGCAATTATACGTTTGGTGAGGTGTGACCGGCGAACTGCCAAGTTATAGACCTCGAGTTCGAATCGATACACCTTTGATTTTTTAGATACCTGTGCGTATAGTGTAATCATCACTTGAGAAATTGAATTGTACACAAAAAGAGAAATACCTACCATGCGGTTAGATAGTGAGATAGAGTCAAATGCTGGCGATTTATGTAATTCCTACTAAACTTCAAGTAGATAAAACATCGTCATCAGCCTGCAGTAATCCACTGCTGGATATCTAGGCCTCTTCAATCGCACGCAACTCAGCTCGATGCGGTGAAGGAAAACATTGTGAGGAATCCAGCGTGCCAGAGAGATTTTTCTCGACAGCATGTGGAAGTCATAGATTCACGTGCGGCATAAATACTTTGACACCAGCAGGGCTATATTGCGTATCTTTTAATGTCAGTGCCTATCATATAGTGTCCATCAAATAACTGTAAAATGGTTAGTTAAAAAAAATGTACCAAATCATAACCAATTGACAGTTAATTTATGAACAGCCACTGACATTAAAAAGTTACGCAATAGCCCTACCGGTTAGACAGTAACCACATGATAAATCAAGGATGAATAGCAAAATAGCCAGTCACTTGAGCCAGAACTAACTGGCTATTTTAGCTAGTAATATAACAAGCAAACATAATGACTAACGTGCTAAAACTCATTACACAAATGCATTGCACAATCAATTTTACACACAATATCAATTTTACACAACATTAAGTATTTCCAGAAGCCATAAAACATTTTACGACAGGAAATCATTCAGCATTATAACATCTTCCAAATAGAATCACATACAAGGAAAAAAAAACATAAAAATCTATAAATATTTCATAGAATTCAACTTGCGTCTGTCAACGAGAACTCTTATTTTTTCGTCGTTAAAGTAGTCTTCACACGAATGTTGTTAATCGCAGCGTTGAAAGACGTAGGTACTCTAAATGTATTGTTTTTTAATGTAGTGCAATGAAAATAATTTGATTATAATAATAATAATAAAAGTTTATTTCAGATCATACAATCCATAAATCAATAGTTACAAAACAGAATAGAATAGAATAGCCCGCCCACACATAAAATTTTTTACAAAAACAATAAATTCAATTAAAAACAAACAACATTCACAAAATTATAAACCACACAATAGAAATTGTTGGCGCCTACGTTGACGCGCATAGCAATAAATGTTGCACTCCCGTAAGAAGATACAAACGGCTAGGAGTTTTATTTTTTGCTTCGGTTTGGTCAAGTACCCCACATCACTTTTTTATTATATCAATTTGCAAACGACTGTCGCTCCGTCTTAAATATTGTAAAAAACCAAAATTTATATTGAAATACAAGTTAAAACGTATCCGAGGGTTTCATTTATGTCCAATACGAGACATAAAATTGGCGACCGTGACAGGACTCGTCGAAAGAAGAATTATCAACAAACAAAGTTTGAGCTGATTGACCAACTAAGCTACGAGTCTCAAAGAACTTCAAGAACCGATGTTTGGAGTATCTGGAGTTACAGCCATTGCAGCCTAAGTCTGGTGTACGGTCAAGACATAGATTTATGCGGTATTCTACCGAAGTCGTCGTGCAGCAGCCCGGCCAATGCAGCTAAGTGACCTTTCCTCTTTTACCTAATCATCCTCTTTGTTCGACAATCCCCTCGATTTTACGTGTGCTCATTTCAATATTATAAATACGTAACTAAGTAAATAATTAAAATAATTCATGGTAATTGACCCTCATCATTGTTATTGTTTCACCCACCTACTTAGAAAATTATCTTTTTCTTCTGAAAATATATTAATCTACGGCCACAAGTATACCTTTGAAAACATTAACAATAATCATAATCACAGCCTCCACTAAATTCGAACATTATACAGTATTTTTTGCAAGTCATTAAGATTATTTCGCCGAACATTCCAGGCAAGCTGTTGACGTCACTGTGCCGCCGGCCTACAACATAGTCGAGCCTTAGCCACGGGTATTGTCGAGTTCAGCACCGGTACACCCAAGCCACAGGTGACACCTGGAGAGGGACGTAAGATAAAATATTTATTTATTTATAGTTTCATTGTATTCTTGCACAGTTTGCCTCATAGTTAAATCAGTACTTAGTTTCCTTGCAAACTAACTGTTAAATTAATAATGGGTAAAGATGATGGCCCCGCAAAGGAAGTGCAAGACTTACAGGAACTTATCATCAAGCGTAGTTCGATAAAGGGCCAAATTACTAAGTTTAGGAACTATATAACGAATTTATTATCAAAAGATTCTGTTACACGCATTGAAATAGCTGAGTTGACACTTAAACTTAGTAAATTTGAGTCACTATCCGTAAGATTCGACGACTTGCAGAATCAAATTGAGGTATTAAATTCAAATAATTTATCAAGCGAGATCGATGAAAGAGATGATATTGAACAATTATTTATCACAAACATTGCGAACGCTCAGAGTTTCCTTCAAGCTCATCAGGCTAACAACCGCCACGATGAATCTGGTAACATACTCAATATTAGCCATGTTTCATCCGCTCCCGTTAATTCTGACAATCTCGATGCAGGTTTTAAACTGCCACGTCTGGAAATTGCTAAATTTAATGGGACATACTTCCGTTGGCTTGAATTTCGTGACACTTTCAAGTCTGTTATACATGACAATGAGCGCATTGCACCTATAAATAAATTTCATTATCTTTTATCATATCTGGAGGGAGATGCATCTCGAATAGTGAGTAATTTAGAAGTATCCAATTCTAATTACAGTGTAGCTTGGAAATTACTATGTGACCGCTATGACAATAAGCGACAGTTAATAAGTCATCATTTTACTTCATTATTAAGTATAAACCAAATGACTCGCGAAACAGACAAATCGCTTCGCTTTATGGTGGATCACGTCACCAAGAACTTGCGAGCTTTGTCTGGTTTAGGGTTACGAACTGATAATTGGGATCCTTTATTAATACACATACTGAGTTCTAAATTAGATAACCGCACTCTCACTAAGTGGGAGGAGTGGCGTGGCTCTGTGGATGATGTGGTACCCAGTTTCCAGCAATTTAATAAATTTCTAATTGATCGTGCAGACGTTCTCGTGTCTCTAAGCCATTCTTCATCAAACAATAACAACAGCAATAAGGCATCAGCTTCGGCGTCGTCCAAAGGTAGCAACAATAAACCCGAACGTCCACATAATAAAACTTTAACATGCCAGTCGGTTTGTCAGTCTGCTTGTCAAAATAATTCTACATCTTCTTCGCGTTGTGTCGTCTGTCAGGGTGAACATAGAATTTACAATTGTCCTATTTTTAAGGCCAAGAGCGTAGAAGAACGTATAGCTGAAGTGAATAAATTAAATCTTTGTTCTAATTGTTTAAGGTCGGGGCACATTACACGAAACTGCTACCTTAGACCTTGTCGTGAGTGTAAGAAGAAGCATAATGCACTTCTACACGTGCCGATAGTAACAGAAACCCCTGATGCAGCTACCACGACATCATGCGAAACGATAGCTAACTATACTACACAAGGTTCAAAACATATCCTACTATCTACCGCCTTAATTGAGGTTTCTAATCCCACTACGAATAAAAGGGAAAGGGTACGTGCCTTACTAGACTGTGGAAGTCAATCGTCATTCATGACGCAATCACTTAGAGACAAATTATGTTTAGCAAGTAAATCATTATCTAGTAATTATATAAATATTGTCGGGATTGGCAATCACGTCAATAGTAAAGTCACAGATAGTTGTGTGGCGCAATTAAACTCTTTAATTAAACCGTTTCACGTCACAACTACTTTTTTAATATTACCGGAATTGACAAGTAACATTCCCAGATACACAATAAATACTCAGCAACTGCAAATACCTACTGAGGTACACCTTGCTGACCCTAGCTTCAATAAATCCTCCGCTGTTGATCTACTCATCGGAGCTGATTTGTTTTGGGATATTCTTGGCTGCGAGCAGCGTTCTCTAGGCCCTGATAATCCTATTTTAAGAAATACTGAATTTGGGTGGCTCGTTTCAGGCCCAATAAAGACAAATGATTTAAACAACATAGCTATTATACAATGTCATCATTCTTTGACGTCAGACAAAGTAGAAAACGATTTTAATCAGCAAATGTGCAAGTTCTGGGAGCTTGAGGAAGTACCATTAAAATCATTATTAAGTCATGAGGAAAGGCTATGTGAAAAACATTTCATAACTTATTCTGAACGATTAAGTACCGGCAGATTTTCTGTGCGGTTACCCCTTAAAGATTCACCCAATTGTTTGGGAGAATCTTACACTTTAGCAAAAAAACGATTTTACAATTTGGAAAAAAGATTTCGTAGAAGTCCAAAACTTAAATCAGAATATGTAAAGTTTATTAGAGAATATGAACAGTTAGGTCATCTCTCACAGTCTAATGTATTAAGACCTTGTCTTTCATATTTTTTATGTCATCACGCTGTGTTTAAGGAAAGCAGCGAATCCACGAAAATTCGAGTTGTGTTTGATGGATCAGCTCCTACTTCATCTGGATTGTCAATCAATGATATTCTCATGGTAGGTCAAAATATGCAGGACTCTTTATTCTCCATTTTAGTAAGGGCTAGGCAGCACAAGTATCTTTTGACTGGCGACTTAGAAAAAATGTATCGCCAGGTGGAAGTTAATGAGGAAGATAAAAATCTCCAGCTCATATTGTGGAGAGAAGATGAGTCCCTTCCTATCAAAACGCTCAGATTGAATACTGTTACTTACGGCATGGCAAGTTCCAGTTATTTAAGCACACGCTGTCTGTGGCAACTTGGCGAAGAAAATCCGGATGAAATTATTAAAAATGTAATTCAACACGACTTTTACGTGGATGACATGATAACTTCGAGTGATAATGAACATGAGCTAAAACATATTCTTGAAGGAGTTACCGCGGCTCTCAAGTTAGGTTGTTTTAATCTAAGAAAACTTAAAACTAACTTAACTACCATTTTTGACTCGTCTTCTTTAAACATCAATGATAAATTAACACTCAGTGAGTCTTCTAGTACTCTGGGTTTGGGATGGGATCCATTGACAGATACACTACATTTTCCAATACATCCTTCACTTTTACTGGATAACCATCACCCAACTAAACGTTCAATATTGTCAAATTTATTTAAAATTTTCGACCCATTGGGTTTGCTGAGTCCGTGTGTTATGCAAACAAAGGTCATATTACAACAGCTTTGGCTGCAGAAGTTGGACTGGGATGATCTTATCCCTGAAGATATTTCTAAGGCCTGGGTTAAGTTTTCTGATTCTCTATCCACTCTTAGTGCCATAAAGATACCAAGGCATGTGTTTTGTGATCAACCAATATCTATAGAACTTCACTCATTCTGTGACGCTTCACAAAGTGCCTATGGAGCATGCATTTATGCACGATCACTGAACTCTGCCAATGAGGTTACTGTAAAGTTGTTATGTGCTAAATCTAAGATTGCACCTACCAAGCCTACAACAATCCCACGCTTAGAACTTTGTGCTGCACTCTTGGCTGCTAGATTGTGTAAGGCAGTCAGAGATTCTCTGCGAAATACGAATGTCAAGAGTGAGGTTCATTGGAGCGATTCCAGCATTGTACTGGCATGGCTTCACTCGAGTTTTAAGAATCTTAAAACCTTTGTCGCGAACAGGGTTTCAGAAATTTGTGAATTGACAAACGTACATTCGTGGCGTCACGTTCCAACATCACTCAACCCAGCTGACCTCATATCCAGAGGTGTCAGTCCAAATCATATTAGTGATAACATGTTATGGTGGTCAGGTCCACAATATTTATTGCAATCTGAAGATTCTTGGCCAGTTTTAAATAACAATGAAAATATAAAGAATTTACCAGAAACAAAGCACATTTCTGCTGTTGTCAATTTAGATTCAACAACAGAACCTGTTATCAACTTTCAAAATTATCAAAGTTACATTCATTTAAAACGTATACACGCGTACACAATGCGATACATTAATAATTTGAAATTAAAATCACGCAAACAATCTATAATGTCAGGAACATTAAAAACCAATGAATTAAATAACTCATTTGTTAACTTGTGTCGTTTAGCACAGCAACAAGCATTCCCACACGAATATAGAACACTCGCCAAGGGCAATCCATTAAATTCTAAGTCTAAACTTTTGTCATTGTCTCCATTTTATTGCCCCAATGATAAATTAATTCGAGTGGGAGGTCGTATTGATTCCTCAAGTTATCCCTATGACAAGAAACACCCTGTGTTACTCGATGCATCTCATCATCTCACCAAGTTGATCTTTAAATATGAACATCTTCGTCATTTACATGCTGGGCCACAGTTATTGCTGAGTGTAATCAGAGACTACATTTGGCCCATCAATGGCAGGCGTCTCGCTCGACAGACTGTCCGTCATTGTTTTAAGTGTAGGCGATTTCAAGCTAAGTCTTTGGAACCTATGATGGGTAATTTACCTTCCCAACGAGTCACGCCAAACCTCCCATTTACTAATGTAGGCATAGACTTCGCCGGTCCATTTCTAATATTAAATAGGAAAGGGCGCGGTTCGAAATTAATTAAATGTTATCTCTGCCTTTTTATTTGTTTAACTTATAAATGCTTACACCTAGAGGCTGTTAGTGATTTAACGAAAGACGCTTTCATTATGACATTTCGACGATTTGTGTCACGACGTGGAAAGCCAACGGAGGTATTCTGCGACAATGGTCGCAACTTTGTATCAGGTGCAAAGGAACTCGATCATTTTTTTAAGATTAACGCGGATACTCTTTCTGATTTTGCAAGCGGGGAAGGGATCAATTTTATTTTCTCACCTTCTTACGCCCCTCATTTTGGTGGAATTTGGGAAGCCGGTGTGAAATCGGCAAAATACCATATTAAACGTGTAATGGGCAATTCTCATTTAACCTTCGAAGAGTTGTCTACTCTGTTCGCACACGTAGAATCTATCCTCAATAGTCGTCCTCTTTGTCCTTTGTCCACTTCACCTGATGACCTACTTTGCCTCACCCCTGGTCACTTTCTTATCGGCCGGGCTCTTACCGCTCTTCCATCACCTGCTCTGGAGGACCGCAACGCCAACAATCTAAACCGTTACCAACGACTACAACAAATTCATCAACATTTTTGGCGTCGATGGCAGCGAGAATTTATCGCTGAACTACAGCAACGCTGCAAATGGAAGACTAATAAATCAAGCCTTAGCGTCGGTGATTTGGTTCTTCTGAAAGAAGATAACGCGCCTCCTCTATGTTGGAGACTTGGACGAGTGTTGAAGTTGTTTCCTGGCTCAGATGGAATTTCCAGAGTTGCTGACGTGAAGACCCAACGGGGTACAGTACGACGCCCTCTAGTTCGACTCTGCCCAATGCCTACTTCAGATGAACTACAAGCTTGAAACCTGACAATTTCAACGGCGGGAGGATGTTGGCGCCTACGTTGACGCGCATAGCAATAAATGTTGCACTCCCGTAAGAAGATACAAACGGCTAGGAGTTTTATTTTTTGCTTCGGTTTGGTCAAGTACCCCACATCACTTTTTTATTATATCAATTTGCAAACGACTGTCGCTCCGTCTTAAATATTGTAAAAAACCAAAATTTATATTGAAATACAAGTTAAAACGTATCCGAGGGTTTCATTTATGTCCAATACGAGACAGAAATTAAAATAGAAAATAATTACATAAAGAAAATTAAATAACAAAAGTCAAAATTAATATACTAATGATCATCATGTCAAATAGTCAATAATATTATAAATTGAACACATTAAATACATCACAAAACAAAGCAATAGCACGTCAGTATTGTCCGGTAGATATACACATCCACTTATGTTGGATCGGACAGTCACTGCGAGAAGCAATCATCCTGAGGATGCCATTGCTGCTGTCTCTCACTCGTCGTAATAACGAAGCAACCCTTTTCCGAACTATAGCTGGATAGCCATCCGTTCGAGCTTCGGCAAACATAAGCGACGCACTGCAATAGGGAGGCAGCCGCAACAGCATCCTAAAGATGTTGTTGTATTGAACGCGCAGAACATTGGCAGCCCGACGGGTATGATTTACCCATAGACTGCTCGCGTAAAAAGATTGACAGTATGCTTTAAACAAGGTGACCTTAACTGGAATAGAGCAGCGAGCAAATCTACGGGCAACCATGTTCCCTCGGACCGCCAATGCTCTGCGCTCCCGCTCCAGATCCTCGTCATCGGACAGATTCTCTGTCACAATGTGACCCAGGTACCTAAAACTGGTCACTCTCTGCAGTTCCTCACCATACAATTTAATTGAAGGAACACACACTGGCACGGAAACACTGACTTTCGCCTTGAAAAGCAGAACTTTGCTTTTGGAAATATTATAGATTATGCCTTTCTTTAATACCTTAATAATTATTTGCTTACTTTATTATTTTCAACAGATTGAAACTGTGATAAAATGTATTTTTGTTTAATTTCGTTGTACATGAAAAAATGATTTTTCTAGGATTTTAGTACTATAATACCGTAGTTCGTTTCGACGGCACGATTGGTGCGCAGTAGCTGACCGCTTGGCTGTTTCAGTGTGTGTCTCGTTTTCGATTCTGGCTGTTTGTGAGACTAACATAAGTAGTAACTTTGAGAGAGTTAGTAAACACACCCACGATACAATAGAAAATAATTATTCATATTTGAGGCGTTGAAAATAACATAACGAACTAAATATAACATCAAAATGCACAAATACAAACTTATTAATGTAACACCTCTAATATTATGAAAATTAATTGTAAATCCTATAATAATACTAACACCAAATTATTAGTGAAATGAATTAAAATTTGCCACGGAATTACAACCGGAACCGCAAACCGCAACGGCTGGTCAATGTGAAAAGATATTTATGAAAACATCCAACTAATATTATAATTGCGAAAATTTGTGCAGATGTCTGATTGTTTTTTACTCTTTAACGGAAATACTAAAGACTGGATTTAGATGAAATTTTACACTAAGATAGTTTATTAACACTTAGGATACTTTTTATCCTGATAGTATGATCCCCTAGGATCATTACCGAACTGCACGCAGGCGAAACCGAGGGATGCAGTTAATTATTAATTTTAATAAATACTCCATACTTTCCAATAAAAAGTAATTGTTTATTTTAATCCTGGTTATTTAATAGCTTTGTGACTTTCATCTAAATCAGTCAAACCGTTTTTGCTTGAGGGAGGAACAATTAATGTCCATCTGTTAAGATTAATGGTAACTATGATAGTTTTGTAAGGATGTCTGGATGTTTGTTACTCTTTCACACAAAAAAACTGCTGACAGAATTTGAATGAAAAGACAAAGACATTTATTCGTAGGATAACTATAGTAGGTATACTTATAAAAGATAGTTTATAACCTGGAACACATTTAAGACACTTTTTACCCCGATAGTACGATCCCGAGGGACAGATAATAACCGCACTCCACGCGGACAAAGCCGCGAGCTTAAGCTAGTTATTATTAAATACTCTAAATTTGGCCCACAACCCTCCCGCAATGAATGGCCCTCAAGTTCCTATTAATAGCTTTTAAGTATCCCTAATTGCTTATATTGTAATTGGAATTGTTGGATTCTTGAATGAAAGTACGAGTATTATACTGAAAAAACGTGCTTATGAAAAATACTCAAAGAAAAAATCCATTGTCCGTTCGCAAATAATATTTTCTTTTATAACTAAATGTACCTGGCTTATTTTTTTTTCGGATATTTTGCTAAACATACATATCAACTGGGCAGGGCACATTGCTCGCAGAACGGATGCCCGATGGGGCCGGAAAGTTCTGGACTGGCGACCGCGAACCGGAAGACGTTGCGTTGGAAGGCCTTCCACTAGGTGGACCGATGACCTGGTGAAGGTTGCGGGGATCCGCTGGAGGCGAGACGCACGGGACCGGTCAATGTGGCGACACTTAGGGGAGGCCTATGTCCAGCAGTGGACGTCTTTCGGCTGAAATGATGATGATGATGATGACATATCAACTACACATTATAATGGGTGATTCATTCGGAGTTACTTTTTCCAAAACTAAAAAAAATATGAATAAAACAAATTTATCGAGTAATCTTTATTATAATACAAAAGAACCATTCCTTACATTTACTTTTTAAAGATTATTTCTTTCGAATGTTGTCCGTAACTGCGATTAAGGTGGTCCATTCTGGAGTTCCAGTTTTCGATGACCCGACCGAGCATTTCCAGTATTTGACGAATAACGCGAGTAATGTTGACTTCCAGTTGATCAATCGTACGCGGCTTATCCATATAAACTTTGGACTTTACATAACCCCACAGAAAAAAGTCTAAGGGTGTGATATCACATGGGTGTGATAAACTTTTCGATGGTATAGCGAATAGTGCGTTCGGTAGGGCGATTATGTGGACCATAATTATGTTGCTCTAAGTGCACGAAACACATTCCTCGTAGAACGCTGTTTTTCGTAATAGAGCCGTGCTTAGTCTTTCCATGATGAAATGTCAAACTATAGTGAATGAAAATATTAGGTTAGGTTGTCATGACTGACGCTTTATCTGTCAAAAAATGCATAGACAAAAAAGTAACTCCAAATGAATCACCCTATATAAACTTATGCCTTTTCCTATGGGGGTATAGGCAGAAAATGGAAAGCCACCTGGTATGATTCTTCTACTTCGTTTACTTAGAGTATTTTTCACCAGGAATTACTCAGTAGCAGCCAAGGAGTCTGCATTTGTGCCCGGTTGATAGCAATAGAACCGCCCTCCATTACATGGAGCTAAAACCTAAACTGACATAATAGGGGATCGGACAAAAAAAAACTGATTAGTCCGTCAGATAGATTTCCAAAAAATATTGAACACGTATTTTTTCTTTTTTCACGTAAACAAAAAATGAAGACGATACAGTGCTTAAAAAACTCGTGTGACGTCGTCATATGATAGTACATAATTATTTAACCTACAAGTTACAGTGTACGTTTCAAGCCCCACTCCATGATCTTTGACGCGTTTTATCTTCGTCAATTTTTATTAATTTGATAAAACAAAAAACACGTAGGTACCTATCCAATATTTTTCGATAATCTAACTGACGGACAAAACAGAATCGTATTTTTTAGAGTCAGTCCAATCCCCTAATAGAAGGTGAAGTATGGAAGAAAACATGCTGCTCCGACATCAATTGGGATAAGGGCAAGAGATGATGATGATGTATCTATAGGTACATTCCTAATCAGTAGTCTCTGTCTAATTTTATTAAAGCCAGAACGTTATTGGTGCTGTTTTAACAGTAAGCCGACAGTATCTTCTATTTTAACTTAATTCATTCTAGAGTTAGTTTAGTTTCACTTCGAGTCTTGCTAAAATCTGTGTTGATCAAAATTAAACTCAAGTAAATTGCTTAAAGTTCGTTGCAAATATACTTTTTGTTTTATTTTAGAACCCCATACTTCCTGGCCATTCGTTGTTTTATTCGTAATTGCATCGCAAGTTGAATAAAAGAAAACTGATCATGTAACTTGGCTGATTGAGTCGAAATTGGGTTGAACAAAAAATTTGGTAAAAGCACATTGAAATTTGAACTTTACGGTTTTTGTATTGGAAATTAATTTCCATTGAATCGTTCGTTTCATTGGCTACGGTCCAAGCTATCCATTCGCGTGCAATAATTCTATCAGTGGCTGAATTAGAGATTATCTTCAGAAATAATTTCACGCGGGAAAATGCATGGGTACGTTAGTACCCACTGCACTTGCAGCGGGTACTTAGGTACCCAGGCTTTCATAAACATGTAGTTTGTGATAAAATGCCGGCGTTTAGCTTATCTTGGTATACTGCGAACATGGTACGGATAACATTATAAAGTAAAACGTATTACCATACTTTAGTTAGGGTTAATTTGTTGGTGTTACGCTCGTACAGATTCAGGTTACGAAGTTTTGTTGGTATGAAGAATGTTGATGAGTAAGTGTCTCAAGTTTGAACTTGATGCTTTATTATGAGAAGTGTATTGAAATCTAAGTAAGAGTCTTTGTTTTAATAAAATTGGTGTGGGTATTAGGTAAGCATTAGGGCACTGTAAATTGAAACTATGCAATAATAATATGCAAGCAAGTGAAGATAATAATATAACTTATAGGGTAAAAAAACTAAGTAAATTTTTTTAACAAAAATCAAGAATTTTAAAAACGTTTTATTTTTTTTACTTTCAGTTATAATTTAATCTCTTATTTTATCTGGTAATGTCATTGGTATAGGTAGGTACCTACTTAAATGCCCCTTTCGGGTCGGACAGGTTTTCTTAAAACACTATTTACTATTACTTCTTTGCCAATGGAAAAAAAAAACCAATCCAACGACTGCCTCATTGTACAAGTGATCGCAAGCGCCGCTGCTGCACATGAGGTCCTGGATTCGATTCTCAGTTTAGGTTAGGTTAGGTTTTACTACGATTAGATACACTTCTGTCAATCCTTTGAGGATTACAACCGTAATGTTATTATATACCAATCCAACAAAAAAAATATTGAAAGAAAAACACACTCAACGCTCTTCATACGTCAGACCCCTTTCAGACAATTGCTACAGATGATGACAAATTTCATTTTCCTCTTCGTATTCGGAGTTTCGGAGACAGTTGCTATCAAGACATTGTATTGAGTTACGAGGCTTTCCCTTAAGGCTTCGTGTTATTTTTTTGGGTTAGAAGATGTGTGGAAGTTAATACGAAGATTTTTTTGCCGACTTTTTGGTTTTGTGGGTCTATTTTAAGGTTGATTGTTGAGGATTATGTCTTGAGTAACCTAAGTACAGTTTACGTACAGGCGGGGCGTCGCGCGTCGCGTGCTGCGTTTTTATTTCAAACACATGGCAAAGTATGAAAAAGTTGACGATTTCAAACGTCGATTTTACGAGAAGCGATTTTTCGCTCGTTAGTTTAAAATGCAGCGTTTGTTGCGGTAGACCCGTGTCTCAGTAAATTAATAAAAAAGCACCACACGAGCCTTCTGCACGCGCCGCGCGACGCCCCGCGTCTCCGTAAACGAGCCCTAATATGTCCCTACTATGAACAGATAGAGTACCTACTATTTGGCTTAAGATATGTAAACTGACTGCCTCGTTGGTCTAGTGGTCGCAAGCGCGACTGTAGAGTATGAGGTTCTGGGTTCGACTCTTACGTCGAGCTCCATTCCATTAAGAATTTCTCAGTAGCAGCAGTGGAGTCTTGATTTGTGTCTAGTTAGTGGCAATAGGCTCGCTCGCGATTACATAGGACTTAAAAATAACTGGCGAAATTTAGAGTATTATCAGATTCTCCTCTGCCTAATCCTTCGGAGAGTACAGGTGTGTTGTTTACATACAACTACATAAAACAGGGGCAAATACAGTCACGATCAGGTTACTACACCATCAATTATTTCTATTTTTCCAACATTAAAACCCTGCCATAAATAACCTAACAAAATAAATAATTTTCCTCTACGGTACGGTTATTTAAAACGTCAAGACATATCCTTTATTCCACCATACAAGCAATTACCGCGTCAATGTCAGAATGTATTAACTTTTATCGCTAAAATCTGCACGATAAACGCGAAGTAGTTCAAACAGTATGTTAAATGTTAACCCTATCGTTACAATAACTAGAGTCGAGCTGTAAATTGCGAGGTAACAATCGTGAGAATTATTGGTGTGGTGCAAGATGGAAGAGGTTTGCGATTAATGTCTTGCAAAACTGTGTGGTTTATGACATACAGAACTGGTTCGTGATTAACACCTCTGTATTTGAGATTGCCAAATCAAAATAAAAAATCAATTAAAATCAGTAGTTTTGGAACGTCAAATTATACAAGAGACAGTCCCCCAAAACAACCACCCTTCGACACTTCCTAGTGTTAAGTATAGCTGGGAAGAAGAAGTGGCGGAACAAACTGTTAGGTTAGTTAAAAATATATCAATCGCCTGCCCGTCAATTTTTTTTTTTTTTTTGGAAGGGCCCGCCACACGATTCCCAAACCACTGTAACTCCTGTAATACTGAATCAACAGTAGTGACCACAAGAAAAGCGCCGAGACAATGAAGCTTGATGAAATCCCATATTATAGAAACGATGAAACTGTCTTTGATCCCGCAACGAAATTAATCAGAAAAGAATAGAGAAGAAAGTAGGAAAAAACATAAATACGCTATTCTGACTACCAAAACGTGCCGTGTGTCGCTGGAACGCAAAACAAGTCAACTGGGCATAGTATTCTCTTGTTTGTTACACAAAAACTTATCCCAAGTACCCGTCCACCATTTAAGATAATTTCCCCTATAAAGTCACCATTAGGTGGTCCGTATCCAGTAAAGGATCCGTCAATGACTTTAATGATTGTGACTCACAAGTATAAGTTTGTGTTATTTTTTCAGTGAGAAGGTGTGCATAATTATCTGTTATCACTTTATCAGGGATCTCACTACATTCAAAAACTACTTACGTTACTGCCGTACTCAGACTTACTTATAGGTTTGACATACAAAACCTTCACAAAAGTGTCAAAACCTTTACTAAGTGATGGCTTAAATAATCATTAAAATTATCTCTGAGTACGGCAGTTAGTATTGTAGAATACTATAAAACTTGTCTGTTGCACTTGTACAAAGCTTTTTGCTTTTGGCTTGGAGTCTCAATGGGAACTAACGACAACAGTCTTGTTATTTTTTTTTATGAAACAATTGCATGGACGTTAACAAACAACGCTAACCTATCAACAATGTTGAAGTACTCAAGTACTGTTGAACAAACTTAAGCAAGCACGTTTTAACCTGAAGGTCGATCCGAGCGGATATTATTATACTTAGACACAAGCCCTTCTTAGATAAAATCAGTTAGGTTAAAAAATAAAATAAAATATTTTTATAAGCACTGATTTTTGTAAAATTTATAAATTGTGCGCAGTTTTGCCGCATATCATAATATTTCTAATATGGACTCCAGGTTCTAAACTAAAATGATCTCGATAAAATAATACGATCGAAACGTGATCTCAATATTTCGTTATTAGTAGCAGGTGGAAGCTGCATAATCCTCTCGATGCGAGACCACGCTTTGAAGAACTGTACTGCACACCGTAACAATCATGACGCGGTATCGGTGATAAGAGGAAGCGGGTTCATACGATCTTCTTATCGTGTGGGTAGTAAAATCTAACGACTCCACGCACCCTAGTGTCAGAGTTTCTAAACCGCCCCAAGGGCCTCTGAATATTATTGCCAATATATCTTCCAATTTACCAATTATTGTCGATACATTTGAAGGTAAACATGGTGAATATATTTAAAACATAATAAATTTAAAACAGTACAGCATAATTGGTCTACAGCATACCCACTGCTGGGATCAAAACCTTCTGAGCCTAAGAGGTAGCCGCGTACTTATCAAGTCAAATGTACAAGATTATTCAATACAGTTAGGTATTGGTAAAAAAAATATTAAATACCTAAACTAATTAGCGAGTTTCAATCAGTTAAATAGTTTGTATTACTGCAATACACAACGGAAACAATTATCCTGAATTAAATATTTTGCAAGCTTTCTGCGATTAGTGAATATTTACTCTCAATTAAAGCGACGTCGAGCGTCAGGCGGAGATTAAAAATATTTATAGCATTCTTGTAATTTACTACAGTGTTCCAAGATAATCACTCAAGTAATTTACTCAGCCATTTTTGTTTCGTACCCTTACGTAAATATTCTGCTACGTTTTGTTCAGTAGCATTTGTTAAAATTATGACTTAAGTTAAGCGGCTCAGTCTTTTGGACCTTAATGGTTCTACAGACTACTAGTTACACTGGACACAGAAGGACAGAGTTTCAAATGAAAATGCATAACTTTTTTTATATAATAAAAAAAATACTGAGGACCACTTCAAATCGCCTTTAAGAGGAAACGCGAGTGGTCTTTTCTCCATACAAACGCTCTCGCCTGTTTTCTTTTTGGTTAATGACCCTAGAGCAATGGTTTTTTACAGAATAATAAATATTAACTATTTCTATGCCCCTATGTTTTCCTTTTTGGTGATAAATTATTTTTATAAGCACTAGAACCCTCAAAAATGCTCAAAATTGCTTGTTTAGATCGCTGTTAACAGAGTCCTAGTGTACAAATTTGACAACTATTAACGAAAAAAGAAAAACATAGCGGCGTAGTATATAACCTCCTTATTCATTGTCTAAAATATCTTTTAAATTGGTTCAATATTGGAGGAGGAAATAGGCGAGAGCCAAACCTCGAATTCTAACTTTTTTCTATAGTTGTCCTTATCGCACGAATTTGAGGGCAGGAGGACGGAGAGAGACAGCGATAGTAGAAAGAGACAGCACTCGCATTTCCTCTTAACTTGGACCACGCCTTGCGTCGGAGGTCGCATTCCAGTATGCCAGGTGCAAGATGCATTCACATACGATTTATGCTTCTCTATTCAGACCAAAATGGAAGCCACGGTGGGAACAGCGATTTTATTAATAGCTAAAGGATCCCAAGTATTTGATTACTAACGATAACTACTGGTAGTCTTTTGGGTAATCGAGTCTGCTTAAGGGTATGGATACACGGAAAGACAAACGGAAGGAATGGTTTGTAGCTAGTAAGAATGAGTGTTATGTTCTTGCTAATAAAGGTGAAAATGATGTGATTGGTTTTGTTTTGGGACAGTCGTGTCGCGTCGGTACTATTCGCTTTTGTTGCATTTACTTAAGAGGGAACAAGGTTGTGCGATTCCCCATACAGTTTATTGACACCAAGAAAAATTATACCTAACCATTTCCATTTGACACTTTTACCCTTATATTCGACTGTGGTGTAAATATTTGGTCGATAATTTCATAATTATTATTAAGTTAAGCTTAGAATCTTAAAATGGTCCTAATTTTAAGGCCAACAAGATTTAGGTCTCGTAAAAGGAGAGAAACGTCGAAATTTTGTGATATAATCAATCTGAGCTGCAGCTGTCCTTATCGCATTCCTATGACAAGTTTGACGCAGCGAGAGAGTTCTCTTAAAATATCTACTTTTGGCCCAGTTCTCTCTTAAAACTTTTTCTGTCCCGTTTCCGTCGCGTCAGTGTGGTCACTCTCTAAACCCGGGATACTGATCACCCGGATAAAAGAACCGATTTAGAGATAGGGTAAATGTTTTAATTTATGAGAAGTGACCTCGAATTTAACAGGTAATAATTATGTTGTGTAGCTATGTCTGGTATTAATCGAAGTTATGGGAATTTAAAGTGTGAAGGACCGTCTTTGACGATGGTATTTTGAATGTGGTCTTATCTTTGTAATATAAGTTGGAGGTTATTCAAGAAGTAAGGTTATTAGTTTAATAATTATTTTAATTTTAAACAACTTGAGTTTTTTCGTTAGTCTGCTTTTTTAACAAACTCCGCATTTTCGGAATGAATAACTTAGCATCATTTAAGGAACAAAATCGACATTTTATGTAGTGAAAAACCCCAAACGATCAGGCAGAGGTGTTCCTAATACTAATAGCCATAATTCACCAGTTTTTTTTAGTCCTATGTTAAGAGGATGAGATTAACACCATCAACTGGGCAAAAATCCAGACTAGGTCATGGAACCTGATGGTACAACCTGAAAACATTTTGCCCAACCCAGCAATCGATGTCAGGATCCCAGCAGTTGCACTTACGACCATTAGACCAATGAGGCAGTTTCGATAACTTTGGCATTTAAACTCTTCTATGCAGAGTTCCTAAAAAAAAACTTAGGGTGCCGTACCATTGTAGTAGATATTGAGAAATTTTCCATGTTATTTTTATATTTATTAATTTTAGGCTCAGCAGTTTCGAAGATAATAATAATACACGAGTTATCCTCTAGGGGTTCCGTTTTTTCCCTTTGAGGTACGGAATTCTAAAAAACTGAAGTGTATTATTTTTACCCGACTACGACAAAGCCAAAGGAGGGTTATGATTTTGACTGGCTATGTATGTATGTTACTGCTTTTGTTTCAGTAAAGACCTGGGGCCAACTTTCCTGTTCAAATAACAGTGCCTATACTTAGATCATTATCAGTACCAGCATGAAATGAATAATAAAGCGTGGAACATAAAACAAGGAGTTACAGCCTATTACCTTACAGGAACAAAAGCACATAAATCATTGTATTAAATAATACTTGTACCATTTTCTTGATTGTTTACACTGGTAAGATTAAGAATAAGTTTCTAATTTCGTATCTTATTAGTAAATCCTAATAGCAATAACATTCCAGAAACAATTATTGGCAATTGATTATAAAGCATTTTGTTCTTCTACAAGGATCATACACACATTTTGATATTGTACATTTTTGGTTTTCTCACTTTCCAGGATCATATTTATTTCTGTAAAGTGGTTTTACAAAACACTTTTATGCACCAGATCATGTTATTCTTTAAAATCAGATGTGACCACTGACTACTCTGAGCACACACAGGCGAAACAAACTCAGGGAAAAACAGACTTGGATCAAAGGTACAATAAGTACCTATGTATAAAATTGACATTGCAACATCTGTCTTTGTTTGGAAACTTTGACACCAGCCAGTTGATTGACAAAGGATTTGACAGAAGATTTAACTGAGCCGGCTTATAGTAGGATTGAATGTAGAGCAATCGGCGCTCTTGTAATCTCTAAATTATTTATTTATTATTGCGACATTTTAGGTTGTAGTTAGGAGAGGGAGCTAGAAGACGGGTTATGGGGAACTGGGCGAAATAATCCACAACGAAAGGACTGATCGCCCGCCTGGTGTCTGCCGGCGTCCCCGAAGATAAATAGAAATAGAATAGAAGACGGGTTCCGTTGCCGAGGGAGGGTTAGAAATTATTAGCGAGACGCCAGAGAAAACCACACGGAGAGAAGAGTGGAAGGGTGAGGGACGCTTTTTCTCAGCAGTGGGGCCTTCGAGGCAAAGCAAATAAGAAAAAGTATGAATATCACAAAATATTTAAAATGTGAGTTTTAATAAATCAAACAAACATTAATGTTGACATTAATAAAATATATAAAATAATTACTGCATTATTTCTGTGTAAAATTGTTAATATTTTTAGATGATTATCTCTTTTACTAATTTTTTAAATTACTAGCTGACCCGGCAAACGTTGTTTTGCCATATAAAAAAAAGGGGTATGAAAAATAGATGTTGGCCGATTCTCATAGATACCGGATAAGCACAAAAAATTTCATCAAAATCGGTCAAGCCGTTTTGGAGGAGTATGAGCAACTAAAACTGTGACACGAGAATTTTAAATATTAGATTAATATTGGTTGAGTTTTGTTTTTTGGGTTTTTCTACCACAAATTTCTCAGTCACAGCCAAGGAGTCTGGATTTGGGCCCGGTCGATGCCAATAGGCTCGCTACCTATTAATAATAATAATAAGTTTATTTCAAAATGGAATTGCATAAGTATACAGAAGTTGCATTAATTTATACATTCATAGATTCAAACAATGAAGACGGGTGAAGTACTGATCTCCTAGATAGATATTACATGACACTTCAAGGTAACTGTTGAAATGTGGGTACACCTCTGCCCTAACCCCTCGTGGATTACAGGCATTATGTTATATTATGTTGTAAGAAAAGTATGTAGATGTAGGAGAGAGAACAAAATAAACAGGTAGTAAGCTATTGGCGGGGCACGGCAGGTGCTAGCTGCGGATGTGTACCGCTTCGACTACTACCTGATGTAAGTGTTGCAGCGAGTGTGAAGGGAGCGGGTAGTTTGGATTAATACTAACGAATGGTTATTTTTATTTTGTTGATAATCTGTTTTTAGAAAGAGAAGTTTGGAAGGAGAAAGGGGCCTTTGCACAGCAGTGACACAGTGAAGACTAAATGATATTTTACCTGATTAAAGATTGACGTGTTGCAACGAAAATGACAAATAACTATTTACCCATATTATTTACCAACCTACAGATTTGGTTATTTCTGATTGACTGATTTTAAAAACATTTATACTAAAAAGTCTAAGTTACAATTTTATTTTATGGTGAAAATTAGGTTCTATTCTATACATTTTTGAATAATTAGTTTGAAACCCCCATTATCAGCTGTCTTGGAATCAAATAACTTGACACACGGCCATGTACATATTTATTTTATTACTCTAATTTATTATTCATAGTTAATTTTTTATAATATTTTAAACGTGGATGTGGATTGAGTGATCCTTTCAAAAATCAAGAAAGATTTCGTAAAAAAATGTTTAGACATTATGGTGGACAAGTATTCTGAAAATATAACACTTAATTAACAAAATCCGAATCAAAGAAAAACTCAGTGCGTGCGTGTCTCATGACTTGCAATATATCACTTACTAATAACACTGCAATCTTGATATTCAACCGCTACAGTATTGCGTGAGACCTCGATCTGCGCTGCCATTATGTAATTACTTTATTGATACTACAAGTCTTGTGACAGTTTTATAAAATACATGGGTAAGTACACATGGCTACACATGAAGCTATACGTAATCAGTATAACCTGACATAGCTTTTTAAGAGCTTCCCTCATCGGGAGCATTCATCTGTAATGTTACAATGCAAGATTCCATTAAGTGCAGTTACAAGTGAATCTACTAAACATTTGAGTTGTGCATTCATTTTATTAATGTATTGTTAACAAATATACGCTATCTGGCATAGGCTTATCTGTCTTTTATAAATCAGTGCGGTTTGTAAAAAAATTATATAAGTGAAATGTATTTTTTTCTTATTAATTTTAAAATCCCCCGAGCTAAAATGTCAGTTGGTTCTTGCAAGTAGAGTACGATTTTGTTCGCGTTCTCCCATTTATTATTAGTATTGCCTTTAAACAAACATCATTATTTTTTATAACAATTTCAATTGACACTGATACTTCTCTAACCCTTTAGCAGGCATAACGCATCTGGAAATTTAAAAATAATGCCAAAAAAGACAGATATAATTGGTAGAAAATATTTTTTTGTGTTTTTTGATAAGTTAATGAGTGTCTGATAAGTTTTTAAATATTCTCTGTACAACGATAGAGTACGTTTACCAGTAACAAATTATTTAGTTTTTGAGCTGATGGTGGCAATTATATTGCCATTGCCTTATAAAGGGCTAAACATCTAATTCCACCTAGTAACTTCACCAAACCACGAACTTCACACCGACCAACCACACGCTTATCTTGCTCTCTTATACATGGTGTAGAAAATCAATTGAATACATCGTAAAAGTAGTGTTCGCACGAATAACACTGTATTCGCTGTGATTCGCGCACCTGTTGTATTTTTTATAGAAAACGCAAGTATAGAATTGGATGGTAGTTTATGTCGGATTTTGGCTATCTCCCTATTTTGGTTTGATGATAAAATCGTGGGGATTTGTTCTTCTTTTGTGTTTTTATGCCAGGAGCCGAGACAACTGCTGCGTAACACACATTTCTATGACATTCTGATAGATTTTCAAGGAATTTCGTTGTTAAGCAAAAAGTGCGATTTTCAGTAGAGGCTCGGAGTTTGGAAATTGATAGCATGATACGGTTTAACGTGCTTTCCGAGGACCCCTTACTTGGTTCTGCACCTACGTGGCTGCTACTGAGAAATCTATAAACCCATCAACACTTTGGCCGACCCGGTAATCGAAACCAGAAACACATGCTTAGCAGTCGCGGTAGCGACCATTCGGCCAACCATGGAATAAAGCTCTTAATAGCTGTACCTACTTACTTACTTATGTGTCTTAAATAAGTTGACATAACTTTACGTTTTACTAGTCTTTGGAGACTATAAATGATTTTGAAAACAGTCGTAAATTGGACTCCGGGGTCAAATTGTTTTGAGACTTACGGGTATCTTAAATGGAGCAGAATATTAATAAGCGGTGCTTTTTGGTGATTACAGGCGTTATGTTATGTTATTTAACATTTTCATTCACTACAGGCATTCATTTATACAGTTTTGTCATACAAAAACTGTCAAAACCTTCACTTAGTGATGGCCTAAGTTACCAACAGCTCTCTTAGTACGGCAGTAAGACACGGGCAGAAAATATATGGAATAATAAAATGATCTAGAGAATTGACCATGATCTAAGGCGTTGCTGAAGTTTGAAAATCGAGTCCCGCTTTTATTTAAATACATATTATTTTTATTTTACATAACCTCACTGGACTTTATAAAACTTCAGAAGGCAGGTGCACGTTTAAAAGCAACATTTAAAAACAACAACCTGTACTTTTCTAGCGCCGCAATCTATCGATAATTGATAAGGTCGTCTCTCTCGCACTCTAGTTTATTGACCCCTAGAAAAAAATCCTCACATGCAATCGTCCAACACAACCTGACCCGTCCCCACCGACAAACAAAACCACTCTACAGCTCTTATAAAACTGGTTGTTCTAAGAAAAGTCCCAGTATAACTTGAGCTCCGACAACGAACATTACGTTGAGTTATGGAGGTCATATATTTTCAGCGGATGGCGGGACTACTTTTTAGTTGGTTGCATCTTGTGGTATAATGTTTGTCTATGAAGCGGTTAGAAATAACTTAGGAAACGTCTTTTCGCTACGTGACCATTTAAGGAATTGTGCATTAAGAGAATTCTGTTCGACTGCTTTATTTTATTTCCTTATTGAATACGCTGTTTGGTTTGCTGAGGATATTTTTCATATTATTTTAGTGGTTATTAGCTGATGCTTGTTTTTGCTCCCGTCGGGGATGCAGCTTGTTCGACAGAGATACCGCAGTCTCGACACAAAGTTCTAAGAAGGATCATGGGTGGTATTTAGTCAGTAGAAGTCTGACACTCCCTACCGCTCTCCCACCCAGAGCGGTAGGGAGTGGAGGGTGCGGAGGGTGTGAAATTATCAAATGCTCCTTCCTCACTTGATGATTCCACACCCTTTAAAAAAAAAAGAGAATGTGGCACTCGGAGACTGCCGCGGTAAATTGCATAGCATTTTTTATCAATTATTTAATTTGACAACCTCAGTTGACAACCTTGTTATTTTCCGTAACCATAGCAACCTGGTTGAAAATTTTCGTTATCGAATTTCTGGATTCGCTCTCCACGCTCAAGGCCCGCGATAGAAGCTATGCAATAGCTTAAAAAGGTTCAACTAAAGCGTGAAGTGACTATCGTCAAACCACCGCTATCTTCCTGGCGATGGCGTCCATAAAAGCAGCAAGAAATAACATGACGCAAATGATGGTGTTATCCTCCGACGTATACTCATTTACCGTTCTCTGTCGGTACCGCGTCCGTTAGACATCAGCTGGATCTTTCTATGGGGTAACACCATAGTTAACGCGAGTTCTTTTAAATATCGAAACGTTGACACGGTTGGCGCAGTGGCTAAGCGATTAGACTGCTACGCTGCGTGTCGCGGGTTCGATCCCCACTCGGAATAAATATTGATATGGCCTATAGATAGTCGTTCCGGGTCTGGATGTGTGTCAACCCGACGCCGGCAGACTTGAGTTGGACCCTTGTAAACGGATTTTTGATCAATTCAATAGAAACACTCGATAGACATGACCCGAACGGTAAAGTTTCTTTGTTATTTGTAAAAGATTAATGCATGAAACATCTTTGCCGGTCCACAATGAAGAAAAAAGATGGATTCGAGAAGATGAAAAATACGTAATACGACAGCGATGATCAACAAAGGAAATTAAAAACAATAAAAAACTAATTTCTTCCTTATTTGTTTCGCATTTTCTCTAGTGTTGCGGATGTTCTGTGTCGTTTATTTATCATCAGACGATTGCAGAGTATTATAATTATTATATAGGTACAGACGGCTACACATCAAGCTATACATTTCCAGTTTACGCTGATCTCGCCCTGTATATAAATCCTATACAATGCGAGACCAGCTTATACTGGAAATGTATAGCTTGATGTGTAGCCGTCTGTACCTGATTTAAAATTCGTATACTTCGTTTCCAACGAAACCATTATTTTAAGTTGTGATTTTCTGTGACTGGGGTACTTATGAGCCTGATCTAACTCAATAAATTCCACCATAAAAGCTGTAAAATACTTTCAATGGTGTTTCTGTCTTCAGAAAACGGTATTCTTTCATGTATGTGTGTAAAAATCGTTTAAGAACCTTGGCCAGAGACCAAACGTTAGCAGTCATAGAGTTTTAGTTTCTCGTAATTAATTTGCACATGCTTACGAGTCCCCCACCCCCACCCCCCCCTGCTTACCCCAGAGCTATAAAACCAGTAATAAACACACGGATTATCATGTGCTTATCGTAACATAAGCAGTAAACTCAACTGATGGAAATGGGTGCATTCACATTAAATGTGCACTGCAATGCGAATTGCTATTATGGGTATTGTTTAAAAAAAAATATCTCGCCTTCCAAAAAAATACTAAAAAGGTAGGTACTTTACTTTCGAAAGTCGGTGCCAAAAAAGACAATGACGCAAACATATGTTAACGACTTCAGAAAGTAGAAGTTTATTTTGAAAATCGTTTTTTTTTTAAAAACAATACCAAATACCTAGCTCAATTTTTTGACACCTCTGCCATCTTTCACGCAAATAAGGATTGTTTTTATTCTTCTCCCAATCAAAGAAAGAAAGAAAGCTATAGTGTTTATTTGTTTCAATAAAATAAGGCAAACAAAATTGGTCCTTAGATACAAGACCACAAGGCCCCAATACAGCATGGTACTGTAACATTAAAATAAACACAGCGCACTATAAATTCAAGAGCATCAAAATTTATTTGGGCAATACTAGTAGACATTTTAAGTTAGAAACAAATAAATGATATACGGTACTCTAACGTCCTCTTCTCATAAAATATTATGGGAAACGCAGCGATACAGAAAACCCGTGCCGTTTGTTATAAAAAACCCATAACGAAAGCATAATATTTGTGTATCGAATCACAACGAGTTTCGGCAATTACTGAAGAAATTGAATAATAGCATACAATGCATGCATAACGTTGCCTATGGCCCATAGATTGCCTGTTGTTAAATATTAGATAATGTTAGGGGTATGACTTTCCACGGTGGTATACTATGGTGTTTGGGCTTCTGGATCGACGTACATAACTATTCATTATAATCATACATAATCAAATAGAATAATTTTGATTCAGTCAAAATCCTACTAATATTATAAATGCGAAAGTTTAGTAGGTATGGATGGATGGATGTTTGTTACTCTTTCACGCAAAAACTACTGAACAGATTTGAATAAAATTTGGTACACAGATAGTTTATAACCTGGATTAACACATAAGATAGTTTTTATCCCGATTTTATCTTCTTGTAGAATATTTTTTGAGTTGTAGCGGGCGAAGCCGCTGACAACGGCTAGTATTTTCATATTGCAATCAAGACAATGTAAGCTCCTGGCTAAACATAATAACGATCCTGGAAGGGGACTATTGGGAATAATTCAAACTTATAGGCTGATCTATACTTATAATTATTATTAAGAGATAACAAATTTTTAATTTTGTCTAGAGGGGTATTCTTTGAAATGACTGATCCGATTACAAAAAAATCTTTGAATTTATGAAAGCAATTTTATCCCCGAGTGTCAAAGGCATACACTCTAAACATTGCCGTAAGTTTATTTTAACAGGGGAGAAGCCGCGAGTAAAACCTAGTTACACTAACGAAAGTACTTAAGGCGCTGCCATATGCCCGCGCCCTTGAGCGAGTGGGAGGAGACAGCGATATAGGACGATAGAGGAGCTGAGGGAGTCAGCGATACACTGCCGCCCGTCGCCCGCCAGAGCCCCGCTTCAACGCGCACCAAGATTTAATTTATTAAAAAAAAAATACGCAGTAATGTTAAAATATTTTTACGTAAGTCTTTAGTTGGTTAAATTTCCTTTCGGATAGTAAAAAAAAATAACAGTTATCGCTCAAAATATTGAGCATTTCGAGACGAAAAAGTTTTTTCGTGTTGTTTCTAGTGATTTTTTTTTCGAGGTTCTTGATTAATTTTAGAAAATATTTTTGCATAAGTCTTTTACCTATACATTTGACTATACACTGTAATTTTTTTGGAATTGTAATATGTAGCAATACGGCTAACTCTGCAACGAAAAACAGGTCGTTTTTACGGTGTCCCTCTATGGCAGCGCCTTAATACAAACAGTACCAACCAAAAACTAAATGATATGCCAAAAGTTAATCCCACAAAATAAATAATACCAATATGGCGTTACTGACCGATTGGTTGCGGTTATTATTTTTACTGGTTTTGCACCCAAATTGGCGAGGATAAAGCAAAGCTTTTGGGATTATTAAAATAGTACGGGTTGTGAAGGCGTGAAGTTTGTTAATTTTTTCTTTGTTTAAGTGCCAATTTGTACTGATATTTGTAGCTATTTTGATGAAAATTTGACAGTTTTATTCTGGTGATAAGAGAAACACAAATAATAATATGTATCTATAATTATGTTATCAATGAATTATTGAACAAGTATAATACTTCTCTACTATTATGATAAAGAGGTATTTTTTGTAGGCACTGTACATTTTTGACTACCTCGTTGGTCTAGGACATAAGGTCCTACAATCGGTTCCCACATCGAGCAGGATTTTTCCTCAAGAAAAAAAAAACGGTTAAATTTCGAAAATTCTAGAGGTGATTATTGTAGGTGCCTTTGGAAAAATCTTAACAGTTTTAGGTTTAAAAAAATCTACTTTCTACTTAAAAAAGCCACGAACTAAATAATTTCCATAAGTGCACATGCACTGACGGCACGTCAACCCGTAACATGACAGCAAATAAAGCACTTATTTTAAACATGTCCTTAAGTACCTAAATTACCACATTTAAAGAGAAAAAATACAAGTAATTATTGTTGTACTCGAAGTTCTTCAATATTTCTGACTTATAAGTCCCATTGGTTGTAAAGGAGCCTGCAGGCTTTACATGTTTGAACATAATCATCTGCCCAGAGTCTTTCCAGCTATGTTGGGATCGGCTTCCAGTCTTACCAGATCATCATCTGCCTAGCCTTTTATTTTTATTTTATTTTATTTATTTGGGACAAAAAACAGTTACACATTACAATAATAATATTAAGTTTAGAAAAAATAGTAAACAAATGCATAACCCACAGTATTGTCCACGGAATCATATCGGTTTTTAAGAAATAAGGAAACGGACGTATACAGAAGGGACAGTAAGAGAATAAAAATATAAAACCTGAAAGATCACACTAATCTACAATCTTACATAAAAAAGAAGCAGTCATCGTTAAGGATGACCAGCCAGTAATTCGATTGCCATTTTTTTAAATTGGGTCTGATTATGCGCAAAAATATCCACGTTTATAAAATGTGAGTTGTACGTTTCTAGTAATCGGCGGAGAGGAGCTCGCTCGCCAGCGTTTGTTCTACACTTCTCTGTGTAGAACAAGCGCGGAGCTCGCACCTCCCGCCGACTAACAGTCCTAGGTACCACATAACATAACCTATTAGAGAGCTCCATACAATTAAACCTATTGTTGCATATGCCATACAGCATCATACCCATCAGCAGTGTACGCCTGTGCTCCAAGCTTAATATTTTGTACTGTTTCATCAGATCTGCATAGGAAGTCTTGGTATGGAAACACTTATAATGAGTAGTGCGAAGAAATTTTTTTTGTACCATTTCTAGTCTGTGTTTGTATTTTTCGTAAAAAGGGCTCCAGATGGGCACCGCGTATTCCAGTTGGGAACGGACTAGTGCAACGACTGTTGGACTAGTGTTTTATATAGGAAGAGGAAAGTAGAAACCTTTTTAAATTCTTTACAAGACCGCATTATGAAACCATACATCTGAAAAGCTCTATTAATAATGTTGTCATTATGGAGGTCAAGATGTAATTTGCTATCAAGCAGTACGCCGAGATCACGCGTGCAATCAGTTTTATTCAGGTCTGTATGGTTGAGCGTGTAATTAAATTTAATACTAGTCTTATTTTTAGTGAATGAAATATAATGACATTTTGGCAAACTAAGATGAAGTTTATTCTTGAGACAGTAATGCGAAAGTCTGCATAGATCATCCTGTAATAGCAAGCAATCCTGCATACTAGTACAGGATTTAGAAATTTTGATGTCGCCCGCGTACATGAGAAATTTTGAGTTAACCATACAGGACTTTATGTCATCTAAAAACAAGACAAACAATAAAGGACCCAAAACTGATCCCTGAGGCACACCGGATTCGACCACTGTGTAATCAGACTCGTGTCCACTGATGACCACTTTCTGTGTTCTATGGAATATATACGACACAAACCATCTGAGTAGATTCCCTCTAATGCCGTTGAAGGCAATCTTGTCCAAAAGGAGTTTGTGATCCACCTTGTCAAACGCTTTCTGAAAATCGGTGTACACAGCATCAACCTGTATGCCCTTGTCCATGTTCTCAAATAAAAATTGAGTAAAAATCATTAAATTTGTACTGGTGGATCGTGACTGAACAAAGCCATGCTGTTCGGGAATAATGACGTGTCTCAAGTGAGGAAACAAATTACTGTGCACCAAATTCTTGAAAAGCTTAGACAAGGTGGATAGAATAGAGATAGGTCGATAGTTTTCAATGTTGGCTTTGTCTCCACTTTTGTAAACTGGAGTAATAAAAGCTCTTTTCCATATGCTCGGAAATACCCCTTCACTTAAGCATTTGTTGTACAATAGATGTAGCGGGATACAGATTCGTTGTGCAGTATGCTTAAAGAATATAGGTGGGAGACCATCTGGTCCGGGCCCTTTATTTAGATCCAAGGACAACAATGACTTAAGCACGTCACGCTTTTTGAGATAAATATGAGGAATACAGGGTGATTTATCATCAAGGATATCGGGAGGAACCCAGCTCTTAGGATCAAAGGATGAAGGCTCGTAAACGGAGTTAAAAAATGTGGAAAACAATAAACAAATCTCGCCAGGGCAATTAGATGTTATATTTTTGTAGTACATGCTAGCAGGGAGGCCGGAACTTTTCCTATAGTTGGAAATGTAAGACCAAAAGTGCTTGACATTTAGAGGAATGCTATCTTCGACCGACTTCATGTACTTAGTGTAACACTGGTCGGATAGTTGTTTAAACTGTTTACGATAAACAGAGAACCTTTCATAATCAGAAATATTCTGGTGCTTTTTCCACATTATCCAAGCTCGGTCCTTGTTTTTAAAAATTTTGATTAGGGAAGCATTAAACCAAACAGGAAAGCCAGATGTCTTAGGTCGTTTGAGTGGGACGTGTGTGCGAATTATGCCATATAAGTACTCATAAAAAACAACTTTTCCCAACTATATTGGGGTCGGCTTCCAGTCTAACCGGATGCAGCTGAATACCAGTATTTTACATGGAGCGACTGCCTATCTGACCTCCACAACCCAGTTAATACTAGGTAATACAATACCCTTTGGTAAGACTGGATGTCAGTATTTCAGGTCCTGACTACCTGTAACGACTGCCAAAGATCTATATATATGGCAGCCGGAACCAACAGCGAGGCACGGAGGAAACTCGGTATGTCGGGCGGTCACCCATCCACAAACCGACCTAGGCAAGCACAGCTTTACCTAAAGATCGACCTGAGTGGCAGTTCTTATTAATAATAGTATTTTAGAAGGAGCGACTGCCTATCTGAACTCCACAGCCCAGTTGGTACTGGGTAATTTACCGACGGTAAGACTGGTGGTCAGACTAACTACCAGTAGACTGTTAATCATCTACAAATGGTACATTTTTTTTAAAACGTTGCCCCACTCTAGGATTTTCTCCTGTGCCGTGGCCCGTGGGTGCGTACACAAACATATTGTTGACTGGCCTGATGGTCTAGTGGTTAGTGACCCTAACTGCTATGCCGGAGGTCGTGGGTTCGATTCCCACCCAGGACAAATGTTTGTGTGATGAGCACGATCATTTGTTCTGTGTCTGGGTGTAATTTATCTATAATAATATGTATGTATTTAGAAATATATAAGTATGTTTATCAGTTGTCTAGTACCCATAACACAAGCTCTGCTTAGCTTGGGACTAGATGGCGTTGTGTGATAGTTGTGGAATATTATTATTATTATATTTTAAACTCGCATACACAAATACCCAGACCCGAAATAACTACCTGTAGGCCATACAAATATTAGTTCCGTGCGGGGATCGGACCCGCGACACGTAGCGCAGCAGTCAACTGCTTGAGCCACTACACCAACCGTGCCGTCATAATTATTAAATGAACAGGTATATTTTTACTTAAAGCACTATTTCACCAACAAGTAGCACAGTTACTATTTGAATCATGACTGTATTTCGTTGCGGCACTTGGTTTTTATTGTTTTTAGTGTTAATGTTTTACAATTGTACCTCATAAGATAGATAATTCGCTAGTGTACTCAATAATATTATTATCTATGTGTGATTGACACATGAATTCAAGGTCTCGAACTTGACCTTTTTATCTTAGAAATTACTACTCAGTGTACTTATTACCAGCACTGTATACGTTAGATGTCAGTTTATCATAATCATTTTGTGTACCACGGAATCAGAAAAAAAACGGCTACATAAATAATTATAATCGGACGCTCCACAGCAGAATCAGCCAGTATCAGTGCCACCATTCAACCTAATACACAGCTATTGACGTAAATAATAAAATGGAAATTAAATTAATAGTGACAGTGCTTATAATCAAAATAGTAGCAGCGAGAATAAAAATAGACGTCAATGTAGACAAGGATCAAAATGTGGACATATCATACTCTGGATCAGAAACCAATTTAATCACAGATGACGACATGAAAACTTTTAAAGTCGAAAATGAAAATATACTAAACGCGTTGGATGAATATTTTGGAAAAATACCGGATGATGCGTTCCTTGGAAGTCCAACACCTTGGGGAGACTTGTACAATTTATACAATTGGGAACCAGTGAAGAGAGTGTTGTCGATAAAATCAGCGACAGTGAAGAGTCTCACAAAGAATCCAATCGTGGTGCTGTCTCAAGACTTCGAGAACACTTCGAACCAAACGATAAAAGTGAACACGGGTATAACCCACAGCGTAGAAAACACTTTGACAACGAGTTGGTCAAAGGAAAAAGAACTTAAAGTATCGCAAAAAATAGAATACGAATTCAATGCGCTCATCGCAAAATTAAATGGAACAGCCGATCTTTCCTTCACCACCAACTGGGGAGCCAGTGAAGAGAAATCTGAAACAGAAATTATTGGTACCACTAGCGGCATGGATGTGGAACTTAAGCCAGGAGATGCAGTGACAGCGGTTTTGTCTGCAAACGCCGGTTATTTAGAATTAGAAGTTGTGCATAGGGCTGCGTTGAGAGGAAATGTTGCAGTTAACTATTATAGAGCACATAGAGGTCATCACTTTTGGGGACCTTTGATAAATGATGTGATGGAAAATGCAGGTGTTAAGAATGAAGTAACAACGGTAGAGACGATACGGTTGGGATACCATGTTGAAGGGAAGTTAAAAGTGTATGACAAGAAGACTGGACAGCAGTTATAAAGTGTACGTAGATAATAAATTCAGTTAAGTGATGGTGAAGTTTCATTTCTTTGTAGCTTGTTTTTGGCTACATACTGTCATTGATCAAATTCTCCGTTGGACTGGTCGTAATTGTGACTGCTACAAATGTGGGACCTGGGTTTGATTCGTAAGGCATAGTGTATTGGGTTTTTTCAATAACGAATTTCTCAGTAGCAGAGCATCCCTTAGTTATTATGTTGTAGGTATCTCTAGCCTGTCATGTTGTGTGTCACTCGTATCTCTAATGACTCGTCGTTTTTTCCGCTTTCTTTTTTTAAAATAAATAAATATAAGAGTACTGGCCTGTTAGCTCGTTTAGTGCTCAGACTTCAGAATTAGATGACTCTGATTATATAAATATTTGTATTAAAACTATGTATTTAAGAAAAGAAGTAAAAGTTTACGGACATGATCACAAACACCGTATAGACCATTTTTTAGTTTCGGAAAGACAAATCATTTACAAACTAGTATACAACAGCCAACTCAACAATAGTTAAAGCTATTATTTTTAAGAAATGAAAACTCCCTTTAAAAAACCTTTTGTAAATACTAATTGTTTTTAAACCGAATAAACACTTGTTCCTATCCCCTATCAGTTCATGGATCGATAAAACGACCCAATCTGCACTCTCCTCTAGACACAATTAGTCACTGTTGGTGTACCAACACAATATTACGCGGAGTTAAACTCATTACGGATAATATACGTTCTCGACAGCATTTAGCGATATAGCATGTCATGGAAGGGATAAATAATGATGATTATGGGTCTGAACAACAGGAGACAATCATGTTTGACTGGTTGGTCCGATATGTTACCAGCAGAGAAAATCTGAAAGTACGTTACGAATATATTAAATACTAGCGACCCGCCCCGGCTTTCCACGAGTGGAATGTCTTATAAACCTTCCTCTTGAATCACTCTATCTATTAAAAAAAATCGCATCAAAATCCGTTGCGTAGTTTTAAAGATTTTAGCATACATAGGGACGGACAGCGGGAAGCGACTTTGTTTTATACTATGTCGTTGTAGTGATAGTGATAATGATAGTGATGTCCAATAATAAATACAAAATATGTTGTCTCCGTGCCTTGGAAAGCACGTTAAGCCGACATGGCTTTCATTTGTAGATCTTTAACAATCATTACAATCATCAAGTCTGTGGCCTGAAAGTCTGACAACCTTCTTTGCCAAGAAGTATCGCATTACCCAGTCCGAACTAAGTTCTGAAGATCAGATAGGCAGTCGTTCCATCTAACACACTTATAGCCAAAGAGCTTGTACTAAAAAGTAAAATGTATGTATGAAACTAAATTGAAACATAAGCTTTTACATTTCTATATCTTTATCCGTCTGTCTATCTTTAATCTGGGGGCACGGCAGTGCCCCCGCCGAGTCGAGCGCGAAGCAAACACTGCCGTACCATCCTTTACTGGAACCATTTCGCCGCATTTTCAGGCCCCTATTTGAGAACCTCTGGATAAGACTAGAACGCTGAAATTTTCGTCATCCTGTAAGCTATACAATCACACTTAAAATAGAAAGTTTCAAGTCTGTAGGTCATTTAGTTCCGAAGTTAAGCGAAAGCAAAGTTTCGCATTTATGAAACTCACTCACTCACTCACTCATGATCATCAAAATAGAACTAGTACTTCCCATAAACTCAGAGAGCTGAAATTTGGTACAGAGTTAGGGTTTAATGGCCACATAAAGGGAAAACTATAAAAAGTCGGAAAATCGAAAATTAAAAAATAAATAAAAAAAACTACAAAAAAAATTTGTTTTAAATGAAAATCTATAATAAAATAAATCAATATACGTACGTTTTGTTTCGTACGGTTCGTACGTATACGTTTCTACAAAAAGAAGTGAAATCCCAACAAAAACATTCTGTAAAAAAACTAGCCAAGTCTCGATGGAGCTGCTTGTTTATCTCTAAAAAGTAATGAAATCTAGACAAAGTCGTGCCAAGTCTAAGGTTCCTTATTGCGATTTCTTTATTATTATAGTTAATGTTGTGTGACTTGGCCGTTGTTCGTTTCGTTTAGTTCGGTAATTTTTCTTCTTGGCGTCCAATTACCAATACCAGTATGGGTTATTATCTCGCTTAACAATCATAGGAAGTTACAACAGATATAACATTACGTATAAACTAAATTGACTTGTACCCACTAACGTATAAAGAATGTTCAACGGCCAAGACACACAACAATAACTATAATAACAAAGAAATCGCAATAAGGAACCTTAGACTTGGCACGACTTTGTCTAGATTTCATTACTTTTTAGAGATAAACAAGCAGCTCCATCGAGACTTGGCTAGTTTTTTTACAGAATGTTTTTGTTGGGATTACAATTACAGAAAACAGGAAAAATACAGAGATTACCTTGAAACCCTACACCCTTACATGTAAGCCAAGTAAGCAGTATCAAAGAAAATTTTATTATCATTACCGGCGTTACACGTCCAAGGAAGTCTTGGACATTATCGCCTGTTCATCTAGACATTGATGCACAAGTAATCATAGATAGCAGATAAAATTACATCGATGGACACAAGTACTAAGGATAAATATTTTATGTACTTGCACCAATTGCAATAGCGGGATATTTTTATGATTTCCTGTGTGGAGAGCGGAAAAATAAGTCTTGGTTCGACTTGTTGAATGTCTTTAGCTTCCTTATGTTGGTTAATAATAAGATAAATCACCAATTAGCTCGCCAAGTGGGTGGTTATTGATGCAGCGACGTTTTCTCATGATAAGAGTGAAGATCTTTGTGATTACAAAGATCTCAGTCACCGATGACCTCCCAGGATGGTAGCGGATGGTAGTGTCTGAACCCAGGTTGGTCACAGCAAGAAAAACCAGCTAAGGTGGAGATTCATGAATAACTCTTCTGAGGGAAGACTGATTATTTTTTTTGCTCATAAACATCCACCTGCAATGACTTTAGTTTATCCTTGATCATGGTGCTTGTATAACAGCGCCGAAATATTGGGAACTCGAAACTAAAAGTAGGCAAATACCCCGTTTTCAATATTAATATTGGGGAAAATAGCAAGTACCTAAACATACTTCCACTAACCATAGTTTAAGTAAACCGACTTCTAGCAATCTGGTTATGTTGAACTACAGTTAGTTATTAACCGCACGAGGACTGCGGTTCGAGTGAACACGGAAAGGGTTAGCTGTCAAGTTAGATTATAGAAATGAGAGGATCATGTTCACACTTCGAATAACGGGTTTTTATTAAATGCATTGGTGTCTTCACCAAGGGTAAAGAAAATATGATGGATTGTGTGAGGAAAAATGATTCCGTGACGTCTGACAGAGGAGAATAAGACGTGCCCCGTCGGGGCTGCGGGTTGTTCGAAAGAGATACCGTGGCGTCGGCACAAAGGGCTAAGAAGGAATAATGGTGGTTTTTAGTCAATAGAAGTCTGACACTCTTCCCGCTCTGCCAAGAGTGGGAGGAGTTATTTGATGATTATCCACTCTCCAAAAAAAAATGTAGCGAGTTGACAAATAGAATGGGGTAAGGGTAGGAAGATGATGGTGATTGGTGTCTTCACCATAAACATAACATCATGACTGCTTTACTCGAGAGGTTCAGCAGAGCAGAGGGGTTCTCTTTGTTTTTTTACGAAGTCACACTAGCAATTTCTCGTCTATCGTGGGTGCACTTACAAAGATTTACCTCACATACACAAACAGCCACTCGGAACAACTACCTGCAGGCGATACAAATATTTGTTCCGTGCTGGAATCGAACGTTCCTTTAAGTTACGTTTAAGCTCCTTTTATTAGAGGTGGTCTAGGTCCATGGACGTATACAAACTCCGTGCCTGGGAAAACTCAGTGTCGTATGTGTACCTAATCATATTTATTTGCTTACTCATATTTTTACTTTTTACATTGGCGAGAAAAATCCAATTTCCAAAATTGAAAGCCGGCTAAGTTCCGAATCCTAATCTTCTGACTAACTACTACAATTTTACCTCTCCGAATTGCAATTTGATCTGCAAGCAGTGATAAATAGTGTGTCCATCAGACTGCCAAGTCATAGGTCTCAAGTTCGAACGAAAAATCAGCGTGTCAAGACACGCACCTCTGATATTTTAGGATTCATGTATGAATCGTGTTATTAGCACTTAAGCAAGTGTTAATAACACGATTCATACATACAATGAAGCCATTGAAAGAAACTATCGTGAGGAAACCAGCATATTTCTCGACGGTATGTAAAGCCAAGCCAGAGGTCCATAGACAGTATAAAAAACTTTGTCACCAAGTTAGGCTCTAACCTCACAATAAAGGCAGACCAAGTACAGTTTTAATACTCATTCATGAAGTCCTAGATTGTAACAGTAAAACCTATTACCATGGAGTTAGATCATTTACTTCAGGAAACATTTGTTACAATCAAAGTGACTGCACGACATGGGGTAAAATACTCGATCGGTTTACCTATGTAGGCAGAAATAGAAAACTGGTCTGAAAACCAGTCTACCTGAGTTATGGCAGGGAGAAAGAAAATGTAGCGTCCCTTTCGTGTGTAATGTTAAAAGATATCTTACGAAAATGAAATGTTAAAATGGCACAAAGTGTTAGGGATCTCAAATAATATCGTCATCATCATATCATCATCAGCCTATACTGCTCCCACTGCAGGGACTCAGGCCTCCTCTCTAGGAGTGGTATGGTAGATATTATAATCCACCACGCGTGTCCAGTTCGTGTTGGTAGATGTCACTTTTTAGTTCTAAGACATGCCGGTTTCCTTACTATGTTTTCCTTCAGATATAGTCACAATAAAGAAATAATAACTGACTCGTTGGTCTAGTGGTGGCAAGCGCGACTGCTGAGCATGAGATCTTGGGTTCGATTCCCAGTTTGGGCAAAGTGTTATTGGGTTTTTCCATCAACAATTTCAAAGCTCCAAAAATCACATCTTGCTGAAATAACCTTTGTAATAATAGGGGATCGGACTGGGTCAAAATAATATGATTCTGTTTAGTCCGTAAGTTAGTTTATCGAAAAATATTGAATACGTGTTTTTTGTTTTATCAAATCAATAAAAAATGACGAAGATAAAACGCGTCAAAGATCTTGGAGTGGGGCTTGAAACGTCACTTGTGTCGTCAAAATGTACTATCATAAATGACGTCACACGAGTTTTCGAAGCACTGTATCGTCTTCATTTTAAGTTTACGTGAAAAAAGAAAAAATACGTGTCCAATAATTTTTGGAAATCTATCTGACGGACTAATTAGTTTTTTTTTGTCCGATCCCCTTATAAAAAGAGTTATTTTCGAAACGCAGACTTGATTTAGTGAGTTGTTTTGATTGAGTTTGTTCAAATATATCTCTAGAGGGATAATAAAGATCGTGATAAACCTGAAAATTAAAATAGATTATAATCCGGTGTCTATCAACGCGGGTGTCAAAAACGATTTCTAAAGATGACTTGTTTACTTCTAACAATTTGTAATAAGGTCAAAGCTAAAATAGGTTATCTTACCTTTAAAATATTTATATAAATAAATGAAAGTGAATGATTAACAAGAATTAATTATCTTAAGATTTCAATTCTGTATATTATTATATTTGAATGCTGCGTAGGCGAACACACCTTGTAGTCAGTTATCTTAAGGTAAAATTAATATTAATGGACCAAAATACTAATGAATTATTCCTAGGAGTTATTAAGATAAGTGATAGGAACGTTTAATACCATTTTCGCTTTTGTGAATCTATGATGGCGATTTTTCTATGAAACACTTTATTGAAGGTAATATATTATTAGTTTGTTCTGAGAATTAGTTACTAGAAAAGTCAGTTATATTACTTTATATTGTAGGACATAAAATATTCACAAAGGTACCTAGATTTCTGTCGAGCAAATTTTCTTATTAACTGCTTTGATAAATAATAATTAATTTTGCTTTTCCCGTAATTGTGTCATTAGTCCAGTTGTCGCAAGTGTGACTGTTATGTATGAGGTCCTGGATTCGATTTTCCATGAGAAACAGCCACGGAGGCCCGATTTATTTATTTATTTATTTATTTAAACTTCTCGCACACAAAAAAAAGGTACAAAGGTGGACTTAATGCCTTAGGCATTCTCTACCAGTCAACCAAGGGTGATGTAGAGATTAGATGGCAGGTGCTCTTTGAGGTGCTCGATTTGAGGTCAGTTTATACCTATAAATGCTCGCCCGCAATTACAATGGACTTTAATATAACTGTAAGAATACGGTTGACTATTCTGTACAAGTCTGCATAGCCCTTTGGGGATTAGAGCCATGATGTTATGCACCAACAGGATTTCCGAATCATTTTGTTATTGGTGGCAATATGACTGCCGTTGCTAGATTTATTTACGGCAACAGGAATACAGTAAATAGTAAGTAGGTACAACCAAAGAACTAAATTAACTAGCAATTAAATCCGTAATAAACATAATAACCAACTATGACCAAGCAATTTAGGCATTCTAGTTTCCAATTATCATATTTTCTTAATTAGTGGCAATATGATTACCGTCGTCGGAACGACGAACACTAAATTATTCTCCACCGGAATACAACCATTATGTGTAAAAATAAACAGCAAATTATCAGCCATCAGACTGACATAACACATGCCTATCAATAAATTCCGTAATTAGCAGAGAATCCATCTAAGACTGAGCAATCTAGGCATGCTGGGCTCTTAGCACCATCCGCCGGTGTCTATGTACCTAGATCACCTGGTACAGTAGACAAAAATGTTCCCACAGAAGGTTTAATAAGGGGAATTATAAAACGAGCGAATAAAAAATAACTAAGCGACTGATGATGATATACTGTTTTTATAACTTGAGCGGTATGAATTTGAGTAAGCGAAAAATAAACTAAACTAACGACAAATATTGATTAATATTAAAATCCGGAACGAGCTTACAAAAAGTGGGTTGTGATAAATCCATTTCAGATATTAAAATTACTAACTGAGCGACAAAATTACTAAGTGAGCGACTAGAAATACACAAAGGGTAACTTAAATATTAAGATAGAGACGATTTTTCCAATTGAGGTTTTACATATTATACTACTAAAAAGTTCAAATTGAGCAACGTTTTGTAAGCTCTTTATTAATGATTAATGGTTACTGATATTCTATTTGAGGTCTTATGTTAATTATTTTGATAACTTTTTTAAATGAAAACTACAGATTGTTTGTTGCTAGTCGTCCGCTAAGTGGATGAATCACCATCTCGCGACAGTATCCTTTATGGGCGGCATGGGCACCGGGCCGTAGGCCGACGAAGGAGGCCGGCGGAGGCCCGGCACTTCGGGGACAGAAGATATTAGTGTTATATAATATGCGAGCGAAGCGAGCGCGCGTCATGGAGTACATGCGTTGCAACTTGCATGTACAAAAGTGACATGACCAAAAGCTTTGTTATACTTTGTTCTAATAATATTATTATGATAAATAAACATTATGTGATTTTAATTTAAGACTTAAAACTTTTATGGAAAACGTTTTTATGTATTTCGTATAATAATAATAAGATTGTAATATATATAAGACAAATGGATTTAGGTCATATTATATTTAGGGATTTCAATTTTATGGCATGTGATATTATGTGATATTTAGTTCGGGTAAGTTATCATTCGGACAAATGATGATTAGGACAAAAAAAGTTATGGCATTTTAATGGATAAAAAAGTTAGGTGACACAATAGAGAACCCTTCATTTGATTTAAGTAAATACATATTGCTTTATTTTTTCGGAATACATGCAACCTACCCTTAAATAATTAAATTTCTTAGCTAAAAGTGTTTCTTCAAATAGTTATTTCATACGAACATTTTCAAAAAAAAAATGTGTGGTCATTACTCTACTCATTATAGTAATTTTCAAAGTGATTTTTCTAATCGAAACACTTCATTTAAGATAAAATGCCGTTCATTATAAATAAATCATTTGCCAAATATTGAATAAAATGCAGGACGTAACGTTGTCACTCATACAAATATTGGGTCGCTCAAAAATTATGAAGCTACTCATTTTGTATTTTAAGTAGCTCAAATTAATGTTTGTAAATTGCCGTTCTGTTGATTTCTTGTCGCTCACAGTCAGTCGCTCACTTAGTAATTCTGTGACCTAAATTAATTATTTTTGTAACTTAAAATTTTCATTTACAGTCACTCGTTTAAATACTACCCGTTTAATAAGGACTCATCATCTTTAAGAAAATGGCGTACTTGTACGGTTCCCCATGTACAACGAAAATCAACCTTACTGCAATAACTCAAAGTTGCAGTCAATGTCTTATTGTTACGTAAGCGTATGGTCGGGTACAGTCTGTATGGTCTGATTGAGTCACAGAATCAAATCAGACTTACTGAAATTCGAAGTTCTATGTGAAAGAATCCACACAAATCCCCGTCTCTCGACCATACGCTTATATAGTACTGAACTAATTTGTGAGGTTCTTCAGAAAGGTCAGATGCTTAGTACTCGCAACCGACATAATAATTATGACCAGATTCATGAATGTGGGCGAGGCCAAAGGAGTATAAAAGAATATTGCAGGTCCGAGCCTTCGTGTTGTTCGAAAGACATACCGCGGCCCTGGACATAAAGAGTTAAAAAGGAACATGGATGGTTTTTAGTCAGTGAAGTCTAACACTCCCTTCAGCTGTCAAATCATTAAATGACTTCTCCCGTTCCGAGAGGAGTAGAGTATTTTTTTTTCCTCCTTAAATATGCCCTTTGCGTCCCAGGGCCGCGGTGACTCTTTGGAACAAATTCCAATCTTATCCTTGCAACCTTGTTCTAAGTTGCATTACTGCACTCACCTGCACTACATCCACAATATGGCTTACACCTAATGGATACGAATGGACAGTGTGGGAAAAGGTAATGGTGTTTGATGGTGTAATGGCGACTCTTTAAATTGCCAGCTATTTATTTCGTTCTTGTATCTAGGGAGGTTAGTAATTGTCTTAAGTTGTGACCTGGGACTTAGTTGTGTCTATTTGTGGTTAACTCTTTATTTTTTAAAGATTATAGCTTAGCTTTAGAGCGTTTTCAGCATAATACTGGCTTAGGTCACTAAGAGCTGTTGCAAGAACGGCTTCAATATCCTCAAAATTGGTATCTTGACACCAATTTTGAGGATATTGAAGAAAAATTATTATATATTTATTTATATTATATTTTTATATTATATTATTATTATACTAATCATCATCATGCCCTGACACCTGCACACTTGACGATCTAATGACTGCATCAGCGAGTGGAGTTCGCGTAGCTGAATATTGGGCCAAATTTATTTAATGTATTTTGTGAAGATTTGCCAGCGACACGCTAAGAAGAAGAATAGCTTAGCTTGAGAGCAGTGGTGGCCCAGTGGTTCCCGACTTACGAACAGGGTTTGAACCTAAGCAGGCGCATTACTTTGTGTAATTTATTTCATCACTACTGCTCACAAAACGGTGAAGGAAAACATCGTGAGGAAACCGGCATGTTTTAGAACCAAAAAATTCGAACACATGTGTCATCGACCAATCTGCACTGGGCACGCGTGGTGATTATAGCCCATCCCTCTCCTAGAGAGGAGGCCTGAGTCCCTGCAGTGGGAACATTGCAGGCTGATGATGATGATAAGCTTATAGTTTGTATTGTATAATGGGCTGGTGTCCGCAACTCCACGTCCAAAGTGCGTGATTTTCGTCAAAGACTCGCCTTACTCTTTCGTTGGTCGAGTGGTCGCAAGCGCTACAGCTGAACGTGAGGTCTTGGGTTCGCTTTTCGGGTAGGGCAAAGTCTTATTGAGCTTTCTCAGAGAGAATTTCTCAGAAACAGCTTCGGCGACTTTTTTCTTGCCCGGTTGATGGCAATCGATCCCTTCTACTACACTACTTTTGCCTGCAGCCTCACCCACGTTGATTTAGAGGATTGTCCACCGAGTACTTATGTACAGCTAATTAAAGTATCCCATGTTTAATCTGCTTTAATTATTAACCTTTGTTCCGATTCATCCTCACAAACTTTGACATTTATAGTATTGAGATGTCCTTGCCTACGCTTTCGGAAAAACTGGCAAAGATATACAAAACTAACTAGATATAAAAACATATAAACTTGCCAAACTCTCGTTAAGCGTAAGAAACAAAATTCTTCAGAATAAACGAGACCCCCAATTATAAAGTTCCAAATAAATTTCTCTCAAAGACTAAGCAAACTGACTAAAACTTTTAGTAAGCATTAGCTAAGTTTAAACTAGTATTTTAAATGAAAGAGGGGCTTTATAAACACTTAAAAAAGTAGTTTATCTTTATAAGCGAGAAAGTTGAGTTTTTTTAGAGAAATTAATTCTGAAAAAGAGGGAAAAGTTTTGGTATGAAAACAGTATTAATTCAATCGGTGCCCTACTCAATTCAGATACTTAAATATAGGTTTCAAGTATTTGCGTTTCAATTTACCTACATCAAAAAGTTATCATAATTATACGTATACCCACGCTAGGAAAAAACTACAACAACTTTCATCGGTCAGTTAATTTTGAGAAACATCATTATCATACATCACAACATCACGCCTGTAGGTAATCCACAAAAGGTTAGTCAGAGGTCTACGTAAAGTAGACCCACATTTCACTAGTTCCATGTAAAAGGGGGTGAGCCTATTGCCATAAACCGGGCACAAATCCGGACTGTGGCTGCTACTGAGAAATTCCCAAAAAAAAAAAAAACCATTACGACTATGCCAGACCCGGGAATTGAACCTAGGATCTCATGCTTAACAGTCGACCCTTTAGACCACTACTCCAACGAAACAGAGAAACGGTGAATTAAAATTGAAAAAAAAAACGGTATGGTAATTAAAACAATCACTTAAGTTTCATCAACAATATCCACATACATCTTATATTTTGATGACATTAAATTCTGCTTGCACCGGTAAGGTAATAAGACCATACTTGGTGCAGATAAGACACGGATTCGTTAGGAAACAAACAGTATCAAATTCAGAGATGCAAGCACTATGCCAGGTGTTGAACTGAGGATTAAACTTGGTTCAAATTACTTGTTAAGATAATAGTTTTACTAAACCAGAAGGTACTCTTTTAACTAAGGTTTATTGAAATAAAAGAAATATTTTGTCATTTAATAAAATTAGTTCTATTTGTATACATTTTAATTATTTTTCTTGATTTTTTTTGGGTGATCGTACTTTTAAAAGGCATAAGTTTATTTATTTTATTTGTGGTCCCGAAATACCAATAAAATATAATATTTATTAATAATGGGGAATCCTGGACTACGGTCCCGGTCCATGTTCACATCATGTAGATACAAACATTGATCAATAACATGTCAATAATACTGAACACGATAACCGAAAAAGTGGCGAAAAAATTCACGAGTGAACAAAGTGAGTTTCGTGTGTCGAGAACAGAATCGAGTTGTGGAAAAAAAAACAAATATCTTAATAACTGACAGAGTTATAAGCTTCCAAACATAAAATTAAAAATACACGCAATTGTGAACCTCCTTCTTTTGTTGAAGTCGGTTGAAAATAACATAGCAAACACCCTATGAAGAAGCTTACTAGATTTTTCCTCACAAGTTTCTTATAGCGTTATTAGGCTTCCGAGCTTATTTACTTATATTACGACATAAACTGATAACCGTTAAGCGTATACCGTAACGTTGTTATGAATAAACGCTTAACTATAGTTAAACGTTCGTTATTGTCAATTTAAACTAGGGTTTGTAATAAAATTTAACGTCTTAGAGATAACGCTTTTGTGTTATGTTACTATTAGTTAGTTTATCTTAGTTAAGTAGCGAGGAGAGTAGGAGGTTTCAATGAATATCAATTTAATTAAACTGTTAAGTTCAGTGAATTTCGTCAAATTGATCAATGACGGTGGAAAGACGTCCTTTTTGTGCAGAAGGCGTCATTTTACATGCAAAATAATGAAGGGAAACTTAAGAGCGTATGCTACCTCAGATTAGCAACCCTATTTGTGGTGGTTCAAACTTCGCTTGAAATACTGTTAGAATAAAGTTCTAATTAGCTTGCACTACAAAGCGGTTGTTACGTCTTTCGCTGCGGCCGAATAGTGCGAAATTAGTGGTATTTTACGATTTACAAAAAATCTATTGATTGGACTAAAAAAGTAAAACACTATGACCTTAGTATGTTGCTTGTAGAATTATTTGGCAAAAAAATCAGAACGATGACATGTATTTTAGTATGGTTTTTACTCGTTAAAAGAATTTTTTAACGATTTTTTTCTATCGAGCAAAGTTAGTTGTATTATGTTTTCACAACACTATGGCACTAGCATATTATATCCTGAAGAATATCATATATTTTTCTGATGTTGATTACTGCAGTGAATCATATACTTTTACGCATTATAAAACTCGCGTTTGAGGTACCATACGCTCTTAATCAACTTTTCCCAACTCATCATCATCACTCTTTTGTCCTTATCCTAATTCATTTGGGGTCGACGCATCATGTCTTCTTCTTCGATACTTCTCTATTACTAGTCATATCATCAGACACAGGACCTCCTATTGTTTTTCCCAACGATGGTTATGAAATTGATCGTCTAGTGAATTTAGCCATTTTTCTAAAAAAAGAAATTATGACATTTTAACATCCACTGCTTGGCTACTACTAAGAAATTCCTAATCAAAAAATCCAATACCACTTTGCGCAACCAGAGAATCGAACCCAGGACCTCATGCCTAAGCAGACGCACTTACAACCACTACACCATCAAGGTAGTCATGTAAAACGAGCTACTTTCTTTCTAGTAAATTCACTCTTTATTTCTAGTAAATTCACCTAAGATCAACTATCTAGTCTGCTATAAATCCGCAGCAATTTCCATGCTAAGTAATTTATTCTGCCAAGCATGCATACGATAAATAGCTAAATATAAGGTCCCATTAAAATAGGTGGACAAATTTTAACACAGCGTTTAATAAGCCTAACTAAAGACACCTAAACAAAAAAAAAACACTATATCTTTATTTTGACTTAAAATAATAAATTGCCGGCACTCTAGAACAAACTCATCCTATAAAAGTAGGTATTTTAATGTCTTTTTCTTATAATTTTTTTTTACTATTGTCCTTATTTTAGCGGTCTGAATGATTTCTAAAATTTTGTCCACCTATTTTAATGGCACCTTTTATAGTAAGTAGCCTGCATAATAATAATTTAAACAGCTATTCATTATTGATCATCCTAGCTTGTTTCCTGGGTCGGCTATTAGTCTAACTGGGTTCCTTATGAATAAATAATAATGTAAGTCAGTCTTATCCGTCCTTTGGTCTTATTAAATTTGTAAATAGTAAATAGTGTAGTAGATTTTGTGATGTACATAACAGCAAGCCTGTAACGTCCCAAAGGGTTAGGCAGAGGTGTACTTAAGAGCTTATACTACCTCAAACGCGACTTTTATAATGCGTAAAAGTATATGATTCACTGCAGTAATCAAAATCAGAAAAATATATGATATTCCTCAGGATATATGCTAGTGACATAGTGTTGTGAAAACATAATACAACTAACTTTGCTTGATAGAAAAAAATCGCGAAGATACCTCTAAAAATTTCTTTTAACGAGTAAAAACCATACTAAAATACAATGTCATCGTTCTGATTTTTTTGCCAAATAATTCTACAAGCACAAACTAAAATCATAGTGTTTTACTTTTTTAGTCCAATCAATAGTTTTTTTGTAAATCGCAAAATACCACTAATTTCGCATTATTCGGCCGCAGCGAAAGACGTAACAACCGCTTTGTGGTGCAAGCTGATTAGAACTTTATTCTAACAGTATTTCAAGCGAAGTTTGAACCACCACAAATAGGGTTGCTAAGCTCTTAATAGTACACCCACATTTCGCTGCAGTTATGTTTAAGTCCCATGTAATAGGGGGTGAGCCTATTGTCATCAACCGGGCACAAATACAGATTCCGTGGCTGCCATTCAGAAATTCTTGATGAAAAACCCAATGACATTTTGCCCGACCAGAGAATCGAACCAAGGACCTCATACTCAGAAGTCGCGCTACTAACCACTAGACCAACGAGGCAGTCTTGTGATTTTAATTGTAAATATGAGGTTAATGGAATCCAGGGTGGATTTATACCAGCCCCCGTAGCATGGCGATTCTATCTCTATTCTACCAAGAATAGACAAACATTTTTCCATACAATTTGACATGAAACCTTGCTACAATCTGCCATTTTGTCGATTCTTCCGTCGACAAACCCGTTTTTTCGGTGGTCATGCTAAGCCGGCTGGTTGATGGCAAAAGGCTCGCCCGTTATAACTTATGACTTAAACATAACTGGTGAAATTAGCGTGTATTATTAGGGACACCTCAGGGTTACCTATAAATGTATTTAAAGAGAACAATATTATTGATTGCTAATCATTGTAGCGTGCTTAAAACATACTTTTTTTCTCATCTTAATAACCCTCCATTTGGGCTTCGCCACAATCGGTTAAAAAACAGAAAACCAATCATATTTAAACAAGTCCATCTCATCCCTTCATCTCCTTCTGTGCCATCCTTACACAACCCCCCCTAAAAGATTGGTAATTTACGACCGCTTCGCCGGGGGCAAGCAGACATGAAAACTTGCATACGTGCCCCCGGACGATAATAGCCTGAACACTGAACTTTCATGAGTTTCAAGAACTTTGTTTTTGTGGAACTACCCGCGTGTTTATTTGAATTTATGGGTACACATTCTGTAAGTAGCTGAAAAGTTGGTTTAAGCTTTGCTTTATATTTTTTGTTGGGGTTTAAATATGAAGCAGTAAAGAGAGTGGAAAAGTGTTGCGTTTTAAACATGGAGAACGTCTGAAAAGTGAATCTTGAAAATACTACGTCATTCGTACATAGGGACCATTTTTTTTAAATATTAAAACATAATTGTAATTATCCTTACTTTAATATTATAAATGTGAAGGTAACTCTTACCTGTCTGTCTGTCTGTCACGCTTTCACGCCAAAACTACTGAACCGATTAAACTGAAATGTAGATAGCCTAAGAAAGGACATAGGCTACTTTTGATATGGGAGAAAAGGGTTGTAAAGAAAGGTTGGTATGAAAAGATTACTTTTGGTCGCGATAACCGACATCGGTCGCGATAACCGACATCCAAGTGGACGAAGCCGCGGGCATCAGCTAGTTTCTAATAATTTAACACGATGGCTTATTGCCGATGGTAGCCGGAAGACGGACTGCGTCACTGAGGCCGGCCCAGAAAGAAGAAGCGGCGAGACGATCTGGACGCGTACCGCAAGGGTCTATTAGAGGAGGCATAGGAAAAGAGTTCTTGGAAGGAATTGGGGGAAGCCTTTGCCCAGCAGTGGGACAGTACAGGTTAATAATAAAAAAATATTTAAGTACCCCGAGTACATACCCTAGTACAGTCGAACAAGCTAATAAGTATACAGCCAGCTAACTTGTATTTACTTTTAAGATTATACAGATACATTTAGCATACAGCAGTTTAGGATACAGCGTTTGACATCAGTCGCTTAATGCATCACACTTGATAAAACAAAATTACAATCAATATTTTCAGTCATTAGTCATTAGTCATTTATTCATAAACAATAAATTGTATTTGAAATTACATGTTATTAAAATGAAAATTAAATTATATACAGAGAAAAATAAAAATAAAATAAAAAATATGCAACAATACAAAATACAAGCAAGCCAGAACATTTCAACATTGCAAAAAAATACACTACCACAATACAACATTATTATATAAAAAAATCGCTAAAGTTCTTCAACAGCATATAGACACTTATTCAACAGGAAACTTTTAAGCTCCTTTTTAAAGGAACTTGAGTAAATAGCGCTTTTTAGATGTAAAGGCAACTTATTAAATATTATAACCGATTGGTATCCAGGACTGTGTCTCACAATATTAAGATTTGGCTGTACCCTGTAACGTACAATGTCTTGTCTGCGTGTGCCTTCTCTAATTTGTCGTTCTTCTGCTGTCTCATATTCGTGTATATATTTGGCCATGTTACTTAGCAGTACAAATACATAAATGCTCGGCACTGTAAGAATATTTAAATTTATAAAATGTTCACGGCAACTCTCTGTTTGCGGAATACGGGTTATTGTGCGAATTGCGCGTTTTTGTAGTACAAAAGCCCTTTTTATGTTATAGTCATAACTATTTCCCCAAAACATTATGCTATATCTGATCTTGGATTCTACCAACGCGAAATATACCATTTTTAATTGCTTAATGCTAATTTCTGTTCTAAGTGACCTTAAAGCATAACATGCGGAACATACTGATGCATTTATAGCATTTAATTCTGCCTTCCAATTTAAATGTTCGTCTATACGTATACCTAAAAATTTGACTTCCTTGACGAGAGCAATTTTCTCATCCTTCAAAACTATCTCTAAGTCATCCTTATTACGGGCTGTCGTTTTAAATAATATTATGTTGGTCTTTGCAGTGTTGATTAACAATTTGTTTACTGTGAACCACACGTGAAATGCTTGTAAGGCTGCATTTACAGAGTCAGTTAATTTATCTATGTCATTTGCTGCTACTATGGCATTTGTGTCATCTGCAAAAATAATTATGTCAATGTCAGGTAGAATTGTATTCATGTAATTGATTAAGTCATTAATAAATAAGATAAATAAAATAGGTCCCAATATAGATCCTTGCGGGACGCCCGTAGTCATCTTTATGGTTGCTGATTTGTAAATTTTTTTGGAGCCATCTTTCGTTTTGTCAATTTCTACAAACATTTTTCTATTTGTCAGATATGAAGAGAATAATTTTAAAGCTTTACCTCTAATACCATAATGCATCATTTTTGTAAGAAGTAATTCGTGGTCTATAGTGTCAAATGCGGAACTTAAGTCCAGAAAAATTCCGGCTACTCTCATTTTATTGTTTATTTTTCCTATCACATCATCAAGTAAAGTATATATGGCGTCAGAAGTGCCAACACCTTTTTGATAGCCAAACTGTCTTTCGTTTAATACTCTATTTACACGCAAGTGAAGTAATAGTCGTTTTTTTATAAGTTTTTCAAATATCTTTGACAGTACTGGTAGCAAGGAGATGGGCCTGTAATTTTTGGGATCACTTCTACTACCTTTCTTGTAAACCGGTATTACTTTGGCTACTTTAAGCTGGTCTGGGAAGACACATTCCTCAATACACTTATTATAAAATATACATAGAGGCTCAGCTAGTATGGAAATATGTTCCTTAATTACGGATATTGGGATTTCATCATAACCACAAGAATGCTTGTTCTCCATACTATTGACTATGTTTAAAACCTCATTTGGCGTGACAGAAGCAATTGACATTTCATTATTATTTTCGATTGTATACTTTTTAAAAAATTCAATATTTTGATCTCCTTCTGTTACATTAGAGATAGATTTGTAGTCAAACTGTTTAGCTAAAATATCAGCTATTGCCTCTGGATCCACTACTAGTTGGTCATTGACTTTAAGGCGAATTTCAGGCTTTATAATTTTTTCCTTATTTGTACATTTTCTCACTACTTTCCACACCTCTTTACTTAAATTTTTGGAATTATTTATTTGCTCCATTATTGCATGTTTTTTTGCCATCACCAGAACTTGTCTGTACAGTCTAACATAGTTATTTTTATATATTAAGACACTTGAATCCAGATTGTTACCATTACGTGCACATAAGAATCGTTTCATTTTACTTGATGTACGTATTCCTTTAGTAATCCATTTTAACTGCCTATTTTTTTTTAGGCTTATTTTGTAATCTTTTTTTCTATAGCAGTTTTGGAATACTTTTTGGAATGTTTTGAGAAATGTATTTATACCCATGCAACTCCAATCTTTATCACGGATACTTTGTCCAAATTGGGCACTATTTTTACTATTAAAAACTCTTTTATTTATGACAATGATTGGAAACTTATTTCGCGTGAAATTGCCTACATTATCCAGACGAACATCTGCAAAAATACCTCCATGGCCATCAGCCAAACCATTGTGATCAACTGCACATCCAAGAATACACGAATCGGGCAAGTTGGTAATTATGTTGTCAATACACGAGTTACAACTATTACGAATGAAAGTAGCAGAATCGATTTGGGGCTTGAAATTATAACACCTCAGCAGACTGAGAAATTCCATGCGCTTTTTACTATCTACTAGTAGGTCAACATTAAAATCTCCACATATTATAGATTTCCTATTGAATAAGTAATCTAGTAAACTCTCCAATTTTTCTAAAAACACATTAAAATTTTTATCTACAGGATTACGATAACAACAGCAAATATACAGTCCTGTGCACACATCTTTAACACCACATATTTCAAAGCATTCTACTCTATATAATTTATTTATTGCGTCGACAATTTCTGTTTGCCTATCCATATGTCCCAAGATCAAACTACCTCCTCTTTTTTTAATTTTCCTAGTATTGTATGAGACTAGTTTGTAGTTATCTATATTAAGTAAAATTGCTGTGTTGTCGTTCAGAAAATGCTCGCTTAAACATATATAGTCTGGCATTTTATCTAAGGTTTGTACATACACTTCTAGTTCAGTCTTCTTGTTATTAATTCCACAAACATTCTGATGAAATATATTTAAATTGCTATGTCCGTTTGATACATTATTATTCACGAAAAAAATTTAATGTTGGTACAGACCCCACGGCCGCGGTTAGTGATGAATTTGGTTTAGTCTCATCGTCACATTTGTTTGCCTCCGCTTCATTTACCCTTTTTTTAAAGTAATAGGGTATGGTACCAGCTTTTAAGTGACTCATTTCAGTACGTTCTTGACTGTGTATTGCATTTAAACCACTACAGTTGTTATCCTCATATTGGAACAGCTTTATATATTTTTTTAAGTAATGGAAAATAGTAACTATTGCTTTATTATTTACTTTACCTGTGTATTTGGAAAAAAAATCGTGTGTGTATTCTAGATGTCTATTTGTATCAAACGTATACGTATATTTAAAACTCTGGTTGTTAAGATATAGAAGGCGATTGAAAGCTTCTATTCTGGTGTTGAACAAATTAACATTCCATTTTAGCTTAAAGTTAGGAGAACACAAGATAACATTAGTATGCTTTATCTGTTCAAGTTTACGTTTCATGTGATTTACTAATTTTCCATAATTATCTGACACCAAGAAATCTTTTTCACCTAAGAGAATTATACAATAGTCATAGAAATTGTAATTTACCAGTTTTTTTTCTAATGTTTCTAAAAGATCTACAACACCTGCCTTCGGCATACAATAGTGGCAAATTTTGGCTTTCGGAAAAGTACTTTCGGCAATACCAAGTATGTTATTCACATTATTGTCGCTAACTATACATAATTTATACGAGTTATGATCTCTAGAGCGGGAATCGTATTGAGACCTTGTGTCCAATGTGACCCTTTGTTCAGTGGTGCAGTGGTGCTCTGTGGTTACTTGCGACGGCGGTTCAAACTGTTCATAGCCGACAAAGTTTGAATTTTCTTCAATAGTGGTTGAAACTGAAGGTAGCATTCCGTTTTCGGTCTCTTCATCGGGACTTTGTTGACCATTTTTAAAGTTGAGCCTTGTTCTAATTAGATTATTGCGCTTTATTTTGGCTGATGATGTCCTTTGTTTAGTGCTTGTACAAATGTGTGTCAATTTGTCAATTTTTAGTTTGTAGTCAGTGATTTGTTTACATTGAGAACTATTTTCTAACAGTAAGTTCTCTATTTCTGTTTCTGCAATTACCAACTTTTCTTCAAGTTGACTTATTCTATTTTTTAGTTCAATCACTTCGTCATTAGGTCTAAAGTACAAGTCAGGGTAGCTTTGGTTAATATCATTAATTGAGGGTGTCGAAGTAAGTGATGCGTACTCATCTTTATCAGTAAATTCGGCTTCTACCTCCAAAGTATCATTTTTGGAAGTAACTTGCTTAGATTTATTTCTCAAGGTTATATTATTAGTGTAGGTTACATTTGTTGTTGTAGGAATATTTGTTTCGTTGGCCATTCTCATGCCGTCGGCGCTGTTATTTTTACTTGCCATCATAATTATAATTTTATGACAACTTGTAAATATTCAAAAAGACAAACGCCTGGCAGGATTCGAACTCGAGTCTCATGCACCCAAGTCACAGTAGTCGCGGTACTCACTATGTGAACATTAGTCAATACAGTGAAATTGGCGAGCTTATCTCGCTAGCGCGAAAAGTTTTAAATTTGAATCCGTTACACTTGTAGTCTCATATACCTGACATTTCGCAGAATTTTGCACAAAAAGTTTTTTAACACTTTATTTGTTGTTTTCACTGTTTTTATTCACTGTATCGGTTAACACGGGGAATAGTTTTTATGATTCACTGTTTGAATTTGGGGTCTTTGGTCAGCACTTTAAATTGTTTGTTTGTTGATTGTAAAGTCTTTGTTGTCACTTGAGTTTTTGGTCACGATAAACGTAATATTAGTTTTAAGTTTTTTTTACTTTATTACTGCACTTAAGTTTTGGATAACACTTTCACTTCGTTATTGTCCTTTTAGCTTCACTTTTATCACAGATATATGTTGTATCTCGTGGTAATTATATTTTTAATCAACTTTAAAACACAGATCAATAATTGGGTAAGTGTTCACCTAGTGGCGCCATCTAGCCATAGCAGTGTTATAGAATTATAAAGATCTCTACCCTGTATACTTATTAGCTTGTTCGACTGTACATACGAGAAGAGGGCTCAACATAACATTGGAATTCTAAATAAGGTCCAAGGAATACCAATTTAAATTCTACATTATAACAAAACTTAGTAAGGTACCAATAAACTGAACAAGCCGGCTTTATTACAAAGAAATAAATATTTCGTAAAGGCCTATAAAAATCCCTATTCAGGTCATGTCCAGTCTAATTTGTATTCAAAACAATGCGTTAAAACGTTTAATAAACAAAGAAACACCTTTAAATTGAATAAAATTAGAATTAGGGGAAATGGTATCGAATGCTAATTCTGTCCAGGCCGGCCATCTATCGGTGCTTCATCACTTAAAAAAAAGTAAAAAACTAAAACCCGACTACGACAAAAAAAAACGACGCTGGAAAAGTATGAAACAAGATTTTCAGGATAGAACAAAAAGAAAAGACGTAGTCACACGGTATTAAAGTGTTTAGGTTGGTACCTATAACGTGTGACTACGGCTTTTCTTACCTTTTGTCCGCTAGAGGGCGCCAAATCGCTTTTTGTGACACGTCACGTAGCCTATGTTCAGCGGAAAATTAAGACGGTTCTAACGACACCTCATATGTCGAGTTCCGATAAGTAGATTAGAAGCTATGAGGGAACAGATGAAGATACTCACATACCTACTTATATACAAATATACATACATAGTCAGTCAAAATCATAACCCTCCTTTGGCTTTGCCGTAGTCGGGTAATAAAAGAAAACATTAGACTAGGTATTCTTGAGATTTACAAATAAGCTTACCATTTGTTGGTTTAAATGCTAATCCTTACTAATATTATAGAATATGCGAAAGTAACTCTGTCTGTCTCTTTGTCTGTTGCGTTTTCACGCCAAAACTACTAAACCGATTTAAATGAAATTTGATCCATAGATAGTCTAGAGACTCCAGATAGAGCCTGAGAAAGGACAAAGGCTATTTTTTTAATGCGAAAAAAGAGTTGTTAGGGGCTGAAATGGGAGGGATGCAAGATTACTTTTGGTCGCGATAACCGACATCGGTCGCGATAACCAACATCCACGGTGATGAAGCCGCGGGTATCAGCTAGTTCTTTTATATGTTTCAAGCAACGAATTTCAACATCGTCTATGAAATTAGGTGAGCATGACAAAATAATGTCACTCATAAATCACATAACATCACGCTTGTAATTCCCGAAGGGTTAGGCAGAAGTGTATCGAATAGAACACCCAGATTTATTCAATTATCTTTTTTAAGTACTCAAAGAGGGCGAGCCTATTGCTACCTACTGAGAAATTCTAAATGAAGAACCCAATAACACTTCGCCCGACCTAGGAATCGAACTAAAGACCTGATCCTTGAGGCCTTTATCTTGCCCTTTGGACTTATTGTTGGCCCCGAGGCACTCCACTGAAACACACCACGATATCCATGACCTACAAAATACAGAAGCCAACACAACACATTTATAAATAACAGATTACCCCCAGAAGTCCATTTAAAACTCGTAAAATAATAACAACACCATAAAAAGTGGTAAAGCAAGGATGTTTTGCTCCCAAAGGTATATTTATCCTAAACCCATGGGTTTCGGAGAAATCAGGGCGGCCTCCAAACTGACACTATAATGACTTTTGCCGTATATAAAAACGACCGCAGGTAATCATCGGACGGGTTCGATTCCTGGGCTTGAATATTTTAACCCGACTTTTTATCTAATTTCCGCTTGATTGAACTACTGGTTTTTGTTTATTGTTTCAGAAAAAAATGTGGTTTAAAATATGGTGGCAGGAAATTATAGATTTGGAGTCTATTAAACAGGGATTGGATTAGCATTGATCTAAAGAACTGTTTTACTGTTAGTACTTACGTACCATACTTAGACCCACTCGTAGAAAAAAAATTAAAACATCGTCCTATGTCTTATTTTTCGATGGGAAATCGTCAAATTACTTCTCCCGCTCTGGGCAGAGTGGTATTGTCAGTTGATTATCAGACTTCTACTAATTAAAAACCACCCATGTTTCTTCTTATGCCCTTTGTGTCGAGGCCGCGGTATCTCTTTCGAACAACCCGCAGCCCCGACGGGGTCGTCTTATGTCTGAAATCCGTTTGGTGACAGAGAGAGCTATTTTAAATAGCTACGTACCACAACCCCGTTTGAAGAGCCGTAAAAGCTTCCTCAGACACACCATCTCTTCAGAGCACAGCGCAGCAGACGAACGAAGCACACTGTGGCGGAACAAACTTCCCCCTCCTCGACACTACATCACACCGGCAGAAAAATTACCCCCTGGCCACGAACTGCAGTACCTAGTGCTATGGAAATCTTTAAATAGACTACGCGCCCAAGTTGGCCGCTGCCGATCCAATCTGGCTAGATGGGGTATAATCGACCCATCTCTAATTTAATGTGAGTGTGGAGCCCCAACACAGGACATGCCACACCTTCTCTCTTGCCCGTCGTGCCCAACTTATTGCACGTTCAAAGACCTAAACGAGGCAAACGAAAGAGCTGTCCAGGTTGCTACGTACTGGGCGGACAAATTTGAGTTGTCGAATGGACAAGAAGAAGAAGGAGCATCTCCATCTTCCTGCCATTGTCCTATTTACTTAAGTCGGCGCAACACTTTTTCATTCTTTCATTTTCCCTTGTCAACCACCACGCAATCATCCACTCCTTTTTCTTTCAAATTATTCATTAAACAATCATATCTATCATTCATCACTGCAGGGTAAAGGCCTATCAATAGCTGATATTGGCCAATCCTTGTGAAAAAAAGAGATCGAGTTCGTCCGGCATCTCCTTCAAAGCTTACCGCTTTGCTGATTGCCCCTACAAAATTAAATAACCAAAAAATCAACGGACACTTTGGACCCAAACAATGTCGGAAGCCCACAAAATTAGGTCTGACATCCCGGTCTCCCTACACATCCAAATACTCTGCTACCATTACCCTTCCCTTCGACAGTGGGTATTATTAGCCCAGTTATTTTTACACCACCATGTGTGGACAAATACGAGGAACCAATGTCAGTTGCTTCTTGTAATGTTCGATCGTTAAAAGTATTGATTGACTTGTACAAAGAAATACTAAGAATTTTGGTTCTCCTAAGGTACGGGTGGATTGTATCGGCACTGATCTGGAGATTGAAATGTATCAGATGTGTTGTTTTAAGGAGTTTGTTACAAGACAAGGGTAGCTGTTAGAGCAACGAATAGGTATACAAGTAACCAAAGTCTCTTTCTATCACAAAAAATCATAATGCATTGTCTTATGATTGTAAAAGTCATCATCATCTGCATAGCCTTTTCTCAATTTTGTTGGGGTCGTCTTCCAGTCTAATCAGATGCAGCTGAATACCAGTATTGTACATGGAGTAACTGCCTATCTGACCTCCACAACCCGGTAGTACCAGGTATCATGATACCTCCAGGTTAGACTGGTTGTCTAACTTTCGAACCACTGAGTTCCTGTTACGACTGGTAAATATCTATAAATTACAATATAGACCAACGGCTTAACGTGCTTTTCGAGTAAAAATTGGTCTATCAAACAATATAAATAAAGCAGTGGATTTCATTGAATTGTTAAACCAGCATTGAGATTTAATAATTGTTATGCAATTAAGTTAAATCCATCAACATGACTAGATAACAAGACACATAGAAGCTTGCAACAGCAAGTTTCTATGTTTCTTCTGTAAGGGCTCATAGCGCTTAAAACAATAACTGCTATAAGCACTTGAACCTAACAATGGCTGTCATCGGGGCTATACTGCCACCATGACATTATCAGCATAGTATGTAGTATGTGTAATCAACAGCATTTGCGACACCTGTCCAAGTTTTCGGAGAATACTAGTGATTATAAATTAGAATACCAACGCGCGTTGATAAAATAGGAACACTTGTGCTTTTGCTTGTGCAGTTTCTTATCTCTTCACGGTATAATTATATATGCATTTAAACTTTAAGTAGGTACCTATCTGTAACAACATGCGTCAGTAGGCTGGGTGGTCCTTAATTACAAGGGTCATCACAGTTCATTGCGAGAGTGATATAAGTGACACCTACAAAATGATTGTGGGTGTGTATGCATAATTTATCTACACTACATACTTACAAAATAATGTGTAGATACTTTTAAGATAATTATTTGTATTTCATCGTCATCTGTAATGTTGCTATACTTAATTAGTGGTAAATCATCTTCCTGGCCGTATCCCATTCTCCCCGAAGAGAGACCCCAAATAGAATGGTTTTTTTTTCCATTCTTTCCTATCTATCGTCACGCTATCATTATTATTCCTTTCCTTTCCTTATCATTTCTAACACATCTTTTCTTTGGTCTCCCTTTCTCTCTCCGTTCATCAATTAGTGGTAAATAAATATATAAATCTTCCTGCCCTTGTTCATGTTATTTGGGGTCGGCACAACACGTTTTATTCTTCTTTTCTCCCCTATCAATCGTCACGCTTTCATTTTGCTCCTTTCTTTTTCATTCCTCACACAATCCATCCATTTTTTCTTTGTATTTAACAAATGGTTATTTTATAAATGCAAATGTTATGTATATTTTACAATTCATGCAAGAAAGACCGTACTCGTAGGGTTTATAATATTAATAACAAAAAAATATACGAAAGTCCCACATTTCCGTAGACTACAAGACTTTGCCACAAAAGTACACGTTTCTACAATTTTTTTACCGATCAAGCCACTCAAAGATTTCTTAAACATTATGTCTTGATATATACCTCCTACTCAGCGAATGACATCGAAAAACTATTATCCTAATTTATGTCTAGATAGGTAAACACGATTTCTATCATCGCCGTCGCCGGTAGCAACATTGAGACCGTAGGAAAGGAAACATTAGCGTAAACTATCGATTAACTTTGCATTTCAAATGACTTTTTATATATTTTTTTTGTATCCTGAGTTTTTTTTGTATGTTTTTATTATACGTTGAAAGTTGTTTATGTTTCTAAAAATGCTTCTAGTGTTTTCCGGAAAGACGGGAAGCATAAGTTTTCAAAGATATTTTGTTAGTAATTACCCCATTGCCGAATTTACTTACCTATCTTTTTTTACTCGTCTAAGATAAATACCATGCTTCATAAAACGCACTAGCTAAATTAAAAATGTAAAGAACAAAAATCACAAAAATTATATAAATCGACCCACCCATTTGGTCTCTGAGCGCCACAAAAGATGTTGTATGTAAGTACATACAACATATTCTAGTCTGATAAACACGTTACCCTCCTCAGTCGTGTGAAAAGTGTATTCATCTCCAATACAACCACAAAAAAATACCCCTCTTATTAACAGCAATATTATCCACCGTTAATGATCAATAAAAATTCAGGAATGCATACAAACAAAACATTGCAAAAATAATAAAGAATCCGTTACTCACTAAATACTGAGTAAGAAACTGTAACATTAACTCGAAGACCGGACTAAGTAAAGACAGGTTTACGTACTACGAATGACTTAATAATACGTCTGTCTGTCTGTCTGTCAGGTAAGTCCTATAGATGACCATAGTCCTTTAATCTTGAGATCACCGACGACGAACAATTAAATAAATGAAGGTTGATTAACATAAGCTTGGTCGATAACGTTATATTGGTTGAAAAAGGTCTGAAGGTAAATTATGTATGCTGTTGCTTAGGGTTCCGTTGCTTAAAAGAAAATAGAACTATTTTTCTTCTTCTCGATGACTCCGATTTTGTCCGGCCAGTATGTAGCAATCTGTCATTTGCTTCATTCACATTCTGGTGCAAATTCTCGTGCACGATGGGCAAGATAGGTGTGGCATATCGAGCCATTACCGCCGTCTTATCGTAAGCGACATTTTTACCTAAACAGCGTTTTTTATCGCAGACGACTTTTTAAACTATAACGGACTTGTTCTTCGACTTTTCCCGCCAAAAGAACAAAGTTATAGCAAATGCTAAGTTTATCGTTAGCACAACATTTTTCTATATTTTACAGTAACCGACATAATCAAAATTATCGTAAGTTGCGTAATTATCTAAGAATTGCAGCGTAAGCGACCCTACTTGTTATCGCAACCGACACAGTACATCCAAATTTTGCAGCGTAAGCGACCCTACTTGTTATCGCAACCGACACAGTACATCCAAATTTTGTCGTTTACTATAAACAAAGTGGCAAAAAACGTAGTGACGTTTTTTTTGAAAATTTTAACCGTTACACCTAAGGTTTCAAAAATCATTATTATACGTCAAAATTTCAACTTAATAGCGCAATTATTTATAAAGTTATTCAAAAAAAACCTTCTCCTGTAAAATTTGGTTTTTGTCGGTTACACTAAGTCGGCGGTAATGGCTCGATATTCTGTTTTGACTTTTGTGACTTCAGTGCCTAGTTATTTTCACACAACTAACAGTAATTTTGCTAATTGTCTGGTACATAATTACGTTACACACTCACACTACAATGCATTATTTGAATAATTTAAACATTCATTGCGTTATTTACGAAGTTAAGTAAATAAAACAAATACAATTATGAAGCAACGGACTATAAACCTTTAAAAATCCCATACCTTTGGGTTTTCGAACTACTAATATTGAGTGGCATAGACGTACGAATGACAGCCGGGACCAACGGCATAAGTACTAGGCTTCCCGAGGTACGAACACACACGAAATGTTTTGAATGGTCGTCACCCATCCACAGATCTATCTCAGCAAGACTCTTGCCACGGTAATACTATCATACAGTAGTTCGACTTCATACAAACGGACGAAGCGCGAGCTATGCCTACGCGCCTCGATTAAGGGATGCGCCTGGGATGCAGACAGTCGCGACTGTGCCGCAGTGACGAGCGGACGGTATGTTGTTTTTTAACAATAAATGGACGCAGTTTAGCTGAAAGGACTCAACCCACACTATGGTCAAAAATGAGTTATATATGCCAAAGAGGTCCTAAAGGTTGGTTCTTTCACTCAGCAAAAAAGATCCGTGATACTACTAACATAAGGATGATTTTTTAATGACGCGAACCAACCCACATAGGGACGGGTATTTTTCTACAAACCACTGTAATAACCCAAACTGCTTGGGTCGTTTTTAATAAATCCAACTTGAAAGAAGCAGGTCTATATTTAATATAACAGAATTGTCCCAAAACACTTGAATCGTTTCAGTTAAAATACCTCCATAGAAACCAGTACATTTTTTTATTCAACTAAAAGGACTCAAACTGTGTGGATCATTTCTGTTATATTGATTTACGAAGAAACAAGCCGATTTTGTATTCAGCTAAAATGACCCAAACTATATGAGTCGTTTCAGTTAAATTACCTTCATGGAAACTAGTATATTTTTTATTCAACTAAAACGACTTATACTGTGTGGGTCATTTCTGATAAATTGATTTACCAAGAAACAAGCCGACTTTGTATTCAGCTAAAATGACCTAAACTATTAAATCGTTTCAGTTAAATTACATTTATATGAATTAAGTTTATTTTTTGATTGATTACTTGCTGTTTGATACACAGCTCAAAAAGGTACTAAATTATTTCTTTATAAATTTTTATTTGGCAACACAAAATTATATTTTTTAAACTTAAAATACTGAGTTGCTGTCATTGTTTTCTTTCACGTATCGCGCGTAAAAACTTTCTCCGACTAAACTTTATTAGTGATTGTGATAAGTGTTGTGAAACGGCCGGAATAATGAAAAGGATTGATAGAATATTATTACACAAAGTAAACATTTAAAAAAAAAAAAATGTAGCCCACCGGTATCGGGAACAGGGTCCAAGCTACTGGCGGTCAGGCCTCCAGAGAAAGGAACCTCCTAACAAAACGAGCCGTGTCCAGGAGTACCGCTTTCTGTATCAAGCCCTTGATCCAGCCGTCTAACGAGAGCCTCCTCAGGTGTTGAAACAACTATCGGCACAATGATTGCTGTGTTCACATCCCACATGTTGACATCTTCGCGACCCAAGTCAAGATACTTGATTTGCTTATCTTTCTCGGCCTTTACGAGGTTCTCATCATGTGGGACCAGTGGGACCGTTATGTCAACAATCGTTTCGCACGCTCTGATCGATCCACCACCAGATTTCAGGCTTATTAGCTACAATAGCCCCGTCAGTGATGATGGATTGATCCCAGTACAGTGTAATATTTTCATTTTAGAGAACTGGGTCGGGCACATACCTGTACGTCGCTTCCGATTCCACAAGGTTGTCTTTCAGAGCAGGTTGCTGATAAATAATACTGGCTACAAGGTTGTGTCTATGCAAGTACTTTCCGTTAGCCAGACGAGAACACCCAGAGATCATGTACCTAACGGATTTATTAGCCCGAACGGTAACATGTCTGACATATGTCAACCGTGCCGTCCTTCACAATAAATCTCCGGTAGTTATTCATCATCATAACTTCATCCATAATTGCACAGACAAAACCTTCGGTAGGTCCTCGGAACGTAGCCAGGCTACGGTCGCTAGAAAGTCTACATCGGGCCCGTGCAGGGCTCGGAAGAAGCGTCCGTGAAGTTTCTTAATCTGCCATACCTCCATGCGGTCGTTAGTGTCAAGCACTACAGGTTTGCGCCAGTTCTCTTTAACCAAGGAGAACGTGGTAAGGCCCTTGTCCACCGCGACATACCCTTGATGCATCCTCACGTCCGTTTCCAGGAAACATTTCCTGAGATTGAATATATCTCACGATTGTGGAAAGTCTTAGCATATAGAAGCCTCGACCTCCACACTTCCGTGGGATATACAGTCTCATAACCAAAGAACGTGGGTGATGCATTCGATATGTCGTTAATAATGTACGGACCTGCCTATCCAGGGCGTCTAGCTCTGTTTGAGTCCATTTGAGTTGCCGAAAGAGTACATAAAAACTGGCATGACCCATCGGTTGAAGGCACGCACCTTATTTCTGCCTGATAAAAGACTATTAAATACTTTTCTCAGGCGGCCAAAGAAACGCTCCTTTATAGCTTCATGTCATCAATATTGATACCCAGCGCTTCTGACATACCCAAATACTTATAGGTTTCGGTTTCTGAGAGGATTCTAAGATTTATGAAATCCGTAAACGTGGTTTCCACAGATTCCAGAATCTCCCCTCGTTTGACATGCATGACCGCACATTTGTCCACACCGAATTCCATCCTGATGGCGCTACTAAAAGTTTCAGTGACCCTCAGTAGCTGCAGTCGCAAATCGTTGGAGGCAAAGAGTTTCAGGTCATTCATGTACAGGAGGTGAGCTATAACCTAACCACCTCTCTTCAACCGATAGCCGAGACCTGACTCCTTCAGTAGCGTGCTAAGAGGATTCAAGACTAAGCCCTGAAATATACCTCGCTCTATCCTTATCGGCTCACTATTCCTCTGGATTTGCCGACATCCGATACGGTACGCGGTCAGGTTGTTTCTTCCATCTTTAAGCCCAAAATACGAGCGCATGACAGTCATTCTCGTTGATGGATTACGTCTATCGCATGCGCTGCACACTTACGCCGGGAGCTAGGACCCTATCAGAAGTGTTGCCAGCTCATTATTATTAGTGTTTTGGCCACAGGGAAAAGCCATTCCTCAAGCAAAGCTCGAAGATATATCAGATCTATGTTACCCGAAGACTTTGACGCATTTATCATAACTTTTGGGGAAATAGCTGTATCAACGAGGATGTTGATGGATACGGGCCAACTCTTGACTTTGACTTGGAGGATGAGGGAAATTGATATGAGCGCTGATTTTTGTGCTGTTTTTTCAATTTCTTCAATCTTAATGATGGTGTTTTTACGTGATTTTGCAAACATTATGATTAAGGTCAATAAATATATAACTGTTTTAAAATAATTCTTGTTATTTTTTTTTAAATAATTTATTTTCTAGTCGATGGGTAGATTTGAGTCCATTCTGAGAAATTAAAAAAAAATACCTGTCTTTACAAACTTAAGTTTAATTGTAAGGACTCAACCCACATTTCACTTAATATCTCGAAATCTATTGCAAAATATATCACTATTTTGATGGCCAAATAAAATATAAACTATCTTCTTATTGATAAGGAGCAAAAATTTGGAAAAATGTAACTTATTCTTAGAGCAATTAGAGCTGAAACTTCAAACGCCCACAACGCAAAAGTGACTTATTGTGGATTGAGTCCTTTCTACTTAACTACGTCCAAATGCGCGATGTTTTCTCTAAAAATAAGACAAGTACATTTAATTTACATTTTTTGTGTTGTTTTTGGTTTTATGAATTCGTTAATAACGTATCCAGAGATAACTTTTTTTTAATTACCTGGAAACTTTGAAAGATAAGACTATAAAATAATTTCACTTACTAGTAGGTAGGCTTATAATGTGTGTCTTTTTAATGGATAAGTATTTCTTTATATGTCCCGAAAAAAAAACATGGTTTTTTAATTAAATCTATCAATCAAAAAACAACACGCATGTTTATTAAACACTTTCTATTCAATTCACAAAGTATTTTATTTGTTTTAAAAAGTATATTTACGATCACAAAACTAAATGGAAACACAAAATAAGCACATGTTAGATACGGATCCTTAATGGATAACGCCGATCCCGCACATTCCTGGATGTTTACGCCAGCTGCACGAAAACTGCAGCGTCGACGTCCGTCACCGAGCGCCGAGCCACGAGCCGCCGACGCAGCAATTTAGACGATACCAACTAATTAATTTTAAGTAGTTTTTACGGCATTCCATATTCTAGCATCGAATAGGTTTCACCACTTTTAATTGTAATTCTTTTCTTTTAAATTAAATTAGTTTTAAAGTAACTTTGGTTTTTTTTCGATCCACCGTCTGCAGTTTACGTAATTGGCGCAGTCGGTAGGATACTCGCGGGCCGGTTCGCGAATCGCGTTAGAGTCATCTCACATCGATAACCACGATCGCGAGTCACCCGGGTGGCTATCAAGTCACGGCACGAGTATCCAGAATCTACGGGAAGCTGCGGAGCCGCGTGGAGAATCCAGCCATCGATTCACGGCGAAGAACCAGAGATGCAATATATGTGAGTACACCAGAATCTTTCTCGTGTTGCTTCGTTTCTATTCCTAGTTAACTTTATGTCCAGTATCTTTCATCACGAAAGGTCTAACCGTCAGGAACCTGCATCGCGACAGGCACGCCGACATATAATAGATAATAGTAGAGACTTAGATACTGAATTAGATCTTAATATAAATAGTTTATTTGAATTTAAAATGCCTTACGACCCCGACGTAATTTTCAAGGCCTTACGCCTCGTGCCCGATTTTGATGGTAACCCCAATGTTTTAACAAGGTTTATTAATATCTGCGACCGAATTGTTACCCAGTACGCAAGTGCTGAGCCGGGCAATGAACTTGGGAACCTCTGTCTGTTAAACGGAATACTGAATAAAATCACAGGGCCTGCCGCATCTACTATTAACTCCAACGGCATTCCTGAAACTTGGGCAGGCATTAGATCGGCTTTGATAAATAACTTTTCCGATCAGAGAGACGAAACAGCTTTGTACAATGACCTCTCGTTGGCTACGCAGGGTAACAGGACCCCGCAAGAATTTTACGATACATGTCAGACCTTATTCAGCACTATAATGACTTACGTGACACTACACGAGACTTTACAGACGACCATTGAAGCGAAACGGACACTCTATAAAAAAGTAACCATGCAGGCTTTCGTACGTGGACTAAAGGAACCTTTAGGCTCACGTATACGTTGCATGCGTCCAGAGACTGTAGAAAAGGCTTTGGAATTCGTGCAGGAAGAATTGAACATCATGTACCTGCAACAACGTAATGATGCCCCTAAGGCTCAAGTTGCTCAGAACGCACCTAAATTCTTATTTAAACCACCTATGATGCCCGTCGTACCATTTAATGTTCCGCGACCTCCAGTACCTAACTGGCCTGCTCCAGCAGGACAGCGTGGCTACCAACCTCAGCCCCAAGCCTTTAAATTTAATGTGCCCAACCAGCATCAAAATCGCATGCCTACTCGCACCCAACAAATGTTCCGTGCTCCGTTACCAAATTACAATCCACAGAGTAACGTTTTTAGATTACAGCAAAGAACTAATCCACCACAAAACTCAGGTCCGAGACCCATGAGCGGTGTTCAACATTTTGTTCCGAAACCATTACCAATGGTGCCAGGGCATGATTGGCAACGAAACGGGAACCCACCACCGAATAATTATTTCAAGACGCGTGAGTTAAATCTCAGTGAACTTGCTTTACCTGATACTTATTATTCTGCTGACTATTACTACGAGCCTGTATATGACTACTACACGGACGGTAATGACTGTTACATTGTTTGTGACTTTGACGAGAACACCGATATGACTGACTCCAACTTGATTGCAACTTCCAATAATCAGGTGGCAGCTGAAGCAGAGCCTCAACCAGGCCCCAGCAATGCAAACCAGAATCAGAACCAAAATTTTCAGTCGAACCGGACATCCAAAGAGCCAAAATAGACCTTAATATACAGACCCAAAGACAATTACCCTACATAGAGATTTCTTGCCCTCCTTTAAAATTTCTGATTGACACTGGCGCTAACCAGTCATTTATAAGCCCCGAGGCTGTACAAAAATTCTTCTACGACTATCCTCTCAATTATGACCCATTCGAAGTAACAAATGTACACGGCGTTAGCAGAAACGATTATTCCATAACGTTACCATGTTTTAACGAATTCAATGAGACCGATAACATAAAATTATTCGTTTACCGTTTTCACGATTACTTTGACGGCCTTATAGGATTAGACTTATTATCCAAATGGGAGGCTAAAATAGATTTAAAAGACTTCCAGTTAATAACGCGCACTGCTACGAATCAGATTAAAGTATACAACTCACGTAATGTAAATCTATACGAGGATATTATACCCGGTAACAGCTCTAAATTAGTTAAGATACCCATAAACGCCCCGGATGGCGACGTTTTTGTAAACGAACAAGTATTTTGTAACTGTATTATCCATGAGTGCCTTACCACCGTTAATAACAGTCGTGGATACGTGGAGTTAGAAAACCCAACTCCTAACGACATTATATTTTCACTAGACCAACCAACTCGTGCAGAGATGTTTAATGCAAAGTGCACACCTATGAAACAATCAAATCGCGCTGACGACGTATTATCGCGCTTACGTACGGACCATCTTAATCCAGAGGAAAAAGCGAATCTCTTAACGCTCTGCACTCGCTATGCAGACGTATTTTACATTGATGGAGAACAGTTGACATTCACTAACAAAATAAAACATCGTATAAGAACAACGGATGAAATACCTGCGTATACTAAGAGCTATCGATATCCCTTCGTCCATCGAGAAGAAGTCAGGGACCAAATTTCCAAGATGTTAGATCAAGGCATAATACGACCATCCGATTCCGCATGGAGCTCACCCATTTGGGTGGTGCCAAAGAAAATTGACGCTTCTGGTAAGCAGAAATGGCGTCTTGTAGTAGATTTCCGTAAATTAAATGAAAAAACAATAGACGACAAATATCCCATACCAAATATCAGTGACGTTCTTGACAAATTAGGGAAGTGCCAATATTTTACGACCCTTGATTTGGCAAGCGGTTTTTATCAAGTAGAAATGGACCCCCAAGATATACCCAAAACAGCATTTAACGTGGAGCATGGGCATTTTGAATTTCTTAGAATGCCTATGGGACTAAAGAACTCACCGTCCACCTTCCAACGCGTTATGGACAATGTTCTAAGAGGCCTACAAAATAATATCTGCCTCGTATACCTTGACGATATCATAGTATATAGCACCTCTCTTCAAGAGCATATGGACAATCTAGAAAAAGTCTTCCAAAGACTTAGGGAGTCCAACTTCAAAATCCAAATGGACAAGTCCGAATTTCTGAAACTCGAAACTGCTTATCTCGGACACATCATTTAGGGCTTTCAATCCGGAGTTCCGGAGTTTCGTAACTCCGGAGTTTCGGAGCGATTTTAAGCATTTTTCAAATCCGGAGTTGAAATAGAACACCGGAGTTGAAACCGGTTTTCAAAAACCATGAAACATTATTAACAAAACCACGAAAACTTGCAATTTGATTGTAACTTGCCAAACAAATGTTTATTTTTTATTATTGTTGATTGTTTTAATATTTTATAATGCGTATTAGTTGTCTGACACCCTGGTTCTTCAGCGAATTTGTCTCTGTGCCATATGTCATCACTGGCAACACACACTGGTTGTACACCCTCGTCTTAAGACACTGCGGAACTTTGGACGAAAAGATGTCGCGTAGTTTTCCGAACGCTGTCCATCCGAGTTGGATGCTTCGGGTGACCTCTTTGTCGAAGTTAGATCTACCTAGTTTAATAGTTTGTCCAAGGTAGACATAACTATCGACAACTTCGAGAGTATCGTTCGAAACAATTACCGGTACGGGTGGAACACGGACATTCGACATAACTTTCGTGTTGTCCACGTTCATTTTAAGACCCACCTGTTGAGAAATGATACAGAGGTCCCTGAGCAATGAGCATTGTGTTAATATCCTCCAGCGATTCAGCCATGATGACTATATCATCGGCAAAACGAAGGTGAGTGATTATTTACCATTGATGTTGATGCCAAATCCGTCCCAGTTCAAGAGCATGAAAACATCCTCCAATGCGTTCGTGAACAGTTTCGGAGAAATAACATTCCCTGTCTCACGCCTCTTTGCAATTGGATTGGTTTCGTGATCTCGTCCTGTAATCGGATCGGCATAGTGGCGTTTCTAAACGCTGTAACACCGCCGCTGTAACAACGACTGTACCACCGCCCAGGTTTCGATTGAATCGAAGGCTTTTTCATAGTCCACGACATAATGGCCGATTATACTCCTTAGTTTTCTGTATCATCTGGCGGAGCGTAGGGATGTGGTCCATGGTGCCTTTTCGAAAACCTGATTGTTCAAGAGACTGGAAGTCATGAAACCTGCATTCGAGACGGTTCATAATGACCCTCGAGAACAGCTACACAAGGCTCAGGAGTAAGATGGGTCTATAATTCTTTAATAGGGTGTTGTCACTTTTTTTGAAGAAGAGCACCACCACACTCCTGTGCCATGCTTCTGGCGACCTTCGCGTATCATCATTTCAGCCAAAAGACGTCCACTGCTGGACATAGGCCTCCCCCAGGCATCGCCACATTGACCGGTCCCGTGCGTCTCATCCAGCGGGTTCCTGCAACCTTGACCAGGTCATCGGTTCACCTAGTGGAAGGCCTTCCAACGCAACGTCTTCCGGTTCGCGGTCGCCATTCCAGAACTTTTCGGCCCCATCGGCCATCCGTTCTGCGAGCAATGTGCCCTGCCCATTGCCACTTAAGTCTGGCGATTCTTCGAGCTACGTCGGTAACCTTGGTTCTCATGCGGATGTCCTCATTTCTGATTCGACCTTCGCGTATGACGGAGTTAAACAACTTCTGGAGGACTAAAATCCGACATAGCTCTCAGAATATGCAAGTTGAAGTGGCAATGGGTAGGCCACACCACTCGAAGATCCGACAACCGATGGGAAAGAAAGGTTCTCGAATATGGCAACCAGGAACGGAAGACGCAGCATTGGTAAGCCTACCAGACCTACCAGGTGGACCGACGACATCGTGAGAGTTGCGAACAACCGGTGGATGTAAGCGGCAGGCTGCCGTTCTGTATGGCGTTCTATGGGGGGTGGCCTTTGTCCAGCAGTCGACGCCTTATGGCTGATGATGATTATTAATTGTCTATTAAAACGTCGGTCTGACATTTAATATTTAAACAAAAAGTTTATTTTTTATTAATCAATAATAAGTATTCTTGTCAAACAAAATATGTTTATTTTTAATTATGGTTTTCATATTTTATAATGCGTATTAGTTGTCTATTATAACTTCTGTCTGTCAGACAGTAATTTTTTAAACAAAAACACAGATTCCTTAACAAATAAAACCTTTTTCGATTAAAATAAAGGGCCTTTTTATTAATTTCTAAAAAAGCTGTCAACTCCGGAGCCAACTCCGGAGTTCCGGATTTGGTTGCTCAACATCGTAACTAGCTCCGGAGTTGATAACTATCCGAGTTTGAAAGCCCTAACATCATTAGCAGGGATGGCATCAAACCAAACCCTGACAAAATTTCCGCAATCCAAAAGTATCCAATTCCAAAAACCCCTAAGGAAATCAAACAATTTTTAGGACTTTTAGGTTATTACCGAAAATTCATACCCGACTTTGCTCGCATCACCAAACCTCTTACCCTATGCCTAAAGAAAGGTAGTAAAATTACTCTTAGCTCAGAATACGTCAACGCCTTTGAAACTTGTAAGACTCTACTAACTAACGACCCTATACTACAATACCCAGACTTTAAAAAAGAATTCAATCTCACAACAGACGCTTCGAATGTCGCTATTGGAGCAGTGTTATCCCAAGGACCTATTGGTTCCGACAAACCCGTCTGCTACGCTTCTCGTACCCTCAACGAGAGTGAGCTGAATTATAGCACGATTGAGAAAGAGTTGCTTGCCATAGTCTGGGCCACGAAATACTTTAGACCTTATCTCTTTGGTAGAAAATTCAAAGTACTGGCTGACCATAAACCTTTGCAATGGATGGTAAACTTAAAAGAACCAAACTCACGACTGACCAGATGGCGACTCAGACTAAGCGAATATGACTTTAGTGTAATATACAAAAAAGGTTAATCCAACACCAACGCTGACGCTCTCTCCCGGATAGAAATCCATAACGAAGAAACGGAGGAGATCAACTCATTGATCGAAAATATCAAAAATCTCAGATCAATGATTAACAATCCAACGGAGGCACCACCTCCACCAGAAAACCCCTCGACTGACACCGACTCTTTGATTGAAAGTACCATCGACCTTAGATCAATGATCAACCACCCATCGGAGGCACCACCTCCACCAACAAACTCCTCGACTGACACCGTGCACACCAGTAATGAACATCCAATACTAGAAATCCCCATTACAGACGAACCTCTTAACAAATTTCATCGACAGATCCATTTCACTATAGTAGGTGACATAAAACGCCGACCGATAGTAACTAAACCATTCGAAAACCATACCCGAATTGCAGTCCAGATCTCAGAATCCAACCTAGAGACCGACATTATTAATTCTATCAAGGAATACGTAAATCCTAAAGTTAAAACAGCTATCTTAATTAATCCACCCTTAGCCATGTACTCAATAATACCCATCATACAAGACAAATTCAGAAGCTCCTCACTTAACCTAGTATTAGCCAAGACAGAACTCGAGAATGTTAAGGAATATCTCCGACAACAAGACATCATCCGACACTACCATGACGGCAAGACGAACCACCGCGGTATAAACGAATGTCACTTAGCCCTCTCACGAAAATACTTCTGGCCAAAGATGAAGGAACAAATCACTAAATTCATCAATGAATGTACCACCTGTGGTCAAGCTAAATACGACAGAAACCCAATACGACCTCAATTTAATATAGTGCCCCCAGCTACTAAACCACTCGAAACTATTCACATGGACCTTTTTACAGTTCAAAACGAAAAGTATGTAACTTTCATCGACGTCTTCACGAAATACGCCCAAGCGTATCATCTACGAGACGGTACCGCTATTAGTATTATACAAGCACTATTACGGTTCTGTACCCATCATGGACTACCCATGACTATCATCACCGATAACGGCACTGAATTCACGAACCAACTCTTTTCCGAATTTATACGTCTTCATAAAATAATTCACCACAAAATTTTACCCCATAGTCCAAATGACAACGGCAATATCGAACGTTTCCACTCCACCCTATTGGAGCACATTAGAATTCTAAAACTACAAAATAAAGACGAACCGATAGTCAACCTCATGCCATACGCCATCATAGCATATAACAGCTCTATCCATAGTTTTACGAAATGCAGACCGTTTGACCTAATGACTGGACACTTTGACCCTAGAGACCCAATCGACATAGACCTGACTGAGCACATTTTACAACAATATGCGCAGAATCATAGACAACAGATGAAGCAAGTCTATGAAATCATTAATACGTCATCTCTTTCAAATCGGACAGCCCTAATTAACAATAGGAATAAAACTCGCGAGCCCGAAGTAGAATATACCCCCCAGCAACAAGTTTTTATTAAAAACCCTTTTGCCAGTCGCCAGAAAGCCGCACCTCGTTATACACAGGATACAGTACTCGCCGACCTGCCTATACATATATATACCTCGAAAAAACGAGGCCCCGTAGCCAAAGCACGCCTGAAACGTGTTCCTAAAACAAGCCAATTGTTACAGAACCCTGCTACTACTGACAATTCAAGCGACTCGTTCTCAGGAGATAAGACTTGAGACTTTAGCTGATGGACTGTTACCAGACTAGGACCGACCAGACTAACTATACATTACCACTCATTCATACAGTACAGCCTGTCTATAAAGTCATGAAAATAAATGAGGGCGCTGCGGTCGTGCACATAGCAACCCTGTATAGTGTGACTAAAATGGTTTTGATACTAGCACATTATTTTGTACTAGAAGCAAACCTGGTTTTAATTAAAATCTGTTATCTTATTTAAAAAAATACAGAAACCATAAACAAAGATGCGACCTTCATTATAAATGATAATACCAGCCTATTACTGTCCCACTGCTGGGCAAAGGCCTCTTCTCAACAGAGACGGCACGAGCACGATCACCACGCATGCTCAAGACGGGTTGGCGATTTCAGACTTATAATAATTATAAGTCCAGATTTCCTCACGATGTTTTCCTTCCGACCTTCATTCAAATAAAAATGAGTAAATAAAAGAAAAATGTTCGTACATATTTTTTATTAATGTTATATTTTATTAACTTTTGTACCACTGTATGCCCATTTTCTCTTGCCCGTTTTGCTGCAATATGTTGTTCGATTAGAGCCTTTCTGTTATTTTGATCTTCTTGTAAGAAAATCCAATCGATTTCAAAATTTTACGCAGGACTTCTGGGCTACATTTAAAATCCAGATCTGTTTTAGCGAAATTTTATGTTGAAGTCATCCATTTCTTTCTTAGGACGGCCTGATCTGTGTTTGCCTTCATCTACAATACGCCTCACTGTACTCTCAGATTTTCCTGAAAGAAAGATTTAAAAAAAGATGTAGGTACCTAATATCTAACAGAAAATACATAGCACTGTTTTTATTTCAAACATGTTAAAACTTATTCATACTTAAAATCACCGGTAAAGATTACCCAAAAGTATCAAAAGTTAACGTCGCACTACAATATGAGCTACTTACATTTGCAATTTAACCTATAAATGCGCAATGTAAACAATGCTTATTTTAGTCTTAAAATCGTATATTTAGTAAATTTGTGACTTCTGGTAGATAAAAAACAAATAATAACACGATTACATACCTGTTATAGCTGCTGTTCGAGTATAAATATCATCCAAATTTGATAAAATTTGGTCAGCTTGGTGTTATAACAAACATCGCTGATATACTTTGAAATAATTTCCCGAGCTCCACTCCTATTTGTTTTCCTCATATTTAACACGTTTTTTCGAAGTTTTGTCGACGTAGATTTGAAAAACATTAAAAAATGCAAAAGTTATCAAGATAAATAACAAGTTGATGACAGCCGATGACATTTGATGTACCATGATTTAGTGTTGCCTTACTTTTGAATAATGTTAGTTCCTCAAACATTAATTTCATGACTTTATAGACAAGCTGTACACACAATTTACAGACTTATAAGATAAAAATATAGCTTAAGAAAATTCGCAAAGTTTGCCCAAATTTTAGGAATCATAACCAATAATGTAGAGGATTTAATGTTAGAGATAATTAGATTAGAAAATATAATGGCTTTTATACGTGCGTCCAGCACCCATCATTCTATGATAGATATCGAAGTGTTAAGTTTCATGATAGATAGGTTAAAATCAATATATAATCAAGATCAAGTTTTAAATTTAGAATTACGAGAATATTTAATCTTAATAAATAAAACCAGGTTCCTACTTTATTGAGAAGAGAATAGTAACAGTATTCAGTTTTCCCATAGTCTCTAAAGACCTTAACGATTTATACAGACTATCCATTGTGCCTAATAAGAACCAACTCGCCCTTATTCCTTCCTCTCCCTATATAGCAACAAACGAGAAATCATTCGTGTACATAGAGGCTGAATGCCCGAAGTACAGTAGCATCCATCTCTGTGAAAGGAAGACAAGTCATCAGATCCGGACGAAGCCTGATTGCATTCAAGAGCTCATCACCAACCAACACCTTGAAGACACCTGCCAATTCACCAAGATTTCACTCTCCAAGCAAGCAGTAGAAAAACTGGACGATCAACACTACGTGTTATCACTGCCCCAACCGACCAAAGTACAGTTAGCCTGCGGCAGAAAAGACGTTAATACTCTACAGGGAAGTTATCTCGTCACCATACCCTTGGACTGCTACCTGGAAACAACCGAATTCACAATCATCAACAACGAGATAAAAGGACAACCACCAAAGTTATCAAAGATCCCTTATTATAACGACATGAACCAAACCATTGACTCCACTCACATCATTGGTTTCAATTCAGTCAACTTGGAAGAACTTCACAGCATCCAGAACAAAGTCATGATGGAAAACCCTATCCAGATTGACAAGACTCAACCGATTGTCCTATATCACACCACCATACCATTCTACATCGTTGTACTATGCGCAGCCATACTTATCATTTTGGTAATTAGCCGCAGATACAAATGCTGGAAACTTAAGAGCAACCGACGAACAGAAGCAACAGACTCTTCAGATACATACGTATGAAGATGTGACCAGAAAACGAGAAGAACTCCCAGCAACATTTTCTCTTAATATGAGCAAATAGTTGCTGTTCTGCGGATGGAGGTGTTAGATACGGATCCCTAATGGATAACGCCGATCCCGCACATTCCTGGATGTTTACGCCAGCTGCACGAAAACTGCAGCGTCGACGTCCGTCACCGAGCGCCGAGCCACGAGCCGCCGACGCAGCAATTTAGACGATACCAACTAATTAATTTTAAGTAGTTTTTACGGCATTCCATATTCTAGCATCGAATAGGTTTCACCACTTTTAATTGTAATTCTTTTCTTTTAAATTAAATTAGTTTTAAAGTAACTTTGGTTTTTTTTCGATCCACCGTCTGCAGTTTACGTAATTCACATGTAATTAAAATACTGGAGGCGGGCAGCCCTTACGCATGTTTACGTACCGCGCGGCTGTAGGCATTTATTTCAAGGACACGGCCGAGTCACACTACTGTACATATTTATACTGTGCTCTTGCTTTCTTCTTTCCTTCTCTGCGCTATGTTGATGAAGTTTTTTGTTATGGACCAGGGGGAAGAAGATTTCCCGTCCAGGCTGCGGGTCCCGTAGGGGCTGCGGGTTCTTCGAAAGAGATACCGCGGCTTCGGCGCAAGGGTTAATAAGAAACATGGGTGGTTTTTAGTCAGTAGAAGTCTGACGCTCTAGTGGAAGAGCGGGAGGAGTCATTGATGATTTCTCACCCCCCCAAAAAAAAAAGGAACAAGATTTGACCGCAAAAAGGCAATTCGCATCACCCTCGATAAAACAAAAATACGTAAGACATAAACATAAAATGCTACATTTTTCCAGAAACGGCTCCCGGCCTTGGAATCAAAGCCTCTGTAATTTCTTTAACAAAACGCGTTACAAGAAAAATAAACATTTTTGCCTACATTCTACGGTTACGTGAGCAAATTTTACGTACAAAGCTACAGTATACACGTACGAACGCTAAAAAAAAGTAGAGGCTAAAAACAGACGTTTTGCAAAAAGGAAGGATTTGCGTGGTAAGACTCTAATTCCTTCATTCTCTAATTATACTTCAATAGATTCTATATCATTGACTGCCTCGTTGGTCTAGTGGTCGGTCAAAGAACTGCTGAGCATAAGGTCCTAGGTTCGATTTCCGGGTCGGGCAAAGTGTTATTAGGATTTTCCAAGAGATATTTTGTATGTTTCTTGTGTTAACCTATGTGTTGTCTTTACCCAACTTTATCATATTTAACGCAAAATGATTGCCATCAAATCATCGAAACGACTATTAAACCGGTTATTAGACTTAGGTTCGAGTTTCTATTTATTCAACTTCGAAAGATAGTTTGCACGTAAAACCGGGACCCGTATTTCATTTCAGTAAAAAACTGTAGCCTGTAATAAGGTAAGTTATTGGAACGGCCTTGACAAAACAGGGATGAGAACTCCAAACCGGGGACCACACGGAATGCATTTATACAAGTCAAGTTTATTTTTAAATCTTGAATATACTAGAAACCCAATATGGAACAGCAACCAAAGAATTACTAGCTTTAATTACACTAACAAGTCCCATTCTTTTACCATAAAAATCGCCATGACACTCAAAAAACTATCAAGCACCTGCAGTCAATAAAATAAGAAACAAAATAATCAGTCGCTGTATCCCTTTAGATGCCGCCATCTTTTTTTTCGTGTATATTTTTTATCTGTAGAACTGGTTTCGTCTGGGAACGAAGCACAGACAACAGGTGTTACGCTACTGAACGATTTTGTTCTTTTTTCGAATTTATTTGATATGGAAAGTTGATTTAAGGCGTCGTGTGACGAAATTGTTGCCATGTGTGACAAATTATGTAGATCTGTGGTTTATGACGTTTCTTTTTTTAGGCAAAGGGTGCATGACGTTGCAGTATTGTTCGGGATCAATGTCTGTTTATGTTTTGCTGTGAAATTGAGATTTTAACATGGCTTTGTGAGCAATGATAGGATGAAATTAAAGTATTTAGTTATTTTAAGCGATAGACGTTTTTCAGTCGACCAAAATAGCTAAAATTAGTATTCATAATAAATTCAAGACTATTTCTAGTAATAGCTCTAAGAGGTATCGATTTATCATCGAATCTGATTTATCGAGTGCTCCAAATAACTGATCACGGTGGAAGGTCAAGTGGCAAGCCCTAATAATAGGTTTTATTAGACATGAACTATGAAATTATCTGTTATTACCAGAAAATACGTCAATTGGTTTTCCGTGAACTAGAGGAAAAAATTCTAATGCCATAGACATGATGAATAATATCGACGGACGTGTAATGTTTTAAATTATTCATACATAGTCTATTGCGATAGTAATTTATAAATAACTAGCTTTTGCCCGCGACTTCGTTCGCGTGGAATAGTGACTTCCGGCAGATTTTTGGTTTATCTCGCGAAAAAAAAAAAAAAAAAAAAACTATCCTATGTCCTTTCTCAAGTTCTAAACTATGTCTGTACCAAATTTCACACAAATCGGTTCAGTAGTTTAGGCGTGAAGCAAAGACAGACAGACAGAGTGTCTTTCGCATTTATAATATTAGTTAGGAAGTTAGGATTTTCCCTCGTTGAATAGTAAACAAACTAAGTGTAGGTGTTATAATTTCGGTGATGAACTGATTACCTATCCGTTTCTTTGTCTAAAATGAGTATTAACTTATCACTATGATTGATTACTGAGCTTAAAGTTCGTATAAATGTCTATCTAATTACCTCCTCAAGTTTAAAGCGTATATAGGTAGTTATGTAGTACTATAATTATTAATTCTGTGGTGTAGGTAATTAGATTTTATCTGTATGTAATGTAACAGTCAGTTGAATAAAAAATCGTATACAAATCAGATCAATAGTTTTGGCGTAATGTGATTCTAGACAGAGTTTTAATGTTGTAGATAGGTTCCTGTGGGAATGAGATATTTTCCCGAAGTAAAAAGTAGTCTGAATTTTGGTACCTTCCTACCCTATAAGTTAAGTAGTGTGATGGAATGTCGCTAAGTTTCGATCCAAGTAAAACTGTTAAATAAAGACAGTTTCATCAAAATTTTATCATAAATTCCCTAAATTATGGCGCCTACCGACCCTCTAAGTTAGAAAAGTGATCAAATACTAACTTGAAGTCTTAGTAACACTCAGTTAAAAAAAAAAACATCAAAATCATTTCAGTAGCTATGGCGTCATGCGCTTCTTGACACGATCACGCTAGATTTCCGCGGGAATGAGGTATTTTCCCGCCGTAAAAAGTAGCCTGTGTCCGTGCCTAGGATCCTATCTTTATATTAACCAAGTCTTAAAAAAATCCGTTCAGACGTTAAGGCGTGAATGAAGTAAACTTTTAAAACAAACGATTAAAAATCACTAACTTAATTAGTTTTCTGCCTACTGCCTACGCCTTAAGTACGATAGCATGAATATTAATAGCCCATATCCTTTTCTAGGTTACTATCTTTCACCTAACTAAATTTCATCAAAATCCGTTCAGCCGTTTAGGTATGATAGAGCAAAACTCCCAGCAAAAATCATAAAAAAATCACTAACTCAATTCAGTTTTCTGCCTACTTCCTACCCCCTAAGTACGATGACGTGATCATTTTGATCTTATATCCGTTTTTAGGTATACATCTATTACCTTACTAAATTTCATCAAAATCCGTTCAGCCGTTTAGACGTGAAAGAGCAAAAGTCCCAACCAAAACGACAAAAAATCACTAACTCAATTTAGTTATCTGCCTACTGCCTACCCCCTAAGAACGATGGCGTGATTATTTATAACCTATGACCATTTCTAGGTTATCATCTATCACCATACCAAATTTCATCAAAATCCGTTCAGCCGTTTAGACGTGAAAGAGCAAAAGTCCCAACAAAAACGACTAAAAATCACTAACTTAATTTAGTTATCTGCCTACTGCCTACCCCTTAAGAACGATGGCGTAATTATTTAAAGCCTATGACCATTTCTAGGTTACCATCTATCACGATACCAAATTTCATCAAAATCCGTTCAGCCGTTTAGACGTGAAAGAGCAAAACTCCCAGCAAAAATCATAAAAAAATCACTAACTCAATTCAGTTTTCTGCCTACTTCCTACCCCCTAAGAACGATGGCGTGATTATTTATAGCCTATGACCATTTCTAGGTTATCATCTATCACCATACCAAATTTCATCAAAATCCGTTCAGCCGTTGACGTGAAAGAGCAAAAGTCCCAACAAAAACGACTTAAAATCACTAACTCAATTTAGTTATCTGCCTACTGCCTGCCCCCTAAGAACGATGGCGTGATTATTTATAGCCTATGACCATTTCTAGGTTATCATCTATCACCGTACCAAATTTCATCAAAATCCGTTCAGCCGTTTAGACGTGAAAGAGCAAAAGTCTCAACAAAAACGACTAAAAATCATTAACTCAATTTAGTTATCTGCCTACTGCCTACCCCCTAAGAACGATGGCGTGATTATTTATAGCCTATGACCATTTCTAGGTTATCATCTATCACCATACTAAATTTCATCAAAATCCGTTCAGCCGTTTAGGCGTGAAAGAGTAACAGACAGACAGACAGACAGACAGACAGACAGACAGAGTTACTTTCGCATTTATAATATTATATATAGTAATATAGTAATATAGTATGGATAATTTCCTGATCTTTCTTGCTCTATCGTGTGGTAAGTGCCTAACCTGGTTTCAGAATTTTATTATTCTGCCATTCATGGTCCTCTGAGTCTGTTGGTTTTACATGCCGTGGAGAAAATATATCTCTGAGTCATGTTGCTCTCCTCACGATGTTTTCCTCGAACAAAGTGATAATTGTGCAATTTCTTGATGGAAACACAATATAAGTACTTTACTCCAACCGACCTGACCATGGGATCTTGGATCGAATACAGGATTCCATGGTCCACAGACACTAAATCCTATAATAATAGAGGTCAAATTTGTTTGTAAGTCTGTTCTGTGTGCTGGCGTCTGAAGGTATGTTAGTACTATTCACGTGGGTATGTACTACAGAATAGAGTCCAATATAGCCTGTTCTAGGTCGTTGCTACCTAAACTATCACTGACCTACGATGACATCATTAAGTGCCCAGGTGACCAATTAGGGCGATATTGGGCAAAGTTTTAAGTGTATTCAATAACCAAGGGTGATTTGATACAGTTTCGGTATTGTGGGTTAATTAATTGGTATTTGATAGTTTGGGAGCACTTGATGGTCTTCGTATTATAGTTTATATTATAAAGAGAGAGAGCAATTTTGTGAGATTGTTTGTTTGCAGAGTTGCGGAGGGCAAACGATGAAATCACGGCACCTACTTATAAAAATCTTCCATTATATGAAAGGTTGATTGACCTGGATAGAACGTGCCTACTTTTTATCCGGGTACGACCCCCATTTTGCAGTTATGTTATTATAAGTCTATGTAATAGGGAGCGTGTCTTAATGGCTATAGGTTTTCATGAGAATTAAACCAAAACAATACTAAAAATAACTCGCCACGTACTCGGTATAAAAGAAAAAGCTAAGGAATTCGTACAATTTCAACAACAAAAGTCATAGAACTAAAACTATGGTTGCTCCCAATGCAATTAGTAGCGCCATCTCTTATGTTATTTTTGAACTAAATAGCTTGCTTAGTAACTGTGTGTAATATTTATTACTGTAATATCTGTGGTGTCAAGGTAAAAGGGGATGAGTCAGATATTTTGAAAAATGAGATAATTACACAGTTGGATAAAATATATTACTAAGTATTACGGTAAAAAGGAGATGAGTCAATATAATGTATTTTTATTTCGTGAATCTCAAATAACAAAAAGAGTCTAGTCATAAATAGCAAAACTTTAAAAGTAAAAAGGAGTTATGTGTATTCATCTTCTTATTACATACCTAATTCTTTACTTATAAAATTAGGCATAGTGAGATAAGTCGACTCGTGCCTAAATTCGTGTTTATCGTTAAGCGTCAGTTGCATTTCGCGCGCGAAGTTGACGTGTTTTGACCTGTTTAAAAACCCTAAATTTTGGTTTACGTGTCTGTTTGAGTGTTAAAACCTATAGAAATGAAGAGGATTCATAAGATAATGTCACTGGCTCTAAATGAAAGTCCCACTGAACGTAAGTATGCTTGTTTTATAACTTTTACCTTTCTAACCTTAGCAATTCCACCAGGGCTGACCCCCGGAGCTTAACTTGAGTCAGTTTCTCATGAAGCTGACTCCAGTTTCCATTTGTAATCTTGTCAGCTCTAGTGTTCCGCTCAATTGGTTGTGCCAAACTAACCTTGTGTCTGTACGTGGATGTGGGCGCATCGACAACTTTAGCAGTAGGCTATTGCCGCTCTTGCGAATGCGTCCGACTTCCTACGCACTGGGCATTCATTACTGAATTTATTATTCACTGATGATGAAAAAAATTTTGATTTTATTATTTGAAAAATGTTGATTTTATATCTGAAAAAGGTTGATTATATTATTTTAAAATGATGATTTAAATAATTGACAATGTTAAAGATAAAGATAAAGATAATTTTATTTGTTCAAAACATGAGTATACACAACACATGGCATGCAAGATGTTACATCAATAATATGAGACAGTCATGTTTTGCCTGAATGGCGTACAAATATTGGATGTAGGACGCTAGACAGCATCAATTAATTTTAATATTGTCCATTTATACACATTTATCAATAATTCAATTTAGAGCATAATTTGAAATTAGACAGGTACAATAAAATAATGTCATAAGCTCGAATCATAATAACACAACAAAAAATAAAAAATCAAATGTCAAATCAGGTATTAATAAAAATTAGGATGTCAATTAGGTACTAGTCAAATTAAATTGTCGGTTAGGAATTCGTCAGTGCTATAGTAGACTTTCTCTAGCAAAAGGCTTTTTATGTTGATGTTTTTATGTTGATGTAAACTTTACTGATAATCAATAAAGAATGTTGTAAATTAATTGATGTTTTTTTTATTATTTAATTCCAGATTGATCTGGGTGATTATTTGAACATGTGCATATCACGCGGCCCTCCCCAAATAACTACTTAGTTAGATATAAAGTTATGTTTTTTTTAATTTCACGTAAAACATAGTTCGAGCACTATATACAGATGTACATAATATATTCCTATTGTTTTAAACAACTAAGTTATGTTCATAAACGTTTCTCAAATCTCATCACCATTCGTGTCCCAATTTCCAAATGTTAGCAGTTCATGCTCTAAAAGTTATAAAAATACCCTGAAGATCGTATTTTTAAGAAGTAATTTAGATAGTACACAACATGCTTTACTAATTAGCAAAAATATACACATTAAAGAACACTTTTAGGTAATTTGTAACGACTTTGAAAATTGTCCCAACACTTTATACTCACTACCATTTGTTCACACTGTCGCAGGGTTTCTTTTTTCTGCGTAGTGTATTGCTATCTGTAAGAGTAACTCGGCGGTCGCGCTTAGTTCTGCGTCTCGACTCGTGCGGGTCACACGTCAAAAAGTGTTTTGGCGTCAACTCTAGCCTACCTTAATCGCCCAGAAATCGTGTTTGGCAAACAAAAATCTCCTTACCGTTCGAGTTTCCCCTGGCTTGTCTAACATTTTTATTTATCATTTTTATGTATTGTAATAGTCGCCATAGGAGACTCTTTGGTTTGATTATGTTCCCAATTTTTTAAGTTCAACAAAGAACGTATAATGTGAAAAAGTGTACAAATACCTAATTACCATTTATATAATTACCATTTTTCCCGTTCGTATTTTGGCGAACGGTAATGAGCAATTTGAAATGGTAATTAGTACCAGTTTAAGCGGACCTCTTATTATATTGAAACTCCTTACTCCGCTAGGCCAGCCCAAGATCGAATTGTTACTACCAACGCCTGATCGATTGTTGATCGTTCGGTGTGAACTGGCACTTCCGCAACAAAATAAACCTACATACCTACCTAGAAAAAAAGTACATAATTATAAAAACAGATAGAAAAAAAAAATAGAAATTTAAAAAAGCAATTTAAAAAAAATATTATTATTTAAAATTTAAATTTTATAAAATTAAATTTAAATTAAGTTTATATAAATTTAATTTAATTTATAAAAAGAGAAATTAAAAAAAATATTATTTTTTAAATTTTATAAATTTCTTTCATCGAAACAGCAAATCTTTAGTATTTTTCTGTTTATCATTTGCCGATTAATGATTTTGCAGATCTTCTTAAGACCAAATTATTTTATGATTTAGTACAGACGCCAGCACATCGAGCTACCCGAAACTGTCAAATTTTCTCAATCAACTTTGAACCTAATGCTTTAGCGATAAAGTTGAAAATCTATTTTAAATTTGACAGATTGCTGTAGCTTGATGTGCTGGCGTATGTACATGAGCAGTTTCTGGTCATGAAAGTGAGACTTATAAATATTTTTTAAGTTTTTATATAAGATCTCATCGAGTTGAAGAAATATCTTAGATGGAACTTATAAGGTTTAAGCTCTATTTACACTGAGTTTGATTTTATTTGAATTACTAGACAGCTAATGTTATTGATTTTTTGGAAAACCGGTTGATTTTTGAGTTATTTTTTTTTATTCAATCACTTCGCTAAATAGCTAAGTTTGATGTCATATAATGTCACCTAAATCATTAATAAATATGTGATTCAAGTATATTGTTCATTTTATTTCTAATTACCAATCACGAAGCATAATTACCATTTTTTAAATGCTAATTACCGTACGTTTCATATCTCATCACCGTTCGACGAAAATTTTCAGCTGTAAATTCAGACCTATAGAGCAGTTCAAATACTGTGCGTTTGATTTATTTGGTTAAGCTACACTATAAACTTTAGGTTAAATCCATAAAAGTTCAAATTGGAAGCATTATTTGACCTTAATTTACGAAGCCTGAATATGCTTATCTTCAAATATTCACCCATCTGTCATTTTACAAATTTGTCATTTTCAGATCAGGTAATTTTTTTTTTAAAGGGTGACAATGCCCGGTTGAAGAACTATAGGCCCATCTCACTTCTAAGCCATGTCTACAAGTAGTTTTCAAGAGTCATCACGAATCGTCTCGCACGCAGGTTCGACGATTTCCAGCCTCCCGAACAAGCCGGATTCCGAAAAGGCTTCAGTACCGTAGACCACATACATACGCTGCGGCAAGTTATACAGAAGACCGAAGAGTATAACCTGCCTCTCTGTTTAGCGTTTGTGGACTACGAGAAAGCCTTCGATTCGATCGAGACTTGGGCTGTACTGCAGTCTCTCCAACGGTGCCAAATCGACTACCGGTACATCGAGGTGTTGAAGTGTTTGTACAAAAACGCCACCATGTCAGTCCGACTTCAGGACCAGACCACGGAACCTATCCTTCTGCAGCGCGGTGTGAGACAGGGAGACGTCTTATCTCCGAAACTGTTCACCGCTGCATTGGAGGATGTCTTCAAGGTTCTGGATTGGAAAGGACTTGGTATCAATGTCAACGGCGAGTACATCACTCACCTTCGGTTTGCCGACGATATAGTGGTCATGGCTGAGACCATGGAAGACCTCAGTAAAATGCTCGATGACCTCAGTAGAGCTTCCGAAAGAGTGGGTCTTAAAATGAACATGGATAAAACCAAGGTTATGTCGAATGTTCATGTAACACCCACTCCTATCAAGATCGGAGACTCTACGCTCGAAGTTGTGGACGATTATGTCTACCTGGGACAAACGGTCCAGTTGGGTAGATCTAACTTCGAGAAAGAGGTCAATCGTCGAATCCGACTCGGCTGGGCAGCGTTCGGGAAGCTGCGCGGTATCTTCTCGTCCAACTTACCCCAGTGTCTCAAGACGAAAGTCTATGACCAGTGTGTGTTGCCAGTGATTACATACGGGACCGAAACGTGGTCGCTCACAATGGGCCTTATCAGAAAGCTCAAAGTCACCCAAAGGGCAATGGAGAGGGCTATGCTCGGAGTTTCCTTGCGTGATCGAATCAGAAATGAGGACATCCGCATGAGAACCAAGGTTACCGACGTAGCCCGAAGAATCGCCAGACTTAAGTGGCAATGGGCAGGGCACATTGCTCGCAGAACGGATGGCCGATGGGGCCGAAAAGTTCTCGAATGGCGACCGCGAACCGGAAGACGTTGCGTTGGAAGGCCTCCCACTAGGTGGACCGATGACCTGGTCAAGGTTGCAGGAACCCGCTGGATGAGAGACGCACGGGACCGGTCAATGTGGCGACGCCTGGGGGAGGCCTATGTCCAGCAGTGGACGTCTTTTGGCTGAAATGATGATGATGATGAATTTTTTGACGTGCCATGGTCTCGGCCCACTTCAGTGGGAGTCAGGTGTGATGTTTTATGTATAATATTTGTAAACTGACAATAATGGATACATTAATAAAATAACACATAAAGAGACAAGTCGTTAGAAGGATTCTTTTTTATTTTTCTTTTTTTTATGGAAAAAGGAGATATGTCAATTATTTTAATAATTAATAATTATTAATATTTTTCAGATACACATAAAAGACACCTTAATTGATAAATGAAAATTAAAACAAATTTGTATTAAGTATTTCTATTCATTTTTGATTAAACTGCATTTATTTTATAAAACAAATAATTGTTTTCTTTATTAGCCTCTGGTCATAAGTTGTGTTTTTAGACTCATCTCCCTTTACCTTGACACCACAGATATTATCAATACCAGTACCGAAAATACATTATATTAAGCCTGTAATCTTTGGAGAATTTATTAAAGTTGCATAAATATTGATAAAAAACTATATTTTTACTCCCAAACGATGTCGGGGACCGAGCGGTGTGCCTCAAGTGGACCTGGGCAGGACATATGGCTAGACGTGGAGATGGCCGATGGAGCAAGGCATTGACTGAGTAGTGTTCAAGGTTAGGCCATAGAAATCAGGGCCGTCCTAAAGCTCGTTGGGTTGACGACATCGTCAAAGTCGCGGGAAACACCTAGATGAGAGACGCACAGGATTGGGATATTATGGCGGAAAAAAGGGGAGGCCTGTACTAAGCAGTGGGTGATTCCGGGCTGTATTATGATGATGATGATAGCGTTATTTCTGTATCTTTTGTTTAGTGCTTATCACTTGAGTCAGAGATCTATGCCGCCCATGACTGGACATGGCTTCTGACTAGGCTTTACATGCTGTCGACAAATTAATATCTCCTAGGCATGATCTACCACGTCGCCTTCTGGCTTCTGCTAACGTGGTTGTTTTCGCTCACAGCCCATCGGGCATACGGTAGATATGGCCAGCTCAGTCCCGCTTTAAAAAGCTGCTAAGCTTTTCGAGCAACGTCAGTGATTTCTGTTTCGCAATACTACAATGATTTCTAACAGAATTGACGCATGCCTTTCTGTAGCTGTTGTCGATCATTCCAACGTCTTTTTTTTTACATTCTACATCAAAGGCGTTGTTGCAATCACTTTGTGTATGAGTTCAGGTACTTATTTTACGTAAAATCCCTAGCTCTGAATTGAAGGAAGTATTTTATATTTAATTATGAAGTCGCACCTTATTAAGTCTAGGTAAAGATCCTACGAAATTTATTTTCTTTTTGTATCGCGAAAAAATATTCACTACATTTCGGCAATATGCATTTAATGTATGAAAGGTTTTTCTTTCCATCACAATGTGAAATAGTTTATATTTATTTTTTATAGACATTCCTGTAAATCTCTTTCTCATTCACTTATGTATTAATAATTGACGTTTATTAATTCTAAAACTTCCATTAAAATCCGCGCAAATGAAAAATATAACAGAAAATCTTCCGAAATACCTAACAGAAATGTTTCAAAATTATCACACCCTAGTTTGTAATAACTATTGTAATACGACCATAATAAAACACGCACTTACCATTAATATTGTGCCATAAAATCCAATCTCACTAATGTCCACACATAATATTTATTACTATAACACATATAGTCAATAGAACAACAGTACTAATAACTTAATCACAAATTGTTTCAAAAATCAAAATGGCTACAGTATTTATTTTAATTTTTTTTAGAATTAACACGAAATGTCAAACGCGACGTTCGATTTTCGAAAGAATATGAATACGCTCCGACGTCCGAAAGGCGCGAAGCCTGGCAGGGCACTGGATGGAAATGTTTTCCCGCCCTTAGACCACAGAGTATACATTAACACAACAGATGCGACAATTTTTAGCGTTTTTTTCTTATCGCTTAATGACTCGTGGTAATTAAATGTTTTGGAAGAAGCTATGGCGGCTAATGGTGCTTTAAGGTGGCATTAATTTGGTGTTTAGAGTCAGAATGTAATGATGGGTGTAATGTAGAATTATGCTGACGTTAGAAAATTAATATGTGGCTATTTATTTTGGTTTTCGACAGACATACAAGAAAAAATTATTTTGTGAGTTGAAATTAAGTTAATATTGTTAATGCTATAATAGTGTTAACTTAGTTCGTAACAGCTTACTAGTCGATAGTTTTACGTGCTTTCGTCAATTAATTAGGTGTTTCTTAAGGTGAACTATATCTTAGTTAGCCAATGCGTTGAAAAGGAAATAAACTTTCAGTATCACAAGTCATAATTAAATCATAACAACAGCCTCTAAATATTTTCTCCCCTTTTTGCCATGGTTATCCGAACAAACGATCACAATTAAAATATTTGCCTACACTATTTATAAGATTACTCTGTGACATGTGCATACATGCCTTCTCTTTTACTCGTGGTGTCAATGTATATTTCTGTCTCATTCTCTCGCCTCTGCAGGACTCTATTTATACAGGGTAGCGTTAGTAACAGTTGTAAATTATAATTAAACCTGTTTATGGAATGGCGTGTCTGCAACTATTTAGCCATGATATTATTATTTTAAAAGCCGAACTCCTTGCTAATGAGCTTTGGGCGAAAATATTTCTTTAACGGTTGGAATTAAATTATAATATGAAAATGGGAACTGAGAAATAAATTATTTGTTTACGGTAATCTAAGTTTGTTGGAAATTTTTCTTTGGCGTCGTAAATAGTTTTGGTGTTTTAATAAGCAATTCTAACATAAAATCACCACGCTTGTAATCCCCGAAGGGTTAGGCAGAGGTGTATTTATTAGTACACCCACTTTTAAGCAAGTCTCATCATCATGTAATAGGGTGCGAACCTATTCTCATCAACTGGGCACAAATACAGACTCCGTGGCTGCTACTGAGAAATTCCTGATGGAATCCAATAATACTTTGTCCGACCCGTGAATCGAACCCAGGACCGAATACAATAAGCAATAAATTGTAATAGATAGATACAGGGTCCATAATTGATTCTATGTTTTAACATACCAACTGTTACATGTACACATTATGGAATGCAATAAAGTATTGAGTATTGAGTAGGTATTGATATGAAAAAAAAATGAAAAAGTGTTTATTACAAACATAAGTCAAATACATTACATTTTACTTCTGCCAAACTACTTAACAGTTTGTTGGCAGACGTAGCTCCCACGATACTCTCAAAATTAACGTATGTACGTTCACTTTTCCATTTACTTAAAAATTTACAAAAATAATCTAACCACAACCACATTACTGCAAAATACTCCTACAAAATATTACAATATTAAATGTTATAAAGTTTTTTAAAGACGCAGGTAATGTTCTATTCTATCTTAGAATACAGCGTGACAAACGCCAACGCAACGTGACGCCTTGTTCCCATGGTGATATATAAGTAGAAATTTGGTGTAATTCAGAAACTGCCTGCTACAATCCATATACATAATTCGTCCACATTCATACAAGTTTTTTTTTTGGTGTGTGGGAAATCATCAAATGACACCCCCCGCTCTGGGCAGAGCAGAAGGGAGTGTCACACTTCTACTGACTAAAAACACCCATGTTCTTTCTTAGCCCTTTGTGTCGAGGCCGCGGTATCTGTTTCGAACAACCCGGAGCCCCGACGGGTCATACATGAAACAAGTAAGTTTTATCTTCTTCCGTTTGTGTGGCTTTAATTAGTTAAATTACTGATTTTATTATTCTCCTTTGCGAGGAAAAACCGCTCTTAAGCGTTCGTTCATTTTCGTCGGTTTTTCAACCAATCCGTTTTTTTAAGAAATTTAAAATGATTTTCTCTCTTAGTGCTTTTAGTTCTCGATAAACAGTGTTAATAAAAAAAGGATTATTACAAATAAAATTTTCGCAGAAACAGTTGTGGGGGAAAAAATAGCTTTTATTGAGTATTTTTCTCAAAGCTCCTGTGTTAATGCAGACGCTACAAACATGATGACGTCACAACGGTCTTAATTTAAAAATATTCTACAGTGTTGCCACTCGACAAACACTTATAATTTTTAATTTGAAACTCTACGGGTAGAAATGAATACAAATGAAATGTCAACACCTAAAACAATGTTTTGAACTTCCTTAATTTTGACAAAAACTGTACAAAATAATACTTTTGAATTTCATTAGGGGTGATTTATAATGTTCCTTTGAAAAAAAATGTAGGAAAAACACCCTTTTCTTTGAATTTGTGGGGATTTTTCGGGGAAAATTCTTCAAACATTCGTGATTAGTTTGGTCGTAAGTAGGTTAATTAATTCTTAGGATCTCATTAACATTTCTGAAATTACATGTTACTGAGCACTATGTGTGGACTTTATTTTTGTGTAAGTTTTTTTTTGTTGATATACTATCAGTGGTAGGATTATTATAGTGTGTTACAGAGCCTTACAGTTACTGATACGCGCGTACGAACAGAATCTGGTTTAATTACGTGTGAATTTAAAATTTTCAGTGCCAATTCATTGGGATTTGGAATATCGAGGTTTTACTTGTACTGAGTAAGTCGTGGGTTCGAACCCAGGCAGGCGTATTACTTTGTGCAATTTATTTCAGCACCGCAGCTCTTAAAACCGGCATGTCTTAGAGCCAAAAAATTCAAAGACATGTGACATCTACCAACCCGCACTGGGCCCGCGTGGAGGATTATAGCACATCCCTCTCCTAGAAAGGAGGCCTGAGTCCTTGCAGTGGGAACATAACCTTTTGAACGCCAGGGTCGTGTATAGATGACAAATGAAAATGTGCCCAATACGCCACCGACGTCTATAGATGACAAAAACCGATTGTTTTTTTTTTTACTTTTTTTCTGCTTTTTAATACAAAATAGTGTCAAATAATATAAAATAATGATTTTGTAGATTTTTGTGCCTTGGCGTGGGAGGTGCGCCATGCGTCTAACGCTCTGGCGTTCAAAAGGATAATAAGCTGATTGTGATGATGATGATCAGATATTGAGGAACTCCAGGCTAAATAGTAACAGTCGCTCGGCATCACATACCTACCAAGTATCTTCTATGCCACGGAAAGCTTCCCAGCTGTCATTGACAGGTCTTTTACAGTCGTCACAGGTAGTCAGTGGCCCGATAGTTTTACAACCAGCCTTAGAAAGGTTATCGTATTGTCACAGACTAACTGAGTTGTAGAGGACAGATAGGCAGTTGTACTGGTATTCTAGATATCGTATGGAAATCACCTTATTCGTTATTTCAAACACCAATCCACAGCACATACCACAAACAAATAAAACCAGAATAACAGCCAAAGAAAAGTATTTTAATAAAGGCAAAGATTTACAACATTCAAATTGTTCGAAACAATAATAACAATATTATTTCCGGCTTTTTGATTAAATAAAACTTGGCATTTGTTTGGCAAAGTTCTGCTTTCCTAGCGACCTCCAAGGTGTTAGCTGAGTCCTGTCATAAACCATTTTATAATTATAATTTGATGTCTAAAAGTTTTTGTTGACTCTCAGTAGCAAATATGAGTTTGCTACGGTTATATAAATTATATCTAAGTAAGTATGTTATTTTTAACTCAGGTAATCCTGACAACTTAAGGAAAATCTTTTTTAATAAGTGCCAAATCTTCCTTGATACCAACAGATAAGGATAAAAAATTTACATAAGCTTCTATTTATATACATTATTTTAACTTCATATATTATTTTCTTAATCCTTTCTGAATTATGGAAAGGTCTTTGTCTCAGAAAGCACGTTAAACTGATGATTCTAGCTATCATTAGTAAATCTTTCACAGTTTTTACGAATAGTCAGAAGTTTCACCAGAAATCTTTCCAACGACTATCGTATGACGCAGTCTGTTAGTGGGATGTAAAGGTCAGATAGGCAGTCACTCCAGTTGCATCCATTTTAAATAGTAGCTGAAACCAGCAAAGTTCATTGTCATGCAAGTGCCAAAGGAACAATGTAACAGTATGATTCTTTATATAAAAAAATAAAAATAAACATTTTTCTTTTAATCTTTAAGCGTTTGGAAATTGTTTTAAAAAAGGAAACGATATACAAGGCTACATTAGATCTAACAGTGTCCCCACGCCAAATGAGCCATGCTGGATTGTACCGACCGCGACGACGGCAGCACATGAATCTTTCCGAAAGGTCCACCTCTGTTTTCTCGGAATCATGTGCGTATTAATTATCACTTGCTCCGGTGAAGGAAAGCATCGTAAGAGCCTGAGAGGTATTTCATGTAAAGCCAAGTCAGAGACCTATCAGGGTGGCAAAAAATCTCTAACACCAGGTTAGGTAAGTAACCACACGATAAAAAAGAAGACCGATAAAGTTGAAGCAAATTTTTGACAAATAAATACTTTTTCTTTCTTTCTTTCTTTAAAGCTACTTCAAAGAAAGAAAGAAAGAAAAAGTATTTATTGTATTTAAGTATACAACATAATTGACAAAAAAATTAAAAAGTAAACTTAAGAGAAATACTTAAAATAATTAAATTAAAAGTATTAGCCCCGCTTATGTGTTGGCGTCTATACAGTGTACGTACAAGTATCGCAACTTCAAAACACGCTCTAACTTTACACCTCACATCACTCAAGTAAAGAGCGTTAAGACCAAAAGACATAACTCCAAGTAATTTACCTCGAGCATAAAGCTGTCTCCTGAAATAGTCAAAGGAATGCAACTAGCTAAGTCCTAACAAATAAAACGACGATACGGAACCCGTCGGGCATGACGCGCGCGTATCGCTGAGGAGCAGTGGCGGGTGATAAAAACTTGATCCTTCACAGTTACGCAAGGTCAACCGCAGAGTGTAGTATATGGGAGGGGTTAAGATAAAAAAAAGTTTTTTTATACCCAAAAACAAAGCTTTAAAGTCCATTCCCACAAAATTTGGGACGAGAATCGAATACTCAAAACCCTCCTTCAATATGTTCCTCGTTTAACCTAACACCCTGTATACAAAAACTTGACAAATTATACACTAAAACCTTTCTCGAGAACCACTCTATCCATTGGTGAAAACAACATGAAAATGAGTGCAGAAGTTTTTGAATTTATCGCGAACAGACAGACGCGGCGGAGGAATATTGACGATGTTATGATAGAAAATGTGAAAAAAATGAACTTTCGCGTGTGGAAAATGGAAAACAGAAATTCACAAACGTTTTTGAAGTTCAAACTAAAAAAACAATTAATTTCGCATCCGAAAACCTTACATATACTACAAATGCACCTGTATCGAATCGAGAAAAGCTTGATCAGCGTCGGGCGTTAGACCGAGATAGCCGCTCACACTCTTTAAGTTAAAAAGAGACAGACATAGTGTCAATGTTGCTACAAAGATGAGCTTTTATTACACAAGTCTGCAATGATAAGTTGCGGTTTGGACGAGACTTCAATATTTTTAGACACATGAATAACCTTGCTCTCAAGGGCTATTATTGAATTATGCTTTCTTGCTTCGTTGAACGAGTTTGTAAGAACGAGTCATGTATTTTGTGAATTTTTTATGTTTTTTTCAAAGGAAAATGGACTAAATTAAGGGCCGGTTTCACCACTTGCTGATAAAGTCCCGGATAGCCTATCAGGAACTTATCTGCCAGATAAACTACAATTTTTGATAGCATTATCTGTCAGATAACTATCTGACACTTTATCCGTAACCGGTGAAACCGGCCCTTAATCTCCCAACATCTTTTTAATGTGTGTAATGGTCAATCAATATTTGTGTTAAGTATTGATCATGTTCAACAGTTTCTTGCAAACTATTACGAATCCTTATAATTATATTATGTCATATAATTTTTTTTGTACTATTGTTTATTTTTACTACGGAGTCTTGAATTAATTTATTGGTTATCAAATCGTTTTAGTTGAAGTCCACATCATTATTTTGCCCTTAACCCAATGATTTAGGGTTGGTGCAGTATGTCTTCTTCTTCTATTATTTATACTAAACTTCTCTACTAGAGTATTTTAAAATTATTTTCAGATAAGTATCTACCATTGTTTTTTTCTACATCACCCAAAGTTTGACTAGTAGAAAATGTCTACGGCATTAAGTCTACCTCTGTGATTTGTGCTTAAAGTGTTAAATAACTGTCAAAGAAATTAGAGATTAAATTACTGCTACATGATTTATTTTGGTTAGCAACTGTATGTAATGATATTTCAGGTAATGGATGTATTTGTGTATCCGGCTCGAAGGACCACTGTTTGAGTGTCAAGCTCCAGTTGTGATGCTGGTGGTCTCGACTAAATAAAACTTCTCGCTCGCCGTCTCTTACCGTGCGCATACATCGGCTATTTCCTAAATTGTAATCCACACTAAACCAGATTATATACAGTCTTCATATCGAACAAGAAGTTTTATTTAGTCGAGACCACCAGCATCACAACTGGAGCTTGACACTCAAACAATAACTATAATATCTTATCTATTCATAGTTTCGACTATTCAAAAGTTCCTGTTACTGGCCTACTTGAAATAAATATTTTTGACTTTAACTTTGACTATAACCACATATTATGAAACAAAGTCCTACACCGTGCCGGTATGTCTGTCTATCCACGATATACTCAAAAACATGCACCGATTTTTATGCTGTTTTCACCAATGGATATAGTGATTCTTGAGAAAGGTTTAATTAAATAAATAACTATTTGTCACGCGGGCGAAGCCTCAGGCATCAGCTAGTGAATAAATAATTTAGAAATGAGGATAATTATTGCAACCAAATGCAAAATCGTCAAAGTAGGAAAATCGTTCGAAACGTTGCGAAAGTGTCTCGTTATTGCCTCTGAACATGCCCATCATAATATTTGAACATCACCCTTCCATACAGACTGTCGGAACTCGAGGCATCCATCGATTTTCGTGTCCGATAGTGCGTACATTGCCTTACGTGAATATTGGGGTAGGTAAAGGCTGGTGACCTTTGGGGGATGATTTTTTGGTGTTGGTAATTAAGAATTGCAACGTGAATAAAAGAGTGATGAATAGAAATGTTGATGGATGGTGAGGAAGACCAAAGAAAAGATGAATGAATTGTGTGAGGAATGATATGAAGGAAAAAGGAATAAGTGATAGTGTGACGATTGAAATGGGAGAATGGAAGAAAGAATATGTGGCGCCGACTCTAAATAATAAAGGCAGGAAAATGATGGTATTATTATGAAATTATCTCAGCATAGTGCTGTAGGTATGTTTTCTGATAATGTTACTACTTCTATGGGGTATTTACTGGATTAACTTTAAAAATTATGTACAACTAGCTTTTGCCAGCGGCTTCGCCCGCGTGAAAATGTCGATTTTCCAAACAAACTTTCATCCCCTATTTAAATCCCTTAGGGGTTGAATTTCGAAAATTCCTTCCTTATCTCTACGTTATAAAGAGAACTCTGTGTAAAATTTCAGCTTTCTAGGTTTGGGGTGGGCGTTGATGAGTCAGTCAGTCAATCAGTCAGTCAGGACTTCTCTCTCTATTTTGAAAGATATATGCTAAAAATTTAAACTAAAAGTTAATACTTACATATATACAAAGACCAAATAAGACACTTAGGCGTCCTAGTACTCCTCCGCATCGCCGACAACCGGGAACGTGCCCAGAAGACTGGCAGCATGAAATTATTGAATGTCTAACTCTGGATTAATGTTACTCAGGTTGTAACATAATTGCTCCATTGAACTTGCACAACAACAAGCGCGACTGTTGAGCATGGAGCCCTGGGTTAAAAATTTCGTGAAATTGAGCTTTCCATTTAGAATTTCCTCTCTCTTTCTTGAAGTCAACGGTATTTTACTGTACATAATGCTTGGTAATATAATTGGGCTGTAAGAGGAATACACCCCTGTCTTCTTAATTTGAAAATCCAAAAACGCCAACCTAATTAACCAATTGAACCAGAAAATATTCCATAACAAAGCCTCATTCCTCGTTTAAATGAATAAATAACCAGTAGCCTACACATAGAGCTACACCAGCTAACTGAAAACGATACAATGTATTATTATCTTGCTTCAAAGGATAATACCAAAGTTCTAAATATAGCCGCTTCCCTCCGTTTTGTAGGAAAGCCGCTACGAATTAAAAAGGGGTTGCTGCAAGGGTCGTGTGTTGGTGTTCGGAGTTAAATTCGACGTTATTGGTAATGTCTGTAAGTTATTGGTGGATTATTGCTGATTGAGTGTTGAGTTTGGTTCATAAACAGTAGGATTAAGATGTGAACTGCTCAGCAGAGTTTTGAACAATTTGTTCTATCTAAATTCCAAACCTTTTACACTATTCTTACTAAATAAAAAACTAGTTGGACGGAGAAAACCGCACAAAGGGAAGAGTGGAAGGCTATTGGGGAGGTTTTCGCCCAACAGTGGGACAATTTAAACTAAGAAAAAAAAATTGCAATAGTTAAGATTATGTAGGTACAAAGACGAGCTGTTAATGACACTGCAGTACCCAAAATGGAAGTCTCTGAATAGACTGTGTCCCCAAGTTAGCTGTCCAACTGGGCTAATCGACCCATCTCGGACACAATGCGAGTATAGAGTCCCGATATATACCACATCCCCCCTCTTGAGGACTTCGTCAAGAGACCGTTTGCACTTTGTATACAAATCATTTAATTATTCCCAATCTCATCAAACCTTTCTAATCAACCGTGCCAGCTTACCTTTATAAGTATTCAGGTAATTAACCCTAACCCCTAAAACAACACACTGTCTGCGACATTCAGGAATGCGTCACCCCAGTGAAATGTCACTTGATACCAGACTTTCGACCTTTAAGTATAACCACAGTTAGTGCTAACCCTTCTCGCTTAACATTTTTTGCTGAAGGGTTCAACAGTTACACGTTTATAGCGATAATGAGGTGGTCAAATTCAAAATGGCTGCTAAAATTAAGTTCGTAGAAGTACAAGTCGTGCGGGTTTAATTTGGTGTATGCAAGATAATATCATTCCTGTAATCCTTCGTAGGGTTAATCAGAGGAGTACCTAATATTATAATAACATTTTGCCAGATAATTATATAAGTCCCATGTAAAAGAGTGTCATTAACACACAAAATATACAGACTACGTGGCTGCTACTGAAAAATTCCTGATGGAAAAAACATAATAACAATTTGCTCGATCCGCGAATCGAACCCACGACCTTATGCTCAGTAGTCGTGATTGCGACCACAAGAACAACGAGTTTAAAGTTAAGTAGTAGTTTTCAAGTCGAGTTAAAATGTGTATATTCAAGAACTGAGCGGGTTGTAATGAAATGGGTTTAATATTTAAAATACCTACGTTTAGACTATGACTGCCTTGCTGGTCTAAGGTCGCAAGCTCGACTGCTTAGCGTGATGTTTATTTATTTATTTATTCATTTATTGATTATCACATTGTAGTATCTTTGGAAAATACTTGAATAAAACAAGGAGTGTCTGTTACACGTTTAATGGCCGATCGATGACTGCCCGAAATTACATAGACAACGAGTACCCACATAATATAATACCAAAAAACCCAATCCAGTGAGTGAGTGAGTGAGTGAGTGTTCAGTGTGAGATGTGCCAATCTTGCACATCTCACACTTTGCGCTATTTCTAATGCACGATTAAATGTCAGCGTGTCTATGCTTTCCGCGAACAGCTTCTCTTTCTCCTTGATATTTTCTAACCCGAGGACAAACCGATCACGCAATGCTGACTCGAGTTCTGTTTTAAACCCGCAGTACTGCGCAAGGTGACGTACACGCGACGCCCATTCGGACAAATCTTCTCCTGGACGTTGCTCCGCTTTATAAAACTGGTACCGCTCCGCAAACGTACACTTTTTAGACACAAAATGACCGTCTAGTTTGGATATTAGACTTTTGAATTCTAACGTCTCGAGTTCTTGCGGAAAAACCAAATCCTTAACGACGCGGTACGTTTCTTCCACCAAACACGTCAATATCAGGGATCTCCGTTTTACTTGCGCCTTGTCGGTGTCGTCTGTGATATCGTTCACCAAACAAAACTGTGTAAAACGACTTTTGAAGATGTTCCATTCCTGCACGCGGTGGTCAAACGTGATATTATGTCCTCCAAACAGCATTCTTTCTTGAGCCATTTTATTTTCAACACGTATTATGTCAAAATATCCTTTCCTTGCTCACGTGAAGATCGCCTCGTCGCCAATTTGTAGTATCTTTGGAAAATACTTGAATAAAACAAGGAGTGTCTGTTACACGTTTAATGGCCGATCGATGACTGCCCGAAATTACATAGACAACGAGTACCCACATAATATAATATACCACACACATACATTTGTTGTGACAGGTAAGACGCAAGTTAACAAAAGTAGTCATTAATTACAGTCCCAAATAATACGGTTATACAGTGGACAACATACTAAGTGTGTGTACGTGTGTTCGATTCCCCGGTCAGATTTAAATGTTTTTGGGTGTTTCCATCTGAAATTTATCCTGCCTGAATTCTTAGATAGGGGAGACTGGGTACACTTGATACCTCTGGGACACATGGTACATATTTATTTTATAAACCAACCACCCTTGCTATAGACTATTCAAAACTAGCAACCCTGTTTGTCTATGGTACGGTATGACTTGTGAAACGCCGCGTTTCACAAGACATACCAGATATTATATAGTCTAGCAAGCGTGGTTGGTTTATAAAATAAATGTACCATGTGTCCCAGAGGTATCAAGTGTACCCAGTCTCCCCTACTCGGATTACAGGCGTGATGTTATATTAATTGTGGGTTTGCTTACAATATGATGAATGAAAAAGAGAAGTGTACTGCAATCACCAATAATAATACCAAAGTTCACAATTCCAATTTTTGTAATTGTATGTAAGGATCGCAGCAGCAGGAATACTGTAGTTTCTGCCCACACCCATGGGAAAAAGGTGTGAGTTATGCATAACATTTTACCATACCAGTAGGGTATAATTGGGGGTTCTGGATCACTTGCTCTCGCGTCGCTCGAGCGCGTGATCCAGAACCCCCAATTTATACCACGATCATTAACTAATCGATGTCTTTTTATCCATAGTTCTCGCTACCGCTCGAACTGCGTGATACAGTACCCCCAATTCTTTTCATCGGTCTGCGATACAGTTGGCACGGTTTACATTTCAGTTTACCTACTATCATGATGGGAGTTCTGGATCATTGTACGATCATTAACTAATCGATGTCTTTTTATCCACGACGGTTTTTTTAATTATTGATTTTTGTATAAATGTTAACGAATAGTTTTATGTTTTTGTTTCTTTTTTAAATAGACATCTTGATTTGTCGACATAGTATTTTCCTTTCACAGCATTTAAATAAAAGCAATCAGGAAAGTTTTGAACATGCTGCAACCAGGGATCATCGTAAATCTCCCAATCTTCTATAACACCTCCACATGAGAAACAAGCTGCTTTATCATTTACACTATTTCCACAATAAAAAAATCCTGCGTCAGCCATTTCCATCACTAATCTTCTCCTCGAATCAATCGTTGCCCAATAATGATTAAATGATAATTCACGCATTTTATACGTGTTATACATGTCATAGCGCGGATTGTATTTATTTTGCGACATTTTCTGTTTACTTATTTTCTACTTCTTACTGTAGATAATTATAAAAGCATAATGGGGTTGTATAGTTGTTGCTAGCAACTTATAAAGATTAACATTTATGGGTTTGGGAGGGATAAGAAAAAATAAACAAGGAAATATTTATATCAAAATTTTATTATCTATACACCATCTATTTAAACATAAAACATTTTTTAAAGCACATACTGAATCATGATAAATACAACTATACAAATCATGACAATCTTCATATTTTTTGTACAAGCTTATCAAACTAGGACAATCTTTATCTTCTAAATTATTTACATTATTATTATTTGAAATATCTTTTAACCATAATACTTTTTCTATACCTTTGGTGTAAACACATTTATCTTTTAAAATATTTTCAATCAAATTCTGATAATTTACGTAAGACACAAATCCTTCATCCCAGTATATCTTCCTATTACGTTCAATCCAAGTAACTTGACGTTTTTCTGACTCCGTCAAACCGCGAAATGGAAATGGGGGCTTAATTAAAAACACCTGAATTTTATTATTACATAATATAGAAATTTCTTTAATGATAAATAAATTTGATTCTGTTTTGAAACCTTGAACATCTACAATGGCAGTCATGATAACCTGCGCACTATGTTACTCAAAGGTTTGTATTCCACAAGTCGATCGTTAATAATTAAACAATAACCAGTTGTGTTATCTGGTATTGGTGCTGAACATTCAATCTCCAAACGCACATCGACGGGACCTTTTTTTAAACTATCGTTTTGCCTTGAACAGTCTATAATAAAGAGAGGAGCCTTCTCCTTGAAACCGGTTAAGTCAAGCAAGGGGTCTGCAGGACAGTTGTAATATGACTGACGAAATTTCACATACATTTCATATAATATACTGTATTTGTTCTCGGAAAAATTTAAGCATAGAGGCTCGTAAGGATAATATTGTGAATTCAAAAACAAAGTTACGTTAGTTACCCCACAGTGATCGAAAAGAGAGCTGTCTTTGGTTTTACTATTTTTTCTACTGGTTTGCAAGCAAAAAATTACATACCGAGGTTTCTCTAATTGTGAGGCAGTCTTAACAGACCAGCAATGTTTTGTAGTTTTAGGGAGCAAAGGATACTCGTATAAATCCCAATTTCTAAAGGCTATCTGAATAGATTTATCTCTTTCTAAATGTTTAAGTAGTGTCAGTCGTTCCCGATCTGATACTTTTATATGCGGCACACGCCATTGCACTTTTTGCATATCTATTTGAAAATGTGCAACATCGTCAGTTAATATAAAACTGTTTAAGTTAGAGTTACTTCTATTCAGAATAAGTTCATGTTTACAATTTATTACAATTTTATTGTAATCCTCAGCAAATCCTAAAATCTTATTAAGAGGAACAATAGCACTAAAATAACCATCGCTTTTAAATCCAACCATGTTCCAACCCCACAAGGCAGCGACTTTATTTTCTCCATCATTCATTGAAACGTATGACTTTATTGTTGATGTTATTCCAGAATTTTTAATTCGATCTATTTCTATACCATTTATTTCGTATCTGATATCTTGAAACAAAAACATAACAGGGTTGTTACTGAACGTAATAGTTTTCTTAATAGGATTTCCATCTTTACCGAAGAACCTTGCTTGCCCTTCGACGTAAATTGAGCTGGCTGATGGCAACACATAAACGTCTTGCTGGTGTATGGGGATTCTGATTTCATCGTTTTCTCGAAAGCTGTTGTTGTAGGGATTGTACGAATGGACTTCATAACTTTCAATCGAAGTATCGAAGTGTGGTAATTCAGTAATCTGTAGCATATTCATACTTTTAAACCTAGGGCTTTAAGAAAATCTTTATTTGCTTTAGTTAAATTTATAACTTTTTTCTTACGTCTTTGCACCTTAGTGGTTGTACAAGAAATAGGACGCTTTTTGTTAACTACAGGGTTTTTATAATATAATATCATTTTATTTTTCTTATATGCAGGCGTAGTTCAATATTTTTGTGTTCTTCTCTAAAGTTAATACAGAACCCAAATTGATCAACTATCTTAATAGATATCGATGTAATAGTATTTTTGTTCACTGGAAAGTAAATAAGGTTTTGCGGTATTTCTATGATTTGCTGACCTGTAGCAGCATTAGATACAAATTCATGAATTATATGAGTTGGTAACCCGTTGGAGTATGAGCCGTGTATAAGATCGCATTCGATTCTGATCACCGGAATAATGTCGTGATTAATACGCACATTTGGTATTGAATTTAATACTGAAAAGTATAACAAACCACACTCATATTGACCAGATAAATACAGAGGTGGTTGAAAAAATGTATCCAATTCTGATTTATTTCCAGAGATGGTTACCGTTATAGACATGCTAGTAGACTGAACACTTTTAGGAGATCCTGGTCATTTTATTCCTGGACTACACCAAAAATTATTTAAAAAATGTAAACATAGGTGTCCGCAATTGTAAGGGTGTTCGCGCTGTATATTATCAAAATTATAGTGTACTTTAGCACCGATGTATTTTATAAACTCCTTTGGTGGTTTAAGATTTCCATAACTATCAAAATATTCAATATAATCATTGTTTTTTGCATAGGCTACCCAATGAGAACCTGGATTTTTAGAACTATCTAAATTAACAACTCCACACTCTTTTTTAAAAGGTTTTTTAGGGAGCTCATCTCTCATAAATACACCTCGAAAATAAGGAATATTATTTCCATACTTCAAAATGTCAAAGTTAGTTAAGGCTCGTTTGGGTAGCCGATATCTTAGTTTTTTTCTTTTGATATAAAAATTCCAAGCCCATGTTTATGCGGTTTAAGGTGTAAACCTTTTCCAATGCAAAGAGCTTCCATTTTTTCATTGTGTCTCTTCGATTCAGTCAATTGCTTTTTAGCTATCTTGAATTCATTTATAGTTTTGGCAATACCAGCTGCACCGCCTGCTAATGCTCCCACCGCCGATAATCCAGCAAAAATAGGAATCAAAGGTAATACACCACCACTTTTCGGTATAGGAATAACCCGAGGAAGTTTAATGGATGAATCGTCAGCTAATTCTCTGGCGGCCGCCATAGCTAATTCTATCGCCACTTTTTTGCATTTTGGCTTTAATTTTTTAAAGCGTCTTTTCGTTTTACTAACAATATTTTTAAATTTATTTTTTAACCCTTTTCCCGATGTAACTTTCCGAGAGCGCTTTTTGTTGCTTATTTTTATGCCACAGCCAGTTTTAATTTTGGCAGACATTGCCTTGCTTACTAAACGTGCCATGATTTTTTCGCATACACTCGCATCCGAGGCAACTGCTCGCTCTTTTGACCTTTTTAACAAAATTAAATCAGCTTTGTGACGATCCTTTAAGTTTGATGATTTGTGATAGGCAATATCGTGTTCTTTGCAATATTCGTCTAATTTATTAATACCTTTATCTCTATTTGCAAGCCTTTTAATTAATTTTGTACCAGGGCCGCAATAATTGTATCCGGGTAAGTGTAATTCAAATGGTAAATTGTTTATAAGCCAATTGAGAAGACTACTCTCTCCAAAACACATCATAAGACTAATAAAACTGAATCGAGCGCTATAATAAATACTTATACGCTTCATCAATCAAATGACTAACTTGTGAGTTTTTTTTTTTTTTAAATTTATAATACTATATTCGATTTATCAATCCAACTGTTTTCGGCAGAAGACAAACCCAGCCATTTTACTAAAACCCTGTTTCCTTTTCTTTTAAGAACTTTCTCGACTAGATAAACATTATGATGTTTTGTCTTTTGAAGCTCTTGCGCATAAAATGCTCCTAAAATAGGCTGACCTCTGATTGTATCTTCAATTAAGTAGGTGATAGGAGTTGTATTTTGTATTTTTCTAATTTTAAATATTTCCGTTGACCAGTTAGGGGTATATCCTTTTTCAAATGTTCCTTTGTACTTACTGATACGTACATAATCATCTACTTTAAACTTGCTTCTTATACTGCCATTTTTTACCAACCTTAAGTATCTTTCTAATATTCGTTGTTTATTACTGTTATCCACGTTAGCGGGGATTTCATCAATTGTCCGATGGTAAGTGTGATTGTATTTGTAAATAACGTCATTAAGGGTATTATCTACCCAATTATAGTTGCCTTTTAAACTGAATTCCTTATAAAGTTTAGATTTCAATGTTCTGATAAATCGTTCAACTATCGAAGCCTTTTTTGTTGAGAATGTTGAATAGTGATTAATTTGATTAGACTTCATAAGCTTTTGGAATTTATTATTATAAAATTCTGTCCCATTATCTGTTTGCAGATTTTTAGGAACACGTCCTATAGCTAGGAAAATTTTGAAACAGTTACACACATCATCTTTGGTTTTAGTTTTCAGAGGAAAGGCCCAAGCGTACTTTGAAAATGTATCAATAACAGCAAGAATAAATCTACAATTTTTATTTTCTTTTGAATTTGATTGCATATCAATTAAATCTGCTTGCCACAGGTCGTCTATATCTTTCAAAATAACATGTCTTCGAGGAAAGTTTATCCTTACATTTTTATGAATTTCGTTTACCACATCGGCTTTGCTCATGTTCAGAATTTAGTACATTTGTCTCGAATTCATGTATAATACTGAATGTAAAGCATATTATTACGACTATTTATTCTTTAATTATGCCGGCTTCTTTTAATTCTTCAATTATTGATAAAATTTCATTATCATGGTTCGTATTGCCAGCATCTCTTGAAGCTACTAATAGTTTCAATCTCTCGACTAATTCGTTAGGATCATCCCAATATACCAAGTCGGTGTTGTTTTTGTATTTTTTTAGCGTTGGCAAGTTTCCACCAAGTTTAGTGTGAGAAAGTTTATCATCGTTTGACGATTCAGAAAATAGGGGTTTAATTATTTTACAATATTTTATACCTTTGTCACCTCTTATTTGACCTTTAGGATTAAAATCTCTTTTATGCGCATTTGTATAATGTAACATATCTTTATAGACAATTTTATCTTCGCTCGATATTACCTTTAAATCAGGTTTTCTTCGAAGTAAAAGTTCTTTTAGACCAGCCGTTAAATTGTAAGCTTTGTCGCCAATTTTGATCAAAATGATAGTATCGTTATTCAAACTATCAATTTTAGAAAATGATACCGCTGAGTTACCCATCATTAATGTTTTGTTTTCACTTCTAATTCCAAATGGTATACTAACACCATCATAAATACCAAAGATATCATCACCCTCCAACGACATTTCTAAATGATCTATAGATTCCTTTTTATCATTTTCTTCAATGAATTGGACAGAATTTAGATTTGCAACGTAATAGTCATCGATCTTTGTAGATGAACTAGTATTATTTTCATCGGATTCGATTCCTTCAGAGTTATTTAGAGTTGTATTTTCAATTTGATTCATTTTTTCTTTAGATCTATTGGAATCAACTAGAGTTTTTAGAGGATCTGTGACAGGTTTTAGCATTTTATCAAGTGACAAGTTCATTGTATGTTCCTGATTTTTCATTTGTTTTATTTTGTTCTTTATGGAGTCGACAGACTTCACTAATTCCATTTTAATATTTGCCTCCATCTTTCAATAAAAATAACAACTGTATTCAGCTAAGAAAGAAATAATACTAACGGCATTCATGCGTGTAATTCATATTTAACTATGAACCTTCATTCAAAGTTTAAAAAAATATCAAAATTCTGTCTATACCTTCCATTGTTTAATGGTGACTCTTTGTTAATAAGAAGAAAGTTAAAAGGGTTACTCCAAATAGTTTTACAAATGTTTTTAAACTGATGCCATAGTAGATCAGAATTTACATGTTCTTCATAGATATGCTTTAAGTTCACATCATCTTGTTTAAATATTATAAGAAAGTTGGCATTATCGCGTAACAACTGTTTCGGAATTTTTGAGTAGGTTTGCGATAAGTAAAAGCAATCAATTTGCTTATGTCTACCCATACAGAAATAATTCCGGATGTTTATTTGATTTTCACACACGACATCATCAAATATAAACACAGAATTTGGTAAAGCTTCACTCGGAGATATGACATCTTTATCGTCATTGAACTCATTGAATTTTATCTGAGGTACTCTTCTTAATACTTCTCGTAAAAAACAATATTTTGGCTGAAAATTAGTCTTCGAGTAAAGGTAAAGGTTTTTAAATTTGAGCCCATTTTCATGCAATAACAAACTGATCACAACGTTTGTTTTACCGCAATTAGAGGGGCCGCAAATTATACAACGAATCGTATTTGGCAACAAAGCACTATGTCTAATCTCTTGAGGAGACTCGCCAAAATGTATATTTTTAACGTTTAGTGATATGGGTTGTTTGATCAACTTCATCTTGTCAATTAATTTAATTATTACCTAACATATACATATATAGTTTATTTTGCACTATCTTTAGACTTGTCACTACAGGAACGGTTCTATTCTCATCTTACAAGATAGGTATGTACAGTTGAGGTCTTTAATTGAAGAGCCACTTGCCACTATTCGTATTTTATTTAGCCAAGTAATGCAAAACGGGTTTAGTCGTTAATATTCTCGTAAATGTATAAAAGTGTAAAATTGGGAAGTAGTGAAAAGTGGCTTATCTCTCTCTCTCTCTCTACAAATAGGTAATGACTCGTGTTATACATCGGGATGCCAAATAACTTATGTATGCACCTATCATAAAATAAGCGATCACTTCGCAGGCGTTCTTTGCATTAGCAGGTCATTTTGTTTACGATTTTATATTTTCAAGGTAAGTTTTTTTTTAATTTGTTAAATTAATTATTTAAAGTAATAGTAATAATTAAGTAATGCATCTTTTTTGTTTTGCAGAATCATGTCACACTCACCATCCTACAGCCCCGTCGACCCGCAACATTTAAGGGTATGTAATTTTTAGTATTATCTTAAATCAAACATTAAATCCATAGTTAATGCTGTTTAGTTATAATATTCTTGGTACCTATTCTTTCAGAATTTGATAGACGACTCAGACCCAGTTACCAATCCTTTTTATTATGCTCAAGATAGGGAGACTTGGTACGCTGAAGTAGCAGCAAAGGCCTGTGAGGAGAGTCGGATAAATAAACAAAAGGAACAAACTTCAAAGAAAAAAAACAAGTCAAAGTCTCTGCAAAATACATCTTATATCATGAAGAGAGATACAGGACGCATTCGTCACATAGTCAAAATTATAATACATGATTTGGATGATAACAGTGAAATAAACTGCAGTGATCCCGATAGTGCAAGTGTAAATGTGCAATATTTAGTAAGAAGTGACTATGATGATATCATGCAAGAGACTGAACATTTAGTTGGTAAGATAGTTAAAAAATTAAGTGTACCTAATTCTTTGTAAGTCTTCTAATTCTTTGTAAGTCTTGACAAATGAGAAACTCCTATCAGTCTAATTATTGAAAGAGCATTATAATATAACTATTATTAATAAATCCTTAATAAGAACTATTTGTAGTTTGATTTCTATTCCCAGTTTATATAAAATAAAATAAGGCATAAGCTAGTTATGACAAGCTTAGTCTTAGATATAAAAGTAATCTTTCAGGAAAGGAAGAAAAAAAAACAAATAAATATTGATTGTATATTTATTGATTTTATGTAGTTACATTCATTTATTACATTTTTTTTATTCGATTATACACTTATTACACATTTAATTCAATTGTAATTAGCTTTTGTAACTTACAACATAGTTTCAGCTCAGTAGAACAAATAGAATAACCCTACAAGTACTAAAGTATTGAAAAATATATTAGTTATTTCTTACACAGGGGACATAAAATGAAAAAATAAAACAAGAAATATTAAAATTCATAATATTTTATTGTTAAATGCAATAATATATTATTGACACATTATAAAAATAAAAGAAAGTAAATAATAGATATAAAATTAGGTACATAGTCAAATAACATCTTAAAACATAGTCCGATGATGACCCCAAGGCACAGTATAATTTTTTTTATTTTTTATTTGACGTTTGTCATCATTTCCATTAAGTACTAATTTATTAATTTTCTGTGTATACAACTTATGATTTTTAGATCGAATGACATACATAGTATCTCTGAGGTTTATGTCATTATTCAAAGTATTTTTATATTTTTCAATAGTGAGTTTATTAGAAATAGACTTTTTAACTCCTTTAGCTTTCTTAATTGTATTATTTAAACTATTTATACAGTATAATTTAGCCCTCAAACCAATAAACTCGGTAATGACATCTCCACCCATCTCATCCTTAAAATAACCAGGTATTTGTTTATTCGCTTTTGGAATACCATAAATATTATTTTCTTCAAAGTTACTAGTATCAAAATATTTTATATTTTGTTTCATGTCTTTATAAAAATCATCAGTCTGTATTAAATACAAGAGACTATCAGTATCAGTATAACAAAGCTGTATGCCATCCTTATATATTTCATTCATAACAGAATAGTGAAATTGATATAAATGACACTTTGCTAGTTCTAGTATTGTAAAACCAATGTATATTGGTCGATCTAAAACAACTTTAGCAGGCTCTAATTGAATTGCAACAAGGTTTTCTGAAATAATAGCCATATTTTTAAAATTAGGGGCACTCACATATTTTTCTGCCCCCTTAATTTTATTGGTCTTATTAGAGCAATCTTTCCACACATTAACTAATTTAACATCCACTTGTTTCCTTTTGTTTTCAATCGTTTTACCAAATATTGAATTATTTTGCTTTTTGAAAAAATCTCTTTCGAAATCTGAGTTAGCTTTTTGTCTGAGTACTGTATTAAGATTTATGTATGGTTCTAAGATATTTTTTTGAGTAAATACCAGAATTTTGTGGATATTTAATAATATAAGACCATTCTTTAAACATTCTTGTAAGTGAACATAGTGGATGACATATCTATATTTATCATACAGATTAGCAATTAGTTTAGCGTTTTTGCTATCACATGGAATAGGAACAGATAATTTTTCTGGCGCAAATGGTAAATCAGAATGCGCATCATGTAAATCAGGAGGATAATGAATATCAACTTCAAGTATGTACCCTTCGTCACTATCAGCAGAAACGGATGCAATTTCAAATAAAGCTATTTCAGATTTTGTTAAAAATCTAAAATTTCCAGTGGGAAGTCTTTGTGTCATAGCATGGCCGTATAAATTTACACAATCTAAGTAAACCAAAAATGTGCTGGGTTTTTTTTCGTTATAGTCTGCCAAATATTTATTATTAGCCTTTGCATGTCGCAGCGAGCATTGAGCAAGACCACCTCTGATACCTTTTTCTAGCATTTGATATATTTCTATATCTGATATTAAATCTAATTCTACATTAGTTAACAAGAGCATGGCGTCCCAGCTTAATGACGGTGATGAAACATAATGACATGGGTCAAGTTCATAATGACATAAACTCATAGATCGGAATTTCTCAAATATGTCACACAATAGTAAGACATCACATTTCAAATATAAATCAGTATATTCACCTAAATTTTTAATACCAAATTTAGACCACACATTTAAAGCGTGATTGTAATCGTCACTAGACACTGTATCGGATGTGAGTTTATTATAAAAATTTGGGCGATCTGGTAACTGAGTTTCCGCATACCGTTCCCAGGAGTCTATATAATCGTAGCAATACACTCCTTTCCTAAGGCATAGTCGAAATAAATTTTCATCAGTGAAAAATGATTGTAAATGCTTTAAATCATGGGGGTCCAGCGTCTTTACTAAGTTGTCTAAACTTGAACTTAAGAAATTGAAAGAATCTATAAATTTTAATTGAGCTACTTTCTGAGAATTAAATGGGAAAAATTTTGTGAAAGAAACATATTTTTCCTTGGTTTTTGGAATTAAATTGATTCGACCGTAAACACTTGAAAGTTCTTTTATAAATAAATGACAGTCATATCCTGAAAGGTTATGAAATATTATGGGAATAAATTTTACAGACTTATTATTTAAGTTGCATGAATTATGAGCTGGACCACGATATTTACCCGTGAAATGATCGTGGTCATAAACGATGCGATCATTATTAGAAAATTTTTCTTTACAAATATGACATACTGTAGCAGTCTTAAATGAAAGAAGCTCTTCATCATTCAACGGGGACATGTCTTTAGGCAAAAATAAAATGTCATACAAACGTTCTAAATCCTTAGTAATAGATTCTACAAACTTTTTTGAGCAATTTGGACCTCGATAAGATACTAAATTATTAAGTTCTGGATTAGACTCACAGCATATATAATAGGCGAAACAAGTTGCTTCATGAATTTGTATGTTTTCGACATACTGACTTTTATTTTTATCTGAATATTCTCGAAGTAGGCTTTCAAAGTCTCCATAAATAACAATAGGAATTCTTTGAGTCCTTATATAATTAGAAAACCGAAGCTTACTATTCTCTTCTGGGAGCACTGTTTGCATCCGGGCACAATTATGATTATCTAATTTTGCCTCTGAATCAAAGTATAAAAAACATTCATCGCATAAGTGAATTTTAGATTTGTGTTTTGTTAGTTGATCATGAACTAGTCGAGCAAAATTTTTTATTAAACAGAAATGATTTTTGTCTCCTCTTTCAATTAATAATAAATTTACGTGGGTCAGTTTCCGTTGTAACGTTTTGTATAATGGTCCAGTAATAGCGTTTTTTTTTTCTAAACCATAAACATTTACACTTATATGAGGATTTTTTATTTCGAATTGTTTTATGTCATCAAATGTTGGAGGAAAAGATATACCATTTATGTTTAACAATTTAGAGTAATGAGGATATGATGAAACTCTATTACTGTTAGACCTTACTGGATACATATGTGCTACAATACACCAGAGAAAGCAATGTCTATCTTTATTGCAAATGTTAAGACATGACTTTGTTTTAACAATTTTTATGGGTAAAGATATGTAACTGCTAGCTTTTAAGGGATTATACTTAACTATATTCATTTCCAAATGATTAATCGACTCTATAGCCCAACCAGATTCTGATAATTCAAATTCTGTGCACTTATACAACATTTTTTGCACACATTCTTCAAAAATTAATTTTATATTACTATTCTGAATGATCACATAATACTTTGTATTGAAAGATTTCAAAGACAATTCATCATTTTTAGGTAACTTGTAAAGTACAAAAAGCTCAAATTGTATTTTAATCGATCGATGTTTTAATCGCAATGTCTCAATAATCTTGTAAATCGTGCTAGAAGTATCTGATAAAAATATCTCCGGTGATATGTTATCTAAACTTGTTGGATTAAATCTGTAACTAGCAATTCTATTTTTGAAAGCAGCAGCTATTATTTGCACATTATCAAATTCAGTGCTCAACAAACAGTTTGATTTATGTATATTACTTTTCTTATGTGATGAATATTTTTGGACATAAACCTTACAATCTGGACAAAATTTCATGTTTGATTATATTGAATACAAAAAAGTAAAGAAAATTAGATTCACCAAAATAAATCTTTGTATATTTATTTTGACTTAAAGTTGTTTTCAGTTTTGATTTAAGTACTTCAAGGTCAAAATTACGGGTCTAGAATTTTTAACTACTTAAAGATTAAGGTTCAAGGTCAGAATTACTGATCTGGATTTTTATAAGTACTTAAAGGATAAGATTCAAGGCCATAATTACTGGTCTAGAATTTTAAGCTTTGATATTCATTAATTCGAGTTTATTGGCTTTTGGTTTTTAGTTTTTGGCTTTTGGTTTTTAGTTTTTGGCTTTTGGTTTTTAGTTTTTTGGTTTACTGAAAGAAATCATACAAATAATGATTAAAAAATATATAAAAGTAAGTACCTATTTATGCAAGATTATATTTCATTACAATTAGGTATCTGAGAAAACAAACATTAATAAAAAAAAAAAAAGAAAGATCAATCATAGACTTCATACGTAGGTACTTACTTAAATTCAAACAATATAGAATAAGATTAGACTGATAAAGTGATCGTTACCAACTTTTGTGTAGGTATAAAAATGTTTTTCAAACTATAAAATAATAAAAAGAGCAAAAAAAAAAAAAAAAACAAGAAAAAACATTTAAAAATCAAGGTATGCCATTATATTATAGGTCCTTTAAATGTTTCTAAACAAGTTTATATATTAGGTATAATTATCAAAAGAGCAAAAATATGAGTCCTTTAAATTGTGGTAAGACGCGTACCTAATTTTAAAATACGTTAGACTGATAGAGTATCGGTCGTATCTTACGATAATCTTCTTTAGCAGCGGTCACAAGTTTTGTAACTGCATTCCATACCTGACTGCTGTCATCAACAGAGGATTTGAAGGTAACTAGTGCTCGTTTCCAGCGGTCGGTGCTGAGCGCCTCCGCTTCCCGAGCGTTGTAAACACGCAGTTCCACGTAGTAGTTGCCCTGGCGGGTGGGATCCCGCTGGAGTGTGTAACCGGAGCCACTACGTCTTGACAAGAAGCTCCGCAGCGCAGCTGCTCGGATAGGTTCACCGCCAATTTCTTGTTCGTTCTGAAATTAGAATGATTATCATTAGAAATTAAAAAAAACCTTCATGAAAGAACCTTCAAAAATATACTGATCCATAAATTTTAACTGACCCGGGAATCATATTTAGAATATCTTAGCCAGTAGGTAGGTGAACTAATATGTAAAAAAAATAAATAAAAAAAATAATAATACCTAATGGAAAATAAAAATTAAAAAAGACACATAAAAAACTCGGGAATCGTATTTAGAATATCTTAGTCAGTGAAATAATATGATAAATAATATGATGTGAATAATATGTAAACAAAATAAAAAATAAATTGAAAATGAAAAGGGCTGCATTTTACAAATAAAAAAACTTTAGCATACCTCTGAATCCGACAGCTTTCTTTTTTTAGCCGATGTCGATGGCACCGGCAGATCAGCGTCCGACTCCGTGTCGGACCCAAAAAAGCTAGATTTAACCACCGGAGCCCTGGTAATTTTCTTTATTGCAGTTTTATTTGCTTTGCCGACAGCCTTTTTCCTCGACTTCTTTTTCTCTACCGCCGGTGCTGGCTGAGATGCTGGTATTTCACAGTCAGAATCGAAGGGATTGGTCGACCTAAAATTAAGAACACCATTATTAATTTTCACTCATAAACCCATAAGTTTAATTAACTATTATTCGATACAAATAATAATTGCAGAGTTATACGCACATACTTGTTGGTTCACAATAATATTGAAAAAAAACTAAGAACCGTTACAACCCGGGATGCGCACTAATTAAAATGAAATTATAAAATGCAGTCATATTTATAGATTACATTTTTAAAGCTGTGGTTACAGTAATTAATCGCTAACAAACTAAGAAAGCGATTTTGTTAGGTGCGCTGTACATTACATTTACAGCACTCTCTAAATAAGGTCTATAATCGTTTGTTCTGTAATAGACACTATGCGCACAGTCTACAATTCCAGATAAGGTCGGTGGCGACACTCTGTCACAGCAACCTGAGACGAAATTCTAAAAAGGAAGTTGCATGTACTTACCTTAACTATTCATTATCGGTCTATGAAGTGTGTCATTAAAATTATTCTTTAAACTCACAAGTCGTAAAGGCTGTGTTAGATATAGCTATCCTGCTCATTTTTAATATTAATGGAAAGAGATGGCAAGAGCGTTGGGAAATTAAACATTCAGAATTTAGTGTAAATTACAAAAAGTATAAGCTCCGCCATCTATGACATGTCGGATGAACTAAAAACATGAAATCCTACATCTCGCAAGCAAAGTTTTCCGCGTCGTAAGACTATAAAAGAACCATCTGGTCGTCATAAAAAATGTGTTTATATCAATATGCTCACAAGCTTGCATGAGCGGATCCTGGTTGATCCAGATGCCAAGGCGGTCACATAGGCTAATATGATTATATTAATTTATGATTACGTATAAGATTTCAATTTCTCTTTTTTTTTCCCCCACTACTGGCACAAAGGCTTCTCTCACAGAGAACAGTGGTGGTGAAATAATTCACACAAAGTAAAGCGCTAGCCTAGGTTCGAACCCACGACCTGCAACTTGTAAGTCGCAATCGTTACCACTAGGCCACCACTGTTCCCGCTATAACTCTCAAATATGTTTATCTAATGTTATTTTACGAAGCGTCTTGCCGCCACACTGTCTACTTCGCGATCGCCGTTTCGTTGTTTCGTAAGCAATATGAACTTTAAGCTTGTAAAAATTAGATCTATTTTAGAACAACTGGAACTATTGAAGTGCATAGCAAAAGGTCTTATCTATAATTTTTTGTTGCACTGGAATTAGAAAATTGCTGTGTTACATTATGTTTATAGTCCCAAAAAAACTTAATAAATTAAATATTAAGTTTAGTAACCATCGGACAAAGTGGTCCAATATTTTGCCGCATCTATAGAGACACATTTGGTGCATTGGCTAAGAGTGCTACATCACAATGTAAATAGTAGGTTTAATAGATGCCTTAACGAATGCATCAAAAGTGTTTTTTGCGGGTTCGATTCCCGCACAGAACAAAAATGAATATTTGTTCCTTTTGATTTTTATGACTTTTTACATTATTTTATATTATAATCAACAACTCTATCTCAATAATACCTGTTAAGTACTAGATCTTGGGTTCAAACCTTTTTTCTGGATTTCTATCCGTATACAAGGCACCGATGACATTAACTTGCATGGTTGCTAATATATTGGACACTGTAGCGCTCAATACATAGAGCGATGCAACAAGCGGATGATGTCATTTCACATTACTGATGAATACATTTATTGGATGCAATATGCTGCTATACGTTTTTGTTAAATGTTTTATTTGAACGCGACGTACTTTTACACACGGCTGCACACAGTGCACACCAAGTTATAATTTCCAGTAAACAGTCCTTAACTTCTCATTAAACGGAAAAGCCTAATACATTCATCACTAGGCATCTACAAGATGTGTGCCAGGTGCACCACATCGTTTCGATTCAACGCGGTGCAGTTATCGACCATGATTGAAACAACAATTTGTTTATAAATTACACGCGATAATTTTGCTCCACTGTAGTTCGACGCCGCGCCAGTGATCGAAACACAATATTCAATCATTCAGCTGTATCGTAGACCGAATCACAGATCACGATAGTACACGATGGTATAAATTGAGGAGTTCTGGGTCACCCGTTCGAGCGAACTGTCGCGAACTGTTGAGGCAATTACAACGAACCGGTAGCAACATTCGCTCATCAGTTAAAAAACCGCCGTGGATAAAAAGACATCGATTAGTTAATGATCGTGGTATAAATTGGGGGTTCTGGATCACGCGCTCGAGCGACGCGAGAGCAAGTGATCCAGAACCCCCAATTATACCCTACTCATACCTTCTTTAAACATACTTCACACTCGTGACTCATCTAATAGTAGAACAAAAATAACCTATTGCACTAACAGAACGTGACCGCGTGGGTTGTACTTTTAAAAGGAAAATTAAAGTATTTCCGAGTAAAGTTTGCCACTTTGGAACTACGAAGTCTTGGAAATGTTTTGCATACACCTACGTTTGCATGAATAATTTTTTTCAGGAAAACAGTAAAAATAATAATGACATGGGACCGTTTTCATTAAGGGCCAGCTTCGCGGACGCGCCGCGCGAAGTTTAGGTTTTTAGCGCTACACTCACAACGATCGAGGCTCGCGCACCGCACACGCACACATGTAGGTATGCACAGTGGGTCGCCACGTCAGACTTTGACTCGCCAACTAAATTGTAAGTTTATTGTCACTGATTTTGATAATAGGTATGTGGTCAAATATGTGATTATTAGTGATTATTAGATTAATTAGCATAGCGAGATTAATAATGTACATATATTAAATTGTACTATATAATTTTATTATTTTAGATGCACAATACAAAATGAAATTGTTATTCCCAATTACAAAAATAATATATTGTACTGAAAACCGTGATCACATAAATCTTGCAATTGCTTAAAAACAAAGTCAACGTCGACCAATCTGCGGCCAACAACCAGTTCATGTTCATCAGGCTGCAGCTCCGGTTCCATGATTAGTGCCGGATATTCTTGATTCTGCAATAAATATATAATATCAGATACCTAATGAAATAAAATGAAGACAGACAAGCACACACACACACAATGTGCAGGGCTCCTCCACACGGCCGGACCTACAGGGCTACAACGATAAATACCTACACTGTTATTCACAAATAAAATTTGATACGTTTAACCATAGTACCTATAAAAAAACCGGCCAAGAGCGTGTCGGGCCACGCTCAGTGTAGGGTTCCGTAGTTTCCCGTCCGTCCGTCCGTAAAATATGTAAACGAAGTTAAAAAAAAATGCTTGCATATATAAGGTCCCATTAAAATAGGTGGACAAAATTTTAGGAATCATTCAGACCACCAAAATAAGGACAATGGTAAAAAAAGAAAATTAGAGAAACGCATCAGATACCTAGAAAAAAATAAAACAGGTAGCGAAAATACACTAAAAGTGTTAGTTACCCAATATTTTACGTACAAAAAACTCACTTTAATCAGTGTTTTTTTTAATGGGATATGTTTGGTTAAACGTACTGAACGCTGTGTTAAAATTTGTCCACCTATTTAAATGGGACTTTTTTTAAATACGATTATACTACAAACTTAGTCCAGAAATTATTTTGTGCAACTTTTTGTCTTTTTTGTACAAAAACTGTTGTTTCCATCCAAGTTCAAAATTATTTTCCTAGAAAGTCCTTATAAAGTTCTACTTCAGTTTTTTTTTCATATTTTCTAAACTTATGGTACAAAAGTTAGAGGGGGGGAGGGGGACACATTGTTTTTACTTTTGGAGCGATTATTTCCGAAATTATTGACATTATCAAAAAATGATTTTAGTAAACCCCTATTCATTTTTAAATACCTTTCCAACAATATATCGCACGTTAAGGTTGCACAAGCAAGTCATTCTTCCATACAAACGTAGTATGGTGATTACTCCTCTGGTTGACGGTGTAGGTTCAAAATTAAAAATTGTATCAACTAGTCTTGTCATTATCTAGGTCTCTATGGAAGCAGAATTGGAAAAAAAATATTGGATTGATAGTTATGAGCGTCGAAACTTTCATATTTTAGCACTAATTTTAACCATCTTTGGGCGTAAATAAGTTACGTATATAGTACGAAAATTAAAAAAGTAAAACCATACAGACATAGATTAGTTATTAAAGAATTCAAATAATTCTATTTTGAACATTTACATTCAATGGATTTTTCATGGTATCTATACTACCAAAGGTCTGCATAGAAACAATCGCGCGCCCGTTTTAGTTGTGTCTCTTTCGCTCTATGCATTTCGCTCGTGACGTCGGATGAAATAGCATGCATTTTAGCCCCGCCCACCAACTAGTTCGTGTCGTGCCGTTGGCTTGTTTACCCTTAAGGTTGAAATTAAAGAAAAAAACACTTCCCACTTTACATATAGGGGGGCTACCCTAATAAAACATTTTTTTCCAATTTTTATTTAACCGCTTTGTCGGCGTGATTGATACACATATTGGTACCAAATTTCAGCTTTCTAGTGTTAACGGTCACAGAGATTAAACGAGGACGGGCAGACGGACGGACAGACAGACATGGCGAAACTTTAAGGGTTCCTAGTTGACTACGGAACTCTAAAAAGGGGGAAGTACGGTATCTTCATACATACAAACGCACCGCGCGCGGCTTATATCTGTGCGCCATAGTAGGTATCTTTTTTGTTGGATAATTACGAGAGCAACTTGAAAATGAGATTTTTTGTTTGTTGAGATATCTTAACGACTTTTTGTCAAATGAAAATTCTAGGTATAAAACAATTCTATCCGTTTGAATCATATAAATCGGTCCACGCGTTTATCAGATAATTAAGAATTAGTATAATGAAAATATAAACAACCAGAATTTTTGATGTTTTTGTTCTACGAACGAAATGTAATGTCAAATCAGACGCACAAAAAAAAACACAAATACACAATAAGAAACACATACCTACCAGTACATTGCCTACTATCTAATTTACGAGTAATATAATGCAAATTCACAATAATATAAAAAGTATACTTACTCAATTTCAAAACTATTATGGTATCACAAAAGTTTGTCGCGAGACCACTGTGCACTGATTTTGTGTACGTACACGGTTCGACTGCGATCTGCCGATGCGGCGCAAATCGACGTGCTCTCACGTTGGAGGCGCGTGGCAGACTGAGCCACGAGTGGGTCCGTCGAAGCTTGCTAAGAAAGCGCTCCGCTTCATAGTAATTTGTATGAAGATTTTGAGCGAAAAACATGGGCAAGTTTGTGATTTTTTTACACAAAATGAGAGTATGTTTATTAAAAAATGAAGCTTTCAGTGACTACTTTATACTTTTAACTTTATTATTTAATAAAATTCATTTAAAAATTCTCAATAATTACGACTCAGTTGTTACAATACGGGAGTGCGATTTACTCGTTTTTAGTGATTTTCTGATTTTTTTTTACACTTATCCATAAGCATTATCTTAAATTCGAAAGTTTCAATAACAAGTTACATTCATTGGCTAGCTGTGTGATTTATTTCAAGGTTGTGGAGCATCGTTTTCTATCTATTTCTATGACATTCCCAACCTTCGATTTCCGGAGCCGGCCCTTAATAATATGACAAATCTCAGCAATACCTAGGCCATCGCCACAGAAAATATTAGTAATTCATTTATGATCTTCTTTATGACCCACGTTGGCCCTGTGGTTGCAAGCGCGATTGCTGACTACGAGGTCCTGGGTTCGATTCGATTGAGCTACACGACCTGTAACTATACAGGTCGTGAAGCTTCCTTCCCAGGAATAAGATTAAAACAATTAATGCTGCCACCTGCTCAAAATACGGACGCTAGCCTCACAAATCTGTCAAACTTTAATAATTATATTTTTCACTTCTCATGCTCTGAAAGTGCTTAATTGTGCAGGATATAGGCTACACAAAATCGAATTTTGTGCACAAGGGCATTAACGTATCTACAGACTCATAAATGTATCTTTATTGAGGCAATGAAAATGAGCCATACAGCCAAACACAATAAGAAGTTCATAGATAGAATTTGTTATTTTAAAATATTTACTTTAATTTATTTGCCCTATGTGTTTTTTAAGACCTAAAAGATATAAATTCAAGTACGGTAAGTTATTTAATTAATTAATGTAAATTATTGTTACAAAATTAATTTAATAGTAGGCTGTATAGGTCTGCTGCAAGCATAATATTAATTTACAAAGATTAAAAAAAAAGCGATAAAAACAATTTCCTTCAGTATTCAAAACTGTACAAATTTTACTTTGAATTTTAATTAAAGAAATATGTTATAATACTGTTTTATTTCCGCCCGCGTGAAAATTACGATTTTCCATACAAACATTCATCCCCTATATATATATATTTAACTCCCTTAGGGGTTGAATCTACCTGCATGCCAAATTTCAGCCCGATCCATCCAGTTGTTTGGGCTGTGCGTTGATAGATCACTATGTCAGTCAGTCACCTTTAAGTTTTAAATATTATATAAATATAATATTTAGGAGTATCACCAACACCTCGAACAACAATTGAAGTGGACAAAAAAACTGCGTGCTTTATTCACTCAAAAACTTTTTTGTTCCGTGGGTGTCTCCGCAGGCACCACAACGGCATTTAAATATCATTATCCTCTAAATGTTCCTCTACTTGCATTTTTTTGCCAATATCAACCCACGTGTTCATCTTGAAATGCCAAACCTAAATAACCTTATATTACTTCGCTAGGCACTCCGTGCCTGGCTTCTATACCAAGTACCCCACGCCTACACCCACATACCAGTTGTAAAACTTTGACAAATCTTTTACCGACTTACTAATAAAAATACTTAAACCTGGTTTAACTTACGCTTGGTTTATCTCGCATGCCGTCACTTTCTTTTGAATATTTTTGAAGTGAGACGGCATGCGAGATAAACCAAGCGTACGTTAAACCAGGTTTAACTAGTTTTATTAATAAGGCGGTTAGATAACATGACGTTCAGTATAAACACATTCCGCCTTATTACAAAAGGTAGTTAAACCTGGTTTAACTTAGACTTGGTTTATCTCGCAAGCTGTCACTTTCTTTTGAATATTATTGTAGTGAGACGTCATGCGAGATAAACCAAGTCTAAGTTAAACCAGGTTTAACTACGTTTTGTAATAAGGCGGATTATGACGGCACGGTTGGCGCAGTGGCTCAAGCAGTTCACTACTGCGCGACGTGTCGCGGGTTCGATCCCCACACGGAATAAATATTTGTATGGCCTACAGATAGTTGTTTCGAGTCTGGGTATTTGTGTATGTGAGTATATAATTATGTCTATGAACGCACCCACGAAATAGGAGAAATTCCTAGTATCGCAAAGTTTAGAAAAAAAAAAACATTGAACATGATTTGATGTTTTTTCAATCCACAATTTTCTGCATAAAATCACGCTAGTAATCCCCGAAGGGTTAGACAGAGGTGATACCTAATAATACACCCTCATTTCACCAGTTATGGTCCCATGTAATACGGGGTGAACCTATTACCATCAAACGGGGTACGAATCCAGACTCTGTGACTGCTACTGAGAGATTCTTGACGGAAAAACACAATGACAATTTGCCCGACCCGGAAATCGAACTAAGAACCTCCTGCTGAGCAGTCGCGATTGCGTCCACTAGACCAACGAGGCAGAAATTGACGTTTGAAATAAAAAAAAAATGTATTCATGATTTTCATCATCATAATTATATTCATCAATAAAATTTGCTAGTCTGACCTTTTATCTGTTTATTTTAAACTAGTTCTAATTACCTACCATACTAAAACCCAGCAAAATATTTGCAAACTAACAAAACCACAAACATAGCAAATTACATTTGCCCTTTATGTACCTAAAACAAAAACAATATTGCATTTAAAACAACATCACACAAATGCATCGAAAACGATTTGAAACCAAGTTCCGGAAACCGCAGAACAGAGGGTAAACCTAACCAACCAATTTTAGAGATTTATCAAAACAAAACCAAATTAAACTACAAAAGTTGTGATAAATAAATGAAACGATACCTTTAAGCTCAAAGGGCGTAAGCGCCATGTTGGCCAAAATGAGATTTCATGAACCTACAATTTTTTTTATTTAAAGCAAAACACAAAAGTTGCTAGAATCTTCTAGCAACTTTTGTGTTTTGCTTTTTCCTAGTTAGTCAGAAAACTGTTGTATTTTTGCGCGTTCCTGAAAAGTCGTGTTTTGGTAGATACGCCCTTTGAATAAAAGGTATCGCAATATAACAACACTGTGTAAATGGAACGAATTGAATTTACAGTAACATCTGTTGGTTAGTAAAAGTTTTTTGGGGACTAGCGAGTTGTTTGAGCCCAATTATCAAATGTTTCAATGTAGTTTGTGAGATATTTTGGCTTGTAGAATGGAGATGGTTTGGTAGTTAATCGGAAAAATATGGCTGTTATTTGGCTTGTTATTTAATCTTCAATTCATCATCATTTTACAGTCTGAATTCACCCCTGCTGGGTATTAGGCCTCACTTTTCTTGTGCCAATGTACATGATCCTGTGCCAGCCTCATCCAGATTTTACCCCCGATGGCAACCATGTCGTCTGCCGATATCAACTATCATCATCATTCCAGCCCGAAGTCACCCACTGCTGGATATAGTCCTCCCCTTTGTTCCGCCACTCTTCTCTGTTTTGTACGTTTCTCATCCATCCGTTACCTTAATACCCGCTCTGGGCAGAGCGGTAGGGAGTATCAGACTTCTACTGACTAAAAACCATCCATATTCCCTCTTGCCGTTTGAGCCGAGGCTTCTTCTTTCTTTTTTGGGACAAGCCCGCCACACTATTCCCAAACCACTGTAACTCCTGTTAGCCAGAATCAACAGTGGCGACCACAAGAAAAGCGCCGAGACAATGAAGCTCGACGAAGTCCCAGAGACGTGAGCCGAGGCTGGGGTCTCTCTTTCGAACAACCTCGCGCCGACAGGTTATTATACTTCATGTCAACTATGGCAGCTGTTATTATCTAGCCCCGAGCATCGAATTTGATCTCTGGCAATAAAAGCAAAAAAAAAACATCAACTTTTTACAATTTTTCCAACACCATCGCAACAAAAGGGAACACCTACTTTCCTCCCTTTGTTTTCAAGAAGCCACATTCAAAATCCTCCTTCCCATTGTAATGTAGATAATAATTTATGTGCCAACAAGGTTGCGCAGAGGTCGAAGCAGCAAATCAACTGAAATGGCTGCCAAACTTTTTTTTTCACTCCTTTGTTCAACAACTGTAACCGTTTTGATATAACAGACCTTTGAAGCTTAGACGAGGCAAAATTTATAATTTTTTTAGAATAAGAATTTATTTATTTAATAAAATTTGTAAGAATGTAGTTGTATATCGTATGGTGTTAGATTCGTTAGAAGGTTTTCTTACATTCTACCATATCAGCTGGTGTATAAATATCATGTATTGTTATCTTAGTGTTGTAATGATGTTACGTTATAAATAACAATGTTATTACCCCTTAATTTTATATTGTCAGCTGACCCATACAACTTCCTCGATAAATCGACAATCCAACATAAACATATTTTTTAATTCCAACCAGTAGGTAGTTCCTGAGATTAGCGCGTTCAACGAAATAAACATAATATTAACTCTTCAGCTTTATAATTTTATCAGTATAGATGATATTACCGTACGTGACTGTACACTTATTTTTCAACAAGGTATAGTAAGGCAGCGGGGTATTATAATATGGTTCGTTATGAGGTTCGCAACCCTAAAAAGGAATCATATTATAACTAAACCGTAAAGACAAAGATTTACTTCTATTTCCAGAATCTTCTCTGGAGTAGTCATTTTTAATTCTGTGAATTAGATATTAGGATTGAGCCTTTTTTAAAGTAACATCACAAACTACATAGAACTTATGCTAACAAAACTCAATAAACAACTCCAACAGAAATATTTTCTATTCAAAGAATCCGAATCAGAAATAAGCTTTCAAGAGATGGATTGAATACTTTATAAACTAGAATTTATTCAAAGGAAATAATAAACTGCCTCGTTGATCGAATCCTTGCAAATGTTACTACTGAGCAAGATGACCCGTGTTCGATTCCCAATTTCTGGTCAAATATTATTGGATTTTTCTATCAGGAATTTCTTAGAAACACCCACGAGACTAGATCAGTGTCCAGTTGACAGCAATGGGCTCGCCACATAAAACATACCTAGCGACCGCCCCGGCTTCGCACGGGTGCAAATGGATGTTATTATACATGTAGGATTTTAATTCGGAACGCAGCAAAATATTAATTATAGTTTATAGTATGAACGCAGCGGTGAAGGAATGAGAGAGCATGTGTGTGAGGGAGAAAGGGAGTATGGCGAGCTAACTTAGACGAAAGACGGACTCCAAGTATTTTTACGTGTTATAATTATTAAAAGAAGATTCAAGAAGAAAAGAAGTATATTATTTCGGTCATCCACCACCCTACAGCCTCGTCCGGGATCGACCGTAATAATAAAAGGTGTATTTTAACGAAGAAAGTCACGAAGAAAAAAACACCGGCACAACGACGGCGGCCATTACGAAAAAACGTGTGCTCGCGCCGGTGGAAAATTATTATTTTACGACGGAAGACATCATGGCCAATGACAATACCATGGAAACAAAAATTCAACCCTTACAATATGGCATGGTAGACACCATAGTTAAATTTGATGGTGAAGACATGACCTACTCGTCTTCGAAGTGGTCACAAGACATCGAAGACAATGCCGAAATCTTCAGTTGGACGGCTCAACAAAAACTCATCATAGCCAGAAGATCGCTTACCGGAACTGCTGAGTTATGGTTACGAACGGAAAAACCATTCAAATCGTACGAGGAATTGAGGAACGCCCTGCTAAAAGAATTTCCAGATTCGGTAAATACCAAGCAAATGCATGAAATCATGGCGGCTCGTAAGAAACGTAATAATGAGAGCTATTACCAATACATGCTCACCATGAAGGAGCTCGGAAAAAGGGCTAAGTTCGCCGATTACGTTTCCATCCAATATATAATAGACGGGATTGCCGATTACGAGCAGAATAAAATTGGTCTGTATGGTGTTACAACATATGCGGTTCTTAAGGAAAAGTTGGCACAATATGAAGCTATGAAGCAGAAGATGCAGAAGCGAGGAAATCCACGCGGTACGGCGGACAAGCAGCGCGAGTGTCGCGAATCCTCAAAGCAAGCTAAAGCAGATGACACTAACGTCAAGGAAAACGCAAGTGATAAAGTGTATCGCTGTTTCAAGTGCGGAGAAAGAGGTCATGTGGCGAGTTCATGCAAAAAAGGTACCAAGTGCTTCAAATGTAACCAATTCGGCCATATTGGTACCGAATGTCAAGAAGGCGCCAGCGGAAGCGGGAAGGGGAAGGGCGAACCATCGACGTGTCGGAATGATGGCGGAAGTGGAGCTAACAAGGCGCGTTCCATGTTCGCTCAAAATCAATCACCGGGTAACGGAACGGAGAGTGAACGAGATAGCACGCTGATGTCAAACGGGAAAGAAAGTGGTTGTCAATGTCAAAATAGTAACCTCAGTGTTCTGAATGTAAACAATAAAAGTGCAGTGAATAAATCGGTTAAAAGTGTTATTATAGGCGGTATCACAGTACATTGTTTAATAGATACGGGCAGCGACCTAAATTTAATATCTCACGATGTGTACGAGATGCTATCTGTTAAATGTGAAGCTGAAACAATGTTGCTAACCGGTCTTGGTTCAAGTAAGGTGTACTCGATGGGTAAGTTTAAAATTAATTTGATAATAGATTGTCATTGTTATGAAGTTTGTTTTCATGTAGTGCCTAAAGGTGTCATACCGTACGCAGTTATTCTTGGGCAAACTTTCCTGGTTAATACTATTACCATGATCAACAAAGGTATCATTGAGATAAGGCCTCAGTGTTATGATAGTTCGTATTTACAGTGTTTACTTTCCAGTTACACTGATGAAAGTGAAGTACCAATTCAAGTTAAAAATTTAGTAGATAATTACAAACCCATAAAGATTAAAGAAGCTCCAATTAAATTAAAAATAGTATTGAAAGATGACATACCAGTAGTACAGCGTCCACGGCGTCTAGCTTTGCAAGAGGAAGACATTGTAAGACATCAAATAGAAGAGTGGTTGGCTAATGGCATCATACGTCCTAGCTATTCGGAATATGCCAGTCCCCTCGTTTTGGTGAAGAAGAAAGATGGAAGTACGAGAATCTGTGTGGATTACAGGAAGATAAACCAGAAGATGGTGAGAGACGAATATCCCTTGCCGGTAATTAATGATCACATAGATAAATTGTGTAGAGCTAGGGTCTTTAGTACTTTAGATTTAAAGAATGGATTTTTCCATTTACCAGTAGACGAGGACTCAATAAAATATACTGCGTTTGTGACCAGCAACCCAGAAGGTCAGTTTGAATTCCTACGAGCACCCTTTGGTTTATCAATTTGTCCCAAATTTTTTACCAGATATATCAACATTATTTTCACCGACTTTGTAAGAAGAGGAGTTCTACTTATTTTTATTGATGACTTAATTATCCTGGCTGAAGACGAACACCAGGCAGTTCAAAGACTTCAAGAGGTACTGAAGGTAGCTGCAGAGTATGGTCTCGAGATCAATTGGAAGAAGACACAGTTACTACAAAGGTCAGTAGAATACCTTGGTCATGTGGTATGCAATGGAACAGTGCAGCCTTCAAAGGAGAAAACGGAAGCAGTGCAAAAGTTTCCTGTGCCAAAAAATCTTAAAGAAGTTCAAAGCTTCATTGGGTTAACCTCATACTTTCGGAAATTTGTTCCCAATTATGCTATGCTAGCACGACCTCTAAGTGACCTGTTAAAGAAGAAAGAATTTTATTTCGAAGAAGATCAAAGAAATGCATTTTTGAAGTTAAAACAATGTCTATGTTGTGAACCTGTTTTAAAGATATTTGATCCACAATTAAAGACGGAACTACACACAGATGCCTGCAAGTACGGATATGCTGCAGTGCTGATGCAAAAGGATTCTACAGATGGTAGCATGCACCCTGTTCATTACATGAGCAGAAAGACTGGTGAAACTCAGCAAAGGTGGTGCAGTTATGAACTGGAAGCACTGGCAGTGATAGAAGGCGTGAAAAAGTTTCGTAGATACCTAATAGGAATTCCATTTACTATAATCACTGATTGTCAAGCTTTTCAGAAGACTTTAACAAAAAAAGATGTTTCAGCTAAAGTAGCCCGATGGATTATGTACCTGCAAGATTTTAATTGTACTATTATGCACAGACCTGGTGAGAAGATGCAACATGTCGACGCTTTAAGTCGAAATATATGTGTTATTCAAAATGAACTCCATTTTCGCATACAGAACGCCCAAGAAGAAGATGCAGGACTGAAGGCAATTAAAGAAGTTCTCAAGGGAAATAAGTATGAAGACTATGTGCTTGAAAATGACGTTATCTATAAAGGTGAAGAAAAGAAATTGGTTGTTCCAGAAGTAATGGATCTTGAAATTATTAGAAGAGCTCATAGTATTGGACATTTTGGAAAAAAGAAAATAAGAGACATAATAGAACAAGAATATTACATTTCCAAGTTAGATAATAAAATTGAAAAGGTAATATCTACATGTGTGCCCTGCCTACTAGCTAGCAGGAATACAGGAAGGAAGGAAGGATTTTTAAACCCGATACCAAAAGGAGAACTGCCATTTGATACGCTTCATTGTGATCATTTAGGACCTTTGGATGCTACCAAGAAGATGTATAACTATATCTTAACTGTCATAGATGGATATACAAAGTTTGTATGGATATACCCAGTTAAGACTGTAACAGCAAAGGAAACGGTGGATAAATTAAAAATTCATCAAAAGGATTATGGAAACCCCAGACGTATAGTGACTGACAGAGGAACAGCATTCACAGGAAAAGAATTTGAAGATTATTGTCAGGAAGAGGAGATAGAGCATATTACAATAACAACAGGAATACCTCGTGGAAATGGTCAAGCTGAAAGGATGAATCGGATCATTATCTCTGTATTGACCAAGATGTGTATTGAAGAACCTGCATTGTGGTACAAACATGTTAGTAAAGTTCAGAGGGTAATAAACAGTTCATATCAACGATCCATCCAAACATCGCCTTTTGAATTGTTAACAGGGACTAAAATTAGACTTAAAGAAGACATGAAAATTTTAGAATATTTAGAAGAAGAAAACAGAAAAGAATTCATAGACAAAAGAGATGATTTAAGGAAAGAAGCAAAAGCTCAGATATTAAAAATTCAAGAAGAAAACAGAAGAAATTTTAATAGTAAAAGAAAGGAAGGGCAGAAATATAAAACGGGGGATATCATAGCAATACAAAGAACTCAATTTGGAAATGCATTAAAATTAAAACAAAAATTCTTTGGACCCTATAAAGTAGTAAAAGATTTAGGAAAAGATAGGTACGAAGTAAGAAAATTAGATAATAGTAAGGAGGGACCAAAACACACCACAACAGGAGTAGACTTTATGAAAAGATGGCCTTAATTCAAAGATATCTTGTTATCATTTCAATTTATTTCATTCATAAAATAATGCCTACTTAATATTTCATACTTACCATTGAGCACAGCTGACTTTCCATGCTATTTTGGTTAATAGGATGAGTAATGTTGATAGGTTGTTGTATCATAAATAACTAGCAACTAATTCATGGTATCAGTTATTTTATATCAGTGTAAAATTTAAGTGAGTACTAATAAACTGCATAATATCTGTAATTCTGTGTAAAGTTAAAGTTTAAGGAAGTGTAACTTAATAAGACTATGTAATAAACAAAGAATTAAAATACCTAACTTGTAAAAAACTATAATAGTAATTCTGTGTAACAAATGTACCTAAACATTTAAGTAGTAAGTAAGATTTTAGATTGTATTAGATGATACTTAGCTGCTGGAGTATTGTTAAAGGAGTGAATGGCTGTTTGAGTGTATTATAATTATAAGTAAGGAGTAATATAATGTTATGTTTATTTTCATTTAGGAACATCATGTATTGTGTTGTTAATTTAGTTCTAAACCTTCTAGATTGTTAGCAAACTTAGTGTGTAAACTTTATTCAGCTTAGTTTATTTTTTTGTAGTACCTAGAGTCAGTCTGAGGGCAGACTGAAAGCAGAATGGCCGAGTTGTAGGATTTTAATTCGGAACGCAGCAAAATATTAATTATAGTTTATAGTATGAACGCAGCGGTGAAGGAATGAGAGAGCATGTGTGTGAGGGAGAAAGGGAGTATGGCGAGCTAACCTAAGACGAAAGACGGACTCCAAGTATTTTTACGTGTTATAATTATTAAAAGAAGATTCAAGAAGAAAAGAAGTATATTATTTCGGTCATCCACCACCCTACATACATATAAACCTTTCTCTTGAATCACTCTATCTATTTAAAAAAAAACCGCATCAAAATCCGTTGCGTAGTTTTAAAGATTTAAGCATATAATAGGGACAGAGAAAGCGACTTTATTTTATACTATGTAGTGATAGTGATGTAACTTAATCATAGCTAACAAAATGTAGGTCAAAACCGGCCAAGAGCGTGTCGGGCCACGCTCAGTGTAGGGTTCCGTAGTAATAATTCTTTTTTTGTTTGAAATACGGGCCAATGAAACTTGACCTCTGGATTGTATAGGCGCTCATACGATTCAGGGACCAAATTATATTGGTTAACTGCAGTTTCCATCTGCTGTTTCCATCCAAGTTCAAAATAATTTTCCTAGAAAGTCCTTATAAAGTTCTACTTTTCAGATTTTTTTCGTATTTTCTAAACTTATGGTTCAAAAGTTAGAGGGGGGGGGACGCTTTGTTTTTTACTTTTGGAGCGATTATTTCCGAAATTATTGACATTATCAAAAAATGATTTTAGTAAACCCCTATTCATTTTTAAATACCTTTCCAACAATATATCACACGTTAGGGTTAAAATTAAAAAAAAAATCACTTCCCACTTTACATATAGCGGGGCTACCCTAATAAAACATTTTTTTCCAATTTTTATTTTGGCACTTTGTCGGCGTGATTGATACACATATTGGTACCAAATTTCAGCTTTCTAGTGCTAACGGTCACAGAGATTAAGCGAGGACGGACAGACAGACAGACATGGCGAAACTATAAGGGTTCCTAGTTGACTACGGAACCCTAAAACTCAAAATCAAAAGTCATTTATTCAAACTGGGCTGGTAATCAGCACTTTTCGAACGTCTAAATTTATTTACAAGAGACAGCTAGTACCCCAAAACGCCCACCCTTCGACACTTTCTAGTGTTTTAGCTGGGAAGAAGAAGTGGCGGAACAAACTCCCCGGTAACAAACGGTGTATTAATAACAAAAGGTGTATTATTAACTAGACCTCTGCCAAACCCTTCCTTGATAAAAGGACTAACGTTATTTTATGTTTAAATCAACAGCAGAAACCGTCTAAACCCTTTGAAGTCTATGCTAACACAGGAGTCAAATCACAGCCGGTCTTGGTATGAATTATGATAGTTTTTGCGATCCCTCTCGACGTTTATGACGTGTAAAGGGCGAGCTAATGCTAAGATATTCAGACCCGACGACCCTCTGACGTAGTCAATAGTAGCTTTTTGCTGTCCCATACTCGAATATGATTTCTTTTGTTCGCATAATGTTAAGCTCGAGTGTTATTTCTGAATTTATTTTTTTCGGGAGGTCCGTATTTTTAGGGTTATTTTTTTAATTTTTTGTTGTTTTGAAGGCTAAATGGTGATGAGGAAGTTGTGGGTGGTGATGTAACTCCGTGCCTGTATTTCCTAACAGGGTGGTGAGTGGAGTATCAAATGTACCCAGTAGTGAGCTTATTGAAATAGCTGGGCATACTTTGGGAGGAGCTCGTGGCTAAGTACTGCTGCTCGGAAAAAATTTCAGGTTGAGCCACGCTTGCTTAAGTTGGACTGTGGATAGGCTCCATATTGTGTTTCCTCCGCACCTCTGAAAACAAGTAAATTAAAAAAAAAACTAAAAAACCCGACTGAAAAAACGGAAAAGCAAAAAACAAGCACATTTTAAATTAAACAAAACTTGTAAGCAGGCGGGGTCCATTCTATTTTCATTTCATAATTTAATATTCAAATGAACCCCGCCTGCTTCCAAGTTTTGTTTAATTTAAAATGTGCTTGTTTTTTGCTTTTCCGTTTTTTCAGTCGGGTTTTTTAGTTTTTTAACTACATTTTTTTATTTACTTAACACTTTTTAGTCAGTTTTCATTAACTTCGTTATTACTATTATAAGACGGTAGATTTCGATTCGATTTTATATTCATTCCGTACACGTAAAAAAATCCGGTTATAAGTAAGAAATGCGATATTGTTTGTTCTAATAACTTTAAATCGTTATATATCCTAAACGGTTTTATAAAATGAAAAATGATAAAGGAAACCTAATATTCATTTTCAAATACCTATTCAACGATACCCCATGGTGAAGCGTCAATGCCTTTTTTAATATAAAAAATAAAATAATAATAATTTAGGATTTCTCCATATCATAAAATATGTTAGTATTTCAAATTAAATATTTTAACTTCTCAATTGATGAATCCTCACGCCATCTGTAATGCAGCGCCCATATACCGAGACTTTCTTGAGTTTTTTCCGCAAGGGCACACATATAGATGGCACTAGCGAGCTGACAGCTCCCCTTGACCGTTTGAACAAGACGGTGTGTGCTCCTACGCGCTCCGCTACAAAAAATCCCTTTTTGTTGAAATCTGGACGATACTCGTAAAATAAATGGACCTGCATCTGTGCTTCATTGAGAACTTATAGTGCAGTGTTGATTTTTGGAGTTTTCACCATTCCACCGGCGGATCCACGAAGATTTAGCTCGCCGGCCGGCAGCCCATACTTGCAAGTGCGCATGAACGAGGTATCCCCCATCTCCCTGGGTCTGAGTGGGATCTCTGGATTGTCAAGGTACGTGGGCATGTTTGCTGCTAATAATTCTCTTGTATTGGTTTGTCGAGGATTCATCAGAAGGGAAATTAATTTATTTTGTTACACATCCGCCGTATATTCTTATTTCAAATTTTCTTACATTCTTCACAAAGGTGCAGGCTATTTACACGCCTCACCATATTATTTGGTCCTTCTAACCGGGTTAAAAACCGTTACCTAGATTTTTGCGTAATTGTTTGGTAAAAATCATATAGGTTCAATAACGCACAATAGGTATTTAGTTTACGTAAACTTTTGGTAAATCATTGCCTATAAAACGCATCATAATTGACAATAGAATTTACGTAGTTGTTGGTAAATCTGTTCAATTATTTTAGTACATAAATTACATGGAACGACATTACGTATTTATTGGTAAAGTTCATTCTATGTAGGTATCCGTATTTAAAAATTCGCTTTGATATTATGAAAATAAGTAGGTAGTTACCAACGCATCTCGGCTTTGAGCGTTTTAATACAATAATTGTAATTAGATAGATACCCACTCATAGTTGGTAGGTGCGATAATATTGCAAACCGCCTGTAAGGTATTTTTCTGTTATTGTTGTCGTTTGTTATCTAACGAAATGACGGATAAACAACTGAAGCCGGAAGATTTACTAACTATTCTCCATGAAAAGAAAGGATTGTTATTTAAACGCATTAATCGGTTGTATGATTTAACAAAAAATATATCGTCGTTCGATTCGAGAAAAAATGAAAGTTTTATGACTGAGTCAGAGACAATTGATGACATTCGAGATAAATTTGAATCTTTTGTTGATCAAATTAATCAAATAAACATTAGTATAAAACCTGGTACAAGTGTCGATTATGCTTGTTTAGAGTCCTTTGAAGATTTGTACATTCATATTAAACGTGTTAGGAACAAAATAAACAGTAATCAATCACCATCAACACCCAGTAGTAACTATAAGACTCTTTTTGAACCGCTTAAAATAAAGTTGCCTCCTATCGCGCTGCCGTCTTTCGACGGGAAAACTGAGAATTGGCCTGTTTTCTACGAGTCGTTCAAGTCGAATATTCATGAGAATGATCAGCTGACTGACTCACAGCGTGTGCAGTACTTGGTAGGTAGACTTACGCACAACGCATTGAAGATTACTGCTGGAATTGTGCCTACGGGTGATACTTACAAGTTCTTATGGGACAGTTTAGTTAAAAAATATCACGAGAAACGCTCACTAGGTACGCATTATTTAAATAATATATTGGATTTAAAAAGTTGTTCATTTAACGCTAACAGTCTCGATTCTTTCATAGAAACATTTAGTGCATCTATTTCTGCCTTGAAACAACTTGGGATTACGGATCTTGCTGATTTTATTCTTTTACACTGCGCAATGAGAAAAATCGATTCACAGACTATTCAATCGTTTGAACTTTCCATTCGAGATATTGAAATTCCCACAACGAAATTATTGATAAGCTTCGTTCAAGATCAGGCAAAGATATTGGCACGTTCGAATTTGTCTCAATCGAACGCGAGAAACTTTAGTAGAAACCCCGCTTCCGCGCCACGCGAGTCACGCACACAGACAAAAGCGTTTGTTGTGAGCGAGTCAGCTGACTCGTCCGCTTGTTTACCTGCGATGACGGTTCCATGCTGCGCGTATTGTAATGATAACGCTCATGTTCATTTGTACAACTGCGCTAAGTTTAAATCCGCGTTGACTCCTAGAGCAAGGTTCGAGTTTATTAAATCCAAACGGGGGTGTGCGAATTGTCTGAGCACATTGCACGGATTGAGTAACTGCAAGTCAACGTCAGTCTGTGATTTATGTAAAAAACGCCATCATACACTATTGCATTTTGATAAAGAAAATAAACCGCAAACAGCTGACGTTTTAGCTACGAATTGCAATGTAGTCGTCGCGTCGCCTCCTGCGCCGCTGTACGTCGCGCCTCCCTCGCCCCTCTCGTCCCCCGGTGCGTCTTTGCCTGCCCCGGTTTCCGTCGCGGTGCCGCGCGCTTATGCTCATAGTAATAAGGTCGATATTCCCGAACAGATGATTGCGTCTGATTCGTGTGATGTGACGCCAGCGTCTTCGGCTCACAACTCGGCCGTGTTATTGGCAGCTGATGCAGCGAGGGCTAAGGCGATAGTGCTGTTATCGACAGCTCAGGTTTATGCGCGAGCTAAAAGTGACAGTGCGGGTCACAAAACAATAGTGAGGTGCTTAATTGATAATGGCTCGCAGAATAATTTAATAACTACAGCTTGTTGTAGAAAACTTAATTTACTGATAATTCCTTTGAGTAATTCTTTTGTTAAAGGAGTTGGTTCTGTATCGCGACCGATAATAGGATACGTACATTTAGATATCGAGTCTCGTGTATATCCGGATCAAAAATATACTATTCACGCGTTAGTAGTTGAGTGCATTACGGACCAGCTACCATCGCACCATGTTAATTGGGATAGCCATGTAGACTTCCACGCGCTTCCGCTCGCTGATTTAAGCTGGAATATTCCAGGGGATATTGACCTAGTGTTGGGCGCTCAACTGTTTCCGTACATTTACTTGGGGAATAGGGTCGATTTTGGTTCACGCGCCCCACCTGCATTATTGACCACATTCGGGTATGTCTTTATGGGTGATTTTCCGCATAATAGTGATAATTTAAATTTACTTAACTCCTCTCCTTTCACGGCATTGGCTCTCAATGATTTATTACAAAAGTTCTGGGAATTGGAAGAAGTTGGGAATAAACGTTTTTTATCTCCTGAGGAAACCGAATGTGAGAATATTTTTTCCTCGACCGTGTCACGGGACGATGTGGGACGTTATACCGTCGCGTTACCTTTTAGTAAGGATCCCGCCGAGTTGGGTAACTCCCGCACCGCCGCGTACCGTCGACTTATTGCGCTTGAAAGGAAACTACGCCAATTGCCGATGTTGCGGGAAAATTATAATGCAGTGCTCAAAGATTATATTGACAGTGGGTACCTAAGTCAAGTCGACGAATCTGCCATTTCCGATGACGGGTATTATATCCCTCATCACGCTGTCGTTCGGCCAGACAAACCGATGCCGCGCATTGTATTGGATGCTAGCGCTAGGACTCATACAGGATTATCTTTAAATGATGTACTCCATATTGGTCCCAATTTACAAACAGATTTGTTTATTCTTTTAATAAATTTTAGATTATTTCCCATCGCTATAAATGCGGATATTAAACAAATGTATTTACGCGTTGGTGTACCCGTTGACCAGCGTAAATACCTACGCATTTTGTTTCGATTCAATGAGAACGAACCTGTGCTAACCTTTGCTTTTAATCGCTTACCTTTCGGACTTAAGTCGAGTCCATACATAGCTATGCGCACTGTGCGACAGCTGGCCTCTGACAGTCCGCATTATCCCAAAGCTGCTAAAGTAGCAGAGACCAGTCTCTATATGGACGATCTGGTGTATTCTGTGAATAATGAAGATACCGCCATGCAGCTATCGCATGATCTTATAAAGATGTTTAAATCGGGCGATTTTGACCTTATTAAATGGTGTAGCAATTCACCCGTTCTTTTAAACAGTCTTCCTGACTCGCATCGCAAGTCACTCGATTTTCACGCTGGGAGTGATGTTTCTAAGGTTCTAGGCCTTTCGTGGGAACCTTCTCAGGATAATTTCTTCTTCACTTCCGCTCGAGTGGCTGAGAAATGTACTAAGAGAAATATACTCTCGATAGTCGCACGCTTATTTGATGTTCTCGGTTTGGTTGCCCCAGTGATCTTCTATGCCAAGTTGCTCATCAAAGAGTTATGGCTGAGCAATATTGGCTGGGATGATCCCGCTCCTGACGACATTTTTAAACGTTTCTCGATTCTCATGCAAGAGTTTCCATTGCTAGATACATTACGCATACCACGCCATGTGGGTGTTACCGATGATTGTTCTGTTCGTATAGTCGCGTTTGCTGATGCTAGTATGGGTGGGTACGGGTGTGTGATTTATATACACTCTACTAGTCCATCTGGTGTCATAGTCCGCTTAATTTGTGCGAAATCAAAGGTTTCACCTACCAAAGTCACAACTCTTGCACGCCTGGAGCTGTGTGCCGCCGTGCTCATGTCAAAATTGGTAAAAACTGTTCGCGATACTTACGCTTTACGTGTTCCTATTGCAGGAATTTACGCCTTTTCGGATTCCATGATAGCCTTATCTTGGATACACTCTTCTCCGCACCGCTGGTCAGTCTTTGTCAGCAATAGAGTCGCTCAATGTCAGGAGAACTTGGGTTCTCAACATTTTTACCATGTGGCAGGTGTTGAGAATCCAAGCGACTGTCTATCTCGTGGCATCCTTCCTTCCCAGTTAATGTCACATGAACTTTGGTGGGACGGCCCCTCTTGGCTTCGTTGTGTTCCTGAGGATTGGCCCGTTAAACCGTTTTCTCCTATTAATTGTGGGGAACTTCCCGAGCACAAGGTAAATGTCTTAACAGTGACCACGCAAGTAGAACAACCCCTTCTATATCAACTTGCTCAACGTACCTCATCATGGGATAAATTGTTGCGCATTGTTTCCTATATATTGAAATTTGCTAGACCAAAGGTTCATTGTGAACCTCGTTCTATACAGGGCTTGTCAGCTGCGGAACGAGCGATAGTATGTGCTGTGCAATCTGTGTACTTTGCAAATGACATTAAGCTCATTAAATCTGGGAAATTGCTTTCAAAGAGACTCCAAAGTTTAGCTGTTTTTTTGGATGAAGAGGGAATACTACGCATTAATGCCCGCCGCATAATGTGGAAAATGATTCCACCTCGCTCCCCACATTTTGGTTCCATGTGGGAAGCGAATATTAAAACATTAAAAACGCATCTTTATCGCGTGATCGGAAGTCAGCTTCTCACTTATGAGGAGTTACAAACTGTACTCATTCAAATAGAGTGCATTATGAACTCGCGCCCTCTGAGCGTTTTGTCTTCCGATCCCCATCCCGAAGTTATTACTCCCGCTCACTTTTTGATGTCGACTCCACTGCAGTACTTGCCGGCAGCCGATTTGTCTGGTCAGCGCATTAATTTATCACAGCGCAAACAGTTGTTAGATAGTATGGTCCAATCCTTCTGGAAGAAATGGCACCTAGAGTATCTGCATACGCTGCAAGTCAGGCAGAAATGGGCAACTCCGGACAAACCCGTAGAAGTTGGGACTGTCGTACTCGTGGGACAGGATAATTCAGCTCCTCTAAGTTGGCCATTAGGAGTTATAACTGAGGTTTATAAAGGCACGGATAATGTCATTCGTGTTGCAATGGTAAAAACGAAGTTCGGTAACTTTAAACGTGCCGTCGTTAAATTATATCCTATTCCAACGCAATAAAGTTTAACTCTTATACGAAATTCATAGTCTTAAGGTTTAGGAAATATTATATTTAAATAACTTATATCGTTTGTTTCTCGCATTCAGTCGTAAAGCTTAAAGTTTTTCTGATCATAATCTAGGTTAGTAAATACTTATAATTTTTTCACTTCCTTTCTGAAAGCACTTGCGTCCTTCCAAAGCCCCCGAGCATGGTGAAGCGTCAATGCCTTTTTTAATATAAAAAATAAAATAATAATAATTTAGGATTTCTCCATAATCATAAAATATGTTAGTATTTCAAATTAAATATTTTAACTTCTCAATTGATGAATCCTCACGCCATCTGTAATGCAGCGCCCATATACCGAGACTTTCTTGAGTTTTTTCCGCAAGGGCACACATATAGATGGCACTAGCGAGCTGACAGCTCCCCTTGACCGTTTGAACAAGACGGTGTGTGCTCCTACGCGCTCCGCTACAAAAAATCCCTTTTTGTTGAAATCTGGACGATACTCGTAAAATAAATGGACCTGCATCTGTGCTTCATTGAGAACTTATAGTGCAGTGTTGATTTTTGGAGTTTTCACCATTCCACCGGCGGATCCACGAAGATTTAGCTCGCCGGCCGGCAGCCCATACTTGCAAGTGCGCATGAACGAGGTATCCCCCATCTCCCTGGGTCTGAGTGGGATCTCTGGATTGTCAAGGTACGTGGGCATGTTTGCTGCTAATAATTCTCTTGTATTGGTTTGTCGAGGATTCATCAGAAGGGAAATTAATTTATTTTGTTACACATCCGCCGTATATTCTTATTTCAAATTTTCTTACATTCTTCACAAAGGTGCAGGCTATTTACACGCCTCACCACCCCACTTGATGTGGTGCGTCAAATTTTTTTTTTTCATTTTGACAATATGGCGACTAGTTGTTACTTTAGTGAGTATTGTTTATTGTAATGTTTTTAGTGACACTCGCGAGGTCAAGACGAATCGATTGACGTACGGATCATCAAAATCGGCCAAGGCGTTTGGCCTCTACAGTGCCACATAGGAACAAACATACATAGATACATACATACATACATAGACTGATAAACACATAACCCTTCTTTGCTTTGCGCAGTCGGGTAAAAAAAAGATTTATTAACATTGAAACTCAAATATTTTATTTCAATTATGCCATTACAGGCACTTTTGAATGTCAGAAGGACGGAAGAAGAACGAAACTACGAGTGCAATACGTCATTCCGAAAGTCACCACGCCGAACCACACGCCACCGAATGCCCGCAACAACGAACACTGCGAGCACAAAAGCACGCAGCGACGCAAACCGCAACAACGAATGCTTGAGACCCCGAATCACGGAACAACGAATGCACGCCGCAACGTGCAACCGCCGCCCCGCGACCCGGAGCCCCGCACACCCGCCGCCACGGCACACGCCGCCGTGCGCCCCCGCACCCACAGCACTCGCCGCCGGTAACATCCGGCGCCGCGCAACCCGACGCAGCAACTCCCGAAACTATAATAATATACTAATATACTAATATTTAACTCCCTTAGGGGTTGAATCTACCTGCATGCCAAATTTCAGCCCGATCCATCCAGTTGTTTGGGCTGTGCGTTGATAGATCACTATGTCAGTCAGTCACCTTTAAGTTTTAAATATTATATAAATATAATATTTAGGAGTATCACCAACACCTCGAACAACAATTGAAGTGGACAAAAAAACTGCGTGCTTTATTCACTCAAAAACTTTTTTGTTCCGTGGGTGTCTCCGCAGGCACCACAACGGCATTTAAATATCATTATCCTCTAAATGTTCCTCTACTTGCATTTTTTTGCCAATATCAACCCACGTGTTCATCTTGAAATGCCAAACCTAAATAACCTTATATTACTTCGCTAGGCACTCCGTGCCTGACTTCTATACCAAGTACCCCACGCCTACACCCACATACCAGTTGTAAAACTTTGACAAATCTTTTACCGACTTACTAATAAAAATACTTAAACCTGGTTTAACTTACGCTTGGTTTATCTCGCATGCCGTCACTTTCTTTTGAATATTTTTGAAGTGAGACGGCATGCGAGATAAACCAAGCGTACGTTAAACCAGGTTTAACTAGTTTTATTAATAAGGCGGTTAGATAACATGACGTTCAGTATAAACACATTCCGCCTTATTACAAAAGGTAGTTAAACCTGGTTTAACTTAGACTTGGTTTATCTCGCAAGCTGTCACTTTCTTTTGAATATTATTGTAGTGAGACGTCATGCGAGATAAACCAAGTCTAAGTTAAACCAGGTTTAACTACGTTTTGTAATAAGGCGGATTATGACGGCACGGTTGGCGCAGTGGCTCAAGCAGTTCACTACTGCGCGACGTGTCGCGGGTTCGATCCCCACACGGAATAAATATTTGTATGGCCTACAGATAGTTGTTTCGAGTCTGGGTATTTGTGTATGTGAGTATATAATTATGTCTATGAACGCACCCACGAAATAGGAGAAATTCCTAGTATCGCAAAGTTTAGAAAAAAAAAAACATTGAACATGATTTGATGTTTTTTCAATCCACAATTTTCTGCATAAAATCACGCTAGTAATCCCCGAAGGGTTAGACAGAGGTGATACCTAATAATACACCCTCATTTCACCAGTTATGGTCCCATGTAATACGGGGTGAACCTATTACCATCAAACGGGGTACGAATCCAGACTCTGTGACTGCTACTGAGAGATTCTTGACGGAAAAACACAATGACAATTTGCCCGACCCGGAAATCGAACTAAGAACCTCCTGCTGAGCAGTCGCGATTGCGTCCACTAGACCAACGAGGCAGAAATTGACGTTTGAAATAAAAAAAAAATGTATTCATGATTTTCATCATCATAATTATATTCATCAATAAAATTTGCTAGTCTGACCTTTTATCTGTTTATTTTAAACTAGTTCTAATTACCTACCATACTAAAACCCAGCAAAATATTTGCAAACTAACAAAACCACAAACATAGCAAATTACATTTGCCCTTTATGTACCTAAAACAAAAACAATATTGCATTTAAAACAACATCACACAAATGCATCGAAAATTGATTTGAAACCAAGTTCCGGAAACCGCAGAACAGAGGGTAAACCTAACCAACCAATTTTAGAGATTTATCAAAACAAAACCAAATTAAACTACAAAAGTTGTGATAAATAAATGAAACGATACCTTTAAGCTCAAAGGGCGTAAGCGCCATGTTGGCCAAAATGAGATTTCATGAACCTACAATTTTTTTTATTTAAAGCAAAACACAAAAGTTGCTAGAATCTTCTAGCAACTTTTGTGTTTTGCTTTTTCCTAGTTAGTCAGAAAACTGTTGTATTTTTGCGCGTTCCTGAAAAGTCGTGTTTTGGTAGATACGCCCTTTGAATAAAAGGTATCGCAATATAACAACACTGTGTAAATGGAACGAATTGAATTTACAGTAACATCTGTTGGTTAGTAAAAGTTTTTTGGGGACTAGCGAGTTGTTTGAGCCCAATTATCAAATGTTTCAATGTAGTTTGTGAGATATTTTGGCTTGTAGAATGGAGATGGTTTGGTAGTTAATCGGAAAAATATGGCTGTTATTTGGCTTGTTATTTAATCTTCAATTCATCATCATTTTACAGTCTGAATTCACCCCTGCTGGGTATTAGGCCTCACTTTTCTTGTGCCAATGTACATGATCCTGTGCCAGCCTCATCCAGATTTTACCCCCGATGGCAACCATGTCGTCTGCCGATATCAACTATCATCATCATTCCAGCCCGAAGTCACCCACTGCTGGATATAGTCCTCCCCTTTGTTCCGCCACTCTTCTCTGTTTTGTACGTTTCTCATCCATCCGTTACCTTAATACCCGCTCTGGGCAGAGCGGTAGGGAGTATCAGACTTCTACTGACTAAAAACCATCCATATTCCCTCTTGCCGTTTGAGCCGAGGCTTCTTCTTTCTTTTTTGGGACAAGCCCGCCACACTATTCCCAAACCACTGTAACTCCTGTTAGCCAGAATCAACAGTGGCGACCACAAGAAAAGCGCCGAGACAATGAAGCTCGACGAAGTCCCAGAGACGTGAGCCGAGGCTGGGGTCTCTCTTTCGAACAACCTCGCGCCGACAGGTTATTATACTTCATGTCAACTATGGCAGCTGTTATTATCTAGCCCCGAGCATCGAATTTGATCTCTGACAATAAAAGCAAAAAAAAAACATCAACTTTTTACAATTTTTCCAACACCATCGCAACAAAAGGGAACACCTACTTTCCTCCCTTTGTTTTCAAGAAGCCACATTCAAAATCCTCCTTCCCATTGTAATGTAGATAATATTTTATGTGCCAACAAGGTTGCGCAGAGGTCGAAGCAGCAAATCAACTGAAATGGCTGCCAAACTTTTTTTTTCACTCCTTTGTTCAACAACTGTAACCGTTTTGATATAACAGACCTTTGAAGCTTAGACGAGGCAAAATTTATAATTTTTTTTAGAATAAGAATTTATTTATTTAATAAAATTTGTAAGAATGTAGTTGTATATCGTATGGTGTTAGATTCGTTAGAAGGTTTTCTTACATTCTACCATATCAGCTGGTGTATAAATATCATGTATTGTTATCTTAGTGTTGTAATGATGTTACGTTATAAATAACAATGTTATTACCCCTTAATTTTATATTGTCAGCTGACCCATACAACTTCCTCGATAAATCGACAATCCAACATAAACATATTTTTTAATTCCAACCAGTAGGTAGTTCCTGAGATTAGCGCGTTCAACGAAATAAACATAATATTAACTCTTCAGCTTTATAATTTTATCAGTATAGATGATATTACCGTACGTGACTGTACACTTATTATTCAACAAGGTATAGTAAGGCAGCGGGGTATTATAATATGGTTCGTTATGAGGTTCGCAACCCTAAAAAGGAATCATATTATAACTAAACCGTAAAGACAAAGATTTACTTCTATTTCCAGAATCTTCTCTGGAGTAGTCATTTTTAATTCTGTGAATTAGATATTAGGATTGAGCCTTTTTTAAAGTAACATCACAAACTACATAGAACTTATGCTAACAAAACTCAATAAACAACTCCAACAGAAATATTTTCTAATCAAAGAATCCGAATCAGAAATAAGCTTTCAAGAGATGGATTGAATACTTTATAAACTAGAATTTATTCAAAGGAAATAATAAACTGCCTCGTTGATCGAATCCTTGCAAATGTTACTACTGAGCAAGATGACCCGTGTTCGATTCCCAATTTCTGGTCAAATATTATTGGATTTTTCTATCAGGAATTTCTTAGAAACACCCACGAGACTAGATCAGTGTCCAGTTGACAGCAATGGGCTCGCCACATAAAACATACCTAGCGACCGCCCCGGCTTCGCACGGGTGCAAATGGATGTTATTATACATGTAGGATTTTAATTCGGAACGCAGCAAAATATTAATTATAGTTTATAGTATGAACGCAGCGGTGAAGGAATGAGAGAGCATGTGTGTGAGGGAGAAAGGGAGTATGGCGAGCTAACCTAAGACGAAAGACGGACTCCAAGTATTTTTACGTGTTATAATTATTAAAAGAAGATTCAAGAAGAAAAGAAGTATATTATTTCGGTCATCCACCACCCTACAGCCTCGTCCGGGATCGACCGTAATAATAAAAGGTGTATTTTAACGAAGAAAAAAACACCGGCACAACGACGGCGGCCATTACGAAAAAACGTGTGCTCGCGCCGGTGGAAAATTATTATTTTACGACGGAAGACATCATGGCCAATGACAATACCATGGAAACAAAAATTCAACCCTTACAATATGGCATGGTAGACACCATAGTTAAATTTGATGGTGAAGACATGACCTACTCGTCTTCGAAGTGGTCACAAGACATCGAAGACAATGCCGAAATCTTCAGTTGGACGGCTCAACAAAAACTCATCATAGCCAGAAGATCGCTTACCGGAACTGCTGAGTTATGGTTACGAACGGAAAAACCATTCAAATCGTACGAGGAATTGAGGAACGCCCTGCTAAAAGAATTTCCAGATTCGGTAAATACCAAGCAAATGCATGAAATCATGGCGGCTCGTAAGAAACGTAATAATGAGAGCTATTACCAATACATGCTCACCATGAAGGAGCTCGGAAAAAGGGCTAAGTTCGCCGATTACGTTTCCATCCAATATATAATAGACGGGATTGCCGATTACGAGCAGAATAAAATTGGTCTTTATGGTGTTACAACATATGCGGTTCTTAAGGAAAAGTTGGCACAATATGAAGCTATGAAGCAGAAGATGCAGAAGCGAGGAAATCCACGCGGTACGGCGGACAAGCAGCGCGAGTGTCGCGAATCCTCAAAGCAAGCTAAAGCAGATGACACTAACGTCAAGGAAAACGCAAGTGATAAAGTGTATCGCTGTTTCAAGTGCGGAGAAAGAGGTCATGTGGCGAGTTCATGCAAAAAAGGTACCAAGTGCTTCAAATGTAACCAATTCGGCCATATTGGTACCGAATGTCAAGAAGGCGCCAGCGGAAGCGGGAAGGGGAAGGGCGAACCATCGACGTGTCGGAATGATGGCGGAAGTGGAGCTAACAAGGCGCGTTCCATGTTCGCTCAAAATCAATCACCGGGTAACGGAACGGAGAGTGAACGAGATAGCACGCTGATGTCAAACGGGAAAGAAAGTGGTTGTCAATGTCAAAATAGTAACCTCAGTGTTCTGAATGTAAACAATAAAAGTGCAGTGAATAAATCGGTTAAAAGTGTTATTATAGGCGGTATCACAGTACATTGTTTAATAGATACGGGCAGCGACCTAAATTTAATATCTCACGATGTGTACGAGATGCTATCTGTTAAATGTGAAGCTGAAACAATGTTGCTAACCGGTCTTGGTTCAAGTAAGGTGTACTCGATGGGTAAGTTTAAAATTAATTTGATAATAGATTGTCATTGTTATGAAGTTTGTTTTCATGTAGTGCCTAAAGGTGTCATACCGTACGCAGTTATTCTTGGGCAAACTTTCCTGGTTAATACTATTACCATGATCAACAAAGGTATCATTGAGATAAGGCCTCAGTGTTATGATAGTTCGTATTTACAGTGTTTACTTTCCAGTTACACTGATGAAAGTGAAGTACCAATTCAAGTTAAAAATTTAGTAGATAATTACAAACCCATAAAGATTAAAGAAGCTCCAATTAAATTAAAAATAGTATTGAAAGATGACATACCAGTAGTACAGCGTCCACGGCGTCTAGCTTTGCAAGAGGAAGACATTGTAAGACATCAAATAGAAGAGTGGTTGGCTAATGGCATCATACGTCCTAGCTATTCGGAATATGCCAGTCCCCTCGTTTTGGTGAAGAAGAAAGATGGAAGTACGAGAATCTGTGTGGATTACAGGAAGATAAACCAGAAGATGGTGAGAGACGAATATCCCTTGCCGGTAATTAATGATCACATAGATAAATTGTGTAGAGCTAGGGTCTTTAGTACTTTAGATTTAAAGAATGGATTTTTCCATTTACCAGTAGACGAGGACTCAATAAAATATACTGCGTTTGTGACCAGCAACCCAGAAGGTCAGTTTGAATTCCTACGAGCACCCTTTGGTTTATCAATTTGTCCCAAATTTTTTACCAGATATATCAACATTATTTTCACCGACTTTGTAAGAAGAGGAGTTCTACTTATTTTTATTGATGACTTAATTATCCTGGCTGAAGACGAACACCAGGCAGTTCAAAGACTTCAAGAGGTACTGAAGGTAGCTGCAGAGTATGGTCTCGAGATCAATTGGAAGAAGACACAGTTACTACAAAGGTCAGTAGAATACCTTGGTCATGTGGTATGCAATGGAACAGTGCAGCCTTCAAAGGAGAAAACGGAAGCAGTGCAAAAGTTTCCTGTGCCAAAAAATCTTAAAGAAGTTCAAAGCTTCATTGGGTTAACCTCATACTTTCGGAAATTTGTTCCCAATTATGCTATGCTAGCACGACCTCTAAGTGACCTGTTAAAGAAGAAAGAATTTTATTTCGAAGAAGATCAAAGAAATGCATTTTTGAAGTTAAAACAATGTCTATGTTGTGAACCTGTTTTAAAGATATTTGATCCACAATTAAAGACGGAACTACACACAGATGCCTGCAAGTACGGATATGCTGCAGTGCTGATGCAAAAGGATTCTACAGATGGTAGCATGCACCCTGTTCATTACATGAGCAGAAAGACTGGTGAAACTCAGCAAAGGTGGTGCAGTTATGAACTGGAAGCACTGGCAGTGATAGAAGGCGTGAAAAAGTTTCGTAGATACCTAATAGGAATTCCATTTACTATAATCACTGATTGTCAAGCTTTTCAGAAGACTTTAACAAAAAAAGATGTTTCAGCTAAAGTAGCCCGATGGATTATGTACCTGCAAGATTTTAATTGTACTATTATGCACAGACCTGGTGAGAAGATGCAACATGTCGACGCTTTAAGTCGAAATATATGTGTTATTCAAAATGAACTCCATTTTCGCATACAGAACGCCCAAGAAGAAGATGCAGGACTGAAGGCAATTAAAGAAGTTCTCAAGGGAAATAAGTATGAAGACTATGTGCTTGAAAATGACGTTATCTATAAAGGTGAAGAAAAGAAATTGGTTGTTCCAGAAGTAATGGATCTTGAAATTATTAGAAGAGCTTATATATTTTGGAAAAAAGAAAATAAGAGACATAATAGAACAAGAATATTACATTTCCAAGTTAGATAATAAAATTGAAAAGGTAATATCTACATGTGTGCCCTGCCTACTAGCTAGCAGGAATACAGGAAGGAAGGAAGGATTTTTAAACCCGATACCAAAAGGAGAACTGCCATTTGATACGCTTCATTGTGATCATTTAGGACCTTTGGATGCTACCAAGAAGATGTATAACTATATCTTAACTGTCATAGATGGATATACAAAGTTTGTATGGATATACCCAGTTAAGACTGTAACAGCAAAGGAAACGGTGGATAAATTAAAAATTCATCAAAAGGATTATGGAAACCCCAGACGTATAGTGACTGACAGAGGAACAGCATTCACAGGAAAAGAATTTGAAGATTATTGTCAGGAAGAGGAGATAGAGCATATTACAATAACAACAGGAATACCTCGTGGAAATGGTCAAGCTGAAAGGATGAATCGGATCATTATCTCTGTATTGACCAAGATGTGTATTGAAGAACCTGCATTGTGGTACAAACATGTTAGTAAAGTTCAGAGGGTAATAAACAGTTCATATCAACGATCCATCCAAACATCGCCTTTTGAATTGTTAACAGGGACTAAAATTAGACTTAAAGAAGACATGAAAATTTTAGAATATTTAGAAGAAGAAAACAGAAAAGAATTCATAGACAAAAGAGATGATTTAAGGAAAGAAGCAAAAGCTCAGATATTAAAAATTCAAGAAGAAAACAGAAGAAATTTTAATAGTAAAAGAAAGGAAGGGCAGAAATATAAAACGGGGGATATCATAGCAATACAAAGAACTCAATTTGGAAATGCATTAAAATTAAAACAAAAATTCTTTGGACCCTATAAAGTAGTAAAAGATTTAGGAAAAGATAGGTACGAAGTAAGAAAATTAGATAATAGTAAGGAGGGACCAAAACACACCACAACAGGAGTAGACTTTATGAAAAGATGGCCTTAATTCAAAGATATCTTGTTATCATTTCAATTTATTTCATTCATAAAATAATGCCTACTTAATATTTCATACTTACCATTGAGCACAGCTGACTTTCCATGCTATTTTGGTTAATAGGATGAGTAATGTTGATAGGTTGTTGTATCATAAATAACTAGCAACTAATTCATGGTATCAGTTATTTTATATCAGTGTAAAATTTAAGTGAGTACTAATAAACTGCATAATATCTGTAATTCTGTGTAAAGTTAAAGTTTAAGGAAGTGTAACTTAATAAGACTATGTAATAAACAAAGAATTAAAATACCTAACTTGTAAAAAACTATAATAGTAATTCTGTGTAACAAATGTACCTAAACATTTAAGTAGTAAGTAAGATTTTAGATTGTATTAGATGATACTTAGCTGCTGGAGTATTGTTAAAGGAGTGAATGGCTGTTTGAGTGTATTATAATTATAAGTAAGGAGTAATATAATGTTATGTTTATTTTCATTTAGGAACATCATGTATTGTGTTGTTAATTTAGTTCTAAACCTTCTAGATTGTTAGCAAACTTAGTGTGTAAACTTTATTCAGCTTAGTTTATTTTTTTGTAGTACCTAGAGTCAGTCTGAGGGCAGACTGAAAGCAGAATGGCCGAGTTGTAGGATTTTAATTCGGAACGCAGCAAAATATTAATTATAGTTTATAGTATGAACGCAGCGGTGAAGGAATGAGAGAGCATGTGTGTGAGGGAGAAAGGGAGTATGGCGAGCTAACCTAAGACGAAAGACGGACTCCAAGTATTTTTACGTGTTATAATTATTAAAAGAAGATTCAAGAAGAAAAGAAGTATATTATTTCGGTCATCCACCACCCTACATACATATAAACCTTTCTCTTGAATCACTCTATCTATTTAAAAAAAACCGCATCAAAATCCGTTGCGTAGTTTTAAAGATTTAAGCATATAATAGGGACAGAGAAAGCGACTTTATTTTATACTATGTAGTGATAGTGATGTAACTTAATCATAGCTAACAAAATGTAGGTCAAAACCGGCCAAGAGCGTGTCGGGCCACGCTCAGTGTAGGGTTCCGTAGTAATAATTCTTTTTTTGTTTGAAATACGGGCCAATGAAACTTGACCTCTGGATTGTATAGGCGCTCATACGATTCAGGGACCAAATTATATTGGTTAACTGCAGTTTCCATCTGTTGTTTCCATCCAAGTTCAAAATAATTTTCCTAGAAAGTCCTTATAAAGTTCTACTTTTCAGATTTTTTTCGTATTTTCTAAACTTATGGTTCAAAAGTTAGAGGGCCCCCCCCTCTAACTTTTGCTTTGTTTTTTACTTTTGGAGCGATTATTTCCGAAATTATTGACATTATCAAAAAATGATTTTAGTAAACCCCTATTCATTTTTAAATACCTTTCCAACAATATATCACACGTTAGGGTTAAAATTAAAAAAAAAATCACTTCCCACTTTACATATAGCGGGGCTACCCTAATAAAACATTTTTTTCCAATTTTTATTTTGGCACTTTGTCGGCGTGATTGATACACATATTGGTACCAAATTTCAGCTTTCTAGTGCTAACGGTCACAGAGATTAAGCGAGGACGGACAGACAGACAGACATGGCGAAACTATAAGGGTTCCTAGTTGACTACGGAACCCTAAAACTCAAAATCAAAAGTCATTTATTCAAACTAGGCTGATATTCAACACTTTTCGAACGTCAAAATTTATTTACAAGAGACAGTACCCCAAAACGCCCCACCCTTCGACACTTTCTATAGTGTTTTAGCTGGGAAGAAAAAGTGGCGGAACAAACTCCCCGGTAACAAACGGTGTATTATTAACTAGACCTCTGCCAAACCCTCCCTTGATAAAAGGACTAACGTTATGTTATGTTTAAATCAACAGCAGAAACCGTCTAAACCCTTTGAAGTCTATGCTAACACAGGAGTCAAATCACAGCCGGTCTTGGTATGAATTATGATAGTTTTTGCGATCCCTCTCGACGTTTATGACGTGTAAAGGGCGAGCTAATGCTAAGATATTCAGACCCGACGACCCTCTGACGTAGTCAATAGTAGCTTTTTGCTGTCCCATACTCGAATATGATTTCTTTTGTTCGCATAATGGAAGTGTTATTTCTGAATTTATTTTTTTAGGAGGTCCGTTTTTTTAGGGTTAATTTTTTTAATTTTTTGTTGTTTTGAAGACTAAATGGTGATGAGGATGTTGTGGGTGGTAAAATGCAACATATCGCCCTTATTTCGCTAACGGGGTAGTAAGAGAAGTGTGAAGTGTACCCAGAAGTGAGATTATTGAATTATCCGAGCACGCTTTGGAGGAGCTCGTAGCTAAATACAGCCACTCGGATAAATTTTCAGGTTAAGCCGCACTTGCCTAGGTTGGTCAATGGATGGGTGACTACCCATTACCAGCGAGTTTCCTCCGTACCTCAGAAAATACGTTCAGCCGTTGGTCTCGGCTGTGATTTATAGATCCTTAGACTGTAAACCCCAAAATATTCAATCCATTGGAACAATGTTTTAAGTGCGTTAGATTCAGTCATAGTTCCTACCGTTGAAAGTAATTTTCCACCCCAAAAAGTTTCCCTGCAATCGTATTTTTGCTTGATTTGACGGCTGCGTATAGGGTTTATTTACACCTTAATTAGCGTGCCTCTTTCGCACTTAGGCCCAGACTCACAGACCACACTTTGACTTTACTAAGTAAAGTATGATTTTTGGAAAGTAAAGAACAGCTTGACAGGAGAAAGAAATAAATATATATTGATAAGAAATATATTTTTACGTGAAAGTAGATCTTTCTATCAAAGTAAAGTCAAAGTGTGGTCTGTGAATCTGGGCCTAAGAAATATATTTTTGCGTGAAAGTAGATCTTTCCATCAAAGTAAAGTCAAAGTGTGGTCTCTGGGCCGTAGTTACAGGTATAGATACATTCCCTAAAAGGCCTGAAATCAGTTCATCCTACCTAAAATTCCACCTAAATCCAAAACAAGCACAATAATAAACAGGGCCCTTTAGATACCTACTACCAGTAACTAGTTTACAAATAAGCAGCAACGGGTGTTATACCGGCCCAATTTTGCTTTGACTACCGAACCGTTGCCGTTATGGTTTGGAACGGCGAATAAATTAGGTACATCCAATTACTATGTATTTGAGTGCCGCTGCTGCGAAAATTGGATCATATTTGTGTGTGCTTCGACACCTATTTTCGACGGTAAAAGGTCTATCCAAACAGTGTTTTGTGGTGGGAAAATAGGTGCTGTTATTTTCAGTAAAACTTTGTTAATAGGAACAAAGTAGTTTAATTAAAGAGATTTCTCTTGATGATGGTTTTTTACCCGACTGCGGCGAAGCCCTTGCTCTTGTTTTGAAAGAAAGAAAGAAAAAGAAAGAAAAAATATTTATTTTCGCAGAAATACAAAAAAGCAGGTAAACACACAACTTACAAGTAATTAATAACAAAAAAAAAATTGGTACAAAAAAGAAAAAAACAAGTTTGCGTTTTCTTATCATTTTCATTTCTATAAATTCTTATTATCTGTGAATTTGTTCATTTTAAGTCATCTTTCACTACCTTAACCTTAGATTCCCTTAGCCTGAATTTGACGGCACCGTTGGCACAGTGGCCAAGCAATTAGCTACTGCACTGCGTGTCTTAAGTTCGACTCCCGCATGAAATAAATAGTTGGTAGGTAGTTATTTCGACTCTGATTGTTTGTTTACGTGAGTTAAAATGTTCGTCCACGATACACGCAAAAATCCTAGTACGGGACAAAGCATGGCGTAAAACAAAAAAAAAATCCGTTTAAACCACTCGAAATAATGAACCAACTAATTCCTGTTATTGTCTTTCCCCTATCAAAGGTTCAACTTATTTATTCCTATAACTCAAGTTAATCCATTTATCGTGATAGTTTCAAGGTTCTTCCTGAAACTGTTTTAGCTCGCCCGATTGCCAACAGTAGTTAGGTACAGGGGTGTCCTAATCGATATCAATTGAATCAGACATTCTGAACACGAGGGTCATGCATTTTGTATGGCTCTGTTTGTAGGGACGGTATTTGTGGGCAACAATTACGTATGGAAAGGTAGGGTACATTTGTGTTTTTCCTTTTAGTTAAATCTTTGAATCAATGTTGGTGGTTTGGTTTGATTCAGTATGGAAAGAAACCATAATTAACTAATAATACCAGCCTATTGTGCTATTACTGTCACACTACGAAGAAGGCAAAAGTAGGTACACACACTGACAAGGCAAAAGCAATGATCACCACTCTTTGTCAAGACGGGTCCAGGTTTCTTGAGTCCGAGGAGCTCGTTGCTTAATAAGAACTGCCACTCAGGTCGATCTATAGGTAAAGCTGTGCTTGCCTAGGTCGGTCTGTGAATGGGTGACCGCCCGACATACCGAGTTTCCTCCGTGCCTCGGAAAGCACGTTAAGCTGTTGGTCCCGGCTGCCATATAATTATATAGATCTTTGGCAGTCGTTACAGGTAGTCAGTGACCTGAAATTCTGACATCCAGTCTTACCAAAGGGTATTGTATGTATTACCTAGTATTAACTGGGTTGTGGAGTCTGGGTGTCAGATAGGCAGTTGCTCCATGTAAAATACTGGTATCCACCTGCATCCGGTTAGACTGGAAGCCGACTCCAATATATTTGGGAAAAGGCTAGGCAGATGACATTGGTACTTGCCCAGATTTGAACCCACAACCTCATGCATGAGAGACGAGACCTTAACCACTAGGCCACCAGTGTAAAATCAACTATCTAGCCGTATTATGTTGGGGGTAAACCCCAGGTTTACCCCCAACATATACATATATAATTGACTACCGGTACATCGAGGTGTTGAAGTGTTTATACAAAAACGCCACCATGTCAGTCCGACTTCAGGACCAGACCACGGAACCTATCCTTCTGCAGCGCGGTGTGAGACAGGGAGACGTCATATCTCCGAAACTGTTCACCGCTGCATTGGAGGATGTCTTCAAGGTTTTGGATTGGAAAGGACTTGGCATCAATGTCAACGGCGAGTACATCACTCACCTTCGGTTTGCCGACGATATAGTGGTCATGGCTGAGACCATGGAAGACCTCAGTAAAATGCTCGATGACCTCAGTAGAGCTTCTGAAAGAGTGGGTCTTAAAATGAACATGGACAAAACCAAGGTTATGTCGAATGTTCATGTAACACCCACTCCTATCAAGATCGGAGACTCTACGCTCGAAGTTGTGGACGATTATGTCTACCTGGGACAAACGGTCCAGTTGGGTAGATCTAACTTCGAGAAAGAGGTCAATCGTCGAATCCGACTCGGCTGGGCAGCGTTCGGGAAGCTGCGCGGTATCTTCTCGTCCAACTTACCCCAGTGTCTCAAGACGAAAGTCTATGACCAGTGTGTGTTGCCAGTGATTACATACGGGACCGAAACGTGGTCGCTCACAATGGGCCTTATCAGAAAGCTCAAAGTCACCCAAAGGGCAATGGAGAGGGCTATGCTCGGAGTTTCCTTGCGTGATCGAATCAGAAATGAGGACATCCGCATGAGAACCAAGGTTACCGACGTAGCCCGAAGAATCGCCAGACTTAAGTGGCAATGGGCAGGGCACATTGCTCGCAGAACGGATGGCCGATGGGGCCGAAAAGTTCTCGAATGGCGACCGCGAACCGGAAGACGTTGCGTTGGAAGGCCTCCCACTAGGTGGACCGATGACCTGGTCAAGGTTGCAGGAACCCGCTGGATGAGAGACGCACGGGACCGGTCAATGTGGCGACGCCTGGGGGAGGCCTATGTTCAGCAGTGGACGTCTTTTGGCTGAAATGATGATGAATGATGAAACCCCAGGTTAACCCCATGAAATTATTTCTAAATTGATCTAGGCAGACGCTCAATTGACCATCACAAATATAGAGACTCTAGGCTTTTGATGAAAAAACCTTGATAACACTTTTTGAGACCACTTTGATTTTTAAGCGAGTCTAGTGCCATGCACCGGGCTGAACTCTAGGCTGCTACTACTTGAATGCCCGGGCTGGGAATTCCTTCTAATATTTCCCTGCAATATCATTTGTGACCAAGGTTTCTTTCCGGCTTAACCTTATATACCTACGGACAATGAAAAGCGACTTCAACAAGAAAAGTAATGCCGTTGTACTAATTTGCTTGATCTAAGTAGTCAATTTACCCTACTGCGATTAAAGGAAGGTTATGTTTTTACCGATGATGTAATCTGTTATGGGAACTAATAGAGCAATTAATTATTACAATCTGTGAGAATAGTAATGGGGTTGGCAAGTGAAAGCTGATTGTAGATGGCGTGTCCATAGCTTGTCCCAATCCGACCAATGAGGTCAAGCTATTTTGAAATATAAAATGACATTGGCAGATATTCAACCAATGAAGAGCTTAGGTTCATGCGGTGCTAGCGCCATTAGTTCCACCAGTTGCCCGTCCCATTGCACCTAGATAATTATAAATTAATTGAGTCCTAAATGGAATTACTCAGTTGACTGTCTCGTTGGTCTAGTCCTGGGTTAGATTCCTAGGTTGGATCGGGCAGTATTATTGGGTTTACCATCAAGAATTTTTCAGTAGCAGCCACGGAGTCTGGATTTGTGCCCGGTTGTTGGAAATAGGCTCGCCCCCTATTAAACATAACTGGCGAAATGTGGGTATACTATTAGGTACACCTCTGCCTACCCCTTTGGGAATTACAGGCGTGATGTTATGTTGCTACGCCGTTGATGAAAGCCTCTTATAATGTGAAATGTTAGCATTGTGGGAAGGGAGATTTTCTTTTGCTTTTCGTACTTACTACCTCTGTATATTTTTTCCAGGTAACAGCTAATGGTGGGATCAAAAAAACATCGATTTTAGTGACCACCTTTTTCTCGAGTGGTTTATGAATTCACGGCAGAAAATGTTATGATGGTAATACCCCGGAAGAGGGACTTTACATGAAGTGAGCTTGTGAACAAATACGGCGAGTTTGACCAAACTAATATACCTATCCATTAGTACTCACCTTTTTGGATTAGATCTTTGGCAGTCGTTACAGGTAGTCACTGACCTGAAAGCCTGACAACCAGTCTTACCAAAGGGTATCATAGTACCCAGTAATAACTGGATTGTGGAGGTCAGATAGGCAGTCGCTCCATGTAAAATACTGATATTCAGCTGCATCCAGTTAGACTGGAAGCCGACCCCAACATAGTTGGGAAATGGCAGCTACGACCATATTACTGCTTCACCGTCACCCATCCACAGAGCAACCTGGGCAAGCGTGGCTTAACCTAAAGACCGAACCGATTGGCAGTTATTATTAAACCAGGAGCTCCTCAGCAGTTCCATGTAAAATACTGATATTTTTATCAGACTTCTAAAAAAGAAAGCGGTTCTCAATTCGGATGTTTTTTTTTAATGTTTGTTCGGGCATAACTCCGTCGCTTGCTAACCGATTTGAAAAATTCTTTTTTGTTGGAAAGGGCCCAAATGGTCCCATAATTTTTTATCTAAATTTTAGGTTTTTGAAAAAACTCAAAAAAAAACTACATTTTGTACAATAACGATTTTTTCGTCTCCGTCGTTTACGAACCGACCACTAAAAAGTGAAAAATAAAAACTTTTTAACAAAAAAGAAAACCGACTTCAGAAACTAATTTATCCTCTAAAGTTTATTTTTCACTTTTTTGTGTTTTATTTTTTGTTGAAGTCGGTTTTCTTTTTTGTTAAAAAGTTTTTTTAGACTGGATTGCCATCCTTTCGACTTCTGACTACGGGACGGCTTAGCATGCTTTGCAAGACACGGAGGAATCTCGGTATGTACCAGTATGTACTGATCGTCACCCATCACAGACCAACCTCAGTATGCTTGGCTTAACCTTGAAGATCGACCCGAATAGTTGTTATTATTTATCCACGAGCTCTCCAACCCGTACTGACTTCATCATCATCATCATTTCAGCCAGAAGACGTCCACTGCTGGACATAAGCCTCACCCAAGTGTCGCCACATTGACCGGTCCCGTGCTTCTCGCATCGAGCGGGTCTCTAAAAAAAAAAAGGAGACTTATGTAATGTTTCAGCCCATAGAACTTTCTATTTTTTTTTAAGGGGTTGGGAAAATTATCATATGACGCCTCCCGCTCTGGACAGAGCGATAGGGAGTGTCAGACTTCTACTGACTTAAAACCACCCATGTTCCTTCAGAAATCGGCCTCGGCATAAAGGGCTACCCTTTCTGCCGAGGCCGCGGTATCTCTACCGAACAACCGGAAGCCCCGACGGGAACTTTCTAGATCTTTTGTAAAAACAAATACCATAATCAAAATCTACATGATTAACAACCACTAAAGGCGGCCCCACACGATTCGCAGCGCGGATGCGTCAGTGTTCATTAATTCATTTGTTTTCATAATTCAATAATTAATTAATTTCGCGGTACCAGGGCTGCCAGACGTGTAAACAAAGAAGTGATATTCAGTTTAGTTAATTTGGATGATAAGCTAATAGATTAGAGAAAAGAGTTCTGTGGAAAATGCATTTATTTAGACTGTACCTGCTCTATCTATCCTATCCTATCCTCTATCCCTATCTTGGGGTCGGCTTCCAGTCTAACCGGAACCCGCTGAATACTCATATTTTACATGGAGCGACTCCCTAACTGACCTGCACAACCCTGCTAGTATCTACTGGATAATGAGATACCCTTTGGTAAGTCTTGTTGTCAGAGTTTCAGGCCACTGACTACCAATAACTACTGTCAACGATCTGAATGAGAGCCAGGGCTGCAGGACTTGCGTGCTTTTCGAGGCACGGGGGAAACTCGGATGAAATGGGTGTGCACCTTTCTACGGGCCAAAACCTAGGCAAGCGCGTTTGAACCTTAAGATCAACCCAAGCGGCTATTACTACCTACTTTGCCAACAATCTTGTTGTGTTTTTTTTTTATATTGGCTTACTCATGATCTCAATCTTGCCCTAAGGGCAGAGATGAGGTCGATGATGAAACGAGCTTACCCAGAAGAAGCCTATTTACTCGCGACTTAAATATATTGGGGTTATATGAACTCGGGAAAACCGACGCAGGCAGGGTGTTCCACTCCTTGGCTGTACGAATAATGAAAGACTTAGAAAAACGCTTCGTACGAATGTGTGGAACATCGACAAGTTAAGGGTGATAACCCGCAGTTCGTCTAGTCTCTCGATGAAAGAAGGGATGGTGGAATAAGCTCGTGGAGCTCTTGCGCACACTCTCCGAAGTACAGTCTGTAGAAGACCGACAGACATGCAATTTTGAGGCGGTGGGCCAGGATATGTAGCTTGGCAACCAGCTTAGCGAGTTCTTATTATTATTATATCCAAATAATCTAGCAGCGTAAATCCAATATTCATCCAAAACAAAAAGACACAACTCATCCCAAAATCCATTACAAAAATCTATTATTCACATAAAGGAGCCAGCCCTAAGAACTCTTCCATCCGTGGTTCGTTGAATTCTGCTCGCGAATTTCACCAAATTAAAATTACGTACGAAAAGCGATTATATCATTAAAGTTGGTGCAAATGAGTGACAGTTCATTTACTGCGTTTTACGTCGCGGTTGATATAATTTGATTTTGAAGCAGTATTATGTGTGTTTGAATCTTGTTGCGTGTTAGTAAATTGTTTTGTATCAGGATCCTTTGCTGATGTCAAGAGAAATTTTCAAACAGTTGCTTGACTGCGGTTTGAAACATCTTTTTCGTAGGTCAACTAAAAACTCAACCAGTCTTACCAAAGGGTATCATATTACCCGGTAGGTACTAATTCGGTTGTGGAGGTCAGATACGTCAGATGTGCACTCGCCCACGTAAAATACTGGTATTCAAGTATTCAGCCGTTCTCGACATAGTTTCGCAAACGCTAGGCCTTGCCGTTTACACTTTGAATGTCATTAAAGTTAGTGCAAATTACATTTCATTTAATAATGTTGTACGTCGCGATGGAAATAATTTGATTTTCAAGCCGTATTAAGTGTGTTAATATTTAAACTTGTTGTGTGTTAGTAACTTGGTGTCACTTAGTTAGCAGCTGTTACTTATTTTGTATTAGGATCCTTTGCTTCAATATCCTTTTAAATCAGGGTAGGATGGAGAGGGAGAGAAAAACTAAATAAATTATGGACGTATTGTTTGAGGAATCTAGAAGATATTGAGAGATATTCCATGTTATGATAGCACAATAGTCTTCTTAAAAGTATTCCTGTAATCTATAAGTGTTGAACTAATTTCGGTATTTTTTTCAAAATTTTAAGGTCAGTAGTTTCGGAGATGGTCAGACAGATAGACAGACACACGAGTTATCCTATAAGGGTTCCATTTTTTTCCTTTTGAGGTACGGAATCCCAAAAAATTAGTAAACCGACGCGTGATGGTTGACAGAGGACGATGAAAGAAGAAATCTTATTGCGCCGAACACCATTTTTTTTTTCAGTTTTTATCTAGGCTGCGGTTTGAACTGAAATTTGTTTATTAATTTGAAATCAGTTCAATCAGATATTGCATTTCCTGACGGTTGACTCGTAGTCAGGTTACTTAAAATAAACAGTTAAGATTAATTTCATCTTCATAATATACGACAGTCCAAACACTCTCCAAGAATATAGGTGTTTACAAAGCTATCGGCAAACCACTCATTACTTATGTTCAGTCGTTATGTTAAACGTCTCGCTTTACACCCGTTCTGACCTTTCAGAACACTTAGTTCTAATGGCATTTAAATGGCGCAGTGCGAAATGACCACACTCTGAGGTTGCGAGTTCATTCCTGACTAAACTCTGCAATTCCAATGCTCCCCAAGTTAGGATTGCATCTTGTGTTAGCTTTGGCCCCGACTATATTATTATGGGGACACGGAGATGAAACCATCATCTGCCATTACCTTACGCTTACCAGTTTGCGGTCTCCACTCAAGAACACGTCTATCCCAACGGACATCAGTTCTACGGCTAAATGTTCAGCATTCCTACTTATTCTGCACCATTATAGGTATATACCCATGGTTTAAGATAAAGGTAGCTACTGAATTCACACCAATGCCCTCAAAGATCTGAGAACTGTATCTTAATATATTAGGAATAAATTATGCAACAAAATTAACTATTCACAAATTCAAAGGATTACGGCCCTAACAAGGTCGAAGGAAATTGTATGCAGGTTTTATTACTATAAGATATACGGGTCTAACCATAAACGACTTGCTTGATGCTCTATATGGTCTGTCACGGGCATAAAACTCGGACTTTACCGTTTTCGGGCAAGTCGTAAAGTAACGGCACAGAGCAATGACTTCAGAGTGCAATTTTGCTGTTAAGGTTTTGGCAGGCGCTCTGACATACAACGTGGGCAAAGGTTTAAAACTTATCTTTTGAAGGTTTGCTAAGGTATTTAATTTGCAGTGTAAAGGTTTTTCGTTAAGAATTTTGTTGAAAAATTTATTGTTGTAGGGACTTTTGAAGTAATGAAGTGGTTTAATATTCCCATTTTTAATGTAATTTAAGATTTTCTAGCACATAAAATATTGTTTAAATAAACCCCTGGGTATATCTTTCAAAAAACAAAATTACATCGTAAAAAACTTAACTAAGTCTAATTGGGGCTCTACTTTATAGCCTGAAAGATACAATTGTAGCCGTTCTCCATAAAATTGCAATAATTTTATTTAAATTCTGAGCTTTTCATTTTCAGGATAGTCCGGAGGGACTAATGTAATTAAGTACGATGAACTAGCCCACTAATAGTGTTGGACAACAGTTGAATTTATAGCATCGATAGCGATTATTTTGACGAAAATATTGAAATTGTAAATCACTTTAGTAGGTACCTTTCCATAATTATTATCCTGTAATGAACACGTTATAGTTTGAATTCAGAAAGAACGTACTGCTGTGGTAATGTACCTTTTAGCTTTTATTTTACCATAAATACTTCGCTTCTTTATTTAATATTTACCTTAAAGTGCGTACATTTTAGCGATCCTTTATGCCCGTAACTCAATTTCTTAGATTTTTGAGTTAAGTCCATACTATTCTGTTGGAGCGAAATATCTGGTTTAATTAGTAATTTATAAAATAATAGTTGGCATTAAGATTGATTTAAGTACCTACTCGTAAAGGGAGTAATTTTAATTTTGATTTGATAAAATGTCGCAACAAAACCACGTTTCCTGATTTCTTTTAAAACGTTTTCACAAATTGACTTTTAAATAACTTGAATTAACTGTTTTATCGATAGTCTCAGTACCGTAACTAGCTTCACCACATCACTAATCCTTTCGTACCCCCAACCTAATGCAAGGCGCTCCTTATAACACAATAAACTGCGTTATTTTTTTTACACATGAACTTTTCCTATACCATATAAGTTAATGAAGAGATAAATGTGTTTTCATGGTGCTCTTACCTTTCAGTTATTCGTTTATCCTTTATTCATATTTATACTTACTTAAGCTATAACGGTGAAGGAAAACATCGTGAGGAAACCGGCATGTCTTAGAACCAAAAAATTAGAAGGCATATATGTGACATCTGCCAATCCGCACTGGGCCCACGTGGTGGATTATAGCCCATCCTTCTCCTAGAGAGGAGGCCTGAGTCCCTGCAGTGGGAACATTATAGGCTGATGATGAAGCTATAAGCAGGGTAGATTTTACCTTCAATTGATTACGTTGATGACAATCCGCGGTTAAGCAGTCGACAATCTCCTAGTTTGAATGGCGAGGTGTCATTCCCAAAAACAAATATTCATCTGTTGAACTGGAAGCCGACTCCAACATAGTTTGGAAAAGGCTAGGCAGAAGATGTAAGTATTAACATAACCAAGAATATATGGTTTTGCTCAAAAAACATATTGCATTGAAGAAATGACGAGACAAAGCAAATTCTCTCACCTCAACGAAAAATATCAAAAAACAGAATCCTCCTTTTATCTCTTTAACACATTTAATGAGGCACTCAAACAAATGAGAAACAATAAACAGATCATCACATCAAGCTATTTAAGCAAAGCGAGAATCCAGCTAGAACAGTCACAGAGGTTATGCAGCTTGATTGACATACACGACAGACATGGCCTCACTTTGAGAGGGCAGTCATGACTTTGAGAGAGCTATAAAGCTCTGTCGTAGCTATGTGAGCTATTTGCTTTTGCTGTGCAGTTTAGGGAGACGTAAACAAATTGGGTTTCCAATTCTGGTGGATCAAAGAAAGGTGGGCTATGAGTGAAGTCAATTTATCATAAAAATAGCAAATGATGAAATGAGAATGAGTGATGAAATGGCTAGAATTGGGGTGGTTATTGAGATGACGACTAATCGAAAAGTGCAAAAAAAGAGGGATACATGCTTCGCCGTCAATGATGATGATATTTTTCCTCTACTTGAGGCCAACTTAAATCCCGCCGCGGGGCTGCGGATTATCGAAAGAGATTTAACGCGGCCTCGGCGCAAGGGCGAGGAAGGAACATGGGTGGTTTTTAGTCAGTAGAAGTCTGACACTCCCTTCCGCTCTGCCCAAGAGCGGGAGGAGTTATTTGTTGATTTCCCAACCCCAAAATAAAAAAGCCCAACTTAAGGCTGCCTGTCCACTGAAGCGGAGTGAGGCTGCGGAGCGGAGAAACGCACAAATATTAACCAATAGGATTGCATACTGGGACCGGAGCGAAGATTTTATGCAGTGCTATTGCGGTTAATATTTGTGCGTTTCTCCGCTCCGCAGCCTCACTCCGCTTCAGTGGACAGGCAGCCTAAATCTCGAAAATCGGTGTAGTTTTCTGCTAAACCATGGTTCACGTTTTCCACTTCTTTTAAAATAGCCTAAGTAACTCCTTTTTTTTCGGGTGGGTTGAAATTCATCAAATCACCCCCTCCCCCCCTCGCTCTTGGGAAGAGCGAAAGGGAGTGTCAGACTTCTACTGACTAAAAACCACCCACGTTCCTTCTTCGCCCTTGTGCCGAGGCCGCGGTATCTCTTTAGACAATCCGCAGCCCCGACGGGAATCCGCAGCCCCGATGGGGCCTAAGTTACTCCTTATGGCTTAAGCTATCTGCCAGTAAAGGCTCGTCATAATCGAAGCAGCCATTTCGAAGATTAACCGGAACAATCAGACAGATAAAAATAAAATCAAGATTTTTTGTTGTTGTAACGGTTTAGGCGCAAAATGCCAAATTCTCAAAATGGCAACAGAGTCGCAAAAGGACAAGTTCTCAAAATGGACAATTCTCAAAAAGCCTAATTGTCAGAATGGCAAATTCTCAAAATGTCTAGTTCTCAGAATACCTAATTCTCAAAAAGCCTAATTCTATGTATTGAGTAATAGTTGTTTTTTTTTTATTACAAACATACAATTCAATTAATTTATTTGTAAGTTCAGATAAATTCCTCAACAATAGCGACTTGCTTACTTATAATTATAATTATTAACTAAAAATACCGGTCGGCCCCTACACCTACCATTAACCACAAGTACTTACCTAGTAAAAGCTAACATCGAGTAGGTACCTACACTACATTCAAGTACATAGTCCAATCCACTCGAAAACTAACATAAATCTAACTTAACCTGCGTTAACTTACGTCGGGCGTAAGTTTTGCCAACTTGATTCTAACTTTAACTTGGGTACGTACGTATAATGAAATTTTAGTGTGCCCGACCCGTGGGTCGAGAATTAGATCTTTTTGGAGGGAACTGTGAATAAATGATGGCATTGGATGTTGTTCTTAGAATGTAAAAGAGTATTGGGCCTACTACACGCTCAAGCTTCACCACACTTTTCGTTCACACTTCACAGTACATCGCGCGTATGGTTGGTAAAACTGTATTACCATTACAAACCACATGCGCGATGTACTGTGTGCATAGTGTAATCGCGCAGGCAAGACTGTGGGGAAGTGTGAGCGTGTGGTAGGCGCATATGGAACTACAAAATACACACCCCTGTAATACCTGAAGGGTTAGGCAGAGGTGTTCCTAATAGTAGAATGACAGTCGCCAGTTATGTTTCATCATCATCATCATTTCAGCCGAAAGACGTCCACTGCTGGACATAGGCCTCCCCTAAGTGTCGCCACATTGACCGGTCCCGTGCGTCTCGCATCCAGCGGATCCCCGCAACCTTCACCAGGTCATCGCGCTCATTTTTCGGTTTGCCATAATCGCCACGCTTGGCAGGCGGGTTGGCGATCGCAGTACGGTCGATACAAAAATCACAGAGAACGCTGCTGCCCATTCTCTGGTAAGTCCCTTATCTTCCCGTGGGTGTCGTAAGAGGCGACCTCTTACGACACCCACGGGAAGATATGGGATGGTGCTATTCTTTGCGTCCGACACCATACGGGAACAGTTATGATTAAGTCCCATGTAATAAGGGCGAGCCTATTGCCATCAACCGGATACAAATCCAGGCTCCGTGGTTGAAACTGCGGAATTCTTGTGAGAAAAAACCTAATAACACTTTGCCGGCCGAGCTTTTACCCCGGGACCTCATATTCGTAAGAGATACAGCGGCCTCGGCACAAGGGCTAAGAAGGAACCACTTCGTCTTCAAGGACCCACCAAGCAGACCCACCGGTGGGTCTCCGAATACTGATGTGTCTCCCAAGAGCTACTTGTGGGTCCTCTGAGATTTTATTGTCTTTGAAGACCCACTGATTAGTTAGTTAGTTTTAATTGGTTGACACTAATACTCAAATGTCTCGCAGATGGTGGCGCGTGTGTCGTATCATTTAGTTGCTGCATGGGTGGTTTTTAATCAATAGAAGTCTGACACTCCCTACCACTCTACCCAGATCGGGAGGAGTTATTTGATGATTTCCCACCCTGCAAAGAAAAAGATCTCATGTTTAGCAGTCGCGCTCACTAGACCAGCGAGGCAGTCTCGATCACTCAGAAAGAAAATCTATATGAAAAACTGAAAACGAACACTAAATCTTATTACAAACATTTACCAGCTATCCATTGTAGAACTTCACAAGTTGCTATTGACTTAAAATCCACGCTTTTCGCTAAGAAAACAAAGTTAGTGATAATTTGACTAATAAAGCTTGCGGTTCAAACTTTGTCTTAACTGTCGAATAAGTCGGGCCATTGAGTATTTATTTGTCTTTGTTTAAAGAACTTATATTTCTTGGAGAAGTTATAGACGTTTTATTTCGATCTGGGGTAGAAATATAATGGGTTAATTTACGCTGGGTAAGGGTTCGTTCAGATAGAGGGGATAATAATATATAATCCCATGTAAGATGCAAAAATCTTTCTGTCTACAGAAATACAGTAGATTATTCTGTTATAACAAATATAAAAAGACGTGAAACTAAAGTATGGAAGAAATAAAAATAAGACAAGATAATACGTAACAGAAGTAGTATACAACGAATAAATGGGTAGATATGCTTGATGATAATTTTTGAAATTAGGTATTTGAACCTTAAACTCAAACTTAAAGTATTTTTATTTCAAATAAAACATTACAAAAACAAAGAAACTGAAGCTACAATTACATAAATAAGACATAATAACTTGTGAAAGTTCAGCAGTGTATTCACCGTACGAATATTTCTCTGATAATTCTCACACGCAAAACATACTACCTATCTTCATATTCCCCATACGTCCGGAACCAAACATCGTATTTCTATTCCCGAACACCCAATCCGTTTATGATCCCAGTTCCAATACATACTAATTTCTCTATAACCCTGCAATTCACAGTATTCCCAAGACTTGCACGTTTCGGGCATAAACCTATACAGAAATTATTCGTGACCAAAAGCATACTGCAGCTTTCACATTCGCTAAAGATACTGTAAGATACTGAAATTCAATTTCAAAGGCTTTGAACGCTTCCCCTTTCAGAGGGTGTTCAGTATACCTTTTATTTATTTCCGAATCGATAAATTTAGATTTAATAATTCAGGGTAAGTTCGGCTTGGTAGGTACCTATAAACTTTTGTTGAGTGGGGTAAGTCGGGTTTTGGATTGTGTTGTTGTGTTTGTACTAGTGACCTCTTTTTATTTATTGTTGTAGTCCTTTCTGTCTGTTTTAAAGTGTTCTTAGTGTTGTTCTTTTGTGTGGTTTTTTCAGTATTATTGGCAGAATTTAACATGAGGCGTTCCTTTTTATATCATCATCAACAATGTCTTTACTATGATGTAGTACTACTACCAAATTCTCTTTTTTAATTCAAACAAAATTTACATAAAATAAACCACTTACTTTTCGAGACCCCACATTTATAAAGTGATTTGCACGTATTCCACACCTATCAAACGAATAGGTAGCCAATCACTCTGACCTTAGGGCATAAAAAAATTCTGAACCTACCTTTTTTATTTAAAACACGTCAGGTTAGACCGAATATTCGACAAATTGTAACATCTACATTACACGGGCAGTACCGAATCTCCAACAAAACTTGAAAAGCGAAATGTTCGGGGCCCACTGAATTCTTTATGACGGTTGTAAATCTAGGTAAATCGTAAATTTTGCAAGCACCCGCGACCCGACGAAAAGGGCTCAGACCCTTTCTGCGCAGAAATGGATATTAACATGCTGGGGTCTCACTATTTGAAGTCGGTAGAAGGTGGGAATGAGATTGAGGATGAGGTCAATTCGAGAATAGAGTATTGGAACAAAGAAGCAAATCAATTATGCAATCAGTAGGTAGAGATTTAAAATAATTAATGATTCTCTCGTTAAACGGCAAAGAGACTAGAAGATTAAGGAAGAAAATGGTGTCATCTATTTGTAAACCTACAAAAATTACAACTAAGCTTGTTTTTCAAATGAAAATTTCGTATAGCCGCAAGATTCCTTTTATCGTTATTAAGCCTTCTTAATCCTTAAGATATCTTATTGTCTTTATTATCTTTCTATCTCTTGCCTGTGTCAGTCTCTGTTTTGTTCTACGATCTGTTTGCCTTCTATCTCATTCACAACTCACTCCATATTTCCAAAACCTATAGTATCCCAGTTGTGAACATGACCAGAGTTAGGCGAGGTGGGATGTGGTTTTCGCCCATTTAAAATTCCAATTCTGAACCTTTGATTAGATACCTGTCTGAATGCTGTACCAATTGTAAAATTATATTTATTTGGATAATCTTGGACTGAATTAGGGCAAAAGCTTGTTTGTTAAGCTTAAACAGCTTTATTCATGTAATTTTCAATATTTATTTATATAAACTTCATGTACAAGAGTGATACATATGCGGACTTAATGCCACAAGGCATTCTCTACCAGTCAACCTCCCTAAGGTTGACTGGTAGAGAATGCCTTGTGACTTGTGACTAGTTTGAGACTTCGCTCCGGACACATCCCATTGAATAGTTTTGCTGCATTGATGGGCAAAGTATCATCTCCAAACTGCACAGAATGCGATAAGGTCGAAGACGTTACCCATATTATAGTGGAGTGTGTCCGGAATGAGGCTGAAAGAATTTTGATTCAAGACCAATTTAATATAAATATTCTAGAATTAGGAGCATGCAATATGATTCTAGCCTTTCCGACATCTAAAACTGCTAGAATAATATACAAATTAGTTAATATAGGAATTAGACGTAGATTGTAAGTTTTGCATGTAAAGTGTTCTTATAGTCCGGTCAATTTAGACATTCGAAGTTACATAAAGTCCCAACAAGCTGAATTTCTGTGAAATTGTTCAAAACATAATTATAAACAATGTCTAGAAGTTCCCCATCATTCCCCTGTAAGGAAAAAATTTAATTCAAGGTCAAAGGTAAAAAAAATGAGTTTTTCGCGATTTTCAGCAAAACGGTAAGTTTTATCATAAAAGTACCTCAGACAAAAATTGTAGATCATAAAATTATCTATAAAAAATGTCTCAATACTTTTTTTCTTACGAGCCACCGTTTCTGAGATATAACGATTCAAAAAGTTATAAAAGTTGTTATCGTCATAATGCACACATTTCCACGCCACCTATGAGGTAGTGTACTTAGCCCGTTTTTTTAACGTGGTTTCCCCAGTAGGCCTACTCCACGGGTCAGTTGTGATCCTGTTTAATGTAAAACTATTGCAAAATAACGGAAATTTTCAAAGATTGGGAAAGATAAAAGCGATGTAAATGAAAAAAAAGTGTTGAAGTTTATTCGTCTTATTCGTAAGTTTTAAATTCTTGTTCTTCTTCTTGTTCTTCTTCTCCTGCTTCTTCTTCATCTTCATTTTGGATGCAAGTAAATTGCGTCAATAGCGATGTATCGCATGATACTTCGTCGGACTCAAACCAATCCTCCGTTGTTTGTGATTCCATATTAGAGCACGACCGGCCTTCACAATTTGTGCATGCCAAAGAACAAGACAGTTTTACTTTTTTGCAACCACATTTAGCACTGCATCCCTTTTTGCAGTTGCAAAAAATAGTGTTCAGCAGTTTTTCCGGCGCAGGTGGAAGTAAAGTTTGAACTGGCTCTATAATATATTGTTGACCAACTTCCAACCCCAGTTTGTAGGGTCTAGCTGATAACCAAGCCACACTTGAACTTGGTAATATACTCGAAAAAGATGTTGGTGAGCAGCAACTGAGGTTGGAGGAAGACAAGCTAATTGCACTTGTTTTTTAAACATATAAGTAACGGGTGAATTTCCCAAATGACTTTTTTTTTTGTCTTCGGTGAAATTAGTATTTGAAAAAAGGAATATTGTTCTGAATAATTTTTTTTAGTATTCAATAGATAGTTATTGCGTTGTGGCAAAAATATAATTTACCTAGGACTATTACAAAGGTAGAAAATATATACATAAACCTCTATTTTTTTCAAATCGGTGCTGTCCCTCTACTTTTTTTACAAACAAAAAGCTTAATACACTAATAAAAATAAGTAAGTTAAGGATATAACTTATTCTATTTCATAGAATATTAGTTATATTATTAATATATACCATATTTTATTACATAATTAACGATTATTATTACTGAGAGGCACAAACGTACTTGTCCTGCGAAATGTTCTCATATCGCTGGACAAAAGTAATTTAAACCTAACTTTACATCGACGAGTCCGACAGCGTCCCCACCCCAATTTTATTTCTCTCGTTAGTGTCAGCTAGTGCGCAGTCAAGACGGACGTGTGTCAAATCGCTGCATATTCCCGCCAATAACGTAAGTACGCCATTTCAGTTGCTCCCGGACAATTATTTTATATTATCGGTGGTTGCATTTTTCTAGTGTAATGAGTAGTTTCATTATTGTTGTTTGGTTCTAACAGAGGTAGTAAGTGAATTAGCTTCATTGACTGTTATTGAATTTATCCTAGATATTATGCATTTTTTCTAATTTTCTAAAAATTGTGTTATTTCTCACGTCGCTGTTCTCATATCGCTGTAATCGGTGGTCTTTATTACCACCGATGTGATAATTTACACCGAAATTATGAGAAAAAATCAATCGGTGTCTTATATCTAATATCGGTGTTTTGATTCCTGATCAACGCACAGTTTGGTCACATCGGTAGATTGCTTTATCATATCGGTAGATATTTTATCATCTCGGTGAGTCGTTTTATCATATCGGTAGATCCCGTGTCATTTCGTTAAGTATACAAAGAAACAATGGAACATACAAACATACATCCAAACACATACATTATATACATACATATACTGTTAAATTTCGGTCGTTTCAATCCCATGGCTGGTCGATCTGGTACATGGAACACTATCGATTTGTAGCGATAAAATCAAAAAATAAAGTACCTTTTTTTTAAACTCGTATTAGGATAGATTATCATATCGCTGGATATGTACATCATTTCGGTGGATAAACTTATCATATCGGTGTACAGAAAAATAATCGGTGCCGGTTTATCATGTCGGTGGAAACCAGAATTCAAACTGAATTTTCTCTTTAGCCTTAAATGTTACGTTGATGATATTAAATTTGGGGATATTTGATATCCTAAAGATTACATAAAACCTGAAAAATATAAAAAAAAACATAAATGAAAAAGTTCACCGATATGATAAAAAAATGGCATTTGTTGAAATTCACCTAACACATAAAATTAGGACATGCAGGTAGGCAGGGTGATTATTCAGTTTAGTAAGTTCACATATTTTGATGGGCAACTACGGAACCCTCATTGTGCGTGGTCCGACATGCACTTGGCCGGTTTTTTTTTCTTTATTTTTTTCGTTAAGCTCGGAACACTTATTGCTAAAATATGTATTTGAAAACACCAAATTAATTAGATTCATTTATTGATTTGAACGTTCCTTTTCAGCCGACTACGGGGAAGCCAAAAGGAAGGGTAATGATTTTGACAGTCTATATATAAATGTATATACGTTTCGTAAGAATAGCCCGTAACATGGGATATAAAAAACTTATCAATTTTTTATTGACTGACTAAGTGATTATCCTTTTGTCTGACAAGCTGAAGCAGTTTTCCATAACTTATGGTTAACATCACGTAAAGATTTACTATATGGATCCTTCTCACAGAAAAACGCGTGGGGAGAAGTACAATACGCATCGTTTAAGAGCCCCGTACTCTCCAGCGCACCACAGCGTAATATTACTGAAGCTTTTACATTGGGCGCTTTTGCACCGGTGACAAATTCGCTGTATCCTGCTTCCTCTAGCGTGTGACCTGAAACAGAATTCAAAAACTGGCCAACTGCGAGTGCAGATGCAGCGATGTACGATGCAGGGTTCCGTACCATAGTAATAGGGAATGTTTTTTTTAGATTTTTAACTTTCTTAGTTTAGAAGTTAGAGGGAGGGAGACACTCAATGTACCACTTTGGAAGCGTCTATATTGCAAACGATTGACTTTGATTAAAAATGATTTTAGAAACCTCAATATTATTTTGAAATACCTAATTTATTAGACACCCCTCACAAAGAGACTCATGGATTTTTTTAGTTTCAGTTCCATTTATGGGGATCCCTCCTTAATCCTATTTTATTATTTTTTTATACAACAAAGCAGTGAAGAATATTAAGGTGATTTACCACCAAATAGTCACCATAGAAGATCCACGAAAAAGAAATACAGTTGTTCAATGCCAAAGATGCCAACAATATGGACACACCAAAAACTATTTTAAGAAACCGTACTTGTGTCAAGTGCGCCGAAGCTCACAAAACTTCAGAATGCCCGAAAGTGGATCGGAATACGCCAGCGTCGCCAGCGACTTGTGCCCTGTGCATGGGGTCACATCTGGCCAACTATAAAGGATGTGAAGTGTACAAGGAGATACTTGCTCGGAAATCTGCAAAACGACTACCATTAAGATCCTTTAAATCCACAAATCAAGCGCCGCATATAGCTGAAGGAAATACAGCACCAGCCCCCAACCTGATAATGTCACGAAAGAATCATACTCTCAGGCTTTTTCCATGGCCTTGATTCTAAATCACCACAACCAAACTTAGAACTACAGCCCAACTCTCTTAAAATGATCGAGCACTTATTCTCTAAACAGTCTGAAAAAATTGATGCAGTCCTACAACAAATGAATACATTACTCCAACATAAAACGTCATTAATCTCTAAGTTGGGCTAAATGGCAACCCTAAAGATAGCCACTTGGAACATTAATGGACTTGCTCCCAACACACATGAAGTAGAAACCCTACTTCATATGCATCGACTAGACATACTTCTAATAACTGAAACTTATTTTGTTAATAATAGCCTGGTAAGATTATGAGGATTCAATATCTATTCCACAAATCACCCGGATGAAACGGCTCATGGAGGTACTGCAATTATTATAAAATCAACTATAGATCATCATGAGCTGCCAAAATTCAGCACAGACAATATTCAGGCCACATCTATTGCTGTCTCTGATAGAAATGGTGATTTTAACGTGTCAGCCATATACTGACCTCCTAAGCATAAGATAACCAATGAACAATTCACTGAATACTTTAACAGTCTTGGCAGCCGCTTCATAGTTGGAGGAGATTGGAATTCAAAGCATCTTCACTGGGGTTCTAGATTGGTGACCACTAGAGGAAGAGAATTGAAAAAGTGTATTGATAAACATCTTCTCACTACTTTCTCCACTTCGGAACCGACACACTGGCCTATGGATCCAAATAGGCTACCAGATGTCTTGGATTTCTTTATCACAAAGGATATGTCGGATGTTCTTCGGGATTGACTCGTGTTTGGATGGCTCCTCTAACCACATCCCAGTAATCTTGACGGTTAGCACAATGATTCTGAACAGAGAGAAAAGACCCAATGTCTATAATAGACGAACCGACTAGGAGTCATTTCGGGACATCGTGACTCAAGAATTACAACTGCAAATAGCCCTGAAGAATGAAGCCGACGTTGATGAGGCTGTAAAGATTTTCACGACTACAATACAGGATGCATGTTGGAGGTGCACCCCTGAAAGCCAAAACTTAACTCCTAGACAAAACGCAGTATCGACTGAAATAAAAAATCTTATTTTAGAAAAGAGACGACTTCGGAGGGTTTGGCATTGCAGTAGGCATCCCGCTGACAAGTCTGCCTTCAATAAATTTGCAAAAACCTTAAAAGAAGCGACAGCTAAAGAGAAGGAAACTGCAATGGAAACATACTATACTTGGAATCGTTATCTGCGACCAGTTTCACCAATTACTCACTTTGGAGAGCTTGTCATAAAATCAGCCGTCCGGTCGTTCCAAAACCTCCGATAAAACTCGAAAACAACAGATGGGCCAGATCAAAACAAGAAAAAGCGGACGCGTTCGGGGAATATCTAGCCAAGGTATTTAGACCCAACGAACCTGATCCAGAAACCGATGAATCAGAAATAGATAATGTCTTGATCCAAGACTATCAGTTGGATTTCCCGATCAAACCCACTAGTTTGAGGGAAGTTATGAGTGTGATCAAGCACATGGAAGACAAAAAAGCGCCTGGCTTCGATATGATTGACAAAAAGGTGCTCATGGAGTTACCAAGGAAGGCTATCATCTATCTTGTCATGATTTTCAATGGTATCTTAAGGCGCAGATAAGAGGGACACCGTAAAAACGACCTGTTTTTCGTTGCAGAGTTAGCCGTATTGCGACTTATTACAATTCCAAAAAAAAAAATACAGTGTATAGTCAAATGTATAGGTAAAAGACTTATGCAAAAATATTTTCTAAAATTAATCAAGAACCTCGAAAAAAAAATCACAAAATCACAAAAAAATCACACAAAAAAACTTTTTCGCCTCGAAATGTTCAATATTTTGAGCGATAACTGTTATTTTTTTTTACTATCAGAAAGGAAATTTAACCAACTAAAGACATTATGTAAAAATATTTTAACATTACAGCGTATTTTTAAATTAAATCTGCGAACTATCGTTCATATTGGCAGTCACGAGAATCAAACGCATCCCCATTTTCAACCTTATTTGTTTAGGCGATGAGTTAAACGCGCGCTCAATGGCGCGTGCAGTTAATGTCGCCTTAAGAACTGGTCACTACCCAAGTTTGTGGAATGTATCCCAGGTATTATTGGTACAAAAACCGGAAAACCAAGTCATGAAATAACTTCCTATAGACCTATTAGCCTGCTACCAATAACTTCAAAGCTATTCGAAAAGACATATTCACCCAGAGCTCCTGAATAGATTCATCATACCAGACCACCAATTTGGGTTCAGAAAGTAGCAGGGGCGTAGCTACCGCCGTATCTGCCGTATCAATAGGGTAGTCGACAAAAAAAAACTAATTAGTCCGTCAGATAGATTTCCAAAAAATATTGAACACGTATTTTTTCTTTTTTCACGTAAACAAAAAATGAAGACGATACAGTGCTTCGAAAAGTCGTGAAACGTCACAGCTTGGTCCAATTTTACCTAACTATGACGTCAAACGCCCCCTCTCCATGGTCTTTGACAAGCTTTATTTTCGTCAATTTTTATTAATTTGATAAAACAAAAAACACGTATCCAATATTTTTCAATAATCTGACTGACGGACTAAACAGAATCATATTTTTTTTAGTCGGTCGACTACCCTATTATACTGGGCCCCGGGCCACGGGGGCCCCCGACGTGCGTTAGTAAAAATTTCTAAAAACTTCCCAGTTTTTTTTATTTCAGAAATGACTAATGTCAAACAAAGTCATTTCTTTTTTTCCCGCGTAAAGCGTGCACTGAGAAAAATTGATTTCTGGCTTAAGGTGTATTCCGCCTTCGACGGCTAAATTATAATGACGCGAGGCGATTTTGTAACGCTTACGGTTATTTTGGCTTAGCTAGGCGTTTCCGTTAAAATGGTACGTCGTTTATGATAACCACTAACCGACAAAAATGTCTTATCGTAAGGCAGTCTTGGAATTCAACTTTATACTGTAAATACAGCAGTAATGGACTACATAATACGCTTTAAATTTACGACGTCGAGTAAGTGGTGAATATCACCGTAATTATGGCAATATTTACCTTAAATTAAGGCGATATAATACTTCAATAAAAACTAAACAAACGTAAGCATAAGTCATAAACAAACTTTCGAAAGCGTCATAAATAATCTTGAGCATGGCAATATTCACCTTATAATAAGGCGGAATATACTTCAGTCACAAAAATTTGAACGTAAACATATAGTTTTTCAGCGACGTATGTATTCGGCAATATAAACGTATAATGTGGCCGCATTTGCACTATCATAAGGCGAAATATGCTTAGATTACGATGAATCAAATGGTAACGTTAGGTTATATAACGACGTACATATACGGCACACATAAACGTAAATATGGCAATATTCACCTTATCATTAGGCAAAATATGGTCAAGTTACGACTGATTGAACGGTAACATTACGTCATATAACGACGTACATATTTGGTCAAAGCAACCGTATATTTGGCAATATTTGTCTTATCGTAAGGCGAAATATGCTTAGATTACGTCGAATCAAATGGTATCCTTAGGTTATATAACAACGTATATATACGGCACATATAAACGTAAACATGGCAATATTCACCTTATCAAAAGGCAAAACATGGTCAAGTTACGACTGATTGAACGGTAACATTACGTCATATAACGACGTACATATTTGGTCAATGCAACCATACATTTGGCAATATTTGACTTATCATAAGGCGAAATATGCTTAGATCACGACGAACCAAATGGTAACCTTAGGTTATATAACGACGTACATATACGGCACATATAAACGTAAGTATGGCAATATTCACCTTATCATAAGGCAAAAAATGGTTAAGTTACGACTGATTGAACGGTAACATTACGTCATATAACGACGTACATATTTGGTCAATGCAACCGTAAGTTTGGCAACATTTGTCTTATCATAAGGCGAAATATGCTTAGATCACGACGAATCAAATGGTAACCTTAGGTTATATAACGACGTACATATACGGCACATATAAACGTAAGTATGGCAATATTCACCTTATCATAATGCAAAAAATGGTCAAGTTACGACTGATTGAACGGTAACATTACGTCATATAACGACGTACATATTTGGTCAATGCAACCGTAAATTTGGCAATATTTGTCTTATCATAAGGCGAAATACGCTCAAGTTACGACTAATCAAACGGTGAATAACGTCTTATAACGACTTACATATACGTCGAATGAAACCGTAGATTTATGGCAATATTGACCATTAGGATAAGGCGAATGATACTCGAGTTAGGTACAATTTAATCAAACGTTTAAAAATTTGGCAATATTTCCCCTTTCATAAGGTCAATAACGACGTACCTACATAATATTTGGTGAATGAAACCGTAGATAGATATGGCAATAGTAAGTGACAATTTATAATTTATTCAAACGTTTACAAAGTCTAACGACTTACGCATTCGGCAAATTAGGGTTAAAAAACCTGGCCTAGTGCAATTCGACTAGCGCACTGAGGGTTACCGTACAAACCTACTTACAGTGCGATCAAATTATCTTGGCAGCTCTGAACATAGGCTTTGCGAAATTTTACGCATGTAAACTTGGGAATAAAACTGTTATTGCCAGATAAACCAATACTTAAAAGATCAGAAAATATCTAATTTAAACAGTGAGAAATACAAATAAAATAAATATCCTAACACTTTTACACATTCGTTGTAACAAAATGACCTGCACGAAGTTCGGAGCTGCCAAGATAATTTGATCGCACTGTATATTATGCTACCTACATAAGTACCTACTTATATTAAAAATAGAAACAATATAAGTAGATTAAGTAATTTATCTACCTGCTGAGTAGGTAACTGAGTGTGGAGCACAGAACTCGTTGGTTTGAACTGGGTAGGTGTATTATGTAGGTACGACAAAGGATCTTAAGTAAATTGGTGAGTTTCAGGGCAATATCTAATATGGTAGGTATTGGTAGGTACCTATACCTACCATATTAGATATTTTATGATCTTTATTCTGTGGCTTTATGATCCTCCTTGTTGCCAGCCAGAGGCAGAGCCCTCGCTTTTACACACAAGCTCTGTACCTGCACAGAATAAAGACTGTGGTGCCTGTACCCACTTAGATAAAGCGAGCGTTGAACATTCTTTATCCGTTAGTGGGTACAAGTCAATTTTGTTTATACGTAATGTTATATCTGTTGTAACTATCTATGTTTATTAAGCGAGATAATAACCCATACTGGTATTGGTAATTGGACGCCAAGAAGAAAAAGTAGCCGAATTAAACGAAACGAACAATGGCCAAGTCACACAATATTAACTATAATAATAAAGAAATCGCAATAAGAAACCTTAGACTTGGCACGACTTTGTTTAGATTTCATTACTTTTTAGAGATAAACAAGCAGCTCCATCGAGACTTTGGCTTATTTTTTACAGAATTTTTTTGTTGGGATTTCACTTCTTTTTGTAGAAACGTGGGGCACATTGATTTATTTTATTAGATTTTTTTATTTAATACAATTTTTTTTTTGTAAGTAGTTTTTTTTTTTTTTTAATTTTCGATTATCCTACTTTTTATAGTTTTCCCTTTATGTGGCCATTAAACCTTCACTCTGTACCAAATTTATGTAGCTCCCTGAGTTTATGGGAAGTACTAGTTCTATTTCGATGATCATGAGTGAGTGAGTGAGTGAGTGTCATAAATACGAAACTTTGCTTTCGCTTAACTTCGGAACTAAATGACCTACAGACTTGAAACTTTTTATTTTAAGTGTGTTTTTATAGCTTACTGGATGACGGAAATTTCAGCGTTCTGATCTTATCCAGAGGTCCTCAAATAGGGGCCTGATAATGCGGCGAAATGGTTCCAGTAAAGGATGGTACGGCAGTGTTTTCTTCGCGCTCGACTCGGCGGGGGCACTGCCGTGCCCCCCGATGATATTGCTAATTTACAACAACCAATAAGTTTTATACCTTACATATGAAATGTATTCTTAAATGTTTTAAATAGGTGCCATAGTCTGCAAAAAACACCATAACACAATGTTAAATGCTTCTGAATAAGACATAAATGTAATTTATCTGTTTGTTTATGTTAAAATAAAGAAATTTCAAAATTAAATTCAATGTAAGTAATGTAATACCTACCTACACATAAAGACTCGAGATAAAGTGTGATGAGTACCTACCTACCTAGTAGTTGTGTTTGTTTTCTGTCTGCACCAAATATTATGTAGGTACGTCGTTATTGACCCTCCTATGAAAGGGGAAATATTGCCAAATTTACGCTTATAATTATTAGCCGAATAAGTCGTTATCAGACTTTTTAAACGTTTGATTAAATTGTACCTAACTCGAGTATCATTTGCCTTAATATCCTAATGGTCAATATTGCCATAAATCTACGGTTTCATTCGACGTATATGAATGTCGTTATAAGACGTTATTCACCGTTTGATTAGTCGGAACTTGAGCGTATTTCGCCTTATGATAAGACAAATATTGCCAAATTTACGGTTGCATTGACCAAATATGTACGTCGTTAAATGACGTAATGTTACCGTTCAATCAGTCGTAACTTGGCCATGTTTTGCCTTATAATAAGGTGAATATTGCCGTATTTACGTTTATATGTGCCGTATATGTACGTCGTTAAATAACCTAAGGTTACCATTTGATCCGTCGTGATCTAAGCATATTTCGCCTTATTAAGACAAATATTGCCAAATTTACGGCTGCATTGACCAAATATGTACGTCGTTATATGACGTAATGTTCGAATAAGAAAACGAGTCACCTTGCAACGCGTGTGATTGTCAGTTTTGATTTTGTGGTGAGAGCGTCGTGACAGTGGTGTAATAACAAAGTTATTGAATTGAATTTCATATTTTTGTGATTGTAAATTACAATGGCATCTCGCTTGTATTTCACTTGGAGGATGTTTGAGACCGCGAGAGCACAAGATGAGCGTAATTTAATGTCCATTGGTCGTGCAAGAGCACGTAACTCGAGCAAGCCGCTTAGAGACCTTCCAGAGGCTGAATTTAAAAGAGAAGATATAGGCTTCCTAAGGCAGCCTTCAGGTTTTTGTGTCATCATACCAGACCACCAATTTGGGTTCAGAAAGTAGCAGGGGCGTAGCTACCGCCGTATCTGCCGTATCAATAGGGTAGTCGACAAAAAAAAACTAATTAGTCCGTCAGATAGATTTCCAAAAAATATTGAACACGTATTTTTTCTTTTTTCACGTAAACAAAAAATGAAGACGATACAGTGCTTCGAAAAGTCGTGAAACGTCACAGCTTGGTCCAATTTTACCTAACTATGACGTCAAACGCCCCCTCTCCATGGTCTTTGACAAGCTTTATTTTCGTCAATTTTTATTAATTTGATAAAACAAAAAACACGTATCCAATATTTTTCAATAATCTGACTGACGGACTAAACAGAATCATATTTTTTTTAGTCGGTCGACTACCCTATTATACTGGGCCCCGGGCCACGGGGGCCCCCGACGTGCGTTAGTAAAAATTTCTAAAAACTTCCCAGTTTTTTTTATTTCAGAAATGACTAATGTCAAACAAAGTCATTTCTTTTTTTCCCGCGTAAAGCGTGCTGCGTTCTGAAGTCATCATCAGCTATAAATGATGTAATAAATCTGTTTGCCGAAAAAAAGGCAAGCAGAGTGTATATTTTTAATTTGAATTGAAAAAAAAAAAATGGAAAAAGTGACAGATAGATAATTATGATGAATAAAAATTTCTTTTCATTTTATGCAAACATTTTATTTCTTTTGTGACAAATCTTTACCCTTCATAAGGCCCCCCAAACAAAATTTTATACGGGGCCCCGCAAAGGCACGCTACGCCACTGAAAAGGAGCATGCTACAGTGGAACAGATTCACAGAGTGTGCAAAATCATCCGAGATGCACTTGAAAAGAAAGAGTACTGTTCGTCAGTATTTCTGGATGTCCAGCAGGCATTTGATCGAGTATGGCATAAGGGCTTGCTATTTAAAATAAAATCACTCCTACCATACCCATACCTCGTTCTCATTAAATAATAATAATAATATTCCACAACTATCACACAACGCCATCTAGTCCCAAGCTAAGCAGAGGATGTGTTATGGGTACTAGACAACTGATAAACATACTTATATATTTCTAAATACATACATATTATAGATAAAAAATAAAAAATAAATCATACTTAGCTGATAGAATCTTTCAAATAAAAGAAGATCAATGCACCTCCTCTTTCCACCCAATACTTGCTGGGGTGCCACAGGGTTCAGTCTTGGGCCCAGTCCTCTACACAATATTTACTTACGACCTACCTCAGAGCGACGAAGTAACGGTGGCCACGTTCGCAGATGACACGGCAATTCTGGCTCGTAGTAAATGCCCTAAAGAAGCCTCAATGGTTCTCCATCGTAGCTTAAACCAAATTGATAAGTGGCTGACGAAATGGAGAATAAATGTCAGTGCTCAAAAGTCAGTCCAAGTAACTTTCACACTGCGAAGAGAAGACTGCCCGCCGGTATCACTCCGAAATAACCAACTGACCCGAACCAACCACGCACAAACTTGGGTATGCACTTGGACCGTCGCGCCGCCTTACGTGGAGAAAACACATACAGACTAAAAGGGATGAAATAAACCTCAAATTCAAACGACTGTATTGGATGCTTGGACGTAATTCCAAATGTCTCTCGACAATAAACTCTTAATTTACAAGACAATTTTGAAGCCAATATGGACCTATAGAGTCCAATTATGGGGTTCAGCTTGTGACTCCAGTATTAGCATAATGCAAAGATGTCAAAACTACATCCTCAAGCAGATATCCAACGCACCGTGGTTTCTAAAAATCCCCGAAATCCACAACAACCTACATATGAACACAGTGAAAGAGGAAATTAACAACACCAATCTCAAATACAAAACCAGGCTGAAGGATCACCCAAAAAAACTCGCCGTACAATTAACGATTCCAGAGTCAATGCGAAGGCTGAAGGGTCTACCTTTTTTGGCAGAATTTTTTATACCCGAATTTTGTTTTGCATAACAGTGGATGGCAGAAACTTCTATTCGCAGAAAATCATTTGGCATACACTCATTTACCATACATTCAAAACGCATAATTTTGTAAGTCAGAATCATCTTTGAGCATAAACTTCATTTCCAGAACCATCATTTCGCCGAAAATTCATAATCAGAATCGTCTTTTGGCACGCATTTCATTTCATACATACGTGTAACATGCAACAATAATAATAATTATTATTAATAATCATTATCAGCTCACCCCGGCTAAAATTTCTAGCTGAGAACATTAAATGTTGGTATGTCAAAAATAATAATATTTATTATTATTATTATTAACAGTAATAATGACGTCACTCATACATGCAACGCATGTACTCCATGACGCGGGCTCGCTTCGCTCGCATATTACATAACACTAATATCTTCTGTCCCCGAAGTGCCGGGCCTCCGCCGGCCTCCTTCGTCGGCCTACGGCCCGGTGCCCATGCCGCCCATAAAGGATACTTTCGCAAGACGGTCGTTATACCTTATAATAATCTACCAAATAAAATTCTGCCATCTTAAAAGTATGCCATTGAAAATTCAGCTATTTAAACATTCTGCGAAATGAGTATTCTATTAAATAATTGTTCTGCCATAAACACATTCGTTCAAAGAAGAATATGCCAAGTGTGGTATGCCAAATAAATTTCGGAGCATCAAGTTTCTGCCAGATAGATGGTACCCGAAGGCTGAAACGACTGCACATACTGGATAGCCATATCTAATTATAGAGAAATTCCTAATGGGGAATTAACTCTAATCGCCATTGATCCTACAACACATCTGCTCATAGTCTTTCGACTGATCGCATGATTAAGACCAAAAAAAAAATAGAATAGAATAGTCTTAAAAGTTTTCGAATAAAATGGATGTGACATACGGACGGACGGATGGACGGACAGACAGCCATACGAATCTATGAGTTTTTATGATCCGTTTTTTTTTTGTCATTCGGCTACGGAACCCTAAAAAGTGACGTTATTTTGAAACTTGCGTGTTCACAACTTGTGTCAAATAAATACATAGTTGCCTCCGGAATCGCACTTTATTAATATTTTGTCGATCACAATCATTAAATAGATCTAATTTATCTTTAATTATGTGTATCTTAATCATGTCATCATGTGAATTGCAGGGAGTAATATTACCCGTCGGGGCTGTGGATTATCGAAAGGATAACGCGGCTCCGACACAAGGGCAAAGAAGGAACATGGGTTTGGTTTTTAGTCAGTAGAAGTCTGACACTCCCCATCGCTCTGCCCAAGAGCGGGGGGGGGGGTTATTCTATGATTTTCCATCCACCAAAAAAAAAAAAAATAGAGGGAGTAATATTATTCAATCATCTTTATGAGTTCTTGTTGTGTGTGCCTAAAAACCAGACAGAGTGGATGTCCCGGATGTCCCAGATGTCCGTCCGTGTCAATCGAAATTCCTGAGCTTTCTATTCCGAGACTGCTGGAATCACAAGTTGAAATTTGGAGAGCAGATGTCTTCTATAAATCGATATTTTACAAATTAATAAAAATATAGATGTGAGCCCTTCATACACGTAACATAAGTTTTTTCATAAACTTCTTTGTTCTATTCCTGCCTGCAACCTTAAAAAAAATGCATAAATTACCATGAACAGTTATGAAATCCAGTTTTTCGTACAAGGTGTGAAAACCTAAATAAGCTCTATACTTCTTCTCTACTGTTATCTTTGTGAGGAATTTTAAATTTTCATCAAAAAGTTCCTTGAGTACTTGGGCTTCTATTTTACTGTTAGCAACAGCAAGATGGCCGCCCTCGGCTGAGCACGTCAACATGGCTCGGGAGTAGTTTCGCGGTATCGTGTGGAACTTGTAGCAACGTTGCGTTCTATTATCCAGTCGGTATGCTGTAAAGGAGATTTTGTGTATTGTTTTCCATCAAGAATCAAGAATATCCCAGTAGCAGTCACGAAATCTGGTGTGGGTGTACTATTAGGTAAGTACACCTGTGCTTAACCCTCCAGAGGTTGATGGCGTGATTTTATGTTTTGTTTTCTACAAAAAACATGTCATTTTGTCCCTCTTACCTCAGTTAATAAACCCAAGCTCCAGAAATTAAACTAATAATTTTAACAAGGTTTTATGTAGGAACTGATGAAATATTTTTTTACGTAGGAACTGATGAAATATTTGACAAATCAGCCAGTTCGCCTAACGTTACCTGTGTCTACAGTATCACATTCTATGTTCCAATGGAGACTAGGGCTGTCACGGTGGTAACAGATGTAAGGACGAGTTTCCGTACAAGGCTTGTCTAATAATTCTCCATGACTATTAAGGACAATACAATCTTCATCATTATCGATATTATTCGGCTCGTTCTCGGCCCAAAGTAGTTCCATTGCAGACAATGCAGACAATGGTGTTCCTGTAATACAAAATACTTTATTACATTCAAATTGATGTTGTGTTGCTGCTCCCGCTTCCCCTCTTTATTCAACCTTTGGCCCCCCAATCTTTATACCGCAGGGATATGACAAAAAGGGTCCTGCTGGGGCTTTCGGTACCGGGACCGCGGTCCAAGATTCCCTCTAAATAATAATAATTATTATGTTTTAGTGGTATTTCGGGACCACAATTAAAATAAACAAACTTATGCCTTTAAAAAGTACAGTCAACCAAAAAATTAAGTTATACAAATAAAACTAATATTATTAAATGATATGGAATGAAAACATCTTTCGGAATGGTTCACAGCTAATAATTTACTAATTAATACAAATAAAACAAACGTAATGTTATTTAAGACTACATCTCGTAACACCGACACTATAGATGTGAACTTGAAAGGAGACCAGATAAGATTGGTAAATGAGGTTAAATTCTTAGCTATAAACATTGACTCAAAACTAAACTGGAAACAGGAGCTTGCTGGTATTGATGCCTCTATATAATAATAATAATAATAATAATAATATTCCACAACTATCACACAACGCCATCTAGTCCCAAGCTAAGCAGAGCTTGTGTTATGGGTACTAGACAACTGATAAACATACTTATATATTTCTAAATACATACATATTATAGATAAATTACACCCAGACACAGAACAAATGATCGTGCTCATCACACAAACATTTGTCCTGGGTGGGAATCGAACCCACGACCTCCGGCATAGCAGTTAGGGTCACTAACCACTAGACCAACAGGCCAGTCAATATCCTCTGCATGTATGCACTTAGGAGCCTCAGGGATGATATAGATTTGAAGCAACTCAAAGCATGTTATCATGCTTTGGTTGAATCTAGGTTAAGGTATAGCATCATGTTTTGGGGTAATAGCTATAACTATAATTGGCAAAAAGCATTCATTCTTCAGAAGCGTGCCATTAGAACCATTGTAAAAATTCCACAGCGTGATTCATGCAAATAACACTTTAAGAACTTATTCCTAGCTTGTATATACTAGTTTTATTAAGCAAGTTCGCAAAATATATACAACAATATGAATCGCAAAAAGATAGGGAAATGAGAGAAAACACACGAAGGAAAGTGATTAAAAATCTAATGGTGCCTAAATTTACCATAACAAAGCATTGTTCACGTTACCAGGCAGTGGAGTTATTTAATAAGTTACCTACTGACTTAAAAACTTTGGTTTACAACACTAACTTATTTAAAGCAAAACTAAAAGCCTTCTTATTAAATTTTTTTTTATATTCTGCGTCCGATTTAATGGTGAATGATTACAGATAATTTGTGTATTCAATTAATTATTTCCAAGTAACCAGGTCATTAATACACAAAAAAAAAAAATTGACATGGTATTGACATTTAATTTATTTGACATTTGATTAAGTTAGTATTTATTTTGATTGACATTTAATTTTTGACATTTGATAAAGTTAGCGTTTATTTTAATTGAAAATTGATTATTCGACATTTAATTTGATTGACTTTTAGTTGACAATTATTTCGAACATAATTAATTTTCACGGACATTTAATTTACATTTAAATCTTTTTCAATTTAGGCATCATTAAATAGACATGGTTGTTTATTTGACATTTAATTTATATGTAGGTGGAGGGGTTTTTAAGGGGGAAAAACGGTTTATCTCGATTTCCGGCAAAACTACAAGTACTATGGAAAAAAGTGAAAAGGAAAAGTTGTAGGTAATAAAAAGATCTACAACTTTTGTGTTTCCACTTTTTTCAAAAAAAAAAAACAAAAAGTGAAAATTCAAAAAACCAAATTTTTGGTTTTTAATTTTACAAATTATTTTTTTTACGAATATCTCAAACACACTGTTAAGTTTTGATCAAAAATATTTATTTTTCACCTTATTATTGACTTAATATCGAAAAATCAGCCATATTTTTAATAGAAAATTCACCCGTCAAAATATCTGCTTTTTTTAAAGTCAGTAGGCGTTTTGTTCTAAAATCTGATGATGTAAAAAAATATACATACATTGCAATGGTAAAATTTCTCAGAAAAAGCAAAATCAGCTGCTACGAAATAACAGGTAGTAAGGGCCAGACCTTCTAGCCCCTTCCCCTGTGAAATACCTTTTGATGGACTAAAATTTTCCGTAGGTCTCCACGATATATAAATTATCTTAAGGCGGGGTTGCAGTAATTTTAAGATTTTTGAACCTGTAAAAATCGAACTAAATACGAGTTTTTTAATAAATAAAAATCATTACATTAAAATTGAACATACTCTCTAGTAAATCGTAAAGATAGAAACGCAATTTAGAATGATCGGCTCGATACTTTTTTTTATCAAACATGACTCTAAATCACAATTTCAAACGTGTACTGCTAAGACATTTCATCATGAATTTATATGAAAGTTATATCAGTAGATAGAACTTTTTATTCTGAAGTAAATGGTGAAAACAGATTGTATAATTTATTTATAGTTTTTCTCCAAGAAGCAAAAAACAGTCAAAATTTCGTGCGTAATAAAAACAAAGTACTGCAACCTCGCCTTAAAATAACAATAAATAGGCATAAAACAGCAATAAATACGCTTATAATTTATTGTCTGGGCCTTATTATTTGGTAGTGTGTATTATTTCGCAGCAGCTGATTTTGCAATTTCTGAGAAAATTTACCATTGCAATGTATATTTTTTATACATCATCAGAAAGTATAGATAATACTCAAACAAAATACACTGGACAGCAAATAAACCGAGCCACCCGCTACCTAGGCACTCTAATTCGATTTTCTCAAAAACTAAAAAACCTACAATTATCAAAGTTGTACCTACAGAAAGTGCGTTTCATGGTGATTAAAATGAAAGGAAACTCATCACTCGCCTTATTACAAAAAGTAGTTAAACCTGGTTTATCTAGCATGCTGTCACTTTCTTTTGAATATTATTGAAGTGAGACGTCATGCGAGATAAACCAAGTCTAAGTTAAACCAGGTTTAACTACGTTTTGTAATAAGGCGGATTGGGTTTAATCAATATTTCAGTGTTTATTAAGGATTTTACAAAGAAGAGTCGTTTTCCAGTCGTGACAATCGTTAGTAATGATAAAGTGAAAAAAAATATTAAAGCCAAAAAAAAAGATAAAATCAAAAAAAAGTTTTTGATCAATATTCCGTATTCCCTCCCCTTGCTCGGATAACTGCCTGCATCCCTGTATTCATCGACCTTACGAGCCTGACGATAAAATCTTGAGGAATTGTATTCCACTCCTCTTCAATTGCGATTCGCAGCTCTGGAAGCCTTGTTGGAGCAGGTACCCGGGCTCGAACCCGACGTTTCAGCTCATCCCATAAGTGTTCTGTCGGATTCAAGTCCGGGCTTCGAGCTGGCCAGTCCATCGTACGAATGCTGACGTCGCGTAGATACTGGGTCACCACATGAGCAACATGAGGCCATGCATTATCATGCATCAATTGCATATCCTGTCCGATATATCCTGCGTAAGGTACCTACCACATGGTCTGCGAGGATTTCAGTAATGTAGCGATGAGAAGTCAGTCCACGTGTACGGCCCGTCGGTTCGATGAAAACTAACGCTGTATTTGCTGTTAACGAGATGCCGCCCCAGACCATTACAGATCCTCCTCCATAAGCAACAGTTTCCTCGATGCAACACTGAGAATAACGTTCTCCAGGGCGACGATATACTCTCTGATGTCGATCACTTCCATGTAGACTCACCCTGCCCCCCTATTGCGTATCTTTTTAACGTCAGTGGCTATCAGAAATGTCCATAGATTAACTGTAAATTGGTTATGGTTTGGTACATTTTTTTCTTAAAAACTCACCATTTGACAGTTATTTGATAGACATTATAAGTTATCCACTGTCATAAAAAGATACGCAATAGCCCTGCTGGTCTCACCAGTGAAGAGTACATTACTCCACTGCTCTAATGTCCAATCCCTATGCTCTCGAGCAAATTCAAGTCGTGCTCGACGGTGTGCTACCGTTAATGCTGGGCCTGTTGCAGCTCTTTTTGGGGTCAGGTTCCGTTCAGCAAGTCTCCTTCTGACGGTATCTGAACTTATGACCACTTGGCGTTCGTCACGCAGACTTTGTTGGACTTGAACTGCGTTGAGGTGGCGATTTCGCAGAACAGTAAGGTGGATATAACGATCATCTGCTGCTGATGTAGCCCTAGGTCTGCCCGTACCTGGACGGCGATCGAATGCTCCAGTCTCTAGGTATCGTCTGTAAACTCGTTGCACCGAAGATCTGCTGATTCGAAGCCTTCGAGCGACTTCACGTTGCGCAATGCCTGCTTGAAGTAATGCTACAGCTTGAGCTGCTTCCTGAGGTGTTGTATCCATTATTAATCGAAAAAAGTAGCAAAAACACACGCGTCTGAGCAAACGATGGACAAAAACTAAAGAAATGATCCGACTACCCTCATTGTAGAGAAAAAGAACGCTAATTTCAAACTCTGGTGAAAACAGAGCAAATCGTTAGCATTGTGTTTGTTGCTTGATTACAATGTGAGTTGACGGTACTTTCGAATTAATTTTTAGTCATTTTAATCACCATGAAACGCACTTTTTGTAGGTATAACTTTGATAGTTGTAAGTTTTATACTTTTTGAGAAAATCGAATCAGAGTTCCTAGGTAGCGGGTGGCTCGGTTTATTTGATGACCAGTGTAGATATCGTTTTTTTTAATAAGTAACTTCTTTAGAACTACTTACTAGTTTTAGAACGAACTTAAAATAAAATGACCTGACAGCTTGTTTTCGAAGCTAGTTTTAGAACTGAAAGAAAAAGCCATTTACAAATTATAATTTTTAGCTGATTCGGGTGGAAAGTTATTATTGTTACCTTTATGTTATTTTTAATCAGTAAAAAATCTAGTCTTTTTTACCCGACTGCGGCGAAGCCCAAAAGGAGGGTTATGTGTTTGACGTGTATGTATGTCCGTTTCTTTGTTCCCTCATAACTCTTAAACGGATGAAGGGATTTGAATGTAAAATTAATGTTTAATTATACGTGGTTAGATTCGTATTGATGGCGCGTGTTCTATATGCTACATTAAAATTAAAAAACAAAAAAAATGCGGATTTTGGGGGTCAAATCGTGGAGTTCAGAAAAAAAACATCCTATACCATCGAGTAGGGTATCAAAATACAGGGTTTTAAAAGGAAATTACAAAAATATGATTATTTTCAATTTTTTCAAGATTTCGTAGGCATGCCTGTCACTGGGCCATAATCAACCTACCTACTCCAGCCACTGTTCATCATACTCTTTGCTGATTACTGACCTCCAACCGTAAAAAAATCTCCTTTAGAGACTGTTGCAGAAATCCCGGTAAAGATTTCGGTTTGTGCATTGTAAGCAGGATTCTTGCCAGTGATGACAGTAATCATCAGGTTTTTTAGAGCAGGTGTTGTTGGAGAAGCAAGAGTCGCACCTGGAAACAAAGGATATTAGACAGGTCGACACTGTATCATTATAATATTGATATCAACAGCCTGTTCACGACCTCGGGTGAAACGACACGCGCGTGTCGCTTGTTTTTGTTTACTTGTTACTTCTCGACACTCATTAGCGCAGAAGTTAACATACTTTACCAATATTTCAATTAATAGTAATAAAACCGGCCAAATGCATGTCGGACCACGCACTATGTAGGGTACCGTAGTTGCCCATCAAAATATGTGAACTTAGGTACTAAACTGATCTGCCTACCTGCCTCATAAAAAATACCTCCCCATCGGTGGTGCGTACGGGCGCATGAAATACCAGGGCCACCGTCCTCTCAAGGGCCATCTTGGGGCTCAGTGCCTCGATGCGTTTCAAGTGAGACTGCAAACGGCCAGCAGGGCTATTGTTTTAAATGTCAGTGGCTATTATAGTGTCCATCAGTTAACTGTCAAAATGGTTTCAAATCCGACATCATTATGTCAAGAAATGTCAGTATCAAACTGAACATTTACACAAATGTTTGGTTGGGGTCAAAAAAGGGTAAAATCTTAAAATACCGTCAAAAACAAAACATGTACAAAAATAATATCATTGCACGAAATTAACATTACGACAGTCTTACATAAATATAGTATAGATATATAGCTCCATTACTTTTCTGGCTGGGTAATTTGAAGGGCTTGAAAAGAAAGTGCATCTGCTAGAGAATCAAAAGAAGGAAGATAAGCAGTACATCACCATTCTAGAGGAGAAAATCGAGGATTATTAGCTAGGTAGATGGGCTGTCGTAAAACTAGTTACCCGACTGCGGCGAAGCCCAAAAGGTGGGTTATGTGTTTGTCGTGTATCTATGTATGTATGTCAGTCTCTTTGTTCCCTCATAACTCCTAAACGGATGAACGGATTTGAATAAAATGTACGTCGTTAGATTCGACTTGATTCGACTTGGCTACATTAAAATTAAAAAACAAAAAAAAATGCATATTTTGAGGGCCATATAGCGGAGTTCAAAAACAAAAATCCCGTCTCATCGAGTAGGGTATGAAAATGAAGGGATTTAAAAAGAGATTACAAAAATGTATGACACTTTTATATGTTTAAAAGAAATTCAAAGTCACAATTATAAACAAACACAAAAAATTAAATCATCTGCGAAAAATTTTACGCGACCAACGAAATAACAAACATAAAAGAACTAAAAAGAAGGAAATAAAAAAAGTAGTTAAAAAACTAAAAAACCCGACTGAAAAAACTGAAAAGCAAAAAACAAGCACATCTATATATATTTATTTTATCTTCTATCTTCTTCTTCTATCTATCTTCTATCTTCTATCTTCTATATATATAAAAATATTATGTTGGTTTGTGTACGCTTCAAAAACTCAAAAAGTTCTGTACCGATCGAGCTGAAATTTTAGAATGATTTATAATCCGCATCAAGGATTGTTTTTATGTAGTAGGTAGGTGGTAGGTAGGTGGTAGGTAAATAAATAATAAATAAAATAATAAATAATACCCCTTGTAAAATGTTTAACTATTGTTTTTTTTGTAATTTGGTGTACATAATAAAGAGTATTCTATCTATCTATAAATAAATTTTTATTTAAAAAGCTAAAATACAATATGAATCTTAATTAAAACTAAACATATAGGTATAACTAGCTGATGCCCGCGACTTCGCCCACGTGGATACTGTAAAAACAATCCTTGATGCGGATTATATATCATTCTAAAATTTCAGCTCGATCGGTGCAGAACTTTTTGAGTTTTTGAAGAAAAGAACTTTTTTATCTTCGTCAATTTTTATTGTTTTGATAAAACAAAAAACACGTACCTATCTAATATTTTTTGATAATCTAAATAACGGACTAAACAGAATCATATTTTTTTGAGTCAGTCCGATCCCGATATTAGTACCAATTTGGTGTAATAGATGTCGTTGCATGTATGTATCTTTCGTTATGACGATAATTTCTTCTTTTTTAATTCATATCTTTTGGTAGAGAGCACCGATTGCAATGAAAACTAAAACCCTTATTAAATTAGCTTTATAATTTACACCTGATACTAGGTATAACAAATGGAAACAGAGAGACGTCATATCTCCGAAACTGCACTGGAGAATATTTAGATTGGAGAGGACTTGAAATCAACTTCAATTGCGAGTGCATCACTCACCTTCGGTTTCCCGACGACATAGTAGTTATGGCTTAGTGGAACAAACATCCATCCATCCATCCTCACAAACTTTCGCATTTATAATATTAGTAGGATATATAGATATATAGATGTAAGATGCCTGTACTAAGATAATTAAATCTTGTATCACAGGCTGTAGGAGCTTAAACAGTATACTGTAATTTAGGACAGGTGGTAGGTAGGTGGTAGTTAGGTGGTAGGTAGGTGGTAGGTAGGTGGTAGGAAGTTGGTAGGTAGGTGGTAGGTACTAGGTATGTAGAAGTTAGGTAGTAGGTAGGTAGAAGGTATTAAGTCTGAAGCCCAGAAATCCAGGTACATAAACATCAACTTGTGCAAGGAAAAACACTAGTGATACGTGTCTTATCGGCACAACTGTTGTCTTACCCACGACAAAAAATCCTAAACGAATTAAAAGGTATCGGAGATGAAAAACCAAAAAGGTCAAAGTACACAATCAACATTACGCTAAAAGCAACACTCTAGCGATTACAAACTGCCAGGCACGCTATAGTACCCAAAACTAACAAGTTCATTACCAAGGTACGATTTACAGCAACAATTACAAGAAAAAAACTTGGATAACGCACTTATAGCAGACCCAACTTATTATAAAAAGGGACCTATTGATATAGGTGCCCAAGAATACAGCAGAATATTACTACAGGGTTTCGAAAGACTAAGGGACGGAATAATAATTATCCCTCAGAATACAGAATTAGGGTGGATTTTATCCCAATGAAACGAAGAATGGAGTTAAAATACTCAGTATAGTGGCTTGCACCGAAGAGGTACGACAACTTACCAAATGGGAATTAGAAGTAATTCCACAAACTTACACATAATGAAAACTACTATAAAGAAACAACGATAAGAAACCCAGACGGACCATACACAGTACGACTTCCTTTAAATATTCAAACATAAACTTAAACTTCGGTGAATCACGAAGAAAAGTCGCTGCGCGACTACTACAACTTTTTTTTTTTTGTCAACGATGACCATTGAGTATGGGAGGTGGGAGCGCAGGTCTTAAAACTGCAAATGTAAGTTTGTTTTATTTTTACAATAAACGACATCGTTCGGAGGCAGGTAGCTAAGGATACACCTCATACACCTCGCCCGTCTGCCCTAGATTAAGGTATATACCAGCAATGAGCTAAATATCCATTCTAGCAACTAGTGTAAGCTCAGCGGTCTATGCCCACCGGATGAGCCATGTGTGTTTTTGAATTAGATTAAAACTTGCCTCCAAATCGGCAGTACGTATTCTCATTTTTATCAGTCAAAATCCTGAAGTACTTAGTTAGCGAAACCAAAAGTAGGTAGTACAGGCAGGGTGGTTAATCAATTTAGTAAGTTCAAATATTTTGATGGGCTACTACGGAACCCTATTTTGTGCGTGATCCGACATGCACTTGGCCGGTTTTATGTGTACTTTTGATACAAGGGTTCCTAAAAATGGTGGCACCTCAATATTGAACTGTTCTTTTTTCTATAGTTTGCATAAATGAATTTCCTCAGTTGCTGATAACTATTTATTGATAAAACATCACTGAAGAAAATTAAAAGCATTAGGTTCACGTTATTGTCACGTAGTTTTGATTATGGAGGTATTAGAACTCTTCGAAAAGACTGTTTTCCATCAATGGAGTCGTCACGATATTGCTCCCCTTGTTGTGACTTTTCCGTTTTAGTCAGTGTAGTTCGTGATCAGAGGCCCTTAGTTTGACGTCCTACAACAATTCTTATTCCAGTGTGGAAACGTGACAACTATACAGGGTGTCTAGCGCCATCTCTTTTTCTCACTGGAATAAGAACTGTTTTAAGACGTCATGGTAGGCCTTCAGGCCACATTTCATTTCACAGTAGATACTTCTCTCTCTCTCTCTCTTCAGGTGCCTCTCCAAATAGTGATGGTTGTCAGTCAGCTCCGCATATCCTATTTGGTCCTTTGCCAGTCTAAAAAGTTCCGCGGCGCTCTTAACTCCCGTCCATTCCCGGATATTGCGCAGTCAGGATTTCATCCTACGTCTCACTGCTCTTTTGCCTGCCACTTTGCCCATCATTATGAGTTGCAAGACTTCGTATCTGTCGTGTCTTAATACGTGACCCAGATAGGCAACTTTCCTCTTTTTGATGGTGTGCATTAATTGGCGTGTCCTTCCAGCACGACGTAGTACTTCAACGTTCGTCACTCGATGTATCCAGCTAATGGCCAACATACGTCATAGACCCACATTTCGAATGCTTCGATACGTTTCCGAAGATCCTCTTTTATTGTCCAAGCTTCACATCCGTAAAGAAGTATTAATTGAAGTAGGCGAGTGCGCAAGGATATTTGAATAGTACTTTAATAAAAAAAATCGTAGCTTGCCTTCCAATCGGCATCGTTGCAGGGCATCAAACCAAGTCGCTGGTATTACAAAATACTTGTAGAAGTCCTTATCAGAGAATTTCCTGTAGTCACATCTAACGTTCCCCCCATCTAGAATTGAGAAGAAGTGAGTATTATTATATCAATGTCAAATAAATTGGCTACAATTTAAATGCTCACCAAAAAAGATTTTTAGACCCTAGAATAAAGTACAGTAAAGTACCAAATAAAATGTTTTACCTTCAAATAAAATAAACCCACTCTATACCGAGGGGCCTAAAGAACAACGTTTTAAGTTCCAAAATAATTAGAAACTCATCAGAATAATTGTACGTTGTATTAATATTCTTTTTGCCTACCAAAATGGATAAATGCTCACCAAATCTTGTTTCTCTGAAGTACTAACATTAATACCCAAAATGACAGTTCTAAATAGCTTTAGTGTAATCAAATTATTCAACCTGAATCCAAAATGTCATCATCATCATCATTTCAGCCGAAAGACGTCCACTGCTGGACATAGGTCTCCCCTAAGTGTCGCCACATTGACCGGTCCCGTGCGTCTCGCATCCAGCGGGTCCCCGCAACCTTCACCAGGTCCAATCCAAAAAGTATTATTGTCGAACTAAAATTACAATCGTTGTTCTTTATTTACCTACTCCTTTCTCTTTTAAAATAATATATTATCATACCAGTGATTTATATATTTTTCAACACACTTGCTCATAAAGTGGCTATAATTTCACCGCAATTAGGCACATAATGACACCTAAACCAAACTGTGACTTTTTCATTGCTATTATTCACTAGTGAGTTTTTTTTAAATTTTATTGGTTGAGTTGCAACGTTCATAAAAAAGTTTCGATACAAAAAAGATCGTGTTCATTAGTAAAAATAAATTAATGTACTTAGTGCTTGCATTATCATATTTTAATCAAATTCATGAAACAACTAGCCTGGCAGACAACGTCCTGCCCGGACAGCAGCGCCACCTACCGGGTCCAATTGTAAATCTAAACTGTCTAAAACTCTAAACCATTCTCGAATCCACTTGAACACACACACGGTCCAGCCGTTTAGGAGGAGTTCAGTAACAAACACACGTACAGAAGAATTATAGGTATTTATATAAAGATAAAAAAACAAGTACCTTTTTTTACCCGACTGCGGCGAAGCCCAAAAGGAGGGTTATGTGTTTGACGTGTATGTATGTATGTAAGTATGTATGTATGTATGTCCGTTTCTTTGTTCCCTCATAACTCCTAAACGGATGAAGGGATTTGAATGAAATATACATCGTTAGATTCGTCTTGATGGCGCGAGTGTTATAGGCTACATTAAAATTAAAAAACAAAGAAAAATTGCGGATTTTGGAGGCCAAATCGCGGAGTACAAAATTTTTTTTTTCCCAATACCATCGAGTAGGGTATCAAAATAAAGGGTTTTAAAGGGAGATTACAAAAATATATAACACTATATGTATAAAAGAAATGTATAGTGACAAATCCTATAAACAAGCACAAAAGTTAAATCATTTGCGAAGAATTTTACGCGACCAACGAAAGAACAAACACAAAAGAACTAAAAAGTTGGAAATAAAAAAAAATAGTTAAAAAACTAAAACACCCGACTGAAAAAACTAAAAAACAAAAAACAAGCACATTTTAAATTAAACAAAACTTGGAACCAGGCGGGGGTTCATTTGAATATTAAATTCTGCAATGAAAAACATAGAACCCCGCCTGGTTCCAAGTTTTGTTTAATTTAAAATGTGCTTGTTTTTTGCTTTTCAGTTTTTTCAGTCGGGTGTTTTAGTTTTTTAACTATTTTTTATAATAAGTAATTTTTTAACTTCGTGGTTAGTTTTTTTTAATGGACATTATTTTGACAGTTGGGAAAGAGAACGCACGTGTTCGGGAATGGTAAAGAAAAAGCACGAGTACGTAATAGCCCACATCCCGAACGCTATACGTCCCTGCAATACGCCACTTTTTGAGCAACTGTATTAAAAAAAATATTTATGGCACCATAAGTCATTGCTTTTCAAATTTTATCACGCGTTACTAATGTTAAATGTTAATCTTATGTTGAAAATTTAATTGAAAATACCAGAGAAATCATTATAATTATTATTAGACTAATATAACAAAAAGGGGGGATAAAAGAAAATATATTATTATCATAATACTAAATATTTACGTAAATATGAAGTTGCGGGACAAGAAAAGACACCAAATGTACACTTTTTCTGAGTATGACCCTAAAACGCGTTTATTCTAATGAAATAAATGTTAGCTATCGTACAAGGTTATCCAAAGGGTCAGAAAAAAAACATAACAAACCTAATAAGTTTCCTAAGGACATTTAGGTTATTATAATTTAATATCATAAACGGGATGTTTACCATGTTTGATTTTTGTTTCGAGTTCCCGATATTTTGGCGATATTAATAGTAGTGTCAGTGACCATGTCAGTTTAAAAACTTATATTATAATTTAGTAGAGAAATAAAAAAGAAACCACCTAATAATAGTTTTGACGGTCAAAAGTAGTTTTGACTAGTCAAAAGTCAAACTGATTAAGAGTTTTGCCTGCAACATAATTTTACAATCAATTCAAAATAAATCGATCCAAAAAAAAGTTAAAATAATCATCGTCAAAGACGGCAATATTGTTCCCCATTCCCGCGGCACTTTTGATGTGTGGAACTGTCTCGTGCACAGTCACAGAACATTTATAAATACTCTAGCGAGTGCACAGTGGTCGCACGAACTGAGAGTGAGGTCCCGGGTTTGATTCCCAAGTTGGGCAAAGTGATGCATTCCCAGTAGCAGTGCTTGGTTTGATAGCAGTTCTGGGTGGTTTCGTGGTCGACTGCCAAGTGTCGGCTCTTGGATATGATGATGTTTCTCGATGACGATGTTTTGCTACTTAAAGTAACAAAATCAAAAATCTTTTTGCCAATCCTCCGTTTGAGTCTTACCAATAAAGTCCAAGCTGAATATTAACACTAAACATTTAAAAGTATTGTACGTCTTCATCTTGTGACTTCTTCGAAAGTGCAACAATTCTTTTATCAACAAATATATAATATTTATTACTCAATAGAAAACATAAGAATCAGTGGTTCCCAAACGTAGGCAGCTCGACAGAAATTGACGCAAACATTTACACGATTGATTTCAATTTACGAGATTATTATTTCGCCAAGGTACTATATTCTTTACTTTTTTAGGGTTCCGTAGTCAACTAGGAACCCTTATAGTTTCGCCATGTCTGTCTGTCTGTCTGTCCGTCTGTCCGTCCTCGCTTAATCTCTGTGACCGTTAGCACTAGAAAGCTGAAATTTGGTACCAATATGTGTATCAATCACGCCGACAAAGTGCTAAAATAAAAATTGGAAAAAAATGTTTTATTAGGGTAGCCCCCCTATATGTAAAGTGGGAAGTGATTTTTTTTTTAATTTTAACCCTAACGTGTGATATATTGTTGGAAAGGTATTTAAAAATGAATAGGGGTTTACTAAAATCATTTTTTGATAATGTCAATAATTTCGGAAATAATCGCTCCAAAAGTAAAAAACAAAGCGTCCCCCCCCCTCTAACTTTTGAACCATAAGTTTAGAAAATACGAAAAAAATCTGAAAAGTAGAACTTTATAAGGACTTTCTAGGAAAATTATTTTGAACTTGGATGGAAACAACAGATGGAAACTGCAGTTAACCAATATAATTTGGTCCCTGAATCGTATGAGCGCCTATACAATCCAGAGGTCAAGTTTCATTGGCCCGTATTTCAAACAAAAAAAGAATTATTACTACGGAACCCTACACTGAGCGTGGCCCGACACGCTCTTGGCCGGTTTTTTGTAAATTCAGGAGGAGCTCGTGGCCTAATAATAACTGCCACTCGGGTCGATCTTTAGGTTAAACCGCGCTTGCCATGGTTGGTCTATAGATGGGTGACCACCCATTACACACCGAGTTTCCTCCGTGCCTCGGAAAGCACGTTAAGCTGTTGGTACCAACTGCCATGTGGCTGCCACTAGCTAGGTAGCTAGTTCAGGCCACTGAAAGTCTGACAACCAGTTTTACCAAAGAGTATCGTATTACCCAATACTAACTGGGCTGTGGAGGTCAGACAGACAGTCGCTCCATGTAAAATACTGGTATTCAGCTGCATCCGGTTAGACTGGAAGCTGACCCCAAAATAGTTGGGAAAAGCTAGGCAGATTGATGAATTTTTGTAAATTCAAACTGAAAACATTTCCATTCAAATCTTCCTATTTTTACACGACTGCCCCAAAAAAAAAGAGTGTTATGTTTTTATTACACGACTGCCCCAAAAAAAAGAGTGTTATGTTTTAGCGTTCATGTATGTATGTATGTTTGTGAGTTTCTTTATTCCACCATAACTTCTAAACGCCTTAACCGATTTTGATGTATGTGGCATCATTAGATTCTTTGCGTTATCCCGGGTGACATAGGCTATAGAAAAATTCAAAAAAACATAATAGGGTGGCCATTGTTTAGAAATAAAACGAACTTTTAATTTGTTTTTAATGAAATTTTAATGAAAAAGATAATCATCGTCTAGAACTTGTTAAGTAGATTACAAAAATATACCACAGTAGTATTCAATATCTATTGTGTACTAGTAATACTACTCAACAAATGATATGATAACATTTTAAACCCGGGATTCGATATGAATAAGATATATATCTATAGATTCCTTGTAATGACAGAAATAAAACTGGCTAGGTTACAACTCCCAAATCCGTCCACCACGGCAGCTGAATGGTTTTAAAGTTTGTATGAAAAGTCAATATGCGTGAATCAATTTACTTAAAACATGGTAAGAATATTCATATAAGGATGTAATAATGTATGCATTCATAGGTTTTTCAAAAACACTCATTTAAAGGGTGGAAAAAGATATTCAGAGTTGAATTTTGTATGGAAAAGTCCTAGTGAGAGATTGAAAAACCTTTAAACTCATTACTAACGCAAATTAATAAAGATTTGCGTGTGTAATAAAACAATAGGATGTGTGCAAGTGCGAGTTGGATCCGTCACCGATGGTTCCGTACCAGCATCTTGGTAGGTACTATACTTGAAACTGTTTGGCACTATACTTGAATTTCTGTTGATTCCTAAGAAATAAAGAAATACGTCTCCTGATTTTTGAAAATAACCCCTTAAACTTTTTTTTTTTTTTTTTTTTTTTTTGGTGGGTGGAAAATCATCGAATAACCCCCCCCGCTCTTGGGCAGAGCGAAGGGGAGTGTCAGACTTCTACTGACTAAAAACCAACCCATGTTCCCTCTTCCTCGCCCTTGTGTCGGGGCCGCGGTAACTAACCCCTTAAACTTTAGGGTAAGTTTAGAGTTATACAGAATGGTCCACTACTATTATGTACATCAAAATCAGTACCTAAATTCTGTGAACAAACTAGGTACATAGCAAATATAATCTTTTTCTTCAGGCTAGGTTTCAGCCCCCCCCCCCCCCTATATATAAAACAATACAAAAAAAATTCGCGGTCGCTACGCTCGCGCCTCCACCCATTTCGTGCTTTCGCCAATCGTAGTCATTTCACAGACTTTCTACATGCTTCTATTCTCAACTCTGAGGGCCTGAACAAAAAAACTCAAGTCCCTTTTGACTCTAATAACTTTTCTGCATTACATTAATAAACTGAGTTCGTCAACAAACATAATATTGAGCTTCGTGGACCTCAAATGTTGAAATTTTACTACTTTTGAGCTCTATCCAGGCATGGTTATCTAGCGCTTTATACCCCTAGATAAGTCCCCCAACTATGTATGTTGGAGTCGGCTTCCAGTCTAACTAGATGCAGCTCAAAATTGGTATTTCACATGGAACCGCTGCCTTTTTGACCTGCACATTGGACAACCCGGTTAGCACCGGGTAATATGATACCCCTTGGAAAGATTGTTGTCAGACTTTCGGACCACTGAATACGTGTGACGACTGTCAAAGATCACAGCCGCCCTGGTTGTGATGTGTAAATGTTACGGTTTGACGTGCATTCCGTGAAAATGAAACCCAGTAGTCGACACTAACAAAGTAAACACCAATCATTTTTAGGCGTTTGGTTCCGAAGGTGGAGGATTGATGTAAACCATGACAAGAGTAAGCGATTATTTTCTCAAAACCAAGTAAAACAGTCCTTTATCCTCTTCCCTCCTGTGGCAATATCTTTGCCCCTCCCCCGCCCCCCAACCCCAAAACCAATTAAAAGCATACAAACATTTTCGCGCTCGCTGCGCTCGCGCATCCATCCTGTTCTTTCACCGATCTGTCTTGCTTGAAACGTTCATCTAGGTACTTCTATTCTCATTTCTGTTTCTAAATCGTTCATCCAGGGAAAATTGACCAACGCTTTATCCCTTTAACCCCTCGATAAGTCTCATTGGGTAGCACTTCATAAAACATTTTAATAAAATCAAACGACGCAAGCTACCAATGATTATGTTGACCCGTGATAGTGCACAAGCTGCAAACGGTAACATTGAACAGTAGCATAATAAATCTAGACGCGTGACACAGTTAGAAGGTTACGTTTCAGATCCACGTTAGCTAATCCCTTGATAAACAGTCTCTCCAAGAACTAAACCACCATAGATCTCAAAGTTAGTATCCAATAAAAATAAACGATTTACATTTTTGACTTGTACACTAGACAACCCAACAAGTTAGTACCGAGAAGCATCTTCCAAACCTCCTTCTTAGACGTTTAGTTCCGAAAGTGGAGAATTAATGTCAAGTATAATAAGAGTAAGCAGTTCTCTTCTTGGAACCAAGTAAAACATTTCTTTATCCTCTTTCCTCCTGATGACAACATATTTGCCACCCCCCCCCCCCCCCCCCTCATCTATAAGAAGTATACAAAAATTTCCGCGCTCGCTTCGCTCGCGCATCCTATTATGTTGGGCCGTGACAGTGAACAAGCTGCAAACGGTAACATTCGACAGAAACAAAGTCAAGACACGAGACACAGACCAGAGGTTTCCTAATTTACGTAGATCCATGTTAACTAACCACATACTAAACACTAAATTATAAGAAAAAATAATTGATTTATTAACGCACAATCCCTAGCGCAACATTGCTTTCTCAAATGAAAAATAAATTAATATATCGTGGTATATTGGTTATAGGTCAAAATACCTCTTTAAAACTAAAAAATGTGAAATAAAAACAAATAATTAAAAAAATTAAAAAACACGCCTGCCATGTCAAAAACTAAACTAAAAAATTAAAAACAAGTCAAACGATTTCAGTGATGACAGAGAACAAGGTCCCGTAAATGTATTCGAAACTGGAAAACTGAAAACTAAAACTTTTATTGCAGTCGGGGGACAGTTTCGCTGGATCAATTCTTTACAGGTCCCCCGACTGCAATAAAAGTTTTAGTTTTCAGTTTTCCAGTTTCGAATACATTTACGGGACCTTGTTCTCTGTCATCACTGAAATCGTTTGACTTGTTTTTAATTTTTTAGTTTAGTTTTTGACATGGCAGGCGTGTTTTTTAATTTTTTTAATTATTTGTTTTTTTTAAATTTATAAACGTCGTGATCTAACTTCTTTAGACGTTTCTTTATTGCCATTGTCCTATGCCAGTTCCAAAATATGAAGTGAATTATACCAAAAAGCCATTGACCCACGCACATTTTCCGTTTAAAGCGCAAGGGTTGCGAGACTTTGATTAAATATTTGGGATGGTTCTGTCTGTTACTATATCAGTATTTTTTTTGTTCATATTTTTATTAGTATCATGTAAGCGTGACCGATTATAAATAACATTGTTATTTCTTTTGACTTTTGTGTGCATTTCATGTCGCTGCGCTGCGACAAACATTTTTATTTTCTGTCTTTCTTTCTTCCAATAGTTTCAATTTGCTCGTCGTTATATCCAATCCGTGTGTTTATATTTGAGAAGGGTACCATCTATCTGGCAGAAACTTGATGTTCCGAAACTTATTTGGCATAACTTACTTGTCATATTCTTCTTTGAACGAATGTGTTTAAGGCAAAACAATGATTTAATAGAATAATCGTTTCGCCGAATGTTTAAATGGCCGAATTTTCAATGGTATACTTTTAAGATGGCAGAATTTTATTTGGTAGATTTTTATAAGGTATAATGCCAATTCTATTACAATATTTTTGAACTAATTTAAAATTAAAAGTCAATACCTTTTTTGCTACAAAAGTTAGTGACAGAAACGAATCGCTGCAAAACCGACTCCACGTAGTCTCTTCTGCCCTACCCCGAGAGTGTAATCAAAGCCCGCGTAGGCGCGGAGTGGCTAGGCGACCCGCAAGCTGAGGACGCGCGCCACCGCGGCTGAGGCTGGCCGGCCGAAGCTGCGACGATAAGCTTGCGGGGGACCGCTGGAGCACGGCAGTGCCGGAGCCGTGACAGAAGTCATGCCTGCTGCAGGTTACACGTATGTATGAAATTAAATGTGTGCCAAAAGACGATTCTGATTATGAATTTTCGGCGAAATGATGGTTCTGGAAATGAAGTTTATGCTCATCTGACTTACAAAATTATGCGTTTTGAATTTATGGTAAATGAGTGTACGCCAAATTATTTTCGGCGAAATAACGTTTCTGCCATCCACTGCTATGCAAAACAAAATTCGGAAATAAAAAATTCTACTTTATAAAGTAGACCCATTTGAGAATCCTTGACATAACGCCATGAATGGTTTTCAACATAACGAGCGAAGTATAAAAATTCAATAAACCGTAATTTATGTATAAAGGAAATATAAAACAAGTTTCAAATTCAAATCGTTTATTGCAATCCATAATGTACGTTTTTACGTGATAAAGAAAAATTTCAACACACAATTTATTTTACGGGCCCAGTAGGGCACAGCCGCACAGATTTTTAGGGTTTAGTAGTCAACATGGAACTCTTACCGCCTTATTACAAAACGTAGTTAAACCTGGTTTAACTTAGACTTGGTTTATCTCGCATGACGTTTCACTTCAATAGTAATATTCAAAAGAAAGTGTCTGCATGCGAGATAAACCAAGTCTAAGTTAAACCAGGTTTAAGTACCTTTTGTAATAAGGCGGTTATAGTTTAGTCATGTCCGTCCGTCTGTCTGTCTGTCTGTCCGTCCGTTCGTCCGCATTACATTTACATCTCAAAGACTCTTAGTAGGTACTAGGAAGCTGTTATTTGGCATGAATATACAAATGAGTTACACCGAAAAGCGCTAAAATAAAAATTTGTGTCTTTTTCTGGTTTCTCCAGTACGCATTAAAGTGGCAACTTAGCAAGTATGCTGGCATTCAATACACATTTAAACACTACTCGAAGCTCCACATTTTGTCCTTTAGAAAATAAGAAATGTCTGGCAGCTCTGGGCTCTTGGACTATTTGAGGAAGATGGCAGCGATTAATGTTATTAGTCTCGTAAAATATTTTTTAATGTTCACTTAGGCATGCAGCTAGTCCGTGTTACAAAAGTATAAATTGCAACTAATATAATAAAACCGATTAGATTAGATTAGATTCATTTATTTGCCTGAAATTTACACATTTATTTTACAGATTTTATAACACTGTATAGGTACACATTAGTTCTTCATATTCCGCCTACTAAATAAGGCATGCAAATTTTGTGACATAAATGATTGAAATATAAACAAATTAAACAAAATTATTAAATTGCAATGTAAAAAAAAAAAAAATTACGACATCAATAATTGTCTCAATATCAAATTACTTGCACATGTCAAATAATAATTAAATTACAAATGTCGATTAAAAATAAAATATTGGTTAAATTACAAATGTCCTATCTATCTATCTATATATATATATAAATAAAAAGAGAAGTCCTGACTGACTGACTGATTGACTGACTGACTCATCAACGCCCAGCCCAAACCCTTAGACCTAGAAAGCTGAAATTTTGCACAGAGGTTCCCTTTATAATGTAGACAAGGAATAAGGAAGGATTTTTCGAAATTCAACCCCTAAGGGAGTTAAATAGGGGATGAAATTTTGTATGATAAATCGTCATTTTTGATATTTTCCGACAACCACGCGGGCGAAGCCGCTGGCAAAAGCTAGTACCTAATAAATCAATTACAAATTTCCAAAATATAAACAACAACAAAAAAAGAAAATAAATTACAAATGTCAATAGCATCAAATAAAATAAAAATGTCAAATTAAATTCTCATGTCATGCAACTTTTCCATTTGTCCTATAATTCAAGCATGCAATCAGTAGGTAGAGATTTAAAATAATTAAAAATTTGACTCAAAATCTACAGGCCATTTGTCACTATAGGTATCTAGTTAAACGACAAATCCTTACATAGTATAAAACAAAGTCGCTATTTTTGTCTGTTAGTTTGTCTGTATGCTTAAACCTTTAAAACTACGCAACGGATTTTGATGCGGTTTTTTTTTAATAGATAGAGTGATTCAAGAGGAAGGTTTTAGTATATAATTTGAACGACATCCACGCGGGTGAAGCCGCGTGCATCAGCTAGTTAGACTATAAGATTAAGAAAGAAAAGGGTGTCATTTAATTGTAAGCCTACAAAAATTACAACTAAGCTTGCTTTTCAAATGAAAATTTCGGGTCCATATTGGCTCACCTAAAGTTCTTTACCCGAAATTGTTCTTCCTAACGATTTGTAATCCGAATGATCACTCTTCCTAAAATTTTTCATCCTAAAGTTTTCATTCATACTATTTGTAGTGCTACCGACGATGTTCATAACACTCATGTTTCCGAAAATTGTAATTCCTAATATCATTATTGTAAATTTATTTAAACTCCTACTGTTTTTTATCCTAACGCTTTTATTCCTAAACATAATTACCATAATATTTTCACTCTTACAACTGTTTAGAATGATTAAAGGTCGTTTCACTGATTTTTGTCTTGAAATGGAATAAATGAATGAAATGCAGGTCAGAGTGTCGTCTTGGGGGCACTATGAACAAAATACTTTGAAAATTTCGCGACCAATTTCGAGGTAGCGCTCGCCGGCCGCTGCCGCGGCACCGCTCGCTTCGCTCGCTCGGCTCGCGCGTAGTTGGTCACGGTTCTGACCTAACCTAACCTATGGATATCTTTGCATAGTATATAAGGTCCCATTAAAATAGGTGGACAAATTTTAACACAGCGTTTATTAAGCCTAACTAAAGACAAAAAAAAAACACTATATAAAGTGATTTTATTTTGACTTAAAATAATAAATTGCCGGCACTCTAGAACAAACTCATCCTATAAAAGTAGGTATTTTAATGTCATTTTCTTATATTTTTTTTCCTATTGTCCTTATTTTAGCGGTCTGAATGATTTCTAAAATTTTGTCCACCTATTTTAATGGGACCTTCCTTATAAATACTTATAATAATATAATACTGATTATTACGAATAAAAAGTAATATAAACAAAAAAGATATGATTTTGAATAATAGTGTAAAAGATGGTTATGTTGAGAAAATATAGGAAAACAAATAATAGTGTAATAGATGTTTATTGCTACTGACATTAGGAAGTTGAATGCTTCGGAATTAAAACATTAGAGACAGAGTAGGTAGTTAGGAATTGCGATTGTTAGGATGAAAAATGTTAGGAAGAACATTTTCGGATTTCCAATTATCGGAGTTGAAATTTTAGGTGAACTTTGGCGCACCCGAAAATTTCGTATAGCCGCAAGATTCCTTTGATCATTATTATAATCCTTAAATTATCTTATTGCCCTTGTTAGCTTTCTGTTTCTTACCTCTGTGTCTGTCTCTGTTTTTTTAACGATCTTGTTTTCATCTATCTCACTCATAACTCACTCCATATTTCCAAAACCTTAGTAGCACAGTTGTGAACATGACCAGAGGTAGGCGAGGTGGGATGTGGTTTTCGCCCATTTAAAATTCGAATTCTGAACCTTTGATTAGATACCTGTCTGAATGCTGTACCAATTGTAAAATTATATTTATTTGGATAACCTTGGACTGATTTAGGGCAAAAGCTTATTTATTAAGCTAAAACAGCTTTATTTATGTAATTTTCACTATTCCTTTTGCAAGTTAGTTAATTATGAATGAGTAATTAAGGACTTTGAATTATTTGGCTTGTCAAACTACCGTCATAATTATTATTTTATTTTTTTGGTTTTATTCATAGATCGATGTGTCGCCGTGTGTATGTACCAGCCCTTAATATGTCATATTTATTTTGTAATTCTAACTTTTTTTTTTCAAGCATACTGTCTTCTTAATCTCACTTCTTCTTCTTTCGTATCGAACTTGTCTACTTGGGCCACTCAGTATGAGGCTACGTTGATGACGGCATTACGGCGTTTAGGTCTTCTAAGTACAAGTGACTAGGTGTTGGGACACTTGGAACACTCCAGCAAGTGGGATTTTGGTCGACGGTTTCGTCGGCAATATCGTATTTACGCTGTCGTATTTAGACTGGCCTGTTGGTCTAGTGGTTAGTGACCCTAACTGCTATGCCGGAGGTCGTGGGTTCGATTCCCACCCAGGACAAATGTTTGTGTGATGAGCACGATCATTTGTCGACACAGATGGCGCGGTGGCTAAGCGATTGGACTGCTGCGCTGCGTGTCGCGGGTTCGATCCCCGCACGGAACAAATATTTGTATGGCCTGCAGATAGTTGTTTCGGGTCTGGGTATTTGTGTATGTGACTTTGTATGTTTGTGAACGCACCCACGATACAGGAGAAATTCCTAGTGTGGGGCAACGTTTATCGTTAAAAAAAAAAAAAAAAATAAAAAAAAATTGTTCTGTGTCTGGGTGTAATTTATCTATAATATGTATGTATTTAGAAATATATAAGTATGTTTATCAGTTGTCTAGTACCCATAACACAAGCTCTGCTTAGCTTGGGACTAGATGGCGTTGTGTGATAGTTGTGGAATATTATTATTTACACCGTGTGTCGGAAAGATCTTTAATTCCCAATTTTGCCAAATTGTATTTACAGCGGCCTATATGAGTGCGTAATCAGTTAATTGTTTTCTACTGCAGATCATGTCCAGGAGACCAATCTCTCTCCTCGATGTTAACCAGTTCGCACTTAAATTCATTTGTTACGTAAAAAATCATCATCATCTGTCTAGTATTTTCTAAAGTTCCCATCTGTATTGGCTACCCGAGTACCCGTATAACCGGATGCAGCTGAATACCAGTATTTTACATGGAGTGACTGCCTATTTGATCTCTACAACCCAGTTAGACTGGCTAATATAAAACCCCTTGGTAACACTGGTTGTCAGACATTCGAATATTTGTTACGACTGTCAGAGTACACATTAATGTCAGCTGGGACCAACAGCCTAACGTGATTTCCGAAGAACGAAGGAAACTCGTATGTCATGGGTGGTCACCAATCTACAGGTCAACCTAGGCATGCATGGCTTAACCTTCTTCTTAGCGTGTCGATGGCAAATTTCAGTTAAATCGTTTTGGCCCAAAATTAAGCTATGCGAACTCCACTCGCTGATGCAGTCATAAGGTCGTCAAGACTTGTACAGGTGTCAGGACATGCAGCGCAAGATGGAAGGTGGGACATTATCTGCGGAGATACGCCGCATACGCCGCTTAACCTGATGAATGATCTGTGCGACAGTTTTGATCTAGCCACGAGTTCCTTTAGCTTGGTTGCGTAAAAACAGCGCCGGTATAGTAAAATAGTGTATCCTCGCGCCATTACGTTTGCAGTACGCTGCAAACTAGGAGTGTCAATTTAAAGAAATGGATCACTAAGACGAGCACCATTTATGTACCGTTCACGACAGTGCGGGTGTAAGACTGAGTAATATAAACTTTGGAGTTTTTTTTTTGTTATAGCTGTCTGGCTAGAATATTATCTAAGTATATATATATATATATATATATATATATATATATATATATATAAATAAAAAAGAGAAGGACTGACTGACTCATCAACGCCCAGCCCAAACCCTTGGACCTAGAAATCTGAAATTTTGCAAAGAGGTTCCCTTTATAATGTAAGTTACAGGGAATAAGGAAGGATTTTCGAAATTCAACCCCTAAGGGAGTTAAATAGGGGATGAAAGTGTGTATGGAAAATCATCATTTTATCGCGGGCGAAGCCGCTGGCAAAAGCTAGTGTTCAAATAAAATAACTGGCTAACTGCCTGCCTCGTTGGCTTAGTGGTCGCAAGGGCGAATGCTGGCCTTGTGGTCCTGTGTCCGATTCTCATGTTGGGCAAAGCGTTATTGGGTTTTTACATCAGAAATTAGTACAGCCACAGAGTCAGAATTAGTACCCGTTTGATGGCAATTAGGAATTTATCAGTAGCAGACCCTTGGCATCAACTGTGTAATCCAGACTTCGTAGTCTGAATTTGTGCCCGGTCATTGACAATCGACTGGCCTGTTGGTCTAGTGGTTAGTGACCCTAACTGCTATGCCGGAGGTCGTGGGTTCGATTCCCACCCAGGACAAATGTTTGTGTGATGAGCACGATCATTTGTTCTGTGTCTGGGTGTAATTTATCTATAATATGTATGTATTTAGAAATATTTAAGTATGTTTATCAGTTGTCTAGTACCCATAACACAAGCTCTGCTTAGCTTGGGACTAGATGGCGTTGTGTGATAGTTGTGGAATATTATTATTTATTATTATTATTAATAGGCTCGCCCCCTATTATATGGGACTTATAAACATAACTGGTGAAATGTGGCTTGCCTACTATTGGGTACACCTCTGCCTAACCTTTCAGGGGATGGGACAGGCGTGATATTATTGTGTTAAAAATGGTAAATTTTTCGAAACAAGTATGCAAAACACGACACACGTGTATCTGCATGCCAAAGGCTTGACTATATCATGTACATACAACATGTGTAACAATTCTATTTCGGTTACTACCTACACATCCAAATGGATGAAAGGATCATACGCGTATAGAATATGCTCAATACGTATGTCATGCAAAATTGTAGTGCACCGTTTTGCGTGGAAACCAGAAACAATTCGTTGAAAAAACTCGCTTGATAGTATTATAATGGGTAAAATAAATGTTGGCTTGTCTATCTGTTAATTTTTTTGGAGAGCTGTTATGGCCAGCTCATAAGTCGTGGGTTCGAAATCAGCCTATTTTAATCTAATTTATTTTACCACCAATGCTCTCTGAACGGTGAAGGAAAACATCGTGAGAAATCCGATCAAAACGTGTATGCAAAATTTCAGCTCAATCGGTTGAGGAGTTGCAAGATTTGTACAAGCATTGCAAGTTGTATAAAAAGTTGAAAAAAAAAAAAAACACACGAACATATAACCTCCTCCTTTTTTGAAGTCGGTTAAAAAAGCCACTGCTGGAAACGACCACCTATTTCGAAACTTTTGGATTTCAACGAACCCTACCTGGGTGCATTCACTAGTTTAGCAAACTCTACCCATACGAAACTCTACTGTTTGGACATCACTTCATTCGCACGAACGGACTGACGAGTCCTAGCTTTATAGATTAGAAATACTGGACTTCTATATAGGTATATTATAGTGAGTTCCCAAATATTTTTTTTACGAGGAAAAATGTTTTAGAGAAACTATAACACGTATGGGTGGTCCCTGCCACCAAACGGGGCGGTCGTCAAACCATGTCAGAGGCCTTTGAGGCGCTTTACAAACTCTGACACTAGCACCCTAGTGTGGGTTCGTCTAGACCTTACTGCCCGCGCGATAAAAAGAAGAGAAACTTATCATCATCTGCCTAGCCTTTTCCCAATTATGCTGGAGTCGCCTTCCAGTCTAATCGAATGCAGCTAAAATACTGACATACCTGTATTCTTCATGGAGCGACTGCCTGACCTTCACAACCCCGTAAGAAAACCCTTTAGTAAGACTTGTTGCCAGACTTTTATATAGGCCACTGACTACCTGTACCAACTGCCATATTTGGCAGACGGGACTAAAGGATTTTCATGCTTTCTGAGGCACGAAGGTAACTTGGTATGCAATGGTGAACCGCACTCGGGGCTTCGGGTTGTTCGAAAGAGATACCGCAGCCTCGACACAAAGGGCTAAGAAGGAACATAGGTGTTTTTTAGTCAGTAGAAGTCTTACACTCCCTACCGCTCTGCCCTGACCGCGAGAAAACATTTGATGATTTCCCACCCTCCAAAACGAAAGGTAAACTTGTTTAACCTGAAGATCGACCCGAGTAGCTGTTATTATTTAGCTACAAGTTCCATTTATTACGCATTTTACCCAGAAAATTACTTATCTTATGTTGCACTCAGGACGCATCACCGAAGCTGCTCAGAGAAACTGACCAAACTGCCGGACACATAACTTTTAAAGTGTGCCTTTGATGCTTTTAAGCTACTTACTTGCCAGATGGCAAACTTGGTAGGTACTGGACGTTCCTCCTTGCTAATATACTGTGTCGAGACAACTTGTAAGCACTAAGTATGTTTTAGATAAGTTTTTGAAAGCCTGACTGCGTCGCTGGTCTAGTGGTAGCCAATGCGACTGTTGGGTCCTGGGCTCAATCTCCTGGTCGGGTAAAGTGTTATTGGGTTTTTTATCAGGAATTTCTCAGCCACGGAGGAGCTCGTGGCTTAATAAGAAGGTAAAGCTGTGCTTTCCTAGGTCAGTCTGTGGATGGGTGACCGCCCGACATACCGAGTTTCCTCCGTGCCTCGGAAAGCATGTTAAGCTGTTGGTCCCGGTTGCCGTATATATAGATCTTTGGCAGTCGTTACAGGTAGTCAGGCCTGAAATTCTGACATCCAGTCTTACCAAAGGGTTTAAAAATTACCTAGTATTAACTGGGTTGTGGAGGTCAGATAGGCAGTCGCTCCATGTAAAATACTGGTATTCAGCTGCATCCGGTTAGACTGGAAGCCGACCCCAATATAGTTGGGAAAAGGCTAGGCAGATGATGAATTTCTCAGCCACGGAGTCTGAACTTGTGCCCGGTTAATGGTAATAGTCTCGCCCCCCTATTATTTAGGACTAAAAACACAACTGGCGAAATGTGGGTGAACTATAGGTTAGGGCTGAAACTGCGTTAATTGAGCGGGCACCCGTGCGGTTTCATACAAAAGTGCTCCGTCGCGGGGACCCGGGCGCGTGGCCCGCCAGCAGCGGTAATACGCGTCGTCGGATTTGTCGTCGTTTTGCTACGTAATAAAAAAATATGTTAAGTTCTCCATAGACACGACTATAGGTAGGTACATGCAAACCGTTGAAATTGAACTTCCTGCGTAAATAAAATAAATAATGTGTCTCCGCGCGATGGGTCCTCGCCGCGGGTATCCGCTTAACGCAGTTTCAGCCCTATACTCTTCCTGACCAGCCCCAGCAGATTTCGCTGAGTTGTCACTCAGTGTAGTCTTACTTTAGAGCACTCTCTACGAAAGTTTCTAAACAGTAGACCATTTTTAGAACCTTACCTAAAAATAGGTCATCATTTTCCTGTCCTTGTATCCTCCTATCTAGCCACGTCATCCTTCACACAGCCCCATGACCGCTCCCGCTCTGGGCAAAGCGGTAGGGTTTGTGAGGGTTAGTGTCGGATTTCTACTGACTAACTGTTCCTTCTCAGCCCTTTGCTTTGATGCCACGGTATCTCTTTCGAACAACCCGCAGCCCAGACGGGTTTCGGCCCTTGCACGCGTGGAACGCAAACGCGCTGTCGACACGGCCTAGCTGTCTCGTCATAAGACGGACGGAAGGTGAGCTAGCCCATTACTAGGCCCGCGCCCACGTTGGCCAGAAGCCATCTTTGATCTCCCTTCGTTACTAATAAGTAATAGAAATTCCACTTAATTCTAACGAAATAACCTGAAGCCTACTAAAGCTAAATAAAACGATTCTAAGAGCTTAATCAATTCCATCTTATTATTGAAGTTTCCTTCAATTAATAGGCCATTTCTATCTATTCGTTTTTCGTTACTATGCTTGAAAATACACAAATTTAAGAGCTGACCTACTTTTCCTCAGGTACTATACGCAGTGAGAGCTCAACGTTGATTGGTTCTTTCCACTTAGGACCAGACTATTGACTCAGTTTATAACCTAAATGTTATAATTGAAATTATTTGTTTTCCTGAAAATGATTGAGGAAAAAGTTTTGTATTTAGATAATTGAAAATGGAAAATTTCTAGAAATAAATGAAGGCAAATCAATCTCTAGACCATCGCAAAAAATATTTGTTACTCTACTGTGTGGTTTATGTATCATATTCTGTTCAATTGACAAATTATCACAAAGAAACCTAACCCAAGCCCAAAACCTGCTCTTTAAACTAAAGGCCAATCCCCATATTTTAAAAGTAAGTTTGTAAAGTATAGGTACATATTTTTGACAAATTGAGACCTAGATAAAATTGTACGCGAAGGCAAATATGGGACTTATCCTCGGTAACTAACAAGAAGAGAATCATTTCAAAATTCGAAAGAATACTTACCTAACTATTTGGATTAACTGAAAATACAACTGTTCTAAGTTATCTAGTCTATTTATTTAAATCGAATACAGATGCTCTCGCTAAGAAACGCTTACAAAAAAAATATCGGAAAAGAAAACCATGTTTTATTGAGTCTAAAATGAAACTGGCCATAGATAGTAGCAAGTCGTGAATGTATTTGGTTTCACATACCTCAGCCTTACCTTTTCCGAAATAGAAATAGTTACTTTCGACCTCCCACTCAATAATTATATACCTTAGGAAATTAAGTATATTATTTTCGTTTAATTTTAGATTTCAGGCTTAGTTATTCCGGTTTCTTTCATGAATCCTTAGTTAGTTAACGAAATTAATACTACTTTTGGCTTGTGTTAAAATATTTTATTGTGATATTTTTGGAACAGTAATGAAACCCAATATAGATATCTGCATCTGAAAAATTACTCATAAGATACGGGGTAGCTTTTTTTTGGTGGGTGGAAAATCATCGAATAACCCCCCCCCCCCCTCTCTCTCTCTCTTGGGCAGAGCGAAGGGGAGTGTCAGACTTCTACTGACTTAAAACCAAACCCATGTTCTTTCTTCGCCCTTGTGCCGAGGCCGCGTTATGCCTTACGATAATCCGCAGCCCCGACGGGAGATACGGGTAGCTTATGAGTAATTTTTCTTAATGTTTTATTTATATTCTCGCGAATGGGTGTTCTACAAAATCAACGCCTATTTCGCAATTTTCTATTTCGCTATGCTTTAACGATTTAGCATTAGGTCATTCATCATCATTCATCATTTCAGCCGAAAGACGTCCACTGCTGGACATAGGCCTCCCCTAAGTGTCGCCACATTGACCGGTCCCGTGCGTCTCGCATCCAGCGGATCCCCGCAACCTTCACCAGGTCATCGGTCCACCTCGTGGGAACCTTCCAACGCAACGTCTTCCGGTTCGCGGTCGCCACTCCAGAACCTTCCGGCCCCATCGGCCATCCGTCCTGCGAGCAATGTGCCCTGCCCACTGCCACTTAAGCTTGGCAATTCTTCGGGCTATTTCGGCAACCATGGTTCTCATGCGGATGTCCTCATTTCTGATTCGATCACGCAAGGAAACTCCGAGCATAGCCCTCTCCATTGCTCTTTGGGTGACCTTAAGCCTTCTGATGAGGCCCATTGTGAGCGACCACGTTTCGGTCCCGTATGTAATCACTGGCAACACACACTGGTCATAGACTTTCGTCTTGAGACACTGGGGTAAGTTGAACGAGAAGATACTTCTCACAGCTTCCCAAACGCTGCCCAGCCGAGTCGGATTCGACGATTAACCTCTTTCTCAAAGTTGGACCTACCTAACTGGACTGTTTGTCCCAGTTAGTCTACAACTTCGAGTGTAGAGTCTCCGATCTTTATCGGAGTGGGTGTAAGCATTAGGTCATTGTAGATAATTGACAGAATTTTTACTTAGTCAGAAACCCGACAGTCTGACAACCAGTCTTACCAAGATGTTTCATATTTACTCAGTAGGTAACTAGTCTAGTCAACAAGTGCTTTTTTGATCAACTTTTTTCAGTCTCCGAAAATTATGATTGAGGTGTCATTCGATTCGGAATGGCATCCCGATGATTTTTGAAAAAATTGAAGTTCCGCTTCCAAAAATTGCAAAAGTTATTAACAATTAACTAAAAAATTTAAAATGGTTTTAGTTTTTTGCAAATATCTCAAAACCTAATTAAAATTTTTCAAATTTGAAATAAGATTCAAAAAGGGGAGGAAATTTCCTAAAGAATGTTCTAACTTTCGGAATTGTAGGACCAATATTAATAACTTTCCGATCGGGTTGAAAATACGCCCGAAAACTGGTACTCCGTCTTGCGCAAGCTACGCTCCATTCGGACCTTTATTGAATAAATGTTATTTAAACTTATTAAATATAAAAATTAAAAATTGAAAAATTTCAGGCGCCTGCAGGATAGATCAATACACAATAATCTGTGATCTTAAAAATTTTTATCGCGAATTTTCAATAAGTTATCCATTAATTAATTAACACTTTTTTGTAGCACGAACACTGACATTGCAAGTGCCATAATTATAACACTATTCATCTGAGATTTTTTTCCTTTCGTGGAGCTATTTTTCAAAGGTCTTAGAATAGGCTCTCGTTGGAAAAATTAAAAAAATGTTAATTTTCGTTTTTTTATTAAAAATTTACTGAAATGAAAAATTTCAAACCTTCATTAGACATTAAAAAAATCTTTTTTTTTATTATATTATTATTGAACCGTTTTTGTATGATCAGAAGCTACTTAAAAATGATTTTTTATATTTTTTATATCCTGTTTTTTAAAATATTTTTATAAACAAATGCGTTGGTTATGAGATAATTTAATGTTTTTTTTTAATATCGTAATCTTTGATAATAATCATGATTTTTTTTTTAAAAACCGTTGCTTAAAAAAAATGTTTTATTGCTTAAAAACGCATTTGTTGATTAACAATTATTTTCTCCCACTTCTAATTAATATTAAGGTATCATTTTTTTTAAATCACCATTATTTGTTTTTTCATTTCGATATATAAAAAAAAAATATTGTTTTATTAAAACTTTCATTGTTTATGTAATAAACAATTTGTAAAAAACAAATAAATTTTTACTTTATTTTTTTTTTCTTGTTTTACTTATTGTCACAAAAACAGATATGATTTTTTTTTTCAAATTAAAAAAAAAGTTGAAAAAAAAAATTAAATGAAAAAAAAACAAAATCATATCTGTTTTTGTGACAGTAAGTAAATATTGTCACAAAAACAGATATGATTTTGTTTTTTTCAAATTAAAAAAAAAAACTGTAAAAAAAATTAAATGAAAAAAAAAGAATCATTCTGTTTTTGTGACAATAAGTAAAACAAGAAAAAAAAAAGTAAAGTAAAAATTTATTTGTTTTTTACAAATTAAAAATTTTTAGATCACAGATTATTGTGTATTGATCTATCCTGCAGGCGCCTGAATTTTTTCAATTTTTAATTTTTATATTTAATAAGTTTAAATAACATTTATTCAATAAAGGTCCGAATGGAGCGTAGCTTGCGCAAGACGGAGTACCAGTTTTCGGGCGTATTTTCAACCCGATCGGAAAGTTATTAATATTGGTCCTACAATTCCGAAAGTTAGAACATTCTTTAGGAAATTTCCTCCCCTTTTTGAATCTTATTTCAAATTTGAAAAATTTTAATTAGGTTTTGAGATATTTGCAAAAAATTAAACCCATTTTAAATTTTTTAGTTAATTATTAATAACTTTTGCAATTTTTGCAAGCGGAACTTCAATTTTTTCAAAAATCATCTGGATGCCATTCCGAATCGAATGACACCTCAATCATAATTTTCGGAGACTGCTGAAAAAAGTTCATCAAAAAGGCACTTGTTGCCTAGGCTAAACTGGATTGTGGAGTTAAGATAATCAGTCTCTCCATGTAAAATAGTGGTATTCAGCTGCAAGGAAGCCGATTACTACATAGGTGGGGAAGGCTAGGCCAGATGATGAGAAAAAACTGGCCAAGTGCAAGTCGGACTGGCGCATGAAGGGTTCCGTACTTGACTTCAACGCCCAGCCCAAACCCTTGGACCTAGAACGCTGAAATTTTTTGTTCCCTATACAATGTAGACAAGGAATAAGGAAGGATTTTTCGAAATTCAACCCCTAAGGGAGTTAAATAGGGGATGAAAATTTGTATCGAAAATCGTCAATGCTCGCGGGCGAAGCCGCTGGCAAAAGCAAGTACAAGTATAAATGGAATCATCTAATCGGTGAGTATCAATTAGTATCGATATAGCTAAATTCATTTAATAAATCAAGAAGATATTATTTTGCACCAATTCAACAGTGTGCTAAGCACTGTTTGTCCTATTCAAAACAAAGATTGACTGGTAGAGAATGCCTTGTGGTCTTAAATCCGCATAATTATGTACCACTATAATAGGTACATGAAGTTTAAATAAATAATTTATTAAAAGTATGGTAAAACACTAGCTCAGGACCCAAGCAGAACATTCTTTTTATTTACAGTTCGCGCTATATTTGTTTTATTACGATTCTGTTTGCGAAAGCCAAGCCGGTCAGTATCTATGGCACACCTAGCCTAGCCGGTGTTACCAGCGCTGAGGATTTAAAAAATACGCATTTTCGAGAAATTTTTTATTTGGTTTTGTTTGCAGTAAAGGAGTGTCCAATGTGGTATCTAGCTGCATCAGGATAGACTGGAAGATGATCCTACTATACCTAGTTGAAAAAAAGGCTGTTGAGGTGATGATGATGATGATCAACGTGCTTCATCATCTACCTAGCCTTTTCCCAACTATTTTGGGGTCAGCTTCCAGTATTACCAGATGCAGTTGAAACAGTGGTATTTTACAAGGAGCGACTGCCTATCTGACCTCCACAACCCAGTTAATACTGGGTAATACGATACCCCTTGGTAAGACTGGTTTTCCAACTTTCAGGCCATTGACCACCGATAACGACCAACTGCTTGACGTTCTTTCTAAGGTACGGAGGAAAACCAGACCCGAACATACATCACATATTAAATAATTTAAGTACCTACAATTTTCAAGATTATGAGAAACTAGCTTACTGCCCGCGGTTTCACCCGCGTGACAATGACTATTTTCAATTTAAATTTTCATGCCCTATCTAACTCCTTCAGGGGGGTTGAATTTTGTAAATCATTATTTATTCCTTGTCTACATTATAATAAAGGGAATATCTGTGTCATAGTCTCTCTCTCATAATTTCAGCTTTCTAGGTCCAAGGGTTTGGGCTGGGCGTTGATGAGTCAATCAGTCAGGGCTTCTATTTTATTTATATAGATAGATCTGGATAACAATAATAATGTATACAGGGTGAATCGATTTAAACCTTAAGAACGCATTTAACAAAACACACACACACATCTTAAGCCTTTAGTGGTTAAGTGAATTGCTAAGTTTTGAATTAAATTGCTTATCATATAAGACGCAAGTTGTAAGGGCAAACTGAGAAGGATTAGCGGTATCTCGCCACTTGAGCATTTGTTATCGTTGACGAAACTTGAATACGTCACCACCACCGCGGTATTTGTGCGTATATAATAGTAGATGTCATCGGGGCAATGGGACCGATTAATGTGTATTATAAGTTTTGAAGTAAGGATTGTTTGTGACATTATAGGTTATAGTTAGGTACTTCATACTATCATTTACTGATTCCAATAGCACGTAAATACTTCTTTGGTCTATTGGTCCCACGACTGCTGGACATGAGGTTCTGAATTCGATTACCGGGTCCGGCAAAGTAATATTGGATTTTTCCATGAGAACTTTCTCAGTAGCAGCTACGGAGTCTGGATTGTGCCCGGTTGAAGAAAGAGGCTCACCCTCTATTACATGGGACTTAAATATAACTGGTGAAAAAAGGTGCTTTAAATATAAATTATTATTATAGATATACCTAAGGCCCCCTAGAAAACGGCGGGCGTATTATAAACGCGCTTCAAACGAGATTTGAACGCAATCTTGTAACCTAAGCACACGGGGCGATCGAGTTCCGAACGCGCACGAGTTTCGAACGCGCTTCACACGCGCGTTTCTATCTATAAAGACGCAAAAATCGCGTTTCAGGAAGGCGCGTCGTCAGCACCGTAGAAAATACGCCGTATGCTAGGGGCCTTAGATTTATATTTTTTGTCCATGTGTGTGTCCAAAAACTACTAAAACAGTAGAACCTCTAAATCCTGGCAACCCCAAACATTGAGGTGTATTGCCGGCACAACACATGAGTAGAATTTTTGCTCGTTCCCTTAGTTCGTTAGGTAGAAGCGTGTGGAGCTGAAATGTTAGTAAGTTAGTGCTCGATGCTTGGTGCTCGGCAGTTCGGTACATTTTGATCTAGTATTTCGTTGGTCCGGTTTTCATTGAGAGTATTAGTCGGCTTAAACTTTAGATAGTGTGATAGTTGTGCCTTTGGTCAGTCTTATTTTTAGTAAGTCATTTCATAATCATTGTTCACAATCGTTAAAGATGAGTAGGTACCTTCAAGCGTAAAGTTACATTTGGTTATGAATAGGTATTATTGTTTTTTCATTAATATAAGTTAGACTTTACAATTCTTTAAAAACATTGCCGAGAATCACCTCAATAATCTGTTCTTTCTCGAACCCACAAAGGCCCACCGAACAATCTATTACAACTCGACACGGACTTACAAAGTCATCACTTGTTAACAATTAAAACATGCGTTGTCGAGTAAAAGTCGGCGGGATGGAGTCCTCCGCATAATAAATTGTCTCGCCGGCAGTGTGCAAACTTCGCATGATCCCTTATTAAGGCTGGGGGCTTAGTGTCAGCGAGTAAACTTGTTCTTTCAGTGAGGTTTGATTCGGTTAAGAATCTATACAGAAACTCAGAAAGACTTTTAGATTTTCGTTTTCTGGACTGATGGAAAACTTCTATGTCCATGAAGATTTGAATGACTGGTGAAGCATCTCTTGTGTCGAAGACCAGGCTATAGTCAATACTGTTTTTCCAGTTTTAACTAATAAAGACACCGTGATGAAATCCCCGAATCACCCCTATAATACCTGAAAAGTAACGCAGAAGTGTGGTGTATACCGCAGGAAACCAGTGCCATCCAAAAGCTCGTTCGGTTGACTTGCACCTAATACACCCACCCACATTTCGCCAGTTATCTCATGTAATAGAAGACGAACCTATTATCATCAACCGGGCACACATCCAGACTACGCGAGAGAATGAGTGAGTGTCCATCCTACTGAGAAATTACTGATGGAAAAATCAGGACCTCATGTTCAGCTGTCGCTCTTGCGACCACTAGACCAACGATTGAGGCTGCCTGTCTTCCGAAATATTAACCAATAGGATTGCACACTTGAACAGAGGGCAGATTTAATGCAATCCTATTAGTCAATATTTCTCTGTTACTCCAATCTGCAGCATCGCTCCGCTTCGGTAGACAGGCAGCCTCAATCGTCTCGCTCCGCTTCGGTACACAGGCAGCCTCAATCGTCTCGCTCCGCTTCGGTAGACAGGCAGCCTCAATCGTCTCGCTCCGCTTCGGTAGACAGGCAGCCTCAATCGTCTCGCTCCGCTTCGGTAGACAGGCAGCCTCTATCGTCTCGCTCCGCTTCGGTAGACAGGCAGCCTCAATCGTCTCGCTCCGCTTCGGTAGACAGGCAGCCTCAATCGTCTCGCTCCGCTTCGGTAGACAGGCAGCCTCAATCGTCTCGCTCCGCTTCGGTAGACAGGCAGCCTCTATCGTCTCGCTCCGCTTCGGTAGACAGGCATCCTTAATCGTCTCGCTCCGCTTCGGTAGACAGGCAGCCTCTATCGTCTCGCTCCGCTTCGGTAGACAGGCAGCCTCTATCGTCTCGCTCCGCTTCGGTACACAGGCAGCCTCAATCGTCTCGCTCCGCTTCGGTAGACAGGCAGCCTCTATCGTCTCGCTCCGCTTCGGTAGACAGGCAGCCTCAATCGTCTCGCTCCGCTTCGGTAGACAGGCAGCCTCTATCGTCTCGCTCCGCTTCGGTAGACAGCCATCCTTAATCGTCTCGCTCCGCTTCGGTAGACAGGCAGCCTCTATCGTCTCGCTCCGCTTCGGTAGACAGGCAGCCTCTATCGTCTCGCTCCGCTTCGGTAGACAGGCAGCCTCAATCGTCTCGCTCCGCTTCGGTAGACAGGCAGCCTCTATCGTCTCGCTCCGCTTCGGTAGACAGGCATCCTTAATCGTCTCGCTACGCTTCGGTACACAGGCAGCCTCAATCGTCTCGCTCCGCTTCGGTAGACAGGCAGCCTCTATCGTCTCGCTCCGCTTCGGTAGACAGGCAGCCTCAATCGTCTCGCTCCGCTTCGGTAGACAGGCATCCTTAATCGTCTCGCTCCGCTTCGGTAGACAGGCAGCCTCTATCGTCTCGCTCCGCTTCGGTACACAGGCAGCCTCAATCGTCTCGCTCCGCTTCGGTAGACAGGCAGCCTCTATCGTCTCGCTCCGCTTCGGTAGACAGGCAGCCTCAATCGTCTCGCTCCGCTTCGGTAGACAGGCATCCTTAATCGTCTCGCTCCGCTTCGGTAGACAGGCAGCCTCAATCGTCTTGCTCCGCAGGAAAATTAGCATCATAGGAAAGTAACACAATAGATAAAACCCCGCCATTGCCACCCCACCCCATTATCCCGCACAGTTTGTCAACAATAATTACAGTTAGTAATTACACAAGTACAGCAACTATCGCCCGCCGCCGAATAATAGCGTTACCAGCTGTTGCAGCTTTTCCAAGCGACGACGGCAACGCGGCGACGTCGTGTTGAAGACAGCTAAGTCCTAAAAGTAACTCTTCAAGATTCTACTCCTTAGGAACTAAGAAAGATCTTACGATATTTTTCTGGACTGCTAAAAACTTCTACACAAAAAAAAGTCACTTGAATAATGGAACATTTCTTGTGTTGAAGACCAGAGGCTATTGCCAATACTGTAGTCTTCAGTTTAGGACTAATCAAGACCCCATCAGACAATCCCCGAATGGTTCATATACAGAGGTGTACCTATTATAGTACAACCGTATCGCCACAAATCCACACTCCGTGACTGCTACTGTAAAATTCCTGATGGAAAAAACCCAATAACTCAGACTCAGCCTTCTTTTAGTTAACGTAAATTGAAAACAATTGGCGTATAACTGTCACTAATAAAGCGTTCATAAACCGTGAAAATCATCGATAATGTCGAAATCAATAAAGGAACCATGTATTTCCAAAACATATTACCAGTCCTAACAGAATCAAGTAGTTTGCAACCACCCGCCTGAAGCACAGTGCATTGAATAATGACACTTATCACCTTATACATAAACAAAGACGTATGGAAATAGTTTCCTCTCAGAGGTGAGAGCAAATTGGATTAACAGCCTCCGAGTTACAGAGGGTTAGTGTGAGGTGAGGTTATAATTGTTTCAGAGGCCCCAGTCACGTTATATTTCAGCCATAATATAAATAAATGGTTCATGGAATATCAATCTAAATATAGAACGAACCAAATTGATTCAAATTGATTTGAATGGCATAGAATGAATGGATGACATTGAATGATTGAATTTAGTTGTGTCGTGGTTGCGTCAGCCATATTGAAAGGCGGAAGCTAACTGTTTATTACCAAGAAATTAATGTTAGTCCCAATACAATCATAACATCATGCCTGTAGCTAATCCTCAAAGGGTTGGGCAGAGGCGTATCCATACAAGGTGGATACGGCAATACAACAACAAATTGAACAGTGTATCATATACCTCATTTAAGCATTTGAGAGAGCAGTGGTGGCCCAGTGGTTGCGGCCCCGACTTACGAACAGTAAGTCGTGGGTTTCAACCCAGGCAGGCGCATTACTTTGTGCAATTTATTTCATCACCACTGCTCTCAAAGCGGTGAAGGAAAACATCGTGAGGAAACCGGCATGTCGTAGAAGCAAAATATTCGAAGATATGTGACATCTACCAACCCGCACTGGGTACGTGTGTTAGATTATAGCCCACCTCAGAGGAGGCCTGAGTCTGAGTCCCTGCAGTGAGAAAATTCTAGGCTGATGATGATACCTAATTTCGTTCCATTTACTGTAAGCCTGTGTCATCGCACTGCTGGACATAGGCCTCCACCAATGATCTCCAAATATTTCAATCTAGAGCCAATTGGTGCAGCCATTGTTTTCACTTGTTGGTTTGTCGTATCCACGCACATACACCCACACTTCGCAATTATTTTAAATGCCATGTAATAGGGGTAAGAACTGACCCTGAAATCAACTCGACATAAATCCAGTTTCCGTAGTTACTAGTGAGAAATACCTGATGAAAAAATTAACAACACTTTGCCCTGCCTGAAATCGAACCCAGGACCTGATTTTCAGCTAGATCAACGAGACAACTAAAAGAAAAATGTTAAAATATAACAAAAATAAATGACTTTTAGATAAAAATAAAAAATATGCAAGACAAGAATCTAAAGATAGATAGAACACCATAAAAAAGCCTGGACCCCATAATAAATTGAAGGGGTTTTGGGCATAGCTATCAATTCTTTGGGCCCTTAGAGATTTCCTATCGTTTTATTTATTTAGGAACTTCATATCCATGTTTATGAATGTACGGGTATTTGTGCCACAATTTATTTGGTTGAAAAAATGGTCAGCAAAATATTCTTAGCTATAAAATATGAATTAGCTAGGTTTTGCTCAGTACTTTTATGATAGTCCGATTCAGCAGTAACAACACTCTAGTAATGAACTGCGAGTGCCAATATAAAAAAAAACATACCAATCGAATTGAGAACCTCCTCCTTTTTGGGAAGTCGGTTAAAAATGACTAGTACTTTGACTGCATGCATCGTCATCTTCCTGCCCCTTGTCCCTTGTCCAGTTCTGTTCTGTGATTCTATCTCCTGCTGATATGGAGGGATGTGGAAATTATGTTATTCTTACTCCTGAGCTTTTTTTCCAATTAATTTCGTTGCGGGATCCAAGACAGTTAAATCGTTACTCTGGGACTTCGTCGAGCTTCATTGTCTCGGCGCTTTTCTTGTGGTCGCCACTGTTGATTCTGGCTAACAGGAGTTACAGTGGTTTGGGAATAGTGTGGCGGGCTTGTCCCATTTTATGCCCTTGTTCCATTCTATTTGGGGTCAGCGCAACACCTTTTCTTATTCCATTCTCCATAAAGTTACAAGTTGGTAGCCAACTGCACGCAGCAGCAGCAGGTGACGTGTCGCGGCGACACGACTGGTTTCTACGTATTTCTATGAAATTCCCTCCGTAGTTAGCGACATGAAGCTAGCGACGCGTCGTCGAGCTGCAGACGCACGTGTCGTCCGACCGCAGATCAGTAGTGCCACCAGTGCCACTGATGCCGTAGCAACGACCCGTCGAGCGTGTTTAGAGTTATTGACTAATAGTTATTTGCAGTCGGGTTCGAAATCATGACTGCAGCGACATGACGCGACGACGACGTGTCGTGACGACATGAAGCGACGACATGTCGATGTCGTCTGCTGCTGCGTGCAGTCGGCTACCAACTGGTACCTTAAGTCTAACCAAAAAAAAAAAAACAAAACCAAAATAATCAATCATCATAATTATAAAACAAAGTCCTCCTTCGTGTCTGTCTATCTGATCGCGATAAACTCAAAAACGACTGCAACTATTTTCATGCTCTTTTCGCCAATGAATAGAGTGGTTCTCGAGGAAGGTTTAAGTCATTTTAGTATATAATTTGACCTACAACACGCGGCATCAGATAGTAAATAATAAATAGACACCTCCATAAAAATTATTACTGAAGTGCCTGCCAGTATCCGATTTGACCAATCCTTCAGCCGACCTTCTGTAGGTACCTACCTATTCTATATCTCGTGACAAACAGTGTAGGTATTATACTTTATTATGAACTAGCTTGTGCCAGCGGCTTCGCCCGCGTGGAATTCGATAATTATCCCACGGGATCAGAAGTATCCTATGTGTTAATTCATGTTATAAACTTTACGTTTTTGCGAGAAAGAGTAACAAACATTCATTCATACTTACAAACTTTTTCCTATAAAATATTAGTCTGATTATAGTGTGGAGTGTGATAGACACACAATATTACTTACGTCATTAAGGTAGCTGGTTCAGTGCTAGCTATATAGCTATAGAGATAGCATAAAAGGTCAAATAATACGAAACTCGTCCACCAGAATATCCTTTCAGCATGATTTCGTACAACAATGTTCACCGCGCCGTGTGATCGGATCTGGACGAACGGTTTTAAATGCGTCCACATAACTGTGGTGATGTTAATTCCGTTTCGCATACGATTTTCGGAACCAGAGGTTTTATAACACGGCGTAATTATGAAACGAAAATTCGTGTTCAACTGTATTCTACGTGTCTTTTGAAGGGGTATTTTATTTAACACTTCAATCATAAAGTACAGAAACGGGTTCTATCAGTAAACCTTGTCGATGTTCCACACATTCGTACGAAGCGCTTTGCTAAATCTTTTAAAAGGCGCACTGCCAAAGAGTGGAATTCCCTGCCTGCGTCAAAATTTTAGGCTCAGCAGTTTCGGAGATAAGGTGGGGGAGAGAATGGTCGGACAGACAGACAGACAAACAGATACACGAATGATCCTATAACAGTTCTGTTTTATCCTTTTGAGGTACGGAACCCTAAAAACAAATCGTTCCAGTACTAGGTACTAATATAATACGAATATACAGGTATCTTAGCGCTACAACTTTTGTCTTGATTTGAGGTGACTACCTAATCTGATATCACATTTTTCAAATCGTTTTTGCATAATTATCGGTAATTTAAATTCTGATTTTCGCCAGTTGCAGAAAAGTTGAAAGACTAAAAAGGTAATGGATATAAATGTTGATGGATGGAGAGGGAGAGGAAGGCGAAAGAAAAGATGAATATATTGTATATGGAAGAGAAAGGAGTAAATGCCACTATGACGTCTAACAGGGAAGAATGGAAAAAAAACATATTGCGCCGACTCCAAATAGAATGGGATAAGGGCGGGAAGATGATGAGATGATGATGAATTTAGATTCTGAATTCAATTTTATCTTCTATTATTTTATTTGCCCTATATTTAACCCTTCAGAAAATGTAGGCGTGATGATATTACAGTTCTTATCCAATTAACTATTGATTAAAATCACCAAGGTGTAACGTTAATTTAAATCATTGCATTCATTTTAAAAAGTTTCCGACATGTTCTCGACAGGGCGAACTGGTTTGCCAGTTTTATTTTTCTTATTATGCGCAATCGTAAGACTTTTTCTTTTGTATTAAATTTTGAAGAAGATTTTTTTGTATATATTAGAGATTTAGAAAGATTTTTTTAATATTTTGGAGGATTACTATAAATAAGAAAATCTTCATCTGGCGACGACGAGGTAGTCTATCAGACTAGGTACTTCGTTTCTGGAAGCAAGCGTTGTAGTTGAGCATGGGGACCTGTGTTTGATTTTGGAGTCGGGCAATGAATTATTTTGATATTTCACCATTAATTTATCAGTAGTCCTGAACCTAGATTTGTGTCACATTGACGGCAATTGATCCTTAATCATATCTTTTAAAATGTGAGTGCACTAGAGCACTCCTCGACTTAACCCTTCGGCGACTATCACGTCTGTAATCTATGTATGTTAAAATTAAAAATTGCCTAATTTACAGAACGGCCTACATTCCGTTCCAAGAAATTATCCACCACTGGGAATCCTAAATGAGGTTTTAGGAGAGGATTCAAAAAGTCCACTAATTGTCGTAGTGTACTCTAATAATCGGGCCAAAACTTTGAATGATGATGAACCGGTTCAACAGCAACATGGTCACGGTCAAGGGCGCTCTAAATCTGGATCGCTTCGTGGAGAACATGACCACAATCCACCCCACAACCATGGCGAAAATCATCATCATTCTATTCAATTTCCAATTGAAGACTTTATGAATGAACTTTTGAGGGTAAGAGTCATTTAAAATATTTTTTGTTGTTGCGGTTTAAAATAAAACTATTATCAGAGGTGCTGCAATAGTTTCCAGAATATGGATAAAGCCCCCTTAAATTAATTGGCTTTTATTTTCAAATAATTTGGAACAAGTTATGCTAAATGACACATTAATTATGTTAATTAAGTTGTGGACAAAGACTACTAACCGACATCAAAAATGCTCACAGGAAGTGTGCGCTTTTTTTTAAGATACCCTTCTTTATTCTTCGTTGATCAAGCCACCATTTCTTCTGATTGTCGTTACATTGGGTAAAATTGAGTTACGAAAGTAAAGGGCCAGAGAATGTACTCATTTTCCGCACGCACTCCTGCACTAAAAATAAAGGGCTCATTGTTAAATAAAAACAATTCAATTCATTTATTTGATTCAGACATATAAAACATCCATAACTTTGTTAGTAATTACATTTATTATGTTGTGTACAATGATGTACAATCTTCAGAATAAACTGCGCCTGCCTAGATGGTTTGTGGATGGGTTTCCTCCCTGCTTTGGAAAGTAGGTTAAGCCGTTGGGATCAACGGCTTAACCTACTTTACAGCAGTCTTAAATTGGTATTCCAAGAGGTATCGTATTACCCAGGACAAGCTTACTTGTGGAGGTCAGATAGGCCGTCTCTTCATGTAAAATACTGGTATTCAGGTGCCTCCAATTGGACTGAAAGCTGACCCCAACATAGTTGGAAAAAGGCTAGACAGATAACTCGTGCACTAAAAATGAGATTAATTACTAACACCAAAATCTTTTCATGATTGAATGTATAAAATCTGCCGCCAATTGTTTTTTTACCCGACTACGGCGAAGCCAAAAGGAAGGGTAATGATTTTGGCAGTCTATGTGTACGGATTTTAATTTTGGTGTCAATAGATTCGTAAGAATAGCCCGGGTGACATAGGCTATATAAATTTTATAAATTCTTTTTATGACGGAATTTAAATGTCAAAAACTTACCTCAAAAAATATTAAATTGAGATAATCATAGCAAGTTTGGTATCAAATGAAAGGTCTTGGCAAGCACATTACAAATATGTATTATATTATAGTTTAAGTACACACAAAACTAAAATTCAAATAAAAAAAATAAGGTCAAAAATCTAAAACACGACTACTAACAAAATCGCGGTCTTAAAAGTAGAAAACAAGAAGATAATTCTTGTCTGATATTCTTCGTAGTCGCATGCCACCTTGCTAATGGCAATTAGCAGCTGACTTACAAAAAAAGTCATGAAATCAATGAGAACGCCATGAAGGAGCATCAGGTATCAGTGGCATGCGACTACGAAGAATATCAGACAAGAATTATCTTCTTGTTTTCTACTTATAAGACCGCGATTTTGTTAGTAGTCGGGTTTTAGATATTTGAACTTAATTTTTTTTTTTAATTGGATACGAATTTCTTTATAAGAGTTTAGTACCTATAAAGGGTAGAATAATATCTAATTACCCCCTTGACGACAACCGCTAACCATAATATACCCATTCTGTATTTTCAAACAATTTCAGACAAGTGAGAGAATATTAGACATTCAACGCTTGCGAACAAAAAATGAAAACAAGAATTGTAACAGCTGCAGTAATGAAAAAGAAATACTTCAAGCTGAACAGTGTTCAAACTCAGGCAGCAGCAACTGTGAAACGGGATAATACATCCATAATTCTGTATGACTTAGCCAAGCAACCTGACAAGAACTATTTAATTTTGATAAGATCTGTGTAGGAGATTTTAATTTTCAATCCCAAATGAGAATGAAGAATGAGAACCCACTAGCCGAACAGTGTTCAAACTCAGGCAGCAGCAACTGTGAAATGGGATAATACATCCATAATTCTTTATAGGCAACCTGACAAGAACTATTTAATAAAGTTTGATAAGATCTGTGTAGGAGATTTTAATTTTCAATCCCAAATGAGAATGAAGAATGAAAACCCAAATAGGAACCAAGGTTACCGACGTACGCGGGCCTGTGGACGGTGAGCTCAGAATGCAGAAAGAACACGGTGAGTATTGGGCTAGCTCGCCGTCCGTCCGTCTTAAGACGACGACAGGCCGTGTTGATGGCACGTTCATGCTCCACGCGCGCCTCAAAGTGATGTCAGCAACATGGAAGGGGCCCGTAAGTGCCGACGCCAGTAACATACGACACAGTAACACATACGACACAATAACATCACCAATTCTCGAAGGGTAATTGGGGTGTAATTAAGGGTACCACCCAATGTCCGATTCTGTACACTTTTTTTTTTTTTGGAACCTTTGAAATCATCAGCTCAGGGAAGAGTCATTTGATGGCTGGTAGGCAGAGCGGTAGGGAGTGTCAGACTTCTACTGACTAAAAACCATCCATTTCCCTTCTCAGCCGTTTGTGTCGAGGGCGCGGTATCTCTTTCGAACAACCCGCAGCCCCGACGGGGATTCTGTGCACCTGACAACGTATAATAATTTTTAATTTATTTATATTTATTAACATTTTATTGGATGAAACTTTCTTTCTCATTTATAATTTTGTTTAAGTGTGATTCTCGAAAACATACAAGTTCTGTTGCGACTACAGAAAGTTTCTGATATTGTAAACATAATAACCGATGATTAAAATCAGCAAACCGTTACATACACAAAATCATAAATTACAATATCGACATTGTATTGGGGACATAATGTTTTACACATTACTTCTTTATAACCAAATATTAATGTACAGTTTTTTGATTATTAACATCTCTGCCTAGCCCTTTTCCAACTATGCTGGGGTCGGCTTCCAATCTAACAATACCAGTATTATGCATAGAGCGACTGCCTTCCAGACCTCCACAACCCAGTTCATTCATTCATCATCAGCAGCCTATAATAGTCCCACTGCATGGACTCAGGCCTCCTCTCTAGGTGAGGGAATGGGCCATAATCCACCACGCGGGCCCAGTGCGGGTTGGTAGATGTCACATGTCTTCAATTTTTTGGTTTATTCACGATGTTTTCCTTCACCATTTTGAGAGCAGTAGTGATGAAATAAATTACACAAAGTAATGCGCCTGACTGGGTTCGAACCTGCGACTCACTGATCGCAAGTCAGGTCCGCCAGTGTTTCGGTATGGCGCCGGCAATTTTTAATCATATTCGTAATTGTATAAGGGAGGAACCAGTAACAATTTTCAAAAAGAAACTAACTAATTTACTAATGAATAAATGTTATTACTCCGTATCGCACTTTCTAGCTGATAAGTTGTAGCTGTTTCATAGCTGATGATGAACAGCATCAATATTTGCATGCCAAAATGGTAGAATGTACAAGGATTCTCTAAAATGATGTAACCACCTTATTGTAAATACCTACATTATAAGCAAATAAACGAATATTCTATTCTATTATATTCTACTAGCTTTTGCCAGCGGCTTCGCCCGCGTGAAAATGGCGATTTTCCATACAAACTTTCATCCCCTATTTAAATCCCTTAGGGGTTGGTGATATGAAGGAAAAAGGAATAAATGATAACGTGGCGACTAACAGGGCAGAATGGAAGAAAACAACGTGTTGCGCCGACCCCAAATGACATGGGATAAGGGCAGGAAGAAGAAGGGGTTGAATTTCAAAAAATCCTTCCTTATTCCTTGTCTACATTATAAAGGGAACCTCTGTGCAAAATTTCAGCTTTCTAGGTCCAAGGGTTTGGGCTGGGCGTTGATGAGTCAGTCAGTCAGTCAGTCAATCAGTCAGTCAGTCAGTCAGGACTTTTCTTTTTATTTATATAGATAGATTCCAGCACTGGACCACCACAACCCAGTTGGTGCTGTGTACCGATTGTGAGGCTCACAGGTCATTGACGGGCTGAACGATGATTCTGCTAAACCGGTTACTTCAGGCCTCGGTCAACTCAGAATCTACTTAATACAATCGATTTTTTATAGGCCTTAAATACTTTTGTCTTACTGGCAGTAGACAATCAAACTGACATGAGTTTTATCTGACAACCATTTCACAAAATCCAGGCATTTGATAGTGAACTGGTAAGTTTCTCTCAAAGATTTTTGATTCTCTCGACTTGATCTGCTAGATAGGTATACTGATGTACTGCTGGGTAGGTACATGCATACCTTGTCGATGTTCCACATATTTGCATGGACAGTTCCATGATAGTTGCAGACCGGAGTTTGGAGGTTGGCACTATGATACCTGATCTGAGATGATACCATACTCGGAAAGCACGCGCTTTATGCCATTGGTCCTGTATCTGACCTCTCTTAGGTCGTAATGGATGGCCATCCTATTGGACTATGAGACTAAAGGAACAGAGGGACCTGTGGCAGCGCACGTCTTTGTACACTATAATATCACCCTTAAATACTTATGGCTAATCTCCACTAAGATTGACCGCCGCCGAAAACGGTCAAAAAGACTATATTATGATAAAGGATCTTCTTTTTATTTCATCTAAGTCTATTAAAAAACTATCTTGGGAACAGCTACGGATAAGCTAAGAAAATATTTTTTATTATTTGCAGGTTTTCAGGTAAGAACTTAACGGTGAAGTATCAAAATGGCGAACTCAAATCGAGATCTTTTTTGGATGACAATTTCCATAATGATTTTGTGGAAACTTATGAGTTACTGGTTCAGCGAAGGCTCATTCAATCCCGAACGCACTAATAAAAAGATAAATCAATAATAGATAGATATAGTGAAAGAAGAAGACGAAGAAGGTTATCTCTTTAAATATGACTATAGCGGACGTCCCGCTGTTTCACCCGCGTAGATCCCGTTCCCGTGGAAATACAGGGATAAAAAGTAGCCTATGACACTCAGCAATAATGTGGCTTTCTATTGGTGAAAGAATTTTTAAAATCGGTTCAGTAGATCCCGAGATTACCCCTTACAATTTAACAAACACACGAACTTTACTTCTAACTCAAAAAATAGAACTGTTCTGATCTGAAACCATACCTAACGCTTCAATCCCACAAGGTACACTGTAATATTAGTATAGATAGTATAGATGACTGAGATGATGACAATCAAGATGTAATGATATGCATGATTTAAATCTAAACAAAAAAGAATTCAGGAAGAACAAATTCTTGTCATGTTTATTTTTGTCAAAAATGATACTGAAATAATTCTTTTGCTAAGGGCTTATTTACCGAATCAAAGTACTCAAAATTATCTTCCAAGCCCTTTCCCAACTATGTTGGAGTCAGCTTCCAGTCTTACCGGATGCAGCTGAATGAATTAATGAAACCAGTATATAACATGGAGTGACAGTTTGCACTGGGTAATACCTACGATACGCGTTGGTATTGTTGGTAAGACTGCTTTTCCGATTTTCGGGCCACTAGCTGTAACGACTGATAGAGATCTACGAATGACACTCTGACACCATCCACAGATCAACCTGGGAAAGCGTGACTTAATCTGAAGATGGATCCGAGCGTTTGTTATTAATTAGCCACGAGCTCCTCGAAGTACCTGTGTTCCTTAAAAAAACAATTTTAAAATTTAAATTCTTGTATTTGTGAAAGTCACTTTTCCTTGTTGGAAATGGCGTTGGCGGTCAAGTGAAAAAAGGTAGAAAGACAATCATGTATTGTATTTAATTGTCATCATAATTATTTTATGCTATATTCCTTAGGTCATAATATAAAAAATAATAAAAAATGTTAAAATAACAACTCTTTTACTTGTTACAGTATTTTATTTGATCTCATCCATGCAGACGAGAAAAATCCATAGAACCTTTTAAAGGCGCCTCGCAAAGACATTCCAGAACACACAGTATACCAGCATGCAAGCAAGAATGTCTCTGAAAACTAGAGATTCGAAATTATGGAATATCATAATATTATGCAAGACTTTATTTGGCTTTAGACCGAATATTTGCTTTTGCTTAAAGGCGGTGAGGTGCTTCGAAAATAAGGAGGACGAAATGCCTGTCTTTATACAAAACCAGTTGCTAGTATTGTTAAGGTAATGGTTTTCTTAAGGCATAACATCATGCCTGTAAGCCCCGAAGGGTAAGGCAGAAGTGTGAATAGTACGGTCAGCATCAGAAGTATATTAACATTACTCAAAGTTTCGAAGCTGTTTTTTTAATAAAAACTTGTTATATATTACTTGTTACTACATGTTATTGGAGTGTAAGGACTATTTTAACGAATAATCTTCTGAAACATTAAAAAATAATAGCTAGAGTCCTGTAGGTACATACATAAAATAATTAAAATTCCGAAATGTTCAGCTACTTCTGATGCTGACCGTACACATTTCGTTAGATTTTTTCATTTTTGGTAGTTTACGTTTTGAGAAAGTGAACGTTTTGTGAAGTGTTCGTTTTGAACTTTAAGGCATTTCGCAAGTATTGTTTGAGTTCCATGTAACGGGGGGCGAGCCTATTGCCTTCAATGGGCACAAATCCAGACTCCGTGGTTGCTACTGAAAAGTACCTGATGGAGAAACTCAATCTAACCCCCGTATTTATAGTCAAGTCAAAGTAATTACTTGGACTTAAGTAATTACTTATGCAAATATTTTTATGCAATGGGCAAGAATTTAAACGAAGTTAGAACCGTCAATGAAAGCAAAACTAAGAATTCTAACGTTTGATAGTTCTAACATTAAGGAATTACTAAACTACAGAGAAAAAATCGTATCTTAAACAGTGACCTAATCAAGTAATAGTAATGACTTGTTTATAAATACGGGTGTAAGACCTCATCATCATTACGGGCTGCGAGTTTTTCGAAAGAGATACCATGACACCGGATATAAGGGGCTAAGAAGGAATATGGGTAGCTTTAGTCAGAAGAAGTTCTGACTCTGCCTTTCGATCCGCCCAGAGTGGGAGGAGTCATTATTTTGATGATGCCTCTGAAAAAAAAACTAACCAAGTGCAAGTTAGACTTGCACATGTAGGGTTCCTTACCATTGTAGTAGATACTGGGAGATTTTCCATGTTATTAAAATTTTTGCACCATAGACTTCATAGGTTTTCCTGTAATCTATAGGTAATTTTTTTAACGTTTTGCTCCACACTAGGAATTACTCCTGTATGGTGGGTGCGTTTACAAACATACACAGATAGGGGGGGGGGGGGGGGGGAATGACAGGACAGAAAACACACGAGTGATTCTATAGGGGTTCCGTTTTTTCTGTCGAGGTACGATTTTTTTTTATTGTATCATATTTCTGCGACAATAAATATTTTTTCTTTCTTTCTAAAAAGACTTCGTACTCAGCAGTCACGCTTATGACCACTAGAGGCAATCAGATTCCTAAGTTCATAGTTATTTTCAATATTTTATGAACTTGAATTGAAATAACAATATAATGAAATTCCAAAGAACGATTAATTAACATAAACAAGTAGTAACTGAACAGGAAGTTTAAATCAAAACAAATAACATTTCTAATCAGTTAGTAAAATTGATTAAAAATATATGAAGCGGCAAGTTTACTTTAGAAGAATAATCCAGTCCATATTATATTTGGAAACTAGAGACGCTAAAGGGTCGCAATGGCGTCCTCAGTACCGAATCTCAAACAGCTTCAAAATATAGTATTTTTTCTCCTGATTACTGTAAGTTCAAGATTTAAATTATGTTTGTTAGTCTGTTTTACTGCTTTTCGTCGTTTTTTTTTTTCTTAATTCATCATCATCTTATCTGCCTTCTCTTTTATCTGCATTCTGCATTTTCTTCTTGCTTTCTCCTCCACCTTTTCTTTCATATCATTCCACACAATCCATTTTATTTCTTTGGCTTCCCTTTTCTATTTTTTTTTCTTTTTTTTTACCCGACTACGGCAAAGCCAAATGAGGGTTATGATTTTGACTGGCTATGTATGTATGTATCTTTGTATGTATGTATGTATGTGAGTATCTTCATTTATGTTCCCTCATAGCTTCTAATCTACTTATCGGAACTCGACATAATAGGTATCGTTAGAACCGTCTTAATTTTCCGCTGAACATAGGCTACTATTTGGCGCCCTCTAGCGGACAAAAAGTAAGGCTTAAAAAATAAAAATGGAGATAAATACGCTGTGTTTGATATCATTTGAAAGGGCCTCACTTGTACATTTTGCCTTATTTTAATCATCCCTATTACTTTTCAACCAACTTCCTAAAAAGATGAGGTTCTCAATTCGACTGTAACTTATGTCTTTTTTTGTTTTTTGTATGTTTACTACACCATAAACATAAAAACAAAAAAAAAAACATAATCATTAACAAAACGATTTGAATTTTTCTTTTTTTATACTTTGAGGCTATGGTTTCCGGTTGGTCCCAATCAAAATCGGTTCAATACTTTAGACTTTTGCACCGCGGCCTTGGTTAAAATGAAATAATAAATTTTAATAATAGTGTTCTAGTGACATTTTTGCAAAAATAGAACTGACTTCCATAAAAATCTGAAAGTTTTAAATATTAATAAGCACACAAGTGCTACTGCGATCAGGTTTCGTAATTATTTGAACCTCCAGCAACCCGGTGGTTTATTTTTATTATAATTGTTTTACTTTATAATTTCATCTATAAATGCCTTCTCTTCTCCCGTACCAGCCAAATCGGTGCAACTAGTGCCATCGTCATTATCATATATCAACAAGGAATAACCCACTGTTGGGTATAGAACTCCCCTTTTTTCCGCCACATCCTGTGCGTCCCAATTCTGTGCGTCTCTTATCGGGTATTTCCAGCGACTTTGACGATGTGGTCAACCCAACGAACTTTAGGACAACTACTGCCACATTATGAGAAAAGTTAATCTCCAATAATATAGCCTAATAACATTTTGCTGTGTCCCTTATGTGTCACCAATAGTCACCATATCGTCCGGTATAGCCTACAATCCTACATCGTCTGCCTAGCCTTTTCCCAACTATATTGGGGTCGGTTTCCAGTCTAACCGGATGCAGCAGAATACCAGTATTTTGCATGTTTTTTTTCCGATTAATCGGTCCAACTGGAAAAAAAAGTTCCCGTTGTCCGATTGATCGGACTATGCGGTCGGACCACGTGTCCATAACCAATTTGATTAATTTATTTTTGAAATAACAGAGTAATTACCCTATCGTAGTCTAATTAATTAATATTTTTTTCAGAAAATTCTTCCATCTCTAACTGAAGAAAACTCTGGTCTTCTGTCCAGTCTCTATAAGAAGGCCTCCGATCAGAACCGTCCCCTCATTTTGGTTTTAGACAACAATCGGAATTCAAATTACAAAGAATCACAATCCCACTACAAAAATAACAGGGCCAATAATTACGAGAATGATTATCAATCAAACAACTACAAGTCTCATTACCCGGTGATTAGCAACTACAAATCTAGTAGCTACTCTAACCAAAATGACCGGAATAACCGTGAAGAATATGGAAAATATCCGTACCTATATCTTGCCGCCCAATTGGCACAACAGGTATTTATTTATTTATTTATTTATTTATAATAAGCACACCAACAGCACAATCACTTACAATTCAAATTAGATAACAACAAAAATTGACATTTTAGCAATCATGCAAATAACAGGTATGCATGACATTCTTAAATGAACATTAGAGACAACAATAAAAGGTGTGCCTAGTAGGGCTTAATCTAGATCACTACAAAAACAAACCAAACCAATTTGAACTACTTAGTTGTATCAACACCCGTCGGGGCTGTGGATTGTCGAAAGGTTAACGCGGTTCCGACACAAGGGCGAAGAAGGAACATGGGTTTGGTTTTTAGTCAGTAGAAGTCTGACACTCCCCTTTGCTCTGCCCAAGAGCGGGAGGAGTCAGTCATATGATAATTGGTGGGTGGAAAATCATCGAATAACCCCCGTTATTCGATGATTTTCCACCCAACAAAAAAAAAAAAGGAACAGAAACAGTATAAAAAACTGGACAATTGTGATTCGGACTCGCACATGAAGGGTTCCGTACTATCGTAGTAGGGTAGCCCGCTTTAATTTATATTATTAATACCATACACATTTTGTGATAGGTTTGTTTTTCATAGTGTTTGTATGAGTGACAAAGTTTTATTTTCGGTTTTTTAAATGTGCTTTATCTCAAAAACTGCTAAATAAAAAATGATTTTAGAAACCTCAATGACATTTTCAAAGACCTATCTATAAACACCGCACACAAAAAGCTTTTTGAAAAAGTTTTTTTTAGTTTGATTTCCATTGTATGAGCCCCCCTTATTCTTTTATGATCGGCTATGGAAACTTAAATAGGCTCAAAAAGGGTTTAATCTTTGGGACGAGAGTGAATTTACCTTGACTAGACTAAAACATATAGGTATATTTATTTATACGCGATTGATATTGTATTCAAACTATGAGCAAGCAGTTATTTCAAATCTAATATATTATCGCATGCCTTTTTTCCAGGTAAAAGACAAGCTAGCAGATAGCAAACCGTCACAATCTAACCGTTACAACTCACACGGGTATTACCGCAGTAATAATCAAAATGCTCAAGAATATAAGGACAGGAATCTCAGAGTAAACACAAACCGAAAAGACAGTGCCTATAGAGGAGATCAATATTATAGCAATAGAGGCAGTAATTACAATAGAGGCGACAACAGTAACAGGGATGACAATAACAAAAGGGAAAGCAACCGAGATGACAGCAACAGTGACTATAGAGGAAGTAATAGAGGTAAAAGCAATAATGACTATAGAGGAAGCAACAGAGTTAATGATAATAATAGAGGTGACAGAGACTATAGTGCTAACAAGGCTTACAATAGCAACAGAGGAAGTTATAGAGGCGATAGCTACAACAGTGGCGATAATTATTACAAAGGAAATAATGACTATAGAGGAAACTACAGAGGCAACAACGACGTCAGCTACAGAGGAAATTATTACAATAGAGGCAGCTATAAAGGATATGATGGCAACAGAGGCAGCTATACAGGAGACAGCAACAATAGGGACGATAGCAACAATAGGGGTGACATCTACAATAGGAACAGTTATAGGGGTGAAAGCTACAATAGGGACAGCAATAGAGGTGACAGCTACAATAGGGACAGCAATAGGGGTGACAGCTATAATAGGGACAGCAATAGGGGTTATAAGGCTAACAAGGCTTACAGTAGCAACAGAGGAAGTTATAGAGGCGATAGCTACAACAGTGGCGATAATTATAAGCAAGGAAATAATGACTATAGAGGAAACTACAGAGGCAACAACGACGTCAGCTACAGAGGAGATTATTACAATAGAGGAGACAGCAACAATAGAAGTGACAGCTACTATGGGGACAGCTATAGGGATGACAGCTACAATAGGGACAGCAATAGGGGTGACAGCTACAACAGGAACAGCAATAGGGGTGACAGCCACAATAGGGACAGCAATAGGGGTGACAGCTACAATAGGGACAGTAATAGGGGTGACAGCTACAATAGGGACAGCAATAGGGGTGACAGCTACAATAGGGACAGCTATAGGGATGATAGCTACAATAGGAATAGCAACAGGGGTTATAGGAATAATAGGGGCAGCAATAAGGACGATAGCAACTATAGGGGGGATTATTATTACAATAGAGGCAGCTATAAAAGAGATGATGGTAACAGAGGAAGTTATAGTTACAATAGTTACAGAGGAGACTATACAGCTGATTCTGACTACAACAAAAACAGGGACTATTACAAAGGAGACCAACACCAGGACAGATATAGTAGCGAACTTCTGTCATCGCCCTTAGTAAAAACTCTTCTGGATCTTTCAAATAGCTTGAGGAGCAAGGATTCTTGTGAAAACGATGGTACATGTACTACTACACAATTTCCAACTGAATCTGATGCATGCGCGAGCGAAGGCAGTTGCCAAGACACGGTTGAAAATGTAGAAAAAAGCACAAAAGCTGAGCTTTGGAACACATGTGAAGCTGAACATAAGGGATGTAATAACTAAATAAAATATTTGGAATGGGTTCTTTTACTTTGTTTCTTTTAACGAAACACCTAGCAATGACTAAGTAGTCCAACTACTCGTAGAGTTAGTCAAACAAGTAACTAATATCTTTGCAATAGCAATTGCAGCAAAACTGAGTTGTTTTCTGGGAACTGTTTTAATTTTGTACTAATAAGCATTTGGCCATCGAACCATAATTCACAGATGCCAGCTAGCACTTCACGATTTGCCATCTACCATTCCTACTCTTTTTAATTTTCGGGGGAAAACCTTCAAAAGACAGGTTGTCTTTCTTACCCGAGGGCCACCAAATTCGACGCTCCAAGCGAAGTCGAAAGCGTCAGCGTCGAGCGTCAACCCCCGTTGAACAGTGGCTGTAAGAGCACATTTCAAGGGAGACGGTTTTTTTTTTAATAATTTGTCCCACACTAGGAATTTCTCCTGTATCGTGGGTGCGTTTACAGACATTATTTTAAACTCACATACACAAACACACCCAGACCCGAAACAAATATCTGTAGGCTATACAAAATTTTGTTCCGTGCGGGGATCGAACCCGCGACACGTAACGCAGCAGTCCAACTCCACCCGTAACTCCAAACTCCTTAAAAAAAAATAGTTTTATTACAAGATGCATGAAAAACCTTAAATGACAAGCACCTAATTTTTTTAACCAAAACTCTATGTCTATGTCATGTGTCAATAGTTTGTCAATTTGACATAAAGATCTGACTTTTATGTGAAATAGACTTGGAAAACGTACGTTGTGCAGTGAATAAACCATTTATGAAGTTAAATATTCAAAAAATTAACAATAGGCCAGTGAAAAATGAACTAGACTATAATAAATGGATTTCGTCTTGAGTATGTTGCATGAGAACTTGCAACGATCTAAATGAAAAATATACACAAAAATATTTAGAAAGGAAGACTTTTTTGGTCTATGAGGTATTTCTGTGTTTTAATACTTCACACAAACACAAATTAGCCCTGACACAGCCAGAAGGCTATACGGGAGACCATGTAGGAGATGACGGGATGAGCTGCACAGAACCAACGATCAGTGGTCTGTATTGGCCCGAGTTCAAAAATCTGAAGCTTTCGATTCAGGGCCAATGTGGAGGTCACGGGGGAGACCTTTGTTTAGACACGGGCTAACAGTAACACTAATGTTCATTGTTGTATTATTATTGCTGCCATCCATTACATACTGCATTTTATCCCGTGCCTCGGAAAGCCGTTGGCCACGACTGTCATTCCACAATAATCCGCCCAGACGACCCACTGATCGTCGATTTTTAGATGTCATTACAGCTAGTCAGTGGCTCAAAATGCTGACAACCAGTCCTACCAAGGGGTAGCATACTATCCGATCTAAACTGGATCGTGGATATCAGATAGGCAGGCACTCCATGTAAAATACTGGTATTCAACTGCATACGGTGAGACTGAAAGCCGACCCCAACATAGTTGGGACAAGGTTTGGCAGATGTTGAAGCTGAACAATTTTATTAGTGATGCCTATGTTTTATAATAATCCGGAAAAAAAAATATAAATCTTCCTGAAAAAAAAATATATAATTATAATAAAGCCAGTGCACACTTTTAGATGAAACCTATTAAAGATGACAAAACAGATGAACAGGCGGCGCCTACTGGAACCACGACTGAAGATGGTACTGTAAGTATGTATAAAACTATTAAGTATCGTAACTTATCATAGTCCAGCAGTTATGTAGTTTTACCTCGAAAGTTTTCAGAAGTAGTCAGTAGCTTTAATATAAGGAAGACTATTCTTCTTAAAAGAAGCACTACACAAATTTTTAGTAAAATTATGAAAAAAAATGTGTGTGGCCGATACATGTAGCCGAGGGTTGAAAAAAGATCTGCGTGTATGACTGGGACTTAAAAATTATATCAATAAAACACTTTATTTTCTTACATAAATAGTTAGTGAGATATGATGCTTCCAGTCGTAAAAACTACGTGTCCCTTCCCTAATTTTTTTAATCAAGCGTAGGATTTTTTTTTTAAATTGTGGTTACGTAAAAAGTAAAAACGTACAAATGGCAAACGTCAATCGTAGGTCACTTAAGTATTCCATTCAGTCCCTTTATTTTTTCTCAGAATGAGGTTACGCCTGAAGCTACTGCTTCAACGACTGCTGGGCCTTTGCCCACCCCTGGCCCTGCGACAGAGCCTGCTATTGTGAGGGCTGAAACAGAGCCTGATACTGTTGGGGTTCCCTCAGAACCTGCTACTGCTGGAGCTGCCACAGAACCTGAAACTGCTGAGGCTGCCACAGAACCTGCTCCCGCTAGGGCGTACTTCGGCATTTCCATGGTCCAAGGTCCTCCAATCACGTTGGATCTTGATATGACAGTAGAACCTAGTACCTCCAGTAGAGCCAGTTCTAGAACACCTGCAAGACCACGTCCTCTTGCTATTTTATCACACGCTCCAGACGTTCTTTCAACAAGCACTCGAAGTCGATCAGCAAAAATGAATCCTTATCGCTCTAATCTGAACCACCCTGCTTCGTCAACAGGCGGCACTTATTTTTCTAGTACGCTCAGCAACCAACCGGAATTCGCAATAGTAAGTTAGTTTTCCATAGAGCGTATTCACGTAGAAAGCTGGCTACCGGCCTTATCTACCAGCTATCTACCTCCGCTTATCGGTACTAATCCATACAGACGATGATTATGATGCCATCTAGCCGATTTCGGCGAAAGCGACGGCATTCGATGACTTTCTGTGGATTGTCAAGAGCTTTGTTGTGCTGCTCTTTTGTGTGCTAAGAGCACACAGGTTAGTATATCCAACTTTGAACGAAAAACTACGAGCACAAAGCGGACATGTCAGAACACCATTATGAGAACCTCTACATAAAGCAAGCGGGTATAAGCAGAAGTTGGCTAGCAGTCTCTTGATTCATGCAAAATATCGAGCTCATCATCAGCGCTTATCGGAGCAGGTCGGAACTTGTCAGCGACGTTCGGCGCTTGTCAGCGCTGGTTCGGCACAAAGTATAGAGACTGCTTGGTTCTGATAAGCGCTGGTGGATCGGCGTCGGTAGCTGCCTTGCTACGTAAATAGAACTGAAACTCCTATCTTATCCACTCACCTGTCTTTCAGTCAAGCCCAAGCGTAAGCATATCTACTTTGGATGAAGAAGTAAAGCAATACATCAAAAGAAGAGAAACTGCTATGTATGACTACTACCCTGGCACAGAGAGGGTGGAATACGACTACGTTTCGGAGAGGAACGACTTGTACACTACTAAGTATTTAATGTTTTTCTAGTGTTTTTTTTATCATCTTTTATATTTCTTAAATACTTACTTTTATGCCCGAGACACAAGAGGCCAGTTTTTCAAGCCAGCCTAGCATAAGCTAGTGTCAGTAAGCTAGTACTTCTGGCTTCGTGTAGACAAAACTAGCTATTTTGACCTAGGGATCCCAGACTGATACTATACTTGGTCTTAAATTCAAAAGTTTAAAATCAAGGTTTGCAAACGTGCAATAAAGTACACCATACTAGGCGTCAAACTAACCGACCATGTACGCAACACGACACTGCGCTCCAAAACACAAATTACTGACGTTGCTCATAAAACCACTAAGCTGAACTGGGATGATGCAGGCTAAAAGTATCAGTGCAAGTGCCTTCGTAATGATTGTCAAAAGTCATGTAGTCTAAAGGTGCTTTTTCATAGATGACCGTGCTGCAAACCTACTACAGCTACACGGCTGATTTTAAATCTTCATGGAAATTATTCGTGACGTCATTATTATTAGGCAACGACGTTGCCGTTGTGGTCACTTTCTGAAGACATCCTTTAATTTCTTCGTTTATACTAGTGATAATTATCATTATTATGCAGTGTGCTTGAGGCAACTGCTTATTTGATCAAGGGGAGCCTTGGAGGTGCAGTGTTGAGCATGCATGAGGCTTACATGATTGGAGGACTATGGACATCTCTAATTGCAACCGTTGCCGTTGGATGCCTTACTGCATACACTACGTTTGTAAGTTTATTTTTGTTTCTGGTCTGTTGGTACTATTCAGTGTCACTAAGTTATTGTAATATGCTCGTTCAATAGTCATTTTCTGCCTAACCTTTTCCAATTTTGTTGGAGTTGGCTTTCAGTCGAACCAGGTGGAGCTGAATACCACTATTTGTGATTGCCTAACGGATCGCCTCAAATTAGTTACTCAAACTTTTGTGATACAGCAGTCAAATATTCGAAAGGCAGCTGAAACGTTAGCATGCTTTCCGTGCTTTTAGACCCTTTCATTCTGGAGCAAATTTTTATATTCGCTAATAGATCAATTTTTCTATTTACAAATTTCTGATATTTAAAATTTGCTATATAAAAAGGATGGTGCTATCAATCATGTAAAGTTCCATTTTTCTCCGTATGTAATTAAATAGCGCTAATGCTTTAGTTAACATAGTCATTGTTTTGTGTTTGTAACTTCTTATCTGCACAGTCCACTGATTAAACATAATAATATATTTCTTTATAATTCAGCCTGAATTTGTCTTAACTAACCCACTATATTTCTAAGATTTCTTATTTTTCACAGATGTTAATAAGATCAGCTCAAAAACTGTATCGTAGGTTAAGGATAAATAAGTTATCATACCCTGACTTGGCTGAAGCAGCAGCCGCAACCGCACCATGGCACTGGGTTAGGAACAGAAGCAAAGTTTTTAGGTACGTACTATTCTTGTTTTGATATCGAAAGGATGCAAAAAGACGAAGGGCACAGGGCAAAAAGATCTCTAAACATGATCATCCAAAAAGAAAAAGGTGTTTAATTCTGTATATAAACATCCTTTTTCATTTGTAATTCTCTTGCTTTCAGGTACACAGTAGAAATAACCTTACTTTTACAAATGGTGGGAAATTGTTGTGTTTACCAAATTGTAATCGCTAAAACGATGAAAATGGTGAGGCATTTTTCGTCTGTGTTTTTTAAAGTGTTTCCCCTACACCAGGTATTTCTGAACTATGGGTACTTTTGTAAACATTTAAACTCAGATAGACAAACAGTTAGACCTGGAATATCTATAGACCATACAAATACAGGGTGTATACGAACTCTTCACGTAGCCGTCTACTAAGCATTGTGAACTACGATTGATGTGATTGTTAAACTACGTAACCCTGCGCAAAAGTTATTGCTAGGAATTAACTTTTTCTTAATGTAACCTTTTTTAATTGGACACAGCTGATTATATACTTGGAACCAAGTATTTTGACATGGGTGTATGACATCAGAATGTATATACTGATCAGTGCCCCGTTGCTGCTACCGCTCTGTCTTATCAGAAGTCTGAAGTGGTTATCGCCGTTTGCCGTGTTAGCTGATATTTTCATTGGTAAGAATATTTTAAGGTTTTATTGCTTGCTTATTTTGATATCAGTGGATTAATGGTGGCCCAGATGTATCAACGTCAACTTTAGATTTAGTTCGTGGGTTTAACCAAAGCTTTGTGTAATTTATTTCGTCACAATTGCTCTAGAAACTGGGTGCTTACTCTGGAATATAATTCCGATAGATTGACATTGGTCAAACGTCAGTTGGTTGAGTTAAACGTCAGGGATTGGCTAGACTCAGTCAGTGTTATTACAAAAAGCAGTTTAACTAAAAACCCTGGTTTAAACTTCTATAAACTATGGTTTAAGCAAAAATGATATTACAAATCGTGGTTTTGCGATAAACCATCGACCAACCCATGGTCTAACGCTAAACCTCGGCGACCCCTAGTTTAACAATGCAAACCATGGTCTAAATCGTATCTATCAAAGTTTCTCTTGTAAGACTTGTTACAGCTAGCATCTTTTTCATTGTGTTGTGTTGTTTTAAGCCGAAAATGGAAATTAACATAGATGCCCTGTGTCTCCCAAAATAAAAGACGAATTTCAAGTTCATCGAAGTAATAGGGAGCCACACTAAAAGGTAGGAACAGATGGCGCTGCGAGCGACTGTACCTTGTTTACGTCTTTTAGCAAGTGTGTGGTTGCGATTTTCTGTGTTTATTTTGTGATTTACCTTACAAAATATACACGCTGTTATCTTTAAGAGAACTTTGAACTGAGCTTCGACGAAGAAATGCGTCGACTGCTGGGAAAAAGGTCGATTTGATTGAAAGGTAGGCATTTTAAGTATTTGAGGTTATCTTTCATATTTCTTCTTTTTTTTATGTTAAAACAAACTTATATTTTTTGTGTTCCTCTAGGTTGGAGGCATATGATCTAAATCAAAATTTTGGAGTCCACTTTGATCTTGAAGAAGACAGTTCATAATATGTTTAGGAAAGGAACTTTGACAAAGGTATAGGTACCTGAAATTTTACATATGTGTAAGAATGACTATGGTGTAAATATTTATACATGTATTTGGAGAATAAATAAGTCACATTTAATTTACCTGTATAATTACTTCTTCCGAAATAATCACTTTCTCTGAAGTGCAAACTACATAACCTTGCTGTATCACTTGCCCTGAAGTTTTTAATCCGTAAAGCGCTTTCCCATTTGGGGAACAGATGAACTCCCCGGTTTTTACAATTTAAGGCACTGCATTGAGGCATTCTTGATAAAAAAACGAGAAGTTTGGTCTTGTTTACAAAAAAATGTATAGGATTTGACAGTTCTTATGTCAAAGCAAGGTACGGTTGCCTAGACGCCACCAAGCGGGATAAAAAGGCAGTTTTCCTCCCCATTGTTTAGGTACACTTACTTTTTCCCCTGAACTTCAATTCTCAGAACGTTTTTTTATGTGTTGGTCCATCACAATAATATATTATTCAAAAATTACAAAGCTAAATAAACCAACCAAACCTAACCAAACCACGGTTTTGTTGTTATGGTTTCATATATCGCGCGAGGATGTTACGTTTCGTTACAAGTACCTACTTAGATGTATTATTAGAAATTAATACGATATTAAGTAATGTGATTACCTACTGCAATCGACGAAATAACTAAATAATGTTCATATCCATGCAAAATAACAATGTCACAATATTTATAACACTCCTAAACATCATTTAATAATTTAGCGTATTATCAAAACGTTTTCTTTTCTGTGCAAACGGAACGTTGCAATAGAATGACATTAAGGTGAACGAATGATATTTGAAACAATGGTTCAAATGACGGTACTATAAAGACCACGGTTTTTCAATGTTTTGTAATAAGAACTAATTTAGACCATGGTTCTGCAGATAAACCTGGACTTGATAGTTCAGGTTTAAACCAAGGTTTATTTAGTTTTTTGTAATAAGACCGAGTGAGTCCAGCCAATTGCTGACGTTTGACTGACAATTCCAATGTCGATCTATCGGAATTATATTCGAGAGTAAGCACACTGATGGTCTAGTGGTCGCAAGCGCGACTGCTGAGCAAAGTAGTATTTGGTTAGTAATACCTACATAGTTTTTTTTTTAACAAATATTTAAAATGTACAAAAAAATTAAGCGGAATAATACTGGGTGACATCACCCAGGAAAACATAGGACACTATATGGGCGACTAGGGAGGTCAATACATAGTACACTATAGGTACACAGTATAGTACATATAACACTAAACCGTTACACGCTAGTGTGTTGAATGAAACAAAAATCATACTGTCTCTTTCGCACGAGCAAGAAGATGGTGATATCACTTGCTCGAGGTTAGAAAACAATAATTGTGAGAAATAGACACAAATTAGGTTTGCATTTTGTGCAACCGATAGATAATTTTACGATATCGATTATTAAGATCACAATTTAATCGTGTGGACCATTCTGTGGCGCGTTCTGGATCCATTAGTTTAACGATTTACTATTAGTAGAACGCATTATCTTTATTGAGTATTTCTTTAAGGTTTACTGTAGTTTGATAGTCTAGTGATATGGCCTGACAGCAAACAAAATAAAAAAATTGGATATGTAAAAAACCCATGTCTAAGCAACCACATTGTGAAACCCACACACACACCGTGCACACACACACAGCCGTGGTAGGCCTCGTAGGAGATGGCGGGACGAACTTGACAGAACCAACGACCAGTGGTCCACATTGGCCCTGGATCGCAAAATTTGGAAATCGTGTGGGGAGACCTTTGCCCAGCAGTGGGATGACACAGGCTCACAGTAACAGTAATGTAAAAAACCCACCATAGTTTACCATACCATAGTTTTAGCAACAATAACGTCTATATCTAATGGTGAAGCAAGACATTTTAAGGAACCCAGCATGTTTTCGAACCAAAACATCGAAGACTTAATTTATGACATCGATCAAACCGCGTGGTTGATTTTCTCATACCTTCATTGAGAGGAGGCCTATGTCCAGCAGTGGAAACACATCTATTTCAGTTAAATTGTGTTTCGTTTTTCAGCATTATGCGTTATGACGACAATGTACTACAGTGCACTAGCATTTGTAAATACAAATATATTATCTCGAGCAGCATGGAAGGACATTCAAGGATTCATCAGGGTTTGTGGGATATGCTTGTATGGTACTTCGGGAATATGTGTTGCCCTTCCCGTGGAAAATAACATGAGGTCACCAAAATATTTTCCGCTTGTCGTTCGAAATGGTGAGTATTCAGCTCCGTATAAGGTCTTATGATAGTTTTTATATTAACGTTTATTCTCTAAAGAATAAAGTTACATTTAGTTTGGAAAGAAATTGTTCAAAATCGACGATCAAATCAGTGACAATAGAAATAGATGAGAGTTGCCGAGAATCCAGTTAAGTGGCGTGCGATTGAAGAGGTCTGCTGAACAGCAGTGGAGTGTTGTAGGCTGATAATAATTATTAACAGCCTAGTCGTAGCGTAGTAGTAGAGAGGGAATGGTACGACGTCACCTCCTTCTGCGAAGCAGTCATACTGACGAAAGAGGTGGCGGAACGTGGTAGAGAACCTCTCGTCCCAGCGGCTGTGGGAGACGCCCCGGGCGTCGGGGGTCACAAGATGGCTTCCTGCCACCGTTGGCGTGGGCCTGTGGACGGTGAGTAATGGGCTAGTTGTGTCGACGGCGTGTTCGTGTTCTACGCGCGCCTCAAAGAGTTGTCAGCACCATAGAAGGGGTCCACAAGACGGTTCGAAAGAGATACCGAGGCCCCGGAATACAAAGGGTGACTATGAATGAACATGGGTGGGTTTTAGTTCGAAGAAGCCTGACACTCCCTTCCTTTCCGCACAAAGTGGGACGGGTCTTTGATAAATCCAATCCCATAAAAAAAACTGATAAAGTAGATGTCTTTCCAAGTCAAGTTTGTTAAGAAAAAATCATCGTCAATCAGTCACTCACTGGAAGACTGATTGCAGATCTAATCTGGGGGGCAAACATTGTCAGCACTGAGTGGAATTTCCTGCCTGCGTCGGGGTGTTCCCAAGATTATAATAAATGATCCCTACCTATTTAAGACGCAAGTTACCTGTTCCATCGTTGTCCTCACTCCTTTTTTCAGGACAAGAATGAAATCAAGAGTAAGCCCACTTAATATTAAAAATTAAAGATTGAATTTCGTTATTGTTACAGCTACATTCATAGTCACCCTTCTGACGGCTATAACCGGGTTCTTCGGCTATTGGGCTTGGGGTGAAACTTGCACGAGTCCAATCACTACACACATGTCCCGGAATATGTAAGCATACTGAAAGGGATGGCGCTATATGTCCGGTATACCTCCATCTCTATCAAAGGCAATTGTGAGTCTGCAGCATAGGTCTTTATACTTGTGCATATTTTGAGGCTTCGACTGCCTCGCTAGTCTAGTGGCCATAAGCGCGACTGGTGTAAATGAGATCTTGAGTTCAATTTCTAGGTCGGACAAAGGGTGTTCCATCGGGATTTTTTTTGTAGCAGCCACAGAGTCTGGATATGTGCCCGGCTGGTGGCAGTAGACTCACCCCCTATTGCATATTACTTAAACATAATTAGCGAAATGTGGGTAACCTCTGCCAAATCGATGAATCATAGGCGTGATATTGTTATGTTATATTTTGGTACACTCGAGGAGCTCGTGGCTTAATAAGAACTGCCACTCAGGTCGATCTTTAGGTAAAGCTGTGCTTGCCTAGGTCGGTCTGTTGATGGGTGACCGCCCGACATAACGAGTTTCCTCCGTGCCTCGGAAAGCACGTTAAGCTGTTGGTCCCGGCTGCCATATATATAGATCTTTGGCAGTCGTTACAGGTAGTCAGTGACCTGAAATTCTGACATCCAGTCTTACCAAAGGGTATTGTATTAACTAATATTAATTAAATGGGTTGTGGAGGTCAGATAGGCAGTCGCTCCATGTAAAATACTGGTATTCAGCTGCATCCGGTTAGACTGGACAATATAGTTGGGAAAGGTAGGCAGATGATGATATTTTGGTACACTTTCTTTGGCACTGACTTTATCATCTTGTGTATTTACAATATGAACAGCGTCCTTTAGACATTGACTTGTGAAACAATAATTTAGTTCACACAAAAATTTATTTAACACTCTCATAAAAATAATTTATCTTCATATTATAATTAATTTATCCTTCTGGCGGAACGCCTTGGATGGCTTTCTCCTTTATTGACGAAAAGAGTCGCAACACCGAGAAAAGTGGAAGGAACGAAAGGAGGTGTTTGTGTTGGAGAGAAACATCAGGCTAACAAAAGAAAATATTTGTCCTCTTGCCTTGGCCTGCATCTTTGGTCTAGTAGTCGCAAACTCTAAGTACTTGAAGCACGAGGTCCCCCCGCCCGGTCTGCGGATTATCGAAAGAGATGACGTGGCCTCGGCACATGGGCGAAGAAGGAACATGGGTTGGTTTTTAGTCAGTAGAAGTCTGACACTCCCCTTTGCTCTGCCCAAGCGCGGGGAGGGGGTCATTTTGATGATTTTCCACCCCCCAAAAAAAAAAGGACGAGGTCCTTGGTCGTTTCAAGTCGGGCATAATGCTGTTGGTTTCTATCAGAAGTCTCAGTAGCATTCTAACTTGTGTCCCGTTGATTGCAATAGACTTGCCCCCAATTACGTGGGAATTTAACATACCTGGCCAAATATTGATGCTTTAAGAAAATAAACAAGAAAGTTATTTGTAATTGGATATTTTAAAGAAGGAAACAAATTACTTTCAGAATCACTACAGTTCTGCAATTTCTTCTATTGATGATGTTAAGTATCACATTTGCTGTCAGTTTATGGGTGCCATTCCGAATAGTTTGGCACTACGTCTTAAGGAAACGTAACAGGTTTTGTTCCTTCTTTTTTTTCTCCTTTTTCCAACCAGAAAATAGGCAAAAATTACTCGAAACGGAGGCATGGGACGCTGCGAAGGAAGGCCTCCCACTAGGTGGACTGACGACCTGGTGAAGGTTGCCGGGACCCGCTGAATGCGAGACGCACGGGACCGGTCAATGTGGCGACACCTGGGGGATGCCTATGTCTAGCAGTGGACGTCTTTTCACTGAAATGATGATGATGATGATGATGGGACCTTCACTATTCCGTCGCTGACGAAGAAGCAATTTCTATCAACGATTTCTCGCGGCAACGTCGAGTGGTTGATCTTAGTGGACGATTACGCTATTGCAGGTGCGTTCTTCATGCGTAGCAGTAGGTACTGCTACGCATGAAGCCTTGGGTTCGGTTCCCAGGATGAAATATTATTTAATTTTACCCCATACTAGGATTTTCTTCTATATCGTTTAAACTAACATACACAAATATGTGAAAGCTTTGTCCCAAATAAAAAAAACATTGCGGAAATGTATGTACACCCATGTATAGTAAACTACAACCTTACCCTCCGTGGATGTTATGTTATGATGATAATATCTTCATCATCACTACAAAATAATTATTATAAAACAAAGTCCTCCGCCGCGTCTGTCTGCCTGTCTGTTCGTGATAAACTCAAAACTACAGCACCGATTTTCATGCTGTTTTCGTCAATGGATAGAGTGGTTCTCGACTCTTGAGGAAGGTTTGAGTATATAATTTGCCACGCGGACGAAGCCGCGGGCATCAGCTAGAGTTATTATATAACCTAAGCTTTTCTTGTGGGCTCCACTGTTGATTCTGGCTAACAGGAGTTACAGTGGTTTGGGAATAGTGTGACGGGCATGTCCCAAAAAAAAAAAAACCTAATCTGTGGGAATAAAATTTGTTCTTGTTACTTTCAGGCGATATATATTTTGGGAAAGAGTATCCCGACTTATCATGACAATTCTAGTGACGGGATTTTCTATGATAGCTCCTCATACAATCACAGTCATGATTTTTGTAAGTACCTGACATTGTCAAACTACCATGCAGTAGGTCACTGCCCTTAATCATCAGCCTATAATGTTCCCACTGCAGGGACTCAGGCCTCCTCTCTAGGAGAGTGATGGGCTATAATCCAGACCTCAGGCATCTACGTCAGTAAATACGTAAAAACCACCCATATTCCTTCTTAGCCCTTTGTGTCGAGGCCGCGGTATCTCTTTCGAACAACCCAGAGCCCAGACGGAGTCTATTACTGACCTGGCAAAGGCTATTCCTTACCACGCTTGCCCATGGTGGATTGGCGATATAAATCTAGGTTTCCGCATGATTATGGGGCCGGAAGGGCCGACGGCTGCTGGGGCTGCGGGTTATTCGAAAGAGATACCGCGGTTTTTAGTCAGTAGAAGTCTGACACTCCCGCTTCGCCCAGAGCGGAAGGAGTCATTTGATGATTTCCCAACCTCCAAAAAAAAGGTATGTTAGTCACCAGTAACTAAAAAAAAAAAAAATATCTTTATTTCAGACCTAAGCAGTCCATACGTAGTTAGTGGTTAGTAACAAACTGTGCTTACATGCTATGTTAGTGTTGTTAGTACTTAATTCTATTTAACATAAACCTATACCTAATTCTACCCAGTGCCTTTGGATGGGGCAGTCCACTCTGCTAACAATCATTTTCAGGATGCTGTTCTGAGTGCTACGCAAACGTTGCAGTAGGGAAGCCGCTTTCTTACGCATGATGGCGTGAAAGCCATCCGTACGTGCTTCAGCAAACATTCCCGACGCACTGCAACGTCGCGGCAACCGCAACAGCATCCTGAAGGCATTGTTGTATTGCACGCGCAGGACGTTGTAGGCTCGGCTCGTATATGACACCCATAGGCCGCTCGTGTAGAAGGACTGACAGAACGCCGACTAAAACTATATAGTCCAAGATATACGTAGATATTAAGTTAACTTTCACTAAACACGACAGAGAGTAGCGGTGGCCCAGTGGTATCGGCCTCGACTTACGAACAGTAGGTCGTGGGTTCGAACCCAGGTAGGCGCATTACTTTGTGTAATTCATTTCATCACCGCTGCTCTCAAAACGGTGAAGGAAAACATCGTGAGGAAACCGGCATGTCTTAGAACCAAAAAATTCGAAGACATGTGACATCTACCAATCCGCACTCGGTACGCGTGGTGGATTATAGCCAATCTCTCTCCTAGAGAGGAGGCCTGAGTCCCTGCAGAGGGAACATTATAGGCTGATGATGATGATGAAACACGACTGATGAGTATGAGGGCCTGGGGTCGATCTGGGTCCAGCACAGTGTTATTTGGATTTTTCATCAGGAATAAATTTCTCAGTAGGAGCCACGGTGTCTAGATTTGCGTCCGGTTGGTGGCAATAAGCTCGCCCCATATTACATGGGACTTAAACATAATAGAAATATGGGAGCATTATGAGGTTTACCAATAATAATAATACTTTAGATCCGGCTCGAAGGACCATGAATAACCCTCTCTCTACAATTTTTTATAATTGTTAATGGTTTTTTTGTAAGAAATATAATAATTTGCAAAATTTGTAGTCAAATAAATCCTTCGGGGATTACAGGTATGTATGTTATGTAACTGAAGTTTTTTTTTATTTTCAGATGGGCCAAATCTTGTTGGGTTTCACTGCCCTAGTTTTTCCAGCAATCATAGAATTTGTTGTGGACTGGGAAGACCATTATGAGAACAGATCCAGGTAAAGAAAACGCCTATAAAGTTCCCACTAGTGGGACACTGGCCACTATACTCTCCCTCTTTATTCACTTTTTTGGTCACATACGTTTCATATAATATATGTTATAAATAAAATTGCCCGTTTCTAAAAATGAGGCCTAAAAGCAAATTCGGTAAGGTCGGAGAGGAGAGCAGATTTGAGCAGATCACGTTTAAAACAAGGATTTGAATCACTGTAATGAGTTATTTTTACATGTCACTACGCGTTAGTTTTGCTCTCAAGAATCCTCAACAGGTACCAAAAGAAGTGACATGTGAAAATAAATCTTATTACTATGATTCAAAACTCTGTTTTAAACGAGATATAAATCTGCTCTCCTCTCCGAGCCGGTCTGTGTGAACGAACCCTTAGTCGAAATAAGATTTCCGTGTCGGCCTGTTCTTATTTTGTATAATTGGACCAATTGCCATCTACTGGCCCCAACTACATGGTCGCTATTGAAAAAATCTTGATGAAAACCCCATGTAACAATTCAACCTGCTGGCGACCACTGGACTATTAAGACAGTCATATTATTATTTTGTCTCTTTTTTTACAGGGTCAACTTTGTTAATAACGCAAAGAGCTTGGGAATTGTCATCCTAGGCTTAACGCTGAGCCTATCAACAACATATACTGTTAGGGACAAATAATTAAAGGTCATGATGTTAAATATGTGTACTATATAAGGAGTATATCAAAATCGTAGCAAGCGGCTCTGAATTGTCTACTTACTTGTAAATGTACCTACATAAATAAAATTATAATTACTAACTTATAATAAAATTAAGATTTTACTTATTTAAGATGTTTTTTTACTCCCAAAACGGTGAAGGAAAACGTCGTGAGGAAAACGGTATCTTAGAACAAAAAAATCGTAGACATGTGACATTATATTAACCCGCACTGAGCCCGCGTGGTGGATTATAGCCTATCTCGCTCCTAGAGAGGAGGCCTGAGTCCCTCCAGTGAGGTCATGATGATGGTGAAGATGTTTTTTATTATATTTTCATCATCATCATCTTCGATCCTACTCCTCTCTCATTCTGCTTGGAGTCGACGCAACATGTTCTTCTTCCATTTTCTGTCAAACGTCACGGTCCTTTCTCCTTTCCGTATTACTTGTTACTTAAACATTACTGAAAAGGAAGAAATGTTTTTAAGAATAACCTTCTCATACATTAAAAATAACAGCTGGAGTCCTGTACATACATCAAATAATTAGGTACCTAAAACTCCCAAATGTTAAGCTACTTCTTTTGCTGACCGTACATTCGGAATCGTTTAAAAGCCCCCAACATAACGATTACTTTGTTAACATGTAGTGGGCATAACTACGAAATCTGTAGAATGTGGGACAGTAGTTATCATTACTGTTTAATAGCCCCAAGGGTTTGTAGGGTCACCATCATTCGCGGATTGTAGTAGGATATGCTTTTTTCGTGAAAACAGTTTTGTGTTGCATAGTCCGGGATTGTCTCCAGTGATCCCGGGATCCGATTGGATTAGCCTCGGATCGCGGCGAGTAATTCTTTCCACGGATACCGGGATCCGATTCCAACAAAAAATGAAGCAATGTTTTTACCCACTGATACCGTGATCCGTGGCTTTATAACAATAAAACATCACCTAGGAACACTACTATCCTATCCATTATTAAAATATTGATTTTGAAAGCCTAGTCTTTCGTCGAATTTCATAAACAAAGAAATAAATAATAAAACTACTCACGTTTGTAAGAAGTTAAATGATTCTCTTTTATTAAATTTTCAAACGAAGAAAAGTTATAATTTAAAGAAGGTTAATGTAATAAAGTGTCACAAGCTACCAGGAGGCCAGAAACATGAAGATAAAGTGTGAGGAATGAAATGAAAAAAATAAACAAGGAGTTTCATGCTAGCGTGACGGTTGACAGAGGAAATGGAAAAAAAAATTGGTGGAGGTGTTGTGTTAACCCTAAGTAACATGGCACATGGGACAAGAATTAATATTTGACATGGACATTGTCCCAACTGCCACCCAACAAATGGCAAGCCTACCAACTCCGCATTAAACGACAAATGCCCATACATTTACAAAGTCATATCGGAACGAGTCACCCAGAGCAGCTGTAACATGCTGTAACTACACTAACTACATCTGTTTCTAACTTAAATAGATTAGTCAACATATCTGCAAGACATTATGGGAATGGCTATGGCTATTAAGAGTGTTAAGGTTTTTGGGTATGTGTCCCATGCTTGGAACAATTTCCTTGGGTCTGATTTTGACCTAATGGCAGCATCATCACTAACACTACATAGTATAAATAAAACAAAGTCGCTTCGTACGTAGTACATTATACCTCAATGGTCGCTTCCCGCTTTCTGTCCCTATGTATGCTTAGATCTTTAAAACTACTTAACGGATTTTAATGCGGGTTTTTTCTAAATAGAGTGATTCAAGAGGAAGGAAGCACATTCCACCCGTGCGAAGCGGGGGCGGGTCGCTAGTAAAGAATAATCACATAGCATAACTGACGACACGTTTGGTGTCGTGGCGGAGCGATTCGACTGCTGCGCTGCGTGTCGCAGGTTTGATCCCCGCACGGAATTAATATTTGTATGGCCTACAGATAGTTATTTCGGGTCAGGGTGTTTGTGTATGTGAGTATAAATTTTTGTAAACGCACTCACGACACAGGGGAAATTCTTAGTGTGGGGCAACGTTTACAAAAAAAAACGTTACACCACGCTTAATAATCCCTGAAGGACTAGGCAGAGGTGTAGGTACCTAATAAATACAGTGATGCGGTTCCACTGAGGCGGTGTGGAGCGGTGCGGAGCGGAGCGGGGTTGAGCCGTGGAAAGAGGTAGGTGTTTTGTGTGTTGTTGGATTTCAAGCCATGTGATTGGTGACACAGCTCGTCTCCGCTCCGCCTCAGTGGAACTGCAGCCTTACTGGCAAAAAGAAAATGTTATTGAAGAACCTATGCTACTTTTGTTTTGGTAAAAAAAAATAGGGTAGGTACCTACTGTGCAAAAAAATTTAAACCTTGTTGTATCAAAGTAAGATTCAAACAGGGAAGTACACACGGCTACACATCAAGCTATACAAAACCAGTATAATCTGATCGTTTATTGTGCGAAAAGATCTGGTTTTGTATAGCTTGATGTGTAGCCGTGTGTACCTAATGTTTTAAAAATAATTTCACTTGGATGAACGACCACTGCTAGTAATAAATAATGTACCTACGTATAATAATATATACATTGTAAGAATGTCATAGCGGACACGCGTCAGTCCGTCAGTCAAATGAGTCAGTTTATTGGCACAATCGATGCACGACGAGGGAATACCAATGCAAATTCTATTGGTGTGCAAGTGCGCTCACCAAATGTTTTGGGTCGAGCTGGACATGGTTTAATTCTTATTATGTTTTTGTAGAGCTCGTGGCTTTATAATAGCTGTGGCTCAGGTCGATCTTTAGGTTAAGCCGAGCTTGCTTTTGTTGGTACTTGGATGGGTGACCTACAGACCACCCATTACATATCGAGTATCTTCCGTGCCTCGGAAAGTATATTTAACCATTGATCTCGGCTGCCATCTACAGATCTTTGGTAGTCGTTACAGGTAGTAGGTACGCCGCCTGAAAGTCTACCAACCAGTCTTACCAACGAGAGTCGTATCGGTATTACCCAGTATTAACTCGGTTGTGATGATCAGATAGGCAGTCGCTACATATAAAATACTTACTAGTATTCAGCTGCATCCGGTAAGACTGGAAGCCGCCCCAGCATAATTGGAAAGAGGCTAAGCAGATGATGAATTCACCAATAGGGGATCGGACTGGGTCAAAATAATATGATTCTGTTTAGTCCGTAAGTTAGATTATCGAAAAATATTGAATACGTGTTTTTTGTTTTATCAAATCAATAAAAAATGACGAAAATAAAACGCGTCAAAGATCTTGGAGTGGGGCTTGAAACGTCACTTGTGTCGTCAAAATGTACCTACAGATAGCGCGCGAGTTGAATGCAGAGCTTAGGAATGCGGTAGTGCGTGACAGCACTAACGCATTACACTAGTGTGAATAGCACAGCACTATACCGCTACCCGCTCTTCACCTCAGACCCCGACTGCATTCAACTCGCGCGCTATCCATACCTACTATCATATGACGTCACACGAGTTTTCGAAGCACTGTATCGTCTTCATTTTAAGTTTACGTGAAAAAAGAAAAAAAACGTGTCCAATAATTTTTGAAAATCTATCTGACGGACTAATTAGTTTTTTTTTTGTCCGATCCCCTATTGACTTGTACCGAAACATTTTTGGATGTCCAAAACTTTTATATAGAACCTGGGAACCCTACAAGCCAGCGCACTGGTTAATATAAAGTAATGTACGTATTGCAAAAAACTAAATCAGTTTTCATATGCCCTCTACAAGTTAAGAAAAGTGACAAATGAGAGTACTTTATTAAGTGTTTATCATGCATATGTAGGCTCCATACTAAAATATGGTATCATTGTGGGGAAATTCAGCAAACAGAGAGTGTGCTTTAAAAGCACAAAAAAAGTGCATTCGAAGCATATGCGGATTAAGACAGACTGACTCATGTAGACCAGTTTTCAAAAGATTGAAAATCTTAACCCTACCTTCATTATACATATTTGAAGCGGCAATGATGATAAAATGCGATATAGATAAATATGAAACCTTGAGAAGTACGAGACACAAAGATGAACTAAAAGGTATTAAATGTAGAACGGTGAAATTTAAATCGAGTGTATTTGGTATTGGAGTTAAAATATATAACAAACTCCCAAAGTATATTAAAAATATTTCAGCGTTCAGAGTTTTTAAATTAAAGCTAAAAGAATTTCTGACATCTAAAGCATATTATACAATTAATGAATTTTTAAATGATCGAATTATTGACTAGAATTGTATTAACTAAAACTTGACATGTGTAACTTATTTTTTTTATTTTTGACTTATTTTTTATTAAACGTGTATGTCTTTATGTGTCCTCAATTAATTGTATGACTGAATGTGTAATGTAATATAAATTTTAATTTAACCAATAATGTTGACATACTGTATAATAATATGTATAAATATTGTACACCCCATGGGTATGTTACAGTGATACACACAAAACTATTTGTAAGACCTTATGTTTACCTGTAGCAAACAATAAATAAATGAATTTGAATTTGAGCCTACACGCTGCACTGCACTGCCACCGTGTGATATCGACGAATTGACCTAAAACTACCCGTGGGGGTCATAAGAGGGGTCGTAGTGGAATTATGGGCAGTATTGTGCTGTATATATTATATTTACACGACACTACGATACGGCGTGAATGTAAGACTACTTTATGGACTCGGTCGAGACAAAAGGAGATCGAATCATGTGGTGTTTTGTAGTTTCTGCCTACCCCCATTGGAAAAAGGAGTGTGTTTATGTTAGTATTATACTTACCTATAATATATAATAGAGGAGCTCGTGGCTTAATAAGAACTGTCACTCAGGTCGATCTTTCTCTAGGTAAAGCTGTGCTTGCCTAGGTCGGTCTGTGGATGGGTGACCGCCCGACATACCGAGTTTCCTCCGTGCCTCGGAAAGCACGTTAAGCTGTTGGTCCCGGCTGCCATATATAAAGATCTTTGGCAGTCGTTACAGGTAGTCAGTGACCTGAAATTCTGACATCCAGTCTTACCAAAGGGTATCGTATTAGACTGAAAGCCGACCCCAATATAGTTGGGAAAAGGCTAGGCAGATGATGACTTGACGAATCCTATGGACTGCTGAGAATACGGTCCTAGGTTCGATTCCCAGGTCGGGCAGCGGCAGGAGTCATTTGATGATTTACCACCCTCCAAAAAAAAAAGCTTTATGTCATCTCAGATTGTCCGCAGTGACTGAAAATGGTCGACTTTAAAATATCAGTGCTTTAATTAGTACCAAACTCATAAGCATTATCTAAATTAGCATGCTTGTTCAATTCTAACAGTAAACGTATGTTTATTCGAAAACCGTACTATTAAGCAGTCATTAATGACGAAAGAGACACTATTCATTGTAAAATAGTGGGAAGTGATCACATGACTCCTCTACTACGATGGCATAGAAAAATCTTGACAAAGGGTATCGTACGAGTATTACCCAGTATAAACGGTGCTGTAGAGGTCAGATAGGCAGTCGCTCCATGTTAAGTACTGGTATTCAGCTGCATCCAGTTATACTGGAAGCCGACCTCAACATAGTTGGGAAAAGGTCGATGAGTCGATGGCAAAAATGTCAATGAAACAAACAATGTCACCGACTTCCGAAAAATACATCATTTTAGAGGGTTTTTCTTGAAAGTGAGTTATTTTTGCAAAAGTTTTTTTATTATCTGAATAATCGTCGACTGTTCACAAAATTGAGTAGACACACACAGAAAAACAGACACATTCCTAAATTTAAATATTAAGATAACACATTTCAGTGTAAATATTTTCAAATGCGAGTAGATAACATCGGCCTATAATGTTTCCACTTCCTATCGGCGAGATCCCTCTCGCTAGGCTGTAATCCACCACGCTGACCCCGTGAGAGTTGGTCATGGTTCTTCGAATATTCGGTTCAAAGATATTCTACAATAGGATAGTTCAACAAAACAATATATAGGTATCTGTATATAATTATGTAGGTATGTTTATATATTATAGGTATATATCTATATAAATAAAAAGAGAAGTCCTGACTGACTGACTGACTGACTGATTGACTGACTCATCAACGCCCAGCCCAAACTCTTGGACCTAGAAAGCTGAAATTTTGCACAGAGGTTCCCTTTATAGTGTAGACAAGGAATAAGGAAGGATTTTTCGAAATTCAACCCCTAAGGGATTTAAATAGGGGATGAAAGTTTGTATGGAAAATCGTCATTTTCACGCGGGCGAAGCCGCTGGCAAAAGCTAGTTCATAATATTAGTGTTTATTTTTATTTGTGTATATATTTGTATGTATGTTTATTTTTATATGCTTTTGTTTGTAATTCGACACACTGTGTCTACGTGTCTAATCCAATTTTCCTCTCGCAGGTCTGCTGGAACAAATTTCACAGGAAATAAGCAGTACCTTTGTGCTCTTCTATTTTTTTATGTTTTTACATCCTTTTTTTGTATTTTGTGTGTACATAAATAAAATAAATAAATAAACAATCAAACCATAATACCGTTCCTGTTAGTCTTGTGGTTGCAAAGTGACTCTTGCTTGCCCACGAGGTCCTGGATTCTATTCCCGGGTTTGAGCAGAATAAGCAGTAAGTACCAGCCGCGGAGTCTGAATGCCCGCCTACTAATAAGTACATGGGATTCTATTAAGTACCTACATTTCTGCCTAGGACTTCGGGTATTACACGCGTGATATTATGTATGTACAAAATCAGTAAATATACTACACTTCAGTCTGTAGTATTTCAGAGATCTTGTCTCATACCTACTGTGTAAATAAATCTTCAAGTAAGATAAGACAATTAATATTTTGTTAGAAAGATAAAATTTTATGATTTTCTTTATTGTGATCTGCTGTGTATTTAGGTGATTATTAAAAAGGAGTTACACTTTAGTGCAAATTAATTGTCATGCTACTGCGATAGCGAATATAGGTACTGCTCTATAACATTATAGTCATCATAAAAATATTTTCTCCCTATCCGTTTCACTCATGTTGCAAATGCAATGTTGGGAGAAAAATACCAAGGAAACGATGGATGGTGTTGGGAATTCAATCTATCTATATATAGTATAACTAGCGGACGTACCGCGGTTTCACCCGCGTAGATCCCGTTCCCGTGGAAATACAGGATAGTAGCCTATGACACTCAGCAATAATGTGGCTTTCTATTGGTGAAATAATTTTTAAAATCGGTTTAGTAGATCCCGAGATTACCCCTTACAATTTAGCAAACACACAAACTTCACTTCTTTATAATATTAATAATAATAATAAAGAAGTATCTAGATAGTATAGATAAAAAAGAGAAGTCCTGACTGACTGACTGACTCATCAACGCCCAGCCCAAACCCTTGGACCTATAAAGCTGAAATTTTCATAGAGGTTCCCTTTATAATGTAGACAAGGAATAAGGAAGGATTTTCGAAATTCAACTCCTAGGGGAGTTAAATAGGGGATGAAAGTTTGTATGGAAAATCGTCATTTTTACGCGGGCGAAGCCGCTGGCAAAAGCTAGTTCTTAATATTGTAATAAGAACATAGAGCCTAAAATAACAAAACCTTTAAAAACATTGTTAGCATAACAGGTAAAGTGTACGATAAATTGCAAGATGAGTCGCAAACAGATGCCAGTTAGAAAAAAAAAATGGACATAATTATTCGGCAGTTCACCTTTTTGTCCTTGGTATATTTTCCTTATTTATTAGTCGGCTATGAGGCATGAAACCGGTCGGGAAGTTCCCGAAAATTGAGTTCCTACAGCACAGCGCAAAAGTTACGTTTTTTGCTACAGGATAACGAACTGCCAGTCAACATTTTGGGATGTTAGTTGCCAATTATATTTAGTAACACTTTTTAAGATCCATGACTGTTAGTACAGGATTTTTTTTCAATTCCCACAATAGGGTAGTTGACAATTAATAATAATGAAAGACTAATTAGTCCGACAGATAGATTTACAAAAAATATTGTACAAATATTTTTTGCTTTTTCCAAAAATGAAGACAGTGCTTCGAAAGACGTGAGACGTCAGACTTTGGTACATTTTTCACCAGAAAGTGCCGTCACAAGCCCCCTCATGATCTTTGACATGTTTTATTTTCGTCAATTTTTATTAATTTGATAAAACAAAAAACACGTATTCAATATTTTTCGATAATCTAACTGACGGTATAAACAGAATCATATTTTTTTTTTGTCAGCAAACATCCTTATTCTAATAAATAATAAAAAAACTGCACATAGGTATTTTTTTGTTTTAGAAATAACTGATTTGCGTTACCGGAAAAAGCTAAACATACATCACTTCAATGATTATCGCACATAATATTTTGTTTTAATTACATAGAGCCTGTGAAGAATTATCCGTGAATATTATTACTAAGCCCCACGTGATTTGAGTTATTCCGTCTTTTATTTCTTCATAAGACGACGCGAGTTTTGCTCATGGACTCCTAATTACGAATAATTTTATCATTAAAAAAAAACAAGTAAAAGTAACAGATCAGTTTAAACTAGCTGTAAATAAATGTGTTTTTTTTTGCAAACCGATTGAAGGTAACAGAAAAAGGTGTAACAAAAGTTGTAAAATTAATCGTAAACCTCCAACAATCAAGTGTAAATTGTTCCACATTGTCAACTTAACCATCTGCGAAGCTGAAAACATTTTAACAATCATGATAATTATTTAAGTTGAATAGACTATGAGTCACATGTGACAGGGAAGTTGTTAAAAAATAATTTTAAATTAAAACAATATTATTCGTGGGTGCGTTCTTTTGCACTGAAGTGTAAAGCAGAAGGCCGCGCACTGGAGTCGTTTGCGGAGAACATTTAATTGACACAAGATCAAACTGCTGGAGGAAACCGTTGTGTTCTGTGTTTCAATATTGTGGCTTTAAATGGAATTGAATTCGAATTATGTGAGTAACTTTTTTTGTATTCTTTTGTGGTCTTTTTTTGGAGTCTGATTTACAAGTTTTTGCGATCTCAAGTGAAATTAAGTCGCCAAAAAATGTTAGGTTTTAGCTTTAGTAATATCTAGTTGGAGTTTGCCAAAGGGCAATGGAACGTAGCATTTTGGGTGTCAAAAGACAAGACCGAATTCGAAACACCACGCTGCGCTCCAAAACGGGCATAGTGGACGTTGGCAAGAAGGCTTAAATGGGATTGGGCGGGTCACGTCAGTCGCATGCACGATGACCGCTGGGCAAAAGCCGCAACACGATGGTTGCCGGAAGACGGACGGCGCCGCCGAGGCCGGCCCAGAAAGAGGTGGCGAGACGATCTGGACGCGCACCATAAGGGCTGGTTCGAGGTGGCTCAGGAAAAGAGCACTTGGAAGGAATTGGGGGAGGCCTTTGCCCAACAGTGTTAAAAAAAAAAAATATCTAGTTGTACCCGAGAGTCTAGACACAGATTACCTTAAAGTGGCCATACTATAATTTATTGTATCAGAAAACTGTCTTACCAAAAGGGTATAGGTAGGTATTACCCAGTAGGCACTAACTAGGTTGTATAGATCAGGTAGGCAGTCACGCTATGTAAAATACAGTGTAAACCAACTCGAGCAGGCCAGGCTTGGCAAATTTTAGGGATAGCTCATTGAAAGTCAATTTTGCTGAAAGTCATAAATATTAAGCATTGAAAGCGATTGTAATTTTTTCACGTCTATGTCCTTTGGGCTTCCATTTTTCAGGCCAAGTTTGGACCACTTTGCCTTGTAACAGGTACCTACCTATTAAATTCACTATCATTAACATTTAATGTTGGCATAACTTGTTTAATTTCTTACTTACTGACTTTGACTTTGAAAAAGGGAATAAGTGACGCAGTCAAAATCTTTTCAAACATGCAGACACGTGATGTTCACGTGCAATCTGTGTAGACTTTCTTTAATGATTCAAATTGGAAAGTAATATTTGGGCTGCGGATTATCGAAAGAGATAACGTGGCCTCGGCACAAGGGTGAAGACGGAACATGGGTGGTTTTTAGTCAGTACAAGTCTGACACTCCCACCACTCTGCCCAGAGCGAGAGGAGTCATTAATTGTTGATTTCCCACCCCACAAAAAAAGGTAATGACGTGTACCTAGTCTAGTAAGTAGCTGTTAACAGTTTTGTTTTCTTAATATGAATAGGTACATTTTGTGTTGTTACTGTTGTTAGTAACGTAATGCTTGAGTTGAAAAAAGATGTGCTCCAGATATCTGACAGGAGATTATTATAAAGTTCAACATTGTCTTATATTTTTCCTGCCATATTTCGTTAGGGTACTTTTGGCTGTAGGTATTTGGATGTTTTCATGTTTCTAAGATTAAAATAAAGTATGCGAATTTTAAGGGCAACAACTAGTTCAATAAAACATCGTAAATAAATAAAACATATTGTGACAGATTTAAACCAGTTAGATTTGTCTATGTTTTTTTTATTGTGCTGTTATTTCATTTGCATTTTTTAGCTACTAATCATCTTGTTTAAGGAAAATCAAATCGTACGCAAAACAAACCCGAAAAACTGGTTATTGTGAATTTCTATTTTTGATTCGGAGATATGCGAAATCTATATATTATACGCACTAATACGCAGCCGTGCTAATTGTAAAAGCAGTATCTCAAAAAAAAATGTTAATTTTAATGGCAATCGCATCTAATTAACACTGGCAAAAATACCAGTATCTATTTTCAATAATAAAAAAAAATACAAAAATGCTAAAAAGAAACAATCCGTAATGTGTCTAACAAAGTATAATTTTGCAAACCTTGAATTTTCTCAAAACTGGCTTTCCTTGAGATACTGCTCTTACGCTTAGTGGGTTGTGTATAGCCCATTCCCTCCCATAGAGAAGAGCTCAGTGTCCCAAAAGTGGGAACATAGTAAGCTTATTGTCCTATTTTTGATTTTGACTATTTTCTTTATTGGTCGTAAGCGCGCAATTTAGCACGAACTCCTAGGTTCGATTCCCTGGTCGGGCCCTTGCAATAGAATTTTATCATCAGGGATCTGTTAGCAGCAACCCGGAATATCGATCAGTGCCGGTTAGATGGCAATTAGCGCAAACAGGCGAAATGTGTGTGTGTGTGTAATGTTATTTCTGATCTGCTTATCAAAGGATAATAATTCAGCGTTTACTTGCTACAAGTGTAATGATTTATTTACAAACAAAACATTTATACAGAAAATAGTAACATCGAACAAAAAAGGCGTAGACCAAACAAAACGTCGCATTATGAAGGCTTGTGTATAGTGTTCGGTGAAACAATTTTCGAAGAAACGTAGGGAACCCTATAAATAAAGTAGCGCAAAGGTTTCGCTTATTTTATTTAGAAATGTATTCCAGCGCACAGGACCCGCAATAGGATAGATAGACAAGAAACATTGGCCTTAACATTCACAGACATAATTAATCAGTACATAATAAACATATAATATATATATGTCGGAGATTCAATCAGATTAGCGTCCGCGTGCTCGATATTGGTGTCTGCCATGTTATTATTTTATCAATCAGTGCGCACGACCGGCACAGGCGCTGTCTTTTTAGCAAGAAGCTCTAATAATAAAACGAACGCACTACTGACAGATACAACAGACACTGACAGCGAGGACATTGACAAGTCCGAAATCGTCTATGATGTTTGCAAGGAGTTTCATAGCAATTCAAATAAAATGTCTCTCGCGCATTATTTCCTCTAACACGGCCATTCTGAAAATCAACGCGCTCTCGCGTTGAGCTTAAACAGCACCAATGTAGGCAAAGCGTTTCAGACGGCTTTCAACCTCCTCATAAATCAATGGGTCTCAAATCAAAGCGTGAAAGCTTTCAGCATTAGTTAGAAGGCAGTGCATTCATTAAATCGCAAAGCGTAGAAGCTTTCAGCAATACTCCTTGATCAATACATGATTCAGCTTAACCTCACCGCAAAGCGTAGTAGCTTTCAACAACAACACCGCAAAGCGTAAGAGCTTTCAACAACAACACCGCAAAGCGTAGCAGCTTTCAACAACAACACCGCAAAGCGTAGCAGCTTTCAACAACAACAGCGCAAAGCGTAGCAGCTTTCAACAACAACACCGCAAAGCGTAGCAGCTTTCAACAACAACACCGCAAAGCGTAGCAGCTTTCAACAACAACAGCGCAAAGCGTAGTAGCTTTCAACAACAAAGGACAAAGCGATAAAACTTTCAGTCCGTTTCTCTGACGAAGCGTGATAGCTTCCATCGTCAGTACAAAGCGATAAAACTTTCAGTCCATTTCTCTGACGAAGCGTGATAGCTTCCATCGTGATAAATCAGCAATAATCGCATGTTTATTGCTCCAAAGTCGTAATCAAAAACAATAAACATAGGAGTTCTTCGTTTCAACAAAACTTAAAACATCTCAACAATTCCACACAAAATGTGGCACAAATTTACAATTCAATAAGTAGTTACTAATCATCATACCAGGCGGTGGCGACAGTCTTAACAATTTGAAAAAGCGTATTTTATCTTTTTCGCTTGCTCGTCCATCCTATCCTTAGCTACTTTTCTTGTTTCTATCAAGCCCTGTTCATTGTGAACATCAATATCCATCGCAAGATAGTTTAAGTTAAAAAGTGAAACCGGCTTTTGATAAAGCAGACAATACCTGCTCTAGACTCTGAAACGCCTCCTCCCACGTTTCAGGAAAAAAAAAAAAAAAAAAAAAAAAATATACGAGAACATCATCCATAAGACAAGCGATGTTTTGTCTTTTAGCGCTTTATTAATGGCCTTTTCAAATATTCCCATACACCATCCGGGGTAATAAACGCGGTCTTTTCGATGTCGTTCTGAGATGCCATCAAAACCTGGTGAAACCTTGAGGCCATGTCTAAACTAGAAAAATAAGACACCTGACTAAGGGCATCAATCTGTTCTGATATCAAAAAGTAAAATAGTTACAAGTGTGTATACAATCAAATAAAAGAGATTTCATTAGTCTTCATTGTTCTCGCTAATAAGATCTAGCTCAAATGGAACTCCACTTTTAAGCCTTTTTCGAATGCGGTCATAAGCGTACTTCTATGTTCTATTCCCTGTCAGTGATTTTTAAACATAGCGATGTAAAACATGTTGTAAAGCTTTGGGTTGTATATCATGAGGGCAGGTTTACTTGCTATAATCGAAATCACGTTGTCCGACAATTTCCTGCTCAGCTTTCAATTCAAACTTTGTACTGTTGATGAGATGAACAATGGAACAAGTCTTATTCTTGAGAAATCTGTAAAGATCTGAACTCAGACTCGGTAAAGCACGACCCGCTCGAACCATTATTGCATTCTTTGAATCGTCGCTCCCAACCTCACCGTGGACAATACCATCTCAACATGAATGATGCAACCAAGGATCCGCAACAACATTCTGTTTTTCAAAGAAAGGCCTGCTTTTGTGAACGCCGCAAGAACTTCCTGCAACCGGGTCAGACTTTCCTCTTTATCACGTGGCGGAAATAAACTGTCGTTCATGAAAAGCACAGCATACGATGAGCAAGTTCACCTAGCGCTTTAGACACGTCACGCTGAAATACGCTCGGAGCGTTACAAAGACCACACGGCATCGCTAGGTACTCGTACTGCCCCTGAGGGGTGACGAATGCAGCAGTAATACTATCTTCACTGATGGGACTCTGATGAAAGCCACTCGCGCAATCAAGACAGGTGTAATAGTTAACGCCTGACAATCGTGCAATCTGATCGCCCATCAACGGCAGAGGAAATCAATCTGACACTATGTTTAGATTTAATTCACGGTAGTCTTTACACATAGGTACACTTGTTTCCGTCCTACTTATCGCCCAATAAAATGAATGAAGTTAGCTCTCAATATCTCACTGACTTTTTCGCTTACGCTTGCCATTCACCTTACCATATGAGCTGGATTCACTAATTGAATGTTTAATTCACTAGTAGTCATTCAAGTTAACGGTAAACCATCGATAAAAGTATTCGAAAACGCGTTCAGAAGGGACGTCAACCGGTGTTTGTTTTCGTTTGTAATATCAGAATCAACATTGTAAAAATCAAATAAAGGAAGTAAATCGCAACAATTTACATTTTTATTTCACGAAATAGGTAGGTTTGATTCAGTGAAATGTACCGAATAGCCAAGTGGCCAAATAACGCGTGCGATCATAACGTCGTATTTCATACAGTCGTCAGATAGTACGTAAGATAAAACCGTCAAATCGTTATTTATTATCAATCACAACATTCACAACAACGCAAAGAATTTGTTCAGTGTTATAAACGCTCGCGTTACCTATTACCAATACGAATTACTTGCACGGTTGAAAGTGCACGTTTACCCGAGAATTTAGAAGCTACACTGTTCAACAAGAGAACACTCTGCGCCAGAATCAAACAACATGAGTACGACTCACCGAATTGCTGTAGCTGTCCAAGGACGCTGTGAACTTCACAGAGCCGCTGTCCACACGTCGCCGTCGGGCTTGTTGCAATAATTACCCAATAATGGATTTTATTGTTTACCGATACCGTTATTTGTTCCGCATGCGATACATGCGACCACCAGGTCGACGTGATAAGAAGCCAGTTGGTCTCGGAGCACAGGACATCGTCTCGCAATACTGTGGTATCGAGTTCAATCCCAGTCACAAAATATTCTTGATTTGTAGTAGCTAGCATCGCGGTCGACTGGTAGGGTGATTTTGGAATCGATCCCACCGCTGCTGTCGGAGATTCAATCAGATTAGCGTCCGCGTGCTCGATATTGGTGTCTGCCATGTTATTATTTTATCAATCAGTGCGCACGACCGGCACAGGCGCTGTCTTTTTAGCAAGAAGCTCTAATAATAAAACGAACGCACTACTGACAGATACAACAGACACTGACAGCGAGGACATTGACAAGTCCGAAATCGTCTATGATGTTTGCAAGGAGTTTCATAGCAATTCAAATAAAATGTCTCTCGCGCATTATTTCCTCTAACATAAATATGCTCATAAAACTTATATATAATGTGTAAGTATTTAAATAATGCACAGTATGTTAGAAAGCCTGTCCGATCTGCGAAGGTATTATTAGGTATCAAGACTATATTTTACTTTATGTAATCCGTTTTGGAGCTTATAAGATAAAACATAAAAAATTTACCCCAATGTAGGTACATTAAATAAAATGTACTAATATAATGGCAGCAATGTCCCAGTGGTGGCGGCCCCGTTGTGTGTAATTTATTTCATCGTCACTGCTCTCAAAACGGTAAAGGAAAACATCGTGAGGAAACTGGCATGGTGGTATGCTGGTATTCGAAGACATGTGACATTTTTACCAACCCGCACTGGGTCCGCGTGGTGGATTATAGCCCATCCCTCTCTTAGAGAGTTCCTGCAGTGGGAACATTATAGGTTATGATGATGATAATGATGATGATACGTATAATATACTGACTGTATGAAGGATGATATGGCTATAGAAAGGGTGACCGCTGAGATGACGAGTACCTAATAGAGAAGTATGGAAGAAGAAGACATGTTGTGCCGACCCCAAATAAATTAGGATAAGGGCATGATGACTGAATGATGATGATGATGATCAACATACAGAATATCAAATTATAGAAGAAAGATAATGTTTAGACTTGTTTAATTTATATAGTTTTGAATGATGATAAGTTTTCATTTATTTGTTTGTTGGTGAAAGCGAAATCTATAGGTACCATCACATTGGAAATTCAATTCAAATGTAGGAAATCTCTGAGATGACGTCACGGAATACTGCCATCAGTTACAACAAACGTTCGGCAGTTCGCTTGCTGGTTTCGCAGTTCCTATGGATAGGGATAGATGTCGCAACACAGATAGTTGTTCCGAGTTGGGGTGTTCATATACATATGAGTTTAAATGTACGTGAATGCACCCACGTTTTAGGAGAAATTCCTAGTGTGGGGCAAAGAATTAAAAGAAAAATTACCTCATAATTATATCGTATGCCATGGTGTAGAAATTCAAGGTTATGAGTTATGACCTTGAGTGTTAGATTATTTTATTTTAGTGAACTCCTCATTGACCTAGTAGACACTTAGGCAGACAACAGAATAATAAAACTCTCATTTGTAATCAATTCGTCACAGTGACAAGGTTGTGGACGGTGAACTCTTGAGACAAGTTTGGTAAAAATAATGATTACTATACTATGTATACTTTTAATAATTATTTAATTTAATACTTACTTATTCATAATCTGCATACTTTTCTCAAATATTGCGGATTAACCTAAATATCAATCCGACCAGCTGTTATTATTTCGCTACGAACTCGTAATCTCAACCTTTTTTTAAGAAAATTAATGATCCATAGCCGTTCAAGAGATTATAAAACTAGTACAAGTACATAAAGCACAATTTAAAAATATGTAGTTGAGACATGGGTACCTAGGTGAAACACACTAACCTACTGAGGAAGATCCGTTCTTAGCAGGTATACACAATAATCACGATTTTATATACAATCAAATATATCGTGTTATGTAAATTCTAGCCAATATCATGGGTTTTATTTATGGGCGAAAATACGACAAGTTTTGGAATCAGGCGGTGCTATGAGGAAGTCCATGACATTAAAAATAAATAATTATTTAACAAACCGATGCCTACAAACTAAGCCAACTGTTAACTAGGAATGGGGTTTGTCTTCACCATAGTCTTTACAGATAGTGGAATCAGATTGAAATAGCTATGGATCCCGGCATAATATCTCAACATGGTGTTAGTAAATATTAACAACAACTGAAAAAATTACTTTCTGTAATCGACCGTAAATTCTCCTTTAAAACGTAAACATTGAACATTTCCAGGGCAACCATACAAACGTGGAACAGCCAGACCCTGCAACGAAGCCACCTCCTCAACCACCTCCAGACGGCCCGAAGTATGTACTGCACTCAGAAAAGGACACCTATGACTTCGTTGCACATCGATGCGTGGCAAAACCAACCAAGTAAGTCTGTCCCAACATACTCTTTGGGGTAAACGACAAAAAAAAATCTAATTGGTCTGTCTTTTTATGTATTTTGCTTTTTTTGTATTTTGTGTGTACATAAATAAATAAATAAATTTCCAGCAAATATTGGACACATATTTTTCCTTTTTACACTTTAACAAAAAGTGAAGACGATACAGTGCGTCGAAAACTCGTGTGACGTCACATTACAGTACATTTTTTACCTAGACGACGTTGACGTTACAACTTTACAAGCCGCCACTCATGATCTTTTACACATTTTAATCTTCGTCAATTTTCATTAATTTGATAATTTTTTTGCGATAATCTTAATGACGGACTAAACAGAATCATATTTTTAAGCTATTGCATAGCTTCTATCGCGGGTCTTGAGCGTGGAGAGCGAATCCAGAAATTCCGTAACGAAAATATTCAACCAGGTTGCTATGGTTACGGAAAATAACAAGGTTGTCAACTGAGGTTGTCAAATTAAATAATTAATTATTTGCATAAGTTGATAAAAAAATGCTATGCAATAGCTTTACCGCGGCAGTCTCCGAGTGCCACATTTAGTTTTTTTAGTCAGTCGACATCCCTATTCATTTGAAGTCGGTGCAGCGTGCCTTCTTTTTCCATACTTCTCTGTTTCTCGTCAGCTCATCAGAAACCTCCTTTCTTACCAAAATATCATCCTTTACACATTCCATCTACCGTTTCTTTAGTTGTCTCCTACTCTTTTAGCCATCCACTTTCATACTCAAAATTTTCCTTACGACATTTCGATCCTTCCTACGTATCACATGCCATACGACTTTCAGACTTCCTCTTTTGTACTCATTTCTTATTCTATCTATTTACGTTACACCACACATCCCATTTAGTATTCTTTAAGTCAGTACCACCTGTCTCATATTAATTAACAGCAGGTATGTATAAAAAAGTTTATGGATGGAGAGGGAGAGGAAGGCCAAAGAAAAGATTGATGAATTAGTGTGGGGAATAATAAGAAAGAAGTTAATACCACCGTGACGTCTAACAGGGAAGAATAGAAGAAGAAAACGTGTTCCGCCGACCCCAAATAGAATGGGATAAGGGCAGGGTGATGATGATGATGATGAGAGCAACGGTGGCCCAGTGGTGTCGGCCCCGACTTACGAACAGTAGGTCGTGGGTTCGAACCCAGGCAGGCGCATTACTTTGTGTAATTTATTTCATCACCGCTGCTCTCAAAACGGTGAAGGAAAACATCGTGAGGAAACTTAGAACTTAGAACCAAAAAATTCGAAGACATGTGACATCTGCCAATCCGCACTGGGCCCGCGTGGTTGATTATAGCCCATCCCTCTCCTAGAGAGGAGGCCTGAGTCCTTGCAGTGGGAACATTATAGGCTGATGATGATGATGACGATGAAGGGCAGGATGATGATGATGAGTTGCTTGATATGCTAAAGCATCTGTACATTCTTACATTCTTATTCTTATTCTTTATTGCACACATAAAATAACAAATATAAACAAAAAATACAATTATAAAGCTTATGTACAAAGGCGAGCTTAACCCAGAATTGGGTTTTCTTACAGCAAACCTAATTTCGCTAGCGAGATTTGCAAAAGAGGAGGAACACTCATAATGTATGTGCATAACAATGTTACTTAAATTAAAATATAGACTTATAAACTAAACTACATACATACATTAACATATACGTAATACATATAGTATATAATTATATATATACATACCTATAAAATCCTATATAAACATACATACATAATTGCTCATGTCAGGAAATGTTCCTTTACTCCCTTCTTGAACACCTCTAACGAAGGGCTATCCCGCAAGGAGTGTGGAAGGGAATTTCAAAGGCGCACAGCACGAACAGTGAATGATCCATCATACCGACTTGAGGAGTGAGGAAGGAAACGAAGTACATACATGTTAAACAATTCTATTACTGCAACGCATACCATTTTAGATCATTATAGAACGTATAATATTACCATCAATTTGTTTGCTGCCATCTATAATAAGCAATTCATACTTAAACGATTCAACCTTCACGGTGAATTTGTTACTCTAAATTGTAGAGCGTTAAAGAGTGTTCAAGATATCATTATTGTCATTATTCTTACTTTTGATATGATAATTAAGGACGAATTGATAAAATTGGTGGTCAATTTTGAAGTGGGTAACGTCTCCTTTTTTACCCGACTGAGGAAAGTAATGTGTTTATCACTCTGTCTTATCTTCTTCTTCTTAGCGTGTCGATGGCAAATCTTTACAAAATTACCGTGCTTCGGGTGACAGATCTCGGCGACAAGTGACAGTCCAGCAATGTGAGGCCTGCTTTGAGTGGAATCTCGATGGGTCTCTTGAACGCATAAAATGTCGCAATGCGTTTTGCGAGCTAATTCAGAAATAATTTCTGCTTTATCCTGAGAGAACCCTTCGATGTTAATCGAGATTACACACAAACACACAATGCTGGTTTTGTTAGTGGACTGTTTGGCCCTGATGAGGGCCGTTTGTTTGCATTTGCCATCGTGGTGAAAGGATTAGCCAATCGACAGAAGTCGATTGCCCAGGGTGCGCCGGACGTACCAGAGAATAGAAAGATACGTCGTCGCTCGGGGAGGCTCTGTCTTATAAGACACAATCCCCCTTATTAATAAAAAAAAGTTAAGCCTGCTTAAACTTACGCTTGGTTTATCTCGCATGCCGTCCCTTTCATTTGAATATTTTTGAAGTGAGACGGCATGCGAGATAAACCAAGCGTAAGTTTAAGCAGGCTTAACTTTTTTTTATTAATAAGGCCGTAAGACGTTTATTGTGTCTTTGTGCTAGTCTAAAAATCATAATATTTTATTTCACACTAGCGACCCGACCCGGCTTCGCACGGAAGCATTTATTATACACTTATACCTTCCTCTTGAATCACTCTATCTATTAAAAAAACCAGCATCAAAATCCGTTGCGTAGTTATAAAGATCTAAGCATAGGAACAGACAGCGAGAACCGACATTGTTTTATACTATGTAGTGATGATGATAGTGTTGTAGTGATAGTGAATAGTGATAGGCCTACATGGACACGTATTAAACGTTGAGGAAAGGTGCAGGGTTCGAGTTGGTAGTATTCTATGTAGAATAACCAGCAAGAAACACCAAGGGCCTCGATTTTGATTATTCTTTTAATCAATTTAGGAGGCATCTTAATCTTGCAAGTGTCACTAAAGACATCTGAGTAATCAAAATTGAATATGGCGATAACCAGACGCCATACAGATACCGGTACAGGTAGTCAGTGGTCCAAAAGTCTGACAATCAGTCTTACCAATGGGTATCGTAAATCGTAATACCCAGTTACTGTGTTGTGGAGGTCATATAGCCAGTTGTTTCTTTTCAAATACTGGTATTCAGCTGCATCTGATGCAGACTGGAAGCCGACAACATAGATGAAATAACCCTCCTTGTGGGCATCGCCACAGTCAGGTAAAAAATAAGCAGCTGCAGTTAATAGAGTACAAAAAATAATTCTTTCTTCTTTATATTTTCAGTGCCTTAGAATCAACAGGCCACTTAATAAAAGGATGCCTGGGCGGAGGTATCCTCGGTATCCACGAGGCCTATATGAAGTGCGGCCTTTGGACCTCCCTATTTGTCACGGTTATCTTTGGTTTCTATATTGCTTATTGCGTGCACGTAAGTTATTTTAATTTTTTTTTATTCATAAAGTTCTTCTTCTTTCTTTATTTTGTGGTTAGTGCACAAGCTGGTCTTAGATTTTTAATGCCGCACATCAGACTCCGACTGTATGTCGAGAAATACCTCTCAGGCTTGCTGATTGCCTCACGATGTGAGGTCGGCCTAACTTTTGCCAGTTTATTCTATTTTAAAACTAGCGACCACTCATAAAACTCACTTAGATCGATAACCGCTGGCATCAATACAAACAGGTTTTGTATTAGAGATGTTCTAATTTGTTACGTTTCCGAGAAAAAAAAGTTCTGCCTTACCTAACTCCTTCTACACTTGCGGCATTCCTGGTAACTTATAAAACGGCACAAATATAAATGTAGATGTCTCTTATATATTCTCAATCTCCTTTTTCTTATCTTTTGATCAGACTTTTTACAATAGTTTTCAATCCGCCTTTCTGCAAAGAATTAGTTACAGCACTGATAACAACATTTGTGCCACATGTCAAGTGTTGTTATTTCTTGCCTTTGTATCTAAGATATTTTTACCGATTGTTTAGTGAATGTGTGAACATTGTAGGCCTTTTTTTGTGGGGGTTGGTAAATCATCAAATGACTCCTCCCACTCTGGGCAGAGCGGTAGGGGGTGTCAGACTCTACAGACTAAAAAGCACCCATGATTCTTCTTAGCCCTTTGTGTCCGGGGCCGCGGTAACTCTTCCGAACATTCGATAGACTTACGGACTACCTCGTTGCCTGCCGGGGCTGATTCCCGGCTATCCCGGCAGGCAACGAGGCAGTCCTAAAACCAAATTTATTTTATTTTCAGATATTAGTTAGTTCAGCACAGTTGTTATACAAGAGGTTACATTTACCACAAATGTCATATCCGGATGTCGCAGAGGCAGCTTTAGAAGTAGGACCCTTTCCTAGATTGAGGAAATACAGCAAGTGGTTTAGGTAAGTAACAACTTCATACATCACGCCTACAATCCCCGAAGGGTCAAGCAGCGGTGTACTTAATAGCACCTCTTTTCGCCAGTTATGTTTAAGTCTCGTGAAATAGGGAGCGAGCCTATTGCCATGATATGGGCACAAATCCAAACTCAGTGGCTGCTACTGAGACGTACCTTATGCATCAGGCAAAGTTTGGGACAACCCCAATAAAACTTGGCCGACCTGGGAATTGAAATCAGGTCTTAGTGCATGTTTACGTACAGGCGGGACGTCGCGCGGCGCGTGCGGCGTTTTTAATTCAAACACATGGCGATGTATGAAAAAGTTAACGATTTTAATCGTAAATAGATTTTACGAGAAGCTATTTTCGCTCGTTAGTTTAAAATGCAGCGTTTGTTGCGGTGGACCCGTCTCTCAGTAAATTAATAAAAAAGCACGAGACGAGCCTTCTGCAACTTAATGGGCAGGCCACATTGCTCGCCGAACGGCTAGCCGATGGGGCCGAAAAGTTCTAAAGTGGCTGTTATCGCTTAAATGAAGTCTTATATGTTTCCAGGTACGCAGTAGATCTTATAATATGTATAGATCTATTCGGAGCCTGCTGCGTATATCAGATCATAATAGCGAAGACTATACAGCAATTGGTTGAAACGGACGCGGGTACAGAAAACCTGGATTATTTGAGACTATATATTTTAACTTTATTAGTGCCCATTTTGCTACTCTGCATGATTACAACTTTGAAGTATTTGGCACCGTTCACATTAATTGCTGATGTTTTTATTGGTAAGTTCACTTAAACTGTTTTTTCTATGATGTGAGCATTTAAGTCACTAATGAATCCATTAACTCACTCTAAGCCCCTTCGTACACCAGGCTACTCAAATCTTAGATACTCAAACGACTTTAGTCTTCAAGCGACTGCCGCCATACAAATCCATTGAAGTTCGTACACGAGTACGAATGTCGGCGACGCGACTCGTGTACGAACTTCAATGGATTTAGGACTAAAATCGTTGAGTATCTAAGATTTGAGTAGCCTTGTGTACGAAGGGGCCGCTAAGAGTTAACATTTTTAAATCGTTACTAAGGGACAGCTTAAGTAATCATTAAAGCACTCTGAGTGCGGCGCAGTAACAAAGTCACTTTCTCCGTGGTCGAGTGGATTAGGCGTTTGCGTGGTGATCTTGTGGTCATGAGTTCGATTCCCACGGAAAGCATACTTTGTAAAAGTTGTTTTCAGTTTGACTAGGACATTTCAGGCTTGAATCACCTGATTGTCGTTGTGTTGCAGATGATTCCGTGCTTCGGAAGGCACGTGTAAGCCGGTGGTTCCAGTCGCCAATTTATTGTCGGCCGTCAAACCATGTCAGAGGCCCTTTTTTTTAGGCGGGTGGAAAATCATCAAATAAACCCTCCTGCCCAAGAGCGGGGCAGAGCGAAAGGTAGTGTCAGACTTTTACTGACTAAAAACTACCCATGTTCCTTCTTAGCCCTTGTGCCGAGGCCGCGGTATCTCATTCGAACAACCCGCAGCAGGTCAGAGGCCCTTGAGGCGGTTTAGAAACTCTGATACTTATAGGGTGTGTTATACTACCCACACGATACGAAGAATATTTTATGTTTCTTATTTCATTTGGCAATGCCATTGATATGCCCCTTTCAGATCGGAGTTTGTTTTACATTATAATTTATTTCAGTGACGTGTGTGATAGCCACAATAGTATACAGTCAACGAACAGCTCCAAAGATTTCTGAAGTGCCCGCATGGATGGATGTGATTGGTTTCTTTGAGTTCTGCGGAATTGTGGTGTTCAGCATGGAGGGCATAGGCGTCTCACTACCCATCGAGAACAATATGAAGAACCCTAAACAGTTCCCCATGGTTTTGTGTGGAGGTAAGTCTTAGTTTCTCTTCTATTTTGTTTTCAATTTACGAAAAAGGTTTTTCCTGGTTTTCGTAAGGTTCGTCTTGCTTCCACCCCGATTAGACGCAGTTACTGTTATGAAAGGTCCATTTTACGCTTTTTAACGTAATTCATATTATTATTATTATCTGCTATAGTGGCCAGTTTAGAGCCCCTGGTCTTCCTAACTTCCGTTATTTTATGACACTCTTTAACAATATAATTATCTCATACATTTTTTTTTTGTATGGGCATGAACTATCGGTTTATATAGGTTATATGCGTGGCTGTAACTTTGAAAAAGTGGCTCGCAGGCAGTCAGATAGATTTCCACAAAATATTGGACACATATTTACATTTTATACCGGAAAGTGATGTCAATTTGATAAAACAAAAGACACGTAACTGCATCCAATATTTTTCTATATCTAACTGACGGACTAAGCGCGGGCCCACGTTCGACTTTTTGTCGGGCCGATTTAAAGTTCGTTCTTTCTGACCAAAAAAAATCGGTCACCGATTTTTTACGAACAAATTTAAAATCGGCCCGATAAAAGTCTGACGTAGGCGGGAGCGCTAAACAGAATCGTATTTTTTTGTAAGGAAACATCCCTATTCTCCTAATGTGTAGCCCTCTGCTTACGGCCAATAATACTCAATAGATCAATAAATTATGGTTTTATCTCTTTTCCAGGAATGACGGTGGTGGTCTCATTCCTGATGCTTGTCGGATTCTTCGGTTACTGGGGTTTTGGAGAGAAATCAATATCACCAGTCACTTTGAACTTCCCTTCAGAAATGTAAGTACTACCTCTGTGGTTTACGACTTCTAATTGTTGGTTGGGGTCCTGGGTGAGTGACCGACCCATAGTCACACTAAACTACCACACCAGTGTGACTACGGATAATTTAACCTGATCCGTAGTCACACCAGTGTGACTACGGATCAATAAAATTTATTAGTCGTCCAATTAGCCGGATAATTAACCAAAATTATAGGCTGTTGCTAGTCGTCCGCTAAGTGGATGAATCACCGTCTCGCAACAGTATCCTTTATGGGCGGCATGGGCACCGGGCCGTAGGCCGACGAAGGAGGCCGGCGGAGGCCCGGCACTTCGGGGACAGAAGATATTATTGTTATTTAATATGCGAGCGAAGCGAGCGCGCGTCATGGAGTACAAAAATTATGGAAATAATGAAAATAAAAAATTATGTAAATTATGGATACTAACCTAGTACTAATTAACCGTAGTCACACCAGTGTGACTACGGATAATTTAACCTGATCCGTAGTCACACTGGTGTGGTAGTTTAGTGTGACTATGGGTCGGTCATGCCTGGGTGCAATCCTCTGGAAGGAAACTCTCTGTGACACTTTAATATCTGGACTTGTATTCCATAGTGAATAAGTCATAGTGCTTTAGTTGTCCTGTAAAGTTGAATCGCTCTGACCTACTGCATCAACTCCACAGGATAAATACGCCCTTTATGTTTGAATATTTTAAATATTGACTGATCATAGTCAAATGCTCACTCAATCCCAGAGCGGGAGGGTTTATTCGATGATTTCAAACCACAGAAAAGGTACAGTTCTTCCTCTGTCCTTCATGGGAGTATGTATTATACTTGGTGGGAGTACAGGATTGATGTTATTTTATCTTTATTTCACAGCTTCCCAACAATTCTGAAGGTGTTAATGGCAATAATGATCTTCGTCACATTCGCACTCAACTTCTGGGCCCCATTCAACCTGGTGTGGTACTATGTGTCCAAGAAGCATGACCCCAAGAAGTACTGGATTTGGGAGAGGGTCTATCGAGCTACTTTCATAGTTATCATCACTTCTTTAGCAATCGCATTCCCGAATATAGGAAATCTGATGGGACTGGTAATTATATCTTATATGTAACCATTACCTTCTTCTCTAAGCCGATTTTCAAACGACAACCACGCTCGTTCGTGGTGGGGAGGAGGCAACGAGGTAGTATGGGCAGGGCACCGCGCGGGTGATGTTGTATGCAAAGCTTCAACGGATTTTATACAAGTCAATGCAGTGTGAAATCTGCTTCTTAGTTGGACTAAACCTGCCCCAACCCTCAATGACGCCCTAAGTCGAGGTCCAAACCCCGCGAGTGTACCCGGTCAGGTCAGATATTGTCATTGAGTTTTTCACAAGAAATGCTCGGAAGCGGCCTTATTACATGGGACTAATGTCCCATGTAATAAGGCCGCTTCCGAGCATTGCTTTGGATTTTGTGGCCGCTTCCGAGAATTTCTTAATATAGAAGTCTGGTGGACCAAATGTTAGCGGCCCCGACTTACGAGCAGTAGGTAAATCTTGGATTTCGAACCCAGGCGCATTACTTTAGGTAATTTATTTCATCACCACTACTTTCAAAACGCCGCAGAACCAAAAATACGAAGACATGGTGATATCTACCAACCTGCACTGGGCCCGCGGGTTGGATTGTATATAGACCACTCTCCGTGTCCCTCTAATAGACAGTAGGCGAGTAGGTTGTAGGAGAGTAGGTAGTAACCAGCGTATAATGTTCCCACTAATGGGACACATCCCATTAGTGGGAACATTATACGCTGGTTAGGCGTATGCTGGGGGTACTTTGGCTTAAAACTAAAACCTTTGGGTAAAGTTTCGCTAAATTACATCTAAAAATTAGATTGCGCTGTTGGCGATGTAGGTTGTCACGTGGACGGCGTATGCGTGAATAACATCAGTTACGCTGATGATATGGTGCTGCTGAGTCCATCTGTCAGTGCTATGAGAAAGCTTCTCAACATTTGTGAGAGTTACGCAGTGGCTCATGGGCTCAAATACAATACCGGTAAGAGTGAATGGCTGGTTTTTAAATCGGGAACTTTAACCTACGAACAGCTGCCTGAACTCTCACTCTCGGGGTCTCTTTTAGGTCGGGTTACAAAATTTAAGTATTTGGGTCACTGGGTCACTGAGGACTTGAAAGACAATCTGGACATAGACAGGGAGCGCAGGTCGCTGGCTGTCCGTTGCAACATGCTGGCCCGCAGGTTTGCACGTTGTACGGACTCCGTCAAAATAACGCTTTTTAAGGCCTTCTGCCAGTCGTTTTACACGTGCAGCCTGTGGACTAAGTATACCCAGCGGGCATACAGCGACCTGCGCGTACAGTACAATAACGCATTCAGGGTGCTTTTGGGGCTGCCATGGCGATGTAGCGCGTCAGGGATGTTCGTGGATGCATGCGTCAACGGGTTCGCCGCGATCATGCGGAAGCGTTGTGCTTCCATGATGGCGCGCTTGCGCTCCTCCTCCAATGGCATCCTGAATGTGTTTTCAGACCGATGGGACTCGCCCCTTATAAGTAAGTGGATAAGTGTTCAGATACACTTATCCAAATAATGATGCAGTGTTGTTCATTATTGTATATTTAATTTAATACTAACATTAGGCTAAGTTATTTTATAATTACCTACTAACACAAGTCTTAAAACTAAAACCCGACTACAAACGGCGGACTAAAACTATAATATAATATACATATTTGTAATGTGCTCGTCAAGACCTTTCATTTGATACCAAACATGTTATGATTATGTCAATTTTTTTTTTTCGATGTTATAATTTGACATTTAACTTCCGTCATAAAAATATTTGATAAAATTTATATAGCCTATGACACCCGGGCTATTCTTACGAATCTATAGACACCTCATTTATTAAAATCCGTTTGGTAGTTTAGGCGCTACGGTGGAACATACATACATACATACATATATACATACATACATACATAGACTGACAAAATCATTACCCTTCCTTTTGGCTTTGCCGTAGTCGGGTAAAAATATGGAATTTATTCTGAAATAAAATATTTGAATTTTGAATTTGAATTTAGCTCCTAATGGTCTTCAGGATTTTGTGTGTGATCATCGTATTGTAGAACCTCTGTAGAGTTTCGTTGATTTTGTCTCTATAGTTGCATTAGTAATTTACACACATAGAATTAGGTTCTTCTAACCTAAGAGACAAATGTGTTGCTGGGGAGTTTGTTTCGCCACTTCTTCTTCCCAGCTAAAACACTAGGAAATGTCAAAGGGTATGCGTTTTGGGGGACTGTCTCTTCTAAAATTCGACGTTCGAAAAGTACTGATTTTCAGCCTTATTTAAATTAATGACTTTTGATTTAAGTTTCTAACAACAGTTCTGTTTTTCAGCTCGGTGCATTTTGCCTGTCAAACATGGGTTTCATATTCCCGGCTGTCATAGAACTACTTGTGGTATGGGAGACCCCGGGTCTAGGAAGATATAAGTGGCGATTGTGGAAAAATGTCATAGTTCTATTCGTCGGAGTGCTATTATTTGTAGCTGGCACGTACTCCAATGCTAAAGGATTGATTACAAGTTTGCGTAACTAATACTTAACCTTATATTAAATAAAAATAATTATGTTATTAAGTTTAAAAGAGTTTTCTTTCTTAAAACATGCACTGAGAAATTCCTGTTTCGATTTTTTTTAAAGATTTTTTTATTTCTTCGGCATCTGCTATAAAGCTCTTTCTATTATTTTTTGTGTAGGAATTAAAGTAAAAAGTCAATCTGAAAGACAAGATTATTATTTAATGAATGGTTTTTTAAATAGGTTTTGAATTGATTGGATATTTTTTATTGCACAAAAATATAATCCCTAGACACTTTTGATGTATGAAATTGGGTACCTACTTGACAAAAATACTAATTAGTCTGTCAGATAGATTTCTGAAAAATATGGGACACATATTTTTTTTTTCATAAACATAAAATGAAGGTGATACCTACAATGCTAAACTCGTGTGACGTCGCATTTCAGTATTGATTTCAGTACATGATTGTTTACTAGAATGTGACTCACTCATGATCCTTGACGCGTTTTATCTTCGTCAATTTTTATTTATTTCATAAAACAAAAACCACAGTTCCAATATTTTTCAGAATCATATTTTTTTGTCAGGAAAGTAGCCAATTGACGCAACTGATCTGTATTCCCTTAGACTATCTAAATATCCATGAAAATTAATCAACATAAAAAAAACAAGCGCGTGTAAATAGCTTTCTGATTCTCTACGGCTGTCGTAAAAGCATACTTTGCAAATCGATTGCATAGATCGTGAGCAATCAATGCATTCTGCCGTAAGTACATTTAGTTCACAAAGTATTATCAGAGTGATACTACATAAATATGTTACGATGACAAAAATATTTTTAGTTTTGTTTATTTTATTGGTTTGCAGTTATTTATACGCTGGAAAGGTATTTAATTTTATTTTTAACTGGTGGTTTTAAAACCTGATTTTTTAAAAGTAGAGTTATAGCATTAAAAACTGGTATTAAAAAAACATTAAAAAATTGGAATTCTGAAAAAAAACTAACTAAAAAAAAGGTCCAGAACAAAAATATTGCAATGGCAAGAATTTAAATTAAGTATTAAATATCATTACAAATTTTTATTACTGTGATTACGTTTTAATAACTTTGGCTTTGACTCTGAACGAATAAAATTAAATAAGAATTAAGTACCCTCTTAGATCGAGTGCGTAACACCGAAATCCGCCATCGGACGAAAGTCTACGATGTCGGGGACCGGGCGGTGCGCCTCAAGTGGACGTGGGCAGGACATCTGGCTAGACGAGGAGATGGCCGATGGAGCAAGGCTTTGACCGAGTGGTGGCCAAGGTTAGGCCAAAGAAACCAGGGTCGTCCTAAAGCTCGTTGGGTTGACGATATCGTCAAAGTCGCCGGAAACACGTGGATGAGGTATGCACAGAACCGGGAAGTGTGGCAGAAAAAAGGGGAGGCCTATACTCAGCAGTGGGTGATTCCGGGCTGATATGATGATGATGATGAAGAATTAAGTAATAGTCTGCAACTTGTTCTTCCTTATACCCTTTAAACAAATCGAGTACAATTTGAATATCTAAAACAATCAAATACTAGTTACTTACATACTTTTCATATTCGTTATTACCACGAGTGATTATGATTCCACTTTAATAGGTGAATTTTGTCTTATTACGGTTCAGAAATTTATGTAACATAATATTTAATTGATTTATAATTAATATGACAACATTCGTAGGCGGAGGAGTTAGAAGACAATGAAAATAATTCCGAAAGTTCTAAGAGCTCATACGACGAGGAGGAGTCCGACTCAATACAAGTTGTTAAAAGGGGATTGGTCGCAGATCAACAGGACAATCCTGAAGTAAAATATGACGATAATCGACAAGAAGAAAATTTTACCGAATTTGTGAAAGACACGAATATAACAAAAGCTGAAGTCAAATACGATGCTTTTTTTGAAGATATAATTAGTGACTCGGCTGAAATACCATTGGGAAACCAAGATGATAACATTGATAAAGCATCAATACCCGCCGTTGTTCCTATTGAAAAAAATAGCGAGTACAGCCAGGGCCAAGACAAAATAGATATTGTTTCCGGAGACATTCCTAAAACTTATACTAACGATGAAAAAAGTCAAGAAGATAGTGAGATAATCGAGGAAGATGAACATGATTGGAGAAGTGCAGAAAATCTTCAATCTGACGAAAATAAATTTTCAAATGAAGCAGCGATCGAAGATAGTATTGAAGATGACAAAGACTTTAGTGACGAAGACTATATGGATAAAAAGATCGGCATAGAAGGAAAAGGTAGAATGGAGACAAGACATCCTCATAGAAAACACAATTATCATACAAGACGCACGAATGTAGGACATTATGGACCACACGAGGATCATGAAATTTTAGGTAAGAGGAATTTACTATAGTTTAGGGGTGCTTTCGTAACCGTACCATATACCTATCATAATTTGGTTAGTCCTTGATGGTAAAAAGTAACGAAGTCTTAGCAATGATTTCACTATTACGTTATTATTAGTTGCTGAACTGAAAGAGCGAGTGAAGCGAAATCGGAAGTAGAGCATCTCGGGTATTGCACAAGTCCGAGGCCAAGTTCTATCATGGGCCTTTCTTGCGGCGGTTTAGAAACTCTGACAGGGTGACTAGGGTGTGTAGGGTCGTTAAACCTTACTGCCCACACGATAAGAAGAAGAAGAGTTAATTATTGACATAGTTACTTACTGTCTCTACTATTTACCTTTACAGATTCTGACCCTATGAGAAGATTTGGTGAAATTATGGTACCGCGCTACCGGCCAGTTTTGACTAGAAGTGGAATTGTTTATACACCGACATTATTTCCAATGCAAACAGGAACGTCACTTTTAGACCGATTATCAGGACGCCACTGGGATGCAAATAGGGTTCATATGAATCCAGAGTCAGAAGGTTTCCATCCACGCCATAACAGATTCACTGGAGTTTCCCAATATGAAGATCCTAAGATGTTGGATGACTATGACTTCGGAACTAATACTAATACATACTCATATACACCAGTGAGAAAAGTGACTACACAAGCACCACCTCAGCAGATAGCTGCTCCTCACAAATTTGACGTCTTTCAAAAGCTGGTGGAAGCATCAAACCATCCTAAATCACAAATGAAAACGTTTAGTGAGTTCCCTGGTAATTACCATACGCAACGGCAGTATCCTGAGAACTATGGTTGAATGGATTAGGTTGGATCTTTCAAGAACCGGAGAATTTGTCGAAATTCATGGGATGAACCACCTTTTTAGGATATTGTTTAAGATTTTGTAAATAAAAATGATTTTTGTCAATATTGTTGAACATTTTACGTTTTTTAGAGTGTTCTGCTACGGCAGGATAAAGGCTTTGCCCAATTCCTTCTCCGTGTGGTTCCTCGAAGCAGCCTTTGTCATTCTAACGCTTGCATAAAATATTACTTAACAACCATTCAAATTCTTTCTTCTGATTAGGAAAACCTGCATCAAATTATTATGAAACAATTAGGTCATCCCCTTTTCGTCGAGTGAGTATCTGGTGAGCTTCTATACCCACTTACTGTGAGCGTACCTAGTCAAAGATAAAAGTCTGAGCGGTTCATTCCCGGAGATTGACAGACCAACGCGGAGTCCTTTAGTATAATAGACTCCATCAGTTACTAAGTGGACTTCGACAAGGATTTCCACATGAATGAAATTCCTCTCTTGGCAGTTTGGATACTAAGGCATGCTTTTAATAAGTATTTTGAGCACTTTTGCAACCAAACTTTAGCGAGAGAAATAAGCTAGCACTTGGTTAGATTGCTTAGGGAGTGCTATCGGCTTAAGCCGGTCAAAAGGAGTTTATTAATATTAAAAAATAATAATTATTTATTTATAATTCAGACTACAAAGGTCCACTGTGTTAGTAACAATATTATTAACTTAGCCTATGTAAGTACTTTATACAATAAAATTAAAATAAATAAACAAAAGAAAAACTACAACCTCTTCTCCGGCACTGGTACAACGACATGCCTGTTGGAGCAATGCCGGAGGAAAGGACAGTCAGTCCTTCCCCCAATCATCGCAAGCACGGCTCGTATTCTGCGAACCAAGGAGGCGGCGCGCTTACGCATAGTCGCGTGGGTCGCGTGACAGCAGTCGATGCGCGCGTCTGCGAACATACCCGAGGCGCTGCAGTATCCAGGCAGCCCCATCAACGCCCTGAATGCGTTATTGTACTGGATTATGTCCATGTTCCACAAAGGGCAGGATTTTTCAAAGTTTTTATACTCCGATAAGTTTAATTTTAAAAAAGCTACAGTACAACTGTACAAGTACAATATTTGGCCTAAAATCGCGAAAACTGGAGGGAGGGAAAGGAGGTCTTTGCCCTGCAGAGGGACAATACAGGATGTTCGGTTAAACGAGGGAGGGGGGATGTCATATTGAAGGAAGATTATTCAGTCTTCAATTCTCGTCCCAAATATGTAGGTAACAAAACTATAACCTTAATTTGTGACGTAATTGTACCATGGCCCCAGCACGCTCTCCAGATTTCACTTTATTAGACGTTTCTTTTTTGTCATTGCCCTACGCCAGTTTTAAGATTATGAAGGGAAAAGTGATTGATCCGCGCAGATTTTCTGTAATAAAGGCAAGGGTGGCGTGACTTTTCTGAAATACCTATTGAATATGGTTCTGTCTATTATTTATCAGTGTTTTTTTTAGTTCATATTTTTATTAGTGTTTTTTTTGTGTAAGCATATGCCCTATATTGCGGGTTTCAGTATGTCCCTCGTTTAAACTAACATACTGTGTAGGCCTATAATAATAGGTGAGTCAATACACACGTATCAACTACAGTAAATACTAAAATTATCAGAATAGAAAGTTTGATACCTACATTTTGTTTCCCACCAATATAATCGTCAATCCAGTCGTATGCCGTTATAATTTTGTTGTCAGACTTCTACTGGCTAAAAACCACATGTTCCTTCTTAGCCCTTTGTGCCGAGGTCGCGGTATCTATTTCGAACAACTCGCAGCCCAATATGCCGTTAGCTTACTGTCTTCTTAGCGTGTCGATGACAATTAAATTGAGTCGGCCCAAAATTTGGCGACGAGTTCGGCACTTTCAGTAGCCTCCATCAACTCCTGTAGTGTGCAAGCAGCAGGACAGGCTGGACACGATATCAAGTGCTCCATAGTCTGTGGGGCAAGACCACATTTACACTCCAGGGCAGAGTCGTCTATGAATCTCCACCTGAACAGGTTTTCCTTGCTTCGGCCTACCTGTGTCCGGAGTCTGTTTAGAGACTTCCAGGTTAACCATGGCAACTCGTGTCCAGGTGGAAGATTTTCGGCAAGTGGCACAAATGGGTTGGGTAAGGCAACACTATCTCGCCACAACTTAAGTCTTTCCTTAGGGCGTTCGCCAGTGAGCGGGGGTACACACTTCATGAAGCTGTTGCGGCTTTTCAGCCTTTGCGGAACTATGATGTTATTGTGCAGAGGGTGTCTAGCGTCGGAGACCATTTTGGTTCTTTCACCAGAGCTCGCCACCGCTCTGCGAACTACTGGTGGCGCTATGCCTGCCAATGGATACAGCATCTGTACCGGGGTCGGCTTGAGGCAGCCAGTGATTATCCGGCACGTTTCATTCAGTGCTGTATCCACTAACTTTGCATGGGCTGATCGACTCCACACGGGGCATGCAAATTCACCCGCAGAGAAGGATAGCGCCAGTCCAGTAGTCCGCATAACGTCTGGCGAAGCACCCCACTTTGACGAAACTAGTCGCTGTAAAAGACTGTTGCGGGAGTGCACCTTCTGCTTAATATTATTGCAGTTCTTGCCGAATGTAAGCGACCTGTCCAGAGTAACACCGAGATATTTTGGGAAGTTGCTGTGCTCGATAGGTACCCCATCCCAAACGATGTTGAGTTTGCGGCTCGCCTCTCTATTGCGAAGATGAAATACGCAAGACTGCGTTTTGCTCGGATTAGGTTTCAGTGAGTTCGCGTGGTAGTATGTGGTTAAGTCACGAAGTGCTTCTGACAGGGACACCTCAACCTCTTCAAAGGTGGTGGCTTGGGAGGTAAGGGCAAGGTCGTCTGCATAAAGGAAGCGAGAGGTATGCGAGCTGGATGGCTGATCGTTGGTATATATGTTGAAAAGGAGCGGTGCCAGGACGCTACCTTGAGGAAGGCCGTTTTTTTGGGCTCTCCAACGACTTTTTTCCGAGAGAAGGTGAACTTGAAATCGGCGGTTGTGGAGAAGTTCTCGGAGAATGCGGATGAAATTGTGATCGCTAATCAAGTTTTCCACCTTCCACAGCAGCCGCCTGAGGTTAACTGTATCGTAGGCAGCTGATAGGTCCACGAATACAGCACCAGTGACCATTCCCCTCTCGAAACCATCCTCAATGTGTTGAGCCACTTTAAGAGTTTGGTTACTGCACGACTTGATGGGTCTGAAACCAGCTTGCTCGGGAATTAATTTCGGATCAATGACGCCCGTAAGACGGTTCAGCAGCAGTCTCTCAAAGAGTTTATACGTGTGGCATAGTAGAGAGATAGGGCGAAAGTTTTTAGGATCATCTGCTGCTTTACCTGGCTTAGGAATTGCGATAATCTTAGATTTCCTCCAGAGACGGGGTATTGAAGCTGATTTCAGACAGTTGTTGTAAAGTTGCAGCAACCACGACACGGCAACTGGGCCAAGCTGTTTTAGCTGCTCGACCGATATATCGTCGATTCCAGAGGCTTTCCCATACTTCAGGCCACTAATCGCTGTAACGATATCAGTAAGGTTGAAAGATTTACTGATATCATCACAGACACCATCAGGATTTTGTGACTTAGGGATCTTACTCGTACGGCGTGTTGGTCTGCCATTTAGGAGTAGTTGATGTGCTACCTGGTTGGCAGTGACTTGGCTAGGCGGGGCGGGTTTGGGGGACTCACCGGTCAGCTTACGAATAGTACTCCAAGCCTTTTTACTGTTGTGAGTCATGTCGATGCTAGTAACAGTATTCGTCCACTTCTCCCGTCTGTTTTCGCCTAGTTTAGATAGCAACAGTTCTCCGGCTAATGTGGTTGCCTCCGAAAAAGGGTCCGATCGAAACAGTGATTCGTATCGGCTCAGCAACTCACTGGAATCTGTTGACAGCCCCGGGATGTAGGAAGTCCTGCAGCCCCTTGGGATGTGTCTTCGAGAATAAGTTGACACAATCTCGACAAACAGGTCGTAGTTTTGCGGGGTTGGCGGGACATTGAATAGGGCGTCATCAATCGACCGTGCGTACGACTCCCAATCAGCCTTGGCATAGTTGAATCGGCGCTTGAAGGGGACATTTATAGGTCGAACCACAGATTCAATGCAGCACATAATTGGTCTGTGCTGGGTGCGAGGAATAGGCGGACACACGCTTTTGGTGCACTGTGAGCTGATAGAAGAGCTGGCGAAGATTAGATCAGGATTGTACCCGCGTTTCCAGCGACCACTGTTAAAAGAGGCCGGTTGTTTGGCGTCATGGATTAGTGCCAAATCATTCGACTCAGCCCATTCTTCAACTGCATTTCCACCTAAATCCGTGTCGTTGTAACCCCAGGTGGTATTGCGGCTGTTAAAGTCACCGATTACAACTTTAATTGGCTGGCTACTGAAGTTCTCCGGTGGAGTGAAGTTAAATGTGGTGCCGGGTGGTTTATAGATGGAGGTGATGGAGCAATTACCAACATCTAGTGTGATAATTTCTATGCCTTTCTCGTTTGAGCATTTGGTGGAGAGTATGCTTACGCCGGGAGCAGCAAACACTGCGTTACCGTGCTTTGGGTGACAGATCTCGGCGATAAGCGTGAGTCCATCGATGTGTGGCCGGCCTTGGGTTTCATCTCGATGGGTCTCTTGAACGCAAAGAATGTCGCAGTGAGTTTTGCGGCATAAATTGGATAGGATTTCCGATTTATCTTGAGAGAACCCTTCGATGTTAATCGAGATTACGCACAAAGCCGGTGTTATTGGAGGACTTGGGATTGTCATCGTGGTGAAAGGATTAGCCAGTCAGCGTGGGGACTCGCTGACTGCCCAGGGTGCGCCGGACGTATAGTGGATCAGTGGATACGTCACGCGGGGAGGCTCCTTTCTTGCACCCCAGCTTACTGTAATATTGTGCGAAGGCTTCAAATGACTAGATATTTCCGAACGCAAAGTCTTGAATCAAATCGTTGAAATGTCAATGTCAATAAATGACAGTTGTCGAAACGAGGAACCGATTTCCTCAGCCGATTTCATACAAAGTTTACTTTTTCTTTATTCGTGTAAAACCTACTCTATTTATATGAATCATGGGTAAAAGATACACATGTGATTACTGCGATAAGACAATGGTAGCCACTCCAGCCATCGTAAGGACGCATAACAACGGACTGATTCACCAGAAGTTGGTTCAAGATCATTACCAACAGTTCAAAGGTATTTGATTAATAAATTGTTAATCTTTATTCCTGGTTGTGAGTACTAGAGATATGAATATTACTCAGGATTTTTGAGATGAGGTAGTGAGGAGGTGTTAGGTAGGAAGAAGGTGCTCCCCCAAGCAAGAACCTTGAACATTGCAAAGCAGGAAAATATTCTTATGTTATGAGAATGTTTGAACATTCTCACTTCATTCAAAATATCCTGCACTTTATTCGGTCAGTGGGTCATCTTAGGGGCGGTCCCCTTAGGATTAGGCAGAGGTGTAACATAATCCTCAAATCACTAGTAATGTAACTCCCATGTAATAGGAGGTGAGCCTATTTATTGCCATCAACCAGGCATACATTCACTCTTATCTACTGAAAATTCTCAATAACACTGCCAGATCTGGCAATGGAATCCCACAACCTCAGTCTCACCTGCAACAATCAATGAGGCAGAGAAATATAATTTGACCCTTAAAAGTGAATTTTTACCCAACTACGGCAAAGCGAAAAGGAAGGATAAGTAATTAATTTTTATGTAATATTTCAGATCCAGAGACTATTTTAGCTGAAGAAGTGAAAAAGAAACCCTGTACAAGATTTGCTAATGGAGAATGTCAATTTGGCAGTATTTGCCGCTACTCACATTACACTGTGGAACAAATACGAGCTCTTGAAGAACACGGTAGGGTTTTTTTTTACACTGTTTAACACTATTAGAGAGAGCCCCCTGATACCTTAGGTGCACTTGTATTTTGCAACTCAACATCTAAACCGCATATTTTACATAAAATTTCATCAATCTCAGTTCCATGGGAAAGGCCAACTTGGGAAGAATGACTTGCTAAAGTAGTTACTTAATGAGGCAAACTCTGGGCAGTTAAGAAACACATGGGCTGCTGTCTCATCTTCCTTTGTACAGCCCCTTAGGCCCTGTCGCCACAAACTTCTAAAAGCACTGTAATGCTAAACAATAAACAAAAAATCTTGTGTCTCCATCAATTTCATAAGGTTGACCGAAACAGAATTATATCTTAATATTTTTAGCATTCAATATATTTACAGATTTGCGATTTTATGCCCGGCCTTTGATTTGAACTAAAACTATATCTAGGACCATTTGTCATTATTAATGTTTAAATTGAATTTAATTTGTACATATAAATGCAATTCAAACTTTATGTACTTACCATATTTTGCAAATAAGTATATATTTTCTCTACTTTCAGTTGCATCCAAAAATATGCCTAAAGATGTAATATTTCCATCATTTGAGGAGCTAGTTCATAAACTTCTAGATGAAAAAACAAGTAAATGTCAAGAGTCAAGTGACAATGGAAATACAGTTATGTACGACAGTAACGGAGTCACTCATGTTTTTCCTTGGACTTACAACAATATTTTAAATAGTTATACTGATGATTTACCTCCAAGTATAAAGAGATTGAAGACGGAAGATTTCACCAATGTGAAAATTGAGGCTTGGGGATGATTACTCATCAGCCAGAAGACAAAGACTGACAAAGACTTCCCTTATAGAACGCCATAAGGAACGGCAATCTGCGGCTTGCCCACGACTCTAATGATGACATCGGTCTACCAGGTGGGAGACCTACCAAAGCTGCGTCTTCCGGTTCGCGGTTGCCACTCTAGAATCTTTCTTCCCCATCGGTTATCGGTTCTTCGAGCAATTTGTCAGTCGTCTTGATGATTACTACTGTAAGGTAAACTGCTCTAAGAAGAAGTAGCAGTGTATGTAGTAACACTAAAATTATTGTCAGTCCATAGTAAAGGACACAACATCCCTTGAGAGTAAAAAGACTTACGTTTTAGCTTTACACATAAACTTCAAGACAGAGGCACTTGTGGCAAAAACTTGGCTATCAGGTTCTAACTGGTACTAAAGAAGAAGATATCAAATTACGAAGTTTAGATGAAGGATCACTCCCTAGTTTCTGGAATGCAAAGGTGAAGAGATATTTAAGGACGCGTTTACGGAATCTCGCGGTAATTATTTTTATTTTTTGTTTTACTACTACAAATATATTGTGTTCGTAGAGCTATGTTTTTCAACACGAGATCCAGCTAAAAAACCGACACAGGGTCCACCCACAATGGCGGCAGAGCGCAGATTAAGTTTTGCATTTCAAATTTTTGCGTTATTTATCATGACAGTGACCGCTAAAATGAACCATAAGTCAAGAAGCGCATAAAGTTCACGCAATAACTTTTGCCGAAAAATTAGCTTTGATTGTTATTTTTTTTCTGGCTCTGCTTGTAATACACACATCAACACGGTCTAGGGATATTTTTAAAAAAGCGAATTACTATCAATGTGTTAATTATTTATATGACATGTATATATTTAAAATATACGTTATTTAATATTCTACCATTTTTTAATAATGGTTAAGGTACTGATTAAAATTTCAGGATTTTATGGAAAAAAAATGAAGCATAGACGGAAACCGTATATGAATTAACTTTTAATTTGTGAGTAAAAACTGAAAAAAATAGAAAAATCATTTAATTTGTGTTTATAAACTTGAAGTTAGTAGTCTGAGAAAGCGCCCATGATGTTCATAACACATCGGCAACGATTCGGCATGCTCAGAACAAGGTTGTCAATGTCTTGCTGCGGAATATTGTCCCATGTCCTTCTGAGGTGCGCAAAAAGTTGAGCTTCTGTAGCCAAATTTTCAGGAACTTCCTTCAGAGCTCTTCTTTGCAGCATATCCCACGCATGCTCAATGGGATTTAGATCTGGCGATTGAGCAGGCCAGTCTAAGGCAATAACATTATGTGTATGTAACCAAGCTGCTACCGTTCTCGCCGTGTGTGCCCGGGCATTGTCGTGCATGAGCAGGAAATCTTGCCCCATTTGTGTTCTGTGGAGCAAGATTACGAGCCCCAGCACCTGTTGGACGTATCGTTCTGCCGTCATATTGCCCCGCACCCAAACGAGATCCGTCCGTCCTCCAAAACGAATTCCTGCCCAAACCATAATTGTTCCTCCTTGGTATGGGTGAACTTCCTGAGGGTTCTGGAGACGGCTCCATCGTCCAGGAACTCGCCAAACACGCGTCCTTCGTGAATCTGGATGGAAGCCGAACCTGGATTCATCCGTGAACAGCACATTGGACCATTGCTCACGGCCCCAGTCCACGTGGTTCCGAACCCATTCTAATCGTCGTCCACGATTGCCTCTCCGTAAAGGTGGGACCCGGAGTGGTCTACGAGAGCGTAGATTGCTTTCATGCAGTCGCCTTCTTACAGTTTGGTCACTCACAAGCACTTGGTGTTCCACTCGCAGCCTTTGGACCAATTGAGTCGCCGTTGCATTTGGTTGAGCTCGCGCAGTAATTTGCAAAAATCGGTCTTGTCTGGGGGTAGTGATGCGACTTGGCCCCCGGTGCCTCTCCGCTACTTCACCTGTGGCACGATAGCGTGTCCACAATCTTGAAATTACATTTTGATGGGTCCCTATGGCCTCAGCAACATTACGCTGAACAGATCCAGCTTCCAGCATTCCCACAGCTCGTAACATCTCCGCCCTCGTCAAATGTCGGCGTTGCATGGCTACAATACCTCAATGTTAACTTTATCTTTCGTTTAAAAATGAAAAAAAACTGTAACTAAACGTAATTCGTATTGTTTTTTAAATTTCGCACAAATGAAAATTCCCTCTCCTATACATCAAGACATTTTTATGCCACCGAAACAAAAGAATTTTCAAAAATTTGAATTTGGAATTAGTCTGAGATAAATTACAAACAAATCGGTGTATTAAAGATTCCAATGCGGCCAGTACTTTTCGAGTTATTTAATTGAGTATGTAATATCCCTAGACCGTGTTGAGGTGTGTATTTTGATACCATTTACTTATAGAAATAATTGGAGTTGAACATAATGTCTACTTCCATAAAATATTTTTAAATTTCTAAAATGTTGTGTACAATAAGGAATAATAAGGATTAGAAATAAAACGTTTTTTGTTGTTTTTTAATTTCTTTTTATTTATTTTCTTTGGGTTGCTCACAGCTAACAATAGAAAAAATTAATAGTGAGATGTTCATTAACAAGTCATCAACAACAACAACCAACATCATAACAAAAACAAGATGGCGGCTCCGATTTTGGCCACGCCCCAAAAGTGTCCTGGTAGGTAGGGACAATACATTTTGCTTGGATGTATAAGTAGAAAAGTCATAGTTTCCTGAGGTTCAGTATTCTTTTTCTTAAAATGTTTAGTGCGTTTGCAGTGCTACTTTTATTCTTTCTCGCAATATAGTACTTCATTGATGGGTAGTGCAAGAACCTAAATTCCCGTGCCACTTCATACCTCAATGGTTCACTCTGAAATGAGGATACTTGTAAGTCCAGAGTGGTAAGCATTAGGGATTGGGTTTGATAGAGCTGTAGAGCTAAGTGTTATTTAGCTTTTCCATCAGGAAATTCACTGTAGAAGCCCGGACTCTGTCGTGCTTGGTCGATGGCAATAGGCTCGCACCCTATCGTCCCTATCAAACGGGACCTAAGGGGGAAGCGCCAGGGCAACACAAAAAATCATTCTTTTTTGCAAGTAGAGCAGCATTTTGCAAGTTCAGTGGCTTAGTACTTAGGTAATAACTGTCACTCGGGGCGATCTTTAGGTTAAGCCCTTGCTTGCTTAAGTTGATCTACTGTGGATGGGGCGGGCGGGCAGTCGTCACCTACGTCGTACCTAGTACCCACCTACTTAAGTTACCTGAAAGTCTGACAACCAGTCTTACCGAAGGGTATCGTATTACCTACCTAGTATTAACTGGTTTGTGGAGGTCAGATGCCTATCTAACACTTCATGTAAAAATACTGGTATTCAGCTGGTATCCGTTTAGCCTGGTGATGGACAGATGATGAGTTCAGTATCACTGTGTTTCTGTTTCCACCCTAACCTAAACTGATGAAATGCGGAAAAGTTCATGTAGGTGCACCTAATAACCATTCGGGGATTACCTACGTAGGTAGGTAGGTACCTACCTAGATTCATTCGGTATTTTAAGGTAGGTACCTAGTAGGTATCCAAATATAATCCACCATGAACCATCCAAATTATATACCTACTTACATAAATGAAAACGTATTAGGTAGGTATATGTAGGTAGGTACGTAATATAAATGTAGCAATAATTACCTGTTTAATGAACCCAAATAAAATTAAACAGAAAAACAAATGTATGAATAACATTGTAGAAAACCAAATAAGTACGAAATCAAATCGTTTTTATAAACTATTAAGTACCTAGGTACCACAGAAGAGATAAAAGAGGTTAGAAAGGCCATGTGGGCGGGGCACGCGCGCCGCCTATATGATCAGACGATCATATGTCGACAAAATTTGATTTACTGACCAACAATCGCGCTCATATTGTGACAGCGAACGGAGCTCCGCGAAAAAAAAAGAATTATGCCGTGTTGCGCGATTATTACGTGTCGGAAAAGAAGCCAGGTGTGCAGTGTGGCTCGAGAAGGGATTTCTCTTCATCGGTAAGTCTAAAAACCTTAAAATACAAGTGATATTTGTAATTATTACAATAGTATTATGTAGTTCGCAGACAAAAATGATACAATCGCAAGCAGAAACGAAATTATGTACATTGCTTGCAATACGTGGGTACCATCTTGTACTACGTGGGTGATTGCGCAATGCATTTCGTTCACTGCGAACGTCGCGTGCGACGAGCCAAAGCTTAAATTCTGCCTACTCTTTGCGTTTCGATAGTGTTGTACCAAGTACTAATAATGTCGATATATAATATGTGTGAATGCATTCAAATGATTATTATGTTATGATTAAAATAACTTTTGTTTATCCCTTAATATCAATACCTTATTATTGTTTATTGATTGTTTTTCATCTAAAATTTGTTTTGAGGTTAGCCATTTATAAATCGAAACATACATTTTAAATTTTATTTTTAGGTTTCCAACAGATCCAGATATGTTACAGACCTGACTAAAGCTATTATAGAAAAATATTAGTGTGAGATTGCATTTTATTCTGAAAAATTCGAATTTGAAAGATAACATGCGCATGCTATTGCTACTTAATAAATACGTTTTATTTCAAGACAATAATAAAATCTGAATTGAAATTGAATTTCAAGTAGGTACTTAATGTTCAATATTTGAAAAAAATATTTTATGTTTACTTTTTATCTTTAATTTTTTATGTGTGAGAGACCAATAAATATTTTTGCTTTCTTATTTTCTTTCTTTCTGTCCCGTCCCGAAATTAAAGCAAAAACTGCAAAACTTAGGCTGAGTTGCATCAAAAAAGTAGTTAAAGTTAAAGTTTTTGTCAAATTTGACAGTTACAGTAACGCTGACTTTAACGGCTATAGCAAAATGTGTTGCACCAGCGAATTCATTAGCTTTGCTAAAGTTAAAGGGGTTGTAAGTCAAATGAGGCATGATTTCCCCCAAATTCGATGTGGGTAACATGTTAAAATATGGCAATAATAAACTAAACCGTAAAAACTCGTTTCTAGTGGTGTCAATAGTGACACTTCATTCAATATATGTCAGTTGGGCGTATTTTAAATACAACGGAATTACTTAATTTCTAAATACTTTTTGGGATTCCGGTGAGCTATAAAATAAAAACATGAACGACAATTTTCTTGCAAATATTCAAACAAAGTAAGTACCTATTTATTGCTTTGTCTAAAGCACGTGTTATTTTTTGGTTGAACAATTACCTACGATGAATATCCTTGTTACGCCTTTGCTTATTTTATATTTAAATTGTTTCAGGGAAAGAAGTGTAAACTTCACCAAAATAGAATTGGAAAGGCTTCAATCACTTTTGACGAAATATAAAAATATTTTATTTTGTAAAAAGACGGACGGCGTTAGTACGAAGCAAAAGGAAAGTACGTGGAGTAAAATCGAATGCGAGTTCAACGCTCTTGCAGACACTCCACGTACAGTCAAACAACTAAAATATAAATTTGATAATATGAAGAGAACAGCAAAACAGGCAAATAATATTTTATCGAAAGCTTTTCGTATTTCCTATAAATACACAACTTAATTATAAAAAAAATACGTTTACAGGGAGCTAGCAAAGAGCGCCAAGAAATGCGCCGCACTGGAGGAGGGCCACTACCTACACCACCATCTGATTCCAGTGATGCTACAGACTGGCTGAGGGCAATTATACCGTCATCAATTGATGGAAATCGTGCCATTTATGATGATGATGTCATAATTCAAAAGCCTACTGTCTTTGTGAGTGCTATTATATTACACATTACGTATTTACTTTCGTGTAGTACTAAAATAAATTTTAAAAAGTAAATATTATTTATATTCTATTAACAGCCTGCAAAAAAGCCGGAGAATATCAAAGAACTGGTTGAGAGTAATATGACTGAGATGTCTCATGTACCAAAGAAGGTATTATTCAATATTATTTTCATATGCGTTGTTAATACTCCGTTAACGCTCTGCCTACCCCATCAGGGAATACAGGCGTGTCATGTATGAATGTACTACCCGGTCACATTAACTTGACGCTTGAGACGCGACACTAGACGCAGAGATGCGTCAAGTTAATGTGACCGCGCTATAGTTCTTGCAAAAATAATAAGAGTCTTTTCAATATTCTATTTACAGCCACATCCGGAGAAAATTGTGATTGAATTAGTCGAGGAGGAGGAGGAGGTGTCTGAGGAGGCTGATCTTCAAAACAAGGTATTACCTAAATATAATTATAAAAAAATAAAAACACCTAACATAATTATATAACAATCAAACTATCACCATATAGGGCAGGCATGTTGTTGTTTTGAAGCCGGTAATCAATATCGTTACTTATTTTACAGATTCCTGATAATGAAAATATAACAAATGAGGCTACTGAGACTAACGAGAAGTTAGACTTTGATCCCAGTACACCCTACAGTTCTCTCAAGAGACCAATGTCAACACCGCTAAAAAGTAATGTATCATAATCACAAATAGGCTAATATATATAGAGAAATGTATTTATGAGTAAAGTGCTCTTCTTTTTGACAGGTCGAGCTAAAAACCGAAAAACTGAGAATGTAAATACCAACGCCCGGCAATTGCTGCGGGAAAAAAAAATATCAGTAATGAATAACTTGCAGGAGCCAGAGCTCCAAAGAATTAAAGATTCCATCAGGCACGCACAGGAGCTCCATGAGCAAAAGCTGCGCCATAATGAAGAGAGGCACAAATTAGAAATTGAAAAGCTGGAATTAGAAATAACAATATTAAAAAAGTCTAATAAATTGCAATGATTTTTAAAATTAAATAAAAATAATTTCTTTATAATCAAATTTTTTATTGTTGTACTCGTAGCCTATTGAAATAACTGTTAATTAATTGTGACCTGTTAAGATCATCATTCCTTGCCACTGCATAGACTATATTCTCTTCTTCATTACTTGATTCATAACTGTCTTGATTCGTATTTGACGCCAAAAACGGTGGCACAGGAACCCGACATTTTTTGCATATGTTATGGAGTACAGCAGTAGCTACTATGATGGGCTGGACTCTCTCTAAGTGAGTTCTTATTTTCATGGACAGGGCAGGAAATCTTCTTTTCCAACATCCAAACAACCTTTCTACTACATTTCTCGTACGAATTTGGCTCTCATTGTATAGCTTCTCTCCGTCAGTAACAGGGTCACGCAGAGGTGTTAATAAATATGGCTTTACTGCATAGCCTTTGTCGCCAATCAACCAGTATCCATTAAATTCGCCATCTTCTAGTCTGCCCTAAAAATAAAAACAGAGCATTTTAAATTTTGGACTCTGGTAGGGGTAATGTATGGTAAGTATGTATTAAATAAATAAATAATTCTACCTTGATGACACTGGAGTTGAATATATGGCTGTCATGGCTGCTGCCAGGCCAACGTGCAACAATATTGGTTATGTACATTTTTGCATTGCAGATAACTTGTACATTCATAGAAAAAGTCAATTTTCTATTTCTATAATTTTCTGCATCTGGGCCACCTGCAAATAAAGTAATGTACGTGTCATCTCTTCTAATTGATACCTTAGCATATATGCCTCATTCTCAGACCAACAAAAAAAGGAAGACAGCGCGCCACGAACATCAAAAGTGAAGCCAACTTTTTATCTATGTGTGTAGACAATGTCTCGTGAAGTCGTGACGTTCTAGGAGAAATGCGTGTGGTTTTAGTGTAGGTGTGTGCGTGAGTTTGTATGTTTACTTGCTAATAGGCGCGTGGTTTTGTGACTTCACTGTTGGTGTTCGCGGCGCGCCGTCTTTCTTTTTTTCTTGGTCTGAGGCCTCATTGGACTAGTTGTAAATGTGTTAATATACCTGGAGACTTTATCGGTATATGAGTGCAGTCAATTGCTCCGATTACTTTCGGAAAAGCACTTAAATTATAAAATTCTGTCGCTGTGCTCTCCATTTCTTCAACGGTCTGTGGCATGGATATCCACTCCGATCGCATGCTTGCAATTGCCCGGCTCACTCTATATATTATGCGTGATACTGTAGACTTATGAAAACCAGCTGTATCGCCTATGCATCTTTGGAATGAACCACAGGCATAGTATTCTAATGCGATGAGTACTTGCTGCACTGGAGTTACTGCTTTATTTCTGAAAAATAAAGATACCATATAATAATCAAACACAACTAAGAGCATTTCAAAAATATGGCAACAACCGCCCATAGGTAGTACCTATTGGAACTAAAATAGGTATTTACTGTAATAACCTCTCTCACGGCAGTCACTAATAAGTAAGTAAAAAGTAAATACTATGCTAGACATAAGGAAACTTACTTCATCGTAGGATGCTCTAACCAGCGATGTAATCGTAAACTCAGCCACCAAGCTACGTTTTTAGAGACTCGAAATCTTGCTAAGAAACATTCGTCGTCCCATGTGGCAAAACGATCGGCTCTAGGTAAAAACACTTTTCTTTTTCTATTAACACTGACAAGATCATCGCTTTCGTCTTCAGAACTGGTTTCCGCGAGTATTTCTTGGAGCAGGGACATGATGTCTAAAGGTTATATTCAACGCATTTGACAATTATTGACGGACAATTTAACACAAACTATAACATTAACCAGCGGAAAGTGAGCTGTTACAGTTACTGTTAAAGTTATGACGTCATTTAACTATTTGTCAAATGGAGCAACTCATTTTTGCCCTAACCGATACTTTAACTGAAGTTTCAATGTCTGTTATTGTTAAAGTAAGATGATGCAACCCAGCCTTAAAGTAGGTAACAAAACTCAAGTAATTTTATCGATATACATTATCGACCTTTTGGTCACCGTAACATGTATGAGAAATATACGCAAGTGTGAGTGTACGTCAAACGCAATGTTTGCGCTAGTGTGACAACCAGTAGCAAGCTCGCGATCTAAGTGAGTGCGGTTTATTTGTGTGCATAATTCGCGTACTTATTAGCGTCTTGCATGTAGTGGATATAGAGAGTGGGAGACAAGCGGCGACACGCGTTCTAATACAAATCAGGAACTATTTCCTTTCTAACCTCTTTTATCTCTTCTGTGCTAGGTACCTACCTACTAGATTTCTAGCCTATCATAGCGACTAACATTTACCTACTGTATTATCTAAGTAATCCAATTCTAACTGCGTCATAATTTTGACAATTTCGGAAAAGCCACTTTTATACCTTTACATAAAGTTAACTTTCCGCCACAATTTCAAATATTTTATGACGTTTTTAATAGTGCTAGCCATTCGGAAATGAAGTTTATTTCTTACTTGAGTAATGTTGATATTTGATTTGCTGCAGTGGAAATTAATTCAATTGGGAGAAAAGATAAGAATAGACGTTACATTGATTTATTGACAAGTGTTTCAACAAAATTTTATTTAGAAAAATGTTACTTTATAAAAAAGTAACGGCAGTTTGTCAAAGACATAAAGTAGGTAGAAACTATTGTAAACCAAACCGCACGTTCACAGTTACAGACTTATTTTCTGATAGGGTGGTTGAACTGACTAAAAAGAATATAATATGATCCTTCATCCTGTTTAGTCTATCAGTAAGATTATCGAACAATATTGGATAGTTAGGTACAAAAATATTTAAAAAATCTATAAAATTGAGCTAGGTACGCTTGCTGGCTAGGAGGTGCACAGCGTACTTTTATTTTATAGGAGGTGCCAGCAGGCGATTGGGGAATCTATCGTCGTAACGCACGGCCCTCATGAGTGGTGGCGATATCTCAGGTGAGCCCGAGAAGTTTAGAGCCCGGAGGCGGACTGCGTGGATGGATCGCAAATGTCATGCGTAAGTAGCAGTTTTCGTGGCCCATCCACCAAAGCGACAGTGGAAGCCTACTGTCGCCTGTTATTGCGGTGGCTTTAGACGTTCCACACATTCGAACGAAGCGCTTTGCCAAGTCCTTTATTATAATGCGCACAGCCAAGGACTGGAAGTCCCTGCCTGCGTCGGTTTTTCCGAGTTCATATAACGTAAACAGGCTTCTTCTGGATACTCGTTCCATCGTCGACATCATCTCTGCCCTTAGGGCAAGATTGAGGTCAAGAGCAAGCCCATTTTTATTCTAAAAAAATACTAGTTTTTCAGGTTATAACTTTACTTCAATTAATAATATTAATAGTCGTAATAATCGTCTCATCATCAACCTATTAATGTTCCCACTGCTGGGACACAGGTCTCCTCTCTTTGAGAGGGAATGGGCTATAATCTCCACGCGGGCCCAGTGCGGATTGGTAGATGTCACATGTCTTCGAATTTTTGGTTCTAAGACATGCCGGTTGCCTCACGATGTTTTCCTTCACCGTTTTGAGAGCAGCGGTGATGAAATAAATTACACAAAGTAATGTGCCTGCCTGGGTTCGAACCCACGACCTACTGTTCGTAAGTCGGGGCCGCCACCACTGGGCCACCGCTGCTCCTCGTTCCAATAATCGTCTGCCAATAAAAGCCTCTACGATCCGAACACCTAAGGAGGCTCTCGCTTGGTAGCTGGATCAAGGGCTTTTTATTTACTTGGCTCAGAATACCTACACAGACAAATGTATCAACCTCTGTGTCTGAGTGCCTACTTAGAAATGGGTGAGTACCTACCCAACTACTCACCGGACACAAATATGATTTTTAAATATATTACCACAGATAAATATTACTAACTAAATCTAAAATTTCGAACAAAAAATGCCAATCTCGTCACAAATTTTGGGCTGACTCAGTTTAAATATTGTCATCGACACGCTAAAAAGAAAGTCTAAAAACTAAATGAACATACAAAACTTAATTAAAAGAAATTAACTAAAATACCTACAATACAAATACAAAAATGTGGGGCATGTGCGTGGAGACGATAAACTAACAATAAGTGAAAACACTGGCTACACTCATCATCTGCTTAGCCATTTTCCAACCATGTTGGGGTCGGCTTCCAGTCTAACCGGATACAGCTGAATACCAGAATTTTACATGGAGCGAATGCCTAACGGACATCCACAACCTAGTTAAACTGGGTAATACGATACCCTTTGGAAAGACTGGTTATTATCAGACTTTCAGGTCACTGACTACCTGTGACGAGTATCAAAGATCTACTTACCTAAGTATATATTTTATGGCAGCCGAGATCAACAGCTTAACGTTCCGAGGGTAGGTAGTTGAACTTATGACATAGGTAGGTAATAAAGTAAATCACAGAATCCAATAAAAGTCTTGTTATTCAGTTCTCATTTATAATAAAAAGCAATTTCGGAGATATTTTCTTCATACGTGACACTACCTTGTAGAACTCCGTTCCTGGGTTAATTTTAGCTATTACTGAGCCCTGCAAAAGAGAATAGCATAAAGTTCAAATTCAACCAAAGTGGTGAAGATAAAATAATATGTATGTTATGGAGAGAAGATCCACACAGCACACACGCTCGGTTTAGCGGTCCTGACTGACTCATCAACGCCCAGCCCAACCCTTGGATCTAGAAAGTTGAAATTTTACACAGAGGTTCCGTTTAAAGTAGTCGTAGACAAGGAATAAGGAAGGATTCTTTGAAATTCAAACCTCTCATACCCCTCAGTGCATGTTTACGTACGCGCGGCGCGGCGTGCGGCGCGGCCGGCGACGCGTCGAGCGACGCGTCGAGCGAATTTTGTGTTCACGGACAGGCGATGCGTGCAGCGGCAGATATCATCGTTCGCGCAAACACAAACGTATGGCAATGTACGACGGTGTACATAGGCCGCCGCGAATTTTCAAGGCCAAGTTCCGTCGCGGGCATCGCTTCATCGAGAATAAACCGCCGCGAGCAACGCCGCGTCCGTCGCCGCGGCCGCCGCCGCGTTCGCCGCCGCGGCCGCCGCCTCAAATTCAAGCAATCGCGTATAAATTCGCTTCTCCGTGAACGCACTCATACACCGCCATACGTTTGAATTTAGTGCGGATCGCGTCGCCGGCCGCGCCGCGCGTAGGGTAGGGTGGTAGAACCACCAAAAGTTTGAAGAGCTCTAGCGCGGTCGTTATTAGAGTTTAAGAAAATATTTTTATCTCAAAACATAGGTTATTTAATAAACTACCAAACTGCGTTAAACAAAATGGAAAATATTTGCTATTGCCTAATTAATACACGTTTTTCTAAAGCAAGTCAAATGGTTCATAATGTACACCTAGGGGTACACGATGAACCGGGGGGGTGGTACTGAATGATCCAGGTGGTACACAATGAATCACAGTAATAGAAAAACCAATACTTAAACGTTTGTTTTATGTTGACAATTAATATAAAAGTAATAAGTTTAAATATTTATTAGGTTTCGAGTTATATAAAAACCACAGAATCAGACTTGTAACCTAATTATTTCAGTCATTATAAACTTTTTATTTTGGTCTCTTAACTTTCAGAAGTCATAGCACTCAAATATGGTATTCCGATGTTATTTTCGGGATTTTCACTGTTAATTCAGAGATGCCTTGGACTAAACCCCCCTTGAACCAATCTTGGCCTGCCATTTCATGGACTTTCACGATTTCACTTTCCAATTTTGTCTGTCTTAGAATTTATTGGCACAATTCAATGAATATTCCTGGTTCATTGCTTACCCAGGAAAAGTGGTTCACTGCGTGCACATCCCCCTTTAAGAAATATTTGGGTATGTTTTATATAATAACCATGGAGACAAAAAAAATAAAAAGTAGTTTAAAATAAGCGCAAGGACCTACATTACACATACAATTCACTCAAAGTTTAGTAAGAGTTAGATAATTATAGTAATAAAAAAAAAGAAACTCAATTTTTTTTCAGCGTTTTTATTTTAATAAACACAAAGATGCGGTTCACGCGTTCGTTTGTGGTGACAAGCGGCCGGCGACTAGACCAAACTGCATGATGTGACAAGCGAGTCGTGACATGTTTTTTGTGCAAGTTTGCCACGTACCGTATGGACGGTAGGTACTATGGTTCATACGGTACACGCGGTTCATTGGCTACCACCCTACCCTACGTAAACATGCACTCAGGGAGTTAAATAGGGTATGAAAGTTTGTATGGTAAATCGTAATTTTTCACGCGGGCATAAGCTGTTATTTTCAAATTACGAAGTAGGTGCCTACTTCGTAATTTGAAAATACAGTGACTTGCAAGTAGGTATCACAGACAAACGTAGTATTTAAAAGGTGGTTTGAAAACTCACTAGCTGTTGGTCTTTAGGCGCAGACCGCACCGAGGTTTTCGGAATAACTTCTTCTTTCCATACTCCATCCCAGTAATTCTGAAACATTTCAAGTCGATCGATACTAAAGTGTTTGACGTACCTATAAGGTAGGTAGGTACCTATTTTTTTAAGTAAAAGTAGTTTTATTTTTGTTTTCTTCTATTTTTTAGGATTCCTTACCTCAAAAGGAATAAACGGAACTCTTATAGGATCACTTTGTTGTTCGTTTGTCTGTCAAGACCCTATGCTGAAATTTATATGAAATATTCAGGTCTACTGTTCCTTTCAGCAAGAAGCTGTGAAAAAATCAAACTTCTAAGCCAACGACACTCGCAATGAAATCAATACCTACAGGGTACTTCTCGTGAACTCAGAATCTTGAAATTTGGTACGAAGCAACGTTTTATCGCACAGATAAAGGAAAAATTGTGAAATGCATAAATTTTACTCCGACGGTGCGGGGCTCCGACTCGCACTTGGCCGGTTTTTTACACACCTCGTACAATGCCATCGTTTGTCGCAAGCGCGACTGTCCATTACGGATTCAATTTTTAGGTCGGGCAAAGTGTTATTGGGTATGCCCATTAGGAATTACGGAGCTGCGGAGTCTGGAATTAACCGGTTGATGGCCATATTATGGTAATTATGGTTCGCCCGGTCGCCCCCTATTACACGGAACATATAGGCAATAATTCGATACGTTATGAAGAAGTGAGTCGGGAGTGTGGGACAGCCCCACACTCCCGACTCACTTCTTCATAACGTATCGATGGCAAAAATGTCGAATGACAAAAATGCTGGGTTTGGGGCTAAGCAGTGTTTGGGCTCAGCCCATAGTGTTCGTCATTCCTTGGCTAAAAGAAAAGATTATTTAAAAAAGTACATACCCCTGATCTCAATATTTTGTCCTGATCAAAGTCATCCCAGCGTTTGTCTTTGCCCGCTCTCAACAACCTAGATTCCTGTGCCACTTGTAGCACCAGTTCAGGAGGAGCCTGCAATTACATTTTTATTTAGAGACTAGAATCTGCCCGCGACTTCGCTTACGTGGCAACAGCCGTTAGCCATGTCATTTACCGGTATAAAAATTATTTAGTGTTATATAAAATCATGCCAGATTTCACCCAAATCCGTTCAGCACTTGTACCTAAGTAAGTATAACAAACATCCAAAAATGCAAACTTTTCCATTTATAATATTGTTAAGATCATCCACTTAGCCTTTTAAGCCATGTTAAGGTCGGCTTCCAGTCTTACCGGATATAGCTGGCTTAACCAGTATATCGCACGGAGTGGCTACCGGGTAACCTCCAGCAACTAGTTAGTGGACTATAGTAACACCTGTATCTATAAACAAGTCATAGTGATAACTTGAGTAAAGTCATTGTTTAAGATACGGTTTTTGCTCTGTAGTTTAGTAATTCCTTGATGTTAGAACTATCTTAGGTTTGCTTTCATTGACGGTTCTAACTTCGTTTAAATTCATACCCATTTCATAAAAATGTTTGCATAAGTAATTGCTTAAGTTCAAGTTATTACTTTAACTTGACTATAGATACGGATGTTAGACTATAGGTAGGAACAACAAGGTAAGACTGGTCGTCTGGCTTCAGGTTTCTGGCCACTCGTAAGTACCTACCGGCGCAGTCTCAAGTGCGAGCCCAAGACACGCCCCACTGAATTTTCGGATTGATTTTCCTTTACACCTGGTTAGGTAATAAACCACTCGATAAAGGTGATATTTGTAATGAATGGTAACCGATCCACGAGTCGACCTCTGTAAGCGCAGTAGGTTTTGTATTTTGTACTTACAACAAAAACGAAAAGCAAACCCGAAAAGTTTATTATAAGAACCTTAAATAATTAATAATGGCTATTCCTACCTTTTGAGGAATGAGGTAGCCAGGTACGTTTTCTGCCACATTGTTTTTCAAATCCTGGAAAAATAAATCTTTCACTAAAAGCCGCTTAAAAAGTATAAAGGATGTTAAAGTACCCCTAAGTAAGGCCCAACGTACACCGGCGGAGGCGCGACGAAGATACTGAGAATAAATCAATTTAAAATAAACCTCAGTATCTTCTCAGTATCTTCGCCTAACAGAGCCGAAAGGCACTTGTCCTCCACGTCACGTTGATCATTTTTTTTACCAAATCCGATTTAAAACTGTCCTGCGACTTGAAGGCGAGGCTATTTCCATTTTAAGGTAAGATTATCATACCATATACCTAATTTGCCAGATAACATTGCATGATGCAACACTATAATTAAGTTCTCTATCTAAGAAGAAGAAAAATAAAAATGACGAAGTCTATGAAGTTTTTTTCTCAAGAGAATTAACATTTGAAGAGAAATGGAAGACATTGATACTAACTTGTGATTCAGATCTTCTTCCCAAATCATGATACGTTTTGCTTTGTCGTATATGTTGATTTGAGCCAAGTATATCTGCCTGATTGCCCGCTGCCACTTCATTTAAGTACTGGACCATCATTTCCTGAACGACACAACGAAAGTTCAACATTCAGTGCATGGAAATTACTGTTAAAGCTCATCGAGTTTGATAAAAAGATACTACGAGTACTTAGAGCAGTATGTCTTCTCATACCAAGCAGTATGAATTAGCCAGAAAAGGAGCAGATGAAACCTTTGGGGGACCAGAGCCCAGGTTACCGATCCCACATAATATAACAAAAGGAATCATCCATAGAATAACTACAAGAGAGTCAAATAAAAGGAATGCAACAGAAGGTTGTCGACAATCGAAAATCTTCTTAAAGTCATATGATGAAAAGAAATTCCACAAGCTACTCAAAATGAGCAGGGGAAACATAAGACTAGTAGTAGGGATCGCAACAGGACACTGTGGACTCAATAGACACCTGACGATTATGAAAGTAAAGGAAGATCCCATATGCCCAGCATGTGGAGAAGCAGAAGAAACAAGTTTCCACCTTGTGGCGGAATGCACAATGTATGAGCCACTCAGATGGGAAATACTAGGAACAGATGAGATTAATGAAGAGAAGCTCGCAGAAATCTCTACCGAACAACTGGTGAGCTTCTGCAAGGCAACAGGAAGATTCGCGATGCCGACCACCAGTAACCCATGAAGGGGATCCACCAAAATGGGGAACTAGGCGAAATAATCCACAACGAAAGGACTGATCGCCCGTCTGGTGTCTGCCGGCGTCCCCGAAGATAAATAGAATAAATAGAATACCAAGCAGTATTTTTTTGTTGAAAATGGGAAACAAGGATAGTAAAGTCCCACAAACTACCAGGAGAACAGAAGTTTTATCAAATAAAAAAAAATGTAACCGAACTGTTGCAACTAAAGAGTGGCAGCCGCCTGGCAGTAGTATAGCATGGTCCCATTAAAATAGGTGGACAAAGAAGACGAATCACAATCCATACAAAATTACCCCACGTCCTATAACAACGTGACATATCTCAAAAAAAAGATAAAAATGTATAAAAAAATATGGCATACTTCCTAAGTTCATTTTTTTACACCTTCATATAAAAAAGTTGCAATGAAAATAGTTCAGGCGCTGTTGTGAAAAATTCGTTCGTATGAGTATTAATGGACCGATTTTAAAAATTCTTTTTTTATTGAAAAGGTAGTCCCACCACGGCCATAAAGTCAGGTCTCCGGTCTCCAGGATCCTGAAGAAATGAAAGTCAAATCTCAAAAATAAGCTCATTTTTGTACTTCACATTATTAGTGTTTCACTGTCTTGTTGTTTCTTTTAACTTATTGCATTATGATGAGACAGAAACGTCAGTGGTAAAGCGAGGGAGTGATCGACAGAGGTAATTTCACTTACATTAACACAAATGAGAGAGACGAATAACGAAAACGACGCGACGGGGCAAGCGAAGCTAAGGAAATGCAAGTGAATAATGTTATTTCACTCGTTCTAATGCGAGTTCTAAGGAACAATTAAATGGCGCTGTCAGTCTCCTGACGGACGCATCCAGCCCTAATAAAATATTACACTCATAACATGGGCGCATACCCAATAACATTATTCACTTGCATTTCCTTAGCTTCGCTTGCCCCGTCGCGTCGCTATCGTTATTCGTCTCTCTCATTTGTGTTAATGTTAATATGAAACAACCTCTGTCGATCACTCCCTCGCGTTACCACTGACGTTTCTGTCTCATCATAATGCAATAAGTTAAAAGAAACAACAAGACAGTGAAAAACTAATAATGTGAAGTACAAAAATGAGCTTATTTTTGAGAAGTTACTTTCATTTCTTCAGAATCCTGGAGACCGGAGACCTGACTTTATGGCCGTGGGACTACCTTTTCAAACAAAAAACTTTTTAACAAACAATAAAACAGACTTCAAAAAAAAAATACAAAAAAGTGAAAAATAAACTTTAGAAGATTATTCAGTTTCTGAAGTTGGTGACTGCTGTTTGTTTGATTTCATGTTTTTGCCACCGACTTCAGAAACTGATTTTACATCTAAAGTTTATTTTTTTTCACTTTTTTGTTTTTTTTTTTGAAGTCGGTTTTATTTTTTGTTAAAAAGTTTTTATTTTTCACTTTTTAGTGGTTCACACGTAAGTTCACATGTTCATGAGTCATAATGTGGACAATGTAATTTTTTTTTTGTTCATTTTTCCAAAACCGCTTGTCTGATTTCGATAAAAAAAATATGGGACCATTTGGGAAGTATACCCTTTCCAACAAAAAAAGAATTTTTAAAATCGGTCCATTAATACTCATACGAACGAATTTTTCACAACAGCGCCTGAACTATTTTCATTGCAACTTTTTCATATGAAGGTGTAAAAAATTGAACTTAGGAAGTATGCCATATTGTTTTATAAATTTTTATCTTTTTTTTGAGATATGTCACGTTGTTATAGGACGTGGGGCAATTTTGATCCATCTTCTTTTAACACAGGGTTCAGTACGTCTAACCAAAGACATCCAAGTAAAAAACACTGATTAACGCTCAAATACTCAAACGTCACTCAATTATAAGTAACCCTCAAAACTCCTGCTATCTCTGTCACTCTGCGTTAAAGTAACAAAGACAGCACGAGATTTAAGTGCAACTTAAAATTGAGTGACGTTTGAGTATTTGGGCGTAGTGTTTTATTTTTAGTCCTCCCGTCCGCTAATAAATCTCATTTTTATCAATGGCTTTCTAATTGTGTCTATTATAGGTACTAAGGCGTATGAGCTCATAAAACGTTGGGTTTACTAACATGTTTAGTGTATTTTCGCTAGCTGTTTTATTTTCTTGTAATTATCTAATGCGTTTGTCTTTTTTACCATTGTCCTTAATTTTATAGTCTGAATGATGTCTAAAATGTTGTCCACCTATTTTAATGGGACCTTAATATTTGAACCTAACTACTGCAACTGAAAATTGGCAGTAGTTCGGTCAACCGGACTAACAACCGAACTACTGCCACTAGACCGGATTTCTAGGTATTAAGAAATTCGATCTTTTGAACATGGGCTCATCGAATGTCGGAATAAAATATTGACAGGCGTCGACCCTTGCGGGCCCCTCCAACATGATGCTGACATCTCTTCGAGGCGCGCCTGGAACACGAACGCGAAGTCGACACGGGTTGTCATCGTCATAGGAAGGAAGGAGCCTTTTACTCACCGTCCACAGGCCCGACGCGGACGGTGGCCGGTAGCCATACCGCAGTTAACGGGGGAACCGTAAAAACGACCTGTTTTTCGTCGCAGAGTTAGCCGTATTGCTACTTATTACAATTCCAAAAAAAAATACAGTGTATAGTCAAATGTATAGGTAAAAGACTTATGCAAAAATATTTTCTAAAAGTAATCAAGAACCTCGAAAAAAAAAATCACAAAATCACAAAAAAATCACACGAAAAAACTTTTTCGTCTCGAAATGCTCAATATTTTGAGTGACAACTGTTATTTATTTTTTTACTATCAGAAAGGAAATTTAACCAACTAAAGACATAGGTATGTAACATTACAGCGTATTTTTTTTTTAATAAATTAAATCTGCGAACTATCGTTCATTTTGGCAGTCACGAGCATCAAACGCATCGCCATTTTCAACCTTATTTGTTTAGGCGATGAGTTAAACGCGCGCTCAAGGTCGCGGGCAGCTAATGTCGCCTTTCAATTTCACATTATGCGGCTGCTGTTTTTAAGTGTTGAGACAGTAAACCAAACCTTACCTTAGTTACTTTTGTTTCCTCATGATTAGAAGGTCCAGCCAGATTTTCTTTATATTTATATTTTCCTCTTTCTTCATAAGAGGAACCTGATCCACGTGAATAATCATGTTCATGATGTGATTCCCAATCATCTATTATATTGACATGAGTCTTGTTTTTTTGTACCTACAACATTTCAAGTACTGTCACGAGCACAAATATTATGTATACACGAAGTAACTTCTAAAAGTGATTTAGGTACTCCGACGGTGTTGAGTAAATTCTTATGATTTTACGAACATGGAATTTCGGAAGCCAGTTTTACGAAATGGGTCTCAAAGTAGAAACTGTTAATTCCTAAGAAAATAACTTTTGAATTTTGCTAAATGTACCTATACATATTAGTGCTCATGACTGTACCTATTATCAAAAGCAGGAAATCAGGATCTGATGATGGCATTCCAGGGAAATTTAAGGCAACCCCCTCAAATTTTATAGGCACGTATTTATATAGGTTTTCAAATATTCGCATCTAGCAGTCATCACTTCATTTTGATGAGCTGGTTGTGGAAGGTATAACTCCTAAACGGTTAGAAGTTGGAGGATAATTCTTTAGTAAAATATTATGGGGACGTACCTATATTTGTTTAGGTTTGTATTCTTGCAAGTTATCTTGGTGAGCTGATTATGGAAGGTATATACCAATCCTCAACGGTCAGGAGTTGAAAGCAATAATAAGGGAATCGAGAAGAAAAATTCAAACCTCTTTGTTCACCTCTTTGTTTTTTGAATCTTTGGTGTTAGATTCATCATCATCATCATCATCATCACCATCACTATCATCATCATCATCACTATCTTCATTTGTTGCTTTGCCGGAAGCCACGCCTTCCTAATAAGAAAAGACGATAGAACCTTAGTGTATTATATACCCACCCGTCACCATTTTGATTAATTAAGATAAGGATAATTGATTAGGTAAGTGTTTAATTATTTGTGTACCTACCCACAATATTTCAAGCAGGCAATATCAAAAGCAGGAAATCAGTATCTGATGATGGGATCCCAGAGAAATTTAGAGCAACCTTCAAATTTTATAGGCACGTAAATTTTACGCGTTTCGTGCTTTTTCTAAAGCTTTTCAAGTATTCGCATCTAGCAGTCATCACTTCATGTTGATGAGCTGATGGTGGAAGGTATAACTCCTAAACGGTTAGGAATTGGAAGCAATAATAAGGGAATCGTGAAGGTTAAGGGTTAGGTTTCTTGGTTAAATGTTAAATGCTGAATTTATTTGTAGGTATAGGATATTATAGGTACAACTAAAAATGGTAAAATAGTTTTTTCTCATAAATGGTATGTAATGTTGCCATAACATCTCTAAAAAGTATCCAGAAAGTGAACTTTACCGGAGACTTATTCACAACTGTCCAGTAAGAAGCGAGATTTTAAATTTGGAATCTCCTACTGTCCAGTAAGTAAGTATGTAATTTACTTACTGGACACTAGGTCATCCTCTTTAGATCTGCTTAGAAAAAAAAACATAGTACCAGACACAGATTAGAGTTTAGCCATTATAACATGGTTATAGAAGGGAGGTTACAAATATATATCTATCTCTCTTTTTGGTATGACATTTATAGTGTGGGATTTTATGATTGTATTTAGTAATTTCAGTTTATTAAAAAGTTTTTTCTAAAGTTGTTTTTGTTTCCTAAACTGCCTCGTTGGTCTAGTGGTCGCAAGCTCGACTGCAGAGCGTGAGGTCCTGGGTTCGATTCCCGGGTCGGCCAAAAAGCCACACACACATGAATGAAACCTTCAATATTAATTAAACGAATTTGTTGTTAAACTTTCTTTAATTTTTGAGAAAAGCATACAAACCTCAACCAGTAAGAAAGCCATCCTGGCCTCGTATAACCAGACCTCACCTGCGGTTCGGTCCGGTTAACTCATACTTGGCCAGGAAGGCTTACTTACTGGATTCTGCAGTAATGTACTATTGTTATTTTGTTTTTAAGTCTATTTTTTTTTAATGTAAAAAAGTTTTTTGAATAATAGGCATTATAATATTGTTTATGTAATGACATTCAGACTTTTGAACTACTTTGGTCTTTTGAATTCGAAATAAAATATTCCGGGGTATTTGGGTGTTACCCAATATTTGTGTCCGAGGCCGCGGTATCTCTTTCGAAAAACCCGCAGCCCCGACAGGCGTCGGCCCTTGCGAGCCCCTGCAATGCTGCTGACATCTCTTTATGGCACGCGTGGAACACGAAATTAAAAAATGAAAATAAAGTCCAGTCTCGCGCAAAACAGCCCACGCGGTGCCACGTTTTGTATGTTTCTCTCATCAAATGAATAGAAAAAGTGGTAAAAAGTGACTAAAATCTATAGAGTTGTATAAATCATTGCAAAGTTATTACAAAGCTTATACAGTCAAGTGGTGGTTCAGTTTTTGAGAACTCTAACATATGAGCGAATGTATTTTTAAATAAAATATCTATGCATAAACTACTGTCCCTGACCTAGGGCAATCAGCAGTTCGCACACTTCAACGCACACATACCTACAAAGAACTCGAAAAAATATTAACAAGCTCTTAATGGACTCATCATACCTACTTATCAAATAACTGACTCATGCCCGGTTTCTGAGGCACTTTATCTGTGGTTTATCTGTGGTTTATCTATTCATATGCGTACATTTGAATAGATAAACCACAGATAAACCACAGATAAAGTGCCTCAGGGCATAAGTGACCGTGCACAAATTTCACTCTCCTAAGTTAATACCACACCTATTGAACAGTCTGTCGGCAGACATAAGACGTGGAACAAACACAAATTGATTTTGAGGGAATTAAAATTGTACCTATTATTTAGAAATGTTTTAAGTTTTATTTAGGTGTAAGTTCAAATAATATACTCATCGAACCCACAGTCAAACCATTGCAACGGTTTTGTGGGGCCTTGTTACTTACCTTTTTGGAATAAAGATATTTAAGTATGTAAATAAATAAAAAATAGATAATAAATAAATTCACTTCTTCGTGCTCATGTCCAAAAGAAAATTCCTCGGAACCTTGTTGTACACTATGACTCGAATGGCTCCAATAATCGTCTACTATTTTGTCAGGACTGATTTTGAATCTATCATCGTCAAACAGCTCTGCACGTTTTGTTTCAGATCCACCTTGCTAGTTAGAAAAAAGGATAGAACCTTAGTTAATTATACCCACCCGTCACCATTTTGATTGACTAAAGATAATTAACTAATAATTGATTAATAGTTAATATAACATTAAATGATAATTCGAAAAAAAAAAACTCACCACATCAATAAACATTCCTAAAGAACAAAGGGAAAATATAAATATCAAACACTTCATGATATCTAAATCACAGAAATGATGTGAAGTACCTATACTTTTTATAATCGAAAACTCTGTTCAGTTAAAAAACTTATTGCAGTGTTCGATTATAAAAAGTTAATCGAAATTGATTTTTAATTGATAATTCTGAAAGTACGTAATACATTACCTGCATATCTTGTAAATATCCTCTACGTGAGGCTGGTTGACCTCGCCTCCTGCCGGAGGCTCTACGCGGGGTGCGGTCCATGGCGCCATTTACGGGGCCCCAGTGTGGACGCGTTCTTTGAGGCGGCGAGCCGCCCACTACCTGAACGCGCCCCAAAAGGTGGTAGCCGTAAAGCTAGTCCGGGGGTACCGCACGATCTCCGGCGAGGCGACGCGACGGACGAGCCTCTTTGCCGGATTGCCGCTATGGGATCTAGAGGCGATATTCCTGACCTTATTCACCTTCCGATTGACGCAGGTCCTCACACGGTGGTTTCAGGAGGTAACTGCACCGATTCAGGCGGGAGGAAACGCCCGGATGCTTCCACTGCGAGAATCGGCCGGAGGACACGGTGGGTGGAGTACACCGATGAGGTCTGTTCCGCTTAGGCGGAGCCCCGCCGTGATCTCGTAGCGGCGATTGGTGGCGGCGACCGGACCATGGCTTGAACCAGGGCCGAACGCGAGAGTAAATGGGACGCCGTCGCGCGTCGCATCCTTCCGGTCCGGGTGTATTGTTGCGGAAATGAATATTGGTATTTAAAGGAATGTACCAGCAATGTACTTGAATGTGCATACCTTTAATGAAATTCAATGTACCTCCATGATGAAACAAGAACAATAATTACAATTAAAAAGTGAGCCGCAGTCCTGACAGTCAGAATAACGGGTGAATCTGATGGTTACCTTATATTTACCAGAGGAATGTAGGAACCTTCAACGTACCTCATAAAAATGTAATCTGTAAATAGGTATATTACGACGAGTAATTAACGAGAAAATCAAGAAAACAAATTTTGACGCCTACCATTTAGTAATATCGTACCTCCTCCGCTCAAATTAATATTGTCGTAAGAGGAAAAATCAAACTTTCGAGAAAAAGGTGTTTAAAAGGAGCATGATGCGTATCCACTCCTCCGCATCATCCACTCCTCCAGGGGATAGACTGGACAGCCCCCACGGTCCTGTGACCTGCACTGGGCACAGTATGGGTTTGGGCCTCCCTACGCCACCTCGTGACGACTTCAGGTGGCGGATGCCTGCCACTCTCCACCTGCAGGTCGGCGCCACGCTATAGTAGACTTAGGCGAGCACTTGCGCCTCCAAATCCCACGACGGTGTGTCCACAAGAGTGCAGATACGGTGCGATATCCGCGTATGACCCTGACTGCCACGACTCTCTGCGGCCTCCGCAGTAGAGCCTTGTTCTGGGTAGACAGGGACTGCACCCACGCGGCCCGGGCCTAAATTAGGAATTATTCCTCGTAGATACAGCTACGAGCCTCTCAATCGCAATTTATCATTCATCATCAACATAATTATTTAGTGCACAACAGTACTTAAAAGTGTATCTAAGAAGAATTGCTGTACCGGATTTTAAAAAGTGTATCTTACAGGAACGTAAGTGAATAATTTCAAAAAGTGTATCTACAAGGAAAGTGTATCTACGAGGCTCAAATAATTCCCATAAAGCGCCATCGAGTGGACCACCCGCGTGTACAGCCGTCGGCAGACCACGATCGCTCTCCACCCAGGTTCGGCAAAAGCTGGCTGAGGGTTTTTTTTTGGGCGGGTGGAAAATCATCAAATTGGGCAGAGCGAAAGAGAGTGTCAGACTTCTACTGACTAAAAACCACCCATATTCCTTCTCAGCACTTTGTGTTGAGGCCGCGGTATCTCTTTTAAACAACCCGCAGCCCCGACGGAAAAAGTGGCCCCTCAATCCAAACGTCTGAATTGAAGAGCCACCTGAAAGTATTAATTAATTTTTGAGAAAAGGAGGAGTCATTTCATGATTTCCCAACTCCCAAAAAAAAAACGGGCCACTTTTACATTGGATTTTAATTATTATTTTTTCTTCGAAAGTGTATTGAATAACGTCGTTTGATATTCGTGGGCATTTCCTTTTTTTTTCATTTCATTCCAGAAAAACTTTGTGGCTTTCAATGTGGAATCTGCCATAAAATGAAGCGAAACGAACAAAGGGCGCAGGACACATCTGCTGCTGCATGTCGCATAGAAATTGGAGCAAAGCGGTTTCAGATTGGGTTCCGAACAAAGAACCAGGCAGGCGCGGTAGGCCCAGAAGGAGATGGCGTAACGAGTTGGAGTCTTTTGTAAACGATGCGGTCCATACAACCATAATAATATATATAAGTACAGAGTTTATTGGAAAGAAATAATTTATTTCTGGCAAAGACCTTTCGCGCCTATGCCAAAAATAACAAAAATAAAAAATAAATTGGACTTGTGTAACTTTTTACTTCTTTGTCTAAAATAAACATGATTCAGAAATTATTCCATATCGAGTCAAGTATTCCGAGAGCTTTTATTTCTAGACGTCGTAGTTCACATTGCTGAGCAAACGGTATCGGTTCTGTATATATTTTATGTGTTTTTCATATGTATTCTCTTGAAAACGGCGACCAGCTCCATAAAATTAAATGCACTACCGCAGAAGAAGATGAAAAGACCAATACCGGTTAGAAATATCCCTCTCCAGAGTCTCCATTTTCCGGATCCGAGGCCAGGTCTATCCCAAACAACCAATAGACAAATGACATTAGGCCAAATAAATGCCATGTTTGAAAGGCAGAAACATCCAATCTGAAAATCAAAAATAAATTAATGAGAGTGAAAGGTTCGATGCACACTGCAGGCTTACAAATAATCGTGTATTCAGTAGGTAGGTATGTGTAATTGTGTATAATATAGTTATGCTGCTGCTTATTCTTGATTTTACTATGTAAGAATTTCAGTGTTTTTCAAAATGAATGTCCATGATCTCATGAACATTTTCCAATTTTATTTATGTTTTATGCTCCTCACCCACGGTGACTTTTTGGAGCGATGCTGTCGCGCGTTATACAGTCGCGATGCGGTCACTCTGTTTGGCCTCGCACACAGTGCACACATCACGATAATCCATCAGTTTTGGCATAAAAATGCCATAGTTGCAAGTTGCAAGATGAACACCGTTGAGGCAACATAAGTCACTTTGTGTTTGGTGCTGCTTTTACGTTAGTAGCCGATGCGTGGACAGCCGAAGCGTGGCAACGATCGCAGCGAAAGCAGCCTCAATATTAGATGCACCCGAATGACTATACTTGGTGGACATTATGTAACAACGTTTAAAATATTATAAAGCTTTGAGCATAAATTCAGAAGTTGTTATAGAATGTCATCATTAACGTTTTGTAAATTGCTTTCCATGGAGCACATGGTTATTTTGCTCCATGTTGCTTTCCTATGTAAAACCAGAGGTGACTCGTAGAAAACTAGAAATGCAATAATCGGTTCTCCACTCACGCGTCACCCTCCCTACGTTCGCTACCATTACAGTCGCGGTGATATAGCGCGTTACCAGTAGCGTGTTGGTAATGGTATCGCTTCTGTAGCGCGTTGGTATCGCTTCTGTAGCGCGTTGCAAATGCGACTAACGCGCGTTACTAGAGATGCTGTCGCGTGTTTAATCGCTACAAAAATTCACCGTGGGCGAGAGGCTTATACTCGTTATCCAAAAAGGATTTTTATATAGAATCGAACGCCGCAACCTCACGGATCGGACACGGTTTGTTTTTTTAACATCATTATCTAGCTTTATTTTATCATTTATCATTGTCTAGCTTTTAATATATTGTATAATTGAGAATCAAACGAACTTACCTAGTGAAGTTTGATATCTAATTATACGAGTGTCTCGACCGAAGATGATTACAGTTTACATGCAGCAGTACGAGAGTTGATGCTGTCCTTATCACACTTTTTAGAGAATTTATTTTTAAATAAATTAAAAAATAGGATAAAAAGTAGTGTATTGACTATTTCCCCCACTGTAGTGCAAGCCGCCATTGCGCTGCAACGACAATCCTTGACTCATTTTTTAGAGTTCGATTTTTTCGATAGGTTTCGGGATTATCAGGGAGGGAGGGAGTGTAATCATCTTCGGTCGAGACACTCGTATAATTAGATATCAAACTTCACTAGGTAAGTTCGTTTGATTCTCAATTATACTTCGTATCTCTCCCGAAGATGATTACAGTTTACATGCAGATGTTTAGAGCATCGAAAAAAAATTGACATTAAAGCGATCGATAAAATATTATGCTATTTAATACGTTTTAATTACTGAAACGTAATGCTAATTATATTTGTTTGTAATAATCATGTAAAGAGTGCATCTACAAATTCAGTTTTGTTGTGGGGAGGTACATTCTTATTATAGTATTTTTGGAATACACGGGAATTGGGAAGATTCACTCCAGCCTGCGGCCTTTCGAATAACTTCCAGGTTGACACCTGCTCTGTGAGCAGACGCAGATGCGTGTCTTGTACTGTGTGTCCCATACAATTTTACATCTATGCCACTTTGTTTTTTTTTTTTTTTTTATTTTTTTTTTTTTTTTTTTTAGAACTTGTTTTACCCAGTGAGAAAAAGTTTGAGAACCCACTTTCTTATGTGGTTTGATAACTTCAAAATAAAGAATCTTCTTGACACATGACACGTAAGCAAACAGTTTTATCTATATAGTGTTTAAGAAATGTTAAAAAGCTGGGCAAACGTTAGGGTTTTTTCTAATATATGGCAACAGAATCAATGGTACCTGGCCGGTTTATATTAAAACTTCGATTTTAATTATAATTTTGTCTGAATCAAAAGTAATATTTTTATTTTTATTAGGCTTAAAGTTTGATTTCTCTGTGCAGATGCTAGTGCTAAAAGAATTACAGTTTTTAATAAAATCTTTTAGTGTAATTGAATCATTAGGAAAGTACTTAATTGGTTTAATAACTTAATACAAGATTGTGATTCCAGGTGTGGAATTTTGGTTTAAACAATTAGACCTCTTTGAAAAACCTTTTTAAATTTCCTGACCTAACAATATTGATTTTGCAGAACTATTAAGTGTGCTGTAACACCCGAATTAACTAGCTAAGTCAAGAATTCTATTAATTGAATAGTGTGGGAATCACAGTAATCTAAACCTTTACCATTACAATATAGCCACTATATGAGTTTAGTGCAGTATTATATTGCTTCAGCGCGTTTATGGAGAGAGAGGTCATCAATATATTGAGAGATGCTTTGGGTTCCGCGCATTAATAGTGATTGCCGGATAAATTCCCTGCCATGAGAGTAAGATCCGAGTGGAGAGGATACTCCCCCTTGAAAGTAAAACACATTAGATTTTTGTCAGGATTAAAATAAAGTACTTTCGAATTATGTAATTTTAACCGCACTGGGTGCCAAGGCTGTATTGGTCAATATGGTAGTACTATAATCCCTTCTGCTTGTAATTTTTAATTTTATGAAAACTTTTGAGATAAGACTAAAAGGAGTAAAAGCATAAAAAATATACTAATCAACAATAAATATCATCTGCCTAGCCTTTTCCCAACTATATTGGGGTCGGCTTCCAGTCTAACCGGATGCAGCTGAATACCAGTATTTTACATGGAGCGACTGCCTATCTGACCTCCACAACCCAGTTAATACTAGGTAATACGATACCCTTTGGTAAGACTGGATGTCAGAATTTCAGGTCACTGACTACCTGTAACGACTGTCAAAGATCTATATTATGGCAGCCGGGACCAACAGCTTAACGTGCTTTCCGAGGCACGGAGGAAACTCGGTATGTCGGGCGGTCACCCATCCACAGACCGACCTAGGCAAGCACAGCTTTACCTAAAGATCGACCCGAGTGGCAGTTCTTATTAAGCCACGAGCTCCTCCAACAACAATAAATAATAACAATAATTTCGGAATTTGGATCCAATTTTCAGGAAGTACATCTGTAACATGTATGATTCTGGCTATTTTCAAATAAGTCGAACTGTGGAATACCGAGTGAAAGTGTTACTTTATTAAATGCGTAATCTGCTATTCCGATTCTGTATGATCTATATTAGCAATTGCTTTAGTATTGTTTGTTCTGAGTATCACCATTGTGTAAAGTAAAGATTTTTAGACCATAAAAAGTTGCCAGTAACTCAAATATGTTTATTGTAATTATTAGAATAGTTTAGTGCCAGAGATTTTGCTCTTCCTAGAACCTTTGTGTATACCCAGTCGTATTGAATGGCGGAACATGCTGATGTTAACAGACCTATAAGTCTATCAGGTTCCCTTTTCGGTAATGTTTTGGGCATGTTGCTTGCACAGAACAGGCACTTTTTACTTGGGTAAATTTTACTTTTGTCAGTGTTGATTAAAAATCCTAATCTTTATAATAATTCTTTTGTCGCTTCGACGTTATTATGACAGGTTAACCGATGCATAAAAAATCATGTTATAGGTAGTTTACTGATAAATACCCCAGTGAACGTAAATAATTCAGTACAGGTTTTTGTTAATTTAGTGAATACGTAGGCACAGATATTATAATACTTTGTAGGGTACGGGTGCGGTACAGAGTCCAAGCGGTAAAACGTTAAGCTTAACGTTAAGCTCAAATAATTGATTAGTAGGTAAATCTTTTTAAGTTCCAAGTAAGACTTAGGTACCTAAATAATCTCGCTTTGGGCAACTGTAACCAAAAAATATACGCGTCTTTTAAGTCTATATTTGCCATAAAACACTTTTGATTTATAACTGTGCGGTAGTCTTCCATTTTAAAGTGGTCAACATGAACGGATTTAGTTAATCCTTTTAAATTAAGAAAATGTTTCCCGTTAAGCTTAGGTACTGTAAATAAAGGTGAAGGTGAAATACATCACACTATCACACTAATATTATAAAGGCGAAAGTTTGCAAGTGTGTTTGTTACTTCCTCACGCAAACAATTACTGAATGCATTTCGATAAAATTTGGTACACAGATAGTTTATAACCTGAGTTAACACATAAGATAGTTTTAATCCCGATTTTATCTTCCCGTGGGATAATTTTTGAGTTGTAGGTGGCGAAGCCGCTGGCAACAGCTAGTCATTGAGAAATAAAACCTGATTATAGCTCAGAATTACAATTATCAATTATGTTATTTTCTGTGACCATGAATAACCTTTTTGGTATGTCAGGCTGATGTGGTTCACAAATAAAAGGTATTTTATATCCTTTAATTCAAGAAAGGATAGTTTTATCCTTTGTAATGAGTATGTATTCATTAAAGTAATGCTGTAACCAGCCAGCTATTGGAATATTGTTGTCTACCTGTGCCGAGGTGATTAGCGGCGTCAGGCTGCGTGGTGGGCCACCCGTGCACGCGTGGCCGTCTGTGCGCGGTGCGGCGGCGGCGGTGATCCCGCGGCGATGGAGGCGGCTCGCGACTCTGCGGCTGGTGCCCGTACGCGGCACCCCCCATGCGTTTAAAGGACCGCTTAGACGATACGTAGTACTCGACAGATTGCGCTGCTGATTGAATTGTCTCCAAATGTTTTATTAAGTGTAGGGTCTGAGCCCAACAACAATTGTAAAATATCCGGGTCTAGTTCATCAGGATTTTCACCAACCGTTTATTTTCCTTCTTATGGTGTCTCATTATTAATTGGGATCTCAACTACCAAGGAGTAAAATATAATCATAAGTCACCCGCCATAAATAGGTAGGTAGGTAGGTACTTAACTTTATCCACACACGCTTTGCGTCGGGATATATAAGTTGGTGGGTGCAGGTATCAACACAATCGGCGGCCATAGTATCCACACACGATAAACGTCGGGATATCACAATGAATAAAATCATTTTATGGCATTTGTAACTTTGGCATGCATCCACACACGATATACGTAGGGATATATAAGTTGGTGGGTGCAGGTATCACCACATTCGGCAGCCATAGTATCCACACACGATATACGTCGGGATATTTAAGTTGGTGGGTGCCGGTATCAACACATTCGGCGGCCATAGTATCCACACACGATAAACGTCGGGATATCACAATGAATAAAATCATTTTATGGCATTTGTAACTTTGGCATGTATCCACACACGATATACGTAGGGATATATAAGTTGGTGGGTGCAGGTATCACCACATTCGGCAGCCATAGTATCCACACACGATATACGTCGGGATATATAAGTTGGTGGGTGCCGGTATCAACACATTCGGCGGCCATAGTATCCACACACGATATACGTCGGGATATATAAGTTGGTGGGTGCCGGTATCAACACATTCGGTGGCCATAGTATCCACACACGATAAACGTCGGGATATCACAATGAATAAAATCATTTTATGGCATTTGTAACTTTGGCATGCATCCACACACGATATACGTAGGGATATATAAGTTGGTGGGTGCAGGTATCACCACATTCGGCAGCCATAGTATCCACACACGATATACGTCGGGATATATTAGTTGGTGGGTGCCGGTATCAACACATTCGGCGGCCATAGTATCCACACACGATAAACGTCGGGATATCACAATGAATAAAATCATTTTATGGCATTTGTAACTTTGGCATGCATCCACACACGATATACGTCGGGATATATAAGTTGGTGGGTGCAGGTATCAACACATTCGGCGGCCATAGTATCCACACACGATAGACGTCGTCGTAACACAAAGAATAAAATCATAATAAGGCACTTGCAACTTGGCATTAGGCATCCACACACGATATAAATACGTCGGGATATTAAAATTGGTAGGTAGTTAGACACATAATGGTCATACATACAATGCACACACGATAAACGTCGGCATAACACAATGAATTTATTTTTTGAGAACAATCTTAAAGGCGGGAAATTAAATCAACATTTGTGGGTATTTCTCCATTTACTTACGTTGTGGTTCTAGATCACTAAATAGTTAAAACCTCCGACAGAGAATGCGAAGGAGATACCGCTGGTTCACTTTCCGATGACGATGAGGAGATTCTTCTTCGTTTTTTCACTTTTGTTAGTAAATTTTCGACACTGTCACTATCGTCCCGACAAGATCGCTTTATTTTTTCCATCGTGTAACGAAATTACTTATTTCCGGACGAAACAAAGTTTTGTGTGAGTCGGACAACACGAAATCACGTAATGAGTCAAGGATTGTCGTTGCAGCGCAATGGCGGCTTGCACTACAGTGGGGGAAATAGTCAATACACTACTTTTTATCCTATTTTTTAATTTATTTAAAAATAAATTCTCTAAAAAGTGTGATAAGGACAGCATCAACTCTCGTACTGCTGCATGTAAACTGTAATCATCTTCGGGAGAGATACGAAGTATAATAATTATTACCTATCGATGTCGTGTGAGTGTGAACTTGGATTAATCTAAATAATAACAGTCACCTGAGTGAACCGTTCATTCAAGTTGATTGTCTATTATCCGTTCATGCAGATGATATTATTTCAAGAAACAATAGCAAAAGAGAATGATAAAATTGATAAGTAACTTACGAAACCCTAAAAAAATAAAGAAATAACTTACGAAACCCATAATAGCATCTATCTCCGGAAATAGGATTGCCGTTAATGTAATGCAGGTTACAAAGAGGGCCCGATAACATAACTCGATCATCACTATTTTGTTCGGATTGTGATGCCTTTTGATGTAGTAGAAGCAGAGGTTAAATGGTACCCAGAAATTCAGCGCGTGAGTCACATAGATCATTAAAGCTATTAGACCTTTTAGTATCTTCGGCATCCTGAAATTATAATAAATATTATGCAGGGTTATGATTTTAGCATAGGTACTATCTGTGTAAGTAATGTTTTGAGGAATGAGGACCGGTTCATTGTTATTGTTTGGGAGAGACATTGCTACGTTTACGCAATCAAAATCTGGTAAAATCGGGTGACGCATTAGAGCCGCGCGAAAAGCAATTTTTCTCTTATTTCATTTTGTTTAATATATTCGTAAAATGAGTTGAAAAGGAGATATAAGTAGGTAAAAACTGCTTTTAGACACCATTTTTCCAAAATTGCGGCGCGAGCTGCGAAGATAAGAGGTGGCAAAGTTGAAATTCCAAAAGAGCACATCAAAATCTATAAAATACCCAATTTTCAAAACTCCCGGAAAACTTTAACCCCCATTTTTCGCACCAAATGACTTTACTACAATCATTTACACATTTACTGCCATACAATAAAATAATGTATTTTTACGCTCTTTCATATAGTGCTACAAGGGTGGGACGGTTTATCCCATTGTTCTTTTGGATGGTCATTGAACACTAAGGCGGCGTCCTAATTGGCAACGGTCGTAAGATCAAACGGTGCGTTCCCGTTGCACGACGAGATTAAACACACTAGTTTCGTCAGCGTGTCCTAATAGAGCTTGCGAGTGATCGTGCGACCACACTGAATTATTGCTTTAAACGATCGTGCGATCGTCCAATCAAAGCTACAAATCTCTTCTGATTTTTCACACGTCAACGTGCGAGCAGAACGCGGGGGACGGCACAGGTGAATCGAGACGAGAGAGAACCCAACGTTCGGTCGTACGGTAGATCGTTGCCAGTTAGGACACCACTTGGACCATCATCGTACTGTTATACGGCCTTGGAATTAGTCCTTTTTAAAAAAAGACTATTTAATTAAAGTAAAGTTTTATTACTTAGACTTATTAACAAACACGTGAAAATGATCTTTGGCAACCGCTATCGACTGAGGTCGGAGATAGACTGGCTCTTAGATGAGTTGAATGAAGTATGAACAGGTATGAATTGCTGACATAAGCTTAATGGACACCTGCAAGGGAAGCTTAGCTAGCCTGAAGGGTCTAACATAGCTGGTATATAACACCTCCCCCTTTAAGAAGAGACTTGGGGTTGAATTTTTTTTTACAAGTCTCTGTTAAACTTTAGTTCTAAGTGGGGCGATAGGGATGGAAGATATTTCTTGTTCTGGATCCTGTCTATCAGTCATAGTCAGGGTTTCTGGAGTAAGGGAATTGGGCGTCTTGTTGACATTGAATTTAAATTGGAAATGTCGGTTGCTGCCAGATTTATAAAAGAACTTAAAAATTAAGTAAGTTACATATAATATGACTATAACTACAAGAATGATTATAAGGATAGAATAATGTGTTCCATCTTCTAATATATAAAATTCTCGTGTCACAGTTTTCGATGCCAAACTCCTCCGAAACGGCTTGACCGATTTTGATGAAATTTTTTGTGCGTATCGGGTATCTATGAGAATCGGCCAACATCTATTTTTCATCTTTTTTTTTTTTTTTCTGAAAATGGCAAAACAACGTTTGCCGGGAACAGCTAGTATTTAATAATATGATGGTCCTGAGAGTGCTCAAGAACCTTGACGTCGCTAAGAAGGGACTGCAGTTTATTTTTATTTTCTTTATTAAGATCGTCTAGATCTATATCATTTAGATAAACAGAGGACACATTATCTAGTACATTACTTAATCTAACAATATTACAACAAGTGTCATTGATTAGGTTAAAATCTGGTACATGGTTAATTGGTGAAGTAGGTAATATTTAAAACATTGAATTTAGGTATAAGTGTGGTACTTCTATAATAACCAATACAGCCAATAGGAATGCTAAGTATTCCTGTTCCTAGTATAGTCGTTTCATACAAGTTAGAATTTAGACAATCAATTGAGATTTTATTAGATTCGGATTGTATATAAATCCATCTATTATTCAGTAATGGTTTCCAAATGTCTAATTTACCAAATATAATTTTCGTTTCACACTGTAATGGTTTTTCACTAATCACTTTTGATAATAGTTCACTTTCACAGGTAAGCTTTGCTTCGGTAGAGTAAACGTTCTCTATGTCACAAATATAATCACCGGGTCCTATCACTTTACATTGTTCCAGGTTATTTAAAACGCAGTAGTGAGATTTGTCTTTGGTCATTGCTATGTATTTATTAGGTACTAGGAATAATTAGGCTAAATGAATTTGGTACCTTGGTACTATGAGGAGTTGGGAGAGCAATGTTATGAAACAAGATATACTCCTTGGTGTTGACCAGTGGCACTTGTAATACAAATATTAGCTTATTATTAATATAATTACATGCTAACTTAGAAATACTTAAGATTAAATGAACTGACTTAATATCTAGGGTTACAGGCAGCTCAAGGTCGCTTGGCAAATGTCTGTAGTTATCGGCAAGCTCTCTGTGTAATTGCGTTGGCGTCATAATAGACGGATGCAATATGTTTTGACTACTAAATAAGATGGCATTGATTATGTCTTCCAATTGGAATGACAAGGTAAGTATTGATGTTTCCAATGTATTTAGAATCCTGTTAACATTGGTTAATATTTGGAGTCCATTGGTAATTTTAGAAATATTCCTTATGTTTAGAGAGAGGTTGTCGATAGCTTCATTTAGATTTGCTTCATTATTTTTTATTTTGTTCAAAGTGTTATTAAAACATTTGATTACGGAAGTAGTGATTAAAATATTTTCCTTTATCAGTGAAGTCAACCGACTCTCATCGTTTTGCAGCGATGTTATGGCTTCATCATATTTTAAGGCATCATTTTCGTCTAAAGTACCGAATATCTGTTTTAATACAGATCCTATTCCCCCGATCCAAGCACTACGTTTATTTCTATTTTCTATCAGATGAGAAATAGACTGGAATTCTTTATTCATATCATGGAATCGTGCCGTTAGTGGTTGTAACATACTGTCACATTCTACATTAATTTCTATTATTCTGGTCTGGTTGCACAAGTGCTTAGTTTCTATTAAGGCATGTTTAATATTATTTATGTGTGGTTCGAAATGAGAGATATCTACAGGTAATAAAACATTCAATTGTACATTATTAATTTTAAGTTTACCTAAATAGTCAAAATATAAGCCAGAGCTCGTGGTGATCGGCTGGATGAAGTCTTGGTGAGGTTGACCCCGAACTGGACTGTAAATAATAACTAATGTTATTATCTAACTAAGGTAAGTTATCTTATTTTTATGTTATGTGGTAAGTAAGTATATTATATATAAACTAACCTAAACTATAATAATATCCTGTTTACAGGTTTGTTCCGGTATCAGCTGGTTTCACTTCATCAAAGTGATGGCTGACGTGACGTCTATTAATAAGTAGGGTAAGTGTGTTATTACCATTTATTTTGATAACCTTGTAGGGTCCCTTCCAGATAGGGGAGAGGGCCTTGCGTAATCTCAAATGGTTTTTGAGGTAAACATAATCGCCAACCTTATACTGGTTTGGGGCGAGTTCGAGTGTCATAATATGTTTTTGAGGTTTCTTTAGATCTCTTTATGAAATCTAATGCTTTTTCTCGTGAACATTTCAGTCGGCTTTGGAGCATGCGGACATAATCCGGGTAAGTTGCACCAAGGGTTCCGTCGTAAATAGAGTTTGGAATTAACGGTTTAGTTCCGAACATAAGTTCGTAGGGTGAGTAATGCGTGGTTGTGTGAATACTTGTATTATAAGCAAGCATAGCTGTATAGATATAACGAGGCCAGTTTGTTTGTTCGTCATTAATATAGGCCTTTAAATACTCTTTAAGGGTAGAGTGACTTCTTTCCAGGGCGCCTTGCGTTTGAGGATGATAGGGCGAAGACTAAAGATTTTTTATCTTTAGGAATTCACAGGTCTTTTTGAAAAGGTCCGCTGTAAAGTTGGTGCCCTGGTCAGTGAGAATTGTTTTGGGAATACCGAAAATAGATATATAGTGGAGTAAACATTCTGAAGTTTCTTCAGCTGTAGTACTACGTGTAGGATAGGCGGAAGAGAATTTAGTTAGATCGTCTTGTATAGTTAGTATATATTTTAGTTTAGCGGGTCCCGCTTCAGGAAGTGGGCCTACGATGTCTAAAGAGATCCGCTCAAACGGTTTAGTGGAAGTACTGGTGATCTGCATAGGACTGCGGTTTACCTTCCTTAGAGGTTTGTTTTCTTGACAAGACTTGCATTGTTTGACATAAGCTTCTATGTCACTGCGCATGCCTTTCCAATAATAAGATTCTTTGATTCTATTATACATGCGAGTAGATCCCAGATGGCCTGCTATTGGGATATCATGATTATCATATAAGATTTTCTTTATTTCAGTGGGGGTAGGATACATAATACTTGTTTATAATCTACCTTCAGATTTTTGATTTTCTCCGCCTCGGTGCGACAGAGGCGAAGGGGCGGAGGTAGCGGTCGAGCGCTGGGCTCGGCGTGAATAGTAGTTCGTATTGAGACGCGCTGGGCGTTGAACGAGTATTATAGTAGCCATAGAATCACGGGTGAAAGCGCACGCGCATTGATTAAATCGACTTGTGGAGTCATTTCGCGGCACCCAATTATACTAGTTAAGCAGTACGGTTAGCGACGCTGTGAATGTCGAACGGGTTATTGATAATATCATTGGTTTGCCTTGTCACGGGAGTGCTATTGGGAAAGCACCGAGGCTTTTGTGGTTAGACTAATACGGAGTGAGTGTGGTGGCTCGCGTTAACGGCGTGGCTTGCAGCGACGTGGAAGAATCGTCCGGAACTACCAGCAAACCATCGCAAGGTCATATACACTCATTATACACATACACAGTTACACAACTTGCGAGGGGTCAAGGAAGTGAGACCGGCTCGAAGAAATGAGGTAAGGGTAGCTGTAAGTTCAGAAATTGTAATATTGTTCGGAGGCGCGTATCGCGTCTATTTGATCCCGTTAGGACGGCGGCTGTTCTGAGACCTGTCTCCCATGGGCCCGAGATAAGGTTCGGCTGAGTCCTGGCGCGATCAAAATCTGGTAGCAGAGCATGGTTATACCCACTTGTAAAAATTAGTAGGTACTTGGTACCAATTTACTTGTAAAAATTGTGTTCATGTACAAATTCAACTTGTAGGTAGTAGTACATTGACCTACATACCAGTGTACACCTCAAGTTGAGTTTGGAATTATTAATAATAAGTACATAAATGGAATGTGAATATTCGTTGATAAAATAATTTGTTATTTACGTTCGGTTACGCACAAATATAACCTCATCACAAATCGTGTTATGATTGTCAACATTTGAGACATAGAGGAATAACCTCTAGAGCACGTAGAGGAATAAGTTCAAGAGTTGGCATAGCGTCGTAGATTTATTCACTCAACGAATATATTATTATTGTTAGTTCCGGATACAATAATTGTTATTTTTTTTGGTTATTGTTATTTATTATTGCATAATCGCGTATTGAAGTTGGTACTATGGCTCCGTCAGTAACGAAAACTATCGCAGCCAGAATCGAAGCTGAATTGAGATGGTTTTCATCGGTTGTTACGTTGGTAGGTCGCACCGATCGTGAAGATGCGTTATTGTCACGCGCTCGGCAAGTTGACGAACGATATGACGCCGTGTTAAAGTGTCACGCTGAGTATTTAGCATGTCTCGAATCGACGGATCTGTCGTCGGTGGACAAGGATGCTCAGGTGGTACGGGGCAATGTGGACCAGTGTGGGGAAATGTCCATGAGCATAATCCAGGCGGCGGCCGACATTGAGCGATCGCGCATGGGTGACGTCAGGGAATCATGTCGGCCAGCAGGCGTAGGAATTCAGGCGCCGTTGCCACCAGTACATGTACCCGAGTTTAGCGGCGAGTATGCCGATTGGCCGCGATTCCGCGATATTTTTAATAGTGTCGTGCATTCGCGTACGGATCTCTCGCCCGCCTACAAGATGGCTCAATTAATGGGTAGGCTTAACGGTGAGCCGCACGACATCTTGACCCACCTGGAGATTACGGACGCCAGTTATGAGACGGCATGGGGCCTATTAATCGACCGATATGATAATCGGCGATTAATAGTTGATGGCCTCATCGATAAGATTTTTGAAATCCCGAAGGTGTCTAACGTGTACGAAATAAGGGCGAAAATCCTTAATCCGGTCACGGTTGCGGTGAACACGTTAGATCGACTTAAGTTGTCGTTAGGGGACAATAAATATATCATCGTCAATAGGGTTTTACGGAAGTTGCCGATCGACGTGGTGGCGCGCTTTGAGCAGTCACATGGTGGCGAATCGACGGACCACCTCCCAAGTTACGATGACTTGAGGGTGTTTTTAGAAGGCGAGTGCCGGCGGGCGGATTGCCAAGGGGCATCCACGTCGCACCCTCCTCCGTCAACCCGACGTACGAGCGGGCCCAAGCCAGTTGAGCCCCGTCGGGGGGGGAAGAAATACCACGCCCTCCAATCGGAAGTGTGCGCCTTCTGTCGGAAGGAAGGGCACGGTCTCGCCGCATGCGCGGACTTTAAGGCGCAGCGGGTGCATAGACGAAGAGGGGTGGTCAAGCAGCGCTATTTGTGCTTCCGCTGCTTGGGGACTCACTTTGTACGTGAGTGCCACAGGACCACTAACTGTGGAACCTGCGGAGGAGCCCATCACGAGTTGCTATGCCTGGCGGAGAGTAGGGAGGTGCACGGAGCCTCGCCGGGAGGTCACCCCCCCTCTCCTAAGCCAGATTCGGGTGGTCGGTCACCCCCCCCTAGGGGGGGTGGGTCGGCCAGGAATCAGCGGTCGCCGCCCCCTCGGGGGGGTGGGCCAAGGGCTGATCCAGAGCACAACCCGATACCGTCGTCTTCCCCGCGGGGGGGGGATAGGCACCGAGACTCGGGCAGGGGCCCGGAGGTAGTACAGACGGGTTACGCGGCGTACTCGAATGCGTTGGGGGGCATGTTGCCACCCCCGAGTAGTCGCTTCTCCCCGCCTCTCGCAGAACGCCCTCGGCTGACGGCGCGCCCGCCACCGTTCGGAAGGATGCCAGTAGGCTACTTCCGACCGGCACGGATGTCACCGATGGGTCGGGAGGGTTACTACCCGGGTTGGGACCCGTATCCTGGGACAGTATTTACTCCCCCTCCGGCAGGGGAGGAGGGAGGTGCCTCCTATTAGCAACTAGCAGCCTGTTCGTCAGTGGTGCCCACCCCGACAGTAACGGTATTATTACCGACGGCTAGGATTACTGTCAGGGGTACTGACGGACAGCCGGTGCACGTGCGAGCACTGTTAGATTCAGGGGCACAAGGTTGTATTGTGTCCAGCTGTTTAGTGAAAAAGCTGGGCCTTACATTAGAGCCATCACGGGATGGCGCCGTAGGTATAGGTGGCAATCGGGTGCCTCACCTCAGGGGTCAGACGACATTCCTGTTCGAGATGGGTGACACGGCATCGGTCACGCGGGTGAATGCCACGGCGATCGTTTTGGACGAAGTGGTTGGGGTCCTCCCTCAGACTCGGTTACCGTCTGCGGTAAAAGGGTTGACCAATGGATTGGAGTTAGCCGATCCCCACTTCGCGATCCCCGGACGGGTGGACGTCTTGCTTGGGTCTGACGTCCTCGGGAAGCTGCTCCGAAGCGGCAAACGGGAGCTGCAACCAAACGGGGTTGTGGCCATGCGTACCGCAGGTGGTTACGCGTTATTGGGCCCAGTACGGGAACCACAGCACTCAACGGATTATAGCTCCATATATTATGGCAGCGTGTTATCCGACGTCCTGCAACGGTTCTGGGCAACGGAAGAGCCACCCACCGCTCTTAGAAATAACCCACGTGATGAGGAGTGCGAAACATTCTATCGATTTAACACGGTGCGCCTCCCATCGGGTAGATTTATGACCAGGTTGCCATTTCTGTCAATTCGACCTCCGCTGGGGAGCTCATGGAGTCTGGCAGAAAAGCGGTTAGTGGCAATGGAAAGGCGCATGAAGCGGGACTCCAACTTCCGACAGAAGTATGTGGAGTTCATGCGCGAATACCTGACGTTGGGTCACATGTCGGTGTCCAGGGTTGACTATCGTCATGAGGAGCATTATGTGTTGCCTCATCATGCTGTTTTGAAGACACCTGACTCAAAGATTAGGGTCGTGTTCGACGGGAGCGCGGAGACGTCTAGCGGGGTGTCCCTGAATCAATGTCTCCATGCTGGTCCTAAGCTGACCAGAGACATTGCAGACATTCTCACGGACTTCAGGAGACACCAGGTTGTCTTCGTTACGGACGTACGGATGATGTTTCGTCAAACTGAGATTCATCCAGACGACCGTCGGTTCCAGCTGATATTGTGGCGAGAGAGCCCAGAGGAACCGATGGTCACGTACGAGCTCAACACAAACACGTACGGATTAAAGCCCAGCCCATATGTAGCCATGCGTACGCTACGAGAACTGGCTGATCAAGAACGGCTCCGCTTTCCCCGCGCGGCTGCTGTCATTGATAGGGACGTCTATGTAGACGACATTTGTACGGGCTCAGACAGTATTGAGCAGGCGCTCATCTTAAGGGATGAATTGGTGGCGCTCATGGCCTCCGGTGGCTATGAACTCAGGAAATGGCTGTCGAACTGCCCAGAGGTACTGGCAGGACTGCCAACTGAGTATCAACAAGACCCGCATTTGTTTGAGGATTCGGAGAATCTTCATGCGTTGGCCATTTTAGGGGTCCAGTATCGACCGAGTCAGGATGCCTTCACATACAGTTGTGAGGCCGAGTTGCTGTCGAAGACCTGGACCAAGCGATCGGTCCTTTCGACTATCGCACGAACGTTCGATCCAACCGGTTGGATCGCGCCGGTCACGTTCATGGGAAAGTGCTTCATTCAGAAGCTTTGGTGGAGTTGTTGGTTAGGGACCGTCACACCAAGAATTCACACGCAGGCTGTAACACCCTTCTGGGCATTTTGCAGCGTGAATTTTGGATTTTATCGGCCCGCAGAATCATACGGAGCGTTGTGTTTCGTTGCTTGCCTTGTTACCGACTCAAGGCAGCCACAATGCAGCCACAAATGGGAGATCTCCCGGCCGACCGAGTCACGGAGGCTCGGCCATTTGATGGCGTAGGGACAGATTTCGCGGGGCCCTTCATGGTCAAGACATCGCACCTTCGCAACGCGAAGTCGGTTAAGGCATATCTGTGTGTCTTCGTGTGTCTGGCGACCAAGGCCGTTCATTTGGAACTGGTGGCCGATCTCTCTACGGAGGCCTTTCTGACGGCGTTAGATCGATTTGTTTCTAGACGGGGAGTACCGTCACTGATTCGGTCGGACTGTGGTACCAACTTCAAGGGCGCCGACCGGTGCTTAAAGGAAATTGTATTGTTTTTAAGTCAGAATGAGCGAGAGATTGGCACGGGCCTCGCCAGTCGGGGCATTTCGTGGTATTTTAGTCCACCTGGATGCCCCCACTGGGGTGGAATTTTCGAGGCAGTAGTCAAGTCTTCCAAGACTCACTTGTATCGGGTCATCGGCTCAACGATTCTCACCTTTGAGGAGTTGTCAACGGTGTTTTGCAGAATTGAGGCGGTCTTAAACTCGCGACCTTGTGCCCGTTGAGCGCTGACCCGAATGACCTTGAGGCCATGACCCCAGGTCATTTTTTGATTGGCCAACCACTTAGCGCCTTGCCGGAATATCCGTATACTGATGTCAAGTTGTACCGGTTGTCACGGTATCAGATGTTACGGCAAATGAGCCAAAATTTTTGGAAGCGATGGTCGCTGGAGTATTTGCATATTCTACAGCAACGCGTTAAGTGGACGGACAGGACGACCCCACCCTGCGTTGGAGACCTCGTTCTGGTTAAGGATGCTAACCTATCACCGTTGTGTTGGCGACGGGGGCGCATTGTTAACCTGATTACGGGCAAGGATGGGTTTCCAAGGATCGCAGACGTCCAGGTGAGGGACTCGATCCTTAGACGGGCAGTTTCAACTTTATCTCGACTCCCGGGAGTTTGAGCGGACCGACAACGGGTCGGTCCGGGGGGGGTGATTGTTTATAATCTACCTTCAGATTTTTGATTTTCTCCGCCTCGGTGCGACAGAGGCGAAGGGGCGGAGGTAGCGGTCGAGCGCTGGGCTCGGCGTGAATAGTAGTTCGTATTGAGACGCGCTGGGCGTTGAACGAGTATTATAGTAGCCATAGAATCACGGGTGAAAGCGCACGCGCATTGATTAAATCGACTTGTGGAGTCATTTCGCGGCACCCAATTATACTAGTTAAGCAGTACGGTTAGCGACGCTGTGAATGTCGAACGGGTTATTGATAATATCATTGGTTTGCCTTGTCACGGGAGTGCTATTGGGAAAGCACCGAGGCTTTTGTGGTTAGACTAATACGGAGTGAGTGTGGTGGCTCGCGTTAACGGCGTGGCTTGCAGCGACGTGGAAGAATCGTCCGGAACTACCAGCAAACCATCGCAAGGTCATATACACTCATTATACACATACACAGTTACACAACTTGCGAGGGGTCAAGGAAGTGAGACCGGCTCGAAGAAATGAGGTAAGGGTAGCTGTAAGTTCAGAAATTGTAATATTGTTCGGAGGCGCGTATCGCGTCTATTTGATCCCGTTAGGACGGCGGCTGTTCTGAGACCTGTCTCCCATGGGCCCGAGATAAGGTTCGGCTGAGTCCTGGCGCGATCATACTATTATGGTATATATGAATTTTGATCTTAGTATTATGGAAGAGATAAGTAAGGATATTATAAATTTTAATAAAAGAGTGTTTTTCAAACGGGTTTTTCAGGTCAGATATAGCAATTTCGTCTATATCTTCAACCGTTAAGATTTCATTTTTAAAATGTTTCAGTGTTTCAAAAATTTCAGTATAGGATGATTCATCAAAGTGATGAACCTTTATGAATAGGAAATAGAATATTTTATTGTTAAGCGTAAATCTATGGAAGTAATATAATTCTTTTTCAGCATTAACAATGTCTTCACAATTTTCAAAATTGTCTAATATTCCTTGCACATAAGGATTTGATTCATCTAAATCGATTGAAGTAGGTATGAGGATAACTTTAGATGTGGATTTTATGAGACTCTCATTGTGTTCTACAACTTCTGTGTTGTATGATTTATCTTTATCTGACATTGCTTTCAGAAACGTGCTGTAGTCGTCAGCAGGTAAGTCTGGACAGGTACTGGTTGATGGTTGTGGAGAGGTTTTTGGTTGAGCATCAAGAGTTAGTGTTTCATCTGATGCCAGTTCCTGTAATTCAGGTAAGTCAGATAGGTCGTTCCCAACATTATCTAGACCGAATTCTTCAGAGTTAAATGATGGTGGAGATGTTAGTAAATCCATTAGATCACTGTCTAGATTATGAGCAGGATCTAGTTCTGGATTAGGATTAGACTCCTGGGGAGTTTCAGGATTAATAGGATTGACAGGAAATCGAGACAGGGCGTCCGCATTAACGTTAATTTTACCCTTCTTATATTGAATGTCGTATTCGAATTCCTCTAGCTTTAAACGCCAGCGGATAAGGCGAGATCCCGGGTCTTTGCAATTAAATAGCCATTGTAATGGCTTGTGATCCGTTAAGATTTTAAATTTATGGCCGTATAAATAAGGTCTAAATACTTTAGTACCAAAAACTATGGCTAGACATTCTTTCTCTGTGACGCTGTAATTACACTCTGCTTTATTTAGGGTGCGGGAAGCATACGCTATGGGGCGATCTTGCCCGATAATTCCTTGGGATAATATAGCGGAAATTGCGTAATTTGAAGCGTCACAAGTTAAGAGGAATGGTTGAGTGAAATCGGGATACGCTAGAATTGGAGCAGAGATTAATTTATTTTTTAAACATTCGAAGGCAAGCTGTTGTTCATTTTGCCAATTGAATAAGACATCTTTCTATAATAAAGATGTAAGAGGTTTTGCCAGTTTGGCGAAATCAGGAATAAACCTCCTGTAATATGATACTAACCCTAGAAAAGACTTAATATCCTTAGGGGATTTTGGAATTGGGAAATCCTTTACTGCTTTAGTTTTTTCAGGATTTGGTTTGACACCATCTTCGCTTATGATGTGCCCTAAATAAGCGACTTCCTTTCGTAGAAATTCACACTTATCTGGTTGTAACTTTAAGTTGAATTGGCGAAGTCTTTCAAAGACGGCTTTTAGATTATTGATATGAGACGGTAAATCATAGGAATAAAGAACGATGTCGTCTAAATAAACGAAGCATCTTGTGCCCTGAAGGCCAGAGAGACAGTTATTCATTAACTTTTGAAATGTGGAAGGGGCATTTTTTAGCCCAATGGCATCCGGTTAAATTGGTAATGCCCTTGAGGTACGGAAAACGCTGTTTTGGGTGCGTCTTCGGAGAATATAGGAATTTGGTGGAAACCGGATGTGAGGTCTAGGGTAGAAAAGTATTTACTATTCCCTAGTTGATCTAGTATCTCAGAAATTTGTGGTATAGGGTAGGTTTCACCTATAGTGACATCGTTTAATTTACGATAGTCGATTACTATTCTCCATTTGCGTTGACCTGTGGAGTCTACCTTTTTTGGTACTATCCAGATGGGTGAGCTCCAAGGTGAGATAGAGGGTTCTATGATACCTTGATCGAGCATTTTGTCAATCTGAGTCTGTACTTCCTTTTTATGGCACTCCGGGAACCTATATGATTTTGTATGTATAGGCGAATCGGTCATTGTTTTGATCCGATGATTAAGTGCGGAAGTACAGGTCAGTTGATCGTCAGGCAAATGAAAAATGTCTGAGAATTGGGAGCAGAGTTCAGTAAGAACTTCAGCTTCTTCTTGGTTGAGATGGTTAGTTCTCAATGAATTAATCACGTCATTTGTCCGTGAGGTCGAATTTTGTGATTTATTTAAAACTTGGAATGAAATAGAAGATAAGGGTAAAATATTAAGATTTAAGTTAGATTTAACCGTTACAGGTACTTCGGATGTATTGGCAACGGTCAAATTGACACGGTTGTTGCTCTTGACTTTGACAATACAGTTGGATATCAACAAATCTTTTGAAATACGTTGATCTGTAACGAGACCTTCAGTGAGGTTAGTTTTCCGAACTGAACATTCTATAACGGTTTCCGTTCGAGGCGGAATGATATAGCAGGGATCAGAGAAATGAAGTTTTAGATTTAGGTTCTCTATTTTTAGGATGTCTTGAATGTAATCGATTTTGCAGCCAAAGGCAGTTAGGAAGTCGGTACCTATTATACCGTCATAAGGTAGGTTGATATTTTTTACAACGTGAAATTTAAACGTCGCTGAACGTTTTTCACCTAACTTTAACATAAGTTGGAAATGACCTTCAGTTGGTGTCGGTTCGTCACCAGGGTCGATGCCTTTGAGCTTTATTGATTCTTTGACAAGTACTTGATTCTTATGAATACTAGACTCTTTTAGTAAACATATAGCAGAACCTGAATCTACTAGGAGGGACAATGGAACATGGGATACTTGAGATCCCAGTAGGACATGTGGTAGTAACCTTTTGGTAATGTCAAGATTTACTTCATAAATCTTGTTGGATTTAGGAGGAATAGTAGAGGTAGTAGACTTAGGAGAAATAGTAGATTTAGGATTGCAATGGTTGAACTGACCGTCGGTTTGGGGCTGATTACCCTGTTGATTGGTCTGGGAGTTAGTAGAGGAATGGGCACTTGCTTGGGGCTGGTTACCCGTGTGGTCCCTTGATTTAGAAGATGATTGGGCGCTTATTTGGGGCTGATTACCCGTGTGGTCCCTTGAAATAGAAGATGATTGGGCGCTTATTTGGGGCTGGTTACCCGTGTGGTCCCTTGATTTAGAAGATGATTGGGCGCTTATTTGGGGCTGGTTACCCGTGTGGTCCTTTGATTTAGAAGAAGATTTAGGAGATGGACAGGTATCGACTTTTGGATACTGTCTCGTGCGACACTGATTCGAGACTTTTATTCGTTTAAAGAATCGGAATCGTCGTCTTTTACGGGGGTTGGCTCATCAGGTTCTTCTACCAAGTTTACCTGATGGGAAGGTTTGTTTGAATTTTGGCTAGTAGAGGCCTGTTGTGGATTAAGAATTTTACGGTTATTAAATTCCCGTTTCTTGCAGGTATTAATATCGTGGCCTGGATTTTTACAATATCGGCACACGGAGTTGGAAGAACTTTGAGAAACACTTGGCGGTTTTGTGTGAGAATTAGTATTTGAGTTGGGTTTGACATTAGTCGGTTTATTAGATTTTTGTTCCGACTGAGGACGCTTATACAACGTCTGTTGTATCCGCTCCTCGGATACGGCTAGATTTATAGCCTCGTTGAGATTTTTAGGAGACCTACATCTCACAATGTTAGAGACTCTGGGGTATAGTCCCATGAGGAAATGATGGAGGGCAAGATCCTCCATGGCTGCAGTACGGCCAGGTAATTCCTTGGCCTTGGTATTTGACAAGGATATCTCTGTTAGCAGTTGTGAGAGGTAGGTCTCTACGCGTAATGCGTATTGACTTACGTTTTCTGACTGATCTTGTTTGCTTTCTTGCAGATCAGTCAGGAGATGGGAGTAGTGTTTTCGCTCACTAAATTGGGTCTTTAAAAAGTCCTTTAGTTGCTCCCACGTTGTGAACTCCTTAATGGAGCAGGCGGTTTCCGCTTTGCCATCTAGTTGGCTTAAAATAAATTTGAATAAGATAGGCTTCTGAGATTCAGAAGCGAGGTCGTAGGCATTGTCGCAATTAACTATAAAAGAATTCAGGGTTTCCCGCTTGCCATCGTATGATTTTACGAATTTGAAGAGTATGTTTAGGCTAATTTCCGACATAGTGAGGTTTGCCAGCGTTTGCCTAGTAATACGAGGAGATGTGAGGGGTGACTTCACAGATTCACTATCGCTCACTTGTTTGTCGTATTCAGGGATATTTAAAGTTAATTTATCTTCGGCCTTGAGTGCCTTTTTCATAATAGTAAATAAAATTAATTCTAATGTATCTAATACGACACAATAAAATATAAAATAAAAGTTTGAGGAACACTGGTAATTGGGCTTAGACTAAACAATGACCAAAGACTCACAGTAAAAACACGTGGGCGACGGCGATAGCGGCGAGCGGGAACATTCCACTTGATAAGGCGGTGCGCCTGTGCACCTGGGACGCGACGAAACAAGATTTAATTCAAATCTCGGTTGACCCTGGATTTCGGAGGTATGAACCAGCTAGTTCACAGGATGTAGGATGCAAGATGATAGGCCACGAAGCACGGAGAGTGGTGTCGTGTGGTCTTCTCGCAGGTTTCGGCACTTCCGTGTCGACGAAGAAGAAAGACGAGTAATCGCGGTTAAGGATGCGACACTCCTCCTTTGTATATGATCGCACTTCACTACGAGCACTTGAACATAGATTTTTGGCACTTGGCACTGAAGTTTTTTCTTCACGGTTTGAAAGTTATTTTTACGGGATCCGGAGTCTACGTAGCGGTTGCCGGGCACTGGAGATTTTCGGATCCCACCGCTGCCACCAAAATGTTATACGGCCTTGGAATTAGTCCTTTTTAAAAAAAGACTATTTAATTAAAGTAAAGTTTTATTACTTAGACTTATTAACAAACACGTGAAAATGATCTTTGGCAACCGCTATCGACTGAGGTCGGAGATAGACTGGCTCTTAGATGAGTTGAATGAAGTATGAACAGGTATGAATTGCTGACATAAGCTTAATGGACACCTGCAAGGGAAGCTTAGCTAGCCTGAAGGGTCTAACATAGCTGGTATATAACAGTACGATCATTTTCATCGCACGTCGATGAGCGCATCGTTTGATCGTACGACCGTTGTCAATTAGGACGCCGCCTAATGCTGTATATGTTTATGTTGTACGCTGTATATATGTTATAATACATGTGTTTGTGCCACTACAATTAGAAGGAAGAATGGAGTAGTTTAAACACTTACCCCATCATAGGGAAGTTGAGCGTTATTGGCGACTTGGACTCCTCTAGGAAAGCAACATACCCGAAGAATGCTACCGAGAAAATGCACCCTATAATGGAAGCCATGCCTGAAATTTGGAATTATATATTATGCATAAATATCAGCACTACTGAGTTGTGTTAGTACATACCTACTGCTGAAGGTGTAGCAAATAACTAAATAGAAATTAAAACTTTATGATGGGACCCGGGCAGGCACATTACTTTGGGTAATTTTTTTCATCACCGCTGCTCTCAAAACGGTGAAGGAAAACATCGTGAGGCAACCGGCATCTCTTAGAACCAAATAAATTGAAGACGTGTGACATCTACCAATCCGCACTGGGCCTGCGTGGTAGATTACAGCCCATTGCCTCTCAAAGAGAGGATGCCTGTGTCGCAGCAGTGGGAACATTAATAGCCTGTTGATGATGATGCGAGTGATGTGACCCGAAGAGCTATAAAGGGTGTAAAAGTAAACCGCAAGGCACTTGTTCTACCCGTCATTGCGATATTTTTTTGTTGTAGACTATATACGAGTATATTATACCTGGGAACCCCCTAGTTACTTACGGAGATATTCGGAGTCAAAGTTAAAAAAAATTCACAGCTGTTTTTTAAAATACTAGTTTTTCAAGTTATAACTTGACTTAAATTACCTCCATAACCCGTTTACTAATTGAGTTTTACCGTAAAATGTGATTTTTCACCCCAAAAAAAAGTTGTTTCCCAGCAAAATGTTTGCGTAGGGGTACTTAGTTTGATGTGCAAAATGTTTGGACGACGGCTTTGTAAAGGGTTCGTTTACGTCCTGTATTGTCATCACTTGGTCACATATCTTTATATATATAATTCTTCTGTGAGTGTGTATGTCACTGAACTCCTCCTAAACGGCTGGACCGATTTTGATGAAATTTTTTGTATGTGTTCAAGTGGTTTCGAGAATGGTTTAGATTTACAATTGGACCCGGTAGGCGGCGCTGCTGTCCGAGCAGGACGACGTCTGCCAGGTCCACTAGTTAATTTATAAAACTAACATGAAACAAACGTGGTTTCAACATAAACGTTTAATTCTGTCACAATACATGTTAGAATTTCCTGTTTCTGCTATACGATTACGTTTAAATAAAATCCATGATAAAAACTTACCAATTGCGAGGATCACGGGAAATCGTTCCGGGTATTCCATGTGAGTCTCGATGGGTATTACAACTCCAGAACAAGACATACTGAACACTGCCATCCCAACGTACTGGAAGGCACCCGATGCATCGGTAGTCAATTTCAAGTTTTCGAACCTCGGATTATTATCAAACGCATAGCCAATAGTCATCAGGATAGCTATCACTAAAAGAAAAAAGTGTTTTTTCCATGGTCATTACTCTGAGGTTAGGTAAACAAGAGTGGACAACATGCTATTGTTCACTTGTATATCTTCTTACATCGGCGGTAAAGCCTGAACACCACCAAAGCGGAGCTGAGTAGTGGGGGGTGATGAGGGAAGCGAGGAGAACGACGAGTTTTATGGGACAGACTTAGGACACAGATTACTTAGGATGAGATTAGTCAAAAAGATACCTTGTGGCCGGTTATGCCTGCAAACATGGACCAAAAGAGAAGTTTTGTCAAGTAACTTGTATGAATTCGTAGAACCAAAAATAAAAAAGTTAATTTATTTGTACTCACGTATTACTCCATTAGCGGCTATTGAAAATGGCGCCAAATATTTGAGATGCCTGATTAGACAAATTGCAATAATAAAAGGTATAAGAATCGCCAAGTAAACATTCAAGTCCGGGAATCCTTAGAAAGATAAAAATTTAAATTAATTTAGCATTTACTTCCTTTTAATTACGTGTTATGTGATATCTAAATCTGCAGCTGAGGCAGAAGCACAGCTTCTTTGCACCTCACTCGTCAGGTTTTAACTTTCTAAGTTTAATATTTCTCGAGATTTCGTGATGAGTCAATGAGTGTAAGGCATCGCACTATCATATATCCAACTTAAAGGATAACTAGGTACCTATTTATTTATTTATGTCCTTAGGTTGGCCCATAATCATGTATTCGAGATTAAAAAAAGACCAGGGTCTAAAATTGCCACTAAAGCAGATCGGTATCAATTCAAACGTAGATACTTAAAAGTCATATTGGAAACATTATTGGAATAAAGTAGGGAAACCAAAATGTTTATATACAGTATGTTAGTTTAATTTGGAGGAGGCCTTTACCTGCAGAGGGGTTCTTACAGAATAATTTCGGAAACAGCAAATAATATTTAAACTAACAAACCAAATCTTTTTCCTATAACACTAACAAAACTTTGTAAATAGTATTTCTGTAAGAAATAAATGGCTTTTTTTATTTTTATTTGTGTTAGTTTAAACGAGGGACATATTGAAACCCGCAATAGGGCATGCTTAGGTACATACATGATACTAATAAAAATATGAACAAAAGAAAAACACTGTTAAATAACAGGCAGAAGCATACCAAGTATTTCGGAAAAGTCTCGCCATCCTTGCGATTATCACAGAAAATGTGCGCGGATCAATGACTTTTAGGTACTTAGGTATAATCCGTTTTCCCGCCTCTTTTAAAAAACCGGTTTCTTATATTGGCGTTAATGGTTCAAAACTGGTGAAGGACAATAACGAAAAATAAACGTCTAGGATCTGGAGAGCGTGCGGGGGCCATGAGACAATTACGTCACAAATGAAGGTTATAATTTTTTACATATTTGGGACGAGAATCGAAAACTGAATTCCCTCCTTCAATAAGTCCCTCGTTTAACCTAACACCCTGTAGGTATATATAAGCTTTTTTATTCTACTTGCCGTGTTAGTTTATGAGCATTTGTTTTTACGTACCTGGACCTTTTCCTTCCACGCTCGTCTTGTCGGAATTCTCATAAAGCTGTTTAATTGATTTCGCTATAATTATCTGGTAGCAACAGCATGAACCAAAGAGATCCATGCATATGATAAAGTCTATAAAATATCTGTAAACAAATAAAAAGACAAATAGCAAGATCAATAGTTCTCAAGATCAATATACTGTGTAATTTTGACTGGCCTGTTGGTCTAGTGGTTAGTGACCCTAACTGCTATGCCGGAGGTCGTGGGTTCGATTCCCACCCAGGACAAATGTTTGTGTGATGAGCACGATCATTTGTTCTGTGTCTGGGTGTAATTTATCTATAATATGTATGTATTTAGAAATATATAAGTATGTTTATCAGTTGTCTAGTACCCATAACACAAGCTCTGCTTAGCTTGGGACTAGATGGCGTTGTGTGATAGTTGTGGAATATAAAAAAAAAAAAAAAAAATATAGATCGACAAACATAGAGTCGACAAATGAGTACCTACAACGCTACAACGACATTAAAAATAGACTTATTACGTGTATAGGCGATAGAGTTATTACGTGTATAGGCGATAGACTTATTACGTGTATAGGCGTTACATTTTATCCAAATAATCGTTCCCAGGTTGATTAATTATTATTATGCGCACAAGACAAGAAAATCGCATCGCAATGAAACTCTATGTTATGTCAAAGAATAGTTTTCTCGTGCTCCTAGTAGTTTGTAACATGTACCTACACTCTTTCAAAAAACACTTATTTTCCTTCAAATATCTCGATGACGTGGCACATTGCATATTGCGTTGCATATTATTACAACTGTCTATTGAAATACGAACTTTAAATACAAACGCCTATTTCTTGCGACCTGTGCTACGTCTGCATCCGCATGAAAATCCGCAATGATAATTACGGATGCGGATGCGAATATTCGAATTATTCCCACTAGTTCTACTGCACAGCAGCACAGTCCTTCGATAGAACTAGTGGGATTTTTTTATTTTTTTTCCCACTAGTTCTACGATTCAAGGTGGTACGAAATCGTAGAACTAATGGGAACGAAAAGTCAATAGATTTTTACGTCCCCAGTGTTCCCACTAGTTCTACGCTTATGTTAGTTGTAACAAAATCGTAAAACCAGCGGGACTCAAGTTGCTCATATGTTCTATCACACAGTTTAGGGTACAATTACGGCACAAACTACCAGGAGAATAGAAGAAGGCAGAAGGTATTGTTAACATTTTTTTTGGGGATGAAAAAAAAGATAGGTCAGTCGTCAACATCCCTGGTACAGATTACACTATTTGACACGTATCACGAGCCAATAATATATTATGCTACATGTCAGATGGTAGGCTCACCTGAAAGGCTTTGCGAATTTTTTAACAGTTAGATTCTGATGCACCATACATGCTGCTTCACCAACGTCTGCATATGACATAACAGGTATTTTGGTACGTTTATAAAGCCTTTGCGCCGCATCTACAAGTAACTGAAAAATTAAAAAAAATGGTATGGTTAGTAATAGTACATTGTTACCTTAGGGGTGAAAGTAACTTATTTAGTCCCCGAGACGTGGTTTGGCGCCTGAGCGCAGCGAGGGCGCTAATAGTTCGAGGGACTAAATAAGTCTTTAACCCGAGGCACAGATAATATAATACTAGCGTACCCGAGGTAAACACTGTGCTTTTCATTACGAATACAAGGAAAGTTGATGGAAATAGGCTTGCGCCCAATTACCTAAATCGAAAGAAAGAAGAAAGAAAAAGTATTTATTGGTTTCATATGGGACAAAACAAATTGACAAAAAAATTAAAAAGTAAACATAAGAGAAACACTAAAAATCGGTTAAATCTCATCGGTGGATGCCAATAGGCTTGCTCCTAATTACATTGGTTGATGACAATAGGCTTGCTCCCAATTACCCAAATCGGTGAATGGCAAAAGGCTTGCTCCTAATTAATACATCGGTTGATGGCAATAGGCTGGCTCCTAATTAGATTGGTTGATAGCAATAGGCGCGCTCCTAATTGCATCGGTTGATGGCAATAGGCTTGCTTCTAATTAGATTGGTTGATGGCAATAGGCTTGCTTCTAATTAGATTGGTTGATGGCAATAGGCTAGCTCCTAATTAAATAGGTTGACGGCAATGGGCTTGCTCCCAATTACCCAAATCGGTGGATGGCAATAGGTTTGCTCCTAATTACATCGTTTGATGGCAATAGGCTTGCTCCTAATTAGATTGGTTGATGGCAATAGGCGCGCTCCTAATTACATCGGTTGATGGCAATAGGCTTGCTTCTAATTAGATTGGTTGATGGCAATAGGCTTGCTCCTAATTAAATTGGTTGATGGCAATAGGCTTGCCCCCAACTACATCAGTTGGTGGTAACAGGCTTGCTCCTAATTACATTTGTTGAAGGCAATAGGCTTGCACCTAATCACATCAGTTGAGGGTAATAGGCTTGCTCCTAATTACATTTGTTGATGGTAATAGGCTTCCTAATTACATCAAATAATTTGACAGCTGTCAGTAGAAAGCGATTCTCCCTAGGGTTGAAAAGTAGTACTTTCAACCCGCTCCACAGGCATGTTATGACCTACTTTCAGAGTATGAGTAATGAAAAGTTTTTTAGACCATTACAGGCACTTTTAAATGTCAGGAAAATAAACTTTAGAAGAAAAATCAGCTTCTGAAGTCGGTGATTTTTGTTTCTTTGATTTCTTTTTTTTTTTGGACTTTGGGGGGATTTGTGAGGACATTCCCGTGAAATCATAATTATCCTACCTTTGGCAAAAAGCTGGTACTTACAAAAAGACAGTAGCCCATATAGACTCCAAAGACGATGTTCATTGGAATCGTTACTCCCACACCGCCTTTCATGTAGGCAACATGAGCGCTGAGGATTCCACCACCGAGTGCTCCCTTCACTAAATGTGCAACAGACCCCATGGAACTGAAATCAATTAGAGTAGGTATGAACAGTTGAACACTACACTAGTCTCCATGATTCATTATATACATAATATGTATTTTATTTGTTTATGTACTTATCTTAGCATTATGTAGGTATTTATTTAAGTATATTATATCTATATTTATTTATATAAATGTGTATTTTATTATTTTAGGTTAAGTTAGCTAAGGCACATATTATACACATTATTCTTTTCCTATTCTCACACACTATCGTTTACATTTCTTCATCATTTCTCCTTTAGCAGGTCTGCTGGCAGAAATTTCTAAAGAAAGAAGCAGTACCTTTGTACTCAATTATTATTTTATGTTAATTTCCTGTGATGTCTTCTGTGTGTACATAAATTGTTAAATAAATAAAATAAAAAACTGGCCAAGTGCAAGTCGGACTTGCACATGGAGGGTTCCGTTCCGTACCATAACTTCTTATAGGTTTTCCTGTAATCTATATAATACGTGTTGAACTAATTTCTGTATTTTTTTCAGAATTTTAGGTTTAGTAGTTTCGGAGATGGGGCGGGGGGGGAAATGGTCGGACAGACAGACAGACACCGAGTGAATAAGGGTTCCATTTTTTCCTTTTGAGGTACGGAACCCTAAAAAGTTGAGGCTGTATGGGTATCATCAAGTTTCATTTCACAACTAGCTTATTTTATAACCATATCCTTGAGAAGGTATTTTAACATACGAACTTTTCGTTGCCGACTTAGAAGCTGGGTGGTTACCTTGTAAATTTGACTTCAGGTATTTTCTCTCTTTCTTTCCGGGTGTCGTAGGCATCCTCCTCCGCCTGGGTTGTAGCGAGGAGCCTAAAATTTCTGCTGTCTCTTGGCCCAACTGACTATTAAAAAAAAGGCTACAATTTAAATACTCACCAAAAAAGATTTTTAGACCCTAGACTAAAGTACAGTAAAGTACCAAATAAAATATTTTAACTTCAAATAAACGGTGAAGGAAAACATCGTGAGGAAACCGGCATGTCTTAGAACCAAAAATTCGAAGATATGCGACATCTACCAATCCGCACTGGGCCCGCGTGGTGTATTATAGCCCATCCCTCTCCTAGAGAGGAGGCCTGAGTCCCTGCAGTGGGAACAATTATAGGCTGATGATGATGATGATGATGAACTTCAAATAAAATAAACCCACCCTAAACCGAGGTGCCTAAAGAACATGGAGCCTGGTTGGAACAACGTTTTAAATTCCAAAATAATTAGATACTCATCAGCGTTTACGTGTTGTATTTATATTCTTTTTGCCTAACAAAATGGATAAATGTTCACCAAATCTTGAAGTAAGAAACTTTAATTGTAAGAGATATCAGTTTTCAATTGTTTATAGTGTAGTGTAGTGCGTAATGTGTTTTGATACTGAATAAATAAAATACTGAACTGAAAATGTGTTCCCACTACTGGGGCACAACACTCATCTATGAGAGGGAATGGGCTATCCCCCACGTGGGGTCGGTAGATGTCACATGTCTTCATTTTCGATCTAGGATGTGCCGGTTTCCTAGCGATGTTTTCCTTCACCGTTTTGAGAAAAATACGCAAAGCAATTCGCTTGCCTGGGTTACCACGAGCTACTGTTCGTAGGTCGGGGTCACCACCACTGGGCCACCACCACTGGGCCACCACTGCTCCTCACGGATAGACTACAAATGCGCGATTTGTCAGAAAAGTCTACGCTTAACCGCGCTGTATTTCGATAAGTAATGAGCCGATTGAAACACGTTCTGACTGTAATTTAGTACCTTTGCTAATTTGTATTAAAAAATCTGAAACTCAGAAAGGAGACACAGGCATCTTCTTCTCCTTTCTTCGCACCGGCCGGACAGCCTTGCAGTATTAGCATAAGAGGTTTGGCTTAAGCTAATTCTGCAAGTCTGTTATGCTTGCGATTGTACATAGCTATATTATTGCAATTTGTCTCTCTTGACTTCGATCACGACATATGGAAAGCGATGGCTAAGTCATATAGAACGAGCGTGCCCAGAAGATTTATTTTTATTTTGTACTAGTGCCCCGCCCTGGCTTCGCACGGGTGCATAAAAGACACTAAAACCTTAATCTTGAATCAATCTATCTAATAAAAAAAACCCGCATCAAAACGGGAAGCGACTTTGTTTTATACTAAGTATTTAATAGTGAAAGTGATGATAGTGAGGTATTTTTTGTGAGACCTCATCATAAAGATTTAGTAAAACTACAACTTGGCCGTTCTAAAGCGCGTTGGGTGGATGATATCGTCTCAGGAGCTCGGGAAGTGGATGGATGAGAGACCGCGGCGCACAGAACAGAAAAGAGTGACAGAAGAAAGGGGAGGCCTATACCCAACAGTGGGTGATTCTGGGCTGAAATGATGATGATGATGACAATTTGAGAATATTGAGAAGAATTACATACCATATTTAAAATCTATACAAAACACATTTGTAAAATCCTCAGTAAAATCTGTCCCAAAAAACGTACCTACGTATTTTCTTAAAATTCTGTCAACGTACTTTAAAAAAGTCTATAGAGTAGAATACCTCAATTGTCAATATTTTTCTTCTTGCATAAAACGGCTTCTTATTAGAGAATGTAGGTTTGTTTGCAAATCACTTTTTTCTGGCTATGGGGTGTTCTTAAGGACAATTATTAATAATACCCCATAGCCAGATCATTCTGGCCCTTGCTTGAGCTTACCTTCGTTGCTAATTAAAGCTTCAAATTCTTCTCTTCTTATTCTATAGACTAGGTATTAGTTTTTTTTTTTTGTTTGGTGGGTGGAAAATCATCGAATAACACCCTCCCCCCCCGCTCTTGGGCAGAGCGAAGGGGAGTGTCAGACTTCTACTGACTTAAAACCAAACACATGTTCCTTCTTCGCCCTTGTGTCGAAACCGTGTTAACCTTCCGCTAAGCCTAGTTAGGCTGCCTGTCCACTGAAGCGGAGCGAGGCTGCGGAGCGGAGTAACAGATAAATTGACCTACAGGATTGCATAAAATCTGCCCTCTGTTAATCCTATTGGTTATTATTGTGTCCTTCGGCCTCATTCGGGGTCATTAAACAATATTTGAGTCAAGCATCTTCCGTTTCCGCGTCACATCTATACAGGTATATGCAACTATCGCCTTTTGATAACACGATGATGACGTATTTCCGACATTGTTCACCAGGTGGCTGCAGCGCGCCAAATCGTCCATTGGCGTCCTGATTTTCGGACGGTTCACATCTTTTAAAAAGTTAACGTTGTTAACGTCTTCAAAAGTTAAGAAAATATTATAATATTCAAGTTATCAAGTTATTTTATATAAATTTAATTTAAACGCTGTAAGCGTTCGGTATATGCACAGTTTTTAAAAGTAAATCTAAAGATGGCGGATAGAATACAGACGCGTAGTCGTAAAGATTCGGTTTCGTCATCGGGTTCGTCGAGTTCCTCAGGTTCCTCTGAATCATCATCGGCTTCAGAGGTTGAGCGGGTTGATACATCCCGTAAGAGGAAGAAGGCGAGGAAGAAGAGGAGAAGTAAGCGTCGTCGAGGGCAAAGCAAGGTAATCAAAAAGCTTGCAAAACAGGTCAGTGATTTGAAAAAGTTATATTACTACCCTCATACTGCTATGTTTGCCGAAAATGGAAATTATGATTGTGATAACCCGATTTATAATGATGATAACGTCGACATGGCCCAGGAACAACCCGATACGGAAAGGTTGTCAGAACCCGTCGCAGATCCTGCACCGGTTCAATCATTTGATTTAAATTTGGCAACCCAATTAAAGGAGCCAGCGGTCATTGCTACCCCTTCTAATCAGTTGGAATTGTTAAATGCCATTCAATATTTTAATAATGATAACTGGAATAATGTTAGATATATGGAATCACAAAAAGTATATAACGCTCGTCCAGGATTTATTGACCTTGAAGTTAATGACGAAATTAAGTCGTTGGAAAAAGTTACTCATCTACCCCCTGCGGATAGATTTCTTGGTTCTGTAACTCGGGCATTGGTAATGCAAAGTGAAGCTATGCAACAGGGTTTCCAAAAGATAGTAGACTGGGCAAAGGAGACTAGTGGAATGGACCCGGAGCAGTTAGCATTAAAATTAAAAGAAGTTTTTTCTGCTGATTATCAAAAAGTTTCACGAGATTGTTTGCAACTAGTTTGTGGTCGTAGGGCAGATATAATTGAACAAAGACGTGAAATGTTCATTAAGCAATTAAGGGATAAAGCATTAAAGCCATGTTTAAAGAAAATACCGCCATCTAGTGAGTTTTTGTTTGATAAAGTGCCCTTTAGTGAATTTGTTAAAAATAATGGCGGTGTTAACAAAATTTTTTGTACAAACAAACATAATATGTTTTCTGGGCAAGAAAAGAAAACCCCTAGACTCCAGGCGGCGTACCCTGGACCTAGTGGGTATCAATCGTCCAGTCGCGCTCCCGCACTGACGATGAATCCAAGATTTCTTCCTCCTCAGAGTGTAGAATCTTTTTATAACTATCAGGCAATGCACCCATTTAATAATCCTAGATTTTTTCGTCCTCAATCAAGGGGACAGCACGCTGGACAACGCTTTAACCAGCCCAATAGTTTTCGCAGAAATGAAGCGCAAAATAATGTACCACGAGCTAAGGGGTCCAGTAAATTCAATAAAAGGTTCTGACTCGGATCAGGAATTTTGGGGGGGTTGCCTACAAAATTATGTAGCGGCATGGAAGAGATTGGGCGCACCACAACCATTAATAAAAATAGTAAAGGCATATCGTATTCCATTTCAAAAGAAACCGCCTCTGGTCCCGCCAAGGCAGGTGAAACGGTGCAATCTCACTCTACCATCTCCGGAGATGGACACGATCATTCAAAATTTATTGAAACAAGGCATTTTAGAGTATGCCCCCCTGACTCCGAGTTTTGTATCAAATTTCTTTCTGATTCTCAAAGGCGACGGAACCTACCGTCCCATTTTCAATTTAAAAAGTCTCAACAATTATTTAATCATAAGCAAATTTCGTTTGATTTCGGTAAATCGAGTTCCCGATTTTATTCAGGACAAGGATTGGATGGTCAAAATAGATCTGAAGCAAGCCTACAACCACGTAAATGTTGCACCAGTACATCGGTGTTTTCTCCGCTTGTTGTACCGAAATCGGTTACTGCAAATGACTTGTTTGCCATTTGGCCTGGCGACAGCGCCCAAAGTGTTCGCATCGCTGACCAATTGGACGGCCGAGATTTTCAGAAATCTAGGCATTCGTGTAGTGGTTTTCCTGGACGATTATCTCATAGTAGCACAGGACAGAACGACACTTATACAACAAGTAGACATTGTTCTTCGAACTCTCAGCCAGTTGGGTTGGCAGGTAAACAGGGAGAAATCGAATCTTGTCCCTCAGAAAATAATAGAGTATTTGGGTTTGATGTGGGATCCATGGCGAAATCAAAAATTTTTACCAGAAAACAAAATTCAGAGCATGCAAATAGTTTTGTCGAAGTTGCTCCGCCGGCGGAAAGCGTCTCTCCGAGAAATACAGAGTATCATAGGGGTTCTGAATTTTGCTCGGCTGGTAGTTCCAATGGGTCGATTGAATTTTCGCCACCTGCTGGCTTATTGCAATCTTGTTCTGAAAATGCCACATCAGGCGACTTACCTTTTGCCTGCAGAAGTGCTGCAAGAATTGAATTGGTGGAAACTTCATTGTCTAGAAAAGTCCAGGCTTCATCCACCACCAGTAAAAAACTTTTTGACAACGGATGCAGCCGACTCAGGTTGGGGGGCGGAGTTGAATGGTCTTCATTTATCGGGAAAGTGGACAGAAGAAGAAGAGCGGCTTCATTCGAACCACAAAGAGATGCTCACTATTCTAAAATGTTTGTTAGAATTCGCTCCGTCTCTGAGTCATACATCTCTCCTACTGCAGTGCGACAACAAGGCTGTGGTGGCGTACTTGAGGAAAGAAGGGGGAAACAAGTCGAGGATCTTGATGGAGTTAATATATCGCATATTCCATTTACTTCAGAAGTTCGACATTCATGTAATTCCCCATCATATACCAGGCAGGTACAACAATGTCGCAGACGGTCTATCGCGTCATCTGTCGTTACAGGAATGGCATCTGCTCCCCGAATTCACCAGCGTTGTCTTTGCAAAGTGGGGTGTTCCCCAGACAGATCTGTTTGCCTCCAGCACAGCTCATGTAGTGCCTTCCCAAGTAACATTTTTGGTTTTAGAAAGGTTTTGAAAAGGTTCTAGAACCTTCATATGGAAATCTGCTCGTAAGTCTTAACAGGCTCAATAACGTTATATTAACCTTATATTAACCTCCTGAGTGCAAAAAGGGCCCACGTTTTAGAACATTTCTGAGAGCTATAGCAAAACCTATAGGTCAAATCCAGAACCTTTCGAATTACTTACACAGTACCCAAATATAACCTTCACAACCTTAATTTAACGTAAATATAACCTAGCAAGGTAGCTTTTAAGTTCTAAATTAGTCTTGTATGTAACCCTATGACAACTTAAAACCTTTTTGATGGACATGAAAAAATACCTTTCCAGGACTCGCAGGTTTTAAAATGTTTCTGTGTAAGATTTTTTTACACAGAAAGACCAATATAATGGCGCCACATTCGCTGACATTTTACCAAGTTTCAAAATGGCTAACTGAGTATGTAGTAAGTATTTATAAAATAAATATAAGTATCTTGCTGAAGTCAGGAAGAACAAAAATTGTGCGACTGGCACTTCATCGTGAAACTTTAGGATAATAGTGCTAAATACGAGACGGGCCTTGCGTTAGTTTATAATTTTGAAGATATTTTAATGAAATAAAAATTATAAATATACACGGTTGGTGGTACGTTGCATTAGAAATAAAACTTCTATTCATTTATAAACATATATTTTAAATGATATAGCACAAGTTACTTATTTTAGCCTTATTGAATTAAAATATTGCCTTTTGTTTTGATTTTGTTATTTAAAATTGATTTTTTATGTAAAAAAAAATGGCTGGCGTTAATAAATTACTAGAAAGCATTAAAATTACCAATTTCAGAACTGTTACAGCTAAAAGCTCTTAATGTTTGCCAAAATAAGAGCTAAAAGTAATCTCGCGGAGCTACTTAAAACGCATAGGCTGTTTTCGCAGCTTTAAGGTTATCGCTAGGAGTAATTCAAGACTTGCTAGTCGCGAAAACAACCCCTGCGCACAATTAGTTGCTTTTAGGTTTTGGTTGAAACAGGACGTGCGATCGACGGTTTGACAAGAGTGCTGAACAAACAGCTACAGGGTGCTTTTTTTCATTAACTTTAAGATCATGAAAAAAATCTCGAAGACATACTTCAAGCCTATAGTGCCAGTATTGACCGCCTTTAATATTTTTTATTTGCATATTATCACCACTGGGAGTATGTAGTAAGGATCTAGGATCCTTCGGAAATTTCAGGATCGTTCGTTTATTAAATATGTCTAAAAGATCTTTCAAAGCAACATGTTTAATTTTGTGGGGGCTTTTGATAACGCGTGGTGGCCGATGCTACATGTCATGCTCTGCAGCAGAACCACTTCGCCTATAATACTTAAAACCTATAGGATAAAATGTAGATAATGTCTATATTATTGTAGGTTAATTTAAAAAAAAATGTATATTTTTAGTTTCTTGGAAAACATCTATTCAAAGTGGCCATGCTGAAGAGCATACTCCCCAGCAGAACCACTTTAAAATCATAGGAATTTCACGCTGATTATGCACAGGTCTTATTATAAACAAATGTATATTAATTGTATATTAAGATAACATCTATAATTTTAGATGAAAAAAAAATGAAAAATATTTATTTGTCCCAAAAAAAGCAGTTACATGGATTATAATGAGACATCCCCAGAAAGTAATTGTTAGTGGTTCTGCTGGGGAGTATGCTCTTCAGCATGGCCACTTTGAATTGATGTTTCCCAAGAAACTAACAATATACAAATTTTGATATTCTTCTTCTTCTTAGTCGATTCACTCTTGTCAGAGCGGTCATGGCTATCATGTTCGGGGAGGTTGGGCAGCAGACAGCACCCGCCGTACGACGTCCCGCCACCCCTGCCTGCTGGCCGTCAATCGAGCACATTCATGCACGGGAGCGCCCATCGTAGCCTTCACTTGGTCTGTCCATCGCATCAGGGATCTTACCCTTGGTCTTGTACCTTCGACTTTCCCTTGCACGACAAGACGTTCTATGGAGTCGTTTCCACGCCGACTAACATGTCCAAAGAATTTCAGGATCCGACTGCGCACTTGAGTGGATAGGCGCTCTTTTATGCTTAGCTCATCAAGGATGGAGGCGTTTGTTCGGAACTCGGTCCAAGAGACTTTGATATTAAGCTACACAAATATAGACATTATCTACATTGTATCCTGTATGTTTTATTATAGCAGGCGCATTCTTGTAATTCATCTACATTTAGCTACTATTCTGTAAATATTTTTCTAAAATTGACGACGTTATCTTGATATACAATAAATAAGCATTATGTTTCTATTAAGACCTGTGCATAATCAGCGTGATATACCTATTATTTTAAAGTGGTTCTGCTGGGGAGTATGCTCTTCAGCATGGCCACTTTAAATAGATGTTTTCCAAGAAACTAACAATATACATTTTTTTTTAATTAACCTACAATAATATAGACATTATCTACATTTTATCCTATAGGTTTTAAGTATTATAGGCGACGTGGTTCTGCTGCAGAGCATGACACGATGCTACTCCTTAAACTGAAAATTCGTGGTTGCTCTAAAAACATATACAATCTTGTTTACTCGGACTTCTTAAATTGTTCCGCGAATCTCAAACTCGGACATCATTCTATGTCAAAGTCCCTTACCATGGGATGCCCTCAGGGTTCGGTCATGGGTCCGTATGTATGGAACGTAGGCTTCGATGACTTCCTCGCGATTCCACTTCCATACGGCTGTTCATTAACCGGTTACGCGGACGACGGCCTGCTGCTCATTCAGTCAAGTACTCGGGCTGGACTCGAAAATTTGGCTGATACTTGCCTAAAATTAATATCCCAGTGGGGTTGATTCTGGCTAACAGGAGTTACAGTGGTTTGGGAATAGTGTGGCGGGCTTGTCCCAAAAAAAAATGTTTAATTTTGTGTTCTAAAGACCAAATTGTTAAATCCTTTGCAGTATCAACACTTGTTTCTAATGTACGAGCTTCAAAATCTTCACTATCTTCAGATAAACTGCCATCATCACCATAATTTGATTGACTGTTTTGTGATTCCTCAAATATTTCAGACGATGTCGTGTTATCTGTGGTTGAAACTGATTCCTCAAATAACGGGTGATTCATTTGGAGTTACTTTTTTGTCTATGCATTTTTTGACAGATAAAGCGTCAGTCATGACAACCTAACCTATTATTTTCATTCACTATAGTTTGACATTTCATCATGGAAAGACTAAGCACGGCACAACGCCTACAAATTATTCAACTTTATTACGAAAAACAGCGTTCTACGAGGAATGTGTTTCGTGCACTTAGAGCAACATATCGCCCTACCGAACGCACTATTCGCTATACCATCGAAAAGTTTATCACACCCATGTGATATCACACCCTTAGACTTAATTTTAATCCACAATGGGGTCACCCATTGTCAAGATGAGCCGTACTTCTCCATCTTTTTAAATTTATAAGGGCTCTAACAAATCTGCGATCCGACGTTCGCCGACAGACGGTCGCCGACAGTCCCCTTGTCCTAGGTGAGCGACGGGACGCGACACGTAGCGACGCAACGCGACGCGACGTAATGCGACCAATACATCACGCGACGTGTGTCCTATTTTATAGTCATTCGTGAGCGACAAACGTAACATGTATACTGCGTTGTTACTCGAAAATTCATAATGTTAAAAATACTTAACCCTACAAAAACAACGTAAACAAAGAAGGATGACAACAAATATCATGTATTTTGAAATAAATAAGTTCGAAGAGTTTTATCATTTATATCCGACATTCAGAAATAAGCCACGTTTGTTTAAGAGCTTATGGTACCTCAAACGCGAGTTTTATAATGCGTAAAAGTATATGATTCACTGCAGTAATCAACATCAGAAAAATATATGATATTCTTCAGGATATATGCTAGTGCCATAGTGTTGTGAAAACACAATACAACTAACTTGGCTTGATAGAAAAAAATCGCGAAGATACCTCTAAAAATGTCTTTTAACGAGTAAAAACCATACTAAAATACATGTCATCGTTCTGATTTTTTTGCCAAATAATTCTACAAGCAACATACTAAAGTCATAGTGTTTTACTTTTTTAGTCCAATCAATAGTTTTTTTTTGTAAATCGCAAAATACCACTAATTTCGCACTATTCGGCCTCAGCGAAAGACGTAACAACCGCTTTGTAGTGCAAGCTGATTAGAACTTTATTCTAACAGTATTTCAAGCGAAGTTTGAACCACCACAAATAGGGTTGCTAATCTGTGGTAGCATACGCTCTTAAGAGGTATTGTGGCTTATTACTAAGCACTTTCGCTTATATTGTTGCAGTTGTTAGACCTTATTTTCAACTGTCAATAAGCAATTCACACTGCGTATCGTCGCGCAAAAACAAATCCGCACTTCGTCGCGTTTCATCGCACACTGATTATGGCGACAACACAGGCCACAAGAGTACGTACAACGACTATTTTGTCGCGTTTGTCGTTCAACTAGGACAAGGTGACGGTCGCCGACGATCGCTAACGGTCGCCGATCTGTAAGAGCCTTATGCAGTTTTTACCAGTCACCACACTTCGTACCTTAATACATAATAAAAACTTACCGATGTATTTATTATTCGTAAGAAATTTTTACGCACTTTACCTTTAAAATTTCCACTCCGTTTTTTTTGACATCACCCTGTGTTGATTCATCTTCAAGACAACGTAATGCTTTGAAGTAGCGGAGACAACTGATATTTTTTGAGGATGCCTTTATAGCTTTAAAATATTCTTGTAGGACGTTAATCATGCTTTCAGCTCATAAACAATAGCTTATTGGTTTGGGTTGTCACCACGCAGTCTTAATTTATTTGCCTAGACACTCTAAAACAACCTTAAGGTTTGAGGTAGGTTTTAAAAATTACTTATAAGCAATTTCAACATTCCATAACTTTATGGTCATATCAAAGTTAAAACTTAAACCTTTAGATCTCAATTCAGCATAATGCTAGCCTTTTCAGAACTTAATCAGGAGTCTACGACAGCTTTAAGATCCTAGGACTATATGCTCTTGAAACACCAGTCAAAATAACGTTAATTTAAACTCTTGTCAGCGGCTCCAAGGTTGTAATATAAAACAACTAGTATTAGGACCTATTAATCATTCTCAAGTACTTAATATAACCAGATAGCAAAGCATTAACCTTTTTACGACCCTTAGAAAACCTAAAGGCATTTTTTACAACCTAGGCCCGAATGAAATGTTACTTGGGTTGTTACGTCACTCTAGATCAACGAGACCAGCTAGCATGGAGACACAACGCGTTCGCATTCAAATGGGATTTTCGTCTGGCTTGGGTCTTTCCTCCTCCGAGTTTGCTACCCCGGGTTCTGATGCACCTCAATCAGGCTCGAGGTGTATACCTGATAGTTGCACCGAGGTGGTCCCGAGCATTCTGGAGAGCAGACTTGAAGGCCAGGGCGATTGCGCCTCCGTTCACGATTCACAAGTTATCGAAGGTGCTAGTGGACACGAGGACAGGGCAGCCACCACCTCGAGTGAACGACCTGGTGTTAGAAGTATGGAAATGTGGGGGTGGTCTGAATCGTTAGGTGACTGGTCTGAGGAACAAAAGCTTTTGCTCAAACAAGGTTGGAGGTCCTCAACTTTGAATACTTATAGGCCAGCATGGCAGAGATGGTTAAATTGGTGTTCCAAGTTTGGGGTAAATTTTTCAGACCCGTCAGGTAGTGAATTAGCTCGATATTTGGCCGATTTACACCTAAAAGAAAAATTGTCTTATCGTACAATTTTACTGCATAAATCAGTTGTGTCTACTTTATGCAATACAAAGATCGAAGCCCGTTTAAGTTCAAACATTTTAGTTAGGCAAATGATAAAAGCTATAGCATTGCAGCAACCTAAGAAGTGTCCACCCACTGTCTGGGATCCTCAGTCTCTGGTAGATTGGTTGAGTAGTAGACCTCTTGAAAATCAAAGCCTGTTTAACATTTCAAGAGTTAGTGCAGTTCTTTTGTTGTTATGTTCCGGGCGTAGGATACATGACTTAACATTGCTAAGTGTATCTCCAGAAAGATGTATAGTAGGTGAGAATAGCATTATGTTTTGGCCACATTTTGGGTCGAAAACTGATTCAGAAACTCATGTTCAGTCAGGTTGGAGATTATTAGGTAATGTTGAAAATGCGGCACTAGACCCGGTAGTTTGGCTTAAAAAGCTCATAGACATTGGAAAATCACGTCGTTTGCTTTGTTCTAGTGATAGATTATTTATTACAGTTTGTGGTAAAGCTAAGCCTGCTACTAAAACTATATTAGCTGGTTGGGTTAAATCGATTTTGAAGGAGGCAGGAATTCAGGCTACTCCAGGTAGTTTTCGTTCTGCAGTTGCTTCCCGAAGTTGGTTGGATAATGAACCACTTGATGAAATAATGGCACGAGCTAATTGGAGATCTGTTAATACCTTCAAAAAACATTACAGGAGGGAAGTGGTTCCAGCACAGGGAAGCTCTTTGATTCATCTTTTTCAGCCAATTAATTAATCATTATTGATTAAATTAAAGGAATTAATTTTATTTATATTAAATGAGGTGGTAAGTTTACAATAAAAAGAGAGATTATGGTATGTATAGATATTCAGTTAATTCTGCTAAGTGTTTAAATATAATAGTCGGTTTAAAATGTTACTGTTTTATTGCAATATATTTAGTAAATATATAAATTGATGTTTTATTTTTTAAATTGATTGGGTCTTATTAGTTTCTTGATCTAAATTAAGCAGATTTTTTATTAATTTATTATTTATAACACATTGGCGTCCTGTTCACCAGGCGATAACAAACAAAGCCTCAAATATTGTTTAATGACCCCGAATGAGGCCGAAGGACACAATAGTAGCGTTTTACCTTCAAATAAAACGCCTGTTGTGTCCGGAGACTCATTCGGGGTCATAATTTTAAAGGCTGCCTGGTTTTGTTTTGGTTCTTAAGTTTTTAGGTTTTGAGGCCACAATGAACGATTTGGCGCGCTGCAGCCACCTGGTGAACAATGTCGGAAATACGTCATCATCGTGTTATCAAAAGGCGATAGTTGCATATACCTGTATAGATGTGACGCGGAAACGGAAGATGCTTGACTCAAATATTGTTTAATGACCCCGAATGAGTCTCCGGACACAACAGGCGTTTTATTTGAAGGTAAAACGCTACTATTTTCTCCGTTTCTCCGCTCTACGGCCTCGCTCCGCTTCAGGAGACAGGCAGCCTTAACGTGTGGTCGCAGTGGTGGTTATTTTCTGTTCCGCTATGTAAAATCTTCAGGGATGTCCTCCGCCATGGGCACAGATATTATAATACTTCGTAGCCATGGGTCTGTCAGCCTCACGCTGATTAAAACCCACCGCTGGTCGATTACTGTCTGTTCCACACGATAAATAAGAACAAAGTATGCAAACTGAAATATATATTATGTAGGTACCTACTGTGTGTAATATTTGTACGAAAAAACTGATAATTTAATTTCTCATTAACTTGCATGCAAGAACAAGTTTAAACATTGCTTAACGTCGGACTTGGCAATGCATTATGTAAAGCGGTGATTGACGGCACGGTTGGCGCAGTGGCTGCGCGATTGGACTGCTGCGCTGCGTGTCGCGGGTTCGATCCCCGCCCGTTTGCAAGGTCGACAGGATAACACGATAGGTACAGGATAAATTCATAGTTTGCGAAAACGTTTAAAAAAATGAATAACTGAATGAATGGAATAAATGAAGGTTCTTTTTTTCAATTGTTATAATAATTTTATTATCAAACACAATATAGTACAGAGGCGGACTTTATAAATACAATAGGTAGGCATTTTTTTACAAGCTACCTATGTCTATTGGGCATTATTAGGTAAAATAAATCTAAGTATAACTTTACCAACTAGGTACACAAAAAAATCGAAGACTACGACACTATTATTTTAGCGGTCGCTGATCTAGGACACTATTATTATATCGGTTATTTATAAACTAACAAGAAACTAAAGGGGTATCAAAAAACCACAGAACATAATTATAGAACGGCACCTGTTTTTTCTGTTCTGTGCAAAAAACGGCTCCTCAACGCTGTCAGCGCCCAGCGGGTAGACCGGTAGACCGTAGATGATTTGTGTTTGCAAGTGCCCAAGAGACTGGCAGTTGTGCTGGCAGTATTGCCTGGCTTTTGAAATGCGTAGTGCGTAGTTAACTTCGTGACATTCGAATAGCCTTTGAAAACGAATAAAAGGGACAGCTATTCCACTGTCCCTTTTATTCGTTTTCAAAGGTTTTGATTTACAGACAGAGATCTAATAACGAAATATATTGATCAAAACGCATTATTATAATAATCGTCGTTCTCAAAACGTATTCCAATAGTGTTGCCACGCTTAAACCAAAGCAAAGCCATGGTAAAATAAAACTAACAATATTTCAATAAAATATTTGAAAAGAAACAAAAGTGAATTAACTAAGTAGAATATTGAGCTATATAAAATTAATAGATGATAACACTAAAGTGGTGCTAAATTGATAAAAAATCTATTACATTAGTAGAGCACGAGAAAATCCAATTTACAACATTAATTAAATAGGAAATACATTATTCCTACCAAATGGTAGCTTCTAAATGGTAGCTTTTAACATTTTTCTGCTTGCAACCAAATCACTTAATTTGACAATCGCGTGAAGTCAGCTGAACAATGCATTCAATGCATTTTATTTATTTATCACAAAAAAGAAACCAGAACTTATCCCGTTAATGTTATTTCGCTTGTCTTTATTGCAAATGTAGTGTTCTATTTTCAAGTTCACATAGTGTTAGTGTTGTGTTTCTTGAGGTACTTTGGTGCCTTTGTTATTTTCCTCTCGTAACAATTTGTTGAACAATGTTTGGAAGGCCGAGATGCAGAGAGTGGACCCCACTAGCCACCCAGCAGCTACGACTACGCAGTTTGATACAGGTATTATATAATGGAGGCCTAAAAGAAATTGAATAAATTGTCTAGGCAATGGTTTATTAACAGACACCTACACGTCCTACACGATAACACGGTTAGACGGCGTGATATTATTCAATATTATTGGCATCATTGACATTAATAAAACAACATTATTGAAAATGCTCAGAAGTTCTCCAAAGTTTTTGAAACTCAAGCAATCAAACTTTCATATCCATAATGTGTTTAAATGGTTCCTTTTTTTTTTAAATAAACTCTGCTTTTTTAAAGAAGTTGAATCATTCAATGACAGATTTCGTTTTTTGTGGCCTTTAAATGTTCCAACAAGAATAATGTTATAAAGTTTAGATTTGTTGCTAACAGCTAGTTACATTCTGTGTTCGAATTTGTAAATAATAAAAACAAGAATTGTAATGTTATCCGCAAAATCAAAGTTTATCTTCTGAAAAAAAAAGTTATTGAATCTTATGATTACATGCTGTGACAACCACAATTAATTTTTGATACAGCCAGGACATTGAGTAGTTTTAACCACGGTACATAATTTTTTCATCCACCATTCGCACTGGGCCCCCATGGTGTTTATATAGCTTATTCCTTCTTATAGAGAGGAGACATGTGTCCCAGCAGAGAACATTATGTACTGATTATTAAGAAATATGTTTTACAATGCAAAGACGGTGGTCTTTGCATCTATTATTATTGTATTACGTTAGGTGTAACGTAATACAATAATAATAGATGCAAATATCCATCAGAAGCTTTGGCTTTAGCCACCTTTGGCCAACAATATCAATGTTTTACCATTATTTTTATCTCCTGCACAAAATTATCTCGTTATGAATGACCTAAAAATATGCATTATATCTAAGGTCAGAAGTAAGTAACAGGTAATTTATTTAACAGCATTTGATGCAATGTTTTGCTAACTGTTGCATAACCAATCAAGTATACATTAAGTAATTCACTTTCTTAAATTAAATGACCAACACGCAGAACTTAAACCATTAGGTCTAAATGTAGGAAACTTTACACTTAAGTTCCTTATAATTTATGGTGGTAAGCACTTAAGGAGTATTTCAAAGAAGTCCAGATAACAGGGAACAGAAGTTGGCTTAAATATTCATTGAAAATCAATTTACGCGATAGAAGTGGTATCAAGTTTGTTCCCTATCCTATCCCAATTTTTTTTTTGGGCAGCTGTGAAATGATCAAATAACCCTTCCCGCTCTGGGCAGAGCAGTGTCAGACTTCCACTGACTAAAAACCACCCATGTTATTTCTTAGCCCCCTATGTCGGCCGCGGTATTTCTTTCGAACAACCGCCCTTTTTAGCATTTTTTCAGGTGGTAACTGAAAACCGGTACTGTGCTGTGGAACCTCCACAGCACAACATCTTCCTAAGAGTTAACCTGCTTGTCACAGTCATGATGTGTAGAGGGAACAAAAACGGTTGACACCTTTGTCAACCATATTTGTTCCATCCTGTTGTGTTTATAATTATTTTTTTTTCTTTATACGTCCTATGTTTATTTATTTTCTGTCATTCTGCAAGTGTGTCATGTTTTTGTGAAAAATAAATATATATTGCTTTCTTCTTTCTAGGTGCATTTTTACTTAAGTATACTAATATGATATTGTGTACTGTAATTGTTCCCCTTTTATATTCCAGATTGTGGGCTACAATATCAGGCCTCCTGAATGGTGTACATCTCCATGCAGCTTCTATCTGACTTTGCATCATACCACCATGTCTGCTCCATTTTACACCAGTGAAAGAATTTCCTCTCCACATCCTAAGTGGAAGGAGATTGATTCAGGTATATTAAAATTTTAAGTTAGCCTCTTGACTGTCAAGCTATATTTCGCAATATGGTCGCGTCTGTCATGGCCATCCGGGTTGACGTCACTGACAGGTGCTGTTCTCATTTTTCCAAAAATTCTGGAAGAGTGTAAGGTTTGCAAAACGCAAAAAGACCTTCAACTTAAATTGGCCTGAATTATGTTTGTTTGACATGTGGGATGTTTTCATGAAACTGCAGCAGTAACTTTGTTCTTCATACAAACCTATATTGGCTTGCTGTTGAGATTGAGAATAAACTAAGCTATGAGCTTTTTAGCTATGAGTGAGCGTTAAAAATATTGTTATCATATTGCTTGATGGTACGGAACCTGCGAGTCCGACTTGCACTTGGCTGGTTTTTTAATCCCGGTAGAACGTCCCACGAGAACAAAACCGCGTTTATGAGCTAGACCTAGTAATGGATATCTGCAAAACAATAAATTGTAAACAGATTGACATAGACATTTCAAACAACTATTCAAATCACTGATACACCGTGACTCATTTGATTACGACCAACTGTTTGTGTGTCAATCCTTATCGTACAATATGCCTCGTAAATTAGCTATTGATTTTATTATCCGTACCTATTTGGCACACTACGACCTTTGTGCGTAAAAACGCGTCTGATTTCAATAGTTTCGAGGCCGATATTGATTTGCTTTAATTGTCATAATTATCAGCTTATTAATTTCCCACAACTGGGACACAGGCCTCCTCTCTAGGGAATGGGCTATAATCTACCACGAGTGCCGAGTGCAGATGGCGGTAGATGTCCCAAGTCTTCGAATTTTTGGTTCTAGGACTTGCCGGCTTCCTCATTTCTCGTCATCTCAGCAGTCACCTCCTTTCTAGCCATATCATCCTTCACGCAGTCCATCCATCGTTTCTTTGGCCTTCCTCTCCTTTTATAGCCATCTACATTCATACTCAACATTTTCCTCACAACATTTCCTTCATTCCTTCGCATCACATGTCCATACCACGACAATCGATTACCAATCAACTTTTCATTCACTGGCGCCACTTTCAGACTTCCTCTTATGTACTTATTCCTTATTTTATCCTTTCGCGTCACACCACACATCCCTCTTAGCATTCTCATCTCAGCCACATGCAATTGCCTTTCATTTATCCCTTTTGTGGCCCAACATTCTGATCCATACACGACAGCAGTATACTAGTATACTAATAATAAAAAATACATTGTGTTAACTTACTCATCATCTACCTCGCCTTTTCTCAACTATGTTGAGGTCGGGTGCCAGTCTAACCAAAGTCTGCTAACCAGTTCTACCAAAGGATTATTATCGCATTACCCACCAACTGGGCTGTGGAGATCAGGTGGTAGGTAGGTAGCTAGGTAGTCAATCGCGTGGAGAGACTGTATAAGACAGATGATGATGGTTCAAAAAAATACTTCCTGGTGTCAGAAGGAAAGACAAACAGCGAAGCCTTTATAATTTTATTAGTATGGATCCTGAGTCGAATAAGGTCGGTTGAACAATACAGATAGGTACCTATATTATGACCAATGCGGGCTTTGAACCCAGATCCCGAAATATATATTAATAGGTTAATTTGTATAATATAAATTTTTGACACAAAATAATTCTATGTCAGCAGGATACACATCACTATATTCCATGTAGGTACTTAAAATAATTAATCGTTAAGGAAAACATGCAATTTTATTGATCAATGATATACTTAAGCATTTTATTATAATACTCTTTCACCACACCGTAGAAAACCAGTGAAATAAAAATATGTACCTATTTTTATCTTGTCTCTCTAAACATTTTCAGATAAAAGCACATTATCACTGAAGTTGGCACTACAATGATACTGTTTATACTCGTGTTATCATCTCCCTACTATTAGGAAATCCAGTTGCGTCATATTCTGAATAATTATTTTTATTACAGAATCGACGAATCGCATGTCGTCAACAAATGTCGTCATACGAATATGGTGTCATATCCTACATCCGAATGACGACGACAATAAACTACCGCAGGATACTGTCATACAAACTTGGGGAGTGTACTTCAGTGGATTGAGATACATAGGAGCTAATCTCGCTTCCAATTTCACTTCAGACTGCTTCAAAAGCAACACATTAGTCTTACAAATGCACGGAGGATACTTCTGCTCATACAAAAGTCTCAAGCTTGATGTCATACCCCCAGAATACGAATTAGAACATAGTTCGATATCTTCAGACTCCTCTGGAAGGACCAATCTTTCTAAAATCAATCTAGAAGCTAAACATATACTGAATCATAAATTAGGCAAAGAATCGAGGTCCATTTCTCCTAGTAAATACACTAAAAAGTCTGATAAAGAGTATTCGAAAAGTCACAGTCCTATAGAAAGAGGATTTCAGCAGAATTTCCCAACTTTGAGGACGTCTGCTAGCTTAAATATTGGCCAAAGTCAAAGAGATTACTATAGGAGAAGAGAAGAGGGTCCCGAATGTGGGAAAGGTGATCCTAACCCGGCGAATCATATATACGAACATTCGCCGGAGAATTTAGACGTAAAAGAATATACTTCGAGTGTAAACTGTGATAATGTGTGTAATAACGCGTCAAAAGAAGATTTAACTTGTAACATAGACTTAAGTGAAACAGCCGAGAGTTATGACTTGAGAAGCGAAGCCGATGGAGTCCCCAAGTATAGGTATATGGCCTTGAACTTCCTGAAGTCTGAAATAAGGCCGAGTTACAATGCGACGAAGTTACAAAAGTTGCATTTATTGCAATATTCTATCAAGAAAAGGCAGGAGGCTGTCCAGGAAATAAAGGAGAGGATTTATAAGAAGTCTGCGTTGACGAACGATGATTGGCCGTCACCAGATGACGCCTGTGACGTCAGACTGAAGTTCAAGAGTAGGTCTCAAAGGAACCTGTTCTCTCCTGATGATGGTGATAGTTTAAGTAAAGAAAAGTCTTCGTCGCAAAGTGATGTGAGCGTCAAGAATGGAAGGATTAAGGAGGATAGGCCTATCGTATCCAACGGACCGAGGCTCACTTTGAAGTTGAATGATCTCTTATCTTTTAAGGTTAGTATTAACGATTTTTTATTTGTTACTACGGATAATCCAAAAAGAACCCTCACACCGATAAGTTTGGGTCTCAATAGTGGGAAACATTATGGCTGATTAAATATTATAATAATACCTAATAATAATAATAAATTGTTTATTTCTCACCACAATATATAGTATTCAGAACAACAGTTTTGAGACAGAACATTATTATAGTTTAAGTCATATATTGTGGGAGACTGGTGCCTAAGCTAGGCTCGTAGCCTGTGTTTCAGGACACCAGGTTCCCACCCATTATCGTTGACAATACCTCAAACTTATACTCTAGCGCTGACAAGTGCAGTAAGGAACAAAGTATAGAGCTGTTAGTATATCATGTAATGTGTTATGTATCCATGTTAGTGCGTGTGTTTGGCATGTGTGTGTGTCTCACTGTAATGTGTATTGTGTTTGTGTATGATGTTAGTTATGTTTGTGTGCGTGTGTTTAAGTAGATATGTGTGTGAGTATGGTAAATATGTTTTGGTTTGGGGAATAATTAGAAGTGAATAAACTTATGAATTATATCACGTCAGTAATCCCTGAAGGGTTACGCAAGTTTAAGTCCTATGTTATAAGGGGCGAACCTATTGCACAAATCCAGACTCTGTAGCTTTTACTGAGAAATTCCTGATAAACAATACAAACTCATGCTCAGCAATCGTGCTTCCAACCCCTAGAGGCCTAGACCAACGTGGCAGTTGTAATGTAATACTTAATAATAATAAATATCTTCAATTTTCCAGGCAAAACCTTCACCTTTCCAAAGGGCGGAACACGTGAGACTAACAAAACAGCTGGAGATCCTACGGTTCAAACGCATCATACTGTCGGACGAAAGAGATAGCAAGTTGACAAACATAAGGAAACTGAAAGAGAGGCATGCTAAACTGTTTGAAGAGAACCAGGATGTCGGTGAGTGTAAGGATATTTTTTTTTTTTTTTGTTTGAAGGGGGTTCGGGTTCCCGTCGGGGCTGTGGATATCGAAAGGTTACCGCGGCTCCGACACAAGGGCGAAGAAGAAGGAACATGGGTTTGGTTTTTAGTCAGTAGAAGTCTGACACTCCCCTTCGCTCTGCCCAAGAGGGGGGGGGGGGGGGGTTATTCGATGATTTTCCACCCACCAAAAAAAAAAGGGGTTCGGGTTTGGTTGGCTTGGCTTTTGTGGCGCATTTCATACGGGGTGGAAATTAACCCATCACAGCCGTCAACTAAGCATTCTGTATACCAAACTAAGTACCGCTACACAAACATTTTTGCCGAGAAACGACTTTTTTTTGGGGTCAAAAATCACATTTCACAGTAAAACTCAATGTAGCACTCTTAAGAGCGTATGGTACCTCAAACGCGAGTTTTATAATGCGTAAAAGTATATGATTCACTGCAGTAATCAACATCAGAAAAATATATGATATTCTTCAGGATATATGCTAGTGCCATAGTGTTGTGAAAACATAATACAACTAACTTTGCTCGATAGAAAAAAATCGCGAAGATACCTCTAAAAATTTCTTTTAACGAGTAAAAACCATACTAAAATACATGTCATCGTTCTGATTTTTTTGCCAAATAATTCTACAAGCAACAAACTAAAGTCATAGTGTTTTACTTTTTTAGTCCAATCAATAGTTTTTTTGTAAATCGCAAAATACCGCTAATTTCGCACTATTCGGCCGCAGCGAAAGACGTAACAACCGCTTTGTAGTGCAAGCTGATTTGAACTTTATTCTAACAGTATTACAAGCGAAGTTTGAACCACCACAAATAGGGTTGCTAATCTGAGGTAGCATACGCTCTTAAAACATTGTGCAAGTGGATGTTTTGAATAGTAAACGGGTCATGGAGGTAATTTAACTAAATTTATACTTAACCTGAAAAACTAATATTTACATAAACAGCTGTGAAAAGTTTGTAACTTCGACCCCCAATATCTTCCTAACTGGAGAGTGTTATGTTTGTTGGGTTGATACTAATAAAAGATACTGTTGAGTAGACTGTAGTTTAATGAGACTAATTAGAACACATTATAAATAAGAGACAGTTACGCAGTATCACAGACGGGCTCAGATCTAGTAGTGTGGAGTGACAGTTGTCCACCGGAACCATAGCTTATAACTAGTGGTGTACATACTAACTACTTACTAAATAGTGATGTTACAACATCCCCCTTGTTGAGTTCAAATAAGACCCCAGACAAACAATTAATAAGATGTACTATGACAAGCGACTTTAATTACATGACAACATGCTGTGATACTGTAGTTATATTAAAACTAGACAACATTCTTATTAACACTAAGTTACATTTAATCTAGGCATTCTTAATACTACTTAGACTACTTAGTTGATAGCTACATGGTTAATCAATTTCCTCTATTAACCTTCTTGTAGGTTTTACAATTCGACCTGACCTGGTTGTTATGCTTGAGGATTTTTGAGATGAGGAATCTTGAAGTCTAGACTCCTGTCTGTCACCCTCCTCTCTCCCCTGTGACGAGTTGGATTGCATAGGAGGGTTTGCATAGTTATGTGAATACTTATGCCTTAAGTGTATTCTATTTCTCCTATACTGTACACCATTGACATCCTCAACAACATATGACCTATTGTTCATCATTCTTTGTTTGACAATAGCTTGTTCCCAGTTACTTTTGGGATTTCTTTTAAAATAGACATGGTCATTGTGATGTAGCATTGACATTGACTTAGTATTTCGATTATAATTCCTAGATTTGTTTTCATCATTTTTATTGACTGACTTTTTATAATCCTGAAATGTTACTACTTTTGGCCTTAATTTCTTATATGACACTGGAATATTATCTCTTAAGTTTCTAGACATTAACAATTGAGCTGGTGATGACAAATTATTTTTAGGTGTATTTCTATACTGTAATAAAGCTATGTATGGATCTGTTTTGTTTTCTTTACATTTCCTTAACATGTTTTTTACTATTTTTACTGAACTTTCAGCTTGACCATTTGACTGTGAATGATATGGGCTAGTAACAACATGTTCTATGTCCCATTCTTGTAAGAAATTTTTGAAATCAATAGACTGGAAAGGCGGTCCACCATCTGACACAAGTTGCAAAGGTATTCCATGACGGGCAAAAATAGATTTTAAATGAGTAATTACATTTTGTGACGTACTGTTTTTTTTTAATAATGCTATCTCTATGTATTTAGAGTAGTAATCTGTGACAATTAAATAGACTAAACTTTCAAAATGCATTAAATCAATACCAACTTGTTGCCATGGATATTTGCATATTTCATAATTTTGTAGTGGTTCCTTTTGATTACATGGCTTGAATTTTGCACATATAAGACATTGTTCTACTAAATTCTTAACATCACTTGACATTTGTGGCCAATACAAAGATTCTCTAGCTAATTTCTGACATTTATTTATACCTTGGTGACCTTTATGTACTTTTTCTAACATTTCTTTATACATTGACTGTGGTACTATTAATCTTGAACCTTTGAACACTAAATCTTTGATTACATGGATTTCACCTTGAATATTCCAAAATGGTTTTACCAATGAACTGACATTGTTCTTGTTTTTTGGCCATCCTTCCTTATAATATTTTTTCAATAATTGTAAGGATTCATCATTTTTGGTTTCTTGTGCTAATTTTGTGCTGTATTCCTTTGTTATTGCTAAATTAGCATACATTAAATTGACATGACAAGACATTTCTGACTCATTTTCAGGTATGTAATGGTCTTTTAAAGCTGCTCTTGACAAAGTGTCTGATATAAACATTTCTTTACCTGGTACATGTATAACTTCTAAATCATACTTTTGTACAGTTAACATCATACGCTGTAATCTAGCGGGGACATCATGCAATGGTTTTTTAAATAAATAGACTAATGGCTTGTGATCAGTATGAACTGTGACTCTATTGCCATATACATATTGGTGAAATTTTTCACAACCAAATTGAATTGCTAGTAGCTCTTTTTCTATCTGTGCGTATCTTTCCTGGGTTTCAGTTAAAGTTTTTGAACTATATGCAATAGGTTTGTTTTTCTGTAAAATGACTGCACCTAAAGCTGATTTTGACGAATCGACTGACAAGACTAATGGAATCTTAGGATTGTAATGAGCTAAAACTGGTGAGTTTGTAATCTCATCTTTCAATTTTTTGAGACATTGACTATAATTCTCATCCCAAGTCCAGACTGAATCTTTTTTCAAAAGATTTCTTAATATTTGTGTTTTTTCTGACAGGTTACTAATAAAAGGTCCTAAATAATTAATCATACCTAGAATTCTCTGTAACTCTTTGACATTTTGTGGTGTGGGCATATTGACAATTGCTTTGATTTTTTCTTGATCTGCCCTGGCACCATCTTTACTGAATATATAACCCAAAAAACATACTTCTGTGACTAATAATTTACATTTAGATTTGTTGAATTTTAAATTGACTTGACGAGCTCTTTGCATGACTTTGTGTAATCTTTCATTATGAACTGACTCATTTGGTCCATAAACTAAAATATCATCTATGAATATTAAGACTCCTTCGATATCACCGAATAGATTCATCATGACTCTTTGAAAGATTTCAGACGAAGCATTAATTCCATATGGCAATCTTAAATATTTATATCTACCAAATGGTGTTTGAAAGGTACACAATTCAGAACTGTATTCATCCAGACGTAGCATCCAAAAACCAGAAAAAGCATCTAAATGAGAAAAACATACAGCCCCTTCGAGCTGAGACCTAATCTCATCAATTGACTTTAGTGGATAGAATTCTCTAATGATGTTTTTATTCAAATTTCTAGGATCTAGACAAATTCTTAACTGACCTGAACTTTTTACGGTTATGACAACTGAATTAACCCATTGAGTTGGTTTGGTAACCTTCTCAATAACTTGCATTTCCACCATGCGATCCAACTCCTCACGTAATTTCCCTTGTAACGCAAATGGAACTCTCCTGGGTGGATCCACACATGGTACTGCATCAGGCTTGAGTTTAAGATGACAGACTGGAGGTAGACATCCAAGTCCCTGAAAAACATCATTATATTGTGTAAGTATTTGTTTACAAAAATCTTGTTTTGATACTGAAAAGACACGTTTTATAATTCCTAACCTTTCACATGTTGGTAGACCAAGAACATTTGGACAATCTAAATTTGCTACTATAAACATTATGGATTCGACAACGTTATTATTATTTAAGTTTAATTTACAATTTAAGTTCACTTGACCTAAAATTGGAATGGATTTTCCACCAAATCCTGTGACATTTATTTGACATTTGGCAAGTGACACTTTTGACAGGTTATCATATGTCTGCTTTGACATTATATTGACATCTGCACCAGAGTCTATGATGCATTTAATTTGTTTACTACCTATTGTTAAGTTAATTTCCCATGACTGTTTTGAATAATTACTTTCCAAGGTGTTGACATTATTTACTTTATAACTGATATCTGAGTGACTGACTAATGATCTGTTATGTGACTGTGAATACTGACTACTGTTTTTAAGCTTATGACACTGTGTTCTGTTGTGTAATCCCTCAGACTTGTGACTATTATCATCATTAAGATGTAAATTTGGACTTCGACTTTTTTTATTTTGGCTATTGGACTGGACAGTGAATCTCTCAGATATGTGACTTTTCTCATCACTGAGATGTTGATTATTTTCAGTACATCTCTCAGACAGTTCACGACGTTCATCACAGAGATAATAGGATTGGGGACGTTGACTTTTGGACTTGACGTTGAATCTCTCCGATATATCACTGATATCATCATCGGGATACGGTGACTGTAAATATGACTGTCCCATCTGTGATACTACTTCTGCTGTGTTTGTGTTCTGTCTTTGTGAGTGAAACTGACGGTGTGACTCTGTGTTCTGACAATATTTCGACTGACTACTATGTATGTGTATATTTGAATGACTTTTACTCGACTTTAATTGACTGTTCAACATGCCAACAAAATATTCTTGACTACTATTATCTGAATTAAACGATTGCAACTGACTGACTTTTTTATTATTGAGACAATATTTAGCAAAATGACCAAAAGATTTACATGACCTGCATTGAACGCCTTTAGCTGGGCACTTGTAGCGATGAGACTGCCCACAGCGGCTGCATGTCTTCGAGTTGCTGGTGTGGTCGCTGTTTGAAGCTGACCCTGACTTGCGACTGCTCGAAGCTGACTGGCGATTGCCCGAAGCTGACCTGCGACTGGAAGCTCGCTGTTGACCATCTCGTCGACTACGGCTCCTCTGACTGAGATGCATGACGTTTTCACTGGCGACACTGGTACCTTTGACAATTTTCTCGGCATCCTGCTGAGCGATTATGAGTGTCCTTGCCAGCTCTTGCATTCTCTGGTATGTCAAATCAGGTTCTTGCAATAACCTCTGACGTACATGTGACAAATCTATATTGAGGTTTGCTATAAAAATATCTTTAATTAGCGACTCCCTGAGCGTGCCAAACTCACATTCTCTGCTTTTATTTTCCAAATCCGTAAGGAATTCGTCGATGTTTTCGGATTTTTCCTGCCTACGTGTGAAGAATAGGTATCTACACATCGTCACATTTCTTCTTGGCTCGAAGAATTTGTCGAATTTGGACTTGACTTCGCTGAGTGTGCTGCTATCAATTTTGAGATTGAACGTGTTGAATATATTGAGACCACGTTCTCCAATTAGATGCAGTAGAATGGCAATTTTCCGCTTCTCGCTTGACTTGTCTAGGCCTGTGGCTAGCAAATAAAGTTCCAGCTGCTGCCACCATCTTTTCCACGCCTGCGCATTATTATTTGCTGGATCCGACGAAATATGGAGTTGTTGTAGATGTGCGCTTGGACCTTGTTCGTGTCCGCCATCTTTTCTAGCGTCGCCGACGGCACCCGTTGCTTGCATTTTTTGACTGATTTAATTCTTCAGTATGACTTCTGACACCATGTTATGTTTGTTGGGTTGATACTAATAAAAGATACTGTTGAGTAGACTGTAGTTTAATGAGACTAATTAGAACACATTATAAATAAGAGACAGTTACGCAGTATCACAGACGGGCTCAGATCTAGTAGTGTGGAGTGACAGTTGTCCACCGGAACCATAGCTTATAACTAGTGGTGTACATACTAACTACTTACTAAATAGTGATGTTACAACAGAGAGTTCCCAGGTATCTCGTCGGGGTTGTGGATTATCGAAAGGATAACGCGGCTCCGACACAAGGGCGAAGAAGGAACATGGGTTTGGTTTTTAGTCAGTAGAAGTCTGACACTCATCATTCGATGATTTTCCACCCACCAAAAAAAAAGGGTTTCCAGGTATGGTCTATAACAAAAAAATGATTGCAGTGGTGGGGAATACAAATGCCCTTCGTTTGCGTTAAGGGTACCTACTTTAACACCCTTTATATAACCAGCACTGCAGAGACACACAATAGTGTATTGGATAATGATCCTTAGATGGTGTGATCTATGATAAATTTTTCAACAGTCTTTTCTATAACGAGCTTCACAATGCTGTTGAAAAATAAAATTTTAACATCATCATCAAGCGTGCCGCGCCCGCTTTTTGTGTAATTTGTGCTTTAAAGTCACGTTGCTTGTCATATCGCCATATCGAGTATGGTATATGTTTAAGATATTTTATGTATAAAATATGTATAGGAAATACATCATTATGGTAGTATCATGCAAGGTGCAAATTAATCCTTCACGAAGTCTTCGATCAGGCATTATGTACATTAAACTTCTAAGCAAAAATAATTATTGCTAGGAAACGATTTTTTTATGGAGTGAATAATCACAATTAACGGTTGTATTCGATGTAAAATATTCAAAACATTTTCTGTCTTGTAAAACGTTGTTTTTTTTTTCGACTCTAATTCTATACCGCCCTCGTAAAATAAAATGATATAATCGACATCTTAACGATTGTCTGTTTTTGTCAAAATGTACATGTGGACACTGTAATAAACTATAAGTAACTTTTTTTTGAATGGCTAGAACATTGTAATGAAAAAAGCAGCATTTCGTGTCAAAATGTTACTAAACCGCGTTTTGCTCTATAACTCGTCATTTTGCAAGACTTACAGCATTTTGCTGAATCAAAATACATTTTCAGGGACAGAACTGATGCAGAACTATCACTCCCTCTCGCGGCGAAACGAGAGCGTTAAAGAGACGCGTCAATCGTGCGCAGCGATCCGCGAGTTAGCTGCTTCGTCTCACCACGCCTTGTGCGCCCAAAGGACTGAACTACTCAAGCAATTGCACCATATATTTTATATTGAGCAGGTGAGAATAATTATATACATTATCATTTCAGCCAAAAGACGTCCACTTTGACGATTTCCCACTCACCAAAAAAAAAGGTACCAATTGCAAATAGTGTACCATTTAGCCGTCTAGTTTAGCTCATATTTGGCGGTATAGATATCGCCTCAGTGTCTTATATCTACCTTTTTTGACGGCACGGTTGGCGCAGTGGCTGAGCGATTGGACTGCTGCGCTGCGTGTCGCGGGTTTGATCCCCGCACGGAACAAATATTTGTATGGCCTACAGATAATTGTTTCGGGTCTGGGTGTGTTTGTGTATGGTGAGTTTAAATGTTTGTAAACGCACCCACGAAATAGGAGAATTTCCTAGTGTGGGGCACGTTTTTTTTTAAAGTTTAATAAATTTAAAAAAAGTTTCTTGTGGTATCTTACCTGTTATTATCCTACAGAAGAACACGTCAACATGGACGATATGCGGCGTCCCTCTCCCAGTTTGTGGCGACGAGAGTCCACGCGGAACCAGCCCTCTCAGCGACTCCGTGGCCGCTGGCTTCGTGGCCCAAGCGACCTGCCTGACCGCTGCGCTGATCAACCAGCCGCTGAGATATAAGATCATGTTGCTGGGTTCCGCTAGCAAGATCTTGGATGTTACGCCGGATTTACCGGATCCGAAGTGAGTGAATTTTTTGTTTACTTTTTTCTTTTGTTACCAGAACTTATTATTCACGCTTCTGCCTACCTTCACGACACGTATGTGTTATTCTTTAAAAATTGTTACTTTAATTGTTACATTTTACACAATTTCAGTATACCACTGTTCCCTCGAGGCGGAGACATCACGTTATTCCGCTACGCTCTGTTCCTACTGAACAAGTGTATCGGCCAACTCGTGGTCGGACGTGGACTGCCGTTGTCCGACATACGGCCGACGTTGGCCAATCTGCAGAGGTTGCTTACTACGCCTGCTAATATGTAAGTCTTTTTTTTTCATTATTTACAAATCTATAATTGACTTGGCCTGTTGGTCTAGTGGTTAGTGACCCTAACTGCTATGCCGGAGGTCGTGGGTTCGATTCCCACCCAGGACAAATGTTTGTGTGATGAGCACGATCATTTGTTCTGTGTCTGGGTGTAATTTATCTATAATATGTATGTATTTAGAAATATATAAGTATGTTTATCAGTTGTCTAGTACCCATAACACAAGCTCTGCTTAGCTTGGGACTAGATGGCGTTGTGTGATAGTTGTGGAATATTATTATTATTATTATTATAATAATTAGTACCTAACAATAAAATATGTACAAATATCAAAAGGGGAAAATAATATCACGGGGTCAAAAAATTCGTCCACTTCGCTCTCAAAAGGAAAAGTGCCCAGAAAGCTAATTATGTCGTGCTACCGCATGAAATATCAATACCTTAGCTAAAACGGTGAAGGTAAACATCGTGAGGAAACCGGCATGTCCTAGAATCGAAAAATCTAAAATTTGTGACATCTACGAATCCACTGGGCCCGTGTGGTAGATTATAGCCCATTCGCTCTCAAAGAGAGGCCTGTGTCCCGGCAGTGGGAACATTAATAAAATTGATGAAATCAAGCTAAAGTAAACCTAATTTCCTCCGCTTAAAACAGGTTTTACATAAATATTTCATTACAAAAGTGCTGCCAAACTAATCTACACTTTATCCTCTAGGTCGGACACCACAAAGTTGTATGGCACGTACCGTTGGCTGGTCGACAGTCAATGTCCTCGAACGCAATCACTGAGAAGTCTCGTCGCCTCTGAGAGGTGCAAGTATAGACAGTTCAACAGGTTTAAGGTTAGTAATATCACGCTTGTAAACGCCGAAGGTTTAGGCAGAGGTGAGGAGAACTGCCGTCGGGGCTGCAGGTAAATCATAACCCTCCTTTGGCTTTGCCGTAGTCGGGTAAAAAGGCACATGGATGGTTTTTAGTCACTTGAAGTCTGACACTCCCTGCGCTCTGCCCGGAGAGCGGGAGGAGTCATTTGATGACTGGCAAGCCTCAAAAAAAAAAAAAAAAAGAGGTGAGAAGAATTATGTACCTAGTAATATACCTACATTTCGCCAGTTTTGTGTAAGTCCTATGTAATAGGGGTCTAAACTATTGTCATTAACTGGTCACAAATCTAAACTCATTGGCTACTACTGGGAAATTGCTGATGAAAACACGCAATAGGGATGTTAACTGACTAAAAAAAATATGATTCTAATTAGTCCGTCTGTTAGATTCTCGAAAAATGTTGAATACGTATTTTTTTGTTTTATCAAATCAATAAAAATTGACGAAGATAAAACGCGTCAAAGATTTGAGTGGGAGGTTGTGACGTCACTGCTCGCTAAGAAATGTCATACTAATGTCTAAGAATATGACTTCACACGAGTTTTCAAAGCACTGTATCGTCTTCATTGTTTGTTTACGTGAAAAAAGAAAAAATATGTGTCCAATATTTTTTGGAAATCTATCTGACGGACTAATTAGATTTTTTTTGTTAACATCCCTGTTAACGTTGCCCGATCTGGGAATCGAAACCAGGAAATCATGCACAGCAGTTGCGCTTGTGACCACTAGACCAACGAGGCAGTCTGAATGTAAAACGGGGTGAATAGAAACGCAGGGGTGAATAGAGACAACATTTTGAAAGGAATTTTAACATTGGATTAATTTGATAGATTACTTACTAACAAGTACTCTATTTTATTAGGGGATCGGACTGACTCAAAAAAATATGATTCTTTTTAGTCCGTCAGTTAGATTATCGAAAAATATTGGATACGTGTTTTTTTTTTCTCAAATCAATAAAAAAATGACGAAGATAAAACGGAGTGGGGCTTGAAACGTCACTTGAAGGTACAAAATGTACTATCATATGACGTCACACGAGTTTTCGAAGCTCTATATCGTCTTCATTTTTTGTTTACGTGACTGAATCTATCTGACGGACTAATAAATTTTTTTTTTGTCCGATCCCCTATTATGTTTTGGCAAAATACCATTTTAATGCAATGTTGAACATACGATACTTGTTTGAAATGAACTGTATTTTCTCAGGACGCGGTAGACGGTCAGTCTCCACAATCGGCGATGATCAAACGCAGCGGACACAGACACTCCCGCAGCGTCGGTAGCTACCACGATGATCACGTACGTTTTTAACCAAAATCTATTGTTGACATCTGTTCATGTGCTGACGCCAGTACCTCAAGCTACCCGAAACTGTAAATTTTATCCTTAAGTTAATGCCTATGCAATAAAGTTTGAAATCTATTGAAGGATTTTGACAAATTGAAGAATTTTTTTTTGATGTGCTGGCGTATGTATGTACCTACATTAAAAAATAATTAAGTAACCTCGATATCAATTTTCATGCGTATTATATTTAGATTTTTTTACCAACCCTCAGTTACATGTATGGAGTTTCCTATACTTTTTTTGAAATTATGGCATCCTTTTGTGTAGCGGTTCATACGCCTACTTTCAAAATGTCAACTGTGTGAGTCTCCGTTCCGTTTTTTGGCCATTTGGCTATCGAACCCTAAAATATGTCAATAGGGAGAAAAAATATAGGTACATACAGTTAGACCAGACAAAATGTGCGCTTCATAAATTTTCGTGTTTCCAAATTAGCAAGAAGCGTGTACTTTGTCGTTGTTGAGAACTGTATTTATCTAAACAAAAAAAAACTAGCCATTATCAATGCAATGCAATGCAAATAGCAATTACCTATTTGTTTAATAACTTTGTGTTTGGTAATTTTTAAAACGTAATTGTTTCCTTTTTAAATATTTTTTATTATCTCATTCCCTCCCACTGCTGAACAAAGGCCTCCCCCATACCTTTCCAACTGTCACGGTATTTGGCCTTCTATGACCAATCAGTCAGGAAGGTGTCTAAATCGTCACGCCAGCGTTTCTTGGGGCTGCTTCGGTGACAACGACCGTCTTCAGGCACCTACTGTGTGACGATTGACCAATCTGTTCTGGCCCATCTTAGAAATGTGACCTTATTGTTATTTTTAAACTATTATTTAACACTTTAAGCACATGGCATTATGTGTTTTTATTTTTTTAATGTAAGTCCCTTTTATGTTTTTTTGGTAGTTTGAAATGTAGATCGTAGTTTCGTAGAAACTTGGTAAATAAATATCGGCTTTCTATCTATGAGGATGCTCCCTTCTTTCTTATTATAGATCGAAATACCTGAAACGACCGAGAACAATAATTTGTTTGGTATAACTTGAAAGACGCCTTTGTCTAGCAATGGACTGTTATTGGCTGGATTGTAAACCGATGGTGAAAGTTGTTCTTGCCCATTTATTAATTAGAAAGTTAAAAGTAGACCGCACATCAAGCTACTACAATCTATCAAGTTTCTTAAATAGATTTTTAACTTTATAGCTTAAGCATTAGGTTCAAGGTTAATTGGGAAAATTTGTCAGTTCGTGTAGCTTCATGTGCATCTGTACCATAATCTGTAGAAATAATTTGACTGGTGTAAATGAGTCTTTGGCCATAATGTATAAACATAATTTGAAACGTAATTTGGCGTAGTCATTGTTGTCACTTTCCTATATTTTTTTAAATGCAAAGTGGATGAAACGGAAATAATCTGAAACTTAAAGCATGCTAAGTTTATAGATATCGGCCATAGACCCTCCAAAACATAGCACCATATTAACCAACCTAATAAATAAATATTCCTCTCCAGGAGCTGCCAACATTAGAAGACTCAACAACCTCAATAATGGGAAGCGAACCAAACATCTACAATATGAAATTGACACAAGTTGACAGCACAGACTTACAAACACTGAAGTCTCACAACTCGGACTCAGAAATACTCAGACTGAACGAGAACGAACAAAATCAATCAAAAGTCGTATTCTCATTAGGAAGCGAATCGACTATCGACTTGACCCAGCAACTCGTCAGAATATCGACTAACAACCAAGACGAGTTAATCACAACACTACTCGATGACAATGTCAAAAAAATCTGTTCGGAGATAACAGATTTTTGTTCTGCAGAGAGGATTCATGAAGGTTTAGATATAGCTAAGCATTTAGAGTTAGATTTGGCTAAACAGACGTCTGTTGAAGATATTGATATAGTAGAGTATTTGGAGAAGAAGGGCAGTGCGGAAGGGGAGAATATCTGTGATGAAGCTTGTGTTGAGGTCGTCGATGTGATAGTAATACCTAGTGCTGAAGCTATACTGGATACGGGACAAAGTGTGAGCCGAGACGAAGAAGCTAAATAGTGATGTTCGAGTGGCCGTTGGACGAAATTGATATTGGTTTTTAAGGCTGTGTTCACAATACACCCTCAGAACATAGATAATATCTTTTATTTTGAGCTAAGATGATTTCATCATCATCATTTCTGATGAAATTACTGATGACAAACTCATAAAACTGGTAGTTATTGTAGCGTAATTTTGTTGGATTTTGTTATTTAATTTGTTGGGTTATTATAAGTACTTAGTCGATTTTGTGTTTCTTACGTTTCTAATAGACCCTGTAATAAGTAAAAAATATCAACTGTGCGTTCTGAATAGCGTTATAAACTAACAACGGGCAAAGATCTATAAAATGACAGCCTGGACAAGGCCCGGACAACGTAACTAGTTGTTGTATTTATCGATTATAGCGCTATTTGCGTGAATCGCATTCCTATGATCAATTTTGACCAATGGCTACCTTGTAAATATGTAGGTTTTGTATGTGTTTGTTCTAATGGAATTTATTTATCAAAAAACCTCGTATAAGTTAATCATATCTCATGTATTGTTGGTTAGTCCGTTACAAAATAAATTATTGAGTGAAACTTTTTGTATCAAGCCCGGTTTTTATAACAAGAATTAGAGATGGTGCAGTAAAATGTCGATAAGTGGGATTTTTGTTAATCAATAATGCTTTTTTCTGATGTTACACTTTTTCCATTCATGTCTTTCTTTCAATTAACATTTGCATGATGGGCAAAGTACTGGATTTTCATTTCTAATTGAGTAATTGTATTTCGGTTTTTATTCAATGAAGTATTTTGATTATATTGAGTTAGAAGTTTCTCAATGTCTTTCGTTGTAATTTAAACCTTCTGAAATTGACAGTAGACTAAAAAAAAAATTATTTAATAAAATGTCCAGCTTTGAAACACCAATCGTGCAATTTTGTGTTATAAACTTGAAACAATAAACTTGATATTTCACGGAGTATTCTAAAATTTTAAACCGCATTTGGCTATAAAAAACGATATGGTGATGTTCAAATATCTATACCACTTTCACGTTTCCAATCGAGGTTCATCGACAACTTATCGATATCGGTGCTAGAGGATTACAACTCTAAAGTCCTAAGTATGTGCGATGCAATAAGTGAAAGATTTGTGTTCATCGTCAATAATGATTAATCGAAATAATCGAATAAATTGCCCTTAGATTTATTGAAGAGTGAATAATTTAATAGACCAGGGCCGAAGCCTTAAAAAAAGGTAACAAGTAAAGAAAATATAGTAGGATGAAACCCAATGGAAAAAGAAGAGAATAATTATAACAAAAATCAATCATTTTCATCCTACTATAATTTTGTTTGGTTTCAAAAATTATCTACCCTGGTCTATAAGTGGTGGTAACAATCGATTTGTGAAGACTTACAACAATACTTGGCCTTAAATTTTGAATTCTAGCTTTAGAAGGATTCGATCTTGTAGAGCGTTGTCTCTGTCACTCATATCTCTATCTCTTTCTTAAGTGCGAGTCTGTGGACTGTTATATAGGATTGCTGTGCATTCCTTTAGTATGTCTAACAATGTTATAACCCATGTTTTTGTTTGAATTCACTATGCCTTATTTTCAGTGATGTATTTCTACTTAAATACTTTGAATTCATGCCAATAATGAAATGGGTTATTTGCGACTATAATAAAATATTTGCAAGTCGTACAGATTTAAATTAAACAAATATGACATTTAGCTGCAAGAACTGTCAATTAGATGCAATTGCGGCACAAATCATTAAATAGGTAATTTAAATCTTGGATATCTATCCCTACCATGCGCAATGTTTTCTATAAATGTATGGTAATCAGAAATAAAATGTTAATGCATTTGATTGCAGGAGCGAAATTAGGTTGTGGTTTTTGCGGATAACATAATATTTTTATCGATTCTTTATACATCACTGAAGTTAAGTCTTTGAAATAAATGCATAATTTGTTGGTAGGTACCCCGTGCCTCAATAATAATAAAACGTGTAAAAATGTATGTAAATTGTAAATAAATGTATCGGATATTCTACTTGTATAGTTCTGTTCAAACTTTATGACCGCTCGGAAGTTAGCCACGAGTGACAGTTTGCGCAGGTTTAAGGGTTCAAACTTTATGGTGCCTCGGACCATCTCTAACGCATAGCTGTAAAGCACAATTTTAGATACGGTCAGCAACAGAAAGTATCTTAACATTTCGGAATTTTAATTATTTGATGTACAGGACTCCAGCTAATATTTTTAACATTGCTGAAGATTATTCTTTAAAATATTCCTTGCTCTTCAATAACTTGTTAGTAACGAGTAATATCTAACAAATTTTTATTAAATAACCTGCTTTGAAACTTTGAGTAGTCTTAATCTGGTTCTGCGACTGCAGCTGTTCTGCTGACTGTACCAACGGAGCGCAAAGGACGCATCGTCTTGACTGTAAAATATGCAAACCATCACTCGCAGCTAACTTCCGAGCCGTCATTAAGTTTGAACAGAACTATACTGTCTTTCATAATCGGCTGTTGTTATAAATAAATATTTATTTCAATTCTCTTTTCAAATGGTTTTATTTTAACTGTTTTTTTACACACATCTGGCATAACGAAATACTCAAAATTTGAGTAAAACCTAGTTTTTTATGCCGAAATCATGCTGTTCATGCTCTGTTCTGTATTTTTTTTGTCGACAAGTTTTACTCGTAAGTGAAACTTTGAATCACAAAATCAAAAACACTTGATCAAAGTGTCTCTTTTCGCCATGAGGAATAGAACTATCCCAGTAATACTTGAAATTAACAAGATCTAAGGACTATACGCCCCGAAACCATGTCTTAAAAAGGACTTTCGGGTCTCACCTACAGCAACTATCAGATTTTTTCTGTCCGTTTGCTGCCCTCATCAGTGACGTCCTAAGCTGAGGCTTGTACCCCGCAAGGGGTGCCCTTAGTGCGCTGTTTATAAGTTTTTTCGCCCTGGCTTGAGGCCTTACAATCAAGGCATCTATATAATAAATAAGCCTCGTACGTTGACCTGCGAGATGTCAGGCAGTGTTTTTTCTTATGATTAAGTAATTTCTGTAAGGTCATTAATCAACTGGCACTGTGTAGAAACATTAAAATCAAGTGTACTTTATGCTGATTTTCCTAGCTAAACTAACTAAATAAAAATTACGGCATATTGTGCAATAAATAAAAGATGATACGACTCATTTTTACATTGCCTATAGTTCCAAGCTTTTGGACAATGTTTTGAGGCAACAACCCATCCTAAGCTTTGAAATTAAATGAAACATTCGAAGCGTGGAGGTTTGTTTAGAAAATTTGTCATGTCGACCTCTTCACGTGGTTTAGACACGTGTACAGAAGTTTTAGTTTTCGGTTTTTATTTTTTTGAATAATGAAGCAATGTGGACCTTAAACTTTGTAAATATGTACAGTTTTTGCATACATAACCCATTGACATTTTAGTTTGAAATTAAAAGTCATAAACTCCCAGGTTCGATCAAGTGTTTCTCAGTCAAAATAAAGACAACTGTCCAAAATCAGTCGAGCTCCGGCTAGGTATAGAAGTACCTCACATTATATTGTATAACACGGGAACGAGGGATCTTAGAAATCTGGCCGGTATATGGCCCAGCGAAAATATAAATAGCGCGGCACCGGCACGCATGCGCGTTCCCGATCTGTTCTAAATTCAAATAGTCCGGCGCTCGGGCAGCCCGGTCGTTTGAAAATCGGATTTTAAATCCAAATTTCGAAATTCCAATCCCGACTCCGACTGGAAAGGCCACGTGATTGGTATTTTTTGTTTAAGGAACGTGTGTTTTTTTCGAATTTAGTATCATTAGTGTTGTGAACGGTGAAAATGTGTGAACAGTGCGTGCAGCGTTGATTCCACAAAAAAAGGATTTATTTGTGCGTTTTGACGCATGTGGTAAGTAATTATTTTTCCTATTACCGTTTTGCATGAAAGTCCCAGGCAGAAAATGGTCGAAATTAGCAAAAATCTAAATATTTCAATTACAAATAAGCTCAAAAATCTAGAATAAAACCTCGTTACATAACTATAAATAATTCGTTGCCCCGGCAATTAATTTTATTCGGCAATTTGGCTGAGCGCCGGACTTAGAATTATGCTAATCTGTAGGTCATCTAAATAATGGATTGATAGTGCTATAAAAGAGCTTTGACACTTGATCGGGTCTTGTCATTGGTGGTTTATCTATAGATACCTATAGTTCTTCTAATTGTCTATTGGTTCACACACACGGTAACGAAAATAGGCAACGTTTCGTTTCTTAGAACCATTTGAAAGAATGCGAAACATTCTTGGCTGTAAAATTAAGAGTTTTCCGGAGTGTCAGTATTGCCAGTGTCGATTATTTTTTTAAATAAATATGTATTTTCCTAAAAATGTATGGTCACCAAGGTTGACTGTAGAAACACTGATATTTTTTTTCCTTGTACTAGGTGTATTTGTATTTATTGATTACAAATTGAATATCATTCGGAAATTAGACCTAAAGTTCATCCAACTCTAGTTAATTTTAAGACTACCTGTTTTTATTCATGCATGTATCTTATTGGAACATCTTTATGAGCGAAACGAAAATCGCTCTTGTTAACCCATTCCAGTATGTGCGAACAGTTACGGGTATTTCAACTTGTTCACACTTTTTTGTGAAAAAATCGTTTCTACTTTGAGTTCAGACTTCAGACATCTTTCTTAATAAAATGGTACTTTTCTATCACTCATATTTCTTCTCATATTTATTTTTTTATCTAATTACGATTCTATCACTCATATCAGTCTGCAAGTTTATTTCTAAATTCTCAAAGTGTCCGTATCATATTTATTTAACACTAGCTTTTGCCAGCGGCTTCGCCCGCGTGAAAATGACGATTTTCCATACAAATTTTCATCCCCTATTTAACTCCCTTAGGGGTTGAATTTCAAAAAATCCTTTCTTATTCCTTGTCTACATTATAAAGGGAACCTTTGTGCAAAATTTCAGCTTTCTAGGTCCAAGGGTTTGGGCTGGGCGTTGATGAGTCAGTCAGTCAGGACTTCTCTTTTGATTTATATAGATAGCATTTATATTATCTGCCTAGCCCTTTTCTCAACTATGTTTAGGTTGACACCCAGTCTAACCAGCAGTGCAAGTACGTAGCACTCGATTCGCTTCGATTCGATAAATCTGACAGTTATTCTCGGTAAAATGAGCTTTTATCAAATCGAATCGATGTCGCAAGTACGTAAATAATATTTTAACGATCGGTAGATAACTCTAAAATTTAAACGATTTTATCGAAAATGCAAGTACGAAACGACATTTTGACAGTTTGACATTCCGCCCACGATAAATCTTGTCGACGCGTGTTACGTACTTCCAAATTCGATAACAAGCTCGATAAAACTGACAACGATAACGATCTCGACGTCTTATCGATGCAAAGTTCGTACTTGCACTGCAGATGCAGCTCTGAATACCAGTATTTTATACGTTGCAACTGTCTATCTGACCTCCACAACCCAGCTAGTACCTACTGGGCTCAGACCAACAAAAAAAGGAAGACTGCGCGCCACGAACATCAAAAGTGAAGCCAACTTTTTATCTATGTGTGTAGACAATGTCTCGTGAAGTCGTGACGTTCTAGGAGAAATGCGTGTGGTTTTAGTGTAGGTGTGTGCGTGAGCTTGTATGTTTACTTGCTATAGGCGCGTGGTTTTGTGACTTCACTGTTGGTGTTCGCGGCGCGCCGTCTTTCTTTTTTTCTTGGTCTGAGCTACTGGGTAATACGGTACCGCTAGGTTGATTTGTTGCCAGTGACTACCCGTAATGGCTGTCAAAAATCTACAAATGACAGCATTTAGCATGCCATTATAAACTTTATTGTTCAATCTGTTGCGACACGTACCTCCTCTTTAATAGAGGGTTCTATTTACACCCGAATAATTTAATTTGTCTATTGTGAACATATACTCGCTTTGGAACACTATTCCAATTAAAGTTATGTCTCCTCGGTCGAGGACTATGCACCCTATTTTAGAAGTAACAAAGCTTCAAGTTTGATGAAAGATACCTGGCTTCATTCTTATAGTACCCGGCACGGTTCTTGAGCGCTCGGCGGAAGAGTGGGGATGGCTGTGCGCATCGTACACTTTATGACAAATAAAACGCAAACCCGTTTATTAATTATTGGTCGTGAGGTAAGTGCAGCAGGAGTAAAGAACAAATCCCGAGTGACGGCTATGACGCGATGCGCTACGGGCCAATCACTGCACTTTCCCCGCCCCGCGTCTCACTTCATACCACCAAAGGGACCCAATAACTCACTTTTCGAATTTTTGAATCGTGCCGATCATTATACACAGATTAAAATCACTGTTCATTCTCTTGCACTTATCCCAATTCATTTGGAGTCGGCGCAGCATGTCTTCTTCCATATTCCTCTGGTACTCGTCACCTCATGAGACACGTCCTTTCATGCCATATCATCCTTTATAGATTATACGATTTACAGACTATCATCATCATCATTTCAGCCCGGAATCACCTACTGTTGGGCCATAGGCTTCCCCTTTTTTCTGGCACTCTTCTCTGTGCTGTGGGTCTCTCATGCATCCGTTTCCCGAGCTCCTGACGATATCATCCACCCAATGAGCTTAGGACGGCCCTGGTTTCTCACGACCAACCTTGGCCAAATGGACACCATTAGGTCAGAATTTTACTCCATCGGCCATCTCCGCGTCTAGCCAGATTTCCTGCCCAAATCCACTTTAGGCGAGTTGCCCTGTCTCCGACGTCGAACACTTTCGTCCGACTCCTGATCTCGGTGTTGCGCATTCGGTCTAGTAGGGTTATGCCGAGCATAGCTCGCTGCATGGCCCTTTGTGCAACTCATGCAATGTTCGGTGCACAGTCTCCTTTGTGAGCGTCTATGTCTCGGCATCGTAGGTCATCGTTGGCCGGACACATTGGTTAAAAGGGTATGGGTTTATACCATTCAATTATTAAATCTTAATACAAACTAATTTATATATGAACTTGTTAGTCAGAAGACGACGCTAGCCAAAAAATATGAGTTTCCTGTCTAGTCGCTGACGAGCTAACGATAAAATGTTTTACCCGGGATTTTATAGTAGGTACGGTAATATTCTATAAAAAAGAAAAAGAAAGAAAGAGGAATGATAGAATTGTCTGCACCTAACAATTTATTTACCATCCACACTTACTGCCGTACTCAGAGAGCTTTAATGATTACTTAAGCCATCACGAAGTAAAGGTTTTGACCGTTTTTGTATGTTATTCCCCCAGTCATCCCGCGATCATGGCGCTAACAACATGAGATGTGTTGCCATAATAACTCCTTGTACTAAAAGCGATGGATTAGAGCCAAACCAATGCGTTCGATAATGATAATGACATAATTTCGCAAATAAGTAATCATTGAATCATCGCTGAGATTAACCGAGTCGATCGGCAAATATCGAAATAAATCTAGCTAGATAGAATCTTTCATCATTATTTTTCTGAATTCCTGATACACGCTGCACACCTGGGAAGTTCGCGTTTAAGCCTGCTGTAGTTCTTAATACCTATCTATAATTCGTTATATAAAATACACATAGATATTGCAACGTATATATTTTTACTATATTGCCCTTTTACGACTATATTTCTCTCTACATTCTATGTATGATAGTTTTTAAACGCGTATTTAACGAGCTAAGGGAATGCGGAGGGAAGCGGGCGGGGTCTCGCATTCCAGAAATGCGTCAAGTTAATGTGACCGTGTAGTAGTTTTCGTAGTAGGGAAATTAACTGTTATGGAAATAGACACAATGCGTCAGTTGGCGTTGCTAGAGCCACAAGTGTCAGATGAAATTACAGATCTCAACATCTTGACAGTTGAAAATGCCTATGGTCTTTCTGTTGGACTACCAACTTAAAGGACCATGGGAAATTGGTGCATTTATTATGGTTTTCTAGTTATTTAAGGGCATTTTGACTCGCTCTAAACGTGTCGTCCAAAGCAGTCTTACGCTCCTCGTCAACATGTCCAAACTTATTTGACTGCCACTGACATTTTTCTCTAATACCCCAACAACCGCAGTGACTGCGCCAAAAGCCAATTTCTATCCAAAGTTTATTGATATAAATTATGAATCTATGTAATTAGAAAAAGATTCCAAAAAAGAGTATTGTCAACCCTCATCAAATGACATGAATGCCTTGATCTCTTTAGAAAGGCATAACAATCAAACAAGGGATAAAAATAAACTTAGGTACTTACCTATTTGGTAAACGATGCGTGTAATACGCATTTTGGTAGTACTTAAGCTTTTGTAAAGCAGTTTCAGCTTTAAGTACAAACAATGTCGTTTAAAACCTAGGTACTTACTTTCCTTTAATCGTAGACTGTTAGCAAGTATGTATCTTTACATTCGTTATAGAATAAAACAAATCAGATGTCCCTTGCATTTGATGAGGGTTCTTTGCTAATTAATCTATTCAAGCTTTCGAGAGAATCACGAAACTAGCAATTATGAAAAATTCCAGAGAGAGAGAGATTATGAATTTAAACCACCGAACTTCCGTCATTTATTTGAATCACGAAACTAGCAATTATGAAAAATTCCAGAGAGAGAGATTATGAATTTAAACCACCGAACTTCCGTCATTTATTTATGTATAAATGACGGAAGTTCGGTGGTTTAAATTCATAATCTCTCTCTCTGGAATTTTTCATAATTGCTAGTTTCGTGATTCTCTCGAAAGCTTGAATTCAGGGAGAAAGCGGTTCAGTCTGTATCACAACTTGTATAAAAAAAATGAAAATTTTCTTGAGGAAAATTCAAAAAGGCGGAACCTCTGTCACTACTCCGGAAATTTCACTATAGAAAACTTTATTAATTCAAGATAATTAAGTACCTATATTGCTTCGTACAAATTAAAAAAAAAATGAGTTAAGTATGTTAGTAGGAGATCTCCTAATATAACTCTAGATAATCTTTTACAATCTCCGCAGGAAGAGACAAGATAATCTATTCTTTCTCAAGGATAGCTACTCGTAAAAATCCGCTACAAGATTTCCGCTATCTTTTGTCTTTATAATCGAGTGACGTAATTGAACTGCTGTCTTTAAAGCTTCTACCCCTGACCCATTTTACCCGATTGTGTCAAAAGTGGGTGTGTTTAACAGTGTACATAGATTGTTGCCAAGTTGCTTAATTGACCTGTTTTGACACTTGTTTTCGTTTCGTCTAGATTTCTGTGATGTGGGTACGGACCTTGATTCAGAATTTGCAGACACAAGAAATATATTTTAGTATTGTGTTTTAAGGGGATAACTGAAATGATAAAAGAGAAAGGAGTAAATGATGTCGTGACTTCTGCTACCGACCGCAAGTTGAATAGCCTTTTTGCGTCAACCGGGCACGAAACCAGACTCTAGCGGCCTTATTAATAAAAAAAAGTTAAGCCTGCTTAAACTTACGCTTGGTTTATCTCGCATGCCGTCTCACTTCAAAAATATTCAAATGAAAGGGACGGCATGCGAGATAAACCAAGCGTAAGTTTAAGCAGGCTTAACTTTTTTTTATTAATAAGGGGGTAGGATTCTACTGACAAATTTCTGATGGAAAAACCTATAACTCTTTCCTGACCTGGAAACCGAAACTAGAACCTCCAGGTCAGCAACAAGCAGCAAGACAACTTGAATTCTCGTTAGATAAGCAGGACATTTTATTTTAACACAATTTTTTAATGTTGTGTTAAAATAAAATGTGGTTTTTGACTGCCTCGTTTGACTAGAGGTCGCGACTACTGTCCATGAGTTCGATTCCCAGGTTCGGGAAAAGTGTTACAGGAATTTCTTATTAGCAGCCACGTAGTCTGGATACGTGCCCCAATGATGGCAATAAGCTCACCCTCTATAACGTGGGAATTAAAAACATAACTGGCTTAATATGGGTGTACTAGTACCCTCCACCTGCCTCACTTTTCGGGAATTACAGACCCCATGTTATGTTTATTTTCATAAAATAAACTACATAAAAAAATATCTACTTTCATCATCCTATTTCCCGCTAGTAGAAAGCAGGTCAGTGGAGTGCAAATAAATGGCCCGGAATACATACACACGCTCAGCGCAAAATGGTTTAAAGGTTGCAACTGTGCAATTGAGTAAACAAGAGTTGCTAGCCTTTTTTTCTAAACCCCATTTAATCTATTCTTATATTATAAAGCTTAAGAGTTTATTGGTTTGATCGAACACGCTAATCTCAAGAACTACTGGTTGACATTGAAAAAATATTTTTGTGTTGAATAGTTCAGTTACCGAGGAAGGCAACTATTATGTATTTGGACGAAGTCGCGGGCAAAAGCTAGTTAAAGATAAATACGTAGTTGATTGCCTCGTTTGGTCTAGTGGTCGCCGTGTTCAATTCCCGAGTCAGGCAAATTGTAAGTTCACGTGTGATAACAAAAGGCTCGCCTTCCATGTTTTATCGTTTGATGTCGTTACTCATTACTTTCACTCAAGGAAATAGTCAAAAAATAGTAGATTATTAACCAAGGGCTGTATGACATCAATTGCATACGAGGTTTTTGGCGCCTGAGCGAAGCGAAGGCGCCAGGCGCTAATTAACCCGAGTATGCAATTGATGCTTACGCCCGAGATAAATACTCTGCTTTACATATCGATTGTGAGGTAAGTAAACAACAAGACAGCAGGTTTCAATGAACATTTATTAAGAAGAAAAAAATGTGTATTTAATTAAAATTAATAGTAAAATTATTACAATTTGTAAGAGATATGGTCACGTTCTTTTTAGGTATATTTATAGTTTGTACTAGTAGACTGCCTTTCTTTTTTCACGCACGCAAGCGCGTCAAATCTTGCTGGCCAGTTTGATTTTTAAATCGATTCCATCTAACATACGATGTGGAAACAAATAGTTCCATATTTAAAATAAAATCTTTATAAAATAAATTGTCTAGATTCCGATTCGAGTAATTAATCGATACCGAGAAAAAAAAAATTAACTTTTTAAAAATATTCTTCGTGCAGTATGAGTATGACAGTTCTTTTTTCAAATATCCAAAACCTATGCTGTAATGATAGTCATACACCCCGGCATTCAGGGGTGTAAGTTTTACTTACAGAGCATGAGATATGTAAAGAAATTTTACTGCTTCGTTTTTGCTTCCGAAGCAAATCAACTAGAACAAATGCTCCAAGACCTGAGCACTGCAAGCCTCGAGGTTGGACTGACGATGAATTGGTCGAAGACTAAAGTCATGAGCAATGCCGCTAAGTATAGGGTCGAGGTTGATGGGCAGGAAATACAGTATGTCGACGAATATATCTACCTGGGCCAGCTAGTTTCCTTCAATAACCGACAGGACAAAGAAATCGACCGTCGAGTTGAAAATGCCTGGAGTAGCTACTGGTCCATGAAGGCTTTTATGAAGCGCGACCTTCCTATTTCACTGAAGTGCAAGCTGGTCGACATGTGTATCCTGCCTATCCTAACCTATGGCGCTCAGACTTGGTCTTTGACCAAAGGTTAGAAGTCCAAACGCAACGTTTGCCAAAGAGCGATGGAACGTAGCATTCTTAAGATTAGACTGTCCGATCGAATGCGCAACACCTTAATACGGTCTAAGACAGGCATCGCCGATGTTGGCCTTAAATCTGCCATGTTAAAATGGGACTGGGCGGGTCACGTTTCAATCGTGAGGATCTGGACTCATTCTCAAAGGATTGGACGGAGAAGGCAAATTGTAAAAAAACTTGGAAAGCCATGGGGGAGGCCTTTGCCCAGCAGTGGGACAATGTAGGCTAAGAAATACAAAACTGCTTCGTTGGTCTAGTCTGATCAAAAGGTTCTGGGTTATTGGGTTTTTTCCAACAGGAATTTCTAAGCAGCAACCACGGAGTCTGAATTTGTGGTAATAGACTCGCCCCTTTTTAGATGGGACTCAAACATAACTGGCGATATGTGGGCGTACTATTACCTACTGTAATCTTGAGATTACAGGCGTTAGCCCGTCGGAAATAGACAGAAAATCATTCTAAATTCGCAAAGCGTGATGTAGTTCTGCATTTTTGGTATGTTGTATGGGTGTGTTAGGGTAGTTTAAATTAAAAAATGCAACTTCGAAAACCTTGTGGAAAATGAGAAAATCGAGAAAATTTTCGAAATTTGTGGTGTTTTTATGGTATTTGCCTTGCTTGGCCAAAACTATGCATTTTTTGCGAACGATGTTGTCTACAAGTATAAACTGTATTCAATAACCTACAATTTGAGTCCTATTTTGGCTCTATTGACCCTATAGAAGCTGAGCTAGAACACTTGAAAGATGACCAATTTTTCTCGAAAATAGCTTTTTCTCGATTTTTTTGACATATTTCGTAAGATATTCGCAAAACTGCTTGTTTTACAGAAAAGAATAACCAAAAATATTTTTAAGTACTTATTAAGCATTTATAAGAGCCCAAAATGAAGTCTGTAAGACTAACAGGTCACTCACAATCTCAAAACAATGAAATAGTTAAAATGGGTTTTAGAGGCAAATATTAGAATTATTGTTTCTGTCGTTTGTTAACACCCATACTCTGATGTGTAGATCACCAATTCACCATTCAAGCTAACATTTGTGCTTAACATCGTAATTAATAATTGGTTTAATATATCTGCACTGCATTATCTCAGAAAGGGATTGAAACGAGGATAGCAAAGGAAGACGCTGACCGTGACATCATTTTAATGGCGTTAGAAAAGACCAAGAGCAACGCCCAAGTGATCGTAGTGGGAGAGGATGTAGACCTGCTTGTTCTCCTCTGTGGTTTGGGTACTGATGTCAAGAACTTGCGCTTTCAGAAACGTGGGCGCAATAGAAACGAGGCCGGGTGCGTTCAATATACCACTAACGCGTTCAACCGAGGAGAAGTTGAAATGCCCAATAAAATGGAACTGTTTATCCACGCTTTCACGGGATGTGATACCACGTCTGCTCTTTTTTGGCAAGGAAAACAGAAATTGTGGGGTCTATTTCAGAAAAGGCAGGACCTTGTAGACTTGGCTACCATTTTCCTTCAGCCAGATGCAACGCAGGAAAATATTGCGGAAGCTGGTGAAAAGTGTCTGGTAGCTCTATACGGAGGCGTTGCGAGTACTCAGACACTGCATGACCTGAGATTCACGTTGTTTGTGAAAACAGCGGCAAATGCAAAAACGAATCTCGCACGTTTGCCACCTACTACCGAAGCTTTCGCTTTTCATGCCTTTCGCACCTACCACCAAGTGCAAAAGTGGCTGGGGGTAGAAAAGGATCCCACCAAGTGGGGCTGGGAAATCAGCACCCGTGGCCTAATCCCGATCACAACAAACAAAGAGCCAGCTCCAGCCCAGCTTCTAAAAATGATAGCCTGCAAATGCAAAAAGGAATGTAGAGGGGCATGCAGCTGCTTAACAGCTGGGCTGAAATGCTCAGCTCTTTGTTTGAATTGTGGAGGGAAGTCGTGCAACAACATAGCATCCATTGGGGATGACTCAGAGGAAGACGAAAAAGAAGTTCTTCCTCAGAATAATGAAGAGGAACACGAACAAGAGGAAGACCATGAACGCGTTCTTTTTGATCTTCCCCATCATCACAAGGAACAGGAATCCCAACCCCGGAAAAAACGAAGATTGACTATGAACAATTCATAGTCAATGGCCTTTTTTACATTCAAATTACAATTACAAATTATTTGGGTTTTCGCGTTTTATTAAGATTAAGAGTGAACTGTAGGTCTCACAGACCTCGTTTTAGGCAGTGATGGTAGCTAAATATGTACTTAAAAATATTTTTGGTTATTCTTTTCTGTAAAACAAGCAGTTTTGCGAATATCTTACGAAATATGTCAAAAAATCGAGAAAAAGCAATTTTCGAGAAAAATTGGTCATCTTTCAAGTGTTCTAGCTCAGCTTCTATAGGGTCAATAGAGCCAAAATAGGACTCAAATTGTAGGTTATTGAATACAGTTTATACTTGTAGACAACATCGTTCGCAAAAAATGCATAGTTTTGGCAATGCAAGGCAAATACCATAAAAACACCACAAATTTCGAAAATTTTCTCGATTTTCTCATGTTCCACAAGGTTTTCGAAGTTGCATTTTTTAATTTAAACTACCCTAACACACCCATACAACATACCAAAAATGCAGAACTACATCACGCTTTGCGAATTTATTGTCTATTTCCGACGGGCAAAATATACGAAACTAGCTTTTGCCCACGGCTTCGCCCGCGTGGATGTCGGTTCAACTACAAAAGTGACGATTTTCCATACAAACTTTCATCCCCCTTTTCACCCTCTTAAAGGTTAAATTTCCAAAAAACCCTTCTTAGTGAAGAAGAAAGAAAGAAAGAAAAAGTATTTATTGCCGCAGAATTACACACAATAAAAAAGCAGTAAACACAACTTACAACTAAAAAACAAAATTGGTACAAAAAAGGAAAAAAAAAGTTTTAGTTTACAACGTATCAAATAAAAAAAAACAACTGCGACAAATGGGTTACCACTCAGCATGGTGCTGCGCTATGGGGTCCCACAGCACAGCGCTGGTTTTCAGTGGTAACCCTTGAAACAAAAACGTACGAACGTCAAGACAGTTATATATAACCGTAATGTTACTTACCTACATAAATAGAACATAAAATGAACCTATAATACAATTAAAAACCAAATATAATAATTTGGAACACAATAATCTTTAACAAACAAAAAATAAACCTAAATAAATATACTTAATATTAAATATGTTGTCTCGCTCCCCTCCCAACCCTACGCGTCGCCGCGCCTTGCCTGCGTACGCGCTGCCGCCATGCCGGCCGGCGGCCCGCAAAGAAAGTAGCGGCCCGCTGCCAAACATTCACCATTATAAGCGCTTGGCGCGAAGACGTGTTAAGCGATGCGTCAATGTACGGTGTCGCTCGCCACCTGCTACGGTGGGGCGGCACAGTGTCGCTCGGTCTTGTGTGCTCACGTGACGCGCCTCGCGTGCTAACTTACTAGGATGTTGGTCGACGGTAGCTACCTGTTTTATATACTTGTATAGTCGACGATCTATAACAAGTAACGTGTTTTCGTAATAAACAAAATGCCGTCTCGAGCTGCTTGGATATATATGCCTTGTCAATGCCAATAGATGACAAACCTTAGGTGAGTATTTATTTATAATGTATTTCTTGTTCATTTTTTTGTTTTTGTAAAAGGATTTTTTTCAAATGTAGTCTAAAATTTTCTTTTGTCTTAAGGGATCTAATGGGAGGTGGCAGATCATTCCAGCAGCGAGTGGCGGCGTATTTGAAACATCCCCTGAAGGCCATGGTCTTATGTCGGTAGTGCTCCCCTACATTATAATAGGAAGCCGTGTGCAAAATTTCACATTCCTAGCCCCAGTAGTTTCGGCTGTACGTTGATATGTCAGTCAGTCAGTTCTCCTTTTATTTATATAGATAGAAGATATCGCATCGGCTGAAGCAATGAGTATGAAGAGTCCATTTTATTACACCGTATGGAAGAGGCGTTGCACTGTAACACAATTAAAGCCCATAATTATTATTATAGGTTATAGTTATGACTGTTATGAGTACGTACGTATTAGTCACCAACCAAAGTTCATGATGGGGGAAAAATAAAAATACAAAAAGGTATTTTTGTCTTTGAATTGACGTCATAATTTTATTAATGTATCATCTACAACCTACATATTTCAGACTCATAATGTTTGCTTCGCCACACATTTGGTTTGCATCATTACAAATCTTGCGTACTTACAACATTTTTACATTTTCAGTTTTCATATTTAGTGCACAGTAAGGGCCAAATTGACTGACTCGTCGGTTTAGTGATCCCATACCATACGCTACGGCCGAGCCGGAGGTCCTGGGTTCGATTCCCGGGTCGACCGAAGTGTTATTGGGGTTTTCCAAGTAGGAACCACGAAGCCCGGTTTTCTGTTCGGTTGATGGCAATAAGCTCGCCCACATAAGATTAAGGACTACGGGGATTATGTAATGTTATGCGCCAAATTCTTGGCCGTGTAAATAGAGTTTCTCCATTAAATATTTACGAGTAGGTACAATTCACAGACTGTCCACGAAAATAGCTTTTCTAATTATGGACCAAAATCATAGAGCTTTTATCAACTTTCCGTCATTTCGGGGTAATTTATCAACGCTGGCAACACCGGTTACAGCGAAAGCTTTATCGCTTTGCAGATTTCAGTTTTCTGCGGCAACTCGCCGCGGCTTGACGTGTTTGTAACGGTATTTTTTTCGTCCAAGTTCTTACAATGAATTACTATTAAAGTTGTTCGTAGTTTTATGTTTCTTCGTTACATTCAAAAGTATAGTTTGTGAGTGTGTTTTGTGCATGTATTGGTGAAAAGTGATGTTAAAAAGGTTTGTTTAGTGTGTTTGATATTATTATGTTAGTTTTTTTGTTTAATGAAACTAGGTAATTGTTGTTTTCCGTGTTTTAGGTCACGGAGGCTTGGCTTAGGAAGTTTTTCTTTGTTGTATACTGTCCTATTTCCATAAAATAAAACTTATCAATTTAATGTCAACCGTAATTTCTTGTTAAAAAGTTATAAAACTGCATTAAACTTAACAATTCTGTAACAGACAAAGAACTTGGTAGAAACTTATTTGCATAAGCAAAGTTTCTTTACCATCAATTATTTTGAGCTCTATTTTTCGTACAGCAAGGGTGATAATCCTGCAACTTTTGGAGCAGGTCGTAAAGGATGGTTTATTCAGTATTTACGCCTGCGAATTTGTAGGTTTAAGCGTTTCATGCCTCGGAGATTACTTAAAGTGTACCTTTTTAACGCTTTCCTGAATGGCGGTTCTTGGTATGTTTGAATTGCCTCTGAACGACATTTTGAAAGACATATTGGTTGACATTTTTTTGTTCGGAATCCATTAGAGACAGTTATTTGGTAGACGTATTTGCTAGCAGCTGTGACGCTTATTTTAGATGAGATGACGATCTTGAATGATTGGGTACTTACCATAATGGTTTCCTACTTTATGTCGTAAGTTGTGTGGCTCATAAAATCCAGTACGTAAACCTTAATTGGGGGCTGTGGTTTGTCGAAAGGTTAACGCGGCTCCGACACAAGGGCGAAGAAGGAACATGGGTTTGGTTTTTAGTCAGTAGAAGTCTGACACTCCCCTTCGCTCTGCCCAAGAGCGGGGGGGGGGGGGGGGTTATTCGATGATTTTCCACCCATCAAAAAAAAAAGGTGGTTTAGAAACTCTGAGTCTAAGGAGTGAAGGGTCGTTAGATCATATACTGCCCACACGACAAGAAAACCATAATTGTCAGTAGGTAATATTTAACAGCACAAAAAATACAAAATGGAGCTTTGGGCTCTAGAATCAGGTGGGAGTCCGCCTCTACACTTTGTGCTTGAAGTGTTAAATAATAATTTATCAGTAAGCACGACCGTTAAAAATTCTATCTCACCTTGCCGTACCGTCGTTGGAGCAGATAGGTAAGCGTAATTATTCATTCTTGAATGTTGAGAATAGTCACACAGTATGGCTGAAGAGGGACTTCGCAACCGAGGCAGGCCTAACAAACACTAGTGTGACAAATTAGACTCGAACCTTCTGTCTGACAGAAGGTCGATTTTTGGTCGAAGTCGATTATTCGGCAATCGCTACAACCTTCATTAATCGCAATCGCAACGAAATTACGGAAGTAAGTAGTATAAACGGAGAAGTAGGAAAAACATAATTCCTCCTTTTCATGTAAACCATCAGGAATAAGAACTATTTGATTGATGCCTAACGTTGCAACTTGCCGAAAATAATAACACTTTGTAATGCGTGCTTTTATAACAATTCGGTCAATTTGGCCGAAAGTAGTCAAAGGCAAAGCAGATTTGCCAGAAAAGGCAAGAAATAAAGACGAGAGGAAACATCATGTACCAAGTGGAAAACTTTGGAGGAGATCTTTGTTAAGTAGTAAAGCCGAAGAGGTTAAAACATAAACATAACAGGATATTCTTCTTTGTTTCTAAAATAGCAGTGTCTGCAATACCTACCTCTAGTATTGCACATATCGAAATGCTTTAGCAACCACTTACCATCAGATAGACTATTGTCATCCGCCTTGCCTTTTCGCAACAACGTTGGGGTAAAGTACGGATACAGCTGAATACTTAAAAGTATTTCACATGGAGCGCCTGCCTATCTGACCTCCACAACCCAGTTAGTACTGGGTAATTCGATACACCTTGGTAAGACTGGTTGTCAAACTTTCGAACCACTGACTACCCATAACGACTGCCAAAGATCTACAATTGACAGCCGGGACCGACGGCTTAACGTAATATCCGAGGCACGGAAGAAACTCTGTATATAATGGGTGGTCAGCCATCCACAGACCAGCCTATGAAAGCGTTAGTACTGGGTCTCTTCTTATCGTGAGGGCAGTAAGGTCTAACGACCCCACACACTCTAGTGTCAGAGTTTCTAAACCGCCTGAAGGGCTTTTAACATGGTTTGACGACCGCCATTTGGTTGTTGGGACCACCAACTAATACCTCAGGCCTCCCGAAGCACGGAATCATCTTTTTATCAAACAATCAGGTGATTCAAGCCTGCAATGTCCTAGCCAAACTTAAAACAACTGAAAACTACTGGGTAACACGGTGAAATACGCCTGTCATTATTCACATCGACAATATGACGGTCCCCACTCAACAATAACTTGTTGAATAATATATCGGTCGGTGCATCGGCCTACCCTAGCTGATTACCTACATAGACATAATAGGCTATTTCTTCCACCACGGTTGCGTGGGTGCAAGCCCGATATAATACAGTTGTGGATCGAAATGGAACTATTTTTATGCAGTGTATTGATGCTTAAAGGGTGGTTAGTTATGTAGTAGAGTGTAATACTATTATTTATTATACAACACACATATGTATCTACAAACTCTCGTCTTTTTGCCATGGGTTTGGGCAGAAACTATACAACGCCACCCCATACATTCATATACGCTGTTTGTGAGTACCATGCACCTGAACTTTCTAAAAAACATCACTAATAAAGCAGTGTATGTCCTTTTAGGGCGTCTCCTCCCGACGTAAACGTAGAAAATACATTACGAAATAATAGGTAGGTAGGAATATGATTGGTATGGTCAACTCCGATAAAAACTATTAGCTTAAACAATCAGATTTTCTAAGAACTCCAAGTAAATTGAACAACTAATTTATAAAGAAAATTCTGCCACCATACCTGCAATAGGGAAGATATAAAAGCGTATGTTAGCTATTTAAATATATTTATAAATAGTTTTGAGATATTTACAGTATTTTTTATAAATTAGAGAATTGTTTTGTATAAATAAGTTATTTTATTGAGTTGAAATGCTAAAATGGCGCCAACGGTTATTGGAATGACAGTTAACTATTGCAGTCTGTAGTACAGACGGTTATAAAAGATCTAAGGCGCCATTTTAGCGGGTCATTCTGGTCTGAACTTCTAAAGTGAGAAGAACTATAAAATACCTGTGTAAGTACTGTGAATTTCATAATAAACTTGTAATGTTATGCTGTAGCTATTTATTCTGTACCTACTTAGTTTGATGTGTTTGATGTGCTGTAGCTATTTATTCTGTACTTATTTTGATGTGTGCTCAGTCTGATCCCTTGAATTAAAACATGATTGTCTGATGAAATAGAAGCTTATTATTTATTTCCCTTCTGCTCTGGCTAATCTTACATTTCAGAAGTGGGATAGATAAATTAATGCCCTAACTACTTCTGTCATTTGGTTCTAAACTTTATTTTTTTTCCTTTCTTATTTTTTTATTCCATTGTTTGTAATCTTTGATTAACCTACATAACGGTTTAAAGCCATCTAAGTAAAGGGTTATTTGATATTGTGTTTGATTTAACCTAGTCATAGTTTTACCGTGTTGTGGGTGCCCCTTTTTGTCCGTTGACTTCTTATTTCAGATAATCATGGAAAACTTGCACCAGTTTTCACCACGTGGGTGGTCTCACGGCGCGGCGGCATAGCGTGTGACAGGATTGAGCGGCGATCGCGAGGCCGGGTGTTACCTTCAGCAAGCATACTGTGAGGACACAACGACCAAGATCAGAGAGGCGCAGCCGGTGCCGTCGTGTGAGGTGCAGCCGTTGCCGTACAACGGGCGGCCACGGCTGTGCGAGGCGCAGCCGGTGCCGTACAAGGGGGCGGCCGCTGCTGTGCAAGGCGCAGCCGCAGTGGTGCGTACGCAGCCGCAATGGCACGAGGCGCAGCTGCAGCGGCACTAGGAGCATCCACATCAACAAGAGGCCCTCAGGGTAACAATAACGTTACCGAACAGGTCAGTAATACAATTTTATTGGCACAAATGTGAAAGGAAGTTGTTCAGTCCATGAGAACAGATGGAAACAATGAACGTTTTCCTGGGTTTTAATATGATTCCCGAATTTGACCTCATTTAATGTCCTAAAAAAAAACAAACAAAAAAAAAACACATTTAAATGATCATACATTACTTTTTAGACAAAGTTGCCCTCTGCAGCGTTACTTTGTTGTGGCACGGTGTTCGCATTCCGTATCCGATAAAAGTATTTGCGACCACAGTAAATTGTACCTTTTGCGGGTGGATGGAAAAAAAATAGCAAGATTTGTTTCTTGAATGTTTTAGCAGAAGTCTACCTATGTGTTATGTCAAAGTTTTATGTTATATCATACTTTTAAATAAGTTCCAAAAATGTTCTCAAGTAAAAGTGATTTAGAAACAAATCACATCGTGTTTGTTTAAATTTAAAATAATCGTCTTTTGAATAAAAACACCCGCCACAAAGCCAAATGTTTAAAGTTCTCTTTAATTATAAATCATTTATTTTTCTTATCTTACTGTAGCAGTTATTGTCACATAGCCTCAACCTAATACGAGGAACTATCAGAGATTTTGCCTTCTAATTAACGAATTTACTCATTTCAACAATGTATAGGGATGTGGATAACGAAGTCAAAGTCAAAACATTTAAAGTATACAACGTGGTGTTATATTTTGGTTAGTGCTGATAACTTGGTAACCTGATACAATCTTTGCAATGTAACAATTAAATTTATCAATTAATTTATTCAATTACAACTTTTACATTGTGTCTGAATTTCTATAACGAATAAACACTAAATATCATACGTGCGATTGCCTCGATTGGTCTAGTGGTCGCAAGCGCGACTGCTGAGCATGAGGTCCTGGGTTCGATTCCCGGGTCGGGCAAAGTGTTATTGGCTTTTTCCATAAGGAATATCAGTAACAGCCACGGTCTGGATTTGTGCCCGGTTGATAACAATAGGCTCGCCCCAATTACATGGGACTTAAAACCACAACTGGCGAAATGTGGGTGTACTATTAGGTACACCTCTGCCTAACCCTTCGGGGATTAAGGCGTGATGTTATGTTATGTTATCATACGTGCAATCCATATTTAAATTATCACAATTAACCAAATTACATGCCGATCCATAATTATTTAAACCATCACAATTCATGTCTCATGTCAATCAGTCGCCTGTCCTTATCATCATCCTATTTTAGCATGCACTAAACATTATTCTGAGTTAATTATCTTATATTAAGTAAAACAATTTAATAGGGAAATTATACATACGACAATTGTGTCAAAATTAAATGTGTGACAGTGAATTTAATACAGTTGTTCAGAATTATTGATGTCATTTTGCAGGTAATAAAAACTCCTTATAAAATAAAAATTGGATAGGGTAAATGCCACTTTTGTCGTTAAAAGGTCTCTAAAGATTCTTTTACTGAGTAGAAGCATTTTGGAACAATTATAGTTTTAGCCTTTTGGAATATACCTACATAAGGTATACTTTATTGCCACAAAATGCTTAATATCGCCTTGAGGGTGGAGCGCATAATTTCTTTTATGGCAAGTGGTTGACGTTATGTATATCTTAAACTTTAGTGAACTTGTCGATATTTAAAAAAAAAAAAAAAAACTAATACTTAAATCCCAAGTAGGCTAAATGTATTAACTGCTATTTGCTTATTTCTGGAGGTTGTTTGGATTGGGAGGTAGTTTTTTTTAAATGGACTAAATTGCATAATTATTTTAGCTTTGTCACTATTAATTTGCCATTCATTTCTGGAGCCAAGTATCTACAGTTTGGAGTAAATCTTGTATTTGGATAATTTTTACGTTTGTTTACGTTTCCACAATTAATTAAATTAATATTGAAATATCGTCTGTACCTAAATAGTACTGGTAAAGCCGAGTCAATGAGCGTGCACAAATTTCTAAGTGGTCAGACAGGTAAACCAAACGCACTGCCAAAACTTGCAAGTTTCGCACAGAAATGGTACCAAGGACTTTCTAGTGTCATGTTTTCCTGGTCTGAATGGCAAAACAAGCTACGCTTTCCCAAGTGATGAGAGTTACACCTAATTTTTGTCAGATAATTATGCTTGCTTGTACTTTTACGACAAAGCAGTACTAAAATATTGCCGGCAAAAATGCCATAACGACCGCATACTATTTGGTATTGAAGATCGTTCTATACCTAAGAACAAGCTTAGAAGCCGCCTAGTACATTTCTGTAAATTATTATTAGTATATTTGAAGGGAGTTAAAATTAATTAAAGAGTTGACAAAACTGTACAGCAGGCAAGCGTAACTTGACAATAAACATAATAGAACCAAAACCAATACGACTCCTTCCACAGCCAAATGTTAGAAGTATAACCGTGGTGAAGGTCACTCGTATTATAAACCAGGGACCGAAAGCGGTTACGGTTAAAAGGTTAAGATACCTCAAAAACATACCGGTACCTTTATAAATAAAGGTTACGCTGAACCGTTATTTAACCATTACACGATTTCGGCACCGAAATGCATGCGAGACGGGGCGCGGCGCTCGTGCGCGCGTCGAAAAACGTTAGTAGGTACTTGTGTATTTTGTAGTATAAAATACAATCGGCAAGTGAAGACAGACCGAGTGGCGAGGCGGTGCGTCAAAGAAAACCCCTATTTATTAAGGTTTAGGTACCGCTACCGGTACATTAATAACGGTTATGGTACTTCTACCGAAATATACCGGTATGCAATAACAACCACAAAATTTCGCTACCGAAAAATAGCGATATCGAAATATTTCGGTAACCCTTATTTAACGGTATGACGTCATACTGAAATTTAAAGGTACCGTTATTTTGGGTAATTCAGTCTCTGTAAAAACGTAAAGAAACAGTCAAACGGTGTACTGCTTGTAACGAAGTAGCACATTTAGTAAACGACTGTCCCGATAGAAAGGATACAACTCCTTAGGTGATTTTTAGTATTTTCTAAAAACACGAAAATAACTGCGAAGATATTTTAGAAACAGCGTTAGTTAACGAAAAATTAGATTGTTTTATTAACTTTGGAAATCATTGTTCCATGCCGAGAGAGTTGGTTGCCCGTAACTTAAAGGTTTTGGCGAATCTATAGTTAGTTGTTTAGGAAAATGTGACATAAACCTCGAAATAGATTCCGTGGAGGCAATCCTTTAGTCTCTGGTAACTTATTACAAGTTCTTTTATTGATGGGTCAAACTTTTGGGCAGGACCACGTAATCATTATTAAAACTAACGAATTGCTGCAAATTAAAAATAACTCAAAGACTTTGAGAATTGTATTACGTGTTTTAGCCGATATTAATATGAGTGGTTATACCGAAATCGATGTTACTTTGACACTAAATAAAGTGATGATGTACCTACTAGTAGAACCCGGTTGAAATAATAATAATAATAAAAAAAAAAAAAAAAAAACTTAATATTGAATACGAAGCTATTCAGAGTTTCCATAAGTTTAATGTATGGTCAAAGCCGAAAGCACTACTTACTCCAATACTATCGCATAGTTACGATATTAAATACCTATATTGCGAAGGTTTTATTCACTAAATTAGTTTTACGATGAGCTAAAATATATTGTTATGTTGTTGAATATGGCTATATTGATGAAACGATGGTAAATGAAGCGTTTTAGAATAAGGTTTGTTTGATTAGGCTTTGGGCTTTTACAGATGATTTATAATATGTATGTTGTTGTATATGGCTATGTAATAAAGAATGATTGGGGGCCTGTTGCCACTGGTAGTCGGGACGCAAGAAGCCCGTTGCCAGGGGTACTCTCAGGACATATTTATTTATTTTATATTGAGGATTATTACCACTGGTATTCAGGATGTATGAAGCCTGTTGCCAGGGGTTTACAGAATGAATTGGGGCCTGTTGCCACTGGTAGTCGGGACGCAAGAAGCCCGTTGCCAGGGGTACCACAGGACATATTTATTTATTTATTTTATATTGAGGATTATTACCACTGGTATTCAGGATGTATGAAGCCTGTTGCCAGGGGTTTACAGAATGAATTGGGGCCTGTTGCCACTGGTAGTCGGGACGCAAGAAGGAAGCCCGTTGCCAGGGGTACCACAGGACATATTTATTTATTTATTTTATATTGAGGATTATTACCACTGGTATTCAGGATGTATGAAGCCTGTTGCCAGGGGTTTACAGAATGAATTGGGGCCTGTTGCCACTGGTAGTCGGGACGCAAGAAGGAAGCCCGTTGCCAGGGGTACCAAAGGACATATTTGTTTATTTATTTTATATTGAGGATTATTACCACTGGTATTCAGGATGTATGAAGCCTGTTGCCAGGGGTTTACAGAATGAATTGGGGCCTGTTGCCACTGGTAGTCGGGACGCAAGAAGGAAGCCCGTTGCCAGGGGTACCACAGGATATATTTATTTATTTATTTTATATTGAGGATTATTACCGCTGGTATTCAGGATGTATGAGGCCTGTTGCCAGGGGTTTTCAGGATGAATTGGAGCCTGTTGCCAGGGGTATTCAAGACATATCCAGACGGCGCCATAAGCGCGATGCAGACGGCGCCATGAGCGCGATGCAGACGGCGCCATGAACGCGATGCAGACGGCGCCATGAGCGCGATGCAGTCGGCGCCATGAGCGCGATGCAGACGGTGCCATGAGCGCGATGCAGACGGCGCCATGAGCGCGATGCAGTCGGCGCCATGAGCGCGATGCAGACGGCGCCATGAGCGCGATGCAGACGGCGCCATGAGCGCGATGCAGTCGGCGCCATGAGCGCGATGCAGTCGGCGCCATGAGCGCGATGCAGTCGGCGCCATGAGCGCGATGCAGTCGGCGCCATGAGCGCGATGCAGTCGGCGCCATGAGCGCGATGCAGTCGGCGCCATGAGCGCGATGCAGTCGGCGCCATGAGCGCGATGCAGACCGCGCCATGAGCGCGATGCAGACCGCGCCATGAGCGTGAAGCAGTCGGCGCCATGAGCGCGATGCAGTCGGCGCCATGAGCGCGATGCAGTCGGCGCCATGAGCGCGATGCAGTCGGCGCCATGAGCGCGATGCAGTCGGCGCCATGAGCGCGATGCAGTCGGCGCCATGAGCGCGATGCAGACCGCGCCATGAGCGCGATGCAATCGGCACCATGAGCGCGATGCAGTCGGCGCCATGAGCGCGATGCAGTCGGCGCCATGAGCGCGATGCAGTCGGCGCCATGAGCGCGATGCAGTCGGCGCCATGAGCGCGATGCAGTCGGCGCCATGAGCGCGATGCAGTCGGCGCCATGAGCGCGAGCGCGATGCAGACCGCGCCATGAGCGCGATGCAGTCGGCACCATGAGCGCGAAGCAGTCGGCGCCATGAGCGCGATGCAGTCGGCGCCATGAGCGCGATGCAGTCGGCGCCATGAGCGCGATGCAGTCGGCGCCATGAGCGCGATGCAGACCGCGCCATGAGCGCGATGCAGACCGTGCCACGAGCGCGATGCAGACCGCGCCATGAGCGCGATGCAGACCGCGCCATGAGCGCGATGCAGACCGCGCCACGAGCGCGATGCAGACCGCGCCACGAGCGCGATGCAGACCGCGCCATGAGTGCGATGCAGACCAAGCGAGTGCTAGTATTGTGCAAGTGAAAGTGAAGTGCTATTAACATGGTTTTAAGTTACTTATACTACTCGTAACACAAATGTTATAAGTTATATTATTGTAATGTTTACCTCTAACATAACTTGTGCAAAATGTAATGTTTAAAGATGAACTAAAACTTAGTCTTTTATAACGAATATTCTAATGTTGATATTTAATTATATATTGGTAATCTAATCATACTTGTGTACCGTACGAGGACGCACGAGGTTCAGGACGGCCGAATGTTAGCTATTTAAATATATTTATAAATAGTTTTGAGATATTTACAGTATTTTTTATAAATTAGAGAATTGTTTTGTATAAATAAGTTATTTTATTGAGTTGAAATGCTAAAATGGCGCCAACGGTTATTGGAATGACAGTTAACTATTGCAGTCTGTAGTACAGACGGTTATAAAAGATCTAAGGCGCCATTTTAGCGGGTCATTCTGGTCTGAACTTCTAAAGTGAGAAGAACTATAAAATACCTGTGTAAGTACTGTGAATTTCATAATAAACTTGTAATGTTATGCTGTAGCTATTTATTCTGTACCTACTTAGTTTGATGTGTTTGATGTGCTGTAGCTATTTATTCTGTACTTATTTTGATGTGTGCTCAGTCTGATCCCTTGAATTAAAACATGATTGTCTGATGAAATAGAAGCTTATTATTTATTTCCCTTCTGCTCTGGCTAATCTTACACGTATAAGACCAAGTTTTAGTATAAAAGAAAATAAAACTAAAGTCATGAACGATTTTATATTCAGTTGGCGTTTTAATCCAGCTTCTGAGTTTCCCATTTTACACCTTCCACCTCCTCTACCTGAAAATATTTTATCTCGCCCGACTCAGCAGAAAAATATAGCTGAGATAGAAAATTCGTCGAAAATTGAATATTTTCCAAAGAGATCAAATTGTTTGCCAACTTGACCGTGTATTCAAATGACTGGCATTATTTGCCAGTTGAAATCTATGAACTTAAATTCAAAGCATTTATTTCAATTAAAGCTTACAGGCACTTTTGAATCATCATCATCGTTCTGCTTTTGTCCCATGTTACTTAGGGTCGGCTCAATAGGTTTTCTTTTTTCTACAGGCACTTTTGAATGTCAGAAAAATAAAGAGAGTGAAGTTACAGTCCCAGACACAAAGCATAATAACTTTTTGAAGTGCCGTTGTTGCCCATTTAAAAGCGTAGATCTTAATGAAAAAGAAAGGGCAAGAAACTCCATGGGCACTCTTTTAAATTCAAAATCTCTCTCTTTTAAATTGTTACACTAACTTGGTTACATCATCTATATAATTCATCTATCTATAATTCTATATAAATAAAAAGAGAAGACCTGACTGACTGACTCATCAACGCCCAGCCCAACAAGAAAGTTAAAAAAAATTGCAAGGAATAAGCAATTTTTTTTTCGAAATTCAACCCCTGAGGGTGTTAAATAGGGAATGAAAGTTTGTATGGAAAGTTCTCATATTCACGCGGGTGAAGCTGCGGGAATAAGCTAGTATTGAGATATATGTGAGAACGATGAGACATGAAAGTTTAAAGCGTCCAGAAAAAAAAGATATTATCGCATTAAATAACCTACTAATTTTATATCTTTAAGAGGAAATGCGGTTGGTATTTTCTCCATACAAACGCTCTGGCCTGGTTTATGACTTTAAAGCAATGATTTTAACAGTAAAACCAATATCAACCTCTTCTAAGTCCCTAATTTTTTTCAATTTGATAATACATAACCTTTATCAGCACTCGAAATTCAAAATTAAACAAAAAATGCCTATTTAGACCCCTGTCAACAGAGGCCTAGGTACTTTTATGATGGTTATAGGTACCTAAGTGCCACCTGCCACCTCCAACTAATATAGCATTACCTAGAAATTAATATTCATACAGCTAAACATAATATCAGATTCCAGTTTGCTCCTAGGCTTATAATTAGGAGCTCTATTGTAGGCGGCATACATATTCATAGGCGGTGTTTTCCTAGGAAAATAGTACAAGCAAGAATATTGTTTTTTTCCATAGTTTCTTCAGTAGGCTGGTTATTTTAGTGTTCTTAAAAAATACCAGCTACATCGATTTATATTATAAAACAACAGTCTCTTTTCACATGCAAGTTTCCTCAATACAATAAATTATTGCTGATTGCACAAATCACAGAGTTTACATTGAAATCCAAAGTGCTTTAACACCCAGTAATAATTATACAAATAATTAAAACTCGGCCACACAAATAAAGGCAGAATTTACATTTTCAATTGTCGTTTTTCATAAAATTTACATAATTTTATACAGAACTGAACGTTTACTAACGGATACAATTTTCAAGTGAAAATGCTTCTTTTCGCCGGGAAATGGTGTAAGGTCCCGTAAAGTGTCAAGAGGGCAAGCCCTTAGAAATCCCTTACCGCCCTGAAAATCCATAGTCCCGTATAAAACCCCTATAAAACGGGCACTAACCCCTTTCTAGTTAATTCAGGGACTCCTGATTCGATTTGGTGGGATAAGGTCACAAAAGCGTCCTTCGCTAGGAACTCCTCTATTCGAATACCATTGAATCTAATTAAAATTGCTAGTCTTTTGGTCTGATTATACGAAGCTAAAATAAGTACAGCAGATCTTACGGGAATTTTAAGGGACAAAATCGTAGAATAATTTCGTTGTTTGTTTTACTGATAGGTACTTATTGAATTGTTCTGTTGCCCTTATCGCAATTGTTTCAGGGTTTGCGCAGTATGTCTTCTTCTTCCTTACTTCTCCAAGTCATAGGAATGGAGTTTATACCCAAGGCCCATTTTGGTGGGTGGAAAATCATCGAATGACCCCCCCGCTCTTGGGCAGAGCGAAGGGGAGTGTCAGACTTCTACTGACTAAAAACCGAACCCATGTTCTTTCTTTGCCCTTGCGCCGAGGCCACGTAATCTAGTACAAAATACCGCGGCCCCGACGGGCGTCGGCCCTTGCGGGCCCCTCCTTGCTGACATCTCTTTGAGGCGCGCGTGGAACACGAACGCGCCGCCGACACGGTCTGTTGCCGTCATGACGACGGCCGGACGGCGAGCTAGCCCATTACTCACCGTCCACAGGCCCGCGTCTACGGTGGCCGGAAGCCATCACGTGGCCCCCGACGCCCGGAGCGCCTTCCGCGGCGGCTGGGACGTTGAGAGGATCGCTCCCTCTCTCGTTCCGCCACCTCCTTCGCTAGCATCACTGCTACCCAAGGCCCCTGGTTTTCGGATTCATACTAATCACTTGCTTCGGTGAAGGTAAACATCGTGAGAAAATCAAATCAGCATGCCTGATAGATAAGTTTCGACATCATGTAAAGCCAAGTTAGAGGCTCATGGGCAGCATAAAAACTGACGCCAGGTTAGCCACGAAACACACGAAAAAGAGAAATATGATTTCTCTAATATCACTATTTGCTATTTGCACCATTACGATTACATGGACGGTCTGTCACTTTTATGCTCTAAGAAATAAGGTTGATTAGTGATCGAACACAACATTATGTCTAACCCTTTTCCTTAAAACAACTTACAAGGCAAACAAGCCTTGTAGCACATTTACACCAATTTTCCAAGAAACAAAACGTCGTTCCACTAATAGATCTTCCCCAGACAGAAACTATTTTTACCGAACACCGAATTAGGTCAGCTACCGTTAGTTTGACATAGAATAGTTCGCCTTGTCTTCGGAGTAATTTATAGCTTGTTTTGATGGCAGCCATTTTCATGGAGGGTTCGGCTTTTACCCGAGGCTTTGCTTTTGTTATGGTTAAAAGTTATACTTCGAGATCGTCGTGTTTTTTAACCGCCTTCAAAAAAAGGAAGTTTTCAATTCAGTTGAAATGTTTAAGTCCCATGTATTATGGGGCGATCCTGTTGTCATGAACCGGCCACAAATCCAGACACTGAGATATTCCCGATGGAAAACCCAATAACACTATGACCTAGGAATCGAACCTGCGACCTCGATATCCGATCGATATAGTCATCAAATATGCTCTCTTTTTATTTAGCAACTCGTGATGTAAAAGATTCACACCGGTTGCTTAGTGGAAGTGAATATCTATTCAAATATACTTGTCACGCTTTTGATTCCCCAAAGGGAAAGGTGCGTGATGGAGGTCTTGTCACGTTTCTGAGTTCAAACTGGTTTGGAAACTCGTGTGGGTAAACAGGGTACGGAAAAGGCTTTCAATGATTGAATTGACTTTCATGCTTTTCTATTGCAGCTACAAATTCTATTGCTGAATCAGAAAATGATTTATTTTCATTATTTTTGACAACGGCGCCTCTCATCCCTGAAGGGTTAGGCTGCGGCGTACTTAATTGTACATCTTAATACCTAAGAAATTCCTTATGATAAAACCCAATAAGACTTCGCGCAAATTGGAAACCGAACCCAGAATCCCATACTCAGCAGTCTTCCAGGCTTGTTTTCCAGACTTTCTTTTATAATTGGCGAAAAATCCTACTACGCAGAGAATTTTGCAAACATACCGCGGGCTTCAAGCCTGAGGGTCGTATAAGCAAAACTAGGGGTACGACCCTCTGGCTTACATTCAATCTTATTTATCTAATCAAGTAAAACTGTACAGTCATGTAACTGTAACATAGCAGGAAAACCCTAATGTTCTTTGTTATCATTAAGAATTCCCAAGGCACCATTAAGTTCCATACCAACACATTGGCCTTAGTTTATGCGAGGGTCAAAATGAGTTTCAGTGGCACCCATTTAAATATCAGGCTTTATACATACACTGTAACGGGTAAAATTTATATGGGTATGCTAAATTTCCCCCTTCACGCAGTGTTTTCCACCAGCTTTTTTCCTAAGAAATTTACGATGACTGACGGACGGATTCCCGGGTCGGTGGTATATTAGGTTTTTCCCATCAGGAATTTCTCAGTAGTGCAATTGCAATAGGCTCGCCGCCTATCAAATGGGACGTAAATATATTATGTAACCAGCGGACGTCACGGTATCGGCATCACCCGCTTAGTTCCCGTTCCCGTGAGAATACAGGAATGAAAATAGCTTTCTAATGGTGAAACAATTTTTGAAATCGGCGGAGTAGTTTTTGAGTTTATTCATTACAAACATATACACAAAAATTCAATTTTTTCCTCTTTATAATATTAGTGTAGATTGGCGAAATGTGTGTACTATTAGGTACATCTCTGCCTAACCTTTTAAGGGTTACAGGCGTGATATACTGTTATATTAAAACATTTGACACCAACGCTAAAACGGTTACCACCATACGTATTCAGTAGGACTTCATTCTGATCTCCAATACACACAGATTTTTTTCGTCGGTTTTTAAAAAAAACAGCTTATCTGGTGTTATCTGGGTGTAGATATGTGTGGTTAGATACACCTCTGCTAAGCCTTTAGGGATTATGGGTATGAGATATTATTATGTTTACGTTATGGATTTCATTAAATAATATAAAGAAAGAAAGAAAGAAAAATGATTTATTGGTTTCCCACAGGACAAAAACAAATTGACAAAGAATTACAGGTAAACCAAGTAAACTTATAACACTTATACCTCACTACACACTACTTACTTACTACTTTTTACTTATACTCTTTGAACTTATATCGAAGATTTTATCCCAAAAACCCGTTTCGTTCAAGTGGAATCCTTTGTTTTAAGATTTTGAAGTACCTACCTACTTAATACTGCAGTTTCAGCTGTGAAATTGTTGTGTTACGGTTATTATGGTACGTGAGAATGAAATAAATGTGTGTTTGAAGACAACTTTGCTTGCTTAGATGCCTTTAAATTCTGTAGCTCTGAACAATTTTGGAGAAAATACTTGAATAGGTTCAGAAAATATATGGAAAACGTAATGTGTGCCTATAAAATTTGAGGGAAGCTCTCGATTTCTTAGGAATCCCATCATCAGAACCTGACTTGGTGGCAATGTGACTACCTCGGGAGCTTACCTTTTCAAACACAAGAATTTTGAAAATCAGTCCACAATTGACGGAAATGTGCGCGGACATAAAAAATGCATTGACATGGCACGAATAGAGAACCTCCTCCTTTTTAACCGACTTCAAAAAAGGAGGTTACTATGTTCGTGTGTATGTATTTTTTTTTTTTTTTTTTTTTTTTTTATGTATGTTACCTGATTTCTCCCCCATTTGTGGACCGATCATCAAAATTCTTTTTTTATTTGAAAGAGTATACTCCTGAGGTGGTCCCATTTTTTTTTGGTGAAGATCTGGTGCTGATCTTCGGAGATATACAATGGAACTCTTCAAAAATAGACGGCAAATCTGTCGTAATTGCTGGAATCGCTTGGATGTTTATTGAATATACATTATCATGACGTAACATCACGCCTGTATGCTCTGAGGGGGTATGGAGATGTGTACAATACACATTTTTTTTGTTGTTTTATGAATTTTCGTGCTTTTTCTGGCGCTATTCAAGTATTCGCATCTAGCAGTCATCACTTGTATTCATGTTGATGAGCTGATAATGGAAGGTATACTACTCCTCAACGGTTAAGAGTTGAAAGTAAAAATTGGGAAATCTTGAAGGTTAAGGGTTAGGTTTCTTGGTTGAATGTTAAATGCATAGTAAATATTTGTATAGAATATAATATAGGTACTTATTACAACTAAAAATGAAAAAATAAAAAAAACTTTTTTGCAAAAAAAACAACCGACTTCAAAAACACCAAAAAGAGAAAAATAAACTTCAGAAGAAAAATCTGCTTCTGAAGTCGGTGGCAAAAAAATAAAATCAAACAAACAAATGTCACCGACTTCAGAAGCTGATTTTTCTTCTGAAGTTTATTTTTCTCTTTTTGGTGTTTTTGAAGTCGGTTGTTTTTTTTTTGGAAATCGGTTACAAATAGATAGAGGCGGTATCGTTGTGGTTTTAGTTTGGTCCTGGTAGTTAGGATCTGGTCGGTCCTATAGTGGTGCCGATTCTCTTGTCACAAATTTCTCTAAACTAGACTAAAAATCATTAAAATTTAGTTTAATCCTGTCAAACGAAGTTTTCCATTCTGAAATTGACTAAAGTGACATAACTTAAATAGATTATAGTCTGACAGCACTAAGTTATTCAATTTAGTGAAAATGCCAATTTTGCTATTCTGAAATTGACGTTTTTCACCTAAAATTATGATTGTCAAACTAAATCAGACCATTTTTAATCGCGATTAAAAAGGTGTGGAATAAAATTAGTTGACATATACTAAAATTTACAAAGCATATTTCTCTATTATTTTTCGAAAGTTTGGATGACTTTGAGTTAATTATGGAAGCTTAGGTGATTGCAGCTGTTGGCGATGCGGCAGAAAGGTAAGTTTAGTGTTATTTTATTAAGATACAATACAAAATGCATTCGTGAAAACTTACAAAGGATTTGTACTGAACATCTAATGTACTTGCTACATTATTAGTTGGAAAAGAAGTGGATAAATGCACTTCTCATAATCATAGCCACTTCCAGGCTCTGAGTATTATCTAATAGACACTTTCAAGAAAGAATTCATTTGGAAAGATTGCGAGACCAATCCAACCCATTCCAAATGGCAGAGGAGAAATTTAAAAAACTCTTTAGACTCCCTAGAGCGGAAGCACTTTATTTGGTGGATATGCTAAGGAATCCTCGGTTAGATGAAGGATTTATCCCCAAACACCGAAAGGTTAGAACAGTTTTGTGCAGTAATTCACTTGCATAAACAAGTTTTTAAGAATTTATAGTTTAGTCGAGTGGTATCTCACTTTTATTATATTTATGGGTGATCTAAACCTAGTCATTACATAATTGAGATCTTTCAGTCAAAAACCGCACGCCCCTCCACTAAAATTTCTTTACAAACATTTGAACGACCCACTGACCGAAAAGTGTATGCAACAAGCAGTGGCGCAACATGCATTTTTAGAATGAAAAATTTCTACCTACCCCTGTATGATAATAGAACTCATTTGCAGATTCTAGCTGCACTAAATCTGTTTGCTCAAGGCAGTTATCAAACAGCTGTTGGGCAAGACAACTTACTTGACAACAACTTACAAGACAACTTAATTCTTCTGAAATCTAATTGGTTCACCCCTTAAAACACTCTGCCACCAAAGAACGGTGGAATTACTATATAGCTTTATGTGTATCTTTGCAGACGAAGAAGATATCGATGGCAACGGGGAAAACGAGCAGAATGCTAATTGTGGAGGAGCAGGATGCTATTGTAGAGGATCCTGGCGCAGACTTCCTTGCTGAAGCAAGGGAAATTCGGCAATTACTTGTCAATAATTTTAATTAAATTAAACATTTTATTTCTTTATTATTAAAATTTTAATTTTCTTATCACCTTATTTATTAATTAACCTATCCTTAACCTAAACAAATAAGAGTGGTGATTAGGTTTCTATCACAAATTGAAACCGCATATTCAGTTCATGTTTTGTATAAAAAAATAATTAACAAAATACAATAATCAACAAAATATGCCAAATAGAGAAGGCACGAGCACTGATCACCACGCATGCTCAAGACGGGTTGGCGATTTCAGACTTATTAGGTATATTATAATAATTATAGTCCAGATTTCCTCACGGTGTTTTCCTTCCGACCTTCATTGAAATAAAAATGAGTAAATAAAAGAAAAATGTTCGTACATATTTTTTATTAATGTTATGTTTTAACTTTTGTACCACTGTATGCCCATTTTCTCTTGCCCGTTTTGCTGCAATATGTTGTTCGATAGAGCCTTTCTGTTATTTTGACACTTCTTATAAGAAAATCCAATCGATTTCAAAATTTTACGCAGGACTTCTAGGCTACATTTAACATCCAGATCTGTTTTAGTGTGGTACCAAGTAAAAGAATTGAATTTTTTGTCGAATTGCACTTATTTATGTTGAAGTCATCCATTTCTTTCTTAGGACAGCCTGATCTGTGTTTGCCTTCATCTACAATACGCCTCACTGTACTCGCAGATTTTCCTGAAAGAAAGATTAAAAAAAAGATGTAATAACAAATGGAAAATAGATAGCACTATTTTTATTTCAAACATGTTAAAACTTATTCATATTTAAAATCACCGGTAAATTTGATTACCCAAAAGTATCAAAAGTTAGCTAATTACATTTGCAATCTAACCTATAAATGCGCAATGTAAACAATGCTTATTTTAGTCATAAAATCGTATATTTAGTAAATTTGTGACTTCTGGTAGATAAAAAACAAACAATAACACAATTACATACCTGTCTTAACTGCTGTTCGAGTATAAATATCCAAATTTGATAAAATTTGTCCAGCTTGGTGTTCTAACAAACATCGCTGATATACTTTGAAATAATTTCCCGAGCTCCACTCCTATTTGTTTTCCTCATATTTAACACGTTTCTTCGAAGTTTTGTCGACGTAGATTTGAAAAACATTTAAAAATGCAAAAGGTAGCAAGATAGAATATTAACAAGTTGATGACAGACAGCCGATGACATTTGATGTACTATGATTTAGTGTTACCCTACTTTTGAATAATCCATGGTATAATAATATAAATAATCTTAGTTCCTCAAACATTAATTTCTTGACTATACAGACAGACTGTACTTCATTAATGATTAATGGTATACAATTATAAATATTTGATTTACCTCAGGTTTTTTTTTGCAATTCAGATCATTTCGTTCACTTTCATTCAGCTTTTGTCTATGGTCTACTGCAATCTTGGTCTATGCTCTACTCAACTTAGCGAATGTCAAACTCGATTTTAGGTGTGTCAAAACTATATTTAAATTTAGAGAATCTTGTTTTCAGAATAACTTACCAAAACCAACTAACTAAAAATAAGAAATTTTAGTTTTAGTTTAGGTTAGTTCGGTGTACAAGAGAATCGGCACCATTGTCTTTCTTTCATTGGGTTTTTCTACAATAAACGTATGACGATACCTACACGCCATGTGGCACTTAACTTACTCCTGGTGGAATGAATACTTTTCGTTTCTAGTAGATTGGTTTGTTCACTAGACTCAAAAATTCTGTTTTATTGGTTTTCTAGATTTCTAGGCCATATGAGTTCTAATGAGTTCTTGGTTAATTAAACCTGAGAGTGTCAAAAGATCACGCACGTGTTCTGATGAATATGGACTGAACTTTCACGTAAAGTAAACCTATTTATCAGTTAAATGACCGTGAAACAGAAACTTACGTAATTTTGATAGAACTTTTTCTATATATGGAAAACGTCAAAGTCCCTATAAAATTTGAGGGTTGCCCTCGTCTTCCCTGGGATCCCATCATCAGATCCTGACTTGGTAAGAATGTAACCAGCTCGAGAGTACCCCCTTCACAACAAAAAAAGAATTTTAGAAATCGGTCCACAATTGGCAATTGGTTCTTGGAAATAGCTGATGTTACAAGGAGTAATTTAGGGTATTTTTAACCCCTAGTAATTGTTAACAAAATGCGATTCAAATGGGAAAATTTCTATAATAATTTTGGAAAATGCAGAGGAAGGTAGCTAGGCATAGCTAGTCAAAACTAAAATTGGTTCTTAGTATATACTTCTCCAATTTCTCCATAGAACTGATATTGGGCTGCCTTTGTCTAGAGTAGATGGGAAGTCTTTCCTAGACTAGTAACACCACACACCACACAATAGCGAGACACAGATTAACTGTAGTGTCGAGATACAAAGCTCTAGAATTGATCTCCCTAGCCTATTGACGTAGCTGATCCAATTGTAAAGCTATACATACATAAATATTATATATATGGAGTTCATACGTGTTACTATGTTAGGGAAAAAAGGTTTGATTATGAATGTTGATGGCTATAAGAGTAGAGGAAGAACAAATAAACGGTGAATGTACTGTGTGGAGGATGCATAATCAGCCTATAAATCCTCGCGCTCCTTATTATAGACAAAATTAAAAAGCCATTGTTATAAATCTCCTGGAGATTTATTAGCGGACGGGAGGTGTTCACATCACAGGTTTATGTGAGGTAATGAGTTAAAATCACAACCCGGGCCCAGTGCGGGTCACATGCCTTCTACTTTTTGTTGCTAAGATGTGCCGGATTCCTCACGATGATTTCCCTCACCGTTTTGCCACCAATGGACTACCGCTGCTCGCCGTGTAAGATGATATGGCTACGAATGAGGCGACTCTTGCTGACGAGTAATAGTAGTATGGAAGAACACATACTGTGCCGATTCCAAATAATAGGGTAGTTGACAAAAAAAATCGAATTAGTCCGTCAGATAGATTTCCAAAAAATATTGGACACGTATTTTTTCTTTTTGCACGTAAACCAAAAATGAAGACGATACAGTGCATCGAAAATTCGTGTGACGTCACACCGCACTACATTTTTTACCACGTAGTGCCGTCAAAAGCCCCCACTCAAAATCTTTGACGCGTTTTATCTTCGTCAATTTTTATTAATTTGATAAAACAAAAAATACGTATCCAATATTTTTCGCTGGCGGACCTGGGTAAGAAAAATATGATTCCGTTTAAATCATATTTTTCTTACCCAGGACACATCCCTATTAGAGTAAAGAGTAGGAGAATCCTAAAGAAAGAGCGTACCTACTGCAATATATTCAAGTTTACAAAGTCTTACTGTTTTCTTAGATGTCAAGGTCACCTTTGCTCATTAACAATAAGGGTGTAGGGATTACACCAAATATATAGTTTATGTATTTATATTACATAACTACACAAAACAACACAACACATTTACACACAAACAGATTTATTTATATGTATATATAATTATCACTTAATTACACATCACCGGCAACTTATATTGCTACGACAATATAATGCCGGACGATGTCGGGAGACTTACGTAGTATATCGGAACCGCGCAACCAACAACCTACGTCATAGTGACGTGTAGCGAACGGCTGAGGGAACGATGAAGTGAACCCTGCGCGCGAGCGATGGCCGACTTACTCGTGACCTTCAGTCTGTTCCTAACATGACAACACGCGCACGCGCACCTACTTGTGTCGCCTCGAATTCGCATTATTTGTTCTGTGTTTTATCGCCGTTATAATAACTGTTCTTCCGTGTTTCGTGTGTGTCCGAACTATAATCTGTGTTGTGACAATCGTGACTGTATCTATCATCTCTGTTTCTCCTTCTTGTGTTTTGTGTTGTGTATGTGGACTTTGCTCTCAATACAACTGTGAGTACCTAAGGCAGTGACTTTTACTTGTGCCCCTGCCTACCACACCTTACACATCTCTAAACTGGTGACCCCGAGTCGAACACATTGTTAAAATGAGTGATAGTGAGTCCGAGCACACCGCTTCGTCACAACCGACGGACAACGTGTCACGGAGACCGCGCAAGGCAAAGCGCGTTTCCATTGAAGCGTCGCACGAAATTTACCGTGCACCATTAAAGCTGCCACCATTTTGGCCAGAGGAGCCGGACATTTGGTTTGCGCAAATTGAGGCACAATTCGAGAACGCCGGGGTGACGAAAGACGCCACGAAATTTAATTACGTGGTCGGCCATCTTGACCCCCAAATTTGTAAGGAGGTCAAAGACATTTTAATGTCCCCACCCGACACCAACCGATACGAGAAGCTGAAGACCGAATTGGTGAAGCGTCTCTCAGTATCGCAGGAGAAGAAGTTCCAGCAGTTGCTGATGCACGAAGAACTGAGGGACCGGAAGCCATCGCAGTTTCTACGCCACCTGCGGAGTCTGGCTGGACCGACCATACCAGACGACTTCGTGCGCACCATCTGGAGCAGCCGACTACCCAGCAACGTCCAATCCCTGCTGGCATCCCAGCCAGACAGCACCCTGGAGGCGTTGGCCAACCTGGCCGACCGCGTCCAAGACATCGTGGCACCGAGCCACGTAGCTACAACTACGGCACCAGGACCCACAGTCAGCGAGATGGCGGCCGAAATAGCGGAGCTGAAGCGCGCCATGAAGGACCTGACGGTGCAGCTGCGTGACAGTCGTTCGCGTCAACGCTCCCACAGCCGTGGTCGAGACACGCGACGCCAATCACGACATCGATCGTCGTCCCGCTCCGACTCCAGCTACCGGAGACACCCGTTGTGCTGGTACCACTCTGTGCATGGCGAGAAGGCCAAATACTGCATAAAGCCATGTGACTACAAGCAGGGAAACTCCGCGGGCAGTCGGTAATGGCGACAGACGATTGCCCCGCCTCTACTGGTCGTCTATTCGTCGCGGACCGACGGACGAATACGCAGTTCCTGGTCGATACAGGAAGCGACCTCTGCGTGTACCCTCGTCGTCTGCTCAGCGAGCGTCGTGCGCCCACCAACTACCAGCTTGTGGCCGCGAATGGGACGCCCATCCCGACATTTGGTTTCCTCGAAATGAACCTAAACCTAGGATTACGTAGAGACTTTAAGTGGCGTTTTGTGGTCGCGGAAGTGACAAAACCAATTATAGGTGTCGATTTCTTATGTTTTTACTCGTTAACCGTTGATTGTAGGAATCAACGGTTAATCGACAGTAGCACCAACATATCATGTCTAGCCTCGAATCCATCAGATTCGTCTTTATTCTCCGTAAAGGTGACTTCTGGCGACTCGAGGTACCACAGGATACTCGACAAGTTTCCCGACATCACCCGACCTGCCGGAACACTACGCACCACACCACATAACACGGTACATCATATCCGCACGACCCCAGGCCCTCCAGTATCTTCTTCGTTCCGACGATTAGCGCCGGACAAATTAAAAATAGCTCAACAGGAATTCCAACAGATGCTGTCCAATGGAACTGCCAGACCCTCGGAAAGTCCCTGGTCATCTCCACTCCACCTGGCCCCTAAAAAAGACAACGGTTGGCGACCATGCGGTGATTATCGCATGCTCAACGCGCGGACAGTCCCTGACAGGTACCCGATTAGGCACATACATGATTTCGCACACAGCATAGCTGGCTGCCGCATTTTCAGCACCATCGATCTGGTAAAAGCCTACAATCAGATACCTGTCAGCCCAGACGATATTCCGAAGACCGCGATCACCACACCGTTTGGCCTGTACGAATTCCCGTACATGACGTTTGGTCTGCGTAACGCAGGGCAGACGTTTCAACGTTTTGTCGACGAGATGACCAGAGGGCTAGACTTCTGTTATTGTTATTTGGACGATTTTTTAATTTTCTCCAGGACAGAAGCCGAGCACGAGGAGCACCTCCGTATAATTTTTAATAGGCTGAAGGACTACGGCATGCTGGTCAACACGTCCAAGTGTGTTTTCGGTGTCCCGGAGGTAACCTTCTTGGGTTACCGTATCTCCGAAAAGGGCACAAAACCACTGGACGCCAAGGTTGAAGCCATCAAAACCTTCCCACAGCCTAAAGACGTTCGTCAGTTGCGCCGATTTCTCGGCATGATTAATTTTTACAGGCGTTTCATGCCCCACGCCGCTCAGATTCAGGCGCCACTTCACAACCTTTTGATTGGCAACGTAAAGGGCTCGCACCCCATATGTTTGGCGGAGAGTACTTTACGAGCATTCGAGGACTGCAAGGAAAGCCTAGCTAACGCAGCTTTATTAGCTCACCCCGATTGTAGTGCCAAACTAGCATTGGTTACCGATGCGTCTGACACTGCAATCGGCGCGGTGTTACAGCAGCTAAGCGATGACGGCTGGCAGCCATTAGCGTTCTTTTCGCGGAAGCTCAGCCCTTCGCAAGTGAAGTACTCTCCCTATGACAGGGAGCTGCTGGCCATTTACGAGGCCATCAAATACTTCCGCCACATGCTGGAGGCGAGGCACTTCGTCGTGTACACAGACCACAAGCCGATCAGTTTCGCATTCCACGAACGGAAGAGAAACTGTACGCCTAGGCAATTCCGACACCTCGACTTTATAGCCCAGTTCACCACCGAGATAAGGCACATTTCTGGCAAAGACAATGTCGTTGCCGACCCCTTATCTCGCGTGGAGGAGCTACAGGTGCCGGTTAGCCTCAACACCCTCGCAGATTCTCAGGCATCAGATCCAGAACTGAAGAAACTTCTTCAGGACGGATCTTCACTGGTGCTCGAGAAGGTGCAGGTCCCTGGGGAGCGTACGTCCGTGTACTGCGACGTAAGTACAGCGTCTCCCAGACCTTATGTGCCCAAAATGCTGCGAAAGCAAGCTTTCGACAGCTTGCACTCCCTCAGCCACCCAGGCGTCTCAGCGACTGCCAAACTGGTTGCAGAGCGCTTTGTTTGGCCAGGCGTCAGGAAGGATTGCAGGGAGTGGGCACGAGCATGTCTCGCATGCCAGCGGGCTAAAGTGAGCCGCCATGTCTCTGCGCCTTTAGGGACATACCATCTCCCACGCGCCAGGTTCACCACGATCCACATTGACCTTGTGGGCCCGCTCCCAATTTCACAAGGCTTCAGGTACTGTCTGACGGCAGTCGACCGTTTCACCAGGTGGCCAGAGGTCGTACCTATTGTCGACATTACTGCCGAGACAGTAGCTAAAGCACTGCTGTCTGGATGGATTGCCCGGTTTGGCTGTCCCACTGACATTGTTACGGACAGAGGCCGTCAGTTCGAGTCGGCTCTGTTCGAACAATTGTCCAAGATTGCTGGCTTCCAGCACAAACGGACAACGGCATACCATCCAGCGTGCAATGGCATGGTGGAGCGATTTCACAGGCAACTCAAGGCGTCCATCACGTGCCATGCCAATGACAAATGGACCGAGTCCCTGCCGTGGGTATTGCTTGGCATAAGGAGCGCATTCAAAATGGATGTCCAAGCGTCTTCTGCCGAACTTGTATACGGCGAACCGCTAAGGCTCCCTGGAGAATTCTTCTCTCCCAGTGATGACGGAACGACCGACATCACGGACTTCACCGCACGCATTCGCAAGTTTGCTCACGACTTGCAGCCAACTCCAGCTTCCCGTCATAATAAACCTAGCATTTTTATATTTAAGGATCTGCAGACCACTGATCACGTGTTCCTTCGTGAAGACGCATTACGTGGCTCGCTGCAAGCAACATACACAGGTCCTCACAAAGTTCTGCATAGGGGTGATAAAATCTTTAAAATTTTATTTAAGGGCAAAGAGGTCACGGTCTCAATTGACCGCCTAAAACCAGCCTACATACTGGCTGACAAAACTGACCCTCATGAGGATACCCCATCTGGCGACCAAACAGAGTATACTACTCGTTCTGGTCGTCGGGTCAGGTTTCCTGATTTTTATCGCCCTTGACGGTCTCTGGAAGGGGGTGGTGTAGGGATTACACCAAATATATAGTTTATGTATTTATATTACATAACTACACAAAACAACACAACACATTTACACACAAACAGATTTATTTATATGTATATATAATTATCACTTAATTACACATCACCGGCAACTTATATTGCTACGACAATATAATGCCGGATGATGTCGGGAGACTTACGTAGTATATCGGAACCGCGCAACCAACAACCTACGTCATAGTGACGTGTAGCGAACGGCTGAGGGAACGATGAAGTGAACCCTGCGCGCGAGCGATGGCCGACTTACTCGTGACCTTCAGTCTGTTCCTAAAGCCGCAATTACATCTACCCCGCCCCGCGTGTCGCAATGCGTGGGGTAGCTATCGGTTACATACATTTAGTATTGGAGTGATTACATTAGTCCCGTCCCGCGTGTCGCAGAGCCTGCCGACGCCACGACGACCGAGCGATTTCGATCGGCGTGGGGTCGGTGGTGGGGGTTGTGACGCGTGAGCTCAGTCGGGTCTAGTGTAATCGGCGCGTGGGCACGCGCAGACAGCCGAGTGGCGACGTAGAACGAACGACACAGTACTGACTGAGACGATTTTTCGTGAGGCGGCGTGGCGACACGACACGTAAATGTAATCACCCGCACGTTGCGTCAGGCAGCGCGGCGACACGCGGGGCGGGGTAAATGTAATTGCGGCTTAAAGCCGCAATTACATCTACCCCGCCCCGCGTGTCGCAATGCGTGGGGTAGCTATCGGTTACATACATTTAGTATTGGAGTGATTACATTAGTCCCGTCCCGCGTGTCGCAGAGCCTGCCGACGCCACGACGACCGAGCGATTTCGATCGGCGTGGGGTCGGTGGTGTGGGTTGTGACGCGTCAGCTCAGTCGGGTCTAGTGTAATCGGCGCGTGGGCACGCGCAGACAGCCGAGTGGCGACGTAGAACGAACGACACAGTACTGACTGAGACGATTTTTCGTGAGGCGGCGCACGGTGTGGGAATTTCGCAATCTAGAGGGATTTAATTCAAAATATAAAGTTCATTAGTTGATAATATACTTATGAGTTTTTTATACCTAAGACCCTATTTGTCATAGCTACATATTTGATTTTTTTGTAGGTGGATCCAATAAATAAATAAAAAATGTTAAAGTGGGCAGATAATAATCGTTGTACTGATCCAATACGAACAACAACATTGAAGTGTCATCTTCACTTAAGATTATTGCTAAAATTTACGTATAGTGTTGTTTATTGGTTTATTATTGTATTATGTATATCTTTAAAGGTAAGTTAAAGTGTTTTTTATTTAAGTAATAGTTAAACATTGATCTAATAACATCATTTGAAAATATAGTAAAATCAAGCGTTTTTTAGAGATGATATGAAAAGTGAAAGGTGTATAAAAAAATATGGTATAAATGTTAAGGTGTTTTGATTGTTTTAATGTATAGTTAAGAGTCTTAACTTTTGAGAACAGTTGACAAAACTTGCGATTTTGTGCGACCGTCATACATTTTTTTTCGGTTTTCAGAATGGCCGCAGAAATCACTAAAAAACAAATTTTTGATATTTGGACCTCAAAGGTGAAAAAGGAGCGGGTTGATGCTAGTTTTACTTTTATAATAGATAATTAGCTTGAAGCACAATTTTTGGAAGGGGCTATAAATTAAATTAATTTATTTTTATGGAACTTATATGACAAAATTGACGAAAAATGGAAGAAGCCGAAGGCATCGTTAACGCTTTTTAAACAAGAATATAACTTGATGGAATAAATGCATTAGATTACCAGATAGGTGTATTAAATGAAATATCATCTACATCTGGCCATTCACCAGGAATGCCACACAGGTTTGTAGAAAATAAAAATAGCAAATTTCAGAATTCACTATCGTCTACTAGCCCTGAAGAATTAACGATTGCACGTGAATGTGAACTTCGAAAAGCAGATAAAAGGCATTTTGCAGCTATCGTAGAAGAACTTTCTGTGAGTTGACAAAGAGGGGTTCCGTCGTGAAAAGTGTAGGTACGTAAAAGAATGACTAGCGAAAGAGTTCAACTGACTGTGTCGGCCGATGAAGTACTAAGCATGACGGTAGATGTTGATTTATCCACACATCAATATGAGAAAATACGGCAAAGGATAAATACATTTGTTTAAAACTTATTGCCACCTTATGATCGAATAAAAGAGGCTAAATGTTATCGTTCCATTAAAACCATAACAGAATCAACTGCAACGTGTGACATGCAATCATTAGTTGATCACAGTATCGATCGACTTTGTGTATCTCAGAAAGAGATTCTTGGCTCGATGGAGGCCTTGGCCAGTGGAGTAAAGGAATTACTGTCACTGTTAATTAAGTGTGGTTGTGATGGAGCACAACAAAAATCATATTAACAACAATTTGGTTCTTAAAATGAACCTACTGAGAACCTTTTTAGGAAATCCATGGTGCCTATACAGCTAAGGTTGAATGTTGAAGAGAATAATATCAAAATCCAGCCTCTTCTTCAGCCAGAAATTGTCATTCAATTAGACTAAAATAACAAAACAGGACGCGCTACGGCGTAGCACTTTCTACGCTACGTCCGGCTACGCGCCTGCCTAGCTTAACTTACTCATATCGCATTTTTTTTCATAGACCTTTATTTTCTTCCAGTATTTAGGTATTTTTAATTATTTGAATACCAATCAATAATGTTTTTTAACTTGTATCTTTATTTAATTCAATTTGGAATTAAATCCCCCTAGATTGCGAGATTCCCACACTGTGCGGCGTGGCGACACGACACGTAAATGTAATCACCCGCACGTTGCGTCAGGCAGCGCGGCGACACGCGGGGCGGGGTAAATGTAATTGCGGCTTTACATGACAACACGCGCACGCGCACCTACTTGTGTCGCCTCGAATTCGCATTATTTGTTCTGTGTTTTATCGCCGTTATAATAACTGTTCTTCCGTGTTTTGTGTGTGTCCGAACTATAATCTGTGTTGTGACAATCGTGACTGTATCTATCATCTCTGTTTCTCCTTCTTGTGTTTTGTGTTGTGTATGTGGACTTTGCTCTCAATACAACTGTGAGTACCTAAGGCAGTGACTTTTACTTGTGCCCCTGCCTACCACACCTTACACATCTCTAAAAGTGCAACATACAAAGAAATTCTTGGAAGGTTGTACGAGGCTGAAAAGCAAAATAAACATGAATGTTCACGCCTACTGCAATGCCTTACTGCTAATGAGGTTGCGAAAGAGTAGGCCTTTTAATAACGAAGGAAATTAATGACTGGCTACGATCCACTTAATTACATACCTAACATCACGCCTCCAATGCCCAAAGGGTTAAGTACAGGTGTACCTAATAGTACATCCATATTCCGCCAGTTATGTTTAAGTGACATATATTAGGGGACTAGCTTTTGCCAGCGGCTTCGCTCGCGTGAAAATGTCGATTTTACATACAAACTTTCATCCCCTATTTAACTCCCTTAGGGGTTGAATTTCGAAAAATCCTTCCTTATTCTCTGTGTATATTATAAAGGAAACCTCTGTGTAAATTTCAGCTTTCTAGGTCCAAGGGTTTGGGCTGGGTGTTGATGAGTCATTCAGTCAGATATAGATAAGTATAGACTTCGCCCGCGTGGATCATAAACTAAAACTTTCCTCGAGAACCACTCTATGAATTGGTGAAAACAGCATGAAAATCAGTGCAGTAGTTTTCGAGTTTATCGCCAACAGACAGACAGACGTGGCGTAGGACTTTGTTTTATTATATGTAGTGATTACAACGTTTTGGTGGCGCTACTGTGCCCGTGTTTACTTCGGCTCCGTAGTATTTTTCAAGTTAAAAATATAAAAAGTGATTATCTGCATAATTAAAGTGTTGAACTCAGTGCAAAAACATTAAAAAACAGTGAACATTATGAAATTCTAAACAATAGTGCAATAAATAGACAAAATACCGGCTACAAAACATCAAAACAAGAACTGTGTTTTTTTGTGCTTGGACAAGTAAAATTGAAGTGAAAATCAATTTATTGACACCTATGAAGAACAATCCGTGAAATATTAGTGCAAAGAAGGAAGAAACTAGTAAAAAAGTGAACAAAGAAATTATTATAACCTAATAATAAACTGCAAATCATCACACATCAATTTTTTCTTGGAGATAACGCCATCTAGCTACAGGTGATCGAACTAGGCCAGCAACTAACTGCGTACGCGCAACAGATTGACAGCACTAGTAAATGTCAACACTTCAAACTGTAGATAGTAATTAATACCACTATTCACCACTAGAGGACACAACAAGTACGATAACATGGAAAATATTATGATAGTTCTAAAAGAAATACAAAGTGATCTAAACAATGAAAAACATGCAAGAAAATATCACTACAGCTATAAACGACAATATTAATCAGAAATTTACAATTATGGAAAATAGAACAAGCATCCTAGAAATTAAAATAAACCAACAACAAAAAGCAATAGATTATCTAGAAAGACAGGTTAGAAAGAAAAATCTTATATTCTATGGAGTGGAAGAGACCGAGCGTGGATACACAGATTTGCCAGATATATTGTTACGAGCTGGGTATGGGATAAATAAAATCACTACCAATTAAAGACACGAATTAACTTTATTACTCGCAAAACAATTATAAACAATCACTTCAACAGTACTGAACACTTTGTCGCACTAGATAACTCTTCGAACCTTTCGTTGTCTCGCTTAAAAGTGAACTGACTCACTTCGTCCTCAATCGGTCCTTTTATACCCAAGCAAACAAAAGACATTCGAGATAATTCTCTATTATTCAAGAAAGCATCCACAAAAAAACATTAACAAAAAATAAACTTAAAGATAAAAGAACCGACAAGGAAGAAGTTACTTAACGTCGTCGACATACGGTCGAAATTACAATGTCAATTGCCGCTGACGTCGTGCGTAGGCTGACCTTGAAATACAATGTAACTATACCTACAGCGGAGATAGGTACCTAAAATAATGAACTCGTATTTTCTAGGTACTACTCAGTTATTAGCGCGGTTTCTCGAAGATTCTAGATGACCGTCGTAACACTGCCCCCTCCTTAGACATGCTCGTCCCGAGCATCATTAGTCCCGTAATATCGCGCCAGTCGGTCCACATGCACAACCTTAGGCGCACCTCGCGGACCCTTCTGTATTCGGTAGGTGACATCGTTGATCCTGGTCACAACTCTGTATGGTCCATCCCATTTTGCTTGCAATTTCGGAGACTTTCCCTTGCTCCGCACTGGGTTATGCAACCACACCAGCGAACTTTCGTCGAAACCACGACTGTTTGCCTTCCGGTCATAACGAGTCTTCATCTTCTCAGACATCTGTTGCCCGGATTGCCTGATATGCTCATACACATCATTTAACTTGTTACGCAGGTCATTCGCGTAATCCGTTATACTGCGTGGGACATCAGGGGGAGTTCCAGTAATTAAATCTGCAGGCAACCGTAATTCCCTTCCAAAGTTCGCGAAGGCTGGAGTTACAGTCGTACTTTCGTGAACTGCACTCCGATAGGACAGAAGAAACGGCTGTATGTGCTTGTCCCAATCCCTTTGCCTGCTTTCCACGACTTTAGCCAGATATCTCTCCAACGTCTGGTTGAATCGTTCTACCATTCCATCAGATTGTGGGTGGTAAGAGGTGGTCCTGGTTTTGTGTGTACCCATCAATCGACAAGTCTCCTGAAAAACTTGCGATTCAAAATTCCTTCCTTGATCGCTGTGAATTTCTAAGGGTACTCCAAAACGACAGAAAACTTCTTGAACCAATTTATCTGCGACTGTTGTTGCTTCTTGGTTAGGAATGGCGAAGACTTCTGGCCACTTTGTGAAGTAGTCCATGACAACCATGAAGTACTTGTTTCCGCTGTCACTTTCTGGAAATGGTCCCGCAACGTCCAGTGCTATCCGCTCCCAGGGGGCTCCCACGTTGTACACTTTTAATGCACCTCTGCTTCGCGTGTGAGGTCCTTTCACAGCCGCACAGCTGGTACATTTGCGACACCAGTCCTCCACATCATCTCGACAGTGGATCCAGTAAAAGCGCTCTCTGATCTTCAGTAGAGTTCTTTTCACCCCCATATGTCCTCCTGAGCATCCATCATGGTACAGCCGTAAAACATCCGGTACCTTAGCTTTAGGAACAACCATTTGTAGATGACAGCTGTCCCCACGAGCGTTTTCCCATTTACGGCACAAGACTCCATCCTGGATCTCCAAACTGTTCCATTGTGCCCAATAACTCTTCGTGATGGAACTCATCGCAGCCACATCACTCCACTTGGGCTTCGGACCACCAGCTTTAATCCACTCGAAGATCGGTTTGATATCCGAGTCACTTTGCTGAGCCTGCTGTATGGTTTCCTTCCATTCGTCGCTGAGATCTGTTCTTAGCCTCCTCACAGACACAACTTCCTTAGTTTCTTGTCTGGAACTCTGCATACAGTCTTCACGCCAAGGTCTTGAAAGTTCATCATTGTTACCGCGAGTTCTCCACTGTTGCTGGGCAGTCATATCAGTCGCCTTTTCCCGCTGTGATTGGTCTTCCCTCGGTGTGCGTCGCTTGTTACAATTTGGCCGTAGGTGACCACTTTCTCCACAAACGTAGCACCTAGGGCTGTACTTTCGCGGACGCTCATGTACAGGTGTTGCCACAACTTCTCTGACGTAGTGTGTTCGATGGTCTTGTCTCACTGCTTCTACTTCCAGAGCATGTGCTAAGGCGTTCTTCAGCGTCTTATGATGTCCGAGTCTCACAGCGGCTCTCACTTCCAAGTCACGTATTCCGTCGACGAACGCCTGTACCAAATTTCCATCGATGAGTGCAGGGGCAGACCGGTATGCTTTCCGAACCATCGTTTCAACTTCCAGAGCCCACTGCTGTAAGTTCTCAGCACTACGTTGAACGCGATCCCTTAACTTAGCACGAAAAACGTGCTCCAGGTGCGCGTTGCCATATCTGGACTCTAATGCCTCCAGCAGCTGTTCGTAGGTCACATCCTTGCCGAGTGCCTCAAGAATGGTAAGGGCCTGGTCTCGGAGACCCAAAGTGAGCGCGGTCATGGCTTGCCCCTTGGTCCACCCATTCGCTTTCATAACGGCCTCAAATTGGATTTTATAGGCCGACCACGAAGATGTTCCGTCGAATGGAGGCACTTTAAACCCACGCACCGAAGGGGCAGCAATCACTGAAGTTACAGACCCGTCTCCAACCTTAATTTCACTTAAGGCCTTCTTCACATCGGCGATCTGCATTTCAGCCTTTGCGATACGGTTGTCGTGCTGCTGTACCTGCTCCTTCATCACGCTCAGCTCTTTGCCCACTGATGCGTGAAGATCCTTTATCAGGAGCATCTGTTCCTCTTGACGCCGGGCCTGTTCCTCTTGACGGCGCGCCTGCTCCTCCTTATCCCGTTGCAGCTGCTCCTGCAACTGGCGAGCCTGGTCCTCTTGACGTCGAGCCTGCTCCTCCTTATCCCGTTGCAACTGCTCCTGCAACTGGCGAGCCTGCTCCTCTTGACGTCGAGCCTGGTCTTGCAGCAGTGCCATTAAGGCAGACAAGTCAGGCGCCGCTGATGCTGGAGTAGCTCCAGATGGGCCAGCGACTGGCTCTGACGTAGGCTGGACACCGCCCGGTGTCTGTGTCGGGGAGTCCCCAAATCGCCTTTGGTCCATTCCTTGCTGTCGCTGACTCCTCGTACGGATACTATCCGTGTCGTCCTTGGGTAGAATCGGCATTATTTATCCCACTTCTGACACCAAATTGTTACGAGCTGGGTATGGGATAAATAAAATCACTACCAATTAAAGACACGAATTAACTTTATTACTCGCAAAACAATTATAAACAATCACTTCAACAGTACTGAACACTTTGTCGCACTAGATAACTCTTCGAACCTTTCGTTGTCTCGCTTAAAAGTGAACTGACTCACTTCGTCCTCAATCGGTCCTTTTATACCCAAGCAAACAAAAGACATTCGAGATAATTCTCTATTATTCAAGAAAGCATCCACAAAAAAACATTAACAAAAAATAAACTTAAAGATAAAAGAACCGACAAGGAAGAAGTTACTTAACGTCGTCGACATACGGTCGAAATTACAATGTCAATTGCCGCTGACGTCGTGCGTAGGCTGACCTTGAAATACAATGTAACTATACCTACAGCGGAGATAGGTACCTAAAATAATGAACTCGTATTTTCTAGGTACTACTCAGTTATTAGCGCGGTTTCTCGAAGATTCTAGATGACCGTCGTAACAATATTATTAAGTTGCATAAAAAGTAACATGAATATTTACATAGAGAAATCTGAAATAGAACTAGTGAGAAGACTTGGCAAAAAAGGGAACAAGACAAGACCTTTATTAGTAACATTTACAACAATGGGAAGGAAAATTGAAATTCTAAAGAACAAAGGGACACTGAAAGGCTTACGTATTAATATTAAAGAAGACTTTCCACAAGAAGTTCTGTTGAAGCGTAAGGACCTACAAGAAGAAGTAGAAAAAGAGCGTAAACTCGGGAAAAATGTTGTACTACGATATGACAAAATAGTGACATTACCAGGTAGCCCCAAAAATATGAATAATATAGGAGACTCACGGAAACAAAAACGAAATCTGTCAGAATCTCCTGTCCACCAAACCACCGTACTCAACGAAAACAATATCAAACAAATACCTAAGAAAAACAAGACAAACAATATTACTTCCTATTTGTACAACGCACCTCCGAAAAAAGGGTCGGAATCTAGTTCGACTGAGATACCCTCATCGCCAAAAAACGAGTAAAAGAAGCCCCTCCACATCTCCCAATACGGCTTGTCACCGCGGGGGATAACGACAACAACCCTCCATCTCCACTACAAAACCTCTACATATGCACCTACAATGCAAAATCGCTACTATCAGATGAAAGATTACTAGATTTTAAGAGAGCAATTTCAACAATTAAATATGATATTATTGGCCTTGCTGAAATAAGAAGAACAGGATACAATATTATAGAAGAAAACGAACACATTTTCTGCTATTTTGGGGAAACGAAAGGACAATATGGAGTCGGATTCCTTATAAAAAAGGAATATAAACTAAACATTGAAAGCTTCATTGGAGTATCGGAACGCATTTGCATTTTAAATCTCAATTTTGACAACACAAAACTCACAATTATACAAGTGCACGCGCCTACTGTTGATGCAAATATCCAAGAAATAAATAACTTCTACAATCAACTACAGAATGCACATTGTCAATATAATAACCAGAAAATAATATTAGGCGATTTTAATGCTCGTGTTGGTCAACGAGTACCTGGCGAAGAAAGAATACTAGGAAAATACTGCTACGGAAATAGAGATAAAAGAGGTGAACGTCTACTACAGTTTTGTTGGGAAAATCAACTTTATATTACAAATAGTTTATTCATGAAAAACAATAAAGCCATGTGGACGTGGCTCTCTCCAAAGAAAAGAAGAAGTCAAATTGACTATATATTAACCAATAGAAAAGAAAACATCTCAAACTTAGAAATCATTTCAAATCTAACGTTTCCCAGCGACCATCGACTCTTACGAAGCACACTAAAGATTGCACCGACAAAGAAATGTAGAGCAAATTATAAATGTTATACAACCAAACTCAGAACTATAGAAGAAAGAGAACAATTCATACAAAGCCTAACCACTAATATAAATAAAACTGAATTAGAAGAAAATGAAAACATCGAGTCCTTTTACAACAAAATTAAAAAACCAATAATCACCAGTTTAAAGTCAATTCAACAGAAACCAGCATCAAAACGGGAGACCATCCCTATTCACATAAAAAATCTTATTGCCAGAAGAAGTGAATTGATTCAGAAGATACACCTAACAAAAGAAGAAAAAGAAGAACGTACATACCTCTACAAAAATATCTACAAACTAATAAAACAGGAACGCACAGAACGCAGAATAAAAATAATTGAAACACACCTCGAATCAACAGGAAGTTTAAAGAAGGGTCTTAAAAACCTTAATACCACTAAGCAATGGATTCCCTGTATTAAGGATGACACAGACAAAAAAATATTATCTAGATCTGATATAATAGAAAAGGCAACAACATTTTACAAGAACTTATACTCAATAAAAGATACCAACCCAGAAATCGAAACGACTAAACAGGACTCTACTACTCTGGACAGATTCACTTTACTTGAAGTAATGAAGAAAATCGAATGTCTGAAATCCGGCAAAAGCAACGGCCCTGATGGAATCCCAAATGAAGCACTTAAACTGGGGAAAATTATACTAGCACCATACATAACCACCTTATTTAATAAGATTCTAAATGACAGAGCAATACCGAAAGAATGGGGACAATCCGACATAATTCTACTTTACAAGAAAGGAGACCCTGCTGATATTGGAAACTACAGACCAATAAGTCTACAACCAAATATATATAAATTATTTGCATCATGTCTTGAGGATCGCCTAGCAAAGTTCACAGAAAAATGTCAACCACCGGAACAAGCAGGATTCAGGAAAAACTTTTCTACAACAGATCACATTCATACTTTAAATTTGATTGTGGAGAGATATACTGAGTGTAATAGACCACTCTACCTAGCATTCATCGACTATGCCAAAGCCTTCGACTCTATATCACATAAGAGCATGTGGAAAGCTCTACATGAATGCGAAGTACCATCCGAGACTATAGATCTTATAAAAGACATATACTACAAAAGCAAAAGTCGTGTAAAGTTGGAGAGACAAGGTCCTGAAATAGATATTTGTAGAGGCGTCAGACAAGGTGACCCACTATCACCAAGAATTTTTATAGCTGTGCTTCAAAGCATAATGAAAACGCTGAACTGGGAAATGAAGGGAATAAATATTAATGGAAAACTCCTCAGTAACCTAAGATTTGCAGATGACATCATACTCTTCTCTGAAACAGCATCTCAGTTACAGAAAATGATTAAAGAACTAAATGATGTAAGCACTATGATCGGCCTAGAACTAAATACTACCAAAACCAAGGTCATGACGAACCACCACAGTATACCAATAAGCGTCAATAACAATACATTAGAATATGTTCAAAATTATGTATACCTGGGACAACAAATATCTTTCTCAAAGACAAGACACGAAGATGAGGTTAAAAGACGAGTTAATATAACATGGAATAAGTACTGGAGCAATAAAGAAACTCTAAAATCAAAACTGCCTATAAAACTCAAAAAAAAGGTTATGGACTCATGTTTACTACCCTGTCTTACATACGGCTGCCAAACATGGATATATAATAAAAACACTAAAAACAAAATACAAGTATGCCAAAGAGCCATGGAAAGGAGTTTACTAAACATAAAAAGAAAAGACAGAAAAAGAAACACAGAAATAAGAGAAACAACAAAAATAATAGATGCTCTGGAACACTCTTTAAAACTAAAATGGAAATGGGCGGGTCATATTGCACGAATGGACAAGGAAAAATGGACGCATAAAGTAACTACTTGGCAAGGACCAACAAACAAAAGGAAAAGAGGTAGACCAAAAGAAAAATGGGTGGACGAAATAATAAGAAAAGCCGGTGAAAATTGGATATCGAAAGCAAAAGACAGACAGACGTGGAGCAAAATGGAGGAGGCCTTTACCCGTTGAGGGGTCCATATTGAATCATCTATATTATTATGAAATTTTAATTTATTTATTTAATACTTATTAAGAATTTTATATTATTGATTATAGAAAAGAAATGAATTAATTTATAAATTATTTAATCATAATTTGAATGATTAACATTTGAATGATACTTTTTATATGAAATTGTTTTGAAAATTGAATTTATTTAATACTTATTAAGAAAACTATATTATTGATTATTAGGAATTATGAAATTATTATTTAGAAAAAAAAAAATTGTTAATTTATAAATTATTCAATCATAATTTCCCTCTTGTTATGTTATTTTATGCATGCACATTTAAATGATATTTTTGTTAAATTGGTAATTCATTATGGAAATAAAGAGGCTATACTACTACTACTACTACAACGTTTTGAATACCTACTTATTATGCAAAATAGACTTCAGCTTTGTGTTTACGTCGTATATCGATTTTCCCATATCTTTAATGGATGATCGTGACGATACATCAAACGTGTATTGTAAAGTATTTGGAACATCAATATAGGTACCACAATACACGTTAGTATTTCATTTTCTACAACAATAGAAGTTTCCTCTTTGCTTACAGACTGCGGAAAATTGAAAGAAAGAACCCATTTGTTACAAAACTTTTTGGGAAAAAACCCACTCTTTGCGCATTTGTGCTACTACGCTACGTGCTACAATTCGTTTTTACGTCACAATAGAAACTATTTACCAATTCAAAGTCACTAGTTTTACGATAGAAGAAAAAGCTCGTTCACATACACATTAAAATAATGAAATACTTTTCGCAACCAGCGCGCAGCGTACGTGTGTGTACGTGGACAAGGCAAAAGAAGTATGATCGTAGCAGGTGACGTTCTGTGTTGGCCTACCCCCATGGGAAAAGGCTTGAGTTGATATACTTACGTAATTATGTACTAAGTTTTTCCACCTGTATGTTTTTTCTTCTAATTCGGATTCGTTTTCAAGTTTTGCCATTCCGTGCCGGTTGAGTAGGTAAGGGATCCAATAAAAAACAGATAAACTTTTGGAGAATCTGTAATATTAGTGTGGATTCAGAAAGTCACAAGTTTATAAGACAATATTTCTTTCGTTGGGAATTCTTTACATTGAATTTTGGCCCGAACACCTAGATATCTAGGTCCAATATTTTATTGCAGCAGGTTTGCGAATAAAAACTTGGAAGTCACGACAATACTAGTGATTTCTGTTTGCTAAACTTTTCGATAAAACTTCGAGACTTCGGTTAAAAAGTTTTCGTTTAAGTGAATATTTTGCAAGTAAAACCTTGATGGAAAAAATATTGTTGGCGAACTTATTTCCGGCATTTCCTTTTCTGATTAAAGTTTTCTTACCTATAATGTTTCTGTATTACGAATCTATGCTTAAGAAAAGCATTTTCATACCATTTCTTTTTTGTTTGCCTGATATTGAGTGTTCTAGGGGCTTAGGTTAGTAATGCGTGTTTTCTTTCTTTCTTTAATTCAATAAAACATATACATAGGTACCTAATAGTTACTAAGTAAAATATTTCTTGTATGAGTCGTTATAAAACTAGTTGAAAACTGTCTTTTTAAATAAAGATTGAAGACGCAAATCCCTACACACCACTTACTTAATTAAAACCTGACCTAACCAAAACTTTGCCAATACTCACATATCCCTAAATCACCCAAAAGTTTAGCATAACTAAGCGAAACTTGAGCTACAATTCGGCCGTATCGATATCATCGACATTCATGTCCCATCCCTATAATGCTCGCCATTGAGAATTCCCTCAAAAGTGTTTTTCCTTTTATTAAATTCCTTGTGAAATTCGGAGCCTTGCCTGAATGAAAAGCGCCTGAAGGCATAGATTTTATTTAAAAAAAACTTAGATCGCCTTTGTTGTATTTTTATTGTTATTTGGCCAAAGTTGACCTACATCGCTTTTATTATTCTGTTTTCGTTCCTTGTGAAGTAAGTTGGAAATATTGTACGACTATTTTATTGGTTTGAGGTTGTCTCCCTTGAGACTATTCTTTGAAACGGAGTCGGTTCATGTTTAGGTAGATTTTTATGAGTAGTTTCGTAGTAAAATGTAATTTTATTGGGGTTACTGAAGAGATGACATGGAGATCCCCAGAAGGGTATACATACGAGTCCTAGTATCTCTGGTCATGGCCAGTTTTCCTTACTGGTCAGTTCTATTTATTTCACCAGTTTTGTTGACTAGTCAGTTTCGCTGATTGGTCGATTTCGTTGATTAGTTAGTTTGGTTGATTAATCAGTTTCGTGAATGCGACAGTTGCTTCAATTCGACAGTTTCCAGTGTCTGACAGTTTCCTTGATTCGACTGTGTTATTAAATTCGTTCATAGATTCAAAAATTTTGAGCTTCTTTATTCTGAAGCTCATATATAAAGAAAAGAAATATCAGGAAGAAAACACAACTAACCCTGGAACTACATACTGAATCAGCCTATTACATCCTTTACTAAGACTCTGAGAGAGGTTATATCTCTCCGTGATCCAACACACGGGCTTAATAGGAATTGGTGGATACCCTTGCGAAATGGTGCTATACATCCCAACCTTTCGCAATATTAAACTAGAATGAATCTAGAATCAACCATAATAATCCACAAACACGACATTTTTGCTTCGTGTATTAATCATGTGCCAAAGTACTCCGCTTCTAACGCAAAACTAGAATTGAAATATTTTTGTAAAGAACTGGTATGAAAGAAAGGTGAACTTTTGGCATATTTCCATACCACTAATAAATTCATCGTAGCACTTGGAAAACACTATTAAAAATAAAAGACGCGGTTTTACAACGCGATGCTAGCGGTCTCGGAGTAAAAAAGCTGGGACATACAGATGGACATACAAACAAGGCTTCATCTTTTCCTAGCGATGCTACTTCCATATTTCAGTTAGGCCCAGTAGGCAGCCACGATTATTGCAGCAGAAGAGGTGCTAATACGATTATGGCGAATCTATAAGAGTTCCGATTTAGCCAATTGACTACGGAACCCTAAAAAGTATACTTAGTCACACATTTCTTCAATTATTTAATATGATTATTGTGTTAAGTTCACGGACAGGACAGTACCCATAAATATTTACTGAAGAAAAGTATAAATAAACTACAACATGAATGATGTAATGTACCAAGATTTTGTAACAAATTCTGATTTAAAAGAGTGTCCATGGAGTTTCTTGCCCGTTCTTCTTCATGAGATCTACGTTAGGGAACTGGCAACTACAGTACTTTCACAAGTTATTATGCCTTGTGATTGTGACTGTAGCGTAGGAGTGCAATGCGTCGTTTCGGGAGTTGCTGCGTCGGGCTGCGCGGCGCCGGATGTTACCGGCGGCGATTGCTGTGGGTGCGGGGGCGCGCGGCGGCGTGCGCCGTGGCGGCGGGTGTGCGGGGCTCCGGGTCGCGGGGCGGCGGTTGCACGTTGCGGCGTGTATTCGTTGTTCCGTGTTTCGGGGTCTCGAGCATTCGTTGTTGCGGTTTGCGTCGCTGCGTGCTTTCGTGCTCGCAGTGTTCGTTGTTGCGGGCATTCGGTGGCGTGTGGTTCGGCGTGGTGGCTTTCGGAATGACGTATTGCACTCGTAGTTTCGTTCTTTTTCCGTCCTTCTGACATTCAAAAGTGCCTGTAATGGCTTAATTGAAATAAAATATTTGAGTTTGAGTTTGACTCAAACAACAAAAAAACTATTTTATAGTGTCGGGCGCTTATTATTATATTAATAAAGTACCTAGTTACTTTTATAGCTGTTGTTGGCTTTTTCAGGTCAAGGTTTTCTTAATTTATGACTTGCATAATAAAGAAAATATAACTATATTCCTAAAACTACACATGAGCCATCAAAAAGTAACGATATTGCTAGAAAAGGACAGGCAAGAACATTTCTTCTCTTTTATTGCCGCTCGTTTCCCCCTCATTTCTGAAAAGTGTTTTGTTAAACGGGTTTTTGACAAACGAATAATATACCTTTTGGTTCACACCAGAAAAAAATGTCTTATGTCAATTCAGTCCTAACTTCCTAAGTAACTCAGTTCAGTTTAATCCTAACTCTGTCTAGTCTTGGTACAACCCTATTCAAGAAAATTTATTTTATATCTAACGCAGAAGATGTTTACTTTCTCTGCTGAACTATAAAGCAATTAACATAGATAGCTTTTGCTCTACTTAGTAATAATACTCTCTGTTTTACTTACGTTTGCTACTAGACCATGGCTCGTGTAGGTACATTCTATTTTAGATAGCACCAGTTTACATGAATAATTCAGTAGTTCATTTTCGAATCGGACTGTATTGTAATTCTAGCATTTATAAGGATCAATAACGTTATTGATAGCAGTATCTACATTATTCAACATGAGGCCAATTACAAAATACAGTTAAAAATGCTATAACATTTTGAAATATCAGTCATGTTCGGTATTTGTACTACTTTTTTATACTACTATTGTTATTAGTGTATGTCAGTTACAGGGCTTTGAATACCGTTAAAAATTAGGTATCGTTACCTCCTTCATTCGAAGGTAACGTTAATTTCATAGGTAACGTTAAGTCTGGTATCGATAGTTGGGTGGACTTTTACCGGTAATTTGACTTAACGTTATCAATGATTTACCGTTAAATGATAGTGTTATCAGGTAACGATACTTGATACCGATACCAAATTAACCCTATAAGTAACGGTATTTTTCTTTCATCTCTTTCTTACGACGCATTTATGTCGTCATAATAGCTTTTTTTTCTGTTTCCACTTGCTGTGAGTTTAGTCGCCACCCAAAACCGAACGCAAACGGTTTATCTGTTCATTTAGTATATAAAATTACCTACGTGGGTTAACCGAAATGGAAGGTAAGTGACTGTAACGGTAAAAGTATCGATACTTTTACCGTTACCAGGGAACATTAATAAACTGATCCGATACCAAATTACCGATACCAGTGATAACGTTAATAAATTAACATTATGAAAATATCGTTACTTACCGATACTTTTATCGTGAATTTGGTAACGTTAACAAGCCCTGGTCAGTTATTTGATCTCTTATTAAAGAACAGTGGCTATATTATAGCTGATGGAATTAATAAGCGTCTACTTAAGTCACCGTGATAGATACCGACAAAATAATTTACTTAGTTTTATCAAATCAAGCTTAAGGCCTATCAATCGCTGGAAAAAAAAATCATCATAATTATGAGCTCAATTGACTAGATTACAGGTGATAATATATAATCATAGCTTAATTTATTTTTTCTATCTGACTTGACTTTACAACTTTTGACTTAGCTATGCTTTTAATATTGGCATGTAATAAACCTTTGTAAGTTATAAGACATTTCAATTGTCAACTGTACTGAACTGACAGCTTGTCATAGTCTGCACGAGCATCTCATTATATTATTTTCCATCGATTCTCCGTGATTTTCTAATTCATCGACTAGTTCTGCTTATGAACTCTGATATTTACTGTTCCCTGTGTGACTTGCCTAAGGATGACTCTGGATTTCGATTCTGCCTCTTTACTTTGGACTTTATTTGTGTACATCCTTGTACATCGAATTTAATATCACGATGGGTAGCCGTGTAAGGCCTATACAAGCATTATACAACGTGTTTGCCATGCGTGCTGGTTACGCACAAGAAGAGAAGTCCTACGTATGAATAGTCAAGATGAAAGTAGTCCTCAGCTAGACACAACTGACGATGTGCAACCACAAGAAAATGTAATCCAGCTCAGCTGATGCATCAACCCAACCTGAGCCAACACAAGTTGTGGAGTTAGCCAATTATATACGAATAGCAAAGATGTTTAGTTTTCTATATTACACATTTTATTTCTATAACTTTACGATGATATAGCTTTATTGTACTTAGGAGAGTTATGCAATTGATACCTTAACATCCCTAGCCTGCATATTGTCATGAATGATTGTGAAATGTGCATACTATTGGTGTACCTATTTTAAATAAATAAATTGTGTTAAACGTGTTTTTCTGTATTTACCAAAATGGTAAAGGTAGGTAAACCCTTTTTTTTGGGGTGGTTGGGAAATCAACAAATAACCCCTCCCGCTCTTGGACAGCGAAAAGGAGTGTCAGACTTCTACTGACTAAAAACCACCCATGTTCCTTCTTAGCCCTTTATGTCGAGGCCGCGGTATCTTGCATCGGTTGGACTTAGTATTCTGAATACGGTAGTCCGTAGCTTATAATGTGTAAATGCATTTCTATCTACATATTATATTTAAAGGGTAGGTAAGTAGCTCAGATGTAAGTAGGGTGATTAGTCCGTTGTTTGTACGACATAACCTCTAAAACTTTAAACAGGAATATCTTTAATTCTGGCGTAGCAGAGCAAGCTCATTTTTACTCGTTTCCGCTCGACTCTTTGTTGGTGTTTCGTTGGTGTTTGTGGAAACACACACGTAAGCAGTTTTCTATTGCGAGGTAGGTAAAAGAAGTCATTAATGGGTCCGCTCAGCTTGCGACCGACACCGGGCTTTAACATTCTGAAAACGTCCGTAGTTTATTTTGTATTTCTATAGTTCTTTTTCGATTAGTCCATTGTTAATACAACATAACCTCTAAAAGTTTTAACAGGAATATCTTTAATTCTGGCGTACCTATAAAAATATAACTGAAGACAAAACTGTTCAGGAATTCAAACTCTATACAAATATATTTTTTCCATAGGCTGACGCAAAAAAAAAATGTCAACAAAAATTTGTTCGAGCGTTTGCCACTATTCTTTAGTTTAAATCAAAGTTGTTTTGTTTTCTATTTTATGATATTAATATCTATGTTTTATTTTTACAATGATATAGCTTTATTGTACTCAAGAGAATGTAGTGTACACCTTTAAGTATTGATTGTAAAATTTACATATTGTAAATATGTATGTGTGTGTGTGTTGTTGTGTGTTGTGTATGTGTGTTTGTGTTGTGTGTGTGTATTGTATTGTTGTTGTATTGTTGTGTGTTGTATTGTTGTTGTTGTTGGCGTTCTTGTTAATAACTAAAATAAATAAATAGATATTTACACGCGTCAACCAAGCCAACTAATTTACGATCATTTCTCTGACGCAGCAAAAATAAAATCGTATCGAATGATATACCTCCTCTATTATTTAGTTTCAACAGCGCGCAGCGGTAAGTAAAACAATAAATACTTCTTACACCGAATCCAGCGACTGCCTAGTAGGAGCAATAAAGTGGTTCTCTAAATTGCCTGTACTACAAATAACACCCGACAACCAGCTATTGCTCTAAGCCAAGAATTACGGGGCAATAACCGTCTTTCCCATTCCTTCTTATCCCCTTGACTTACCCTTGAACTTGGATAATGTTCTTGGATTCCAATTGTACCCAATGTCACTGGAAACAACAATAAGGAGGAGCTCTAAATTGAAATGGTCACTAACACTATTCATCATCATCATCATTTCAGCCAAAAGACGTCCACTGCTGGACATAGGCCTCCCCCAGGTGTCCCCACATTGACCGGTCCCGTGCGTCTCTTATCCAGCGGGTTCCTGCAACCTTGACCAGGTCATCGGTCCACCTAGTGGGAGGCCTTCCAACGCAACGTCTTCCGGTTCGCGAACTATTATTTAACTACTATTTATACTGAAAACGGGATATTTACCATGTTAAATATCCCGTTTTCAGTATAAATAATAATAAGGAGGAGCTCGTGGCCAAATAATAACAGGTCCTCGCGTCAATCTTCAAGTTAAATCTAGCTCGCCAAGGTTGGTCCCTGGATGGGTGACCACCGCATGCAGAGTTTCCTCCGTGCCTCGGAAAGCACGTTAAGCCGTTGGTCCTGGCTATAATTTGTAGGGGCCCCAAAGTCGTTACAGGTAGCCGAAATTTTAACAACCTGTCTTACCAAGGCTTAACGTAACCCAGTACCTACTGAGTTGTGGAGGTCATATAGGTAGTCACTCCATGTTAAGGCGGAAGTTCACGGTAGCCCGCGAAATTCAAATTTTCTTACGTTTTTAGCGATTTGCAGGCCCGTGCTAGGTTGTATGTTAGTGAAAATATGATTCGCGGCTGTAAGACGTATGCAGTTACAGAATTATAATCATCAAAATCATCATTACAACCCTCTAAGTTCATGTAACTGTCAAGAATGAGTATTTCAGCAAAAGGTCATTCTTGGGAGTTTAATATCACATACAAAACGAACATACGTACCTAAATAATTAAATGGATACGTATTCGATTCGGCTACTGCAGCAAAATACGGCTTCCTAAATTAAAATTCTGCATACAATATTTCGGAAAACCGGTAGAGGCGTAATTCTGTATGAGATATATCCACAAAATTTCCCTAGCGGCGACTAGTGATGTTAACATTCGATGTTTTATATCGATAGACAAAAGTATCGATAGTCGATACGTCTCGGTTTGGTTACGATGTGTCGTAAAAGTAAACTACTTTTAGAGGGTCGCTTGGGATCATTATCTGGTTGGCTCAATGACGTTCGTTGGTATATTGCTTTTGGTTTATTCTGTTAGTGAGTTGATGTCATTCTTTTTATGGGGGGGAAGATAAGATAGTTGGCTCATTAGCAGAAACATTAATTGATTCTTGGCTTATGTAAGCATATGGAAGGGCGTAAGTTCTATGCGCTATATAAGATGTAGAATTCGACTTTGAATAGACTCCGGACACAGGTTGACCAAAGCAGGGAAAATCTGTTCATGTGGAGATTCATAGACACGACTCTGCCTTGGAGTGTAAATATGGTGTTACCCTACAAATGATGGGTCACTGAATATCATGTCCTTGTAGTGAAACACACGTATGGTTGGTTAAACACTGATTTATTTACAGACACCCTCACATACAATTTCTAATCTTAGTTGACCTACCGTCAACTACATAATATACTACATCTCTTTCCTTCCAATGAAAACAATCAAAGATTTTGGAACACGCACGAGATGAGATAGAGATGTAGTATATTATGTAGTTGACGGTAGGTCAACTAAGATTAGAAATTGGTACCGACCGAACGGTGTGCTGAACGTGCACAGGTCGGCACTCGCGTCATCTAGCTGAACCATCCAGAACCCGCAGCGAGCGTCCAGCACACTGAATACTGTAGCGCCGCGCAGGCGCGCTGCCAGCTCCGGCACTGTCGGCAACGAGTACTGCGCACGTCGCACCGCGCGATTAAGAGGCCGTGGATCTAAACAAACACGAATGCTACCATCCTTTTTCGCGACCAAAACAATAGCATTAACCCAAGAGGTTGGATGTGTAACTTTCCTAACTACGCCCAACTGTTCCATTCTATGTATCTCATCTAACAATTTATCCTTAAGTCCTAAAGGGGTTTTTCTTGTTGGGCAAACAACTGGCTGTACATTTTTATCCACTACGATACTATATTTACCAGGTAATTTTCCCAGTCCTTGAAACAACTCATGATAGTGATCAATGTTTATTGCATTAATTTGACTTATTAATCCTAAAGCAATGCAACCCTCCAAACCTAGTACATTCTGACAGTTTAAATCAACAACAACAAATGACAACACGTAACGTGTTTTATTAAATACAAACGGCACATTACTAATGTCTACAACTGGTAATTGATTACCTGTAAAGGAATGTACACGTTTTGTGAATGGCATAAGGTCTGTTATCAATAATCCTAAGTCTAAATAGGTAACCTTAGAGATAACATTAATCATTGATCCTGTATCTATTTTTAATGAAATGTTTTTACCTTTGCATTTTACAACTTCTATCCATTCCATTGACGACTTACATTGTTGTTTGTCCTCTTCTAGTGTATTAACATAAAACAATTCGTCCCCGCTATGATCACTATTTACGGTTTCTACACTAAGATTTAACACTTTGCGTATTGCTTGCTTTTGCTCACACACTCGCGAGAAGTGACCTTTCTTTTCACAAACATAACACTTGGCGTTTTGCGCCGGGCAGCGCTCACCGCCGTGACACCGCCCGCTGCCGCACAGCTCGCAGGCGCTGCGCTGCGTGCGCGCCGGCCGCGGCCCCGCGCCTCGCCTTCCTCTAGCGCGCCGTCCGCCTCGGGCACTGCTACCAGTTTGAACTGCATTCACTTGCACTCCCGCTGATACGCCATCGATGCATTGGCTTTCCTCTTTGGACATCTCTGCCGCCTGGCAGATTTGTATCGCCTTTGATAACGATAAATCATCTGTGCGAAGAAGTCGATCCCTCACAGTGTTGTTGACAATACCACACACGATCTTATCTCGCAACAAACTCTCGTGCAATTCACTGAACTCGCACTGCTGACTCAGTACCCTCAATGATGTTACGTATTGGTCGATGTTTTCGCCGTCTTCTTGATTGCGTGTAAAAAATTTAAACCGCCTTACTGTGATATTTGGTTTTGTGCCGAAATACTTGTCAAACTTTTTCAATAAACAATTGATGTCGTCTCCAATTTCACCTTCATCGAACGTGAACGTTGTATATGCCTCATAACCAGCTGATCCAATGAGGTTAACCAACAAACTAGCCTGGACTTCCTTAGGCTCTTTGCTCACTCCAGATGCTTTAAGAAATACTTCGAACAGCTTCCGCCATTTGTGCCACGCGTCGGATCGCGCGGCCGGACCGCCGTCGAGCGATAATTCCACTGGAGGACGTGCGTGTTCCATTATAATTGATTTGTTTTATTCTCAACTAGCTGATGCCCGCGGCTTCACCCGCGTGGATGTCGTTCAAATTATATACTAAAACCTTCCTCTTGAATCACTCTATCTATTAAAAAAAACCGCATCAAAATCCGTTGCGTAGTTTTAAAGATTTAAGCATACAGACAAACAAACAAATAAACAAACAAACAAACAGACGCGACTTTGTTTTATACTATGTAAGGATATATGTCACGGGACTAAAATAGAATAGGTTCAAGTCCGTTTTAACAGTTTTAAGTATTAAAAAGGCACACCGCTGTCACCATGTAGTGAAACACACGTATGGTTGGTTAAACACTGATTTATTTACAGACACCCTCACATACAATTTCTAATCTTAGTTGACCTACCGTCAACTACATAATATACTACAGTCCTGTCTTATGGATGCAAGTAAACGTACCAAACTCGTCGCCAAATTTTGGGCTGACTCAATTTAAATTGTCATCGACACGCTTCGAAGAAGAGAATGTAAAGTCGTAAGAAAGTATTAGAGGATGTCCTAATACTCTACGCCCTATGCTCAAACATGTCTAGAGTCTATTGATATCTTTGAAATTGACATAATAAAAACATGTTCTTATCTAGGTCAATAGACACTGTGGACATAAGCTAATAAACTACCAGTAGTTCACATGGGCGTAAAAGACAAACTTCACTACTATAAAAGACCTGATAAAAGTCTAACGTCTTTGGCATTCGTGTCAAAGTAGATAAGGTCATTAAGAATACATTTGCTACCACCTGAATGTACTAATGTATTTAGTACAGTCTGCACAGCTAATAAGTATACATCACGCACACTAGCTAATGAGTTTACACTTTACATGTGTGAAATAGTTATGCCACACAAACACTGAGTAAAGCAAGCGAGCTCTGTCTTTATTAGTGTGCGTGCGGCACATCAACAATACCATATACCAATATATAGTAATCATTCATTTGTCACTGAATCAGATATAATATTTCGCTAACGCAACTACTAGCAATCTTGGCACAATAGTTAACACCTTTGGTTAACGAACGAGGAGTCGTAAGATCAAACCACGGGTGCTGCTTTTCTTTTTGTAATCATTATTTTGTTAAAACATTATTTGAAGTAGAATCTTTAACGATTCAATCCCGTTCATGGATGAGTTATGAAGTTTGCAACGTTTGAGAACTACGACACTCTCAGTCCATTTTATTTCGGCTGCTTATAAACTAACTACCGACAATTTAAAAATAAAATTGTTTTCAAACACCTTCATTTATAAAAAAATTGCAGTCTTAGTGGTCAATCTACGATTATTTGCATTACTTAGTTTATTGATAACACAGAATTACTCTAGATATATTCGTTTGTAATTTATTTCTGTGAATCCAAACATGCATCATTAAACAACGTTAAAAAGGCAGAAATCGTTCTTTTGCATGAGCAAACCTTATTTATTAGTGAAATTGCAAGGCGCCTAATGATATCGGTAAGTAACAGATACTATAACTTTTATGTTTACGTAGGAATTAATAAAATTAACGTAACTTTAGTGCATTAACATTGTTATAATAGCCCATTTTTGTTTGCTAATGTATATTTAAACCATATCTAAAAGTATTTTAACTTGTAGTGTATCTATGCATATGATTATTGAAAATAAATAATATTAATTTGGTGTATATAGAAGTGTGTATGTATTATAGTTTATATATGGTATATTTAGTTACATATAAACCAAATTAGTAATATTATTTCAACATTTAATAGATAGGTATACATTAAGTTAACTAAAGTGCATTAACCATTGTTATAATAGCCCATTTTGTTTGCTAATAGAGGTATATATAGTTTAAGGTATATAATAGGTATATATTTAAAAGTATTTTATATAATTATTGTATATAAATAACATTAATTATATATACCTATATGAAAGCATAATCTTATTTTTTAAGTATACATAAATATTACTATTTACTATAAAATAACTATTATCATAAGTATTTTAGTAGAAGTAGGTATTTTAAATACTGGTTTGTTTTATATTTACAGAGAAGAACCGAGCAATTATGGGTCCACCGATATGCGGATTCTAGAGACGTGGAAAATCTTCGACGTGGGCCAAAATCAAAAGCGAATTCATCAGCTCGACACCATGACATCGTGGCAAGCACAAAGCTAGTTCATTCAGATTGCCAACACGCGTCACAGCTACCAGCACACAATGTGTGCTTACAAACGGTGAGAAATCACCTGCGTTCTGCTGGTTCACGTTGCAGCAAGCCAGCGCGAAAGATTTTACTGTCCACTGCGCATCGACGACGCCGACTACAGTTCGCTAGGTCATAATTATATTAATTTTGATTGGAAGAACAATGTGGTGATTTGTAGCGACGAAAAAACTTTTAAGTTGATTAAGGATGGGCGTGAAATGTTATGGAGAAAAGGTGGTGAAAGATAATTAAATTAGTAGAATTTATTTTAAACATTAAACGATTGTGAACCTTATCGTTATATACATAATGTTCATGTTTGTGTGAACAAATGTAAAACTTAGCATTATTTTTATTTGTATTATTCAACTTGCTGTATTCCTCTGTTTTAAACAACAATTCGTATTGTTAAAAGTCTGGTGAAGTGATGTTATTGTTATGCAGATAGAAGTTGCCATAATTTCTTACTATCTAACATGTTGATTCACTTCCCAGCTTATTTTACTTTCGATTCAATTTAGATACCACCCAACTTCAATAAATTATTTACGTCCATCCTTAAGCAACAAATAAATTGTCTAACTAATAAATAAAAATAAAACAAATTATTTTATTGTTTTTATTTAATTACCTTTCTACTTTTTTGTTTAAGTGATTTTATTGGTCACAAACTTAATTTTATAAAACAAAAAGTAAAAAAAGGTAAAAAACAGTAAATTGAATTCCTCAGTGGTGATCGAACTCACGACACCGAGCGTAGACTATAACTATGTCAAGCGCTTACACCACTCTGCCACGGATGTTCTACTAGACATATCTAAAATATTGGGTCATATTCCTTCACTGTGAGCCCGTTTCTTGATTTTTTACCCGTGTATGTTTAATACTTATACCCACACAATATTAATAAAAGTTACCGATGAGTGCGTGATGTAAAGTCGGCCTGCAGTAGGCCAGTTTTGACTTATACGCACATAACGCACACTATTAGAAACATAGTTCACTCGTTTTACTTAGTGTGTGTGCGTATAACTATGACTTCACTCACACATTGCAAAATGTATACTTATTAACTGGTTCAACTGTACATAATATTGCAAATATTATTACTACACGCGAATTACACGAACGTGGAGTTATTTTCAGATATCCGCTGCATCGTGCTCTGAATCTTCAAACGCAAATGATCGTGTTACGTCAAATTACTTCGAGTATTTATAATATGTATGTTTCTGGGAACTGCAAATAATAGCGTTGCTTGTAAACATGTAATTTATTATTTAAGAGTGTACGTTTATCGTATAGGAAATATGACTAACATCATCGGATTGTAAATATTATACACTACGTTTGCTGATTCTACGTTCAACAGCGATTTGGAAAACTCATCAGCTCTAAAAGCTGTCACTCCTGGCGAGCGTTGTCACGCTCGGTAGAGCACCTTCAAACTACGGCCCTTGGGATTGTTATCATTACACTTTTCTAACGAGTGTGTCCTCGTGCACTGGCGAACGCTCTACACAAAGACTCCAGCTGTGGCGAGAAAGTGTTTCCCTACCCAACACGTTTGTGTCACTTACAGAAAATCTCCCACCAGGATAATATTTGCCTCTGCTTACCTGATAGCTTTTGGATAGACTCCGGACACAGGTTTCCCGTAGCAAGGAAAACCGGTTCAGGTGGGTGACTCTGCCCTGGAGACTTGTTATTGTGTCCTTCCTGTTCTGTTGCTTGCACATCACGGGACCAGGTTGCCAAATATTGGGCTGATGTAAATTGTCATACGCTAAAAAGACGAAGAACTACGGCCCATCGTTCTTCCCCTCGTCATGTTGGAGGACTTTATCCCTGGAGGATCACACACAGTACCTATATTATACGTAGTTCCTCGACACATCCCTAGTTCACTTGACAAGCGTGTCGGGGACGCTAATATCCCTGGAGACCGTTTTGGTTGGCAGTTCAACTTCGGATATTGTGTTGTCTAACTAGGAGTTGCTGTAGTGCCTCTCTAACGGTGTTTAAAATTTAATAACGGATAATTTATCCTCTGTGAAATCAAAATATTGAAATTCACATAGATAGGCCTACTTTCATGAAGTCCTATTTTTTTTTTAATCCATTAGTACTGTTAGCCTGGTTCATCCCATTGCTGGGCAAAGGCCCTATGACTTCCACATTTTTCGATCCAGGGCCCATGTAGGAGGAACGGAGAAACTGGTCGTTAGTTCTGTCCAGCTCGTCTACACGTCGCCTAAAATAATTTCTAGTACCGGTCATCTTAGTATGATATACTGAATTCACGTTGGGCGTAGGGCTGTCCCTTACACCCTATACATCCCTGAGATAAATAGTCGAAGCCTAGAGTCTGGACCTGTGCCAGGTTAATAAGAGTAGGCTCGACTTACAACACAACCTCTAAGTATACTCGCTCTTTGAGAAATGACAGACGTGAGGTTACATGAAAACAACAACATAAAACTTGTGTCTAATCATCTTGTTTTAGTATTGTTTTGCAACATCGGCTCTTTGCTTGATTTTCGTATCTGTTTCGTTCAACTGAAAGTCACAAACTGTTATGACTCGAGTTTACAGGAAAATAAAACTTTTAGTCTTGCTGTTCAAACGGAAAAGTGGAGTTCTAAAAGTTTTGCTGTTTTGTTTCGTGATTGTGACGAGAATTTTTTGCAGTTACTTACCAGTTTTAGCGTAGGTAGAGTAATTAATCCATTATCTAGAAATCAAAACCAGAGCAGTAACGTGGTAAAAGTACTCTAGACTACTACTAAAAAAACATCGTTTAATAAATCAAGTAGGCTAAGGGCCGGTTTCACCGGTTACGGATAAAGTGTCAGATAGTTATCTGACAGATAATGCTATCAAAAATTGTAGTTTATCTGGCAGATAAGTTCCTGATAGGCTATCCGGGACTTTATCCGTAACCGGTGAAACCGGCCCTAAGTATCATAAACCATAATAGTCAGCTACACACTACCACCGTTTTTCGGGATTCACGATACACCGACATTCTTCATTGGAAAGTCTACCGTTCTAAATCAAGTTGTCCTGTCCCTTTAATCACAGCTTGTATGTCACGCTAGTTCGTACGATCCCTCGGGAACTAGGGAATGCTTTGTCGTGTGGAGTATTAACGTAGCTGGCATGTGGTTAGGGGATAGGCAGGTATTGAGGACGAAGTATGCTTTTCATGGGTATTGAACAAATATTTCTCGTCAACTGCGCAATCCTAAATATTGATTTTAACTTACGCTTAAGAAAATGATTTTAAAATTTCAGTTCCGCTTCTCACAAAACGGTGAAGGAAAACATCGTGAGAAAACGGCATGTCTTAGTATCAAAAAATTCGAAGACATGTGACATCTACCAACCCGCACTGGGCCCGCGTGGTGGATTATAGCCCATCCCTCTCCTAGAGAGAAGTTCTGTGTTCCTGCAGTGGGTACATTATAGGCTGATGATGATAATGAAACGAGAAGATTGATCAAACTAGGGATATTTACATAGATTCAGTGTAAATACAAACTCTTTTCTGGAAACCACCTTTCGGATTCAATTCCTATAGGTACTTCCGGTACTTTAAACGAAGCTGCATCCATAAAAACAGTTCGACATGCCAAGCCACTCAGGCCGGCGGTATAACCAATGTCACAGCAAGCCGCTAAGAGACTTTATCTGTATCTACTCTCAGATTAGTGTCGGAGCTAGTAGCCATGTTTCTATCCATTCCACTCGTTCCGGTTTTGTGAGCGGACAGAATTTTTAAGGGGTATTACTAATGGATGGGTTTGTGGATGCGATTTCTAACTCCTGGTTTTTTCTGTTTACCTGGAATATACTGGCGAAATGACAAGTTGAGCTCTAACCTCGTTTTTTGATTTTGCGATACTTTGTTTATAAGTTGGATTAGGTACCAAGTCGAGCAAAGTGTTTGTTTATTAGATTTGCCTGTTGAATTTCTCAGTAGCAGCCCGTTGTCTGGAATTGTGCCCTGTTGATGACAAACGACTCGCCCACCTATTAGATAAGTACATCATCATCATCATCATCAGCCTATTAATGTTCCCACTGCAGGGACTCAGGCCTCCTCTCTTTGAGGGGATGGGCTATAATCTACCACGCGGACCCAGTGCGGATTGGTAGATGTCACATGTCTTCGATTTTTTTTGGTTCTAAGACATGCCGGTTTCCTCACGATGTTTTCCTTCACCGTTTTCAGAGCAAGATAAGTACATGGGACTTAAAATAACAGGTGAAATCTGAGAGTAAAATAGGAACAGTATGCCTATTCTCGTGAGGCAGAGGCCTCTTCGAGGAGTAGTGTTATGTTATAATTTAGAAGTAATCGGGTGTATCATAATACCTACCTAGATCTCTGTCCTTCCTGTAACTGGGCTTAGCTTATTGAAATTATAACTACTGGTATTAAATACAATACTTTCGAACTAACTTACAATAGTAAAGCTCCTAGCAAAGTGAACACAAAGAGAGCTAAGTTAACAGAAGTACTTAAGATAAGCACGGTGCACTTTTATAGCTCCAATTCTCTTAATTCACGTCTTTAGATTGCGTCTTACGAAGTTCAAGAAGGAAAAGAAAATAATCCCGTAGGTACTTAATATTTTTGTTAACGATCGTAAAAAAATTCTTTGTAAGTACTCAGAATTATGTATGTAGGTACTGAAAATGTGGTAACCTGTTACCTTTCGACTCTGTATACATTGAGATCCCTAATAATTGTGATTAACCTTTATTGTCCTAGTGCATTGCACAGGCCTCCCTTATTTGCTTTGAGAAAGAGTCCAGTTCATCCTGCCATCTCCTTATGGATAAATCGCGTTATCGTTACCCCTAATGTGCGTCGTTTCTAAATCTTTGATAGTTGTTACGGGTGGACAGATGCCCGGATGTCTGACAAGCCTTCCCAAAGAGCTTTTTGTTACCCAGAAATTGGTTTGTGAAGGTCAGATATGCACATAGTTGTTTCATGTAAGACACTGGTATTCAGATGCATACGGTTAGACGTAGTAGACTCCAACATTATTTAGAAAAGGCTAGGTAGATCTAAGTCATTAGGGTCCGTTTAAATCTTTCGGGAAGCAAATGTGTTGCGCTCAAAATGACAAAATCTACAAAGATTTGTGAAACAAAGGCCCATCCTTTTTTGTACCTTACCCATATAAATTCTGAATTGCTGAAATGTTCTACTTTATTTTATGGCCTTGACTACTGTTTCACAACTCGGTACCTTCCATAAATTTTTCGCATAATAGGTACGTACGGTCCAAAATTATTCACATACCTCATAATTCTTGTGTCCTAACGTTCGAGCAAGACAGAGATATCATCGCTTTTAGTGAGTGCAAGTGAGATACAAAATGTTATTTATGAAGACAGCAAATACCATGTGCGTATAACTTTGCAAAGTCGTTAGATACACCACGTGAAAAGAAAACTGACACAGAATTTTACTCTCTTCGTATTACTTTAATTTATTCACGTGAAAAACTTGAGTTATTTTATTTGCAAGAACATGTAAGGCCTTTGAGAAAAGTACCTTTTTTGGTCTGTATACTTTGTGAGTCTTTTGATACTCTTCGTTAACTTTCAGGCTTTATGTATTTCTGTTAGCTATTTATCTCACTGGAGTACTCCTCCAAATCTGTTTAGATAGATTTTCGTTTGATTCCTTTTTCGAGTCACCAACTTTAACTGTAAAAATGTCACTTGCTTTATAAACTGCGTCATCAACTTCCTGCCCTTCTCCCATGATATTGGGGTCAGCATAACAGTATTTTTTCCTCCATTGTCCTCTGTCAACCGCCACACAATCATTTACCCCATTTTTTTCATATCATTCCACACACAATCTATTCATCGTTTCCTGGGTGTTCTTTTTGTTCTCCATCCATCAACATTTATATTCATTCATCATCTGCCTAGCCTTTTCCCAACTATATTGGGGTCGGCTTCCAGTCTAACCGGATTCAGTATTTTACATGGAGCGACTGCCTAACTGACCTCCACAACCCAGTTAATACTAGGTAATACAATACCCTTTGGTAAGACTGGATGTCAGAATTTCAGGTCACTGACTACCTGTAACGTGTTGGCAACAACATAAAAATATTCTTTTTTCTAGTATTTAAGTATCATTAATTGGCAATAATGTTGTTATATTTTTGTAGTGGCAACATCACACTGCTTCCGGCTCCCCTTGCCAGCTAAGAGCTAACCTGTGCGGTCACGTTTTTTTTCCCTCTCAATTATTTAATTATTAAAAGTATATAAGAAACATTGTATGTATCAACGGTTGTGTACCCAAGCTGTACAATAAATAGTGTGCATCTAAACCGTCTTTGGATTGAAGATTCCTCCTGGTACGCAGCCCCAAAAATTAATTCCCGGCGTGGCATAGCAAGACGCGTGCCCGCCATAACGACTGGCAAAGATCTATATATATGGCAGCCGGGACAAACAGCTTAACGTGCTTTCCGAGGCACGGACGAAACTCGGTATGTTGGGCGGTCACCCATCCACAGACCGACCTAGGCAAGCACAGCTAAAGATCGACCTGAGTGGCAGTTCTTATTAAGCCACGAGCTCTCGTGTATATTCATTCATTTGTATGAATATAAATATTGATAGATGGATATCAGTCTCATGCTTAGTAAACTTCACCTGCTGCATTAATAATTACAGCTAATTAACCAATATTAAAATTAGTCGTATTTCCTACATTAAATTAATACACACAAATATAACCACGCTAAAATATGCAACATGTGCGGTCCCAGCAAATATGTTTGCTATAGGTATTATCCCAGATTTTACTCTTACTTACAAAAGCCCGGTGGACGTCTTACGTGTCATGAATTAAACATATCATACTTCTTTCACTTGAGCATAGCTTATTATAAGAACCAACTTATGTAACGAGACGTTTTCATTCCCAAAAATATTGTTGGCAAAGAATTTTTCATTTGTTAGTGTTCTTGTCTTGTCATGAAATGCCTCGTATGACTCACTAAATTATACGAGTATCCGATAAAATTTGTTACTAATCCTAGTGTATAAGTCATTTACTAACAAAAATGGATCTTATGTTGTCCCAAATAAAACAATATTATTATTATTATTTGACAAAAAATGGGACTCACTTCTTTACGCTAGTGCCCCTTCTTTCGGAAAATTAATTTGTTCAAAACTAATTGATGAATCTCCTCATGTGTGATGGATATCAATATAAACGAGCAGGAATTTCACTGCAGTTTCAATAGCTACTCGTAATTTTGCTTATCCATGCGTTTGAAATGATCATGATAGGAACTTGTCACACCCATTGCTTCGTTCTCAAATTAGACCAACTACCTTTTGTATCTGGACAAGTCTCCTTTAGGTGTTCATCACGGACCCGCAACCGTACCCGGCACTTTTATAAATATGTAGTTTTTTTAATAACGACCGTCCTATACTATAAGTAGTTAGTTTCTATGCTTCCTGATGCCATCATCATCCGTTTGTAACAGTAAACCTAAAAGATAGACCAGCAATAAACCGCGTGTTCTACAAGAAAGAAAGTAGTTTGCCGTCGTAAATCTCGGGACTAGATGGAGTAATTAAATATTTAGTAGGCACAATGTATGTTCCTTTGGTTTTACTGTGTTTTTCTCTGTGGTTAGCGGCGTGTGTAATGTTTAATGCTTTTAAGACTGTATTTGAACTGTTACTTTGTAGTAATGCAGTTGTTTTAAATCTGCACAATGTTTTTATTGCACTTTAAAGTAATAGTAGTAAGTAAAGTAAATTACACAATTTAAAAAATATATATAAAATGCTACAGTTTTACAAGATGAAGCAGAATTTTCATTGATACTTCGTTTTACAGTGCAGTTACTATGAAAATGTAATCCCGCCTCGCCCCACGCCTGTTAAGTATCCCCGAAGGGTTTGGCAGTCGTGGTGCACCTTATAGTAAACCAACATTTTGCCAGTTACATTTAAGTCCCATGTAATCACGGGTACATATCCAGGCTTCGTGGCTGCTACTGAGAAATTCCTGATGGAAAAAATCAATAAGACTGCTGGACCTGGCAATCGAATGCAGGACCTCATGCGTAGTAGACCAACGAGGCAGTCAAACTAAGAAAATGTACCATATCTTATTTCAGCTCCATAGAATTTCACCCAACTTGACTAAGTAGATATCCATCCAGGACAATTTATGAGGATTACATACCTAAACTCGCGGAGAAGTATGTTTGTTCCGTGAAGTTATGTCGGGTCGCGACTGCTCGACTCACCTGAAGTTATGAACGCCGGGTTATTTAGGTAATGGGTAGTACATGGATGGAATATATGGGATTCATCCTGAAGGATTCATGTCAGACTCACGATGTGGAGTTATTCGAGTGGTCTTGTAATGAATAGTAGTTGGTATCGTCCCTCGGTGGTTTGTATGATGAATGGTATTGGGAGTGCTTCGTTGATCTGTGTAGTGGTAAAAAGTGATTGGTATTATTCTCAATAGCAGTATCAAGTTTGGATTCGTCCGCTGTAATCATCTGCCAATATTTACCATATATGTAGAGGTCGGCTTTCAGTCTAATCAGATGCAGCTGAAAACCAGTATTATACAAGAAGCGACCTCCACAACCTAAGTAGTTAATACAGGGTAATATGATACCGCTTGGTAAGAGTAGTTGTCAGACTTTCAGGTCACTGTACTACCTGTAACTTCTGCTTAAAATACATATGACGTGCACTGTATCTTGTAAAAACCTTGCTCCTTTTTCAAATGTCATAAAAACCTCCCACAGTTTTTCGAAATAAAAGTTTCCTGTTCAAAATACGAAATCAATAAATAAACCCCAATTTACCCAATAATTCCTACCCTATCTATATAGACGAAATATATATCCTGAAAATGCTGTAAACTCGCCCGGCCCAAAGATTTATAGTAGCTCGTGCGAAACTGAATGAAATATTATACAGCCATTCATTTTGACGCCCCGCTGCGGTGCCTGATCATTTTTTATACACATTTCATTAAATGTTATCCACCAAATTATGTTTTGAATAAATATTGATAATGGTTTCGTATCGCTTTGAAAAAGAGTTATTTATACGAATTGAAGAGTAAATAAGTACTTGATTTTGGGTATGTTGTTTTATGTTTGCATTAACTGTTCTTTAGAAAAACGGCCTTGAAGTTGGCCACAAATTCAATGATGCTTATAAGTACGAGGGTGTGACCTGAATTTCAATATGGTGCTTGTTATCAGACAGCTCACGAAAAAAAATGCAGTTTGTCAGGGTATTGTCGTAGCATAAAGTAAGATAAACGGTACGATTGAAGTCGGTACTCTGAGCATTTAGATTTTAGACAATAGATAGAAATATACCTTGGTACGAACACCAAGCGTGCCATTTTTACCCGACTGCGGCAGAAGGAGGGTTATGTTTTTTGACTACCTAGCTTGACGTCATGGACACTATTTGGTTACTATACAAAAAAGACATGTTTTCGTCGTTATTCGCGTTCTGTTCTTGCGTTGTAACGTTATGGTTTTAAACAAAATAGCTTGCTGCGACAGTACAGGCGAAATAAGTGCGTTATCTAGATATATCTATATTCTGTGATTTAGCCCCGCTAGGAACCTTGCTAGCTGACTTTTTCATTCCACATACATTCCTCGTACCAAAAGAATATTTCCCAAGTAACACCACGTACACTCATTGTTAATTCGAATTTATGAACACACAAAACATTAAAGCCGCGTTCGTCCGAAGGCAAAAAGGAAGAAATATTACAATATTTTAGCCGAGCCAAAAGCCAGGCACAGACATTACGAAATTAGTCCATTCATTCTCGAAATTCTAGCAACGTGGCTAATCTAAAGTTATTTAAATAAAGACCATCCCTTTAGTTAATTTAATAATGTAGGTCATCATATTTATACTTACTTTTTGTTTATTCTCGGATTCAAAAAGTGGTTTTGTAAGTACTTGTAATTATCTTTTTACAAATCTAGCTAGAAAAAAAAAAAAAAAAGCTTTTTAAAACCGCACAGAGAGAAGAATGGAAGACTATGGGGGAGGCCTTTGCTCAGCAGTGGGACAATATGGGCTAATAAAAAAAAAAAAAAAAAAAAAAAAAAATCTAGCTAGCGCCCGAGAATTACGTATTACCGCCAAACGTGGCCACTTTTATGTTTAATCAGTAATTCTCTTAATTTATCAATTCTAGAATTAAATATACTACAGATTATTTACTAGCATGATAGTGTTTTGGATTTTAGAGTAAAATAAATAAGTTGTGGGTGGCGCTAGTTTCGCGTTTAGTGGCGCCTTAGTAGTGAGATTTATATTTTAGTGCTGACAAATATATTGATTTGCTGGGTAGGTTAATACAACAATGGACAAGTAAAGAGCGAGGTGCTCTCACATAATTAAGTGGTCTCGAATCGAGTCTGTGAACTGATAATTTTCATTTAATAGTTTTAAAGATTAAGTTATACTAAGTAGATCATAAGGCCTTAGTTAATAAACACCAATTTATTTTGCTATGTTTTCAGCAAGCAATTATAAAAGTGTTGCAAATAACAAAAACCTAACATACGTAATACCAGTACCTACAAACGTACAAAGCTTATAAGCTTCTTTAGTCAGGAAAAATAGTCGTGAAAATGTCGGGTCAAACACTACCTTTTCATCCACGGTATTATTTTGTACAATAAAATTGCTGCGGATAAGGTCACGCTGTTTGCTTCCGGACAGGTCTCGGCCGGGCTAAGACATGTCCGGTATCCGGATAAAGACGATCTGTTATAGATTAGAGACCTTCCTACTATGCTGAATAGAGAGGCTTATCGATATATATCTATATACCTTCTTATAATATCCATATTATATTATACACAAACTGAGTATAAGTTGAGTTGCGATTCCTAGGTCGGCCAAAGTGTAACTGGGATTTTCCATCTGGAATTTCAGCTGTAGCAGTTAGAAGTCTATAATATAATAAAACCTCTGCCTAATTCTCGGGCATTATTGGCGTGAAAGTACCTTTATGCACTACAAAATCGAAGATAAGGCTCGTTACTTTAGTCACAAACTATCTTTAGATCCTTTTTCACCAAATCATATTTAGGTACTGTGCTTTAAAATAATATTTGGGTCTGTGTAGCTGCGTAATATCGGAATCCGATAAAAGGATGTACCTAAGGGTTGAAAAAAAAACCGTCTCTTTAGCTCCTTTACATAATACAGCTTCATGAGTCGAGTTTTTTATTCACATTTTCATGTCCAGAATGTAAATATTATGTTTGCCTGGAACGAGGCCCGTATATTTTTATGTTTGTCGCATTCCAACCGCGGTCATTTCGGTTTTATGCTCTTTTTATCATGCTCATTGTCACAAACTTCAGTGTAAATATTATAATAAACACGGGTTGTTTGAGGGTATAAGGGCCACAGCAAACACGCTACTTTTAGCATCGGATAACTGAGATTTTGCGACTTTTTCGCATGCTGTTTGTGGTTCTAAAATATAGTTTTTAGTATTCATTGTTATAGCAGCAACAGAAATACATCATCTGTGAATGTTTCAACAGTCTAGCTATCCCGGTTCATGAGATACAGCCTGGTAAGAGACAGACGGACGGACGTACAGAAGAGTCTTAGTAATAGGGTCCGATTTTCACCCTTTGAGTACGGAACCCTAAAAAGCGGCTAATAATAGGTAATATAATTTTTTTAGAGTGTGAGAAATCATCAAAGGACTCCTCCCGCTCTGGGCAGAGCGGTAGGAAGTGTCAGACTTCTACTGACTAGAAATCACCCATGTTCCTTCTTAGCCCTTTGTGCGGAGGCCGCGGTACCTATCTCTTTCCAAAAACCCGCAGCCCCGACGAGGGTATAATTGATTTTCTTGAATTCTGAATCTTGAATTGAAAATTAATGACATTCGATACATTCAATAGATTCCTTATGCTTTTACGCAGGTTTTTTTTTTTAATCACTCGTAGTCCCAGTCAAAGTATAATATCATGCATGAACGCATGAAAGTAGCTACTTATACGAAGCATTAACCTATACCTACGTTATACACTAGTGCGACAATGCGTGCTTACCTACTGAATAAATAACGAGGAGTAATTCCCCTGGGATAGTCAAGTAGGTAACACGTGGATCGTGGTTGTAGGTAAGTGTTGTCAAGGTCCATTGTCATTTCTACGTCAGGCTTCATCATCTACCTAGCCTTTTCCCAACTATGTTGGGGACTTCCAGTCCTACCAGAAGCAGCTGAATACTAGTATTTGACATGGAGTAGCCGCTTATATTATCTGACCACTACAACCTTGTATCACACCAATCAATCTTGGTAAAACTGGTTGTCAGATTTTTGACCAGCCGGGACCAACTTTTTTGACGTGCTTCCCAAGTTGTTGTGTCAAGTTTCAATGTATAAGAAATTGACAAATTGTACCTTAGGGACAATAGTTGTAAGCACTCTTCATTATAATAATTATAATTTATCGTGTTTTACTAAAAAAGTGGGTAGGTTAAATATTTATCGTGACAATGATCGACGTTCGCGTGAGCTTGCTGTCAGAATATAATTAAAGCCATCAATATGTTCACAACTTGTTTTCTACCAATTATTTTGTTCAACATGTTTGTTTTACACATAGTTTTACATGAACACCATTATAACATTAATGAAATGATCAAAAAAGAATAAGTATAGGTTGGCTTATTTCTTTATTCAGACTAAACGTCACTGTGAGCGAGGTACTGCTTTCAACAGTCCTATTGACGGCATTTGAAGACCTAAAGATACACCACTATATTCGATTCTGAAACTTAACTCCGACAATCGTATCTCCGACAGAGCGTTTCCACTACGGACGTTTCGCCGACAGAACGATATTCATGAGTGAATCGACGACAGAATCTTTCACCGGATAAGTAATCGACAAAACTGATTGAACACTACCGACTAAATCTTAATCAAACAGGGAATGCAATTAATTTTTCCGTCCATCTCCGAACAAAACTCAGTAAGTTACTGATTTAACGAATTTATCAAAAGGCAAGCATACCACTGACTATAATTAGCTTATGTCCTATGGGAAAACCTAGTTGTTTAGTTCATCTAGCTTATACGTGGGTACCACTTATTCATCCCACTCAATTATCCTTCTTAATTATTCCCATATCCCTCGAGCTCTCCTCTCATCCTATAAAAATAAACTAAAATATCCCGACTGTATGAAACATTTCACTAAACCAGGTGTATCTCATGTTTAGGGCAACTACTTTTTATGGCAAGTGAACTTTTTGCCTTAGATAACGGTCATCCTAACTAATGCTTTTTGCTATTAGGGCTTGCCCACTTTCGCAGATGGTCGTATCGTTCGGAATTAAGGCGGTTTTTTGCGTTCATTAGGTATGACTGGCTTATCTTTTTACCATGGCATGGTTCAATGATTAACTTAGAAATAAGGAGACAAGGCCCGCCCACATGCAGTGGGTCATCATAAGCTCTGGCGCTTCCACTTTTATGCCCAGAGCAGCCTGGAAATCCAAATTTTCTTTTGTTTTTTGCGATTTTCAGGTCAGTGTCAGATTGTAAGCTGAACAAAATATGATTCGCGATCGTAATACGGGATCACTTCCACTAGTTCTACTGAACAGTCCTACGGTAGAACTATGGGGAAAAAAAAACTCACTAGACTTACAAAATTATTATAATTAAAATAATTTATAATCAATACAACCCTCTAATTTCGTTTAAACCTAATCAATGACTATTTCATGAAAAAGTCGTTCAATAGGATAGAAAAATTACAAAAAAAATCTAAGTCAACTAGAATTTTTACAACTTCAAAAGCTGACACAGGGATGAGATTGTTTTTATGAATATAAATGTGGATAGATGGACAGGGAGAGAAAGACCAAAGAAAAGATGGATGGAGTGTGTGAGGGGTGATATGAAGGAAAAAGGAATAAATGATAACGTGACGACTAACAGGGATGGAAGAAAAAAACGTGTTGCGCCGACCCCAAATGACATGGGATAAGGGCAGGAAGAAGAAGAAGATAGCTTTCTTGATGACACTTGAGCACACTGTCTCTGTTTTTACCCGACTACGGCGAAGCCAAAAGGAAGGGTAATGATTTTGGCAGTCTATGTATGTATGTATGTATGTATGTATGTTCCACCGTAGCGCCTAATCTACTGAACGGATTTTAATAAATTAGGTGTCAATAGATTCGTAAGAATAGCCCGGGTGACATAGGCTATATAAATTTTATAAATTCTTTTTGTGACGGCATTTAAATGTCAAAAACTTACTTCAAAAAATATTAAATTGAGATAACCCTAGCAAGTTTGGTATCAAATGAAAGGCCTTTGCGAGCACATTACAAATATGTATTATATTATAGTTTAAGTACACACAAAAATAAAATTCAAATAAAAAAATTAAGTTCTAAAATCTAAAACCCGACTACTAACAAAATCGTGGTCTTAAAAGTAGAAAACAAGAAAATAATTCTTGTCTGATATTCTTCGTAGTCGCATGCCACCTTGTATCAATGAGAACGCCATGAAGGAGCATCAGGTATCAGTGGCATGCGACTACGAAGAATATCAGACAAGAATTATTTTCTTGTTTTCTACTTTTAAGACCACGATTTTGTTAGTAGTCGGGTTTTAGATTTTAGAACTTAATTTTTTTATACTTAATATGCAAATCTACATATATTAAGTCTCTCAGTCTACATATATTAACGATCATCATCTTCCTGCCCTTGTCTATGTTACTTGGGTTGGAGCAACACGTTTTCTTTCGTCCATTCTCCTCTGTCAACCGTCACCCTATCATTTACTCTTATAGGGTTCCGTACCTCAAAAGGAAAAAAAACGGAACCCTTATAAGATCACTCGTGTATCTGTCTGTCCGCCTGCCTGTCCGACCATTCCCCCCCTCCCCTTATGCAAAATCTCTCAATATCGATTGCAATCTTACGGATTCCTTCATGTGCAAGTCAGACTGTCACTTGGCCAGTTTTTTCATACCTACCATTCCTCACACAATCCATCCATTGTGTACTTGGTCATCCTCTCCCTCTCCATCCATCATTATTTGAATTCATGACTTTTAAGTTTTCTTACTAACCTCACAAAAACCTTGTCGAGATATTAGACCTATGAATATTTCTGTTAGGTACATAATGTTTAGGCATGTTTTTAATTTATCCTTGTTTGTTGTTTGTCTAGACTTGACGTCTAGGTTTCTTGGGTTACTTAATCTATTGTCGTTCATTTCGAGAGTTGGTAGCTATTATAAAATAAAATAAAAAACCGGCCAAGTGCGAGTCGGACTCGCGCACCGAGGGTTCCGTAAAAAAAATATATTATGTGATGTAACTAAAAATTTATGGTTTTCGTAATTATTCCTTTATCTATGCTATAAGACGTTGCTTCGTACCAAATTTCAAGATTCTGAGTTCACGGGAAGTACCCTGTAGGTTTTGATTCCCTTGCGAGCAGTGGTCTCGAACCTACCGATTTTTCGGTATTTCTACCGATATGGGCTCTGTTCTACCGAAATACCGAAATACCCGATTTTTCTACCGATTTTACACTTTTGAGTTGGCAACCCTTTTCATTCATGGGGAAGCCCTCAATAGTATGGACCTAGTGCAGAATGTAGTTCATATATTTTGGGGAATACCCTTGACACCCTTGTGTCCTACAATTCGATGTTTTATGGGGTTTCCCGCTCGGGAATTTACCTGTCTAGTATATTAAACAGTAATTCGGTTTTATTTTTTCAATAATTTTCTTAACTTTGAAGAGTGAGCTAACCGAAAGAGTCCCTACAAAATCAGATAATTAAGTTCTAGGTCTAGGTACATTCAAAACGACTCTTTAATACAGCTAATTGTTACGATTTTGAAATTAATTCGAAGATGACCGCGGCTATGGCCAAAGAATATTGGTATAAAAAATAATTATGATTGTTACAAATTAGTCTGTAAGTTTTTTTTTAAATAAATAAACGGAGTTTATTGAATATTGTATTTTTTTTTTGTCAAATACCGATTTCGGGTACAAATATACCGATTTTAGCTGGCAATTCTACCGATCTCGCTCTATGACGTTCGAGACCACTGCTTGCGAGTGTCGAAAATTTGCGGCATAAACGGGAGTATCTTGATGTAACTAAAAATTTATGGTTTTCGTAATTATTCCTTTATCTATGCTATAAGACGTTGCTTCGTACCGAATTTCAAGATTCTGAGTTCACGGGACTGTAGGTTTTGATTCCCTTGCGAGTGTCGAAAATTTGCGGCATAAACGGGAGTATCTTTTGATCGCGTTGACTTAGAAGTTTGATTTTTTCACAGCTCCAAGAGACCATAGACTTGAGTATTTGATATGAATTTCAGCTTGATACCTCCACGCGTTCCTGAGAAAAAAGGTCTTGACAGACAGACAGACAGACAGACAGACGGACAACAAAGTGATCCTATAAGGGTTCCGTTTTTTCCTTTTGAGGTACGGAACCCTAAAAATAGAGGTTATTCCGGTGAGTCTGATAGACTATCGCCCTTTGTAACTAGAGAATATCAAGTATATCTTGACCAATCTGTTATCTCAAACATTTTGGCGTCGGGCACTAGTTGTCCGCTATTTGGCTGAAGAGGGTCTATTTGGTTCAGCCGTGAGGTACAAAGTATCATTTTTAGGGTTCCGTACCTCAAAAGGAAAAAACGGAACGCTTATAGGATCACTCGTGTGTCTGTCTGTCCGACTATTCCCCCCCCCCCCCCTTGTCTCCGAAACTACTGAACCAAAAATTCAACACGTATAGATTACAGGAAAACCTATAAGAAGTCATGGTACGGAACTAAGGAACCCTTGGCCAGTTTTTATTGTTGTTTTGATTTTATGTTTTATTTAAATTATTTTATGCTGTGTGCACGTTTCGTCATTATCATCATTTCAGACGAACGACGTCCACTACTGGACATAGGCCTCTCCCAAGGGTCGCCACATTTACCAGTCCCATGTGTGGCATGTGCCAAATAAATGTACATTCTTTTCTTTCTCACACTCAAATTATTCCTTCCACTTACCATATTTCCAATATTGTGACAAATTCATATTTTCCTCTGCGGGTGTTATTAAATGCGACTTAGAAGGGTTTGCAAGAGATAGCTAATATCATCACTCCGACAACAGCTTGCGCCATCTTTCCGTATATTTAGCCAATTACTCCTGACTTACGTCAGTCTCTCAGACGAACCGTGTATGTGATTCTTATTTATTTGTCATCCACTTTCGCCTAACATAACCAGGGCAATACCCTCCAAATGAAAACATATATATATTTTTTCCTGTTACCGCCATTTCTTTTGCCGAATCTTTCCTTATCTTTTTTGGAATAGGATATTTTTCGTCGTATCCGGTGGTAAAAGAAATGAATTCTTTATTGTGGGACGTCTTTGGCAGCTTTACATTTCAGATTTTTTGGGTTTACATTTCATTTAATTTATTTTGTAGAAAAATGTAAGAGCTGTTTTTTTTTGTCTTCATTGATCGTGTTAAAATGATGGATTTGTGTACAACATGTTTTGATGGATTGACTTCTCAATATTTGAGGACGGACAGTCCCCTTGTTTATACGGACACGTTACATAGTTCGGGGAAAAGAAATTGTACTTTCTATATTCTTCACTAACTAAAATAAAATTATTATTATTCTATGTTATTTTGCCCATAATCGCCTTTGCCCAGCAGTGGAAAAAGTGACAGGCAAAGAAAAAAGGAGTCCGTTTAATCTGGCCCCTACTTTCCGAAGTGCGTCTGTACAAGTTACTGACAGTCCCGAGCTTCTTGGCACGAAGTTGAGCGCGAATCTGAACTTCGGCGCCTACATCGAGTCGAAAGCTCAAACTGCGGCGAAAAAGCTGGGCATCCTAAACAAGGTTAAGCGGTACTTCAAGCCTGGACTGTACTTCGGAGAGTGTGCGCAAGAGCTCCGCGAGCTGATCCCACCATCTCCCTTCTTCCATCGGGAGACTAGACGTACTGCAGGGTATCACCGATACCTAGTCGACATTCCACACATTCGAACGAAGCGCTTTGCTGGGTCCTTTATTATGCGCACAGCCAAGGAGTGGAATTCCCTGCCTGCGTCGGTTTTTCCGAGTTCATATAACCCTAATCTGTTTAAGTCGCGAGTAAACAGGCTTCTACTGGGTAAGCTCGTTCCATCGTCGACATCATCTCTGCCCTTAGGGCAAGATTGAAGTCAAGAGCAAGCCCGTTTATAATAATAAAAAAAAGGAATTTATCCTCCACGGAGTCTGAATTTGTGCCCGTTTAATGGCAATAGGCTTGCCCCCTATTACGTGCATGGGATGTAAACATAACTTTGGCCACGAGCTACACCTCAGCTTAACCTTCGGGGATTACAGGCGTGATATGTATGTATGTATGTACTTAATTCTTACTTAATTCTAGTATTATTTTATACTATATAAAGCTTTTTGTTATAAGCGTCAAAGAGGCAAGAAATTACATTTTCTCACTATCTGCAATGCTGATTAATTTATATTTTTCCATCAGAACACTAACTTATTCAAATTGAAAGCTATGTTAGGCTAGCTGTCCAATAAAAAGTTATTGCTTTTTTGTCCTTCAACAGGTCTGTGACCTCCTGAAACTTATTAATATGGATGTCTAGACAAAACGAGTGTCATACGTAAGTTCGCGAATCAATAAACATGACCACGGGGAGTCGAGGAATATGGTAAACAAGTTCTGGTCGATAACATGCCTTATAGTGCTACTTGAAAGGAACAGTTTTACTATACATTTTGCAAGTTGTAAGTCACGTGTGTACGTCAACACATAGCTTAACTTATCTGAATCATGACTCAGTCTTAAGTCATCATTCATTCCCAACTATATTGGGATCGGCTTCCAAGTCTATCTAGGTGCAGCCGAATACCAGTATTTACATGGGAGCTACTGCCTATCTGACCTCCAGAACCCAGTTTGTGCTAGTTAATACGATACCCTTTTTTTTTGAGGGTTTGGGAAGTCATAAAATGACTCCTCCCACTATGGGTAGAGCAGAAGGGAGTATAAGACTCCTGCTGACTAAAAAACACACATATTCTTTCTTAGCCCTTTGTGTCGTGGCTGCGGAATCTCTTTCTAATACGACACCCTCTGGTAGGAATGATTTCAGGCTATCAAGTCATTGACTAACCGTGAAGACTGCCAAAGATCGAAGATATGGCAGCCGGGACTAACGACTTAACATACTTTCCTTGACACGGAGAATACTCGTCATTTAATGGGTAGTCTCTCATCGATGAAACAAACCAGGCAAGTACGGTTTCACCTAAAGATCGATCCGAGTGATTGTTATTAATAATCCACTTGCTCGTCACGAGTCAGTCTGAAACTAAAGTGAATAAATAAATTCTAGGCAGACGTGCACTTTTAACGACCATTGCTTATGCTTACCGTCATGACTGTGAAATATAGGTCAGACGTGTTTCTGAACCTGCTATCAATTGCGTCCGTAGTTTAGCCCAGATATAAGGGTTTTGGGAGAGAGATAACCGTTCAACTAAAAGTTTGGTACCTAAATTTTTGAAGTGAAAACTTCTTTAGCGGCGTTGTGCACTTTTTTTCGGTTGGGTAAAAAATGCTAAACGCGTGTCAGGACACGTGACCTGATCGAAAATTCGTAAGACGGCGCAGGGCGATGGGAAGATGTGCCTGTGTGTTTGTAGGTACTACAGTCAAAATGCACAACATTAATGTTCAAGTTTTCAGTTCTGCCGGCACTCCCGGAGTGCAACCCGTTTTTTTTTTCTAATTCTTGCGAATCGAACTCGTTATTGCAAATTATATAGTGCTTAGAATATTCTAACTCCTGTGGTTAGTTAAACTTGTGATGCAGAAGCCAGTGTTATCCACCCCCAATAAAAATGCACATTAGCTTTATGACTAAAAAAAAAAACAAACTTAAGCTTTTAAATATTACACAATGAAACCAAAATTATTTTTCTCATTTTGTTAGTTTCGTTAGCCTCTTTGCCGATGGAAGCGAAAGCATGAAATTATTTTATTGCTAGTCGATAGGAATCCGCATTGTATCTTGCTCTGCTTTCCGAGGAAGCCGGGGTTTACACCAGATCTCAACGATTAATCAACTTCTTGCTTATCAAACCTGCATAATTCAAAGATTCATATTTATCTTCATAATTAGTTAATACCGAGCTCAGTATGACACTTTCGAGAAACTTCTACTGTTAAGCTCATAAATATTCAACCGCTCCAGAATTGCTCCAACTTTGTGTGCTAACTTATTTAAGTGACAAAGTATACTTTAATACCGGTTGGTTTCTTAAGGCGACATTACCTGCCCGCGACCTTGAGCGCGCGTTTAACTCATCGCCTAAACAAATAAGGTTGAAAATGGCGATGCGTTTGATTCTCGTGACTGCCAAAATGAACGATAGTTCGCAGATTTAATTTATTTAAAAAAAAAATATGCTGTAATGTTAAAATATTTTTACATATGTCTTTAGTTGGTTAAATTTCCTTTCTGATATTAAAAAAAAATATAACAGTTGTCACTCAAAATATTGAGCATTTCGAGACGAAAAAGTTTTTTCGTGTGATTTTTTTGTGATTTTGTGATTTTTTTTTTCGAGGTTCTTGATTACTTTTAGAAAATATTTTTGCATAAGTCTTTTACCTATACATTTGACTATACACTGTATTTTTTTTGGAATTGTAATAAGTAGCAATACGGCTAACTCTGCGACGAAAAACAGGTCGTTTTTACGGTGCCCCTTTAACTGCTTTTTGATTAATTAAATAAGATGTTACTCAGCTTTCCTTCCTTTCTTTCGAGATGGTTGAGAACATATCTATATAAATAAAAAGAGAAGTCCTGACTGATTGACTGACTCATCAACGCCCAGCCCAAACCCTTGTACCTAGAAAGCTGAAATTTTGTACAGAGGTTCCCTTTATAATGTAGACAAGGAATAAGGGTTTTTCGAAATTCAACCCATAAGGGAGTTAAATAGGGGATGGAAATTTGTATGGAAAATCGTCATTTTCACGCGTGCGAAGCCGCTGGCAAAAGCTAGTTTAAAATATTTATAACTAGGTACCTACTAGTTATATTGAGGTCTTATGAAATACGAAGCGATCCTATTGCCATCAACCGGGAACAAATTCACACACCGTGGCTACTGCTGAGAAATTCTTTATGATAAAACCCGTTAACACTTTGCCCGACCGGGGAACCAAACCCAGTGCCTCAATATGCTCACCAGTCGCACTTCCAACAGCGGTGTAATGTTATGCATGTTATGTATAACAATACTTGCCCTAACCCTAAAGTATCTTTTGTACCTACAAAGCTAAGAGCAAAAATGCTGTTGACTTAACTATGTACGAAACCAGGAATAAAATACAAGCCCGTTAAATAAATAAACATTTTCACGCATCCCTGATACAAAACAACACGAACAATCAATGCTTGTCAGACGCAATCGCTAACCAAGAAACACTACCATCTATACAAAATCAGAATAGCTTGGCAATTCAATTTATCAGTGACAACCGTGTGTGAAAACATTTGTGAATACGTTGAAAGAGACAGGCAGAGCACCTGCCATTTACAGGCTTTTATTTTTAACCCCCGTCGCAAAAACGACGAGGTGTTATAAGTTTGACGTGTCTGTGTTTGGTATAACGATTTATAACAAACTACAATCTTTTTTCTAGACTTGTTATTTGATACGTTTATGGTCGCTGAGTTGAACACAGGTCAATGTTTAACTTGTATCCGTATAGTTCTACTGTTCAGTTCAACTAGTAGGACTAAACGGAGAAAAAAATCCATTTAGTTCTACTATCTGCTGTATGAATTTTAATTGAACTAAACGGACAAAAAAGTTCTTTTAGTACTACTAATTTCCATTGTATTAGAACTATACGGATACAATGGGTTGTACTACGGAGAAGTAAATTTACCCATGGTTCAACTGGGTTCAACTGGTTGTTCTATGGGGAAATATCTTTACCAATGGTTCAATTACAGTGAGTTGTTCTTTCCTTGGTCCAACTAGTTGTACTTCTGGGAATTGAATGTATGATCTATGGAACAACTACTGGTAATAAACAGGAAAAGGTTATCTATTAATGCTGAAGTGCAATGCAATTACTACCTCCTCTTTTAACCAAAATTATAATACGACCGTCTCGCGACAGTATCCTTTATGGGCGGCATGGGCACCGGGCCGTAGGCCGACGAAGGAGGCCGGCGGAGGCCCGGCACTTCGGGGACAGAAGACAATAGTGTTATGTAATATGCGAGCGAAGCGAGCGCGCGTCATGGAGTACAACATGCGTTGCATGTATGTTTGTTTTACACGATCATCCTATCCCCGTGGTCCAACCAGTTGGACATAATTCCGGAAATTAATATATTTTTAAATCTTTGAAAGTCGTTACAGGATGATAGTGGCTCGAATGTCGAGGTCAGATAGGCAGTCGCTCCATGTAAAATACTGGTATTTAGCAGCATCAGGTTAGGCTATAGTTCGGAAAGGTTTCTCCGCACTCGCTTGAGCATGTAGCTCGTGGTTATACAGTTTACGTGTGCGGTTTAACAAAAACAGTCCCTTCCTTTGAGAATTGGATACGCAGTCCTTCCTTTTTTAACTTTAGTACTTTATATAATCACCATTTGCCTAGCCTTTTCCCAACTATATTGGGGTCGGCTTCCAGTCTAACCGGATCCAGCTGAATACCAGTATTTTACATGAAGCGACTGCCTTTCTGACCTCCAAAACCCAGTTAATACTAGGTAATACGATACCCTTCGGTAAGACTTACTTACTTACTTAGTACTTTATATAATCTAGAAATTAATTACTTAGCTTAAACAAAAACCGAGTTTACATGCGCAATTACACGTTTAATTTTGCTCGGAAGTTAATTAGGCTTACAAAGTTAGGTTTGCTGTTTTTATCGCTGTTTTATAATGTAAGGTTTTGCCCGCGGCTTCACTCGTGTGGGGTGGACTATTATCTCACGGGCAAGTACTACTGGGATACAAAGCATCTTATTTAGAGGGTCTTGTGGTGTATCAATTTTGTTGTGCAATGTATAGTAGACGCACAGTATTACATATTTTTATAGTATACTAGCTGATGCCCGCGTCTTCGCCCGCGTGGATGTTGGTCAAATCAATTAAAACCTTCCTCGAGAACCACTCTATCAAATGGTGAAAACAGCAGGAAAATCGGTGCAGTCGTTTTTGCGTTTATTGCATACAGACAGACAAACACGGCGGAGGACTCTGTTTTATAATATGTAGTTAGAATGTATACGGTGGAACCGGACACTGTATTTAAAAACGAAAAATTAAAGAAGTGTAGTATTGATTCGATACGTAATATTGGGATCCACTTGTAATTTTGGATACCATTTCTGTATTAAGTGTACAAGGTAAAATATTTTGCTACTTACTTTCCTTAAAACAATGCTTCATAGAATAATTCAGAAGGAGCTGCATAGTTTTAATATGCGGGGTGTTGGGTGAAAATGGGCGAACCCTGACGTTTGCTCGGGGAATTGCGAAAACCCGGAAGTATATGTTGGCTACTCCCTGAATTTACGACTTACGTACTTACATGTGTTGGGGTAGGTTAAGTAGGTTAATTTTCCCTTGGAATAGAAAGTCATTTACGATATCACTCACAATAAACGTGGTAAATAGACATAATGGCCTTATTTCAAGTAAACTTTAAGTTTATTGAAAGCTGTTTTTAAAAGCTCTGTTTTAACTCGGTAAAATACAGAAATGAAACAAACTAGTTAGTAGAATAAGCCCGAGTATATTAAAAGCAAGAAAAAAGGACAAGAGTAAGGACAGGAGTAAGTCGCAATTATTGTTCTATTTCTGAATTTGTCAAATATTCTACACATCTAAACCACCGGAAACCATAAGACCTTAAACCGAGTCATTAATATGCCACTATCTTATATTAAGTTGACATATTCCTAATAACTAATTAGTATTCCATTAAGGTTGATATTTCTGTAACTGAATTAATATATACGTAGATTCAATCTAAGTAAAGTTAGAACTCAATTCCAAAGGTCGTAGCTCGTAGCAACTGGCCTCGTAGAGCCTCTACGAGAAAGCTACGCTTCGTAGCACCCATGTGTTGATGCAATTTTATGAACGTTAGCGTTTATTCGCCTTTATTTATTTTGCTACTGTAGTGTCGAGGAGATTTATTTGAATTCCATTAAGGTTGATATTTCTTTAACTGAATTATTATAGATTCAATCTAAGTTAGAACTCAATTTCAAAGGTCGTAGCTCGTAGCAACTAACTTCGTAGAGCCTCTACGAGAAAGCTACGCTTCGTAGCAACCATGTTTTGATGCAATTTTATGAACGTTAGCGTTTTTTCGGCTTTATTTATTTTGCTACTGTAGTGTCGAGGAGATTTATTTGAATTCCATTAAGGTTGATATTTCCTTAACTGAATTATTATAGATTCAATCTAAGTTAGAACTCAATTGCAAAGGTCGTAGCTCGTAGCAACTTACTTCGTAGAGCCTCTACGAGAAAGCTACGCTTCGTAGCAACCATGTTTTGATGCAATTTTATGAACGTTAGCGTTTTTTCGGCTTTATTTATTTTGCTACTGTAGTGTCGAGGAGATTTATTTGAATTTCATTAAGGTTGATATTTCCTTAACAGACTGACTTATTATAGATTCAATTTAAGTTAAAACTCAATTTCAAATGTCGTAGCTCGTAGCAACTAACTTCGTAGAGCCTCTACGAGAAAGCTACGCTTCGTAGCAACCATGTTTTGAATCAATGCTATTTTATGAACGTTAGCGTTTTTTCGGCTTTATTTATTTTGCTACTGTAGTGTCGAGGAGATTTATTTGAATTCCATTAAGGTTGATATTTCCTTAACTGAATTATTATAGATTCAATCTAAGTTAGAACTCAATTTCAAAGGTCGTAGCTCGTAGCAACTAACTTCGTAGAGCCTCTACGAGAAAGCTACGCTTCGTAGCAACCATGTTTTGATGCAATTTTATGAACGTTAGCGTTTTTTCGGCTTTATTTATGTTGCTACTGTAGTGTTGAGGAGATTTATTTGTTTGCTGTTTAACTTATAATGTTGCTGTATATTTAAGTTAAATAAATAAAGTTTTGTTGAAATATGTTCAGGCTAGTTTGTAACGCGCTTTATTTGCGTAGCATTTCAACGCTACGACCGATCTACGCTTCGTAGATTTCATAGAACTGTTTTTCTTTTTCATCAGCGTTAAGAGCGTAGACGGCATTTTTCCATACAAATGTATTCCCCTATTCTATTCCTGGATAATGCCTCTAGAGTAATCGTTTTTATTTATAAAAATCCAGGCCTATTGAAGGCATGCCCCTGTCATTTTTTTTTTCAAAAAATTTATTACAAAAATAAATATGACTTACCAAAAACCTAAAAAAATACCCCGTTTTTACCTACGTAATCAGATGACTACCAAAGAAAATTGAAAAGTTTTTAAAATAAAAACAAGTAATAGGGGCATAGATCTATTCTTCCTTTAAATTTTGATACCAAATATAATTTAATTGGCTTAGGTTTCGAGGAGAAAACAGGAGAATACGAAACGTCGATCGGTCAAGGTTTTTTATAGGTAAAATCGTTCTGAGCTGCAGTTGTCTGTATCGCACTCACATATTGATACCGCCCGGTTGCTAGAGCGCAGCGCGACGGCAATAGTTATATATACGTATATTATACGCAGCCCGTCTACGCTCTTAAGGGACCTATCGAACAAACTATCGTTTTTTTTAAAAGAGTGGGAAATCATCAAATGACTCCTCCTGCTCTGGGCGGAGCGTAAGACGGTGTCAGACTTCTACTGACTAAAAACTGCCCATGTTCCTTCTTAGCCCTTTGTGTCCGAGGCCGCGGTATCTATTTCGAACAACCCGCTGCCCCGACAGGCTTCGACCCTTGCGGCCCTGCAATGTGACTACTCCTTAATTAACTGTAAGAGTATAATTAGGGAGCAGCGGTGGCCCAGTGGTGGCGGCACCGACTTACGAACAGTAGGTCGTGGGTTCGAACCCAGACAGGCACATTACTTTGTGTAATTTATTTCATCACCGCTGCTCTCAAAACGGTGAAGGAAAACATCGTGAGGAAACCAGCATGTCTTAGAACCAAAAAATTCGAAGACATGTGACATCTACCAATCCGCACTGGGCCCGCGTGGTAGATTATAGCACATTCCCTCTCAAAGAGAGGAGGCCTGAGTCCCTGCAGTGGGAACATTAATAGGCTGTTGATGATGATGATGGTGTATAATTAAGACAGTCAGAATACTCTAACGAGCTCATTAGTTTACAAAAGTATAAGTATCTAATAAACTTCAAGTAAAGAATCTGGTTCTTTTTTTGTGTAAATTGGTATGTATATATCTATGTACGTTGATGCGCTGGCGACCGCAACCGCGACGCCGCGCGCGCGACCTCTACGTGCCCTTGAATGGGCCGCTGCAACAGTTCTACGCCACATCTCAAGGACGATAGACGCACGTCCTTCACCTTCATCTTTATTCGCAATTAACTGTAATTATTGCGCGCGCGCACCCTTTATAAGAGTGGAGAATAGACCCTTTACGAACGATACGTGTTTTGTGTAATTGGTGATACCTGGACCACGAAAAACGGTGACCCGCCATCCCGAGGTCGCACCAGATTGTGGGAGTCCCGCTGAAGGCGTTACGTTGGTATGTACAATCAATTTGCATGAAAACTGATCTATTTCTCCTGGCCTCCTACTTTGTGAACCCCCTTCGCTCTCTCCACGAAATTTTGGAAATATCAGAACCAGCACCCGCGTGGTGAAAAATAGTTTAGTTGGATTTTTTTTTGAATTTTCACGAATTATTTCCACCAGAATCTGTTTCTCAATCACGGCCACAAAGAACAGGAAACTTTGTCCGACCAAGTTCGTGTCACGGAAATAAAAGTAACCTACTTTTGATACTCATTGAGTCTTTGCAACTTTGTTTGTTCAGTCACCGAGGTAAGGTAACTCTTGGGGCTGGGCTGCAGGTTGTTCGAAAGAGATACCGTGGGCTCGACACAAAGGGATAAGATGGAACATGGGTGGTTGTTAGTCAGTAGAAGTCTGACACTCCCTACTGCTCCGTCCAGAGCGGGAGGAGCCATTTAATGATTTCCCAACCTCCAAAAAAAAAGTTAACTCTCAGAAACCTTTTGAATTTGAAAAGTTACTACTACTCACATAATCGTGTCGAAAGAAAATGTCTTTGATACTGAGTCTAAATCTATCCTTCTTGGACTGTCTCGTTGGCCTCGTGGTTGCAATCGCGACTGCAGAGCATTAGATTAAGTTTCGATTTCCGGGTAGGGCAAATTATTATTGGGCTTTTCCATTAGGAATGTCTACGTAGCAGCCACGTAGTCTGAATTTGTGCCTGCTTAATGGCAATAACTTGGCCCCCTATTACATGGGTCTTAACCATAGCTGGCGAAATGGGTCGTTCGTCGTTTCGCACCACGAGCGGTTCGGACCGCGGTGTGAAACGCAGAAGAGCTCTTAAGAATGGGCTGTTTCGCCCCACGGCGGTTCTTGGAGCGCCGAGTGGTGTGAATCGACCAATAGCTCTTAGGAATGGGACGATTCGAACCACTATGTTTAGATACGAGCTAATTTCAAAGTTTGTATGTACAGTCGAGTAGAAAAAACGGATCATTCCCACTAGTTCTACTGCACAGTCCTACGATAGAACTAGTGGGAACTTTTTTTATTTTTTTTCCCACTAGTTCTACGTTATAGGATGTTACAAAAGTTTCTGATTCGTTCTATCACACAGATTAGGGTACAACTACGGCACAAACTACCAGGAGAACAGAAGTAGGCAGGAGGTATTGAAAACATTTTTTTATTGGAGATTTAACAAAAAAAGATAGGTAGTAAAGTCCCACAAACTACCAGGAGAACAGATGTAGGAAGGAGGTATTGGAATCTTTAAATCAAATCTAAATTATTCCTTAATATAATAATATTTGCTTTTATCGTTTTTTCCTTTTTTTTATTTCCAAAATAAATGTTTTCAATACCTCCTGCCTACTTATATTCTCCTGGTAGTTTGTGCTGTAGTTATTCCCTAAACTGTGTGATAGAACGAATGAGAAACTTGAGTCCCGCTGGTTTTACGAATTTGTAACACCTCTAAATCGTAGAACTTTTATTTTGTGCCTGACTATACTTTACGCATTATTACTAAGAAAACTTTTTGTTTCATTCGCGGTTCGAATAAACCCATTCAAATTCTCCTATGGTCGATTCACACCGCGGTCCGAAACAGCCCATTCTTCAGAGCTCTTCTGCGTTTCACACCGCGGTCCGAACCGCTCGTGGTGCGAAACGACGAACGACCCGGCGAAATGTGGATGTACTAATAAGTACACGTCTGCCTAAACATTCGGGGATTGCAGGCGTTATGTTATGGCTAAATCTATAAGAACTCGGCATATTTATACATTTCACAGACCCTGTTTTGTCTCCGTAAAACTAATTGTACAGTTATATCTTCTTATACTTGTACTGTGACAGTTTACGGATGAGCGGTCGTTTCATCACAATTATCATTGACAGCTTCGTTTATCTTTTCTTTTTATCGTGTGGTGTGCTAGTGCCTAACCTGGTGACTAGTTTTGACAGAGTTTTTATGCCGCCCATGGGCCTCTTATTGGCTCATGCTGGTTTTGTTATGGTTTTTGTACATTAACTGTAGTTTTGTCATTAGTTTTAACCCAAACATGTTAATGTTGCTGTTTTTTTGTGAGATAACCGCGAAAAGCTTGCATTGTGGTAAAAAGATAAGCCAGAAAGCCGGCAGCAAGGTTGCGGGGCCAACTGCACTAGATATGTCAGGAATTACCTAAGTATTTCTATCGTAAAAACTGTTTTAATTGCATTTACTTCCACTAAATTGTAGCTACAACCTTCCGTGAATATAACAACCATTTTATTTTATATAGCTGGATCTGAGGCCACATTTTCCAATGCTAAACCACTTAGCTATAATTCCTAAGGAAACTCGAATCTAAGATAATATATGTGACCTTGACTGCCGTATAGCTGATCCAGATTGTCTTAAATCCCTAGAGGTCAATATCATAATAACTCAGTAAGCCGTAGCGGTGGTGTGTTCGATTTTTTATATATTCCATTATGACGGGAAATATTTTCGTAACGACGCGAGGGCGGCATAGAAATTGACTTATTTGAATCTTAATCACATTCTAATTCGACCCTTATGTTAAGATTTTTATGAAAAAAGTTATTGTTCAACACATTTTTAAGATGAAACAGAGAACGGTTTTAACGCAAATAGCAATTTCAACAAATTAACTGTAATGGTATAATTAAGATGGAAAATATAACCGTGGAATGGGCAACTGCAGTACTTTCACGGTTATTTTGCCTTGTGACTGAGACTGTTGCTTCTTTTCGTATTTATTTCGACAATTCAAAAGTGTCTGTAACTGGCCTACTTAAAATAAATGCTTTTAATTTTATTTTGGTCCTTGCGAAAATCTGTGCGAGAAATGGTGCCCCCGGTCGTGCAATAATGCATTGGGTCTTCCCAAGTTTCAGTAGCGGCCTGGAGACTAGATTTACGGCAATAGGCTTGCCCTCTACCGCATAGAACTATACGTAACTGACATAATGTAAGAGTATACAATATGGCACTCTAAAGAACATAACATCACTCCTGTAATCCCCGAAAAGATAGACAGAGGTGTAAGTAAACTCGGTTACGAGTTTACTATTACATGTGGAATGTGAGTTAACTCACATTCCGCCGGTTATGTTTAAGTCCGAAGTAATAGAGGGCAAGCCTTCAACGGGTCACAAATCCAGACCGCGTCCGTGGCTGCAACTAAGGAATTCCTGATGGAAAATTCCAAAAGCAGTGTGCCAGGTCTTGGGGAATCGAACCTGGGACCTCATGCTTAGCAGTTACACTTGCTACCAGTAGACCAACGAGGTAGGAAGGAGGAGGAAATAGGCGAATTCAATGTTAGGAATCCCTTTAATGTACGGCAATCCTTCTCACTATTCCAAAATCAGGAGTCCTTGCCTATATCAGGTGACAAGAAACGTCACGCCGAATTAGCCTATTTTCAATCTTCATCTGAAATCGCATTTGTGTCAACAGACCTCTCCGTTCTCAAAGGCTCGTCCCTCGAAAAACATCTTGACTCAACAATAAATGTCAAATAAATTCTTCATTCGACTTGAAAATCGTTTAAAGGAATACTAGAAATAATTAATTGGATTCCACAGTTCAATATCAACCTTGGGAGCAAACGTTCGATATTTTGTAAACGTTGCAATTTAACCTCCTGGATTCCAGAATAGTACATTTTGATACAAGTGCGGAAAGTTTGTTATTGCATTCGAGGCAGATTGAACACCCGAGCCGTATGGCGAGGGTGTTCATGGGGTCGAGAAATGCAATAACAAATTCCCACGTGTATCAAACGACGTTTTTCAATACACTTTCGAAGAAATTAACTAAAAACGTTATGTGTTTTTGTCAACAAATTTGATGAGACTATGATTTAATTTACTTTTTATTATTATCTTCTTTTCCCTTTTGGGAAGGCAAAGGGATCTAGCCCATGCAGCCTGTTCTTTTGTTTAATTTACTTTTTTCCGCGGTTTGATTTCGCCAGGTTGAAAAAGAAGCAAAGGTATAAAGCCGCCAAACAGCCTCACAGGAAAAATATAAAATTTAAATATTTTTTAATTAAGAACACAAAAAAATGCTTACTTGTTCATAAAAGTAAATAATTGTTTAAAATATTTACGTTTATTAGTAGTATTCTTTTTACAAACACAATTTAAATATTCAAAAAATATTTACGCTGTAAAGACGCAGATCAAAATGGCGAGATTAAAAAAAAAACACGCCTGCTCTATAATAGTCAGTGGTGTTTTTTTTTTAATTTCATAAGTTTTAATCGAATTACCGCTGCTCTATGATTACAGCGTGCGGTAATAATATTACAGCACGCTGTATTCTTATTACCGCACGCGTGCGAAATATGATGCATGTCGAACGTAATCGTAGTGCAATAAGAGCTAGTTTTCGAGGAAGTGTATTGAAAAATAACTTTTGGACATAATACTTTTATCAACATAACAAAACGTAAATAAAAAGGAACTGAAATATTATAACTAACCATGCTCACAACAAATAATAACTTTGAAAAAAAATCAACTTCTCATAAACAACATAATTATCAAAAAAATTAAAATGAAAGACTTCTCAAATAATATAATCAACGGGTACCCCTAGTTCCCCCCCTACGACCAGTTGGGCGGGTGCGGTTACGGCCTCGGCTCCTTCTTCTCTCTACTACAGAAGATTGCAGAGATAAGTCTGATCGTGAAACTTCCTCCTCATCTGAAGAGCTGGAAGATGAAGTACTGGGTTCTTCGTCTTCTTCAGGTCTTGGTGTAAAAGCCGTATCCTCATTTTCATCAGCATCAGAGAGATCTATGTCTGATTCTTCGAGTCGTAGTAAAAGTTCGTCATCACGTAAGACTGTAAAAAAGAACTCTTTGAGAACCAATGTAATATATATACAACTTAACCAATAAGTACTGAGAACCATTGTAATACCAGTATGACATTAAAAAGTTTCGGATCACAATGCCCAGAATAATTGATCATTTGAAGAAATATTCTGTTTTTTAGTTACGTGGGTATGTTATTAGTACAAAACAAGCATAGTTATTGTGACAAATAAAGTGATTCAATAATAATTTTCGGATAACTTACCGCGTGCATCTGGACGACGTGCCATCTTCCTCGCGGCGCCTCAAAAAGAGAGTTATTTGACAGATCTGTCAAACTCAAAATGATGTTTGGTGCAGTGTTGCCAGTTTACTAAGGTTACACGACTACCATAAAACGATTAGTTCCGAACACAATTCACAGATAACTTTAGAACGAATTTTTAATTCTTTATGTAATATAGGTATGACACTGGCATCCAGGAGGATCGGATTCTAATTTGGGTCGAAAGGGTGTATTCGAGATGTGTGTTTGTAAATACACGCACGAATCCTGTAGCATTTCTAGCGTGAACGATTCACGCTAGAAATGCTACAGGATTCGTGCGATTTTGTTTTTTTTTTGTTTTGTTCTTAATGAGATTGAATACGACACGCTTTTTGCCAACTATTGACTGTTTTCATGGGCTGTGACATCTATTTTTTTACCCGACTGCAGCGAAACCCAAAAGGAGAGTTATAATGTTGCAACTTCATGTTAAGGGGACCTTTTGGCTCGTACAAGTCGTATTAATTATTTTAAGTTTTATTTAAATTTTCATTTCTCGTTTGTAACCTATTGTTGTACCTATGTTTTATTTTATATTATTAGTGGTTCTGAGTGAGTCTAATAAATACTAAATCCAGCAGTTTTATAAAGGGCTTGGAAGATTATTGTATGAAACCTAGCCAGTCGAGTCGAGTCTTGCGCCATTTTATTTTATTTGTTTCTTGTCTATCTGTATCCGTGCCTCTGTAATTTTGAGAATATAAAAATATACTTACTCCTTTGTAACTTTTAGAAGTACTTTTCTAAGATTGTTATAGTATAAGTAGGTACTATAATATTTCGTATTCTATCTGATAACTAAGTAACAGTTGACGCAGTATGAATCGTTTCAGCAAGCTATTGTAGAGATTCTCATTGTCTATGCAAAGTCACGATGAGCTCATTAGCGAGCGCTAAAGTTTCCTTAATTAATGTGATGAATCTCTTTTCTTTACCGTCATGAGTATTTTCAAAGGCTTCTTCAGTAGGTACCTACCTATTAACTAGAGATCAAATTAGTAAAATCACAATCCGTTTTTATCTGTTTTCGATCCCGAAATTAGACACTTAAACAAATCTAAAAAAATATTATACCTACCTACCTATCAGTCATTATCATTTCAGCCAAAAATACGCCCACTTTTGGACAGAGGCCTCCCCAAAGTATCGCCACATTGACCGGTCCCGTCCGTCTGGCATCCATTGGATACTAACAACTATTAGCACAACTGGTCATCAGTCCACTAAGTGGGAGGCCACCTAACAATGTCGTTATTAAAATAACTATTACTCGTACCAATAACGTACCTTTTGGAACACCTGGTTGTATCAATCTGATTCTCATTCCCGTACCACTTTTTGTTTTAAGGTCGGGCAATTTATTATCCATGTTCGCTCGTTTGTAATAGAGAAATATTTCGCTTTGTTGTTGTTTCATATTTTAATTAAGAACTTAAGGCTGTTTTACTTGTCTTAATTGTGTGGTCGATGATTTTAGTGCACGGTAAAACTCTAATGAGTTTATGTTTCGGAATCAAATTAATTTATTATCTCTTCACAAACATGACACATGTAAAATATAGAGTTAAAAATAACAGTACATAAGTTGTAGGTACATACATTTTCATACATTATTTGCATCAACTTAATGTATGAAAATGTATGTGTAGGTACTACTAATGAATAAATAAATAATACATAATAAACTGACGAGCCTTTGTTGTCCCACGCTGGGCAAAGACAGAGGAAGCCCCCTCTCCACACACGAATAAATTGTTATAATCCATGCACGGAAAAAGGTTCGGCCATCAATCATGGTGATTTATTGGAAATAAGAAAAGACAGTCTCGAAGAAAGCCCCATCTTTCTTCCTAAAATAAAGATAAACATCATAACATAACATCACGCCTGTTTTCCCCAAACGATTAGGCAGTAGTGTAGGTACCTAATAATACACACACATTTCGCCAGTTATGTTTAAGTCCCATGTAGGTAATACTGAAAGAGCCTATTGCCATCCACTGGGTTCAAATCAATCAATGAAAAACTCTTGGGCTCTTGGGCAGAGCGAAGGGGAGGGCGAAGGGGAGTGTCAGACTTCTACTGACTAAAAACCGAACCCATATTCCTTCTTTGCCCTTGCGCCGAGGCCACGTCATCTAGTACAAAAATCCGCGGCCCCGACGGGACTTCAGTCTAACCTAAACTCAACATTAACTGCGGTAAGTACTCAGAGATATTTAATGATTACTTAAGCCGACACTTAGTAAAGATTTGACATACAAAATCATGCCAAAACCTTTACTAAATGATGGGTTAAGTAATCATTAAACGTCTCTGAGTGCGGCAGTAAGAATACCTATTCATCTACTTCATTCCTGAACATCCTTTAGCATAAATACTAAAATAACAAAATGCCTTCCGTTTCACTCGAACGGTTTATTCATGCAGATGTGAGGCTGAATACATTCTGATGGTGATGAATGGAAGCCTGGGGCTTCATAGCACATTATACATATTTATGTTTACAAAATATGGGTATCGATATTGTGAATGTTGCTTGCAAAGTGTGAACGTGATTGACGGAACTAGGAAGGCGATAAAATGTCTAGTGGAATTTTCTGTTTGAATGTTATGGTTTGGTTTATTCGTTTAGGTCATACCTTAAAAGGACTCAAGTTTCAGAGATAACAGTAAAAACGGAACAATCCTTACTTAAATTGCAAAAGTAAAGTTGTCAGTCCGTCCTTTTCATGTCTTAACGCCTGAACTAATTTCGATGAAATTTGGCATACATGTACTTACCTACATCATTGGTTTGGGCATACGATACTTCTTATACCGTAGTAAGTTCCCGTGGGATAATATCCGACCTCCACGCGGTCGTAGGTGCGGTCAAAACTATTAACCACCTACTAGAAGCTGTATAAATAGGTCGGTAACGGAACATACATACGTTCCGTCACAGAATATGAACGTATCAGGCAAAAATATAGTACGCTACAAAGTAGTCGGCAGTAGGTATCCTTAATTATTATGATAAGTAGCTTCCGTAATATCGCAATAGCATGCATAATTCCAATAACTCATGACGCGTCAAGCTATAAATTAGCTGTGACAACGCTACTTAATATTGCAACAAACCATCCACCTGGGCATGCTGTGGCCGACTTGGAAATCTCTAAATAGACTTCGAGCCCAAGTCGGCTGTAGCAAAAGACAATCACTTCAGATGGGGGTTCATGGAGAGCTCAGGTCTTAAGTGTGTACTGCGGCGTATCTCCACTCCACTGACAATGGCCCACCTTCCGTTTTACACTGCATCACTGATGGCAGGGCATGCAGACTGCATGCCCTACCATCAGTCTCTATACACTAAGAAAAATGCAACAATACATTAAATAGATCTTCGGGACATTTCTATGTCCCGACGATCATATCGCTGTTGATATAATATATGGGATTTATAGAGGTACATTTCCCAACTATGTATGTTGGGTCGGTTTTCAGCGGAATACCAGTATCAGATCTAAAAATAACAACCGGAACAGCGTATTTTCTATTATTAGAGTATATTACTACTCTAACTACTTAGCATATATTCTGAAGCATTGCAGAAGAAACTCGGTGTGTAATGGTCGTCACTCATCAAAATCAAAACATTTATTTCAAGTAGGCCAATTACAGGCACTTTTGAATAGTCGAACAAAACTAACTGCGGCACTCAGAGATATCCAACGATTACTCAAGCCGCCACCCAGCAAAGGTCTGACATACTTTTGTATGACAAAACTGCCAAAACCTTTACCAAGCTACGGCCCAAGCAACCACCGAAGCTCTCCGAGTGCTCGTCCTCGGACTAACCTAGGCATGCGTTACTTAACCCTTTTGCTGTTTATTTAAGCCACGAGGCCTTCATTTCTACTCGTAGGCAGAACATTTATTTGACTGAATTCTTGTTGTAACAGTAACATGAAAATAATATCGAGTTTCAATTTAGCATGACAGTGCATTTTGTTGTCCGTCGCGAATAAAAAAAACTCGATACTTTTCAACATAGCTAGGTTTCAAAATATTTGCTATGCCTCATACAATGCCAATGAAATAGACACCGATATTTTATTGAGGAACGAAAGGTAAGTTACATATGCCAGTTATGTTTAAGTACCATGTAGTAGGAAGCTAGTCTATCGCCATCAAATCAACCGGGCACCTTTGCCATGTTATGATTAACTAAATGTCATAATTATGACTGGCGGTTTGTACTCCTAGAGAGTAGTAGAGAGAAACTTATTTCTTACATTCTAAAATATTCTCACATTTTGCTCTCCTTACATATTTTCCATTGTGTCACCTTTTCCCAAATAAAGTACCAGAATAAACCCAACGTTGTAAAAGACAATAAAGTTCGCAACAGTGCATGCGGAACCCGGCTTCCATGCCCTAGTCCGCAATAGCAGCAAAATTCTCGTGTTTGTAACTGCGAACCATAAATCACGGTTACGAAACGTTGTTGAATACCTAGTCAGCTGCTGGAATTTGCATGCAACTGCAATAGGTATGACCTTTTGATAAAACCTTTTATTTCTTTGGCCTACAGAAAATAATATTCATTCTTGCTGCGGCCGCGATGAAAGTACACATACATGAACTGAAACTTGGAAAAAAGTATAAAGTCAAATTTTGAAGAACATTTTAATGGTATTCTTATACCATGTTATTCAAATCAGTTAAGCTGTCTGAGCTTTCAATCCATATTTGAGTAATTTGATCATCCAACGGGAACACAGCATTTTTCAGAATCAAATAAAATTAGCCTATGTGTTAATTCAAACTATAAGCTATCTCACTATCAAATTGCATCGAAATCCGTTTAGCCTTTTGAGCGTGAAGGAGCAATAAATATATACAAATACTTACAAACTTTCGCCTTTATAATATTAGTGTGATCTAATACAGGTGTGCCTGAAAGGTAAGTTTTGAAACACCTGAAACTTTTGCGGTAGGTGTAAATAAAGTATGAAAAATGTCAAACATTTTTGAAACATTCACCTTTGTAATGAAATAAGAATTTTCAGGTTACTAAAACCTGATATATGTATTCTTCTTTCTGTATCATGTCAAGAACAATTCCTAAGCGACTTCATATAGGGATGTATTCATAAACATTAATCAAAGTTGAGAGACGTTTGTACCTCGCTAATCATTAATTAACTTTAAGCAGCGCTTATGAACAAAACCCCATAATGCATAGATTTATGTGCCTTTGAGAAGTTTAAATAATAACAATTTAATAATGATTCGAAAGACAAGTGGTGCCATCTATTACCATAATACGTTACAAAAATACTCTTTTTTTTGGGGTAGTCATGTAATAACGTCAACGTTATTTTTATTAACGTTATAATTGTTTCGGGATTAAAGGTACCAATTGTGTCGGTTTCTATACACCTGACAACGTATATGCAAAATTTCAGGATGATCGGTTCAGTGGTTTAGACGTCAAAAAGTAACTAAACAAACTTACTTTCACATTTATAATAATAGCTAAAATGTTTTCACTATACGGTAAGTACCTTGTAACGAATCACAATTCAACTATGAACAAATAGAAAACCACTAATACAACAAAAAACATTACATAACAAAATTGTTAGGTAATGTTAAGATATATTAACCAATTATAGTTCAAACGTTACATACTAGCAATGCAATACAAACTGACATTGAACCGCATATAAAATAGTGTTACCTACACGATGTACAGTCTATGCCCAGTATTAACTGAGCCCTCTTCTCACGCTATTTATTCTTTATACGAGAGGTCAAGTAATACTGGGCACTGACTGTACACAAGGCCAAGTATTTATATACGCGAGTACCTATGCCCAAGGGTTAGGGCATACTCAGGGCATCGCCTTACCTTGGGCGGTCAATGTTTTGGCAGACTTCTTCTTAGTCGAGGTCGCCGGTCATGACCTGATAATTGGAGTTACGTGTTTTAAATGTAGGCACAGAATACATAATAGTACTACGTACAGAAGGGACACTCCCTTCCCCGCGCTCATATTAAATACCGCACCTCACCCCGCACCTCGAGGTATTCGTCGTCGACACTTGAGCAATGGCTCGCGCTCGTATTAGTCGTCGTTCGGTTTTCGCGACGCAGACCGTTGCACTTTCCGCGCCATTTTTTAGGCTACGATAACCCTACTAGAGTTTACGCACACATTTGCACGTGCACGTCGTGCACAAACGTTATTTGTTTATGTAGTAGTAATAGGTAATTATTTTGCGGGCGTTGTATGGAGTGTCCGAGGTGTGATGTAGGTAGCTGTACCTATCTAGACAAACATAGTAATAGTTGGAATAATATGCTCTGAAGAAAATGTTGAGTATGAATGTAAAAGAGGACGACCTAAGAAACGATGGTATGGACTGTGTGAAGGATGATATGGCTAGAAAGCTAGAGTTGATTGTAATAGAGAAGTATGGAAAAGGAAGACATACTGCGCCGACCCTAAATAAATTGTAATAATTAAGGGCAGGAGAAGGCTGATGAGTTCGAATAAACTGGAAGATATTTACTAAAACATAGACGACTATATGAATCTTTGGGCTTGTAGTCGTAATAGTGTTTGCTGTAAAAGTAGGTGAACTGGTCGCCATTTTCCGTCAACCGCACGTAAATCTAACTGCTCCGTTCTTAGACTAATATAATTCGACATTGCCTAATTACCCGTATTATAGTAGAACTTACTAGAATCCGACGACGAATTTGACTGTCAATTAGGCAGAAATTCAGTAAATTAGTAATACTATTACTAGAGCATTACTGCCATGCGTAACGTGCTCGTGTCAAGTCAAGGTCACATTCCTAGGGGAAATTATAGTTTAATGGTATTATGAACTATATGAAAATATTGTCGTAGTATGGGCATGTGATCCGAAGGAATGAGGAAAATATCGTAAGGCAAGTTTTGAATATTAATGTAGAGTAGAGGAAGACCAAAGAAACTATGGATGGACTGTGTAAGGGAAAGAGTTGTCTCATGAGATGTCGAGTAACAAAGAAGTATGGAAGAAGAAGACATACTGCGCTACTGCAAGAAATGAATTGGATTAAGGGCAAGAGAATGATGATGGAAACTACCTATATGAAAATAAATTATTAATGTAGTAGTAGAAGTAAGAAGAAGAAGAAGACAAATGATGGAAAACATCGTCGTGCAGCTTCTGCTCGGTAGTTTGCTAAACTGGGTGCTTACTCTGGAATATAATTCCGATAGATCGACATTATTCAAACGTCAGTTGGTTGAGTTAAACGTCAGGGATTGGCTAGACTCAGTGAGTCCAGCCAATGCCTGACGTTTGACTGACAATTCCAATGTCGATCTATCGGAATTATATTCGAGAGTAAGCACACAGACCTTATTTGGCGCAGTCGTGGGATACACAGTTTTATGTTTTTTTGTTAAGTTTTTTTTTTAATGTCGACGTTTCTTTTTTCTTCAAAACAACTGGTACTTTTCTAGCACACGCGAGATTTGACCAATTTTCTGTCGAGGTTGCGGATTGTTCGAAAGAGATACCTCGGCCCCGGACGTGGGCTAAAAAGGAACATGAGTGCTTTTTAGTCAATAGGAGTCCGACACTCCTACCGCTCTACCCATAGCGGGAGGGGTCATTTGATTATTTCCCACCATCCAAAACAAAACGACATAAAAACCCACCATTTTTGAGCTCTATGAGAGTTATTGTTATTTAACCTTTTTATGCTTATTTTAACTCAACTACTTCCTATTCACATTTCCCAAAACATAACTACTTATAACCCTTCCCACGCTCACAGGTAGTTACCCTTACAAATAGCGCTGTAAAACTTTAACCCTTCAGCGCTATACCACGGAGGTATTATTATTTGAGTACAACAGGTTGGTAGCGGTATTCAGGATAGTGAGTCGACACTAATGCTTGAATGAGGGTTAAAAGAAAAATGGCGGGGGTAGGTGACTTGGTTTTTTCATTTGTTAGGTGAAAAGGGTTTGTGGAATGATGATAGCATGCCAACAGGTCTGTAACACATAATTGTATGGGCAATAATAGGCATACCATCATAAATTAAACTTATGCGTTCTGCTGTCTCAATATTTAGGATGTTTTTTTTTTTGTTAGTTTATTATCATTAACTCTGGAAACGGTCTTCTAAACCTTATTCTCAATCTATCGAATTACCGAGTTTTAATAACTTATAAGCTAATCAGTACTGGTGTAATTATTGGTTTGGTGTCGTATTAAAGTTTTGATTTTGTTCAATTTTGTGGGCTCTATCTATGGTTCACAAAAATCTATTTTTACAAGTAAATACTGGTAATTGGCTGTCAGTCTCACGTATTATTTTTCTATTAGCTGAATGTCTTCCATACATGATAAATAAATATGTTTATTTAACAACCTCTACCGTGTCCCCGCACTATTAATGATTTACAACCCGTATGTTACAACAAACGTGCCTCTAATAAATAAAACTGCTATTTGTTACTGGCTGTTAATTTCATTAGTGTGAACTATTTATTTTAATATAATAACGGTTAGTTAAAAGCTTTAGGTAATTATGTTATTATTGCGAGCTTGAATTATGACGTAGGTAATTGGATTAACATTAATGCGTTTATGGAAATTGTTTACAATGCAGATATTGTAGGCATCACGCCTTGCCAAGATATGAATTTGAAGTGTTCCTTTTCATCATGGCGTGGTGGCTTTCTTCATCACCTCGGAAGCTCGCGTCATTGGGCGCTGGCGGCAATACTCCTTTCTCTTTCTGTCGCATGGAGGCGGTATAGGAGGGAAGGAGAGAAGTAGATAAAACCAGCGCAGGCAACATGACAGGAAATATATAACGTGGTAAAAGTGTTTCGGATATATGGTAGTGTGGTGTACCACGTTCGGAAATATTATAGTAAAAAACGTATGCTACATAAAACTTGCGTAAGCACGCCTTATCTTCATTCTCTTGCCCTTATCCCAATTCCTTTGAGACCGGCGCAGTATGTCTTCTTCTTCCATACTTCTTTGTTACTCGTCATCTCATGAGACATCTCTTTTCTTACCATATAGTGTGAGGCAACGTTTTTTAAAAAATATGTATATATATATATATAATATATCTATATCATTCCTTACACAGTCCATCCATCGTATATTTGGTTCTTCCTCTACTCTTATATTTACATTCATACTGTTACGGACGTTGCGGCTTCAACAAATGTCTCCAAACACGTAAATTTGTAATTACCTTTCGCCTCTGCTTAACCCTTCAGGAACTTAGCGCGATGTTATTGTTTACTTTTGTGTTTTGTTATGGTTTGGAGACAAGTCGTAGTTACGTCAAATTTATGATTGTATAATGTAAATACATAAGAATTTAGGAAATAGCGTAGGACGTTATCATGTTTTGTAAGTTATACATAAGGCTAAGTTAAGAAGTTTAAACTGATGTTATTTAAGAAGTTTTATTGATAAATAAAGAGTTTTTGGTATTAGGGAACCTAGAATAAGTATGTATATCACTCAGGGTGGTTTTATTTTCCTGAAAAATCGTTGTAAACGACAGAGCGAGCGAGCCTCCCGCCACAAAAGGGGCGTGGTTTCGATCGTACGATGTTTTTTGATGCGCTCTCATTGGACGCTGTAATTTTGCACAAGCGCGCGCTCTGTCGTAAAAATGAACCAAGATGTAAAGCCTATAAATATGGGCCGCTTTGCTGCGTGCTGGGTCAGTCGTCGGTCCTCGCTCGTCCACCATGCAGTAAAGTGTTCCTGGGAATATACGTGAAGAATATGAATATTGAAGCCTGAAGTTTGTTTCACCCCTGAACCCCTATAAGAAGAAGAAATCTACAGTCCACCCCCGACAGTTTTGGTCCTTCGAGCCGGATCGTGAACATCAAGAAAGAAAAACGTCCGTTTTAAGAAGAATTACGTATTATTTCTCTACGAGTACGAGGATCGTCTGAAGACTCAAGAATGAAGACTAGAAGCGTTGCTGCGCGGGAAAGTGCGTCGGAGTCAGGCTACGACAGTCGACGGCCAAGGGTTTTCGAAGAGCCGCCACGCTCGCCCTCCACCATCGCGTTCGCGAACGCACCCCTCGCCCCCGCAGTGGCGAGGGAGGATGCGCCGATAGTGACACGCGTCGCGCCCGCGCCCCCGGTCGCCGCCGCGACCGGGCGAGCTGCGTCGGTATCGTTTGAGGGCGCGCCCGCCGCGCCGGCTCCTCACATACCCGGGAGTAGAGCCGCCGCGATCACGTACGATCATGGTGAATCGCGCGCGACACCATCCGCGTCGTGCTATCCAACGACACCCGCCCCGCGCCACGCAACAGAGACTCCGAGGACAACGACGGCTGACCACGAGACAGCGAGCACGGTGCGTTCAAGAAGGTCGCGTACCAGTGAAATAGCAAGAGTGAAGAAGGCAGAATATGAGGCACAGAAGAGGATCGCCGCCATACGTAACGAGCAGCTGGAGATAGAAAAAGAGCTCGTTGGCAAAAGGTTCGAGTATGAAGTGTCTGCGATCGAGGCAGAAGCGGAAGCCCGACAAGAGGGCTCTGAGCACGTGACCGAAGACAGAGTGGACGAGTGGCTCCAGAATATGGACTGTGACCACCCCCAAGTCTCCGAGCGGCAGCAGGGAGAGCGTTTCCAGCACCCGGCGGCCGCACGCGCTACGGACGAACCCGCCGCCTATCGCAACCCCAATACGTGTGTCGACGCCACCACTCCCGTCAGGTACGACCAACGAAGACCGAGGTCAGCATCACGCTCACCCATAAGAGGGGAGCATCGCAGCGGCATCGATCGACTGGCCGACACGTTGGACAAAATGATGCGTGTGCGACCGCCGCCGCGACAAGTGACGGAGCTACCTGCGTTCACAGGAGCCGCCACCGAATGGCTGCCGTTCAAGGCAGCATACATGGACTCGTCCAAAGTCTACAAGTTTACGATGACCGAGAACTTGGCGAGACTACGCAACTGCATCAAGGGCGATGCGAGAGAAGCCGTGTCAGCACTCCTGTACACCGCAACAGACCCGCAAGTGGTCATGAAGACGCTCGAGCAGTACTACGGACGACCGGAGATATTAATGGATCGTGTCATGGAAGATTTGAAGAAATTGCCTCGACTCGCGAGTGCGGCAAGTGACATAAACTCGTTCGCAGTGAAACTACAAAATATAGTGTGTGTGCTAACGAACATGGACAATCGTGGTTATATATATAATCCGATGTTAGTGCGTGAAGTGATCGACAAGTTGAGCCCGCACATCAAGTCAAGATGGTGCGACTACGCGTCTGAAGCGGCGGAGTCGTCCCGGGAGCCCGAGATTACTCTACTATCCAGGTTCCTGATGAGAGAGGCTGACCGAGCCATGAGGTATGCCTTTGCAAGTTGTGCGGCCCCGGCCACAGTGAAAAAAGAAACCCGAAGCGCGCCACAGATTGGCACGAAGAGGAAGGCCGGCCGGGAGGTGATCTACGCTACATCGGAGAAAAAGGAGGAAGAGGCTAAGCCAGGGTGTTTGTGTTGTGGCGGTGACCACGAAGTACCTAAGTGCGCCAAGTTCCTGAAGATGAGCGTCGAGGAAAGGTGGGAGTGGACACGGAAAGAGAAGGTATGTTTCAAGTGTGTTACTAGGCGCCATAGACGCGATAGCTGTAAGGCGAAGAGGTGCGGCAAAGACGAGTGTAGCCGCCCACACCATGTGTTATTACACAAAGAGGCTTCAGCCGAGGCCCCGGCAAAGTGCGTCGACGCTGAGAAGCCGGGCTCTAGTGAGGCCGTGATGACCGTCTCCGCATCCAGCGACATACCACAACGAGTACTCCTGAAAATATGTCCCGTCACTCTCAAAGGGCCAGGCGGACAAGTGTCGACGTTCGCCCTGATGGATGAAGGCTCTACGACGTCGCTCATAGACGAGGAACTCACTCGTCACATCAAGGTAAATGGGCCAACCTCAAATTTACGTATACAAGGCGTGACGTCACAGCATGAAGAGAGCAGTCAAGAGGTTAAACTTCAGATCCGGGGGCAAGGCGGCGAGTTCCACGAACTACGCGCACGGACCATGAAGAACCTGCAGCTACATGGGCAGACTGTGGACCTGGCGACTCTCAGTAAATACTCGCACCTACATGGTATACAACACGAAGTTTTCTTCAAGGATGGCACACCAAAGGTGTTAATAGGGGCCGACAACTGGCACCTTATAGTCACCCGTAAGCTACGCACAGGAAAGAAGAACGAGCCCGCAGCCTCATTTACCCAGCTGGGATGGGTGATTCACGGGACGGCGCCCCGCACGACGCTAAGGGAACAAGACGGTCAGATAGTGCTGCACCTCTACGACGTGTCCGCGACCAAGCAGACAGATGACGTACGTCGGGTTGAGGAGCTAGTCAAGTCGCACTTCAGGATCGACGCTCTGGGAGTCTCCTTAGCATGCAAGGTGAAACCCGAAGACCAGCAGGCCATCAACTCTGTGCGAGGCACTATGCAAAAGGTCAACGACCGCTACGAGGTGGGATTACCATGGCGGGACGAGAGCACTACGATGCCGAACAACTACAGCTGCGCGCTAAGGAGACTCAAGACAATTGAGAAGAAGATGGACTCATCACCTGAGTTTGCCGCTCAGTATAGCGCACAGGTCAACAACCTTCTCGACAAGGGGTACGCTCAAGAGTGCGACGGCACAGAAGAGAATCATAAAAAGGTGTGGTACTTACCACATTTCCCGGTGATGAATCCCAACAAACCAGGGAAGATGCGACTGGTGTTCGACGCGGCGCACCGTTACAGTGGAGTGTGCCTCAACGACTACCTGCTGGAGGGACCTGACCTCCTGAAATCTCTGCCAGGAATTCTTTTCAGATTCCGGGAGCGACCGGTAGCCGTCACAGCTGACATACAAGAAATGTTTCTCCAAGTCAAGATAAGGGAGCGAGACCAAGCTGCACAGATGTTCCTCTGGCGAGACAAGGGACGCACCGAGCCACCCAAGAAGTACAAGATGACTTCAATGATCTTCGGAGCTTCGTGTTCACCCTTCATCGCGCACTCAGTACGAGACACCAACGCAGAGCTGTACAAAGAAGAGTATCCCGACGCCGTACGAGCTATAACATCATGCCACTACATGGACGACTATGTGGACAGCTTTGCCACCACAGATGAGGCGATCAAGACTGCGCGTGAAGTGATAAAGGTACACAACAATGCTCATTTCAATTTAAGAGGGTGGTGCTCTAATGAACGTGACGCAGTGAGGAACATCGCTCCAGGAGAGCTGCCGCACGACACCGAGGTGCGACTCGGCCAACGGGAGGCGAACACAGACAAGACGCTGGGACTGCTGTGGCAGACAGACACAGACGAGCTGGGCTTCAACACCGGCCTGGGCCGACTGTCACCGGAGGTGAAGACACTACGTGACCGGGCGCCGACGAAACGGGAAGCCCTGGGAGCAGTGATGGCAGTCTACGACCCCCTGGGACTCATCAGTCATTTCACCATCACCGGTAAGATCATACTACAGAACTTGTGGAGGCACGGCATCGGTTGGGACGACGCGGTACCAGAGGAGGACATGCAGCGCTTCGACGAATGGATGCAGGGCCTGAACGAGGCGACAAAACTATGCATCCCGCGCTGCTACAACAGGTGCCCGGACGACGTCGTGGAGCTGCATGTCTTCTGCGATGCCAGCGAGCAGGCCTACGCAGCGACAGCCTACTGGAGGATCCAGAGACCAGATGGGAGAGTGGACGTGAGGCTGGTAGCAGCCAAATCGAGAGTGGCCCCGCTGAAACCCGTCACCGTGCCGCGACTCGAGCTACAGGCAGCAGTCGTCGGCGCACGCTTGGCAGAGACAGTGCTGAAGGAACATCGTGACAAGCCCCGCAGCGCCACCTACTGGACCGATTCACAGACAGTCCTACGTTGGATCGAAAAGGATGCGGCGAAATATACACCGTTCGTGGCGCACCGCCTAGGGGAGATAGCAGAGCTCACCAACGTCGACCAATGGAGATGGGTACCCACCGCACACAACGTGGCAGACGACGCTACACGTCCCGACTACGCGCTCCGCATGAAGCCGGAAGACAGATGGTTCACCGGCCCCAGGTTCCTGTATGACGACAAGGAGTCGTGGCCTAAGGAAAAGGTCAAAGATATTACGACTCACGAAGAAACAACATATGTGGCGATTGAAAAACCAAGAGAGCGCCCTTCCCATCTACCCGACATAAGTAGATTCTCATCATACGAGAAGCTGCTACGGGCGACAGCCCTGCTCTTTCTTTTCAGGAACAAATGTAAACAAAGAGAAAGCCAGATGACCGTTGACCTCATAGAGAAGGCCGAGAAGATCTGGATAAAGCAGGTACAGCTCGACCACTACGCTGAAGAGATGCAGCTACTCGAGAAGGGAAAGCCGGTGCCTAGGACCAGCAGCATATACAAACTGGACCCGCAGCTGGACATGGGAGAACAAGTTCTCAAAGTCAGAGGAAGAATAAGTCACGCGGCAGTCATCGAGACGACGAAGACACCCGTAATCCTCCATGGTAAGCATCCATTTACACGCTTACTTGTACAGAACGCACATCGTCGAGCCGGTCACGCCAACAACGAGCGAGTGATCAACGACCTCAGACAACGCTACTGGGTGGTCAACCTACGCCCTACGGTACGAGCCATCGCACAAGGGTGCCAGCTGTGCCGCGTGCGACGAGCCATGCCAGTGAAGCCGACTACGGGGGACCTGCCGGCGGAGCGATTGCTGACAACACAGCGTCCCTTCACCCACTGCGGGACCGACTACTTCGGGCCCATGACGGTGGTCATCGGAAGAAGACATGAAAAACGCTGGGGGGCCCTGTTCACCTGCCTGGCAACGAGGGCGGTCCATCTGGAGCTGGTGTCGAGTCTATCCACTGACTCGGCTCTGATGGCGGTACGACGAATGGCGGCGCGTCGAGGCTGGCCTAGGGTCATGTACTCGGACAACGGCACCAACTTCAGAGGGGCTGACAACGAGCTACGCATGGCCTACAGGGAGTGGGCTAAAGAGTTCACTCACTTCGGACTCGAACATCGCATGAGGTGGAAGTTCATACCACCTGGGGCGCCACATATGGGGGGAGCGTGGGAACGCCTAGTACGCTCCGTGAAGACGGCGCTGGGGGCGACCTTACATCAAAAGGCGCTCAAAGAAGAGGTGCTGCTGACGCTGCTGACCGAGGCCGAGCATTCCATCAACTCTCGGCCTCTCACCCATGTCTCTGTCGATCCTAAGGATCCGGAGGCCCTTACGCCGAACCACTTCCTCATCGGGACCTCCACGGGCCTACCCTACACCGGGCCTTGTGATGAGGCCAGTCGCAAGCAATGGAGAGCCGCCCAGGCGCTCGCCGACCACTTCTGGCGGCGCTGGGTGGCCGAGTACCTACCCACCTTGGTGCCACGGGGGGCATCAGACGACCAGCGGCGGCCCCTCCAATCGGGCAGCCTGGTCGTCATCGTCGACTCAACTCTACCTCGAGCAACGTGGCCACGAGGCGTCGTGGAAGCAGTCTACAGCGGTCCAGACGGCAAGGTGCGGTCAGCCGACGTGAGAACTACAGCGGGCGTCCTGCGGCGACCAGTCACGAAGCTCGCCGTCCTCTGCGTGGAAGATTAGGCTACGGTAGCCCTGCGCCGGGGGGAGACTGTTACGGACGTTGCGGCTTCAACAAATGTCTCCAAACACGTAAATTTGTAATTACCTTTCGCCTCTGCTTAACCCTTCAGGAACTTAGCGCGATGTTATTGTTTACTTTTGTGTTTTGTTATGGTTTGGAGACAAGTCGTAGTTACGTCAAATTTATGATTGTATAATGTAAATACATAAGAATTTAGGAAATAGCGTAGGACGTTATCATGTTTTGTAAGTTATACATAAGGCTAAGTTAAGAAGTTTAAACTGATGTTATTTAAGAAGTTTTATTGATAAATAAAGAGTTTTTGGTATTATGGAACCTAGAATAAGTATGTATATCACTCAGGGTGGTTTTATTTTCCTGAAAAATCGTTGTAAACGACAGAGCGAGCGAGCCTCCCGCCACAAAAGGGGCGTGGTTTCGATCGTACGATGTTTTTTGATGCGCTCTCATTGGACGCTGTAATTTTGCACAAGCGCGCGCTCTGTCGTAAAAATGAACCAAGATGTAAAGCCTATAAATATGGGCCGCTTTGCTGCGTGCTGGGTCAGTCGTCGGTCCTCGCTCGTCCACCATGCAGTAAAGTGTTCCTGGGAATATACGTGAAGAATATGAATATTGAAGCCTGAAGTTTGTTTCACCCCTGAACCCCTATAAGAAGAAGAAATCTACAGTCCACCCCCGACACATACTTAGAACTTTCCTCACGACGTTTTCCTCATTCCTCTGCATCACAAACCCATACCATGACGCCATGACAACCGATTTCCACATAACTTTTCAGCCACCGCGCTGTCGCCCTTTCAGACTTCTTCAAAATGCTGGCATCACGCCTATCGGTTCAATAAATCAATCAATCATGTACTTTATTATCGGTTAATGAAAGACTGATCAAGTTTTATTATTAAATCCGCTGTCAAAAGAAATTGCTGCTGATACGATATTCGATTCCTAGGATGGACAAAGTATTGTTGTGTTCCCATTATGAAATTTTCAGTAACAGCCACGGTGTCTGAATTTGTGCCCTGTTGATGGCAATAGACTCGCCCCCTATTATATGGGACTTAAACATAACTGGTGAAATGTTGGTGTACTAACGGATACCCTTCGGAGATTACAGGCGTTATGTTATGATTTGAAAAATAAAATACTAAAGCAAATTTTTCCTTGTCCACAGTGATGCATTTCGAGTGTTATGGCAACGTTGCAGCATTAACGCACTGACAGTCGACTAATCCAAGATGGCGGAAGCTGAGGGAGGAGCAAGCGAGCAAGATGATGTTTCATTCTTGCGTACGGTGAGTGACTTTAATCTTTTTCTTTCTTTAACGTGAAGGCAATCAAATGGAGGAACCTTTTAGAATATGGATGCTAATGATCTATTGATGATAATGCAATTTAGCAAATGGATCTCGGTTTTGGTTTGAAAAACTGCGTACATAAGATGAATAGGCCTTAAAAGCTATGGGTTTTATGAGTAATACGGTGTTTTATTGCCAGATTGGTTAAGATAATATAAAACGGACGATGTGGAGAATTAGACAGATTCAAATATCGGCTGCTTTAAGACACAAAACTACTACTATATTGAGGTTTTTTAGCTGACGGTTCTGTAACAAACTGTCGGTCTGTTGACGATATTTTGTTCTTTCTTGACAACCACACTTGACCAAATCTGTTTTAAGTTCCGTGTTATAGGGGTGGCCCTATTGCCAATAACCAGGCAGGAATGACTGCTTCCACTGCCATCTTTTCCATTGGGCACATGCCCAAGGCCTCGCAATCCAAGGAGCCCTAAGTTTCGGTAACTGCCAAAACTGCAGGCTGTCAAAGAAAAAATGACTTATTGCAGGACAGCAGAATACTGAAATTTTCGAGCTCGCTGCGCTCGCTTTTAGATCTAGTGTTTCAACGTAAATCAATAGTTACATAATAAATAATGAAGTTCTCTAAAAACATTCTCCATCATCAGTTTCCCCTCTCCAATAAATAAGGAGCGCGTCTATCAAGAAAACTCCTAAATACCATGCCTTATCACTAGCGACGCGACGTCAGACCCAACGTCAGCTAATGTGATAAACGTCCACCGTCTCGGTAATAAACTGTCGAAACTGCCGGTCTAGTGACGATGTTTGCGAAAACATTATCGATAAAACAGTTTAGTATCGATTTACGGTAAAACGGTTTGTATCGGTTCGCTTAAAATGATTCCGGAGGAAAGGCTAGCGGCGGTTAACCCATACAAACGTATTCTCCTTTCCCACAATATACTGCAATACCTCCTTCATGTTTCTGGTCTTCTGGTAGTTGGTTTGGGACTTCTGCGTGTGCTTCTTGTATATTCCAGTTTTCCCCCTTTCGTGGGCATTTTCAGGGGGATCTGTGGAATAATTTATTTTTCGATTCCAGTTCGACTTATCTTGTTTAACATGTTTTCTGAATCACAAAGGAAACTCGGTATGTAGTGGATCACCCATCCACGGACCAACCCAGGCCAGCACGACTTAACCTGTTGATCGACCTGAGTAGCTGCTACTATTAAGCCAGAACCTCCTCCATCAACCTAAATATCATTGATAGCGCGACACTGGATAATACTCACCACCGTATATCTGAACATGACACACATGTGTATGTACACTCGCGGCGAACATAGTTAATCATACAGCTTGACAGTTAGTGCTACACGTCGTTGGTACATCCGTGTGCAAGGTTTCATGATGAATGTGTTTCTTTGTACCGTTGTAGTATTGATAAATTGATTTATGTATAACCACAGGATTGATATTGGTAGCGCATAGTTTTATTTAAATTAAGAGATAAGAAGAGCATTTTGGATCTTATCTTAATTATTGAATAATAACTCATGGTTATATAATAATAATAACAGAGAGCAGCGGTGGCCCAGAGGTGGCGGCCCCGACTTACGAACAGTAGGTCGTGGGTTCGAACCCAGGCAGGCACATTACTTTGTGTAATTTATTTCATCATCGCTGCTCTCAAAACGGTGAAGGAAAACATCGTGAGGAAACCGGCATGTCATAGAACCAAAAATTCGAAGACATGTGACATCTACCACATATCCGCATTGGGCCCGCGTGGTAGATTATAGCCCATTCCCTCTCAAAGAGAGGAGGTCTGTGTCCCAGCAGTGGGAACATTAATAGGCTGTTGATGATGATGAAATAATAACAGCCACTCGGTTCGATCTTCAGGTTAACTTGCCTATCGCACTTGCCTAGGTAGGTCCGTGGATAGGTGACCACCCATTACATCACGAGTTTCCTAACGTGCCTCGAAAAGCATGTTAAGGTGGATGTTCCAGGGTAGCCCGCGAAATTCAAATTTTCTTACGTTTTTAGCAATTTGCAGGCCAGTACTAGGTTGTATGTTAGTGAAAATATGATTCGCGGGTGTAAGACGTAGATAAGCAGTTACAGAATTATAATCAAGAATAACTTTTTGATGAAATACTCATTCTTGACAGTTACATGAACTTGGAGGGTTGTAATGATGATTTGGATGATTATAATTCTGTAACTGCATACCTACGTCTTACACCCGCGAATCATATTTTCACTTACATACAACCTAGCACTGGCCTGCAAATCGCTAAAAACGTACGAAAATTTGAATTTCGCGGACTACCCTGGAACATCAACCTTAAGCGATTGGTCCCGGCCATAAGTAGAGTAGTAATAGTCTTTGGTCCCGACTGTTATTTGTAGATATTTGACAGTCGTTACAGGTAGACAGTAGTGGCCTGAAAGTTTAACAATCATGCCCAATTTAGTGATCAGCTGAAATACTTAAGTCTTTAGAGAAAGTCTTGAACCAACCTGATGAAAATATTTCATGTCAAACTGGTCTACCTATTCTAAATTCAGCATAAATCATTCTTAACGAGACTAATTCCAATGCGGACTTGAATGTTAAATACCAATCCTAAGACCACTTGGGCAACTCCTTAAAATTGCCAAAAATGGGATCGTAATTCCAAAATCCGGCGCCCCTATAGTAATTAACAGTTTAAGGAGTTGACCTTATTCGGGAAAGAGCTGTTTAAATGGCGGCCGAGGCAAATGTCTTGCAAACTTCCCTTCTTAATTAAATTCTTCAAGACCTTGAGACCGTAATCAATGGTTATTAATTCATGATATTTTCAGCTTAATATTTCTTTTATCGAGTGTTGGACTTTGTAGTAATAATTTTAATACGAATATGATTTATCTCTAGATGCTTGGTTTAGTTGGAAGTTATCAGTTGATCATATTATTTTAGCATTGACTGAACTTTACTTTAGAGGGTAGAAGAGACACTGACGCACAAACAGTTACCACTTAAACAGTACACTGCTGAGCAGCACAGTATCGGCATAATTTTGTACTCATGGCAGGTTCTCTTGCCAATCATCTTCTATCTCCTATCCTCCTCTGTATCTCTTCATCTCCTTTCTTCTATCTGGGCTCTCCCATACTCATCGCACTACCGACGCAGCTTTTTGCAAATAATTCTGAACCATACCCGATGAAAATAAATATTATGGCAAAACACGGGCGTGAACGGTCGCTAACAGTTGTTTCTTGAGTAGTGACGTCATAAAAAAACAATTGACGATCGATCATGCATATTATGTAGAAGATGATATTGTCATGTTTCAAAGTTTGTTAGAATTTAGGAAAACGACGACGGGTTCTTTTAACATATTGTACACAACCACGCGAGCTCTGCGAGTTGGTGGCATCCAAGCTTTCTCATAAATCCCACGTCGGCCGATCACTCGACAAATTCCTTGAACCACATGTCAGCCCATACTCAGATTTCCGGCAGATCACCGCTGTCCGCTATAAATAGCTGTCGTTTTTGACAACACACTTTGTCTAGACGCTTGCCAAGTCCCGGATTGAATCACTAGGTTACATTAGGGTGGGTATTATTAGATTTAGGGTCCATGTCAACCGTTAAATGTTGCAGATTAATAGCGTTTCGTTATCTACGTCTTCTCTAGTATCAACTAAATCTTTACACACCCATAAAGTTGTGTCTTATCATCCTTACATAGTATAAAACAAAGTCGCTATTTTTGTCTGTTTGTTTGTCTGTATGCTTAAATCTTTAAAACTACGCAACGGATTTTGATGCGGTTTTTTTAATAGATAGAGTGATTCAAGAGGAAGGTTTTAGTATATAATTTGAACGACATCCACGAGGGTGAAGCCGCGGGCATCAGCTAGTACTTTATAAACTAGAAAGTTTGTGAGCTTGAACAGATGTTTGTACTGTTACGCAAAAACTACTGAAAAGATTTGAAGAAAACTTTACAGTTTATAAAATTTACATCAGACTAATCGTTACGGTATAAATTAAAAAGATACACATACATACATACATAAACTCACACCCTTTACCCATGGGGGTAGGCAGAAACCACAGAACGCCACCTGCTACGAATTAAAAAGATATTGTGTTCAAACAGACTTGCTTTTACAAAACAGTGTCGATAGCACATTGTTTACTGATACTCGTAGTAGTATTTTTACCAACGCAAAAAATGGCCTTGTCCCCTGGCATTCATCGCTACACTCCTCTTGAACGAGCCTAAATGCGTGTAGAAGTGCCCACACTAAGAGCAGGAAAAAGACATAGCTATCAATCTAAATACCTAACTACTTACGGACTGAAACGTCTACCTGCTCTACCCTTATCACAGCCAGTTTGGGGCTAATTCTATAGCTTAATCGCGATCCAGGAGCTTTTGTCATCTTTTGACGGTGACACAGGTACAAAGGACATGTAGGGGAGAAAAGTCCTATGTTCAATATGATCATCGTTGCGGAAAAATATGACTAGAATGGGTTTCCTTATCAAACACATTTTTTTTTTCTAAGAAAGGTGTGCTTGATACCCGAAGACTTCAAGGCCGTGATTCTTTCTTTTTAACCGACTTCTAAAAAAAGAAGGAGGTTCTCAATTCGGCTGTTTTTTTATGTTTGTTCGGGCATAACTCCGTCACTAGCTAACCGATTTGAAAAATTATTTTTTTGTTAGAAAGGGTATACTTCCCAAATGGTCTTATATTTTTTTTATCGAAATCGGACAAGCGGTTTTTGAAAAATCAACAAAACTCAAAAAAAAATTACATTGTCCACATTATGACCCATGAACATGTGAACCACTAAAAAGTGAAAAATAAAAACTTTTTAACAAAAAATAAAACCGACTTCAAAAATAAAACAAAAAAGTGAAAAATAAACTTAAGAAGAAAAATTTTTGTTTGTTTGATTTCATGTTTTTGCCACAGAAGAAAAATCAGCTTCAGTGGCAAAAACATGAAATCAAACAAACAAAAATCACCGACTTCAGAAGCTGATTTTTCTTCTTAAGTTTATTTTTCACTTTTTAGTGGTTCACATGTTCATGGGTCATAATGTGGACAATGTAATTTTTTTTTTAGTTTATACAATAGGCTCGTGAATTCGAAAAATCTGAGGCCTTGGGTTCAAACTTTTGAGACTCAGGACTTGGCAGTCCGACGGTTACACCACGAGGCTATCACTGCTACGCTATGACAATGAAAGATTCTAGTGGTTCATGTTATACACATCCATTCCTACATGTACGAGGTTTAGAAATTCTCTAGTATAAAAATTGCTAAAGAAAGACACTAATTCTCTTTTGTTTCGTTTTGTTTAAGGCAATTTTTAAACACTTATAGCAGAAAATTAAATAGCACGTAAATAAATAACAAACACCAAAATCAGATCCAACACTAAAATTAATTAAATCAAGCTTAGGAACAGAATCACATCAATTACAAAACACACACAGACAAACATATAGCACAGATAACTAATTTGAATGGGGTTAAACCATAAATTACATGGAACTATGTAATTCGGCCAGGGCTGGTCACGGACCTTTAATTACTTATAATTATTACTATGGGCGCAGTGGAGCGTCCTTAATTATGGTAAGCAATAATTTTGTTGTTGAATTTGTGTTATATTTTATGAGCGATATATTGAAGTTTGTAGGAAACAAGTAAATAATGTCATCTATAAGGTCCCATTAAAATAGGTGGACAAATTTTAACACAGCGTTCAGTACGTCTAACCAAAGATATCTAAACAAAAAAAAACATTAAATAAAGTGATTTTTTTTTTACTTAAAATAATAAATTGCCGGCACTTTAGAACAAACTCATCCTTGATGAGTAGGTATTTAAATGCGTTTTTCTCATTATTTTTTTTACCATCGTCCTTATTTTGGTGGTCTGAATGATTTCTCAAATTTTGTCCACCTATTTTAATGGGACCTTATATATCTATGGACTACTTTATTAGGCACTAGCTGTTGCCTTCGGCTTTGTCCAAATTATGCCTCAAAGTATCCTGTGTCTCTTAAAAATCATGGACTACATGTGTGCCAAATTTCATCGAAATCTATTCAGCAGTTAGGCGTGAATAAGGACAACAAAGGTACTTTCGCGTTTGTTATATAGTATAGAAGAATGGATTTTGGAAAATTCATATAGAAACAATTGTTTGAGAATAATCTCAAAACTGATATTTGGATAATCTCGAAATTAATGCCGATTCATGTATTGTGTTTGCGTCATATCACTATGTTTACTGTCAGCATTTCGACGGAGGGATAATATTCCTGAGTAAACATTTCGTGATTATGCCAGTAATCCAAACAATTTGGGGGAAGCTACTTCAAGATAGTTGCAATAACATTTGGAAGTTTGTTGTTGCTTTAGTCCGCTGACTGACACCCTGTTGTAAATGCTTTTTCCACATTTTCATGCCTAGCCATCACCCTTCAGCGGCTCCGACCTCAAAAAGGATTGTCTTCCTAGTGTACCCTCTATCAAATAACCTGTTAATTCCCTTAGCTTCGAAGTACTTTACAGTTACCTCACCTTTTATCGACATGTTGACTGGATTACAGACAGAGCATTTATGATAAATGCAACATAATAAATGCGCTGTCTGTCCCTATTCATTGACTGCTTAATAGATTTCGATGACATTTGCCACACAAGTCGACCATGAACTGAATTAGGACATAAGATACTTTTCTGTCCATTTAGTAGGTTCCCATGGGGTCATTTCAGACCTAAACGTAAGCGAAGCCGCAGGCAAAGTCTCTGTTGTAAAATAATCAAGCCCAATTCGCCTCGATAGACAATTTTGTGGGTCCCCAAATCACAGAGCTGTTAGCTAAACGATTTTCTCACATCGCTTCATACAGAATGAGGTTCGTAACTGCCATTGCTTACATAAATACGGTAAACAGACATCCAGGCTTTAACAAACTCGGAACAAATAAATGTTCTGTTGATTTTCGAAACGTTTCGGTCTAGATTCGTCAGGCTTATGTGTTATATTTGCATCGCTATTACTGCAGTTTAGGTTTAACCGGTAAGGAAGAATTGCAGATACGGCTCCGGACACGGACGACTCCATACAAATCACCACTGCTCTCAAAACGGTGAACGAGAACATCGTGAGCAAACCGGTGTGTTTAAGAAAAAATCTAAGACTTGTGACATCTACCAACCCGGATTAGGCCTTCGTGGTGGATTATAGCCCATTCCCTCTCATAGGGAAGAGGCCTGTGTCCCAACAGTGGGAACACTAAAGGCTGTTATTTTAGATTGAATTTCTTCAATAAGTTCCTAACGTAGATTCAATGTCAAAACTCTTCGACCTTCACATTTGCACAGTCGCATTGTAATGGCGTGTGAGGTGGCAAAACTTTACTGCAGTGCACTCATACTCATGCATAATTAAATCCACTTTCAAGCAAACCTGAGGCTCGTTTACTTTTGTGGCTAATATAGAAAATGTGAGCTATACCTCTGTTATTACGGATTTATCCAGAGCTTTTACATTTAGAATGACAGATTTCGTTGAATATACAGCATAGGGCGTAGGTATATCAGGAACTGGTGGATGCTAATAGAAATGCTAAAATCTAAGCCAAGTTCTGGCCCGACTCTCATTGATTTCCATTGACACTCGAAGATGAACGGGAATATGAATACCCGAATCCTGAAGAAACCAATCGATTGTCAAAACAATTCCTACAGAAAGTTTCACAAGTATTCATATTTAGCAGCGCCCGCCCGGTTTTCAATGCCATTCAACCGCATGTGTTCCGTCCACAGGTTCACTTAGAAGAGAGTATGATAATCTTCCATTCACAAATCACCATGGCGCGTAATTGACTATGACTTATTATCGTATTTATAGTTTCTTGGCACAGCTGTGGCTACGTGGTTAATATCGTATTAAACACAAGTAATTTGTTCCAAAATAAACTAAAATTGATATCGGCGAGGCAACTAGGCTGAAACGATTTGGTCTATAAATGGAACTATAGTGATTCTTTGTCTGGTCGTGGGAGTTTTTTAATGACAGACATACACTGTTGTATTTCAACTTTAGCTAGAGCTGGCCTTGGCTCATATCCTCATTCTAGCTTAAACGTTACGAAGTACTGACTGGTTTGCAGTCCACTGCTGGACATGGGGCTCTCTTGAGGACGACCACAACACCAGATTTTTCCCTTTTTGTATCCATATAAAAGAAATCAGTGCGAGTTTAATTACGAGGTTGTTTTTGCTGTTTGACCGTGAACTTTATATTTTTTTCTATAATAGGCATATTCACAAATACTAGGCGATACTTTAATATTTATGCATTACACAATAGTGCCAAAACCTAGGCCGCATTACACGTACGTGTCTAAAATACGAGAAGAGTACCTACTACGAGGAAGTCTAAAAGTGGCGCCGGTGACTGATTAGTTGTTTGGTAAGGTAATCAATTGCCGGAGTATGTTGAGAAGTTAGAATAAAATCGTGAGGAAATTTTTTGTATGATTGTGAGTAGGTACCCAGAGGAAGACTAAAGAAACTGGATTGGACTATGTGATTGATGATATGGCAAGAAAGGAGGTGATTGCTAAGAAGACGAGTAATAGAAAAGTATGGCCAAAGACAAAATGCTGTGACCCCAAAAATGAATATTAGTCGAATAGGCACAAATATCTATGAAATACCACTCGTGTCATTAAGGAACACTTTACATACTCACAACTTCGTCCCGATATAATCAATCTAAAACTACATTTCTAGACACAAACTACGATAAAAAACTAGGACGCCAGTGTCGCAATCTTGCTCCATTTGATGCCATTAGGAATTGATAGCGCAAAGAAAAGAAGTTATTCTTTCCTATCGCTTTACGCTTTTCTATTGAAAAGGTCAGACGATAACAAAATAAAGATATCTAGGTATTGAGGTTTTCGGAGAATCTGTATTCTGTAGCAGTTTGTTTATATGAACATTAAATTGTTGTATACGAAGATAATATGTGAGCAGATGATTCGGCTTCATACATTTTTATGAGTATTGTAGTTACTCCCAAAGGAAGGATTGACCAATTGGGTTGGTTTTATCGATAATAATGACTTCAGAAATAAATGAAAGCTAAATGTTACAGTATAGTATTGTCCCAACTAAAGTGGGACTGGGCAGGACATGTCTGCCGCATGCCGGACAAACTGTGGGCCAAAATAGCAGGAAGCTGGTGCCCTAACACAGTGAGGCGGGGTCGCGGTAGGCCACGAAGGAGATGGCGGGACGAGTTAGACAGGTTCCACCAGAACTGGAAGGAGGACGCACGCGGGTTCGAGAGAAATGAAAGGAGTGGAGGGAGGCCTTTGCCCAGTGTGTGAAAAAGAGTGGGAAAAATTAGGCTAGAAAAAAAAATGTTACAGTATAGTACTTTACTTTTCTGTCGATGCTGATCTTGTGTACTTTAGTAGGAGAGCCCGGAGAGTTTTGTGTTTCAGGAAGGATATTATTCAGTTTTCGAGTGGCAGCAATTCTCGCATGTGCATACCTTTTTTTTGTTACTCTCATCTGTCTCCTTCCTGGGCATAGACCTGCCCCACATTCCTCCCACTTCTATCAGGGTTTTGGTTATTCATCTCAATTTGTGAGAAACCTAACCCAAGGCGTCCCGCCATCTTCTCCTCCTGTCTTAAGACAGTTGAACATTATGTCTACCTATCTTAGGACTCAAGCGGATCTTGCAATATACGGGCCACAGTTCGAATACCAACTGTATTTTATTGCTATTCAGGAAGGTCAGTTATAACAAACATCCCATCTTTACGACTTTGCTCTCGAATTAGCTTTAGTGGCTATTTGGCTAATAATATTAGTAGGTATTTCATTAGTCAGCAATGTGTAATCATTTTACGTTTGGCGCGGTATTTTAGAAGATATAATTTGGCTTCGTTTCACTGTAATGTAGGTTCATGGTGAGCCACTTATCAAACAATACCCAACCTGCTGTCCCAGGTGTCCGTTTACCTGAACTCTTGACGAGCTGATTAGCGCCTCTGCCGCTGCAATAAACGTGGCTACCTAATGAGCCCAAACTATGTTGGTAATATGGAAGTAAAGTCGATACAAGAACAGTTGTTTTTTTTGGTGGGTGAAAAATCATCGAATAACCCCCCCCCCCCCCCCCCCGCTCTTGGGCAGAGCGAAGGGGAGTGTCAGACTTGTACTGACTAAAAACCAACCCATGTTCCTTCTTCGCCCTTGTGCCGAGGCCGCGCTATGCGGCGCCTTTCGATAATCCGCAGCCCCGACGGGACAGAAGAATTCCTTATCTGATGAATAAATAATGCAATATACTTAGTAGCTTTATGGTTCATTTTTATAAACTAAAGCACCTGCTTGCTTTCCATAATGAACAGACGATTTTTTTTTTGTTTTAAATCCCCAAAGAGTTAGGCAGAGGTGTGCCCAAGTTACACGCACCTTTCGCCAGTTATGTTTAAGTCCCATGTAGTAAGGGACGAGCCTATTAACACCCACCGTAGATTATAATAATATGAAATGTTCTTCCAACAAATCTACAATTAATTTTCTATTGTCATTTCTCTTTTTCAGTCGCTTTAAAATAACAATATAAACAGTTTTCTGTGGTAGGTAATGCAATAAAAACCGCAATATTTTACAAGGAAAAATATGCAAAGTATTCCACTTTTGTAGACGTCTATTCTAAGCTAAAATGACAGTGTAATCATTACCATTTTCAGAGGTCTTTGACAAATTACAGTCGTTACGAAAGAGACGACGGATTTCGCGCATTTTTTTTGTTTTTGCCAGCATATCACTTAAGTGATAAAGGCTTTTCTAGAGTATTTTCCTCTAAATCGATTTAATCATTCTTACGGTTACCGCTTCTAAACACGGTTTTGACCGGAATCCATCAAACCGAAGACGGACGTTAATGTTCGTGTTTTGATTCATTGATGCAATATGTCCTTAGTCATGTGATTCAACAATTCTCTCACACAAATGTTGAAATGTTGTTTAGCATATTTTACTTATGAATTCCTTATTACCCTAGGGTATAATAATTTATCGCGCCGTCTATAAACAGAAGATTTAGTCGAGCTCTTACTAATTTATCAATTAGTGTCTAAAGGTTACCAGTATCGTTACCTTTAATTAGTTTCAACTTATAAATGATTTTTAACCGAAAACCCGAGATGTTTTCTCATACGGAGAAAACCAACGTGTCGGTTATTTTTAAATTAATTAATTTATATGTTCTCACGATGTTTTAAATGTCTTCTAGTTAGCATTCATTAGATTAATGTTTGTTTTGTCGTATTAGTGGGAAATGACTATGTACACGCTAATAGAACTTCTAAAGTAAGCAAGATAATTATAGAAAGTTGTTATCATTCCTCAATTTCCTCATTACGGTTATTAAAATAAAAGATACAAAGGCACCATTTCTTCAGTTCAAAACTAAAATAATTTTCAATAAAAAGAGTGCTATTATAATGAAAACGCCATTCCGCGTGAAAGGGACCGGTAATTGGTCGCCGGACCGGCTCATGTTAGGGCTGTCTCGTTCTTCTAAAATAATATCTTGAAATATTCTTCTTTCTGCATCTTTATCATGTTCTTTTGTCGTAAATAATGCAGAGAAAGAAGCCTGTTGGCCTCGTACTAGACCAATTTGGGTTTAATCTACCGACTTATGTCTTATTTTTAAGGTTTTCTTATCTTTAGTTTTATATTTTTGTTAGGTTTGTATTGTCCCGTTTACGACTAATAGGTAATACTTTTTCTTTCTCATGTTTTACCATGGCATTAGCTACTTTGGAATAAATCATTATTTGATCAATCCTTATCAAAGATCGAAAATATTAGCGTTTCTGAATACGGGGCTGATCTCTGATCATTATCGAATTGACGAACTGCCTTATGAAGTAGGTATCGAAAGCCAGGAGTTTTTTTCTAAAGTTGATTTCAACATTTTGAACAAACACGAAACAAATTAATAATTTATCCAGTAGATTCTGAAACAGTTGCGTTGTGAGACTGAAATTACTTTAAAAATAAACATGACCTTTTGGTATCTTTAGGTAGCATAGGAAAATAACTGCATGCTTATCTAGAATAATAAAGTGAAATACATTACTTTCCTCGCGTGTTTGCAGCAATTTTGCATAATAATACATTTCCATGTGCTTTTGAACATTTTGCTATTATTTAGATCTCCAACGCTCTAACTGTAGAGACCGTGAAAGGGGCCGATACCAGCCGGGGCTGCGGGTTGTTCGAAAGAGACCGCGGCCCCGGACACAAAGGGCTAAGAAGGAACATTCGTGGTTTTTAGTCAGTAGAAGTCTGACTAAAAACCAGCCATGCACTCGGCCCAGAGCGGGAGGAGTCTGATGATTTCCCACCGTCCAAAAAAAAAGGAGTCGCAAGATTTTTGTATGAAGCCTGGCCGGCCTATCTACGGACATTTTACTTTATTTTAAAAATAACGGTCGAAATAATCGATAGCTGGCATCAATACAAATAAATTTTGTATGAGAACTGTGTTCCCTCCCACATTTAACCCGTTTGCCTACAAAACAAGAGTGAACAAGCATCTTCTGTGCACGCTCGTTCCATCATAGACCATCAGGCGTGATCGAGGTCAAGAGTTTGCCTCATAGCTACAAAAAAAAAAAACATTAAACATAACTCCTGTTTTAACTCCTTGGCCCCAATTACTCACCTTGATAATGCCCACATAATTCACTAGCTAACCTATAGATTAACCTGAGATCAGCGCATTAATATTTGAGATCGCCCTACGTAATTTATCTTCCGGTCTATCCCAGGAGTAGAGAGGCAATTTCCCAAACAAATTCCCTATAAACATGGTTACACGATTTTGGATTAAACCTTTTTGCTGTGACGAAGAAGTTCAGCTGTTGTGGTGGCAATTTTCATATTAATTCATCATCATTTAACAACTCAACACCAAAATAATGACAACACAATGTTAACTTTAGAAAGTTTTATTTAATTTTTCTATGGATATGAACTGTTACCTATAATATACAAAACTACAAAAGAAAATATTTCGAAGGTGTCAATGATGACATGTTAACACTATTTGCGAACCCAAGTTTCAAGTTCTGCTGTAGTAGTATCCTCAATAATTGTTGTATAAGTAGTATCGGTTTGTCCAGCATCGTCTTCGGTTGTGGTAGGATAAGAGGTTGTTCGGGTGGGCCACGGGCGCGGGGGTCGCGATGGTCGAGGGGGACGCGGGGCGCAGTCGACGTTAGCGGGCCAGTCGCACACCTGGAGTTGAGGGTTGAAGTGCAGGCCGGCGGGGCACTTGCGGCAGGCAGGGCGTGCGCCCTCACTGCTACAGTAGAAGAACAGGCTGCAGTCGTGGCCGTGCGGTGCGAGAGTGTCGGTGTTGCTAACGAGCGCGCACGCCCTCCGGCCCTCAGCGCGGTCACCGCAGCCCCGTGGGTGCTGCTGCCGGCGACGTGCCTCGCTCAACCTGGAACACATAGGCACATCAAAACTTGAGTTTCTGTGTCTGATTTGTATGCCACTTAACTATTAACAGTAATATTACCGGTTAAAGAGGGTGACGTAATTGCACCCTGTGAGACACATGTTCTGACACACCATACATACAAACTGTCAACGTTCTACGTTCAACCACTTATGTAATATACATTGCTAGACCTCTGGTGGTCTATTGTTACACGAGAGCTTATACACCACTAGTATAGCAATTAACACGGTTGGTATTACAATTTGAGCCTAGCTAGAGAGTCTAATTAAATCTGTCCAGAATGTTTACCTCTGAAATCACCTCACTGTACCAACAAGTATAATTACTACTACAAAAGCCTTCTAATAAGAGGTAAGAAGGATCGCCACGCCCGTGTTGTGATGTCATTATTTAATTTGCGTTCCAAGAGATCATACAACAAAAGCTGAAATAATAATTAGGTACAGACTCTCAAGCAAGAAAAACAAAGAAATAGCTAGTTCACCCACTAGAACTACAAGATAATAATTAATGTAAATGACCACTACTGCGCTGAATCCTGAGATAAGAACGCCTTTGGGTTACGTTATCTTTATAACAAACTAGCTTTTGCCAGCGGCTTCGCCCGCGTGAAAATTACGATTTTCCATACAAACTTTCATCCCCTATTTAACTCCCTTAGGGGTTGAATTTCGAAAAATCCTTCCTTATTCCTTGTCTACATTATAAAGGGAACCTCTGTGCAAAATTTCAGCTTTCTAGGTCCAAGGGTTTGGGCTGGGCGTTGATGAGTCAGTCAGTCAGTCAGGACCTTTCTCTTTATTTATATAGATAGATAGCACAATCAAATGCATAGCTACGGACTAGACAGGAACCTTCTTAGCAGTAACCGCTGAACGGAACAGTGTCGAACTTGTGATCATGTTCACACTGTCAAACTGTTTTGTTTTGCTGTTTAATGTTTCCACTGCTGGTACTCAGGCCTCCTCTCTATGAGAGGGAGAGGTTATCAATCCAACGCACGGGCCCAGTGCGGGTTGGTAGATGTCACATAATATGTCTTCGAATGTTTCGGTTCTAGACATGCCTATTTCCTCACTATATTTTTCTACACCATTACATATTACACAAAGAACCGCCACCGCTGGGCCAACGCTAATGAACTTATTTAAAACTCACCAGGATCGAGCACCAAAGGGTTCAGCTAAGCAGCTGACCAGCACACAACTCAAAATCAGCAGTTTGAACATGTTGAGGATGTACAGAACACTGTGCGGATGTCGAGCTCAATGGTCTACTTATTAAAGCGGTCGAGTGGCGCTGACTCAGCCACGCACTTGAGCTGATAAATATACAAGTGCGGGAAAACTGCGCTGTTATCGACACTTGAAGGGTTTTCAGGTCGAATCACGTTGGAACACTTTGTAATGGCGTCATGAAATGGACAACGTAGTGCAGTCTTTGGTTATTCCCAAGGAAAACCGGAATATTAATAGAAACTGCATGAGCTCAATTACCAATTTGAATGCAAAGAAGTTTGAGATTTGAGCACTGAGATTTGAATACGATTAAAAGTGCCTTTTTTTCGGTAGGTGAGAAATCATCAAATAACTCCTCCCGCTCTGTGCGAAGCGAAAGGGAGTGTCAGACTTCTACTGACTAAAAACCACCCATGTTCCTGCTTAGCCCTTTGTGTTCCGGGAGCGCGGTATCTCTTTTGAACAACCCGCAGCCCCGGCAGGCTTCGACCCTTGCGGGCCCAAGGACCCGTGCCTTAGAAAGCACGTTAGGCTGAGCGATGGTCTCGGCTGTGGTTTGAAGATCTTTGACAGCCATCACGGTTAGTAAGAAGACAGAAAGTCTGACAACCAGTCGTACCAAGGCTTACATAGTAACTGGATTGAGGAGGTCAGATACGCTCGTTTGCTGTTAAATGCTCGCAGTTAGACTGGAACCAAACCTGTTTAAAAAAAAACTAATAAATACAGTTTAATAGATTTATGCTGTGGATGATCATGAATGCTATTCAGTGTTAACACTTTGATCTTGAGCTGGCCTATCGTAGTAGAGGTTTCCATGCAATAGGAGGGCAATTGGTTTTGTACTAAGTTTGGCCAACTACACATGAATACATTAAAGAACTACATTCAAAGAATATCCCTATGTGTTGTACATTATAAATGTGTCTGCTCTTTCATGTCGTTTCCTTGTCCTTTTTAAGCCACAGAAAATTCCGCAACCAACATTTTTAAGCCTGGATAAAATATTCGCATGACCCAACTTTGGTATAAAATTCCTGATACCAGCAGCGCACAAAGTAATTTAAATTCAACATAATATAAATTAAAATAATGGTCCTTTTTGCGTACCGGGGACATGTAAAAGCTTGTGTTTAGGTGGGTGTTCGAGGGAATAAATATTATTTTGAAAGATAGGTACATGGCTTGATTTGGGACTCAATGAATTATCACAAGGATAATTGCTATACAAGGTGTAAAGACCCTCCCCACGAAGTCGCCAACAAATCATTCTGTACACAAAAACAAATTAACTCTACGCAAAATTGATGGAGGAAGCTAAGGGCAACAAAAGAGATCCTTGAAAAACTATTGCAGGTAGCTGAGATGAGAATACTAAGTGGGATGTGTGATGTAACGCGAATGGATAAAATGGAACGAGAACAGAGGAAGCCTGAAAATGGCGCCGGCGACTGTAAAGCCGCATTCACATATTTTGTCTGACGTGTTGTGTCGTGATGCTCTCTGTCGTGATGACTACTGTTCACATCTATATGACATGTTATGACCAACCATATTAATTGTATGAAACCGATATCTTTCTGATGCATTACAACACAACACGTCAGACAAATGTGAATGCGGCTTAAAGTTGTGTGGTAATCGGTTATCGGGAATGGATATGTGATGCGAAGGAAAGTAAACGTAGAAGAAAAATGCTGTGAGGAAATGTTGAGTATGGCTGTAAGAAAAAAGGACCATCAAGTAATCGATGTGGATGGGTTACGTAGGCTAGAAATAATGAGACTGCTGAGATTACGAGTACCTAGGTAGGTCCTAGAGAGGTATGAAAGAAGAAGACATGGTGCGCCGACCCCAACTAAATTGGGATAAGAGCAGAAGAATGATAATGAACCATAATGTGTGTGTAACATGATATTTACGTACCGTTCTATATCAGTAAATTGCTAATCTAATGACTAATGACAATCATAGGCGGTAATGAAGCCAAACGCTATAATTTTGGCAATAAATCCGACGCTGATAGTTACTGTGTGTGGCTACGCTATTATTATCCTCCATTATGAATCAGATTAAATTACAATGTTGGTTCAAAGATATTGGAGTAAGCAGTACAGTATTCGGACCTTAATGTTATGACACATCGGAAGTTCATTAGAAAGAGATAGTATGCGTGACAGACTGAGATAGTGCTCTACAAAATCGATATTTTTCCAAAATTCTCTATTCCGTTTTATAGCAGAGTTTTGTAGATGGTTTGCTATACAGGGTATAATGAGAACCTTCCAAAGTTCTCATTTCACCGCGTAATCTTTAATAGCAATCTAAATATGCCATTAATCATTGTTTAAGATTCAAATCTTCAACCGGGAGTCATAATGCTAGTCTGCAGAATACACAATGTTGAAAAGCTTATGGCTTTTTGTATTTTTCTTTTGTCGTTGTCCGCCTTGATCATAGTAAGTTACACATAGTTCTTTAAATTCTTCAGCCTTTTTTTTTCTTGGCCGGGTGGAAAATCATGAAATAACCCCTCCCGCTCTTGGGCAGAACGAAAGGGAGTGTCAGACTTCTACTGACTAAAAACCACCCATGTTCCTTCTTGGCCCTTTATGTTGAGGCCGCGGTATCTTGAGAACAACCCGCAGCCCCGACGGGAAATTCTTCAGCCTCAACTCTTAAGAGGAAATGCGAGTGGTCTTTTCTCCATACAAACGCTCTCGCCTGTTTTCTTTTTGGTTAATGACCCTAGAGCAATGATTTTTTACAGAATAATAAATATTAACTATTTCTATGCCCCTATGTTTTCCTTTTTGGGGGATAAATTATTTTTATAAGCACTAGAACCCTCAAAAAATACTCAAAATTGCTTGTTTAGATCGCTGTTAACAGAGTCCTAGTGTACAAATTTGACAACTATTAACGAAAAAAAAGCAAAATTAAAAATTTTGAAAAAACCCACGACTGCTAAAAATTAATTGAAAAAATGATAAAATAACATAAAACACCCACCTTAAAAAACCCAAGAATGCCCGTCGGGGGCTGCCATTAAATGAACTAGTTTTGCAATGTTCAGCTCCCGACGGGCATTCTTGGGTTTTTTTAAGGTGGGTGTTTTATGTTATTTTATCATTTTTTCAATTAATTTTTAGCAGTCGTGGGTTTTTTCAAAATTTTTAATTTAGCTTTTTATTTTATACTTTTTACTTTTATTTTTATTTTTTTTATCTAAGAACATGCACCAATCAAACCTTAACCCATAACTGAAAACTGAATCAAAATCGGACTTTTAGTTTTGGAGAAAAATGGTAACTTTGATTTGCACAAAAAATGTTTGCTGCAGCGCCCCCTGGTGAGTTGTCACCGTAACACCTATCTAAGAACATGCACCAATCAAACCCGAACCCATAACTGAAAACTGCATCAAAATCGGACTAGTAGTTTTGGAGAAAAATGCCAACATGTATTTGCACAAACACACAAACAAACAAACACACAAACAAACAAACAAACAACCTCTCACCCCAAACGCATATACCGTCTCCGTTCCGTCGTGGGTAAAAAGAAAAACATAGCGGCGTAGTATATAACCTCCTTATTCATTGTCTAAAATATCTTTTAAATTGGTTCAATATTGGAGGAGGAAATAGACGAGAGCCAAACCTCGAATTACATAACTTTTTTCTGTAGTTGTCCTTATCGCACGAATTTGAGGGCAGGAGGACGGAGAGAGACAGCGATAGTGGAGAGAGACAGCACTCGCATTTCCTCTTAATCTTGAATTACTTATTATTTTGTTATTTCCATCGCTACATCATCATCATCTTCATAGCCTTTTTCCAACTGAGATGGGACCGGCTTCCAATCTTACGACGTGCAGCTTAATACCTGTATTTTACATAGAGCGACTGCCTATCTGATCTCTGCCACCCAGTTATAACTGCGTAATACGATACCCCTTGGTACCTAATACTGGTTGTCAGATTTGTAGCGACTGTCAAAGATCTGCAAAAACTGCAAGACTTAAACGTACACGCAGGAAACTCAGTATACAGTACCTAATGGTTGGTCACCCATCCACCCAGTTGAACCTGAAGATCAACCCGAGTGGCTGTTATTATTTAGCCAAGAGCTAATTCGACGCCGTCTTACAGAAAATATTTCTACTGCTACATGTTCACAAAAAAAAACCACCATCAAAAAACCATTGGTTTTACTCACTTTTTAATTACTTCAAACTTTCAATCGCCAGCCCTAACAGAACAAAATGAATGTTGCAAATGGAATCGCAGAGACGCGAACTGGCTGTCTATTGTGTGGAATTAACGCCTAAATTGAAAGGGAAACGCTATTACCTACCTACCTGCTACTAGCTATACTGCTGCTTTTGCCTTGTGCTAATCGCTCCCTTTGTGTGATGAGAGATTAGACTTCGTTTGCTTATCCTGTTTGTTAGGAAGTGGTGTTGAGTTACTTACATTTGATAGGGATTTAGGCTTTCTTAGTGGAAAATAGGCCAGTTGGAGGTGTTGAAATGCTTTTTGGTTGGTTCTTAAGAGAACGTAGATACATCATCATTCTTCCCGCCCCTTTTTTTTTTTTTTTGGTGGGTGGAAAATCATCGAATGACCCCCCCCCCCCCCCCCGCTCTTGGGCAGAGCGAAGGGGAGTGTCAGATTTCTACTGACTAAAAACCGAACCCATGTTCCTTCTTTGCCCTTGCGCCGAGGCCACGTCATCTGGTACAAAAATCCGCGGCCCCGACGGGCATTCTTCCTGCCCTTATGCCATTCTATTTGGGGTCGGCGCAACACGTTTTCATCTTCCATTCTTCCCTGTTAGACGTCACGGTGGCATTTACTCCTTTCTCATTCATATCATTCCTCACACAATCCATCCATCTTTTCTTTGGCCAGAACGTAGATACTCGTACATTCTTGACATATATAATTACAGTTATCGCAAGATTAGGCAGAAGTGTACCTATAACACACACATTTTCTGTAAGTAGTGATAATAAGTCTCATGTAACAAGTGGCGAGCCTATTGCAATTAACCTGTCGAAAAACCCAGAGTCCATGGCTGCTACAAAGGATCTTCAGATGGGTATCCTCAATAATACTGCCCGACCTGAGTATATATTTGACGACACGGTTAGCGCAGTGGCTGAGCGATTCGATTGTTGCGCTGCGTGTCGTGTGTTCGATCCTCTTGTGAGTTTTGTAAACGCGCCCACGATACAGGAGATCCTAGTGTGGGGCAACATTTTTTTTTAAATAAATAATTCAATAACTCAGAATAAGTTAGTTACGCTTCATCCGACCTTTATATGCTAAAACCAAAAATCAAACATACGTCTGTGATCCATTCGTTTGCCAAGAGTATTTTATTTATTTCAACGAACTTTTAAAGTAAGCCTTGAGTAAGAAAAACCGAGAGACCTTTGCCAAAGTGTCATTGCACGTTCAAATAAAATCACACAATAAGTGAGATTCATCAAATTATCGCTGAGTGAGTCGTTTGACAAGTCTGATTTCCAGAAAGTGGAAATATGTCAAAGGTATTCCCTTTGACATCTTCCACTTACCTACATACCTACGCTACAGAAACGAAGGTGTCTTCGTTTCTGTAGCTGTTATTGGAGTGAGACGAAAAAGGTATGAAATATAATAAAGTGTTTGTAAAATGAATAAACTTTGTCATGAAGAATATTATAGCCTCAACAACATCAACTGGACACGAATCTAGACTTCGAGGCTGCTACTGAGAAATCCTACTATCCTACTTCCTTCCTACTAATATTATGTAATGTTGGCTCAAAGTCACGACATCAGCCAGTAACCGTGCGGTTAGCGTCAGGTCGACGTGCGGCAACCGACAGAAGTTCATAAAACGAGGCGAGCGGCGGTGCAACGGCCACTTTTTGCTTGGACGGCGCTCGGAAAGGACTTGCTACCCGACTATTATTGTGTGCTTCGCTAATTTTGGTTTATGTTTTTGATCGTGTACTGATTATTCCATTTGCTAGTGCTATTTCTATTTGATTATTGTTTAAAATGTTTGTCTTGATATTTTTGTAAAAGTGTAATTCAAAAGATATTAAACATTGTTTATTTTGTTCACGTATTTCACTTCTGATTCCTAATATCAGAAGTGGGATAAAGATTCTTTTCGCCCACAAGTTAAAAACTAGTTTTCAGGCTTTTAATTTTAGATAAAAGCGGGTAGTAGTTAGCAATGGATAGATCGAGTTGTTCGCGTTCAAAAACTAGTGCCTTGCGTTCTAAGCGATCTCGTAGCCACCATAAGTGGAGTGGAAGGTCACGTATAGCAAGTTTCGGGATCCGATCGCCGTTCCAAGCGCGAACGAGATCGTCGTAGGAGCCGCGTGAGGACGCGAAGTCCTGTGTAACCGCTCTCGCGGTTGAGGCGACGCTCCGGACAGGATTGGTTTACTTTCGTTCCTGATACAAGTAAGATCGAACCATTTTAATATTTCGTTGGTTTAGTAGTCGTAAGCGCGACTATGAGCATGAAGGTTCTGGGTTCGATTCCCGGGTCGGGCAAAGTGTTATTTTCTGGATTTGTGCCCTGTTGGTGACAATGGGCTCACCCCTATTACATGGTTAAGCTTATGTCTTAACATAACTGGCGAAATGTGGGTATACTGGGTACCTCTGCCTAACCCTTCGGGGATTGCAGGCGTGATGTTATGTGTGTGTTTATAAGGTCACTGGGGTGATTGGCAATGCCTCGGACGCATTGGTGGTTATTTACATGGTGGTGCTAATACGTCGCTTAACGATTGGTTGACCAATAACAGCACGTGGACTCATTTTAAACGCGAATTTCGGTCATTGTGTCCGCGTGAAGTCGATATGGTCACTGTGATATAATGACGTTATGAATACAAGTATCTGTATGACCTACAGATAGTTTTTTTTTTTTAAGTCGGGTACTTGTGTATGTTAGTTTAAATATTTGTGAAGGTACCCACGATACAGGAGAAATTCCTGGTGAGGGGCAACGTTGTGATTTGTGATATCTGATGCTCAAATAAAAGCCGCAATTATGAACAAAACAAAATACAGTCAAAAGTCGTTTTCCGTATATTTGAAACCAAAAAGTGCAGTTGTTGGCACATCAAACTCGAATAATCATGGTCTGCGTAAATGCAAACCCCTACGCAATATGATCAGTTGACTTGTTTTCGTGTGAAGACGTAGGCCGTATACAGGTGCACTGTAAAGTCTGATAAGTTTTGCTTTATTATAGAAGTTGCTTTTTATTACACATGATAGGCTAAGAAAGATGCCAATGAGTTACGTATCAGTTTTCAGTTGATGTTTATAAGGATTTTGATGAAGTAAAGTTGTGGTTGCAAGCCAAGAGATTCTATCGGCTGTATTGTGTTAGACAGTACCAGTAATTATTGTGTAGTCGTAGTCCGATTAAAATTGAAGGTTTTTGAGGAAACTCGAGTAGACAGTGGGTGTGTTTGTTGTATGTTGTGCGTTGTGCGTTTAGCTCTGGTTGAGGTCAGGATCTGGAAAGACCGTAGTGTTAAGTCAAATAGTGATACACACGGGAGATAGACTTGTTTACTAGTCAGTTAGTGATCTGTGGTTTTACTCGATGATTTTTGTGAACCTGGCATTTTTTTGACGCAATAATGTTTTTAAGATCGATTTAAACGACAATGGTAGGTACATGACCCAGGGTGGTTGATTGTTGTATTTTCGATAATTTCCAGTTTAGCCGCGTTTGATTTTATCAACGAGAGTGGGACCTAATGGATGTTTGGTCAGGTTCTGTCGTAGATTTGTCTCTTTGCAGAGTAACCATTACATAAGAACGTGTGGTTTGGTGAAGCGCGCGGCCTCAGCTGCGTGTGTGAAAGTCTGTGTGATACGCTAACAATGTGCCTATGTCAACAGCTACTGAGGGGTATGCAAACTTGGAGCCTATGCCTACAGTGTGTGTGGAAGTCGACATCTGAGGGGTATGCAAACTTGGAGCCTATGCCTACAGTGTGTGTGGAAGTCGACATCTGAGGGGTATGCAAACTTGGAGCCTATGCCTACAGTGTGTGTGGAAGTCGACATCTGAGGGGTATGCAAACTTGGAGCCTATGCCTACAGTGTGTGTGGAAGTCGACATCTGAGGGGTATGCAAACTTGGAGCCTATGCCTACAGTGTGTGTGGAAGTCGACATCTGAGGGGTATGCAAACTTGGAGCCTATGCCTACAGTGTGTGTGGAAGTCGACATCTGAGGGGTATGCAAACTTGGAGCCTATGCCTACAGTGTGTGTGGAAGTCGACATCTGAGGGGTATGCAAACTTGGAGCCTATGCCTACAGTGATGTGGAAGAAGTCTGTGTGATATGCTAACAATGTGCTTATACATCCCTATGTTCCTATTGGTATTCTTGTCTGACAAGTTTTGTTTGGTGAATGTTTCTTTGAATTTGATTCTCGACTTGAATGTTCCTTAATGAATGAGATTACTCTTTTGTTGTACTACTCGGTTAGAGAGCCTTGGTGTTAAAGGTTTTACTCGATGATTTCAGCAGTTTTTGTTGCAATTGAATTTTTAAGGTTGGTGTGAAGCACTATGGTATATGACTCAAGGTAGTTGAGTGTTGTATTTTCGATAATTTCCAGTACATTTGATATTAATGAGAGTCGAATTTGGTGCCACCCAATGGAACTAAAGTTTGGTCAGGAGTGATCGAGCGGAACAAAATTCTGTTGTAATTGTAAAGTTTGTTTGCAGAGTACCTAACCATTACACAAGGATGTGTGGCGTGTGTTTGGACGCAACGCAACGCTGCTTGGCCTTAGCAGTGGTTGCCAGGGCTTTGCCACAGTGACGCCGTGAACGTGCACGTCGCTGCAGGGCGACCGCGCGCCCTACTGGCGTTACCGAGCGCGCCTTACCGGCGTTGCTGAGCGCGTCGCTGCAGGGCGACTGCGCGCCCTCTTGGCGTTGCTGAGCGCGTCGCTGCAGGACGACTGCGCGCCCTCTTGGCGTTGCTGAGCGCGTCGCTGCAGGGCGACTGCGCGCCCTCTTGGCGTTGCCGACAGCGCGGCAGCGTCGCTGCGAGCCGACTGCGCGCCATACCCGCGTTGCCGAGAGCGTCGCTGCGAGCTGACTGCGCACCCTACTGGCGTTGTCGAGCGTGTCGCTCCGGGCTGCCAGCGCGCTACTGGCGTGTACAGCGCGTGGCTCCGGGCTGCCAGCGCGCTACTGGCATGTACAGCGCGTGGCTCCGGGCTGCCAGCGCGCTACTGGCGTGTACAGCGCGTGGCTCCGGGCTGCCAGCGCGCTACTGGCATGTACAGCGCGTGGCTCCGGGCTGCCAGCGCGCTACTGGCGTGTACAGCGCGTGGCTCCGGGCTGCCAGCGCGCTACTGGCGTGTACAGCGCGAGGCTCCGGGCTGCCAGCGCGCTACTGGCGTGTACAGCGAGAGTCTCCGGGCTGCCAGCGCGCCCTTCAGGCGCAGTTGTGCGTGGCACTCCACTGTGCCAGCGCGCCCCACAGGTGCAGTTGTGTGCGGCACTCCACGGTGCCAGCGCGCCCCACAGGCGCAGTTGTGTGCGGCACTCCACGGTGCCAGCGCGCCCACAGGCGCAGTTGTGTGCGGCACTCCACGGTGCCAGCGCGCCCCACAGGCGCAGTTGTGTGCGGCACTCCACGGTGCCAGCGCGCCCCACAGGCGCAGTTGTGCGTGGCACTCCACGGTGCCAGCACACCCCACTGGCGTTGTGAGACACGCTATCAAGGAGACAGCGAAGACTCAGCCGCCTTGTTGGAAGCTGACGAGGACGTCAGAGCGTCAGGAGAGGCCGTGTTGGCTCAAAGTCACGACATCAGCCAGTAACCGTGCGGTTAGCGTCAGGTCGACGTGCGGCAACCGACAGAAGTTCATAAAACGAGGCGAGCGGCGGTGCAACGGCCACTTTTTGCTTGGACGGCGCTCGGAAAGGACTTGCTACCCGACTATTATTGTGTGCTTCGCTAATTTTGGTTTATGTTTTTGATCGTGTACTGATTATTCCATTTGCTAGTGCTATTTCTATTTGATTATTGTTTAAAATGTTTGTCTTGATATTTTTGTAAAAGTGTAATTCAAAAGATATTAAACATTGTTTATTTTGTTCACGTATTTCACTTCTGATTCCTAATAGTAATATAAACAAAAGTTTGTGAGGATGTATGGATGGATGGATGGATGTCTGTTACTCTTTCACGCAAAAACTACTAAACGTATGTGGATGTAATTTAGAACACAGATAGTTTATAACCTGGATTATCACATAGGATACTTACTTCTTATCCCGGTAGTATGATCCCGTGGGACTTATCCAATTCCACGCGGGCGAAGCCGCTGGCACAAGCTAGTAAATCATACATCTGAGTAGATATTAAAACAATCAAATTATCCAGTAACAAAAAATGAGTCGTTTTACTCGTCTGTTTGGCACTGAATAAGGAAGAATTGCGCAAAAGGGAAGGGACTTATGAATAATAAGAATAAAGCGTTTGTAATAAAATTAAAGATGTCTCGTAAAGAAAACTCGGATAAGCTATAATAAAAAGCGAAATAAGGTCATGACAGTAAATTAATAATTAACAAAGACAAGGGCGAAGATTAAACTTGTTTTATGAGGTGACAATAATATTATAACGATTCCCGTGTCGGGTACGGACCGTACTAAGTTTATTCGAAGTTGTACTGACTTTGTAGGTACCATCGCGTACAATAATGCATGGGAAGTTCAGAAAAAATACCGTGTGAAGCAAGAAATGACGCCACCTGGCGTAAATAAGTACTCGATTAGCAACATTGATTATATTGTTGATGCTACACTAACTAGAGGGCGCTCACGCTGTATAAAATGTTCATGTAGTTTCTTTTTCTGTATTTTACATTCAAATAATTTATAATCAATTATTTCTATTATATAAATTTATTCCTAACTACCTACTAAGTTTGTTTAAATTGAATATTATTATCATTTTATAACTAGGTATCTATCTATGTTTTAGTTTTCAAACTTGAGGGTAGGTCGAATATGAATTCATAAATAAATTTGTAGGTAGTAGAAATAATTAGATTGAAGATTTAGATGAGTTATGACTAAGCTCAATTGATTGTTCGTTATGTTTGTTTCGATTACCTCATTCGAGTGTGTTTAGCTCAGTTTTATTTTAATTTAGGTGAATTAACTTATTTCATCAAAATGAGTACGCGTTGTAATATTGTTTTCTTTACAAGAGCTCAAATAACTGATTTGCAAAATCAAGGCAAAAACTTATCGACACTCGAAACTTGTCGACTTATCTTATTGTTATCGTAAGTAGTTTAGATTTCAAAATTTTTATAAGAAAAAAAAATGTTTTAGTTACGTCTATACTACTTAATAAATAATCATTATTGCGTGTTATTATATTTCTGTTATAATTATTGTTGCAGAGAAAAACAGTTGTTCTATTGGTACGACGATTTGAAGACGAGGGATCTTTGCAACACCATCAAAGAACTAGTAGACCACGGCTCATAAACACATTACCTACAGCGTCAAATCGTGTTATGAGAGTATGAAGAAAATGGATTCCTGCCGATGACCGACTATGCTGCTTTATATGACTCAAGTGTTGACAATGCCCGTCGTGCTCTTATAAGTGAAGAGCTGCATTATAGGAGGCATGTTGTGAAACCCTGGCCCACAGAAAACCATTAAAGGACATTGATTTGAGTAACTTTTAAGTCCAGTGAACACGGACGCTTATGTTTGTGGTGTAGAAATATTACGAGATAAACAAGTGGTTATGTGTGTCCAATATGCTGGTCATATTGCAGTGAACGTGTGGGGATAGATAAGTGTTGCCGATCCAGGATTTATATTTCATAATACTTAAAAATAATATTACTTAACTTTAGTACTTATTTTTTATATTAACTGGAGACCGGGTTATTATAACCTATTACGACTGACTGTTATTATAACCTATGACTTACGTATTTTTAATAACTAAAAAAAGTCAAACTTTTTTTTTTTTTTTACATTACATAAGAACCTTTTCGTATGTTTTTGTGCAATTGTATAGCTGTTATCCTACCTATTTAATTCATTTAATTTAACTTTTCACTTTTGTGATAAAATAATCCGGTCTCCTGTTTGTCTTTGTTGAGGTTACAAAAGCTTCAATCCTCTTTCCGATTTTGGAAACGAATACTTAAGCTATGGCCTCAATAAGAAGTTTTATATAATATAATAATGTTGAACGATAATAAATGTCTGTTTTTGAATAATAAACTGTAAGAAATAAACCTCTAAAATTTGTGTGTTTTTTTGTTTGTCTCCGTTCATCCCTGTTGCTAACTACTACTAACTCGAATATTATATTTTTGAATGCTATGCGCACTTATTAGCATAATGAAAACATTCCTTATGGTTTCTTTCGTATTTTTTTTATCATTTAACTTCTCACATCCAACGTATAATAATACGTGTTTCCTAACTTCTTACTTACCTAACCTATTCCCAAGTCAAAGTTCATTTTTTTCTATATCTCAACAGAATAGTTTACATTTAGTTAAGACTAAGTTATAAAAATCTACCTCCATTTTATTTCACTTACAGATGACACCGGGTAATCCGGATATTGTCATTGCGGAAAGTAAAAACTTTAAAGGTTTAATTTCTTATTATTATTTAAGTAGGAATTACAAATAAAATTTCTGTGAGGTAGAAACAGAAATAAAACTTATGCCACCTACAATAAGTGACACTGGGGATTGAAGAGTTTAATATCACAGTTGTGCAGAAACCAAACGCCATCTATTAATTATTTTCGAAAATTTGATTTCTACCTTCACAGAAAAATAGGCCCTAAGGTATCCATGCACTTTTGTGGGCGACTGTACTTGATTCTAACTTAGAATCGGCCTCTGGAGAACTGGTTTAAAGAAGCCGTTAGTGCATCTTATGGTTCAATGTCAGCTGTTCAACTTTGGTTTTGTCTTCTTTATTTTGTACTAGCTGTTGCCCGCGATCATCGTCCGCGTGTAATGATTATTAAAATATTACTTCAATATTTGAATCTGTCAACTAGGTCAATTTTGGTTTTATTTTTTTCAGGGACCCTATTCTTTTTTTCTTAAACCCTTTATAACATCAGCTATCTGCCAGTTAACTGGCCTAGTCCTGTTACAAAAATTACTGACAACGATGTTTTAAAATGTTTCATTTATCATAAGTAAACCTACATATAATTTGGTCTTATATCATTCAGTAAAAAGCTATTACTTTAAATTAAAAACAGACATTTCAACTTTATTTATTTGTATAGATTGCGTCAATTTATGGTCGGTATCAGTGCAGTGGGGATCCTGATAGTACAAAAAGCTCGTAAAGTTCTCGATATACGTTCTCTATTTGAAGAAGTGGGCCATTTTCCAACCCCGCGTCACAGATATTATAATACTTCGTACCCGCGTGGTGGATTATGGCCCGCTTCTTTTTCCCAGTGCGTTGATGAACACATAATACATGTCCTCGATTTTTTGTTTCTAGGATCGGCCTTCATAGTTTCGAGAACAGTGGCGATAAAAAAAAACCGAAAAGTTCCTGCTTGCTAAACCACGGACCTACGAAAAATATACTTCTCTGAAATCATAACCGCGAACTTTTAACCGGAAACCACAAGGCCAGCTCCAACTTTTAAAATATTAAAACAGCAATATTTTCTCTATTCCCTTAGGCTTAGCCGTCTATAGCAGAATACCATTAATAACTAAACCCATTGGAGCCCAAACCGCGGAAATTAATTTATCATCCCTTAATCCGCTTATACAATATTCAGAAACTTAACACCTTGGCCCGATTTTACAGGGTGCCAAGATTTAAGATATTTGGAATAAACCTACTGGATATAATATGTATTATGTAGGAAAATCGAAGGCTATGTTGAAACTTTTGTTTGTTGCCAAATACAAGGCGTTTATTTTGCATCAACTTGATTGGAGAAAGCCATTTTTGAACTTGGGTTATCGTCGATTATTTGTGGTAATGAAATTATTTTGTGGTCTTCCTTCTTCTTTATCTTGTGTTTAATGCCTAATCTGGTCTCAAAGTGTTTATGCTACCCATGGTCTAACTGAGTCTATTATCACAGACTTCCGCTACTAAAAAATGCTTAGTGGAAATCCTTGAACGACTTTACCCATCCAAGGGATCAATCCCGCCTATATTGCCCTTGCCGTCACTAGACCAGACCTAGAACGCCACGAATAAGTTTTAAATATAAAAAAATTGTCCTCAAAAACTCTTTCTCAACGCTGTCAACGGTACTTTGGCCAAAAGACTTGCGGCGTTGCCACGTTGTTATTTTATCGTTTCAATTTGTTCATCGTTTCCGAAACTGCTGGAAGATAGTCGGCTCCCGCGTAAAGAACAAAAATACTGAATTTATTTCCTGACCCATCTTTAATCAAACTCTTTTGTTCCACAGGAAGACATGGTGTGCCTGTCGTGCACAGCGACAGGCGAGAGGGTGTGTCTGGCTGCCGAGGGCTTCGGTAACCGGCACTGCTTTCTGGAGAACATTGCCGACAAGAACATACCGCCGGACCTGTCACAGTGCGTCTTTGTCATCGAACAGGTCAGTTTTCACATTTTTTAAATAATCGTACATATTCACTTTTTATTTAATAAACTGTGGGAATAATCAATACCAAGAAGAAGTGTCCGTAGAGCTGTCAAAGAAGCTCTTTGCTGCTCTTTCGTCTGAGGAAGAATGATAGCGAAAATATAACAATTGACAAAAAGAACGGTAGCGACATCCATGGGTCAAATCAAGAACTAAAATACTGCTACAACAGTCCCATATCAACTGTCGGATAGTACCCACCAGCCACAATATCCGTCTGGTTGGAGGATCCTGCCTTTTCAATAAGGGAAGAGGAACTTTACGTTCTGATTCAAAACCCTTAAAGTACTCACCATACCAACATGGTGGAAAAATATTCGTGCCAATGGAATTAAAGGCCCAGGAGACTTTCAGGTTAAGTCCGCAATGAAAGTGCACCAGCGACACTAACATGTACTGTAGGTATCAGGTGGTTTGGCGCATGTTTGTCACCAAAATCGCCCGCGCAGAGCAAATATTTGTACGGCCTACAAATAGTTGTTTCGGTGAATTTAAATGTTTGCAGTCACGATACAGGAGAAATTCCTACTGTGGGATGTTCTTTTTAAACCTAATTTTATTTATCTTTTAAGGCGCTGTCAGTAAGAGCTTTGCAAGAGTTGGTGACAGCTGCAGGATCCGAAACTGTAAGTATATTTTCAACAATTGCACCATTTAAATGTACATCAAGTATTCCATAATTATATGTACGTACCTGTAATATTAACATTTTGAAAACCTTTCCGAAGTATAATAATGCCACCCTATGAATAATTTTCAATTATATTTTTGACTAAACTACACTTTAAATATGTTTTAATAAGGGTTGGTTTCACTATTAACTTTGTAGAAAAATATTAGTGAGTGTGATTTTCTATTTGAAATTAGAATAGCAGCCGTCTTTTTTTTCTTTTCTTTATTTCATATTGGAACAAGGAAATGGTGAAACCAATTCCTCATGTCCTATAAAGATTTCAAAAGGCAAATCTTTTGTATGATTTTGTACACTCCATATATTTATTTTATTCTTGTGTTTTAACAAATATGAATATTTTGTTGTCCTTGTGAATAATTTCGTTTTACGTATTGCGATCGTGTTTTAAATTTTTCCAGGGAAAAGAAAAAATAGTGAGTATTACTGCCTATCGGTAAAAAATTGCATGCTGTATCATTTACATTATGTTTTTGGCTAATTGGTGACAAAATCTGGCTATTTTTGACTTTCAAAATTTTTCTCACAAAATTATATTGCCTAACAGTTTTTCATAATACCTATGTGGTTTAACTTTCAAAATTCATTATGTGATGGCTAATAAAATGTACTAATTTATTTATTTAGTTTTAAAAAATGATACCATTTAAGTAAATTAAAGAAATAAATAAGAAATCTTTCACATGCTTCCGAATTAATTTATATTTTAAAATATTTTTAACCAGCAAATTATTTTTCAACAAATAAAGTAAACAATCGGTCCCAAGACCCTAATTACTTCGGAAGTGCAAATCACAGGAAAAAAAACAAAAGATAACCTTGAAAACGTTTTTTGTTATTTCGGATTGACCTTGACCTCTCAATATGGCTCAAAGATGGTACTTATTATTTGTGTATTATGTTAAGTTATTGTTTTCTATTTCTATCGCTAATCCTTCGCATGTGTTCTATTAGTTTAGAATATTTGAGTCCTTCCCCTTTGTATTAACATTAATAATTAATTTACTGTAAATTGTAAGTATGAACATGATTATTTTTCTTGGTTATATATTGATTGGCTTTAATTCAACATTAACAGGTTTTATAAAAACAGAAAATGATTTTAAAATATATTTAGTTAACATTATAATGTTGGTGAATTTATCCAATTTTTAAAGACAACGTCGATTCTTTTTTGTAGTAGCAGAAAATTAATACATACATTCGAATGCTTGAATCCGGCTCGAAGGACCAGCTACTGTGTTAAATATGGGCTTGAAATGATTAAAACTAGGCGATTAAACAATGTGAAAACATAGATTTCGATAAAGTACCTACAACAACAGAAAATTACAACACCTTTTTTTCTGTTTGGGATACTGCAGTAGGTACAGTTGCGATAGAATATAATTATGCAAACTGGGCAGCCTGTGTTCAAAGTCTTGTTATTCTATTATTATAATAATAGCCCGGCTTAACCCAATTAATAGCTCCCGAGGCGCGAAATAATATCGCCTAGTTAGCATACTTAAGACACAATTAAAATGGCTGCCATGACTCGTCTAGTTAAGTACGATTTACACGGAGCGACGTGGGTCGGAGCGGATTTTACAATATTAAAAAAAAACTGAAATCTTTATGAAGTAGTTAAATGTCATTTTTGTATGGAATTTATATTTTTTATTTTTGTGTGTGTACTAAAATATCCTCCCCGTGCGGCGTTATCCTAATTGATTCTGTAATTCAAAACGCCCGGGCCAGCCTGGTCAAGCAGCACTCGCTAACACAGTGTCTATCTGACCAATTCTTTTATCACCCAAAAGATAACATATACCGTAAAAAACGCATACTTAATGCCTTCGGAATATCTTACCAGTTCATCTCAGAGAACCCCCTGGCTGACGGAGTCCCAGCGGAGATAAAATAAATGAAATTCTGAGTTATAATAGTTTATTTTCAACTTTCGTAAAAACATTAATAAATAAAATACAATACATATACCTATTACCTTTATTGTCATGTCAGTTTCCTTGAACATATTGTAAGATGCGGTCCGTTGCAGCTCGAGACTCTCCATGCGGTGTAAATCGTACGTTATACGTTCTATGCCAAATTGATTGTCATTGAACAAAAACGTTTTGACAGTGATGTATGAATGTGTCAGATTGTACCCGTCATTATTTTTGGATCGTTCATAATTCGATTAAGGTCAAAGTTACTGAAATATTGAATTGACTTTTTGATAAATAATTTTGTTACTCAATTTTTTGTTGGAAAAGTTTTTTTGTAGGTATTACTTAGTTTTTACTTTTTCTGAACTTTTTATGCCGTTTTATTCTTAACATATTTTTGAAATAAGCATGGACAGTGTTCTTCTACTCTATGTTTGTCTATTCCAGGGTAAAGGCACCGGTTCTGGGCATCGTACTCTATTGTACGGCAATGCTATCCTTCTACGACATCTCAACAGTGATATGGTATGAATTTTTGCAGCTTTTCATTACTTAAAACGCGAGAGCATTCTTGAACGGTACTATTAACTAAATTGCCAATTATGAAGATGAAGTGGTGCAAAGAGGTCGGGTAGTGATGAGCACTGACTATTTGATTTAGAAAATTATGTGAACAATAATTAATTAGCGTCTGCAAATGCATTCTTTGTTCAGGCACCTTAGTGCCTCGTAAAATATTTTCAATTAAATCTTCAATATCATAGCATAGCCTTTGACCAACTCCGAGCTCAGCTCTTGGTCTAACTGAATTTTGCTGAATACTTACCAGTATTTTACGAGGTGTGCCTATCTGACCTCCAGTTATTGGGTAATACGATACCAATTGGCAAAACTGCTCAACATTTTTCCAAGGATTGACCTTAAATTTGGTTATCCACAGTACTTGGCCTGTCTGTCGACATCGTCATCTCAGGACAAGCTGGCCTTCGATGTGGGTCTACAAGAGCATTCGCAGGGTGAAGCCTGTTGGTGGACCCTGCATCCTGCCAGCAAACAGAGGTAATGTATCTTCTACTTTATATTGAAGCAAGTGTTAAAATACTAATTAGTCTTAATATAGGACACTTGCTCCTGTAACACAGGGCGATTGATTAGGGATTTCACACAATTTTATTACCACTTTCTTGTATAATGAAGATTATTGATTTAATTTTATTTACCTGTTTATGACTAAAAACAGTAATACGTTACAATATTAAAATTTAGTTTAGTTATAAAAGTAAACAATCGTATAATCCACACTATTGATCATGGATTAATATCGATTTAAAAAAAATGTTTTATGTATTTTGAACAAGCTAGGTTCCTGCAAGTTGGGAATGCAACTCATAGAAGCAAAAGGGGCAACTGAAGAGAAATACATTCCAAATACCTGAGTCCCCTGAGCCTGATGTGACAAGTGGATGTCGTCTCCAAAACTTTATGCTAAAAATTTAGCCCATAATTATTTATTGTGTTCCTGTTTCGGTTTTTGCATTTGAAGTTCCTACATAATCACTAGTTGTGCGACTGTGACAGGTATTAGCCAAAGTTCAAGCTACTTTCAAATGACTGTAATTCTCCTTTATGAAATCACCATAAGTTTCATTCAGGCTGTTAAATAACATTTGCCATATTGTAATTGAACAGATCTGAGGGTGAGAAGGTCCGAGTCGGTGATGACTTGATTCTCGTCTCCGTGGCTACTGAGAGATACTTGGTAAGTACACCCGTTTACTGTAAGTGTATACGGAGGGAACTTAATGCTAAGCTTTGTTTTAATAAACTACCTTTAACCAGCAATCAGTTTCAGGTTTACTCAGGAAAATTTTTGTATCCATTGGACAGTAACAGATTAATTGGGTGTATTTTAGAGGCAAAAATGGAATTGAAATAAAATACTGAAATGCCCGAAAATATTTTCTTACATTAATGCCATAAAATGTTAAGTCAAAAAAGCCAGTTTCCTAGATATTAAAGCTTTTGTCTATGTTTTTATTTTTCAATTTAAAGTTCTCCATCTCTATAAAACAAACTTAAATAACATGGGCCAATTTTTCAATTATCAGGTATAACAATTAATTAACACAATTTGTCTGCTTTTGTACACAAAATAATTATGTCAAACCGCCGTATTTATTCATTACAAAACGTTATCTGACTATTGAATAATGCGCCCTAACGAAATATAAAGAAAGATAAACCAAGTAAAAGAAAGAAAGAAAAATCAAGTAAAATAAAGAAAATATTGTACTAGATTTTGTCTAAACACTTAGTACTTATCTAACCTCAGGGCAAGGTCATATTGTCTCCGGCTGAGAGAGCTCCGCGGATCATCACAAAAGGATTAAGATTTATTTTATCGGTGAGGCTCCACGCCTGAATGTTACAGTTGTCTCAATGTTACAGTTGTTTCTATGTTACATCTTGTGATCATTCTGTTGTTGTCGACACCCATCGTATGAGCCTTTCTTGAGCTAGTACAAAATCATTTATTTATTTATGTACAGTCGCCCACAAAAGTGCATGGATACCTTAGGGCCTATTTTTCTGTGAAGGTAGAAATCAAATTTTCGAAAATAATTAATAGATGGCGTTTGGTTTCTGCACAACTGTTATATTAAACTCTTCAATCCCCAGTGTCACTTGTAGGTGGCATAAGTTTTATTTCTGTTTCTACCTCACAGAAATTTTATTTGTAATTCCTACTTAAATAATAATAAGAAATTAAACCTTTAAAGTTTTTACTTTCCGCAATGACAATATCCGGATTACCCGGTGTCACCTGTAGGTGAAATAAAATGGAGGTAGATTTTTATAACTTAGTCTTAACTAAATGTAAACTATTCTGTTGAGATATAGAAAAAAATGAACTTTGACTTGGGAATAGGTTAGGTAAGTAAGAAGTTAGGAAACACGTATTAGGTTGGATGTGAGAAGTTAAATGATAAAAAAAAATACGAAAGAAACCATAAGGAATGTTTTCATTAAGCTAATAAGTGCGCATAGCATTCAAAAATATAATATTCGAGTTAGTAGTAGTTAGCAACAGGGATGAACGGAGACAAACAAAAAAACACACAAATTTTAGAGGTTTATTTCTTACAGTTTATTATTCAAAAACAGACATTTATTATCGTTCAACATTATTATATTATATAAAACTTCTTATTGAGGCCATAGCTTAAGTATTCGTTTCCAAAATCGGAAAGAGGATTGAAGCTTTTGTAACCTCAACAAAGACAAACAGGAGACCGGATTATTTTATCACAAAAGTGAAAAGTTAAATTAAATGAATTAAATAGGTAGCAACAGCAACAGCTAACAAACGGTGAAACGGTGGTAACAGCTATACAATTGCACAAAAACATACGAAAAGGTTCTTATGTAATGTAAAAAAAAAAATTGTTTGACTTGTTTTAGTTATTAAAAATACGTAAGTCATAGGTTATAATAACAGTCAGTCGTAATAGGTTATAATAACCCGATCTCCAGTTAATATAAAAAATAAGTACTAAAGTTAAGTAATATTATTTTTAAGTATTATGAAATATAAATCCTGGATCGGCAACACTTATCTATCCCCACACGTTCACTGCAATATGACCAGCATATTGGACACACATAACCACTTGTTTATCACGTAATATTTCTACACCACAAACATAAGCGTCCGTGTTCACTGGACTTAAAAGTTACTCAAATCAAAGTTAACATGATTCAAAGCGAACTGTAATCTTGTCCTTTAATGGTTTTCTGTGGGCCAGGGTTTCACAACATGCCTCCTATAATGCAGCTCTTCACTTATATTATAAGAGCACGACGGGCATTGTCAACACTTGAGTCATATAAAGCAGCATAGTCGGTCATCGGCAGGAATCCATTTTCTTCATACTCTCATAACACGATTTGACGCTGTAATGTGTTTATGAGCCGTGGTCTACTAGTTCTTTGATGGTGTTGCAAAGATCCCTCGTCTTCAAATCGTCGTACCAATAGAACAACTGTTTTTCTCTGCAACAATAATTATAACAGAAATATAATAACACGCAATAATGATTATTTATTAAGTAGTATAGACGTAACTAAAACATTTTTTTTTCTTATAAAAATTTTGAAATCTAAACTACTTACGTTAACAATAAGCTATGTCGACAAGTTTCGAGTGTCGATAAGTTTTTGCCTTGATTTTGCAAATCAGTTATTTGAGCTCTTGTAAAGAAAACAATATTACAACGCGTACTCATTTTGATGAAATAAGTTAATTCACCTAAATTAAAATAAAACTGAGCTAAACACACTCGAATGAGGTAATCGAAACAAACATAACGAACAATCAATTCAGCTTAGTCTTAACTCATCTAAATCTTCAATCTAATTATTTCTACTACCTACAAATTTATTTATGAATTCATATTCGACCTACCCTCAAGTTTGAAAACTAAAACATAGATAATTAAAATCAGATACCTAGTTATAAAATGATAATAATATTCAATTTAAACAAACATAGTAGGTAGTTAGGAATAAATTTATTTATTAGAAATAATTGATTATAAATTATTTGAATGTAAAATACAGAGAAAGAAACTACATGAACATTTTATACAGCGTGAGCGCCCTCTAGTTAGTGTAGCATCAACAATATAATCAATGTTGCTAATCGAGTACTTATTTACGCCAGGTGGCGTCATTTCTTGCTTCACACGGTATTTTTTCTGAACTTCCCATGCATTATTGTAGGCGATGGTACATGCAAAACACAGAACACTTTATAAAGCAAATTCGTGAATCAATTATTGTCGTGTAAACGTTTGTTATACAGGGTTATTAGATTAGCTAGAGATACTTTACGAAATCGACGTTTTGTATTCCCCTTTTTTTCTCCTCGGAAACTGAATCTATTCAAATATATTGTTGTGGTTAAAATTTAAAAAAAAGAGTATAATAATATATTAAGCTTCCTACCATTTGCGGCACGGTTGGCGCAGTGGCTGAGCGATTGGACTGCTGCGCTGCGTGTCGCGGGTTCGATCCCCGCACGGAACAAATATTTGTATGGCCTACATTAAGTTGTTCCGGGTCTGGGTATTTGTGTATGTGAGTTTTAATGTTTGTAAACGCACCCACGATACAGGAGAAATTCCTAGTGTGGGGCAACGTATTTTTTTACAAAATAATTGCGTTTGTATTTGTCTTAAACACTTTCCCTCTAATCACGGCCGTAGAAATGAGTTTTTTTTGTCATTTCTGGAGAATTATATTTTCTTAAATTACTAGTTACTTACTGAAAAAAAAAAAATAAAGGGACGTGTCTACCTACAGTAGACCTTGATTTTATTAAATAAAAAAAAAATATACTGGAGGCATTATTCAGAGAGAAAAAAAGGAAATGTTGTATAGAAAATCGCACCACCACCGTGTTCCCTCTTCAGGCCTGCACCCTTCCTTAAACAGGCCTGTGTCCCTTTAGTGCAGCAGCATTACCTGACCCCACTTGTTACATTACACCACTTGCCCTATTCTGACTGACTGTACATCCCATCGATACGAAAGATGAAGCTAATAATTTTCATCCATTCCCGTGATTGTAGTGTGCCAACTTTCACTAGCTAATAAAATTGAACCCCGTATAACAATAAAATTATATACTTATGTAGATTGCAAAGCCATCCACAAAATATTTAATTTTTGTTACACTGCCAACATTTTGTACCACACTGTTTCGCCAAAATCACTATGTATTCCCACTCCTTTCAGGTGCTCTTTTCCAGCTTTAAATGCTATATTTGTTACATCGCATTGGTACTTTAATTGTTGTTGTGTCACATTGGTATTTTGTCAATTGATGTCGTATTTAAAATATTTGTCGGACACACAATATCTTTTATGTTGTACACAGTAGTATTTTGATATGTTTATGTTGCTATGTTGAGTATAATAGTCATTGGTTCATTACGTATGTTAAACAAGGAGCACAAAATTGCAAAACATGTTTTAAACATTTTCGCGTAGTTTGAAATATCGTGTTCATTTTATTTTTTGTAAACTTAATTATCATAATTATTATGTTCATATTGTTTTCCTATTGTAAAACGTAAACCATGAGGCTCTATGTTGTTTTTTAGTGTTTAAGTATTTCCTTCAAGTAAGTGTTGTCCAAATTGTAATATTTTATTGTCTTCTTCTTTAAGTACTACTGTTATTGTTTAACCTGGCGTCAGAGTTTTTTTACCCCCATGCGCCGAGAAATATCTTTCAGGCATGCTAGTTTCCTCACGATGTTTTCCTTCACCGACGGTAGTGGCAATTATTTATAATACACACAGTCGCACATGAATCCAAAAAATGGAAAAAAAAAACTTTTTTTTTTTTTTGAAGAATTTATATAAAGTCCAGATATTATTTTATATTCTGAAACATATTCAAAATTGTCTATCAAGAGACATTTTATTATAACTTTATTAATGTCTACTTGCTTAGATATTTATTGATAGTGCTGTCACAACAGATTGGAAGACTTCTTAATTTTGAACCACAAAAAGCCAGACGATATAACCGGTTTTGTTTGGCGACCGGTCTGGTTTTTTATGATTGTATAAAAATAATTCACAATAATCAACTTCACGTCCTTTTAACATCAATTTCTCCGTATTCCAGCACACAACAAAAGAAAACGAAGTATCGATAGTGAACGCGTCGTTCCACGTGACGCACTGGTCCGTACAGCCGTACGGTACGGGTATCTCCCGTATGAAGTACGTCGGGTATGTGTTCGGAGGTGATGTACTGCGGTTCTTCCACGGCGGTGATGAGTGCCTCACCATACCCAGTACTTGGACCAAGGAGGGCGGGCTGAAGTGAGTATTTTATATTGCTTAAGTAGATTCTTGTGAATCGCCAACTTTTTTCTACTGTGATCTATGTGTCGGTTTGTCAGGATTTATTCCGTTAGACTTGAGCATTAAACACCAGATGGGTCTCGTGCAATGAAAATACACTAGACACGCCGTTTTTTTGTTAAACCAACAAAATTAGGGACGTCTAAACTCCGCTGTGGACAGACACTGTCATCCTCGCTGACAGCTCATCACACCACGACTCTGTAGAATCTCGCTGTGGAGTGGGTAGACTTGAAAGTAGGTTGCCTGATATCACCACTGGCACGCTTGCGATTCATTCTATTGTCCGTACCAAAGACCGGATGCGCAATACTGTCCGACTGTCTGCTTTACACCATAACAGCCGTATCTTTAAACAAGTCAACGTAATAACTTGAGCTGTAGTCATTATTCAGGATCAGATTTCCATCCTGTGCTTGCAAAAGTGAACTGTATTTTCATAAATTCCTAATTTTCTTCCAGTATTGTGGTCTACGAAGGTGGCTCAGTGATGTCACAAGCCCGTTCACTATGGCGGCTAGAACTGGCTCGCACTAAGTGGGCTGGTGGATTCATCAACTGGTACCATCCGATGAGGATCCGGCACATCACCACCGGACGATACCTGGGGGTCAACGACCAGAATGAGCTGTATTTAGTTAGCAGGTAGGTTGACAACAGAGGTTCTATAATAGTACGCTTTTGATCCCCGAAGGGATAGGCAGAGGTGTACTTAATAGTACACCCACTTTTCGCCAGTAATGTTTAAGTCCCATCTAATTGTTGGACGCGAGCCTATTGCCGCCAACAGGGCTGAAATCCAGACTCCGCGGCTGTTACTGAGAAAATCCTGATGGAAAAACCTAATACCCACTTTGCCTGACCTGGGAACCCAGAACCTCATACTCAGCAGTCGCGCTTGCAACCAATAGACCAACGAGGCAGACAAGGGTAGAAGTCGCGGGAAGTGGACTGATTACAAAATATTGCAGTCAGCACTGACTCCACATTAATTTACACTTGATCAGTGCCAAGTCAGCACTGGCTTGTCTCGAATATGGAGTCAGTTACATTCCCTGTGTCAATCTGGGTACAGCTGGCTCACCCCCTTTGCGTCGTTTTCCCTCAATGCTGAGGGTCGTGGCCTCTTTTTGGATCACTTTCTCCCGGACTATCTTGCGCCAGCTCACTCTGACTTCGGCAGCATGTAAGGCATCGCGCACAAAAGTGTTTAGGGCAGAGCGGAACTGGCCCGACCAGCGCATTGGGCTTCTGTTGGCTCAACGACTTAACTAATCTCCTGATCGCTCCTCATCTATTACTCAGAATCTCTGTTTGACTACGTCAATATTTATTTATTTTATCAATATTTCTTCTCCAGAGAGGAAGCCACAACGGCATCCTGCGCCTTCTGTCTCCGCCAAGAGAAAGATGATCAGAAGCAGGTGCTGGAAGACAAAGACTTGGAAGTGATCGGGGCGCCCATCATCAAGTATGGTGACTCCACCGTCATTGTGCAGCATTCGGAGACTGGCCTCTGGCTGTCTTATAAGGTAAACTTTGATTAGCAAATCGGACATCTTCGTAAATGCCTTGTGGCGGCATTTAAAATGCTATTTATAAACTTCGCATCGCTTGACGTCACGCAAAATCCTATAAAGTTAGAGTTATCGCGAGATTATTTATTTAACTTTAAAGAAAGATTACAAACTAATAACAATTTTAAATATCATGAATTTTTGCTAATTACAAGCTTCCACATGTAGAATTTAGAAAAAAAGACGAAACAGAAATGCATTAGTTCTCCCCGTAATTGCGATCACGACCAGCAGGGCTATTGCGTATCTTTTAATGTCAGTGGCTATCATATAGTGTCCATCAAATAACTGTCAAATGGTTAGTATAAAAAAAAAATTACCAAACCATAACCAATTGACAGTTAATTGATGGACACTATATGATAGCCCTGCTGAAGAACATCACTTTGTTACTCATCATCACCTTCTTGCCATTGTCCCATATTACTTGGGGTCGACGTAAAACTTTTCTTATACTACACCTGCTTGGAAAGTACCTTGATACTTTATCTACGGTAGAAAGTACGTCATTGCATATCGAACAAATATGCGGGGAGAAAACGCATCTGAGCGGGAGAGAATGGATTTTCATACACTTTTCTCTCCCGCTCAGATTCACTAACTGCAACAATTTGAAAAAAGAACATGTGAAAATTGCAGACGCCATTGGCGCCATTTTCAATTTGAATTAGAATTTAAATTTAGTTTTAATTTTACTCGTAGGTGTAGTATAAAGCACTATGTATCACTCGAAAGAAAGTGCGATTCCCGATCTCGGGTGTTTTAAGGCCCTCGCCTACGGCTCCGGGCTTTAAACGACACCCTCGACGGTAATCGGTCACTTTCTCCTCTCGGTGAACAATGTACTATTTCCATTGTCCCCTGTCGACCTTCACGCAATTATTGACACCTTTTTCTTTTACATCGATCCTCACACAATCCATCCATCGTTTCCTTGGTCTTCCTCTCCCTCTCCATCCATCATTTATGTTAATCACTCTTTTAGTCAAATAGATTTACACACTTTCATCATTCTCTACATTCATTCTCAAATTTTCTTCACGGCATTTTCCACATTCATCCGCATTAAATGCCCATAACATGAAATCCGATTACCCCACATTTTTTCAATCACTGGCGCCCTAATTTTATCCATTCGCGTAACACCACACGTTCCCCTTCATTTCATCTCAGCCATATTCAAATGCGTTTCATTTATCCCTTTTGTGGCTCAATATTCTGATCCACACAGACAGCGAGTAACACACGTCTTTAACACTCATTAATCTTCTTCAAATCCCTTCCAGTCATACGAAACAAAGAAGAAAGGCGTGGGTAAAGTAGAAGAGAAGCAAGCGATTCTCCACGAGGAAGGCAAGATGGACGACGGGCTGGACTTCTCCAGGTCTCAGGAGGAAGAGTCCAGGACTGCGAGAGTTATCAGGAAGTGTTCGTCGCTGTTCACCAAGTTTATCAAGTGAGTTGGAGTTTATTTTGACAGTTGTTTATGCCCGCGGCTTCACATGTGTGGAGTTTGGTAATATACGCAATGGACTACCGAGATATAAAGTATCTTAATATGTGACAATTAAAGTTAATCAGCTATAAATTTAATAGCTGGTATTTGTGCAAACGGTAATTTTGGCTTTTTGGTGTACCTAGACAGTCACTGACTGTACAGGAAGCACACTGCTACTTAAACCGAGGTATATTTTCAGGAAACAACACTCGCAAAAACGAGGACAAGCTGTGTTGTTTCAAAACTCTTCAAAATACATCATAGCTCGAGCCTTATTTCGAGTTTCCTACATTTAATATTATGGGCCACCGTTGTAATCACCCATGGGTACCTATTTACTTATTTTGGTGACTATTCTGACCACTCTTCTTTACGAAATATTTCTCCAAACATTAAATTTAAAATATCCTTCCGCAGTGGCCTTGAAACTCTGCAGGAGAACCGGCGTCACTCCATGTTCTTCGCGTCAGTGAACCTCGGCGAGATGGTGATGTGTCTCGAGGATCTTATCAACTACTTCGCACAACCCGATGAGGATATGGGTAAGAGTTTATAAGATACTAGCTGATGCCCGCGGCTTCACCCGCGTGGATGTCGTTCAAATTATATACTAAAACCTTCCTCTTGAATCACTCTATCTATTAAAAAAAACCGCATCAAAATCCGTTGCGTAGTTTTAAAGATTTAAGCATACAGACAAACAAACAAATAAACAAACAAACAAACAGACGCGACTTTGTTTTATACTATGTAAGGATATTATATTATCAGTGACCCGCTCTGGCTTAGCACGGGTGTAATTTTGCAGAAGTGAAAGAAAACCTGAACGGCCTCGTTGCTGTAGTGGTCGTAAGGGCCACTGCTGACTATGAGGTCCTGACTCCGTTTCCGGTTTAGCAAAGTGCTTTTGGGATTTCCATTAGGAACTTCCCAGTAGTAGCCGCGGAGTCCTGTGCCTCGTTGATGGCAATAGGCTCGCCCCCTATTACATGGAAATTAAATATTATGTAACTGGCGAAATGTGGGTGGACTATTAGGTACACTTCTGCCGAACCCTTCCGGGATTACAGGCATGATGTTATGTTAAGTATAAAAAAAAGCATTTATACAAATTTTGTCCTAAAGCTTGATGCTGAATAATAACAGCAGGTCGCGTCGACCTTAAGGTTAAGCCGCACTTGTCTAAGTGGGTCCGTGGGTCGGTGACCACCCATGACTCAACCCCTATTACATGGGACTTAAACATAACTGGCGAAACGTGGGTGTACTATTGGGTTCCCCCTTCAGGGATGACTAGCGTGATGTTTACCATCTATCCTCCTTTACAGAACACGAAGAGAAACAGAACCGTTTCCGTGCGCTCCGCAATCGTCAGGACCTGTTCCAAGAGGAAGGCATCCTGAACCTGATCCTGGAGGCTATCGACAAGATCAACGTCATCACGTCGCAAGGCTTCCTCGCTGGCTTCCTGGCGGGAGACGAGTCGGGGCAGAGCTGGGAGATGATTTCTGGATACCTGTATCAGTTGCTTGGTATGTTTTTGCAAGGATATTTTTTCTTAGATCTAAGAGTGGTATAGACATAAGTGATGCGGAGAAATTAGGAAAATATAGTGATCAAAATGTTGAGTATGAATGTAGATGGCTATTAAGGACGTGTTTACAAATCTGACGAAAATAAGCAGTTTTTCGATACTTTATGTGGACAAATGAAACTAAACCAAATGAAACCAATAATTAACACACATTACTCCTCCATCTTCAATAATTACTTCTTTTTATTCGAAAATGTTGGTAAAAAATATTGTAAAAAAATATTTTCTGTGCCTCTCCACACAAAATTAGCGATATCATGTTGACTTCAGGTACATTACTCTCTCTTTTATGACATACATTTATTTATTTAAAAATATTTTATGGAAGTAGACATGTTCAACTCCAATAATTTCTATAAATAGTATCAAAATATTACAAGTAGAGCCAGAAAAAAAATAACAATCAAAGCTAATTTTTCGGCAAATTTATCGTTATTGCGTGAACTTTAAGCGCTTGACTTAAGGTTCATTTTAGCGGTCATTGTCATGATAAATTACGCAAAAATTAGAAATGTAAAACTTAATCTGCGCCCTGCCGCCGTTGTGGGTGGACCCTGTGTCGTTTTTAGCTGGTTCTCGTGTTCTTCTTAGCGTATCGATGGCAAACCGTCACTAAATAAATTATATTAATTTGGCCCAATAATCAGCTATGCGAACTCCGCTCGCTGATGCAGTCATTAGATCATCAAGTGTGCAGGTGTCAGGGCATGCAGCGCAAGGAGATACGCCGCATACACACTTGAGATCCGTACCGTCTATGAACCCCCATCTGAAGAGATTGTCTTTGCTACGGCCGACTTGGGTTCGGAGTCTATTTAGAGATTTCCAAGTCGGCCACGGCAAATCATGACCGGGTGGAAGGCTTTCAGATGGCTCGATGAAGTCGTCAGGGGGCTTAAACAGGTCCCGCCAGAGCTCTCGTCTTGCTATGGCGGCATTGCTAATAGCTGGACCAGCAGTGCAAGTACGAACTTTGCATCGATAAGACATCGAGATCGTTATCGTTGTCAGTTTTATCGAGCTTGTTATCTAATTTGGAAGTACGTAACACGCGTCGACAAGATTTATCGTGGGCGGAATGTCAAACAGAACTGTCAAAATGTCGTTTCGTACTTGCATTTTCGATAAAATCGTTTAAATTTTAGAGTTATCTACCGATCGTTAAAATATTATTTACGTACTTGCGACATCGATTCGATTCGATAAAAGCTCATTTTATCGAGAAAAACTGTCAGATTTATCGAATCGAAGCGAATCGAGTGCTACGTACTTGCACTGCAGTACTGTTAACGCACCCAAAAAAACTTTTACGACTTTTCAGTCTCTGGGGCACTGCAACGTGATTCTCGTGTTGAAAAACATAGCTCTACGAACACAAAATATTTGTAGTAGTAAAACTAAAAAAAAAAACAAAAACCGCGAGAATCCGTAAACGCGTCCTTAAAGTAGAAAAAGAACAAAGAAATAATGAATGGACTGTGTGAAGGATGATACGGAAAAAAGGAGGTGACTGCTGAGATGATAATTGATGATAATTCGCTTGTTTTTGGTCAGTCGTGTAAAAAGAAGACATGCTGCGTCGACCCCAAATAAATTTAGATGAGGGCAGGAGAATGATGATGATCTAAGATTTCCGTCTGAAAACAACTTGTAAATAACTTGGCTACTTTTTTGCCCTATCATTTTAATCTGGATCTCTTCAAGGTTTGAGTGAATTGGTATCAGAAAAGCTGCCATAAAAAATATTGTTTCATAATAATATGCACCACTATTATTTATTATTATTATCACTACATAGTATAAAACAAAGTCGCTTTCTCTGTCCCTATGTCCCTTTGTATGCTTAAATCTTTAAAACTACGCAACGGATTTTGATGCGGTTTTTTTAATAGATAGAGTGATTCAAGAGGAAGGTTTATATGTATAATATAAATCAGTATTGCACCCGTGCGAAGCCGGGGCGGGTCGCTAGTTTACAAGTAAAACTAACCCCATATTTTTCCCCACAGCCGCCATAATCAAAGGAAACCACACCAACTGCGCCCAGTTCGCGAACTCGAACCGTCTGAACTGGCTGTTCTCCCGTCTGGGCTCCCAAGCCTCGGGGGAAGGTACCGGCATGCTGGATGTCTTACATTGCGTGCTCATCGACTCGCCTGAAGCTCTGAACATGATGCGGGTGAGTCATGGATTGCTAATGTTACGAAATACTCGTTAGTCTGTTCGCCTGATTGTGATGGGATGAAAGTGTGATATACACTGGTCAGCAAATAAACCGAGCCACCCGCTACCTAGGAACTCTGATTCGATTTTCTCAAAAAGTATAAAACTTACAACTATCAAAGTTATACCTACAAAAAGTGCGTTTCATGGTGATTAAAATGACTAAAAATTAATTCGAAAGTACCGTCAACTCACATTGTAATCCAGCAACAAACACAATGCTAACGATTTGCTCTGTTTTCACCAGAGTTTGAAATTTGCGTTCTTTTTCTCTACAGTCGGATATTTCTTATCATTTCTTTAGTTTTTGTCCATCGTTTGCTCAGACGCGTGTGGTTTTGCTACTTTTTTCGATTAATAATGGATGCAACACCTCAGGAAGCAGCTCAAGCTGTAGCATTACTTCAAGCAGGCATTGCGCAACGTGAAGTCGCTCGAAGGCTTCGAATCAGCAGATCTTCGGTGCAACGAGTTTACAGACGATACCTAGAGACTGGAGCATTCGATCGCCGTCCAGGTACGGGCAGACCTAGGGCTACATCAGCAGCAGATGATCGTTATATCCACCTTACTGTTCTGCGAAATCGCCACCTCAACGCAGTTCAAGTCCAACAAAGTCTGCGTGACGAACGCAAAGTGGTCATAAGTTCAGATACCGTCAGAAGGAGACTTGCTGAACGGAACCTAACCCCAAAAAAACTTTTTAACAAAAAATAAAACCGACTTCAAAAAAAAAAAGTCAAAAATAGTGCAAGTTTTACATAAAAATAAAACTTGTATTATTAAGCAGAGACGATGCACAGCATCCTGTGAGAGGGCGTTGTATGCTTCCCGTTAATTTTCAACCAATCACAGCTCTTTTAGTCACGTGTTTCCGGTAGTCACGTGGTCCCAGGTGGCGTGTTCGCTAATGGCGGACTTTTACCTCATAGAAGTCTCTCACCAGGAGACCTTAAATGGATGCTGTGCATCGTCTCTGCTTAATAATACACATACATTTAAAATAGTTCAGGATAATGTAAGAATCTAAAGAATAAGAATCACTTTACAACGACAGAGACAATCGATTTCATCTTATACCAGTTCACAAGTATTCGAGAGATTACTCGAAGTAAGATCCTGTACCTATTATCTGTTTACAATAATATTTAGCAAAAGTATTCGGCCACGAGAGAGAATATTTTCTATTGGGACATTTTCGTACCAATTCAAGGAAGCCACGGCTGAACTCATACTTCCAGGTCATGCAGATATAACTGCATCTTTAAGTAAGCTTTTAATCCAATTACCTATCCCAATTTGTGATGCACTGTGTGTGGGACCTCGAATTGATACAAACAATAAAATTAATGATTACAATTGGGTGTACGTCTCGGTCTTCCTAATTCTAAAACTTTTCTAAACCAACTAACTGGACATATATTTACGTTAGCGTAACAAGATAGTTTCCGGCCTGATTGCCCGAACACAGCAGTGTCCGTCTTTGACCCAAACACGGGATACAGAATGATATGATCACCCTGATCAATATAGTTACTTGGTGGGTTCGTCTGCATCGTGGCAACCAGTTCGCTTGGATCCCAAATAGGAGGTTTCTCTGCTCTAGGAGACTGTAGCGAAATAACATTAAAAGCATTTTAGTTGTACTAAGAAGTCTTCATTCAAATTTTCGCCACAGGACGATCGTCCAAAAGTCAGAACTACAGACTTATGCAACAATATGGTAGGAGAGGCTCATCTCTCCTCAATTAATCGAGGCTTGACAAACTAATATTATTGGGAGAATTATTGAAGTCAAAATTGTTATCTTTAAACCGGGACCAGGCCGGTCTATAAGTTCTAAGTGTGCTCCAGCTAGATCGGAGCTGGGACCTTTCAGCTTCTGACCAATTACTAGTTATTTCGCCCCACCCTCTATCTTCCAAACATAGAGCTCTATGTCTTCAATGCGAGGAGGTGGCAGGCCCGTGCTCCAATCTACAATTCGACCTAGGTTGGGGATACTCAAGGATCTGCAGAGAGCTCGGCGTCGAAGATCCAGTAACCACTTCCTCATTGGAGCCACTATCAATAAATTGCCCTGAGTAGAGTTCAGATAGTAAGGGGCTAGAGGGATTAGGCTGGGAAGCGGAAACACCCACGCCAGCTGAAATAGCGACTGAAGGGGTTGCAAAATTAAGCTAATGAGTCTGGATTCCCAGGTGGCAAAAAGGTCTACTTGGGAACCCCAACTTTACGAAACAATTATCTGAGAGCTGGTCTCAGTAGATGCCATTCTGCTACCTGTTCCCCGCGAGATTGCAGTGCCAGCACCGCTGATCTGGTTTCCTAAAACCGGAAGATCGTCTAACTGTGTTCTCCACCCGTAGTCATAAAATGGTGAATCAACTTCAGGTGCAAGCTGCACCGAACAAACGGCTTTTTTAAAGGTGTGACCCACCATTCCAGATCCTTCATGACCAGTTGTGAAATTTCTACAGCTTTGCGAAGAGGGAGACGCTTCAAAGTCAGAGAAGAATTAGAAGTTGGCGGCAGTAAAAACGACCTCTTGGATTGACAAAGCTGGTGAAGTTGAGAGTGCCTAAAATAATCTGAGCTTCTTTCAGTGAAATTTTTCCTCTTCGTTCTTCGAAAGAGATAGAATTGCCTTGGTAAATACTTGAAATTCTCTTTGGTGTTCCAAATGCCAAATGGAAAAAGACCGCAGAAGACTTCTCGATCAAATCGTAGAAGTAGGGCCACCCAGTTGGTCAACACTGAGAAATTCAGCAGGTAATATGTTGAATTGTTTGACCATAAATTAGTCTGAGGAACTATCGGTGGTTTCTCAAGACGCTTACGTGCAAATATGCTGAGGAAAGGTCCAGCTTCACAATCCAGTCCTCCTTTTGTAAAAAATGGGATATCTGAAAGTGAGAGACCCGCTGGAATGGTTTCGGAACTATGTGACGGTTCAGGCGCTTCAGGTTGAATATGGGCCGCTTGGAGCCGTCGCTCTTGTTTGTGAGAAACATTGTTGAGAAAAAACTCTGACCGACATCGCGATGATCCACAACTTCTAGAACGCCTTGTTCTAATAATTGTTTCACCTAGATTGACATCTCTAGTGATTGAATGGTCTGGAATTGACGCAAAGTTCGTACTGATAGATGAATCAGTGGTGGTTTGGAGGTAAATGGCAGACGCATTCCCGTGATAATTCCGAGAAGGGCCTTCGGAGCCCAAAGCGTCTGACACTGCCTCCGATACGCTCGGAGACAGCCTCCGTAAAAGTGGTGTCGCTGCGAATCATGTGTCATGTTTCTTCTTTATTGTAGAACTTTTGTTCATGTTTTGAATTGACGCGAAGTTCGTACTGATGGATGAATCAGTGGTGGTTTGGAGGTAAATGGCAGACGCATTCCCGTGATGATTCCGAGAAGGGCCTTCGGAGCCCAAAGCGTCTGACACTGCCTCCGATACGCTCGGAGACAGCCTCCGTAAAAGTGGTGTAGCTGCGAGTCATGTGCCACGTTTCTTCTCTATTGTAGAACTTTTGTTCTTGTTTTGAATTTTTGTTCTTGTTTTGAATTGACGCAAAGTTCGTACTGATGGATGAATCAGTGGTGGTTTGAAGGTAAAGCAGACGCATTCCCGTGATGATTCCGAGAAGGGCCTTCGGAGCCCAAAGCGTCTGACACTGCCTCCGATACGCTCGGAGACAGCCTCCGTAAAAGTGGTGTCCTTTTGTTCTTGTTACTTTGCATGGCCGGGGTCTTGTCCCTTCTAGAATTTCAATCTTTTGACGAAAGTAAGCGCGCAGCTGAATTTCATCGAATAGGCAATCAGAACTCGAGGGTATCTTACGCAGACTGTCACGCAGGTTCTCATTTCGCTCAAAATAAATTTCGCTTAGGATACGCTCCTGGCGATTTTCTATATATTCAGCTCGTTTTCCGCAAACGAGCTGCATGATTTTCTCACAAATTTTGTGGAATTTTGATGAGGGTAGAAAAGATTCCGAAATTTTATATGAAAATTAGAACTCGGAGGGATCTTACGCAGACCGTCACGAAGGTTCTTACTTGCAATTTCGCTTAGGATACGCTCCCGGCGATTTTCTATATTATTCAGCTCATTTTCCGCAAACGAGCTGCATGATTTCTTCACTAATTTTGTGAAATTTTAATGAGGGTAGAAATGATTGCAAGAAAGATTGATAGAAACGATTGCGAAATTTTATCAATCATCATCATCATTTTTTTTTTATTTTTTTTTTTTTTTTTTTTTTTTTAAAAATCGAAATTTTTTAAGATGCTGTTAGAGAAGCATCAGAAGAAATTCTGTAAGCTTTGATTCAGTAACTCGCGTTGTGAAATTAAAGCATTAGGTACACAGGGCTGCTATCAATCTCTCGGAGTTCGCCGCGTAATCTTTACTCTTAACAAACTGTCGAAGTTCATCGTTAGGTAATATCAAGCTCAACAAAACCAGGTGAAGTGTTATGAATCCTCAAGGCGTCCACGCAGCGCACATCCTTCCATGGCTACTCACCGAACGCTTGTAACGCTTCAAGGCGCTTCACGAGGTCCGGATTAGAGCGAGGCACTTTAGGGTCCTTTAGGGACCTATTAATAATGCCTAATTTTAACCGTGAAACTCCACTAAACATTTATTGGTAACCGCCGGCGGGCGGTTCAAATTAGTCTTAGAGTAATGCGCAGCTAGAACCAGGAACTGGTTCCAGCACATAAGCCGCTGTATTCGGTGTCGAGCCGGATACGAATGTACACACGGCTACACATCAAGCTATACAAAACCAGTTAATCTTGGCCTCACTTTACTAGATCTTTTCGCACAATGAACGATCAGATTATACTGGTTTTGTATAGCTTGATGTGTAGCCGTGTGTACCAACATTTTGCATTAAAAGGTTCGTTAGTACAGCCACTTGTTTCATAAGGTTAGAAATGTCTGAAGACTTACCGCATTTCCGTTGCTTTACCTCAGAACCACAACCTGAAGAGTCAGATTGCGAAGAGCTCGAATCACTCTTTGTAGCAGACGTTTACGGCTTGATGAAGACATCAAGTCGTCGCCTACCTGCACTTTTTGTTCCGAATCACTATTATTCGTAATAGCACTATTTATTTGATTTTCACTCATTTTATGACGGTCTGTGTGTCAATAGTATTAGTTACGCGGACGACATGGTGCTGCTGAGTCCGTCAATTAGCGCACTCAGGAAGTTGTTGGCGGTCTGTGAGGCCTATGCAGAAGCGCACGGACTTGTGTACAATGTACAGAAAAGTAAATTGCTGGTGTTTAGGGCAAAGCATAAAAAACCAGCACATAATATGCCACCGGTTATGTTGGAAGGTGTGGCCCTTGAAAGAGTGCTAGATTTTAAGTACCTGGGGCACATAGTTACCGAGGACTTAAAGGATGACGCCGATATGGAAAGAGAACGGAGGGCGTTGGCTGTCCGATGCAATATGTTGGCCCGCAGGTTTGCACGTTGTACACCGGAAGTAAAAGTAACTCTTTTTAAGGCTTTCTGTCAGTCGCTGTACACGTGCACTCTGTGGGTTCGATATACGCAGAGGGCATACAACGCCCTCAGGGTTCAGTATAATAACACTTTCAGGATGTTGTTGGGGCTCCCACGTTACTGTAGCGCATCAGGAATGTTTGCAGATGCACGTACTAATGGTTTCAGTACCATCATACGTAAAAAGACTGCTTCCATGATGCGCAGAGTGCGTGGGAGCGGCAATGACATCCTGAAGGTCATTAGTGATAAGCCGTGCTGCACCATTATGGCGCATTGGGTACGTGTCTATGTACATATACCCAGTGCGTCAGGTGAATGCGGCCGGTATATGAACTAAATTATGTACCTAGTATAAGTTATTCCATTCCCAATTGTTACTAACATAGTTTATAAGTAGTGTGTATTACTAACATCATATGGATCAAGGTCTGAAATAAAGTATTTTTATTTTTTTTTTATTGCTAATTTAAAACACTTAGCACTTCTTTTTGAAATAAAATAAGAATTTCACTAATTTTATTGCTAATTTATAACACTTAGCACTTCTTTTTGAAATAAAAAAGATTTTCACTAATTTTATTGCTAATTTATAACACTTAGCACTTCTTTTTGAAATAAAATAGATTCCAAATGTTTAAAAATAACTGCAAACTGTTCTTAGATGTTGCTTGCTCGAGAAGTAACGACGCTATGAGGTAAAAGTCCGCCATTAGCGAACACGCCACCTGTGACCACGTGACTACCGGAAACACGTGACTAAAAGAGCTGTGATTGGTTGAAAATTAACGGGAAGTATACAACGCCCTCTCACAGGATGCTGTGCATCGTCACATGCCAAATAATAAATCAGTTTCTGAAGTCGGTGGCTTTTGTTTGTTTGATTTCATTTTTTTTGCCACCGACTTCAGAAACTGATTTATTTTTGACTTTTTTTTTTTTTAAGTCGGTTTAAAGTTTTTATTTTTCACTTTTTAGTGGTTCATAATGTTCATGGGTCATAATGTGGACAATGTAGTATTTTTTTTTTGAGTTTTGTTGATTTTTCAAAAACCGCTTGTCCGATTTCGATAAAAAAAATATGGGACCATTTGGGAAGTATACCCTTTCCAACAAAAAAAGAATTTTTCAAATCGGTTAGCAAGTGACGGAGTTATGCCCGAACAAACATAAAAAAAAAAACAAACATCCGAATTGAGAACCTCCTTCTTTTTTTAGAAGTCGGTTAAAAAGAGCTGCAACAGGCCCAGCATTAACGGTAGCACACCGTCGAGCACGACTTGAATTTGCTCGAGAGCATAGGGATTGGACATTAGAGCAGTGGAGTAATGTACTCTTCACTGATGAGACCAGGGTGAGTCTACATGGAAGTGATCGACGTCAGAGAGTATATCGTCGCCCTGGAGAACGTTATTCTCAGTGTTGCATCGAGGAAACTGTTGCTTATGGAGGAGGATCTGTAATGGTCTGGGGCGGCATCTCGTTAACAGCACATACAGCGTTAGTTTTCATCGAACCGACGGGCCGTACACGTGGACTGACTTCTCATCGCTACATTACTGAAATCCTCGCAGACCATGTGGTACCTTACGCAGGATATATCGGACAGGATATGCAATTAATGCATGATAATGCACGGCCTCATGTTGCTCATGTGGTGACCCAGTATCTACGCGACGTCAGCATTCGTACGATGGACTGGCCAGCTCGAAGCCCGGACTTGAATCCGATAGAACACTTATGGGATGAGCTGAAACGTCGGGTTCGAGCCCGGGTACCTGCTCCAACAAGGCTTCCAGAGCTGCGAATCGCAATTGAAGAGGAGTGGAATACAACTAAATTATGTACCTAGTATAAGTTATTCCATTCCCAATTGTTACTAACATAGTTTATAAGTAGTGTGTATTACTAACATCATATGGATCAAGGTCTGAAATAAAGTATTTTTATTTTTTTTTTATTGCTAATTTAAAACACTTAGCACTTCTTTTTGAAATAAAATAAGAATTTCACTAATTTTATTGCTAATTTATAACACTTAGCACTTCTTTTTGAAATAAAAAAGATTTTCACTAATTTTATTGCTAATTTATAACACTTAGCACTTCTTTTTGAAATAAAATAGATTCCAAATGTTTAAAAATAACTGCAAACTGTTCTTAGATGTTGCTTGCTCGAGAAGTAACGACGCTATGAGGTAAAAGTCCGCCATTAGCGAACACGCCACCTGTGACCACGTGACTACCGGAAACACGTGACTAAAAGAGCTGTGATTGGTTGAAAATTAACGGGAAGTATACAACGCCCTCTCACAGGATGCTGTGCATCGTCACATGCCAAATAATAAATCAGTTTCTGAAGTCGGTGGCTTTTGTTTGTTTGATTTCATTTTTTTTGCCACCGACTTCAGAAACTGATTTATTTTTGACTTTTTTTTTTTTTAAGTCGGTTTAAAGTTTTTATTTTTCACTTTTTAGTGGTTCATAATGTTCATGGGTCATAATGTGGACAATGTAGTATTTTTTTTTTGAGTTTTGTTGATTTTTCAAAAACCGCTTGTCCGATTTCGATAAAAAAAATATGGGACCATTTGGGAAGTATACCCTTTCCAACAAAAAAAGAATTTTTCAAATCGGTTAGCAAGTGACGGAGTTATGCCCGAACAAACATAAAAAAAAAAACAAACATCCGAATTGAGAACCTCCTTCTTTTTTTAGAAGTCGGTTAAAAAGAGCTGCAACAGGCCCAGCATTAACGGTAGCACACCGTCGAGCACGACTTGAATTTGCTCGAGAGCATAGGGATTGGACATTAGAGCAGTGGAGTAATGTACTCTTCACTGATGAGACCAGGGTGAGTCTACATGGAAGTGATCGACGTCAGAGAGTATATCGTCGCCCTGGAGAACGTTATTCTCAGTGTTGCATCGAGGAAACTGTTGCTTATGGAGGAGGATCTGTAATGGTCTGGGGCGGCATCTCGTTAACAGCACATACAGCGTTAGTTTTCATCGAACCGACGGGCCGTACACGTGGACTGACTTCTCATCGCTACATTACTGAAATCCTCGCAGACCATGTGGTACCTTACGCAGGATATATCGGACAGGATATGCAATTAATGCATGATAATGCACGGCCTCATGTTGCTCATGTGGTGACCCAGTATCTACGCGACGTCAGCATTCGTACGATGGACTGGCCAGCTCGAAGCCCGGACTTGAATCCGATAGAACACTTATGGGATGAGCTGAAACGTCGGGTTCGAGCCCGGGTACCTGCTCCAACAAGGCTTCCAGAGCTGCGAATCGCAATTGAAGAGGAGTGGAATACAATTCCTCAAGATTTTATCGTCAGGCTCGTAAGGTCGATGAATACAAGGATGCTGGCAGTTATCCGAGCAAGGGGAGGGAATACGGAATATTGATCAAAAACTTTTTTTTTATTTTATCTTTGTTTTTGGCTTTAATTTTTTTTTTTCACTTTATCATTACTAACGATTGTCACGACTGGAAAACGACTCTTCTTTGTAAAATCCTTAATAAACACTGAAATATTGTTTAAACCCAATGAGTTTCCTTTCATTTTAATCACCATGAAACGCACTTTCTGTAGGTACAACTTTGATAATTGTAGGTTTTTTAGTTTTTGAGAAAATCGAATTAGAGTGCCTAGGTAGCGGGTGGCTCGGTTTATTTGCTGTCCAGTGTATTATGAGTTCTTTATTGTATGAATGTCAATCTACGTCAAACAGGTGTAAAAAAGAGTTAAATGATTTTTACGAAAATCCCCGACTCAAAGTAAGTAGGTTGATATCGAAACCAACATTTTTATTGCAGTCGGTTGACAGTTCGGTGGATCATAACTTTTCAGGTCCCCGACTGCAATAAAAATGTTGGTTTCGACAACCACTATGAGTCGAGGGATTATTTAAAAAAATATGGGCTATAATCTACCACGCGACCCAGTGCGGGTTGGTAGATGTCACATGTCAACGAATTTCGGTTCTAACATTAAAATTATGCAATATTAATAACATTTCTTCTTTCTCCACAGGACGAACACATAAAAGTGATAATCTCTCTACTAGAAAAGCACGGTCGCGACCCGAAAGTTCTAGACGTCCTCTGTTCTCTTTGCGTTGGTAACGGCGTCGCCGTGAGATCCTCTCAGAACAATATCTGTGACTATTTACTGCCAGGGAAGAATCTACTGCTTCAGACTGCTCTTGTTGATCATGTGTCGAGGTGAGTTTGAACCTTATTGTTGTTAAATATAGGGGTTATTTTAGCTTGAAGCATGTGTCGTCGCAGTAAGATCCTCTCAGAACAATATCTGTGACTATCTACTGCCAGGGAAGAATCTACTGCTTCAGACTGCTCTTGTTGATCATGTGTGTTTAAACTCTGAACTCATTTTGTAGGGCTCATTTTAGATCACTAAATGTCACATAATGCTTCATTATCATAATCGACGTTTATTTTGCCCCTCAGTGTACGTCCAAACATATTCGTGGGTCGCGTGGAAGGCTCGGCAGTGTACCGCAAGTGGTACTTCGAGGTGACCATGGACCACATCGAGAAGACCACGCATATGATGCCGCACTTGCGTATCGGATGGGCTAACACTACTGGGTAAGATTATATTATACGTCATTATACATATTCGTGGGTCGAGTGGAAGGCTCGGCAGTGTACCGCAAGTGGTACTTCGAGGTGACCATGGACCACATCGAGAAGACCACGCATATGATGCCGCACTTGCGTATCGGATGGGCTAACACTACTGGGTAAGATTATATTATACGTCATTATACATATATTCGTGGGTCGAGTGGAAGGCTCGGCAGTGTACCGCAAGTGGTACTTCGAGGTGACCATGGACCACATCGAGAAGACCACGCATATGATGCCGCACTTGCGTATCGGATGGGCTAACACTACTGGGTAAGATTATATTATACGTCATTATACATATTCGTGGGTCGAGTGAAAGGCTCGGCAGTGTACCGCAAGTGGTACTTCGAGGTGACCATGGACCACATCGAGAAGACCACGCATATGATGCCGCACTTGCGTATCGGATGGGCTAACACTACTGGGTAAGATTATATTATACGTCATTATACATATTCGTGGGTCGAGTGGAAGGCTCGGCAGTGTACCGCAAGTGGTACTTCGAGGTGACCATGGACCACATCGAGAAGACCACGCATATGATGCCGCACTTGCGTATCGGATGGGCTAACACTACTGGGTAAGATTATATTATACGTCATTATACATATTCGTGGGTCGAGTGGAAGGCTCGGCAGTGTACCGCAAGTGGTACTTCGAGGTGACCATGGACCACATCTAGAAGACCACGCGTATGATGCCGCACCTGCGTATCGGATGGGCTAACACTACTGGGTGAGACTTATTTATGTGTTGTCTTAGAGTGGCTTATACAGCTATCAATACAGAAATGTATAGACCATTAACGACAAGCCATTTACAATTGGAAGTTTAGCCTGAAATATCACCGTAACTAGAAGGTTTCCTAGGTAAGGAGGAACAAAAAAACGCAAAAACAATTTCTTTTTGGCTTCGTTATAGTTCGGGTATTTTTAAACCCATTGCTGACATGACGAAAAATAGAGAACTATGGAAGAAAAGACATGTTGCGCCTATCCCAAATAACTTGGGATATGGGCAGGAGAATGGATGATGATGTGTTCGTGCTTAGCAAATACTTACGACATTTAATTTTTTAATTTTCCCAGTAATTCATTTCACAAAAACGCAATGTAAATGTGTATGTATCTGTTTATGTATATTTAGGTATTTATATACGGGTCTTTGTTACCCAAAAATAAATGAATTTTATTCTATCCTAATACTCAGAATCATCACCAAAAAGCCAAGATGGCTACGAAATATCAATATTAAGTACCACTTCATGAGTATACCTTTATTGTCCAGTTACGTCCCCTACCCGGGTGGTGGTGAGAAGTGGGGAGGCAACGGCGTGGGTGATGATCTATCCTCGTACGGCTTCGACGGCGCCTACCTCTGGTCTGGTGGTCGCAAGACTATGGTCAACAGGACGCACACTGAAGAGCCTTATATTAGGAAAGGTAAGGATGAGCTTTAAATATCGAAAGGTTAACAAAAATCCATGGATGGTCATTCAACTGTTGCCGAGATCTTTCTGCCCTTCAGAAAGCTCGTAAAACCGTCGTTCCCTATTGTTTTTTCCTGGATCTTTACAGCCATAACAGGTAGTCAGATAATTATTATTACTTGCTTCGGTGAAGGAAACCAGTATGCCTGAGAGATTTTTCTTAACGGCATGTAAAGCCAAGACAGGGGCCCATGGGCCGCATGAAAACTGACGCCATGTTAAGCACTCACATGTTATAGAGGAAGAAGCCTATGGGGTTTTGCTTTACCTATAACTTTGTTGTGGAGGTCAGATAGGTGATAGATGCTGAATTGGTGAGTTTGAAAGCCGTCTACATCTTAGTTAGGAAAGCTAGGCAAATGTTGAATTTGATTTGACGACATGATGGAATTGAGACCTTTGTAACTTTCACTATTCTATGTACTTTTTTCTTTGCGTTACACAAGAAGAAATTATGGTTTTTTGTTAGTCTGCTGCTTCTTTTTGAATAATTTCGATGTCGGAATCAAGACAGTTGAATTATTTCGGGGATTTATTGAGCATCATTGTCTCGGCGCTTAAGGGTAAACAAGCCAACAGCACGAACTAGTTGGTGGGCGGGGTTAAAATACATGCTATTTCATCCGACATCACGAGCGAAATGGATAGAGCGAAAGGGACACAACGAAAACGGGCGCGCGATTGTTTCTATGCAGACCTTTGGTAGTATGGATAGCATGAAAAATCTATTGAATGTATCTGTTCACAATAAAATTATTTGATTTTTTTAATAACTAATCTATCCCTGTATGGTTTCACTTTTTTCATTTTCGTACTATATACGTTACTTATTTACCCCCAAAGATGAGTAAAATTAGTGCTAAAATATGAAAGTTTTGACGCTCATAACTTCCAAACCATTTTTTTCCAATTCTGCTTCCATACAGGGCTAGATAATGACAAGACCAGTTGATACAAGTTTTCATTTTGAACCTACACCGTCAAACAGAGGAGTAATCACCATACTACGTTTGTATGGAAGAATGACTGGCTTGTGCAACCTTAACAGGTGGACGCCACTGTCGATTCTGGCTTTCAGTTGCATTGCTTCCTCTTATTACCTACAAGTATAACCCCAATCTATTTAAGTCGCGAGTAAATAGGCTTCTTCTGGGTAAGCTCGTTCCATCGTCGACCTCATCTCTGCCCTTAGGGCAAGATTGAGGTCAAGAGCAAGCCCATATTAAATTAAAAAAAAAAAAAAAAACATGACTGTGTCCGTTGGCGTATCTTATCAGCAAAATTTAATTATATACAAACTTTCTTCCCAGTAGGAGGTTTTCACTCAATTTCATAACATAAGAACCTCCAGTGCTTTAGTTTTTCTGGACCCACGGTGAACCGCGGGGACTGTGAATTGTCTACTACAGTGAAACCTGGTTAAGCGAGACCTCAAGGGACCTGAAAATTTGTCTCACTTAAAGAGGTATTCCACTTACCCAGTGTCTCAGATATCCATGGGATATTCATGGGACCCCAGTATGTGTTCCAGTTATAGAGGTTTCTCACTTATCCAGGTCCCAGTTAACCAAGTTTCACTGTATTAAAGTTTTTTTTTATGTGTATCATACATATCGCTAAATTTCTTTCTGTAACAGGTGACGTCATCGGCTGCGCGCTAGACCTGACGGTGCCCATCATCAACTTCATGTTCAACGGAGTGAGGGTCACGGGATCCTTCACTAACTTCAACTTGGAGGGCATGTTCTTTCCCGTTATCAGCTGCTCTAGTAAACTGAGGTATGTTTGCATTTTTATTTGTTATTTTAACTTTTCTGTAAAACTCTCAATCTGTACAGAACCTGCGTGAGCGTCCATGTTTCAGCACCGTACGTCATTGTGGGCAGAATACACTGGTTTTGCGAAATTGGGGGGAAAACTGTACGGAGAAAAATGTGGAAGACGAATGGGGGTCCAGCAGTAAAACAAAATAAGCCAAAAAAAAAACAAAAATTGTGTCCACCATGTGCTTTTACGCGCGTTTACTTTTCTGAAACGCAAGAAATGTAATTGTTTGTATAATGTAACACCCGTATGCATGCATAGCATTTCTCACTTATACAAAAACTGATATTCTTTTAGTTGTTCATATGTACCTAGTTGTTCATGTTTTTTTTTGTGGGAGCAGTGGTGGCCCAGTGGTGGCGGCCCCGACTTACGAACAGTTGGTCGTGGGTTCGAACCCAGGCAGGCGCATTACTTTGTGTAATTTATCTCATCACCACTGCTCTCAAAACGGTGAAGGAAAACATCGTGAGGAAACCGGCATGTCTTAGAACCAAAAATTCGAAGATATGCAACATCTACCAATCCGCACTGGGCCCGCGTGGTGGATTATAGCCCATCCCTCTCCTAGAGAGGAGGCCTGAGTCCCTGCAGTGGAAACAATATAGGCTGATGATGATGTTTTGTGTTTCCACCCTCAGTTGTCGTTTCCTCCTGGGCGGAGAGCACGGGCGGCTCCGCTACGCTGCCCCTGAAGGCTACTCCCCACTAGTGGAGTCTCTCCTCCCGCAGCAGATCCTCAGCTTGGAGCCGTGCTTCTACTTCGGCAACCTGTCCAAGCGAGCCTTGGCTGGACCACCTCTCGTTCAAGATGATACAGCCTTTGTGCCTACACCCGTTGATACTTTACAGGTAAGTTTGTGTAGAGGCTACTCCTGCTTGCGAAGTTTCTTCATACAAGTCAAAGGCGTATGCCTGAACAGGCGGTGGCAAAAATAAATCATTTTTGTCCTTTTTTGAAAGTGGGCAATTTAACAATCATAATATTCCTCCTTTTTTAGTACACATATTATGTGTACTAAAAAAGGAGGAGCTAAGACCATAATACTGGAAGAAAAAAAGGATATATTATAAGATCCCATTAAAATAGGTGGACTTTTAACACAGCGTTCAGTAGGTCTAACCAAACATATCTAAACAAAAAAAAAACAATAAATAAACTGTTTTTTTTTTTTACTTTAAATAAAAATTTCCGCACTCTAGAACAAACTCATCCTTTAAGAGTAGGTACTTAAATGCGTTTTTCTTATTTTTTTTTTACCATCGATCGTCCTTATTTTGGTGGTCTGAATCATTTCTGAAATTTTGTCCACCTATTTTAAAGGGACCTTATATTTGAGTAATAACTGCCACTCGGGTTGATCTTTAGGTTTAGCCGCGCTTGCCTAAGCTGGTCTGTGTATGGGTGTGACCACCATTACATACTGAATTTCCTCCGTGCTTCGGAAAGCACGTTAAGCTATTGGTCCCCGCTGCCATATATAGATCTTTGGCAGTCGTTACAGGTAGTCAGTTACCTGAAATTCTGATAACCAGTCTCACCAACGGGTAACGTGTTACCCAGTACTTACTTGATTGTGGAGGTAGATAGGCAGCCGCTCTTTGAAAAATACTGGTATTCAGCTGCATCCAGTTAGACTGGAAGCCGGCCCCAACATAGTTTGGTAAAAAAGCTAGGCTGATGACAGCTTAATTGAGTGGAGACCGCAATTTGGCAAGCGTAAGGTGATGCCCTCAGGCTCGGTGGAGCGATAATCTTCGCAGAGTGGCTGGTAACAACTGGATGACAGTTGCCGAAAATCGAGTTGAGGGGCGTAAGATTAAAGAGGCCTATATCCAGCAGCGAATAGGGTAGTTGACAAAATAAAACTAATTAGTCCGTCAGATAGATTTCCAAAAAATATTTTATGTAAGTACACGTATTTTTTCTTTTTTCACGTAAAAAAAAATTGAAGACGGTACAGTGTTTCGAAAGCTCATGTGACGTCACATCGCACGACATTTTTTACTACGTAGTAACGTCAAAAGCCCCCTCTCCTGATCTTTGACGCGTTTCATCTTCGTCAATTTTAATTAATTTGATAAAACAGAAAACACGTATCCAATATTTTTCGATAATCTAACTGACAGACTAGACAGAATCATATTTTTTAGACTCAGTCCGATCCCCTATTGCTATAGGCTGATGATGGTGATAACTTTGGCAATATTATTAACACTTTGCTTTTCTTTTGTTTTTTAGTCTCTACTACCTTTCCAGATCAAAGTCGTAAGTCTGAGCCGGTGACAAAAACAATACAAACCTTTTTTTGTCGTTTTGAAAGTGTATAATCAAACCTTCATTATTGTACCTAACAACCCTTCCGTATACCGTTGAAATGTATATTTATATGCAAATATTAATCATGTATTTCTGTCTTAGATCACGCTGCCTTCCTATGTTGAACAAATCAGGGATAAACTTGCTGAGAATATTCACGAAATGTGGGCTATGAACAAGGTAAGTATTTTTTTTATATTTGTTTCTTTTGAACATTTTCTTACATATTTTGGTCCTTAAGACTGTGTTGAATTAATTATTCTATATAGTGGTATTATAATTAGACAATATCACTTGACTGACTCGTTAGTCTATTTGTCTCAATTGCAACTGCTGAGCAAGAGGTCCTTTTTTTTTTTTTTTGGTGGGTGGAAAATCATCGAATAACCCCAAGGGGAGTGTCAGACTTCTACTGACTAAAAACAACCCATGTTCCTGGTTCCTGGGTTTGATTCTCAGGTCGGGCAAAGTGTTATTGAGTTTGTTTGTAAGGACTTTTTAGTAGCAGCTACGTAGTCTGAATTTGTGGCCGGCAATAGGCTCGCTCTCTATTACATTGGACTTAAACATAACTGGTGAAATGTAGGTATACTAGCGGTACACCTCTGCCTATCTCTTTGGGGATTACAGGCCTGATGTTATGTTGGGATTTAGACAATTTAAAGTACTCTGATAATATCTTATCCCACTGCGAACATGTATACGTACACATTACATGTAAGCAGAAATGAGTAATATACTTTGGTCCTTCCAAAACGTAAATGTGATGTCTACAAGTAATTAACGTTGTATTTGTATACAGATCGAAGCAGGCTGGATGTACGGCGACCAGCGCGAGGACTTACACAAGATCCACCCGTGTCTCGTGCCCTTCGAGCGACTGCCGCCCGCTGAGAAGAGATACGACATACAACTTGCTGTGCAAACACTCAAGTATGATATACTTTTATAAAATAACATAACACAAGCAACTTTGACCCATAGATTTTACTAACTGACATACATAATTGTACTATTAATATCATAAACGGGATATTTACCATGTTTGATTTTTGTTTCGAGTTCCCGATATTTCGGCGCTGTTACAAGCACCATGATCACGGATAAACTGAAGTCAATATCTGTCTGATATTAATAGTAGTGTCAGTGACCATGTCAGTTTTAAAACTTATACATAATTGTATTATACAATTTGTGTGTCAGTTAGTAAAATAGATCCTTAAAACTAAGTTAGTAACACTTCATTTGCGCACGTATGTCTTCACGTTTCACTGAAGTGTCTAGTCCTTTGACAAAGTGGAACAACGATTGCGTAACACTGTTCAGATTATTTGACATGCAGTTAAGGGAAGAAATGCTTTTTTTATGAATTTACATCTCTTTTAGCAGGTTTATTTTTTTGCAGTTTTTTTTTTTAATCTATTGCATAGATTCTATCGCGGGCCTTGAGTTGAGCGTGGAGAGCGAATCCAGAGATTTCCTAACAAAAATATTCAGGATTCAGTATTCAACCAGGTTGCTATGGTTACGGAAAATAACAAGGTTGTCAACTGAGGTTGTCAAATTAAATAATTGTTTGTCTCTCTGCTTTCTCCTTCTAAAATATTCTTACTCGTATAATTTGTGTACAAAGTGTTTTAAATATGAATAAACAAAGTGCATTTATTAATGAAGAAAGTCACGAAAAAATAGTGAAAGATAATGAGTGAGGAGTGAGTACTCTATATACATTCATTTTATTATTAGTACGCATCTATCATAAGTTTTATTGGTTTTTGCATTACTATTCTGCGAATCGGTCTAAAACGATTCGTTTTCTTATAAAATATCTAAAATAAAATAAATAATTTTCATATTTTTCAATGATATGACACTTACGTCAGGCTGTCAATACCTTTTATTTTAAATTTTCTGTCATAGAGTTTCTTACTAGCTTAGTTAGTCTATGAAGGTTAGTTTTGATTTATATAATGTACATCGCGCGAAATTCGAAGATCAAACTCTTAATATCGTTATTTTTGTTCAAATTTTTTGAATGAATAATTATTTTGGTGTGTAATTACACTATTATTACCTAATTATTTATACCTATTATTGCATAAGTTGATAAAAAATGCTATGCAATAGATTTACCGCGGCAGTCTCCGAGTGCCACACGTTTTTTTTTTGGGTTAGTCCGCCATGCTATTCCAAAAAACCCTATTGGCAGCGGTCTTCTGTCTCTTTTTACCCGATTGTAAGGAATTGGTAATGTTTTTGAAAGAATGTTACTACTTCTATGATCAACCCAGATTTTTATTTGTTTATTTGCAAGCGTTTCTTAGCTGAATCCACAGTTATATAAATACAAAAATATTTGATTTATTGATTGATGACCCTGATTCGAAATATTCCTGAATGATATCGAATATTTAATGGATACTTATGTCAAAATATTTGTAGGACTATCCTGGCTCTGGGCTACTACATCAGTCTGGACAAGCCGCCGGCGCGCATCCGCAACGTTCGTTTGCCCAACGAACCGTTCATGCAGGTAAATACAACAATAATTATCTTCATTCATAAGGCCCAACGCACACCGGAGGAGCCGCGGCGAAGATACTGAGAATAAATCAATTTAAAATAAACCTTCACTCCTATGACATGCGGTTGAAAACGGCATGCAAAGCGAGACGCGCGCGGTGAGCCGTCAAGCTGCCACGAGAGCATACAAGAACCGCGCTTCGCCGCGCGAGTTAAGGTTTATTTTAAACTGATTTATTTTCAGTATCTTCGCCGCGCCTCCGCCGGTATGCGTTGGGCCTAATTCATCCCTCTATCCTTGAATATTGTATATATTAGGGGTTGGCCAATGTCCTTTCTTCCAAACATCTTTTTTACTCGTCAGTGACTGACTGCCCCGTTATCTCGTCGTTGCAAGCGCGACTGCTGCGCCTGGGTTCAATTCCCAGGACAGGCAAAGTGTTGTTGGATTTTTCTATCAGCGCCCATCTTGGTAGCAGCCACGGAGTCTTTATTTGTGCCCATTTGATTTCAATACGCTCGCCGCCTATTAACCTATCGAGCGCCACAGTCGCGTATAGACGACAAGCCGAACAAGCAAAAATGTACCTTAAGTCTGTCGACTTAAGGTACTTTTTGGCTTGTCATTTTACTTGACCGTGGCGGTAAATGGGTTAAAGGGGCATGTTCAAGTCCCTGGTGAAAAAGGTCAGTATACTATAATACACCTCTGCCGAACTTACGACTTATTTTATGGTATTCCCCAGTCGAACGGCTACAAGCCAGCACCATTGGACCTGAGTGCTGTCACCCTGACACCCAAGATGGACGAGCTGGTGGACCAGCTGGCTGAGAACACACACAACCTATGGGCCAGGGAGAGGATACAGCAGGGATGGACTTATGGTCTTAATGAGGTGAATGAACTATCATCAAATTATGGAACTACCAATCTATACTAACTTTATAAAGAGGAATGATTTGTATTTTTGTATGTAACGAATAAACTTAAAAATCGGTCCAACAGGGACTGATTTCAAAAAATCATTCACCTTTTGGGAAGCTACACTATCCCTTGGTGACACAGGTTACTATTAATTCCTGTATTCCTATGGGAACAGGAACTACGCGGGTGTAACCGCGTGACGTCAGCTAGTTAACTAGATTCGCGTAATAAAACTTTAAAAAAAGTTGAAGTCGAGGGCCTCAGGTATGGTCTAGATCAAAAACTGATCTGAATGCGGACAATTGCCTTTTGGTTTCGTGGGTGTTATCTGCTAAAATATTCGTTTTTGTTTTTACTTAGGTGATAAAATTGTGATCAAGTTACTTACCTACTTCTGTCTATCTATTAATTTATTTCTTACTAGCTGACCCGGCAAACGTTGTTTTGCCATATAAAAAAAAATAGGGGGATGAAAAATAGATGTTGGCCGATTCTCATAGATACCGGATAAGCACAAAAAATTTCATCAAAATCGGTCAAGCCGTTTTGGAGGAGTATGGCAACGAAAACTGTGACACGAGAATTTTATATATTAGATATAAAAACTGCTCCTATATTAGCATTATTTTTAAATATATTTTGAATATGATGTAAATATTACGTCTTTACCTATGAAATTGCCGTTCTGCAGTACTGGCCATTTCAAATCAAAATAATTTTTGTTAAAGAAGCTGATGATACACAATCTACGGCTGAATTAGCAGCAGCTTTCGACGTTAGCGTCAAAACAATATTGGTCCATTTGCGTCAAATTGGCAAGGTAAAAAAGCTTGACAAATGGGTGCCCCACGAACTCAATGATCGCCAGCGCGAAGTACGCGTCCAGACGTGCCTTGCACTGCTCAACAGACACACAAATGAAGGAATTTTGAACCACATTGTTACCTGCGATGAAAAATGGATCCTGTACGATAACCGTAAGCGCTCAGCAAGTTGGTTGGATCCTGGTTCAGCACCTAAACAATGCCCTAAACGAAAACTTACCCCTAGAAAAGTGATGGTCACTGTTTGGTGGTCTAGCGCCGGTGTGATTCATCACAGCTTCTTACCAAATGGGGTGAGCATTACTGCAGATGTGTACTGTGAAGAACTGAACACAATGATGGAGAAGCTGGCACATCTCCAACCAGCATTGGTCAATCGCTCGTCTCCGCTGCTCCTGCACGACAACGCGCGACCTCATACTGCACAGCAGACGGTCTCCAAGTTGCAAGAACTGGGGTTGGAAGCTCTCCGTCATCCGCCCTACTCACCAGGTGGCCGTGCCTACAGACTACTACGACTTCCAGAATTTGGATAACTTCTTGGCGGGAAAAAAATTCAATACCCGAGAGGCAGTACAAAATGCCTTTGAAGAATTTGTTGCCTCCCGACCAGCTGATTTCTTTAAGAAGGGCATCAATAAACTGCCACTGCGTTGGCAAAGATGCATTGATTGCATGGGTGATTACTTCGATTAATACAAATAAAAAATACATGAAAAAAATTCGTTTAAATTTTTTCAAACAAAACGGCAATTTCATAGGTAAAGACCTATTATCTTGTAATTTGCTTAAACTACTCGGTCACATTAACTTGACGCTTGGCGTTGTCACAATAATGTCAAAAACAATATAAAAACAACAGAAAACTAGCCAAATTATCGACGCGCGCATTCCAGAGATGCGTCAAGTTATTGTGACCGTGTAGTAGGTACATGTATTTATATTATTTTTATTTTAAAGGATTGATAATTTCTATTCAAACCAGTGCGTATTATGTATATATAGATTGACTGATAATAATTAGTGACCGATTTATGTTCGCCTAACTGGTCAAAATGTACTGTACAGATGTTTTTTCGCGATTTCAGGTTTTGTCACATAGTAAAAGTTGTTTGTTATCATGAGTAATACGTAGGATGCCTTTTAAGTTTTGTCGTTTGAAGAAAAAAACACAACTAGAACCCTATAGTACTTTTTATTGTTTTTCAAAGTATTCACCACGTAGCTTAATACACTTTTCCATTCGCTCAAACCAGTTATTATAACATTTATTCCAGTCTAAAGTAGGGGTGTTCAAAATGGCTGACTTGAAAGCGTCGACTGCTTCTTCACCGGACTGGAACCTTTGACCACGAAGACTTTTCTTAATTTTTTTTTTTTTTTTATTTATTTATTTATAGCCTTCAATCGGACATGACAATATTTTTATTTTTATTTTCCGTAAATTTCGCTTTTTCTCCACTTTTGCGTGTCCGTTTGCCAGGTGGCAAAGGCCTCCTCCAATCTTCTCCATTCTGGTCTCTCTAAGGCCACTCTACCCCATGTTGTTCCCGCTACTTGTCTGATGTCGTCGTCCCACCTCTTTTGTGGTCTGCCTCTCTTTCTCTTTCCATGTCTTGGGTACCATTGCGTGACTATTTTACTCCATTTATCCTTTCCCCTGATCATGTGGCCTGCCCATTTCCACTTTTGTCTCCTTATTTTTAAAGTTATGTCCTGGACCTTAGTCTTGCTTCTGATGCTGCTACTCTTTACTTTGTCTTTTCTTTTGATCCCAGTCATACTCCTTTCCATGGCATGTTGACATACGGAGAGCTTATTTGTTACATTTTTTGTTAAAGCCCATGTTTCGCTACCATATGCCAACACTGGCAGAATGCATGTGTTATATAATTTGCCTTTTGTTGAGATGTGTAGGTTCTTGTCTTTCATTATTTCTTTTAGGCCCCAGTACCTTTTCCAGCTGTTTGCCACTCTTCTTTCGACTTCTTTGTTTTCGTTCTCCACTGGAGACATCAGTTGGCCAAGGTATATGTACTCTTCAACATAGGAGATTTGATTTTGTTCTACTGTTACAGGGTCTTTGTTGCCATTGGTCATGATTTTTGTTTTTTCCGGGTTTAGCTTCAGTCCGGCCTTTGCACTTTCCAATGCTAGATCGTTTATCATCTTGCTTAAATCAGCTGGTGTTTTTGCAAATAAGACGATATCATCAGCGAATCGTAGGTGCGTTAGTGTGCGGCCATTAATATTTATGCCCATGTCTGTCCATTCCAGATTCCTGAAAATCATTTCCAATACGGCCAGAAAAAGTGTTGGTGAAAGGGGGTCACCCTGTCTCACGCCTTTTTGTATTTGAAATCTATTTCCTACTTTTTCTAGTCGGATACAGGCCGAACTGTGATTATAAATATTTTTTATAATTCTTATATATTTATGCTCTATACCCAGTTTCTTCAGGGCTTCCCAGATTTTTGAGTGTATCAGAGAATCGAAAGCTTTACTGTAGTCAATAAAAGCTATGTAGTAGGTAAGCTGATATTCAGTGTATTTTTCTAAAATCTGTTTCACAGTATGGATGTGGTCCAGGTCCAGTTTCTTAATTTTAGGAAATGTAAAAAAATCGTTAGGGCTTAGGTCAGGACTGTATGGAGGATGATCAAGAATTTCTACTTTTTCCTGCTTCAAATAGTCAATCGTTTGCCGAGCGCTGTGTGAGCTTGCGTTGTCGTGGTGCAGGATGATGCGTCGCTTTGAGTTAGATTTTCGAAGTTCGGCGATGACTTGTGGTAAACAAACTGTGGTATACCACTCTGCGTTAACCGTTTTACGATCTTCAAGTGTAATAGTCGCAACATGGCCGGTTTTTCCAACGAACGTAGCCACCATCTTCTTTGAAGTGCTTCGAGAACGAACAACTTTAATCGGCTTTGGCTCGTCTTGAAAGACCCAGATTGTAGATTGTTGTTTGGATTCAGGATCATAGGCATAGATCCAAGATTCGTCACCACTGATGATGTCGTAGACGTGATTTGACTCTCCTCGGTTGAACCTTTGCAGAGTTTTCTTACACCATCTGACGCGAGCCGCCTTGTGATCGTCGGAAAGCAGATGCGGTATCCAACGGCAAACTAGCTTTCTCACACCAAGCACTTCATGCAAAATTTTCTGAATGGTTGTCCGTGAGATGCCTATTAGAGCCTCTATCTCTCGATATGTCACATGACGATCTTCGAGAATTAGTTGTCTCACAGCAATGATGTTATCTTCAGTGAAGCCGGATTTTGGGCGTCCTTCGCGAGATTTGTCACTAACACTAGTATGTCCACGCTGGAATTCTAAAAACCAGCGTTCGACAGTCCGCAGACATGGGGCTTCATCATTGAACACAGATGTTAGCTCTTCAAAACACTGAAGCCGTGTCAGGCCTCTTTTAAAGTTGTAGAAAATTATTGCACGAACATTTTCCTTAGAAAGATTCATTTACGTACGTAACCTGACAGATTCCAATCGACGCTGTGACTAAACAATAGCAATAATCCTAATACTTTCAACTGTTTTGAGATTCAAAATTCAAACACATTCGAATATAGAACAGTTCCAAATTCAAAATTGCCGGGGAATATGGAAACGACAGAACTTAAAAGGCATGCCTAGTACAAACACGTGTTCAAGTATCAGTCACTAATTACCTGTCACCCTAATTATATTTTTTTGTCCCATCATCGAGCAGGCTGCGCGCAAATCATAAGGATACTACCACTACCAGGGCTGTCTGCTGTGACTCTCACACTTAGTATGTGACGTGATATTTATTAGGTGTGAGGGTCACAGCATGATGGCGCTGAGTGCTGTTTCATCTACCATCTCATCGAAGTTTCTTTGGCGCGTCATATAATTTAATTGTAACGTGTAATAATTTTTTTAAAGTTTTGTTTATTTGGCATCGGTACTATATTAATCGATATACTTAAAGCTGTAATCAAATATAAATTAAAAGAATGGTTTTCATCGACAACAAGATTTGTTAAAAAACAAATCTTATAGAAACACTGAAAATGATCATCAGTGAATGGACTTTTACGTTGAAAGCTCGATAACGTGACACTTCAGAACATTTTGTCTCATGCAAAACGTGTTTTTATTGATACTAGCTGTCGAGTAATATAGAGTGCCACAACTCTAAAACAAATTGACAGAAGTTAGGCAAGCCATTTCATTCAAACTGCTTTGACCATAACTATAAGTCGGACGTCTGGTAGTACAAATTGGTGTTTTTGAACAAGTAAACTAAGTGCATTCAGTTTGTAGTGTAACATGTTCGGTTCAGCCACTAGCCGTGATTATGGACTTGTAGTTTGTATGATGCTTTAGGTTTTTACCTGACTGTGGCGAAGTTCAAAAGGAGGGTTATTCTTAGTTGTCTATCTAGCTAGATCGATGGTCTATCTCCTGCGTCAGGACTATACCAGTGGCATGTCCTGTGACTCTCACACTTAGTATGTGACTAAATTTATTAGGTGTGAGGGTCACAGCAAGATGACACTGTGTGCCTCTCCAAAGAAGAAAGAAGAAATCTTCGTGATTCGTATTATGTGTAATTTATTAAGTATCTTCTGTATATATTATGTGCTTTGGTTTTGGTATTTTTTTATTTTGCTTTTGTATGTGTTGTATATGTGTGCTAACAATATCTATGTGTGCGTGGCTGCGCCCGCGCCTTGTGCCCAACAGCAAATAAAGCAGTGTGTCGATAGCTGTCATGTGTTTCACTTGTCTCCCGTATTAAGAACCCAACAGTGGCGACGAGTATCTATTACCCACATCTTTATTTAATTATCGGAAAAAATGAACAGTTTTGGCATTTTGTCTACATTTGATCACAACGTGCAAGAATGGAAGTCTTATAAAGGCCGAATTACGCAATGGTTTATTGCGAACGACATCGTCCCGAAGAATGACGCAGCTGGAGCCAAGCGACGGGCGATCCTGCTCAGCGCGCTTAGTGACGGTACTTACAAGTTGGCAACGGATCTGGCGCTGCCAAAGGAAATCCAGGAAGTACCGTATGACGATATAGTGCAGTTATTGGATGAGCATTTTCTTCCAAAAATATGCGGCTTCAGCGAGCGTTACAATTTTTACGCGGCTGCGCAGCAGCCGGGCGAGACGTACACGCAATGGGCGTCAAGGCTACGAGGACTAACAGCTCATTGTAGATTTAGTAACGTCGAAGAAGCGTTACGAGATCGGTTTGTCATGGGAATGACACCAGGCAATGAACGAGAGAAGCTGTTCGCGCAGGACATCGACAAACTGACCCTGGCCAAGGCAGTGGAGCTGGCGGAGAGCGTGCGGTGCGCACGTGCTGGTGCCGCCACTACTACGGCTGTCCCTGGGCAACAGCCGGTGTTCAAGATCGCCAAACAAGAAAACAGTGCTAAAACAAGTAGTGCCGGTAAAATAAAGTGTACAGTGTGCGGTCGAAATAATCATGAGTCATCCCAATGTCGGTTTGCAAGCTATAAATGTAATAAGTGCAACACCAAGGGTCATTTACGTAAAATGTGCAAGAAAGTTAATTACGTATCGACAGGTGATGTGAGTGAGGACGACGACGGTAAGTCATTGTTTAACATTCGCTCAGTCCGGGGGGAACCAATGACAGAAACAGTTTCGATTTACGGGAAGAATGTACAATTTCAAATAGATAGTGGATCGGCCGTGACAGTTATTTCCGAAGGTACTTATAAAAACATGTTCAGTAATATTCCGTTACTAGATTCCAAAAAAAGTTTTATTAGCTATACCGGCAATATTATGAAATGTGTAGGGTACGTAAACTTGCCTGTGGCGTACATGAGACACACTCACACATTGGACATGTACGTCATTCGCAATGGCGGACCACCGTTATTAGGCAGAGATTTTATATCTAAATTTAAACTTAAGTTAACGCCTTGTAATTTTCTGAAGGGTGAGCAGAGTATGGTGGATCACTTGCAATCGCGTTTTCGGGAGGTATTTTCGGACAAGCTGGGTAAATTTAATAAATATCGTGTAAAAATAAAATTAAAAGATAATTCGAAACCGATATTCTGTAAAGCGCGTCCAATTGCTTTCGCGTTACGGGAAAAGGTCGACAAAGAGATAACACGTTTGGTGGATCTAGGTGTTCTTAAACCGGTTTCGCACTCAGAGTTCGCGTCACCTATTGTCCCCGTGCTAAAGCACAACGGTTCGGTTAGATTGTGCGCCGACTATTCGGTTACTATCAACAAACAGCTGTTGATAGAACACTATCCTCTACCCACGGTACATGAACTTTTTTCAAGACTGTACGGAGGCCAACAGTTTTCAAAAATTGACTTGTCTATGGCCTATAATCAATTCGTGTTAGACGAAGAGTCCCAACCCGTTACATGTATCAATACACATCGGGGACTATTTAATTACTCGACTTGTGTTCGGCCTGTCTAGTGCGCCGTCTATATTCCAACGCGCTATGGAAACTATGCTATCGGGACTAGACGGGGTTCTGTGTCTGCTTGATGACATTTTAGTCACGGACCAGACCCCAGAGGGGCATATGAAAAAGTTGAACATAGTTCTGCAAAGACTTCAGGATGCAGGGTTAACTGTTCAGAAAGAAAAATGTGATTTCTTTAAAAACGAAATTAAATATTTAGGTTACATAATTAACAAGGATGGATTACAGAAAGATCCAGCTAAGGTGAAAGCTATAGCTGATGCGCCGGTTCCATCCGACGTTAATACATTGCAATCATTTCTAGGACTTGTAAATTACTACAGGAATTTCGTGGCGGGAGCATCCTGTATCCTGAGTCCATTGTATGACCTATTAAAAAAGGAGGTTAAATGGGACTGGTCTACGTCACGTCAAGAAGCGTTTGACAAAATAAAGAAATGTTTGACGTCTGATCAGGTCTTATCACACTTTAATTCAAACGCCAAAATAGTTTTAACAGTCGATGCTTCGCCGAGTGGGTTAGGTGCTATTTTGTCCCAAATAGACAGTGACGGGTTGGAGCGCCCAGTGGCATTCGCTTCCCGCACGTTGAATTCTGCTGAGAAAAATTACTCGCAAATACAGAAAGAGGCGACTGCGATCATATTTGGAATACGTCGGTTCCATCAGTATTTATATGGCAGATCAGATCCATTCATATTACGTACGGATCACAAGCCACTAATTTCTATTTTCGGGCCACATAAAGGTATACCGGAGGTATCGGCTAATAGATTGCAGAGATATGCGATGTTTTTAAGTGCATATAACTACATAATTGAGTATGTTCGTAGCGCCGACAACAACGCGGACTATCTGTCTCGGGCGAGTTTACCGGCTGAGGCGGGGCGGGTACGCGCCGCGAGTGAGGGAGACCACGTAGGCGCGCACGCTGCCGCAGCCGCCGCTCCCATTGATCGCGCATCGTACGTTAACTTTGTTGTCGAAGGCGGCATGCCGTTGACTTTGAATGATTTACGCAAAGCAACTAAAGAGGATACTATATTACAGTTAGTGGTAAATAATGTTCAAAACGGTTGGCCTAAAAAAATAAAGGACCCGCAGTTAAAACCCTATCATTTATGTAAAACACAACTATCATATGAAGACGGTTGTTTGATGAGGGGTCATAAGGTGATTCTTCCCGAATCTTTGCGATCGAAGGTTTTAATTGAGTTACATAGCTCGCATTTAGGTATCGTAAAAACGAAATCTGAAGCTAGATCACGGGTTTGGTTCCCAGGCATTGATGCAGCACTAGAAAAAATTATAAACTCGTGCGAAATATGCAAACAGCTACGGCCTTCACCGCCCAGGGCGCCGTTAGCACCGTGGGAGTTTCCCCTTACTCCATTCCATAGGTTACACGTCGACTTCCTTGGTCCGCTCAACAATCAAATGTTCCTAGTAGTGGTAGATGCGCACACCAAATGGTTAGAAGTATACGACGTGAGCACTTCTACTACCTCCGCGACCGTTACAGAAAAACTTTACGATTTCATGTCTAAGTACGGACTACCACACACAATCGTTAGCGATAACGGGACGGCGTTTACATCCGCTGAGTTCACAAAATTTTGTTTACTAAATGGTATTGCTCATCTTACTTCACCACCTTACAATCCCGCTAGTAATGGACAAGCAGAAAGTTTTGTGAAGATTGTCAAAAAGGGCATAAAATCAAGCGTTTTAGGTTCACGCAGTAGGAATGAGAGTAAACTAAAAATGTTGAAATATCTGTTTGACTACAGGAATTCAGTACATTCTGTCACGGGTTTCTCACCGGCTGAGTTAGTGTTTGGGCGAAAGCTAAGAACACGTCTAGATTTACTTCACCCAAAGTTAACGACGACCCCACTCACATCACTTATTGATGATGTTAAAAAAAAGCAGTGCTCGCAAATTAAATGTTATGGCGGTAATAATAAACAAGTGTATAACCCGGGCGATGAGGTTATGTTTAAAAAATTTGAAAACAACCGCAAATTTATTTGGTGCAAAGGGACTGTTGTAAAAAGACTCGGAAAAGTGTTGTATTTGATTAAAGACCATGGTTCATCATCAGATGTTAAAAAACATAAAAATCAAATTGTATTAAATAAAGGTATGTCTCCATCCCGGGATTTGGACGATTTCATGTTGGAAAGCGACCCAACTCAAAGAGAACCCAGTGATGCTCAGTCACCGGATAGTGGGGGGGGAGAAAGGAATGAGGTGGAATTGTCATCCTCACCTTCACTGAATTCGAGATGTTCCAGTAGACTGTTGCGGGACATACCAAGGGTTGATTATAAGCAGTTCTTTTAAAATTAATTTGTTATTTCTATTTAGGTTAAATAGGGGGAGGGACTGTTGTATATGTGTGCTAACAATATCTATGTGTGCGTGGCTGCGCCCGCGCCTTGTGCCCAACAGCAAATAAAGCAGTGTGTCGATAGCTGTCATGTGTTTCACTTGTCTCCCGTATTAAGAACCCAACAGTATGTTTTGCAATAATATGTATATTTGTTCGATGGTCTTATATTTTAAAATAATATATTGTTTCTAAAGAACATACTCAGTCTTGGAATTTATTATGGATTCTTGAAAACACTGAGTCTTTGGATTAAGCAGTGGGTCTGGCTGCAATAACTCTATTATTTTATGATTGTAAAGAATATTTTATGTATGTAATTATTATTTTGGAAACTTTAGTTTACATTTAGGTCGCTTTTCTTCTTCACTATAAAAGTGACGAGTACCAAATGGTGTGGATCCTAGTTAAATCATCTCAGGAATAAAGTTATCCCTTTTTTGCCGTTACTAGATCTATAAAAGTTTCTAATACATTCGCAATTTTTTTCTTAGGCTACATTGTCCCGCTGCTGAGCAAAAGCCTCTCCCATAGCCTTCCACTCTTATTTCTATGCGAGATTATTGACTAATATACACTCGTAATTCTAGGACCCCGATATGCACCGGTCGCCCCATCTGGTCCCGTACCCGAAGGTTGACGACGCCATCAAGAAGGCGAACAGAGACACTGCATCAGAGACCGTGAGGACACTGCTGGTGTATGGGTACATGCTGGACCCACCTACTGGTGAACAGCATGAAGGTAGGAAGTTAATTTGCTTTATTTTCGTTCAAAATGTTTTAGGGTTTTCGGAAAATTGCGCTTTTATTGACCGATTTACAGAAACTAATAAATGTGACTTGGCTTGGATACGGATCCAATTTTAAGTAGGTCAGATAGACAGTCGCTTCATTAAAAAAAAAAAAAAAAATTATAAATAAAATTTTATACTTACCTATAATTATATATATTTTAATGTTAAATGTTTGTGAACGGACCCACGATACAAGCGAATTTCCTAGTGTGGGACAAAGTTAAAAAAAAAAAAAAAACTGATATTCAGCTGCATCGTGTTAGACTGGAAGCCGAACTCAATATAGTTGGGAAAAGGCAAGGCAGCGGCAAAAAAATGAATTACACGGAGCCTATGTACTGACATATACAAATCATATATACTTAGTTAAAAAACTAACACACCAGGAGTTTCACAGCAGGAAATAATATAATGTATTTCGTTAATCAACTCTCTAAATAATTAACAAAACTCTTCCATAGCACTCCTATTGGAAGCATCAAAACAAAAGCAAGCAGACTTTAGAACATACCGCGCTGAGAAGAACTACGCCGTCAGCTCCGGCAAATGGTACTTCGAATATGAAATCCTCACAGCTGGGCCTATGAGGGTGAGTGTTAATACTATCATCCCATCCCCGATCTAAGGGCAATGTGGGCCAATGGTCGTGAGTCTTGTCCAGATTGTCCCGCCATCTTCTACGTTGTCTGCCGTGACGCCTTCTTCTTTCGTTCACGTTTTAATGCACCTTTAATGGATGACATGTGAATGCACTATTACTTGCAAGTTTCAGTACTAATTAGCTGGTCACTTTTTCCTTTTCTGTCACTAATATTTCAGCTCATTAAAGTGAGAGGCAAGCAAGCATAGCATAGCAAGTTAAAGTAGTTACGATACGGATGCTTGTGGACCGTGCTTCTATCTTCACCAAATGACACCTTTACGTGACAGAGTAAGATAGAGATACTCAAAAACGCTGATCTGTCAAAAACGCTGATCCATCCGAAAATGAAATTCTGATCCAACGAAACTCTTGATTGAAAATGGGTTGAAAATCAGCACTTTTCTGAGATTGCCAAACAGCGCTCTCAACACCAAATTCTTGTATGGTTCGGGAGACGAAGAATATTTTTCTGAGCTCTTCAGTAACCTAAATCTCTGTTTTTCCGTAAAAGGTTTCTAAATGTTATAGTCCCAAAAAAGAAAACTGCTTTATTGAGAATATTAATTGTATCTTTACAGGTGGGTTGGGCTCACGCCGATATGGCACCAGGAATGATGCTAGGACAAGATGAAAACTCTTGGGCATTCGATGGATACAATGTAAGTTTCAGTTCTGTTATATCCTGAAAATAATAGTTATTATTTTATTCTTTAGGAAAGAAGATCGTGGGCTCATGATTGTATTCTTCAAAGAATTGGAAGCTTAAGGCTTTCAGTGCACTATAATACGCTACAGAAAAAATCAAAAACTGTTAAATATTTTAGAGGTATACCTACTACACTCATATTCAGGTCAGCCTGATTCGCCATTGTATCCGACTGTTTTTCCGGGTATTTGGTCGCCTTGCTGTACCAGTTGACCTAAATATTGTGTGTAGCACCTAACTCTATAAGAGTTATAACTGACAAGAATTCAAATCTTTGACCTTATAAGTCTTTATTTATACGAAGTAAGCATTGTAGCTTACATACACAGTTACATTCGTTACAGCTTACCTTCAACGAATACTCGTAGGCAAAGTTTTGAATCGTAATTTGTATCTCGTTAAAACTTGTATGCTTGATATTGTCAATAATACTTGAATAGTATTGTCTCGCTCGATTACACTGAAACCTGTATTTTATACTGTGTGTGCTCATCCTGAACATATCTTAGCGCGGTCTAAGGCCCAGATTCAAAGACCACACTTTGACTTTACTTTGATGGAAAGATCTACTTTCACGCAAAAATATATTTCTTAGGCCCAGATTCACAGACCACACTTTGACTTTACCTTGATAGAAAGATCTACTTTCACGCAAAAATATATTTCTTAGTCCTGTCAAGCTGTTCTTTACTTTCCAAAAATCATACTTTACTTAGTAAAGTCAAAGTGTCGTCTGTGAATCTGGGCCTAATTGCGGTGACTGCACATCTAATGATTGAAATCTTTGCCCATAGTAAACTACTATAGCTTTACACTCACACCTCCAAAATTAGATCTTAAGACCTTCACAACAGAACACAAATTAAATCTATTATTACTACAGTCGATTAAAGTGCACGGCGGCGCGTCCGATACTTTTGGACTGCAGCTCAAAGTGGGCGATATAGTCGGCTGCTTCCTCGATGTTACAGACCAGACAATTAGTGAGTTACCACAGATAGGGACAAAGAGGTGCTACTCTCATTTTGATCCTTAGGTCCACGAAAATACAGTGTTGTGTTGTTTATGTACTAGAAAGAGTTTAATTGATTACATCGAATCAAAAATGCGCTAAAATAAAGCTTTTATTTCTGTGATATTCAAATAATTAAGACACTATCACAAAACCAGCCTATAATGGTCTCACTTACTGCTCTGACGCAAGCCTACACTGTCGGTAATCCGCCAAGCAGGCCATCTTACGATATTTCGTTCTGTAAAATAAGAGTTTCTGTTTACAAATGAGAGTAGCACCATTTCTACCAGGTCTTTTCTTTCTATAACTATGTGGTTAACTCGTGGTAACGTTTCCGTAAATTAGCTCTCCTGCTGTCCTCTGTTGAATGTTCCCCATTCTCTATTAAAATGGAACCTTTAATTATATGTTGTTTTGTTTAAGACTTCTATGTAGATCATATTGTTCAGTAGTGACTATTGTAGTATTTAATAATTTCATTGGCCATTATAATGTACTTATGGAGCGTGGTTTTTATTTAAGGTGGATTTGCAGAAACACGTACATATTATAAAACTTGGTGGTAGTAGTTACCAATAAAGTTGGACTTAAGTTAAAACCCTGAGGTACTCCTTAAAAAGAACGTAATTTGTGAAATATTTTCGTTACCATAAAATCAGTTTTGCTTTTGTACTCATAATATTAAGCCATGAATAAGAACCATAGTCTGTATGCAATCAAAAATATGTGTAGTATAGGTATTTACAAACTTGTCGCAACGAACAACCTAATCAAACGCTTCACAGAAAGCAAAAGGTATAAGCAGAATCAAATATTCAACAAAAACCATCTCTATGCCATTCGACATAAGGTAAACAACTATTTTTTCCCGACTTTCAAGGAGGAAAAAGTGTACAGCGGTAGCACAGAGTCTTTCGGCAAGCAATGGGCTGTTGGTGACGTAGTGGGAGTGTTCCTAGATCTCATTGATAAGACGATAAGTAAATATCATAGTGACCTGGCTTGCGTAGTGGCAGGAACATTTTTGTGTGGAGTCTCTCAAACTTTTGACCTTACAAGTTTATATCTTCCGATACATTTTCATTAGATCGATATGCCTTCGGGTGTAACCTTAGTTCTTTTGACATTATTTCCCCTTGAATTTTCTTTTAATTGAAATTCATGCTGTGCTTTTTTTTATCTATTCTATAGTTTTGCTTAGCGATTGGTTTTTAATATTATAATTATATATTTATTTTCTTGACCTAATTCAATTGCATGTCTTATAGTTTAGATATTTTCTTTATCCAACCAAGTATTATAATAAATAAAATCCTATGTAAATATATATCACTACTATATCTAAAAATGTTCCTGCCACTATAAAGAAAGCCAAAACAATTACTTTGAATGCTTAAACGCAAAACGCTTAAATGATATCGACATTAGATTCCACTGCATCGCTTCGCTTGCTATGAATGATAGAGTCGCACTATTGAACGATTGATAAATTGATAATGATTGATTTGATCGATCGCACACTCACCCCTTTACTGGGATCATTGTTAAACACGTTTTTTGTTTTAACAGAACATTTGAAGTTGCTAAAAGTATGAAAAATATTGAAGCACCGTGGTCTACTTTGCACTTATTGTTTTTAACACATAGCTAATCCACTTTGTTTATGATCTTTGAAATGACTTCCTATCATGGTGTTAGGCTGAGATCTATAGAATAAACTTTGGTTTTACTCAAACTAAGAACGATAATGAAACTTATGTATGTTATGACGATATGCATATTACTGTGACTGATCCCGCGTTCCATCTTGAACTGTGTTAGAACTTTGGATTGTAGATACTGCACGACTTTGGTCCTAATCTCCGTTTATTTGAAAAAGGGATTTCTGATCTTTAGGTAAAACAACCGAACATCATTCATCATCATCATCACATCCATAATTTCGTACCAATTTTAAAAGCTCTTTGAAATTAGCTCTATTTTGAATGCGCAGTAACATAATTTGCCAATGATCCTCAGTATTGAGGGTGAGTTCAAATCAGTTATGTAAACTAGCTGTATGAACACTTCATCATCATAACCCCTTTATCAACAGTCGGGTAAAAGTAGTGTTGTCATGACAAAAATTCTGTAGCATAGACATCAGTAGACAAACATATCTAAAATATTCATCTCTTACTCGTGTGACTAACTTTCCCTTATATGCCTGTAAATAACATCTATGATTTTACATGAATCTGAAGTTGGGACACAAAAATGCAAAGTAAATTGAATTGGCTAGAGGAAATTGCTTCTTGATAAATATTTACTTTTAAATGTTTAGTTACTGGGTGTATCAAACAAGGGAGGTCATACTCAAGGGAGTGATATAACAAAAAACTGCCTCTTACATAGTTACTGAAGTATATTGTATGAAAGTTTTTTAGTTTTTTTTTGTGATTGTGATGGAGTAGTTTGGTGGTCTGTACACAGTGTACACCTTGTATTGGGTGTAATTTTTTGATACACGCTGCTTATACCTGTCCCATATTCTCTCTTATTTTGTCTTTCAACTTCCTCATGTCGTATATTAACACTATTAGATGGCACTAACGCCATCAACATAAGTTTTTCTGAACTATCCAAATAATAAACCTTTCCTGCCTGCCCCCGAAATATTAATTTATTGATAACAATAATAACTTGTATCTTTCTTGTGTTTATTTTTGAAGGCAAGTAGTTTTTACGATTTACTTGAAGTTATTTCATAGCCTTTTGGGCATTCGATATTTCGATCCATTACTCTTTTATTTATTATGTTAAAGTTTTAGTAAAAACTAACTGTTACACTGCTATAGAAGGATCTAGTGGTAAGCACCCTACCGTGAGGTCCTTCTATATCAGTGTTATATCAATATTATTGCAGTGTGGTAGCACTTTTTTTTGCATAATTATTTTGAGTATTTATGATGCATATTTCGTTGGTTTAAAGTTACATATAATCAGGTCTCTACCGATGCGATATTTTTAGGGTTATTTTTTTGCATAATGTCCTACAAACATTATTGAATTATTTTTAGAAGAAGACTAATTTAATATACAACAAATGCTTGCTGCAACTAGTTATATTATCACCGTAGATTAAACTTTAGGTTTTTTAAAAATCTTTAAGGACATTCTACTGACATACACTTGATTGTACCAGGTTTCTCTCTAAACGGAGAGTTGTTGATGGATGCTCTCGGTGGAGAGACTACGTTCGCTGATGTTCAGGGTGACAACTTTGTACCGGCTTGTACACTAGGAGTCGGGCAGAAAGCTAGGTAAGGTTTAAATAACGTTTTTGTTATTAATTGGGATTTTTTTTTGAATTCTTAAATCTGCTAGTAAAAATGTCCCCTGACTGCCTATTGCCTCGTTGATGTAGTAAGCGCAAGCACGATTGCTGAGCGTAAAGACCTAGGTCCCGATTTCCGGGTCGTGCAAAGTGATTTTGGTTTTGGATTTTTGCCCGGTTGATGGCAATAGGCACGCTACCTATAACATTGGACTTACAATAACAGGCGAAGCGATTGGACTGCTGCGCTACGTGTCGCGGGTTCGATCCCCGCACGGAACAAGTATTTATATGACCTACATATAGTTGTTTCGGGTCTGGGCGTGTTTGTGTATGTGAGTTTTAAAGTTCGTAAACGCACCCACGATACAGGAGAAATTCCTAGTGTGGGGCAACGTTTATTTAAAAAAAAAAAATGGGTACACCGTTGCCTAACCCTCCGGGGATCACAGTTATGTTATATTTAACCATTTTTAAAACTGCAAAATTTACATAATATGAATGATATTTATTTCATCTACAGGTTAACATACGGCCAAGACGTGAACACATTGAAATACTTCACAACATGTGGTCTGCAGGAGGGATACGAACCGTTCTGTGTGTAAGTGTGATAACTATATTTAATACCTATTTACTGTTTTAATCCAAGGCTAAAGCTATGTATTTATAGTCTCAACGAGAAGTGACGTCACTATGAGATGATCATGAACTTCCTGTAGATCAATCTCGAATCAATGCGGCCCCTATATGGGTCATAATATCTACTGTATGCAAAATGAAACTGCCTATAGTTGGTCTAGTGGATACAAACGCGACTGTAGAACGTTGATCCTGATTCTCGGGCCAGGCAAAATGTTTTGTGCCCGGCTGATGGCAATGGGCTCGCCCTCTATTACATAAGACTTAATCTTTTGACCGCCACAGTCAAGTATAGACGCAAGCCAAAAAGTACCTTAAGTTGACAGACTTAAGATACTTTTTTGCTTGTTCGGCTTGTCGTCTATACCAGGGATGTTGCGAATATTCGAATCCGCATCCGCAAATGCGGAGCATCCGCATAGATTTGAACATCCGCATCCGTATCCGCAATAATAATAATCAATGCGGATATTCATGCGGATGCGAATGTCATACAAGTTGCGGCAAGAAAGAAATTGGGCGAGGCCGGCAGGTGAATGGCGCGTGCCGTTTCCCTTGTGACAAATGACAATGACCAATGGGAGCGAAGTTTGTGACAAGATCCGACGCGTTTGTTGTGGTGCATCTTTTGTTTCTTGTAAATAAATCATTACGTGTTTGTTTGCACTATTGATTACTTATCGTATAGATTGATATTGCGAGTGTTGTCGTGAGTTGTGATTGTGATCATTGTGTGTAAATAATTGCATAAGGGAAAACTTTATATTAGTTACACTAATCTAAGAATATTTTAGTCCTAGCTCAGCTTATTTCAATCGTCAGGTCAATTCCATTATGTTACACCGGTAATAAGTTTTATTGTAGGTAAAGTTCTTAAAACAAAATTCTTTATTTTTCAGCGTCTAGTTAATTATCAATGTCACCACCGATACAAAGTACCTAATCTAAAGAATGTTTTAATAATTCTTCATTCATATACCTAGGTACTTCATTTTTATTTTACTTCATTTTTTACTTAATTTATATAATATCTTAAACATTCGCATCCGCATTCGCATCCGCGGATGTGAGCCTTCAAAACTCCGCATCCGCATCCGCGGATGTCAAAAAATCGGCATCCGCAACATCCCTGGTCTATACGTGACTGTGGCGCTCAAAAAGTTAAAGGTAATTTGCAAAATGTGGGTGTATTATTAGGTACACCTCTGATTATCCTTCAGAGATGAGATAATATGTTGATGTGTTACAGTAACATGAAACGCGACGTGACTCACTGGTACACCAAGGACCAGCCCATCTTCGAGAACACGGATGAAATGGCAGACACCAGGATCGATGTCACTAGGATACCAGCTGGATCAGGTAATATTGACAACTAGCTTTTGCCAGCGGCTTCGCCCGCGTGAAAATGACGATTTTCCATACAAACTTTCATCCCCTATTTTAACTCCCTTAGGGGTTGAATTTCGAAAAATCCTTCCTTATTCCTTGTCTACATTATAAAGGGAACCTCTGTGCAAAATTTCAGCTTTCTAAGTCCAAGGGTTTGGGCTGGGCGTTGATGAGTCAGTCAGTCAGTCAGGACCATGGAGAGACTGCCTATTTTACCCCCACCAGCCAGTTTGTACTGGGTAGTATCATCACGAATCTGGTAAACAATAAGATAGTTGGTCAAACGACTACCTAGAGTGCGCTGGACGTATACTTAGACAATACTGTGAATTATTTGATGTTAACAGATTTGATCTAAAAATATATTTTATACATGGTGTAGCATAATAAACTCAAGACCTCTCGTGGTGTCTCAGACCATTAATCTAAACAACTCTAGTTATAAAAACACACACTATTGAAGTTGTTTAGTTAATCTGGGAAGATTATGCAACCAAGGATTCGTTCGGCGTTTTATGTAAAACATAAAATACCTTTCTGGTTCTATTCTTTCACAGTTATATACTTTGTTATCAGATACACCACCATGCTTGAAGATTTCCCACAACACATTCGAGACTATGGAGAAGGCAAACTGGGAGTTCCTCCGACTGTCACTACCCGTCATCTGTCACATGGAGTTCATTGAGTAAGTTAACATAATTATTTATGTACTAATTTATTGATTATTGCACTTATAATATATGGTACATAAGGCATTCTCTATCAGCCAACCTTTGGATCTAAAAGAGAGGATTCGAAAAAGGTACCTATTTCAACACTTATAATTTTATAATTATGTATACCTACTTTTTTTCTACGTGAAACCAAAACATACATATTTGACATGAAAAGATTTGCTTTTCTATAAAAGCAAATCTTTACACCCTATGGTGTAAACGGACTCTTAACGAAGTCGTCGACTAAGCGTTCTGTACCTTCATCAAACTGACAATACTTTTGTTGGGTGAAATATCACATTTTACGGTAGGGATCAATGTGACGCATGCAAATCATTGTGCTGATGGATGCATTGAATAGTACCGAAATCGATGAGGTATATAAAGAGTTAAGTTACTCATTTAAAACAAAAATTGTGAATAATTTGGAACTTTGACCCTCTACATCTCCGTAACTAGAAGGTTTCCCGGTCTGGAACAAAAATATGATTGAAATGACAGCGAGAACAAGAGCCATTCGGCTTCGTTAAGTGTTCTTTTACATCCATTATAGACGTAATCGTACTTAGACAGACTAGTTGTGTCATAGGCGCATGGTGCATGGCATTTCAGTATTTAATTTGCAGCAAAGCAAACGTTCCCAGTTAATGCGATTCTTCAGAAAAAAAGATAGAAACAGTAGCTAAATAATGTTTCTCACGACATGTCATTGAAACAATAAGCTCAATAGCATGTCACCTAGCCATAATACAGTATCCTATATTACTTTTGATTACTTTGTGCAACTTTTGTGTGGCACGAATACAAATAATTTATTTGGCCAGAATCATATTCCATATTATCAACAACAAGTAAACAACCAAACACGCAACACACAAACATGTTCCTGAAACAGTTTTGTACAACTTTTCAATATATCACCCTAAAATTCGCACTTCATATTTTAGTGAGGCAGAGAAAAATAGACGCTGGATAGAAATAAAGGAACGCCAACAGATTCTGATGAAGGAGGCCGTGGAAGCTCAGATGCCAGCCCATATAGACCAGATCATGAGGAGTGGGTTTACCATAAATGATATCAAAGGTATGTGAGGTGGTTTTGACAGCAAAGGCTCCTTTTGGTATTTTCTTATTGTTCCTACTTGATGTTTCCATGAAGTTTTTATTTTGATCGTAAAAGATTCAAAGAGCCAGATTCTTCAATTGTATTCTTAAATTATGACAAAATTTCTGTGTTTTTAGTATTGTCTCAATATCATGATTGTCTGAGGAATCAAATCATAGAATATTTTTTTTCTAAAACGTACGAAATAATATGAATTTCATTTCAACATTTTTAATGCTTTTACTGAACAATAAAAATTACTTATCTAGAAAGTTTTTATGGAAAACAAATTCTGAAAACTTACAGCTTGGCTCGTTGAATCTAATGTAAATTAATATTAGAATAGACCCACCAGTTATTTTATAGATTGGCTTGTTCTCTCCATTTGTACTTTAATGTTATGTTTTGCACTTGTGTCCCTGTCTGTGTCCGTAAGGTGTTTGCAATATGTAAATACACATAGTTAATTGAAAAATATTTGCAACAAAAACGTAAAGCTTCACTGTCATTGATTGCATAGATAAAGTATTCACTTCAATGTAGGAATTTCTTTCTGCACTAAATTAACGATTGGTAGGTAGGTATCACTGTACTTTTAAAAATAAAAAACCATTTTAGAATAGCACTGGTACTTAATACAGCAGAATGACACAGTGAACATCTGCGTACCCTCTCAGAACATACAGGCGTTACAGTATGATATGATATTAGCAATCGCAACAATCACAACAAATGTACTGTGTATCAATTGTATCATTGAAGAGTTCCATTGATTTATCTTTGAAGTTTAGCATCAATCTTCAACAAATTTCAGTAGGTACCACCGCGAAATAGTATTCTTCCAAATAAAAAAGATCATCGAAATCTATTCGCAATTGGCGACTTCTTCTTCTTATCGTGTGGGCAGTAAGGTCTAACGACCCCACACACCCTATTGTCAGATTGGCGACGATATCACTGAATATATACAAACAAAGATTATGACGAATTGATAACCGCCTTCTTTTGGAAGCCGATTCAAAATGTGTCAGAACACATTGCAAACACCTCCCTACACCGTTTGCTTTTGACCTCTCTCTCCCCGACCCCATAGGTTTGCACTACGAGGACAATCAGGAGGAGATGCCGACCAGCTCCAAGGTCAAACGGCAGCCGTCCAGACCACCACGTAAGGGATCCATGACGAGAGGTGTCTCTGTACAAAATTACAATAATTTGCAACCAGGTTATTACTAGGCTTTCTTGTATATTGTGCCCGCTAAGGCTGGATGTTGGTTTGAGCTTAAAGCTGTATCGTTTTGTTGTCATCTTGAATACATGATGTCATGGCATTATTGAGGTTTCTTCTTTGAATATGTACGTTTCTGTTTAGATCTAGTTCTGTTCTGTTTCTGTTGAGGTAAGTGATATTATAGTTTATATTTTGTAATAAGTAGGCTTGGACCAACATAATAACAAATATTAGCATTTTATATAAGTAGGTAACTAGGTACATATTAAATCAAATCAAAATTATAATGATTAACCGGTTTTCAATTTTACAAACACTTTAACAAAATTAAAATCTTCCTAAGGGGTATCTTTTTAGGGTTCCGTAGTCAACTAGGAACCCTTATAGTTTCGCCATGTCTGTCTGTCTGTCTGTCTGTCTGTCCGTCTGTCCGTCCTCGCTTAATCTCTGTGACCGTTAGCACTAGAAAGCTGAAATTTGGTACCAATATGTGTATCAATCACGCCGACAAAGTGGTAAAATAAAAATTGGAAAAAAATGTTTTATTAGGGTAGCCCCCCTATATGTAAAGTGGGAAGTGATTTTTTTTTTAATTTCAACCCTAACGTGTGATATATTGTTGGAAAGGTATTTAAAAATGAATAGGGGTTTACTAAAATCATTTTTTGATAATGTCAATAATTTCGGAAATAATCGCTCCAAAAGTAAAAAACAAAGCGTCCCCCCCCCTCTAACTTTTGAACCATAAGTTTAGAAAATACGAAAAAAATCTGAAAAGTAGAACTTTATAAGGACTTTCTAGGAAAATTATTTTGAACTTGGATGGAAACAACAGATGGAAACTGCAGTTAACCAATATAATTTGGTCCCTGAATCGTATGAGCGCCTATACAATCCAGAGGTCAAGTTTCATTGGCCCGTATTTCAAACAAAAAAAGAATTATTACTACGGAACCCTACACTGAGCGTGGCCCGACACGCTCTTGGCCGGTTTTTTTTTAAATTACTTGTGAAATAATTTATCTCAAAAATATTTACATGTATTTGCAAGTAGGTTCGTTAAAATACAAATACATAAATGACAAAGCATTCTTCATTGCTAAAATAAAACATAAGCTTGACACTAAGAATTGGTTTAAACACAACTAAAACAATAAAATCACTCAAGATACACAATAATCACATCATTTCCTCAGTTTGGGCACTGTGTTGGTTTGTCAAGATATTATAATTATCTTTTATTCTTTGAACTTCTTCTTCAGCAAATAGAAGGTATTTTCTAGAATTTTAACTTGGTTACCGTAGTCTACGAACTTGCTTCTCTTCTGAAGAAACTAGGATATTATTCTTCTTTTCTATTGTATATACCTCAACTAACCACCAACTAAAGATTTAATTCGCAAGCCGGCATGTAGAGGTGTGGTACCTATCTTAGAGGCACTTTAAACTAGTCAATTGAGAAGCTATATTTATAACCTATTTTTTCGTAATATATTAGAAGTTTCAAATCTAATACACAAACTAAAAGCTATTAAGTCACAGCCGATTAATAGTATTCTCAAACATACAAAAATTGGTCCTTTTACCGGCATTTCAGTTTTACAGGCCCCTAAACTGTATTCGTTGATACAGGACCAGGAGGAGGTCAAGTGAACGGCATGCACCGGTCGACTAGTGAGGCTGAGATGGCCAAGTATGAGCTGGGAGGAGCGCAGAGTCTTACCCCTGATGATAAGAAAGATAAGCGGGGACGGTCGCCTTTCAAGTAAGTTGGTATCTACGGTATAAGATACATCAACGACCAATTCGTGACCATGAACTCAGCTTCTGATTATAAACCCCCAATTTGCCTAAAATTGGTGATTAAAAAGGCTTTTGTTAAATCTCTTTATAGAAGAACCTTGCCTATTAGTGTTGTATATGCATAATAGCGAATAAAAAGTACTTTTGTTGTAAAGGGGAGGCGCCATTTCTTTCTGGGATAGAATAGGACATAAGGCTTTATATTTTATTAATTTATTGGCATAAATACAAGATAGGGTTCGAAAAATCACGCTCCATAAGATGGTTACCGGAAGACTGATGACGGCACCGAGGCAGGCCCAGAAAGAGGTGGCGAGACGATCTGGATGCTTACCGCGAGGGTTGGTTCGGGGAGGCACTGGAAAAGAGTTCCTGGAATGAATTGGTGGAGGCCTTTGTCCAGCAGTGGAACAGTACAGGATAATAATAAAATGGGCATAGCCCATAAGACATGCATTCAAACACATATACTCTTGTCTCCCAAACCCAGGTTCTTCAGAAGCAAGCGCGGTGAGAGCAACGACCGCGCCAAGTCTCGTAAATCCAAGACACCCGATCCTTTCAGTGATACCGAGGTATCGCCTGAACGTGGACCGAGAAGACCTAACCCTCAGATTAAAGTGTCACAGGTAAGCATGCACCCTAATGCAAGGGTTTAAAGTTAATATTGCATTGTGTTTTATGTGAGTCTTTCAAACGTGGAAGTGAATTTTACTGTAAGAAGTTTGACTAAATGAAAATTCCTAAGCATTTTTATGTTTTGTTAAAAACTAATTATACCTTTCCTAAAAGATTCTCGTCTCGTAATAAAAAATTACAGACCAGGGTGCTTACTCTGGAATATAATTCCGATAGATCGACATTGGTCAAACGTCAGTTTGTTGAGTTAAACGTCAGGGATTGGCTAGACTCAGTGAGTCCAGCCAATTGCTGACGTTTGACTGACAATTCCAATGTCGATCTATCGGAATTATATTAGAGAGTAAGCACACTGGTCCATTGACTTTTAAGATAGACCAATTTCTATTAAAAAAAAATGTTACCATCTCATGTAAAGAATGACAGCGACGATATTACATAGCTCTTCAATAATTCACACCGATCGACTCGGAGATGAGAGCAGATTTTTATCACATTTAAAACAGAGTTTAGAATCATTTAATAAAATATGTATGTTTTGACAAGTCACTTCGCTCAAGAACAAAAGAACAAATTGTAAAAATAAAACTTATTACAATGATTCATAACTCTGTTTTAAACGTGATAAAAAATCTGCTCTGCTCTCCGAGCCGGTCGGTATGAGCGAACCCTAAAAGGACCTGTTCTCATTAAAAAAGTTTGGTCCTTCGATCTTTTACCATTACTTTAATACTTTGTTTGTGTTTGTTACTTTTCATGTGGTTTTTGTTAACTTCTCTCAAGCCCTTAGGTTTCTTTGTTGAAAAGGACTCACTACAATGCACATTATTATTATTGATTATTATTTTTGTCCTTTTTGTAACTTTAATATTTTGTTTGTTTTTGTTACTTTTCATCCTACTGTTTTGTTAACTTCTCACAAAGCCAAACTTCGTAAAAAAAAGAACTCACTACTTTACACATAATTCTTTTTTTGTCCTTACCGTTACTATAATATTTTGTTTGTTTTTGTTATGTTTCATACTATGTTTTTGTTAATTTCTCACAAGGCGAATCAAAGATATAACGGCATGAACGCGAGAGCTAGCAGGGGCAACTTGTATGGAAGCCAAGTTGGCCTGAATGTAAGTCCTGTCATAAACCCATGTCTAAGGGTGTCTGTCCACTGAAGCGGAACGAGGCTGCGGAGCGGAGAAACAGAGAAATATTGACCAATAGGATTGCATAAAATCTGCCCTCTGTTCCAGTGTGTAATCCTATTGGTTAATATTTCTCCGTTTTTCCGCTCCGCAACCTCGCTCCGCTTCAGTGAACAGGTAGCCTTATACTAACAACGCATTTCTTTCATTGATTTTCGGACTAACGTTAGGTTACTTTTTCTTTTTTTTTTTTCTTATTTATCGCAATACAAATATGCCTACTACGTCTGTTTATGAAAGATTGCTATAAATTACTGTAAATTTTAAGGGAGATACCTAACTGTACAACATGAGGTATTTTTTAAATTTTTCACTTAATCATTATTACAGGAATGATTCAAAGTTGTGTCATGGACAAATGGACATATCAAAGTTTCAACTAAAAGATAGCTTTAAACACTTTAAAAATATCAAAACAAAATTACAACATTTGGATAGAGAGAGGATAACCGCACACCAGATAATATCTGATTTAAGAAAACATTCAATCGTTTTATAAATTGTAATTTTGCAATTTTTACTTTTGAATAAAATTTTATTATTATTATTATTATTTAAATGTTTCTGGTGACATCACCTGGATATTCTTAGAAAATTATTACTATACTTGACTTTTTACCAGAGTAGACCAGCATCTCAGATAAAAAAGCAACTCTTGCGATTACTCTAGATAGATAAGTCAAGTCAGAGGCCATAAGCGACATAAAAACTCTGACGCCAGTTTAGGAACTAACCACACGATACAGAAGAAAGAACCAGAACTCTCTCAATCACCATCTCTCCCTTTCTCTTCCCTCTCTAATCTATCTCTTCTCTCTCTCGTCTCTGACGTCACAGTCCAACGCTCAGATGACAACACCCACGCAGGACCGCAAGCAGATGACGACCAGCACCCTGGCGCAGTCGGCCACGGAAACTGTTGGTAACGAGATCTTCGACTCCGAGTGTTTGAAGCTTATCAATGAATACTTCTATGGTGTCAGGTAAGATTGTTCTTCTAATAATTGATATTAATTAAAGTAAGTAGTAGTTGCGTAGTAGAATTAATGTTGACGAGGCAACAAGAGAGGCTCGAAGTTGTGGACGATTATGTCTACCTGGGACAAACGGTCCAGTTGGGTAGATCTAACTTCGAGAAAGAGGTCAATCGTCGAATCCGACTCGGCTGGGCAGCGTTCGGGAAGTTGCGCGGTATCTTCTCGTCCAACTTACCCCAGTGTCTCAAGACGAAAGTCTATGACCAGTGTGTGTTGCCAGTGATTACATACGGGACCGAAACGTGGTCGCTCACAATGGGCCTCATCAGAAAGCTCAAAGTCACCCAAAGGGCAATGGAGAGGGCTATGCTCGGAGTTTCCTTGCGTGATCGAATCAGAAATGAGGACATCCGCATGAGAACCAAGGTTACCGACGTAGCCCGAAGAATCGCCAGACTTAAGTGGCAATGGGCAGGGCACATTGCTCGCAGAACGGATGGCCGATGGGGCCGAAAAGTTCTGGAATGGCGACCGCGAACCGGAAGACGTTGCGTTGGAAGGCCTCCCACTAGGTGGACCGATGACCTGGTCAAGGTTGCGGGAACCCGCTGCATGAGAGACGCACGGGACCGGTCAATGTGGCGACGCCTGGGGGAGGCCTATGTTCAGCAGTGGACGTCTTTTGGCTGAAATGATGATGATGATGAGGCAAAATGAGTAAGTAAGGATCGTAGCAGGCGGCGTTCTGTAATTTCTCCCATTCTGCTATAAAATAAAACTAGGTAGGCCACATCTGCCTTATGCCCCTTCAAAATTGGGCCATTGTGGCGACAGATTGGGTTTCGAACAACATCTAATGTGGTAGTGCAGTAGGCCCAGAAGATGCCGTGACGAGCTGGAGTCTTCCCATAACGATTGGATAGCCATTAATAGAGGATAAGGGAAGGAAGGCCTTTGCCCTGCAGTGGGATACATAAGGCTCTTCATAATTTAACTAGCCTTCATGGCGTCCCCTTTGTCCTTCTATAGCTCTCTGTTCCATGTTAACCCTGGACACATGATGATTTCACCGCATATTAATAAATACCATTCATATTTTAACAATGATGATTAAAAACTATCAAAAATGACTTGGTTTTTTTATAAAAAATCAGCTGTAATCGCCTCATCAGTTCGACCCTATTATATATTACAGTAACATACTAATCAGAGACCTAACTTTCATAAAATGAATCGGAGTAAGTAAGCCCTTCTTAAGTTACACTACATTATTTCCCTTCCAGAATCTACCCTGGTCAGGACCCAACCCACGTGTACATCGGTTGGGTGACGACCCAGTATCACCTGCACTCCAAGGACTTCAACCAGAGCAAGGTCACTAAGTCTTCTGTCATCATCACCGATGATTACGACAGGGTGGTTGAGAAGTGAGTATTTTTCATATTGTTTTACTAACTGTTGCCTGCGACCTTCGTCGGCGTGAACTTATTACAAAACTTTTACTTCCGTGTTTAAATCGAATTTTGTTAACAATTTCAAGGGTTTTCATTTTTTCGCCTAATTTATTAATTGTATCACTTTATCTGCCAGTAAAAAAACCGTCAAAATCAGTCAAGTCGTTTCGGAGACTTGCCGGAACAAACAGACTATTGAAAGATTATTATTATTATTACTAGCCATTTGTGTCCTACTGCAGGGCAAAGGCCTCCCTTCCCTTTCATTGAAAGAATTCTGGCGAAATTATTTGTTATGGCATTTGAATGCGATGTCTTCCAAATGTACAAACTCTTCTATAATAAATAACACCACTCACACTAAATGGTACACCACAGGCTACCTGCAGTATTGTTTCTCCTTCTTCCATATATCCATCCAAAGGTTGATAAAGATCGCTTTAAGCGATAAGACCGCCTATTGTGTCACCCCTTGTAAAAAAAATTACTATTGTTTTTTTTGTAATTTGGTGTACTTAATAAAGAGTATTCTATCTATCTATCTATCTATACAACCCATACCATGACAACGCTAGAATCTGTTAAAATAACCCAAACTCCTTCCAATCTTTTTACTCATAATTTGAATTTCAGAAACTTATAATAATACAATGTCCCCTTCCAGCGTAAACCGCCAGTCCTGCTACATGGTTCGCGCAGACGAGCTATACAACGAGGTGATGGCTGAAGCCACAGCCAAGGGTGCCTCGCAAGGCATGTTCATCGGATGTTCGGTCGACACGTCTACCGGGACTGTGTCGTTCACGTGCGAGGGAAAGGATACTAGCTTTAAGTTTAAGGTGGGTGATACATTCATTTGGGAGATTCTGTTAATTGGTCTTTTAATGTCTTTATTAACCAACCATTAGCAAGACTGTCTACGATTCCTATCAGACTATGTAATAAAACGAATGACCTAAAATACACAACTAAGTATACAAAGAGAGTAACGTCCAAAATACTGAAATGGAAGGGTACAACCAATTATTGTAGTCTAGGAACGATGAGAATTGAGTATTGAAATAGTTAGTAATAATTTAAAGTGTCTTGTCACTATAATTTTAAACTGAACAAATGATATCCCTTTTTTTTGTGGGTGGAAAATCATCGAATAACCCCCCCCCCCCCCCCCCCGCCGCTCTTGGGCAGAGCGAAGGGGACTTCTACTGACTAAAAACCAAGCCCATGTTCCTTCTTCGCCCTTGTGTCGGAGCCGTGTTAACCTTTCGATAATCCACAGCCAACAAATCATATCCCTGCGGGTCTAAAATAGCCACTTTAGCAGATCAAAATATGAATTAGGGTGGAACAGCCGTAGGGGCGCTCTGGCGTGAGGACTTACAAAATTGCAATTTTTTTTTCGGTAATTTCATTCCAGTATCGGGTTGACCTTGACCATATAAACCATTTATGACTTATGCGTTAACTTTTTGCTTACTAGCTTATAGAATAGTATATTTCAATATAAGTGCGGAAAGCCTGTCATTGCAAAGAGTTTCGACAAATGTCTAACCGAGCCGAGGCACAGCCGACGGCGAGGGTTGACAGTCGGAACAAGTTGCAATGACGGTTCCGCACGTGTACTGAACAACTATTTTTAATACAGTTGCGAAAAAATGAAGCAATTTAATAAAATAATAAAACCGTAATTAAACTCGCAAAGAACATTTTTGGAAAATGGCGCCTACCGTAAAAGAATCTAAGCAGAGATTTTTTTTTGTTTTCTTTACCCATTCTGGGTAGGCAAAGGGAACGATGCCTATACAGCCAAGTCTTCAGTAGTTTTTTTTATTGATATGAAATAAAAATGAAATTTAATGAGATCTCATTGAATCAAATAATTAAATCTGATATTGAAACAAATTAGTAGCTTCTTTAGAAATATTTGCATGAATCATAAAAACTTCTATGATTTTATTTAGTAAATACTTCGTGGTTGGTTTTTTTTTAATGGACATTATTTTGACAGTTGGGAAAGAGAACGCACGAGTTCGGGAAAGGTAAAGAAAAAGCACGAGTACGTAATAGCCCCCATCCCGAACGCTATACGTCCCTGCAATACGCCACTTTTTGAGCAACTGTATTAAAAAAACTATTTCGCACACCACTAAAACACAATGGGTATACTCGTACCATCACCAGTGGTGGTACCTTGGTATCTTTACGCAATCCCAAAAGCTAGGTTTGATGTTGTAACCGGGTAGGTGTGATGTGGTCTTCATCAATTTAAACGTTTCCAAACCTTCCGCTTACCCTTCCAGATGGAGCCAGAAACCAAACTGTTCCCCGCGATCTTCGTAGAAGCCACATCCAAGGAGATCCTCCAGATAGAACTGGGCAGGTCTACCACCAGCCTGCCGCTGTCTGCTGCAGTACTGCCGACGAGCGACAAGCATGTCATACCGCAGTTCCCGCCTAGGCTGAAGGTGCAGTGCTTGAAGCCACATCAGTGGGCTAGGGTGAGTAGTTTCAGATAGAACTGGGCTGGAATATGGGTGCCCATACACACACCTCTTGTCTTCGGTTATTTTAAACTTTATTGGTTAAACTTCAAAGTTGTTGGTGCTTTTGTACATTTACGCTCTTAAAAATTCTATGCACACAAATAAATTAAGGGCAGAAGAACGATGGTGATATGCGCTGGATGCGGGCTCTTCATGGATAATTTTAATTTTTTCAAGCACGTATTCTGCGTGCGGTAATCTAGACACGCAGAATACGTGCTTTTGACGTGTAGGTTGCAAACACCAACCCGTTATACACCATCATCATTCACAGCCTGACTTGACAGACATCATCATCATTGACAGACCCGCTGCTAGTTATAGGCCTCCCTTTGTTCACTCGTTATACAATACAGTTTTATCTACCCAAATATCATAAACCCTCTCTAATACGTTCAAAAACCATAGGCAATGACCAGCATTACCAACCAGCAGAAATTAACAGAACTGTAATGAGCTCATAACCTACTGAAAACAGTAGGTTATGAGTTTTAAATTTGGAACAGGTGTCAAATTCAAGTGAGTGTGCTATTCTATAAATAGTGCGCGCGGAACTAGTTGGCCACGCCTTAGGTGGCGACAGAGGTGAGGGGGCGGGTTGCCTACAGCTCGCAATGCACCAAAGAGTATGTAACTTTACAATGCACAGGAGACTATAATTAGACAGTGATGACCAATCTCGAGATATCGTGAACAATAATTTGTTCAATTTATTGAAAAGAATACAAATAAAAAACAAAAACATGCCTAAGGCGCGGTCAACTAGTTCCGCGCGCACGTATCTACATTAAAACAGATACCTATCGATTCGAAACCCCAATTCAGTATGATTTTAATTATAAATCGCACGACATTTTGATCTCGAGTGACACAAGAATAGTGACTTTGTTCGTTTGCCTATGATTTAAAAAAAATGACAGATATCCGAAACGCCGCCGCCGCCATTTCGAGCTGTCATTTGTTCGTTAGCTTTTTATTCCCTTTCATTGAGTAGACAAATTTTCTGTTAATTCTTTATTTCTGAGTGATAGTGACTCAGAAATTAACATGAACACTCCGCCAGATATCGTAAATGCAGCGACGAATGCAACTAATATCCTGTTTATTTTTTATTGCATTACACTGGTAACAATGCTGGTCATTTCCCTATGGTTCCTGAACCCATCATAGAGCCCTTATGATATTCGGGTAGATAAATTAGTGTATGCAACTATACATAATTAGGCATTACAACACTCGTGTGATGCTATTAAGAAACTCGCCTTCGGCTCGTTTCTTAAACCCACACTTGTGTTGTAATGCCCTTCATTATGCACAGTCGCATAAACTACTATTCCAAAAAACAAATCATTGATATAAATAAAAAAATGCTTATTGTACACTAATATTTCAACAAAGCTTATTTACTAGGTAACCTATATTATGGATGTTGTTTATCCAAAATAAAGTTGTTTTTTTATTTATTTAATTAAGTACTTACAGAATATAACCAAACTTCTTCTCGATTTGACCCAGATATTAACTCTGTTTGAGTTAAAATCTGGGTCAAATCGAGTCAGATTTCGTCCGACCAGTACGTATAATGACCTCAACTAAACTAATTAAACTTTTGTCCCCTTTCAGGTTCCAAACCAGTCTCTACAAGTCCATGCTTTGAAGTTGTCAGACATCCGTGGTTGGTCCATGTTGTGTGAAGATGCAGTGTCCATGCTGGCTTTGCATATACCAGGTAAATTAAGAATAACGAACTGTCCACTTCTGGAACCGCACGCTACTAAACTCAATTCTCGGCAACATTTATCCAATTATTAATAGCTACCCTGCGAAGATCGGTGCTGAGGGGATCCTGTCTCCACATGAGCTACTGCTCATGTGGAGACAGGATCCCCTCTACTGAACAGTCATCGGTCATCGGTGTTCTACTGAACAGTCATCGGTTCTACGTAGCTGTATACGGCTGGTCCGGATTTTAGTGAAAATAAATATGTCGTAACTGCCTTAAGATCTAAGACTTTCATCGCAGTTGTAAGTTGCCAGGGGATTGTTGCCAACATCCATGCAGGCAAAAGCTTGAGATTTCGTATTTTTTTTAATGAAATATACTTTCTAGTTTTTTTCTACTTGTTTAAATGATTAGGTACCAATAATTCGTATAATATGTTAAATGTACATTATTTTGTTCACAGAGGAAGACCGTTGTATAGATATTCTGGAGCTGATAGAAATGGACAAGCTGCTAAGTTTCCACTCTCATACGCTGACGCTGTATGCTGCGCTGTGTTACCAGAGTAATTATAGGTATGTCTTCCTTTGTATACGGAATGCAATAAAACTAATAAGTGAACTGCATTCGAAAATAATGAGTACCAAATAGAAACAATGATTCTTTTACCCTCTGGTTATTCTTGGGCACTTTTAAACGCTAAACTTGAAAGCAAAAGAAATAGTGTTGATTCAACACCCACCTGCAAGGTTATTTTTGTACGGAGGAGGACAATGAATTGCATCGTAATTCATTTAAATTGTAAAGCCGACAACAGAGTCTTTTTCACACTCAAAAAATCTCACTCTAAAGAAAAAACTATAAGCTAAAGTTATAGTTTTTTTTTTAATTTGTGGCGACTAGCGACATCTATCGCAACACCTGCGTACTAACAACGATCGACAGAAATTCCTACATCGCGCTATGAACATTATCCGCGACATAAGCCTATATAGGAGTTCCCGACTTACAACTGTCGGGCAGTTAGCCCGCCGGACACAACACCCGTCCGGTCGGAGGATCCTCCCTTTTCTATGGGGGATGAGGAACTTTACACCCTGTTCCTCTACCCCCCAAAAATTAACGCATTTTTGCAAGAATTCGATGTTCTTATTTATCGTTCAATTCATTTGGGGTCGGCACAGCTTGTCTTCTTCATCCACACTTGTCTATCACTCGTCATGACACAGTCCATCCATCGTTTCTTTGGTATTCGATGTTCTTATTTATTTCTATTACATTTTCAGGGCCGCTCACGCTCTATGCACCCACGTAGACCAGAAGCAACTCCTGTATGCGATCCAGTCTCAGTACATGTCAGGTCCACTTCGGCAAGGCTTCTACGATCTGCTCATAGCCTTGCATCTTGAGTCGCACGCAACTACTATGTGAGTATACCACGGACAATAGTACTAGTAACAGATGCAGCTCAGTAATCTTCGTGTTTCCGAAAATAGGCGATAGGGTAGTAGACTGACTAAACAAAATATGATACTGTTTGGTCCATCATTTAGGGCCTTATCATACTAGCGGATTGCGAACGTCTTTAAAGCGGAGCGGGCGCGCAACGAATTCGTTGTGGACGCGCAACGAGTTCGCCGCAAACAGTGTAACGCCCAAATACTCAAACGTCACTCAATTAAAAGTAATCCTCAAAACTCCTGCTATCTCTGTCACTCTGCGTTAAAGTAACAAAGACAGCACGAGATTTAAGTGCAACTTAAAATTGAGTGACGTTTGAGTATTTGGGCGTATGTGTATTGTAGTGTGCAGTGTATTGTACGGCGATAATTGAATTACTTTCTTCAGACATCGTGTTATTTCTGTTAGTTCTTTGAAATAACATAAGGTTTCGTGAATTTTTAACAGTAGTAGTTTTCGGCTTTCCGGTATCAAGTAACTCAGCGAAAACGCATAATTGCATCGAATGCAAGTATGCGCGTTCGCTCGTTCACCTAAATGTGGGCCAGTTCGCGATTAGATCTCATTAGAGACACCTCGTACTCAACCATTACCATTTACCATTACTATTTACCATAACCATTTACCAGTTGTGTTGTCTTATTATAAGTGTTTTAGTGATTTAATATATAGCTATTTCACATACCATACGAGACTTTAACTGCTACCATAAACCATATACTACCAATACGGAAAAGGAGTGTCGGGTCACCATAGCGCCCGCGCTACTTTTTACATGGTCCTTCGAGCATTTAATTACCAGTGACTACCAAGTGAAACAGTGCCACACGAACCAGAAGATCGCTGCAATTTGAAGAACCTGAGATTGCAGAGGCGGTTAGTTGGAGCACATAAGGTCAGATCGAACCATTTATTTATACCATTACCAAATATATTAAAAGATAACTTAAAACATGGATTCCGATTCCCTGTTCATGAACCAAACTGAACTCTATGAAATCCTGAACAAGTTTTTGACCAATCTTAAAAAAGATGGATCTGAGAGGAAGACCATCGATAATTACAAACGCAAGGCTAGCATGTTAGAAGCATACTGGCACGATTACCAGGAAAACCATAAGAAAATATGCGAGTTTGGAAATTACGACCATATTTACTTCAAAAAGGGTTGTTTCGAAACAGTCCAGGGAGTGTATTTGAAAATTAAGGAAATTTTAGACAAAACCATGGCGCAGCTAGGTGCGACGCAGCTGAAAGATGAAACTCCCCGTAAACACAAAGCGGAAGAGGTTCAACCATTACAAGGTAACCAGGCTAAACAACAGCTAGGCGCAGACCAGGAAGGAGAAGCGGCGCAGCCCCAACCAGGTATGTCGTCGTCCCGCTATGAGGAGTTCTCACGGCGAGACACTTTTCCTATTATATCTAGAGACTCCAGCAAGCTAAACGGGTTGAAAAAGAAGCAGAATATCAATTTCAAAGCGTTCATGAGAACCGTGAGTAATATCGACGTGGATAGCTTTGAGAATCAATGGCAATTCGAGAACGCTCTTAAATCACTGGACAGCCGATGGGGGGAGATCGACAAGCTTCATTGGGAAATCGAAGGTGAAGATGAAGGCGACGATATTACGTACCAAACCGAATTCTGCAAGCACGAGAAAAAGTACAACGAGCTGACAAACGACATCAACCAAAAGATGTGGGCAGTAAGGCACCGTGAAAAATCAGCTCCGAAAATGGACATCCCCGTGTTCAATGGGACTTATAACCAATGGGTTCCGTTCAAAGACTTGTTTAGCGAAGCAGTCGACAAAAACCCGTCAATGTCTAATGCACAAAAAATGCAGGTTCTTAAAAGTAAGGTGACTGGAGAAGCAGAGCGTCTGATTCACCATTTACAGATTAGCTCCGACAATTACCATGTATGTTGGAAGATTTTAAACCACAGGTATGGAAACAAGAAATTAATTTTCACAACCCATATTAAAATACTGCTCGGACTTCCCAACATACAGCAACAGTCGCTAAGCACGATTAAGAAGCTGCATGACACAACCAAAGAGACGTTACACGCTATACAGAATCTGGGAGTAGATATAACAACTTGGGATCCACTTTTAGTGCACCTCTTAGCGCAAAAGCTAGATGACGATACCTTCACCGATTATATAGAGTCGGTCAAAAATCCAAGAGAGCTACCCGAATTGCAAGAGTTCCTGGAATTTTTGGAAACGAAATTCACAGCCTTAGAAGCGTCTCGTCGCAAGCAGGAACCAGCTAACCAAAATACCACGCCGCATCAATCAAACAAGTACCATAACCCAAACCACAAGAAAAGTTTTCATAAAAACAATAACCATCAATCAGGCAACAAAGACAATTCAAAGTCTAACATGAACGCGCTACATGTGTCGCAATCAATGACCTGTGCATTGTGTAATTCAGAGCACGGATTGTGGCGTTGCCCTGATTTTTTGCAAATGACGCATGAGCAAAAGGCAAATAAAATTGAGCAACTTAATTACTGTCAAAACTGTCTATGCAGTCATAGCAACAAACCATGTCAATCGAGCAAACGGTGTCGTAAATGCTTAGGCACGCACAACACACTTCTTCACGAAGCATTTGCAAAACAAAGTCCAACTTCGTCAGCAGATAACACCACCAACAAGAGTGTTGCAACCAAAAAATCATCTAGGTCATCTCACGTATCTTGGGATGACATGTCTGAGGTACTTCTAGCCACCGCTATTATAAAAGTTAAAGGAGCAGATGGAACACAGCACAAGATGAGAGCATTAGTTGACCAGGGTTCTCAACTGTCGTTAATCACCGAAAACGCAGCGCAAACATTGGGAATAAAGAGGGATCACTTCAAAGGGCAAATCTATGGTGTTGGTGAAAAAGAAAACAATGCGAAGGGAATGTTACAAGTAACACTACAGTCTACAAATAGTGAGTTTACTTGTGACACGAACGTTATTGTTATGAACAACTTGATTAAGCGACTACCAAACAACACGTTTACCAAACCAACATCGTGGAACCATATCCAAGGAATACAATTGGCCGATCCAGAGTACCATATAAGCAGACCTGTAGATATACTTCTCGGCGCTAATGTTTACAGCAAAATAATGCTAGGAGGAATCTTAAGAGGGGACGACGACAAGCAACCAATCGCTCAACAGACGCAACTAGGATGGCTACTCTGTGGTTCTATGAAACCGTACTACCATTGTAACGTGATTCTCAACAACACAGAAGACCTACCGAAATATTGGGAGAACGAAGAAAGTTTTTATATGGATGATTTTTGCGGAGGGCGTCCTTCAATGGAAGCAGCAGACCAACTGAAAACCGATCTAAGAAAATTATGCAGATTGGGAGGATTCAACCTTAAAAAATGGACTTCGAATAAACCAGAGCTGTTAACCGATTTGGAGAGAGAGCAATGTGAGCAGTCAACATACGAGTTCAAGCAGACCGATTCTACCAAAACATTGGGTCTCCGTTGGACTCCACAGAGAGATAATTTTACCTACTCAAAAATAGAACCAGAATCAACTGCAGCTATAACCAAAAGAGCTCTACTTTCCGACATTTCCAAGCTGTTCGATTCATTAGGGTGGTTAACCCCCCTGAGCACTACCATGAAACTCCTGTTCCAAAATGGCTGGTTATCAAAAATAAAATGGGACGACGCCCTACCAGAGGCAATGAACTCAGAATGGTCTACATTAAAGCGAGAACTTCCGGACATAAACACCATAAAAATCAAGAGATGGTTAGGTATGGGAGAAAACCAACATATTGAATTGTACGGTTTCTGCGACGCCTCTAATAAAGCACACGCTTGTGTCATCTATTGCAAGGTAACAAACCAAGAAGGGACAACCATTACATCAGTTGCGGGGAAGGCCAGGTTGGCACCCATAAGTAAAGTCTTATCTATACCGAGACTTGAGCTAATGGGCGCACATCTGTTAGCCCAGCTAATGCAAAAAGTTCAAAGCTGCTTATCAGATTACCCCACTGATGTCTACTGCTGGACCGATTCAACTGCAGTACTAGGGTGGATACAAGGAGATCCAGCCCGATGGAAACCATTCGTAGCAAATCGGGTAACAACAATAACCAAAACCATACCATCAAAACATTGGCAATATGTGAAGACGACAGATAATCCAGCGGACTGTGCAAGTCGTGGTTTGACTGTCAAGCAACTCAAAGACCACAAGTTATGGTGGCAAGGGCCGTCATGGCTGCCATCATACACAAACCAAGAAAACCACCATACCATTTTTGAGACGAATTTAGAAGTAAAGCCGTCCGTACTAAACCAAATCAACACGGTAGTTACTGAACAACCAACAAAATCGCTGACTACCACAATCATCAATGACTTAATAAATAAACACAGCTCCATTACAAAAATAGTACGTATTTTTGCGTGGATTTTGCGAATGCCTACTTTGAAGAAACAACTACACCGACCATACCTCGAATTACACGAGCTTCGTCACGCCAAACAGCTGATAATCAAAAACGTTCAGCAAGCAGAATTTGCAAATGACCTAGAAGCATTACACAAACACGGAAGAGTGCACTGCAAAAGCAAGATTTTGAGTCTAAACCCAACCATAGATGAACGTGGAATGTTACGTGTGGGTGGGAGATTGGAAAATGCCCACATGAGTCAGGAGATGAAACATCCCATCATCTTACCTCACAACCATCAGCTTACCACATTACTCATCGATCAAGCTCATAAACTAACTTTGCACGGCGGAGCGCGCTTAACGTTGGCAAATCTACGACAACAGTACTGGATTATCGGCGGATATATGGCTACAAAAAAGTTTATAAGAAAATGTGTCATATGCAGAAAGCAAAATCCCATGCGGCAGCACCAGCTCATGGGCGATTTACCAGAACCAAGAGTGAATCCAGAACATGCATTTTATCACTGCGGCGTAGACTACACAGGCTTCGTAGAGGTGAAAGCAAACAAAGGAAGGGGTATCAAAACCACAAAAGGGTACATAGCTGTTTTTATATGTATGGTCACGAAAGCGGTCCACCTAGAACTTGTGTCAGACCTAAGCAGCTCCGCCTTTTTGGCAGCTCTAACCAGAATGGCAGCCAGAAAAGGGGCGCCACGACATATGTATAGTGACAACGGCACTAACTTCGTGGGAGCAAACAGGATGATACAGGAAGAAATTAACCAGCTGCACAAGGGCTTCAGTGACAGTTTCATAACCGAAATAACGGAAATGGGCATAGAATGGCACTTCAATGTACCTAGCTGGCCCAACGCCGGCGGCTTATGGGAGCGTGCAGTACGCAGTCTAAAACATCATCTGAAGAGGGTCATTGGTCAACAAAGACTAACCTTCGAGGAGTACACTACATTGTTAGCTAAAATAGAAGCGTGCCTCAACTCGCGACCTCTTTGCGCCTTATCTGAGGATCCAGACGATATGAACTTCCTCACACCAGCTCATTTCTTATCGGGAAGACCAGGAACAACTGTTATTGAAACAGAGCAAGATGCTAGAACCAGATGGCATCTAACCAGCAAATTATTCCAAGATCTTTGGAAACGATGGAAGACCGAATACTTGACACAACTTTCATCAAGAGGAAAATGGATGAACCCACAAAAAAATATCGCAATTGGAGATCTAGTGGTGATTCATGATGAAAATCTGCCTCCAGGAAAATGGGCTCTTGGACGTGTGGTCGACACACACCCAGGAAATGATGGCCTAACCAGAGCGGTTTCGTTAAAAACCAAAAACGGAATCATGATACGCCCTATTGTGAAACTCTCCGTTTTGCCTGTTAATCAAAATAATGTGACGACACCAAAACCAACAGATACAAAGCAAACAACCAGATTGCCACAAAGGAAAGGAAAACAGAAACCAAATATTGCAACCATAGCAACTGTTCTCCTGTGTTTCTTTATGCAGATTTTTCCATCTTACGCTTTACATGACGTCAAACCGTTTCCAAACAACCAGACGCTTTATTTTGACCCTATTTCAAAGGTGCAATTGATCAGGGATAAATGGACATTAGTCATGTATTACGATATGGGTCCCTATTGGACAGGCATAACCACCTATAACAAAATAGCAAATTATCAAGAACAATTGTGTACAACCATTGAAACACAAAGCCATTGTAGTATGATAGTGCAGCAAGCCCGACACGAATACCAGGAACTCGAATACTACAACGAACTTTTGCTAACACAGCATTTTGATGTCCACGCCAGACAGCGTCGCGTCGCAGGGAATACCAGCCGCCGCCGCCGACGAGGTCTAATCAACGGTATCGGGTATCTAGCGAATGACTTATTTGGTGTGTTAGACTCACGTTTCGCTGACCAGTACGAGAAAGACATTGAAACCATTCACCACAATGAAAAACATCTTTCAAATCTATGGAAAAACCAAACCTCCATAATCGAAGCTGAGTTCAACCTTATGAAGAGAATGGAGACCACTGTAAATAAACAGCACAAGATAATAAACAAAAAGCTTTTAGACTTGCAAGAAAACGCGAGCACTCTCCAACGCGAAATACAAAACATGTCATACGTCAATGACTTCACAATGTCAGCGATGTCCGGAAACAGCTTGCTGCAAGGATTAAGACGACTTCAAGACACGTTGCTCAATGCACTAACAGACATCTACCATGGTCAAATTAACATACATTTACTGCCACCAACGCAACTTAAACGTGAGCTTCAAACTATATATGGGCAGATGCCAAGCGAACTCACTTTACCAATCACCAATTTAGACACGGATCTTCAGTATCTTTACAAACTACTGAAAGTCAAAGCCAGAGCGACACAAAAATTTGTCATAATTGAAGTTACTATACCACTAGTATCCAGAGACAATTTCAAATTGTACAAGATAATACCTGTACCGCACCAAGCGAACACCATTAAGACCACCATCCGACCGGTCTCCGAATACGTAGCCGTCAATCTAAAGAAAGATTCTTTCTTCAGCATGTCCACACAGGAACTAACAGCATGTCTGCACCACGGAACTACTTACATGTGTCAGCTGCTAAAGCCAATAACAGACCTGCAAAATGACGAAAGTTTTTGCAACAAGAACTCGGCAACAAATAAATGTAAAATAGAAAAAACCAACTGCACCAACGTATGGCTTGAGTTACATTTGAGTTCTCAGCATTTTTACTTTTGTTGTGACACCTACACAATTAAAGTAATATGCGGCGATCATGTAACAGTTCGTCAGCTGAGCCAAGCCGGAGTCATTACCATAGGTCAAGAGTGCGTCATCAAAGGAAAGGACTTCTCGTTATATTCAATACGACATCAATCCAACCAAATGAACATTACACCAAGCATTTATGTGCCAGAATTCGACCAAATTAACCACTTGATCAACATCAAAATCCCTGATGAAAGACAGACTGGTGACGACGGAAATCTAACCATACCCATGACCATGACCAGTCTGGGGGAAGCGATAGAAGAACTGAAGAAAAGTAATTCAGAAATAGACGACATATCGCAACACGATATCCACCAATACGCAGTATGTTACGTATTGATGACGATCGCTCTATGCGTAGCAGCAGTCTGGTTGTGGCAGACCAGGCGCTGTCGCTTGTGCTGCAAAGCCACAGCTGGGCAGCGTGGCGAGGGATCTCACCGCCAGCAGACGGTGACTCCACCACCCCCGAGACCTCGACGCCGCAGCGTGAGTTGCTGCAAACAGGAGCTTGCAGCAGCTCCGCTGACACCGAAACCAACCAGAAGACACGAATTATATAGTGAAGTGCTCAGTGCCAGTGATCTTAAAGATAAAAGTGAAACTAGTTTTCGTTTATAAAACTATGCCAAACGCTGGCCTAGCGCGAACTATAGTGCGATCAAACGGGACAAAAATATGAACACAGGCAATGACAATATTGCTTTTACTGTGGAAGACTCACTAGTGTAACCATAAATCGGTGTTAACATTATGTAATAATATTTGAGTAGAATTAGTTAGACTTTAATATTTTGATTATTCCTTGTTTGATCATTATTTTGTACACTCACCAGTTAAGATTGCTAGAAACGAATGTGTTTAACGTAGTTTTATAATTTGTACGCACCATATTATTTTGTACGCACCATATTATGTATCATTGTGTAGTTTTTAGCTATCATCCCGCATTTCTTCTCGCTCTCGGGAATATGTTCGAGTTTTAATCGAACACTCAGCGAAAACGCATAATTGCATCGAATGCAAGTATGCGCGTTCGCTCGTTCACCTAAATGTGGGCCAGTTCGCGATTAGATCTCATTAGAGACACCTCGTACTCAACCATTACCATTTACCATTACTATTTACCATAACCATTTACCAGTTGTGTTGTCTTATTATAAGTGTTTTAGTGATTTAATATATAGCTATTTCACATACCATACGAGACTTTAACTGCTACCATAAACCATATACTACCAATACGGAAAAGGAGTGTCGGGTCACCATAGCGCCCGCGCTACTTTTTACAGGCCCTAAAATAGAAAGGAAAAAGTTGATAGAACCACAGTATACCCATTCTTTTAATTCGGAAAAGATCTAAGTAAACTTATGTTTTTGCATTAAATTAATGTTTTATCCACAGGGAGGCGTGCAAGAACGAGTTCGTAATACCATTAGGACCAGAACTAAAGAGTTTATACGAGGTGCCCGACATGGGACATAGTCTGCGCTCCTTGCAGACGGAGAGTGTGCGGCCGCAGATGAAGATGACTGATATAGCGTGAGTATAGCGACGTATAGCTCTATGATATAGCGAGCTATAGCGTCTCTAAAGAGTCTGTACTAGGAGCCCGAAAATATAAATAAACTCTGCCTAAAGCAGTTCCTTGTTTCAATAGGGATGACATAGGGATGATACCAAAAAAAAAAACTAATTAGTCCGTCAGATAGATTTCCAAAAAATATTGGACATATATTTTTTCTTTTTTCACGTAAACAAACAATGAAGACGATACAGTGCTTTGAAACTCGTGTGACGTCATATTCTAAGACATTAATATGACATTTCTTAGCGAGCAGTGACGTCACAACCTCCCACTCAAATCGTTGACGCGTTTTATCTTCGTAAATTTTTATTGATTTGATAAAACAAAAAATACGTATCCAATATTTTTCGATAATCTAACAGACGGACTAATTAGAATCATATTTTTTTAGTCGGCAAACATCCCTATTGCGAGATTCTATACACTCAGGAGACCATTGGAGTTAGCACGCACTCTGCGCAACAGGGATGCTGCAAGGACTTACGATACCAAGACAGAACTTCCTCCACAACTTAAAACTCAAAACCTCTCTCTCTTTTCAACTTTTCCTACATGTTTCATCACCTCATCATCATTCTCTAGCCCTTATCCCAATTAATTTAGAGGCAACGCAGCATATCTTCTTCTATCACTACATAGTAAAAACAAAGTCGCTTTCTCTGTCCCTATGTCCCTTTGTATGCTTAAATCTTTAAAACTACGCAACGGATTTTGATGCGTTTTTTTTTAATAGATAGAGTGATTCAAGAGGAAGGTTTATATGTGTATAAATCAGCATTGCACCCGTGCGAAGCCGAGGCGGGTCGCTAGTACTTCTATATTACTAGTAATCTCATGAGGCACCTTCTTTCTTGCCATATCCTCCTATTCCCAGTCCATCCATCATTTCTTTAGTCTTTCTCAACTCTTATGCCCATCCATTTTCATATACAAAAATTTTATCACGACATTTTCCTCACGTTTCGGCACCTATGTAGTAAATTATGAAATCTCATATTCACTTGTCTTTTTCCATACTTCTCAATTACTGTGAGTGAAAGTAGATTAACGAAAGGTATTTACAAGGCAGATGTGAGTGGCAACGCCGGGAGGGGACGCCCTAGAAAGGCATACACTGACCTTATAGACTTGACTAGCTGACCCGTGCCCACTTCGTTGGGTCAGCTGGGCTAGCTGGCCCAGTCGAAAGTGTGCTAATTACGTTTCTAAAATTTCGGGGACGTCCGCTGCGTAAGGAGCCGACCACGCGACTGACCCGCGCGGGTACCTACCTCTCAGATCAGATGTAAAAGGCCACGCCCCTTTCTCCCGAAGCGGGCACGAACGCGAACCGAATTAAACTCGAAACCATCCCGCGCCCGCCGCTGCTTTGCTTTTTTCTCCGATTCACTTTGCAAAATGGACTACCACGTAAAAGCCTTTTTATTTTTCGGTTTTATATTTATCCTATGACACTCAGCAATAATGTGGCTTTCTATTGGTGAAAGAAATTTTTAAAATCGGTTCAGTAGATCCCGAGATTACCCCTTACAATTTAACAAATATACAAACACACAAACTTTACCTCTTTACAATATTAGTATAGATAGAAGTATAGATGTTCTTCAGAAAGGACAGGTGCGTAGTACTCGCAACCGGCGTGCGTGTATGACCAGATGTATGAATGTGGACGAGGCAAAAGGGGTATGTAAGAATCGTAGCAGGTGGCGTTCTGTGGTTTCTGCCTACCCCCATGGGAAACTCGTCATCTCATAAGAGACTTCCTTTTCTGTTATAATATCATCTTTGACACAGTCCCCCCAGACTCTTATAGCTCTCCTCAGGTGTCGGAAGCTATTGGTGTATTTAAGTGGATTTTGTTTCCCTCCCAGTGAAAGTATAACCGAGATCAGCAACCTGTACTCCCCGTACTTCCCGCTGGAGGTGGTGCGTGAGTTCGTGATGCAGGCGCTGGCTGAGGCCGTGGAGACCAACCAGGTGCACAACCGGGACCCTGTGGGAGGCAGCAACGAGAACCTCTTTCTGTGAGTTGGCTTTAGGAGATACGATATACAGACTGTAGGTGGACAGGCGCTGGCTGAGGCCGTGGAGACCAACCAGGTGCACAACCGGGACCCCGTGGGAGGCAGCAACGAGAACCTCTTTCTGTGAGTTGGCTTTAGGAGATACGATATACAGACTGTAGGTGGACAGGCGCTGGCTGAGGCCGTGGAGACCAACCAGGTGCACAACCGGGACCCCGTGGGAGGCAGCAACGAGAACCTCTTTCTGTGAGTTGGCTTTAGGAGATACGATATACAGACTGTAGGTGGACAGGCGCTGGCTGAGGCCGTGGAGACCAACCAGGTGCACAACCGGGACCCCGTGGGAGGCAGCAACGAGAACCTCTTTCTGTGAGTTGGCTTTAGGAGATACGATATACAGACTGTAGGTGGACAGGCGCTGGCTGAGGCCGTGGAGACCAACCAGGTGCACAACCGGGACCCCGTGGGAGGCAGCAACGAGAACCTCTTTCTGTGAGTTGGCTTTAGGAGATACGATATACAGACTGTAGGTGGACAGGCGCTGGCTGAGGCCGTGGAGACCAACCAGGTGCACAACCGGGACCCCGTGGGAGGCAGCAACGAGAACCTCTTTCTGTGAGTTGGCTTTAGGAGATACGATATACAGACTGTAGGTGGACAGGCGCTGGCTGAGGCCGTGGAGACCAACCAGGTGCACAACCGGGACCCTGTGGGAGGCAGCAACGAGAACCTCTTTCTGTGAGTTGGCTTTAGGAGATACGATATACAGACTGTAGGTGGACAGGCGCTGGCTGAGGCCGTGGAGACCAACCAGGTGCACAACCGGGACCCCGTGGGAGGCAGCAACGAGAACCTCTTTCTGTGAGTTGGCTTTAGGAGATACGATATACAGACTGTAGGTGGACAGGCGCTGGCTGAGGCCGTGGAGACCAACCAGGTGCACAACCGGGACCCCGTGGGAGGCAGCAACGAGAACCTCTTTCTGTGAGTTGGCTTTAGGAGATACGATATACAGACTGTAGGTGGACAGGCGCTGGCTGAGGCCGTGGAGACCAACCAGGTGCACAACCGGGACCCCGTGGGAGGCAGCAACGAGAACCTCTTTCTGTGAGTTGGCTTTAGGAGATACGATATACAGACTGTAGGTGGACAGGCGCTGGCTGAGGCCGTGGAGACCAACCAGGTGCACAACCGGGACCCTGTGGGAGGCAGCAACGAGAACCTCTTTCTGTGAGTTGGCTTTAGGAGATACGATATACAGACTGTAGGTGGACAGGCGCGGGCTGAGGCCGTGGAGACCAACCAGGTGCACAACCGGGACCCCGTGGGAGGCAGCAACGAGAACCTCTTTCTGTGAGTTGGCTTTAGGAGATACGATATACAGACTGTAGGTGGACAGGCGCTGGCTGAGGCCGTGGAGACCAACCAGGTGCACAACCGGGACCCCGTGGGAGGCAGCAACGAGAACCTCTTTCTGTGAGTTGGCTTTAGGAGATACGATATACAGACTGTAGGTGGACAGGCGCTGGCTGAGGCCGTGGAGACCAACCAGGTGCACAACCGGGACCCCGTGGGAGGCAGCAACGAGAACCTCTTTCTGTGAGTTGGCTTTAGGAGATACGATATACAGACTGTAGGTGGACAGGCGCTGGCTGAGGCCGTGGAGACCAACCAGGTGCACAACCGGGACCCCGTGGGAGGCAGCAACGAGAACCTCTTTCTGTGAGTTGGCTTTAGGAGATACGATATACAGACTGTAGGTGGACAGGCGCTGGCTGAGGCCGTGGAGACCAACCAGGTGCACAACCGGGACCCCGTGGGAGGCAGCAACGAGAACCTCTTTCTGTGAGTTGGCTTTAGGAGATACGATATACAGACTGTAGGTGGACAGGCGCTGGCTGAGGCCGTGGAGACCAACCAGGTGCACAACCGGGACCCCGTGGGAGGCAGCAACGAGAACCTCTTTCTGTGAGTTGGCTTTAGGAGATACGATATACAGACTGTAGGTGGACAGGCGCTGGCTGAGGCCGTGGAGACCAACCAGGTGCACAACCGGGACCCCGTGGGAGGCAGCAACGAGAACCTCTTTCTGTGAGTTGGCTTTAGGAGATACGATATACAGACTGTAGGTGGACAGGCGCTGGCTGAGGCCGTGGAGACCAACCAGGTGCACAACCGGGACCCCGTGGGAGGCAGCAACGAGAACCTCTTTCTGTGAGTTGGCTTTAGGAGATACGATATACAGACTGTAGGTGGACAGGCGCTGGCTGAGGCCGTGGAGACCAACCAGGTGCACAACCGGGACCCCGTGGGAGGCAGCAACGAGAACCTCTTTCTGTGAGTTGGCTTTAGGAGATACGATATACAGACTAGGTGGACAGGCGCTGGCTGAGGCCGTGGAGACCAACCAGGTGCACAACCGGGACCCCGTGGGAGGCAGCAACGAGAACCTCTTTCTGTGAGTTGGCTTTAGGAGATACGATATACAGACTGTATGTGGACAGGCGCTGGCTGAGGCCGTGGAGACCAACCAGGTGCACAACCGGGACCCCGTGGGAGGCAGCAACGAGAACCTCTTTCTGTGAGTTGGCTTTAGGAGATACGATATACAGACTGTAGGTGGACAGGCGCTGGCTGAGGCCGTGGAGACCAACCAGGTGCACAACCGGGACCCCGTGGGAGGCAGCAACGAGAACCTCTTTCTGTGAGTTGGCTTTAGGAGATACGATATACAGACTGTAGGTGGACAGGCGCTGGCTGAGGCCGTGGAGACCAACCAGGTGCACAACCGGGACCCCGTGGGAGGCAGCAACGAGAACCTCTTTCTGTGAGTTGGCTTTAGGAGATACGATATACAGACTGTAGGTGGACAGGCGCTGGCTGAGGCCGTGGAGACCAACCAGGTGCACAACCGGGACCCCGTGGGAGGCAGCAACGAGAACCTCTTTCTGTGAGTTGGCTTTAGGAGATACGATATACAGACTGTAGGTGGACAGGCGCTGGCTGAGGCCGTGGAGACCAACCAGGTGCATAACCGGGACCCCGTGGGAGGCAGCAACGAGAACCTCTTTCTGTGAGTTGGCTTTAGGAGATACGATATACAGACTGTAGGTGGACAGGCGCTGGCTGAGGCCGTGGAGACCAACCAGGTGCACAACCGGGACCCCGTGGGAGGCAGCAACGAGAACCTCTTTCTGTGAGTTGGCTTTAGGAGATACGATATACAGACTGTAGGTGGACAGGCGCTGGCTGAGGCCGTGGAGACCACCCAGGTGCACAACCGGGACCCCGTGGGAGGCAGCAACGAGAACCTCTTTCTGTGAGTTGGCTTTAGGAGATACGATATACAGACTGTAGGTGGACAGGCGCTGGCTGAGGCTGTGGAGACCAACCAGGTGCACAACCGGGACCCCGTGGGAGGCAGCAACGAGAACCTCTTTCTGTGAGTTGGCTTTAGGAGATACGATATACAGACTGTAGGTGGACAGGCGCTGGCTGAGGCCGTGGAGACCAACCAGGTGCACAACCGGGACCCCGTGGGAGGCAGCAACGAGAACCTCTTTCTGTGAGTTGGCTTTAGGAGATACGATATACAGACTGTAGGTGGACAGGCGCTGGCTGAGGCCGTGGAGACCAACCAGGTGCACAACCGGGACCCCGTGGGAGGCAGCAACGAGAACCTCTTTCTGTGAGTTGGCTTTAGGAGATACGATATACAGACTGTAGGTGGACAGGCGCTGGCTGAGGCCGTGGAGACCAACCAGGTGCACAACCGGGACCCCGTGGGAGGCAGCAACGAGAACCTCTTTCTGTGAGTTGGCTTTAGGAGATACGATATACAGACTGTAGGTGGACAGGCGCTGGCTGAGGCCGTGGAGACCAACCAGGTGCACAACCGGGACCCCGTGGGAGGCAGCAACGAGAACCTCTTTCTGTGAGTTGGCTTTAGGAGATACGATATACAGACTGTAGGTGGACAGGCGCTGGCTGAGGCCGTGGAGACCAACCAGGTGCACAACCGGGACCCCGTGGGAGGCAGCAACGAGAACCTCTTTCTGTGAGTTGGCTTTAGGCTCGTTTATTATTTCCTAGACTGTCATGTGTCCCGCTCCTGAGCGAAGACCTCCCCTGACAATCCCTACGGGACTACAGGTGACCCGGTATTGTTAAAAATACACTACTAGTTTTCTATATTTGTACGCAACCTCCCCGTGTAGATTTTGTCTTATAAAACTTCTGAGTCCAGTTTACTATTATTTTCTAAATAACATAACATCACGCCTGTAATCTCCGATGGGTAAGGCAGGGGTGTAATTTATAGTCTAAAGTGCACCCACATTTGGCCAGTTATCTTTAAGTCCCATGTAATAGGGTACGAGGCAATTGCCATGAACTGGGCTCAAATCCAGTCTCCCTGGCTGCTACTGAGAAATTCCAGATGGAAAAACCAAGGACACTTTGCCAGATTCGGGAACCGAAAGACCCAGGACCTTATGCTCAGCAGTCGCACTTGCGACCACTAAACCAACGAAGCAGTCTTCTAAATAACTAGTAACTAAATACTGTTTCTATATTACAGGCCGTTGATCAAGTTAGTGGACCGTCTTTTGCTGGTCGGAATGATGCGCGACGAAGACGTGGAGAAACTTCTCATCATGACCAACCCTGAGACGTGGGACCCTTCCTTTGATAAAGGTAATTATTATTTTATAAGAATGTGTACAACCAGATCTATGAACGTAGACGAGGCGAAAGGAATATGTATGAATCGAAGTGGGAGACGTTCTGTAGTTCCTACCTACTCCGATAGGAAAAATTCGTGAGTTTATGTGCGAATTTTATAAGGAACTTCATTTCACATCATCTTAGCCCAGAATCGCCCACTGCTGGCTCTGCTACTGAGAAATTCTATATAGAAAAACCCTACAACACTTTGCCAGACCTGGGACTCGAACCCAGCACCTCATACTTAGCAGTCGCGCTAGCGAGCACTAGACCTATATTGTCCCACTGCAGAGCAAAGACCTCTCTTCCCTCCTTCCACTTTTCGCGATCTAGTGCGATTGTAGCCCAATCCTTCGAGAAGATGTCCAGCACATCCTGCCACCTCGCTATTACAAAATACATATTATTTCTGATCCTTTATGTCCAGAGGGTAAAGACGAGCACCGCAAAGGTCTGCTCCACATGAAGATGGCAGAAGGCGCAAAGCTACAGATGTGCTACTTACTGCAACATCTCAACGACATACAACTGAGGCACCGCGTCGAAGCCATCATCGCCTTCGCACATGACTTCGTTGGAGATCTGCAGACTGATCAGCTGAGGTAGACTTTGATTATATTCTAGTAGCTTTTATCTTTGATGAATGCTGTAATTCACTACTTCCCAGAATTTGATTCTTAATAGCGACGCTATCGAATAGTTTAATAGTAGGTACCAAGTGTTTTTTTTTTCGAATTAACGCATTTGATTCCTGGCTAGGAACATTGATTTTTTTGTTGTTTCGGGTCTGGGTATTTGTGTATGTGAGTTTAAATGTTTGTGAACGCACCCTCGATACAGGAGAAATTCCTAGTGTGGGTGGGGCAACGTTTAAAAAAAAAAAAAACAATTAACTAGCAGCACAACAACAACCACAACCAGCATTAGTTTTCATCAAAATTGGGTCGAGACTTTTTTGAGTGTTTTTTGCTATTCCTCATAGATCCACTTCAAAAATTCACTCTGTAAACATAAAGGGTGCGAAAACGAGCAGCACTTTGTTCCTCCCGTTATAGTGGTATTTTTTTTGTTCTGGACTATATCTGAGAAACTTCTGGAACGTAGAGTTATTTCGGGTCAAACTCAACTATTCACAAGTTTTTTTTTTTTTAATACTTGTTTTGAGTTTTACTTTAAATGCCTTTATGACCCGTTTACAAATTTAATCATAATATTATTATCATTCAACAGGCGTTATACCGAGATCAAGCAGTCTGACTTGCCAAGTGCGGTTGCGGCCAAAAAGACGAGAGAGTTCCGTTGTCCACCCAGGGAACAAATGAACGCTATACTCAGTAAGTTTATTTATATCACAATCATAGATTTAAATTATTATAACAAACAAAACTTATGTTGTGACAAACACAAAGATTTACATACTTCAAATTAAGGACGCATTTACGATTGATAAGTCAAATCATTACTTTTTTAAACAAAAGTATGTTTATTAAATACAATGCTTTGTATTTTTAAAATGTTTTTGCTACTTATTGTAGGTAGATGTGCAAGGTACAATTCTTAACTATAAATATAATTTTAGATATGTCCAGTTTCTCAATAAATGTACCGAAGTGAAAAATTTTTACTTCGGTACATTTATTGAGAAACTCATACATGGCGTATCTCAATACATTACCATTAACTAGTTTAAAAAAAACAGAGTGAAACCTCATTTCTTCGTACCGATCCACATTTTTCTGCATCACTATCTATTTCTGTCACTTAGAATTAGTGTCGTTCGCTAAAAAGCATTGAAGGCATAAGTCCGCTATTTGAGGAGTGGCTGGAGACGTGCGACGGCGCCGATGCCTGTCAGGGCTGCGAGTAGTTCGAAAGAGATGCCGCGGCCCCGGACACAAAAGGCTAAGAAGGAATATGGGTGGTTTTTAGTCAGTAGAAGTCTGACACTCCCTTCCGCTCCGTCCAGAGAAGGAGTCATTTAATGATTTCCCCCCCCTTCAAAAAGGCTATACGATAGATCCATTAAAAAGCTTTTATAATACTTCTAACTGATTCGTTCATTCATTTCTTTATTAGTATTATAGTTATGTAGTTAGGTATGTATGTCGTCAATCATTTCCAAACATTGTCGTACAACGTTCTGTGTACCCGGAATAGAATAGTGGTACAGAAATAAAACTGTTACTTTCTTTATAGTTTTTTATTGATACAATTATGTTTTACATTGAATGGTATATACGTATGTATATAGAGGAAGGCCAAAGAAAAGATGAATGGATTGTGCGAGGAGTGTTATGAAGGATAAAGCAGTAAATGATGCCATGACGACTGACAGAGGGGAATGGAAGAAGAAAACGTGTTGCGCCGACCCCAAATAGAATGGGACAACGGTAGAAAGATGACGATGATATACAAATGATTTAAAAAAAAATACTGCTTTATATAATTCTACACGAGGAATAACAAATTAAATTAATATTAAAGTGATAAGGACAAAAGAATGATGTTGATGAGATAACATTAAATTACATATTTTATTTTATTTTTATTTTAAAGGCAATACCTAGTCTTCCCTAGTGCATTATGCATTATTGCAACCGTTACATTTTTAATAGGAACATGGAATTTGCGTCGAATTTCAAATTATAACGAAATAAAATAAGAAAGTTACATAAGCAGTCGCTCCTAGTAAAATACTGGTATTCAGCTGCATCCGGTTAGACTGGAAGCCGACCCCAACATGGCGAGGCAAAATCTATTCAGATGGTTCTCCTTGAGCCTTGAATAAAAAAAAATGTTTTACATACGAAAGTAGGTAGGTACGTGAATATCCAGTCCCTACTCCACAACCGTGGACTCATATATAAGACGGGAAGAGTGGAAGGAAACTTTTGTTCAGCAGTGGGACACAGCAGAATAAGATTTATACTGAAATATATATATTTTTTTTTTATTATTATTTAATATGGGCTTACTCTTGACCTCAATCTTGCCCTAAGGGCAGAGATGAGGTCGACGATGGAACGAGCTTACCCAGAAGAAGCCTATTTACTCGCGACTTAAATAGATTGGGGTTGTATGATTAGAAAGAAAAAAGAAAGAAAATTATGTTAATTTGACACATGCTACAATGCGCCGCTGAGCATGAGGACCTGGGTTCGATTCCCGGGCAAAGTGTTATTGGTTTTTTCCATCAGGAATTTCTCAGTAGTGGCTTCGGAATCTGGATATGTGATCCGTTTGATGGCAATAGGCTCCCCCTTGTTACATCGGACTTAAACATAACTGATGAAAGGTGGGGGTTGCTATAAGGTTGTAGGATTGTATTCATGATTTTAATAATTATATCTCTATAAATACATAATATGTACATATTTAGCATTTTATTTAACATTAAACCTGACACTGGCCGGCAAATTGCAAAACACTTACGAAAATTTGAATTTCACGGGCTACCTTGTCGGATTCACCTTAAGATTAAAAAAACTCACCGTGTTTTTGCTTGAAGATGCACTTTGACTGGCACCCCCAATAGCTTTACCGAGCTTTTCTAGTGTACCACCTAAATTTCTCCTAACCCCGCGCACTAAACTTGCGTTTTCTGGTTCTTTAGCTTCAGCTTTCACTAGTATTGCAATAACGCAAAGTATAAATACTATTTTAGTAATGAATTTCATTTTGTAACTGCAACGAACTTGCTTGTTGTAAATAAGATTTGCCTTTCTTTACTTTTAATCCGAATAGGCACGTACCCACGTTTTATATACTTCTAGAGCAAACACAGCTGCTGGCAATTGTTTTTAAATCAATAACATCTATATACATACAAAATACAACACATGCATACATTACATGCTTATAACAAAGACTTCTTCAGAGTTACGTTGCCAATTGACAGGAAAAGGAACGCTTGTAGATTCGGTCTGTCAGTTTGTTGGTTAATCCGTCGGTTTGTGACTTCCATTTTACTCCAAGACTGCCACGAAGTCAGCAGGTGCGGGGTGGCGATGCGGGAAGCGTTGCGGCAACGCTGGCCTGCACCCGGTCTTGAAAGACCAGCGGGTATACCGCGCGGTGCTAGAGCGGCGTAGTGTTGTTACGAGAAATTTGTATTTTTGTTCGTAACCGAAATGTCTAAACAGCGACGACAACATCTTTTTTAAACTAATTCCTTCCTAATTGTTGTGGGTACTTGCACTTCATTATGTATCTACTTAACATGCAAGTAGGTACCTGCAGTTAGAATAAATCAGTTGCTAATTCAGTCTTTGGTGTTTCAATACATTACATGGTGACAGTGGTAAAAATAATTTAAAAAAAAACCGGCCAAGAGCGTGTCGGGCCACGCTCAGTGTAGGGTTCCGTAGTAACAATTCTTTTTTTGTATGAAAAAAGATACGTTCAGGATAATAAAATATGTAAACGAAGTTAAAAAAAATGCTTGCATAAATTATATACGATTATACTACAAACTTAGTCCAGAAATTATTTTGTACAACTTTTTGTCTTTTTCGTACAAAAACTGTTTCCATCCAAGTTCAAAATGATTTTCCTAGAAAGTCCTTATAGTGGAGTGCCGTAAGACGTAAATATTGTAAAATCTCGGAATCCAGGACCGGTCAATGAATCTTCATAAAAACTTTTGGACTGCATTGTTAAAAGCCCAAATAAAAAAGTTAAAAAAAAAAATTACGCGCTCGTCATTTTTTTTTTTCTACCACAATTTACTGAAAAACTAGCTTGTGCCAGCGGCTTAACCCACTACAACTCGAAAATTATTCCACGGGAAGATAAAAACTATCCTATGTGTTAATCCAGGTTATGAATTATCTGTACACCAAATTTTATCCAAATCCGTTCAGTAGTTTTTGCGTGTAAGAGTAACAAACATACTCCCTCACAAACTTTCGCCTCTATAATATTACTAGCTGTTGCCAGCGGCTTCATCCGCTACAACTCGAAAATTATCCTACGGGAAGATAAAATCGGGATAAAAACTATGTCCTAATACAAATGATATCCTATGTCTTAATACAAGGTGTCAGCTAACTCCATACCAAATTTTATTAAAATCGCTCAAGCCGTTCAGACGTGAAGAAGTAACAAACATACACACTCACAAACTTTTGCATTTGTTTACACATTTTTTTTTTGCTTATAACTCGTTATTTTTTGCGAAATATTAATAAATTAACATTAAAGTTAGTATGCAAATATTATTTATTAGCTTTAAACATTTTTTTCTCTTGTCCCTCTCATCACATCACACAATTTTTTTTTTTGGGTAGTTCGAAACTTCCAAAGTCATCAAATAACCCTTCCAGCTCTTGGGCAGAGCGAAAGGGAGTGTCAGACTTCTACTGACAAAAAACCACCCATATTCCTTCTTAGCCTTTTATGTCGAGGCCTCGGTATCTTTGTGTCCAATTTGCAGCCCTGGCGGGCCCCTCCCATGTTGCTGACATCTCTTCGAGGCGCGTGAAACACGAACGCGCCGTCGACACGGCCTATCGTCGACAGACGGCGAGCTAGCCCATTACTCACCGTCCACAGGCCCGCGACTACGGTTTGCCGGACCATCACGTGGCCCCAGAAGCCCGGAGCGTCTCGCGCGACGGCTAGGTCGAAAGGTTCTCTCCCTCACACGTTCCGCCACCTCCTTCGCTAGCATCACTGCTTCGCAGAAGGAGGCGACGGCGTCCCATTACTCCTCGCCTCGGACCATGACTTGCACCAGGGACGGACGCGAGAGGTCGCCGCCGCCGATCGCCGCTACGAGGACACGCGCGGGGTCCGCCCAAGCGGGGCAGACCTCCACAGTGTGCTCCACCGTGGCTCCGACCGATCCTCACAATGGTGACATCCGGTCGTCTCCTCCCGCCTGATTCGGTGCATGTACCTCCCGAAGCAACGTGTCCGGTGAGTACCTGCGTCAGACGGATGGTGAGGGCACCGCGGCGCCTTTCCAGTCACTCCTCAAAGAGGGAATTTACCGCCACTGTCATGGCGTGCCCTGATCACATCACACTTCACACTAATACTTAAGTACTGTATGTACTTAAGTTTGTGAGGGTGTATGTTTGTTACTCTTTCACACAAAAACTACTGAACGGATTTGGATAAAATTTGGTATACAGATAGTTTATAAGCTGGATTAACACAAAGGATAGTTTTTATCCCGATTTTATCTTCTCGTGGGATAATTTTCGAGTTGTAGCGGGTTAAGCCGCTGGCACAAGCTAGTTTTTCAGTACATTGTGGGAATAAAAAAAAAAATGACGAGCGCGCAATTATTTTTTTTTAACTTTACTATTTGGGCTTTTAACAATGCATTCCAAAAGTTTTTATGAAAATTCATTGACCGGTCCTGGATTCCGAGGTATAAGCCTTACAGCACTCCACTATTATAAAGTTCTACTTTTCAGATTGTTGCGAACGATTTTTTTTGCGATAGTTTCGGCGACTAGTGTCGAAAAGTAGTGCACAACAATGGAACACGCGCGACCACCATCAGAATTGAGTTTGGAAGGCAGCTCCGCAGCCGGGCTGACGCGTGGAAGAAATTGAAAACGCAGTTCACTTTATTTTTGAAAGCATCTGGGGTGCATTACGGTGCATAAAGAGGAATGTGGTGTCCAGGCCAGTTTACTGGTCAATCTGATTGGACCCGAGGGGTTCGATATTTATGAGACTTTTACGTTTGCTCAAGAAAGTGAAAAGGATGACGTCACAGTTAATTAAGAAGTTTGATGAATATTTTGGCGTCAGACAGAATATAACTTTGTCCAGATACAACTTCTTTACGAGAAATCAGGAAACGGGCGAGTCCATAGATCAATATGTTACAGCATTGAAATTGTTGAGCAGAAATTGTTGTTTTAAAAGTTTAGAAGATGAATTAATTCGTGACCGTATCGTTTGTGGTGTAAAAAGTACGGAAAGTGAAGTTAAAGATCGCTTATTGTGAACAGAAGATTTGTCTTTAGAAAAAGCGATTATGAATGAAATTTCGAAGGACACCAAGCAGATATTGGAGACGCGGGGTGCAAGTGGGTCTGCAGAATCGGCGCCTGTGCAATACGGAGTACGTGGTGGTGTTGGTGGCCGTGGCTAGCGCGGGCGAGGCCGTGGAGCGGTTGGTTCCACTTCCAACGAGATTCGACAATCGTTTGCATCGCGTCACTGTCTCAGGTGTGGAGGTGATTGTTCTGAGCCTACTTCGTGTCCGGCTATATTTGTGCAGTGTAATGTGTGTGAAAACTATGGGCATTTAGCTAGTACCTATGTGTAAAATTTAAAAAAGTGTTAAGAAAATACACGAAATAAGTGAAGAATATAATAGGAATTGGGGGTGCGAGGATTGAATATGTCCATGAGTACATTTACCTCGGCCAAATAGTCTCCTTCCAGGCAAGACAAGACAAAGAAGTTGCCCGACGCACCGAGAACGCCTGGAAGAGCTATTGGTCGATGAAACAAATAATGAAAGGAGCTCTCCCTCTCTCCCTAAAGAGAAAACTCATGGACATGTGCATTCTTCCTACCCTCACCTATGGAGCGCAGACATGGTCATTAACCAAGCGTCAAAAGTCCGCACTCGGGGTCTGTCAGCGAGCAATGGAGCGTAGTATCCTTGGAGTCAATCTTACTGACCAAATAAGAAATTCGATACTGCGTTCCAAAACTCACATTGCCGACATAGGTCACACGGCTGCCAAGCTTAAATGGAACTGGGCTGGCCACATCTGCCGCATGCCGGAGGAGCTATGGGCTAAAGTAACCACACAATGGGTCCCAAACAGCAGTAAACGGCAACGCGGCAGGCCCAGAAGAAGATGGCGAGACGAACTCGACTTTTTTCGCAGGGATTGGCAATCAACAGCATTGGATAGGGATAAGTGGAAAGAGGGAAGGGAGGCCTTTGCCCTGCAGTGGGACACAAATGGCTAGTAATAATAATAATAAGTGAAGAAAAAAACGCTGACGGGGACGATTGTGAGTCAATTTTTTATATCTGTTTTGTATAATGTTTCCGAGATATATACTTCGTCTGAGCACTGCAACTGGTTTGAAATACTTCGAGGGGATTGTGGTTATGAAAAATTTAAATTAGATACTGGAGCAGGTATTAGTGTTAAATAATAAAGAGCGAATTCGTGGCAAAGTGGTAGCAAAGGCACCAACACCGCGTTCATAATTATATTGTGAAAAATAGAAAGGGCACGTAATCGCCGACATTTGATAAAGAGTATGCCTATAAATTGTCAAAGGGATGGGGTGATGAATGATAATTATATTGTAGTATCGGACGATGATGGCGATATGTACATTTCTGGACACATCTATTGGCCCACCTTAGAGTTTAGGTTTCGATGCCCCCTACCGAAATATGATTGCTAGATTGAACAAAAACTGTTGATGCAGTTTTAAACCTGATACATTTTACCATCTTTTTCGATCGTATTGTTTTAAATTTGAATTCAGAATACCATACGACATGGAGCTACGCCTAACAAGTCGGATATACGCCTTGTTAAAGGCAATTGATTTGTTAATTAAAACATGTTTTATCAAATAAAGGTTTAATTTAATAACGCGTGTTGCCTCCATGGGCATCTACCACAGCTCTCATACGATCAGGAGGCATAGAGTTTATCAACTGCTCTATGAAATTTTGAGGGATCATCTCCCATTCCTCTTCTATGGCAGTTTTCAACTCCTGCATCGTCTGGGCAACTGGCTGACGAGCCCTAACACGTCTTTTTAGCTCGTCCCACATGTGCTCAATGGGGTTCATGTCTGGGCTTCTGGCTGGCCAGTCCATAACTGTAATGTTCACATCCCGAAGATATTCCCTGACGATGCCGGCCGCATGGGCTCTTGCATTATCATGCATAAAAAGGAAATTTGGGCCCACATAGTCCGCGTATGGTATCACGTGAGGTTCTAAGCACTCACGAATGTACCTTTCAGCATTTAATGTTGGCAGCCGTGGTCCTGTAACAACCTCAAGTTGAGTTTTGCCGCTCGCGGATATACCGCCCCAGACAGTCCATGAGCCACCGCCATAAGCAACCCTCTCTTCAAAGCAGCATTGTGCGAAACGCTCTCCCTTACGTCGGTAGACCTTCTTCCTTCCATCATTGCCATGTAACACAATTTTAGACTCATCAGAAAAGAGTACACGGCTCCAATCTTGCTGTGTCCAATTTAAATGACTGCGTGCGAAATGAAGGCGCGCTGTTCGGTGGGCTCGCGTTAGTTTGGGCCCATTAGCTGGCTTGTGTGGTACCATATCGCGTTCTTTTAACCTTCTCCGAACAGCTCGAGCGCTCACAGATACTCCGTGGAAGTCGCGAAGTTGGTTTTGTATCTCAATGGAGGTAAGGTGACGATTTCTCAAGCTGGTCGTCACGATGCGATGAATCGATCCTGCCTTTCAGTTGTGACCCGAGATCGTGGCCTTCCTTGGCGACGAACAAAGCCGCCAGTCTCTAGGTACCTCCGATAAACATTTCGGACCGCAGATCGATTTAAATTAAGTTGAGCACTCACGTTTCTTTGGCTGTGTCCGGCCTGAATAAGTGCCACAGCTTGGGCAGCGACTTCAGGTGAAGTATCCATAGATATTGATAGAACCTCACCTTAATGTTAAGAATAAGTAATGTTTGTTGCAAAACCAAAGATATCAATCACTTTTTCAAGAATTAAATCCAAGTAAACCAATAAAACCAAGTTTTCTTAGTATTCGATTGTTTGATATCAACAAACTGGCTCCAAATTGTCTTTTGTTTCTTTAAATTCTGTGTTCGAAATTCAAAAAAAGACTATTGAATGAAATTGTGAATGTGCCAGGTTCAAAACTGCATAAAAACTTTTTGCTCGACCTAATATATAATTTTAGCTAGGACCAAACAAAACTGAAAATACAAGGTGGGCCAATAGATGTGTCCAGAAGTGTATGTTTCGGGTAATGAAGACGATGATGGATCATTCCCACTAGTTCTACTGCACAGTCCTACGATAGAACTAGTGGGAACTTTTTTTTTTCCCCCACTAGTTCTACGATTCAAGGTGTACGAAATCGTAGAACTAATGGGAACGAAAAGTCAATGGATTTTTTAATACAGTTGCTCAAAAAGTGGCGTATTGCAGGGACGTTTAGCGTTCGGGATGTGGGCTATTACGTACTCGTGCTTTTTCTTTACCATTTCCGAACTCGTGCGTTCTCTTTCCCAACTGTCAAAATGATGTCCATTAAAACAAAACCAACCACGAAGTTTTTACTAAAAAAAAATCATAGAAGTTTTTATGATTCATGCTAATATTTCTAAAGAAGCTACTAATTTGTTTCAATATCAGATTTAATTATTTGATTCAATGAGTTTAAAGATTTCATTACATTTCATCTCATTAAATTTCATTTTCATTTCATATCAATAAAAAAAATCTACTGAAGACTTGGCTGTATACAAAAAAAATCTCTGCTTATATTGTTACGGTTGGCGCCATTTTCCAAAACTGTTCTTTGCGAGTTTAATTACGGTTTTATTATTTTATTAAATGTTTCATTTTTTCGCAACTGTATTAAAAATAGTTGTTCAGTACACGTGCGGAACCGTCATTGCAACTTGTTCCGACTGTCAACCCTCGCCGTCGGCTGTGCCTCGGCTCGGCTAGACATTTGTCGGAACTCTTTGCAATGACAGGCTTTCCGCACTTATAATGAAATATACTATTTTCGTTCCCACTAGTTCTACGCTATAAGGGTGTTACAGAATCGTAACACCAGCGGGACTCAAGTTTCTCATTCGTTCTATCACACAGTTTAGGGTACTACTACGGTCCAAACTACCAGGTATAGAAGTAAGAAGGAGGTATTGGAATCTTTGAATCAAATCTAAATTATTCCTTTTTAATACCATGCACTTTTTTCTGTTGGAGATAGTAAACCAGGATAGTAAAGTCCGACAAAGTACCAGGAGAATAGAAGTAGGCAGGAGGTATTTAAAACATATTTTTTGGAGATGAAAAAAAAGGATAGGTAGTAAAGTCCCACAAACTATCAGGAGAACAGAAGTAGGAAGGAGGTATTGGAATCTTTTAATTAAATCTAAATTTTTCCTTAGTATAATATTATTTGCTCTAATATTTTTTTTTTAAATAAAGAAGAAAAAAAGATTCAATAAGTACCTCCTTCCTACTTCTGTTTTCCTGGTAGTTTGTGGGACTTTACTACCTCCATCTTTTTTTTTTGCATCTCCAAAAAATAGTATATTGCATTATAAGTGCGGAAAGCCTGTCATTGCAAAGAGTTCCGACAAATGTCTACCCGAGCCGAGGCACAGCCGACGGCGAGGGTTGACAGTCGGAACAAGTTGCAATGACGGTTCCGCACGTGTACTGAACAACTATTTTTAATACAGTTGCGAAAAAATGAAGCAATTTAATAAAATAATAAAACCGTAATTAAACTCGCAAAGAACATTTTTGAAAAATGGTGCCAACCGTAAAAGAATATAAGCAGAGATTTTTTTTGTTTTCTTCACCCATTCTGGGTAGGCAAAGGGAACTATGCATATACAGCCAAGTCTTCAGTAGATTTTTTTTATTGATATGAAATGAAAATGAAATTTAATGAGATGAAATGGAATGAAACCTTTAAATCATTGAATCAAATAATTAAATCTGATATTGAAACAAATAAGTAGCTTCTTTAGAAATATTTGCATGAATCATAAAAACTTCTATGATTTTTTTTAGTAAAAACTTCGTGTTTGGTTTTTTTTTTTAATGGACATTATTTTGACAGTTAGGAAAGAGAACGCACGAGTTCGGGAATGGTAAAGAAAAAGCACGAGTACGTAATAGCCCACAACCCGATCCCGAACGCTATACGTCCCTGCAATACGCTACTTTTTGAGCAACTGTATTAAAATAGTATATTTCATTATAAGTGCGGAAAGCCTGTCATTGCAAAGAGTTCCGACAAATGTCTAACCGAGCCGAGGCACAGCCGACGGCGAGGGTTGACAGTCGGAACAAGTTGCAATGACGGTTCCGCACGTGTACTGAACAACTATTTTTAATACAGTTGCGAAAAAATGAAGCAATTTAATAAAATAATAAAACCGTAATTAAACTCGCAAAGAACATTTTTGGAAAATGGCGCCTACCGTAAAAGAATATAAGCAGAGATTTTTTTTTTTGTTTTCTTTACCCATTCTGGGTAAGCAAAGGGAACTATGCCCATACAGCCAAGTCTTCAGTAGATTTTTTTTATTGATATGAAATAAAAATGAAAGGTGAATGGGCTTATTGGTACACCCCTCCAATAGCAATGAGATATACGTCGTTGGATAGCTCTTTTTAACTGAAACAATATTTACTATTACAGTTTTGTTGAAATGTTTGTCCGTTTTGAGTTATAGCTCAAAAACAAAAGTAAAAATGGATACCTATTAACGTTATAATATCTTAGTGTGTAAGCTAAAATTATATCAATATCGTTGTATATAACGTAATTCGTAATTATCACAACAAAACATAACATCACGCCTGTAATTCCCGAAGGGTTAGGCAGAGTTGTAGGTGCCTAATAGTAGGTACATCCACTTTTCGTCAGTTATGTTTAAGTTCCAAGTAATAGGGGGCGAGCCTATTGCCATCAACCTGGCACAAATCCAGACACCATGGCTGCTACCAAGAAATTCTTGAGAGAAACTCCAATAACACTTTGTCCGACCAGGGAGAATGTATGGAAGCTGGTACACCCCTCCAATAGCAATGTCATATACGTCGTTGGATAGGTCTTTTTAAATGGAACAATATTTACTTTGACAGTTTTGTCGAAATGTTTGTCCATTCTGAGTTATAGGTTAAAAACAAAAGTAAAAATTGTATAAAGGAAAATAACACTAACGTCGTTGTATAATAATATATATTATTATAGTATAATAATGTAATTCGCAAATAACATACCATACCATCACGCCTGAAATGCCTAAAGGGTTAGACTGAGGTGTAACTTATAATAATACACCGATGTTTTCGGCAGTTATGTTTCCCATGTAATAGAGGGTGAACCTATTGCCATGAACTAGGCATAAATACAAATTCCTTGACTGATACTGACAAATTCTTGCGAGCAAATCCAATAGGTAACAATTTACCCGACCCGGGAATCGAACGCAGGGCCTCATGTTCAGCAGTCGCGCTTGCAACCACTAGATCAACGAGACATTCAAAAATTACCAATTAAAATGTACGTAGGTAAACAGATGAGTACTTTGTGTCGGAATACTAAAAACTTTTTTAACTTTGGTGTTTGAGATATAACTCAGGATGGACAAACTATTTTGGCAAAGCTGTCGTAGTAAATATTGTTCCATTTAAAAATACCTATCCAACGACGTAGGTATATGACATTGCTATTGGAGGGGTGTACCAGCTTCCATACATTCTCCCTGGTCGGACAAAGTGTTATTGGGTTTTCCCTTACGAATTTCTCAGTAGTAGCCACGAAGTCTCGATTTGGACACAGTTGATGACAATAGGCTTGCCACCTATTACTTGGAACTTAAACATAACTTGGGTATTCTATCAGATACCCCTCTACCTAACCCTTCGGGGGCTACCGGCGTGATGATATGTTATGTTATTTGCGAATTACATTATATTATTATACAACGACGTTAGTGTTATTTTCCCTTAGGTACACACCAAGATATCACAATATTAATAATATGAATTTTTACTTTTGTTTAAGTATAACCTTTAACTCAGAATGGACAAACATTTCGACAAAACTGTCAAAGTAAATATTGTTCCATTTAAAAAGACCTATCCAACGACGTATATGACATTGCTATTGGAGGGGTGTACCAGCTTCCATACCTACATTCTCCCTGGTCGGACAAAGTGTTATTGGAGTTTCTCTCAAGAATTTCTTGGTAGCTGCCATGGTGTCTGGATTTGTGCCATGGAACTTAAACATGACTGACGAAAAGTGGGTGTACCTACTATTAGGCACCTACACCTCTGCCTAACCCTTCGGGAATTACAGGCGTAATGTTATGTTTTGTTGTGATAATTAGGTACGAATTACGTTATATACAACGATATTGGTGTAATTTTAGTTTACACACTAGGATATTACAACGTTAATAGGTATCCATTTTTACTTTTGTTTTTGAGCTATAACTCAAAACGGACAAACATCTCAACAAAACTGTAATAGTAAATATTGTTTCAGTTAAAAAGAGCTATCCAACGACGTATATCTCATTGCTATTGGAGGGGTGTACCAGCTTTCATACATTTTCGCCCATTCTCTTTTAATGAGATACCTTTAACTCATTGAATCAAATAATTAATTCTGATATTGAAACAAATTAGTAGCTTCTTTAGAAATATTTGCATGAATCATAAAAACTTCTATGATTTTATTTAGTAAATACTTCGTGGTTGGTTTTTTCTTAATGGACATTATTTTGACAGTTGGGAAAGAGAACGCACGAGTTCGGGAAAGGTAAAGAAAAAGCACGAGTACGTAATAGCCCACATCCCGAACGCTATACGTCCCTGCAATACGCCACTTTTTGAGCAACTGTATTAAAAAAATATTATTATTACATATGGGACCGAAACGTGGTCGCTCACAATGGGCCTCATCAGAAGGCTTAAGGTCACCCAAAGAGCAATGGAGAGGGCTATGCTCGGAGTTTCCTTGCGTGATCGAATCAGAAATGTGGACATCCGCATGAGAACCAAGGTTGCCGACATAGCCCGAAGAATTGCCAAGCTTAAGTGGCAGTGGGCAGGGCACATTGCTCGCAGGACGGATGGCCGATGGGGCCGGAAGGTTCTGGAGTGGCGACCGCGAACTGGAAGACGTTGCGTGGGAAGGCCTCCCACTAGGTGGACCGATGACCTGGTGAAGGTTGCGGGGATCCGCTGGATGCGAGACGCACGGGACCGGTCAATGTGGCGACACTTAGGGGAGGCCTATGTCCAGCAGTGGACGTCTTTCGGCTGAAATGATGATGATGATGATTAAAAAATTATTAAAAAAAGTTCCCACTAGTTCTATCGTAGAACTGCGCAGTAGAACTAGAGGGAATGATCCACGATGATGACTATGTACCAAGTAATGATAATTATGGGGATAGCATGCAAAGTTCTAATGTACCACCTGTAACTCGAAGCAAGGTAAAGCAATGAACCTTATTTACTTTTATGTTCACTTTCCCGCTGCCCCGACGGGAATCGCTCTGACTTCATGCGCGAGGCCTTAGAGAGAAGATGTCTTCTCGTGGGAGGTTAAGCCGCGCTGGACTAGGTTAGTCTGTGCCGAGTTTAGACTACCAATTACCCCGGCCATATATCATCACTCTGTTAGTATCTCTGTCAGTCGTTACAGGTAGTCAGTGATCTGAAAGTCTGATAACCATTCTTTACCAAAGTGTATCATGTCTTTTTTCCTTAGCCTATATTGTCCCTATAAAGCCTCCCCATAGCCTTCCACTCTTCCCTCTGTGCGGTGTTCTCCGTCCAATTTGTCACAAACGCTTCTAGGTCGTCATGCCAGCGTTTTCTAGGCCTCCCTCGGCGACGACGCCCTTCTTCTGGCCCCCACGTATTACCCAGTATTAACTGGGTTGTGGAGATAAGATAGGCTGTCGCTCCATGTAAAATACCGGTATTCAGCTGCTTCCGGTTAGACTGGAAGCCGACTCCAAGATAGTTGGGAAAAAGCCAGGTAAATGTAAAAAAATCATATGATTAGGTATTTATTGTTTGATACTACGGAACTCTTTGTGCACGAGTTCGACTCGCATTTGGTTGGTTTCTTTATCTGTGCGTGTGACCTTTAGTTCTTATAAACAGTACAATGAACTTTAACAACACATTTAAACAAAGCAAGTAGGCAACATTGTTCTAAAATAAACAAAAATATGTTTGTGTAGTTTTATTACCTACATTCCATAATGCGTGAAGGTTAAGGAAGGAAAAGTATTCAATTAATAATATATTATATTATTTATTTATGTTAATGTATCTTTTTATTGTATTATGCTTTCTTTACATTTTATTGTTTTTTTTATCTAAAGCACCTGTTTAAATGAATGTATTTCATCATTGAAAAAAATACGTGAATATACAAAGATATTAACTTTTTTACTGTTTATTATCATTTAACCTTCAAGAAGGCGCGCGGTTGTTTGTAACGGTAGTGGTCGCGCGTAATCGGAAAGAGGGATATATTAGAGGAATAAAACAATAATTAATTAATAACTACGTTATGTTTTGTACTCGGAAGCATAATTCTTATGTTTAAACCCAAACTATACAAAAGTAATTACTCAACAATAGAGAAAATAAATTTTAAAATAAATAAAATCAAATAACCTAACCGGATATTCTTTGGATTAAACAGCCATTTAGGAACTCAAAAACAATTAGTGTAAGTACTTAAGACTACTAAAAACAATAAAATATCAAAACTATAAATTCAGGATCAGCTTCTTCATCAAGGCTCCCCCTTTTGTCGTAGTCGGGTTTTAGTTTTACATTTTTTTATTTAAACAATTTTGGTGTTAAATATTTTTTTACTCTTGGCTTTTTGTCCGCTAGAGGGCGTGATTTTAAATTTGAGCAATATTTTGGAAATGTACCAACAGCACCAAGCGCGCCATAGGAGTTGGGGGTGCGAGGATTGAATATGTCCATGAGTACATTTACCTCGGCCAAATAGTCTCCTTCCAGGCAAGACAAGACAAAGAAGTTGCTCGACGCACCGAGAACGCCTGGAAGAGCTATTGGTCGATGAAACAAATAATGAAGGGACCTCTTCCTCTCTCCCTGAAGAGAAAACTCATGGACATGTGCATTCTTCCTACCCTCACCTATGGAGCGCAGACATGGTCACTAACCAAGCATCAAAAGTCCGCACTCGGGGTCTGTCAGCGAGCAATGGAGCGTAGTATCCTTGGAGTTAAGCTCACTGATCACGTAAAAAACTCGATACTGCGTTCCAAAACTCAAATTGCCGATGTAGGTCACACGGCTGCCAAGCTCAAATGGAACTGGGCTGGCCACATCTGCCGCATGCCGGAGGAGCTGTGGGCCAAAGCAACCACGCAATGGGTCCCAAACAGCAGCAAACGACAACGCGGCAGGCCCAGAAGGCGATGGCGGGACGAACTGGATTCTTTTTGCAGAGATTGGAAAACCGGAGCACTGGATAGGGATAAGTGGAAAGAGGGAAGGGAGGCCTTTGCCCTGCAGTGGGACACAAATGGCTGATAATAATAACAAGTGAGGCGCTTTCAAATGATACCAAACACGGCGTATTTATCTAAATTTTTATTTTTTAAGCCTTACTTTTTGTCCGCTAGAGGGCGCCAAATTGCTTTTTGTGACACGTCACGTAGCCCATGTTCAGCGGAAAATTAAGACGGTTCTAACGATACCTCATATGTCGAGTTCCGATAAGTAGATTAGAAGTTATGAGGGAACAGATAAAGATACACACATACATACATACATGCAAACATACATACATAGCCAGTCAAAATCATAACCCTCCTTTGGCTTTGCCGTAGTCGGGTAAAAAGAACACTACTGTTACATGACAAAATTCAATAAAATTGGTTGACAGCCGAAGATGTAATAGACCGCGTTGAAAGTCGCGCGTAACCTTTTCGACGACAGGCGCGTGGCGTGCTTTCGACGCCTGCGCCGCCACAAAAACAAAATCTAGGATGGGGTGGAGAAAGCGCGGAGGGTGTAGGTAAACTATTTATTTCGCGCACAGTTACAATATAGGAAGGTATACTCCTAGGCAAATAACTTGACTCAAAATGGCGTCGTTCTGCGCAGGTTCTCTGCTTGATTTGTATGGGACGTCTAAAAAACGACTACTGCGCAGGTTCAAATTATATGCCGCGTGGTATACTAAGGATTTGAAATGCATGTGACGAGTAATAATAATATTATTAACGAAAATGTGTTTAGTGCGGTCTTTTCGACACCGCGCGCCGTCTTGGAGGTTAAATAATAACAGCTGCATGGGACGATCTACAAGGGCGATACTTGCTAAGGCCAGATCGTCGATGGGTGACCTCTGATAATAATTCATTACAGTACCCTACGTGCCTCAGAAACCACTTTAAGCCGCTGGTGAAATTTGCAGATCTTTGACAGTCTTACCGTAAAGTAGGAGTCGATAAAAAAAATGACTTTTCACAATTTTATTATAACGCGAACGTTACATCCCTCACGCCCACCTAAATTTTCTTGGGAATTTGTGCAAGGGTGAATGTCTATTTTGACCGGACTATTAGTAGAAATGAGAAAACAAAGTAATGGACATAATATAAGGTCCCATTAAAATAGGTGGACAAATTTTAACACAGCGTTCAGTACGCCTAAACAAAGATATATAAACAAAAAAAAAACATTAAAATAACAATTTTATTTTGACTTAAAATAATAAATTGCCGGCACTCTAGAACAAACTCGTCCTATAGGACGAGATTAAAAAAATAATAAGTAAAACGCATTTAAGTACCTACTCTTATAAGAGTAGGTACTTAAATGCGTTTTACTTATTATTTTTTTTACCTTTGTCCTTATTTTGGTGGTCTGAATGATTTCTTAAATTTTGTCCAAGTATTTTAATGGGACCTTATATAAGTACAGGTCAAACACATAACCCTCCATTTGGGCTTCACCGCAGTAGGGTAAAAATGAACTTCATTTATCATTAAAAAAAAACTTTTATATGCAGATGAACGCCGCCACAAAAAAAAACAAATTAGTCCGTCAGATAGATTTCCTAAAAATATTGGGCAAGTTTTTTTTTTTTTTCAAACCCAAGCAGGCGCATTACTTTGTGTAATTATTTATATCATCATCGCTGCTCTCACAACGGTGAAGGAAAACATCTTGAGGAAACCGACATATTATTATCTTAGAACCAAAACAATTCGAAGACATGTGACATCTACCAAACCGCACTGGGCCCGCTTGGTAGATAATAGCCCATCCCTCTCCTAGAGAGGAGGCCTGAGTCCCTGCAGTGGGAACATTATAGGCTATAATAATCTTATAATCGCTTTTTCCAACAGGTTTCAAGCATTTAGAAGAATCAGAAGACAAGGACAACTGCCCGTGCGGTGAGGAGTTGATAGCACGCATGAACGAGTTCCACGAGAGCCTTATGGCACATGTGTCGTTACATGCGCTACAGGAGCCGGATGGATCGGTAAGTTCCACGAGACCCTTAAGGCGCATGTGTCGCTACATGCGCTACAGGAGCCGGATGGATCGGTAAGTTGCCATCATCACGCCTGTAATGCTTGGAGGGCTAACCCTCCATACATACGTCTTTTTTATACGGGGTTGGGAAATCATCAAATAACTCCTCCCGCTCTTGAGCAGAGCGAAAGGGAGTGTCAGACTTCTACTGACTAAAAACCACCCATGTTCCTTCTTAGCCCTTTATGTCGAGGCCGCGGTATCCGTGAACATCCCGCAGCCCCGACGGGTGTCGGCCCTTGCGGGCCCCTTCCATGTTCCATACATACGTCTCATACATACCTCTGTCTAAACAGAGGTGTACCTAATAGTACACCCACATTATGTCAAGTATGTTTAATTCAGATGTAAGCCCTAACCACATTATACGGTTGTTTCCAACGGTATTTTTGGGCCCTGTCTTGACCTCAATATTGTCCTGGTGACAGAGATTAGGTTGACGATAGACAGAGCTAACCCAAAATAAACCTATTAACTTGCGACATTAAAATATTGGGCTCGTATGAGCTTGGGGACACCGACGCAGGCAGAGAATGACACCCCTTGACTATGCTCAGTTGTAGATTTTTGACCGTCAGCTTGTCAGTAGTTCGAAAATCTGACTACCAATCTTACTAAGACATTCGATGTTCCTCTATAAATGTATTCAGCAGTTTCTCGTGAGGTTAGATGCCGAACCTAACATATTTTTTTTTCTTTTTTAAACGTTGCCCCACACTATGAAATTCTCCTGTATCGTTGGTGCGTTTACAAACATTTAAACTCACATACACAAATACCCAGACCCGGAACAACTATATGTAGGTCTTACAAATATTTATTCCGTGTGGGGATCGAACCCGCGACACGCAGCGCGGCAGTGCATTGCTTGAGCCACTGCACCAACCGTGCCGTCAGATGGAATTAGGCTGGGTAGGTGATGATGAAATACAGTACATACTTAGTTTCCAAATACTACATAATAAATCCTTGTTTCTTTTTACAGGAGAACCAAGAGCCAGAGTTGAAGCCGGGTGCGTTTGGCAAGCTGTACAATATTATAAACACTGTCAAGGAACTTGAAGAGGAAGCTAAGGTAAACATAAATAAATTAACTTTTTGTTTTATAAGACTTTCTGGAAATATCTTAGTAGTACCTTGTTCTTCTTATGACACACATCACCCGTTCGAAAATTAAACTTTTGTACTGGTGTAAAACTTCCCTTAACCTTTTGACTGCCACAGACGACAAGCCAAAAAGTACCTTAAGTCAAGGTACTTTTTTTGCTTGTTCGGCTTGTCGTCTATACGTGACTGTGGCGCTCAAAAGGTTAACGAAGCCGACAGACACTAGTTCTCCCTGTCATTGCATCACCAGTCATATCCATCGTTTATTAATAACCTGTGTGCCGAAGTTCCTAAATAATATTGTATATCTTTGGCAGGCGATAGAGGAGCCTATAAGAAAGACTCCTGAGGAGAAGTTCCGCAAAGTTCTGATCCAGACCATCGTGAACTGGGCTGAGGAGTCGCAGATAGAGACACCCAAACTCGTCAGGGAAATGTTCAGGTATTTCTATTTATTGTAATTTCCTAGACTAGCTTACCGCCATGTGTATTTCTACTTATTTTTAAGAATTTAACCCTGTTTCTGGGAAAACTGTTTCTTCACCTGCGAACCTGCCTGCCTGTAATATTACCTATACCTACTCAAGCTATGATTTTGGTAAACGAAGAACTTCCATTAAGTTACGTAGCGACAACTCTATCAACAACAAATCATTCCAAATTCGATTCGATGGCGATATAGTTATAGAATCCTAGACAGTAAAATTGTTTCTGTGAGACTTCATCGAGCTTCATTGTCTCAGCTTTTCTGTTGATACTGGCTTTCAGGAATTGCATTCGTCTGAGAATAGTGTGGCGGGCTAGTCCCCATAATATGATTTTGAGATATCCAGTCAGCTTGATTTGATAGTACCTTTTTATTTTTTTGGTTGATGGTAAATCATCAAATGACGGCAGAGCGGTAGACTTCTACTGACTAAAAACCACCCATGTTACTTCTTAGCCTTTTGTGTCGAGGCCGCGGTATCTCTTTCGAACAACCCGCAGTCCCGACGGGATTTGGTAGTACCCTAAGGCAATCTGTATTATATTTATACAGGTAAAAATGTCAACGACAACTAAGACAACGATATCATTTTCTCCAATACTTTATTCCGTAGCCTCTTGGTCCGTCAATACGACGCAGTGGGCGAGTTAATCCGAGCGCTAGAGAAGACCTACGTCATCAACGCTAAGACCAAACTGGACGTGGCAGAGATGTGGGTGGGACTCAGTCAGATACGAGCGCTGCTGCCGGTGCAGATGAGTCAGGAGGAAGAGGAACTCATGAGGAAGAGGCTCTGGTGAGTTTTGAAACTGATTCTTTAGTGTACCGCGAACTAATTTCTTACCACAAATCAAAACCCATATACACACACGCACACTGAAACACACACCATACATACCATACACCACATTTTGAAGTAATATTTATTTTTTAATATCTTTGAAAAGACCTCTTAAACAAACCTAACTGAAGACAATCAACTTTTGACACACTTACTCAAGTCTATGTTAATGTACTACTCCGAATACTTGCACAAAACTATTCGTACTTAGATTCAAATATATAAATTATATTTTTAATTCACAGGAAACTCGTCAACAACCACACATTCTTCCAGCACCCAGATTTGATAAGGTAAATAAGTTTATTTTCTAATAAAGTTAATTAAAGATACAATAGCAATAGTATCTTAATTATTTGGGCTCCGCTTAGGTTGAGGCCTATGTCTGGTAGTGGACGATGATGGATTTGTTAATGATTCCCTATTTCATTGCCTAATTAGTTTTGACTAGAACTCTGCCACCTCGACGGCGTTGGTCGAGGGTTCAGACAGGCCCATCAAAGTCCAGATGAAATCATAGAATAGGACAGGAGGTGGGCCAGTTTGTGTTGAGGAATTACAGTCACACCCTGCTTATCCTTTTGAACACCACGGTCGTGTATAGATGACAAATAGAAGAAAGAAAGAAAGAAAATTGTGTTTATTTGGCAAAAATACCTTAAAAGTTAACAAAAACAAATTCAAAATGATTAAAACTAATAATGCCAAAAGGGCCTCAGCTCAGCATAATGCCAGATGGCAACACAAAGTGCACCACCTGACGCTGATTTTCAGCTGCTGCCCACTGAAATGAAAACGTATCCAATACGCCACCGTTGTCTATAGGCGACAAAAACTGTAATTTTTTTTACTTTTATCTGGGTACTGTTTAATACAAAATAGTGTCAAATAATATAAAATAATGATTTTGTAGATTTTTGTGCCTTGGCGTGGGAGGTGCGCCATGCGTCTAATGCTCTGGCATTCAAAAGGACTCACATAAAAGGAGGTGTTTTTTTTTTTTGGCCAAACCATGTACCGAGGTACAAATTACTATTTAAGCTCCTTCCAATAAATGGTGTTATGGGCAGTATTTAATATTCTTCAATATAGTACAGATTATGAATTATAATAATATGAAAATACACCACCTCGCATCATAACTGCGTTCAAAGAAACGTTCATGACAGCGTTGACAGCTGTCAAACTATTTCCTCTGTCAAAATCAAAGGGTAAAAACCAACCAAAATATGAATTATTGATGTCGCAGAACATCACCAGTCCATCTTCATCATCATTTCAGCCAAAAGACGTCCACTGCTGGTCATAGGCCTCCCCCAGGTGTCGCCACATTTACCAGTCCATCTACATCTCAGATCTACATTGAAAAGCTGAGATGAAAAGAGTGTCAAAAGAGACGTTCGAGTGACTAAGGCTGCGGTTTAAATTGTACGATGTGCGCTATTGGTACTGTGTTCGTGCATAAAATCGGTTTATTTACAACCTCCACTACCCAACTACACATTGTTACAAGTCTCGACTTATTTGCTCTTAATGTAGGCAACTGTGTCTCACCAGGTTGCAGAGATTCAGGTTTACAAACATTATAATTAAGAGATGTTAACAAAATAATTGTAACATTATTTCAGAATCTGACACAGTTGCCGCGTAAGGGCCATAAGTATCAAGTATGTGACCGTCTGTTGTTACCATTAAGAAAGGCTTAACCAAGTTTCTGTATTTATGTAAACTATATGATTGTTTTTGAAATAAATAATTTGATGATTTTTGGTTATTTTGTTTTGACTTTTAAAATATACATACACAGTCAAAATAAAATGATGAAATTACCGGCCCTGGAGCACTGCCTTTTAGCTACTTGATAACCAAACGCAAAAAATAATCTGAAATGATTATGAAATGCGAAATAAATGTTTTTTTTTATGTTCTTGTTCCCATAGAGTACTACGTGTACACGAGAACGTGATGGCAGTAATGATGAACACGTTGGGGCGACGTGCGCAGGCGCAGTCCGACGCGCAGCCTGCCTCGCCGCCCGTGTCTGAGGATAAACAGGAGAAGGTGGGTGCACTGCCTCTAGTCCCGCTGGGCTAGTAATCGCCCTTCGTTAAAACTAGTACCAGTTCAGTTCCATGATGGAACTACTGATGGCTTTTCACTAGTTCCAATTTTAAATAAATGTTGTATTTTGTTATCACTAGTTCCATATTACTATTTTAGGCACAAGTAGGTATGACTGCAGTGCATAAGGTCCGCATTCGGTCCCCATGTCAAAATGTAATTGAATTTTTCAATCAGGAATTTCTAAGGAATTTTACATGGGACTGAAACATACCCAGCGAATTGTGGATGAAATATAACGCTGCCTAACCCTTCGGTGATAACAGGTGTTGCCTATGGTTGGTCGTAGGTACTTCGATTAATCTATACTAATATTATAAAGCTGAAGAGTTTGTTTGTTTGTTTGTTTGTTTGTTTGTTTGAACGCGGTAAACTCAGGAACTGCTGGTTGGAATTGAAAAATTCTTTTTGTGTTGGATAGTCCATTTATCGAGGAAGGTTATAGGCTATATAACATCACGCTACTACCAATAGGAGCGGAGCATAATTGAGAAATGTTGCAAAAACGGGAAAAGGTATTTCCTCTTTGAGAGCTTCCGCTGCGTGCGCTGCGAAAACGGTTTAAGTTACGCAAATATCATGTATGAAGGAATTGTTCCTCTTTAAAAGTTCTAAAAAAAAGTCCGCGACAGCATATATCTATCTTTTAAGATTGACTCACTGTAACCTTTTTTTACTGATACACTGTTAGGTTAAAAAGAATTATTTTTTGCGAAGCTTATTTAATCCATATGGTATTAATCTATATCTAAATAAATGTGTTTGTTAGAACGGAAATTTAATATAGAATATTTGTGCCGTTTACTTAATACAGTTTAAACAAATATCTTAGAAGATATCGCAATGTAAAAATATCCGCGCGGCAAAAAATTCGCGCGTCGCAATGTAGGTACGGGGGATTCTGGCTGGCCTCCGGAAAATTCAAATTCAAAATATTTACTGCATCATAATGTTTACAAGTACAGAGTGTTATAGTATATTTAACAGCAAGAGATACCTATAGTAATTCACACTTTAATATAATCTAAGATAATCTAAACCATCTAAACTATTTTAATAAAAAGGAAAGATAAGATTTTTTGTTTGTTACGAGTTAGCTTAATTTATGTCGGTTAGTCGATATATCGAGAAAGGTTATAGCTATATTTATGTGACGCAGACGAAGTTGCGTGGGTCAGCTAGTTATTCATAAATTTCAGTGTCACCGGATATCTCACGCAAGTCAGATGATGTCTTGACACATTTAATTGTTTCCTTCGCTACATCGGCTAGAACTCATGTTTAGCAAGTTCCTGATCCAAATTTTATATGATTACAACTACATTGTAAAACCTTCCATCTCCAGGACACGTCTCACGAGATGGTAGTAGCGTGCTGCCGTTTCCTGTGCTACTTCTGCCGCACTGGGCGACAGAACCAGAAGGCCATGTTCGACCACTTCGACTTCCTGCTGGAGAACTCCAACATCCTGCTGTCCAGACCCTCGCTGAGAGGATCCACGCCGCTGGACGTCGCCTACTCCAGTCTCATGGAGAACACTGAGCTGGCTCTGGCGTTGAGGTTAGTTTAGTCTACCTAGTCATCTTTAGGGTTCCGTACCACAAAAGGAAAAAACCAAACCCTTACAGGATCACTCGTGTGTCTGTCTGTCTGTCCGACCATTCCCCCCCCCCCCCTTATCTCCGAAAATACTTAGCCTAAAATTTTGAAAAAAATACAGTTTGTTCAACACTTACTAGATTACAGGAAAACCTGTAAGAAGTCCATGGTGCTACCATAACATGGAAAATCTTTCAATATCTACTACAATGGTACGGAACCCTCCATGTGCCAGTCCGACTTGCACACTGAAAACTCATTATGAAAAAAATCAAATGTTTTAGAAAACATCGCACACTATGTCAGAAAGTGAACTAAAAAAGTCTAATGATTTTAGTGATGAATGAAATCAAGGTGCCGTTGTTGTACCCGAAAATTAAAAACCAACATTTTTATTGCAATCGGGGTCAAAGAAATTATCAAGTGATTTTTTTTTTGGGACTATCCCTCTACACTATATTTGAGTGAGTTTATATATTCAAGTGAACTGTCCCTCGACTGCAATAAAGTAAATGTTTTTTCACTAGTCTATGATAAATGAGCGTTTGGGCGTTTATAACAGAGGAAAACTAAACTATGTGGAAGACTGATTTCAAAACTAATTCAACATTTAGTCCAGCATTTTAATTCTTTACCCTACATTTGGCAAAAACGCTTTTTCGGAGATTTTATAAACATTTTATTTTCTTCCTCACAGGGAACACTACCTAGAGAAGATAGCAGTATACCTGTCTCGTTGTGGACTGCAGAGCAACTCAGAACTGATTGAGAAGGGATATCCAGACCTTGGGTGGGATCCAGTGGAGGGAGAGCGTTATCTTGACTTCCTGAGGTTCTGCGTTTGGGTAAGTTGATTGTTTCATGAGGAGGTCGTGGTTTTTTTTTTTATTATTATAAATGGGCTTGCTCTTGACTTCAATCTTGCCCTAAGGGCAGAGATGATGTCGACGATGGAACGAGCTTACCTAGTAGAAGCCTGTTTACTCGCGACTTAAACAGATTAGGGTTATATGAACTCGGAAAAACCGACGCAGGCAGGGAATTCCACTCCTTGGCTGTGCGCATAATAAAGGACCCAGCAAAGCGCTTCGTTCGAATGTGTGGAATGTCGACTAGGTATCGGTGATACCCTGCAGTACGTCTAGTCTCCCGATGGAAGAAGGGAGATGGTGGGATCAGCTCGTGGAGCTCTTGCGCACACTCTCCGAAGTACAGTCTGTAGAAGACCGACAGACATGCGACTTTGCGACGGTGGGCCAGGCTATGTAGCTTGTTAACCAGCTTATCGTCACCAATTAGCCTCCTGGCTCTGCGCTCTACAGAGTCGTAGTAAGTGTGGCAAGCTGGTATTTGGCTGAACCATCCCAAAGGTGACAGCAATACTCCATGCCAGACCGGCTTTAGAATAACAGCCACTAGGGTCCATCTTTAGGGTAAGACATGCTTACATAGGTTGGTACGTAGATGGCTGATACGTTATACCGTTGGTCCGGGCTGTCATTTGCACATCTTTGACAATCGTTACAGGTGGACAGTAAACCTAAAGTCTAACAACCAGGCTTACAAAGGGGTATCGAATAATAGGGTAGTTGACTAAAAAAATCTAATTAGTCCGTCACATACATTACCAAAAAATATTCGACACGTATTTTTTCTTTTTGCACGTTCACCAAAAATTAAGACCATACAGTGCTTCGAAAACTCGTGTGACGTCACATCGCACTGCATTTTTTACCACGTAGTGCCGTCAAAAGCCCCCACTCCTGATCTTTGACGCGTTATAACTTCGTCAATTTTTATTGATTTGATAAAACAAAAAACACGTATCCAATATTTTTCGATAATCTAACTGACGGACTAAACGGAATCATATTTTTTTTTACCCAGGACACACCCCTATTACCCTGTACTAACTAATTTGTGGAGTTCGGATAGTAAGTCGTTCCATGCTTTATCGCCCAATGGTACTGTGTTCTACGACTAAGCAAAAGCCTCCCCTTTCTCCTTCTCTGTTTTGTGCAATTTCTGGCCACGATTGCACCGCGAACATGAAGAAGACTAAAACATTTATTTATGGCAGAAGGTGGGTAAATAAATGTAGTATCGTTCGAGACTTATCCACCGCTAGAGGGGGCATAATTTTTTTTTACATTGGTTACCCTTTATAACACTAACCGCCTTATTCATAAAAATAGTTAAGAGTTGTTTAACTTAAGCTTGGTTTATCTCGCATGCCGTCTCACTTCAATAATATTCAAAACCAAGCTTAAGTTAAACAACTCTTAACTATTTTTATGAATAAGGCGGTAAAATATCTAATGAGCCAGATCAGATCGTCACCACCATACTAATTATAATAAATATATTCTACCCAGGTAAACGGTGAAAGCGTAGAAGAGAACGCGAACTTAGTGATCCGTCTCCTGATCCGTCGTCCGGAGTGTCTCGGTCCCGCACTGAGGGGAGAGGGAGAAGGGCTACTGAAGGCCATCGTGGACGCCAACAAGATGAGTGAGAGGATCGCTGACAGGAGGAAACTGAGGGAGATGGAGCAGGAAGGAGATGTCACTGTAAGTATTACGGAACATAACACCAGGGCCCATAATCACAAACGCTTTGATTCGATTTCGATTCGGATATTTATACTATCTCATTAGATTTCGTAATGCCGAAAAACGATAGACTTACGACCTGTCGAATCGTACTCGAATCAAGGCGTTTGTGAATATGTCCTCACAGTACACAAAAGGTATGTGTATGGATATTCGTAATCGAACGTTTTAAATGCGTTTTAGTGAAAGAATTAATAAGAAGAAATCGGAACAGTCGTCCGAAAATTACCCCCTTTATAAAAACTTCCAACTGTTTATAATTAGTTTAGACCTATAACTTTTAACTATTCCTGTGGTTTATCACTGCAAAATCAAGTTCGTTTTCAATAAATAAATAAATAAATTATTTAAAATTAATTAATTTATTAATAATACTTATATAATTCGTTACAGTTCAGCCACCCGCTCCCCGAGTCAGACGAGGACGAGGACTACATCGACACGGGCGCCGCGATACTGAACTTCTACTGCACGTTGGTAGATCTGCTCGGTAGGTGCGCGCCTGATGCTGGCGTTATTGCACTTGTGAGTATTACTGTTTAAGACTGCTTAGCAAGTTTGATGGTTCATAGTATAACTAGAAACATCCCCTAACAGAACTGAATTCGGTAGGTATTAGATATTAGTATCTTAAGAAAAAACAATGCCTTTTAAGCGATTAATTGAAGAAATTTAGATTTTGTGATAAAAAGTTGTTTTAGTAAGGTAAAAATCTCACACTCCCTGGATGTATGCGGACCAGTCGCCTTTTGAAGGTTTACGGCGATAACAAACTGACAGCCACTTGTTATAAAACGTGTTTTAACGTCAGCAACCCAAAATCTGGGCAGAAGACTCAAACTCAAAATCAGAGGTGTAATCCTTTTTTTTTTTTTTTGGTGGGTGGAAAATCATCGAATGACCCCCCCCGCTCTTGGGCAGAGCGAAGGGGAGTGTCAGACTTCTACTGACTAAAAACCGAACCCATGTTCCTTCTTTGCCCTTGCGCCGAGGCCACGTAATCTAGTACATAATACCGCGGCCCCGACGGGAGAGGTGTAATCCTTGGATGCGAACTATGACCTATATTATTATAGGTTAACAGTCACACCACTGGACATTCACTGTACAATAAGAATCAATTACAAACCAGCTGAAATACATCCAAGTTCTCCTAATATCAAGTAACCAATTGGTTTAAACAGTTAAAAAGTAAAAAAAAAAATAGAACGTGCATTTAGCATGAAATAACACACATCACAAAACATTTTCTTAATGTTGAAATAATTCGCAGGGCAAGAACGAGTCCCTCCGTGCCCGCGCTATCCTTCGTTCTCTAGTACCACTAGAAGATCTGCAGGGAGTGCTCAGTTTGAGGTTCACGCTCAACAACCCAGCCGCTGGAGAGGAACGACCTAAGTCTGGTTAGTATTTCCTTTTTGTCTCCAAAGTGGAAAATCCTTATGAATGTCCTCCGCCGTGGGGCGAGTGGAGGGGTCTGTCAGATTCTTCCTGACTGAAAATCACTTCAGTGATCCCTTCCCACACCGGGGATCATGGGAATGCTGAAATGAATAGGTACCTTCCACGATCACTGCCGATGCCGGCCCGCCTCTGCGATAGTCAGTATTTGCTATGTTAACCTTTACACAAATTACTGACGTTGCTTAAAAAACTGCTAAGCTGAAATAGGACTGTGCACGACGAGTTGTGAGACAAAATAACTCTGCAGCCCTGACACACCTCGACCTTGCAGGAGATGGTGGGATGAGCTATAATAGACAGAACTAACTGAAGTGGTCGACCAGTGGCGAAATGTGTGTGTAGTATTAGGGTATACCTCTGCCAAACCCTTCGGGAATTACTGGCGTGATGTCACAATGTTTATGACAGTTCATGATAATACAAAGACACGCACATTAAAAATATGTACATCAAAATAGTTTTCTACGGTTTACTCAATGTTTGTCCTCCCAACAGACATGCCATCCGGTCTAATCCCGGGTCACAAGCAGAGTGTGGGTCTGTTCCTGGAGCGAGTGTACGGCATCGAGACACAGGAGCTGTTCTACAAACTGCTGGAGGAAGCCTTCCTGCCGGACTTGAGGGCTGCCACTATGCTGGATAGGGTGAGTGGATATAACGCATGTTTTTAGTGAACCAGTAGTTTTTTTGTAAGGTATATTTGAAGGAACAACTAATAGACTCGATGATGGTCGGAGGAGCTCGTGGATTAATAATAACTGCCACTCGGATCAACAGAGTTCGCACTTACTAGGAGTGTGTATGGATAGGTAACCACTCAATACATATCAAGTTTCCTCCGTGCCTCGGAAAGCATGTTAACTCCCGGCTGTCAATAGGGGATCGGACTGGGTCAAAATAATATGATTCTGTTTAGTCCGTAAGTTAGATTATCGAAAAATATTGAATACGTGTTTTTTGTTTTATCAAATCAATAAAAAATTAAGAAGATAAAACGCGTCAAAGATCTTGGAGTGGGGCTTGAAACGTCACTTGTGTCGTCAAAATGTACTATCATATGACGTCATACGAGTTTTCGAAGCACTGTATCGTCTTCATTTTAAGTTTACGTGAAAAAGAAAAATACGTGTCCAATAATTTTTGAAAATCTATCTGACGGACTAATTAGTTTTTTTTTGTCCGATCCCCTATTGTAGGTTTTTGACAGTCGTTGCAAGTTGTCAGTAACCCGAAAGTCTTATAACTAACCTTACCAAGGGGTATCGTATTACTCAGAGTTGTGGAAGTCAGATAGGTAGGGAGTCGCTTCATGTAGGTACTAAACTGGTATAACATAACATAGTTGGGAAAAGTCTAGGTAGATGATGATGTATTATTTATCAGCTACTGTTGGATTGACTCTCGACTTTTGTTACCCATCAAGCCAAAAATAAGTTATGTTACGACTCTTCTGTCGCGGGAGAGATGCGGCCAAATAAATTAATGTCCGTGACGAAAGTTTTGATAGCGGTTGTGACTAAAGAAAAAATAAATGAACTATACATAACATTGTAAACGGGATATTTGTTTACTTTTTGTTTAGAGGTTTCCCGATTCTTATCCCCGAATTTTCAATCTTGATGAATAAACTGTATAAATGGTGTTGATGATGAGTCTCGCCCACAGAACGACGGCTGCGAGTCAGACATGGCTCTGTCAATGAACCGCTACATCGGCAACTCCATCCTGCCGCTGCTGATCAAACACGCCTACTTCTACAACGAGGCTGAGAACTACGCCAGTCTACTGGATGCTACGCTACATACTGTGTATAGGTAAGTTTATATTGGGTAATCTAACACAAAGCATTTATTTCGAATAGACCCGTTACAGGCACTTTTGTCAAAAGGTGAAGCAACAGTCCTGCCAAGGCATACTAGCTTGTGAAAGTATTGTAATTGTCCATAAAAAGCGTAGGAATCTTTTGAGAAGAGAAACTCCCTGGATTCTTCAAGTAAGGAATTTGTATTATAAACCTTCGTCCGAGTGAAATTAGTATAATAATATGACTTCCTTATTGAGATCGAATTTTGTTAACAATTTCAAGAGCTTTTTTTTTTGACCGATTAAAGCCTACGTTCCTCTTATATTCCAAGGTGAAAACGGGTAATATTCCAGCTCTAAATCCTCTAAGCACATTGCTGGAGGATTTAGGTCAAGGCTACCGCTTGAAATCCATCAAAAACGGTCACACCTCGATCAAATAATCCAGCAAGAAATGCAGATTTTTTTTACATTGCTCACCTTATTTTTACAAGAACCTCCTCCTTTTTGGGAAGTCGGTTAAAAATACTTTTTTCTAACATTCTGATTATCAGTCAAATAAATACTAATCTTTCTGTTCCAGGTTATCAAAGAACCGTATGTTAACCAAGGGTCAACGTGAAGCCGTGTCAGACTTCTTAGTAGCCCTCACATCAGCCATGCAACCTTCTATGTTGCTGAAACTGCTGAGAAAACTGACAGTCGACGTGTCCAAACTTTCCGAGTACACCACTGTCGCTCTTAGGGTGAGTAACATCCTACTAATATTATAAACGCGAAAGTTTGTAAGAATGTATGTATGGATGTTTGTTACTTTTTCACGCAAAAACAACTGAACGGATTTTGATAAAATAGTACACAGATAGTTTATAACCTAGATTTACACATAGGATGGTTTTTATCCCGATTTTATCTTCTCGTGTAATAATTTTCGAGTTGGAGCTGGTAACACCTATTTAGAAGCTACGTGAGCTACGTGGTAGCCGTTACCTACAACTGTTTGTAATTTCTCTTTCACGCCTTGTCCTCAATAAGCTTTTCAAAATAGGGAATGATCGGTTGAGAGTCGGTTACGCTTGGGTGAAGCCTGTGTCCAGCGCTGGACATTTTCAAAAAGGTCAAATAAAGTGACTAGGATGGTCCGTGAATGGCTGACCGCCCATTACATACCGAGTTTCGTCCGTGCCTCGGAAAACACATTAAGCTGTTGGTCCTGGCTGTCGTTTGTAGATCTTTGACAGTCGTTACACGTAGTCAGTGGCCCGAAAGTCTGATAACCAGTCTTATCAAGGGGTATCGTATTACCCACTAACCAGTACTAACTGGATTGTGGAGGACAGATAGGCAGTCGATCCATGTAAACGCTTGTATTCAGGTGTATCTGGATAGACTGGAAGCCGACCACAAAATAGTTGAATATTGGCTAAGCAGATGATGATGTATCTATTCAACTGCAAAAAATGTTTTTTCATTCTAATAAATTGCCATTTAATTCATGACACAGCTCTTAACCCTCCACTACGAGCGCTGTGCCAAGTACTACGGCAGCACGGGAGCCGGCCAGGGAGTGTACGGAGCTTCATCAGACGAGGAGAAGCGTCTCACCATGATGCTGTTCAGCAATATCTTCGACTCGCTCAGCAAGATGGACTATGAGCCTGAACTGTTTGGGAAAGCGCTGCCCTGTCTTATTGCTATAGGTATAAGGTTCAATTTACTGTAGTAATACAAAGACAACAGACATTTACAATGATGCTATCCGCAACAGCAACGTCTTCGACTTTATCGCTATAGAACCTTCTGGTCATCAGTTAATAAAGTCCATTTTGAGTTAAAGACGCTTCGAGACTATGTTTATAATACCTACTATTTTTTTTTTGTTTTCAGGATGTGCCCTACCTCCCGACTACTCGCTATCGAAGAATTATGATGATGAGTTTTATGGCAAGGAACAGGTTACCGGTAAGTAAAACTATTCATTACGTTACGTAACGTTATTTTTTTAGCATTTAAAGTGGTATTGTAAATATGCCTTAAATTGGTATCTATGGTTAAAAACTTACCAAATTGTCCATGGTTTTATACCTGTCTCTGTCTTTCACCAGCGTGCGTCCTTATCTAACTGTGGGGGACGCCTGACACGAAGCTGTCAATTGCATAGAGTCTTCAAGGCACCAGCAAGAGACTCAAGGGCAAAGAAGGAACATGGGTTCGGTTTTTAGTCAGTGGAAGTCTGACACCCCCCCTTCGCTCTGCCGGTCATTTGATGATTTTACACCCACCAAAAAAAAAAAAAAAAGTGGTGTGTTACATACAGTGCCATGGCAAACGTAATCTTGATTATTTATTATTGTATTCTCGATACTCGTCCATTGCTTTGCATCAGGCGTGATAGAAGTCAAGAGCAGGCCCATTTTTCAACTAAAGAAAAAATGCTATGAAAGATGCCCAAAATTCAAGGACCAATTCCTGTGGGAAAACCCTCAATAACACAACACTATCATAGTTATATTATTATTGGGTTTTGCTGTGTGGTTTATCTTTGAAGTAGTCTGTGATATAGATTTGCAAATGCGTAATTTCCGGAAAATGAGAAAATTAACCATCCACAATTTTTGCCATTTATTTCCAGGAGACCTCGACAACCCTCAATACGACCCCCAGCCAATCAACACATCATCAGTAGCCCTGAACAACGACCTGAACACAATAGTCCAGAAGTTCTCTGAACATTACCACGACGCCTGGGCCTCCAGGAAGATTGAGAACGGCTGGGTCTATGGAGAAGGCTTTTCTGATAGCCAGAAGTCACACCCGAGACTGAAGCCCTATAATATGCTGAATGACTATGTAAGTAATGTTGTATAGGATGTTCAAGAAATGTTTTTAAAACTCAACGTTAGTGCTAACAGTTCTGGAAATTTCCTAGTGTTCTACTACGGTACAATATAAACTTTATATCAAACCTGAATTCCTAAAAGGATTAGTTTGAGGTGAACCTAATAGTACACACACATTTCGCTAATATTATTTTTAGTATCATGTAATAGGAGCCGAGCCTATTGCCATAAACCAGGCACGAATCTAGAGTTTGTGATTGGTCAAATGTCAAGGTCAAGTTCTAAAATATAAGTAATGTATTTTTCATTTTAACAAGAAATAAATCATTAGAGACCTTTTTTCTCAGTTTTGCAATAAGCACATTTTATTGACTACTGGACAATCTTCATTTATCGATTCCTTCACGATAATATCTTCCTTCAATGGGGCGCTTCAAGGTTCATACAACAACAAAGTATTCTAACGTCCCCTTTTTTATAAACTTTCAGGAAAAAGAGCGTTACAAGGAGCCCGTACGCGAGTCCCTGAAGGCTCTCCTCGCCATCGGCTGGTCGGTGGAACATTCCGAAGTGGACATACCCAGCACTAACCGCAATTCTATGAGGAGGCAGTCCAAGTCTGGAGGCGTAAGTTGTATTCATACTTGTATGCGATTTGTTAGGTAAAAGATCTGCTCGTTGAATCGATAAGCTACCTCAAAAGCAACAGACACTTTAAAGCTTACGGCCAAAATGAACAAAAGTTGATTTTCAAATAAAAAGTATTATAAAAACAGTGCTTGATTCTTTTGGCGCTTGAATCACATTGCCAGGAGTTGCCACTGTTGGTGAGCATTTGCTAAATTGTCTGACTAGTGATGTTGAAGTCAACAATATGGCAAGCCCATAAGGCAAACAGACTGTTCAGAAACCCGATACATCACGAAGAGTCACAAGGCTTGCATAAAAGTACCGCCACAATCTGTGCTTTTTGTTTTAAAAATAAATGTATCTTTGAAATCAGCCAGTTAAAAAGTATAATAAATGTTTCTAAATGTCGTAGCTTTTGTCAAATGATGTTGTGACTTTTATTTCTATTATTATTTTGTATATTTCCTGTGCATGCTAGCCAAAGGACGAGAGAGTCAAGGAGCCGACGGTACATACGCTTTTGATATACCTATACCTACATACTGTTTATAGGCACCAAACTTATATGTTTATTCGCACTTATTATAATTATGATTGGCATGATAGGCGTTCTTCCTTTTTACAAGAATATTAATTATATAATTTGGCAATCTCGCATTCAAAAATAATGGTTTCTGCCATATGGGCTCGATATTTGCAATTCCATTGATCTTGTTGTAAATACTAAAATAACGATTCGGTTTTTTCAAACATGCTTTGCAATGCTTCAACTTGTCTTTGAAAGAAGTGATGACGTGTCCCATCTGCCTTCAAAGCAAGGGTGAACAGGCATCGTTTGGGCACCCTGGTTCCATTATAAGCCTCATCCATCGCTTTCCATCAGGCGTGATTGAGGTCAATTTTGCAATAAAAAAGACAAATCTCGAGCTTATGTGTTAATATCGTAGAATAATACCTTTTACTCAAAATTATACCACTTATGCATCACTATTAGATGAATGAAACAATCGTTCAGCGAACGAAACGAATGATTGATTGAAATATTGAATGACCACCTTGTACACGTCAATTTGCTTTTTTTCACCCACCTGACTTGTGTGTTATTTTCATATCCCCGCAACGCACAGCGCCCTCCCGATATTGTGGTGAGTTCTAGAACTAATTAACTTAAATTTAGAAGAAAGATATAATTTATGGAAAGTTATTTTACATAGTATTTAGTTTAGTCTATTAGTTTGAAATAAAAATACTAGATGATTTTGAAAACTTGAGCATGCATAATTTTTTTAGTTGTCATTTTTTAAATGATATTTGAAAAGCTATTTTAACTATTTCTTGTAATTATTTAATAGCTCTATTAAAAAAAAACACCCAATAAGTGTGTAAAAAAATGAATATCTTCACTGGTTTTGCGATCACCACAGTAATAAAATGCTAGATTTTGGTTTTAGATAAGCTGAAGGATCAAATAATTTTCTCTTAATTTATTTACGACTATTTTCTTACTTATTCTTTTTCCTTACAATATTAATTATTCAAATCATCCTATACTGCTTTCAGTATTTATTAACGCTTTTGCTTTAATGCATGTAAATAAAATAAACTGCTCCCGTATTCACAAACGCTTCGATTAGTCTATCTCGGTCATTTTCCCATTGCCAAAAAAAAATTGATAATCATACAACTTATCGAATCGAAAATTTTATCGAAATCTAATCGAAATCGAATCTAAGTGTTTGTGATCTTTCAACAGTAAAGTTAGAGTTAGAGTAAAACTAACAATGTGTCAACAGAGAGAAGAGTAGAATACTATGGGGAGACCTTTGCCCAGCAGGAGCACATAACAAATTTTAATAAAAAAAAAAATGTTTGCCTATGGCTATATCATCATTATTCATCACATAGACAAACATTATTTTAATTAATAAAATGTATTTAAGTCAGACGACATGGATCCATAATTTTGTTAGTAGTAGAATTAATAATGTTAGTAAGCAAAAGATTCGGAGCAATAAATTGTTAAAATTTGTTCACCATCACACAGTGATATACATTTAAACAATTTTCCCCCATTTTTTTTTTTTCATTTTTTTCCCTTCCTCACAAAACGTCCCATACTTTCCAGCAGACAGATTCAGCAACCCCCTTCAACTACAACCCTCACCCGGTCGACATGACCAACCTCACGCTGTCGCGAGAGATGCAGAACATGGCGGAGAGACTCGCTGATAACGCACACGATATCTGGGCGAAGAAGAAGAAGGAAGAACTTGTCACTAACGGAGGTAAGTGCGAGGGAGATGGGACATTGGATTTGTTAATAATACTCCTGCTTTGACAGAGTGGTGGCCAAAGTTAGGCCAAAGAAACTAGGGCTGTCCTAAAGCTCAAATCGACAATCTTGTCAAATTCGTGGAAAACATCTTACAGTCCTGCTCGGCCGAAGGGAGATCAGGCGCAAGAGCTACGACAGAAAGATAAGAAAGTTACAGAACATTTACTGACTGCCTCATTGGTCAAGTTGGTTCGATTCCCTGGTTAGGGAAAGTTTTATTGAGTTTCTTCATCAGGAACAACCAGGTAGTCTGTTTTTGTGGCAGACTGGTGCCAATAGGCTCGCCACCTTTGACTGATGACTTAATCATAACTGGCGAAGAAATGAGGTTGTACTATTAAGTATACCTCTGCCAAACCCTTCGTGAATTACAGGTGTGATGTCATTAACGCTTTATTCATATTCCCACAGGCGGCATCCACCCACAACTGGTCCCCTACGATCTCCTAACAGACAAAGAAAAGAAGAAAGATCGCGAACGTTCTCAGGAATTCCTCAAATATCTACAATACCAGGGCTACAAACTCCACAGGCCCAGCAAGGCACCGCAAAGTGACACAGAACAGACCACTACGGGCGTAGCAATAGAGCTCAGATTCGCTTACTCGCTGCTCGAGAAGTTGATCCAGTATATCGATAGAGCTACTATTAATATGAAGCTTTTGAAACCGTCGACTACTTTCAGTAGGAGGTCTAGTTTTAAAACTAGCACGAGGGATATTAAGTTCTTTTCTAAGGTAAGTTTTTCTTGATTTTTTACACATTTTGTGGTTTTTTTTTTTCTTGTAGACAAACTGAATTCTTTCAAGGATTTTTATGTAAATAACTACACAGTAGATAAGTTAAAATTCTTGTTTAATAAAATTCTCTCCCTCTAGACACTTTTCTTGAATGTATGATCTTGTCAAGGATTGTTACATCTGTTCTTATTCTATCTAGTAAGGTAGTTCTTCTTAACTTGAAAATAATAACTTTATTTAGTGGATTATTTCAGTAAATATTTTTATGTAGATCCAACTATGTAGTATACTTAATCATATTTTTTTAGTCAGGAAACATCCCTTTAATATGTTACAATAAAAGCATGCTATAATGGTTTGTATTGGTTTCCAAGCAACACAAGTCGGAATTAAAGTACTTCAAGAAGGTACATAAGTGTCTTAGAGCGTAAACACTCCATGTAATCGCAATTATACTATTTTGCACGAATTTTCATTTTGTCCTTTATCGAGAAGAGGACCATCGTCATCGTCTTCTTGCCCATGTACAGTCATTGCCCAGCATTAACTGACCCCCTCTTGTTTTTATCGGTTGATGAAGTCGAACTTCTGCCAAAAACCACTCATGTTCCTTCTTAGCCCTTTGTGTCGAGGCCGCGGTATTTCTTTCGAACAACCCGCAGCCCCGACGGGAACTGACCCCTCTTCTCACACTGATTGCCCTCTTCTTCTTTATATGAGGGATCAAGTTATGCTGGGCATTGACTGTACCATTATATTTGGGGTCGGCGCAACACGTTTTATTCTTCTATTTTCCCCTGTCAGAGATCAAGGCATCATTTACTTCTTCCTCTTTCAAATCATTCCTCACACAATCCATCCACCTTTTCTTTGGCCTTCCTCTCCCTCTCCCTCTCCATGCATCAACTATTAAGGTCGAGAAGAGGACCGATTGGCTAATTAGTCATCAGCAAAAAAAAACATCAATTTTTTTGCGAAATTAAAGTAAAATATTGAGATAACTCATACTCATGTATTTATATTTTGCTAAACATAGACTGCTTCAATAGACGGCAATATTATACAATATTATTTGACTCCTTATAAAATATTTACAAGCTGGATTTACAAGGCATAGGCAAGGCACTCATTATGCTTGCTGACACTAGAAAAATAAATGCTTATAACAAATTAATTCAGTTAATTTATATGATTGCATGTTGACGTTGTCATGTAGTCAAATAGCTTGTCAAAAAAATATCACACATAATATTAAAACTTCTAACTATTAAAATTAAACATTAATATTAGTAAACATGGTAATTGTCCCGTTTTCAGTGTTTATGACATGTCGATGACCACGTCAGTTCAAAAACTTACATCATGGAAACCTTGTATCGATACTCCAAAACAAAAATGCATTTCTTTTTAACCCACTCACTAACACTTTTAGTAGCTCATAAGATTCTTGTCATGAAAAAGTTGACATGAAAAGCACAGAAAAATAACTACAAATCTTACACGAACGAACCACAGCTTTTCCACACATCACAACCCAAAATTAACCCTGCCCCAGCCTACAATAAGGTCCAATTTCCAGGTGGTGCTACCTCTAATGGAGAAATATTTCTCGACGCATCGCAACTACTTCATAGCGGTAGCGACGGCGACCAACAATGTGGGCGCGGCCAGTTTGAAGGAGAAGGAGATGGTTGCCGCACTCTTCTGTAAGCTGGCTAGCTTGCTGAGGTCTAGGTTAGTAGAAAAATAATATATTTAGTCATCATTCTCCTGCCTTTATCCCAATTTATTTGGGGTCGGCGTAACATGCCTTCTTTTTCCATACCTCTCTTTTTTCGTCATGTCAGCAGTCACCTCCTTTGTAGCCATATCATCCTTCACACAGTCCATCCATCGTTTCTAATAATAAAATACATGGTACATTCTGGTAAGTGTGGAACTTTTGTTATTGCATTCAAGGCGGAATTCACACCTGAGCCGCAGGTTGTGTTATGGAGCCGAGAATCGCAGTAACAAATGGCCACATGCATCAAGAGACGTTTTTTAATCCAATTTCGAGTGAAAAATATCACGTGTATGAAATACACTGTACAATGCAATACATGTAGTAGTGCTATAAGAGCCATTTTTCGAGGAAGTTTATTGAGAATACTTTTTGGTGTCATGTGTATCCTTTTCTTTTGATCGCTACCATCACCATATGCGCCAAGTGTATCCATCGTAACCAAAATAGGCGCATGGTAGTGAAACGATTATTACTATTTATAAAATAACCTCATCATCATCAGCCTATAATATTCCCACTGCAGGGACTCAGGCTAGGAAAGGGATAGACTACAATCCACCACGTGGGCCCAGTGCGGGTTCTAAGACATACTTTCATAGTTTCTTAACGATGTTTTCCTGCCAGCAGTGGTAACGAAATAAATTACACAAAGTAATGTACCTGCCTGGGTTCCAAACTTCGAACCCACGACTTACTGATCGTAAGTCGGGGCCGCTACCGCTGGGCCACCGCTGCTCCACGAAAATAACCTTGACTAATATTACTCAAACCACTTTTTAGCTTAAATCCTTTAAACCTATTCATCCGTAACTCTGGTCCTCAGACTCGCAGCGTTCGGTCCTGACGTCCGCATCACAGTCCGCTGTCTCCAAGTGTTGGTGAAGGGAATCGACGCCAAGTCCCTGGTGAAGAACTGCCCCGAGTTCATCCGCACATCCATGCTGACGTTCTTCAATAACGTGGCTGATGATGTCGGCCACACCATATTGAATTTACAGGAGGTATGTGTGTTCAAAATGCGTTTGCGTTACGAATAAAATAGGCAGGTAACATTTTAAGACTCATAACATAACATCACGCTTGTCTTAGCAGAAGGGATATTTTGGCAGTTATATTTTAGTCCCATATCTGGCCATCATGGCAGTCATATTGATGGATATAGGCTCTCTCCATCAACCACGCACAAATGAGTACAACCTAATCTAGCTCTTACTTACAGCCGACGAATAGGAATACCCTCTTCTGAAGGTCCAAAAAAAACTTCATGTAGACATTTTTTTCAGACCGAGCTACTTATCACCGCAAATCCTAGAATATCATTGCGCAAATCAGTTTTTTTTATTCTTAGAGAAACTCGTTGTACAAAACACTTTTGCGTGCGAACGAACTGGTGAGATCAGTTAACATTTGGCATAAATATTTTGTGATTATCTCTTCTAAGAACTTATTGATTACCCAGCGTAACCTGACACTTGTATGAAGAAGACGAGGGCCAGTGGTTTGAGAAGAGGGGTCAGATAATGCTGGGCACTGGCTGTACCCAAGAGTTAGGGATATAAAAATCCCATACGTATATACTTGATGTTTCCTTCCTCTACCAATCAACTCAAAGTAATTCCACCTTTTCTCACCCAGGGTAAATACGCACACCTGCGCGGCACACACCTGAAGACTTCCACCTCACTTGGCTACATCAACGGCGTGCTACTACCAATACTGACGGCCAAGTTCGACCATCTAGCCAACTGCGAATATGGATCCGACCTGCTTTGTAAGTATTGCTAATGTTTGGGACCAGTATTGGATCTACACCTTCGATACAACTTGATATATCATCAGCCTAGCCTTATCCCAACTATGTTAGGGTTGGCCTGTAGTCTAACTGGATGCAGCTGAATACCAGTGTTTTACATGGAGCGACTGTCTATCGGACGTCCACAACCCAGTTTAATACTAGGTAAGACGATACCTTTGGTTTGGTAAGACTGGTTGTCAGAGTTTCAAGTCACTGACTACTTGTAACGACTGCCAAAGATCATAGATACGGCAGCCGGGACTAATAGCTTAACGTGCTTTCCGAGGCACGGAGGAAACTTGATATGTAATGGGTGGTCACCCACCCACAGGCAACAACCTAGGCAAGCGCGGCTTAACCTAAAGACCGACCCGAGTGGCAGTTTTTTTATTACCCCACGAGCTCCTTAACTTGCATACTTGATAAAGTGTCCTATGTATTCTCTCGCCACAGGAGTTGATCTTAATAGCTTCATGCTCTTTGAGTCGACGATAATAATATATCAAAGTCGCAGGAAACGCTGGATAAAGGACGCACAGAACCGGAAAAAGGGGTGGCCTATATAGGCCCAATTGTTGATGTATGTTTACTACTGAAGCTCGTAGCTAAGTTTTGGATAGACTCAATAAATATTGCTATCGAAATGCCGAGAGAAAGTTTAGGTTATGTATTAGTAAAGTTACAGCCAGCAGGGTAGAAACACTGCAGAACCGGTGAACAGCTGACAGTGAAAAATGTTTTTGAATTGGATCATTCGTTCCGGAGAATATCTTCTACACATACCTTCTAGTTAATTTTAACTGTTTATAATATTACTAGCGGCCCGTCGCCGTCGTGGCTTCGCACGGATGGATTTATTTTTTAAACAAATATAGGCCCACCCGTGCGAGGAAAAAAATATAGCCTATGCTACTCTGGGATTCTGTAGTATTCTAATGGTGGAAGACTTTCCTGTAGTTTTTAAGTTACCATAAAATTCGCAAATATTTAATTCCACGGTGGAATTAAATATTTAGGGATTTTGTGAAATGGTGAGGTGGGATTTCCTCCTCACCATTTCATTTAAGTGCGAAAAACTCTTTTATCAAAAGGATTCAAATAAATTCTAACAGCACATTTTATTATACTATTTTTATTTTGGTATCAAAACTACTGTTATAAACCAAAAAGACTTATGACTATTATATTACTTAATTATAAGAAATTTATTTTTGCGTGAAAGTAGATCTTTCCATCAAAGTAAAGTCAAAGTGTGGTCTGTGAATCTGGGCCTAAGTAAAATATGATTTTTGGAAAGTAAAGAACAGCTTGACAGGACTAAGAAATATATTTTTGCGTGAAAGTAGATCTTTCCATCAAAGTAAATCTTATCTTTATCTTCGTCAATTATTTTCGTCAATTTATATTAATTTGAAAAAAAAACAATAAACACGTATCTGACGAACTAAACAGAATCATATTTGTTTTAGTCACTCGCCTCGTCATCTGGATTGGATGTAGTTGTAGTATCTGAATGTTCTTCGCTTGACCTACTGCTACTATCACTGCTACTATCACTGCTACTATCACTACCACTATCACTACTACTATCACTACTACTACTATTAGTACTGCTGCTGCTACTACTACCGCTGCTGCTACTCTTGCTGTGATGGTGATTACGATAAGCATGTTTGCAACTTGATTTACAGTATCTTATTAAAGTTCTCTTCATTCGTGCCTTACATTCGAATTTCCGGCAAGTTGTATCTTTGGCCTTGGAGCAAGCATTTCTACACTTGGATCGGGAAATCCTGTGCCATTCTTTTTCATAATGATCTCTTAGTATTTTTACTTCCCTTACTTGACTTTGTGTGCCGTTTTTGAGCATTCGTCGTAAAGGCTGAAAAGATTATGGATTATTAGAATCTTTTAAGATTTTATCTTTATATATTTTAGGAGTTTTATGGGTAAAAACTACTTTAAGTATTAAAAGGTCATTATCATTTACCTAGCCTTTTTCCCAACCATGTCGGGGTCGGCTTCCTATCTTACCGGATGCACCTGAATACCAGTATTTTACATGGTGCGACTGCCTTTCGACCTTCACAACCCAGCTAGTACTGCGTTATACGATACCCCTTATGTAAGGTTGTCTTTTCGGGTCACTGACTACCTGTAACGACTGTCAAAGATATAGGTACAGATGACAACCGAGACCAACGACTTGGCGATATGGTGGAAACTCGGTATGTAATGGGTGGACAGCCATCTACGGACCAACCTAGGCAAGCGCGGCTTAACTTGAAGGTCGAATGTCATTATTTAGCCACGAGCTCCTCTTAGAAGTATAAAAAAGTAAATTTACCATTTCTATCTCCGATTGGCAAGAGTTTGATAGATATCTCAAAGTAGTTTTATTTAATGTGTGATCTGAAAATAGAAATATTGATAAACTTGATGAAAAGTAACAACGTAACATCACGTTTTCTAAACACCCTGTAAGCGGTGCCTGATAAAACAAAGCATACACAACATTCGTTTTAGTATATTTATGCGAAACCCGAAACATACGTGTTTAGTCTTTCTATGTAAAGAATCTATGTGCTAATGTAATATTATATTTCAAAACTGTTCATGGAAAATCACAAAGTTTAGCTCGTTCGCTCCTGGACCGCCCGTGCCTCCAGCGTCGTCTTGCACTCATCATAATTCTCTTACCCTTATTTATCATCTTCTACCATACTTCTTTGTTTCTCGTCACCTCACAAGACACCTTTCTTACCATATTATTCTTAACACACTCCATCAGTGTCAGACTTCAACTGACTAAAAACCACCCATGTTCCTTCTTAGCCCTTTATGCCGAGGCCGCGGTATCTCTTTCGAACAACCCGCAGCCCCGACGGGACATATTTTTGCCCTTGATACAATAACTAAAATACTTTTACGAATAACCTTTTAGGAAGTCGATTTCGGGCTCTTCGGTTTGATCCGTCGGTGTCGGCGTCGGCGTCGAGGCACCGAATGCTTTAATGCACTCGGTTTTACTTCTCTCTAAAAAATACCCTTTGAGAGCTTTCTTGCAATCGAATGCTGAGCACGAACTTTTTACCGCTGATCGCAGTGCCTTTAAAATAAATTATATTATTTAAAACTACAATCCCTGCTTCGCACGGGTGCAATCTAGATTTTAGTGATAAGTAAATTAATCACCTATATTGCCCTACTGTAAGGCAGAATGACCCCTAGCTTTCCATTTCTCCATATGTGTGATATTCTGTCCATTCTCTCCAAAATGCCTCTAAACATCCAAAACATCTTTCCAGTGCTCCCAGCCTCCCTCGGCCCATTTTCTGGCACACTCTGCATTATGAGTCCGGCTCAGTGTCAGTCAGTTCCCAGCATTAAAATAAAATAAAATAAAAATAAAAAATAAAAATAGCTTTATTTTTCCTTCTACAAGTTTGACATAGGTTAGTGGTTAGTATTACAAGTTTGACTTATTTTTAATGTTAGTATTATTATTTTCCTTGATTTCGATTAACAGTAATGTGGTATTTTATGTACAAGGACCGCTAGCAAGAGCGGTGAAAGCCTCCTCCATTTGTTTCCATGCTATTCTGTCTCTAGCTGCTCTACTCCAAATTTTGCCCACTACTTTTATAATGTCGTCGCTCCATCTCATTTGTGGTCGACCTTGTCTGCGCTTTTTGTTCAGTGGGTACCAGTTAGTGGTGATTTTCGTCCACCTTTCATCTGGTACTCGTTGGAAATGTCCAGCCCATTTCCATTTCAATCCAAGTACTTTTATAGCCACGTCCTTAGCTTTGGTTTTACTTCTAATTGTTGTGTTCTTTACTTTGTCTTTAAGTCTGTGGTTCATGTAGCTCCTTTCTATTCCTCTTTGGCACACTTTGATTTTTTCCAAGTTTCGTTTCGTCAGGGGCCATGTTTGACAGGCATATGTGAGTGTGGGAAGTAGGCATGTTTCCATGGTTTTTGTTTTTATTTTGGTTGGCATCTTACTCTTAAATATTTCTTTTAGAGTCCAGTATTTATTCCAGGTAGATTTAATTCTTCTTTCTATTTCTTTTTCCGTGCAGTTTTTAAAACTAATTAGGTGTCCCAGGTAGATGTACTCTTCAACGTATTCTAGGTTGGTAGATGAAATTGTCATTGGTACTTTGTGTCTGTTTGTCATAAGTTTTGTTTTTGTTTGGTTTACTTCTAAGCCCACTTTTTTGCTCTCATCAAATAGTGACTCTAACATAGACTGCATTTCAAATGGGTCTTCTGACATCAGCACGATATCGTCAGCGAATCTTAAGTGTGACAGGTATTTTCCGTGTAGGTTTAGGCCCTTGTTTTCCCAGTTCATTGCTCTGAATATTTGCTCTAACACCGATATGAATATTTTAGGAGAGAGTGGGTCACCTTGTTTAACGCCTCTTCCAATTTTAAAACTATTTCCTGGTTTCTCGAGCATAATCCTAGTCAAAGTCAAAGTCAAAGTCAAAGATTTATTTGCAAATAAATATGGTTACAAGGTTCTTAAAATAGTTGTATAAGTAGCTCAACATACTCAATCATAATATAATGACATGCAAATTTTAAATTGATATAATTGAATTTATTGAATTAAATTGATTAAATTGAATTTATTGAATTAATGTAATTGAATTGGTATAATTGAATTCACACAATTGATTTTTAGATTAGGTCAAATTATATTATTTAAATTTAAACTCAAGAAACTCCTTTATATCGTAGAACGGATTGTCAATTAGCCATCTGTGTAAGGTCCTTCTGAAGCGGGCCATTGGGAGTTCTTTAATTTGGCTAGGAATCTTGTTATAAATCTGAATACACATAGAATAGCAGCTCCGTGCATATAGTTCAGTTTTCGTTCCAGAAATAATCAATCTATTGGGATATCTAGTCTTAAACTTACATTTATCTCCCAGTTTTTCAAACATCTCAGGGTGAGATTTGGTGAATTTACATACTTCCTCAATATAAATACCTGTTAATGTAAGTATTCTAAGTTTCTTAAATAGTGGTTTACAGGATGTAAGTGGGTCTACATTACAAATCGCACGTATACACCTCTTTTGTGCGATGAAAGCTCTTCCGAGATGCACCGAGTTTCCCCACACCAGTATACCATAACGCAGTATTGAACCAACATATGCATGATAAGCCTGTAATGTGGCTTGTCTACTTATTAGGTTAGATATACGCCACAGAACATAAGCAGACTTGCTGAGTTTTTCACAAATCATATCAATGTGACCAATCCAAGAACACCTCTCGTCTAGAACTATCCCAAGAAAAGTCATACTATCCGATTGTTGTATTTGCTTATCCTGGTAAGTAATATTTAAATCCATCTTTTTCCAGTTTTTGTTACAAAATTGTACATATTTAGTTTTATCTAGGTTAGGTTTAAGGTTATTCTTTTCCATCCAAGTTATTACTTTGCTTACGGTATTATTTATTTCTTCATTATAGTTGTCCTTAGTCTTAGGGATGATTACGGAAACATCGTCTGCAAAGAGTATGCAGGGATGTCCAGTTACTTCTGCCAGGTCATTGATATATATTAGAAAAAGTGGGGGGCCTAAAATACTGCCCTGTGGAACGCCAGTGCAATTGTACCCTAATTTAGATTTAAATTTTAGTTCACCGTTTTGATCTGGTTTATCCGCAGTAATTTCTACAAACTGTGATCTGTTTGTAAGGTAACTATTTAACCACGCATTTGCCTTACCGCGTATTCCATATTTATCACATTTTTTTAGTAGCAGCTCGTGTGATACAAAGTCAAAGGCTTTTGACATGTCAAAAAATAAAACAGTTGTCGGTATTTTCTTGTCAATATTCTTAGTAACTAGGTTAATTAAGTTAAATGCCGCAGTGGTTGTCGATTTCTTTTTTTGGAATCCATGCTGTTCATGTTTTAAAATTTGGAATTTATCGAAAAAATTTATTAATCGCAAATGCATGACCTTTTCGTAAATTTTCGCTAAAATAGGCAATAGGGCTATCGGTCTGTAATTGTCAACAATTTTTTTATTACCTTTTTTATATATTGGTTTAATAACAGTCATTTTCAATTTCTCAGGAAACTCTCCCGTGAACAATGATAAATCTATCAGATGTACTAGTACCGGAGTGATAATAGGGCATATGTATTTTATTATTTTTGTAGGTATTTGATCATAGCCTGTTGAATTTGTATCTCTGAGTGATTTTATAATTTTTTGTATTTCGTCATCATTTGTGGGCATTAAAAACATACTAGAATTTATAGGATCAATGTCATAATTATTAGTATTAGTGTCAAAATCGTTGTTCGTCAAATTTATATAATAGTCATTTACATAATTGGCAATGTCCGTGGGGTTTGTTAGTAGTCCGGTTTCAGTTTCTATCTCCTTAATGTTTGATTCTTGAAATTGATTATTATTGGAATTATATTTTATTAAGTCCCAGGATGCCTTACATTTATTTTTAGCCCTAGATATATAATTTGTATTATGAATTTTTTGCGCTTTTTGTATACATTTTTTGAGTAATTTATTATAGTTTAAGTATTTTACTTTACTGTGTTTGTCTGATGAAAAGTAGTATTTAAAACGCAAGTTCCTTTTGGTTTTAGTTGATTTTTTAATACCTTTAGAAATCCATTTTGTATATTTTTTCACAAGGTTGATTTTGATCTCAATTTTAGGGAAGCACAAATCAAAGAACAGGACAAGTGTTTCGTGAAAGTGATTAAACGCACTGTTAGCTTCCTGATTAGAAAAACATTCTGTCCATTTTAAACTTGACATATAGTTAAAGAACTTTTCTTTATTTTCGGCGCTAAAATCACGCTTATAGATTGTGCGAAAACGTACAGGTGGAACTTTGTTGTCCACTTGTATGGATATCATCTGAGCCGTTTCGTGGTCAGACAATCCCAGTGGTATAACCTCACATTTTGCATCCTTACAGTTACTTATTATTTGATCCAGGCATGAATTTCTTCTTGTAGGTTGTTTTATATGTAGTATTAAGCCGAAATTATTTACTATTCTAATTAATTCGTCTATGCATTTTTTATTCCTATCGATTTTGTTGCTCAGAATATCAATGTTAAAATCACCTACTATCACCAATTGTTTTTTTGATTTATTTCGAAGGTTGCACAACATTACTTACAACTTACTTACAACTAGAGTTACTATTTTTGTAAATTACCTTTATTAAATCGATGTACTCTTTGTTAATTCCTTGCATTGATAGAGCTTGCCATATAGAGTTGTGAGAAATTGAGTCGAACGCTTTGCTGTAGTCGATGAAGCACAGGTATAGAGCTTTGTCATACTCGTTGTATTTTTCCAGAACCATTTTCAGGGAGTGTATGTGGTCTATGGTAGAGTAGCCACTCACAAATCCTGCTTGTTCTACTGGTTGATTTTCGTCTATTTGTTTTGTCAATCTTCTTAGTAGAGTTGCCGAGAATAGTTTGTAGAGATTTGACATGAGACTAATGGGTCTGTAGTTTGATATTTGTTTCGGATCTCCTTTTTTAAACAAAAGTACGATGTTTGAGCATGTCCATTGTCTGGGTATTTCCTTTTGATCTAGTATTAGATTGAATAGTGACGTTAGTGGTTTAGTTAGGGTGTTTCTTCCAGATATTATCATTTCATTTGTTATGCCGTCTGGGCCTGGGCTTTTTTCGTACTTGACTTTGTCGATTGAGTGTTCAATTTCCCATGTACAGAATTTTGGTACGTTGTCTGTATTTACCGGATTAGTTTGTGCTTCTTCTGTGGAATCGCTGTCTTTTTTGTAAAGACTTTTATAGAAATTTGTTGCTACTTTTATTAGATCTTTTCTATTTGTTGTAAGGTGGCCAGATTTGTTCTGTAGTTGACTCATAAGTGGTTTGGTTTTCGTTAGATATTTATATGCTTTTTTGACAGCGCCAGCTTTTTCCAGGCAGTTCTGTAGGACTTTTTGTCTATATTTTTTGGTGTTATTTTTTATCTTTCTATGTATCACTTTGTAGAGTTTGCTTAGCTGTTTTTTTTCTTGTTTGGTTTTATTTTCCTTACTTCTCAGGATATGCTTTTCATCTTTAAGTTTGATGATTTCGTCGTTTATAATTGTTTGTTTTCGTGTACTTTCCTGGGGTAGGATAGCGCAAGTGGTGCTTTTCAGGATGCTTCTCTCGATGTTGTCGTAATACTCTTGTACAGATTTCGTTTCGTGTTCTTCGTACTTGGCTAGTTCCTCTGTATATTTCTTGAAATTAATATTTTTGTTGGGTTTAGTTTGGAAGTTAGAGCGTTTTTTCTTATTGCTGGCTGTGTTTATTTTTATTCTGATGAGACGGTGATCGCTTGGGTGTTTAAAGTTACTAAGAACGCTGAAATCTTCGATAATTTGTGGCTTATTCGTTGCGATATATCTATTTCGTTCTTCGTCGTACCGTTAGGTGACATCCACGTCCATCTTAACTTAGGTGATTTCTTGAACATTGTATTAGCTATTTTGAGGTTGTGTTGAAGACAAAAGTGTATGAACCTTTCACCTCTTTTGTTTCTTTTTCCGTAACCATTTTTTCCCATGGCACGACTTTCACCCTGTTTTGGTAACCCAATTTTGGCATTTAAGTCACCAAGGAGAATTATATGTTTTGTGCTTTTCTCGATTGCTTTTCCTAAAGTTTCGTAAAAGCTATCCATTTCTTTTTCTTCAGAACTAGATGTAGGTGCATATGTTTGGATTATAGTAAAAGTTTTTTCGTGAATCTTTACATGAATCAAAGCTACTCTTTCTGATAGGCCTATAAAATCCTGTACTTCTACATGTTTTTGATTTTTGACCATGAATCCTACTCCATTTCTTCCCTTGCTTTCTCCCATTAGGTAGAGTCGGTACTCGTTCCTGTCTTCCACGATGTACCCTTGTTTGCGGCTTTCACAAATGCCTAGAATGTCCCATTTTATCGTTGATAGCGCATATTCTAGCTCAGTTATTCTAGTTTCGTTTGCCAGGGATCTGACGTTGAAAGAAGCAATGTAGGTTTTACTTTCGTTTTTTGGAGGGTTTTGGTCTACTGACCCCGCGGTGACCAACCGTATTGGGGTAGGTAAGTGTTCTTTTTTATTATATATATTTTTTGATTTTTGGGGCGTTGTGAAGGAAGGCTCTATTAGTTGCTATTCGGCGTCGCTCTCGTCAACCGAAGTAGTAGAAATTGATCTTACTTTTTGCTGATCGCTTTGTTTCTGAACGAATTTCAAAATCGATCTTTGGTTTTCATTTTGTGTTTTATTTTTCTTGGCAGCCTGATATTTGGGTGAATGTTTTTTACCCGGTTGATGCGAATTTTCTGATATTTGGGTAGGTGGCGAGATATCTAGCTCTCGTTTCTTTGAACTTGGATTGTTCTGAGGTATTTTAGGTGGTGAATTGGTGGTGTTTCTTTTGATGATTATTTTATCGTACTTGTTATAGGCTATTTTTCCCTCGCTTCTTTCTTTATTTACTTGTTCTTGTAATTTCTTTCGAGTTTCTAGAATCTCAGGTGGAAAATCTTCTTTAATATACATGCCCGAGTCCTTAAATAGTTTTTTGTTTTTAAGAATACAAAGTTTCTTGCCGAACGTCGTAAACGTGACGATTATGGGCCGTATTTTTCCTTCCCCTTTTTTTCCCATCCTTCTAGTAAATTCTATTTCGTTTTTGTTACATTCTATGTTCAAAGTTCTTGCCAGTAGCGTGATAATTTTGGTTTCTAACTCTTCGTATGATTTTTCTCCTTCTGTTATTCCAAAAAATATGAGATTCCTTACCCTTGCTTGTTTTTCGAGCAGGCATAATCTGTTGTTATGTAATGTGGCGGTTTCTTTAAGCTCGTCTATGTTGATTTGTATAGAGGAAAATTTTTCGTCGATTTTATCGTTCACTTGTTGAATATTCGAAGTTATTTTTGCCTCTAACGAGTTGATAGTGTCCTGTACGTCGTTTTTAATATCCAATCTTAAATTTTTGATTAGGTTTTCTAGTACTTTAGTGTCCATGCTCATCTTGAATTGGATTGTTTATTTTTTGTTTCCTGCTATTCGATATTAGATGGCGTTGTACTAATTGTTGAGGTTAGAAAATGTAGATGGCGTTGTTTTTTGTATCTACTCCCCGCTAGATGTCGCTGTAGGATCGATTCGATCATAAATTTATTTGCTATGACTCACTGAGTTTCGATTTGAGGTTATATTCCGATAAAATATTGCAATTTACTGCGTTACTTGCTCATCTGTATCTTCAGGATTAGTCCTTGACTTGGATTTCGAGTTTAGTTGCTCACTAGCGATGATAAAAACTTGTAGCGTGAACTTCTTTGTGTAAGATGACAGTCACTTTATTTCACTGTTAATTGTCTCGTAAAGTCAATACATGTCCACTGTTCAGTGTTTAATAGAATTTCCACTAATAACGGCCCACTGTTCAACTGGTTTTGCGACGTAAAACTCACGAGAACTATTAAAAACTTATATTTTGTTACGGAGCACACCGATTTCTTTGTTTACTTCACTACGCCCTCTGGCGGACCTTCCCAGCATTACCTGGCCCCTTGTATAAAGAAAAGTGGTTGGAGAAAAGGGGTCAGATAACGTTCGGAACTGACTCTATTATATCCATCATCATCCGCAGCTTGGCTTCACCAATTGCTGTGTATAGGCTGCTCTTCACCTTTGTGCTTGCCATATCTAATTGACCTGCAATGGCAACAATGTCATCTGCCCAGGTCATCATTTCAGCCAAAAGAGGTCCACTGCTGGACATAGGCCTAGGTCCTCACCAGACTTTTATAAAGTCCTATACGCCATTGGGTCAGTCCTCTATTTCTGCCATCACCACGACGTGCTAGGTGTTCTATCCAAATCCTCAAAAACAAGTAAGGCAATTACTTACTTATGAAATTCTTACCTTATAACATTTCCTGACACCTAGTTTCAGGCATACTTCTGCATAATCTTCCCTTAAAATATTTGCCTTAAACACATCTTTGTTTAATTCTACGTTAAATTCAGTTAGTTTTGGAGATGCACTTTTTGTTGTCTGAAATGACAAAAAGGAACGTGTTTTTCGTTGCAAATAGTTTCTACAGCTTTGAGACTTACGCTATGGATCTGTTTTGCATGATTTCCGATGTTATATGCGACCATCTTCGAGGGTGGCTGGTAATAACTATATAGGAATCCTATAGTCATTGTCACAATTTCTGTGGACTGTTTATGGCGAGATCATAAACTATCACACTATCATCATCATCATTCTCCTGTCCTTATCCTAATTTATTTGGGGTCGGCGCAACATGTCTTCTTCTTCCATACTTCCCTCTCGTCATGTCACAGTCACCTCCTTTCTAGCCATATCATCCTTCACGCAGTCCATCCATCGTTTCTTAGGTCTTCCTCTACTCTTATAGCCATCTGCATTCATACTCAACATTTTTCTCACAACATTTTCTTCATTCTATCGCATCACATGCCGTACACCATCACACTAGTGGAACTTTATTTGGATAATAATTCAGATTTTTCTTTTATTTGTTTTGTAAATGAAAACTTACGGCTACCTTATGGTCAGTTTTTTCTGGAGATGTACTGTTTGGTACCTGAAATTAAAAATAAACCTGGTTGCTTCAAATAATTTCAACAGTTTTTAGATGTTTTACTATAGATCTGATTTGTTTGGTGGCCAATGATATAACAGAGAAAAGACTCTAATGCCCGGTTTCTGAGGCACTTTATCTGTGGTTTATCTATTCAAATGTACGCATATGAATAGATAAACCACAGATAAAGTGCCTCAGAAACCGGGCATTAGATAGCCAGGTATTTTATTCTTGACCAAACCATTGTTCGTTTTAGCTTTTGAAAATGTCTAGTCGAATATCATCAATTGAATTCAGTGTGTACATTATTTAAAAACTACAAACAGATCAAAATAAAAATCATGTACAAGCACCGAAATGGAAAAAGAGTTACAGGGCGTCATAAAAATTTGTCTTTTTTGCAGGCTGATTCTTTGGCCGAAACAATGGCCAGCCCTCTGTCCACGCAAATAATCGTCCAACCGCTTGGCTATATCCCGTAATGGTAGATCGGCACTTGGACCCCATGTCCCTAGTGTTTCAACCCCAAACGACTCAAACACGTAACTACCACATTGTATAAAAATTAAACCGGTTTTGGATTTTATGTCGTTCTACTTACATCAGTTCCACTTCTTAAATAAATTCCAACTGTCACTTGTGCCATAGAATCTTCATCGGTATCAGAGGCTCGGTTCTGATGTTTGCTTGCAGTCTCTTCTTCAACTGCTTGATCTTCTTCAGCGTGGGAATCGCTTCCAGAATACTTTGCTTGAATTTCTTTTTCACTATTTCTGACTTCCTTCATAGCCTTTTTTATTGCCGGTTCGGGCTTGGTTTCTTTCTCTTTATTAGTTTTATTTGATTTATGATTGTCGATATATTCTTGGTTTTCTTTAACAATGTTTGCCTTTGCAGTGGTTTCTTGTATTTTTTGCGTTTTTTTATTAGTGTCTTCCTTAGACCTGTTGGGTTCTTCTTTACTCTGTTCTTCCTCAGTGGTGTGAATGCTCGTTTCGGTTTCACTGCTCTTTTCTGCTTCACTATTCTTTTGTGATTGACTGCTATTTTCTGCTTCACTATTCTTCTGTGATTGACTGCTATTTTCTGCTTCACTATTCTTCTGTGATTGACTGCTATTTTCTGTTTCACTGTTATTTTCTCCTTCACTGCTCTTTGATTTGCTGCTCTCCTCTGCTTCGTCTTCCACAAATATCATTTGTGTTGGCAATGATAAGGTAGTGCCTGACTTATTACCGTTACTTTTTTTATTTCTATCGACTCGACCTCCATCAGGATCACTTAGATAGTTTAATTCCTTTAAATCGAATTGTTCTTCGGAGATTTGAGATTTTTTAAATTGATCAAAGTTTTTGATCAGATCGTGTAATTCGGTGTTAACTCGTGATATATTCCTAATGACATCAGCGAATATTGCTTCTGGCTTCTCCGATACACCCGTATCAGCATTTGTTTTAATTTTGGGAGCCTGGAATATAAATTTTCATACACAGCGTGTACCAGAAAGATCATATTTAAGGGTGTAATTCGAACAACTAAACAAAACCTAGAGCGCCCTCAGGCTAGGTAGTGCGACGATCTCCACAAGATGACTGGTAGTAGCAGAATGAGAATCCAAGAATAGATTTAAATGGCGAGCGATGTAGTGGTCTATCTCGGACTATCTCTTCGCATCCTTTGGCGCCAGGATCTTCAACAGTGGGCTGCTCCAGGCAGATGAAGATGCAAACAATGATCTACTCTCGTCATACACTATCAGACTATTGGATTTTTATTTTAATAGTTCAAAAATATTCTAATTAATCAAAAAATACCTGTAAAACCAAGAAACACACACAAAGCACATAGTGAAACAACATTTTAGTTATATAAAATAGTTCAAGAGCAAATTTTGTACGACAAAAGAAAACATGTGCGCGTCAACACTCGTTTTATTGCCTATTTCACAACCACTATTTTATTTTATGTATTATTCTTTATTGAAAGTCGTTCCCAAAGAAATTGTTTAACTTTATTTTGCGATGGCTATTGTCGAACAATATTGTGCACTTATGTGTAAGTATAGTCCTCCTGACCTTTTTCGGTCACGGGGCCCAATCTTTTCGGAGATTAGCCATCGGTGCGTGGCGGTGGCGTCATATTATATAAAGTGCATAAGACAAGTGTGTGCGCAGGCACAGATGCACTCTCAGTTCCTTTTGTCCGATGGGACAGCAATCCGATATGATCAGAGAAAAATCAGGCGCAAGAGTCTTGGTCCTTCCTGAGGCAAGGGAGTATCATACCGCCAGCTTTCAAACTCCGGGCTACTGAGAAATTTTGAATAAATAAATCCAAAAACTCTTTTTGCACGACCCGGCAATCGTACTCAGGAACCCAAGCTAAGCAATCGCATTTGCGAGCACGAGACCAACGGGGCTGTTAGTTTATGAGCATCTTGTGCAATGTGGCATAAAGCGATAAGTCCTAAATACTGTAATATTTTAAACGTACGTAGCGTTGCAACGATTGATAAGACACAATAGACATAAGACATAGGATACAATTAATCCCAGTTTCCGAGGGCTAATAACCGTTATGGACGACAAATAATAAATATTTATCATTATTTATTTTTTTCGCGGGTAAAGCCGCTTTTGCCAGCGGCTTTGCCCGCGTGTATGTCGGGAAATATCAAAAATGACGATTTTTCATACAAACTTTCATTTTTTTTTTTTTTCTATTTAATATGGGCTTACTCTTGACCTCAATCTTGCCCTAAGGGCAGAGATGAGGTCGACGATGGATCGAGCTTACCCAGAAGAAGCCTATTTACTCGCGACTTAAATAGATTGGGGTTATATGAACTCGGGAAAACCGACGCAGGCAGGGTGTTCCACTCTTTGGCTGTACGAATAATGAAAGACTTAGCAAAACGCTTCGTACGAATGTGTGGAACATCGACAAGGTATGGGTGATAACCTGCAGTACGCCTAGTCTCTCGATGGAAGAAGGGAGATGGTGGAATAAGCTCGTGGAGCTCTTGCGCACACTCTCCGAAGTACAGTCTGTAGAAGACCGACAGACATGCAACTTTGCTGCGGTGGGCCAGGCTTTGTAGCTTGGCAACCAGCTTGGCGTCACCAATCAGCCTCCTGGCTCTGCGTTCTACTGAGTCGAGTGTGGCAAGTTGGTATTTGGCTGAGCCATCTCAAAGGTGACAGCAGTACTCCATGCCGGACCGGACTTGAGCTTTATACAATATTGAAAGCTGTCCAGGCTTGAAGTACCGCTTGACCCTGTTTAGGATACCCAGCTTTTTTGCCGCAGTTTGAGCTTTTGACTCGATGTAGGCGCCGAAGTTCAGATTTGCATTCAACTTCGTGCCAAGAAGCTCGAGACTGTCAGTAACTTGTACAGACGCACTCCGGAAAGTGGGGGCCAGATTAAACGGACTCTTTTTAGCAGTGAACAGACACACTTGCGTTTTGGTGGCGTTGAAATCAACCAGATTGTCGTCACCCCACTTGGAAACAAGACTTAAGGCTGAATTCGTTCGCTCTACCATGGCCTCTCTCAATGAACGTATTTCATCACCACCGGCTTTTGCGCTGGATGTGTAACTCTCCATGACAGTGCTGTCATCTGCGTACCCATCAATACCAGGACCAAGGAGGTCGTTGATGTGCAGCAGGAAAAGTGTCGCGGAGAGTACCGACCCCTGAGGAACTCCGGCATCAATAGCCACAAGGTCTGAGGAGCAGCCATCAATGACCACTCGGATCGACCGTTCACTCAGGAAGTCAGATATCCAGCAGCAAAAGTCAGCGGGAATGCCGTATGCCGGAAGTTTGCTCAACAGACTTGCGTGCCAAACCCTGTCGAATGCCTTCGAGATGTCCAGCGACACGGCAAGGGCCTCACCGTGTTTCTCGATGGCTTCACCCCAGCAGTGCGTAGCAAACACCAGAAGATCCCCAGTTGACCGTCCCCGGCGAAAGCCATACTGACGGTCGCTGAGCAGGTCGTTCGCTTCAAGGTACGCCAGCAACTTACCGTTAAGTACCTTTTCCATTACTTTACAAAGTATGGAGGTGATGGCGATTGATCGATAGTTACAAGGGTCGGCACGACTACCCTTCTTGGGTACTGGTTGAACATTAGCGACCTTCCAGGAGTCGGGCACCGTTCTAGTTTTGAGAGAGAGGCGGTACAAGCGTGTCAACACAGGAGACAACTCAGGCGTACAGTTCTTTAAGACCCTTGCTGGTATACCGTCCGGACCGCTAGCTTTATTCACGTCCAGGCACTGAAGTACTTTACGAACCTCTTACATGTGTATTGTGATCTCCGGCATCGAAGAATCACAGCGAGGAATCGTTGGTGGCTGTTTTGACCCAGTATCTAGACGCGAACTGCCCGCAAACAGAGATGCAAATAGATTTGCTTTCTCGGTAGCGGAGTGAGCCAGCGACCCATCTGGTTTTTGCAGGGGGGGTAGTGAGGACCGGCAGAAGTTGGATTCGACCGATTTGGATAGGGACCAAAACTGTTTTCCGCCAGAAGGGCAGGACGCCAGTTTGGCCCCTATGCGACTGACATGGTCGAAGCGCGCCTTGCGGATCACCCGCTTGCAGGACTTTGCGGCAGAATTAAATGCTCTTTTCTTCGCGCGAACCCGACGCGCCCGAACTTTACGGTCACGAAGGTTGCACCCAGGCTTGGTATGCAGATTGCTTTCGGGCCTCAGCACGAGCGCAGTCCGCATTAAACCATGGACGGGCCTTGTGACCGAGCGGTATGTCGGAGAATGGAATATAGTATTCCATTCCCTGCCGGATCACGGCCGCAACCGCTTCAGCTGAGCAAGCGAGGTCGCGCGCTGAAAAGCACACGGAATGCCACGGGAAGGACGCGAAGAAGTGCCGCATCTCATCCCAGTCTGCTGACTCGTATCGCCAAACTCTCCTCTCGCCCTTAGGGCTATCATCAGGAGGGGAACCGATAGATACGGACTTCACCAGACAGTGGTCAGATGTTCCCAGTGGGGCTGATACCGACACTGAGTGCCTGTCCGGGTCAGTTGTCAGCAGCAAGTCCAAGCAATTGGGTGTGTGTCCGTCAACATCCGGCACCCGCGTAGCTTCATTCACCAGCTGGGTGAGATCTAGCGACACTGCAAATCTGCGCGCCTCTCTCCCAGCATGGTCAGTTTTCTGGAACGGGAACAACCACTCATCGTGGTGGGCATTAAAGTCCCCCAGAAAAAGAAGCTCCGCCGTTGGGTACCGTTGCTGGGCACAGTCCGCCTTTTCCAGTAGGTGTTCAAAAAGCTTGGTTGTCTCCTGGTCACCGCTGTGCGACCGGTAGACACCGACGTAGAGAGATTTCTCGACCCCGGTGTCCACCAGTATCCAGATTGTAGATAACCCAGAATCTTCAAAGCAACGGAGACGCCGAAAGCAAATGCCATCGCGGACGTACACACAGACCCCAGCCCGCTTTACGAACTTATGTTCAAGCGAGTAACCTGGGTAGTTGAGGTACGCCACGTCTGACGGGGTTGCAATCTGCGTCTCCGTTAAAAAGAATAGGTGCGGCTTCTCGGTCTCGAGGTGGTGGTGGACCGGATCGAGATTAGAGTGCAACCCCCTGATGTTAGTGAGGTGCACTTAACAATTGATTTCATCCCCTATTTAACTCCCTTAGGGGTTGAATTTCCAAAAATCCTTCCTTATTCCTTGTCTATATTATAAAGGTAACCTCTGTGCAAAATTTCAGCTTTCTAGGTCCAAGGGTTTGGGCTTGGCGTTGATGAGTCAGTCAGTCAGTCAGTCATGCAGAGATAGATTTCTAAAATTATTATTAGAAATATAATAATGCCTGGAGCTCTTTTAAACTTAATACCAACTCATCATCAACTCATCATTGGGACAACGGCAGGAAGATGATCAGGGAGTCGGAATTAAATATAACAAAATATTTGTTTATGTCCACAGTGGATGAGATTCAAGTGGCGTCATACAAAATGCTTGGCTCGCTATACGCCCTGGGGACTGATGCTTCGCTTACACACGATAGAAAGTACCTGAAGACTGAAATCGAGAGGCATAAACCTGCGTTGGTAAGTTCTTTTACTAATCATAACAAATATTGAATATATCATGTTCATGCTATGAATATTTTTTAAAGGAAAGTTGTATTTATATAGAAAAGAAAAACAGTCTGTGTCAAGATTGTGGAAGAATTTTTTGTAAAACAAAATGAAATGATGATTTTTTTGTACACAACAGTGCTGTTCTATTTGATCCTAAGGTTGACTGGTAGAGAACGCCTTGTAGCATTAAGTTCGCTTGTGTATCACTCTTGTGCATGAAGTTTAAATAAATTGATGAATGAGGAATTAAATACAAGATGTAATCTAACCCTTCAAGAAGTCTTCCCCTTCAATAGCTCTATGCAATAAAAATGCAGGGTAACGACTTCATTTTTAATCAATGTTCGTTTTCTCTAGGGTTCATGTCTAGGAGCATTCAGCTCTACGTTCCCTGTGGCGTTCTTGGAACCGCACCTGAACAAACACAACCAGTTCTCTTTGCTGAACAGGATCGCCGACCACTCGTTGGAAGCTCAAGGTGAGATATATTTTCATACCATTTTTTTTTTTTTTTTTTAATTTCGCAACTGCCGAACATGAGGTCCTGAGTTCGGCTTTTCCATCAGAAATTTGAGGCCATAGTCTTAATCTGGGCTTGGTTGTTGGCAAAGGGTCGCACCCTTGTACATGGGATCTGAAAATAACTGGCGATATGCCTATACTAGCATCATGATATTATTCCGCATTGCCATTTTGACTTGTGGTATTATAGATACTTATCTGGGAAGTAACTTTGAAAAAAGTAAGCAGTCTCTCGATCTCAGTCTTCAACAAAAATGGAGACAAAAAATTCTTGGGACTCTTCCACCATCTGAATTCAAATCCAATTGTAATGATTTTATTAATTACAAATACACTATTTTTCACATTAAGATGAATGACCCCGAAAGTATTCAAGAATATGAAAGCTACCAAAGAAAAAATATTGTTGTTCCCTTTTTTCTGCTTCAAAGAATTTCAATATCGCGTTAAAACTAATTTTAAACTATATCCTCCCAGACATAATGCAGAAAATGGAACAATGCATGCCGACGCTAGAAACGATCCTGGGCGAAGTAGACCAATTCGTCGAATCAGACAAGACATACAACGAAGCACCGCATATTATCGATGTGGTGCTGCCTTTACTCTGCTCGTACCTACCGTTCTGGTGGGCGCAGGGACCTGATAATGTTACTCCTACTGGCGGGTGAGTACTAGACTAGTATTGATGAGCCTAACTGCTCATTGTAGATGCTATGCTGCCTCCACTCTGCTTGTATCTGCCGTTTTAGTAGAGCAGGCGCAGTGACCTGATAATGTCACTCCAAATGAGGGTCGTGTTCTATGCTATGATTAAAAAAAAACTGTTAAAGTCCATTTCACGAAAGAAGTCCCGCAGACGCAGCGCTGTATTCGCGCGACATTTTATTTATTTATTTATTTATTTACCACTACTTATAGCAACATCACAGAATACATCCAATACGATGCTATAAGACACAATACAAATTTAAAATGTAAAATTAAATAATTAAACTATAGCCAAAACCGTAAAATATGACAAAGTTTATAGTTGCACCCCATTTTCAATAACTATTTGTGCTCTTTGGATAAATTTCGGCAGGTTTTGCCCAAATAAATCTTCCGATAACATGATAATATTAATAATACGCGCGGCTCGTGACATAGGAGCAAACTTGAGTAGGTTAGTCCTAGCCGCTGGCACGTCTAACAATGTGGGGCGGCGGCGTGCTCCCACGCACCCGTCCGGCGCTCGCAGCCGCAGCTCAGCCAACACCTCGGGGTGATGCAGCAACCCTAGCAATATACTCGCCACGTACTTCACTAACGCAACGTCTCTTCTCACTGCCAGCCTGGTGTACCCAACCATGCCCAGGACGAACAGACTTGGGTACATCAGGGGATAAAATGGATAAACTCCGTACTGTTTATAGTAGAGAAATCTACAGAATTTATTTTGCAGCTTTTCCAACATGAGGCTATATTTAGCTTCATGTGGATTCCAAATAATTGCATTCGTTTCTAAATGACTTCTCACAAGTGCATTATATAAAACCCTGACAGCAGCAGTATCAGTGAAATCCTTACACTGTCTTATGATGAAACCAAGATTTTTGAAGGCCCTACCGCACACTTCCAGTATGTGCTTGCGAAAAGTCAGCTCTGATACCATCTGCACACCCAGATCCCGTGCATGCCTGACACGTGGTATGTCTACACTGTCCATGACATACTGATGCCCTACAGGAGCACGCGCACGAGTGTAGCTCATTATGCAGCACTTATCAACATTGAAATGGAGCTTGTTGGAATTACTCCATTGTACCACATTGTCGATATCAGACTGGAGCCGATTACAATCAGCAGTGTCATTAACATTTAGATACAGCTTCAAGTCATCTGCAAACAGTAGACACTTCGCCTCTTTCACGACTTTAGGCAGGTCGTTAACAAATAAAATAAATTCTAATGGCCCAAGATTAGTGCCCTGACTCACCCCGGAATAAGTGTAATAAGGACTAGATTCGAGTCCCGCATACTCGACGTACTGTCGGCGGTCGCCAAGGTAACTAGCGAAAAACTTAAGTAGTTGCGGTGTGAATCCCATCGCAGAGAGTTTGCACAAAAGCACATCGTTATCCACGGTATCAAACGCTTTCCGAAAGTCAAAATAAGCCACATCAACCTGTCCTCCCGCGTCAATAACAGGCGACAAGTGGTTAACAAATGATAGTAAGTTGCCTCCCGTACTGTGACCCGGTCGAAAACCGTGTTGAGCGTCAGAGAGTTGTGAGCTCACTTGTGTATAAATACTTTTATGCAAAACCGATTCAAATACCTTAGCGAACGCAGACAGCACCGCCACAGGTCGGTACCCACTCACGTCAGTCCCTACCCCCCCTTTAGGCACAGGGATAACTCGAGTGACTTTCCACTCGTCCGGGTAGTGACCCTCCCGCAAACACAAGCTAAAAATGTGCATTAAGGGCTCTTCAAAAATCATGCGACAATCTTTGACAATGTAAGGTGGTATGCCGTCCGGACCCACGGAGCGCTTAGGCTTAAGACGCAGAAGGGCCGCGCGCAAGTCTCGCGCGCTGAGCTCGTCAACATGCACCCGCGCCGACCCCGCTGCGCTGCCACCTGCGCTCTCCGCGGCTACCCAGTCTAGTGCCGGCCGCTTTTCACTGTATACCGAGTGGAAATACGAAGCAAAACATTCCGCACATTCCTCCTCTGTCAGCAATAAGCCGTCGCTAGTTACTTTGGGCTTATTGCGTCGAGATTGCTTAGACCTGACAAAGCTCCAGAACGATCTTGGATCCACTTGCAGGTTCCTTTGAAGCCTGTTTTGGTACACTTCATAGTTTAAAGCTATCTTCGATTTGATTGTCTTACGCAAACTAGAAAACATGTTGTAATCACTCTTTGAACCAGTAGCTTTGTACAATTTGTGATACCGCCACTTATTTTTGATATCTGTTATCAAATCGGAAGTGTACCATACTGGATAGCAAAACCTAGATTCCTGTTTATTTGCTAGAACCGTTTTCTTAGGAACAAAACCGTCAATAATCTCATTTACTGTTTTATAAAAATAATCTAAAGCCGCCTCCGAGTTATGAATATTAAGCAACGACTCCCAACTTACTAACATAAAGGAGTTATATAAACCTAGAAAATCTGCTTTGTAAAAATTCCACCTTCGTCTACTGAGTGGCGAAACGTCTTTATTTTGACAAAGCGTAGGTTTACCCTCGGCCTCCCGATAACCCAGCTTCACGCTAACGACCAATGGCGGATGTTGTTTGTCAATATCAACCAAAGGTTCATCCGAGAGTTGCACCCCTACTTCACTCAACTCAAACGTTGACAAAACTAAATCTAAGGCACGATTATTAATATTAACAATGTTATTTACCTGCCGAAATCCACCGTAGGCAACAAAATATTCCAAATAGCATTGAATTTCTACTGTTGTAGAAGGCATGTTGAAATCACCCAGCACTAAAACTTTGTCATATTTAACACACTGATTCTCTAATATATTAAATAAATGCATATACTCATTAACATTACACTTTGGCGGAATGTAAACAACACAGCAAAAGAACAAAAAATTATTTTCTTTGTGTACCGTCGCACACACAATCTCAAATAAGGCGCTGTCCACATTGTCAACAGAAACGCGAATTATATTAAAACGCGGAGAAACCGCCAAAAATACTCCTCCTTGTTTACGTCCGTCTGTTCGGTCACAACGTAATATTTTATAATCAGCTGGGATTAGTTTCCCATCATAAATCCCTTCATTCAGACCTGACTCCGTAATTGCAAAGAGATCATACGTCGATGCCAATAAATTATTATAGAATGTATTCGTTTTCGTGCGTAATCCTCGAACATTCTGATAATACACTTGAAAACACTTATTGGTGGCTTTGATTGTCTTTCCCTGGTTTGCGGGAGTTACGAAACCACACCCATTGACTAAATTGCGCATTCAATGGCCAACTGTCAGCGTTATCAATCTTCTCAAAAAGGGATTCCGGGACTCCAACCATAAAGGACGCATCTCTTGCAGTCTTAGGTACAATTTTTTCGACTTTAATGTCTGCAGATCCACATAATCCCGCCACATGTTCCCTAATCGCCTGCTCCGTTGTCTCTGGATGTAGTGACCACACATGCAAAAACTTCTTCCTCTGAATCGCTTGGAGCGTCAAAATTTCCGTGTTACCTCCTTTCTGAATAGTATTAGTATTCATCTTTGCTCGTTTTTTATTCCCAACTACTACTTTCCATTCTTCAGAAGCAATGTTTTCTTCCAATACTGCTCCAGCGTTTTCCGAACCGTCGCTTGTTTTTTGCCGTATGTACGCAGCCTTATTCTTGGCACGCTCGGTCGCTCGGCGCGCACGTTCCGTCACCATTTCGTGAGGTCCCTTAGCATGGCTTTCGACGTTCGTCTCACTCGCACGCTGCGTAGAAGGTATCCCGACTGGTTTCTCCATCTCACTCTTGGCAGCATTCAATGAAGCAATATGAGCTTCGATCTTTCCGAGTTTCGAAGATAAATCTGCAAGTACCCTCGTCTGCTCCGTGATCACCTGCTGCTGATCTTCAATTTTTTTGTTTTGCGACTCAATAACTGCTGATTGAGCCACAATTTTTGATGTCAACGTTGCAACTTTCTTCATAAGGTCGTTGAACGCCAATTCCACATTAAATTTGGACATTTTAACCGTTTATCGGAATAAAATCACACGAGAGTTCTAAGTTCGTGTGTCAAGGACGGTAAGTTAAGTATAGTTAAGACAACATAATGTTGCTATCTCTCTCCATATCTCCATATCTGTCAAATTTAGTTCCACAATTGTCCGCGGGACTTCTTTCGTGAAATGGACTTTAAATGTACATATAACGAATTAATAGACTGAAGATTGATTTATTCAATACCAAAAACAAGTTTGTTTATCTTTATCTTTTTCTCGACGAAATAACCAAAAAGTTATCTATTTCTGCAATTATAAACAAACATTTCATTTCTTTTGTCACAACCGAGATATTATGAATTCTGGAATCCAACCTGACAATATCCGTTGGGTGTTTCACCTTAGTGGATTAACAAATCTTATAAAAAAAGTCAAACCTCTGAAAATATGACATTAACATTAAACCTTAAACTTCCAGAAACCACGTAACAATGGTAACAGCAGACCACATGAATCAACTCCTGAAAAACGTCCTAAAACTAATCAAGAAGAACATCGGCAATGAGAACGCACCTTGGATGACCCGCATCGCTACCTATACCCAACAGATCATCATTAATAGCTCCGAAGAACTGCTGAGGGACTCCTTCTTGCCCCTCGCAGAGAGGGTCAGGAAGAGGACCGATAATATGTTCCATAAGGAGGAGAGTTTGAGAGGGTTTATTAAGGTAAATTGATTATTATTCATTGATGACAATATTAACAGTTTTTTTTTTTTATAATCTATGTTATTTTTACTATTTAAAACAGGCTAAATCTAGGTATCGTCATAGTTTATTTTAAATCTATACCTTCTTTTTAAACAATTCCTTATTCCCTTCTAGTCATCAACAGACGATACCTCACAAGTGGAGTCACAGATTCAGGAAGATTGGCAGCTATTAGTTCGCGACATCTACTCGTTCTACCCATTGCTCATCAAATACGTAGACCTGCAGAGAAACCACTGGCTGAGGAATAACGTTCCAGGTTTGTAGTCAATCAATCTTTTTATTTTATCAATCAATCAATCAATTGATTAATCAATCGTTTGATTTTTCAATCCATATTTTTTTTGATCAATGTTTTGATTTTATCAATCAATAAATTGTTCAATCAATCTTTTGGTTTTTTTCAATTAATAAGTTGTTTAATCAATCTTTTGTTTTTAACAATCAATAAATTGTAAAATACAGTTAGCAGTTATTGTAAAATTGCTTAGCGTTTCGCTTCACAATGAATTGGTAATCTTAACTGCACATGTAAAATTTAATGAAGTATTTGGATACTGACTTCAAATTCTGGGATTGACATTTATGGCCTTAAAAAGATGGCTGGGTTAGACTAAATACGGAAGACAGGTTGTTCTGGCGCAGCGTGGGAGAGGTTCTGGACCAATAGTGGGTTGCGATAGACTGAGTTGATTAATTAGTAGAATAATAGTGCCGTATTAAATTTATTATTCATGGCCAGTGGCCAGAAAAAAACATGTTATGTAAAATCTTTTATTGTACACAAAAACTGATAATTACACAGTATTTTACAATAGTTTAGTATTAGTATAACGTGCTGGTGTTCGCAACTTCAAAATACTTACGTTATATTGTAGAATATTGCGGTGTTATCGCTAATAGCGATATCTTCCAGACAACCATTGTAACGGACTTAACATTATTGCTAAATAACTATAACGACTGTTTGCATTAAACAGAGGCGGAAGAGCTTTACAACCACGTGGCGGAGATATTCAACATCTGGTCCAAGAGTCAGTACTTCTTGAAGGAGGAGCAGAACTTCATCTCGGCTAACGAGATCGATAATATGGTGAGTAAACAAAATGTATATTTATTTATTTAAGGATCTCCAACAAAAGATATACACAAACATTTTTAGATAGTGGAAAACAATATGTTTCTAAAAGGGTGCTATTAGTGGTGATAAGAATGTTGACATTGGTTTTAAGAGTACATGAAAATTAAGTAAGGAATAATTATTAAGTAAGAGGAGTTTTTAGTGTCGCATGTTACAGAAAACTGGAAAGGAAATCATCTGTCTTTGTATGATAATATGAAACGCTTTGTACTTATAACGTGATGAATGTAAATATTTATTTAAGTTGAGTAGACAAAAAACCACAGAGGCGATTGATGTACTGCGTAAGGAATGGTATGAATGAACGAATAGATGATAGCGTAGCAGTGGACAGGGAATTAAGAAGAAGATAAATAAGTTGGGCTGAAACTAACTACATGGGAGAAGGGCAAAAGATAATGAGGATATCAGACTTTGTGTCTGAATTTTAAAGACAATGCAAAATAACTTTAAAATGACCGGTTGTACTATACAGATATTCTCTTTTTGTGACAGGTACTAATCATGCCAACAGCCACAAGAAGAGTGACAGCGGTTACAGACGGTACTCCTCAAGCTGGTGGAAAGGTATTTTCATTTTGACAGTTCATATTTTGTAACTAAATGCTTTCAGTAAAAATATTCATTTAAATGGTATTTCTGCATACCTTAACTTGAAATTGACCAATATTTAACAAACTTTAAATAGTAATATGGAACTATAATGACAATTACTCTCAAATAAAAATAACTTTTAACACTAAACTTACTTTAAGGTGCGTTTAGATTTTAACATTCGTACTGTCCGTATTTTTTTTGCTCCGTGTATGAGAAACTGCAGGCCTTGAAATTGATGCTAGTTTTTCATTCACGAGACGCACTTATACTATGGACAATATGCCAAGGCAAAATTTTCAAGTCCAGGCGCACCTTTATAATGATTTTATGCACTCTGATTTTATTGATCTTTCTTCAATCTTTCTTAATTCTTGCACTAATACACTATCACTTATCTCTAGGCGAAGCTATACGTAAGTATTCAAGACACATGATTGAATCTGGGATTCAACACTTGAAATGCAGGTTTTTTAGATCACTTGTACAACAAACTGGTATATTTCTTACCTATTTATAAATCGATATCAACGTAATGATTGATTGACAAATGATTGATAAACTTTTTGATTGGTCCTCAAATGTTGGATAAATTTTTTGATTGATAAATCATTTAAGTAATTGGTTGGATTTTTACTGAACATGATTACACACAGACTGTTGTTTTTCTTTTTATGTCTTTCCTGATTCGAATTTGTGTAAGAAACTTGTTTTGTTGTCTATCGTTACTTCAGTATTCATATTTATGAACTTAGTTTTTACACTGACACTACCTTTTATGTTCCTTGATGTCGATTGATTGGCTTTTTATACCTTGAATTCAAAAATTTTGATGTTTTATTTTGGTAAAACTTCTAGTCAATACAAAAAAAGAAGTGTTTAATTGAATTATACCAGAATTAGAATTTTTGCGATTTTACCCCTTCCTTGATTGGCAGTCTTGTTTTTTTTCAATCATTACACTTTACAAACAAACTGAACCATTTTACCTTTTAAGACCTTTGCTACAAAAATATCCAAAAATAAGCAACAGCAAACGGTGACCAAAATTGATGCCGTTTTGTACTGCAAAATGTACAAAAATGTTTTCTGCTTTCAGTCCCTAGTTGCGAAAGTCTCTTTTGAGTTGAACCTAAAAAGGGCATTTTTAGGGTTTTTTTTTTGTAGTGAAGCTTTTACATTTTATTCCCATCATACACCCCTATATACGTTAAAATTTTATTTATGTATTAATATTAAAAACAGAAAAAGAAGAAGCACCGTGACAAGAAGCGAGATAAGGACAAGGAAGTACAAGCATCCCTAATGGTGGCCTGCCTCAAGAGGCTCCTGCCCGTAGGTTTGAACCTATTCGCCGGCAGGGAGCAAGAGCTGGTCCAACATTGTAAAGACAGGTTCCTGAAGGTAGGAACCCTTAAGGTAATCTATCTCCTCATTAATACCATCGTTTTACGTTAATTTTATTATTTTAAACTGATTTTAAAAACTTTTTGCACCATTATTACTTCGATACAAAATTATTGTGTTTATTTTTTTAAAGACTTATTTTATGTCGCACACATGGCGATACATCAAGCTATACATATGCAGTAAAATCTGACTCCACTTTGTATGAGCTTTTCGTACAATATGTGACCGGCTTTCTTTGGTTTGTATATCTTGATTGGTCGTCGTGCGTAGGTATATTGAAACATTTCCAAATATTTTCGTTCTTTAACACTAAATATGTATTCGATTTAAGATCTGATTTTAAATAAGGATGTTGTGTGCAATTGTTTTTTGAACCAGTACCTATTTTATTTATACATATTTTATTTGTACATATTGTATTTTTATAAACCAACACCTACATAATTACGTTATTTCTGCACATCCTATTCCAAACTTGAGGCACTCATAATCGCATGATTTGTGATTGAAGAGTGATTTGTGGTACCTTTGGTCCTATATTGCTTAATTCCCTCTATCAAAGAGCGAGTTATCACGAAAGTAAAAAGCATTTTGATAGAACTAAAGACACAGAAGAACGTTGGTGTAACGCTCTCCTACTCAAAAATTGCATCTAGCGTTGGTGAAATCGCGTAAACAATGCGTACAAATTATTTCAAAATACTGACGGTATTGTGGCGTGGTGGTAGAGAATGCCCAAGGCATTAAGTCGGCCTTTGAACAGTTTTTACTTGGGGAAAAACTTTTAATAAATAAATAAACATCTCACTGATCTAACGGTAAAAACAAATAAATTATCTAATGAAACTTGAAAATGATGATGATGAAACTGAAATGAAACTGCGCTGACTGATCCATAAATTATACATTAAAATAGCGTTCTCAGCGTTGCATTGTGAACGAAGTCATATAGTCGCTGTACCGTCTCTAAAACAACGTATTCCTATGCTAGATTCGAAAAATACCACAGCCACACCCTTGTCATCTTTTATGACACCCCTGGCAATTCAAAACTCCCAGCTTTGCTCCAGCTAATTTTACAAACAAGATTACTAATCAAACCGTCCCAAATTGAATCCACAGAAAATGTCCGAACAAGACGTGGCCGAATTCGCGAAGACCCAGCTAACACTTCCGGACAAAATAGACCCGGCTGACGAGATGTCTTGGCAGCATTACCTGTACAGCAAGCTTGGGTCGAAGAGTAAGAGCAATATCACCGTTGAGACGGCAGAGAATAAGGCTAAGATTATTGATGATACTGTGGAAAGGATCGTCGCTATGAGCAAAGTGTTGTTTGGATTGCATATGGTAAGTCAAATGATTGATTTATAACTTCTTTAGGAGAACATCGCGAGGAAACCAGCATGCCTGAGAGATATTTCTCGACAGCATGTAAAGCCAAGTCTTTGGGTGGCATAAAAACTCTGATAAAGAAAATCCTGCTCATTTTTTCATTCTTCTCTTAGGTTATGTAACTAACGGTACGAGTATAAGAGCTATGTGTATTTAAATAGATTTTACACAAATTCAAAAACTTAACCAAAATGGGGTACTTGTTTGAAATCAATTATTTCGTATGAAAACCATGAAACTGTGATTTTTGTAGTACCCATTGGTAATTATTTTTATTAATTAAAAAATCTGCATACATTTTTTTTAATATTAATTTGACAGTTTTTAAGAAATATATTTTTTCTTTGTCTTAAATGGAACTTGATGAAGATGTGATGATGTTATAAAATAAAATGAAAGAATAGGTCATGTTTTGATACGAAAAAAAACTTACACACGTATTTATTTTTAAACAGATATTGAGTATTATTTATTTATGTTCTCCACCACATTTTGCCCCACAATAGATCGACCATCCGCAACAAATGAGTAAGAACGTGTACCGGTCTGTGGTGTCGATACAGCGCAAACGCGCCGTCATCGCGTGCTTCAGACAGACGTCGCTGCACTCTCTGCCGAGGTCCTTATAGTGTGTGCGAGATGTGTGCCGTTGTGTACTAACTATACGTACTAATTTGTAGGATATAAACTAGCATAGGAACAAGCCACTAAAGAATCTATCAATCAAAGTTTGCTAATTTCAAACACCATCCAATTAATCAATCGAAAAATTGTTTTCGTTTTTCATGGAATCTATTTCAATTAGTAATTTTTATTATCAATGTTTCTGCATGCTGATTTGATTGATAGAAAATAAGCCCAAAAATAACCTATTAATCAAAGTTCAAACACACCGACCGATTTATCAATCTAAAAGTTGGTTCGAGTTTTTTTTAATGTAAATTACGTCTCAATAAAAATCTACGTAGGATGATGTTAACCTGGCTAGCATGAATGTAGACAGTCGTAATTGAGTGCAAGTGTTGTTTTTATTAACATTTATTTTATTAGATTAAAATCTGAAAATTAATATTTTAATCTCAGAAATTAAGGTGAATAAAATCGAATCCCCAATTTTTTTTAATAGCTTGTTGTGGGCAAACAATTATTTAGAAATGGTAAGTTTTGAGTGAAATGAAAAATTACTCACCTAGTCCCAAAACAAAGGTTTGTTAACAAAATGTTGTACGTATGTGTGATTGTGCATGCTGCCTTTGGACCCGACTAGGCGACGAAGCCGCGTCAACGGTCGGATGTGTGGAAACGGGTGCTCTGCGCCGCTCGGAAACGGGCTGCCATTGCGTGTCTCCGGTCCATACATCTTTACAAGATGAGTCGGTAGGTTTGGGTTAAGTCTGTCAGGATTGCGGAATAGAGATGTTTCCTGACAAAAAAAAATCTGTTTAGTCCGTCAGTTAGATTACCGCAAAAATTGGATACGTGTTTTTTGTTTTATCAAATTAATAAAAATTGACGAAGATAAAACTCGTCAAAGATCATGAGTGGGGGCTTTTGACGTCACTGACCGGTAAAAATGTGCTGCAATATGACGTCACACGAGTTTTCGAAAGACTGTATCGTCTTCATTTTCTGTTTACGTGAAAAAAGAAAAAATATGATGTGTCCAATATTTTTTGGAAATCTTATCTGACGGAATAATTTGTTTTTTTTTTGTCATCTACCGTATTTGTTCGAAACACACCGGCTACCCTGGAACTAGGAGGAACATGGATGGGTTTTAGTCATTAAGAGTCTTACTGATCTGTCAGCTACCGAATGAAACTACCGTTGCTATTGGATGCTAGTTTAATACTGGCACAGTGGCCCTTCGCAGTGGTGCAGGCACGCACACACGTTACACACACATACATACACCTCACTTACACTCCCATCTGCTCCGCCCAGAGCGGGAGGAGTCCGCGCGGAGGGGGGGGGGGGGGGTGATGATAAATTCAAACTTCTATGAAAACAAACTGTGGTTTGGGTCCGATCATTACTTATAATCCGGATCTCTTCAAGGTTCGAGTGAATGGGTTTTTTCTACACAAGGATGCTTTACCCAAAGCCGAGTCATCGCTTCACATCAAGCGCGAAGCGGCCAAACGCAACCCTATTTAGTGTAAAAAAAAAACTGTGCTAGATATTGCTTCAGAATTGTATTTAGCTTGAACCTTGAAGCCTGTATTTTGGGCTGCTCTATAAATGGGGAATGTTTTTTGAAGAAGTAATAGTGCTATTCAAATCATGTATTTCTATTTAGAAGTTTAACATAATTTTATCTAACACTTTTGAATGCCGTTTTAGTTAACTTTAATGACCATTTTCAGGCCAAATGTTCGAATCAGCGTAAAGCACGAAGTTTTTCAAAACATTTGAATATGATTGTATTTTACAGACATCGAGCATGCAATATATTCTCTCGGACGTATTACGAGCTGTGGTTGGAAGAGGAAAACATTGGACAAGAGGTCATGATAGAAGATCTTACGGTAAGTTGGCAGCCTTACCCACTTATAATATACTCCCCCTGGTCGTTTTCGGGCAATCATAGTGGAGATTAGGCATCGGCGCGAGGGGAGACACTGGTGTACTATAATACACAAGTGTATAAAATACTCATAAATATGAGTAACTTTTATTTATGAGACTAACTATTTATGTCTCGTTAGCCAGGTCTCATGGGCTTGTTCTCAAAATCGCCGAAGCATTATGAAATTGTCTATCTTTTACCAAAGTGGAATGACATAATGGCACTTATAACTGCAGGCGAAAAGAGTCTTTACTATCCCTCCTTACCGATTTCGGTAACGGTGGTTGGCGACTCTATAAAGCTATGCCCTTCGTGTGCCCTTATATGGCAGGCCAGGCCGATTTTTTTTATACAAGCACCTTTAAATCCCTACTACATAAGCTTAAAGCCTCTTAAAGTACAGAAGTAATGTAAATATTACTATATTATTGAAACGTCAAGACTGACTTGACTTATCAATTATATGATTTTTTTCCACAGCAATCATTCGAAGACGCTGAGCTGAAGAAGAGTGACGTGGCGGAAGAGGGAGAGAAGCCCGACCCTCTCACACAGCTGGTCACCACCTTCTGTCGGGGTGCCATGACTGAGAGGTCCGGAGCTTTACAGGTACGACAGTATTTTTCAATTCAATTCCTTTATTTAAATTAACAGTTGGATCATATAGTAGCATAAATTAAAAAAATAAGACAAAACACAATTGAAATTGACAAAGTCAACAAATTAAAATTACATGCCTATTTGTTTTGTATTTTTTTGTTATTTATATGATTGACAGCTATGTGACACTACCTCATTATTCTTGTTTTAATACAAAAAGTTTTTATTTCAAATAGACCATTACAGACATCTTTGAATGTCAAAAAAAAAACAAGCAACAGTCACAAAGCATACTGAGTTGTTAAGATTGGGCAACAAACTCTGCGAACACTCTTCCCAAAAATATCCCATAATACTCGACAATAGTTTAGGTTCCCATCAATGCAAAAAGTATTCGGATCAGTCATCCTGAGCATTTTTTTACAACCAAATAAACAAAGAAAAGTAACTTTTTTTTAATGTCAGCTTAAATTTACTTACTACAGATTTTAGAGGTTTAAAAAAGGTAGTTTTATGATGAAAGTGTTGGAACTAAATCAGATGTAAACTGACAATGCGTCGTTTGTTTTTACTACGAAATATAAATTTTAGGAGGATCCTCTATACATGTCGTACGCACACATCATAGCTAAGTCTTGCGGAGAGGAAGAGGAAGAAGGTGACGGGGAGGAAGAGGAAGGAGGAGGGGAGGCCGAGGCCGAGGACGAAGGCAGAGCTAGTATACACGTGAGTTATTGTACTTAGGACTTTATGATGTCTTAGATAAGGTTGAGTTTTGGGACACAAAGAAACCCTGACGTTTTGCATGTTATATTTAAACAAATAAATTGTCTGTTACACGCAGAAAACAGTGGATATGTTTATGGTACGTATTAGTTTAAGATTTAGTAGAGCGAATGGAAACAACGCGAGGAAGAAAATTCACCAAAAAATCCGCAAAAGCCTCACTCATTAACGACATCATCTCTGCCCTTAGGGCCAGATTGAGGTCAAGAGCAAGCCCGTTTATAATTTAAAAAAAAGACTAAACAATTTAGTACTTGCCCAAACTCATGAGGGATCGATAACATAAAATTCTTCATGTATTTATCTATGGGTTCGCAATAAGTTTAACAAGAGGAGTGGTGTGACGATCTGGACTCGTACCGCTCGGGCTGGTTCGAGGAGGCACATGAAAAGAGGTCATGGAAATAATTGAGGGTGGCTTTAGCCCAGTTGGACAGTCGTCATCTTCCTCCCCATAGAACAGGCTATTGAAAAATACGCCAATCTTGAAATCAACCACCATTTAAACTTTTTAAGTCACTTCTCTATTGGTTTGAACGCGATTCAATCGCTGGGTTTTTCGTCTCTACGTGTTAAATATTGTCAATTTTAGACTTTATCATTAAGTCTGAAAACGGGATATTTACCATGTTCACTATTTCTTTTGTTTATCCGCGATCATGGTGCTTGCAACAGTGCCGAAATATCGGGAACTCTTAACAAATAGTAAATCTGGTAAATATCCTGTTTTCAGTGTGGCTACTAGCGACATCTATCGCAACACCTGCGTGCAAACAACGAGCGACAGAAAATCATACATCGCGCTATGAACATTATCCGCGACATAAGCCTATATAGGAGTTCCCGACTTACAACTGTCGGGCAGTTAGCCCGCCGGACACAACACCCGTCCGGTCGGATCCTCGCTTTTCAATGGGGGATGAGGAACTTTACACCCTGTTCCTCATACTCCCCCAAATCAATATTAATTATAATTATGTTAGTTTAGTTCTGTTTAAAAACTTAATTGTAGACTTTAAAATTATTTCGAAAATAATAACTACTATTTCTAAAAAACAGGAACAAGAAATGGAGAAACAAAAGCTGCTATTCCACCAAGCCCGGCTCGCAGACAGAGGGGTGGCAGAGATGGTGCTCCTACACATATCAGCTTCCAAGGGTCTGCCCAGTGAGATGGTCATGAAGACTCTACAGCTTGGTATTTCTATACTGAGGGGAGGCAACATTGATATACAGATGGTAAATAGATAAGGGGGCTCGGGGCTAATTATACTATAGATCGTAGTAATAAAAGCAGTGATAGCCTGTGGTCTCTGACCGTGGGACTGCTGAGTCCTCAACTTCAAACCCAAGTCACACACTTCTCCCGTCGGGGCCCGGGGACCCAAAGAGTTAATAAGGAAGATGGGTGGTTTTTAATCAGCAGAAGTCTGACACTCCCTACCGTTCTGCCCAGAGCAGAAGCAGTAATTTGATGATTTCCCAACCTCAAAAAAAAAAAGACGCGCCGTTCTGGTTTTTTTATTTGTTACTTGCTTCGGTGAAGGAAAACATCGTGAGGAAACTAGTATTCCTGAGAGGTAATTTTCGACGGAATTTAAAGCCAAGTCAGAGGCTCGTGGGTGGCATACTCTGACACCACCTGCCGGCTTAGCATGACCACCGAAGCAACGGGTTTTGTCGACGGAAGAATCGACAAAATGACAGATTCAGATTGTAGAAAGGTTTCGTGTCAAATTGTATGGAAAAATCTTTGTTTATTCTTGGTAGAATAGAGATAGAATCGCTATGCTACAGGGGTAGGTTAACCACAAGATAAAGAAAAAATCTGTACTGAGTAACTCTAGAAGCCAAAATATTTTTTTTGTTATAAATTATCCACGTTTCTGTTTCACTTCCAGGGTATGCTGAACCACTTGAAAGACAAGAAAGACGTGGGCTTCTTCACGTCGATAGCAGGTCTCATGAACTCCTGCTCCGTCTTGGACCTCGACGCCTTTGAGAGAAACACTAAGGCTGAAGGTTTGTTATGCAATTTTGTTATGATTATAAACTATACGCGTACCTGAAACGCCCATGGTTTCCGGTAGCATCATGTGCTGGGCTCTATCATCATCATCATCATAATATCAGCCCAGAGTCACCCACTGCTGGATATAGGCCTCCCCTTTCTTCCGTCACATGTCCCGATCCTGTGCGTCTCTTATCCAGGTGTTTCCCGCAACTTTGACGATGTCGCCAACCCAAAGAGCTCTAGGCCGGCCCTGGTTTCTTTGGCCTAACCTTGACTCTATACATTTGTATAAAAGTCCCTAAAATAAACAAAGAGGAAAAAAGGCTAATTGAATTTTATCTAATGGTTAACCATTTGACCTTGGAACCTGCTATTTGGGCGTGCGGGCGTGGTCGTTATACCTATAGTTGCGTTTCAAAGCGGGCGTTTGACCATGACTAATTTGATGAGTTATCTATTTCGCTCGTTCCACTATAGACCTGAAGAAGACATGCTGTGACCGACCCCAAATGAATTGGAATAACGACAAGAGAATAATGATCTTTCGTTCAGAAAGGAAAGATATTTCGTTCTCGAATGAAGTATAAAGTTGTAATAATAATTGTGCAGGTCTGGGAGTCGGATTAGAGGGAGCGGCTGGTGAGAAGAATATGCACGATGCGGAGTTCACGTGTGCACTCTTCAGATTCATACAACTTACCTGTGAAGGACACAACTTGGGTAAGTAGGATACTTCTAGCTATGTTCATTCGTAGGAAACTGTTTATGAACGTCTTATATGTCGAGGGGTCACACTCACGCATGTTTATTAGGAGCTAAGCAAAGCTGATACGAGAGTACATAAAATATTGGATAGTAGTAACACATACACGTGACCTGTAATTGTTGTTATTTCAACCCAAATTCGATCTGGACACGCTTGTCCCATCATAGACCTCATCAATCGTTTTAGCATTAAAAAAATGTAATGTTATCTTTGGATTATATTAATTTTTAACCGAAAAAGGGTTTTAAAGGGTATATTCCCAAATGGTCCCATAATTTTTTTATCAAAATCGGACAAACGGTTTTTGAAAAATCAACAAAACTAAAAAAAAACTACATTGTCCACATTATGACCCATGAACATGTGAACTTACATGTGAACCACTAAAAAGTGAAAAATAAAAACTTTTTAACAAAAAATAAAACCGACTTAAAAAAAAACACAAAAAAGTGAAAAATAAACTTTAGAAGAAAAATCTGTTTCTGAAGTCGGTGGCAAAAAAATGAAATCAAACAAACAAAAGTCACCGACTTCTACTAAAGCTTAGTACCGCTCAAAATCACAACTAGAAGTATTTGAGCTTCGAGCTACAATACATTTGCAACAGACAACAACTTAAAACAAGCATGTTATTCGGTCTACAGACTGGCAGAACTACCTGAGGACGCAAGCTGGTAACACGACAACCGTCAACGTGGTCATCTGTACTGTGGACTATCTGCTGCGACTGCAGGAGTCTATCATGGACTTCTACTGGCATTACTCCAGCAAAGTAAGTAGATATCAAATAAACTACCTGAGGACGCAAGCTGGTAACACGACAACCGTCAACGTGGTCATCTGTACTGTGGACTATCTGCTGCGACTGCAGGAGTCTATCATGGACTTCTACTGGCATTACTCCAGCAAAGTAAGTAGATATCAAATAAACTACCTGAGGACGCAAGCTGGTAACACGACAACCGTCAACGTGGTCATCTGTACTGTGGACTATCTGCTGCGACTGCAGGAGTCTATCATGGACTTCTACTGGCATTACTCCAGCAAAGTAAGTAGATATCAAATAAACTACCTGAGGACGCAAGCTGGTAACACGACAACCGTCAACGTGGTCATCTGTACTGTGGACTATCTGCTGCGACTGCAGGAGTCTATCATGGACTTCTACTGGCATTACTCCAGCAAAGTAAGTAGATATCAAATAAACTACCTGAGGACGCAAGCTGGTAACACGACAACCGTCAACGTGGTCATCTGTACTGTGGACTATCTGCTGCGACTGCAGGAGTCTATCATGGACTTCTACTGGCATTACTCCAGCAAAGTAAGTAGATATCTCATTGTAACAACTAAACTTCGAACTCTTACAACTGATAATGATGGGCAAAGTGGCGGGCAAAAGAGCAGTAGGTCGTAGAAAGAAATTGTGGCTGCGCAATATCCGGAGCGCCGTGGAACTTTTTAGACTTGCAAACATTGATATAATAAAACCCTAGATGCACAGTCTCGAACAAAACAAACAGTCGAAGCTGTCGCCAAACACTCACCAATACACGCACTACTACATGTAGTTATCGTCACTATAAACATATTTTTTTGGCAAATTCAACCTAACGCAGATTCCTTTTACAATGCAGTTATAAAAAGCAATATAAAAAGTATTGTGCAGAGACGCGAGTGACGCGAGATTTGAAATGAGTTCATTGTGAACTCATTTTAAGAGCGTATGGTACCTCAAACGCGAGTTTTATAATGCGTAAAAGTATATGATGCACTGCAGTAATCAACATCAGAAAAATATATGATATTCTTCAGGATATATGCTAGTGCCATAGTGTTGTGAAAACATAATACAACTAACTTTGCTCGATAGAAAAAAATCGCGAAGATACCTCTAAAACTTTCTTTTAACGAGTAAAAACCATACTAAAATACATGTCATCGTTCTGATTTTTTTACCAAATAATTCTACAAGCAACATACTAAAGTCATAGTGTTTTACTTTTTAGTCCAATCAATAGTTTTTTTGTAAATCGCAAAATACCACTAATTTCGCACTATTCGGCCGCAGCGAAAGACGTAACAACCGCTTTGTAGTGCAAGCTGATTAGAACTTTATTCTAACAGCATTTCAAGCGAAGTTTGAACCACCACAAATAGGGTTGCTAATCTGAGGTAGCATACGCTCTTAAGCGGACGGTTTTGAGACGCAGAGTGTGTATCTTGGGTTTTATTATATCAATGCTTGCAAAAGACCGAATAAGATATGCGGAGCTGACTGCCAACCCTCACTAGTTGGAGAGGCTCTTAAAGAGAGAGAGAAAACGACAAAACATTTGAAATTTTCTCCTGTATAGCCTTTTGTTTTTTTTTTTAAATGTGACTTCATAATCATGTAGATGATAATAATTAAATAAATAAACTTATTATAGAGTATCGTGTTTTTTTCTCATTTATTAATATCACTCGAACTACCTCGTTAGTCTAGTGGTCGCAAGCGCCACTGCTGAACATAAGGTCCTGGGTACTATACCCGGGTTGAGCAAAGTATTATAGGTTTTTCCATCAGAAATTTCTCCACGGAGTCCAGACTTGTACCCATTGATGGACAATAGACTCGCCCCCTATTACATGGCTTGACTTAAACATAACTGGAAAACATAATATGGGTGTCAGATACACCTTTGCCTTACCCTTGGGGATTATAGGCGTGATGTTATGTAATATTAATACGACTCTCTTATTTCCTCAGGAACTGATCGACCCAGCCGGCAAAGCGAACTTCTTCAAGGCGATAGGAGTGGCGTCACAGGTGTTCAACACCCTCACTGAAGTCATCCAGGGACCTTGTACGCAGAATCAACAGGCTTTAGCTCACTCCAGGTACCTCTACTACCAACCTTTACAAAATTGATTTTGTCATAGCTCTGATTTTTCTTCTTAGCGTATTGATGATATTTCAAATTGACTGAGTCCATTTGGCGATGAATTCGGCTGTAGCGTACACCTGCTTCGTGATGTGCAAATAACAGGACATACAAGACATGACCTCAATGAGTGTCCCATCGTTTGTGGGGCGACATTTACACTGCAGCGCCACTCGTCTGACCCTGAAAAGGTTTTCCTTGATTTGGCCAACTTATGGCCCGAGTCTGTTTAACCCATTGACCGCCACGGTCAAGTAAAACGACAAGCCAAAAAGTACCCTAAGTCCACAGACTTAGGGCACTTGTTTGCTTGTTCGGCTTGTCGTCTATACGTGACTGTGGCGCTAAAAAGGTTAAAGACCTGCAGGAAAGCCATGGCAACTCGTGTCAGAAACTTTCCCGAGTTTTGATTACCTACAGAATCTTCTTTAATCTCATATCAGGTTTTAATAAAAAAATGAGTTGCCATGTCACCACAATCGGTAAATATAAAAAAAGAACTACAAAACGTAACGGTACCAAATCACTGCTAACCGTGCAATCTTGCATTCGGATATGGTGGAATCAAAAAATAAATTGTGGTCATTATAATTTGTTCACTGCCTCGGGCTGATCCGTTGGTCTAGCGGTCACAAGCACGACTGCTGAGCTCCTGGGTTCAATTTCCAAGTTGGGCAAAGTGTCATTAGGTTTGGCTTCAGTAGCAACCTCGTAGCCTGGATTTGTGCCCGATTGATGGCAATAGACGAGTCTATTGCCATCTTCCCCCTATTACATGAAACTTTATCATAACTGCCAAAATATGGGCGTACTACTTGGAACACATCTACCAAACCCTTCGAGACAGTGGAAAATCACCAAATGACCCCCCCCCCCCCCCGCTCTTGGGCAGAGCGAAGGGGAGTGTCAGACTTCTACTGACTAAAAACCGAACCCATGTTCCTTCTTTGCCCTTGCGCCGAGGCCACGTCATCTAGTACTGAAATCCGCGGCCTCGACGAAAGAATACAGGTCTGAAGTTAAACTTCGTGTAACTTAAGAGGACGCATTACGATGGATAGTCAAATCATTACTTTTTTAAACAAAAGTATGTTTATTAAATACAATGCTTTGTATTTTTAAAATGTTCTTGTGACGAATTGTAGGTAGATGTGCAAGGTACAATTCTTAACTATAAATATAATTTTAGATATGTCCAGTTTCTCAATAAATGTACCGAAGTAAAAATTTTCACTTCGGTACATTTATTGAGAAACTGGACATATCTAAAATTATATTTATAGTTAAGAATTGTACCTTGCACATCTACCTACAATTCGTCACAAGAACATTTTAAAAATACAAAGCATTGTATTTAATAAACATACTTTTGTTTAAAAAAGTAATGATTTGACTATCCATCGTAATGCGTCCTCTTAAAACTAACCACCACCACCCTCCCTCAGGTTATGGGACGCAGTAGGCGGTTTCCTGTTCCTGTTCTCCCACATGCAGGACAAGTTATCGAAGCACTCCTCCCAGGTGGACCTGCTGAAGGAACTGCTCAACTTGCAGAAGGACATGATCACCATGATGCTGTCTATGCTTGAAGGAAACGTTGTTAATGGTGAGTTGTGTGACAAATGACTTTTAGTTTCTATCATGAGTGTACACATTTTAAAAATGACGTTTTGCTAGATAGATATTCTGCTATACAGACCATCTGATAGTCGGACGTTTTGCTACATGGACATTTTTCTAAGTAGACTTATAATTACCGGCACGGTTCTTGAGCGCTCGGCGGAAGAGTGGGGATCGCTGTGCGCATCGTACACTTTATGACAAATAAAACGCACACCCGTTTATTATTTATTGGTCGTGAGGTAAGTGCAGCAGGAGTAAAGAACAAATCCCTTGTGACGGCTATGACGCGATGCGCTACGGGCCAATCACTGCACTTTCCCCGCCCCAAGTCTCACTTCATACCACCAAAGGGACCCAATAACTCACTTTTGCGTCAGCGCTCAAGAATCGTGCCGATGATAATACTGCTAATTAGACATTTTGCGCTGTTGGACATTTTGCTACTTAGACCTTCTGATCAGGAGGCGTTGTTTTATGTTAGCATTTTTAAGGAGGTTGAGTTAGAGTTGACAATAAATGTTTAGAAAATGTTATGCGTTCTGTGAAGGTGTTATTAAGTATCGAGATCTCAGCGATGACAGTGTGGTAGCGTTTTAAAACTTTGCAAGATTTTGGGAAAATGTTTTATTTATTTATTTAAAATAGGTAGGTACACCAACAGTAGGTACATACATCTTACAGTTTAAAAATAAAAATGTTGATCAGCATTGATTCCATTGGTGTAAACGGACTCGTCACGGAGCCGTCAATGCAATGCAGCAACAGTTTTTGCGTGTAATTACTTAGTTTAGTAACTAAGTATTTACGTAGAGTTCTACGGAAAAAATATTGCCGGGAAACGACTTTTGCAGGGATGTGAAACCACAAATTACTATAGAACACTAAAAATCAAACTTAATTAATTTGATTACAAATGTTGCGTCCAATTCATTTATCAATCACTTTATTTCTTTTAGTTTCCACCGTTTCAAGAGAAATGTGGCACTGTGATTACCAGTCTCCTTTATTGAATCGTCATCATTATTTACACCTCCAGGTACAATCGGTAAACAAATGGTGGACACGCTGGTAGAGTCCGCCTCCAACGTGGAGCTGATCCTGAAATACTTCGACATGTTCCTCAAGCTGAAGGACCTGACATCCAGCGCATCGTTCCAGGAGATTGACGCTAACAGCGACGGCTGGGTGCTGCCCAAGGACTTTAAAGAGAAGATGGAACAACAGAAGAGTTATACACCGTGAGATTTTACTTTTATTAAATTTTAGCCTGGTCATGTCCCCGTCGGGGCAGCGGGTTGTTCGAAAGAGATACCGCGGCCTCGACTCAAAGGGCTAAGAAGGAACATGGGTGGTTTTTAGTCAGTAAATGTCTGACACTCCATACCGGTCTGCACAGAGCGGGAGGAGTCGTTTGATGGTTTTTCACTACTAAAAAACAAAAATGCGGAGTTAACATGGCCATAGATCGCACATGATAGTAGGTATGGAAGGAGAAAGGGTAGGCCTTTGCTCGGCAGTGGGACACAATGTAACTGTATGGCCTACTGATAGTTGTTTAAGCTCTGGGTCTTTGTATATTTGAGTTTAAATGTTTGTGAATGCACCCATGATACAGGCGAAATTCCTAGTGTGCGGCAACGATTAAAACCATACTTTCCATCACGAAGTTTTCAGTCGCAGTCTGGGTGTATGCCCAGTTGCTGGCAATAATTTGTAACTGCCTCTTTGCTGCAGTGGTCGTAAGAGCGACTGTTGATATAAAGGTCCTGGGTTCGATTCCCAGTCGGGCAAAGTGATATTAAGTTTTTCCGTCAAAAACTACTCAGTAGCAGGTACAACGCCCCCTAGTACAAAAAACTTAAAAACAAAACTGACGAAATATGGGTGTACTATTAAGAACACCTCTGCCTAACCCTTCTGAGATTACAGTCGTAAAGTTATGTATGAACCCATATTTTATAATCCACAGTGAAGAGATCGAGTTCCTGCTAGCGTGCTGCGAGACCAACCACGACGGTAAACTGGACTACGTCGGTTTCCGCGACCGGTTCCACGAGCCAGCCAAAGAAATCGGTTTCAACCTGGCTGTGTTACTAACTAACCTGTCTGAACATATGCCTAATGAGCCTAGGTAAGTAAACTAAGATAACATAACACACCTATTTTTGTTTCTAGATAAAATTTAGTTTTATTCAGGTTAGCAAAGCAACCCCCGCGTGGTAGATTATAGCCCATCCCTCTCCTATAGAGGAGGCCTGAGGGAACATTATAGGCTGATGATGATGATGATGATGAGGTTACCAATCGAGGAGCTCGTGGCTAACTAACAAAAGCCGGTCGGGTCGATATTCAGGTTTAAGGGCTCCCACACATAAACACGATACGACGCCGCATCGTTGTACGACGTCGCAACGTGCCCTTGATCCAGAATTGTTAATTTTGTTTTATTTTACGAATATTATTTCAATGATATCTAACTATACAGGGCGGAAGGGACACCAACACGAAAACTGTTAAGTACCACTTATTCAGTACAACATTCTGAGCCCATCACATAGAAACTTTGAATTGACTCTAAAGACAAAAAATATCCATTGACTCTTAAGAAAAAAAAAATTCATTGAATCTTAAGAAAAAAAATAGCAGTTCCATAAATGTTGACCATGTTGTTAATACACTTTTGGCACGGCTGGCGCAGTGGCTGAGCCATTGACTACTGCGCTCCGTGTCGCGGGTTCGATCCCCGCACGGAACAAACGTTTATACGGCCAACATATAGTTGTTCCGGGTTTGGGTATTTGTGTATGTGAGTTTAAGTGTTTGTAAACGCACCCACGATACAGGAGAAATTCATAGTGAGAAAAAGAAAGTAAACGATGACTTGTAGGAAACAGCTGTGGTTTTTTGTTTTTTAAGTAACCTTACAAAATACTGGCATCAGAAAACTGTCATAGCTGTCAGCTGTTAATGAACCCACGAGACTGGGGCCATACATTTATTATATCCTCTGGCCAAGGTTGAAACCAGCCCTTGAGTCGGCCTTGTGCCCGGGGCTATGGGTTGTTCGAAAGAGATACCGCGGCCCCGGACACAAAGGGCTAAGAAGGGTGACATGGGTGGTTTTTAGTCAGCAGAAGTCTGACACTCCCTTCTAGAGAGAGAGTAGAGAGTAGTCGTTTAATGATTTACAAAACTCCAAAAAAAACCGTTGAGTCACGGGAAGCGTCAAATAGGTATTTAAAGATGACGACGCGTTTTAAATGTATTTAATGTTTGTAAGTGAAGTTATTTATTATATCCCCAGATTGTTATTTTGTTGACATTAATTGATCTCGTGGGATTACCAATAAGGCCCCTAGCACATGGCGTATTTCAGAATAAAAACGCGCGTGTGAAGCGCGTTCAAAACTATGTAGTTTAAAGCGCGTACAAAAGGTTGCAAGTAGTTGGCAGTTGCGAGCGCGTAGACGCGCGTTTCACGATCGCCCCGCGTGCTTAGGTTACAAGGTCGCGTTCAAATCTTTCATCTGCGTGTTTAAAATACGCCGTGTGCTAGGGGCCCAACAATAACAATAAAAAATATATAATACTCATTCACATTTTGTCTACACCCTAGGTTGGCCCGTTTCCTAGAGACAGCTGGTTCAGTCCTGAACTATTTCGAGCCGTTCCTGGGTCGTATCGAGATCATGGGTGGCTCCAAGCGTATTGAGCGAGTCTACTTTGAAATCAAGGAGTCTAACATTGAGCAGTGGGAAAAGCCTCAGATTAAGGTACGGTATAATACTGTTACGACGGTCATCTAGAATCTTCGAGAAACCGCGCTAATAACTGTGTAGTACTTAGAAAAGACGAGTAGGTACGAGTTCATTTTTTTAGGTATAGTTACATTGTATTCAAGGTCAGCCTACGCGCGACGTCAGCGGCAGTTGTCATTGTAATTTCGACCATATGCCGACGACGTAAAGTAACTTCTTCCTTGTCGGTTCTTTTATCTTTAAATTTATTTTTTGTTAATGTTTTTTTGTGGATGCTTTCTTGAATAATGGTGAATTATCTCGAATATCTTTTGTTTGCGTGGGTATAAAAGGACCGATTGAGGACGAAGTGAGTCAGTTCACTTTTAAGCGAGACAACGAAAGGTTCGAAGAGTTATCTAGTGCGACAAAGTGTTCAGTACTGTTGAAGTGATTGTGAATACGTGTTTTGCGATTAATAAAGTTAATTCGTGTGTTTAATTGGTAGTGATTTTATTTATCCCATACCCAGCTCGTAACAATTTGGTGTCAGAAGCGGGGATAAATAATGCCGATTCTACCGAAGGACGACACGGATAGTATCCGTACGAGGAGTCAGCGGCAGCAAGGTATGGACCAAAGGCGATTTGGGGACTCCCCGACACAAACACCGGGCGGTGCCCAGCCTACGTCAGAGCCAGTCGCTGGCCCATCTGGAGCTACTTCAGCGGCGCCTACTACATCAGCGGCGCCTGACTTGTCTGCCTTAATGGCACTGCTGCAAGACCAGGCACGTCGTCAGGAGGAGCAGGCACGTCGTCAGGAGGAGCAGGCTCGTCGTCAAGAGGAGCAGGCTCGTCGTCAAGAGGAGCAGGCTCGTCGTCAAGAGGAGCAGGCCCGTCGGTTGGAGGAGCAGTTGCAACGGGACAAGGAGGAGCAGGTCCGACGCCAAGAAGAACAGATGCTCCTGATGAAGGATCTTCACGCATCAGTTGGGAAAGAGCTGAGCGTGGTGAAGGAGCAGGTACAGCAGCACGACAACCGTATCGCAAAGGCCGAAATTCAGATCGCCGATGTGAAGAAGGCCTTAAGTGAAATTAAGGTTGGAGACGGGTCTGTAACTTCAGTGATTGCTGCCCCTTCGGTGCGTGGGTTTAAAGTGCCTCCATTCGACGGAACATCTTCGTGGTCGGCCTATAAAATCCAATTTGAGGCCGTTATGAAGGCGAATGGGTGGACCAAAGGGCAAGCCATGACCGCACTCACTTTGGGTCTCCGAGACCAGGCTCTTACCATTCTTGAGGCACTCGGCAAGGATGTGACCTACGAACAGCTGCTGGAGGCATTAGAGTCCAGATATGGCGACGCGCACCTGGAGCACGTTTTTCGTGCTAAGTTAAGGGATCGCGTTCAACGTAGTGCTGAGAACTTACAGCAGTGGGCTCTGGAAGTTGAAACGATGGTTCGGAAAGCATACCGGTCTGCCCCTGCACTCATCGATGGAAATTTGGTACAGGCGTTCGTCGACGGAATACGTGACTTGGAAGTGAGAGCCGCTGTGAGACTCGGACATCATAAGACGCTGAAGAACGCCTTAGCACATGCTCTGGAAGTAGAAGCAGTGAGACAAGACCATCGAACACACTACGTCAGAGAAGTTGTGGCAACACCTGTACATGAGCGTCCGCGAAAGTACAGCCCTAGGTGCTACGCTTGTGGAGAAAGTGGTCACCTACGGCCAAATTGTAAAAAGCGACGCACACCGAGGGAAGACCAATCACAGCGGGAAAAGGCGACTGATATGACTGCCCAGCAACAGTGGAGAACTCGCGGTAACAATGATGAACTTTCAAGACCTTGGCGTGAAGACTGTATGCAGAGTTCCAGACAAGAAACTAAGGAAGTTGTGTCTGTGAGGAGGCTAAGAACAGATCTCAGCGACGAATGGAAGGAAACCATACAGCAGGCTCAGCAAAGTGACTCGGATATCAAACCGATCTTCGAGTGGATTAAAGCTGGTGGTCCAAAGCCCAAATGGAGTGATGTGGCTGCGATGAGTTCCATCACGAAGAGTTATTGGGCGCAATGGAACAGCTTGGTGATCCAGGATGGAGTCTTGTGCCGTAAATGGGAAAATGCTCGTGGGGACAGCTGTCATCTACAAATGGTTGTCCCTAAAACTAAGGTACCGGATGTTTTACGGCTCTACCATGATGGATGCTCAGGAGGACATATGGGGGTGAAAAGGACTCTACTGAAGATCAGAGAGCGCTTTTACTGGATCCACTGTCGAGATGATGTGGAGGACTGGTGTCGCAAATGTACCAGCTGTGCGGCTGTGAAAGGACCTCACACGCGAAGCAGAGGTGCATTAAAAGTGTACAACGTGGGAGCCCCCTGGGAGCGAATAGCACTGGACGTTGCGGGACCATTTCCAGAAAGCGATAGCGGAAACAAGTACTTCATGGTTGTCATGGACTACTTCACAAAGTGGCCAGAAGTCTTCGCCATTCCTAACCAAGAAGCAACAACAGTCGCGGATAAATTGGTTCAGGAAGTCTTCTGTCGTTTTGGAGTACCCTTAGAAATTCACAGCGATCAAGGAAGGAATTTTGAATCGCAAGTTTTTCAGGAGACTTGTCGATTGATGGGTACACACAAAACCAGGACCACCTCTTACCACCCACAATCTGATGGAATGGTGGAACGATTCAACCAGACGTTGGAAAGATATCTGGCAAAAGTTGTGGAAAACAGGCAAAGGGATTGGGACAAGCACATACAGCCGTTTCTTCTGTCCTATCGGAGTGCAGTTCACGAAAGTACGACTGTAACTCCAGCCTTCGCGAACTTTGGAAGGGAATTACGGTTGCCTGCAGATTTAATTACTGGAACTCCCCCTGATGTCCCACGCAGTGTAACGGATTACGCGAATGACCTGCGTAACAAGTTAAATGATGTGTATGAGCATATCAGGCAGTCCGGGCAACAGATGTCTGAGAAGATGAAGACTCGTTATGACCGGAAGGCAAACAGTCGTGGTTTCGACGAAAGTTCGCTGGTGTGGTTGCATAACCCAGTGCGGAGCAAGGGAAAGTCTCCGAAATTGCAAGCAAAATGGGATGGACCATACAGAGTTGTGACCAGGATCAACGATGTCACCTACCGAATACAGAAGGGTTCGCGAGGTGCGCCTAAGGTTGTGCATGTGGACCGACTGGCGCGATATTACGGGACTAATGATGCTCGGGACGAGCATGTCTAAGGAGGGGGCAGTGTTACGACGGTCATCTAGAATCTTCGAGAAACCGCGCTAATAACTGTGTAGTACTTAGAAAAGACGAGTAGGTACGAGTTCATTTTTTTAGGTATAGTTACATTGTATTCAAGGTCAGCCTACGCGCGACGTCAGCGGCAGTTGTCATTGTAATTTCGACCATATGCCGACGACGTAAAGTAACTTCTTCCTTGTCGGTTCTTTTATCTTTAAATTTATTTTTTTGTTAATGTTTTTTTGTGGATGCTTTCTTGAATAATGGTGAATTATCTCGAATATCTTTTGTTTGCGTGGGTATAAAAGGACCGATTGAGGACGAAGTGAGTCAGTTCACTTTTAAGCGAGACAACGAAAGGTTCGAAGAGTTATCTAGTGCGACAAAGTGTTCAGTACTGTTGAAGTGATTGTGAATACGTGTTTTGCGATTAATAAAGTTAATTCGTGTGTTTAATTGGTAGTGATTTTATTTATCCCATACCCAGCTCGTAACAATACGCTAATATCATGTAATTTTGTAATGTCTGTAAATTTAAGTAACTTTGTATTCTGTATTTTTTATGTAATTTGGGATTGAATGCCTGTTTAAATAAATTATTATTATTAATAATATCCGTCGGGGCTGTGGGTTGTTCGAATGAGATACCGCGGCCCCGTATACAAAGGGCTAAGAAGGAACATGGGTGATTTTTAGTCAGTAGAAGTCTGACACTCCCTACGGGAGGAGTAATTTGATGATTTTCCACCCACCAAAAAAAAAGAGACAGCCCTCTGCAAACTGACAGGGTGCATTCAACTCCATATTTTTAATCGTTTTTTAAGTTAATTTCAATGTAAAGTTACACTATCTGTACGCAGCACTGCATTTATGTTAATATTACTGTTAAAAAAAAACAACATTTAACTCGTCGTTGAGCTTGCCGTTTGCTCGGGCGATTTTTTTTTTAAATGTTGTTTGCTGGCTCTGTTTACAGACTCTCAAAAGGTTTCTTTATTCTTAAAATTCCAGAACCATTTTCAACTAAAATCTTGTACTTTTTCTCCAGGAATCGAAACGCGCGTTCTTCTACAGCATAGTAACAGAAGGAGGCGACAAGGAGAAGCTGGAAGCCTTCGTGAACTTCTGCGAGGACGCCATCTTTGAGATGACGCACGCTTCCGGTCTCATGGCTGCCAGTGAGGAGTCCGTGGGAGGGACCAAGAATAGGGAGGCTAGCTATATGTATATGGGGGATGATGATGATGAGAGGTGAGCTACTTCTTCTTTCCTTATCGTGTGGTTTGTAGGTACGGTCAGCATCAGAAGTAGCTGAACATTTCGGAATTTCAATTCTTTTATGTACACGACTCTAGCTACAATTTTTAATGTTTCTGAAGATTATTCGTTAAAATAGTCCTTACACTCCAATAACATGTAGTAACGAGTAATATCTAACAAGTTTTTATTAAAAAAACAGCTTCGAAACTTTGAGTAATGTTAATATACTTCTGATGCTGACCGTACGTAACCTTTATATGCCGCCTGAGTTTTTATGCCGCTCATAGGTTTCTTGACTTGATTTTATATGCCGTTGAGAAATAGCTCTTAGGTGGGCCGACCTTGATACCTTGAAGCAGAATTGTTTTAATCTTATTCCAGTGTGGAAAAGAGCTGGCACTAGGCACCCCCTGTATGTTTAGCTCTGTCGCTTTCCCGCACTGTAATGATAATAAAACAATTCTGCTTTAAGACATCATGGTAAGCCCGCAGGTTTTCGACCACCAAAGCTAATGATAATTATACAATATAAGAAAAAAATATGAAACGTCCTGAAAATCAGAAGTGCGTGTCCTGGGATCGATCTCGAGACTCGACTTGGCAGTCCCACGGTCACGCCGCGCCGACTAGACTATACTACATTATGTTTTAAATATTTTTACAATATCTGGTAAATACTATTTCAGAGCCGGCAAAGACCCATTCCGTCGCGGACTCCAGTCGGTAAAAGACGGAATCTCCACAGCATTTTCATCCTTATCTCCCTCCAACATAAAGCAGAGAATCGCAGACATGCAACAAATGCCGCCCGCAGAACTAGCAGTCGGCTTCTTCAAAATGTTCTTCTACTTATTCTACTATTTAGGTTATGGAGTGGTCGTCGTGGTCAGGTGAGATTAAAACTTAAGCTGTATTTTGTGATAGATAAGATCGATAATCGAACGTCATATTTAAGTGATTTGTTACGTTTGTGTTCCACGCTACTTTCGGTGCACAGTCATTGGTAAATGCTTGACTTTTTCAAACGTTGTCGTTGTTAGGTTGTTTTATTTACTTGTGGTGTTTTAATCTGTCTTTAATGATTTATTTCAATATAGACTTTAATCTAAAGTACTAATTTAAAAAATATTATTATTTCACATAAATTAAACAGCTTACTGGTCTCCCGATTACGTCTTGACAGGGAAACATGATAAGAAACAATTATTTAAAATCAGGAAATTATTTATTGAATAATTGAAGATATACATAACTAATATTTATAATAATATTATATATACTGTAATATTATTTCTATTATGAGTCAGTGATACTTGAATTAAATGATTTTTTTTTATAACTGTAGCTGCGCTTTTTTTGAACATCTAAATTTTCTGATTGAAATTAAATATTTGAGTTTATATGACAATTTTAAAAACTGGTTTTCATGCCCCAACCAACATGTTAAATTATTCTTCTAAAACTTTTCTCCAAGATAAATCACAAGATGATAAATCAACCTATACTACTTAATAGAAACACTGTGTTTCCCCTTCATCCACATTCTTCTGCTATTTCTTCACCTTTCCTTTCCACATACCTTTATTACTCTGTGTCTATTCTAGTACAAGTTGTGCATGTGTACAGTCAGTTAATAGCAATTACCTAAAAATAAAATATAAAATAATAAAAAACCGCAATTATTTATGCTATTTTTGCATGAATAGTTGCGGTTTTTTTTTATTTTATAATTCTTAAATATTTTGCTCTGCTCAAATGATAAAAAAAAAAAAACAAAAAAATCTATCGATTCGTAATCAATTGAATTTTGTATTTTTGAAATGTTTCAAAAAAATCTCAACCATTCATGTAAAGGTTGAGGGGTCAGCTAATTGCTATAGCTGACTGTACAAAAAAACTGTGTATAAAATGTGTGTAATAGATTAGGGGTGTGTATAAATAATTTAGTGCACAAATATCTGTAGTAATAGCTTTAGCACGATCACTATTGTAATTTATATGTGTTTAGAACCCTAGATTGTACATTGGGAAAGAGACTTGAATACTAAAGTTACTGAGTCGTGATGTGAGATAACTCTGAGGTTTCTTGTCAATAAATCTGCTGAGACGAAAGATTTTTTTGTATGAAGCGTGACCTGCTTAACTTCCGCCATTTTTTTTTTATTTTCTAAATAGGCGCCACGTCTAAAACCATCTTTAATTTCAATTCATAAATGATATCAATACAAACAAATTTTGTATGTGGCAAAATCTTTTAAAGCGTAACGATTACAAGTATAAGTTATTGTCAGTGTTGTCGTAGACACGAGACTGTAGATCTAGATGGCACCATTGTCGCTTAGAGCCCTTCTTAAACACAGCCTCTCTAAATAAACCCTTAGCACCTTCTTCAGACCACATCTCCACGTGTGAGAAAACTTTTGCCAAAGAACCTTTCCGAAACAAAATCTTTCTAGGTGTAAACTGCGTCGCAAGTGTATAGAAGGTGTAAACATGATTAACGCACAAACTCTTGTATGTTATTTAGCCTGTGATACCGGACAACTTTTGTTCTAAGTATATGACTTTTGGAAATACATTACTTTTTAAAATTTTACCATAAATGGTGATCAACTGTTTGCGTCAATCCCCAATGAAGAACCCATATTTTTGGGAATTTCATGAATCGAGACACCGCCGTGCGTTTATTATGTAACACCTTGTATTTAAACTTGCAACACACCACACAACCAATTATTGGATAAGTTTTCATGCAAGTGAAAATGTGGCCTAATTGTCTTCACACACTGAAATGACTCATACACCAACTTTATCGTAAATAGACAGTCCACCTAAATGAAGTGACATAGTTAACAAAGTTGACATTACAATGCATATTTAAAGTTGGTATTGAGTTATTTCAATGTTTGGCGGCCCTAACTGGAGTGTCACCAGCCAATTCCAGAAAAAAAACTAACCCTTCTATCCACTCAGGTATATATTCGGTGTCCTCCTGGGTCTGATGCGAGGTCCTCAGACGGATGAACCGCCCCCAGAGCCGACGGAAGAGGAGAAAATCGGTCAGTTGAGGCACAGGTTGCTAGCCACACAAAGTAAGAACTACTCAGGTATACACACAGGGTGACGCTTAGCACGCCGCGTTTGGTCACTGGGGTAATTGGGTAGTTGGAAGTATTTGGCGAGGAAAGCCTAGGAAAGTAATGGAGAACTTAAGAAGGATTAATTGTGGAAAATAATAAAATAAAAAATATACGGGGTATTAGAAAGACCAGACCTCCATATTTCACGGAAATTCTAAGGGAAATTTTCATGTTTTTTTAGTGTTGTAGTTACTATTTCTTTATTTCAATGTAAAATTACATTCTCTGTACACAACACTTTGATGTAAATAATACGGCTAAAGTTAAACTATAAGTCTAAGTTAAACCAGGTTTAACTATCTTTTGTAATAAGGCGGTTAAAGTTAAAAAACTAACAAAGAACGAGTTAAATCAGCTGTTTAGCTAAAGACCTTATCTTTGCCATAGTTCCTGGCCTACGATACATTGCGTATGACGAAAACAAAATAAATGTAATTATTGAATTCTCATTTAAAAAATTCAACAGTAAGGCCCGTAATCCACCAAAGCGGAGAGGAGCGGAGACGAGAGGAGATGTGCGGAAATCGGCCAATCACATTAGTAAAAATTTACATCTGGTCTTTCGCCCTTCCTGTGATTGGTCGAATTTGGCACATCTCCTCTCCGCTCTGCTCGTCTCCGCTTTGGTGGATTACGGGCCACAAGCGTTCGTGAAGTTAGTCTACACAAATCTTTCCGCTTTATAATATTAGTATAGACTCTATACTAGTATTATAAAGCGGAAAGATTTATGTTTTTATATGTAACGATTAAACTTAAAAACTACTGGACCGATTTGAAAGATTCACCGTTGGGTAGCTACACTATCCCCGGGTGCCATAGGCTACTTTTTATCCCTGTATTTCCACGGGAACGGGAACTTCGCGGGTGAAATCGCGGGATGTCCGCTAATATTTAATACAGTACGAATAATTATTTAAATTCCTGGGTTTAATCATATTTTAACCCAACAGTGACCAAACGCATAAACAACAAGAAACACTTTAATCGCCAAACGCAGGTTTAACAACAAAATGTAACACCTAATGGTTTCAAAATTATATGTATATTAATTAATTGGCATTAATTGTATTAATTTGATTATAACAATGATGGTGTAACAAATCTGCTTTTGGGAATTAACAGGTAAGCTAACAATTGAGGTTATGTGCTGTAAGAACCAGTGACTATTTGACTTTTTTATTTATTTTTACGTTAATTGAAGTAAAAGCCAATTTAAATATTTTTTTAGAGGTCCATTACCTCAATTTTCCGATTTTTAAGCCCCCATCTTTTTAGTGAGATGTCGTGAGATTTGACTTAACTCCCCACTCTCCCGTCTAATCTTACGTGAGATTTTTCAAAATGCGTATTATAGTGTAAATTCGTTAATGTATAATTAATTAATTACGGTAATATTGTTAATTATTTTTATTGAATATTTAAGTGGAGAAACATCTTTACTTATTCTTAAAGCCATTTTCTTTCAATTCTACATTGTTTCTTACGGGAAAAATTACGTGACATTTGCCGAAACCCCCTCTCTCCCTCGTGAGATTGAGTGAGATTCAGCTTGCCCGACCCCTTAAACCCCTCACGTAATAAATAGACGCCTCGATCTAGCGTACCTTCCCTAATTTCAATACTCAATATTATCAATACATTTCTGTAGTTACTGGCTCTTATTGTATCAGAAATCGTCTAAAATCACAAAAAACATAAATGGGACTGTTTATGATAGGAAAAAAATACAAAAGTTGTTGTGAAATGCTTAACAATTTGTCTGAAGCTTACTGTTCTTGTAAATCTGTGAATATTTGTGTTTATTTAGTGTCGTCGTTTATTTTCACTAATAATTTAAAACATGATGATTATCAGGGACACCTCTGCCTAACCCTTTGAGGATTACAGGCAGGTTGTTATGTTATTTTAAAATATACGAATTATTTCGGATTTCAATTATATTACTATATCCGAAATTTAAAAAGCCACTGTGGCTTTGTAATAAATTAAATTCACTAAAGTCGGTAATGTGTTGGCACGCCGACTGTATACCATGTTTGTTTAAAGCCACACTAGAAATTTCTCCTGTATCGTGAGTGTGGTTACAAATATTTAAAGTCACTTACACAAACAACGAGACGTGGAACAACTAAATGTAGGTCATAGAAATATTTGTTCCGTACGAGGATCGAACCCGAACACACAGCGTAGCAGCCAAGCGCTCAGACACTGCGCCAACCATACTATAATTTTTTCTCGAGAAATACATCATAAATTACCCAAACATGATTCAACACACAAACATACAACACTCTGTAACAAGACGCAACGAGCAAACAGTGCAAAAAACTGTCACCAAAGTATAGATAAAAATATGATAAGAACAAAAACTCTCTATAACACCCAGGTTCTCGACATCTACCAGCATTACCACCTGCCGATGACACCGGACAACTGCAGGTCTCCGCATTCGGACTGGATATCACCAAAGAAGGAGATGGACAGTATGTATCTTTTATTTGACTTAAAACAATAAGCATACTTTTATCGTATAGAGAAATGGTGCGAGCAAAGTATGAGCTCCGCCGTAGCAAGTATGAGGTATGGCCGAGCAAAGTATGAGCTACGCCGTAGCAAGTATGAGGTATGGCCGAGCAAAGTATGAACTACGTCGTAGCAAGTATGAGGTATGGCCGAGCAAAGTTTGTGCTACGCCGTAGCAAAGTATGCGCTACGCCGTAGCAAAGTATGAGCCATAAGCTGTAGAGTATAAGCTGTAGCAAGTACCTACGGGTTACAACGTTATAAAGTCCGTGCTACACCGTAGCAAAGTCAGTGCTACACCGTAGCAAAGTCAGTGCTACACCGTAGCAAAGTCAGTGCTACACCGTAGCAAAGTCCATGTTACGCCCACCGTTGCAAAGTCGATGACAGGCCATGCCGGACTTCGCGCTACGCATTGAACACCTGCCTCGTAGCAAATTAAGAGCTGCTACGTATGGGCATAACTGTCCAGCAACCACATAAGTTCCTGGAACAAGACATATAAAGTGGAATTGGCCAAGACAAATTTTACTAAACCCCGTTCAACGTGACCTTGACCTTTCGTGATCCAAGATTCTTACTTATCCAGGATACAGGTAAAGCCGCACGAGTCACCGAGCACATCATCGCCATCTTCCGGCGAGGAGGCAGAGGTGTCGCTGGACGAGGGAACCGAACACTCTGAGGAACAGAAGCCGCCATCTTTGATTGATTTACTGGGGTATGTCATTTGCTAATATGTCTTGAATGAAGGTAGAATTTTACTGAAATTCAGTTTGGTTGTTACGTGTTTTATGATTTTTGGAATAAGGTTTAGAATCTTGCATTTTTTTAACTATTTTTACTAACATAAGCTTTCATCATACCTTGTTCGTGTAGAACATTCTATTTAACAGTATTTGTTGGAGCACAAAATCTCGTCAGGGAAACTTTTTACTTTGGAAGTATGTGATTCCGAACCAAAATAAACAGCAACTTACATAAGACGACTTTAAATTATTGATATTTTTCAGAGGTGAACAGGCCAAGAAGCAAGCTCAAGAAAGAATCGAAGCTCAAGCCGCTCAACAAGCTGCTATGTCAGCTATTGAAGCTGAGAGCAAAAAGGTAAGACTTTCATCCCTCTCACTTGACAGCTCGACAACCAAGCGACGGCTATATTATTAGGTACTGACCTTGGTTTATATAGGTAATGCCATCAAAACATGAGCTAATGAATGCATTATGTGGGAGTTATAGAGCTATTAAAAGAAAAGTTATATAATTTTTTTTTTTAATATTACAAAACTGTCAGTTTGTTGGACCTTGAAATTCTTTTATGTATATATGAAATGGGCCTTCTCTTGATCTCAATCTTGACCTAAGGGCAGAGATGAAGTCGACGATGAAACGAGCTAAGTAGAAGTCCTCAAGTCCTATGGTCCAGAAGTCCATAACTAAAAAAAATATTGCTTTATCAAGTGCGAGTGCCTTCAGCTTTGTTAAGGGTTTTTTTACACGCTTTAGTGTATTCATAGACACTCATAAATTTGTAGTGTTTTATCATCAATATTTATCATTTAGTTCAGCTATCGTATTAAAAAAAATACTTCTGTCAAATCATCTTACTCTTTACTTATTCTGTGCTTATCATATTGTGATTTTTTAAGTTGTTTAATAGTGTTTCTTAGGGAATACTAGAGTAATTAACATTGTATTTGCATTAATTAACTGCATAACAAAATTAGTCAGATTGCTAAAGCGATTATCCAACTTGAATATTTATTCCAGCTATATAATTTGCAAAATAAATAAAAAAAGTAATCATTATTATCATTTCCATTTTTGCCATTTGACGCAGCGAGGACGCTCAATATCGTTTTTAAGGCCAAAGAAGGTAAATCAACCATAAATACATACACATACTGCATTTACTTTGTCACCGCTCCGCGCTCCGAAGATTCTAATAGTATTGTGTTTAATATATAGGATAGGTGCGTGGGAACATTTGTATTAAAACAAAAACTTTTTTTTGCGTAGTCTTTTTTGTGTCCCACTGCTAGGCAAAGGCCATCCCCCAACTCCTGAAAGCTACATTCAACAGTGGTGAGCACCAAAAAAGCACCTAGACAATAAAGCTCGACGAAGTCCCAGAAACAATTGAACTGTCTTGGATCTCAATGAGTAGTGTTATTTAGGGAATTTGCCATGGGAAAAGAGACTTTATGTAATAAATTATGTCCCACAGGCAGTCCAAGTGCCAGCACCATCAGCGTTGTCTCAAATAGACCTGTCGCAGTACACCCGCCGTGCGGTCTCGTTCTTGGCGCGAAACTTCTATAACCTGAAGTATGTCGCGCTCGTGTTGGCCTTCTGTATCAACTTCGTGTTGCTCTTCTATAAGGTAAGAGGTTCCTAAAACTCAAGCATTTAATTGAGGAAAATGCTTTTGTTTGGCCTAATTATTACAGACAATTTTGAACGTCAGAAAAACAAAGAAACCGAAGCAACAGTTACAAAATATATATTTTTCTCATTTCCAATAATTTATTTATTTCTCTTACTGTTGGGGGACATAACAGAAAAGTAACAAATATTTGGTTTTAGTGCGTAGGTACTGCTTATTCATTAAAAAAAAATCTGCCAGCAGACCTGCAAAAGGAGAAATGTAGATACTTATTTATGTTTCCAACAAAAATGTTAAAATAACGCTGGGCATTTCATGTCTGCCGGATGCCGTAAAGCTATGGGCCCGCACATCACAAAACTGGAGCCCCGAGACAGCTAGACCACAGTGCGGCAGACCGGAGAGAAGATAGCGGAATGCTATCGATGGCTTTCTTTTTTTAGAAAAGTGGAAGAAACCCTCCCCCGTGCCTTCCACTTTACCACCTTTGCCCAGGAGAAGGACAGTTCAGGCTATTAAATAATAATAAAAATCTTCCCTCCATACAAAATGTGTTACTCAAGTAACAATTGGTCTCCAGGTGTCGACGCTGGAGGTGGAAGGTGGTGAAGGCTCCGGTATCGGTGACATCATCAGCGGGGGCTCTGGCTCAGGGTCTGGATCTGGCAGCGGAGATGGTACTTATACTATACATATTTTAGTTATTCCATCTTTTATTTAAACTTTATGTACAAGAGTGGTACATAGGGGAACTTAATACCACAGGCTCTCTCTACCAGCCAACCTTTGGATTAAATGCTGTCCAGCATTTTTGTAGAGTAGAAAAAAAAAGACAAAAATTACCATTATCTATACTAATATTATAAAGCTAAAGAGTTTGTTTGTTTGTTTGTTTGAACGCGATAAACTCTGGAACTACTGGTTGGATTTGAAAAATTCTTTTTGTGTTGGATAGTTCATTTATCGAGGAAGGTTATAGGCTATATAACATCACGCTACTACCAATAGGAGCGGACCATAAATGAGAAATGTTGCAAAAACGGGAAAGGAACATTCCTTTCTGAGAGCTTCCGTTGCGTGCGCTGCGAAAACGGTTTAAGTTACGAGAATATCATGTATGAAGTAATTATTCGTCTTTAAAAGTTCTAAAAAAAAGTCCGCGACAGCATCTGTGTATCTTTTAAGATTGACTCACTGTAACCATTTTTTACTATTAAAATGTTAGGTTAAAAATAATTATTTTTTGCGAAGCTTATTTAACCCTTAAGGTATTATCTATATCTAAATCTTAATAAATCTATATCTAAATAAATGTGTTCGTTAGAACGGAAATTTAATATAGAATATTTGTGCTCTTTACTCTATACAGTTTAAACAAATATCTTAGAAGATATCGCAATGTAAAAATACCCGCGCGGAAAAATAATTACGCGGGTTGCGTCGCAATGTAGGTACGGGGGATTCTGGCTGGCCTCCGGGAAATTCAAATTCAAACAAAATAATGTTTACAAGTACATAGTATAAAGAGGAAAGATAAAAAATTTTGTTTGTTACGATTTAATTTAATAATTTTGGTTGGATAGTTGATTTATCGAGGAAAGTTATAAGTCATATATAGAAACGCAGACAAAGTTGCGTGGGTCAGCTAGTTTTAAAATAAAGTTTAAAAATAATGTTTACCTCTGTTTTTTTTTTATTTCAAGACGGCTTAAGACGTCGCGGTAAGCCACCTGAACTTTATTTTACGTCATTTTGTAAAGCTTATAATACTTCAGTTTGCTATAACAGCCTTGTTGTTCGAGTGGTCGTAAGCGCGACTGTTCAGCATGATGCCCTGGGTTCGATTCTCAGCTCGGACAGTGTTTGTCGAATTTTCCATCAGGAATTTATCAGTAGCGATGGAGTCTGAGTTTGTGCCCGGTTGATGGCAATAGACACGCCCCCTATCGGGACTTAAAATAAAACTGGAGAAATGTGGGTAAACTACTAAGTATGCCTCTGATTTATTACAGGCGTTATGTTTACTCCATTTAACTTGTCCAGGTGGTAGCGGTGAATCAGCCGAAGTCGAGGATCCACTAGAGGTGGTGCATATAGACGAAGATTTCTTCTACATGGAGCATGTGATCAAAGTGGCCGCCGCCATGCATTCTATTGTGTCGCTCGCTATACTCATCGGTTATTACCATCTTAAGGTGAGTAGCTCCACCAACCTCGCCAATTAAATTATATAGCCTATTAAAATGGATGATCATATTTGTATGCCAAATGGCAGCGCATATGAAAATGTAACATCTCCTTGTTACTATGTTAACGAACAAACAATCTAATTCTGATCCGATCTGAGTCCTATTATATACTAGCTTTTGCCAGCTGCTTCGCCCGCGTGAAAATGGCGATTTTCCATACAAACTTTCATCCCCTATTTAACTCCCTTAGGGGTTGAATTTCGAAAAATCCTTCCTTATTCCTTGTCTACATTATAAAGGGAACCTCCGTGCAAAATTTCAGCTTTCTAGGTCCAAGGGTTTGGGCTGGGCGTTGTCAGTCAGTCAGTCAGTCAGGAGTTCAGGACTTCTCTCTTTATTTATATAGATAATATATCTTTTTAAATACCCTATTACTCTAGTCTAGGGTTATTTTTACAAGTAAAAGAAATACAAAAAGTCTCGGTAGATGTTTTCCAAAAATTCATAGTTTCGAAGATATTATCATAGTTTCGAAAGTAACTTTGATTGATAAATACGAATAATTTATTTTCTATCAAACCAATCATATTAAAAGCTAAGGCAATAACCATGACTTTTTCGAACTACTTTGTATAAAAAAGAAAACGAACAAATTATAATCGAAAAATTATTCATAAGCCAGTCACAATAACAATATTTTACATGGAGCCACTGCCTATTTGACAACCAAGTCACTCGCTGATGATATCCTTTGATAAGTCTAATTGATGATCTCCTTCAATCCTCAATTATCATACTTTTTTTTATCCTTCAACTCCATTATATATTCTCCCAATTCCAGGTGCCACTAGCCATCTTCAAGCGTGAGAAGGAGATAGCTCGTAAACTGGAGTTCGATGGACTTTACATCGCCGAACAGCCTGAAGACGATGACCTCAAGAGTCATTGGGACAAGCTTGTTATATCTGCCAAGTAAGTTTTTTTTTCTTTGCCTGGTATGCGTCCCACTGCTGGGCAATGATCACATCATCACACCTTGCCCTATACAGCGTTACATTTTGATCGTTCTGATCCCGTGAAAGGTTCATCATCATCATCATCAGCCTATAATTGTTCCCACTGCAGGGACTAATCTACCACGCAGCCCAGTGCGGATTGGTAGATGTCGCATATCTTCGAATTTTTGGTTCTAAGACATGCCGGTTTCCTCACGATGTTTTCCTTCACCGTTTTGAGAGCAGTGGTGATGAAATAAATTACACAAAGTAATGCGCCTGCCTGGGTTCGAACCCACGACCAACTGTTCGTAAGTCGGGGCCGCCACCACTGGGCCACCACTGCTCTCCGTGAAAGGTTGATTCATTGAAATTAAAAATAAAGTATTTTTTGTCTTTATTAATCGATAGTGTATCATGCGCCGGATTAACCCTCGGCGCAACACGTTTTTTTTCTGCCATTCTCCCCTGTCAATCGTCATGATATAATTTACTACCTTTTCGTTCATAACAGGTATATTCCTCACACTATCCATCCATCTATTCTTTGGTCCACTCCCTCGCCATCCATCGACTTTGATATTCATCACCATTGGGCCCTAATTTTAAGTGTTTCTCTAATTATGTTTACTTTGTTAGCTTTTAATTTTTTGACAATTTGTTTTGTCCTGGTGTGAAACCAATAAATACTTTTTCTTTCTTTCTTCTTTTAGTCACATGCGATTCGTCCCTCCTTATCACCTTATTCTACGACAGTCGATTCCCTTTCAACTTTTCTATAATTGCGACAACTTTGAAATTTCCTCTAATATAGGTACTCATTACTTTCTTTATTAATTCTTGTCACACATCAACATTCTCATCTCCGCTACATGCATTAATAGGGGATCGGACTGAGTCAAAAAAATATGATTCTGTTTAGTCCGTCAGTTAGATTATCGAAAAATATTGGATACCTGTTTTTTGTTTTAACGAATTAATGAAAATTGACGAAGATAAAAAGTGTCGTGACGTCACTTGTGGGTAAAAAAATGTACTGACATGTAACGTTTTCGAGAAGTTCACGAGTTTTCGAAGCACTGTATCCTCTTCATTTTTTGTTAATGTGAAAAAAGAAAAAATAGGTGTTCAATATTTTTTGGAAATCTATCTGACGGACTAATTAGTTTTTTTTTTGTCCGATCCCTATTACCAAAAACAATAATAAAATAAACAATGTTTTGGGAAACTCATCTTTCTAATGTTATTTTCCAGATCATTCCCCGTAAACTACTGGGACAAGTTTGTTAAAAAGAAAGTCCGTGTAAAGTACTCTGAGACTTACGACTTCGACTCCATCTCGAACATGCTTGGCATGGAGAAGACTTCCTTCACCGCGCAGGAAGAGGAAGGCAGCAAGGGGCTCGTTCACTAGTAAGTATCACAATATCACTCCTGCTATCCCCCAAGAATGGATAAGACGCGAGTTTATGTATGTAGAAGTAAAAAATATAGAAAACTATCAAACTAGCTCCTTTTAGATGGTGAAAAGCTAATAAGTGTACAGCCAGCTAACTTGCATTTACTTTTAAAATTACACAGAAACATTTAGAGACTGATGTCAAACGATACAGCGTGTGACATCAGTCGCTTCATGCGAAACGCTTTATGAAACAAAATTGCAATCAATATTTTCAGTGTACTAGAATTATAAAGATTTCTGCCCTTACCTATACTTATTAGCTTGATCGACTGTACCAAGCGAAAGTCTCTTAAAATTTGTTTTCTTTGATAACTCTTGTTGCTGCGATAAAAGTGTATAGAAAAATCAATTAGGTGTCAAGTAGTAAATCAGTTGCCTTGTCAGAGACTAGGCGTTGTCATACGAGGGCGGAGTGATAAGTCTGGTAAAAATGAAACAAGGAGACAACTTTATTTAAAAAATATGATTTATTTTTCAACGTAATTTCCATCTTACTCAATGCACTTCATCCAGCGTTTCTCAAACTTTTCTATCCCTTCCGTAAAGTACGACTTAGGCAACCCTTCGAAATTGGCATTGGTTTCGAGCATGATCTCCTCGTTGGAGCTATATCTTTTTCCACCGAGCCATTTTTTTAAATTCGGAAACAGAAAATAGTCGCAAGGGGCCAAATCTGGCGAATATGGTGGGTGAGATAGCAACTCTTATCGCAACTCATGTAATTTGGCCATGCAATCGCGCAGGTGTGCACTCGTGCGTTGTCTTGGTGGAAGAGGATTTTCTTCTTAGCCAAATGCGGTCGTTTTTCAGGTTAAATTTGGTTAAATTGGTCCAATAAATTGGCATAATATTCGCCATTGATCGTTTTACCCTTCTATAAGTAGTCATTATGGATTACCAACGTGCGTCCCAGAAAACTGTAGCCATCACCTTATTAGCCGATAAAACTGCTTTGGCCTTCTTCGGAGCTGGTTCGCCCCTAGCAATCCATTGTTTCGATTGTTCCTTGGTTTCTGGTGTATGGTGATGGATCCACGTTACGTCTACCGTTATATAACGACGCAAAAATCAGGTTTATTCCGTTGTAGCGTCACCAAACCTGCCTTCGAAGTGGTAACTCGCATGCGTTTTTGATCAATAGTCAGTAAACGCGGCACCCATCGCGCGGAGAGCTTTTTCATATCTAAATGTTGGTGTAAGATATTACGCACACGTTCGTCTGAGATGCCTACTATCTCGACTATCTCGCTCACGTTTACTCTTCGGTCGTTCAACACTATGTCATGGATTTTAGCGATCATCTCTGGAGTAGTGACCTCAATTGGGCGTCCTGGGCGTTCAGCATCACTTGTGCTTGTACGACCACACCGAAAATCCGTAAACCATTTATGAATCATGTTAATCGACGGAGCAGAGTCCCCATAATATTTATCAAGCCTTTGTTTCGTTTCCGTAATAGTTTTTTTGCGCAAAAAATAATGTTTAATCAACACTCGAAATTCACTTTTCTCCATCTTTGCGAAAAAGCGTTCCATTGTTTTCATTTAAAGGCTCTCAAAAAAAAACTTACCAGCGGTACTGGCTGAAAATTTAAATAAAGTCCCTCAAAAGAGTCGTGAACAAGGAGGTTACATGGAATTTGCGATAATTTTAATCCAAAATAGATTTTTACCAGACTTATCACTCCGCCCTGGTAAAACGTAGGAACTCTCCAGTCGATAGCGTTGAGGATGGATTTTTATGCCATTTTTTAAGATAGGTAATTAAACAAATTGCACTATTTGATGTGGCTAATTTACTTACTACCTTTTACTTTACAGCATAGTCAATATCGACTGGCGCTACCAAGTATGGAAGGCCGGAGTGACGATCACAGACAACTCCTTCCTCTACTCTCTCTGGTACTTCTCATTCTCTGTCATGGGCAACTTCAACAACTTCTTCTTCGCGGCGCATCTGCTGGACGTGGCTGTTGGCTTCAAGACCCTCAGGACTATCTTGCAGTCTGTCACGCACAACGGAAAGCAGGTAATGTAGAATAGAATATCATTTATTTATTTTCTGATAAGAGCTCATACGCCTTATTATAGACAATTAAAAAGCCATTGTTATAAATCTCCTGGAGATTTATTAGCGGACGGGAGGATATGAAAGGCCCATAGATAAAAAGACCCCAACAAAAACCTAAAGAAAAACCCCAAAACTCTAAAAAGTCCCAAAAGTCCCCTAAGAGAGACCCCTAAACAGGAGGGGGAGGGGTCTACCCTAATATGGCCTTCTCCTTCAAAAACTGATGATCACAGCATCAGGGATACTGGCACAAAATGCTAAATGGTTTATGTCCCAAAAAAAAAAAACTTCAGGTTGGTGATGCGCAAGTGAATTACGAGATTTTAACTTATGGTGTACCGCAGGGATTCATTATTGGTCCTCTGCTCCTCAAAATATACTTACACATAACTTAAATCTGGCAGGCGTAATAATACTATATATATGCTGACAAAACTAATATATTTCCCTACTATTAATATCATAAACGGGATATTTACCATGTTTGATTATTGTTTCGAGTTTATGATATTAATAGTAGTGTCAGTGACCATGTCAGTTATATAGTATATTTCCGTTTGGCAACAGTATCGAAAAAGCGCGACAATATTAAGGACGCATTCCCGATTGATAAGTCAAATCATTACTTTTTATAACAAAAGTATGTTTATTAAATACAATGCTTTGTATTTTTAAAATGTTTTTGCTGCTTATTGTAGATAGATGTGCAAGGTACAATTCTTAACTATAAATATAATTTTAGATATGTCCAGTTTCTCAATAAATGTACCGAAGTAAATTAAAACACTTCGGTACATTTATTGAGAAACTGGACATATCTAAAATTATATTTATAGTTAAGAATTGTACCTTGCACATCTATCTACAATAAGCAGCAAAAACATTTTAAAAATACAAAGCATTGTATTTAATAAACATACTTTTGTTATAAAAAGTAATGATTTGACTTATCAATCGGGAATGCGTCCTTAAGACTATCTCTCTAAACGTTTAATAAAACAAAAGATTCCTTTGTGAAAATTTCTGTCTTGAGTCCTAATAATTACAGTGAAACCTGAAGGGACCAATATTTTTTTGACATAAAGAGGCCTCTCGTTTACCCAGATTTTCAAATAAGCAGGTTAACATGACTGTTATCTTATTCGCCATCTCTTTAATGAACATAATCTCTCTCCCCAGCTGGTCCTGACAGTGATGCTGCTAACGATCATCGTGTACATCTACACGGTGATCGCGTTCAACTTCTTCCGCAAGTTCTACGTGCAAGAGGAAGATGACGAGGTCAACAGGAACTGTCATGATATGTTGACGGTATGTATTCTTCTTTATCATAAATAATATGGTTTATGCCACCTATCTAACTTGACTGTACATGCGGTTTAGACATATGTCTCAGACATGCTAGTTTCCTCACGATTGAAGGCCCTACACCGAATCCGAATCATGTGACAGTACGCACATTAATCTAAAAAATCAGAGGTGCGTATCTTGGGTTTGAAGTCGAGACCTGTGACTTCGTAGTCCGACGATCACACCACTACACTATCATTGCTGGTATGTACTAATTATGTATATTACGTAGGAAATGGAAAGAAAGGACATTCATTGGTACTAAATATAACGCATAGAAAATAACTTTATTTTTAATGCAAGAAGAACAAATTGGCGGATCTTAAGACGTCGTATATCCCCCTGTCAGCCATGTCCTTCATTGATCAAAAAAAGAGAATGTGGCACTTGGAGACTGCCGCGGTAAAGCTATTGCATAGCATTTTTTATCAATTATTTAATTTGACAACCTCAGTTGACAACCTTGTTATTTTCCGTAACCATAGCAACCTGGTTGAAAATTTTCGTTACGGAATTTCTGGATTCGCTCTCCACGCTCAAGGCCCGCAATAGAAGCTATGCAATAGCTTCCATCGATCTTTCCTCGATTCTCTCTTGCGAATACACTGTTTGTTAAGTCTGTTCTATCTAATATTTGTCTGCCCTCAGTGTTTCGTGTTCAACCTGTACAAAGGCGTGCGAGCTGGTGGTGGTATTGGAGACGAGTTGGAGCCGCCCGATGGTGACGACTCCGAAGTGTACCGCATCATATTCGACATCACCTTCTTCTTCTTCATCATCGTCATCCTGCTGGCTATCCTGCAGGGTAAGTAGCATACTAAGAAGAAACTGGTGGTTTTAGTCAGTAGAAGTCTGACACTCGCTTCCGCTTCGCCCAGTGTGGGAGGAGTCATTTTGATGATTTCCCACCCGCCGAGAAAATTTAAAAAACCAACAAATTCTGCAACAATTTCAGTACTTGTTGGAAAGAGTTACCGCGGCCCTGAAACGCAAAGGGCGTAAGAAGGAACACGGATGGGTTTTAATTATTAAGGGCTCCCACACATAAACACGATACGACGTCGCGTCGTGGAAATCTACGACACGACGTCGTAACGTGTCGATGCACGATACGATGTCGTGACGTTAGAAACTCACGATGCAATCCTGCGCAGTTGTCTTGTTACTTTAATGAACAAAATAACATTTATTTGGGTTCTAATTTCAAAAACATTTAAGGACGCATTTACGATTGATAAGTCAAATCATTACTTTTTTAAACAAAAGTATGTTTATTAAATACAATGCTTTGAATTTTTAAAATGTTTTTGCTACTTATTGTAGATATATGTGCAAGGTACAATTCTTAACTATAAATATAATTTTAGATATGTCCAGTTTCTCAATAAATGTACCGAAGTAAATGGTACATTTATTGAGAAACTGGACATATACTTTTGTTTAAAAAAAGTAATGATTTGACTTATCAATCGTAAATGCGTCCTTAAATATTCTTTTCAGAATGCGTCTAGAGCGGTACATTTTTCGAAATGAACTCAAACACCACCCCTCTGTATCGACGGCATCGTACCGAGTATCGTGCGTGGCACATTACGTTACGATGTCGTGTTTTTTTACGATGTTCATCGTAGATTTCCACGACGCGACGTCGTATCGTGTTTATGTGTGGGAGCCCTAAGAGTCTGACACTCCCTTCTGCTCCGCCCAGAGCGGCAGGAGTCATTTGATGACATCCTATCCTTTAAAAAAAAATAGGGTGGTTAGCAGCATCATCATCTTTTGGTTTTCATCATCAATGAGCCCGGAATCACCAACTACTGGGTATAGCCTCCCAATTTTATCTGCCACACTTCTCGGTTCTGTGCGTCCCTCATCCAGGTATTTGCCACGGCTTTGACGATATCGTCAACCCAACGAGCTTTTGAACGGGCCTGGATTCTTTACTCGGCGTGTTGGTCTAGTGTTCGACAGCTGAGCAAGAATTCTTGGGTTAGATACCCAGATTACCCAGTGTTTTTAGGTAATATAGCTGATGCCCGCGGCTATATATCATTCTAAAATTTCAGCAGAACTTTTTGAGTTTTGAAGCGTACACAAACCAACATAACATTTATATATATATAGATTTCTTCAGGAATTTCTTAGTAGTAGCCACAGAGTCTAGATTCATGGCCGGTTGACGGCAATAGCCTCGCTCCCTGTTCCACAAATAGTCGGCCTGGGCACAGATATTATAATACTACGTATAATTTCTTTCTGTAATTACTTTGTTAACCCTAAACAATATTGTCGCAGGTTTGATCATCGACGCGTTCGGAGAGCTCCGTGACCAACTGGAGTCGGTGAAGGAGGACATGGAGTCCAACTGCTTCATATGTGGCATCAATAAAGACTATTTTGATAAAGTGAGTGTTCTGGCAGAAATCTATTTTTTTTTTTAGGAAAACTGCAGATAAATAAATCTTCTTGCAGAAATCTGTTGTAGTGTTTTAACCGTTTTACTCCGTCTTCATCTTGACGGCATCATGGCCATCTAATTTAAATTAGCCCTTAATTTAGCTACGAGCTTTGTAGTGTAACGTCTATCCCTTTGGCACGATATCAAGTGTCCCATCGTTTGTGGGGCAACACCACATTGACAATCCAGCCCCCGTAGCATGGCGATTCTATCTCTATTCTACCAAGAATAGACAAAGATTTTTCCATACAATTTGACATGAAACCTTGCTACAATCTGTCATTTGGTCGATTCTTCCATCGACAAAACCCGTTTCTTCGGTGGTCATGCTAAGCCGGCTGGGCAGAGTCATCTATGAATCTCCACCAGCCTCGTATTCGCAAACGCTTCGATTCGATAAGCCGTATGTCTATCTTTTTTTGGCATAACGGCACTGAGCGAGATAGACATATGGCTGTATGAATTGAAATCGAATCGAAGTGTTTGTGACCATTTCCCATGTAAACACTTTAAACAGTATTAAAACCAATGTTTGTATACAGGTGCCGCACGGGTTCGACACACACGTCCAGAGGGAGCATAACCTCGCGAACTACATGTTCTTCCTTATGCATCTCATTAATAAACCCGACACGGAGTATACAGGTATGAATTATGTAGTATTGAATTTTGAACTTTATATTAGTATCTTTATAGTCTTAACTAAACCACGTGAGAGGCGTCCATGATCGGTTTGCACTTTGTGGCCGTAACTGTAAAGTTCAATGTTTACAGAAAACCTTATATTACGTAACTTTAATGTAATCAAGCAATGATTTCCGTAATATCCTAGGAGACTACGTCCGTTGATCCCGTCCGTCCGTCCGTCGTTCGTTGATTACGTCTTTGGCTAAATAGTAACCTAGCCGGCAAAAATCTAGCTAAAATGATTAGGTCGCAGCATAAGTAAAAACGGAGTGGGCCATAATCCAACGCTGGCCTAGTTTTTGCACTAAACAGGAAAAAAACTTCAAGACATAAAGCAACTTACCCCTTTTGACTGCTTCGTTGGTCTAGTGGTCGCAAGCTGTACTGTTGCGCATGAGATCCTGGGTATGGTTCCCAGTTAAGGCAAAGTGCTATTGGGTTTTTCCATCACACATTTCTCAGTAGCAGCCAAGGAGTCTGGAATTGTTTGTGAATTGTAGTTGATGGCAATAGGCTCGCCCCCTATTACATGGGACTTAAACATAACTGGTGAAATGTGTGTGCGCTAATGAGTACACCTCTGCCTAAGCCTTCGGGAATTACAGGCGTGATGTTCTATTATTTCTAATGCTTATAAATCTGTTTCTTTCAGGTCAAGAAACCTACGTATGGAACATGTACACACAAAGATGCTGGGACTTCTTCCCTGTGGGAGACTGTTTCAGAAAGCAATACGAAGATCTGATGGGAGAATAGACAACCCCTCTAGGAGTCTAGCCACAGATTATATAGAACATTCGCTTTATACTAGCAATCTCGAATTTATTGCTCAAGTAACACCAATACATAGACAATTCTCCAAAGATTCTTGTAAAGATTCGAACAAGTATTTTTTAAGAAGTTTTTCGAGATTAATTGTATTTATGATTTTGTAAATATTTTATGGATTTTATGATTGATTGTTTTAGTAACATCTTTTGGTAATTTTGATATTAGTTTTCTTCTATTTTATTTAAGTTCTTTTTGGACCTTCCAAAGTTAGTAAATCGTGGTTGTGGAATAAAATCTAAAGAAAACGAATCTTTACTTCAATCAAAATTTAAGTTAAAAAAATATCAAAATATAGCTTCATCGTAAAGTTCAAATTCTCGAAATTTCTATATGAATAAATAAATACTTAAAGTAAAAGAGATACATTTTCTATTTCTTAAGTATTTAAGTATAACTTAAGGTGGCCTTTCCATATAAACTTTTCTATTTTAACTATTTCGATATAGTTTAAGTAAGATAAATAAATAAAATTGTTAAATAAAAAACTATTTAATTTAATTTTGCTCAAGTTTTATTTTTCCTTAATTTTAAGGTATCAGTCTTAACAAAACTAATAGTACTTAAAACTATTATGTAACATGGTTTTAGTTTATCTTTTTTTTTGCTGGTTTCATCACTTATTAAATGGGCGCAGGAGTTGAAAATCATGACTGAATTCACCGAGGACCCGCAACAGAGTGGCAAGCATTCGCGATGCAATTTTCGACTTTAAACACTGGTAAAACGGTCTTATTTTCGTTGGAACCCGTAAATTGCGCAAGGATTTTTTGTATCCTGTCTGAACTGACCCCTAAATAACATTTGAAATAGATATAATAGAGATAAAATAAATAGAACTACAAAACATAAGTACCGAGAGCTACTGCAGACAACAGCACATCAAACTACTACGATCTGTCAAATTTCTTTAATAGATTTTCAACTTTATAGCTAAAGCGTAAGGTTCAAGGTTGATTGGGAAAATTTGCCAGTTTCGGGTAGCTTAATGTGTTGCCGTCTGTACAGTGTACACTCACGAGCATAAATACTGTCCACTCACGCCAGATTCAAGAGCAATTTTGTACCCAAGTATTGATAGAATTTTGATGGTGTTACGAATAATAGGTACCTATTATAGAATAGGTCCATTCTCAAAGTCGTACAAAAAAATTACAATAATTAAATATTGCGTAAAAGTATTTATAACTTCATTTATCACAATTCATAATCTTAAATGGCCGATTTCACAACAAAATTAATATTATAGTATCAAATACTTTCGAATTTTGGTATCGTTCCGTAATGCATTTATGCTGAGGCATCATTACATGTTGAAAATAAAAGGGAATACTTCAATAACATTCAACCTTAAGGCCCCTAGCACACGGCGTATTTTAAACACGCCGACGATGCGCGTATACGCGCTTCAAACGAGATTGAAACGCAAACTTGTAACCTAAGCACACGAGGCGATCGTGAAACGCGCGTCTACGCGCTCGCAACTGCCAACTACTTGCAACCCTTTGTACGCGCTTCAAACGAGTTTCGATCGTGCTTCACACGTTTATAGCTATAAAAACCCAAATATGCCGCCTTTACGGCGCAGATAATGCACATTTTACATTAACATTTCTTGGACATCATATCATCAGACACTTAAAATTAAGTTGCCGTTGAAAATTCTCCTCTATCCTCAACACGGTAATGCATATTTCAACTTAACATTTAATTTTATCAAAAATTCTAATTTACCGAAGGCTGTTTATGAGCCAAATACAAAGTAAATATGCTTGTCAAAGCGCTAACTAAGAAAATAACATCAAACCATCGATGGTAGAAGTTGAACTGCAGATCACCAAGTACTTGGGTGATGATGATACGGTATTCTGAAGGCATATTCATACGCATCAGGAGTACGGATGAACAGAAGTACATGCCCATGATTTGGGCGAGGATTAGTACGATGATGTTTGACGATTTCGATGATGAGATTTTGTAGAAGAACTGTAACAACAACAAAAAACAACGGTATATTATCATGTGCATTTTTGCATAAGGGACGAAAAAAAATATTCTCCTGCCCATATCCTAATTTATTTGGGACTTCCATACTTTTCTATGATTCCTTTTATTGTATTATTTTTCATTGTAGTCATAATTATCATCCCTCACACAGTCTATCCATCGCTTCGTTGGCCTTCCTCTACTCTTATAGCCATCTACATTCGTACTCAACATTTTACCCACTACATTTTCCTCATACCTCAGCTTCGCATGTCCACACCTCGATAACCGATGACCACACAACTTTTCCGTCATCGGCGCCACTTTCAGACTTCCTCATAAGTTCTCCTTTCTTATTTTATCCATTTGCGAAACACCACACATCCCCCTTAGCATTTTTATCTCAGTCCATTGTGTGGCCCAACATTCTGATCGATACAAGACAGCAAGTCTTACCGTAATCATCATCATCCTGCCCTTATACCAATTTAATTGGGCTCGGCGCAGCAGGTCTGACCATTTTTTTGTTTAAACGTGACCCCACACCAGGAATTTCTCCTGTATCGTGGGTGCGTTCACAAACATTTAAACTCACATACACAAATACCCAGACCCGAAACAACTATTTGTAGGCCATACAAATATTTGTTCCGTGCGGGGATCGAACCCGCGACACGCAGCGCAGCAGTCTAATCGCTTAGCCACTGCGCTAACCGTACCATGGTTTTATAAATCTTGATCACCATATCTACTTAAATAAATCATCTTACCTTAGTCAGTGTAAGCAGAAGACCTCGTATGCTAGTCAGCACAATACAGCCGACCAATATAAAGGACACATGCTGCGACCAGAAGGCGACGTCGATGTTCCAGCCCAGCCAGTGGACCACTATCTCTAGGCCACGGGTCACCGGGTCCTTCTTGCCTACTCGGTCAAATACTATGTTTATTGTTGACTGTGGACAATGAGAGATGAGGGTTAATGAGAGGATGATGAGGCTTTTAGATATGGAAGTAGAGAAAATCTATATAAATAAAAAGAAGAAGAAGAAGTCCTGACTGACTGACTCATCAACGCCCAGTCCAAACCTTTGGACCTAGAAAGCTGAAATTTTGCACAGAGGTTCCCTTTATAATGTAGACAAGGAATAAGGAAGGATTTTTCGAAATTCAACCTATAATGGAGTTAAATATGGGATGAAAGTTTGTATGGAAAATCGACATTTTCACGCGGGCAAAGCCGCTGGCAAAAGCTAGTATCCCATATAGATATTTTCTCTCTGATCTAGTTACTGTCAGTGTTACTGTTAGTCTGCATCATCCCACAGCTGGGAAAATCTTCCCCGTAAATTCCAAGTCTAAGTACTGTGTATAAAAATGTCTGGATCGCTGTTTCGCTACGGCACAGGTCAAAGTGGTGATATTTGGGGGAGGCCTATGCCCTGCCTAGCAGTAGACTTGTTTCGGCTGAAATGATGATGAGTTTGTTTGAATATCGAAAAAAAAACCTCAAGTTTGGTATAAAATATTTTATACTACACCTGCTTGGAAAGTACCTTGATACTTTATCAAATTTACGGTAGAAAGTACGTCATTGCATATCGAACAAATATGCGGGGAGAAAACGCATCTGAGCGGGAGAGAATGGATTTTCATACACTTTTCTCTCCCGCTCAGATTACAATTTGAAAAAAGAACATGTGAAAATTGCAGACGCCATTGGTGCAAATTTTCAATTTGAATTAGAATTTAAATTTAGTTTTTTATTTTCCTCGTAGGTGTAGTATAAAGCACTATGTATCACTCGAGAGAAAGTGCGATTCCCGATCTCGGGTGTTTTAAAGCCCTTGCCTACGGCTTCGGGCTTTAAACGACACCCTCGACGGTAATCGGTCACTTTCTTCTCTCGGTGAACAATGTACTATTACGTGGCAACCACGCTTGCTAGAGTGATAAGGAAAATGTACATTTAGTTTACTCGTATTTCACCAGTATTCTGATGTCTTGTGCAACAACCGTCTTAAATCATTGGACAGTCAGCAAACTAGACTCAGCGTTTAGGGCGGGACTCCACCAAAGCAGATATGTGTGCGGTGTGCTGTCGACCAATCACAGGAAAGGCGAAAGACTAGATGAAACTGTGATTTGTCGAATTTGGCACATCTCTCCGCTTGGCACATCTCCGCTTTGGTGGAGTCTCGCCCTTATTGCTGAAATTCCAAGTGGAATAACTTAAATAACACTGACCTTGAGATCGAACCCAAGACAAAGACACACATACATTATATTTACTTTTTAAGTGATATTGTTTTTGAATACCGTTTTTTCTTTGTAGCAAAACAACAAGGCCTTCAACAACTCTTAATTCATAGGCCCATGGGCGCATACGATACATGGGCCCATACGATAAAAAAGTACACTATCCAATCCACCAAGATAAACAATTCATCATATTAGGTACACAACAAACAAACTCTATCTACTCACAATAAAAATCTTCCAAACACAATACAACGAGAAGAAGTACCCCAGGAAGTTGAAGTACTTTCCCTGGAAGGTGTGCGACCATTCTATCTTCTCTCGCATGGTGCGTGCGTCGTGAGCTTCGAGGAACAGCTGCCGGGACAGTTCCTCCAGGCCTGAGATCTCTTGCCGGAGTTGGGTTATGTCTGGAAGGTCATAGAGAAGGTGAGTAATATTAGATCTTAAGTCACAGTTACACTAAAGGTGTGAGTGATGAATATTTATAAATGTTAATGGACAAGAAGATTTCTAATTTCTAGGCAACTTGATGGAAGCGGCAACAGGCAGCAATAGGGGATCGGACAAAAAAAACTAATTAGTCCGTCAGATAGATTAACAAAAAATATTGGACACATATTTTTTTCTTTTTTCACGTAAACAAAAAATGAAGACGATACAGTGCTTCGAAAACTCGTGTGACGTCATATACATTTTGTACCTCTACAAGTGACGTTTCAAGCCCCACTCCATGATCTTTGACACTTTTTATCTTCGTCAATTTTTATTAATTTGATAAAACAAAAAACACGTATCCAATATTTTTTGATAATCTAACTGACGGACTAAACAGAATCATATTTTTTTTGAGTCAGTCCGATCCCCTATTTCTCCATCTATGAAAGTTCGCCTTGCCACTGCATACTGCAGTTGAATTTGAGAATAATTTTATTTTCATAAATCTGTTTAAGATACTGACTGACTCGTTGGCGCGACTGCTGGACATGAGGTTCTAAGTTTGATTCACACGTCAAGCAAGTGGAATTTGGTTTTTTCCATCAGGAATTTCTCAGTAGAATTTGTGCCCTGTTGATGGCATTAGGCTCTTCCTATATTACATGTGATTTAAACATAACTGCCGACCTGTTGGTCAGCAGAAGACCAACGAAGCAGTCAATAAAGATCTAAGTTAGAAGAAGTAAATTCGAATAATTTTTTTTAACGAATACTCACTTTCCGTCCCATGACCCAAAGTATTAGTAATACTCCCAACACTGGACAAAATATTAGTCCAGAACCCGCCCCTATTCTTAACACTTGATTGGTCCAATAAATTGTATTGCTGCCTCGCTCCCACGCTGTTGGCTTCGGCTAGCGCTATCCTTTTCTTTTTCACGAGTATCATGTCCATAGTTTGAAGGAGTTTCTTCTCGATGGAAACAACGTCTGCTTGTGTTACTGATCTGAAAGCAAAATGATTTGTTTTATACACAGTCTTGCATAAAAGGCCCGGAAAAGTTGTGGAGGGGTTTTTTCACAGAGAAATATAGATTCCGAACCTCGAAATGAAAAACGGAACACATATAGGATCAGTTTGTTCTTGTCAAAATTCTTTTTCTCAATAATGCGTGGTTTCAAGTTGAAATTCAATTTTTGTCTGCCTGTCTGTTTGTTTGTTTCGGCTAATGTCCGTAACGCTTGCACCGCTTATTGACGGGACTTTTACTGGCAGATAACAACAACATCTAAATAAAAGTGCCCAAGTTGTTAATTTGGGCTAATTTTATTTTACAACAATAAAAACCTTGAAATTGGTAACGACTACCAATTTAAAAATTGAAGTAATATTTTTATTTACAATAATTTCAGCTAGTAATCGACATAAATGCTATAATTTTCATACAGATTATGTAATATTTGATAAAAACGTAAAAAACATTCTGATTAACCACAACTAATCAAATCTAGAAACAAATATCACTGTTTCATGATGACAACACAATGTTATTGGCAAAACTGTGCAATAACTTGCTTTTAAGTCGTGCATATTTTTGTCAAATAAATAATATCTCGAACAAAACAGAAATCATTATAATGAAAAATACCGTCCTTGTATCTTCAGTTGTTGCAATAACTCATGTTGCAGTAATATCTTAAGTGGGTGTTTTGATATAACTTAAATTGTCCGATCTAGACTGGAAATTTGCCAACAGCTATTATTATGAGGAATTGTGCTGACATTTTGTTTGTATGTAGGTATATTTGTGATTTGTCGTTCTAACTGTTTTTTATTTACAGCAGAGATATTTTATTTGAAGTTCAAACTTTTGATGTATAGTGTGTAGTACGAACATCATAAACAGATTCTCTTGTTAATGACTTCGGTACGTAGAATTAGAATTTATTTATTTGTAAGAATGTAGTTGTACAGTCACGGACTATAAATGATGAGCCACTTGCCACCATTCGTATTTTAGCCGTGTAATGCAAATCGGGTTTAATCGGTTATATTCGTACACAGAACAAGTGACATACTGCCACATTGGAAATCTTGAAAGTGGCTTATCAATTATAGTCCGTGACTGTACATAGTATAATGTTATTTTTTTAAAGTTCTATACACTCTACCACAATATGTGGTGTACAAATATTAAATAATAAAATAATAATAAAATTTCATTCTTATAACTAAGTACAATAAATGTCAAGATTTGCGATACAATAAGTCCAGCATTAATTAATATGATTATAATTATAGATTTAAAACCAATGTCCAAATTAAGTAGGTACATGTCGTCTTGGATTGTTACAATACTTCATATATTCGCCAATGTCATAAAAACAATTATCTAATAACCAATTTGTCAGCTTTTTCTTAAACATGGGGGCAGGAAGTTCCTAAATGAGTTAGGTAACTTGTTATACACCTGAATGGCATTTACATATACATTTCTCCTAAAAATTTGCAATCTACATTGAGGTACATTTAGTTCGTGTTTGTACTTATTTCTAGCAGAAGCCTTTTTGTGACTCACTTCTGATTGCATAGCGTAGCATCTTGGAAAGACGTGTCGTTTGCATCAATAAAACCTGGAGGCTACAGATAGTGGCACTAGGCCGGTCAGAACAGAAGGGGGGGAGCTCCACACCAGTGTTTGGGATGGATTGATTACCCCTTTTAGCAATGCTACTTTGAAAACTTAAACAAATTGCCGTTTTACGAAAGCGTGGTCAGAACTTTGCTTTGAACTTTGGGACAATAAACGTTGATTATAAAAACTTGTTAAACCTTATAAAGATCGCCATAGAAGTGTATGGGTAGTTGACCGCACCAAATCCAGAAAGTAAGGCCATCACAGTGACTCCAATCACTCCTATACGAGATACACCTTGTTCTATTGAGAAAATACCCTGAAACATAAATACAATTGTTTAATTAAATTCGAAGTACCATAAGAACATTCCCATTGATTGACACGTATTCTAACAAAAAACAATGCTCCTAATGCTATTTTAGTATCGTGGTTTGGTAACAATTCATATTATATCATCACATTATGAATGAATCCGTGTGGTTCCGTGTGGTGTCGGACGTAAAGAATAGCACCATCCCATATCTTCCCGTGGGTGTCGTATGCCATGAGGCGACTAAGGGACTTACCAGAGAATGGGCAACAGAGTTCCCTGTGTCTTTGTAACAACCATACTGCGATCGCCAACCCGCCTGCCAAGCGTGGTGATTATGGCAAACCCCCCCAATTTAAAATTTGGCAGTGCCAAATCGACTTGAAGTGTTTGTACAAAAACGCCACCATGTCAGTCAGACTTCAGGACCAGACCTCAGAACCTATCCTTCTGCAGCGCGGTGTGGCAGGGAGACGTCATATCTTCGAAACTGTTCACCACTGCATTGGAGGATATCTTCAAGGTTCTGGATTGGAGAGGACTTGGCATCAACGTCAACGGCGAGTACATCACTCACCTTCGGTTTGCCGACGATATAGTCGTCATCGCTGAGACCATGGAAGACCTCAGTACAATGCATCGAGCATTGTACTTCAGTAGAGCTTCCGAAAGAGTGGGTCTTAAATAAACATGGACAAAAAAAACCAAGGTTATGTTGAGTGTTCATGTAACACCCACTCCTATCAAGATCGGAGACTCTACGCTCGAAGTTGTGGACGATTATGTCTACCTGGGACAAACGGTCCAGTTGGGTAGATCTAACTTCGAGAAAGAGGTCAATCGTCGAATCCGACTCGGCTGGGCAGCGTTCGGGAAGTTGCGCAGTATCTTCTCGTCCAACTTACCCCAGTGTCTTAAGACGAAAGTCTATGACCAGTGTGTGTTGCCAGTGATTACATACGGGACCGAAACGTGGTCGCTCACAATGGGCCTCAGCAGAAAGCTCAAAGTCACTCAAAGGGCAATGGAGAGGGCTATGCTCGGAGTTTCCTTGCTTGATCGAATCAGAAATGAGGACATCCGCATGAGAACCAAGGTTACCGACGTAGCCCGAAGAATCGCCAGACTTAAGTGGCAATGGGCAGGGCACATTGCTCACAGAACGGATGGCCGATGGGGCCGAAAAGTTCTGGAATGGCGACCGCGAACCGGAAGACGTTGCGTTGGAAGGCCTCCCGCTAGGTGGACCGATGACCTGGTCAAGGTTGCGGGAACCCGCTGGGTGAGAGACGCACGGGACCGATCAATGTGGCGACACCTGGGGGAGGCCTATGTCCAGCAGTGGACGTCTTTTGGCTGAAATGATGAATGATAATGAATAAATCAAATTATTAATTTTTTTCTTTAAATAATAAATAATTTTGCACGTCGAAATTAATGGCAGCATAACATATCAATATATCTGTAAGAACCTTCTGTACCTGCTATACGCAAATAAATGGCACTGTGTAGTTAGACAAACAGCAATAAATGCAACTACATAGGAGCACCTCACACCTGCAAATATGAAAACGGCAACAGGTGGCAAAGGCATCTACGAAACCGTTTACGTTACAGCAGTGCAGTAGTAGCTACAATTGTGTTCACAATTGTGCCTTTAATCCATGAGTTCCTAAACCGCATATAAAGTTTAGCTGCATTTTAATCTAAGCTTCAAAATAATTCTGACTTACTTGTTTTGGACTTAAAATAGGAAATGGATCTCCGAGTTTCCAGAAGAAGTATAAGTAAATGAACCATACAAACATGGTCAACGGCCTTATCATATTCTTTGATACTGAAACAAACGTCACATCTGATTTATTTAACTATTATATGAAAGCAAAGTAATTTTAATATTCTTTCTTTTTGACGATTACTTTTGAAAGGGGTTTGAACTTTTTTGTAAGGGAGCTGTCATATCGACACACCGCCATTTTGTTTTTTTTTCGAAATCGCGGCACCGTGTTACTGGACATTTTTTGTTCGTCTATATGTCCTCTATCCATACATACCAGTTTCATCGTGGGCCGCGATTTCGAAAAAAATCAAAATGGCGGACAGGTTGATATGCCACATCGGTTCTATCCCCTTTCCACCAATATAAAGAAAACTTACCAAATGTGATATTGCTGATGCAGAAGTAAGCAATGTAGAATGGTATCAACGCTATTACCATAAACAGCAGGGAATAGAGACCCATGTTCCAGTGGAAGTATCGAGAGCTGGAAACAATTTAAAATGACCATACAATATTATTGTAAATGACACAACCTGTACTGGTAAAATCCAAGAATTAATGGATTTAGAACTGCGACAGTTGTATGTTGTAAGTTAGCCTTTTAAGACTGTGTTCGACTTGTGCATAATTATTTTTCATGAGCGTAATAATTACATGCTACTTATCCACACATTCATTGTGTTGTCGATACTTGAACAGAATTTTGAATGACCCTTGTTTCATTCAAAAATTACTTACAATGCATGCGCATTTAAGTAATTTTAAATAAAAAAATATATTTAACTAATATAATTTCTTTCTTTCTTTTCAAAAATATTGTGGGACTTTTTTTGTTCTTTTTTTTTTATTTGACTTAACACCACACTGGATGGTAAATGCAATTTTTTTATGGGATATTTTTACACTTAAACTATATTAAAAAAAACCTCAATGAGCTTTGTTTTCATAGGAGATTGATAAATCCCTAAGCTGCTTAATATTTTCAGTCAAGAATATTATAGTTTCTTACCTAGAATCCAAATAATCAATGATTTCAAATATGATCAACTCAAACATGGTACAACTCAGAGCGAATGTCACGGAGAAGATGAGCTGGACTAGTAAGTGATGGACCTCATAGTCACGGAACAGCTGCTTCACGAAGAATATCCAGCCACCAACAAAGAAGACTATCTGGAAGTTTGTAAACTTATAAGTTTAAGTATTCATGAACTGACAAGGTCACTAACAACATATTTAATAATTGTTAGGTCAGTGGGTCGTTAGGGGCGGTTATTGTTTGTGAACACATTCTTATTTATTTTTTTACCATATTATGAACAGATCACACAAGATATTTAGATTAGTCCCTAGTAAAATCCATATTTTGAACAAATAAAAAGGGAAACTACTGTTCTTCTATTCATTCTAATGATCTTTTCCTATAATAATAGGACTACAAGGTAAAAAAATGAGACTATATCTCTCTTTTTGTTCTTGGAACATACGAGAATGCTGATAAATCGAGGAAAGAACTATTCAATTAATTATTCAGAAACAGCAATATTTCAAGTAGTTTTCAAAAGAATTGATTGATATTTTTATAAGATTCAAATACGACTAAAATGTTAGGATAATTACTGAAAAAATACGGTATTTTAATGCAAAATACAGTACTAGATATAAATTAAAGTCGTCTTTTTCAGCTATTATTATAATATTTAGTTTAATCGCTGTGAAAAATGTTCAATACATAACCTCCGGCTTTGTTTACGTTCAACTTACTTGCGATATTAATATTATCAACGTATCCTCTAAGAACGTCATCTTGCATATAATCCGCCGCTACTGTTTCGCTAAAAGGATTTGTTTACAACATTTCACAATTTACTGAATAATTGAAAAAAATAAAGTAGACTACAACAGTCAACAGAAGAAGTTTGACGTAAAATGAAAATGACAGCCGATCGGCTGATTGACAATGGGGGTGCGTTTAAGATGCTTATCCAGGCTAAAATTTAACCTGACTAAACGTTAAACACCCCGTTCAAGCACACCGCGCGGCGAAAAATTAACCTGACTAAAATTTTATCTGCCCCGTTCACGGCCGTCCCCGGTATAAGTTTTCGCCTAACTAGGATAATTTTTAGCGAGCTTTTTAGCTCGCTAAATTTTATCCCGCTGTCAGATTGACTTTGTCATTGAGCTGTTTGTTGTATAATTTGCTAGAATCGCGCCATATTTACGAATATTTCTGAAACGAGTACTAAACGTCTCCGACTCTCCGTCAATTTTATTTGTGGATTATCATGGATGAAGTAATAATACAAATTGTTGTAGAAATATAATATTATAAAATACTCTAAACAAATATTATATCGGTAAATTGATTCCTCATGTTCCGGTCCATTTTTACTGACTAATAATATTGAGATCACAAGCAAAATCGAGATTAGCTGAGCTGTCAATTGAATTTGACAGATAAAATTGACATAAACCTATGACTCCGTTCAGCGAACCCTCGCTAGTTTATTTTTTATCCGGCGAAAATTTCGCCGGCCATCTTAAACGCACCCCTGCGGTTTAAATTGTACGATGTGCGCTATTGGTACTGTGTGCATATAATCGGTTTATTTTGTACAAACATGAGCTCTTCTTAGCAGTGTGACGTCATGATTGACGTCATCGATCGCTACCAACGGCGCACACAAAAATTTGGTAGTACAGGGGTGCGTTTAAGATGGCCGGCGAAATTTTCGCCGGATAAAAATTAAACTAGCGAGGGTTCGCTGAACGGAGTCATAGGTTTATGTCAATTTTATCTGTCAAATTCAATTGACAGCTCAGCTTGTCAAACAAGTAGTAAACAATCTAGATTGTAATCTCGATTTTGCTTGTGATCTCGAAATTAATAGTCAGTAAAAATGGGCCGGAACATGAGGAATCAATTTGCCGATATAATATTTGTATACAGTATTTTATAATATTACATTTCTACAACAATTTGTATTATTACTTCATCCATGATAATCCACAAATAAAATTGACGGAGAGTCGGAGACGTTTAGTACTCGTTTCAGAAATATTCGTAAATATGGCGCGATTCTAGCAAATTATACAACAAACATCTCAATGACAATGTCAATCTGACAGCGGGATAAAATTTAGCGAGCTAAAAAGGTCGCTAAAAATTATCCTAGTTAGGCGAAAACTTATACCGGAAGACGGCCGTGAACGGGGCAGATTAAATTTTAGTCAGGTTAATTTTTCGCCTCGCGGTGTGCTTGAACGGGGTGTTTAACGTTTAGTCAGGTTAAATTTTAGCCTGGATAAGCATCTTAAACGCACCCCAGTGTGTGCGGAGACGTCAAATTCGAATTTGACAAGTGTCAAGGAAAGCAATTGACTTGTTTTTATTTTGCTTTTAGATGTTGTGTGTTGTTGCACCATTATTTAGATATTATTCAATGAAAAATGTCGCAGTACGTAAATAAATAATTCCGAGAGGGGTTTAATATTATGTTCTGTGCTTTCGGCTTAGTTCCGAGGTTATAATTTTTGACAGAAGTGACATTACAGGGCTATTGACTGGTTCAAATTGAAAGTGTACCGATGGTAAACATTCAATTTAAACAGCTAGTTTGTAGCGTTGGCACGTTTGTAAAGGATCGTACAATTTGAACCGCAGCCATTGACAAGACAAGGGATTGCCAACATACCAAAACTTTATGTCGATTTATGCCATGGAACTATCAAGTACTTTGTATAGATTTAGCATCAGATAAAATTCACACAATAGACACGTAAACTCACGCTATTTCTCATGGAAGTAACTACGGAATTCCTGGCATGATTCTGATACTCTTTTCATATTCGAATTTCTGCAGTCATATTACACAAACTCACGCCTTTTTCCCACGGGGGTTGGCAGCAAACACGCCACCTGTTACAATTTTTACATACTCCTTTAATCTTGCCATCGTTCATATACATATTTTTTTGGAATTTCTGGTTTTTTATATAGAAATGAAAAGAACCCAACCCAATAATTAATAGTTGTGCAACCATGAGATATTATAAATAATATAGGTATATCAATTCCCCATTAGTTATCAGAGTAAAGGTTATTATTGTTTATTATTTATGCCAGGTTAGAGGCAGTTGGCTTGCCACAGTTCATCACAGTTGCAACTTATTATAGGGTAAACTGCCCTAATTCCGGCCCTGTCCTAATATCGGCCGTGACGAAGAAATCGTGGCGTAAATTAAAAACCTTCACATAATTTTAGGATAATATTGCACCAAAATAGACCTTAAGTCATATACAATAGACACTATCAACATGGCAGCGCTCTGTGTGCTATAGAATATTCAGTCGGTCTTAGAACGCGGAGGCATAAGAGCGTGTGCTTATCCTGTGTCTTTTGATCCTGGACCTACTGTGGACGACATTTTGGGATAAGCGATTTTAGCGTATTATATTCATTAAAAGTAATGAGTATTGCTTGTTTTCGATACATAATAAAATAAAGAATCGCCTTACATATCTATTTTAATAAAAAAATCATGCTTTGTGGTAATTTTATGAGGCCGGAGTTAGGTTTCTATTTATTAGTATAAATCCAAATATCGGCCGCCCCGGCCGATATAAGGCAATCATTTTTTAACAACGAATCCTAAAACCGGCCGACAGAGGGGCATTGTTCAAAGAATTTGTTAATCCCCAAAATCTCTTAATTTTTACAATAAAAGAAAGTCTAAGGGGGAACCAATGCCATTAGCCATATCTTCGAAAAAATGGAAACAGTTTACTCGAGAAAAAGGTGACGAAAAAGAATAAAAAATAAAACAGCGTGAACAAAGGAAGAAACGAATCGGATATTAATTTGTCCTAAACGGTTTCATTTGGGGTGCACGACGCAGCATGGCAGAAATTTTATGGATGTTGCAAAAGAAGATTTTACCTGCCATCACTGCCTTATTCATTTAGTGTGATAGTCCTAAATTTGAAGCTGTTTTTTATTTATTTTTAACCGACTTCTAAAAAAAGAAGGAGGTGCTCAATTCGGATGTTTATATTTTTATTTCTTTTTTTTTTAATGTTTGTTCGGGCATAACTCCGTCACTTGCTAACCGATTTGAAAAATTATTTCTTTGTTGTAAAGGGTATACTTCCGAAATGGTCCCATAATTTTTTTTTCGAAATCGGACAAGCGGTTTTTGAAAAATCAACAAAACTCAAAAAAAAACTACATTGTCCACATTGACCCATGAACATGTGAACCACTAAAAAGTGAAAAATAAAAACTTTTTAACAAAAAATAAAACCGACCAAAAAAAAACACAAAAAAGTGAAACATAAACTTTAGAAGAAAAACCAGTTTCTGAAGTCGGTGGCAAAAAAATTAAATCAAACAAACGTTTTTGACGTTGATTTTATTTTATACCTAATCAATAATAATTTTGAAGACTGAACAATATAGATATAAAAAGTTGACACGATTTGTCAACTTTTTATATCTATATTGTTCAGTCTTCTTAAGCCGTTTTATCCACTGCTGCTCACTGGTTAGTGTATAACCATACATTTTGCATATGCCGATATAAGGCAAAAATCTGGTCGGGTTTAGGCAAAAGGGGCCGGTATTGGGGAAAGTCGGAATGTATTGATAAAATAAATCATAATAATTAAACAACTAGGTTATTTTCAAAGTTTTACGTAAGAATAAGAAACCAATTAAATTTCACAACAGGAAAAGAACTATGCAAACACTTTATTTATCATATTGAGATATTATGAGTAGTTTAAAACTGAAAAAGGTTAAAGGGGCCGATATTAGGGTGGTTTACCCTACGAAACTTATAAACAAAAATAGTGGAATGTAGGTGTATAACTGCCGCACTCAGAGAGCTTTAATGATTACCTAAGCCATCAATATGTAAAGATTTTGACAGTTTTGACATACAAAAACTGTCAAAACCTTTATTAAATGATGGCCTGCCCTAAGATATAGGCATCTACGTAGTTATAGGTACAACTTTTGCCTAACCAAATTTTACCAAATGACGACAAAATGTACTTTACAATTACAATTTGAGCTCTGCTACAATATTGGTACTGGGAAGGTACATCCTAAAGGTGGGGCAAGAACAAGATGAAGCTACTAAGCTAATAGAAAACAGTTTAGATAACAGTAACACACATTTTATTTAATAACAAATTAGCAGTACAAAATAAACTTAGGTAGATTTAAGTTACTAAATTATAAGAGGAACATGTATAATTTTGTGCAAATGTATAATTTTCTATCTAGGGACTGTAATACTTACTTTTTAAAAGATTACATTTAGGTGCATGTTATGGCTACTAATCTTCAGCTTATGTTCATCCTAATCTTTAGCAAGTAACATACAGACACAATCACAGAATAAACATCATAATAATTATTATAACATAGACCAGGTATACAAATAAAAAAATTATATTACTATCAGTAAATTGTAACAATGCCAGCCACCATTCTATGAAATCCATTGAATTAGCCCATAACCACATTGAAAGATATTATATTACTTTTAAAAAGGAAATGTGCAGAAATTGCACTAAAACTCACTTTCACAATGGTTTCATTAGTATGTATCAAGTTCTTCATGCCAGTAATTGCAGATAAAAATTTGTTCCATAGGTTCTTTGTAGGAACTAACTTTAAAACCAAAGCTTTCCACCTAAAATTAAACACCTAATATACTTATATAGTCATCAACATCATCGGACACTTCTAAATACACTTTTTCATTGCCTAAAGTCTGTCGAGATTCATCATCCTCTTCATAAACTTGTTCAGTAAACTGTACTAAATCCACTTCACTGGAATCCGCAGTTATCTGGAAACTTGTGTCTTCGTGATTTTTACTTATCTGCCAAAGATCTCTTGGTTTACTCTCACAATTTGCCTCCTTTAATGTTTTGTGTTGGCTGTCGTAATTTCGTTTCATGGCTAGTTTTACATCTTTTAGTGTTAAATCATCTAAATTGTCCTTGATTTGCGATTTTATATGAGCCTTTTTATGTTTCATTAAGAAAGTGTTTGAATTAAATTTGCTATGGCAAATGTCACATTCTAGTGTGGCTCTTAGGTGGTGACGTTTGATATGATCTGTTCTACGGGAAGCAGAAAGGAATCTACATTCACAATGCGGGCACTTATAAGGCTTCTCACCCGTATGGGTTCTTGTGTGATACAAGAGAGACTCTCTCGTGACAAATTTTCTTCCACATATTGTGCAAGGGAAGTTTCTCTCTCTGGTGTGTTTTACGGAGTGAGCTTTTAATCGGCTCTGTGCCCAAAATTTCTTCCCGCACCACTCGCAAACATGAGACTTATAATTTCCATGTTCATGTTGAATATGAACTCTTAAAGATACTTTTTGGGTGTATTTCTTATTACAATAATCACAAGTGAATGTAGCCTCAGCTGGATTAGCCCTGGTTTCTTTTCCACAAACATTCAGGTCAATATGTTTTTTGAATGTAGTTTTGTTTTTGTACTTTCGGCCACAATCTTGGCAAACCAAGCTCAAGTGATGGCCCAACTCATGCATCTTTAGAGTATGCTTATTACTGAAAGTTTTTCCACATTCACTGCAGACAACCGTGCAATGACTGTCTGACTTGTGAGCTTCCAGGAATGCTGCAGAACCATAACATCGTGGGCATTCAGGACATTTAAAAATTTTAGGAGCATGTACTCGTACAAAATGATTCCTCAAATTCCAAATAGTTAGATATTCTTTGTAACATTCTCTACATCTTATTAAATCAGGGTTGTTCTTATCAAACAATATTTCACTATCAGGAAAGTCAATCTTTTTTCTAGTTCTTTTTGTAGAACTGTTTTCATAATCTGCTTCTTTTTTTATCTTTTTTTGGTTTATTGTGTCTTCAACCTTAATTTTATTGGTATTGTCAAGTTTATGAAATCTACGTAAAGCGGCTCTAGGGTTCACCATCTTCTTTGTATCATAAAATTGTTTGCTAGTCATGTCTTGCAGATTAAGGGAGACAAACAGAGATGTGCAGTCATTTAATTCATTTGTAGCATATTCAAAGTTATTTGCGACTCCATCAATAACATCATTAAGATATTCAGCATTCTTCAAACACATATGTTTGAATCTATAGCAACTTATTGCAGATTGTGTGCAATGATTACACATTGCATTGAATGTATTTATGTAGGTACACATCTGGAAAAGGAAACAAACAGATTAATATTTATCTATACTAATAATATTAAATAAAGAGGAAAGATGTTGTAAAGTATGTTTGAAACAAATAATCTGAAAAGAACTGGACCAATTTCTAAAATTCCTTCAGCATAGGAATGATAATTTATCCATAAATAACATAAACTACATTTTATTACAACTTTAAAAATTATATGCCCACCCGTGTGAAACCAGGACAGGCCACTAGTGCTAAATAAAGCCCTTCAAATGTATTTTTTCAATATTAAATTCTTAATGTTGTAGTAAAGAATTTAAAAAAAGAAATTGGCTATATATTTTTTTGCATATTATCTTAAATATTATGAACATGTACTTTTATGATCATGTTGTTCCACTTTCGATCCTGCCTTCTGTGCCCAAAACATGACCTGTACACTGCCATCGGCGGCGGCGACGACGTCTTTTATTTGAAAAGGATTCATTAGGAATGTCATCTTACCTCCTGATCAAAAACAAAGTTAAAAACTTCTGAAATGACTGTTTCGTATTCATAGCTATTTATACTAACTACAACTTCATCATTTAATCGTAGCGGTTCCCCTCCTAAAGAACACAAACACAAACAGCAGAAATCTTTTTTCCTATTTATAATGCTGCTCAAAGCGTTATTTATTGATGCCATTTTCTGTAAATAGCTTCAGGTTTTAACAATTTTATTCACGAATCACGAAGAAAGAAATTGGAAGAGTTATCAATGAACCACAACCTACAAAAGTCGAACCTGACAGAATGAAAAATGGAAAATAAATACGAATTTGCGAAACGTCAAATCAATGTCTTTCTGTACCTGTCAATCTGTTTGAGTGAGGAGCAAGCACGGCTTTTCTGAATAGCAATGTTGATAAAATCGACTAAACTGATAACGTTGAGAAAAAGCTCTAGAGTTGGCAAGGACAACTCATTGAACGAAAGGAGATGTTTCAAAATGTATGGAGCCCCGGCCAGGGTGTACACCATAGTTAAAAATGGGGAAACACAATTAAAAAAGTTTTCAATCATCTAATTAACTTTAAATTGGCTTTGTTTCGTTACAAAGCACAAGAATATACACATCAAATTGCAACACATAACAAATCCCGCCATGACGGTAAACTGCTTTATTTAATGTGGTAAAGTCCATTTCACGAAAGGGGTCCCGCAGACGCAGAACTGTATTCGCGCGACATAATGTTGCTATCTCTCTCTCTCTCTCCATATCTCCCCATCTGTCAAAGAACAATGTCCAAAACGTCCCCACCCTTGTAGCACTTTACAACCTATGTCAATCGAAGGGTTTTAGTCAACTTATCATTTTATTGTATGGCAGCGAAACTGAAATCCGCATCCGAAAAAAGTTATATCGTTATAAAGAAACCGAAATCAGTCACAATAATTATTATGTTATCGACCACGATACTTTTCTTTTTGTAATTATTACTGTGGAATGATGTCGTTCGGAGTTTTCAAACCTCGGAACTTAACCTTCTGCAGCGAGGTGTGAGACAGGGAGATGTCATATCTCCGAAGCTGTTCATCGCTGTACTGGAAGATGTTTCCAAGGTTCTGAATCGGGAAGGACTAGGCATCAATGTAAATGGTGAGTACATCAGTCACCTTCCGTTTGCTGACTATATAGTGGCTGAGACCATGGAGAACTTCAGAACAATGCTCGATGACCTCAGTAGAGTTTCCGAAAGAGTGGATCTTAAAATGAACATGAACATAACCATGATCATGTTGAATGGCTATGTAACACCCACTCCTATCAAGATCGGAACCTCTATACTCGAAGTTGCGGACAATTATGTCTACCGGGACAAATGTTCTAGTTAAGTAGGTTTTAATTCGATAAAGAGGTCACCACTTCACCAGTCCCATGCATCTCGCATCCAGCGGGTCCCCGCAACCTTCACCAGGTCATCTGTCCACCTTTTTATTTTTGTTGAGTGGTGAAAAATACCTAACGCATACAGCACCGTCCCGGGAGACGGCGCGGCTTGCAACCACTAAAACACACTGGCGTGAACCTACTGTCACTTTGTTGGATGAGCCACAAGAACTGCAACGCATGACGTTCGCGACCCACCCAGCGATGTCCGGGCTCACCTGAGACATCGCAACCACTCGTGAGGGCCGTGCGATGTGACGACGATAGACTCCCCTATTTATCGCCCGCTTGCACCTCCTAGGGTGGCATCAGGTCACCATGGCGCCTCCTCCACCGACCTGTCCTTCTTTGACGGATCGCGTCAGTGAGGGAGTCTTCCTCCGCCACCTCCTTCTGTGAGATTACATCCTCACAGAAGGACGCCACTGCCTCCCATGCCTCCCTACTGTCGCCAATGGCCTTGGTCACAGCCGGCAAAGAGCGGTCTGCCCCAATTGTTGCTACGAGAGCACGGCGCTGCACCACCCAAGCAGGGCAATGCTCGAGGATGTGACGCGCCGTATCCTCGCAGTCGCACTGGTAACACACGGGAGTCGCCTCCTGTCTAGCCACTTTGTGCAGGTATTTGCCAAAGCAGCCATGCCCTGACAACACCTGCACTAGATGGGAGGTCAACGTCCCGTTTCAGGTCATTTGTCCACCTAGTGGAAGGCCTTCCAACGCAACGTCTTCTGGTTCGCGGTCGCCACTCCCTTACTTTTCGGCCCCATCGGCTATTCGTTCTGCGAGCGATGTGCCGTGCCCTGCTCATTGCCACCACTTGAGTCTGGCAATTCCCGGTCTAAGTCAGTAACCTCGGTAACCTCAGAAGCTCCGAGCATAGACCTCTCCATTGCCCTCTGACTTTAAGCCTTCTGATGAGACTGATTGTGAGCGATCACATTCAGGTCTCGTATGTAATCAATGACAGCACACACTGATCATAGACTTTCGTCTTGAGATACTGCGGTAAGTTAGACGAAAAGATCCAACTCAACTTCCGTAACGCTGCCCAGCCGAGTCGGATTCAACGATGGAGCTCTTTCTTGAAGTTAGACGTAACTAGACCAATTGTCCAAGGTAGTATAATCGTCCACAACTTCGAGTGTAGAGTATCCGATCTTGATAGGAGTGGGTGTTACATAGGCAGTAAACATGACCTTGGTTTTGTCCATGTTCATTTTAAGATCCACTCTTTCCGAAGCTCTACTGAGCATCGAGCATTGTACTGAGGTCCTCCATGGTCTCAGCCACAATATCCATATTACCACAATATCGTCAGCAAACCGAAGGTTTATACTCGCCATTGACATTGATGCCTATTCTCCCTAGTCCAGAACCTTGAAGACATCCTACAGTACAGCGGTGAACAGCTTCGGAGATATGACGTCTCCCTGTCTCACACCTAGCTGCCGATGGGTAGGTTCAGAGATTTGAAAACTCCGAACGATATCATTCCACAGTATGGTTACAAAAAGAAAAGTATCGTGGTCGGTAACATAGTCATTAATGTGACCGATTTCGGTTTCTTCATATCGATATAACTTTTTTCGGATGCGGATTTCAGTTTCGCTGTAATACAATAAAATGATAAGATGACTATGGCCCTTCGATTGACATAGGTTTTAAAGTGCTACAAGGGTGGGGACGGTGTCCATACATTTTTGTGCATTGTTCTTTAGTTCCACAATTGTCAAATGGACTTTAAGGTTGATGTTCCAGGGTAGCCCGCGAAATTCAAATTTTCTCAAGTTTTTTGCAATTTGCAGGCCAGTGATAGGTTGTATGTTGATGAACATTTAATTCGCGGCTGTAAGACTATAAGCTTCTACTACTACTACTACGACTATAGCGGAGTATGTAGTTACAGAATTATAATCATCAAAACCATTAATACAACCCTCCGAGCTCATAAAGGTTTAAAAATAACTTTTTACAAGGTCAAAGCCATTCCGGAACTATTATAACTATATACGTCTTACAGCCGCGAATCAAATGTTCATCAACATACAACCTATCACCTTAAGGTGAATCCTCCAACCAGCCCGCGAAATTCAATTTTTCTTAAGTTTTTTGCAATTTGCAGGCCAGTGATAGGTGGTATGTTGATGAACATTTGATTCGCGGCTGTAAGACGTATGTGGTTACAGAATTATAATCATCAAAATCATTAATACAACCCTCCGAGCTCATGTAACTCCCAAGAATGATTATTTCATCAAAAGGTCATTCTTGAGAGTTACATGAACTTGGAGGGTTGTAATGATGATTTTGATGATTATAATTCTGTAACTGCATACGTCTTACACCCGCGAATCATATTTTCACTAACATACAACCTAGCACTGGCCTGCAAATCGATAAAAACGTAAGAAAATTTGAATTTTCGCGCCCTACCGTGAACATCAACCTTAAAAGTAATTTTGATTGAATATTGACGTTTGGCATGTCTATTTCCTATTTCTGTCAAATTCAAGGAACTTTAGACTAACACTGGAATGTGCACGTGCAACCAATAACTTCCTAGCACCCACTTAACCAGCGCGCTTGGCAGTGGTAGCAGTTTGGTAACTATTCTAAATACACACGTGCAACTCATAACCAATATTTTTGGCACGCGACGATGGCAAGAGACCGGACGGCATGTCTTTGTTTCCTTGGAAGATGGGTAGGCCTTTAGTGTGGGACGCAACATGTGTCGATACTCTTGCGCCATCACATCTTCCAAGTTCATCGTGCTGCGCAGGTGGAGCCGCTGCGGCTGCAGAAAACCTCAAGCGGCGTAAATATAGTAACCTTTGCGGAAACTATATTTTCGAGCCGTTTGGGGTTGAAACTCTGGGGCCGTGGGGTCCGAGTGCTCATAGCCTGTTTAAGGAAATCTCGAAACGCTTAGTTGACGCTTCTCGTGACCCAAGGGCTGGCTTTTATCTTGGCCAGAGGCTAAGTGTTGCCATACAACGAGGCAATGCCGCCAGTCTTTTGGGCACATTACCGGCTGACAGCGTTGAGGAGCAGTATTTCGATGCCTTTTTATAGTTTATTGTTAGTTTAGTTTATTTTATAGTTTTTAATTAATTTAATATGTATTTAGAACTCAAATAAAGATAAGTTAACACAACTTAAAAATATATTTTTGTACTTATATTTGGAACAGACCAAACTGCTACTAAAAAGGCGGCAAATTCAAAAATCTTTCAGGTGTCAACACTGATTTAGCACGCTGAAAACTTATTGATAGAGTCTGTCAAGCGAGTCGAGTCCACAACCCTTTTAATTCAAGTATCAATAAGTTTTCAGCGTGCTATATCAGTGTTGACACCTGAAAGATTTTTGAATTTGCCGCCATTTCATGGGACTAGACTCGCTTGACAGACTCTAGGGCGGGTGTTATGAAGTTATTTAAAACACAATAGTATCTGTTCCAAATATAAGCACAAAAATATTAGACATCCTATTCCTATCAGAAAGATCTTGATGATAATTATTCACTTTTGAGCTAATCTCTCTCGGAACGCTTTTGATTTGCACGTGCACATTCCAGTTATCCATATATAAGTTCCTTTATTGAGACAGAAATAGACATGACTTGACTTAAGGGGGAAGCTCACACCCTGCCCGCGAAATTCAAATTTTCTTACGTTTTTTGCAATTTGCAGGCCAGTGCTTGGTTGCATGTTGATGAACATTTGATTCGCGACTGTAAGACGTATTTAGTTACAGAATTATAATCATCAAAATCACCAACACAACCCTCCAAGTTCATATAGATCGAGAAACTATTTTTTCAAGGTCAAAGTTATTCCTCGATCTATATGAACTTGGAGGGTTGTATTGATGATTTTGATGATTATAATTCTGTAACTAAATACGTCTTACAGTCGCGAATCAAATGTTCATCAACATACAACCAAGCACTGGCCTGCAAATTGCAAAAAACGTAAGAAAATTTGAATTTCGCGGGCAGTATGTGAGCATTCGCCTTAATGTCATATGTCCCCCTAGAAGGGGCAGAGGGCGTCCACAGATGTCCTCCATCGCTATCTATCTTGAGCTTCACGCTTCACCTCGCTCACGTCAATCCGATGCTCGCCGCTTCTGCAAACACGGTGTGTTGACCTTCCACGTTTCGCACCCGTTTAGCAGCACGGATTTCACATTGGACTCGAATATCTTTAGTTTAATCCTTCGGGTCAGTTTCTGCGACTGCCAAACCGGTCTCAACTGCGCGAAGGTAGCTCGGGCTTTGGCGATCCGTGAAGCGATGTCCTCTTTCTTCACTGCCCCCAGTCTCTGCCACGACGCTCCCGAGTTATGTAAAGTGGACGCGTGCCACTACCTCTGTGCCTATATTGAATTTGAATACTGAATTACTGATTTATTTGTGTTTCCCCATTTTTAAGTTTGGTGTACCTACTAAGACCTGGCCGGGGCTCCATACATTTTGGAACATCTCCTTTTAACATTTAATTATTTTAGTCGATTAAAGTACTTTTTTGTGATATTTATTGAAAATACAGATAAAAAAAATGTCCCGGCCCGGGAAGGGTGACATTTTTTTTGTCTGCTGTCGTATCGCTCGTATTCGTACATTTTCGTACGTCGTCGGTTTTTACGTCATTTGCTTAACTATGGACATTCTTTCTGAATACTACAAATAAATAAAACAATATAGAAAAAGCATGTAAATCGTGCCCTGTGGGTGTGTTGATTGTGCATTTTTAATTCTACAAAGTTAATTTACTCGAGGTAAGTCATCCTAGTTCATGTTTATCCAAAAAACATTTTCGCCTAAAATTGACTGAAACGATTACAATCTGATTGTTTCATTACAAAAACTGGTCATTAAAATTACTAAAAATTAAGTTATGTTTCTTATTATCGTGTTTCACGGCTCGTTTTCTACGTGAAATGTGTTCGTAAAAAGTATTGATTTCGTGCGACGATTTGTATTTTTTTCTACCGGTAATCCTGAATATTGCGATGTTTTGACAGGATCTTGCGTCTAATTCACATGTATTGATATCACTAATATAACCTAGTAAAGAATCCCCGATCCACTCAGCTGGTCCCTTGCATTGCAGAGATACAAAGTCCAGAATGACCTATTTGGAATCACAGAATCAAAGAAATCTAAACTTTATTGAGATCTGATACAGTTTATAATTCCAGGAAGCTTCATGGGTACATAAGGTCATATTGGAGTGATTACATCAAAGTAATTACATAATTGCATATAAATAGTAGGGGTTTCTTGCATTACTACACTCGCCGGCACTGCACTAAGTGGTAATCTGTTGTGATTGTTATCATTTCTTTAATAAAAAAAGATAATTTGTTTTGCTTTCCAAGGTAACAAATTTTTTGCCGTGGGAATTCTTCAAATGACTCGTTCTGCTCTGTGCAGAGAGGTAGGGGGTGTCAGACTTCTACTGACTAAAAACCACTCATGTTCCTTCTTAGCCCTAATTAAACTGTTTTTTTTTTTTTTAACATGAGTATGAGTTCTTTAAATGAAAAAGAAATTGCTATCTAACTAAAACTGTAAACCAGATAACATAGACAAAAATACAACTTATTATAAATCCTGTTAACTACAAAATGGGTAAAAAAAAAGTATAGACTCTTGTTAGCCTAATAAGATAATAGTTATTAGGTCACTGGTGAGACCACTTTTATTATTAGGTCTAGACAACTTTAGCAAGGAAATCTTGTTTCCACACCCACAAGTTTTTTTTTGGTATTTTTTTTGTAGAGTATTCATTGCCAGATTAATTCAGAGGAGAACCAGTTAAAACAACTATCACCCAAATAATGAAATAGCGTTATAAACATATTCATTGCCAAGCCAAAATGCAGAACTTACGAGCTGAGGTGGCTAATGTAAAATATTAGGTAATTCTCTTGCCAAAACAAATACCAGAACCCGATACTTCTTTATTTTTTTATGGCTTGTTCATAACTGTAAGGCACCATTACGTGACATCTTTCTTATAGAAGAAAAATTAGGAAAAACGAAAATTTTATCAGCCTGGGGTAAATTAGGAACAGTCAAATGTGAAGGTCTCATGTGACTGTTCCTAATTTAGCCCAGGCTGATAAAATTTTAGTTTTTCCTAAATTATAGTAATATTAGTATTACAGTCCGCTCCACACAATATAAAGAATATATTGTATTACAGTCGGCTTGGAAAGCCAATGTGGGGTGTATTAATAACTTTAGTTTAATAAGTATTAAAAAAACTCCTGCGTAGATCAAAAATATTTGTTAAAATTAATTAAATAGTAAAAGTAAACCCATGAATCAGGTAGACCTTGGGCTTTGCAATAACTTGTTTTTATGTTGACATAATTTGCTTAAAATTCCGTTACAATCTTAGTATGATAGTATCATAATAATCACAAGTCACAACACACCTAAAATTTCTTAATTTGTTGATAAATTATATGGCTCAGATAGGAAAACCATAAATCCTTATCTTTTAAATTACCATTCAGTGATACTGAAACTTACGTGACCGGATATATCTTTCTATCTATTTTAATTTTGTACTGTCATCAGCCTACAAAATTCCACTGCTGGATACACGGCACTCAATTAGATTCTCAGCCACCGTACTGATGCTTTCCGATTCGCAGTCTTGACTCAAGAACACTGCCTGACCGCTGACTGCTAGGGTAGACCTCAGCGGTCATCGGTTCTACAGCTAATATGGCGGAACCATTGCCACTTGCTTCATTCTATGTGAGCTATGTCAACAACTTTACATCTCTGTTGCATCACCTTATCTTAGACAGTGTCATGTTAAAAACTATTGTGTTTTCCGTGCAAATGACCGCAGTTTCATTGCCTATCAATGAATGTTAAATTTTAAATGTCCCAATACGTGACAACGGATTAGTTTAGTGATTTTACACAATATGTTTCTTCGGTGCAGATTAACAAAATTATCAGGTGCCACATAGTAATTATCTACCAATTTGAGATAGGAATTTGATTGATTAGTGGAATACTTGCAAAGTAGCCCTGTCAACCGGTACTTACCCGCTATTAATTAAATCCGCTTTTAGCACCATCATCTTACTGCCCTTTTCCCATATTATTTGGAGTCTGCGCTATACATTTTTTTCTTCCATTTCCCTTGTCAATTGTAACTATCATTTTTACTCCTTTTTCGTTCATATCATTATAGTATTATGTTTCGTAACATTTGACCACTCCCATCATTTTAATATTAAAACGATAAAGCTAATGACTATAGCCATTTGACCTTTGGCCTTAAATCCATCGCACTTTGTCCAGTCTCAGCATATTTATATGTCATTTAATTAAAGATAAGAACTAATTGAAGAAACGTGGAGGCGCTAATCGTGAGAATATCAACAATTAGAACATTTATTTTAATTACATAAGTAGTAACTGCTATAAATATTCAAGCTAATATGGCTTGACAATCGCTGAATGGTTCAATTATTAAAATATGAGGCATCATAGCCATGAGCCCTTTTTCTTAAGTCACGAGACCCTGCACTGAATCATGGACTTAAATGGCAACCGCCCAGATTATCCTTATATGGGGTTGTGCTGCAGTTGCCATGCCCATACTTGCCTTTTTGAACAAGTGCCTAATCAGTAATCACCCACACAAGTAATCGCCCATTTTCAGCAACTAACCTGAAAACTTGTATTTTAACGGGCTGATGTCCGCAACGCCACGTCCGAAGCGCGTATTTTGCGTATCGTAGCTGAAACCTTGACTTGTGTGGTTTAGTAACTGACCAATTTTACGTTAGGATGGGTACGGTGTTTTCACTAGGAATTGTCCTATTGGCAAAAACCGCCCGCAGTAGGTTTGTGCATGTGGTGGAGACTGGAGACCTCCTTCTCATAGAGAGGAGATCTGTGTCCCAACCGTGGAAACATTGTAGGCTGAATATCTTGTGTCGTTCAATTGTTTCTCCTAACATGTGGTTATCCGTTCATTCTTCAAAATTCAAAATTCAAAGCATTTATTTCAAGTAGGCCGTTACAGGCACTTTTGAATAGTCGAATTAAACTAACTGCGGCACTCAGAGATATCCAACGATTACTCAAGCCGCCACCCAGCAAAGGCTTGACATACTTTTGTATGACAAAACTGCCAAAAACCTTTACCAAGCGACGTCCCAAGCAACCACTGAAGCTCTCCGAGTGCGGCAGTAAACTACTGAAGCTAAATAAACTAAGCTACAGTCCCAGTCACAAGGCATAATAACTCGTGATTGTACTGTAGTTGCCCATTCCAAAGCGTTGGTCTCATGAGAAGAATGGCAAGAAACTTCATGGACACTCTTTTAAAATCGTTTGGGTTTACAATATGTTGAAGGTACAGACATAATCTTGGTATAATACACACATGAAGACTATGCAAATTAGCGTCTGAGATGGTCTTTTGAAGAAAGCACCACACAGATTTGAGTGGACCCGTCCAGTCAGTGCAAGCTTTTGTCAGTTATCGTGGAGCTCGACTTATAACTCAAGGAGCTCAACGTCACGACGAACAATACCAAAGAAAGGACATTTGGGTGGGTCGCATAGAATACTCAAACTGCCAGACAATCGTTAAAATTACATAAAAACCCACACGGTCCTCCTCACATTCACAATATAAAAATAATAAAATACATGAAGACTATGCAGATTAGTGTCTGACGCCCAAATACTCAAACGTCACTCAATTTTAAGTTGCACTTAAATCTCGTGCTGTCTTTGTTACTTTAACGCAGAGTGACAGAGATAGCAGGAGTTTTGAGGGTTACTTATAATTGAGTGACGTTTGAGTATTTGGGCGTTAGATGGTCTTTTCTTCATTAGTAATGAGTTAATGACTAACGACCTTAACAGAGAGAATGAATAAAAATAGCCCTATCTGTCGAACGATATTCTTACAGCCGGGTACGTCGGCCCCGGATATGTTTCACAGCTGGTCTAACCTTAGCATACCGGCCCATATCGATTCTGCAACATCGTAGGTAGCTGACGAATGTCTTTGCAGGCAATTGCAAGAAATTAGACCATTACAGCCACTTTTGAAATATCAGAAACACAAAGAAAGCGAAGCTACAGTCACAAGGCATAATCTAATAACTTGTGGAAGTACTGTAGTTTCCCATTCCAAAGTGTAGATATCTACGTAGAAGAATGGCCAAGAAATTCCATGGACACTCTTTCCATGGTAAACTTAATACTTTTTGATGAATCAGCGTTACAGTCCAAACTTCAAAGTCTGCAATACGGCGATTTTACCTTCCTATTACTGGCGATTAACCTTAACAGGACCGTCATATCCCTGCCATTACCACTTGTTTATTATTCATATACCCAGGTTAAAGCTAATTAATACCTTCTGAGCGTATACGACCATTAACATTAAAAGGTGCCCCAAAACCGCCTGCCCTACATTTGTGTCAACGAGTTCAGTACTCTTTCTATGCCAGTAATTTTATTTTGTAGGCCGTTGTTAATCAATAAACATGCCTACGTTTAGGCGGCCATGTCATAACTCGAAGGACCAACAAGTCTAAAGTTATTCTTAATCTTAAGAAATGTTGGTCCTTCGAGTCTTTTTACGCAAGTACGCCTTAAAATATCATATTTTTTTTTTTTTTATCAGCCCACGCTGTCCCACTGCTGGGCAAAGGCCTCCCCCATGGCTTTCCAAGTTTGTTTGTTATTTGCTTTCTCCGTCCAATCTGATAAGAATGAGTCCAGATCGTCACGCCAGCGTTTCTTGGGCCTGCCTCGGTTACGACGGCCGTCTTCAGGCACCCACTGAGTGACTATCTTTGCCCATCTGTCCGGCTTCATCCTGGAAACGTGACCCGCCCAGTCCCACTTTAACTTGGCAGATTTAACACCAACATCGGCGATGCCTGTCTTAGACCGTATTAAGGTGTTGCGCATTCGATCGGAGAGTCTAACCTTCAGAATGCTACGTTCCATCGCTCTTTGGCAAACGTTGAGTTTGGACTTCTGAGTTTCAGTCAAAGACCAAGTCTGAGCGCCATAGGTTAGGATAGGCAGGATACACATGTCGACCAGCTTGCGTTTCAATGAAATAGGAAGGTCGCCCTTCATAAATGCCTTCATGGACCAGTAGCTCCTCCAGGCATTTTCGACTCGACGGTCGATCTCTTTGTCCTGCCTGCTGTTGAAGGAAACTAACTGGCCCAGATAGATATATTCGTCGACATAGTGTATTTCCTGCCCATCAACCTCGACCCTATATTTAGCGGCATTGCTCATGACTTTAGTCTTTGACCAATTCATCGTCAGTCCAACCTCAAGGCTTGCAGTGCTCAGATCTTGGAGCATTTTTTCTAGTTGACTTGCTTCTGACGCAAACAAAACAATATCGTCTGCGAAGCGAAGGTTCGATAACATTTTATCTCCGATCGAAATACCTTGAGTTGTCCATCGGTCTGCAAGTTTCCTAAAGACCTCCTCGAGAGTGCTGGTAAAGAGTTTGGGAGAGAGCGGATCACCTTGTTTAACTCCTTTGTTTATTTTGAATGTTGAGCCTATGGAATCCAGTTTGACATTGGCCGAGCTATTGTAATAAATATTTTGCAAAAGGTCTATATACGTTTCCTCTATACCTTGGCTTCGTAAGGCTGAGAAAATAGCGCTGTGTTTGACGCTGTCAAAAGCCTTTGTGTAATCTACGAAAGCCAGATATAGAGGTTTTCGAAATTCTGAGTGTTTTTCGATTAGCTGATTTAAAGTGTGAAGATGGTCGGTGGTTGAATAACTTGGGCGAAAGCCGGCCTGTTCCGGAGGTTGGTGCGAGTCTAGTTTGGCATCTATGCGATTGTGTATGACTTTAATGAATGCTTTATAAATATGTGAAACTAGACTAATGGGCCTGTAGTTGTTGATGTTGGACTTGTCTCCTTTCTTGTGAAGGAGTACAATATTTGAGTGGCACATCTGGTTTGGAAATTTGCCTACCTGTAGTATCGTGTTAAATAAATTGGTGAGGTGTGGGAGCAGTGTGGTAGATCCAAATTTCAGGGCTTCGGTGGTGAAAAAATATCATATACCTGCTTAAAAAAAGTTTATGTTACTCCATACTTCCACCTTGCTCGAGTCTGCTTCTTGCCGATTCTACTTCGCACTTTACACAAGAGGACACTCCTTCATTCATGTGCACAACCGATTTGTCATTATGTCTCAAAAACTTCGCTTCTCAGGATCAAAGATCACCGCATGGTGTAATCAGCGCAAAGAGCTCTTGAATACATTACAATTAATTTGGGACATTGAACTGATTGCAAAAACCACAAACATACGGTTCGAAGTTCAGAGAATATCTGGTTATTTCTGTTTGTCAAAAGTCAGTCAGCAATTGGTTTCTTCAATATTTTATCGGATACATAATTGATTGATTCAATCATCGGCTGAACAGGTCGGTATCTTCACAGTGGCTTCCTGGTATCTGTTGTGTCCTGTACCAACCAACTTTAATGCCTTCAGTTCAAGTCTTTCTAGCACCCTCCTTTACCGTATCTCCGGTTTTTCTGCAAGAGCTGTTTAACAATTTTTGGTCTACTTACAGCAAATATTAATTTTGGCAAATACTCTTATCTAGCTAGCAATTTAAATGTCCCCATTTCTCTACCACTAAATGAAGTGAAAACGGAGGAAATGAATACTGACGACATTGCTAAAATATTCAAAAAGTACTTGAGAAACAAAACAACAGTATTAAAACTACTTACAGTGACATTTACCAATGCCGAAACATGTTTTGTTACGTCAGTTGTTTATGCGTTTCTTTATCAGTCTTTAGGCGAAAGAATTTGTAGAATGTGTTAAGAATATTGACAAAAAAAGACGAAGGTGTGGCCGTTTTGTGACCGTAGTCTAAATTCATTAGATCAAAAAACTGGATATTATGTGAAACTTGACCTCTAAACACGCCCAAAGGTTTAATTAAATCAGGGTCTCTGACTTTGGTCCTTCATCCAAAAATAAGTCTTACCTTACCTGTTCTATGTTTTCGACTTTATTGACCGGTCTTTGTATTCAAAACAGTGGCTTCAATACATTGAATTAAGTCAAACTGTGTGGTCTTTGCGTGCAAATTAGCATTTTGGTCTTTCGGTACAGTTTAAAACTGTTATTTTACAACTTCGTTCACTTTTGCACCACTTTCCAATGCCATCTATCACTCTTCTATTGGCAAAACATTCCCACGTCAGTTTTCGTTTACTCAAAGTCTCCAAACAGTGGCATAGCAGTTTCGACCAATAAAAACGTCATCGGCCTTCGTTTGATAGTGTTTACGTAAGACGCGCAAACGGACACACCCCCCAACTGTTTTATGAAAGCAGTTTTAGCAGTCAAGGTGACTTTGACGCAAGTTTTTGTGTATGTTTCGTATACGGAGTCGTGAGAGGCGACAGAAGGTTTACATTCGAATAAAATTATCATTACGTTTATGTTGTACCTATCTTGAGAAACAATTAAAACTGGGCCGAAGTCTGCACGAATCTGGACAGTAGGACTTTATCACGCTAATGACAGATGATCGATTCATTGTTGTTGTTGTTGGAGATGATTCTGGTCACTCAACCCATGCGTGATGCTTATCTTTAGCCCTTAATGACACCCACGGCAAAAGAGTAATTGGCACTGGTCCTTGAAGACAGAGACCGCATGGCACATGACTTAATGAAAGTAAATAACTTTCCTATGATTCGGATTGGAAGACCAGAAGCAATAAAACACATCTTGTGACACGATGTGTAGTGCACATACAACGCAATTGTATTTTAAAAATATAATTGACGTAGGCGAAGTATAATCAAGGGCACGATGAATAGTTTTAAGCTCTTTATACTAAACAGATTCTTAATTTCGCGACTGTTTATGATAATGTGGCAGACATGATGCATTTATTATTGTGAGTGCTTTTGCGAAACACTTGTTTTGATGAAACTGGGTGCGGTAACTCTGTCTTCATTCCTTTTTTATAGTGACCTTAAAGCTACGCCACTACAGCTATACCCTACATTCCCTACAATCTCGTCAATGGTGTTCTTCTGACATGTCCGCTTTGTGCTCGTAGTTTTTCAGCTAAAGTTGGATATGCTAGTCACTTGGCAGGACATGAAAGAGCAGCACACCAACGTTTTTGACAACCACCCTAGAAATCCACCGAATGCAGTCGCTGTGACAAGGACAAATACCGGAAGGTTCACCGAATGAAGTTGATGGCATGGGTGAAGGCATTAAATTAGCATCCACGAGTGGCGCATCCTATGCAGTCAGACTGGCTACCATTTCATATTTTACCGATTTTTACCATGGAACAAGCTCTAAAATAAAACGTTTAGAAGAAGTGCCCATAACAGAAGTTTTTTTATTTTTGAGAGAACCTTGGGATTTTGACTATACTCGTACTGGGAGATAGTAACAGACAATTCTTTGAGCTTGCCAAGCACGGTGACTAAACAAACAACCCCTTCGAATGTGAACGGAGATCCCAATTCTGATAATGAATCACTTTTGGGACATCCAAAACAAGTATTTTGCGCCTTGTTATTTTCCCTAACGAATACTGTTTTAGAAAGATTGACATCGTAAGCGTATATCCAAAAGTGTAGACCTCAACGTTTATTTTTAAATGACAGATAGTTTGTACTACTTGAAACGAAATGAAAAACGAAACGATGGATGGACTGTGTGAAGCATGATATGGCTAGAAAGGAGGTGACTGCTGAGATGACGAGTAATAGGGGAGTATGGAAGAAGAAGACATGTTGCGCCGACCCCCAAATAAATTGGGATAAGGGCAGGAGAATGATGAATGATGATGAGTTTGTACTACTTTGTAAATGGACAGAAAAGAAACAGTACGCAGTAACATTCGCTTTCTTTGTTTGTTTATTATTTTTTTGGGTTTTAAAAGATTTATTATTGTTTTTGGCTCTTGTGCTGTGCTGAAAAAAATGTGCGAAAAATATTTTGTTTTGTTGTATATGTACGTACTTGTACGAGTGCAAAAGTTCGCACATGATACCAAGTCGCGATAAAAAAAGCGTTGCGTATGCCATGACGCATGTTGACATTGTCGTGATGTACTATTTTTGTACTACGTGCTGTTAATTTGTTTTACGTCTGCTTCAAAACTTACGTAATTGAGGATCCATAGAATTAATCACACTTGCAACAAGCAATATTTTTGTCGCAAGATTTATTTTGAATCAATGAATTATAGGGCGTGACAAGTACGAATGGTCCAGACATGTTGGATAATTGCCATAGTACCTACTAGCTTACTTTCATTCAATGCTACCTTCTAATTTATCATCAGTACGAGTACCACCTGGGAATCGTGACGGACGAGTACGAGTATCCCAACATTTCCACGTAACTTTATTTATGAGAGGCATTTAAAATTGTTTGGCTACTGTGTCCATACCTGTTGTTCTATTTTAATAGTGTTCAACCTTACACAACTTGCTAATGGTCAGATTGGTCAAACGCGCGTTATGTTTCGGGAAAAAATAATTCCTGTTATAGTGGCAATTGTGGTTGTGATATTTGTGAAAATGAAAATTGTGAAAGTGAAAAGTGCCATTCGGAATAAGCGTGAAGCTGAAATACGTAAGATTTTTAAATATTTGTTTTAAAGTAATATTTTGATAAAAGGATGTGAATTTCGAGTAAATCTTATCGATGGTTTCGATTAATGCTCCACTTATTATCGATCGATAAATAGGGCTTTTGTTAAATGACATTCTGTCGCGATAAAACCGCGAAATTGCACTCTACCGCCAATAATGATTAATACGAGTTTATGTTCGCGTAATTATTGTTTTGTACCTAAATTTTCTACGTCATCGTACGGTGGAGTGATAACACGTCGCGTGGGTGTGTACACCGCCGCGCCTCCGCAGTTCGACTACTGGTTTGCGCGGGAACGAGCGCGTTTTGAGCGTTCCAAAATTGAAATTCGCGCTGAATTATTTTAAGTGTTAACGTGAAGAGTGTATTTGATTTATTCTTTTCGGCCAGTGTTGTGTATAATTTATTTTTGTAAATAAATATGGATGAAGGTATGTTTAGGATATAATTTATTAATAATTTTTACGTCAATATTTTTTTGGCAGACTTGGTTTGCGCTTATAAGTCTGAACAACTAAAATATAAGATTATAGATTGGTTTATATCTCACATACTAGATCAAGGCAGTCGACTTTTCACTTTTGTGTTCCACGATCAAAAATATACCTATCCAACTTCCTTTTATTGAACAAAACAAGTGCCGTGGTATCTACATTTATAAGTAGCGTTTTAATTGCTTAGCAAGAACTAGAAAGTGGATTATCGTCTAGCCAACGACCATACAGCCACTAGACGCCTAATACTTGATCTAACGCACGAAACAAATTCTGTCAACTCGCTGAGGTGCGGGGGAACGGGGTACTGCATTCTGATTGGCCCTTTCAAGGTCATTGCATTTCATAGGGATGAGACAGGTTTAAATCAAACAAGAACGTATCGATATTTTTTAATTGTATTTAATAAAATATGTATTTACAATTTACATAAATAACTTGCATTTAAGTACCTTCTTTATTCTGAATACGATTGAATCATGTAAGAACATTCAAAAATCGCTTGGTTGAAATTGCCCATTTTTTTTTTAAATCTGGATCGTGTGGGTATCTAAAATTAATCGTTAAAGTTTCACAATTTGTTAGCTGTATCCTGTTGTAATTTTTAATTACTAACAATATATTTTTTACTTAAATAGTTAGGATTTTTTGCTTTATCGATAACAGGGGTGGTCATGCGATTTGGAGCATCACTAATTATTTTTACTTAAAATCGAGGAAAAGAGATGGCAAAAAAAATACTCTCAAAAGAAAGAGATGCAATCATAAAAGACATCAACGCGCGCTCCAAGAATGTGCACTGGGTGCGCCAAAGTTCACCTAAAATTTCAACTCCGATAATTGAAAATCCGAAAATGTTCTTCCTAACATTTTTCATCCTAACGATCGCAATTCCTAAAGTCTCTGTTTCTAATGTTTTAATTCCGAAGCATTCATCTTCATAATGTCAGTAGCAATAAACATCTATTACACTATTATTTGTTTTCCTATATTTTCTCAACATAACCATCTTTTACACTATTATTCAAAGTCATATCTTTTTTGTTTATATTACTTTTTATTCATAATAATCAGTATTATAAAAGGTCCCATTAAAATAGGTGGACAAAATTTTAGAAATCATTTAGACCGCTAAAATAAGGACAATAGTAAAAAAATATATAAGAAAATGACATTAAAATACCTACTTTTATAGGATGAGTTTGTTCTAGAGTGCCGGCAATTTATTATTTTAAGCCAAAATAAAATCACTAATTTATATAGTGTTTTTTTTTGTTTAGGTGTCTTTAGTTAGGCTTACTAAACGCTGTGTTAAAATGTGTCCACCTATTTTAATGGGACCTTATATACTATGCAAAGATATCCATAGGTTAGGTTAGGTTAGGTTAGGTCAGGTTTTATTGGTCGCGAAGTATTTTTTTCATAGTGCCCCCAAGACGACACTCTGACCTGAATTTCATTCATTTATTTCATTTCAAGACAAAAATCAGTGAAACGACCTTTAATCATTCTAAATAGTTGTATGAGTGAAAATATTATGGTAATTATGTTTAGGGATAAAAACGTTAGGATAAAAAACAGTAGGAGTTGAAATATGTTTACAATAACGATATTATGAATTAAAATTTTCGGAAACATGAGTGTTAGGAACATCGCCAGTAGCATTACAAATAGTAGGAATTCAAACTTTAGGATGAAAAATTTTAGGAGGAGTGATCATTCGGATTACAAATCGTTAGGAAGAACAATTTCGGATAAAAAACTTTAGGTGAGCCAATATGGACCCATGTGCACTGCATACAAGTATGACCAGTATAAGATGAACTCCGAAAAATAATGTCAGAAAATTAATTTTATTTAGATTAAGGAACCATTAACTTACCGATGAAATGTGATACCGTCTTTCAGGAAACTTAAAGTCCGGCTTTCTTTATCACACCAACGTACTGTACACGGGGCCATATTATGTTTATTTTCTCGAATTTTCAAAGGTGTAGTGCGGAAGTGTTTACGGCTCACAGGTGTGGTCGAAACTAATGCGAACTTTGTGACTGACGACGGCTTTAAGATTTATAGCCCTAATGTGTTGACAGACATTTGTCGCCTGTTATTAGGCGTCTAGTGGCTGTATGGTCGTTGCGTCTGGCAAATCGAGGAAAATGTAAATACAAACAATTGAAATCGCTAAGTCCCTATCATTTAGGATGTACTTAAATATAAAGAATACTTTGTTCAATTGGTACCTAATGGTTGGAAAAGGGACAAAGAAAGTATGTCCTGAAAACAGGAAGGAAGGAAAACAAAGGTTTTGGTTGAATCATGCATTGTTTGGAAAATACACATTTTAACACTACTATAACTACTACTACTATTTGTTTATGTATGTGCTGCTCTTTTGTGTTGCTGCTGTCCATTAGCGAATAAATACATATTCTATTCTATTCTTCTATTCTATTCTATAATTTGTTGCTCCTTTCACAGTCTTCACTGTTTTTTTTTCGGGTACTAAACTATTTAAGTACCGGTTTTTAATAATTTCGTCATTGACAATTAGGTATTTGGGAAATCGGATTTTCTTTCATAAAAAAATTTAAATAAGTTTTCTTTATTTAGCTTAATGGCTTTAATTTGATTCTTCCGATTACGATATCGTTTTATCATAGTGAACTTAAGTGCGGTATCAGCAAATTGTGGATGTTTACAGTACACCCACCTTTAGGGGATTTCCTAGGGAAACAGCAGGTGTACCGTGTATGGTTTAATCGTTATGCATTATGTAACGAAATAAAACACAAATACTTTATTTTTATTTTTTTGTTAGCCTATATTGTCCCACTGCTGAGCAAAGGCCTCCCCCATAGTCTTCCACTCTTCTCTCCGTGCGGCTTTCTCCGGCCAATCTTTCTCAATCAATCTTACACAAATACTTAACAAAAAAAAACTTTATTTTTTGTATTTTTGTCTAAAACAACATCTTGCCTGTTTTTCCTCACATGGTCAGGACACTCAGGACTGACCATGTGAGGACTAAGAATTAATAATGTTAGTATTTTTTTCCTAATACAAAGATATTATGCTTTCAATGATTTTACATTTGTAGTCGTAGGAGTCGCCATGCCAATTTGGTCCTATGAATAGGTATCACCATTACCATTAGAAAAAATATTTTGACAAAATATAAATTATAATCATTTTTACATTTTATTTAAAAAAATTATAATTATGTCATTGCCATGCATCAAGTCCCATGGATGAAATAAACAAAATAATAAAAATTAAAAAGTTCTCAGTCAAACAAAAACATATTTATTTTTAAAATAAGTTTATCAACTGATAAAGTAGGTACAAACTGCGTAGGTTTCCGAGATCTTGGAAACCTAATCTACATTTATAATATTCAGTAAAGATTACTTTACGTTGTTTCTTAATCTTTAAAGCGTTGTCTTGAGTCAAGATAACTTTTAGATAACTAATAAAATTTTAATACCTAATATACCTACGTTGTTTCTGATAAAAAGCTAGTAAGTGTCTATGTAATCTGTCATGTTGACTGCTTGTTAAAACCTTCCATTTCGAAATTGTAACATTCTCCTTTTGATATTAGAAAGTATTTAGAAAGTATCTTGCTGTATTCAAAAAGATTTTAAAAGTTTCTTAAGTTATTGAGAATCATCTTCATTCAATTTTAAGGTGATAATGGAAAAGTAAAAAACCGAGTGCATACTATTTTTATTTATCAAAACTGCTATCTCTATTTAAGGCTTAACTTGTCGATTTCATCGTTGTCCGATAGCGAATTTATTATGAAAACAGTACCTAACGGCCTGTTATGTTGACAAACAAAGAGGTACTTCCCCTTAAAATAAATTGGTGGTTAAACAATAAAACAATTAACAAAAAATGTATGAGTTCAACATAGTTAGGAAAAGGCTAGGCAGGCGGTAATGATGATGAACTAATTGGAACAAACATACCTACCTTTCATTTTGAAAATACAAAAAAAAAACATTGCTACAGAACGAACGAAGAAATGCATTGAATATTGTCAAAATAAATTATTGTCTTACGTAACAAGTGTGATGATGATGAGTTATCCTAAGTAATATTCTGCAATATTATTGGCTCCTGCTCCTCCACCTGTAATTATATCTAGGGAAATAGATCAGCATTGATCAGTTTGTCTACCGGCCAACAAGTTGTCATATACACAGTCAGTTATAAATATTGAAATATTGTAGCGAAATATTTCGCAGTGTGTGATTCCAATTTGTTCCTGTCAGTTTGATATGCAAATTGGTGTTCGAATAGCTTTCATCGCCTTTGTATCGTTAATTTCAAACCCAATTTCTCTTCTGGTAAGATAAAAAAAGTACCCTTTTGTGAATTACTTAAGGATCAAGTTACTATCTATTCAGTATTGAATTTTCTCATACCTCAGTCCTTTCTTAAAGCCTTGCAAAGCCTGATTGCATTTTCTTCACAATGGGTCTCATACGCCCAAATACTCAAACGTCACTCAATTATAAGTTGCACTTAAATCTCGTGCTGTCTTTGATACTTTAACGCAGAGTGACAGAGATAGCAGGAGTTTTGAGGGTTACTTATAACTGAGTGACGTTTGAGTATTTGGGCGTTAGTGCATTTCTACTCCTTGTAATGGTTTGGTGCCAGAATGTTGATTCTGGGTTCTCTTTGAGGCTTCCTAAAAAACTGCTCGTATAATCGAAGGTCCGGATCGGTTCATAATTTCGGTCATCATCCTTCTGGCCTTTCTCTGGTCTCTTTCTTATGTCCAAGGCTCTATCCAGGAACCATAGCTAGTTTATCATAACGGTTTCTTCTTCCATTCCACCCTGTCAGACGTTACAGCATCATTAACTCCTTCCTCTTTCATATCATTGCTCACAAGAACCATAGCTAGTTGTGGCGAATAAACTCGTTAAGCAAACTTGTTGGCAAAATCAAAAATATTGCATTAATTTTAGTAAGAGGAAATTTTCGCAAAGCCAAATATGAAGGCGTGGCCGATAAATATGTGCATGAATAATTTATTAATTAAGAATTTATCAGTTATATGTTGTGTTTATCAGTTGTCTAGTACCCATAACACAAGCTCTGCTTAGCTTGGGACTAGATGGCGTTGTGTGATAGTTGTGGAATATATTTATCGCAAAACCGGATAGAATATGAGTTTATCAGCATTTTTGTCGGTCACAGTTAGGAACCCAATCATCTAACAACCAGTCCTTTCAGGGGTGTGGTGTTACCCAATAAATGAGTAGTGGAGGTCAGATAGGCAGTCGCTTCATGTAAAATTCTAGTTTTCAGCTGTAACCAGTAAGACTTAAAACCGATTCAACATCGTAAGGAAAAACCCAAATAGATGATGGACAATTCGAATTCTTTTTTTGTATTATTTGTGCTATTTTTTTTCCATTCATAATAAATGGTCTGATCCGCAGATTGCTTGAAAAAATTGTTATTGTTATTTTTCCTTAAATAACCGTCATAATCACACAGTCAGATACTTTATCTTTTGACCTCCGGACACTGTTGATCAAATATTTCAGGGAAAACAAACAATCAAAGTCCACGTACGAATCCGTACGATTCCATAAAATCGTTCAATTACTCTACATATCGCGACTTTGTCAACCTTTGGACTATTATCAAATCTTACTCAGAGGTTAAAAGGCCTGTCAATTTTGTTACTACATAAAACAATATAAACAAGGAAAATATTGAATTAGGCTAGACTCAAAATACTAGGTTTTCCTTATCAACGGGTTTTTACAAAATAGCGTTTTTTGTTTGTAATAAATACGCCTGCACTCAAGGATACAAAACTGGTTTGAAAATTCACATGACTTTGTTAAATTTTAAACTTTAATTATCTGTAGATAAATCGTGTCTTTGAAATAAATGGTAAAATTGCATCATTAACTTTGACACTAATGATTGCGTCTACGAGTAGCCACACTTCAGTGTCCGGTAATCACACACGAAGCTTTAATTCAATAAAACTATTTCCGGGAACTGTCAAGTACCTATCTATTACCTATCCATCTATCTGACGTGTCCTAGCCAAGTAGCTCCTCTACCAACTTACTAACTGGCTATAATTCACCAAAATCTGAGCAAACCCTAACTCTAAATGTAGGCCTTAACTTTTCCTACTCTCAAGCACCCACACGGGATTCATGTCCAGCGTGGTCTTTTCTGGCGAAGTCCACAAGTCAGCCGATATTTTTTTAGGCAAAATATTACGACCGCGCCCCCAATTGCTTTTTTTCCTCATCAAACTAGTTTTTATTAACAAGAGTTTCCGGTTTGGTTTTCCTTGTTTTTAAATGTCAGGCTACAAAAGTAATATAGTAAGGTTAAGTAAGTAGGCTTTTACAAAATACTTTAACACGACATAATTTAAGCTAGATGCGATTAGTGTTCCAGATATCTGAGCAAGGTTCTGAGAAGAAGCATTGAAACAAACGAATCTTTCAGACAATGCTCTGGTCAGATCAAATAAGATATATTGGGGAGTCGAATCGAAAGTGACTAAAAGAGTGATGAAAAAAGCGAAGAAGAAATGTAAAGATTATGTGAACCATGGTATGGAGGAAGAAGTAGTAAATGATAGCGTGACGGACGGTAGACTGTGGAGAATAAAGTGTTGCGCTGACGTGACGCTCGACCCCAAGTAACATAGAACAAGGGCAGCAAGATTATGATGAAGTCGAATCGAAAGTGACGTAATGTGGCCAGGGCCACCTGACGTCCTATCTGCTATGTTAAACTAAGCTGATAGAACAATCTATGTATTTCTCTAGAACAAAACCTATGATGAATCATGTAGGTCGTAGGTACCTAATCAATAATCAATTTTTCAGTATTATATTTCAAGCTGTCAAGTTCAAGTATCTATCTGCTTATTGATAACGGTATTATACCGATATCAAATATCGTGAAGGCGTGTATCTCCAATACATCAAGTATTAATGCACTATTGCGTAACTTTGTTAGTCTTTGTTTGTATTTGCATAACTGGATTTATGCAGATTTGATTAAAATCTTCTAAGCCGTGTAATCGCTGAAAAGGATTTAGAAGGATAGTCGAGGGATAATACACAATCATATTCTCATTCTAATCACCACGATGACTCAAATTCCAACGAGTAAATGATAGCTTGACAGTTCACAAGATAATGGAAGAAAAATAGGTGTTGCATTTGGGATCACCCAATTAAGAGCGTATGATACCTCAAACGCAAGTTTTATAATGCGTAAAAGTATAAGATTCACTGCAGTAATCAACATCAGAAAAATATATGATATTCTTCAGGATATATGCTAGTGCCATAGTGTTGTGAAAACATAATACAACTAACTTTGCTCGATAGAAAAAAATCGCGAAGATACCTCTAAAAAATTCTTTTAACGAGTAAAAACCATACTAAAATACATGTCATCGTTCTGATTTTTTTGCCAAATAATTCTACAAGCAACATACTAAAGTCATACCGCCTTATTACAAAAGGTAAATAAACCTGGTTTAACTTAGACCTGGTTTATCTCGCATGCTGTCACTTTCTTTTGAATATGATTGAAGTGAGACGTCATGCGAGATAAACCAAGTCTAAGTTAAACCAGGTTTAACTACGTTTTGTAATAAGGCGGTATGTGTTTTACTTTTTTAGTCCAATCAATAGTTTTCTTGTAAATCGCAAAATACCACTAATTTCGCACTATTTGGCCGCAGCGAAAGACGTAACAACCGCTTTGTAGTGCAAGCTGATTAGAACTTTAATCTAACAGTATTTCAAGCGAAGTTTGAACCACCACAAATAGGGTTGCTAATCTGAGGTAGCATACGCTCTTAACATGAGACAAAGACACAAGGGAGATGATAAATTTGAATGACTCGCATGTCATATCGATGTAATATAGATCATTATGTAGAATTATTTCAGCCCAGTCGCCACACCTATCGCATTGCAAGTCACTAAACTTGATAACAACAACAAATGTTATCTGCCAAATCTGTATTGCAATGTATAGTAATCTGCATCTCAGTAATGTAGCCGTGGCATACCAGACTTGCATTCATTGTCAATTTTTTAACATGCTTCTCCCAATCAACGATCTTTGACGTGTTTCCTCTTTATAAATGCAGAGGTAGATTGTGAATTATGTTTCTGTCTTTGGTATAGTTGGCATAATTATGGCGATAAGTCAAAATTTCCCTTACTTTTTATTTGCGCGAGCGCTAAAGAAGGTTTATGAGAACAGTAAAAGGAAACTGGTCTTCTGTCCAAAAACCGGGCTGTCGAGATCAGATAACCTGTACTTAGGTAGACTAAAATACTATCTCAACATAGTTCGTAAAAAACTGGGCAGATTTTGATATATTGGCAAAGTAGTTCTAGTTTCTTCCTTTCTGAAGTAAATATTGCTGTCATTAAAAAGGAGGCCAAGTAGGTCATTGACGTCATTATAAAAAGCATTTTTCAGAACTTATTTCACAACAAACCCAACGAGATAAGCAAGAACGTATGCCACAAAACTACGACATTATTTTCCGGGATCATAGTAACTTGATAGCGATAAAAAACTCGTTTAAAGCAAATTGGCCCTCAGTAGTTGGTGTTAATGATAGCAGGACGGTGGTAATTCCCTTGCCACTTTTTAGATTTGCTCCGACACGATCAATTGAAGATTTTCCTTAACCGCTACTCAAGGCTGATGCAACTATGCAATCACGTGCAGGAAAAGATAAATGGTCTGACTGATCTGCAGAACAATTGCCATGTAGGGGGACTTAGATCTTATAGGATGGTGTCATTTCCGCAGGTGTATGTGGGTCTTCTTGCGGTACGTTTTCCTATTGCGTAGATTGCCTGATCTACTTCAGTTCAGTCTGAGATTTAGATAGATGCAATCTGTTTAACGCATGTCTTTATTTAGAAACTTAAATTTAGGGCAGGTGAAGTATTATAGAGTTGTGACCAGGTGGCGTTCTAAGAATGGGAAGAGAAGTGTCGGTCATTGGGCGACGAGATGGACAGACGACACTTTTCCGATATTGCGAGAATGCCCTGGATGAGGCTGGCTGTTCTTATGGACGTGAAGCTTGGCACAAACAAAGAGAGGTTTATCCCAGTAGTGGGTGAAGTTGAGCTGTGCGGTTTTCCCATGAAGTGCTCAAAAGCCATAGAATGCTTCCTGCCACGATCCCTTCATTCTCCTTTTGCTTCGTACTTGATCCGTATAGCAAAGTAATTGGTTTTTAACATTTTCGAGCGAAACAATTTTGATTACTTATACGGACAACAAAACCTAACCAAAGTATAGCTTCGGCCAGATTGGGCACAAAATTAGGCCGAACGAAAACCTAAAAACAGAACATGTTTGGCTTCGTGGCTTTCCAACTATGTTTTTGTATGGATAGTTTTCATCGAATTTCCTTGCCAGGCGTCCGTCAGGACCAATTAGAAATTTGACTCGGGATTTCCGCTGTGCAAATTTCGCTGACCTTGTTCATCAGGAAAAACGTTTATTCAAATGTGATTTTTACCTGTGTTCGACATCGTCATCATCCGAAAGTCGTCCCGTGCTGAACTTGTCTCTCCCAAACGTGGCCATGTCAACTGATTCCTGTACTTCTCTCATCCATCGGATTTTCTTTTGTGTTATAATAATTTGAAAGTAATCTCAGAATTGTTCTAAATTTGTTGCCTCATTGGAACGTTCTGAAGCTATTATTTAATCAGTTATTCGATCCGACTAGGCATTGCAATAGCTCAAGTCATTTACTCTACCGTTACCGTTTTATTAATTATAGATATTGGATCTTGTGTCGTAAATATTTTATTAGTCGTTATTGCAGTTCTTAGTAGTATAAATGCACTACTTATTTTGCTTGTAACTCATCAAACTTAGTCTATCTATCCTTTATATTAATGCGCATTAACACAGTTTTTTACTCATTAAAAGCTGGATCTGGGTATTTCTTTCGGTTTCGTGTGGTCAGTGCCTCTATTAGCCTGGTGTCAGAGTTTTTATGCCGCCAGTTGGCCTCTGACTTGGCTTTACATGCCGTCGAAAAATATCTCTCAGGTATGCTTGTTTCCTCACAATGTTTTCCTTCACCGAAACAACTGATTATTATGTAATACGCACATAAATTCGAAAAATCGAGAGCTGCTCTAGGGTACGCACGGCTACACATCAAGCTATACATTTCCAGTATAAGCTGGTCTCGCATTGTACAGGCGTGTGTACAAACTTGAGACCTTTGACTTGGTAGTCCGACGGTCACACCACTATAGTCTATCACTGTTACAATGCAATGCAAGATCTAAGTGAGGGTATATGATAATTTTTATCCCGGTATTACGTTCCCTTGGGACAAAAGTAAGTACTTAGACACTTTATAATAACAAAAGTAAGTACTTAGACACTTTATAATAACAAAATATTCCATGAATGGTAGGTATTGGTATACAATTATGATGAAAACATCATCCGATCAAGTTTTATACGCTGTTTCCTACAATAACCTTACCAAGTATGTTTAATGCAATTCACCGCGAGTAACTGCCATGCAATGACAATAACTAAGGCTTCCCCCCCATCACACAAATTGCTATGTTTCAATCATGTTATTGAAATTGAGCATTTCATTTTCATAGCAAAACAATATTTCTTTTCCTTTTCTTATAGCCAATTTTAATATTAACATAAGTAGGTAATATTAGGCTTGTAATCCCCAAAATTAAATGGTTAGTTTGGTAGAGGTGTAGGAATACTCCTAGTACACCCTCATTTCGCCAGTTATGTTCAAGTCCCATGTAATAGGGCGAGCCTATTGTCATACAAATCCAGACTCCGTGGCTGCTATTGATGAAAAAAAAAATCCAATAAAACTTTGCTCGACCTGTTAATCGAACCTAAGGCCGCATGCGCAGCAGTCGAGCTTGAGACCACTACACCAATGAGGCAGTCAATTTTAAAATTAAAAAGTCAAAGGAACCCATTCGAATATAAACGTTGAAAATATAGAGACTTACGAAGAATGTAATACAGAAATCAATAAGGCCAATAATGTAATGAATTGCTTATAAATCTCGAAAGGAATCAAGCCTTGAGTGACTGATAAAGAATTTCTTTGAGGTGAATAAGAGAATCCCTCAATTTGGGTGAAAGTCACTGCTTTAAATCGATCGCTATAACAAAGTTAGCTTACATGTAAAAAGCGCACTCAGCTTCAATCAATTGTATTGGACAAAAAGGACTTCTTATTTTTATGAAGTTTATAAAGCAAAATGAAATACCTTTTTTGTTTGGGACGAAATCCGTCTTCGGTTTCTATTATTATACAAATTTGAGAACTGAAAATAGAGCCTAATAACGTGGAATACTCCCGGCTCAAAGGACCAATACTTTATACGCCTATGGATAAATGAGTCAACACAGACTATCATTTACGAGCACCTAATTATTACACTATCAACTAATAAATTTTACTACACTACTCACGGTGTTTGTTTCAACGATACAGTAATTAACATAAAGATTAGTTTATTACTATATGAAGGATTTGTGATAATACACACTTATCTGTTAGACTATGAACAAATATAGGTACTTAATTAATTTATTATGTTCTATAACTTTGGGGTAAATGCTTTCGTAGATCATGGAAAATTCTCTTAACAAAATTCAGTGTGCGAATTACTTGACGAAATTCAATCAGTATACAAAGTAATAGAAAGAGCTCGATGCTAAATAATAGCAGCCGCTTGGGTCGATCTTCAGGATAAAAACCGCGCTTGCCTTGGCAGGTTGAGTGTTGACCATCCATACATACCGAGATTCTTTCGTGCCTCGGTAAGCACGTTAAGCCGTTGCCGTTGGTCCCGGCTGTCTGTTGTAGATCGTTTACAATCGTTACGGGTTGTCAGTGGCCCAAAAGTCTGACATTCAGTCATAGACAGTCGCTCTATGTAAAATACTTGTATGCTGCTGCATCTGGGTAGACAGGAAGCAGATCCTAACATACTTGGAAAAAGACTAGATGATGTTCAATTAGCATGGACAGATATAATTTTATCAGTAAAGACATTACTAAACTGCTCTTTGCCCTTAGAGACTCTTCAAGTAGGACCGACATTTGTGAATTTCTAACGAATAAAGATTATAGTTTTCTAGCTATGTTTGCATACGCTACAGTAATCCGTCTGCTATTAACCCTAACGACTTTAAGATTGATAAGCGACTTACCGCCTTAATAATGTAACCTTTAGTTAATCTGCTCGGCGAGTCGAATGATGAAATAATTAGGTAGTTTAGTGAGTGATATACAACTGCAGTGATCTCGGGAATATCATCACCGTTCTTGACTACTTTTCTTTGAAGGAATTGTGTGGTATTGTCTACTACAGTGTGATTTATTGTGACTATCTTTTTCTTTAGCGTGTGAATTGTATCGGCCCAAACTGAGCTACTGTTTTGGCTCCTTTAGTAGCGTCCATCAGTTTCATTGTGACTATTAAATACTTTTTATGCTCTTGATTCTATTTCATCAAAAGGCTAGGCCTTTTCTCAACTAAGTTGGAGTCGTCTTCCAGTCTAACATGCAGCTGAATACCAGTATATTACATGGAGCGACTACCTATCTGACAACCACAACCCAGTTAGTATTGGGTCGTCCTGATTGAATTTAGTTTTGGTATAATCGATATTTTTCAAGTGACCTTGACCGTTATCGTGTGTAGGTACTATCGTCCTCTATTTCATAGGACCGTCTGCTTTGGGCACATTATGTGGATATTAAAAGAGTATGTTTCTTTTATTTTCAGGCAGCGAGATGCCTGTACGAGACGGCTCCAAGCGGCCTCTGGTCGGAGTTGTCGACGATGGCACCAAGACTGTTAGATTTGTGGTAAGTTACGTCAAGGTTTCTGTTCTATTCGTAGCAACATCCTCCTGCCTGCCCTTTTCTGTTGACATCTGGGGTCGGCGCGGCATATCTTTTTCTTCCATAAAACTTAGCCATTATCTCGGAAGTCATTACGTTTTTAGCCATATCAATTTTCTCACAGCCGACGCGAAGCCCGATAAAACGGTGCATCTAACGTTTCATCTCTTTTCGCGTTTCGTTGCTCTAATACCTCTTACAATAAGACACGTATGCACAGTTGCACGCATACAGTCATTCTCAAAATCATTACCAAAAATATTGTTTCATATAACATTATAGTTTCGTTTGTGAATATTATGAACATTGATCTATTGGAAAACGTACAATCGTCATAATCCATAGCATGACTTCACCCTCTTTGCTGTGCCAAGCTCCACGCTCTATGTGCTAGCCTCATCCAGGTTATGCAACGGCAACAATGTCGTCGATCCATCTCGCCGCCGACGACCAATACTTCTTCCATTCTTTGGACGCGATTCAGTCACAGCTTTACTCCACCTCCCATCACCGCGCCTTGCTAGGTGTCCTGCTTAAGGCGCGTCCCCCAGCAAAACGTAGCTCTAGCCGTTTTTTATGCAGTTTTCTGGAGCCTATAACTCTTAAAAAAAAAGATATATCAACCAACAAAAAATACATTAAATTTCTACATACTCTTACCTTCAAAATGGTACGTTTTGTTTTTTTCTTTTTTAAGTAAAATATTTAATTAATCCCCTCACAACGAAACCACGGAAATGAGAAATAATTATTGAAAACATGCTACTTCTCCAAAACTAACAATTGTTTTTATTTTGTTTTTACACTAATGGATAAGCAATTTCATAATGAACATTATGGTACGATTTTTTTTTTCAAAAACCCAAAATTTGATTTTATAAAGATTTTTATGCAAAATTCTGAGCGTATTCGCAACCGTATCTATTGACATTCAGTATGCCGCCAGGCCTCGAAGGGGGAACCCGTGTCGCTCGTCACCGCGCCGCGTCGGCTCATGCGCTCGCTCGCTTACGTCACATTATCAACAGATCTAAGAAGTAATTTCAAGTAATAGATATGGCATTCAATGAAATATTTTTTTATGAAATATTTATTGGTGCGTCCAAATACTTTTGGTCATTATGAATTCAGTTATTATACTCACGTCGATAAATAGGTAGGTACTTTCAACTTTTACTGTGATACAAAATAATATTGGCACGATTACGAAAATGAGCTCAAAATTAAAATCCAAGATGGCGGCTAGGAAAATTTTAGGTTTTTCCGTCATGGGTGTCGTTTTCATGGTTTTTGGGGTCGCTGATTACGAAAATGAGGTCAAAATGAAAATCCAAGATGACGCCGACGAAAAATTTTGGTTTTTCCGTCATGGGTGTCGTTTTCATGGTTTTTATGGTCGCTGATTACGAAAATGAGGTCAAAATGAAAATCCAAGATGGCGCCGACGAAGATTTTTGGTTTTTCCGTCATGGGTGTCGTTTTCATGGTTTTTGGGGACGCTGATTACGAAAATGAGGTCAAAATGAAAATCCAAGATGGCGGCTAGGAAAATTTTAGGTTTTTCCGTCATGGGTGTCGTTTTCATGGTTTTTGGGGTCGCTGATTACGAAAATGAGATCAAAATAAAAATCCAAGATGGCGGTAAAGATTTTTTAGGTTTTTCCGTCATGGGTGTCGTTTTCATGGTTTTTAGGGACACTGATTACGAAAATGAGGTCAAAATGAAAATCCAAGATGGCGGCTAGGAAAATTTTAGGTTTTTCCGTCATGGGTGTCGTTTTCATGGTTTTTGGGGTCGCTGATTACGAAAAGAGGTCAAAATGAAAACCCTAGGTGGCGGTCAGGAAAATGTTTGGTTTTTCTTTCACGGGTGTCGTTTTCATGGTTTTTGAGGTCAAAATGAAAATCCAAGATGGTGGCCAGGTAAATTTTTGATATTTCCGTTATGGCTGTCGTTTTATATATATATATATAGTCGAAAAAGCAAAATTTTCGTCGGCGCCATCTTGGATTTTGATTTTGAGCTTATTTTCGTAATCAGCGACCCCAAAAACTATGAAAACGACACCCATGACGGAAAAACCAAAAATTTTCGTCGGCGCCATCTTTGATTTTTATTTTGACCTCATTTTCGTAATCAGCGACCCCTAAAACCATGAAAACGACACCCATGACGGAAAAACCAAAAATTTTCATGGCCGCCATTTTGGATTTTCATTTTGACCTCATTTTCGTAATCAGCGATCCCAAAAACCATGAAAACGATACCCATGACGGAAAAACAAAAATTTTTGTCGGCGCCATCTTGGATTTTTATTTTGACCTCATTTTCGTAATCAGCGACCCCAAAAACCATGAAAGCGACACCCATGACGGAAAAATCAAAAATTTTCGTCGGTGCCATCTTGGATTTTCATTTTGACCTCATTTTCGTAATCAGCGACCCCAAAAACCATGAAAACGACACCCATGACGGAAAAGCCAAAAATTTTCGTCGGCGCCATCTTGGATTTTCATTTTGACCTCATTTTCGTAATCAGCGACCCCGAAAACCATGAAAACGACACCCATGACGAATAAACCAAAAACTTTCATCGGCGCCATCTTGGATTTTAATTTTGAGCTCATTTTCGTAATCGTAATATTTGTATCACTGTAAAAGTTGAAAGTACCTACCTATTTATCGACGTGAGTATAGTAACTGAATTCATAATAACATTTCATAAAAAAATATTTCTTTGAATGCCATATCTATTACTTCTTAGATCTGTGAATTTTACTTGTATTCGTATGAAGTTCGCCAGGTGGCGCAAGTAATAGTTTACGAAGTATTGTAGAGGTGGGGTGCGGCAAAGAGGGAGCAAATGCTCAAGGTTATTTGCTCAGGGTACCACCTTAACTCCACAATGTCGAAGACTTTGTACGTATCCGGATTTTGATAAGAGACCTAATTAGTGAACCTTATTATAAATGTGTTTTGTAGGAACAACGTATTTAGTCGTTTGAGCATTTTTACCCACGACGGAACGGAGACGGTCTATGCGTTTGGGGTGAGAGGTTGTTTGTTTGTTTTTATATCCAGTACACTTGTGTTTTCAATGCGATGAACCGATTAGATCATACCAATTTATACAATGCATGGCATAAAGCCAGTTTCGAAGTTTGTTTTATGAACACGAGTACAATCCAAATTAAATATTTACGAGGTCATTGATAGATAGAAGGCGTGGTTTTGATAACAAATTATTATTGTAATCAGAAACCTTTGAACTTGGGACTTTTACTTATTTACTGTTGCTACAAGACTGTTAATTATCAAACTATTTGGTTTGATTGTTATTATTTTGTCTGAGAGCTTATTTATCCGATATACCCAAAACATTACGTCGTAACTTATACATTTACCATCCATGCTCCATTTGCCTCGCACAGAATTAAGTTGGTTCTAAAGTTTTAAGGCTTATTGTCAATTGTGTTTTTTGTGTTATTATTTTTTATCAAATTGTGTTGTCCTGTTGGACCTGTGTGGGACTAATAAATACATTTTCTTTCTTTCTTTCTTTTTATTTGATTTTATCTATCATATTTTGAAGTAAATATTTGTTCGTGATCACAGTTTACTGATAACTTATTGATAAGAGAATGACAGTATTTTTCCAGTATCTCGCATATTGGAAAAATATTGCTAATTATCAATGAAATTAGGCATAGCAGGTGTAATATTTTTCAACACAATCCCTATCAGAATATACGTAAATAGTTTTTTTTCCATAACTGATGAATGATATTGCCGTCAATGATTGATAATGTCCACTTTTTGACTAGGTTATCACCACCCTGCTTGGTATTTATATTTTTATCAATGAGATAAGGAACACACCTGGTAATGATGACAAGGATCTACACTTTCTAGTCTATCAGAGTCTGAAATCAAACAACTCGGCTTGTCAGTGGATCTAGGCCTCTCCCTAATGACGCAAATAAATCGAATTCCTCTCTATATTATGTACCTATTTAGTCTGCTCCAGTTGCCTTAGTGAGGTTGTCACAACCTACGTTACATCAAACATTCATCATCATCATCCTTTCTATTGTCATCATCATCATTTTCTTGCTCTTATCCCCTATTCATTTGAGGTAGGCGCAGTATGTCTGTTTCTTCCATTATCATTATTATCATCACCCACAGCCCGAATTCACTCACTGCTGGGTATAGTTCTGGTGCCAATCTCCACGTTCCTGTGCCAGCCTCATCCAGGTTTTTGCCGCAATGGCAACTGTGTCGTCTGACCATCTCGCCGGGGGATCCTTCTTCATACTTCTCTATTACTCGTTTTCTCACCAGACACCTCCTTGCTGACCATATCATCCTTTATACAATCCATCCATCGTTTCATTGATCTTCCTCTACTCATATACCCATCCACATTCATACTCAAAACAGAAAACTCCTTAGTACCATTTTTTTGGCCTATGTTGTCCTACTGCTGGGCAAAAGCCTCCCCCATAGTCTTCCATTTTTCTCTCTGTGCGGTTTTCTCCGGCCAATCTCGCGCAAAAGCCTCTTAGTCGTCACGCCAGCGTTTTCTAGGCCTCCCTCGGCGACGACGCCCGTCTTCTGGCACCCACTGCATGACGACTCAAGCCCATCGGTCCTGATGCATTCTGCAGACATGGCCCGCCCAATCCCACTTCAATCCAGCAGTTTTGTTGCCCACATCAGCGATTCCTGTTTTTGAGCGTATTGTGGTATTTCGAATTCGGTCGCTGAGCTTGATAAATTACCCAATACGCTACGTTCCATGGAACTTAGTACCATTATAAAAGTAAAAATATTTAAGTAATGAAGGTTCTCCTTACTCTTTCAGATATATGAAGCCGGCCGTTCAGAAGAGCTGGTGGCTTACCAGATGGACAAAACAGAAATCCAGCCCCACGAGGGTTGGTGTGAACAAGATCCCTTAGAAATTATACACCACATCAAATTGTGCGCGGAAAATGCCTGCGATCAATTGGTGGAGCTAGGTAAGGAATATTACTTAACATTACGCCTGTAAATTCGAAGGGTTGGACAGAGGTGTACTTCCAAAGGGGATAGAACCGAAGTGGCATATCAACCTGGCCGCCATTTTGTTTTTTTTTTCGAAATGTCGGTGGGTCGATATGTCAGCTCCCATACAAAAAAGTTGAAACCCCTTTCGCCAGTTATGTGTAAGTTGCATGTCGTAGGGAGCAAGCCTATTGCCATCAATAGGGCGAAAATCTAGACTCCGTGGCTGCTACTGAGAAATTCATAATAGAAAAACACTATAATACTTTAGCCGACCTAGGAATCGGAACCAGCACCTCATGGTCAGTAATCGCGCTTACTACTACTAGACATTACACGTTATATTGATAGACACTAGATATATTGTTGATGGAAATGGCATTTATAGGCGTGGCAGTTTACCCTATGAGAGTTATTGATTTTTCTATCTTACTTAGCAATCCAGACGGTATGCGCATATACTCTACATACGTGGTTTAATAAATAACATACGTACTAATTGAATATTATCGACACGCTAAGAAGAAGAAGAAGAATTGAATATTAAGTACCATGTATGTCCCGTCGTAGCTGCGGGTTTTTCGAAAGAGATACCGCGGCCTCGGCACAAGGGCTAAGAAGGAACATGGGTGGTTTTTAGTCAGTAGAAGTCTGACACTCCCTACCGCTCTGCCCAGAGCGGCATTTGATGTTTCCCTGCCCACAAAAAAAAAAAGTGGGTGTTATCATCATTTTTGCATGTTCTCAAATCCTGAGGAAACCGACATGTCTAAGAACAAAAAATTCGACATGTGACATCTACCAACCCGCACTGGGCCCGTTTGGTTTATTATAGCCAATTTCCTCTCATAGAGAGTAGGCCTTGTCACGACATTGGGAATATTATAGGCATACTAGCTGACCCGGCAAACGTTGTTTTGCCATATAAAAAAAAATAGGGGTATGAAAAATAGATGTTGGCCGATTCTCATAGATACCGGATAAGCACAAAAAATTTCATCAAAATCGGTCAAGCCGTTTCGGAGGAGTATGGCAACGAAAACTGTGACACGAGAATTTTATATATTAGATTATGATTATGCTTATACCCAAATCGTGTCACTTGTCCCAAAAGAAAAAATTACCGATATTTCAGAAATGAATAGTAAAGCACTATCATGTAGTAAAAATAATATGATATTGTAACACATCCTTGGCAATGTTTAAAACGTAAATAATGTTGTTGGTGACGTCAGCATGTAAGCACTATCGCTTATCTCATGTAAAATACCAAATATTGTAGTAAAAACATTTTTTTTACTACAATGAATCTATGTTAGAAGTTAGTTGGGTTGTGAAGGTTAGATTGGCAGTCGCTTCATTCAAATGTTTACTGGTTTAAAGCTGCATTCGCCTAGACTGAAAGCCAACCTCAACATGACTTGCGAAAATCAGATTATGATGACGTATCTATATTGAAACGTATAAATTTTCTTTGTCTTATCATTCCCGGATCTAAAAGAAAAAGTAGCAGTCTGGTGGCCCGATCGCGGACTGCCAAGTCATAGATTTCGAGTTCGAACCTAAGGGCCCTAGCCCACGGCGACTTTTTGTAGCGATGCAGTCGCACGTTTACAAATCGCTCGACACCATCGCTACAAGCGCGCGTTAGTTTAGTAGGGGAGGGTAAACAGCTAGCGACCGCATCGCGACTGTATCGATGTGAACGCGCGACAGCATCGCTACAAAAAGTCGCCTTGGGCGAGGGCCCTAAGACACTCACCTCTCATATTTCGGAGTCATGTGCTTATTGTATAAGTAATTTTATTATCACTTGCTACGGTGAAGGAAAAAATCGTGGGGAAACCAGCATGCTTAAGAGATATTTGTCATCGGCAAGTCAGAGGCCCATATGTACCAAAATAAACGAAAGGGAGTACAAAGTTAGAGAGAAAAGTCTAGACCAAACAAAACAATGTATATTCTTAATGAAAATCCGTCTGCATCTATAATTACTATCAGTTAATCACGTGTCATTGAATCAGTGTCATCGAATACATTAACTATCAAAGTTTAATCAACTGTATGATTAATTTGTTTTTCAATTAACTTGTTTACTAACCAAAAACCTGATTGATTTCGATTGTGTTTTGGGTCGAAGTTTGGATTTTCGATAAGGAAAATTGGTGTCGAAATTGTTGTTTTGATGACAAATAAATTACGTTTTTGCACAAAATAAAACTGTCTTAAAACAAGGAATAATACCTTATGCTTCTGAAGTTAGTGACTTTTGTTTGTTTGAATTAGTTTTTTAGCTACCGAATTCTGAACCTGAAGTTATTTTCCACTATTGTGTTTTTGAAGTTGGTTTTGAATTGAAGTCGGTTTATATATAGCCAACATCGTTGTGATGAATATATATAAATATTTTTTAAATGAAAAATATGAAGATTATGAAACCAAGGATTTTCAACTGTTGTTTAGTAACTTTAGTAGAAAACTGCCGCAATATATATCTATATATATAAAAGAAAGTCGTGTTAGTTACACCATTTATAACTCAAGAACGGCTGGACGGATTTAGCTGAAAATAGGTAGGGAGGTAGCTAAGAACCAGGAGAAGGACATAGGATACTTTTTTTTTTAGTTAGGGTATTAGGTAGGTAGGTAGGGTAGTAGGTAGTGTAGTAGGTAGGGTAGTAGGTAGTGTAGTAGGTAGGATAATAGGGTAGATAGGTAGGTAGGAAAAACGCATTGCAACGCGGGTTCAGCTAGTCTATATATATAAAAGAAAGTCGTGTTAGTTACACCATTTATAACTCAAGAACGGCTGGACGGATTTAGATGAAAATTGGTAGGGAGGTAGCTAAGAACCAGGAGAAGGACATAGGATACTTTTTTTTTAATATGTTCAAATATATTAGGTAGGGTAGTAGGTAGGTAGGGTAGTAGATAGGTAGGAAAAACGCATTGCAACGCATGCGCGGGTTCAGCTAGTTTAATATAATTTGCGCTTTTTCATGTAATTCTCACAAAAGCCAAAACATTCATCTAACCTCTAAAACCTGTGATATTTGTACATCTGTTTTTTCTTTTACAATGCCACTATAGTGCCAATTGTTTTGTTTTCAGGTTATACCAAAGATGACATAGTAGCGCTGGGCATCACGAATCAGAGAGAGACTACGATAGCTTGGGACAAATATACGGGCGAGCCGTTGCATGCAGCTATAGGTAAATATATTTACAAATGTATGCCTTTTGAGGTCGTTACAGACTAATTATCGGTTTTTGATTTGAGTATTTCACTAAGGTAACTGATTAAGCTCAACAAAGGGTAATTATTTCAGTGTAATGTAGCACTCTAAAAAAACTTTGTTGCTTTGCTTTATTCCAAAGCTATTTTTATTAAATTCTAAATCCGGAAGTAACAAAGAAATTATGTATGACATACGCTTAAAAATGAACGCTATCAAAATGTTCGAGATATAATGCTTCTCTTAGTTTTTATGTCCATCAAGTAAATATTAGTTGTAATCCGTAGTCACACCGGTGTGACTACGGCTGATCCGTAGTCATACTAGTGTGACTACGGATAATTTAACCTGATCCGTAGTCACACTGGTGTGGTAGTTTAGTGTGACTATGGGTCGGTCACTGTAATTTCTACATCTGAATTATTTTTTGCGTAGTTCTAAACAGATTATAGGAAAGAGGATCAATCCCCAAATGAAATGGGATAAGGGTCTTGTCTTCTTATTCCATACTTCTCTATTACTCACCATCTCATCACACCTCCTTTCTTGCCATAAAATATCATAAAACTAATTATTTTCCATAATTCCAGCATGGAACGACATCCGAACAGACAGCACAGTAGACGCGATCCTAGCGAAGATCCCGGACCGCAACAAGAATTACTTCAAGAACATTTGCGGCCTGCCCATATCCCCGTACTTTAGCGCCTTGAAGATGCGTTGGATGAAGGATAATATTAAAGCTGTGAGGAGAGCTAGTCGGGATAAGAGATTGCTGTTTGGCACTGTTGATACTTGGATTGTGTGGGTAAGTCATTATCATTATCACCTACAGTATATTTTCGCCCTCTGCGGAGTATAGGCCTCTCCTTGATGCTGACAACCTCCACTCCCAAGATCGACCCGCGAAGATACGTGTGTAGTATTTCTACAATATAGATAATCGCTTCGCAGTCTACGGACATTTTTAAAACCGTTCCTAGCTCCGAGACAAACGCTCAGTTCATGGCCTCTTTTTATGATATTTGGAGTCTCACTCTTCACGGTGTCCAAAATGGTTGAAGCAACATTTTTCTCTCTGCCCCGGAGTTTAACCTTTTGACCGCCATAGACGCCACAGACGAGGCTTGTTTGGCTTGTCGTCTATACGTGACTGTGGCACTCAAAAGGTTAAATGTGGTGCTGTTCCACAAACGATGGGGCACTTAATATCGTGTCCACTACAGGAACTAATGAACTCTACCGAAGAATACAAAATAATAGCTTAGTTTGGGGCCGATACAATTTAAATTGCCATCGACACACTAAGAAGATGAAGAGATTATGAAACACGTCATGTTTCAAGTAGAAACTAATATTTAATCAATCAATAATTTTAAAAGATACGGGTTCCATAAAATTTGACAGTAGATATCTCAGGAACTATGATTGGTAATGATAATATGTTAAAAAATATTGAATAAATGTTTTTCTTCAATTTCAGAACATGACCGGTGGTCCCCACGGCGGCTTACACATCACTGACGTCACAAATGCCTCTAGAACTCTTCTGATGAATCTAGAAACTTTGAATTGGGACCCTATTTTAATGAGGTAAAGTTCATTCTGCTTTGCGTTAATACCTAATACTAATAAGTTGTGATAATGATCATTAATCGATGAGAAAATTAGCATATTTAGAACGACTTGTTAAGAAAATAATGAAAAACAAGGCATGACTTATAATTGGTGCGTGTCTATCGAAATAGGTCTGTGGTGGTAATAGCTTTTTTTCAAAATCATCATCATTTTCCCGCCCTTATCTCAATTTATTTGGGATCGACGAAACGCGACGGGACCCGTAGCCCCGACGGCAGGGGGAACACACTGAATTACAGTTTTACCACGTATTGCATTTGAGAGTAATTCTCGCTCTCAAAAATGAATGTATCTAAAACTATTATATTTCTCGTACCAGGTTATTTGGCATCCATCGAGACTCGTTGCCCACAATTCACAGCAGCTCAGAAGTATACGGCACAGTGAAGGATGGCTCCGTCATGGACGGGATCAGGATATCTGGGGTAAGTCATCAACATACGCCCGCCGTCTATTCCTAAACCACTGTCAATCAACAGTGGCGACCATCAAAAAAGCGCCGAGACAATGAAGCTCGACGAAGTCCCAGAGAAACAATTTAACTGTCTTGGATCGCGTAACGAAATTCATCAGAAAATAATAGCGGAGGAGTAGGGAAAATATAAGTTTCCATTTCAGCAGTGTACAGTTTCCCTAGGAGCTGTGTGATCCAAACTCGCTTCTATCCACTTTCTGAACCTAAAGAATGGATCACATTCTCTTATCACTCGATTTAGAATTTCATCACTCATGTTGATAATATCTTAAATAATAATAGCTTTTATTTAGAACAGAACTATTTTTAACCGACTTCCCAAAAAGGAGGAGGTTCTCAATTCGATCGGTATATTTGTTTTTATTCCGGGTCGGGCAAAGTGTTTTTGGGATTTCCATCAGGGATTTCTCAGTAGACCCACGTAGTTTGGATTAGTGCCCGGTGATGGCAATAGGGTCGCCCCTATTACATGGGACTTAAATATAATAGGCGGAATGTGGGTGTAATTATAGGTACACCTCTACATATAGACAGTTTTTCAACATTTCTCCCTCTTACAGATACTAGGCAACCAGCAATCAGCCTTAGTAGGCCAGAACTGCCTGCAAGCCGGCCAAGCTAAGAACACATACCGAAGTGGTTGCTTCTTGCTGTACAACACGGGCACTCGGCGAGTACAGTCCACACACGGGCTTATCACTACTGTGGCTTATAAGTTGGGACCTAACACTCCTGCTGTGTATGCGCTTGAGGGTGAGTAGAATTGCTATATTTAATTATTAGCATTTTATTATCCCCTATTTAAGTTCCTTAGGGGTTGAATTTCGAAAAGAACCTCTGTGTAAAATTTCAGCTTTCTAGGTCCAAGGGTTTGGGCTGGGCGTTGATGAGTCAGTCAGTCAGGAGTTCAGGACTTCTCTTTTTATTTATATAGATTAGCCTTTAACCGCGACTTCGTCCGCGTGAATTAGAGCCTAAAGCCTTCCTCGATATATGGACTATCCAACACAAAAATAACGTTTCAACTCCAACCGGTAGTTACTGAGATTAGCGCGTTCAACCAAACAAACTCTTCAGCTTTATAATATTAGTATAGATTGATTGGCAGTTAGTGCTCTGCTGAGGAGCTCGTGACTAAAATAATAATACCAGCCGCACAGGTCGATCTTCAAGGTTAAGCCGCGCTATATGGTGAGATTCCTCCATGCTTCGGAAAGCATGTTAAGCTGTTGGTCCCGACTGTCATATTCAGAACTTTGACAGTCGTTACAGGTAGACAGTGGCCCGTAAAGTCTAACAGCCAGTCTTACCAAGGGGTATTATAACTGGGTTCTGGAAGTCAGATAAGCAGTCGCTCTATGTAAAATACTGGTATTCAGTGCATCCGGTTACACTGAAAGCCGACCCCAACATTGATGGAAATAGGATTGGCAGATGATTAAGTTATTTATGATCAGATACAAGATTTATTTTTTCATTGCAAATTGGGTCTGCTCTTGACCTCGATTACGCCTAATGGAAAGCGATGGATGACGTCTATAATGGAGCGAGCGTGCCCAGAAGATGCCTGTTCACTCTTGTTTTGAAGGCACAGGTGTAAAATATGGGAGGGAACACAGATTTTGAGCAGAGAACTTGTTATTTTTAACCATATTTTCCTCAACACCAGGTTCCATAGCCGTAGCAGGAGGTGCGATGAAGTTCCTCCGCGATAACCTCCGTCTGATCAAAGACGTAGTGATGGATACTGAACACATCGCCGGGCAAGTGTTCTCTACGGGCGATGTGTACTTCGTGCCGGCCTTCAGCGGACTGTACGCGCCTTACTGGAGGAAGGACGCGAGAGGGTAGGCAGACATCTTAGTGTTACTTCATTAATATAAGACGTAGTGATGGATACTGAACACATCGCCGGGCAAGTGTTCTCTACGGGCGATGTGTACTTCGTGCCGGCCTTCAGCGGACTGTACGCGCCTTACTGGAGGAAGGACGCGAGAGGGTAGGCAGACATCTTAGTGTTACTTCATTAATATAAGACGTAGTGATGGATACTGAACACATCGCCGGGCAAGTGTTCTCTACGGGCGATGTGTACTTCGTGCCGGCCTTCAGCGGACTGTACGCGCCTTACTGGAGGAAGGACGCGAGAGGGTAGGCAGACATCTTAGTGTTACTTCATTAATATAAGACGTAGTGATGGATACTGAACACATCGCCGGGCAAGTGTTCTCTACGGGCGATGTGTACTTCGTGCCGGCCTTCAGCGGACTGTACGCGCCTTACTGGAGGAAGGACGCGAGAGGGTAGGCAGACATCTTAGTGTTACTTCATTAATATAAGACGTAGTGATGGATACTGAACACATCGCCGGGCAAGTGTTCTCTACGGGCGATGTGTACTTCGTGCCGGCCTTCAGCGGACTGTACGCGCCTTACTGGAGGAAGGACGCGAGAGGGTAGGCAGACATCTTAGTGTTACTTCATTAATATAAGACGTAGTGATGGATACTGAACACATCGCCGGGCAAGTGTTCTCTACGGGCGATGTGTACTTCGTGCCGGCCTTCAGCGGACTGTACGCGCCTTACTGGAGGAAGGACGCGAGAGGGTAGGCAGACATCTTAGTGTTACTTCATTAATATAAGACGTAGACATAAAAAAAAATGCAAATAGTAAATTTAATATTTTGTTTCAGAATTATTTGCGGTCTCACTGCATTTACAACTAAGAACCACATCATAAGGGCGGCTTTGGAAGCTGTGTGTTTCCAGACCAGGTAAATATCAGCATCGAAGTATTGACAAAATATATTCCGAAAAACGAAAGTGTTCAATTAATTTGCACTAACCTCACAGACTTAATGGTATCATCATCGAACAAGAACTGTAAAGTTTACCCAAGCCATTTCCAATCATGGATGTCGTAAAAAAAAAACCAAAATCTTATTTATGTCATTAATAAAAGTAACTAGCTTACGCACGGCTTCGTCCGCGTGGAGTTCGATAATTATCCCACGGAGCTAAATCCTATCCGCCTTATTAATAAAAATAGTTAAACCTGGTTTAAAAGGTTATAAACTTCTTGTTAGCGTATCGATGGCAATCTAAATTGTGCATATCTGTCTGCCTTCATGCAAATCAATTTTGTAGTTTTTGCACTAAAGAGTTACAAACATCCATCTTTTCCCACGAACCTTTGCATTAATAAAATCGTAGTAAGATTCATAGATTAGTTTATAACATAGAACCTCTTGTTTAGGGATATCCTGGAAGCAATGAACAAAGACTGCGGCATGCCTCTCGCTAAGTTGCACGTGGACGGCAAGATGACTTCCAACGATCTGCTCATGCAGCTGCAAGCTGACCTCATTGGTATACCTGTGTGTAAGTACCTACCTGAATCCTTACATAGTATAAAACAAAGTCGCGTCTGTTTGTTTGTTTGTTTATTTGTTTGTTTGTCTGTATGCTTAAATCTTTAAAACTACGCAACGGATTTTGATGCGGTTTTTTTTAATAGATAGAGTGATTCAAGAGGAAGGTTTTAATACCTTTTTTGTACCCGTGCGAAGCCGGGGCGGGTCACTAGTTATTTATAATACGTATATTATAATACCCGGCACGGTTCTTGAGCGCTCGGCGGAAGAGTGGGGATCGCTGTGCGCATCGTACACTTTATGACAAATAAAACACATACCCGTTTATTATTTATTGGTCGTGAGGTAAGTGCAGCAGGAGTAAAGAACAAATCCCGAGTGACGGCTATGACGCGATGCGCTACGGGCCAATCACTGCACTTTCCCCACCCCGCGTCTCACTTCATACCACCAAAGGGACCCAATAACTCACTTTTGCGTCAGCGCTCAAGAATCGTGCCGATGATAGTATACGGAGAGAAGAGTGAAAGGCTATGGGGAGGCCTTTGACCAGCAGTGGGACAATATAGGGTAATAAAAAAAACTAAAATTATATACGTCTCGTCTAGTGGTCGCAAGCGCGACTGCTGAGCAAGAAGTCCCGGGTTTTATTCTCGGGTCGGGCAGCGTTATTAGGTTATTTCATCAAATAAATATTAGTAGCAGCGAAGGAGTTTGGAACTGTGCCGCTTTGATGGCAATAGATAGGCCCATTACAGGCGAAATATCGGTGTACTATTAGGCACATAATTATCTGTCTAACCCTTCAAGACTTACATGCGCGATGTTATATAATTTAATGTTATATAATTTAACTAGCTTTTGCCCGCGACTTCGTTCACGTGGAATAGTGGCTTCCGGCAGATTTTTGGTTTATCTCGCGAAAAAAAATTAAAAAAATTATCCTATGTCCTTTCTCAAGTTCCAAACTATGTCTATACCAAATTTTATCAAAATCCGTTCAGCCGTTTAGGCATGAAAGAGTAACAGACAGACAGACAGAGTTACTTTCGCATTTATAATATTAGTATGGATATGGATGGATGGATTTACAACTTAGATAAAATTATGGTTACTATGTTTGTATAGTTTCCAGAAAACATGGTGGGATGACCATTCTTGCTCCTGAAGTTATTTTAAATGCATTTATAGATTTCGGAAAAATATTGATATACTTACTCTGTATACTCGTAGATGGTAATAAAAAACAAGCATTTCAGATTTTAAAAGTATTTTCAATTAATGTAAATAAATTTTGTTTTCCTACTCCTCCGCTATTCTTTTCTGATTAATTTCGTTGCGGGATCCAAGACAGTTAAATCGCTTCTCTGGGACTTCGTCGAGCTTCATTGTCTCGGCGCTTTTCTTGTGGTCGCCACTGTTGATTCTGGCTAACAGGAGTTACAGTGGTTTGGGAATAGTGTGGCGGGCTTGTCCCAATAGGGGATCGGACTGGGTCAAAATAATATGATTCTGTTTAGTCCGTAAGTTAGATTATCGAAAAATATTGAAAACGTGTTTTTTGTTTTATAAAACGCGTCAAAGATCTTGGAGTGGGGCTTGAAACGTCACTTGTGTTGTCAAAATGTACTATCATATGACGTCACACGAGTTTTCGAAGCACTGTATCGTCTTCATTTTAAGTTTACGTGAAAAAAGAAAAAATACGTGTCCAATAATTTTTGGAAATCTATCTGACGGACTAATTCGTTTTTTTTTGTCCGATCCCCTATTAAAAAAAAAAATACGTTTCGCAAAATTCTAGGTGTGGGACAGCAATGGCAGCCCCAAGTTACGGGTGGTAAGTCCTGGGTTCGAACCCAGGTAAAAGCATCACTTTGTGTGTAATTCATTTCATCACCACTGCTCTCAAACGGTGAAGAAAAACAACTTGTGACATCTACCAACCCGCACTGGACCCGCGTGATGGAATAATCCATCACGCGGGTCCAGTGTGGGTTCATTCCCTCTCATAGACAGTAGGTTTGTGTTCCAGCAGTGGGAACATTACATACACACATGACACATTACATTACATAATGTTATTGTTTAGATATTTTGTACCCTATCACAATGTTGTCTTATTTAACCCTAAGGTTGACTAGTAGAAAATTCCTTGTGGCATTAAGTCAGCCTATGTAAGTACCACTATTGTACAGTCGAACAAGCTTTTTTGTATACAGGTAGAATTCTAGTACACTGAAAATAATGATTGCAATTTTGTTTTTTTATAAAGCGTTTCGCATAAAGCGACTGATGTCAAACGCTGTGTCATTACACATCAGTCTCTAAATGTATATGTATAATCTTAAAAGTAAATGCAAATTAGCTGGCTGTATAATTATTAGTAATTAAATAAATCAACATTATAGGCTAAATTCTTTCTTTCGTGTCATTAGTGTCTAACCTTGTGTTAAATGTCGACTTGGAGTATTGTCAGATTTTTGAGTGTAGTATTAGAATTTAGTAAAATTTAAATTACTTACCCTTTTTTGTATTTTGTGTATGTTGGTTGTGTGTGTATGAAGAGCTCAGAGGCTTAATATTATCTAGCACTCGGGTCGATCTTTAGGTTAAGCCACGCTTGCCTAGGTTGGTCTGTGGATGGGTAACCTCCCATTATATACCGAAATTCCTCCGTGACGCGGAAAGCACGTTAAGCTGTTGGTCCCGGCTGCCATATCTTTGGCAGTCGCTACAGGTAGTTAGTGACCTGAAAGTCTGACAACCAGTCTTACCAAAGGGTATCGTATTACCCAGTATTAAGTGGGTTGTGGAGGTCAGGTAGACAGTCGCTCCATGTAAACTGGTATTCAGCTGCATCCGGTCAGACTGGAAGCCGAACTATAGTTGTGTGTTATGTGCCTTCACTAATTAGTCCTTATCTAACATATAATTCTTTCCCACAGTACGAGCCCAAGCGTGGGACATGTCGACGCTGGGAGTGGCCGTGGTGGCGGGCGGAGCTGTGGGAGTGTGGAGCACAGACAAGTGGCGCACGCATGCCACGCTCAACGATACCTTCCTACCTACCACTACTGATGATGGTATGTACTTAGACTCGCTTTAGGGTTTTTAATACATACGACCTTCATTTTTTTATGTTGGGTGGAAAATCATCAAATAAACCCCCCCCCCCCCCGCGCTCTTGAGCAGAGCTGAAGGGAGTGTCAGACTTCTACTGACTAAAAACTACCCATGTTCCTTCATCGCCGCCCGCACTAATCCGCAGCCCCGACGGGACATACGACCTCCTTAGAAGACGATACGTTAGACGAGAGATGTGAACAATGAAGAAAAAAAAAACATTCATCCCTCCATATTTCATCAACCCGTCCGGATACGAACTGCTATGGCCAATCTGGAAATCTCTTAACCAATTACTGCGAGTTAGCCGCTGTTCTTAGATATAAGCTGGCTAAATGTGGTATCCTCGATTCAACCCAAATAATTGTGGAGAACCTATATAGGATACGCGCCACCTCCTAGTCTGCCCATCCTGCACATCCACTTGCACCATTCAAGATTTACTTGAAGCAAATGAAAACAAAAAAAAACGGAAAAAAAAAAAAAAAAACGTTAACGTCGTCGTTACGTCGTCGTCGTAACGTTTTAAATGTTAGAACTGTACGGTCAGCATCAGAAGTAGCTGTTCTTTTCGAAATTTTAAAACTTTGATGTACAGTCGAACAAGCTAATAAGTATACAGGGTAGAGATCTTTATAATTCTATAACACTGAAAATATTGATTGTAATTTTGTTTTATAAAGTGTTTTGCATTAAGCGACTGATGCCAAACGCTGTATCGTTTGACATCAGTCTCTAGATGTACATGTATAATTTTAAAACTAATTACATGTTAGCTGCCTGTATACTTATTAGCTTGTTCGACTGTACAAGACTATCTAATATTTTTAATGTTTCAGAACAATATTCGTTAAAATATTTCTTACTCTTCGATAACATGTTAGTAATGAGTAATATCTAACAAGTTTTTATTAAAAAACCAGCTATGAAACTTTGAGTAGTGTTAATCAACTTCTGATGCTGACTGTACAGGTGGCTACATAATGGTCTAACAGACTCGTAATGAAGAAGAAACGAAGCAGCACCGTTATATATAATAGTTGAAGCTTCACAAACCGAACAAAGTACTATGTTCCACTTCTATACAAATAATGAAGCATCTGTTTGTAATTTCAAGATCACAGTTTTTTAGAACCAAGTCCATCAAAAAATATATTTATCTGAATTTCTGAAATAAGTAATATTAACAGAATATATTTATTACAGATCGCGATGCAAGATACACAAAATGGAAGATGGCGGTACAACGATCTCTCGGCTGGGCGACGACAAAAAAATCATTCACCATGACAGGTCAGGCCAAACGAAAGTGTAGTATGATGCCACCACAGACACCAAGTATAGACGTCCCATCTCTACCGGATAGTAGGAAATACTCGGTCTTTGAACCCGAACTAACCAACCTTAACTTACTAGAAATTAAACATGATAAAAACTTCGACGATGGTGTCAATCATTATGTTGAAGAGCTACTACAATATTCAGCACGTAAATTCTCAATGTTTGTCCCAACGAAAAAACGTGTAGGGGAACATACGATCTTAGACGATGCAGAATATTTTATGAGTAAAAACGAATGTGACTATGGCTTGTGCGAGTGTTGCCCTGTCGAGAAAAAGATACAAACTAATTGGGAATCGATTGAAGAAATAATCGAGAACGATCCAGAGATAATTTTCGATTCGGATGACAACCCTATTGTGGTTGAACGAGTCAGAACGGCTGAGCCAATCTTTTTGACTTCTGCTTTAAGTATAGGGGCCGCGAGTTTGAGCAAAAAAATACATTTCGACAAACTCCCGGCTTTGTTTAAGTCCATTTACAATAAAATCTCCAGTCCTTTAACGTGAATGTTTTCTGTGAGTTTTATGTAGTAATTTTAATCATTATTTTATTACTTTGGGGCTATATAAAGGCCTAGCTACGGATTGACATAATAAAGTTCCTATGAGACTTAGGATGTGGGGTACTAAGCGTGGTTTTTGAACGAATGCACGCGTCAATATCGTGATCGATAAATAAAAATAAGCAAAATGAAAAGACAAATCGAATCCTTTGTCTAGGTCAAAAAGTAGCTCCAAAAGTGTCGAATGACGTCATAAAGACGGGATACAACGAATATAATTAGGTTTTATTCATTGTTACGTAGCCTTATACTACTTGTTATTAAAAATGTGATATTTTCGAATTATTGTTTGAAATTCTTTAGGCGTATTGTACTTAAAAGTCGAAAGTACTAGAATTAGATTTAAAAAATATATTCAATTTAGATTGCGATACTCCTGAAGGCCAAATTTTATCTATTTCAGTTCCCCGAAGGAAAAAAAGACATTTTTAGTTTAATACTATCTCAATTAGAAAAAAAATGTGTAGCAATAGCACTACGTTGGATGAATTGGGTCTTTTCAAAAATCGAATGAACTATAAGTAATTTTAAATAGATTTATTTTATAAGAAAATGTTTGAAAACAATAAAAATTAAGTTACCGATTCTTCTTTTAATTTAAATATTTTTTTGGTCGTTTTAAGACTATGCATGCTCCGATTTATACTTCAAGTATTTTTAAACAGTATTTAATACTGAAAGTCAAGAAATTTCGTTCCTTACTTCGAATAGTCCTATAGAATAGTAATTGAATAAAATATCTTATCTTTTTATTATGACCCTTTTCAATAAAATGTGCTTCTTTATAATTTTTAGTTCCTTATTTGCGCTAGAAAACTGTGTCGTCTATGTTATTGTTTTACTAACATTAAAATAAGACTGGTATTAACTTGAATATTGAATAAAAATATTTATTTATCCTTTTTGGGTCTTTAATTTATTTTTGGTTACTCCTTGCATGACTACTTTTAGCATGTCACATAAAAATACTTCTAATTTCATCGCATGATTTTTTATAACTTTTTTGGTCTATAATTTGGACACGAAAATCTTTAATTTTTATTTAATTAGTTCTCACCTATTAAAAAAAACTAAGAGTAGGCTCCTAAAGAGACGTGTAGTAGAGACTGTACCTACATATCATCACCATGTATCATCACCATAACGAGACTAATCTTCATCTGAAGATAAGTAAGTAGAGTATAGCTATAAAGATTTAGCAAATGTCATGTAGATTAAAATGAAGAAATAATAAATGTGAAATTATAGCAATAAATCCTAGAATAATTACAAAGATTTATCCTCTATACTAAGTAAATTATAGGTACACAATTTTTACACACACATACATACCCCTTGGTGTCATAAACATATAATTATGGAAATAATATAGTTACAGTGAGGTGGTTTACACAACTTCGAACGCGCGATCGTAGTTGTGGAGCCCGTCTAACTGTTAAAGCATATTTTATTGGCCATTAAGGGGACGGTGAACGCAACATTCTCCATACAAACGTAATACCAAAATCATTCGCGATACGAACATAACTAACTAAAAAACTTTTTTTTTAAAACATTTACTATTTACGAAATGCAAGCGAAGTGCTATTTACTATTGACGAAATGCAATTCGCTTGCATTTCGTAAATAGTAAATGTTTAAAAAAAAAAAGTTTAATTGGAACCTAGATAAATGTCGTCTGTATCCGAATAACATAATTTTAAGTTGGTAATATGTTCGTATCGCGAATGATTTTGGTATTACGTTTGTATGGAGAAATGTTCGTTCGCCGTCCCCTTAATATGCGGTAACCATTACTTCATATTGTTATTTTTTTAGTATTAATTGGTGCATTTCACGAACGCATTGTAATTTAAACCTTAAAACTTATATGCATAAGTTACATTACCTACTGATAGGGAAGTTAATTGTTTGTCAAATTGATGTACTACGCTAGTTTACCTTTACATAAAACTGAGAAAAAACAACAGATTTGAACGTCAATTTGTAAAACAATTATATTATTCTGTCTTACACACTAAATAATACTATAAAAATAACATTGTAAGTGTAAAAGTGCTTCAATATCAACGTGTTGTTGCAGTCCTGATTATGCAGAATTTTGTGATTTCAAAACGATAAGTATTTTGAATTTAATATATATTTATGTAAGTATCTTCGATTCACTCACTCATTGAGTACACTTACTAGCTTTAAATGCGTAGTTCTTTCTAAGTTAATATTTTTTTGTTTTGAGATCACAAAATTACGCATTTTCTTCACAATACATTGTTTGAGTTGGGTCTCATGTACTAGCACATCAGGTCAGACCTTGATCCTAACACTTTGGCAATAAAGTTGAAATTCATTTGACAGATTGTAGTAACTCGATGTGCTGGTGTTGATAATTTTAACGGAAATTTTGTGTGTTGATTGACTTTTTCAATTTTCTGTGTTAAAAAAGATCTTTTACTAATAAATTCCATTCTTTTTCTGTTACAGAAGAAAGATACAGGCTCCTGGCTTCGATACCGGCAACTCTTTACCTATTAGGCAGCTTTACAATGCTAGCCGTTTCAACCTTGCTCAAAAACAGGTGATAAGCGAAAATAGGCTCTATTCGTTTTAGAATAAGTTTTTAATTCGCTGTTTAGTTATAGAACAAGAAAACTTTTATGTACCTAGGTATGTCAATAATTTTTTATTTGCTTTTATTGAACGAAAATAATGAATGAAAGTGAAATATTCCTTTTAAGCTGAAATCACATTTACACGTACTGGTCATCATTTTCTTGCATGTTTTTCTCTCTCTGTCACTTAGAATTACAATTTACTTTACTGAGAGGTCCAATCTTACATTAAAATTCTTGGGATCGGACTTCTCGCTCCACCAAATGACGCCTTTACGTGACAGAATGAGATAGAGATACGCGAAAACACTAATCCGTGCGTGCAAATGTGTTTAACACTCTAAGGTTTAGTTCCGAAACCGCAAACCAAATCTGCAAAGCCGTCGGTTATGAAAGCATTTTCATTAAACTTGAGTTACAGTCACGAGCATCAATATGTAAAGCACGAAGCCACTTATTGTTTTTTTTTCTGTTGTGATTTTTTGTGATATTCTTCTACTGTGTTGATTAATGTTTTACGTTTTTACGAATGCATTTTTGGAAGCCATAGTTTTACGAAATAGGTTTTATCTCAAAGTAGAAACCGTTATTTTCAAAGAAAATAGCATTTAGTTATACGTATGCGTGTTCATGACTGTACATAGAAACGGGCCGTCTCACTGCGGCCCACCATAGTGGCTTTGCCGGTGCCGTTTGCAGTTGCGGTATTGTGTACAGACCTACCTTTGTTGATCTTTTTACATCGAAAAATGTATATTAAAATTATATTATATTGTAATTTTCTTACTAAAACCCTCTTCCCAATTAAATATTTGTACCTTATTTATAAAAATTGAAAGGGGTTTTAATAAATTTACTATCATACAGAAATGGGTTCAATTGACGAACAAATTATGGTTTAGTTAAAAACAAATACTTTGCTTTATAACACATTTTTGGAACTTTATTTATTTATTTTGCTGGTTGTATAATAATTTAAGGGTAATTCATATCAAAATAGTGAAGTCACAAAAAACTTTAAACTACATGTATGTTTTCAAGATTTATAGTTTCTTGAAAATTGTATGAGACTCGTTTTAAAAAACTATATTTATGTTTACACGGCTTTTCATTACCTACTTTTAATGCTAATGAGATTATAAATTGCCTTTAATTTACATTAAAGTGTGTGAAAGTGTGCACGAGGAATCTTTTTTATGACATCACTATTTTGACCACTATAAATTATCATTATTTTTATTGATTGTACATAAATATTATTATGTGGTGATTAATTTTAAGTGAATAAATAATAATAATAATTGTGAGGGTAAAAGAGAGTGTGTATACTTGTACCTATTAAGAAAGTTCCAAAGAGATCCTTTAGCATTTTAAGTAATTAACGAAGTAATCAATTTGTTTTGAGAAAAATCGACTTCATATTTAAACAAGAGATTTTTAAGCTTTTTAACAATGTCTCGAAGTAAACGTATAGTCTTCTTCATAATAAAATTAATTTCTTCAATAATTATTACGATATTTTACTGCATTTGATGATATAATAATTTATTTGTATATTTAATCACTATTTAAATATTGCTCATCTTGCTAATTGAAATGACTAGGTAATAATAATCTTGTAATATTTTAATCAAATAATGTATATAGGGTCTTTAATTACCAGTCACCCTATAAAGGGACCTATATATATGTCTACTATGTATATTGATATTAGTAGGTAACTGTGACCTCAATAAGTTCTAGATGTATGTAGTTTTAAGTCAAAATAATGTAGTGAACATTCATTCATATCAATCCTATTTATTATTTTAAATTTTAATCATTCCTATTTAAATTAATTATGTTCTGGAATAAGTGTCTTAGCTGGTGAAGTAAATTGGAAAAATAATTATTGCAATTAAGCCTTATATATATTGGACATAAAAGTTATACAGGGTGGCGCCGTTGTGTTAAAGTCATATGCCTGACCATGGTTTGCAAAAGAAATGACCAAAAAAGACACTTATTCTCCTATTGATTTTACTGTCATTTTAATGGAGAGAGAACTGATTCTTGGCCGTTTAACAGTTTAAATAAAAACTTTGTTTTGTGAAGATCTTTATTGTTAGCCATATCGACTACGTTACAGTCGGCTAACGTCAGTTTTACCTGTACCTCGTCTAGAAGCAGTGTATCAACAGAGCGAGATAGCTGTCGAACATGGCAGCACGTTATGTTTCTCGCTCTAGTATATAGCGGTTCTGAGGGATAGAAAAGGATAGAAGCATGGAAAAATTCGATCCCGAACTGCTACAAAAACCGTATGTGTATGAATTTTAAACTGTGAATTTGGCCAAAAATCATTTAGCCCCATGAGTTATTTATGAGCCATAAGAGCGTTGACGACTCTCAACGCCATTTTATTGTGTAAGCATTCCTAATGCATTATAATTTTAAGGTTTTTTATGCTATTTATTGTGTTTGGGTAGTATTTAACAGGGAATATGCATAAAGGTTGCTTTATCTCAAATCGTTTTCTGCCCGTTAGCATTGTCTCAAATTATATTTGTATTAGCTTCTAGTCCCTACCTACAACCAAATGCAGCTGAATACCAGAATTTTACTCGGAGCGACTGAAAACAGTCTTATCTTAATCTTATTCCAGTGTGGAAACTTGACAGAACTATACAGGGTTACGCTAGTATTATATTATCTGTGACAGGGTCTAGCGCCATCTCTTTTCCACACTGGATTAAGAATAAGTTAGGACTGTCTTATGATGTCATGGTAGACCTTCTGACCTCCACAATCCTGTTACTGGGTAACTTAATTTGTATAAATATTGACGTGACGTATGACGTCACTTGGTATGCTACTAACGTCAAAACTGGTTCAATACAACAATTTAAAATACTATGTAATTAGAAACCTTGCATATTCCCTAATCAAGATCACAAATTTTGTACCTATATTTTTTAAGTGTTAATGTTGTTGTTTCTTTTTTACAAATGTACGGGTGTGTGTACACACGGCTACACATCAAGCTATACAAAACCAGTTAATCTTGGTCTCACTTTACTAGATCTTTTCGCACAATGAACGATCAGATTATACTGGTTTTGTATAGCTTGATGTGTAGCCGTGTGTACAGTCAGCATCAGAAGTATATTAACATTACTCAAAGTTTCGAAGCTGTTTTCTTAATAAAAACTTGTTAGATATTACTCGTTACTAAATGTTATTGGCGTATAGGGATTATTTTAACGAATAATTTTCTGAAACATTAAAAATAATAGCTAGAGTTCTGTACTTACTTACATAAAAGAAATTCCGAAATGTTCAGCTACTTCTGATGCTGACTGTACGTTTAATTATTTATTTTGTAACTCGAACTACTAATTCGATGATTATATTATTATTTATACATTTTGATTATTGTGTTCATTTTGTATGGCTTGGTTTACTGTACTTTGAAATGCTGTGACAAAAATGCAACGCAGTTATTATAATTATTTAAAAAATCTTCGTATTAGGACATTTTGTATATCATTTTGGGTACTTATTAATAGTGCATTTTTTATTTGGATGTGCCTTTCTAACTATTCCTTAAGTTATTTCAATACTTAATCATGATAATAATCAATAATATATTATTATTATTATATTGGTAACTTAACGATAATTAAAAAACAGAATGGTTAATGTAAATAAATAATTGATATGATATTCTTGAAAAAACTTACAATAATTACCAAACGTATGTATGTGAATAATTAGTGTTTATAAATACACAAATGAAATTGAATAATATACTCATTTTCTAACGTATAAAATCAAGTGAGAAGCTTAAACCTCTAAATTAGTAGAGTCTGAAGAGCCCACAGAACAAGAAGAACACGAAAAGCCTTATTATTCTCTCTCAGTCAGCAGCACTATTATACACTTAGTAACGATTATAAGCAATTTTTCCTACTGTATTCATTTCATTTTAACGAAACAGCTAATAGTTTGGAACCCATATTATTATAAAGAGAAACATCTCAATATGTTATTACACGAGAAATTCGCGTTTAAACTATGCGAAGTGTTTTGCTAGTGACTGTACAGGGATATTAGTTTATTGAGGTGGTCCTTTAGCCGTTCACACCGACCGGCTCTTATTACAATGTTTAGAAAATCTGTTTAAAACGTGATAAATATCTGCTCTCCTCTCCGAGACGGTCAGTGTGAACGGACCCTTAGGCCAGATAAAATCACTGGTAGACTCCGCTAGTCCAGAGGTTTAAGTCCAACGCTATGTTTTTCTCAATATAATTATATTTATAAATGTGACATGGTAAATGTTATGTGAATTTGTGATGGTGTAATAAAATTGCATTTTTTGGGTACTCGTGTTTTTGTTAACCGATTTCCTATGTGTAATTTGAAATAACTTGCATGAGTGGGGATACTCCAGCCGTTGATACCTTAGCTGGTCAGATAGCCTATAGGCTATCTGACCAGCGGCGGCTATCTGACTAGGGGCGCGACCGTTTTAGCCCAATAACAAGTATTATAATTATATTATACTTGTTATTGGGCTAAAACGGTAGCGCTGTACGATAACAGCATGAAGTGCTAGATTCGATTACCAGGTGGGGCCAAGTGTTATTGAGGATTTCGAGCAGTAATTTCTCAGAGCAGCCACGGGGTCTGGGTTAGTGCGCGACTGATGGCAATAGGCTCACCCCCCTAATACAGGGGGCTTAAAAAAAGAGATCTGGGGAAATGTGGGTGTACCTATTAAGGTAGGTACACATCTGCCTATCCCTTCTGAAATTACAGGCGAGACGAAAGAAGAATTTAGTAAGGAGTAGTGCGCCTTGGCAAAGGTACGGTACCTACCTTATAGGTTGTTGTGTCCAAAGAATCGACCTATAATATTTTTGACATTAAACTAATGATCTTTACAAAATTAGAATGTTGTTACGAGGTATTCCATAGTGCAACATTCTAGACTCGAAACGAAATCTAGATATTCTTTATAGTCAACACAACTTATTGGAGTCAATCACTTCTAACTAAAAGTTGCTGAGTCACTTGAGCTTTTTTCGTAGTTCGCGCCTTACTAGATTTTTATCAGTTGGTAGTAATGAACTTTCTCGTTCAACATTCGCTTGTCTTTACTCTTTAGGCATTGTCTACGTTTGCCACTGTTCCCGAGTTGGTAAATCTGGGTAACCGGTAAATCAAAGAAGCTTGTAGCATGTAAACTTGGTAGATACGTATTTAATTTTATTCTACTTTCTAAAAAGTTTTTTATTTTTCTTTCTTTCTTTTTGCTTTCTTTATTTCTGATGGAAACTGACAGGGACATTAACATTGCAAAACAAAACGGTAGGTAAATTCACAAGTTTATAATTTATATTGCACTGCATGGGCAATTTTCTTTTTAATAAACTTTGAGAAAAACCTTTAAATACAATACATTATTATTGTGAATGTTGTGCTTTCATTTCTGAACGTAGTGTGAGAGAGAACTGTCAGTCAATGGTACCAACATTAGAAAACATAACGTCAAAATCACGAGTTTATCAGTCTGTTGATGGTCTGTTGATATGAGATAAAATTGTAAACACGGTGAGTTATTTTGAGAAAAATTGATTTAAAATGCATTTAACGTACAAAAAAATCTACCCTAGATATACTAATGTGTACATTTTATCAATTTCAGTTGTACGTGGAAAATATGTGAGAAAGGAAACCTAAAAAAATAAAAATCCCGTCGTTTTAACAACATTCAGCGAATATTTAAACAATAATGGATATAGACAGCTTGCCAGTAGAGACTTTTATAGAAATATTAATCAGAACAGACGGTATTACTGTTGGACAATGCCGTAGGGTGTGCAAAAAGTGGATGGAAGCCATAGATGAAAATGATTACATTTGGGAGAAAATGTGCCTCAAAGAGTTCGAATACTCCTCCGCAATAGCCAAAAAGAAGTCTGGCAAGGACTGTAAGTGGTACTATATCTATAGAAACCTCTCAATGTGGCCAAAAATAACACAATTTAACTCTGAACCTCGTGATTTCTATAAATTCTCTTCACATGACAAAAATCATGCTTTACCCGTGAACTATGGGATCATGCCGTTAAAAGACGCAAAAGGCATAATGCTATATGACGCAAGCACCCTGAAAAATATACCTGTATCTGTACCAGAAAAAACTTGCTATAAAATTGAAAGTAATGATCATGCAACTGTATTACTTTTAAAATGTGGGGTACTCATCCAAAAAACAGTTGACGATCCAACTCATATGTCTGAAGCATTTTTCAGAGCTGATAACTTCGTTTTACAAGGAAAAGAGCTCTATTTCTTCAACAACAGAGATGTTTTTATCTGTGACCTAAGTATGAAGAATCTAGAATCCAAGTTGATGCATCACTGCGACTATGATATCAAAGAAATTCAGTATTATAATGGAAAATTATGTATCTTTACTGATTGTGGAAAAATTGTGACCATTGATAAAGATAACACTGTATCTGTGAAACCAATAAGCTGTCCGCCAGAATGGCTTAAACAAATCAAACATATTTGTGCGATTGATGACATAAACTTTGTCTGTTATTCCAGAAATCTATTCAAAATTGAGACTGACCAATACCAGCACTTGTATTTAGATTTTCCACCAATCACTGCCTTATTTTTCTATGCAGACTTTGTTCTGATTGGTACAAAAGCTGGTGAAATATTACTGTATCGTCTGTCATCCCAGAAACGCCCTAATAAGCCTGTATTTGAAGTTATTGCACAGTTGCCAGATGAGAAATATGCTGTGCAACTTGATGTGTGTGAAAGGAAGTCTGGTCCAGTCATTATAATAGGAACATTCTTTGAGATTATGCTGGTGGAGATTGATTTCTTTCCTCTTGTAAGTTAAACTTTTTATTTCTAAGAACTATTTTTTTTCTATGATAACTACAATTAATTTTCAATACAATAATGCGCATTTATAAATTAAAACAACCGAAAGTAGCTAATTTACATTAAAAAAAAAACTGAAAAATGGTGTCAAAGAACTCAATGCTGTCACCTGGTAATGTCCTAAAGAGGCTGGTAATGTTGATGCCGTTGGATTAAATAGAAATTGTCAGTTGTCTGTTGACGTCAAAGCCAATGGAATGAGGTTTATTTTGGAAGAAAGTTAAATCACATCAATTTTTTTTTTGGTGGGTGGAAAATCATCATTAACCACTCCCACTCTCGGGCAGAGCGAAAGGGAGTGTCAGACTTCTACTGACTAAAAACCACCCATGTTCCTTCTTAGCCCTTTATGTCGAGGCCGCGTTATCTTTGTGACCAAGCCGCAGCCCGACGGGGCCTAGATATCCTTAGCCTCGTATGTTAATGATCACTGTAGATACACCTCTTATATTAATTAAAAAAAAATCATCAGTGGCCTATGTCCAAGTCCTAAGTACCAAGTGTCATCACGCGCAGCTACCAAAAACGTCTTAAGAGAAAAGACATTCTATAAAAGATATCAAGTAATATGACTTTGTGAATAAGAGTAGCTGTTCTCGCTGGAGAGGGCACTCGACCTGCCAAGAAGCCCACAAACCATCTGCTTATAGTTGGATTACTGATTGCAGATAAGCACAGAAGAAAAAAAAAAAAAAAACCAGTGGCCTATTTCTAGAATACAGTTATCATCAGACTGCCTCGTCAGTCTAGTGGTCGCAAGTGCGACTGCTGAGCATGAGGTCCCGCGTTCGATTCCCGGGTCGGGCAAAGTGTTACCTATTGGGTTTTATAACATGGACTAGCTTGGTATAGATCCCGTACAATGAGAGATCTACATAAACTGGTTTTTAGTAACTCGATTGGTTGTCGTGCGTACACTGTTGTTTTACATTATGTGCATAGTATATAATTATAATTTGTTTACAGGATAAAAACGTCAAAGTGAGTTTCCCAATGAACAAACTGTTCATGTACAAACGACTGCTAAGACTTCGGGACAGACTGAGGCTGGGGGTACCTGCGAACAAGTCTCTAGCTTAAGACCTACCTAGTTTTATAACTATTAACCTAGACCTTAAGACTATTTATTTCACCGTAAAAATGAACTAGTAGATACTAAGTGTTGTTATTGGATTAAGTTCAATTAAATGTTGTCAAAATTGTTATATTGTAGTATTAGAGTTTTTTTTTCATCATTAATCATTATAATTGGCCACCGACTGCCTGTGTGTCTAACTATACCTATTGATGTTCTTCAGTAAGATCCGGGTCGTAGTAGTCACAATCGGCGTGCATCTATGGCCAGATTATATGGACGATGTTAACCTTTTGACGGCCACAGACGCCACAGACGACTATACGTCGCGACGCACTTACGTGGCGGCGTACGTGGCTTGTCGTCTATACGTGACTGTGGCGCTCAAAAGGTAGAAAGATTGATTGTTATTTGTTATGTATTTTGGGCATAAAAAAAAACTATTTTTTAAAAAGAAAAAAACTGCTCAGTTGTCCCGTTGGTGGCAATAGGCTTGTAGTTGTAACATGTGACATTAAAGAGTTTAGAACTGCTCTAAAAAGCAATAAACTGCATTATTATACATTGTTTTTTTTTAATTAACCTATTTACTTATACTTAATTAAACTAAATAATAGCATCCTTATTTCTGAAAGTCAAATATTTATTGTTTTTCATAATATGATCCATGTTATGATTCATATCATGATCCATATTATGATTCATATTGTGATTCTTATTACGATTCATATTATAATTTATATTTCGATTCATATTATGATTCATACTATTACGATTCATATTATGATTCATGTTAGGATCTTATTATGATTCTTATTACGATTCAAATTACGATTCATATTACAGTTCATAAATTATGATTCATATGGGTAAGGCCGCCAAAATTGTCAATTTTTCGTGAGACATTTTTGTCGTGTGACAAAAATGTTACACAAAAAATGATTTATTGTGAATTCTGAGGTAAGAAACAGACTTTTTAATGTTATTGTATTATAGATGTTGGCGATGAAGTCGAAAGTATAGGTACTTCAAACCACTCATTAGTTCTTAATTGTAATAAATGCCCGAGATATAGCCTAAAATTGTTGTAAAAATTTAGCTTTTGTGTTGCATTTGTATTACGCTTGTGTTACATTTGTGTCACTTTTGTGTTACGTTTGTGTTATTTTAACACAAAAGATTGCGTTACGTAACACAATATTAGAACTTTAAAGCCGTATTATAGTTTTATTTGTACTGATTTTTGAAAGTGAGTATCTTGTATTAGTTTAGGTTATTTATTTAACCATTATGAAAGCACCTTTACCCAGAAAATGTGTTAGTTTTGGGTAATTTTGTGTAACGGTAGCACAAAATCTGTTGTGTTACTTTTGTGATATAATTGACAATTTTGGCGGCCTTACCCATATCATGATTCATATTATGATTCATGTTATGATTCATATTACAAATTACAATTCATATTATCGTAATATGAATCGTAATATTAATCCAATTTCCTCAATAAAAAGGGTTACGTTGACACCCCCGGGCTCTACATGGGCTAGAGACGCCTCTGCTTCTCTCCCGTGCATTCCACCAAAGGTGGGAAAATAACAAACATAGTCCATTAAATCAAACTAGTGGGTTTATCATGGCTTGTAGTACAAGTGCAAATGAACCCACAGTCCACACGTATGCGGTCTTGTCACGATGCCAAAACAGCGCTGCAGCGACGATCTGTGTTTTGGATAATCTTAATTTTATCAAGCGCTTTATTGTTCTAAGCACAATGCGTTGAGATTTGGAGAGCTCATTTTGTGGGTAGGGAATTCAGATGTTGTGGTTGGGAAGGATAACATTGTACAAACACAACTAATTTGTTTTCATATATACTCGTATCGTACGGACAATAAAAAAAACGTACACCCAGTTTACTTAGTGTCTATTTTTTATTCACTTATTTCCGTATAGAAAGGATTTTATTTATACCTACATAGGTAGGTAAGTGGTTTACTCAATAAAGTGGCGGTTAGGTTTATTAACCGGAAGGTTTATACACCGACGCGCGACGTTAACGTTGCCGAAGTGTAGGTGTGTTGATTTGCATGACGGTGTAATTTTGTCATGGGTTCAATTCCAGGCTTAGAGAAAGTGATATTGGTTTTTTTTTTATCAAGAATTTTCTAGCAGCAGCCACGGATTCTGCTTTTGTGCCCAGTCGATGGTAATACAAACATGGGCGAACGACCATGTGCAATTGGGTATTTGACTTCTATTAAAAATTCACGAAAATGTAATGATATTTCAAAGAACTAACAGAAATAATACCTAATTTTGATAAAAATGGCTTAGTTTTAATAGATTTTAATTGACTCGCTAGACAAAGACAGGCGCCATAGAAATATGACGTCACATTTCATACCTATCACCATAGTTACTTATTACAAATGGCCATTTCGCGCGCCAGGATAGAAAGTGCCCCCACCAAAAACTTCTAAAGTATGTAGCTACTCCATTTCTTTATCGATTTTTCACACATCGTGTTATTTCTGTTAGTTCTTTGAAAAAACATGATATTTTCGTGAATTTTTATCAGTAGTCAAATAGCCATTTGCGAAAACGACTTCTGGTGCAATTCCGCAGAAGTCGTTTCAAAGTCAATCTGAAACTGGAATAAACAAAGATACAGCTACCTAGATAGTAGGTACGCGTACTGCGTACCTTACCGTGGCTATATCATTGCGTGCTTTGCAAACGCACTGACAAAGTTTGAAAGGCGCCTTCACGTTTCCATGGAGTAGACTCTATTGTCAGTTAGTCATTCAAAGACGAGTACCAGTTACTATGGCATAAGCATAGCTATACGTACACGCAATAAGAACTATTCTTGCATGAAGACTGTTACCGTCGATTTCCCTAACTTCACCTAGTCGCCTAATCTTCGCCTGAATTTATAAAATTCTCAATATCACCGAAATCTTAGAAGTAAGTTACAAAATAAACACCCACATTCAAATTTCTATTTAGTCATGGCAATATTTTGCTGATGGCAACCCAGCTAATGCGTTTAGTTTGGCGGTCATTACATCAGAAAGTGTCAGTGGTGTGAGGTGTTTGTTTTTTTTTTTTTTTTGCCAAACTTCGCCTACTCGATAATAATTTAGAAAATTGATCTTTAAGCACTTATAAAAAGATTCTGTTTCGTTTCTACTACATCGCTCTATAGCCAAAAAAAAAATACTAGCCATAGACGTCTTAAAAAAAAGCGAGGAAACATAGGTAGGCGAAGTTAGGCCAACGGCCCGATCTTCGCCTACTGGCTTTGGCAAGGTATTTTTATCTCTAAATCGATGATTTTAAGAGTTACTTTAGCTTGTGATTATTAAGAAACCTTAATTATTCCATAAAATGTTAATAATTTGCCTGCAGTGGTAATATTTAAAAAAGTACGTTAAAAAAAGTGTCAAAACCCAGGCGAAGTTAGGGAAATCGACGGTACTACAAAAGGTCTGGTGCTGCGATCGTCGCTTGTTTTTCTTCTTCCATTCTTGAGTGTTTGTAGATAGCTAGTATCTAAGTACGTCTAATCAAGATGAGAGAAGGCTATGGAAACTCAAGTGAGAGGATGGTTAGGTACCCCGCACTGCACTTAACTTACTTACCCCGTCGGGGCCGCGGATTTTTGTACTAGATGACGTGGCCTCGGCGCAAGGGCAAAGAAGGAACATGGGTTCGGTTTTTAGTCAGTAGAAGTCTGACACTCCCCTTCGCAGGCGCGGTCCGAAGGGGGGGGGTCACAGCTGACATGACCCCCCCCAAAATCTAAGATCAAATTGTAAAATCTCAAAAATTTGCTAAATAATAAAAGAAAATTTCTAGCCATCCCATAGCAACGATAAAGAAGAACGGTCACGTCCCATATAAAAAAAACCCAGACCCGACAGAAAAGTGACATATCTCAGTTTTTTTGTTATTATTTATATAATCATATTATATAGTTTTTATATTCGAAATCAATGGCTAACACCAAAATATTGCCTTACGTTTTTGTTCAGGGTTTACACTAAAAAATACAAAATGCCTACTTATCTACAAAATTCGTAATGTATGTAACTAAATGACGATAAATAGTTATGGGATGTATCCAGGAGACCTGGAGATACAGCTGTATTATATAATTTTTGAACTCCGAGTACAACATTCAACTTAGGATTTTTTTTTTTAAGGTGGTTTAAAATCATCTAATGACATCTCTCGCCCTTGGGTGGAGCGAGAGGGCGTGTCAGACTCTTACTGACTAAAAAATTCCACCCCGTTCCTTTTTGCCTCTGGTACTGGGGTCAGAGCATCTGGATTCGCCCCTCAACTTAGGTTAGGTTAGGTCAACGAATTAGTGGAATAATCCGATGTGAATCATCGAATATGACAATTTTAATTAATCCTAAGTTGAGGGCGAATCCAGAAGGGCATGCTCTGACCCCAGTAGGTACTAGAGGCAAAAAGGAACGGGGTGGATTTTTTTAGTCAGTAAGAGTCTGACACGCCCTCTCGCTCCACCCAAGGGCGAGAGATGTCATTAGATGATTTTAAACCACCTTAAAAAAAAAAATCCTAAGTTGAATGTTGTACTCGGAGTTCAAAAATTATATAATACAGCTGTATCTCCAGGTCTCCTGGATACATCCCATAACTATTTATCGTCATTTAGTTACATTACATTACGAATTTTGTAGATACGTAGGCATTTTGTACTTTTTTAGTGTAAAGCCTGAACAAAAACATAAGGCAATATTTTGGTGTTAGCCATTGATTTCGAATATAAAAACTATATAATATGATTATATAAATAATAACAAAAAAACTGAGATATGTTACTTTTCTGTCGGATCTGGGTTTTTTTTGCCTGTTCTTCTTTATAGTTTGCTGACATCTAGTGGTGTTTTTATGAACTACGTACGATGGACAAAATAACTTTGAAATGACATCTAGTTTATTCCAGATACCTATTTTTTGTTAGTGTAGTGAGTGACCCCTTCCAAAATTTCAGGCTGCGACCGCGCCTGCCTTCGCTCTGCCCAAGAGCGGGGGGGGGGGGGGGGGTCATTTGATGATTTTCCACCCACCAAAAAAAAAAAAAGGATGGTTAGGTATCCGTCTGCGTAGTAGATTTGGTATAATGGAAGTCATTTGCTAAGTGCTGCTAGAGTCCGACAACCAGTCTTACCCAGTACCTACTAACTTGGCTGTGGAGGGGAGGTAGGTACCTATGTTAATCAGTCGCTTCATGTAAAATAATGGTACTCAGCTGGAACCGGAACCTGAACCCGGGAAAAGGCTGCTGTGTAGATGAATGAAGACCCGGTGGAAACAGTCTCAACTTACGCGCAACCTATAAAAAAGAAATTTCAGGTTGATCTTGTCTCACGTATAATAATATAACTTGATGTGTCGCCTTTTGTGCTAGCTAGTAGGTACCTACTACTTAGTAATAGTAGCTTCAGTCTGGAATAAGATAATAATCGAATTGTCTTATCAAGTACTTAACTTACTCTTGCCTACCTATATAGCTGATACTAAGAAGACACCTGTCTAGACTTGTTAAAAATTAGTACATCTAAAGTATTCTAAAGTTACACCTCAGAAACTAGTACCTAGACCTAAGTATACTTCAAAGTTCGGCAATGCAATCAAATTGCTAATGAAGTTTCAACATTTTATGTTTGAAATGTTTGCAGCGCAAAATTGTTGTTTGATTAGGTACCTACTTACTTAGGTTTTATTTTCAAGGCAATTTAAGATGATCTAAGTTTACGTAGTTTTTTATGATTCCGTAACTCAGATGGCAAACATTTAGTCCTCACAGGATCTCAATGTTCTTTTTTTTTCGGGACAAGCCCGCCACACTATTCACAGACAAAAAAACATTTGATAAAGTAATAGGAGCTTCCGAAATAGTAGATTATGCACCAAGGGGCTAAAGTTGTGTCTTATGTCACGGGCGTCATATTGAATCTCGAGCGCAATGAAGGATTCGGGATTTAACTCCCGAGCTGCGCTCGGGAGTTAATAGTTTAACTCACGAGCGAAGCGAGGGAGTTAATACAAGAATCCTGAATGCAGCGAGGGATTCAAGCTAGCCCAAGGCAAAGACACCTTTAGCCCAGAGGAGGATACTCTACTTTTTACACCTACTGTGAGAAAATAATAGCCATAGGTAGTACGAAAAATAAAGTATTTATTAAATAAACAAACAGTAAGAATAACATTAGAAATAACGAAATAGAAATATTAAGAAAGAAATGGTAGAATGGTTTTGGACTTGGATGATTGGCTGTATGCATTTTGAATTTAGAACGTCATTGGAGACGCTCGTGAAATTATAGTATTTTTGATAAAATGTGATAAATCGACTGTAGTATAAATAGGTTTTATTATTTATTTATTTATTCACAAAATCCACAGCAATATTATCATAGCGCAGTTTACTTAAAATAAATTAACTAATGTTACAGCCAATTACTATTACGGTATTACGGCGCGGTACGGTATTTGTTATTATTTAATGTTATTCCATTCCTTTTAAAAAATGGTTCGTAGTTATCTAATTATTCTTACAATATTATGTCTTCGAAAACATGGCAACGATATGAAGAAGCAGTCGTTATGATTTTGTAGGAAATCGAGAATATCATCCACGCGTAGTAAGGGTATCGAGAATAGCTTTCCTCTTTCTGGCACCAAAGGGTGTTTGATAAGTGCGCGCGGAACTAGTTGGCCGCGCCTTAGGTGGCGACAGGGGTGAGGGGGCGGGTTGCCTACAGTAACAGCTCGCAATGCACAGGAGACTATAATTAGACAGTGATGACCAATCTCGAGATATCGTGAACAATAATTTTTCAATTTATTGAAAAGAATACAAATAAAAAACAAAAACATGCCTAAGGCGCGGCCAACTAGTTCCGCGCGCACTATAGTACCTACTATACTGCCAATTTAGCTGAGCATGTGAGATTCCAAATTCAAATCACATTATTGACCAGCGGGTCATAATGAAATCCAGTACAACATTATTGACCGGCTGTTCCCCCGGCCACTAATGACTCACTTTAGGTTAAGGTTGCTTGACATATAATTTGACATTTTCGAGCAGGTGGTGTGAAAAATATGTAAAGACCTTTCGTAGTCCGTGTAAAATTTGTGAAAAAGAGAATAAAGGATAAACCACTCTGAATCCCAATGCTGGTTCAAAATTAAAAATAATGATAGGCCAAAAAAAGATCAAATAAGAAGTGTTAACAATTCTGAATTGGAAAAAAAAAAATTAACTCCTGAAAGCTTCTGAAATTAACAGTGGTGACCACCAGAAAGCGGCGAGATAATGAAGCTCGACGAAGTCCCAGAGAAACGATTTATCTGTCTTGGATCCCATAAAAGAAATTAATCGAAAATGAATAGCGGAGCTGCAACGGAGTAGCAATAGCAACAACATAATTTCCACATAATCACTTCGTTGTCCGTCTGTCCAGATTCTTTGTCTCAAGAATGCGTGTACCTAGGTAGCTAAAATTAATATCAAATACTCAGGTGTACATACCTGTTACCCCTTTTTTTTGGTGGGTGGAAAATCATCAAATAACCCCTCCCCCTCTTGGGCAGAGCGAAAGGGAGTGTCAGACTTCTACTGACTAAAAACCACCCGTGTTCCTTCTTAGCCCTTTACGTCGAGGCCGCGGTTTCTCTTGTGAACAACCCGCGGCCCCGACGGGATACCTGTTACCCCTTGGAACAGTGAAAAAAGGCTAAAGTACTTCTTCTTCTTGTCGATTCGACAACTCAAATTTTGTCCGCCCAGTACGTAGCAACCTGGACAGCTCTTTCGTTTGCCTCGTTTAGGTCTTTGAACGTGCAATAGGTTGGGCACGACGGGCAGGAGAGAAGGTGTGGCATGTCCTGTATTGGGGCTCCACACTCACATTCAATGCTAAAGTACTGAAGACTTGTATCAAAATGTCCGATTTCAAACCCTTGCAATATCTTCTCTGAAGTTCTCTGTGACAATATCGCGAAAAGACCCGTAGCAAAAAGCACCATTCAACATAATCCAATCTGAGCTTCGTGCATGTCGAGAGGAAAATGGCATAATACTACTTAGATCGTCCAACTAAAGTCTAGCCTTAACTTGTGAGCTGTTGACTATGACCGCGATACCGCCGCTAGGGAATAGAGTACTCTTTGCAACTCGTAAACCACTTACGAATTTGCTTCTCCAAGATCTTGTTGAGAAATTGGTATGTATTTTTTTTATGCAGATTTTTCAAAGAGCTTTTAGTATCCGCTGTTACGTGGCCTAGTTATAGCTGGCCGTGTATTTGTTACTTTACGAATCTTATCTATTTTTTTTTAGATGTTATTAAACGGAACGATTAGTGATTCTGGTAAAGTTTAAAAAATACATTATACAAATGTTTATTCATTATTGTTTTAGAATAGACTGCCTCGTCCGTCTAGTGGCCACAAGTGTGACGGCTGAGCCTGAGGTTCCATTCCCAGAAACTTTCCCAAACGAACAAAGAGTTATTATCTAAGCTTTTACATCAGGAATATCTCATTAGCTGCCACTGCGGCTGGATTTGTACTCAGATGATAGCAATCGGACTACCTTCTATAACACGGGTCTTAAACATAACACATGGTCACCCGTAAAAAATGTTCGAAAGCCAAAGAAAAATAAAAAAAACCAGTAGTACACCAGTGTTAAATATGATGTGCTCGATTTGGGACTAAAGTGCACGAAAAACATGAACGTTATCATTAACATTACACATCCAATAGATGCAATCCTTTGTTCGACGAACTACTAGAACATTTTAATAAAACTTCCAATTCTCCTTAGCACAGCAAAGGAATGGAGTCGTTTCCATCGAATAAAAATCTATATACCTGTGAATTCTAATCTCCGTTATTCAAAGGATTTCCTCTTCAAATCAATCTTTAAGAAAGCTGAGATTTACGACAAAGGCGTACAGACCTATATTATTTTATTTCCTCCCGGATTTTGAACTAGACTGGGAGTCAGCGTCTTATTTTTAGTATTTTGGAACTCTTTCTATGTGACTGCCTAGTTGGTTGAGTGGTTACAATTGCGACTGCAGTGCATGGGGTCCTGGATTTAATTCCCAGGATACGTAAAGTGCTATTGGGTTTTTTCTATCAGGAATTTATGAGTAGCAGCTAAGCAGCCGCAAACCCAAACTTCGCTGGGTTTATGCCCTGTTATTGGCTCGTCGACTACTGTATGGGACTTTAAACAAAGCTGTGGGTGTACTATCCGGTACACCTCTGCCTAACTCTTAAAGGATTACAGGCTTGATGTTAGCGGTAATAGTAGTTTATGCGACTGTGCATAATGAAGGGCATTACAACACAAGTGTAGGCGAGTTTCTTAATAGCATCACACGAGTGTTGTAATGCCTAATTATGTATAGTTGCATACACTAATTTATCTACCCGAATATCATAAGGGCTCTATGATGGGCTCAGGAACCATAGGGAAATGACAGCATTGTTACCAGTGTAATGCAATAAAAAATAAACAGGTTATTAGTTGCATTCGTCGCTGCATTTACGATATCTGGCGGAGTGTTCATGTTAATTTCTGAGTCACTATCACTCATTTTCGACAGAAATAAAGAACTTATCAGAAAATTTGTCTACCTACTCAATGAAAGGGAATAAAAAGCTAACGAACAAATGACAGCTCGAAATGGCGGCGTTTCGGATAACTGTCATTTTTTTTAAATCATAGGCAAACGAACAAAGTCACTATTCTTGTGTCACTCGAGATCAAAATGTCGTGCGATTTATAATTAAAATCATACTGAATTAGGGTTTCGTATCGATAGGTATCTGTTTTAATGTAGATACTAGAATAGCACACTCACTTGAATTTGACACCTGTTCGAAATTTAAACTCATAACCTACTGTTTTCAGTAGGTTATGAGCTCATTACAGTTCTGTTAATTTCTGCTGGTTGGTAATGCTGGTCATTGCCTATGGTTTTTGAACGCATTATAGAGGGTTTATGATATTTGGGTAGATAAAAACAATTACACGCATTTTATTCAAGATTCCATTCCTGCGAAACGTCGAAGCTCAAATAGTTTTCACACAATACCCTGGCTCCCGGACTATGACTCTGTATTGTCTCTGTTCTCGAATATCAAAGGGTCGCTCCACCTTTGTGTTCGCGCCTGTTTTTTTTAACGATTTTCAGTCAAGTGTTGTTATTTATACGACCTGCAATCGTAGTGGTGACATGAGTTATCTCGACGGTCGAGTCAGTTTTAATATTGGTATGAAGGATGTAGCACGGTTTTCAGATTGTATCTTTTACAACTTCCTAATTTCATTACTGTGGGTTAACAGTAAGTACCCTATAGGTTATGATTCCCTTGTGAAATTACAACGACGATAACGAGAAACGATCATATCTATATTGATTGTTTCTTTCTTCTTTTCTTTCTTATCCTAATAACACTTGCAATGACAATACATTGCGGTATTACGTGGTTTATTGAACGAATTAATCTATCTATATATATATCTATATAAATAAAGAGAGATGTCCTGACTGACTGACTGACTGACTCATCAACGCCCAGCCCAAACCCTTGGACCTAGAAAGCTGAAATTTTGCACAGAGGTTCCCTTTATAATGTAGACAAGGAATAAGGAAGGATTTTTCGAAATTCTACCCCTAAGGGTGTTAAATAGGGGATGAAAGTTTGTATGGAAAATCGTCATTTTCACGCGGGCGAAGCCGCTGGCAAAAGCTAGTATATATTATATATAAATAAAAAGAGAAGTCCTGACTGACTGACTGACTGATTGACTGACTGACTCATCAACGCCCAGCCCAAACCCTTGGACCTAGAAACCTGAAATTTTGCACAGAGGTTCCCTTTATAATGTAGACAAGGAATAAGGAAGGATTTTTCGAAATTCAACCCCTAAGGTAGTTAAATAGGGGATGAAAGTTTGTATGAATAATCGTCAATTTCACGCGGGCAAAGCCGCTGGCAAAAGCTAGTTTCCTATAAAGTCCATACTGAATCATTTCTGTAGCAAATCTTGATTGAATAAATGATTGAAATCTTTATTCTCTAGAATATAGGTCATTACAAATGGTGTTGGAATTAACCCCATAAAGGCAGGGTAGGATCAATTATACCCTTCATAAATTATAAATTAGGTACAATTAACAATTCAAATAATGGTGCTGCTCTTCAAATATGAAGGCAAATATAATATGGGTTGTATTATTATGAAGACTTGTCATTTTAATACAAAGCCGCAAAGTAAATTAGCTAACGAAACTCCTGTAACCTATGGGTATTTGTCTAACCACTGTTTGACCCTTTTAATACAGATAGAATGTAATAGATGTAAATATTATTAGATATTTATTCGAATCCCGGGTCGGGCAAAGTGTTTTTGATGTTGTTCTATCAAGAATTTCTCAGTTGCAGTCACGGACTCTGGATTTGTGCGGTTCTGGATGGAAATAGGCTCGCCCCCTATTGCATGGGTCTTAAACATAACTGGCGAAGTGTGGGTGTACTAATTGATACACCTCTGCCTAAACACAGGTGTTATGTAATGTCTATGAACCCGCGGCATCACCTGCATGGATGTCGGAAGTATCAAAATTGACGAATTTCCATACAAACTTTCATTCCCTGTTACACCTCCTTGGGGGTTTAATTACCTAAGTAATAGTCTTAACCTGATGTTAGTAAAAACTGTACACAAAGTTGAAACGACAGATATTTAGGTATTTGTGCAGTCGTATTCAGTGATTCAGCATGGGGCTACCCCATCTATCACACAATACACTCAGGATGCTGTGGGAGCTAGTATGTATTCTACCTAAAGCAGAAGCGTACCGTTTTGTTATAAGTAATGGCTTGAAAACCATCAACTCTGGCCCCGATGATCATTCAGGAACCGCTACAAAAGCGTGGTAGAGCCAACAGCCACCTGAATACATTGTTTTACTGGACACGCAATGCGTTGCATGCCCTCAGAAGTGATGCCTGTCACAGAAAGAATGAGTATATTCGGTACCTACTTATCCATTTTCGTCACTCCACACGGCGGGCCGTGGTGACCCAGTGGTTGCAGCCCCGACTTACGAACAGTGAGTCGTGGGTTCGAAGTGTTCGAACCCAGGCATTCACATTTATGCTCTCAAAACGGTGAAGGAAAAGATCTTGAGGGAACCGACATGTTGTGGAACCAAAAAATTCGAAGACATTGTGACATCTGCCAATCCGCACTGGGCACGCGTGGTGGATTATAGCCCACCCCTATCCTTGAGAAGAAGCCTGAGTCCCTGCAGTGGGAACATTATAGTCTGATGATGATGACACACCTACCTCACCTAACATTCTCATCTCTACTACACGCAATCGTTTTTAATATTTAAGTTCTACAAATCGAGACGGAATATCAAATATGTGACTTATTCTAACCATCCAAGGGCTTGAATGGGTCTAATATTCGCTCCAAATCATTTTAATTAAAAGAGCACCCTATGTGACTCGCTATCTCGTATGATTCTATATCTGCCCCCAATACGAGGATTACATTCTTTTCACGATTCGTTAAGCTGCTGCGAATGGATACGTATATTCAAAAGACTGTTCTGTTTTTATATTAAAATGGATGGCCTAATTCTGATAACGCTTTTGAGTATTCTTTTTCTATTTCAGATTCGTTTTGTATGTTGTTTTAACTGCTTGATTGATGTAGTGATCGCAAGCGTGACTGCTAAGCATGAGGTCTTGGATTCGATGTCGTGGTCAGGCAAAAAGTTATTGGGTTTTGCCATCAGTAATTTCTCAGTAGCAGTTACGGAGTGCACTAATCCAGACTCAATTGTAGTCCCATCTAAATATAGTTCTCCTGACCGTTTTTCGGCCACGGCGGCCAATCTTAGTGGAGATTAGTCATCGGCGCGGGAGAAATTATACTGCACGAGTGTGTGCGCAGGCACAGGTGCACTCTCTGTTCCTTTATCTCTCATAGTCCGATGGTACGGCAATCCGACACGACCGGAGAGAGATCAGGCGCAGGACCAACGGCTTAACGTGCTTTCCGAGGCACGGGGGTATTATACCTCTAACTTCCAAACTCCGGCCAAAGTGCTATTGGGTTTTTCCTTAGAAATTTCCCAGTAGTAGTTCGCACCGATTACATGGGACAGAAACCTATCTGGCGAAATAAGGGTGTACTTTCAGGGACATCTCTGCTTAACGGGTCATATTTACATTTAAACGTCTCTAATCTGTCAAGTTTCTTACGTGTCTTTTGTTCTATAACACGGATCAAAGTCTCTTTAATTCAGTTGTGGAAAATCCTAGAAAATCAACGTCAAAAGCAGACTCGACAGTCTGTAACATAACAGACATACTAATGTTCATGTGTCATCAGTTTCAAAAACTCTTTCAAAGCATTATTTATTCCACCAGACAATAATCAAGCTGTCACAACAACCCGGGTATAATGACAACCAAACCATTACTTATCCGGCCCGCGTTAGCAATTCATTCGCGACCTCAACTATACTATGTCACAGAAGACATATTATTATTAACACACAGTGTATCTATTGAGAATTAGCTCGTGGCTTAATAATAACTGCCACTCGGGGTCGATCTTTAGGTTAAGCCACGCTTGCCTAGGTTGGTCTGTGGATGGGTGACCACCCGTTACATCCTGAGTTTCCTCCGTGCCTCGAAAAGCACGTTAAGCTGCTGGTCCCGGCTGCCATTTATAGATCTTCGGCTGTCGTTACAGGTAGTCAGTGACCTGAAAGTCCAACAACAAGTCTTACCAAACGGGCATCGTATTACCCAGTATTAACTGGAGGTCAGATAGGCAGTCGCTCCATGTAAAGTACGGGTAATCAGCTGCATCCGATTAGACTGGAAGCCGACCCCAATATAGTTGGGAAAAGGCTAGGCAGATGATGACACAGTGTATCTAGTATTAAGAACAAACTCGGAACAAATATAAAATGCAAAACGTTTAAACAAATTCTAACATCACGCCTGTAATCTCCGAAGGGTTAGACAGAGGTGTAACTACTACCTAATAGTAGGGTGAACTCATCTAATTCTGTGATTCGCCTAATTCTGTGATATTCGGTTTGAGCGGTCTCATAGGGCTGTACGAGTGCACAAATGCCTTTGTCACGAAGTTAATGAGTTCACTATATACCCTCATTTTCACTAGTTATAGTATTTAGTCCGATCTATTATGGGGCCAGTCTGTTGCCATAAACCGGACACAAATCCAGACTCCGTGGCTGCTATTGACAAATTCTTGATAGGAAAAACTCATTACCACTTTACCAAACCTAAATACTTAATGGGATTCTTTTTATCTTTGTAATTTGACTATTATTTATCACTGACGCTACTAAATCATGTATATTTTTGCATCAAGATATGTGACGTCACTCTTTATGACGAGGGTCATTGGAGGGTTATTGACGGAACCCTCAGAATCGAAGTCGACTTATCGGTACTTGAGATAGGGGTTGAGACAGCGGTTCCCAATCTGAACTACGCGTACCACCAGCTTGTATAGTATATAAGGTCCCATTAAAATAGGTGGACAAATTTTTACACAGCGTTCAGTACCTAGGTCCAACCAAAGATATCTAAACAAAAAAAAAAACATTAAATAAAGCGTTTTTTTTTTTACTTTAAATAAAATTTGCCGGCACTCTAGAACAAACTCATCCTTTAAGAGTACGTACTTAAATGCGTTTTTCTTATTTTTTTTTTTACCATCGTCCTTATTTTGGTGGTCTGAATGATTTCTGAAATTTTGTCCACGTATTTTAATGGGACCTTAAATAGACCAAACCTTTTTTTTTGGTGGGTGTGAAATCATCAAATGACTCCTCCCGCTCTGCATGGGCGTAGCGGTATAAAGGGACTGTCAGACTTCTTCTGCCTAAAAACAACCCATGTTCCTTCTTAGCCCTTTATGTCGAGGCCGCGGTATCTTTGTGACTAGCCCGCAGCCCCGACGGGAAACTAAGTAACCTTACACAAACATTTTTGGTGGGAATTGACTATTATTTTGGGTTGGAAAATCACGTACAGTCAGTGCCCAGCAGTACTACCTACCCCTCGTAATAAGACGAAGAGGGCAAATGCTGTGAGAAAAGGGGTCAGTTTGATGCTATGCACTGACTGTACTAATTACGGTAGCACTCAATGTTACGGTGGGCTCCTAAAGTAAAGGCAAAACCACATTTACACTCCAGCTCCAGATGACTCTGCGTTAACACATCTAATGCATAATGTAGGCCAATATTTTAAAAATAGATCCAACTCATCCTTATTTTGTTTAAATAGACCGTACAGTGCGTTGAAGGCCAATCTTTAAAATATTGATCTAACACATCCAGCCAGCTCCTTAAGTGTTTGGGGGTAAGGAACAGGGTGTAAAGCTCCTCATTATCCCCCATAGAAAAGGGAGGATCCTCCGACCGGACGGGTGTTGTGTCCGGCGGGCTAACTGCCCGACAGTTGTAAGTCGGGAACTCCTATATAGGCTTATGTCGCGGATAATGTTGATAGCGCGATGTAGGAATCTCTGTCGCTAGTTCGCAGGTGTTGCGATAGATGTCGCTAGTCGCCACATCACTCCCCTCCGAGACCGGAGGTCGAAAGCAGGTTAAGTCTTGGCGCTTGTCAGCCAGTGGAAGGTTCCAGTGAGTCGGAACCGGATGCCGCATAGTTCACGGTGAGTCGGAACTGTCTGCGGTGATGCCCCAGTGAGTCGGGGTGATGCTGCGTATGCTCCAGTGAGTCGGAGTGTGCAGTGCTGCGTAGTGGCTGGCTGCTGCGTCGACCAGGAGAGAAGGGCGTCTCTGCTTGCTGACCGGCCGAAGTGCAGTGTGCTGTGCCAAAGTCGCTGATGAGGCTGGGGGTGATGTCCAGGAATGCGCTTCCGCTGCATGCTGGTGGACAGGATACCCCATGAAGCCGTGGCTGCTGGCTGACGGTATGACTCGCTGCTCGAAGGCGAAGGGGAAGTGATGACGACGTATGAAGTGCTTGCACGAAGGCTGCGCTGACGTTCATGCTCGGGGTCACCAGTTTGGGGGGGGGGAATGGAGAACAGGGTGTAAAGCTCCTCACCCCTTTAACCTGCTTTCGACCTCCGGTCTCGGAGGGGAGTGATGTGGCGACTAGCGACATCTATCGCAACACCTGCGTACTAACAAACGATCGACAGAAGTTCCTACATCGCGCTATCAACATTATCCGCGACATAAGCCTATATAGGAGTTCCCGACTTATAACTGTCGGGCAGTTAGCCCGCCGGACACAACACCCGTCCGGTCGGAGGATCCTCCCTTTTCAATGGGGGATGAGGAGCTTTACACCCTGTTCTCCATTCCCCCCCCCCAAAAGTGTAAATTGATACAGTTTATTTTTCATGAACCTTACGTTCCCTATTTAAAACGAACAAAGAAGTCCCGTCAAATAAGGTTGGGAACCACAGCGTTCGTATAATCAATTTGGTGTTCGCGTTCGCGCGGTTTCGCGTTCGATTTTCGCTGAGAGCAGTTGTGTTGCATGCGATCGCGCGCGTACCACAGTGTAAAGTGCTTACGAATCAAAACAACGCCGTCCAGTCGGCTGCATCGTAATGACCTAGTTATTGCGTAATGCTGACGGCTGGCGGCAAATATTATTGTTAAGGCCAAGTTAATACTGGCTTAATAAAAACTAACAATGGAATCGAAAAAGGATACAGTCGACCTAAAAACAGAGACGGAACATCTTCTGTATAAGTACTATTGTGAAGAAAAGAACGAGCGTTTAAAGCTCCAAAAAAACCTAAATGACTTAAAAAGTCAAATAGAAAACCTCCAGCAACAGCTAAAACTTCAAGCAGAAAACGCAGCCAAACCAGCAACAACCGCCACCGAGACCTCATCATCGCCTGTTGAATATGCAACGGACGAAGAAGAACTCGCACGAGAAACAGGGTGAATACGGCAAAAGAGCAGGAAGAAAAGAAAATTGAATACCTCACCTGCCCAACCCACTCAAAATGAACACGGAAGAGACGTGAACAGAAGTATTGAAAAAGTCAACAAAACTCCTCTGCCACCACCAATGGTTGTAGATGGTATACAGAATTACCAACAATTCTTTGACTTTCTATGTGAGAGTCAATCAGCTGACGCGTTCAGCATCAAAATGATGAATGGCGATACCGTAAAAGTAAATGCCAAAAACGAAGAATCATATCGAGCAATTTCAAAAGCCCTTTCAGACAACAATTGTCTTTGGCACTCTTATGAAAACAAGCAAGAAAGGCCAATAAGAGTTATGGCAAAAAAATTGCATTTCACATGTATCCCAGAAAGAGTAGTCGAAGACTTGCGCAGTAAAGGCTTTAAGATTTTAGAAGCAGTCAACAAATTGAGTTGGAAAACTAAAGAACCACTCAATATGTTTATGCTGACATTCTCAAATGATGAGGAAACGAACAAAATATTCAATATCAAACATATTTTGGGATGTAATGTGGAGATCCAACCCTTAAAATCCACAAAACTGGTACCTCAATGCAAAAGGTGCCAGGCATACGGTCATACGCAAAAGTACTGCTCCAAAGAACCAAGGTGCGTAAAATGCACAGGTAAACATCTCACCAAGGATTGTAAAAAATCAAAAGAAGAGAAGCCAAAATGCGTCCACTGCGGAGCCCCACATCCGGCTAACTACAGGGGATGTATTGTAGCCAAAGAAATCCAGCGACTAAGATCGAAAAAGTCGAAAGGAAGTAATGTGACTGCTCAACAAAGCGCACCTGCAGGAAGAGGTGAAGACCATGGCAAGACCAAACCAATTCAAAGCATGGTGCAAGCAACCAGCAAAAACATTTCATACGCTCAAGTAGCTACACGAGGCATAGTGAAAGCGCCCTTGGCTGATATGAACAGCAACAAAAAGTTGGATGAAATCTTAAAGTTAATGTCATCATTCGACGAGAGATTAAAACAAATCGAAAATGGCAACATAACTGCTACTTCTAAAACAAGAAATGGATAATACACTTAAACTTATGACATGGAACTCAAATGGGTTACAAAAACATCAGAATGAGTTGCAAGTTGTATTAGAAATTGAAAAAATAGATGTTTGCCTTGTATCAGAAACACACTTCACAAAGCAATGTCATATTAAATTCAAAGGTTACAAAGTATACCATGCATTACACCCAGACAATACTGCAAGAGGCGGAAGTGCCGTTATTGTTAAGGATAATCTGCGACACTACGAAGTGTTAAAATACGAAGAGAAAGATATCCAGGCCGTGGCAATTTGTCTTCAAACAAAAAAATACCCCTTAACAGTATGTGCCATCTACTGTCCACCACGATACATGATAAGAAAAGATCACTATATGTGTTTCCTAGCCCGCCTTGGTAACAGATTTATCTTAGGAGGTGACTTCAATGCTAAAAATACGTATTGGGGTTCCCGACTAACTACTACTAAAGGCAAAGAACTACTGAGTGCTATAAAAGAGCTAAAATGTGACGTTATATCTACTGGTAAGCCCACTTATTGGCCGACAGATCCAAATAAAATTCCAGATCTAATCGATTTTTTCATAACCAGGGATCTATCAACTAGTTGTATCAAAACGGAGCAAAGCTATGACTTAAACTCGGATCACTCAGCAATTTATTTAGAAATTAGCGAGAGTCATTTATATAAAGAAAACAGTCCTAGTCTAGTAAATAAATTTACGGATTGGGAGAGCTTTAAAGACAGATTGAATGATCAAATAAACCTTAAAGTCCCATTAAAAACCCCTGAACATTTAAACTTCGAAGTTGAAAAGTTTATTATGCACATCCAACAAGCAGCGTGGGAAAATACACCTGAATTTAATAAGAGAACGAAGGGAAACACTTACCCTCTCAGAATCAAGCAGCTCATCATGGAAAAAAGAAGGCAGAGAAAAATGTGGCATCAAACTAGGTGTCCTGATGACAAACAAAAGCTAAACCAACTTACAAAAAAAGTAAGAAGATTAATCCAGGAATACAAAAACGACTCAACCAAAACCTACCTTCAGAAATTAAGTAACGACCAAAGGACAAACTACTCCCTTTGGAAGGCTACTAAGAATCTAAAGAGGCCGATAACCCAAATCCCTCCCATCAAGTGTGAAAACGGGCATTGGGCACGTACTAATGAGCAAAAAGCTGTGAGGTTTGCAGACTACCTAGAAAACATCTTTCAACCAAACGAGGGGGAAACCATGGAAGACCACACTCTGGTTAATATAGTGATGCCGGATCATGTAGATGCCATAAAACTAGTAACACCGAGAGAAGTTGCACGAGAAATAAAGCAGAAAATAAACCCAAGGAAATCACCAGGTTACGATCTAATAACAGGGGAAATCCTTCATAACCTACCAAGAAAGGGTCTGGTTAAGTTAACAACCCTTATCAATGCTGCACTGCGGCTTAAATATGTACCAGACTTATGGAAAGTTGCTGAAGTAATAATGATAGCAAAGCCTGGGAAACCGGCTCACGAAACAACATCATACAGACCCATTTCCCTGCTACCAATAATGTCAAAGCTGTTTGAAAAGCTGCTACTCAAACGTCTTAAACCAATCATCGAAAACAGGAACATTATACCTGAGCACCAGTTTGGTTTTCGAGAAAAACACTCGACGATCGACCAAGTGCACAGAATTACAAACGTAATAGAAAACGCGTTAGAAAACAAGAAAGTCTGTTCTACGGTTTTTCTAGACGTAGCCCAAGCTTTTGATAAAGTTTGGCACGAAGGCCTTATTCATAAGCTGAAGAGCTTGGTACCGAAACCGTTTGCAGACATATTGGAATCCTATATTTTAAACAGAGTCTTTAGAATAAGACAAGAAGATACTTACTCAGAACTTAAACCGATAAAAGCTGGCGTACCGCAAGGAAGTGTGTTAGGTCCGGTCCTGTACCTACTATACACCTGCGATATTCCTGATCCTGAAAATAATACCATTGGGACCTTTGCTGATGATACAGCCATAATGGCCGTTGGAAACAGCCACGAAGAAGCAGTAGAAAAGGTTCAAATGGCTGTTAATCAAGTTTATGACTGGACCAAAAAATGGAGGATTAAATTAAATGAATCCAAATCCGTACATATAGACTTTACCAACAAAAAGCAACAGTATTGTCCAGTCTATATTAATAACAACCAAATACCTTATGAGAATACAGCCAAGTATCTAGGTATGACCCTTGATGCAAAGCTACGATGGAAAGCTCACGTCAAGAAGAAAAAAGATGAACTCGACCTACGGTTCAAAAGAATGTATTGGCTGCTTGGAAGAAACTCCGAGCTGTCCGTGCCGAACAAACTGTTATTGTACAGACAAGTCCTGATGCCAGTTTGGACTTATGGTATTCAGCTGTGGGGCTGCACCAAACAGACAAATGCATTAATCATTCAACGATTCCAGAACAAAGTACTACGGGAAATTGTTAATGCACCCTGGTACGTAAGAAATGATGACCTCCATCGGGACCTAAACGTTGAGTTCATCGATAAAGTGATCAAAAAATCTGCAGAAGCTCACGACAAGAGACTTCACCAGCATGTGAATGTCGAGGCGATCCAGCTTCTTGACCACACGGACATAGTGAGAAGACTAAAAAGAACGAAACCGTTCGAGTTAGTGTTTAGTGCTAGTGTTAGTGAATAGTGTAATGTAGCACAAGTGTTACCAAATAAACACAAGAAAAAGTGTATTCGCCTTAATAGAGACAATAAGAAAAGTGCCAATGGACACATTCTTAGTACGTAAAGACAATTTAACAGTTTAAGTTAGAATTAAATTACTTATTAGTCTATAATACAAGGCTAGATTGTAATAAGATTAGGGTCCATCATTTTGATGGACACTAGGATAAGGGAAAAAAAAAAAAAAAAAAAAATTTGGTGTTAAAAATCGTTTGTGAACGCTTTCTGATCGTATTTTGTTGTCGGTTTGACATGTTTTATATGGGATTTTTAGTGTGGGGTATGTAGGCTTTGTTTTAGATTTATAGACATTCTGTATCGACTTAGGTACAAGCGGATATTGCTTTTTCTTTTAGGATTTTTTTCAATGCCAAGTAAAAGTCGATTACTGTGTCCTTTGAACAACATATTAGTAAGAACTGAAATACAAAAAAAAACTTCAACAAAAGCAGAGAACAGCACATTCTGACAAATTGGTGTCATCAGGTATGAATGTAGATGGCTATTTAAGGAGAGGAAGGCCAAAGAAACGATGGATGGACTGTGTGAAGGATGATATGGCTAGAAAGGAGGTGACTGCTGAGATGACGAGAAATAGGGAAGTATGGAAGAAGAAGACATGTTGCGCCGACCCCAAATACATTGGGATAAGGGCAGGAGAATGATGATGAGGTAATAGTAGCAATGCAACATGTCTCGCAAACGCGACTACTGTACATGAGTTATTAGGTTAGATTCTCAGGTCGTCGGGAAAATAGTTATTGGGTTGTTTCATCAGGAATTTCACGGTGGCAGCCACGGATTTTAGATTTGTGCCTGTTTGATAGAATAGGTTCCCCCACTTTTTCAAGGGACTTAAAAGTAACTGCACTGAAAAAACTAATAGTTGAATTTCTGAATGTTGATTCCTTAACAGTTGAGTCAACAATAAATTACGTTGTGACAACCGTAGTACTACATTCAATGTAACAAATTAAAAAAAGTTAAAATGTAATTGTTGTTACAACCAAAAAAATGGGTTAAGCTAACATATTTTTTCATGTGTACTTAATCGCATATCGGTCAATCTATACTAATATTATAAAGCTGAAGAGTTTGTTTGTTTGTTTGTTTGTTTGTTTGAACGCGATAAACTCTGGAACTACTGGTTGGATTTGAAAAATTCTTTTTGTGTTGGATAGTTCATTTATCGAGGAAGGTTATAGGCTATATAACATCACGCTACTACCAATAGGAGCGGAGCATAAATGAGAAATGTTGCAAAAACGGGAAAAGAAAATTCCTTTCTGAGAGCTTCCGTTGCGTGCGCTGCGAAAACGGTTTAAGTTACGAGAATATCATGTATGAAGTAATTATTCGTCTTTAAAAGTTCTAAAAAAAAGTCCGCGACAGCATCTGTCTATCTTTTAAGATTGACTCACTGTAACCATTTTTTACTATTAAAATGTTAGGTTAAAAATAATTATTTTTTGCGAAGCTTATTTAACCCATATGGTATTAATCTATATCTAAATAAATGTGTTCGTTAGAACGGAAATTTAATATAGAATATTTGTGCTCTTTACTCTATACAGTTTAAACAAATATCTTAGAAGATATCGCAATGTAAAAATACCCGCGCGGAAAAATAATTACGCGGGTTGCGTCGCAATCGCAATGTAGGTACGGGGGATTCTGGCTGGCCTCCGGGAAATTCAAATTCAAAATATTTACTGCATCACAATGTTTACAAGTACACAGTGTTATAGTATATTTAACAGTAAGAGATAGATTTTATAGTAATTCACACTTTAATATAATCTAAGCTAATCTAAACCATCTAAACTATTGTAATAAAGAGGAAAGATAAGATTTTTTGTGTGTTACGATTTAGCTTAATTAATGTCGGATAGTCGATATATCGAGAAAGGTTATAGCTATATTTATGTGACGCAGACGAAGTTGCGCGGGTCAGCTAGTATACTATAACACTCTGTACTTGTAAACATTATGATGCAGTAAATATTTTGAATTTAAATTTCCCGGAGGCCAGCCAGAATCCCCCGTACCTACATTGCGACGCGCAAATTATTTAGCCGCGCGGATATTTTTACATTGCGATATCTTCTAAGATATTTGTTTAAACTGTATAGAGTAAAGGGCACAAATATTCTATATTAAATTTCCGTTCTAACAAACACGTTTATTTAGATATAGATTAATACCATATGGGTTAAATAAGCTTCGCAAAAAATAGTTATTTTTAACCTAACAGTTTAACAGTAAAAAATGGTTACAGTGAGTCAATCTTAAAAGATAGATACATGCTGTCGCGGACTTTTTTTTAGAACTTTTAAAGAGGAACAATTCCTTCATACATGATATTTGCGTAACTTAAACCGTTTTCACAGCGCACGCAGCGGAAGCTCTCAAAAAGGAAATATCTTTTCCCGTTTTTGTAACAGTTTTCATTTATGCTCCGCTCCTATTAGCCGTAGCGTGATGTTATATAGCCTATAGCCTTCCCCGATAAATGGACTATCCAACACAAAAAGAATTTTTTAATTCCAACCAGCAGTTTCTGAGTTTACCGCGTTCAAACAAACAAACAAACAAACTCTTCAGCTTTATAATATTAGTATAGATATAATAATAATCTATACTAATATTATAAAGCTGAAGAGTTTGTTTGTTTGTTTGTTTGTTTGTTTGTTTGTTTGTTTGAACGCGATAAACTCTGGAACTACTGGTTGGATTTGAAAAATTCTTTTTGTGTTGGATAGTTCATTTATCGAGGAAGGTTATAGGCTATATAACATCACGCTACTACCAATAGCAGCGGAGCATAAATGAGAAATGTTGCAAAAACGGGAAAAGAAAATTCCTTTCTGAGAGCTTCCGTTGCGTGCGCTTCGAAAACGGTTTAAGTTACGAGAATATCATGTACGAAGTAATTATTCATCTTTAAAAGTTCTAAAAAAAAGTCCGCGACAGCATCTGTCTATCTTTTAAGATTGACTCACTGTAACCATTTTTTAATATTAAAATGTTAGGTTAAAAAGAATTATTTTTTGCGAAGCTTATTTAACCCATATGGTATTAATCTATATCTAAAAAAATGTGTTCGTTAGAACGAAAATTTAATATAGAATATTTGTGCTCTTTACTCTATACAGTTTAAACAAATATCTTAGAAGATATCGCAATGTAAAAATACCCGCGCGGAAAAATAATTACGCGGGTTGCGTCGCAATGTAGGTACGGGGGATTCTGGCTGGCCTCCGGGACATTCAAATTCAAAATATTTACTGCATCATAATGCTTACAAGTACAGAGTGTTATAGTATATTTAACAGTAAGAGATAGATTTTATAGTAATTCACACTTTAATATAATCTAAGCTAATCTAAACCATCTAAACTACTTATTGTAATAAAGAGGAAAGATAAGATTTTGTGTTTGTTACGATTTAGCTTAATTAATGTCGGATAGTCGATATATCGAGAAAGGTTATAGCTATATTTATGTGACGCAGACGAAGTTGCGTGGGTCAGCTAGTTTAACTAATAATTCGGTAATGTCAACATAATGTTTAGTGGAATCAGCAAATGAACTTTAATTAGTAAAATTTACAAAATTGATTCAACTATTCAGTAAAAAGTAACAATTTCAGTTTGTTTAATTCAACAAATCTTTGTAGGTTCTATATTAACACAAAAAATAGGTTGAATAAATGTTGATTCAAATAATTATTTTTTTCAGTGTGCAGAAATGTTAGGTGTATTATATTAAGTACACCTCTGCCTAACTCTTCGGGAATTACAGGCGTGATGTTATGTTATGTAACTACTAAATGGATGTAAATGAAGTTCGGCATATAGATAGTTTATCCCCTGGATGAATACATAAGATACTTTTATGTTCCGGAAGTATGTTTCCGTAGGACAATGCCGGACGAAGCTACGGCTATAAGCTGATATTACATAATTCATACCCAGTTTTATAACGACTCACGAAAGAACAATTTAAAAATTATGCAGGAACAAAATTGTGCCATCACATTCACTCAGGTCGGGATTAAGTTGATACCTGACGTGATTGGTCCTGACGCAATATCCGGGTTTACCCGGCCCGTCAGCTGACGCCCCGGGTACCTATGCGTCGAAAAATCCGGTCCACATTTTTATTGAGTTTGTGAAAATTGAAATTGCTTTCTTGTTTGTTGGCAAAATTTGAACATGTTTTTTTGGGAAATCTTTTTGTACAAAATCTACAAACCTATGACCCCATCTCCGTTGTCTCAATAAATAGTGATATTAATTTTATCAGCGTTAACGGTGATGAGATAGTATAATGATTGAGATAAGCCATCGAAAGGCGTATGCGTTACTGTGCTTGTCAAATTTTATATTATGGGACGTTTTGTAATTTTTTGACCATTCACTAAACATCATGTACCTACTTTTACAAAATCTTTTTTGTAATAATCGAACTAGAAACAAGTTGAACCAATTCCATATAATATGCGTTTATAATTTTGCAGTGTTTCTGTTTTTTTTATTCAATAACACGTTTTTTTTGTTGTTTCCCAAAACCTTACAAAAATCACATTATAGAATTTTTCAGGGGCAGCGCGACGCTATGTTTTTTTTTAAACTAATAGGCTTTCGTTTGTTTCCAAATTGCCTGAAGTGCGAAGAACACAAAGAAAAACACATAAAAAGCTGCAAGCTTAAGGTGTACTGAAGCTTTTTACTTGCAAACTTCTGTTTTAGCTTGAAATTAGAAAAACTCGAGCCATTCGAAAGAGCAACTCATGCGACAAGGCAGGGAAAGACGAGCATTATTAGAAACTAGCGTTGAGAGTGTGAGACTGCTGTCTGTTTGTTTGTTTACTTGGCTTGGAAACTTAGGTTATCCTTTGTATACTGGCGCCCATCGGCATTACACGTATTATATACTCGCGCACGGTGTCTCAGACCGACAAGTCAACATTTCGATGTTTTCTCTATCAGTAATAAACAACGCTAGGAGTTTGCGGTCTTTAGTAGCTTCCTAATTTGTACGCGTAAAGATAAAAATAAAATAATCTGTTTTAGTTACTCTGAACATTAAATAAAAATACTTAAACCTAAATACGAGTACAAAAGGGAAATATTATGTAATAATCATTGTGTCTCACGGTTGCGTTCAATAGGCTCAGTTTACATCGAACTCTATAACAATTTAGTAACACATACAAATAGGTGGTCGCTCACAATGGGCCTCATCAGAAGGTTTAAGGTCACCCTAAGAGCAATGGAGAGGATGCTCGGAGTTTCAATCAAGAATCAGAAATGAGGACATCCGCATGAGAACCAAGGTTACCAACATAGCCCGAAGAATTGCCAAGCTTAAGTGGCAGTGGTCAGGGCACATTGCTCGCAGGACGGATGGCCGATGAGGCCGGAAGGTTCTGGAGTGGCAACCGCGAACCGGAAGTCTTTACGTTAGAGCCTCCCACTAGCCACCTAGTGAGAGTCCTTCCGACCGATGACCTGGTGAAGGTTGCGGGGATCCGCTGGATGCGAGACGCACGGGACCGGTCAATGTGGCGACGCTTAGGGGAGGCCTATGTCCAGCAGTGAACGTCTTTCGGCTGAAATGATGATGATGATGATGATGACAAATGTGTCTAGCACTTTTTTAACATAACATAACATCACACCTGTAATCCCCGAAGGTATAAGCAGAGGTGTACTTAATATTGCATGGGTTTACTGTTAGGTACACTTCTGCCCTATGCAATAGCAGGCGGGCCTAATGCCTTTTTTTATCGAGGGTGGATAATCATCAAATAACTCCTCCCGCTCTTGGGCATAGCGAAAAGGAGTGTCAGACATCTACTGACTAAAAACCCATGTTCCTTCTTAGCTCTTTATGCCGAGGCCGCGGTATCCTGTAAACATCCCGCAGTCATGTGAACATCCCGCAGCCGCGGGCCTAATGCCTTCAGCAGGGTAAAAATTCAGACTCCGTGGCTAGGGCTACTACTCAGAAAATTCTGATGGAAAGCCCAATATCACTTGATTCGACCTGGGAATCTAACCCACGACTTCATGCTCAGCAGTCGCAGTTGCGACCACTAGACCAGCGTTGGTTGGACCTAAAGTTTGATAACTTTAGGTCTTATGTGACTTACTTTAAGTCGGTGGCAAAAACAGTGAATATAAACAAGACACCGATTTCCGAAACTAAAGTAAGCTTCCCTCTTTTCGATGTTTTTTTAACAAAAACATTTTTTTGTTTGCAATGAAAACGCGCACCATTTTTCAAGAGTCCAAGTACGTGTCAAAATTCCGTGAGAGGCCGGGGCGTTTCACTAGTGTTATATAAACATAAATACAGGAAGAAATACATTAACTACACGACAAGTGTACTGAATAGTTCATGCACACCACTCGCGTAGTCTGGCTGGGTTTAGGAAATGGTCTATGGTGAAGGCGGTAGCGGGAGCGATTTCAAACTGCGTCGGTATTGAAAGGCGATTGAGTAAATGTCAGGCTGTCATTTTTAGGCTATTGACAGTCGTTACAGGTAGACAGAGGTCCGAAGTTTTGGGCTAGTAAAAAATATGATGGCTCGGTGGAAAAAGTAGACGAGGTCCAATAGTTAGACAACCAGTCTTATCCAAGGGGTATTGTATTACCCAGCAGCAGTGGCGTGCAGTGGTCCGCCACGGTGGGTAGGCCACGAAATATTGACAGCAAAAAAAAATTGTCACATTTATAACATTTGAAAATAAGCCTGTAAAAGTTATACCTAAATACAATTCAAAAACTCACCACATTATTCAAGGTTCAACTCATGATTTTTTTATCGATGCAAACAGAAGAAAGATTCGGCCACCTCAAAAAAACTCATCCAAGTGAGTGGGTGATAGGTAGTTACAAAAGTACAAAACACGTCACTTGCAAGATAATATCCGAAGCGGCCTTCACACATCTACCTTTAGATATTAGATACCTACAACTTGCACGTTATCATTACTTATACGATAATTGAGAAAACTTATTACCTTTAAGTGCCTTTAACATCTAGCAAACACACATTATTAGCACAAACTTCACAAGTAAATTACCTACCATTGTTATTATTTGTTATGGGAATAAACAAATAATACACAACAAAACTAATATTTACACTACTGTTATTAATGGTATTTATTAACTGACACTATCTGTACGTTTTTGGTTTCAAAACAAATCGCGCTCAGCTTGTCACAACAATGAAAAAATAATGGCTTCCATAGACGTAAAATATAATTTCTAATTTGCCGATAGAAAAATACTACCAAATAAAATTGCATCATTTTCATATCGAGTTTGTTCACAACAGCGGTCAACAAAATTTTGCAGGATTATAGGTACGAAATCAATCAATGAAATGTGTTGTCAGTGCTGCACTCTATCTGTGGACGGAAGAGCGAAGACCGCAAACGCGCGAAATTCAAATTTCTTAATTTCCTTACATTTTTGCAATTTGCAGGCCAGTGCTAGGTTGTATGTTGATTAATAAAATATGATTCGCGGCTGTAAGACGTATGTAGTCAGTATTCAAGCTAGCACTGGCCTGCAAATTGCAAAAAACTTAAAAAAAAAAAAACAAATTTGAACTTCGCGCCGGAGTTCGCGGGCTGAAGATGGCACGCATGACGCATCCAATCGTAGCCTTGTGTTGTTGCAGCCAATCACAGGCCAGCTCCACCCGCAGGAGTTGACATGCATGTGTGCGGTTCATATACACGAAAATATGCACCGATCATTCACTGATGTGACGCTGTGTGCGTAAAATTATGAATGGGTTTTAGGCTAATCGAATGCTAGCCTAAGCAAGCCTGTAAATATAAGATTCGTACGCGAAAAATTGCTCTAAGTATTTTAACAGGAGTTTGAACTTTTTTATTATTATTTTGTACATGGTGTTATTTTATTACAATATGGTTAATTAGTTATAAGAAATGCTCAGTTGGTAAGGTAGGCTAAGCCTAAGAGCCTTAATAGAGCGCACGCCACTGCCCAGCAGTACTATCTGGGTTGTGGAAGTCAGATAGGCCGCCGCTACATACCTGTAACGACAGTCAAAGATTTAGAAATGACAGCCGGGATCAACGGCTTAACTTGCTTTCCGAGGCACGGAGGAAACTGGGTATGTTGTGGGACTGCACGCAGCAGCAGCAGACAACATGTCGTCGCTTCTACGTATTTCTATGAAATTGAATAATAACAATTTATTATTTTGTATGAAGCGACGACATATCGTCTGCTGCTGCTGCGTGCAGTCGGCTACCAACTAGTACCTTAGTTCTTAACCTGATGATCGACCCGAGCGACAATTTTTATTTGACCACGAGCTCCTCATGAAATTAATTTCAATTCCCATTCAAATCGGGAAGTAATATTTCCATATAATTTGAAGCGGACGAAAGCCGCGGGTAATATTTAGTATCTAAATATAATGTAAAATCCAAGACACTACCTATATCGTTAACAACACATTAATCAATTAAGGCTTTCTTGATCTTATTTGCCTGGGGGGCTACTATGACGTCTTAAAACAGTCCTAACTTAATGTTATTCCAGTGTGGAAACGTGACAGAACTATACAGGGTGTCTAGCGCCATCTCTCCTCCACACTGGATTAAGAATAAGTTAGGACTGTTTTAAGACGTCATAGTAAGGCCCCAGGTAATAACGTTGCTATAAATTACATGTAACTACAAAGTATTTTAAAGCTAAATTGTTTTTTTAGCGTGATTCTTGATTATAACATCAGACGAAAATAGTTTTGATATAAAAAGTGAATAAATTATTAATGTTCTTAACAATTTCTTTGATTACGATGTTATGGAATATTTTTTAATTTTAACTTTAAGTGATTGCTTACTTTAAATTTAAAATTAGAAACTATTTCAATTTCTTTATAAAATCTTTAAATTAGGGTTATCAAGGTCTAGAAGTTATGCTAAAGGGGGTATGAAGAACAGGGTGTAAAGTTCATCCCCTATAGAGAAGGGTGGATTCTCCGGTCAGAGGGGTGTTGTGTCTGGTGGGTTACAGCCCGGCAGGTGTTGCCGGGTTACCTATATGATCATAAGTCGCAGACTTAACTTTATTACCAGGAATTGAGTTCAATATTAGGTACTTTTTGTACGATCCATCGGTACCCGACGATAGGGTTGTCCGAATACGGACTCGAACTCATTCATTCACACTCACAATAGGTAGACCAGGGTATCAATTTATTTTTAACAGTAATTTAAGATACAAATACATAGTATTTCTGTAATTAATAACAACTCTGGATAGGGAGGGAACGGAGTCCTTTTCCCTTTACTGGGACACAATGGGCTAATAATAATATTTTTTGTAATTAAACCGCTCAGCTCCTAACTTGGACCCAAACAGTAGCCCTATGTAAAGACAGGCGCCGCGACCGGGCTATAAAGGTAGGTACTCACTAGTCACAAACACTGACGCGTTTCAAGTGTGTTTTCACCTGTTTTTCTACTCATTCGCGGTTTTTTTGTGAGCTTTTCCATTTGTGACGTTGTCGACACGCAGTTAAAATGTTACAAGTTTAATTTAACGCTTTGTTTTTTGTTTTTGTAGCTAGATTTGTAAATAGAGTGATTGCAGTTTGTAATTTGTTGTGTTGCTCTAAAAGATTTTAATGGGAAATGTTGTTTTCTGTGCTTTTCTGTTTGAATACTGCAACTACAGTACACTCTAAGTTGTTATGGTTTGTGACTGTAGCTTATTTTATTTTGTATTTGTTCGAATATTCAAAAGTGCCTGTGCCTGTAACTGGCCTACTTGAAATAAATGTTTTGATTTTGAATAGACGTGATGTGACAGTAAAACACAGTTGGGTTTAGCCTGTTCTCTCTGATCTGTGGGTTTAGCAATTATCTAATTGGGCATGCTAAATTTTATTTAAGGCGTGCTAAAGAAAAAACCATTTGGAGATTTTTTAATTTGATGCTTTATTTTGTTAATTTCGATTCATAAAAGTACAAGATTACAAAATAAACAGCAATAATAACTATTGACCTTCATTTGACCTGATGTCACGTGATGTGACGTCACATGTTCACATCTTTCATTATCTGTGGACTAAAAATATTAAAAGGATTTTTAGTGCTGCCAGACTTCGTAATAGGAAATACACACATTCTGTTTATTTTAAACCTTATTTAGATAAATTCGCATTTTACGTTACGAATGTTTATTGTTTCTATGTGGTTATATTAAAATATAATCACATAGCTTTTTAAATATGTGTAAATAGATATTATGTACAACAATATTAAAAATCGACTGCTTTTAGATTAAAAACCGTCCAAATTTGACTATCAGAACTAGCAATACTGACTGGTCCGTTTGACGTTTGGATTGGACTTTGGGTTTGTTCGTTTCGTTGCTTGAGCGCTGAGGAAGTTTGTTGTTTTGTGGATTGTTTCTAAGTTTTACTACGACCTGGCCTATTTATTGGATTTGATTTGACTGCATACACGTTGACTATCGCATTGTTTAATTGGACTTCGACCGAAATTGCTTAATGTTTGGAAAATGAATCCTGGTACAAGTCGTGCTCGTGTCTCGCCCGGCTCCGGCCAAACCACTTCTAGTGGTTTTGTGCAAGCAGATTCTAGTAATTTGCCTCACGTGGACATGTGTATGATACTAGAATATATGGCAAACAGCAGTCAACACAATATTGCTGAAATTCGTGGGGCTAAAACTCTTTTGTAAGTATGCATTGTTAAAGCACCTACCTATACGTTTTATTGCATATCCAGTACTAGTATTTGAAAATATTAACTGAGATTTTATCCTTGTTGCAGGTCCTCTAGGGATTCCTACCTGGAGTCAGCTGTGGGATATGTTGAGTTACAGAGAGCAGGTCAGGAATGTGTAATACGAGCCAAAATAACACCTGAACATAGAGTCACCAATAAAAACTACATGGTCACGGTCAATTTGCAAGAAAAGGACAAAGAAATCAAAGATGCAGCATGTGATGGATGTGCCGCCTCTGCTGGAGGATGCAAGCACACTCTTGTGTTTTTATTTTGGCTCAGTAAGAGGAGTGATGAGCCTTCCTCAACATCTGTAGAGTGTTACTGGAAAAAGCCTAAGCTATCATCTGTGCGCACCGAGCCAGTTGAAGCAGAAAAAGTGTTCAACAATGCAATTAAAATTGACCTTATGCCTAAAAATCCCAACATATTAAGAAAATTCTGTGAAGAGTCTAAGAAACATGGCTGCACAGACTCATTAATATTATTATTTACTGGAGAAAAAAGAAAAACATACAATTTATTTGATATGTCACTGGAGTATGTGCAATCAGTACAACAGTTTGATTTTGAAAAATACAAAAATGATTTAGACACCAAAATTACAGCAGAAGTTATTGATGAAATAAATGAAAATACTATGCTGCAAGCGAACTCAAAGATGTGGCATAATATACGCCAAGGACGTATCACAGCATCGAAAATTTATGAGGCTGCTCATTGCAACGTCGATGGCTCATTAGTGCAGCAGATTTTAGGAGGCTATAAAGTCCCAGAAACCAGGGCAATTCAAAGAGGCAAAAAGCTGGAAGACAGTGTCATAAAAGAAGCAGAAAAAGTACTGAATAAAAAGATCAACAAATCTGGATTTATTTTAATTAACAGCTTGATTGGGGCTTCACCAGATGGTGTAGGGGAAGATTTTATAGTAGAAGTGAAGTGCCCCATGACAGAAAAAAATATAGAAAAATATGTTAGTAAAAACAAAATAAACAAGAAATTTGTAGCACAGATGCAGCTTCAAATGTTAGCTGCGAAGAAAAATAAGGGATTGTTTTGTGTAGCAGATCCCTCATTTGAAACAAATAAAAAAGTTTATCTGCATTGGCTTCAGTATAATCCAAGTTATACTCAAGAATTACTAGAAAAAGCCACAAATTTTTGGGAAAAATATGTTTTTATGAAAATCATAAAAAGTGCATCGTAAAAAGCTGTTTTTCATGGTGCATTATATCAAAGGTGAAAGGCTATTTGTTTGAAGCAACATTTTAGATAATATTGAATTTTTAGACTTATATTATGGAGGTATTTAGTTTATAATTCAATTTTATCCAGAATGTTGCTTCAAACATAGCCTTTCATCCCTCGATATTATAATGTAGAACAACATTGTTTGCAAAGTTATTACTATTGTATACTCTTTATATTTTTTGTTAACTGTAAAAATAAGTTATTTTCGAATAAATGAAGTAAATTAAAGAAAAAGCATTTTTAATAAATTACAAACTTCTTATTCTTATTCTTTATTGCACACATAAAATAACAAAAATAAACATAAATTACAAAGCTTATGTACAAAGGCGAGCTTAACCCAGAACTAACTTCACTTCTTCTTCTTCTTCTTTTGGCTTAACTTCTTTATTTTGTTAAAAATACCTTTACATTTTTATACTCAAACAAACTATAATTATATAAACATTAACACAAAATTTGATCCCTACCTTTTTATTATTTCGTCTTGCAAGTTAATTAACCCACAAGCAATTAATACTACCTTATCTAAGTAGCCTACATGTTTATGGCTCACTACTGAATGAGGTTTGAGGAGTCGAAACTCCCTTATTTTCCTAATCACTCTTTCAACATGTATTCTAAGGCTTGCAATGACTTTGCTTTGTAAAACTTCTTGTTCTGTTGGTTTAGTGGAGGAATATACACTAGGAGGACGAAGAAGTTTTATGTTTTTTGTCATTAAAAGAGGTTCTATTTCTTTAAATCCTCGATCAGACATAACTAAAGCATTTGGAGGCAGGATTTCAATGAAATTACTTATCTCGACAAGTGCTTTGTCTGAAATCCTACCACCATAACCTTTAGATATAAAAGTTATAAAACCATTTGGAGTGCAGCCAACAATATACTTGATTGTATTACAGTGTTTATATTGTGACCAAGTTTGCGCTTGTTTTTTTGGATCTGTTGGTTTTTCTATTTCTATCTCAAAGGCATCTATAATGCATTGAACATTTGAGTATCTAATTTTAAAAACTAATGGTAAATTTTGCTTAATTTCGGCAGGTGTAGGCATGAAAACAAAGTTTTGAAAATAATTAGCTAATACTACCAAACCACCGTGAAATGATGTTGTTATTGTACGTTTTGATAGTTGGAACAGATCTGCCAGTTGTATCATAGAATAATTCAATTTGATTTTCATCAGAGTAATAAAAATATCTAATTCCTTGCCAAGCATCTGCTCTGCAATCTCTTTAATAACCCACAGATATTGCTTTGGCAAACCTATATATATTTTTGGATTTTTATAAATTAAGTTTACCATATGCTTCCTAATAATATTTTTAAGATTAACTTGGTCATCCTTGTTTGATATTTCTGATTCTGATGTACAACCATACATTGACGGGCTTGCACTCACAGTTGATGTGTAATTTGATGAATCTACCCTTTCTGTTATCAAAGGCTTGGTTTTTTTAATAACACGTTTTTTAACCAATGTGCTTTTGTCCACCATTTTCATAATTTGGCACTGTGTAGCCACATCAACCTAAAATAAAAATAAATAAATTTAAAGCTTGCTTATTTCTAAAACATACAATTATTATTACAAATATTAATTTAGAAATATAATACCTGTATAGGGCATGTACAAGTTGACGAAGCAGTAGGACGGTCATCTTTGGATCTTGGTACAGGTAAATTTTGAATTGGTTGTAGTAGCATCCTTTCCAATTCACTGGATTCATCCATTGCTTCAATCTATTTAAAGGATTTAAAAAATAATGATATAATGATTATTTGATTTTAGAAATTTAGATATACTATTTTACTTTTAGGGACTTCAAAACAAAAAACAATATCACTTTACCTCGACATCATTCTCAATTTTTGATGACAAAGGTTTTGCACTGCTATATACATTTTCATTAAAATATTGTAGACTGGCTGTTTCTTTCAGTTTTGGTTTGGCTTTCATGTATCTCCACTGGTAATAATTTTCCAAATCTTCATCCAACTGAAAATTATTGAATGAATAATCAAATGATGATTATGTTGGAAAGTTCAAATAAAATATCAGTTTTAGGACAGTGTACTTACATTAAGATGATCTTCACAACAATATAATCGCTGCTCTGGATAGTACGTTAAATTAATTTGCTCGCACCACCGTCTTTTTAATTTATTATTTACGTGAACAAACACCTTATCCGGTGTTTTTGAGATAGAGCTCCGACAGTTCGGTATAAAACATTTAAACCTACGGCTCATTTTTGATTTAAATGAGTATTCTAATTAAGGCAGAGATAACTAATTAAGCATTAGAAAAAATATCAACAATATGACATTAGGCACATATCTGCAACTGACATGACCATACATGACACAGAATGACACTGACAGCTGCAGTGAGCTGCATGTTTTGAGTTCGTTTAGAAACTAAAATTGTGAACATGTGACGTCATCAGGGATTAATTTTCAAAAAATTATAAATAAATAAATAATGATCTAAAAATTAAAATAGCCAAATTAGTTTCTTAAAATAGTATAAATTTACGAAAAAAAATATAAAAAAAATACACTTTTTTTTTTAAGCATGCCCAATTATGTAATCTGTGTCTAGGCATTCGTAATGTATTGCGAAGGCCTAGAACCATAGACAAAAACAAATATTCTATTAGCGATATATAATAAGAGTCTGTCTGACAGTTTTCGGTCACGGGCGGTCAATCAAAGCGGAGATTAGCCATCACCGCGAGAACGGTTGCCATACCTAATAGCCGGACTGACCAGCCAGTTTGGCCGGACATTAGGGTAAAAAAAAAGTCGGACATACGACATTATTGAGGATTTTGTGTCTCAGTATTAATAGGTACGACAAAAAAAAAATACTTACCTATGGAAAATCTAGTTTTTAAATTTGCGAAATGTAAAGAGCCTAACAAAAGCCGAAAACCGTTTATTTTCGCCGGACATGCAATCAAAAAACGTAACTATGTCCGGTTTTATCCGGACGCCTGGAAACGCTAGCCGCGGGAGATATTATAGTGCACGCGTGAGTGCGGGGACACAGGTGCACTCTCAGTTCCTTTACTCTCATAGTCTTAGGGGACGGCTGTGCGACGCTTACGGATCTGTATCAGGCTGAGGCTACAGTAGGCAGCGATTTGCGATGCGACTGGAAGAGCGAAATTTTTTTGAACTGAATTGAATTGATGTACGGTGTAGCCATATACGTGAGCATTCATTTACTTGTTTTGACCGCTCATGTGTCGCAGGTCGCGTCGCGGCCTAATGTAGCCTCAGCCTCAGGCGTAACCAACGGCGACTCGGGGCACGTGGGTATCATACTATCAACTTCCAAAGTCCGGGGCTATTACTGAGAAACTAATGGAAAAGCCCAACCCGGCAGTAGGTAAAACAACTATACTTTGAAAATATATTAATGGCGAATAAGTGGCGTCGTACAGTCAGTACCCACGATTAACCTGACCCCTATTCTCACACCACTGTCTGGCCCTCTTCTTCTTTATACGAGGGGTCAGATAATGCTGGGTATTAATCGTCCTAATAACAAAAAATGAAATGAACCTTTTTGGCGCAGCCGTGAGGCACACAGCACATAGGTACCTACTATGTTTTTCCATTTTTGTAATTTTTTTTAGTATTATTGTGTGTGTGCTTGATGTACTGACGTCAAATAATCATTTTTTCTTTCTTTTCTTTCTAATATTCTCCAGTCCTAATGTTCTATAGTCATCGACTTGAAAGCGATTGCCATGCTCAGAAGCTGTGAAACCAAATGATGACCATGAACGTTTACGAGAAACTCCGGGATCGAAGTCTTTGCAACCACAGTTATTGCAATTTCAACTTTTTTGAATAAATCTTTTCCGGAAAAGACTGATAGGCGCTCGTTAAATAAATAACTGAAATTCCTCCACTAGGTACTAACTATTCGCAGAAATGAACACAGAAATATATCCTTACACACTCCTAACAATATTCCTTTGCTTTCCTTCTTTCCCTCTATATTACGTCGGTAACGTTGTCACCTGACGGTACAATTAAGATGGCGGCGACGCTGCACACCTCGTTACGGCCCCAAGTGTACGGCGCGGGTGTTACTAACTTTTTGCGCCTCAAGTGTAATGCTGCCGGATTTTTGGTTAGTTTTTTTTTGTGGGACTTTTGCGTATATTTTTACCCCAGACACACAAAAGATAGTTAAAAATATTAGGTCAATATTAGTTCAAATATTAGGTATCTTGGTCATAAAAATGGGTTTTTTTTTGTAATTTTTGCAGGGTAACATTTTTTTTACTTACCTACTTGATAGGCTGGGACGTGTCTACAGTAGACATTGATATATAATAAAAAACACTAGACCTTGATTTTATGAAAAATAAAATGATTGCTCTAGAGACATTATTCAGGAAGGAAAATAGGGGAATACGCTTGCATACACATACACACACATTCATTCCATTTGTATGGAGATTTGCAGAACATGTTCCCGCTTAATAACTTGCTAAGTATGAAGATATCTATCAAGAATCACGTTAATAATTTAAATAAAGATAATTAACACACACTCATACACTGTTAAAAATTTTCAGGGAATTTTACATAATTTTAGGGCAACTTTCGTTGCCCTCACGTTTCTGTATTTTTACATAATTATGTAATTTTACAAGGCGTATGTAGTTTTACATATCGACCTGATTTCATTATTATGTAATTTTACATATATGTAATTTTACATAATCAAACAAATCGACGGTTATGTAAAATTACATTTATGTAATTTTACATAATCAAACAAATCTACGGTTATGTAAAATTACATTTATGTAATTTTACATAATCATACTACCAGAATATATATGTAAAATCACACTTATGTAATTTTACATAATCTGTAAAATCTCACTTATGTAATTTCACATAATCTGTAAAATCTCACTTATGTAATTTTACATATTCTGTAAATTTTCATGTATGTAAAATTTCACTTATGTATTTTTACTTTTTTTTTCGGTAATATTACAGTGTAATTATGTGTTATGTTACAAATACCGTATGTAAAAATACATACAATTTGTGTATTATTAATGATATTTTATGTAAAATTACATTTTATTCAATAATATTACAGAATTATTATGTGTTTAATTACAGATTTCGTCTGTAAAATTACACTAACTTTATGTATTATTAATGTTTATTTAAGTATTTTTACTTTTTATTCGGTAATGTTACACAATTATTATGTGTTTTGTTACAGATTTCTTATGTAAAAATACATAAAGTTTGTGTATTATTAATTATATTTTATGTATATGTAAGCTTTGTACACTGTATGTTGTGAACGTAGCCTAATGTACGAGTTTGTGTACGCCGCCTAATTAGCATGACGTTGCACATCAAGAATGACAATGACAGGAGACTCGAGTTAAAGAATTGAAACCTGCTCGTGAAGTGATTTATTTCTCATTGTATAAAAGTATTATAGAAAAGAAGTAAAGTTCATAAAATAGCTAGCTTAACTAAGTAAATTAATACAGTGTCGACCTACTAAAATATTGGAAGTAAAAACCTTTAATTGTCGATTTTTCTATTTTAGGTTGGTAGGCCAGAATTCACGATGTGAAAATATTTGATTACAATTAATTTGAGTATTTTAATATCATACTAACATTAAACATTTCTATTTTAGATAAATCAAATTGTGCGTTATTTACTCCCGTATCATCTTACATATTACAAATCGACAATTGTCAGAGTTTGATTGGATAATAGTAGATAATGGCAAAATTACAATTTGAAGTTGAGCTGGCAGCAGATGAAGATCCGAAGAATAACATCATAATTATAAAATCAATAACAAAAGAGGATGGAGGAACATATCTCATGCCGCCATGTTTCCAAGCAGCAAAACACCACCTTCAATTGATAAAGTTACCAGAATTTTTGAAAATAAAAAAAACATTACAGAGAAGAGGTCATACTAGAAAGGTGTGGATCTCCATGCCAAGTGACGTTTTAGAACTATACATAGATGATACTGGAAATATGGTGTTTAATGATTATTTCTTACAAGAAATGCCTCAAGTCACAAGCCAATCTATTACAGATGGAAAACTATTGCAAATTTTGGAGAAATTAAGTGATAAATCCAATGTCAACAAAGAAAAACATAATTTAAGTAAATTAAATGAAAAATTTGTTTTAAAGAAGTTTGATAGCAAGATCACTAATGCCAAACAATGGTTGCAAAGTTTTGAAAGTGAATGTACAAGATTTGATTTACATGACGATACAGAGAAAATTAGTGCTTTGAGATTATTTTTGAATGAGTCAGAAAGTGACTGGTATGAGTCTATGTTAATTAAACACAGTTTAAACTCGCCGTGGAAAATATGGCAAGTGAGTTTTTTAGACACATTTGCAGATAAAAGTTGGTCCTCTGTAATGTATGCACTGAGTTTCAAACATTTAAATGGCTCTCTGCTGGAATATGCATTAAAAAAACAGAGACTGTTACTAGAATATAATTGTGATATAGATACCAGAACTCTCACTGACTTAATTGTCGCAGGATTGCCAAGCTATATTATAAGTAAACTAGATAGACAAGAGGTGACAGACCCAACTCTTCTGTTTAGTGCTCTACGGATGCATGAAAATCAGAGTAAAAATGTACAAAAACATTTCACTGAGAAGAAAAGCTCTACTAAAACAGAAGCGGAATGTAAAAAAAAAACACCTTGTCAAATATGTTACAAGATGGGAAAGAAAAACAGATTTCACTCTGAAGATATGTGCTGGTTCAAAGAAGACAAGAAGAGTAATGACAGTGTAAAACACTGTAAAAACCTCATGTTGGAGATTGATGAATTTCAGGATACAAAAAACTAAATATTCCCCCATTAATAGAAGTTGAGGTTATACTGAATGACACACTGAAATGCACAGGTATTTATGACCCTGGCTCAAATATAACCTTAATAAATTCTAAATTAATAAAAGTAACAAATTCAAAGAAAAACTACTTTGAAAATAAATTCAACACAATTGGTGGGGGAGGGAAAACAACAGGTTTAATAACATTAAATGGGAAAATACTGTATATTGAAAAGGAAATAAATGCGTTTATTTGCAAGGATAAAAACTTCACTCATGATTTGCTTTTGGGACTGGATACAATAAAGCGGTTTGGATTGACCCATGATGGGAATTTAAACATCCAACTGCAGGAAAATGCCAACCCAAGTGCAAATAAATACATCATCCCAACTGAAGACAAAAAATATGATAATCAAGAAATTGAAACCAGAGAGTTAACCTCAGAAATATTTAATAACGAAATAAATTTCAATGAGGGCATAGATGTGAATCAATTTGATATAGATACTACTAACTTGGAACATGACCAAAGAATGAAAATGAGTACATTATTAAATGATTACAAACACATATTTGCAAAAGATAAATACGATGTAGGACAAGTGAAAAACTATGAAGCATTTATAGACCTACAAATAGAGAAATATTGCTCCAAAAGACCATATAGATGCTCCTTAGATGATAAGGAAGAAATCGAGAAGCAAATTGGACAATTGCTAAAGAATAAACTAATTGAAGAATCATATAGTCCATTCGCAGCACCAGTAACATTGGCATTCAAAAGGGACGAAGGAAAAAGGTCAAGATTATGTATCGACTTTAGAGATCTTAATAAGATTATTACCCCACAGCCACATCCGTTTCCTCTAATAGAAGATCTAATGGTAAAAACGATAAACTGTAAGTATTTTACTACTCTTGATATTAATTCTGCTTTTTGGTCAATACCATTGAGGATCAGTGACAGAGAAAAGACAGGTTTTGTTACACAAGAAGGTCATTATCAATGGACTTGCCTTCCTTTTGGGCTGAAAACATCTCCGGCTATTTTCCAAAGAATCCTGAATAATGTTATAAGAAAACATAACCTGTCCAATTTTGTGATGAACTACATTGATGATATTATGGTGTTCTCAAAAACTTTTAATGAACATATAGATCATTTAGCGAAACTGCTGAATGCAATTGCTGAAGAAGGATTCCGTCTGAAATTAACAAAATGTAAATTTGCAGCACAGTCTGTAAAATTCTTAGGACATATAGTAAAAGGTAATACAATCACACCTTTGAAAGACAACCTCAGATCTATAGCAGAATTTCCAGCACCACAAAACAAGAAACAAATAAGACAATTTCTAGGTAAAGTAAATTTTTATAATAAATATATTCCTAATGCTGCAATAACTCTTGACCCAATTCACAATTTACTTAGAAAAAACATAAATTTCGATTGGTCAGCTGATTGTGAAAAAGCTTTCCAAACAATAAAAAATAATTTATGCTCTGCCCCAATTCTGGCTATTTTCGACCGAGAAGCGACAACTTTTCTATACACTGATGCAAGTATAAAAGGAATTGGTGCAATACTAAAACAAACACAGAAATGTGGAGAAATCAAACCAGTGGCGTACTTTTCCAAGAAGTTGAATGAATCTCAAAAGAAGAAGAAAGCCATATTTTTAGAATGTTTAGCCATAAAAGAAAGTTTAAAGTTTTGGCAACACTGGCTAATAGGAAACTCATTCACAATTTATACAGACCACAAGCCGCTAGAAAATCTAAACATAAAAAATAGAACAGATGATGAACTGGGAGACATGACTCATTACCTATCACAATACAACTTTGTAATAAAATACAACCCAGGTAGAAACAACACAGAAGCAGACTGCTTAAGCAGAAATCCCGTGTATGAAAGCGACGAAAACGAAGAAGATAATTTGAAAACCGTAAATATTGTAAGGATTGAGGAGATATTGGACGACCAGAACAAAAATCCAAACATAAATAACAAACATAGTGTTATTAGAGAAAATGGAATATATTACAAATGGAACAACAAGAAAAAGAAAATCATTTTGTCCGAAGACTATAGTAAGATATTAATTAAAAAGGTGCATGAGCATTTCTGTCATGTAGGAATAAATCAGATTGAGTCAAAAATAAGACCTTTCTACACGGCACCAAACCTACTGGATAATATAAAATTGATTTGCCGTCAATGTGAAATTTGTATAAAAAACAAATTAAGATTAAATAGAAATTATGGACTCATGTCACAATTAGGACCAGCACAAAAACCTTTCCAAATCATGTCCATAGACACAATAGGAGGATTTGGTGGTAACGGGTCTTCAAAAAAGTATCTACACTTGTTGATGGATCATTTCACACGTTATGCATACATTTCATGCTCCAAGACACAACTGACTAAGGACTTTATAAAACTGGTAGATCAAGTAATTAAGGATAATGAAGTGGAGATATTGCTCTCCGATCAATATCCAGCACTGAATTCAAAAGAGTTTAAAAACTATTTAAAGGACCACTCTGTTAATTTAATTTTTACAGCAGTGGATGCTCCTTTTTCAAATGGTCATAACGAGAGGTTGAACCAAACGCTGGTAAATAGGATTAGATGTGCCCTGAATAGCAAAGGAAAGAATACAGCTTCGACAACCGTGGCAATGGATTGTGTGAAAGCCTACAACTCAACAAACCACACAGTGACAGGTTATTCGCCTCTATATCTGTTAAGTGGAGAACCAACCGATGTATTACCAATGGACCTAAAGAAAAAACAAATGGAACCCGGAGAACTGGAAAAAGACCGACATACAGCATTTCTCAGATCAAAAAAATCACATGAATTGAACAAGGCCATTTATGACAAAAATAGAATAGATTACAAGTTTCAAAAAGGTGATATGGTTTACATAATGGACTGTAATAAGTTAAACAGATCTAAAATGGATGAAATTAGAATTGGTCCTTTTAAGATTGAAGAAATGATATCAGATTCACTATGTAGAATCAACACTGGAAAGAATAAAAAGTCCTTGGGATTGTACCATGTGACAAAGCTCATTCCCCAGTTTGATCATTCAAATTAACCCCAGCTAATTTGCACCTTTGAGGGGGGGAGATGTAAGCTTTGTACACTGTATGTTGTGAACGTAGCCTAATGTACGAGTTTGTGTACGCCGCCTAATTAGCATGACGTTGCACATCAAGAATGACAATGACAGGAGACTCGAGTTAAAGAATTGAAACCTGCTCGTGAAGTGATTTATTTCTCATTGTATAAAAGTATTATAGAAAAGAAGTAAAGTTCATAAAATAGCTAGCTTAACTAAGTAAATTAATACAGTGTCGACCTACTAAAATATTGGAAGTAAAAACCTTTAATTGTCGATTTTTCTATTTTAGGTTGGTAGGCCAGAATTCACGATGTGAAAATATTTGATTACAATTAATTTGAGTATTTTAATATCATACTAACATTAAACATTTCTATTTTAGATAAATCAAATTGTGCGTTATTTACTCCCGTATCATCTTACATATTACAATATTTACATAGTATTCGGTAATATTACAGAATTATTATGTGTTTAATTACAGATTTCGTCTGTAAAATTACACAAACTTTATGTATTATTAATGTTTATTTAAGTATTTTTACTTTTTATTCGGTAACTTTACACAATTATTGTGTTTTGTTACAGATTTCTTATGTAAAAATACATAAAGTTTGTGTATTATTAATGTTTTTTTAAGTATTTTTACTTTTTATTCGGTAATTTTACACAATTATTATGTGTTTTGTTACAGATTTCTATGTAAAAATACATAAAGTTTGTGTATTAATGATTATATTTTATGTATATTTACATAGTATTCGGTAATATTACAGAATTATCATGTGTTTAATTACAGATTTCTCATGTGAATTTACCACAAAAATTATGTATTTTTAATGATTTTTTAAGTATTTTTCCTTTTTATTCGGTAATATTACTGATAAAATGTATGTGTTTTTACATAAGAAAACTGTGATTTTAAATATGGGCACGGTAAAATTACTTGTGGTTTGCGTATTATTACCTGTAAAATTAGGTAATATTACATGTTAATAGGGGATATTTTTCTGTAAAATTCAATACAAATTCTGTACATTTACGTGCTGTCGGTAATTCTCCGGATTTAGTTATTAGCCATAGCCAGCCGTTAGTTTTTCTTATGTATTTTAATTAATGCAGCCGTATTTATCAAGACAAAAAAATCACTTGGAAATAAGTCAATCAGGATAATAAGTTAATAACCGATCTAATGTATATACACTGGCTGCATCTGTATTAGCAACAGTCCACCCAATATTACATTTATTAGAGGTGATATATTCTTTATTAAAAGGTGTGACCTCAAAGCAAATTAAAAACCAAAAACTTCATTGTTATTGAATAATTTGCTTAAACACACACACATTTTACAAATACTATATCACTCCTGTAATATTAGGCGCACAGTTATATTATTCAGACGTGACAAGAGATTATACCCAGATCGGTTAGTTTTATTTTGATGACGAAAACTGCATTTATTAAAATACACAAGAAAAAAAAACAACTTGCCAATAGCAAAATCCTGAGAATTATCGATAGCATGTAAAAGTACAAAATTTGTATAGAATTCTATAGAAAATATCGCCTAATAACAAGTAAAATTAACTAATTTTATAAGTCATAATACAAACAACAAGCAATTTACAGTTCGGAGGACATATAATAAAAAAACAAGACTCCAAAATAAAAAATCAATTTATTGCCAGCTAAACATCACAAACTCATATAATGTCTTATGCCGATGACACTAACATAACGTTTTATGGTAACTCATGGGACGAAACTTTTGTTGCGGCCCAAGAAGGATTCAATGTAGTACAGTACCCGGCGATAAATATTGCACATCAACCTTTGGATAAACTATATACAAAATGACTGTTAGAGACATCTCTTTTTCGCTGTGCTTTTATATATAACTGCCACAAGCTAGGTTGGTTCAAAAATGTTTCACGGCAAGCTAAATACAAAATAAGAACTTTAACAAATAAATTGCATTGATTTTTCCAAAGGTCGATGTGCAATTTTTATTGCCTGGTACTGTAACTCGTTGGCTTGCACATAACAAACTGACCTTAAATGCCAGTAAAACGAAATACATACAGTTTACAATTCATAATGTAGAAAATAATCCTATTAATTTCAAGTTATAAGCACACACATGTAATCCTTTAACCACAAACGCTACGAATGTCGCTAAGTCGTAAAATCGTAAACTTTCTTTAATAGATTTTCAGCTTTATTTCAACAGCATAAGGTTGAAAATCTATTAAAGAAAGTTTACGATTTTTCGACTTAGCGACATTCGTAGCGTCGTTATTCGTGTAGAGACTGCAGGGGCTGCAGTCTCTACACTAATAACAGCGCTACGAATGTCGCTGAGCCGTATCGGTGTCAAATTTCGTTAATAGATTTTCGGCTTTATTTCAACGGCATAAGGTTGAAAATCTATTAAAGAAAGTTTACGAATTATCGATTTTACGACATTCGTAGCGCTGTTATTAGTGTAGAGACTGCAGCCCCAGGCCCTGATGTGAGAGCTGTGTCACCTGCGGGCAACACGAGCCCTGCAGAATTATATAACAACAATGTCACCGTCTTGGTTATTACAGTAACATATAAAATGATATAATTAAAAGCTAACAGCAATCCAATACATACATTATAATATTATGTAGGCACTTTTTATAACTATACCGTTAAAACTATATACAGGGTAACCTATAATTGGCCATAGAAACTGTAACAAGCATATTTTGTAATATATTTAAATGTATCGCTGTTGGTTACCTAAATAAATAAACGAATTTTCTGAAAATGTTTTTTACGGAAATTAATTAGAGATGCAACGGATAGTTGTTTTTGATTGTGCATGAACGAGACCTATGCACAGTAATAATAATAGTACATAACGATACAAGTGTACTGTAAAATATTTTATAACATTTTCGCAAATACATTCATCCATACAATAAATGAGGACATCATTATTCTAAGTTTCTTTTATAGTCCAGTCACTTTAGGCCAAATTAAGTACATATCTCGGAAAATCGACATACCCAGTATATTACCAGTTTACCACATAAAAACTTGTATTTTGGCATCCTAAAAGTTGTCTCAAAATTCACATAATATGGTAGGGTGACCGCGTCTATTAAAAATCTAAGGTCAAAGGTCACAAAAATCAATTTTTTTGCAAATATCTCGTTTTCTATGGGTTTCTCGCTATTTGTATGTATGATTAATATTGTAGAGAATTAAATTCTCTACAACTTTTCTATTCAACATTTTTTCAAACTGTTTTCAAAATAGAGGGCGTAGAGCGCGCGGGCAGAGGATTATCTGAGGTCAACTGGTAGTCTCGAACTCTCGATCAAAAACTCGTAATATTAAGGTTTAATCCTGAAAAACTGACTATAAATAGAAAGGTTCGTACCATATAATATTTAAAGTTATGAAAGAATTTACACATTTTAAATAAGATGTTCTTAATTTTTTTTTTTGTCTTGTTCGAATGCTATTAGTGTAAATGAGAATATAATCACAATGTAATTAAAATATGTCCCTTAGTAATTTTTGAATTACCGAAAGAGATTATGAGTGTTATTGAATTGATAAATTTTAGAATTATTAGAAAAAAAGATTGAATTTAATCTAAAAGTTAATAAAAAAATATAATTATATGTTTAGCAATAAATTATAACCTTAATATTACGAATTTTTGATCGAGACTACCAGTTGACCTCAGATAATCCTCTGCCCGCGCGCTCTACGCCCTCTATCTCGAAAACAGTTCAAGATATAAAAAAATGTTGAATAGAGAAGTTGTAGAGAATTTAATCCATAAATAGCGAGAAACCCTAGAAAACGAGATATTTGCAATTTTTGTGACCTTTGACCTTAGATTTTTAATCGACTCGGTCACCCTACCATATGTGAATTTTGAGACAACTTTTAGGATGCCAAAATTATTATTAATTATTTTATGAGGTCGACATACCCAGTATATACTGGGTATGTCGATTTTCCGAGGTCAACCCCTATAATGACTGGCCTATTAGGATTTTGCAGGTCAAAACTGTTGTTTTGGCTTCATCAAGTACATACATGTGTGCCAAAGGGCGATTCTGCACATCATTTCCGTTTTTTATGACGTAGATATTACAGTATATTTGCATATTTTTAATTATGAGTCATATGTTTATAATTATGAGTCTTTTATGTAGCACGTAAATTATATAGTGCCTAATAAAGTATTATTATTGCTGGGTATTCCGAAACCATTATAAACCGCTCACAGCCTGCACTACTCGACACGAAAATAAATAATCATATTATTATATTAAAAAAATATATATTACTTACAGCAAATGAAAGGAATATATACGGATCTAAGATTTTTTTGATGGATGGCACAGAAGTAGAAGACAATGAAGCTCTCAAAGAACTCCAAAATGAGGTTATACTTATAGGGGATAGTTGGGAACCTGATCAAAGCGATAATCAAAGTCGCACAGCAACAGCGTCTACAATCCGGCTCCTAATTCACTAACGACAAGCACAGTTAGCAATAACAGCGACACAAGCATAAATAGCTTTGCGTTTGACATTCCCTATGACAAACTTCCATCGACGCTTTTGACAAAATTACATGATTGTGAACCGATTTCTAATACCGATGTCAACACTATTGTGAGAACTGTAACAGATGAACTCTTCCAAGAATCAAAAGTAGCAACAAGATCAGCTTACAGAGTGGTTGCACGGGATTTGTGTGACAAATTTCCACAACTATATGATAGAGATGCTGATACAAAAGAACTAATTGGAACAGGCTACCACACAATTTTTTAAAAAATTGAAGAAAGAGTTCATTATCTCCAAAGGCCGAATAAAAAAACAGGTATACGTGACGATACCTTAGGATCAAGAAAGAAATCTAGAGTCATCAGAAATTTGAGTGCAGGCTGTAAGGAATGGCAACCCAGCGATCCCTGTAATGTGGATCTTGAAACTTTAGATTCTAAAAAGGACTGGCTTAAATCGGTTTCTTCCTAGGAAAGAGATGAATCACAAGTTGAATTATATATGAACGAGACCTATGCACAGCAAAGGATATTTCTGAACTCGGCACCTACCATAACACATATTCTTGACGAGTGGCCAGTATTGTTATAGGAGAAATATATGATTTCGCATTTTGATCGTCTTTGTGCTTTGAATTCTGGCCAGTGCATGGACGCCTTTCAAAACAAAACGACTTCATTGAACGAGCGATTAAAAGCTACAATCGCGAAGAAAAAAAATAAGTGCACTGTTAATGACAATAACTTAAATCACAACCTACAGATGGTTGCAACTTATTTCAATGAAGATATAAAACACATATACCAAACACATCAGGTATCTATATAAAATATACATACATTCAGGTATATACAGGGTGGAATTTTGTAATGCCACCTGGAGGGAAAGTACTCTTAATACTGCAGATAGAAAATTTTACTCAAAGGAAACATTCCTTTATTTTTGAATAGAAAGCAATCTGCATTCAAAGATTTTCGAAAATTCTCTTCTCACCCGGGAATCGAACCGGCTAAAATTATACCCTGTACTTTTATTGCATCGATCGTTAGGGTCAATTATAAGGATGAAATCTCTCTAACAAACATGATAAATTAAATGATAGGAAAACCAGGAAATCTGAAGTTACAAATTCAATGAGTCAAGTTAAAGCTCTTCTTTTGGAATGCAGACTCCTTTGCGACATACTCGTAGCTGCATGTATGAGGTAATTTAAATACTTATGGAATGTTAGATTAAAATTTGAAAATTAGATTGTCATAGTAAGATTTAAGATTTTAAGTTTTTTTATTTTTTAAGATTTCCTGGTTTTCCTTTCATTTAATTTATCATGTTTGTTAGAGAGATTTCCATCCTTATAACGATCGATGCAATAAAAGTACAGGATAGGTATATTTTTTTCAGATTTTAGCCGGTTCGATTCCCGGGTGAGAAGAGAATTTTCGAAAATCTTTGAATGCAGTTTGCTTTCTATTCAAAAATAAAGGAATGTTTCCTTTGAGTAAAATTTTCTATCTGCAATATTAAGAGTACTTTCCCTCCAGGTGGCATTACAAAATTCCACCCATATATATTTTATTATTCATAACTTTCATAACTTTTTTCCGAATGTGGTTCCATGCTAAATATAGTAGTTCCATTTACTAATTAACTTTTACTTTTTCAGGAACCATTAACTAGGGATCAAGTTGCAACAGAGCTATCCAAAGTAGCCTAACATTGTATTTTAGGTTCTAGTAAAAGTAGATGAACCACATGAAGTTGTTTCAGATGAAAGATTATATGGACAAGTTATCGCTAAATTCCAGATTGAATATAATGAGTTCTTGAATGGTATTCGACATTTTTTAACAATATTCTCTGATTACATTCTGTACACTTAGAATAGAATGTCAACTCGTGGACTATCAGTACTAGTCCCAGGCTGATGTAATCTAAAATTGTGATTTCTAAAAGACTCATAATTATTGAAAATACTCTTACACAAAGGATCAACACACGGAAATTTAACATGTTTACAGAACCTGTGACTTTTTACATGCGGTTATTGCGGCATGAATTTCTCCTCAGTGATTTCGTACAATAACCAGTAAAAAAGTACAATAAAAAGGAAGGATCTCCGACCGGACGGGCAGTTAGCCCGCCGGACACAACACCCGTCCGGTCGGAGGATCCTTCCTTTTCTATGGGGGATGAGGAACTTTACACCCTGTTCCTCATTACCCCCAAAATGGTTATTGTACTAAATCACTGAGGAGAAATTCTCGCCACAAACAATACTTTATTCAGCGTGCGTCCTTTACGGACTTTACTTCCTTCTTTAGGATTTATCTTAAAAACATACCTTTGTATAAATTCTAATGTGTTTTGACACTCTACTGGATATTCCATATTCAAGTTGAAGTAAGCCGCCAACAACAGTTGTAACGACGTAGACAGACTCGCAGTTTCGCTAACGATCGTTTTTTCTACCAGCAAGTAATATTATATTTTCATTATCTGTGGGCAAAACACAAAATGGTTAAAACAGGCAATATAGGCTCCAAAATTTTATAATAACGTACTTAAAAACCGGGACCTTTTGTGTTTGTTATTGTCAGGAGAAGGTTCTTAGATAACGTTTTAACACTGTAGATTACATATAAATTATATTATGATAAATTATACGAAACGTAGTGTTATGCTTCGCAGTTAAGGCATTTTATCATTCTAATAAAAATTAAGTCTCACCTAAAAATGCAATGTTACGCTACTTTGGATAGCTCTGTTGCAACTTGATCCCTAGTTAATGGTTCCTGAAAAAGTAAAAGTTAATTAGTAAATGGAACTACTATAATTATTTAGCATGGAACCACATTCGGAAAAAAGTTATGAAAGTTATGAATAATAAAAAATGTATATAAATATGTATATATAGATACCTGATGTGTTTGGTATGAAAAGGTAAGTCGTTTTGTTTTGAAAGGCGTCCATGCACTGGCCAGAATTCAAAGCACTCAAATTTCTGATGACTCCAGATTTCTTTCTTGATACTAAGGTGATCCTGACCTGGTGACCTTTCTTGATCCTAAAACCAGTGAGTTAACTCAGTAGTCAATTTGCTAATCACCGGCATTAATATGTAGTGTCTCAAATATTGGTAACAAAGTTTTATTTCATTGCTGGATGGTAGATTTAAAGTAAAGGAAAGTAACAATTTTGAAGGAGACGATCGGGTTCATACAGGGTGTCCCGTAAATAATGGATCAAACGTAACGGGTAGGTAGCTTACCTAATTTCCAACAACTAATTTGAATAATAAAAAAAAAACTTGTCTCCCAGAATTAAGTTTTTTTAATGCTGTTGCTGTTGCTGCAAATGATGACATTTTTAGGTATGATTTTTATCTAACATTTCTGAATAGCTTACTAATGTTATAAGATACCATTTTTTTGAATACCGTTTTATTTGCCTTAGAAAAAAAATCTTGAGTTGAAAAGTTTTTTCTTTACGATGTTAGGACCAAAATTGAAAAATTTCTCCTGTAAAAAAAATGTATGACACCGAAGACGACCATTATTTTAAAAACTTGTACATTTAATAAGGTTTGCAAATTCCTATAAAACTTACGTCTAGTCCTTATCGTTACAAAGATATTGCTATGAATGTGATGAAGAAGACAGAAAATAAATTAAATTAGTACTATCCAATTTTTTCCTTTTCGTTATGGCTTATGCTTGAATGCTTGTAATCGAAACAGGTAGTTAAGCGGCTAGCATAATTCCGACCTGATGACGTCATCTGTCCGGAATGTGTAAATAATTCAATGAACATTGCCTCTGAAATACTACAGTTACACATTTTAAAGAAAAAAGTTTAAATGTACCTACACACTTTTTCTCTTCTCCATCACATTCATAGCAATATCTTTGTAACGATAAGGACTCGTAAGCTTTATACGAATTTGCAAACCTTATTAAATGTACAAGTTTTTAAAATAATGGTCGTCTTCGGTGTCATACATTTTTTTTACAGGAGAAATTTTTCAATTCTGGTCCTAACATCGTAAAGAAAAAAGATTTATTTTCTAAGGCAAATAAAACGGTATTCAAAAAAATGGTATCTTATAACATTAGTAAGCTATTCAGAAATGTTAGATAAAAATCATACCTAAAAATGTCATCATTTGCAGCAACAGCATTAAAAAAACTTAATTCTGGAAGACAAAATGGTAAAATTCGAAAAAAAAATAATATCTTGGTTACTGTAACGGTTTTTTTTTTATTATTCAAATTAGTTGTTGGAAATTAGGTAAGCTACCTACCCGTTACGTTTGATCCATTATTTACGGGACACCCTGTATAAAGGTTATTAACCATTATCAATGTATACCAAGTAGTTGTAATGTAATACCTACCAAGTCAGTTATTTTTTTTGATTTGGTATTACATGGATCTCACTACTTTTTTACGGTAGAAGAACTGAGTTGTGCGACTTGGCTGTTTTTTACAAGTTTTGTTTTTAGTGGGATCTCATTTCTTTTTGCAGATGCTTGCTCTACTTGGCGGGGGCACTGCCATGCCCCCAGATACCTTATCCTATTGTAAGTACAAAGTTTTAGAGCAAGCTAGCAACTGTTTTAAAATGAGTGTATCTAGAAAAATAGACTGAAATTGCAACTTTTTTTAGTTTTTCCTTGATTATTCTAATTGTATTCTGAATTAGAAGACCTTACCGGGGACTCTTAAAGCAATCTGTGTAGTAAAATTCAGATAAACTTATTGATAATGGTTATTAACCTTCATATGAACGTTGCCATGAAATTTAATCATTGTTACCGATCACTAATACGAATAATATGTTTAAAAAATTTCTGTGCTAATAATTGTGACTTTTCAAGTTAGCGCTATGTGGTACAATGTAATTAAATATCTGCTTAATACTTCCATTCACATTTATGTGACAGAAAATAGGGCTTCTATATAAATACAATCTACATACCTACTATACCTAATTTTGTTTAATTGACATCTTACTGCAAAATAATTAATGTGGTTTGACAGCACATTATTGCCCAAATAAAGTCTACTCTACAATCTATCTAAACTAAAAAGATTTCATTAAGTAAGTCAAATTAATTTAGATTTACCTGTCTGTATTACATTTTCCACGGTTAATTCCAATATTGGCACAGCTTTCTTTACTGTTAGGTCTGTCGACCAAATTTTCACGACGGGCATGTTTTACTGTGAAAGAATAATAATTTCTTAGCGTTAGTGAAGCGACTAATTATTAGCGCAGCAGTTTTAATAATAAAAAAGGTTAGTAGAATGCCCGGCAGCGGCACGTAAGTTGAAACAAAATGGCGTCGTTCTGCGCAGGTTCCCTGTTTGATTTTTATGGGACGTCTAAAATTCGACTACTGCGCATGTTCAACTTATAATAATATGCCTTTATCGTAGACAGAGAATAGGTATACCTCTACAAGGTTTTGCTAGGTTGATGCATGCACGTTTTTTCTACGCCTGTCGTGTCATCCATGAAACAATTGGAAACAATCAAAAACTTTTTGCTGTTGTGGGTGAACCTGAACCACATTAGCAAAAAGATTTGACTTCAACAAGATCATTCGTCCACCCTGGACGTTCCACAATCCACATCCAATCCACACAAGTTCTTTCTAAAACAATTAAAATATGTAGGTAACGCTTTACAGTCTAATGCAGATTTCACTAGCTTTTTGATGCAATAAAACTTTAGCTTACTCACCTTAACCTATAAATGCCCAGGGGGTCGGTAATGACCCAAAAGTACTTGATTACTTCAAATGCACCCTGACCGCGAACTTATGAATGCATTCTTATTACAGTGACATCTTTCTATAGTCAAAAGACCTAGTTTAGAGTACAGCTCAATATAATTTCTACTTTACAATAATTTCATATGAAAAGTGTCAGTGCAAGTTGGTAGAAATTAATTTCTGGAAAAAATCTGCGACCAAGCGCATAAAAATGTAAGTATTTTGTGTACATTATGTTTTTTTTACTATCAAAATTGTTTTTATAGTAAACTGAATATGTGCTTTAGAGATATCGATGTAAACATTGCTTATAAAATATTTTTTTCTAATTGCAATTACTCGATACATTTTCGTGGATCGGTAACGACCCCGTGGGCACATACCATGCTTTATAATCATATTTTTTATTTTTGTGATCCTGGCCCGTACTCTCTTCAGACGACATAACCGAAGCCCTGAAGTCACTTGACTACGAGGAAGATGTCCAGGGCTTTGATGTATACATTGATCTGCCTTCTGAGGATACCATATCGGACTTTGACGAAGACTGCGATAATATAAATCGCTTGAATCGACATTAGTAACTAGCTCCAACTGAGATGGTTTGACTCCACAAGACAAAGAAGACCAATAGCGAAGGCACCAACATCGCTGAAGTTTTAGTCTGCCCAACTAATATATAGTTCTTAGATTTTCGAACCCATTTCTACGGCATCTGGATCCAGTACCCATTCGTTACGAAGTTCTCGTCGTGCCAAAACATCAACTCCAGGAGTTGAAGAACTAACGATCATTGCTAATCCTGATGCACAGTACTTCTTGAATAGTCGTTCTACAAGGGTAACAACGCTTATTATCTAGCCTGATCTTTCACATTAGGATAGAGCGTAGACACGCTGGAATTTCACCGATTTATTCCAAAGTCTTATCTCTAGAAATATGTACCAGAGTACCAGAACTAAGCTTGGACCACAGAAAACAAAGATAACTTCAATTATTTCTGTTGAATACATGCAGCTGAACGTATATTATTCTCACAAGTCAGGTCAGAAGAAGATGTGCACTGTGTACATAAAACAGTCAAAAATTGTCGCAAATGTGACGTCCATTTGCATTACAAAATGCTTTGCAGCATTTATTCATCTTCTACGAGTACACAAATAAATAAAGTCCGATCGTAATTTCAAAGTAACAGATTTTTACTCATTAAACGTTACCTAAAACAGTTTTTTTTTGTCCATCGTTCTGCCTGTTTGTTTTGGATAATCTTCAAAAAAACTCGACTTATTTTGAGGGAACTTTTACCAGCATATAGCTGATTATAAGGAGTACCTAACTGAAGGTCCTTTTATTTTTGAAAAAAGATTAGGGTTCTGAGAAAGAAAACCTTGAAATTGTTAACAAAGACCGATTCAAATTGGAAAGTAACATTATATTATAATAAGTAATTTTATGCCAACGAAGGTCGTGGGTAACAGCTAGTAGATAATCTTATGTTCCTTACTTACCGTAAAGTTCATATCTTAATTCTCTAAAGTAATAATAAAGACTGATCAGCATATTATATTGTTTTATTTTGATTATTCTTTCTCCATACTAGCTCACGACCTTATTTACCCAGTGGGTCGTTGTCGACCCACTGATAAAAAGTAACTTTCAGGAATGAAAACTACAAATTACTATCACAGACCTTGTTTTTGTTTATCAATAAACAACATATGTGAAAATTATAAAAATCGGTGTCCTAAATAGTTCTGGGCATATATGGGTTAATACGAAGAAAGTGAGGTTATGACGCGTAAGCGTAACCACTCAGCCGTTAAGTACTAACACGAAAGTACTTGATCCAAGTTTACTATTACGGTGTCATGTGAGCACAAACAATTATTATTAACAAACACAGCACAGGTTTTATCTTATTTCACAATCTTGAATCAGTATCGCCGTCCGGCTCCGATCGCGCGAAAGAATAAAAGAAAGATTTTGTTGAATCAGTGTTGCCAGCCAGGGCCCTTGAGTCTTATACAGATACTCGTAAGTTACGTTTCGTTTCCTGAAATGATACATTTTTGTTTTTGGGGTTGGAGGTCGCAGTCAAATTGATGTCAGCAAAGTGGTGGAATTTAAAGGAATCTATGATGTCTAATGGTGTATTTATACTTAGGATAAGACAGACTCTACAATAATTTGTTCGCAGCGCCATTTTTCACTGTTGTTGCTAACTAGTGTATCTAGGGTTGCCACCCGTACTTTATAATAAAGTATTGTACGTTATTTCAGGTAATTGTACTTTATGTTTTATGATAAAAATAAAGTATTAGATTTTATTAATTAATTAAGATTAATTTATTAAGATTAAATGGTAAATATACCTAGAGTCTGTCAAGCGAGTCTAGTCCCATGAAAAAGGCGGCAAATTCAAAAATCACTGATATAAAACACTGTTAAAGCACGCTGAAAACTTATTGATACTTGAATTTTAAAGTAAAAGGGTTGTGAACTCGACTCGCTTGACAGACTTCTATCAATAAGTTTTCAGCGTGCTATATCAGTGTTTTATATCAGTGATTTTTGAATTTGCCGCCTTTTTCATGGGACTAGACTCGCTTGACAGACTCTACCACTTAACTCCCCTTGCCCTTGTTTCCCCCAAGAATACCTAATAAAATAGGTACCTAGTTTTTTCGATTTAGAATACCTATTCCACTTATACCTACGTTAAAGTTTAACAATCAGGAATTTAAAGAAAGGAAAAAAAAATCATTAGGTAGGTACCTACATCAAAATAAAACACCTCCATTTGCTATAAGATTAGAATTTTAAGTTAACCGTTTTTACAGTCCGTTCAACCGATTGTGAACTCTATTACGTTGACAGCAAGACAAAATGCAGCTGCAGTAAACAGTCTGTATTGTAACATTCTTTTTGCTTTTAATGGCCTCCTTATGCCTACGGTATAGAAGTCAAAATCGGTTGAACGGACTGTAAAAACGGCTGACTTAAAATTCTAATCTTATACCTAGTAAACTAGCTTTTGCCCACGGCTTCGCCCGCGTGGATGTCGGTTTAACTACAAAAATGACGATTTTCCATACCGTAAAATGCTGCAACTTTGCACGGATTTTGACGTTTTTCTTCGATAAATCTTTAATCGTTAAGAAAGTCGTATGTTTTTTCAATTAGGTACTGTCCAATATTGGACTTTAAGCTAGGTATAGGAATACATTTGCTAATGGTAAAAAAACACCTATAAAGCACCAAAAAATTGCTTTGAAAACGTAGGCAAAGTTGAGGTAAAAACTACAACATTGCCTATCATAATTTCTTTTTTTTTTAAAAATGAATAGGTATTTTGGATAACGGATTTGACACCCATAATGCCTTAAAGTTCTTTTCCACGTCAGACTTCACTGAATCTTGAATGGCACAATATTTTTTTTTTACAATGCAAGGATAAGGATACTACAAAACCTATTATCATAATAATATTTGTCGACAGGCAGCTCTGGCAATTCACAATATCCACGCGGCGGCGCGCTTCTCCAAAGCAAAACTCACTTTACGTTTGTAAGGTTAGGGTACATTTTCGTTCACAGCGTCTGTTGACTTGAAAGTGTAGGCTATGATAACGGTAGGCATTGAACATTTTTTAAGGAGTGTAGTATCTCCCCACCGGAGTGTTCCCACGTTGCCGTCGTGGTGGGGATTGCGTGTCTCAATGACCCTTGGGGCTCTGCCGGTAGATATACTCATGCCGGAAAGGTCCAAGGCGAGAGACCAGACAAAGAGAGACACGCGGGGGGCGCGCCGCCGAGAGACGTGAACAGTGTTCGGGTCCTCGGGCGGCGCGCCTGTCGCAGGAGGAAACCCTACTCGCTGCTCTCTGGTTCGCGTCTGCTCATCAGACGTGACTGTGAGAGCAGTGAGTAGGCGGAGGGAGACACGATGGGTATAGATAGGGACGTGTTCTCGTAGCGGCGATCGGCGGCGGCGACCTCTCGCGTCCGGCCCTGGTGCAAGCCATGGTCCGGGGCGAGGAGGAATGGGACGCCGTCGCCTCCTTCTTCGAAGCAGTGATGCTAGCGAAGGAGGTGGCGGAACGAGAGAGGGAGAGAACCTCTCAACGTCCCAGCCGCCGCAGCAGGCGCGGAAGGCGCTCCGGGCGTCGGGGGCCACGTGATGGCTTCCGGCCACCGTAGACGCGGGCCTGTGGACGGTGAGTAATGGGCTAGCTCGCCGTCCGGCCGTCGTCATGACGGCAACAGACCGTGTCGGTGGCGCGTTCGTGTTTCACGCGCGCCTCAAAAAGATGTCAGCAAGGAGGGGCCCGTAAGGGCCGACGCCCGTCGGGGCCGCGGATTTTTGTACTAGATAACGTGGCCTCGGCGCAAGGGCAAAGAAGGAACATGGGTTCGGTTTTTAGTCAGTAGAAGTCTGACACTCCCCTTCGCTCTGCCCAAGAGCGGGGGGGGGGGGGGGGTCATTTGATGATTTTCCACCCACCAATCCATGTAGTATCTGGTAATCTGTGGTACTATGTCCTGTACAATGAGGTTTTACCAATAGAGACGTCATAGGTACTCATTGTAAAGAAATAAAAACATGGCTATATTTTAGTAACGTTCTACCACAAGAACCTAAGCCAATTCATTTCTATCATTGAGTAGGAGTAGGTAGGTACGTTAGAAGATGACCTTAAGGTGACAGAGTTTTATAGGACCCCAATGTCAAAAAGAGATACAATAGGCATTTTTGTTTATTTTCATACACCCAACTCCCGCTTAAACGTAGGTAAGTACCTACTTCGCCTCGCGGCCAGACGCAGGACGGACTGAGTTCATTTAAGCTGATTAGCTAATTTTTGTATCACACTTAGTCAAATTAAAAACATAATAATTAATAGGTACAAACATATTTCTGGACCTGTCCAAGGCCTTTGACACAGTTTCTGTTCCCCTACTGATCTCTAAGCTGGAGTTGCTTGGTGTGCGAGGAATTGCCCTTGAAATATTTAAAGACTACCTGAGAAACCGCACTCAACGTGTTAAAATCAGTGCTCACCTCAGTGATGAAGAAGTTGTCTCCTTCGGCGTCCCGCAGGGTAGCATTCTGGGGCCCAGTTTATTCCTAATTTACATAAATGACCTATGCAATTTAAAGTTACCCCAATGCAAAATTTTTACTTACGCTGACGACACGGCGATAATAGTACATGGACCTACTTGGGATAGCGTCAAAACAGCAGCAGAGTCTGCATTAAGTACCATAATGACATGGCTAAACTCGAATCTACTTACACTCAATCTACTAAAATCCACCTACATGCCATTTGCTATAAGACGTAATAACTCACCATCAGACACGTTCTCGATTACTGCTCACTCATGCCAGGTCCCTTCTAGTACGCTCATATCATGCAACTGTCCTAAACTTACCAGAACAATCAGCGTTAAATATCTAGGTGTACAAATAGATAGTGAACTAAGATGGGATAAACAAATTGAGGCTCTCACCACCAGAACCCTCCGTCTCTTACATATTTTTAAGTCCTTGAGAGAATCTGCTAATCTCGACACTTTAAAAATGGTGTACTTTGGCCTGTGTCAATCGGTACTAGGATATTGTATTACGGTGTGGGGAGGGGCATGTAAAACACTGCTTCTCATACTAGAGAGAGCACAGAGAGCTATACTTAAAGTAATGATCAGAAAACCCTACAGATACCCAACAACTCAACTGTATTCCGACTGTAAAGTTCTTACCGTTCGTCAACTCTTTGTGCTCTACTCGGTCCTTAAAAAACATTCATCCCTACCCCCTCCCAACCAGAAAAAACGTACCTTTATCCCTCCAAGTACTCCTCACAGAACAACCTTTGCCAAACATCAATATCTTATTCTCAGCTCTCTCATTTACAGAAAAGTTCATAAACATCTAAATATACTTGATCTCACAAAATGGGAAGTTAAACAGAAACTCACTGAGTGGCTACTCCAACAAGATTATGATCACACAGAATCACTTTTAACTTACTTAACCTAGCATTTGCACGCTCATGCACATACGCGCACACACACACACACACAAACACACACTCACATACACACACACACATGCATACATACACACTCACAAGACTATCAACTATTTAATTTTATTCTTCATTATCATTTTCTGATAATTGATTAATTGTGGATGGATAGATCGACAGTGTCCTCACTTATTAAATATGTAAAATAAGAACTTAGCCTTTTGGCCGTCAACTGTCTCTTAAGATACAGGTATACCCTAGTTTAAGAGACAGGGAAACGTATATTGTCTACAGATGTACCATGTACTTCATAAATTTGCTCTATCATATATAGTTCATAAACTTGTAAACTATCTTGCTGTTACTAGTTTAAGTTCTTCTTCGCACCATCTGTAACCTTTTTGTTCAATAAACAATTATTATTATTATTATTCTCTTTATTTATTTTTCTTACATACTAATTTACATTTTTAAATATTTGTTAAAAAAGATATCAAAAAACATTTAAAAATATAAAAAGTAGTAGTCCACCGGTGTCGGGAGCAGGGTCCAAGCCACCGGTGGTTAGGGTTCCAGAGACAGGAACCTCCTCACAATACGGGCCGTATCAAGAAGTACTGCCTTCTGAATCAGGCCCTTGATCCAACCGCCAAGCGAAAGTTTTGACAGGTGGTCGTCCATGCTTTTCGCTATCAGGCCATTGGCCGTGACGACTATCGGCACAATGATAGCCGAGTTCACATGCCACATATCGACAACCTCGTGTGCTAAGTCTATTATTATTATTATTATTATACTTATTTATGTAGGTACCAAAATTCAAAAATTTTGCAACAAACGGAATAATAATTAGGTAGGTACCTACCTACCTACTTTATTATATTCAGTCACATATTTTTGTTAAATTTCAAACTCGCTCACTCGGTGCGTCGGGCGTGCCACTCATCATTTGTCGTCATAATTTTAATAATAATAATTTACCTACGTAATAGTATTGTACCGTTTTTATTACCTATCGTTTGGTTTGGTTTGTAGACAGACACAACGTGGACGCGAAGTAATGGGCTTTATTACTATGATCTTAGAGTTCAAAATTGTTTCTTCCAAGAGAGGGATACGTTGACGATTTGGCGATCAGTACGGTGCGGTCTTATTTCTATCGAGTTAGAGTTTAATATGGATTGACTGGCACGCATAACATCTGAATAATGTGTCATTTTAGTTGCGTAAAAGATTGACCAAGCTTTTAAAATAGGTACCTATCCTATTAGATATTCTTCTCCCAACTTTTGCATTGTTTTAGTTGTATTTATTTTTATTTTGGGGCAGGAAGTAAAATGGAAATAATAAAACATTCAGATAAAACAAAAGTACCGGTCTACCTAATTATACTGAAAACAAGCTAATGTAAGAAGGAACATGGATGGATTTTAGTCAGTAGAAGTCTGACACTCCCCTTCGCTCTACCCAAGAGCGGGGGGGGGGGGGGGCTGTGGTATAGGTAGGTACCTAGTTTAATAAACGTTATAGCTATGATTGCGTTGTTGCACTAGGTTCATTAAAAGTAACATCGGTCAGTTTAGAGATTTTTCTATTATTTCTATAATACCTAGGTACCATGTTTGTGTGATATGGAAAAAGTGTTCACGATGTGAGGAGCTACATTATTACTGGAAATGAAACGTTCTCTATACCTACCTTAATGTTCACTCGTGTTGCTTCAAATATTCTTATTTTGCATACAATAGGTATCTTGAACTTGCAAGTGCGACTGAGAAGGAAATCATGAAAACGGCTGAACGTTCCGATTTACGCTACACAGTGTTTTGTAACGTGGTTGTATGTATGATCTTTACTCGCTCTAAAGACGGTTTAGACCTTACTTTTGGTTGGCCTTGTAGGGTCGGGTGGTGTAAGGCCGGTCAGATACATAAGTACGGAATTTTTACCCGGTTTTCTTATGGAATGATCTGTGTGAACGGGACGCCGCTATACACATTCATAGAGCTGTCTCGTTTGCACATGTCATTTCGTACGGAAAACAGATAAAAAGTCTAATACCTACTTACTAATAAAAAGCCTAATAAGAAAAAATAAGTACGGCAGAGCATGGAGAGGCAGGAGGCAGGGTAGGTACTTCTATAGGTACGTGTCGCGGTCGCGGCGAATGATGATCCGTATGACAGTTCCCTCCACACTCGTGCGCGAATCACGGGGCGAATTTTACGGTTTTCACGTATGATGCCGTAGATAATCACCAGTTAAACTCGATCAGCTGATGCTTTCCCGCCATCTTGCCGCAAACCAAACTGTGAAATCGCCGTGAAGTTTTGCGATTATGGAGAATCTCGGAGTCAATAGTCATACGTCAATGTCGCGATATGTGCTCTCCTCGAAGCCGTGTCGCGATTCACACACATAGGGGCTGTCCATTAATCATGTGAGGCTCGAAAGGGGGGGGGGGTCCATAAAAAATCACGAATTATCACAAGGGGGGAGAGGGGGTAAAGTAATATATCACTTGTAGGTACTTATATTTTCGGCAAGCGCGCGATACTCAACCGAAAAGCGGCGTTACATAGGTATTATGTATTTATTTTTAGTCAAACGCGTACAAAATCGAAAGCGGCTTGTAGTGTGATGATACTTATACCTACCAGTATTTTTTATAAATAAAAAAATAGATTCTTTGCAGGTACGAAAAAATACACGTGATATAGGGGGGAGGGAGGAGGGGTAGTCTTAAACCTCATCACGTATCACCAAGGGGGAGGGGGGGTCAAAAAATGCCAAAAAAAACATCACGTGATTAATGGATGGCCCCATACTGAGGCCCATAGTCTGGAGGGGGCTAAATAGATTTTGGATATACCTAATATGCAAATTATTGGAAGAAATAGGTTTTACCGTATTTTATTATTGTTGGTCAAGCAGAAAGATCTTGTCAGTAGAAAAAGGCGGCAAACAGCCTGGTGACAGACAGACGACTGACGGACAAAGGAGTCTTAGTAATAGGGTCTCGTTTTTACCGTTTGGGTACCTACTAATTTTGGGCAAAATAGGTCCTACTTTTATGTTTTTTTTTAACAAACAAACAAACTCTTCAGCTTTATAATATTAGTACCTATAGATTGAACCAGTCAATTTACAGAAAATATGTATAAAATTACGGAGATATTGGGAAATATCATAATATTGTTTGTAATATTACTGGCATGTTTCGAAATATTACATTATGACGCAAGTAAATTTACATAAAAATGTGTTTAAAAAATTGGTAAATTTGCGAGATATTTTTATGTAAAATTCCCGTTCTAATTGTTGATAACCCATAATAAAATGTATTTGTCCCAAACATTCCATGTAATTTTACTTATTTCATGTAAACTTCTATCTCTTAGTGATTATTACTTAATTATTATGTAAAAACACATTTAAAAGGAAAATTACAGAAAATAATATGTAAAATTTAAGAAATGTTTGGTAATTTCATATTATTGTTTGTATTTTTACGGACACTTTTCGGAATATTACATTAGACGTAAGTAAATTTACATAAAAATGTATTATTCAATAACATTGGTAAAAGTACAAGATTTTTTTGTAAAATTCCCGTTTTCATTGTTAAAAAGACATAAAAAAATGTATTTGTCGCAAACATTCCATATAATTTTACATATTTTATGTAAACTTCTATCTCTTAGTGATTTTTACTTAATTATTATGTAAAAAGACACATTTAAACAGAAAAATTACAGAAAATATGTAAAATTTAAGAAATGTTTGGTAATTTCATATCATTGTTTGTATTTTTACGGACACTTTTCGGAATATTACATTAGACGTAAGTAAATTTACATAAAAATGTATTATTCAAAAACATTGGTAAAATTACAAGATTTTTCTGAAAAATTTCCGTTTTAATTGTTAAAAACACATAAAAAAATGTATTTGTCACAAACATTCCATATAATTTTACATATTTTATGTAAACTTCTATCTCTTAGTGATTATTACTTAATTATTATGTAAAAACACATTTAAACGGAAAATTACAGAAAATAATATGTAAAATTTAAGAAATGTTTGGTAATTTCATATTATTGTTTGTATTTTTACGGACACTTTTCGGAATATTACATTAGACGTAAGTAAATTTACATAAAAATGTATTATTCAAAAACATTGGTAAAATTACAAGATTTTTCTGTGAAATTCCAATTTTAATTGTTAAAAACACATAAAAAAAAAGTATTTGTCCCAAACTTTCCATGTAATTTTACAATTTTTATGTAAAATTCCATCTCTTAGTGATTATTACATATTTATTAAGTAAAAAGACCATTTAAACAGTAAATTCAACAGAATATATTTAAAATTAAAGAAATGTTGGGAAATATCACTATGTTTTTTGTAATTTTACTGATATTTTTTGGAATATTACATAAGACGAAAGTAAATTTACATCAAACGGTATTTTTCACGAAAATAGGTAAAATTACGAGAATTTTATGTAAAATTCCCTTTTCCATCGTAAAAAATACATACGAACATGTATTTATTCCAAAAATCTATGTAGTTTTACAGATTTTATTTAAATATCCATGGCTTAATGATTATTACATAAATTTTATGTAAAACCACATAAAAATTGTTGATTTTAACGAAAAAATTTAAAATTGACGAAAATTATGTAATATTTCATATTTTCCCGTAAATTTCTCAGATTTTTCGGGAATTTTACAGGATTATGTAATTTTTTTGCATGTAAAATTACATAATTTTTAACAGTGTATAACGTAACCAATAGTTTCTAATATATTTGCTTACAAATTCCCAGATTTGCTTTTCCCAACTATATTGGGGTCGGCTTCCAGTCTAACCGGATGCAGCTGAATACCAGTATTTTACATGGAGCGACTGCCTATCTGACCTCCACAACCTAGTCAATACTAGGTAATACGATACCCTTTGGTAAGACTGGATGTCAGAATTTCAGGTCACTGACTACCTGCATGTAACGACTACTACTACTAAACCCTAGGCTTTTCATTTCGCGAATTCCCAGTTTGGTCCCTCAGTTCACACGCACATAATATAACTAAGCCATACGAAGAACTAGATATATATCATCTTACACTCTATCTCGAGCTCAAATGTCTCACAACGATACCTAAGTAAAAGCTAAACATAAGTCTGTTAGTCTGTGTTAGTCTCTACATATAAGGCCTGGCACACAATTAGTCCGTCAGATAGATTTCCAAAAAATATTGGACACATATTTTTGCTCACGTAAAATGAAGACGATAAAGTGCTTCGAAAACTCGTGTGACGTCACATTTCAGCACATTTTTACTGGAGTTTGACGTCACAAGCACCCACTTTAAACGCGTTTTATCTTCGTCAATTTTTGAAACAAAAACCACGTAGGTATCCAATATTTTTCAATAATCTAACTGACGGACTAAATACACCGAAAGCTATATCCGTCCCGTCACGTCGGGGCTGCGGGTTATTCGAAAGAGCCACGACAACGAAACAAAGGGCTAAGGAGGAACATGGGTGATTTTTAGTCAGTGGGAGTCTGACACTCCCTACCGCCGTATTCGGAGTCATTTGATGATTTCCCACCAACCATAAAAAACTAGGCTATATCCGTGAAGTGCCGCCAGTGTGCACTGGGCTTAGTCGACGTCTAAATCACGCTACGTTGACGTGACGTCGACGTGGGAACAAGACCTCAATGGTATATTGCGTCTCGTGCTAGAAGCTTTGAGTCAGTCATGTGTGAGACTAGTGTATATGTAGAGCTATACAAAATTCTGTATCAAATGATATTATGATCCTATATCCATAACCTCGTTGAAATAAATCTACGTAAGTTATTTTTGGGTAACACTTTTGTTGCCTTTTGCTGGAGAATCGGAAGATGTGTTAGTTCAGCCGACCATAGAAACAAGCAACGTCTTTATCTAATTTAAGGTACAAGTTGGTAGCCGACTGCACGCAGCAGCAGCAGACGACACGTCGTCGCATCATGTCGCTGCAGTCATGATTTCGAACCCGACTGCAAATAACTATTAGTCAATAACTCTAAACACGCTCGACGTGTCATTGCTCCGGCGTCAGCGGCACTACTGATCTGCGGTAGGACGACACTGCCGTCTGCCGCTCGACGACGCGTCGTTAGCTTCATGTCGCTAACTAGAGGGAATTTCATAGAAATACGTAGAAACCAGTCGTGTCGCTGCGACACGTTGCCGCGTTGTCTGCTGCTGCTGCATGCTACCAACTTGTACCTTTAAAGTGAACACATATTACGAAATGGATAGATGGATGGAGAGGGAGAGGAAGTCCAAAGAAAAGATGGATGGGGTGTGTGAGAAGTGATATGAAGGGAAAAGGAAAAACTCGGGTAAGTAAATGGTCACCCATCCACGGACCAACCTGCTTACCTAGCCTGCTTACCTAGCACGGCCTAAACAAAAGATTAACACGAGCGGCTGTTATTATTTCGCCACGAGCGCTTTCCTTACTTCTTTTTTTTCAGTTTTTTTTTTCTAATGAATCATTTCGGAGTTTACAAAGTCGTTGTAGTATTTTCTCTTTTATATATGGTTTGCATTCACTTGACTGACTTTCAAAGTGAACTTTACAGGAAAAGCCTTTATATTATTCCGTTATTTAAAAAAAAAGTGATTGTTCTGGGCAAAAAGGTCGATATCGTTCGTGTGGACTGTATGAGCATGTGTGAATGTGTGAGTGTAATATGTCTGTGTGTTGCTAGCATTCATGGTAATTGTAAGTACTTATATCTATTTAATTAGACAGTGATGGACAGCCTTCCAGTCCGATCGGATTTAGTTCAACATTATTATTTGACATAAATTAATCAAGACATTTAAATATTTACGAGACTGCTTCGTTGGTCTAGTGGTCGCCAGCAGCAAGATCCTAAGTTCAATTCCCAGGTCAGGCATTAGTTCTTTTGGGTTTTTCCAGAAGGAATTTCTCAGTAGCAGCCACGGAGTCAGGATTTGTGCACGATTGATGGCAGTAGACTCGCCTCCTATTATTCGGAAAACATTACCAAAATGTAGGTGTAATATTAGGTATACTTAACTCTGCATATCCTTTCGGAAATATAGGCGTGATGTTATGTGTTCCAATCTCTTTGAGATGAACCCTCCATTTGACCAAGACAACACACACAGCTTCCTTCCTACTTTCCATCTAGCCAAAGTTCCGTTCCACGTTTGTACTTCTCATCTTACAAAAAAAAACTTCTTCCACAGACAAACCCGTAGGCGTAGCTAGTTAAACTTAAACAAAAGTGTACTGTGGAGTCTGTGGCTGCATGACAGAGTCGTAAGTAAGTTTCACTAGTAGTTAATATAAGTGTGAGGTAGATACGTGTACATTTGTAAGAATACTAGCGGTTACAAAGATGTAAATTAGCTAGGTTTTGATGTAAAAATAACAGTAAGTTAATTGAGAAGCAACAGCCGTTTGGGACGATCTTTTAGGTTTTAGGGGGAGTATCTATTACATACCGAGTGTAGACTGAAAGTCTGATAATCAAGGGGTATCGTATTGCCTAGTATTAGGTTGGGGAGGTCAAATACACAGTCATCATCATCAAAATTCTAGTCAAAAGACGTCCACTGCTGTACATGAGCCACCCAGCAAGTGTGGACACATTGCTCGCAAAACGGATGATCAATGGGTCGGAAAAGTTCCGGAATGGCGACCGCGAACCGAAAGACGTTGCGTTGGAAGGCCTCCCAATAGGTAGAGCAATGACCTGGTGAAAATTGCAAGGATTCACTGGATGCGAGACGCACGGGACCGGTCAATGTGGCGACACAGGAGGCCTTTCTATCCCACTACAGCTGAAAATCATGATGAGCTCTGTCCCTGCTGAATAAAACAAAACGCACATAAAAATTTGAATACAGAAAGAAAATTCCTCAGCTATTTTTAGCCGTAGAACCACAGCGACCAACTCGCTATGTACTTTACATAAACCAACGAAAATTTCGTCGCAGAACTTGTGACAAAACTTTTATACTGTTTGACTTTGAAATTGTTGAGGCGTAAACTCGGTGATCCATTATGTATTCTTCCTTGGGTATATCTAATTTTGCAGACTGTTTTGAATATTCTAGACGGCGAGTAACTATGCTTGGGGAAATCTTTGAAATTACATGGCAGCGCTAGTCCGGACGTTTGGCCGATGTAGCCGATCTCACGTTGTTGCATTGTCTTGCATGTTATCCGTAGAGCGGTTTAATATAAACGTGTTTTCGGTTTGGTCACGTGGAGAGGATGAGTGAAAAGCAACTAAAAAAAGGCAGATTTGAGTGGCAACGCCGGGAGGCCCTATATAGAAAGGCAAACACTGACCTTCTCGGTGAGGTTTTTAAGAAAGTACTCGCAACTCGTGCGTGTATGAATGTGGATGAGGCAAAAGGCGAATGTATCATTGTAGCAGATGGCTTTCTGTGATTTGTGTCTACCCCGATGGGAAAAAGGCTATGTATGACATGTTTTCGGCGCGTTTAAGTTCGTTTTAAAAAGTGTATCTAGGTACCATACCCGTTGTACGTAGGTCTACCCGCGGCTTTTGCCACACGGACGCGCTTCTCGTACGAGTGTTGACGCGCTTTTACGCTCATAACTCGTATACGAGCGGTGCCGATTCTGACATATAGCTTTGCTACTGGCAAAACTGAACAGTTTGAGCGATCAAGACGGAATGAGCGCGAGTTCAACTTTTTGAAGCACAAAATTTCGCGCATGTACGCGTGTACTCCGAAACGAGCTTATAGGCACCGACATATTATACGCTAGTCCGAAACGTGCTGAAACTGCGCACAAGTTCTCATTAATTAGTTCAACATTATTTTACTGTGTAATTTTTTTTTTAAATGCACATGAAAGTATGCAAAATAAAAATTAAAAGTATTTCTCTTGTTCTAAGAATTATTGTTTGTTATTTAAAGCAGAAAATAATGGTATGTTAATCATCAGTTACCAGGAAACATCTCTTTGTGTTTCAAAACCCAGCTGCAACGTCGGGGCTGCGGGTTGGTCCCAAAGATACCGCGGCCGCGACATATAAAAGGGCTAAGAAGGAACATGGGTGGTTTTTAGTCAGTAGAAGTCTGACACTCCCTTTCGAGCCCCAAGAGCGGGAGGGGTTATTTGATGATTTTCCACCCACTCCAAAAAAATAGCAGCGCAGTTGGTGTGGTAACCTGCTTGTCACAGTCAAGACGTGTACCAGAAAGACAGAGAATAGACGCATTCGAAATGTGGTGCTGGAGGCGGATGCTCCGAATTCCATGGACGGCCAAACGCACAAATGTGTCTATCCTTTCCCAACTCGATATCAAGACTAGATTGTCTACAGTTTGCCTACAGCGTATTTTGTCCTATTTCGGCCACATAATGCGAAGAGGAGATAGCAGCCTTGAAAAGCTGGTCATTGTTGGCAATACCGAAGGTAAGCGACCGCGAGGAGGGTCGCCAACACGATGGTCCGACCAAGTAAAAGAAGCTACTTCCTCAAGCAAATTTCAGCAGGTGGTGAAGGCAACCTTGGACCGGAGTAGATGGAGGCAGATGATTCGCTTGAAGGGATCCAGTGACAGGGCACGCCACGATAGTGGCGGTAAGTCCCCTCTTTGAGGAGTGGCTAGAGAGGAGCCACGGCGCCCTCACCTTCCGTCTGACGCAGGTCCTCACCGGACACGGATGTTTGGGGAGGTACCTGCACCGAATCAGGCGGGAGGAAACGCCCGGATGCTTCCACTGCGAGGATCGACCGGAGGACACGGTGGAGCACACTGTGGAGGTGTGCTCTGCTTGGGCGGATCCCCGCCCGTGACCTCTCGCGTCCGGCCCTGGTGCAAGCCATGGTCCGGGGCGAGGAGGGATGGGACGCCGTCGCCTCCTTCTGCGAAGCAGTGATGCTAGCGAAGGAGGTGGCGGAACGAGAGAGGGAGCGATCCTCTCAACGTTCCAGCCGCCGCGGAAGGCGCTCCGGGCGTCGGGGGCCACGTGATGGCTTCCGGCCACCGTAGACGCGGGCCTGTGGACGGTGAGTAATGGGCTAGCTCGCCGTCCGGCCGTCGTCATGACGGCAACAGACCGTGTCGGCGGCGCGTTCGTGTTCCACGCGCGCCTCAAAGAGATGTCAGCAAGGAGGGGCCCGCAACTTGCGGGCCCCGCAAGGGCCGACGCCCGTCGGGCCGTCAACGTCAACGTTCAATTTTTCAACTGAACGTTGACGGCTAAAACTGAAACTAAGGAATAGTCCCGGGAGTGGGGGTGGTTTGAAAGAGATACCGCGGGGGGACACAAAGGGCTAAGAAGGAACATGGGTGGTTTTTAGTCAGTAGAAGTATGACACTCCCATCCACTCCGCCGAGAAAGAAACCTCACAAAGAAATAAAATAAAAGTAAGGATTAGGGAATCATTATCAAAGGAGTCTCAAGGACCCCGTGTCGGCGGCGCGTTCGTGTTCCACGCGCGCCTCAAAGAGATGTCAGCAAGGAGGGGCCCGCAAGGGCCGACGCCCGTCGGGGCCGCGGTATTTTGTACTAGATTACGTGGCCTCGGCGCAAGGGCAAAGAAGGAACATGGGTTCGGTTTTTAGTCAGTAGAAGTCTGACACTCCCCTTCGCTCTGCCCAAGAGCGGGGGGGGGGTCATTCGATGATTTTCCACCCACCAAAAAAAAAAAAAGGGATCCAGTGACCACGATCCTCAGTAATGAGGGACCGACTGAAGAAGAAGTTGTATTTTTTAATATTTGTTATGCGTTGCATGCTTTTTTTTCCAGTCTCTTTGTATGCTCGTTATGTTTCTGCGACAAATAAATATTTTTTCTTTCTTTTCTTTTTTCTTATCTTCTCAGAAAGCCTAACTAGAACTTAACTATACATATTTTTTCCCAATTCTTAATGGTTAAAGGCTCATGCTGTACATAATGTAATAAATATTCACATTCGTTACATTCCATTTATTTGGATTGGTTGATGCATTTTCAGATGAGAAGCGAGCATGCAATAAAATGGTTCAGGGAAAATATATAATATTATTTTGTTGCCACAGAATTCGTAAACAGCAAAATAATTATAATTTTAAAATACTCGGAAACGATATCGAGTCTGACCAAATTCTCTCCCAACTCCACATTTCTGTGGAATGAAACAGTACAACATTAATTAATAATGTGCTTCCCAGTAAAAGTCAAGTTTTTCATGTTGGGTCAATACCGCTTACTATTACGAATAAACCGGCTAAGTGTGAGTGGGACTCGCGCCTTTTTACCCGACTGCGGCGAAGCCCAAAAGGAGGGTTATTTACCTATTACGACTGACAATGATCTTGACACCCGGGACCTACTGATTATCGTGCTTTTGATTTGACCCGTGCAGCTTTTATTATTTTATAGGGCTCGTCCTAGAAACGATCCACTTTTTCAAACCAATTTTATCAAAGGAACCACAGGAACACACACGACTGCCTCTTTGGTCTAGTGGTTGCAAATGGGACTGCATAAGGTCCTAGGTTCGATTCCCAGGTCGAGCAAACTGTTATTGGGTTTTCCATTGGGAATTTCTCAGTATCAGAGATTTGTGCCCGGTTGATGCTATAGGCTCACCGCCATGGGACTTAAACATAACTGATGAAATAGGGGTGTACTAATCAATGGGTACACCCTGGGTAGAGTCCTAGGCAAATAACTTGAAACAAAATGGCGTCGTTCTGCGCAGGTTCCCTGCTTGATTTGTATGGGACGTCCAAAAATCGACTACTGCGCATGTTCAACTTATGTGCCGCGTGCCATACACCTCTGTTTAACTCGGGGAAGTGGAAAAATTGATCCAAGAGACCAAGACAGTTCAATTGTTTCTCTAGGACTTCGTTTAGTTTCATTGTCTTGGTGCTTTTCTGGCGGCCACCACTGTTTATTTTGGGTTTAAGGAGTTGAGATACCATGGCCTCGACACAAAGGGCTAAGATGGAACATGGGTGGTTTTTAGTCAGTAGAAGTCTAACACTCCCTTCTGGGAGGAGTCATTAATTTGATGATGTACCACAATCCCAAACAAAAAAAGAAGTTGCAGTAGTTTTGGCATAGTGTGGTGGGCCCCTACTAAAAAAAATATGTAGGTTATGTTATGTGTAAAGACTCTTTCTACAACAAACACCATAAAACCTAAAATACTCACAAAAACATGTTTCAGTATCATATCCAGCGTCTCTAAATCCAGACTAGACACCCTTCATATCTATATTTGCGTAGGCAAGCAGTGCTTTGTCAGAGAGTACTTCTCAGAACTAGTTACATCGTGTCTCCGTACGAACAATGCTGGCTCTATACATTTGCGCGGATGTGTACGTGGACAGGAACGTTGTTTCCTTTTCTAATGTTTGTCAAGTGTCCTTTCTGGGTTTGCTTAGTTAGTCTTTGCTTTTTGTTTCTTGAAAATGGAAAAGCTTAACGGAGTTTTGCATACTGATGGTACTTTAGGTGTTGTTAAAGGTAACCTCTCAACGTCCCAGCCGCCGCGTAAGGCGCTCCGGGCGTCGGGGGTCACGCGATGACCTCCGGCCACCATAGACGCGGGCGTGTGGACGGTGAGTAACGGGCTAGCTTGCCGTCCAGCCGTCGTCATGACGGCAAGAGACTGTGTCGGCGGCGCGTACGTGTTCCACGCGCGCCTCAAAGAGATGTCAGAAATATGGAAGGGGCCCGCAAGGGCCGACGCCCGTCGGGGCTGTGGATTATCGAAAGGATAACGCGGCTCCGACACAAGGGCGAAGAAGGAACATGGGTTTGGATGTTTGACACTCCTCTTCGCTCTGCCCAAGAGCGGGGGGGGGGGTGGGGGGTTATTCAATGATTTTCAAAGATACAATATTGATGCTATTACCCACAACCTTTTATGTTATTATGTCAAGCGTCAAGTTTCCGAGTTTTAAGCCCTTAAAGTTACAGTAGTCTCCATAGCACAACTTTGATAACTTATACCTCGGAAAGGAAATGCTTTGGAAGATTTTACCTCCCACAAAACTTGTTTGTATATTGATGTCAGCTATTCATTAGTCCGGGTTTTATACGTGGCTGTTTTTTTTTTAAATAAAATAAAATAGTGGTATTAAGCTGGCCACGCTTCATAAAAAAATCTTTCAAACCCTTTTCAACAAAACAGCTATCGAAGATAATTATAGCTATCTTATCTTCAGAAAGTTTAATACAGTAGAATTCCCAAGTCTATTTGATCAAAGAGTCCTAACAATTTATTCCTCAAACGACCCAGTAACTGGTAAAGTTCCATTATCAACAAGAAAATAAAACGAAATAGGTTACCTTGTTCCATTTGAGAGGAGAAAACGAACAATTGTTACATCGCTACACATTACTAATTCAGTTGGGGTGAAATTAAAAGGACGGGACGACATGGGAACGCGACGCGCAACGGGGCGGCACGACGCGGGGCGCGGGACGGGAGCGTGGAATCAGCGTGTCGAACATTAGGTAGCGGGATCGGTAGATGTTGCCATTTTTTGGTAGGAATTAAATCAGTATGTTTTATGTTTTTAGACGCTTCAATTTGGAGACTTATGACGTTATTGTCACTTTAAGTTATAAAAATACATACATAACATCACCCATTAGGTCGTAAAGGGTTAAGCTGCAGTACGCCTAATAGTAGGTACATCCACATACCGCAGTTTATGCTTGAGTCCAATGTTATAAACGGGGCCAGCCTGTTGTAATCAAACGGGCACACATTCGAACTCCATGGCTGCTTCTGACAAAATACTGACGGAAAACAAAAAATAGTATTTTGCTCGATTGTTATTACTGACAGAATGTCTAAAAGCTCAGGATATTGTCCCTCGGCAGGCTATTTGAATGTCCCACATCTGATCCATGCTTCGATGGACTAATCTTGTAGGTTAAACTGGGCTTGCTGCGGTCAATCCGTGGATTCAAAGCGGTTGAGCCCTGCACTACCTCGGATATCACGTTCAACCGGTACCTACATAATGTCTGAATTCCGGATATTCCTGGTAATAAAACTAGAAGATTATCATCATCATTCTTCTTCAAAATTATTATTCTAAAAATTATAGTTACCAATTTGAGTTGGATTTTGTTAACTAAGTAAAATATCATGGTTTGTTTTTGCACGATACTCTAATCCTTTTTTTTATGAAAGTAATCCAAGTTACTGCATGAGTTATACACCAGTGAAATACCCATCAAAATCGGCCAATCGTTTAGGAGATTAAATTAGCAGGAACAAAGACTATTTTTTGTCTGCGAGAGGCAGGCAAAAGATAAAAAAGTTTTTGTTACAAATACAGAATTTAAGCCACGATCATCATCATCTGTGTGTCGGCTTCCAGTCTAATCGGATGCAGCTGAATAACAGTATTTTACATTGAGCAACTGTCTATCTGACCTCCACAACCCAGTTATACGATAACCTTTTGAAAGACTGGTTGTTAGACTTTCAAGTCACTGACTACCTGTAACGACTGCCAAATATATGGCAGCCGGGACCAACAGCTTATCATGCATTCCGAGGCACGGAGAAAACTAGTTATGTAACGGGTGGTCACCCATCCACAGACCAACCTAGGCAAGCGCGATTTAACCTAAAGATCGACCCGAGTGGCAGTTATTATTAAACAACGAGCTCCCCACGATCAATACTGCCGATTTAGTATTTCATCGTAAAAGAAAAGGTAGAAATACCAAAAAATCACTAGCTCTGGCCACACTAAGACAATTTAAAACAATCGCTACCGTCTGTCTATCCGTCGTATTTTCCTTCGGTTGGTATTCATGTACATTGCGTCATGTTGGCGAAACATGCGCTTTAATCAAGGAGCTCGATTTATGTACGAATGTGTATGTGTCTGACAATGTTTTATTGGGAAGAGAATTGGCTTTCAAAATCTAGGGATATTTTGGGAAGAGTTTATAGCATCACCTGATCATCAGCTCCATGAGTTATAAGTCGAGCTGTACCATAACTGACAAAGGCTTGCCCTCATTGGATAGGTCCAGTTAAATCTGTGTGGTTGTTCCTTAAAAGACCATCTCACACAATAATCTGCATAGTGCTCATGTGAGATGTTTATGTCTGGACCTCAAAAGAGACTATGATCTCTGAGTTACTTGTGGCTGTTTCTTCTCAGAGTAGTCGGGTACGAAATAATCGCCCCATCTAGTTCAAAAAAGGCCTTGTATACTCGTAAGAGTTTGGAAAAACCTATTTGCAAAATAATAGTAGATTTTACAACACAAAACACAAGTGCACAAAACGAACCATTTTTATCCGAGACTTTTAGCAGCCTGCAGCCGAAGGCGAGGGCTGATAGTAATGTCGAGGATAAAAATGGTTTTGTGGACGAGTTATAAACTCTGCTTTTAACTTTGAATGCGAGGAAATAAAACAGTAGTATAACATATTTCTTTAATTAAAATTCAAAGTAAAATTTGTACAGTTTTGAATACTGAAGGAAATTGTTTTTTTTTTAATTTTACGAAATTGATATTAGGCTTGCAGACCTATACAGCCTACTATTAAATTAATTTTGTAACAATAATTTTCATTAATTAATTAAATAACTTACCGTACTTGAATTTAAATTTTAATATCTTTTAAGTCTTAAAAAACACAGGCAAATAAATTAAAGTAAATATTATAAAATAACAAATTCTATCTATGAACTTCTTATTGTGTTTGGCTGTATGACTCATTTTCTTTGCCTTAATAAAGATACATTTATGAGTACATACGATAATGCCCTTGTGCACAAAATTCGATTTTGTGCAGTAACCTGCACAAATAAGCACTTTCAGAGCATGAGAAGTGAAAACATCATTTATTGCGACTTCGCCTATCTTTCATCGAAGTCCATACGTACTGTAGGTTATCACCCATACCTTTTCGATGTTCCACACATTCGTACGAAGCGCTTTGCTACATCTTTTATTATTTGCTCAGTCAAGGAGTGGTGACGGTGTTTAGCTGGCTGGTTTACTGCTGAGCATGAATTCCTGGGTACTTTTCCTAGGTCGGGCAAAGCGTTATTGGGTTTACCATAAGGAATTTCTCAGTAGCAGGCACAGAGTCTGGATTTGTGCCCATTTGGTGGCAATAGGCTCGCCCTCTATTACATGGGACTTAACCATAACTGGCGAAATGTGGGTGTACTGTTAGGTATACCTCTGCCTACCCCATTGGGGATTACAGGTGGGTATTCAGGATAAGTCCATTGCCATATAACAGGGACTAATCTAGACTGAAATCTTAGACTCGTGACTCACAAATTAAGCATACATACATGAACTCACGTCTTTAATAATCATGGGGGTAGGCAGAAATCACAGAACACCACCTGCCACAATCGATGCTAACATACTCCTCTTGCCTCAAGGACCTTTCTCTAGTACTAGCTTTTACCAGCGGCTTCGCCCGCGTGAAAATGACGATTTTCCATACAAACTTTCATCCCCTATTTAAATCACTTAGGGGTTGAATTTCGAAAAATCCTTTCTTATTCCTTGTCTACATTCTATAGGGAACCTCTGTGCAAAATTTCAGCTTTCTAGGTCCAAGGGTTTGGGCTGGGCGTTGATGAGTCAGTCAGTCAGTCAGTCAGGACTTCTCTCTTTATTTATATAGATAGATAGATAGGTTCTGATTGTCAGACTGTCAAGCCACTGACTACCTGTTACGACTTTCAAAGATCTACAAACTTCAGCAGGGACCAACGGCTTAACATGCTTTCCGAGGCACGGAGGAAACTCGGACACCCATCCACAGACCAAAATAGGCAAGCATGACCTAACCTGAAGATTAATCCGAGTGGCTGTCATTATCCAGCCACGAGTTTCTCGTGACTAGTCGTGACACATCTTTCCTAACCACTAAAATGAAGGAACTGATCTGAAATTAAACGACAAAATTTAAACACCACCTTTCCTGCAAAACTACCTCTTCTTACAAAGTTCTACTCCGAAACTTTCGATGTCGTCCTTGTCGAAACTTTGCCGTTACTTTTTGAGCGCTCTATTAATGTTACACGGGCAACTGTTGCCGGCAACGGATGCTGGAGGAGCTAAAAGTTGAGTCAGGCACAGAACCGGTCTTATCTTATTTATAAGGGCTATCATGTCATTGTCTTAGAGGTCAAATAGGCAGTCAATTCATGGGACTATACTGAAGTTTCGCTGCAGACTAGAATTGGACAACCGAACATTGTTGGGGAATGGTTAAACAGCTTACTGTAGGCATCAATATTAATTGCTGGACTAAAATGGCTGTAATGTTTGTTTAGGTCAAATCTCGCAACTGTGTTTTAAAGCCGTTATCCCATAGAAAATTGAGCTAAAATGGCTTAAAACACGTTTGATTTGGATGGCAATGCATGGTTAATTAAATAACGTTATTCTAACTCCAATATGAATTCAGAATACAATATAATATTTCCCAAAAATGGCAGACTATACTTTATATACCACCCCATGATATGGGTATCAAATAAAGAGGTTTACTTTTTCATCGTCACAGTAGCGAATAGAATATAATTTACGTCTATGCCAATTAATTTTATTGTGCAACAAAGTTGCTCGTATACCATGCCTTACTAATAGAAACTTTACGTTTACCCAAGTACACTAATTTATTTCCTTCTTCCTGTTATTACAGTGGTTAAATAATGTCCATTAATATGTTCCAGCTGAAATTTTCAGCGGCTAACGACGGCTCACATGCGAGAGAGTCGTTTATTAAAAACTCTTTCAGCTTTATTGTTTGAAATTTTATGTATTTTTGAAGCAGCTTAATCAGCCTAAAATGTTCTCGCTCATGTTGGACAAGCGTTCTTTCTATGAGTAGGAATAGGTTATTTTAATACACCATTATAATACACCATGCCGGCTCATGTTTTAGATTTTTTGGTTCTGAGGCATCACGAGTTCCTCTCGATTATTTCTTTCACATTGTAATGCGGCTTCTTGGATTTGAACACACGATTTACGGCTCGTAAGTCGGACTGCCACCATTGGGCCACTGCTGCTTTTTATATCGCAGAAACCATCCGAAATAGACATAACACGACAACATCCATATCCGTCTGGTATGTGGATCCTCCCTCTTAAAAAAAGGAGGACGATGTTAAAAATTACATCCTGCTTCCCACACCCTAATAATAATAATAATAATTTATTTGTCAGAAAACAATGATCCATAATATGGTTAGTAACAATTGAAACTTATAAACTATGTTAGTAGGCAAAAAAATCACAAAATAAATATTACAAAATTAAATAAATTGGATTCACGATTTAAAATAAAATTGTAACATTAGTCTGTACGTGAACCATACAACAGTGGTTCACGTACTGACAGTCAAAACGTTCAGAAAACGCACTCAGGATACTGTTGCGGCTGCCCCGCATCCTACGCACCAGGGATGTGCACCGTTTGCGCATGATTGTGTGGAAACAATCCACACGAGCTTCGGCAAACATCCCCGACGCGCTACAGAAGCGAGGCAGCCTCAAGAGCACCCTGAACGCGTTGTTATACTGGACACGTAGGGCTCTGTACTGTTTCTGCGTGTAATCCAACCACAGACTGCCAGTATAAAAGGACGTACAGAATGCCCTAAACAGGGCTATTTTGACGTCCCTCGAGCACCGAGCAAATCTGCGAGCGATCATATTCGCACGAACAGACAGCGCCCTACGTTCCCTTTTCGTTCTAATGTATTAAAAGGAACCATGTATTTTTAACCTACCAACGTTGCCCCAATTTCTACAGTTTTTGTACAGAATTTTTTAAAATTTCTGCAACATCTATCAAAACAGCAAAGCTTAGAGTCGCGTGAACAAATGCCGCGATTTTGCAGCACAATAAAATTTAATGGTCTCTCTGCGTACCGCCTCGCCTGCAATGCTTGAAAGTGCATTGTTGAACCTGCGAGACACATGGATAGGGAAGGTGGCTAGCTTTCTATTTTCTTCCTATCGTGTGGGCAGTATTAAGGTCTAACGACCCCACACACCCTAGTGTCTAAGTTTCTAAACCGCCTCAAGGGCCTCTGACATGAATCGTTTTTTTTTTATCAAGCAGTCAGGTGATTCAACTCTGCAATGTCCTTGCCAAACTGGAAACAACTTTTACAAAGTATGCTTATGTCACAAGGCAAACGCCTAAACAACTTGACTATGGAGGCTTTAAACGATTTTGAACAAAAATTATGGTTTAAACAGAATGTTATTAAACAGCTCTAAGTTTAGTAATATTTTGTTTAGCTCCTCCCCTACCCAGCGTAGGTGTATGTGTATTTAGGTTCGGAAGTTGGTTACTTTTGTAGGTTGATTAAATTTTTTGGCCACCGACTTCCGAATCTAAAGTTATGGTTTAGTCCACGTTTTGCTGTTATTTTTTTCATTTATTTAATTTTGATTCAGACACAAAATATCCATAACTTTGTTAGTAAAATTACATTTAAAATTATGTTATTTGAAAACGGTTTTATTTGTTGCAAATATTGAAATAAAAAATATTGTTACATTAAAATTGGACAATCCCCATTGCACATTGGGACATTTTCAAGTCTCTCTATTGTAAGTTGCTTCCAATACAAGCTTGTAACATAAGTTACTTTTAACCGCAAAACTCAGTTAACTGAAAAAGTGTAGGCTATAAAGTCCAGCAAATATAACTGTCACTAGTTGTCTCCACTACAAGTCCGTAAGTCTGATTCCAACGAAGTGTTATCTTCTTGCTCGGCTGCGAAGCAACTCAACAGATTACCGCCTCAAGATGTCGCCCCTCCTTAACAGAAGTCCGAATAACTTCCTCTGAAGTACCTCCTCTCTTTGCCTTAACATCACGCCTGTAATCCCTAAAGGGTTAGGCAGAGGTGTACCTAATTGAACACCTTCTTCTTTTTACGTGTCGATGTTTTCAAATCGTGTTAGACTAGTATGTAGCTACCTGCATGACAGCTCTAACATTTGCATCGATTAAATTCTGAAAGGTGCAAGTGGTTGTGCAGGATGGGCAGGATAGGAGGTGGCGCATATCCTGCAGAGGGGCTCCACACTGGCAATTAGTTTGGGATGGATCGATAGTACACATAAACGCTAGTTATATTTAAGTCTCGTGTTATAGGGGGCGAGGCTATTACTATAAACCGTGCACACATTAGGACCACGTGGCTGTTACTGAGAAATTATTGATAGAAAAAGCCAATAAATAATACTATGCCCTGCCTGGGAATCTAACCCAGAACCTCATGATCTGCAGTACTTAGCACTTGCGACCACAAGACTATGGAGCGTCTTCGTCTTAAAACCTCAAAATAAAGAACTCCGGACAACTTGTGGCCCAATTAAAGAGGGTCTATTTTTAGGAAATAATTGAATTTAGCCCGCATTGGAAGACCTTTGTGGAATTGGGGAGTTCTCAAATGGAATTTTCGATTTAGTTCGCACAAACATAATTGATTTGTTGAAAGTTTCTTGAAGAGGCTTTCAGAATTGTTTCTTGTCAAATTGAGAGTTTTTGGGATTTAATTAGTTGGTGATTTGATGGTAATTATTGTTTTTGATTTTTTTTTCGTTTGGAGAATATTTTGAACCATGAATAGTAGTAAAACAGAAGGAAGTCTCGTCGGGGCTACGGGTTGTTCGAAAGAGATACCGAGAGGCCTCTCTTTTTTGGTGTCAATCGCCTACCTAGGTTTTAACTATATAGTCTGCCCGCCTCGCCGCCGGACGACCTACATTTCTTTTATAGGCAATTGCTCCATGGCAATACTGGTATTCAGCTGCATCCGGTTGGATCGGAAGACAACCCCAATCAAGCTGGGAAAAGGCTAGGCAGATGATGATGATTTTTAGTTTCATTGTTTTTGCTTACTAGAAAAAAGATGAGAATTCATGAGTTGCGATGAAAGACTTCTATTTGAAATAGTTTTTTTTCTATTTTCTATTCTATAACTTTTCGCCCCTAGACAAAGTCACTTCAGCAATGCTTCAGCATGATTCTTTTGACATTCTTTAACGAACGATAAAGTTACTATTCAAAAGAGTATTCTTACCAAGTTCATTAAGAAAAAACTTTTCAATGCACTTTATTTGACCACAAAATGGTCAGACCACTTAGGGTGGTTTCTCTTTGATAGTAAGTCTACTATTACTTCAAAAGGAAAAGTTTCATCGTTAGTAGAAAGAAGTTACCCTTAGTTTTAGTGCAAGGTCGTCTTGCCTTTGTTAAATAAATACAGGGTGAATTTTTCATCTGAACGTTGACGGCGAAAACTGAAACTAAGGAATAGTCCCGGGGGTGTGGGTTGTTCGAAAGAGATACCGCGACCTCGACACAAAGGGCTAAGAAGGAACATGGGTGGTTTTTAGTCAGTAGAAGTATGACACTCCCTTCCACTCAGCCGAGAAAGAAACCTCACAAAGAAATAAAAAAAAGTAAGGAATAGGGAATCATTAAGGAGTCTCAAGGACGTTTTAATAAGAGGAATGCCAAAGTAAAGATGAATGGTTTGTGTGCGCAATGATATGAACGAGAGAGTAGTAAGTGATTTTGTGACGACTGATATGGAAACTTAACTCATCTCAACCCACGTACCCAGTTCATAATCATCATCATCAGCCTATAATTGTTCCCACTGCAGGGACTCAGGCCTCCTCTCTAGGAGAGGGATGGGCTATAATCCACCACGCGGGCCCAGTGCGGATTGGTAGATGTCGCATATCTTCGAATTTTTGGTTCTAAGACATGCCGGTTTCCTCACGATGTTTTCCTTCACCGTTTTGAGAGCAGTGGTGATGAAATAAATTACACAATGTAATGCGCCTGCCTGGGTTCGAACCCACGACCAACTGTTCGTAAGTCGGGGCCGCCACCACTGGGCCACCACTGCTCTTTACCACCCACCGTACCCACCGCACCCACCGTTTTCGTACCCAGTTAATACTGGGTAATAATCATAATTTTGCAGTTTTAGTTTGGTCACCTACACCGAGACTCGTTCGAGTATTTCCTGCAATTTCTCAATAAAATTTCAGATTTCACTGACCACGCAGTATTGAAAAATTCAGCCTATATACTGGTTGTTAGGATCATTTTCGTAAGGTCCTACATAAGCTGAACAGGAAAATTAAAGTCGTATTAAGGACGTATAAAAGGAAGGAAGTCTAGGTTTTTGTGTGAAAAGTAATTGGTATAAGGTCGAATTTAATGAATTTTCTTTGATTGTATCTGATTCAAGGCATAACTGCCAGTAAAACATAATAATAGCGGTTTGCACACGACAACCGCTCGTCCTCGCTGTCGAGCGGTGAAATGAATCTTACGTCGCATGATACAGAGTGTCAGAACTGTCCCTTGCACCCTATAATGCGACATGAGATGCCGACTATTATAATGGGGTGAATTCAATGTATCATAGGTACTAAAATTACTAGTAAAAATATTATTATTTCAAGAATGTTTTAAAAAAAGAAAAGAAAAAGAAAGAAAGAAGAATGTTAAGGTACAGTATGGTACGAATTTATTTTATTTTATTTCCCTAAGCAAGCGATGGTTCGCTGGATGAACTCTGTAGCTTGGCAGGAAGTGAACAGCTAATTTCATGCGCCGTTCGATAGAGTATTTCAACATCCATTTTTGGTATAAAGGAATAGTTACTAAAACCACAGATATATAATACTAGCGTACTAAAACCAATAAAATATATCCGGTGGAATATGATTTTATCATATTATTATTTTCAACAACATATTCAATTCACAAGATAATATTACCATTGAAAAGCACATTAAATGAGCACACAATTTACACACTATCGAAAGTTATTGGATTTTGAATATGTATTAATCATTTAACTGTATATTTAATTAATTGAATTGGTATTAATTCAATAAGTTGGTTTGAATGAATTATAAAAGTGCTCACTGACATTCGACCACTTTTCGTCCTTATATCTCAGGGCATAACTGCCTCCGTGGTCGAGTGGTTGTGACCCGGTGGTCGTGGGTTCGATTCCCACGGGAAGCATACTTTGTGAAGTTGTTTCCAGTTTGGTTAGGACATTGCAGGCTTGAATCACCTGATTGTCTGATAAAAAGATGGTTCCGTGCTTCGGAAGGCACGTATAAGGTCCCGGCCGCCAAATGGCGGTCGTCAAACCATGTCAGAGGCCCTTGCGGCGGTTTAGAAACTCTGACACTAGGGTGTGTGGGGTCGTTAGACCTTACTGCCCACACGATAAGAAGAAGAAGGGCATAAGGGTGCCCGTCGGGGCTGCGGGTTGTTCGAAAGAGATAACGCGGTCTCAGCACAAAGGGCTAAGAAGGAACATGGGTGGTTTTTAGTCAGTAGCAGTCTGACACTCCCTACCGCTCTGCCTTGACCGCGAGGAGTCATTTGATGATTTCCCACCCACCGAAAAAAAAGAAATAAAGGGCTAAGGGTCTTTAACTCAATATTATAATAACTTTCTGTGGTGCAATTCCTTTCAACTACGGAAAGCCGGATCACTATTTTTAGGGTTCTTTAGGCAATAGGCAAAAACGATACCGGCGGATGTAGTGGTGATGGCAGCACCTTAGTCCAACATGCACTTCGCTGGTTTCTCATCTTCATTCCTTTCGGTAGAGTATTTTCTATATCTATAGAAAATGTATTTGTACATATTATTATGATGATCATGTTCAAATTAGTATTTTCGTTTGGCTCAGTGTTTAGTATATTATGTGATACTGTAGCACTTAAAACTATTTATATTGCTGTGCCTTAGCAGGGTCCATGAAACCTATTTACCTTTAACAACCTGTAAACTACATGAATGCAATAAATGATGATTATGGTTATAAATATCACCATACCAACTAGGTTGTTGCCTATATAACAAGGGAACAAGAAGAGAGTAACAAGTTTTGTATTTAATTTATATATTACTAGCTTTTGCCAGCGGCTTCGCCCGCGTGAAAATGACGATTTTCCAAACAAACTTTCATCCCCTATTTAAATCCCTTAAGGGTTGAATTTTGAAAAATCCTTCCTTATTCCTTGTCTACATTATAAAGGGAACCTCTGTGCAAAATTTCAGCTTTCTAGGTCCAAGGGTTTGGGCTGGGCGTTGATGAGTCAGTCAGTCAGTCAGTCAGTCAGGACTTCTCTCTTTATTTATATATATATAGATATATAGATGTTAGCTTAGAAGGTATAAAATATATTTGTAGCCTGAAATAAAATGATTGTTATTGTTATCAAGCGGATAATAATAAACAAATCAACAATAATCCAATACATTTGAACCCAATAAACTCAATATTTCCGTCAATCGTGGGAACTGTCGTATTTTCTTACACAAGAGAGTTTGTTTACCGCACGTTCCTCGGAATGTTCGACAAAAGCCTTCGAGCTTTAGCTAAAGTATCGATTACGAAATGGTATTGAATTCTTTAGAAACATCTAGACGTTTGAAGTGATATGCTCTAACGCGGATCTGAATGTTGAGGTGGTTTGAGAAGAATGGATAAAGTAAGGAAATATAAGAGGGAGGTTGTGCGCCAGTTGTAGAAAACTGTCTGGGGCATGTGATGCTATTTGTGTCTAAATAGTCCTTTTTCTTAACTAAGTTTGACTAACTGGATTCAGCTGAATTTCTGTATTTTACACGGAACGACTGCCTATTTGACCTCCATAACCCAATGAAATAACTTGCATTTTGTCCCGGGAACGTCTTTTAAAATATATGTTTTTAATTATTAAGCATATTACAGTTAATTAAATCAATTGTAACTGTATAAAAACACAAAATAGCGTAATTGAGTGTTTCAGGTAAATAGCTGGACATTTTATTTCAGTATGAATAAGAACTTTTTAATTAAATTTTCTTACTACCAAGAAAAAATTTAGATTGCCATCGACACTTTATGAAATACTAGGAATAAATCCAGATTCCACGTAAATGGCCCGCTACAATGTTGCTACATTATTAATTAAACTACGTTTTATAATTCTAGTTTATTATTCTCATAGTAATTAAATATTAATACGAAGTTCCGCTGCCGAATAAAATAATAGCACAGGTGCTACGACGTAGCTGCCGCATTGACGTCACTGCTGCTACGCCGTGGCTTGTATAGCGCTAGCTACGCGACTGCTACAGAATTTATTTTAGTCTTGAATTTTTGTTTTGCATTGGACGTGTTTGTTCGAAAACCTAGACAGATGAGATGTTGATGATTGGGCGTGCTGTGTATTTAAAATAGGGAAGGTAAATATGACGATACTTTGAACATAATTATATCCAAGAAATCGTCATTGGTTTAAAATCCTGTAATGTCGTTTTATAATTATTGTAAACGCATTCACGATACAAGAGAAATAATAAATGCGGGGCAACAATAAAAAAAAAATGTATCTATTATTTTTAAAACATGTCAAATATTATAAATTAATTATAATCATGAAATTTTGCATAGACTACTTTTACAATTTCTTCAAAACAAACTGGAGCATTTTAATTTTACTGACATTTTAATGAATGCTTTGGATTGATTGATATTAAGAGTCTGAGTATGACGGTAAGATTCGGTTTATTTTGTTTAGCTCTTTTATTATTTCAGATTTTTTGAATATTCTAAACATTTCTTTATTTGCGTATTATTTAGTTTACTACTACCCCGTTGGTCTCGTGGTCACAATCACGTGCGGTCTTAGGTTTGAATCCCAGGTCAGGCAAAAAGTGCTATTGGTTTTTTTAACCGACTTCTAAAAAAAGAAGGAGGTTTCGGATGTTAGTATTTTTTTTTTATGTTTGTTCGGGCATAACTCCGTCACTTGCTAACCGATTTGAAAAATTCTTTTTTTGTTGGAAAGGGTATACTTCCGAAATGGTCCCATAATTTTTTTATCGAAATCGGACAAGCGGTTTTTGAAAAATCAACAAAACTCAAAATAAAACTACATTGTCCACATTGACCCATGAACATGTGAACCACTAAAAAGTGAAAAATAAAAATAAACTTTAAAAGAAAAATCAGTTTCTGAAGTCGGTGACTTTTGTTTATTTGATTACATTTTTTTGCCACCGACTTCAGAAACTGATTTTTCTTCTTAAGTTTATTTTTCACTTTTTTGTGTTTTTTTTAAGTCGGTTTTATTTTTTGTTAATAAGTTTTTGTACTATAATATCTCCCGCACCGATGGCTTATCTCCGGCATGATTACCCGCGGTGGTGAAAAAAAAATGTTTTTTTTTTTATCATAAAACAATAGAGTAGTTGACTGACTAAAAAAACATCATTCTGTTTTTTGTTTTATCAAATTGTTAAAAATTTACGAAAATAAGCTTGTCAAATATCATAGAGAGGGCGCCTTTGACGTCATAGTCTGGTAAAAATGGACCAACCTGTGACTCTTCACGACTTTCACGACTTTTCGAAGCACTGTATCGTCTTCATTTTTTGTTTACTTACGTGAAAAAAGAAAAAAATACGTGTTCAATATTTTTTTTGGAAATCTATCTGACGGACTAACTAGTTTCTTTTTTGTCAACTACCCTATTGAAAGTTCAATCATGTGGAATAAGGGAGGGTCCATCAACGCTATTATAATATCATGTCAAGTGAGAACGCCAGGGGTGGGCCGACCCTACAATTCATTATTTTGTCAAACACATGCAACATTGTTTTGTATGTTTTTGTCGTTGTTCATTTTTCAAACACTATAATTATGTACCTATAGTTTAATGATATTGTGCTTTTGACAACATGAAAATGAGGTTTATCGGTTTCCTTTCAAATTGATTACGTAAAACACATTGCGTAATTACCGATATGTAATAAAGCATATTCGAGTATCTTATTGGATTCATAATTTTATGTTGTTCTATTGTTAGGATTATTTGTAAATGTTATTTGGTAATCAGGACTACTAAACAAGACTTACGAAGGTCTTCGATATTGGAGATCAAATCTCCATTGAAACCTACTTTCAAATGAAAAAACGGCATCCAAGGCAGTTCACCCGTTTAAGAGCTGCGGTGCCACAGTCAGGCACACAAAAAAAACTTTTTAACAAAAAATAAAACCGACTTAAAAAAAAAACAAAAAAGTGAAAAATAAACTTTAGAAGAAAAACCAGTCTCTGAAGTCGGTGACTTTTGTTTGTTTGATTTAAAAAAATATGGGACCATTTCGAAAGTATACCCTTTCCAGAAAAGAAAGAATTTTTCAAATCGGTTAGCAAGTGACGGAGTTATGCCCGAACAAACATAAAAAAAAAATATATACAAACATCCGAATTGAGAACCTCCTTCTTTTTTTAGAAGTCGGTTAATAACGGCCAAACTTTTAACACCCCTCTTTTTGCCTTGGTGTTCAAAATTAATGAAGTAGTAATTCAGTGCAATGGAAAGCCAGAAATTTCATTTCCAGTTCCATTTCTATTTGAGGTTACTTTCTAATCACGTTCAGATGATTAACCCCATAAAGTTATTTGAACTCTTCAATAACTTTGTACTTAACTACGGTTAATTTCGACACATTTTCGTTTAACACTGTTAATGAATTTCGTTTCATGATTGCCATGCTAATTGAAAATTTATGAACAATTAGTATACGCTCTCTAGTTTTGACGCCAGATTTTGCTTGGCTCATTACTATTTTCATGAAGCATATCCCTTCTCTTTTGCCCTAGCCTCTTCCCGTTCGCGGAGTCGTCTTTTTATTATAAGCTTTTATTTAATTTGCCGTGTGTTATTTAATCTTTATCTCTAAGCTCGTTCCATCGTCGACATCATCTCTGCCCTTAGGGCAAGATTGAGGTCAAGAGCAAGCCCATTTATAATAATAAATAATAAGAAAATTCCTTCTACTTCCTTTACTATGGGTTGTGAAAATCTTGACACCCTGTTCTTCACACCCCTTTTGTTTTTGGTGGGTGGGAAATCATTAAAGGATGCCTCCCGCTCTGGACAGAGCGGTAGGGAGTGTCAGACTTCTACTTACTAAAAACCACCCATGTTCCTTCTTAGCCCTTTGTGCCGAGGACGCGGTATCTCTTTCGAACAACCCGCAGCCCAGATGGGCTTCTTTATACCTCTGTAGTATCATCCTAAATCATTAATGATTTGGTAACCATGTAAACTATACAATACTTTGAACATACCTGCAAATAAACTACCTACTTTTTATATACGGACGAACTTAAATCAAAACGTAGCTTGTATTAAATTATTAATTTTAATCAGGCAGCCTTTGGTTCGGTTCGGTCTTTTGTGACGATAAATTGTTTGGTTTCAATCCTATATTGATTTTATATGCAGTTATATAAAGATTTCCTTTCAAAATCACTGTTCGGCGTAAAAACGTTTTTCTTCCATTCTCCCCTGCCAATCGTCATGCTCCAAAGTGGAGACGAGTGGAGATGGAGATGTGCAAAGCGGAGAGGTGATAGGATGCGTAAGAGCTTTGGTGTATCTGACAAAGCTGTGCAGATTATGTGCACAACGCAGAAGGTAGGAGAGGTGCACTGTCCCTTCTTGTCTCCACTGTGTACTTGGCCACCGAGTGCGGTGGTTGGTCTTAAAAATATCGAGATCTTCTCCAATCTGCTCAACCGTTTCCACTATAGCTAAGCGGAGACGTGAAGAGTAAATAACCCTTTAGAAAGGGGTGTTGTTATTGCTCACAAAGTTTAAAAAAAAATCTAATTCACTAAACTTAAAATATCTTGTAACCTCCGCGCTTCACGACAATAAAAACAAAAGAGGTTCAAAATAAAAAAGAACTACATTCATAAAAACCTTAACAATATACACGGTGGCGCTTCCATAGAACAGACAAGCACAGAAGTACATCAGCTCTAAACATTGAGCAAAAACTGGACGCATAGACGTGAAGCATAATCTGGTGAATCATCATCATTTCAGCCAAAAGACGTCCACTGCTGGACATAGGCCTCCCCCAGGTGTCGCTACATTGACCGGTTCCGTGCGTCTCTCATCCAGCGGGTTCCTGCAACCTTGACCAGGTCATCGGTCCACCTAGTGGGAGGCCTTCCAACGCAACGTCTTCCAGTTCGCGGTCGCCATTCCAGAACTTTTCGGCCCCATCGGCCATCCGTTCTGCGAGCAATGTGCCCTGCCCATTGCCACTTAAGTCTGGCGATTCTTCGGGCTACGTCGGTAACCTTGGTTCTCAAGCGGATGTCCTCATTTCTGATTCGATCACGCAAGGAAACTCCGAGCATAGCCCTCTCCATTGCCCTTTGGGTGACTTGCGTGGATATCTCAAACAAATGACAGTCGCGAGTACACTTGTACTCACTGTAGGCACGTGAAGTGTGTCTATGTGTGCGTGGATATCTCAAACAAATGACAGTTCCGAGTACACTTGTACTCACTGTACGTGAAGTGTGTCTATGTGTGCGTGGAGATCTCAAACAAATGACAGTCGCGAGTACACTTGTACTCACTGTAGGCACGTGAAGTGTGTCTATGTGTGCGTGGAGATCTCAAACAAATGACAGTCGCGAGTACACTTGTACTCACTGTAGGCACGTGAAGTGTGTCTATGTGTGCGTGGATATCTCAAACAAATGACAGTCGCGAGTACACTTGTACTCACTGTAGATACGTGAAGTGTGTCTATGTGTGCGTGGATATCTCAAACAAATGACAGTTCCGAGTACACTTGTACTCACTGTACGTGAAGTGTGTCTATGTGTGTGCTATACTCGTTGTATAGAGCCAACCTTCTGTACGTTTCTATTTTGTGCCTGTTTTCCTATTCACCCAATGACCCCGAAGTATTTGGTAAATATTGCAGATTAGACCGGTGGAATTTTTGTTGGGTTTGCATGTTTACTTTACTTTACGAAAATAACACCTGGAAAGAATGCGTAATACTATAGCAAATGGTTGCAATAAACGGCTTGATCGTGCCCGAATGCAGGTGCATAAGGTACGTACAGATAAAACTTCATCTATTTTCATTTGGCGCTTCGTAACGTAAGCAATGTCCATTACTGCTTGACCACGAACTACACGGTCACGTGACATGTGTTTTCCAACAGCGACAGTGAAAACAAATGAAATAATTTTCTTGGAGCAATGCCGTAAGGCCCGTAATCCACCAAAGCGGAGAGGAGAGGAGACGAGAGGAGATGTGCCGCGAAGCTGGCAGGTTATTTCCACCAAAGCGGAGAAGAGATGCGTTGCGGAGAGGAGATGTGAGCCACGGTAATATTATCATACAGTAGTTCGACTTCATACAAACGGACGAAGCGCGAGCTATGCCTACGCGCCTCGAATAAGGGATGCGCCTGGGATGCAGACAGTCGCGACTGTGCCGCAGTGACGAGCGGACGGTATGTTGCTTTTTAACAATAAATGCGCGATGTTTTCTCTAAAAATAAGACAAGTACATTTAATTTACATTTTTTGTGTTGTTTTTGGTTTTATGAATTCGTTAATAACGTATCCAGAGATAACTTTTTTTTAATTACCTGGAAACTTTGAAAGATAAGACTATAAAATAATTTCACTTACTAGTAGTTAGGCTTATAATGTGTGTCTTTTTAATGGATAAGTATTTCTTTATATGTCCCGAAAAAATACATGGTTTTTTAATTAAATCTATCAATCAAAAAACAACACGCATGTTTATTGAACACTTTCTATTCAATTTACAAAGTATTATAGTTGTTTTAAAAAGTATATTTACGATCACAAAACTAAATGGAAACACAAAATAAGCACATGTAATTAAAATACTGGAGGCGGGCAGCCCTTACGCATGTTTACGTACCGCGTGGTTGTAGGCATTTATTTCAAGGACACGGCCGAGTCACACTACTGTACATATTTATACTGTGTGTGAGCTGTGTGTAGCAGAGATGTGAGCTGTGAGAGATCGAAAACAAAACAAAACGTGCGAGGCGCGCGGAGAAGGCAGCGGGGTGAAGCCCGGCCGCCCGATTAGACACTTCTCCGCTCTGCCGCGCCGCTTGCTCGCTCGCTGCACAAAATTCTATAGAAAAATGAGACATCTCCTCTCCTCTCCGCTTGACCCATTTCCACCAAAGCTAAGCGGAGAAGAGATGTGGAAATAACGAAATCGGATTGGTTTATTCAAACACATCTCCTCTCGTCTCCTCTCCTCTCCGCTTTGGTGGATTACGGGCCTAAGTCACCACGACGCAAGTTATGACTGGTGTTTCTCTCGTGAATTAAACAAGTAACACACGCGTTGCTTTACGCTAATCGCGTCGAATGAGGTCGTCAACGGGGCTTTATGGTTGCGTGTACGGTTCATTTTTTTTAATCACGCCGTGTCTTATTTATCGGAAGACATACTATGTCTCACACACCATAAAAAGCATGATATAAAAACCAGTGGTGGCCAACTAGGGCAGTATGGCAAGGTATTATATTGTACAATCATAATTTCTTACCTTACTTTCCATATATGGTGTAAAAGGATCCTTTATGAAGCCGTCAACCAAGCATTTTCAACATTAAACTAAGTAACTCTACGCAGAATATAATTGCTGGGAAACGACTTTGTTTTGGGGTGAATAATCACGTTTTATGGTAAAACTCAATGTGACACACTCTTTATTATGTTGGTGTATGCGTTGTTTATACCCGTAAACGAGTAATAAAGGTATTAAAAGTTGAAGAAAGTTGTAACAAGTAATTTTTTTTTGAGATGTAAAATGTTGAAACTTTGACCAACAATATCCTAATTAGAAGATTTCCAGGCATACCTGGGAACCGGATCACAGTCCAGAACGAAAAAATGATCGCAATGACTATGAAAACTAGTGCCTTTCGGTTTAATTACGAGTATTCTTACATTCTTTAGATTGGAGTGGGTGGGAGTGTAGTCTTTGGCAGAATGAACGTAATATTATGTTAAATAGTGTACAGGTTACATCCGGAGTTATTTACTATACGGACCTTGTAGAAACTAGAACAAATTTACGTGCGTTCAAGCATTTTTGTCATACCTATTATTGGAATCAAATATAAAAGCTCACAACTTAGGACCCAGTAATATTAAGGTTGAACAAGCCAGTCATTCTTCCATACAAACTTACGAAAGTGATTACTCCTCTGTTTGACGGTGTAGGTTCAAAATTAAAAATTGTATCAACTGGTCTTATCATTATCTAGGTCTGTATGGAAGCAGAATTGGAAAAAAAATATTGATTTGAAAGTTATGAACGTCAAAACTTTCATATTTTAGCACTAATTTTAACTCATCTTTGGGCGTAAATAAGTAACGTATATAGTATGAAAAAGAAAAAAGTGAAACCATACGGACATAGATTAGTTATTAAAAAAATTAAATAATTTGATTTTGAACAGATACATTCAATAGATTTTTCATGAAACCAAATATACCAAAGGTCTGCTATAGAAACAATCGCGCGCCCGTTTTAGTTGTGTCTCTTTCGCTCTATGCATTTCGCTCGTGATGTCGGGTGAAATAGCATGCATTTTAGCCCCGCCCAACAACTAGTTCGTGCCGTTGGCTTGTTTACCCTTAATGACAATAATATCCGTGGTGCTAGGCAACTGGGCTTATCTCAGTTGTATACGTCCCTGTGTGCCTATTGGCCTTGTTCTGTTCTGTCTCCTGCTGATATGGAGGGAAGTGGAAACTATGTTTTTTCTACTCCTCCGCTATTCTTTTCTGATTAATTTCGTTGCGGGATCCAAGACAGTTAAATCATTTCTCTGGGACTTCGTCGAGCTTCATTGTCTCGGCGCTTTTCTTGTGGTCGCCACTGTTGATTCTGGCTAACAGGAGTTACAGTGGTTTGGGAATAGTGTGGCGGGCTTGTCCCTATTTAAAAAAAATCTTTAGATTATTAGGGGACACCTCTGTCTAAAACTTCGCAGAAAAAGATGTGTTGTTATTTAATCAGTTAATTACGTGATGAAAGAAAACTCGTCTGGGCTGCGGGTCCCGTCGGGGCTACGGGTTGTTCGAAAGAGATACGGACCAAGGGCTAAAGGGCCAAGAAGGAACATAGGTGGTTTTTAGTCAGTAGAAGTCTGACACTACCTAAAGAGCGGGAGGCGTCATTTGATGATTTCCCAACAACAAAAAAAACTGAAAATGCTGCAATATCCTTTGTTTCTGTCCAGGTTTTTGAACCCGAACCTATCAATCAAGAAAGCGGTATATAACAGTACCTTATTTACCTGTACTTAAACAATGATTAATAGTTATTGTAAGAGAGAGGGTGACTTAATAGCTTGTCTCGATGGGAAGCGGCGATAAGCTGGGACAGTAATTGGATGGGTCGCGGTTGAAGATTAATTAATCTTAGTTGAGTTGCGGTTGTTTTCTTTACAAAATTGCATTCTTTTTTGGGAAATGTTAACTTTTCTAGAAAGGTCGATAACCTTTTAGGGAAAATGGAAAGTAGTTTACGCTGCTCATATCTGCTTAGTGTCTGTAAGACTAAGGTTGAACCTCATCTGGCAGCATGGATTTGCACTTTTCCATGCTCCATAAAGATATTTCTTTATGGCACCTTATAAAAGATGGTCTTTCGACTTATAATTATTATTGTAGAAACCTTAGTTGTATTTTTATAATTCGAAAGTCATGGGGCTCCGCTAGTGAGCGATGGCGAAATAGATCGTAGTGTGAAGCACAGAATTAGCACTGGATGGATGAAATGGCGGCAAGTCACGGGAACAATATGCGACTCCCGTATTCCCCTTAAACTCAAGGGGAAGATTTATAAGACCATGGTTAGACCTGCTGTCGTGTATGGATCAGAATGTTGGGCCACACAAGGGATAAATGAAAGGCAATTGCATGTGGCTGAGATGAGAATGCTAAGAGGGATGTGTGGTGTGACGCGAAAGGATAAAATAAGGAATGAGTACCTAAGAGGAAGTCTGAAAGTGGCGCCAGTGAATGAAAAGTTGATTGGTATTCGATTGTCGTGGTATGGACATGTGATGCGAAGGAATGAAGGAAATGTTGTGAGGAAAATGTTGAGTATGAATGTAGATGGCTATAAAAGGAGAGGAAGGCCAAAGAAACGATGGATGGACTGTGTGAAGGATGATATGGCTAGAAAGGAGGTGACTGCTTAGATGACGGGAAATAGGGAAGTATGGAAGAAGAAGACATGTTGCGCCGACCCCTAATGAATTGGGATAAGGGCAGGAGAATGATGATGATGGGGCTCAGCTAGTATTAGTATACCTACATGGTTTAGTTTGCTTAATTAAACTTACCACTGCTCAAATCGATAAGTCTGAAGCCTAATGAACTGAATAGCTGTTAACAAAGCTTACACAATTTCAAACAAATTCATCAATTTGAAATGCTTTGTTAAACCAAAAAGTTCATTTAAAAAACTTGTTTAAAATCTAAAAAGACTTCTCTGAAGTTCTACCAAATTGAACTTAATCAGATATTTTCAAAACATCTGTTGACCAAAAACTTTAGTGAACGAAAAAAAAAAACAATTATTTCTGCTTGAAAACTTCTATCTTCTGTCAATGTTTCTATTGTTTCGAAATTCGTCAAGACAGTTTTGTGTGCTCAAGTCTGAATTAATAATTGAACAAGCGAAACAAACAAAGTTTGAATAAGTTGGGAATTGGTGAGCAGTCACTGAGTTCTAAGTTCTAAATATCGCGTGAAAAACGATTGGTTTTGAGTTTTTTATACATTGGAATATAACATAACATCTGTCCTGTAATCCCGTAGCGTTAGGTAGTACACCCATATTTCGCCGATTATCGTTTATTATGTGTTATTTTTTACATGCAATTATACCTACTTAAACTAAATACTAATATTGGCTATCTGTTTTAATTACAAATAAATTAAAATGTCAGTTTATTAAAGTAATCGTTTCATTGTCGATCAAAAGCAACGCTATTACAGCCAAAGAAAATCACAAAACGTATGTCCCACGATTCAAACATTTCGTTCAAAGATATTTTAGAGACCGCTTCGAAATAAGCTTTTCCATTTCCATCCCATTCACTAAAGAATAAAAAGACAGATATCCAAAAACATACTCTGAACCCGCTCCACACAACCATTCACCGAGAAGTGAACCATTCAATCTTTCAGCGCGTCAATCTCAGCCATTCACTTTTCGTTCATTCGCCAAAAACCTCAACACAACGTAAAAAGAAAGGTTCAAGTAAGTAAATTGCAATAAAAGTCAAACAGATGTTTTTAGAGGGTGGAATAATAAAAAAGGGGGAAATAAAGGCAATATATCTTGGGAATAGATTCAGGTCCTAATCAGGGCTTCTTGGCACAGCCGCGCACCCTTTTCAACCCTCGCATGGAACGAGACGACTCTTATCTCATGCCGTCTGGGGACAAGATGTGCGAAAATGTTTGAGTGGGCTATACAAGTACATTGATCTCTTGAGATCATGTACCTACTTTGTAATTGGAACTTAAATACTACTATTTACAGAACTAAGATAATAATAATAAAAAAATATACAAGTATCAAAAAGGGGAGTAATTACAGGGCGTCAAAAAATTCGTCCACACCGCTGTCAACAGGAAAAGTGCCCAGAAGGCTGGCAGCATTGCCACGATGAACTTAAAATATAAATAATAAAAACCCTGAAGTGTCTGTTTATATAATGATAAAATAACAGCTTTTTACTGAATGCATCATCATAATCATCTGCCTAGCCTAACTATATTGGGGTCGGCTTCCAGTCTAACCGGATGCAGTTGAATACCAGTATTTTACATGGAGCGACTGCCTATCTGACCTCCACAACCCAGTTAATACTAGGTAATACTGAGTAATACAATACCCTTTGGTAAGACTGGATGTCAGAATTTCAGGTCACTGACTACCTGTAACGACTGCCTAAGATCTATATATATGGCACTGAATGCATATGCAAGTATATACAGTACGTATAACATAAACAATATACTACAACATTTTTGTTTCATTCTGACTGTCTGTTGTATTTTTGTTTCGGTTAATCTCCAAAACGGTTGGACTGATTTTGACGAGACTTTTATTTATTTATTTATTATTTATTTAAACTTTAATAGTGATACATAGGCGGACTTAATGCCACAAGGCATTCTCTACCAGTCAACCTTAGGGTCAAACAAGACAACATTGTGGTAGGGTACAAAAAAACAATATCAACTATAATAAAAAAAAAATAAAAAAAAAAAGTATAGGTATACTTATACTAATACACATATAAAAAATAAAATAAACTAATAAATATATAAACAAATACCAAACTAAATAACGAAAAACTTGACGACTTATGACTCGATTTATAATAATTAAAAGCTATTTGGTCAGATTTAAATAGTGGCTACGTACTTTCCTTTTAAAAGTGAATTTGCTTTCAGCTTTTTACTGGCAGATAGCTGATGTTACAAGAAGTAACAAAGGCTATTTTAGAAAAGGATTCAAATAGGAAAGTACATGATCGCACGCAACGCTACATGAACAGTATAAAATCATTTATTGGATTTAACTAGAGTACTTAAAACGAATGTTCAAATATATTTAAAATATTGCAAATAGATAATAAATAATGATAAAAAATAAATAATAAAAATGAATAGGTAATGATATGGTTAACAGTAATATCTAACGAATTAATTACTGAATTAACATTTTACATAATAATATCTGCGTATTTTAAATGAATTTAATCACACTATTAATAGCGTACTCATATTTATTACTATTTGGCGTAACTGATAATAATGACAATAATTATCTATATTTTCAATACCACTCTTCATTACGCTTAAAACCAGATAAGCCTAACGTAATGTCCGTCCACGTCCTCGGGCAATGCAACTTGTGGTAAACGAAAGTTTCTTTCGCGTGAGAACCCATGCGAAGAAAGCTAATAAAACTTCTAGCATTTATTCTCCCTGCAATTGCTGTGGCGACTCGCGCATCGCTTGAACGCGCAGCTCGTGGCCAATTTATAATACCACTAGTAGTTTAGGATATTTAATCAGCGGTGAAAGTGTGAAGTGAGCACATAGACTATGTTCTATATTACTCGTAATCACTACAATTTATAAAACAAAGTCCTCCGCCGCATCTGACTGTCCGTGATAAACTCATAAACTGCTGCACTGATTTTCATGCTGTTTCCACCAATGGATAAATTGCAATAGGGGCAAGAGAATGTCATCATTCTTATTCGATGATGATGAAAATAGGTTACAAATTAGCGAAATGTGGAGAATGAGAGACGAGATAAATCATTCGTGATATTGCATTACCTTGCGAATAACTACGCGTGCAACAGCTAGTAAAACAATAATTACCGTAATGCATTATGAACACTAATAGGTTTCACAAATATCGGATAAATTGAAGAGAATGAGTGAACAAATTATTAAGCGAATGACTGAACGAAAGTTAATCGAATTAATTACTGTAATGTGATATTTATTGGGAAATGGATTACTTAATGAAGTGAGGGAGTTGTTGAAGTGATTTTATTTGGTTTTCGCTTGTGTGTTATTGTATAGTTTACATAACTGTTGTTGTTTACACTAAACTATATGTTTTGTCAGCGGCTACGTTCGCGTAAATGCCGAATAATATCCCGTGGGAGCGTATTTCCGAAATAAATAGTATTTTATTTCGTAACTCAAACCGTAGTCGATCTCTGTCTGCCAAAATGTAACAGACAGGCGGAGCTATTTACGTTTTTATAATGTTACTAGCTGATGCCCGCGGCTTCGCCCGCGTGGATACTGTAAAAATAATCTTTGATGCGGATTATATATCATTCTAAAATTTCAGCTCGATCGGTGCAGAACTTTTTGAGTTTTTGAAGCGTACACAAACCAACATAACATTTTTATATATATAGATTGATATAAAACATAACATCATGCCTCTCATCCCCGCAGGTTTAGGCAGAGGTAAATACACCCCAATTTCACCCTTACTTATGTTTATGTCCCATGTAATAGGGGCGAGCCTATTGGCATCAATCAGGCACAACTCCTCACTTCAATTTACGTAGCTCGCAAATAAAAAGTCAAGCACGTTAAATGCAAAAACAATCATACTCATTTTGGACCTCTCCATAGTCAAGTAAAAAACATGATAAAATATGCCTACTCCATTTTCCCATTCGTACGTCCAAAACCCACTTGTAAGGGTGGGTTTTATTCGACACGTTTTCTTTCCTTCGCAAAAAAGAAGGAACCCTACCATTGTACGGAACCCTTCCTGCCTTAAGAAGGGTTCCTGTTGTGCTCTAATGAATTAATACCCAAATAGAAATAGAAACGTCAAGTGTGAGTAGTGAAAGAGATAATTTAGTCTCTTTGGAAGGTTTTATTTTGTAGGTTTTTGTTTGGCGAAGTGTGGTGGTATATAAAACTACAGAATTTGGATAATTTTGCTTTGTGACTAGTTTGATTAAAGGATAGGATTATTTAAACACTACAAATTAATAGATTTAAAAGAATAATGAGAGATTTTTTTCGTTTCATTGTTTGTGACGGTATAGTATCTTATTGGAAATATTGCCCAGAGGCTGACAGCGTTGCCACTTTGAATGAGTCTGAATATTTACAGAAAAAAGCCTTTTGGTGAAGAGTCCACCGAGTACCTGTCGAAAGGATAGAAAAAGTCCAAGAAAGCTTTTTTACGATAGGGTAGGATGACTCAAAATAAGCTTCATAAGTGGGATTTGAAAAAAATAAGTGTGATTTGTCATAATAAGTTATTCTAATAAATCTTTTTTAACGCAAAAAAGTGGTTTCTCAGCAATATTTTTGTAGAGTTTATTTACAATGTTTACAAACTACAATTTACAGAACTAAAATTATGATAAAATAACAAGACAAGTAAATTACAAGTAGCAAAAAGAGAAGAATTACAGGGCGTCAAAAAATTCGTCCACATTGCTGTCAACAAGAAAAGTGCCCAGAAAGCTGGCAGCATTACCACGTTGAATGGCAATGCTGATTCTTGGAAATTCAAATTCAAAATTCAAATTCTTCCTATTCAATTATTCTTTTGTAGAGTTGATGTACGTAATACTTGGTTGACGGCTTCGTGTTTACACCTTTTAAACTTAGATGGCAGATTAACTTGCTCCTCAGTTTATGGAAAGTAGTTGTAAGTAACTCAACCATTAGTTCTCATTATTGACGCTCCCTGGATCTTACTAAGAAAGCGGAAAAGCGTGAAATAAAGAAAATAAAATTGTTCGTTCTGCGTAATCGCTTTTTAATGAAGATTTAGCGAGTTTTGGCGAATTCCTTTTCGAAATGAAATAAGATAGATTGTGTCAGCTTTACTGTAGTCTTGAAAGGAAAATAAGTATTTGATTTTAAGCTGATTCTAACATTCATCGTATCAGAATATTTAATATACTGTGCAAAAATAACAAATCTTCTGCCTAGCCTTTTCCAAATTTTGTTGCGGTCAGATTTTAGTCCTACCAGATGCAGCTGAATACCAGTATTTTACATAGAACGACTGTCTATCTATCTGACTAAATACGACACCCCGTAAGACTCGTTGTCAGATATTCGGGCGACTGTCAAAGATGAATAAACAAATGACTGCAGCAGAGACCAACGGCTTAACGTGCTTTCCGAGGCACGGAGGAAACTGGTATGTAATGGTTGTTCACCCATCCACGGAAAAAGGCAAACGCGGCTTAACCTGAAGATCGACCCGAACGGCTGTTATGATTTACAAAACACTCTGAACAACAAAGGGTCATGATTCCGCGTTTATTGTGCGAACCTTCAGTCTGTGGAATTCACAGCCGGCTTCTCTATTCCCTGATCATTATAATCAGCAGCGACATAGACTGACCTTACTAGTCAGGTTCTTAAGAGCTTATGCTACCTCAAATTAGCAACCCGTTTTGTGGTGATTCGAATTTCGTTTGAAATACTGTTAGAATAAAGTCACTACAAACGTCTTTCGCTGCGGCCGAATAGTGCGAAATTAGTGGTATTTTGCGATTTACAAAAAAACTATTGATTGGACTAAAAAAGTAAAACACTATGATTTTAGTATGTTGCTTGTAGAATTATTTGTTAAGAAAATCAGAACGATGACATGTATTATGACTGACCTTACTAGTCAGGTTCTTAAGAACAGTTGCGTAGTATTTGCAACCGTCGTGCATGTATGACTAGATGTATGAAAGTGGACGAGGCAAAAGGTGTAGGTATGTAAGGATCATAGCAGGTGTCGTCCTCTGTGGCTTCTCCCTATTCCCATGGGAAAAGGGCGTGAATTTATGTAGGTATGTATATTTTCATAAGCATGCAGTAAAGAGCTATTATTTTGAAATTACAAGCAGACACTTCTGTATTAAAAACACATAACCCTCATTAGGGCTAAACCTCAGTCGGGTAATAATTATTTGTACAAAATAGCCGCCATTTTTAAGTCTTACAGGTCAATGTCATCCAAGTTTCTTAAACAAAGTTTTGCCCAAAAAAAATACCTTTAAAAAGACGACAAAAACACAAATTGGATTCCACATCTACTAAATAACAATGTACCAAACGATACACTAGACATTCTGAAAGTTAATACAACTTTTCACATTACGGAAACCATTTGGATACTTAAAGTAAATTCGATTTTTTTACTTTTCTCCCTTCCCCGAGTTGTAAGAAAGTTGAAGCCACGCTGAAAACTTCGCAACATATTGAATTATAAAGCCGAAGGTTTCAAACTTTGCAAATTTATTAAAATTAGATTTATTAATTTCGTGAGTTCCTTTCAGGTACGTACTTAATTTTATTTCGGTGATGGATTTTTTTCATCAATTGCTGTAGTGTTATTCTGAAATCTGAATTATTGTCTCGTTGTGATTGAGCGCTTGAGCGATTGTTTACTTTAAGGAAAAGAAAGAATAAGTCTTATTAGTATCGTACAGGAAAAAACAAACCATAATAAAAAAAAAAAGACGGGTTGCACTCCGGGAGTGCCGGCAGAAGTGAAAACTTGATTATTAACGTTGAGCATGTTTGATATTTTGGAATGGTTAGGGAATAATTTTGCACCAATTGCTTTAACAGTATAAAAGTACTATCATTTATGTGGTAGAATACAATATTGATTTATTGCGCTATCGTACACAAACATGACAATTTATATTACATTAAAAATTTAACACTTTAAAACTATTACAATTATTTTACATTAAAAAGTTTATCTCTCCGAAAAATCAACTTTCATCCATAATTTCAACGACTTTTTCACCATCATCATTACCAGAACTATCATCGCCAATCTCTAAAACTGATACAATAGGTTTATGGTAGCTGAAGTAAGAAACGAACAGTTTTGATTCGAACCTATTTAAATGTCTAATAAAGACCACATCAATAGTAGTTTTGTATTTCGTTGTGCTAAGATTGCGATCATTCGACATAGTTAAACCAAATTCATTATTTAAAAATTCAATTATTCCGCCATAACTATGCTAACCCATTTATTTTGTCTTTCCCTGTCCTCCGATCGGAACTCCGATTGGTAGGAGGAGCGGGAATATTTTTTCCCATGCCTCCGATTAAGCATCATAAAAACATTGTACAGTCTAGTTCAAAATAAATTATTTTTGTATTTTATTGACTGTACAGTCGACATCGTTAACGTTCAGGGTCAAAATGTCCAACTCCCACACGACTAGTCTAAGATCGATAGTTTCCGAGATATAGCCGTTTCAATTTTGACAGCTGTCATCCGAAATGTAGATCTCATTGAGATCTATAACTTGTCCCTACACACAACTAGTCTAAGGTCGATAGTTTCCGAGATATAGCTGTTTCAATTTTGACAGCTGTCATCCGAAATGTAGATCTCATTGAGACCTATCACTTGTCCCTACACACAACTAGTCTAAGGTCGATAGTTTCCGAGATATAGCCGTTTCAATTTTGACAGCTGTCATATGAAATGTAGATCTCATTGAGACCTATCACTTGTCCCTACACACAACTAGTCTAAGGTCGATAGTTTCCGAGATATAGCCGTTTCAATTTTGACAGCTGTCATCCGAAATGTAGATCTCATTGAGACCTATCACTTGTCCCTACACACAACTAGTCTTAGGTCGATAGTTTCCGAGATATAGCCGTTTCAATTTTGACAGCTGTCATCCGAAATGTAGATCTCATTGAGACCTATCACTTGTCCCTACACACAACTAGTCTAAGGTCGATAGTTTCCGAGATATAGCTGTTTCAATTTTGACAGCTGTCATCCGAAATGTAGATCTCATTGAGACCTATCACTTGTCCCTACACACAACTAGTCTAAGGTCGATAGTTTCCGAGATATAGCCGTTTCAATTTTGACAGCTGTCATCTGAAATGTAGATCTCATTGAGACCTATCACTTGTCCCTACACACAACTAGTCTAAGGTCGATAGTTTCCGAGATATAGCCGTTTCAATTTTGACAGCTGTCATCCGAAATGTAGATCTCATTGAGACCTATCAATTGTCCCTACACACAACTAGTCTAAGGTCGATAGTTTCCGAGATATAGCTGTTTCAATTTTGACAGCTGTCATCATTATTATTATTATTATTATTAATTATTATTATTAATTATTATTATTATATTATTGTCTGTTTCGGTTTTCCGATACTCGACCTTACGTCGGTTTTGGAATAGATATCCCGTCCCGCATCCCGCAGGAAAAAAGATATCTATTTCCCCCTATCTTCTTCTTCGCGTGCGGATTGTATTTTGTGTGGTTGATGGATGACTTTGTGTATTTGGTGTGTGTGAGGTACTGACGGATGATTGCAGAGAGTCTACTGTGTGTGATGATTGTTGTGTGTCTGGTGTGGTCTCTTGTGTGTGAGGTGTACTCTCTTGTGTGTGAGGTGTACTATTAACAAAAACAGTGTCTCCCAATACCTTACTGAGTATGATGTTTGTGTGTATGGATGCTTGTTTTTGTAGGATTGTTATGTCTATTGTTGTACTCAGCTGGTCTATGTATCTTTGTAAACTTTTACTAATAATGCCTGTAGCTCCTACTACTATTGGGATAACTGTAGTTTGAGTATTCCATAAACGCCGAATTTCTGTCTTCAAAAGGTGGTATTTGCTTAATTTTTCTATTTCTTTAGCTCCTATGTTGTAGTCTGAAGGTACTGCTATATCTATTAAAAATGTGCTATTGTTGGCCTTGTCTACATATATTATATCTGGTCTATTATGTGTTACGGTAATATCAGTCTGTATAGGTATTTCCCACATGATTTTAGCCTGTCCATTTTCTTTAACTTGCGGCTGTGTTAACGCTTCTTTCCACCAAAGACTCGACACCTCGATATTATGTTTCCTTGCCAAACACCAGTGGACATACTGAACCAAGCTGTTGTGCCTCTTGACATAATACGTGCCCGCTAACTTTTCGCATCCTGAGATGATGTGCTGCGTCGTTTCGTCTTTGCTGGCGCATAGGCGACATTTACCATCTATATCCATTTTTAAAATGTCACGTTGATGTTGACGCGTCATAACAGCCTGGTCCTGTATGGCAAATATTGCTGATTCTATGGAGGGTGAAATTTGTTGCTTCTTCATCCATTTGAACGAATTTTCTTTGTCTATATTAGCTTGGTCCAAAACTGCTTTAGGAAACTGTCCATGTAATTGCTTATTTCTCCATTTATCGTTTTGCTTCTTGATTATTGCTTGTTTTATTTCTGCGTCTGTATGTATATTATTTTGTGGTAGTTGTAGTTCTCTTTCTATTTCTTGTGCTTCTTTTATTATTGAATATTTATCTTTAGTTTTGTCATGTTGAACTATCACCTTTATTAAATCGTCATTCTCTCTTTCCAAATAATGTTTATATTTAAGTATCTGTGTTTTATACATATTTTGTGTATTTATTAACCCCCTACCCCCTTCTATTATCGGTAAGTATAATCTTTCTACATCTGCTTTTTGTCTGTGTGCTTTTTTAATTGCTAATAATTTCCTAGTCTTTATATCTATTGCTTTTAAATCACTGTTCTTATAATTTATAATTCCAAATGAGTACAGTAGAACTGGTATAGCAAAAGTATTTATCCCTTTTATGATATTTCGTGCGCTTAAATGTGTGTTCAGTAGCTTTTTAGTCCTCTTAAAATATTCTTTTGTAACCTGTTCCCTAATTTGACTATGTTCTATCTTACCAGATTCGTGTATTCCTAAATATTTATATGTCCTATCTATTCCTAGTTGTTCAAATGTATCTCCACTCAGTAGTATATGCCCGTCACCTGTTGTATTATTCCTGTGTCCTGATCTAATGTGTATAGTATTACATTTATTTAAACCGAAACTCATACCTATATCGTTTGTGAATATTTCAACACTGTCTAATAAAACTTTTAAATTGTTTTTATTGTTGGCGTATACTTTTAAGTCGTCCATGTACAATAAGTGATTTACCCAGAAGCTATCTTTAAGTTTGTATCCTTTCATTTCATATTTATTTAGGATTAATGAGATTGGATTAATTGCCAGACAGAACAACAAAGGTGACAGAGAGTCTCCCTGGAATATGCCACGCTTGATGTAAATGGGTTCAGTAGTTAAGGACTCGGTGGTTCCACGGGCTGTCATGATCACTTTCCATGTAGGCATAGCAATTTCAAGGAAAGCCTTGATCATGGGCGGGCATTTGTAAATATCAAGAATTCTCAGAAGCCATTCGTGTGATACACTATACACTATATTATTATATTATTATTATTAATAATTTTATTATTATTAATTATATTATTATTAATAATAATTATTATTATTATTAATAATAATAATTATTATTATTAAGCGCCCTGCGCTGCCTAAACGAAACAGTAGGCCCAGGCATACATTTTCGCCGTAGAGAGGGGATAGCTGTCTACTCTCCATCCGTCTTACGCTTTTTCGATCAGGGTCACGTGGTCACGTGTCCTGACGAATTTTCGATCAGGGTCACGTGGTCACGTATCCTGACGCGAGTTTAAGATTTTATACCCATCACAGAACAATTTCCCAAAGTGCTCAACGCCGCTAAAGAAGTTTTCACTTCAAAATACATATTAGTCTAGGCAACAAACGCCTTTTTGATGAATTTTTTTCAGCAGTCTCCGAAAATTATGATTGAGGTGTCATTCGATTCGGAATGGCATCCAGATGATTTTCGAAGAAAAATGAAGTTCCGCTTGCAAAAATTGCAAAAGTTATTAACAATTAACTAAAAAATTTAAAATGGGTTTAGTGTTTTGCAAATATCTCAAAACCTAATTAAAATTTTTCAAATTTGAAATAAGATTCAAAAAGGGGAGGAAATTTCCTAAAGAATGTTCTAACTTTCGGTATTGTAGGACCAATATTAATAACTTTCCGATCGGGTTGAAAATACGCCCGAAAACTGGTACTCCGTCTTGCGCAAGCTACGCTCCATTCGGACCTTTAATGAATAAATGTTATTTAAACTTATTAAATATGAAAATTAAAAATTGAAAATATTCAGGCGCCTGCAAGATAGATCAATACACAATAATCTGTGATCTAAAAATTTTTATCGCGAATTTTCAATAAGTTATCCATTAATTAATTAACAATTTTTTGTAGCACGAACACTGACATTGCAAGTGCGATAATTATTACACTATTCATCTGAGATTTTTTTCCTTTCGTGGAGCTATTTTTCAAAGGTCTTAAAATAGGCTCTCGTTAGAAAAATTAAAAAAATGTTAATTTTCGTTTTTTTATTAACAATTTACTGAAATGAAAAATTTCAAACCTTCATTAGACATTAAAAAATTCTTTTTTTTTATTATATTATTAGTGAACCGTTTTTGTATGATCAGAAGCTACTTAAAAATGATTTTTTATATTTTTTAAATCCTGTTTTTTAAAATATTTTTATAAACAAATGCGTTGTTTATGAGATAATTTAATGTTTTTTTTAATATCGTAATCTTTGATAATAATCATGATTTAAAAAAAAAACCCGTTTCTTAAAAAAAATGTTTATTTGCTTAAAAACGCATTTGTTGATTAACAATTATTTTCTCCCACTTCTAATTAATATTAAGGTATCATTATTTTTAGATCACCATTAGGGGAGACCTGTACAAAACCGTATACCGGGGTAAAACAGTACAGCATGTCTATTCTTGTCAATAATTCAAAGTTCCCGCTCGCAAACTGCTCAGCGGCGTCAACCAATGGGAGCTATTAGTCAACAAACACTTGTCGCTGCATGCACGCGCGTTATCAAAATATTCGATTTTATTGATTTTCGGCGTATTTGATCTTATTTTTGTGAAAATTCAATCAATAATAGTGAAATTTACGCATATAATAGGTAAGTGCCAATCAACTATGTTAAAGTGCATGTATTTTACTCGTAATTAACTATTATTTGAGTAGGCAAAATTGGTTTGCGTATGTAGTAGTGAGCGATATATTTACATTGAGCCGTGGGTCAAAACCGTACGGGGTAAAATCGGCCACTATACGATTTTGGCCCGCATGAATGAAAAACTGCTGTTATCACTTTCTCGCCCTATAAAATGAGCTGATAACCATCTCACAAAATAGAACTCCTAAGCTTAATTTGAATCAACCGCCTAAGACCAAAAAACCAAAACAAAAAAAAATTATAACATTTGCTTGTACTGCCTCGAAGAATACGGTTCAAGCCGCTTGGATGAAGGTTGGGTGCGCTGTGGGGAGTGTGAAGGTTGGGCTCATGAAGGCTGTACAGGTTAAGACTCAGAGGATTTAGATAATTTTGTTTGTATGGGATGCGTTGCTTCTAGATAATCTCTGGGGCAGTATCGTATATAATATACGGTTTTGCCCATGTGTCGGGGCAAAATCGTAATTAGAAGAAGTTTAATAAGTTTTGGTTTTTATTGTTTAATATTTTGATTTTTCCAAATATGTACCAGTGATTATGTTCCTTATGAGACTGACTAATTATAATTGTTGAGTAGATAAATTAGTGTTTTGAAATTAAAGAACTACAACCCTAAACGCTTAGCTATACGATTTTGACCCGGTCTCCCCTATTTGTTTTTTCTTTTCGATATATAATAAAAAAATATTGTTTTATTAAAACTTTCATTGTTTATTGTAATAAACAATTTGTTAAAAACAAATAAATTTTTACTTTATATTTTTTTTCTTGTTTTACTTATTGTCACAAAAACAGATATGATTTTGTTTTTTCAAATTAAAAAAAAAGTTGAAAAAAAAAATTAAATGTAAAAAACAAAATCATATCTGTTTTTGTGACAATAAGTTATTATTGTCACAAAAACAGATATGATTTTGTTTTTTTCAAATTAAAAAAAAAGTTGTAAAAAAAATTAAATGAAAAAAAAAGAATAATTCTGTTTTTGTGACAATAATTAAAACGAGAAAAAAAATATAAAGTGAAAATTTATTTGTTTTTAACAAATTGTTTATTACATAAACAATGAAAGTTTTAATAAAACAATATTTTTTTTTATATATCGAAAAGAAAAAACAAATAATGGTGATTTAAAAAAAATGATACCTTAATATTAATAAGAAGTGGGAGAAAATAATTGTTAATCAACAAATGCGTTTTTAAGCAAATAAACATTTTTTTTAAGAAACGGTTTTTTTTTTTAAATCATGATTATTATCAAAGATTACGATATTAAAAAAAAACATTAAATTATCTCATAAACAACGCATTTGTTTATAAAAATATTAAAAAAAAGAGGATATAAAAAATATAAAAAATCATTTTTAAGTAGCTTCTGATCATACAAAAACGGTTCACTAATAATATAATAAAAAAAAAATTTTTTTAATGTCTAATGAAGGTTTGAAATTTTTCATTTCAGTAAATTGTTAATAAAAAAACGAAAATTAACATTTTTTTAATTTTTCCAACGAGTGCCTATTCTAAGACCTTTGAAAAATAGCTCCACGAAAGGAAAAAAATCTCAGATGAATAGTGTAATAATTATCGCACTTGCAATGTCAGTGTTCGTGCTACAAAAAATTGTTAATTAATTAATGGATAACTTATTGAAAATTCGCGATAAAAATTTTTAGATCACAGATTATTGTGTATTGATCTATCTTGCAGGCGCCTGAATATTTTCAATTTTTAATTTTCATATTTAATAAGTTTAAATAACATTTATTCATTAAAGGTCCGAATGGAGCGTAGCTTGCGCAAGACGGAGTACCAGTTTTCGGGCGTATTTTCAACCCGATCGGAAAGTTATTAATATTGGTCCTACAATACCGAAAGTTAGAACATTCTTTAGGAAATTTCCTCCCCTTTTTGAATCTTATTTCAAATTTGAAAAATTTTAATTAGGTTTTGAGATATTTGCAAAACACTAAACCCATTTTAAATTTTTTAGTTAATTGTTAATAACTTTTGCAATTTTTGCAAGCGGAACTTCATTTTTCTTCGAAAATCATCTGGATGCCATTCCGAATCGAATGACACCTCAATCATAATTTTCGGAGACTGCTGAAAAAAATTCATCAAAAAGGCGTTTGTTGCCTAGACTATATGGTTAAATTAACAATAAAACAAAAATATATAAAAAGTAACATGAGAAAAAAAAACAAATAGGTCCTGTAATATGACCAAAAAACCCCTTTCTCGGCATGGTGCATCCTACTAGTGGAGGGCCACACCCACCAGGCCACCACAGGTGTGCTTCCCACTAGGAAGTGCTTCCTTGGCATAGCTGCACCCACTATGGTTAAGCACAGGGGTCCACAAGTACCTAGTTTTAAATACTTAGTCCGGATAACGTGGAACATTTTTATCATAATCATATCATCTGCCTAGCCTTTTTCCAGCTTTGTTGGGGTCGTCTTCCAGTCTTACCGGATTGAGCTGAATATCAGTATTTTATATGAAGTGACTGCCTATCTGACCTCCACAACCCAGATACTGGGTAATACGATACTCTTTGGTAAGACAGGTTGCCAGACTTTATGGTCACTTACTACCTGTAACGACAGCCAAAGATCTATATATGGCAGCCGGGACCAAAAGCTTAACGTGCTTTCCGAGGCACGGAGGAAACTTGGTATTTATTGGATGGTCACCCATCCACAGACAAGCGCAGTTTAACCTTAAGATTGACCCGAGTGGCAGTTATTATTTAGCCACGAGCTTCTTCATTGAATTTTTTTATCGAGATTCCAAAAAATGAACTTCATATTATTTATCTAGGGTATTTTATCCGTCACATTTTACTTGTTGAATAGTTTCTAGAGTAAGTAGCTAGATTCTGTGAGGCTCTCAAACATTATTTAGTAGTTTCATTAAAATTGAGTAGCTAAAGAAAGTTTTATGTAAGAAGTAGATATATTTAACCATACACAATTTTGGTGGTCCAAAGATCGACTTTCCGAGGTCCGGGTATCTGTTACTGACCGCTGGCCTAACAGTTCTGCGAAGCATATCCCTCACAGTGGTGTTCCTCATCAATCTGGATTGATGAAAATCTGCTTACGGATATAAATATAATTTATCATATTTAATTCAGAAATGAATTCAATTAGTATCAATACACAAATAAAGAAAACGAATTCCTTAATTACAACTTTTCATTTATTGAACGTCACAAAGTCTTACAATATATACCAATTAACATCAGTAAATACTGAATATTACTGTTTCCCGGTATAATTTAATTTGTTTCACGATACGACGAAAGAGTTTTATTTAATCAACATTTTATTACTTACTTTTGTCCTCAAAAGATAAAAGATAATCGAGTAAAGGTATCGTAACGAAACGTTATGAAAAAGATATCATTCAATTTGTCTTTTGTAAGATCTTTTTCTACCACGAGTTGGTTTTTATACGTATATCATTGACATTCATAACTGGCTGACTTCAAACGTGTTTTCTGTTAGGATGTCGTTACTGACTGTGCGAGCTCTTGGTTAAGCAACGCTTGCTGTTGTCATACCGTGGATGGGTGTACCATCCATATAAAAAAATCACGTCTGTCATCTTTAAATCTGTGTTGTATGTTATTCGTTTAAAATGGACATAAAGTTGATATTTTCTGAAGCAATATATCGCACTAATGAAGGAGTGTCGCACGCTCGCGTTCCTTGACGCTAGTCGCATCGACCGAGGCCGTTAACGAGGCTTTATGCTATAAACTGCAATACCCCATAGATCACGTCTCCTCAGGACGTGCATCAAGTCATTATATTACGCCCGTCATGCTGAGACAAAGGTGGAATGTCTCACGAGCTTAATTGCAGGCAGCATTACCAATTTCACAGTAAGGGCTGGACTCCACCGAGACAAGACAAGAAAAGAGATGTGTGTGTGTGTAATCTGTGTGTATTAATTTATAACTTATGTTAGTTTATAAGGTATATAATTATGTATTGGCCATTGTAGCCTGAAATAAAATTATGTTGTTGTTGTTGTAAACCACCAATACAATTTCTCGTGTGCGCGTAGCTTTAATGGAAACGGTTGAACTGAGAGGACGCAGGAGATGTCTCTCCGCAAGGTTTCTCTCTGCCCAGAGCGGCATCTCCTCTTCTCTCTACTTTGCACATCTCCGCTCGTCGCCAATTTGGTGGAGTACAGGTTTAATGCCAGCAGCATTAAGCTTGTACTCCACCTACTACTCATTGGTCTAGTAGTAGTTTAGACATTATTCTATGGAACTTAAACATGGCAGGTGAAATGTAGCTGTACCTCTGCCTATCTATTCGGGGATCAGAAGCATGATATTCTGTCGTGTGACGTTATATTCTGTCGAGGCTACGGGTTGTTCGAAAGGGATCCCTCGGCCCCGGATACAAACGGCTAAGAAGGATCATGCGTGGTTTTTAGTCACTAGAAGTTTGACACTCTCTTCCGCTCCGCCCAGAGCTGTGGAGGAGTCATTTGATGACATCCCACCGTCCAAAAGAAAAAGGGATGTTCACTTTTTTTTTCAAACAAACTCGCCGCAAGTCTCATCACGCGCAGCTACCAAAAACGTCTTAAGAGAAAAGACATTCTATAAAAGATATCAAATAATATGACTTTGTGAAAAATTTTTTTTTTTGGACGGGGGGATATTAAACAGATCAACAAATATTAAAAAAACACGCGTCAATAACGTTGCCATAATCTAAAAACGAAACAATTATTTTTACCAAAAGCGTCACCCTTTTATTTTCGCCAAAGTAATTAAAATCTAGCCGTCAGATTCTTCAGAACGAAACAGCATTCCATTTATGTAGACAGCTAGGATTTCCCCTTTTCCTATTTCCTACTTGAAAGGCGGAATGTTAAGCGTTTTTATTACTCGCGCCGTTTCCTGAAACTGCCACCAGATTGCAGTGTTCAGGATTAAATGGAAAGTTGGCAGTTGAAGGATTTATTTTGTTAAGTTTTATGGGGTAGTTTTATATTGTTGGTTAACAGTGACCTGTTGAGTGTTAGGGGGTAGCCGTAAAGTTTTAATGGAGGGTAGTTAAGTGCAGTAACGTGGTAAATGATGGAAGTATACAGTTTTTAGTTATAGGTACTCCAAGATACATCAAGGTACACAGTTCCAGTATAACGTGGATTCGCTTTGTTTAGATTTTCAATGTAATGAGAGATCCAGGTAAACTGGGTTTCTATAGCTTGATTGGTCACTTACAACTAACTAAACAATAAACCTGAAAGTTTTGTTAATTAAAAACTAATCATTTTTAATTGTTTTAATGCTTCAAAACGTAAAATAAAACAACGACTTCCACTTTTTGGAAGTACCATTAGTTTACTATTTAATTATTCTTTTCTGATTAATTTCGTTGCGGGATCCGAGACAGTTAAATTGTTTCTCTGGGAGTTCGTCGAGCTTCGTTGTACGGGTGCGCGGCGCTTTTCTGGTGGTCACCACTGGTGATCCGGACTTTCAGGAGTTCCAATGATTTTGGGTTGAATTCAGGAAAATACGAGAATATAATAATAGGTTTTGTTTAAGAGTTTAAGACTTATATCATAGCCATAATATCACACGAAACTGCCACATTTCCTGTATTAAAACCGCAGCGTAAAATCTAATAAAACATGACTCATAAAAACATAATTTCTTTTTCCTTATAAACAAACGAAAGCATATATTTACCGCTACCATACCTAGTAATGTGTTTAAACTTCCCTTTCAAACTTTGTTAGTTCAGCACCTGTTTGACGTCAAAACTTCTGACGTCGGAAAACGTCACATGACGTCAGATTGGATGACGTTATAAAACATGTATGAAGCGTTGTGTATGCTGACCGTATTGGCACATCTGTGAATTTAGGTTTTATTTTGTGGTTAGTATTGAAGTGGCCTACCTCGTTTGTCTAGAGGTCGCAGACGCGACTGCGGAGTATGGGGTCCGGGGTTCGATTTTCAAGTCGGGAAAGTGTCATTGGGTTTTTGTTAGGAATATCTTAGTAGTAGCCACGGAGTCCGGATTTGTGCTCGGTCGAGGGCAATAGGCTCGCCACTGGTGATATGTGGGTGAAGGGTACTACTTAGGTACATCTCCTTTTAAATTCTGGTTCTATTATCTATACTTCTATACTATATCTATACTATATGTATATCTATACTAATATTGTAAAGAAGTAAAGTTTGTGTGTTTGTTAAATTGTAAGGGATAATCTTGAGATCTACTGAACCGATTTTAAAAATTCTTTCACCAATAGAAAGCCAGATTATTGCTGAGTGTCATAGGCTACTTTTTATCCCTGTATTCCCACGGGAACGGGAGCTACGCGGGTGAAACAGCAGGACTTCCGCTAGTATAATATAATTCTCGCTCTGGGCAGAGCAGACCCTAGTGTCAAGCTTACTGACTTAAACCCATCCCTGTTCCTCCTAATGCTCATAGAGTTCCAGGACCGCGGTGACTCTTTCGAACAAATTTCGTATCCCTGGTAGGTACACACGGCTACACAAGCTATACAAAACCAGTTAATCTTGGCCTCACTTTACTAGATCTTTTCGCACAATGAACGATCAGATTATACTGGTTTTGTATAGCTTGATGTGTAGCCGTGTGTACACCTCAGCCTATTAACCCTTCGGAGCTTTCAGGCATGACGTTATGTTATGTTATCTATATAAATAAAAAGAGAAGTCCTGACTGACTGACTGACTCATCAACGCCCGGCCCAAACCCTTGGACCTAGAAAGCTGAAATTTTGCAAAGAGGTTCCCTTTATAATTTAGACAAGGAATAAGGAAGGATTTTTTGAAATTCAACCCCTAAGGGAGTTAAATAGGGGATGAAAGTTTGTATGGATAATCGTAATTTTCATGCGGGCGAAGCCGCTGGCAAAAGCTATTGCCATCTAAAACAGTTCACAGTAAACATAACACAACAATTCCCAGGTAAACTTATTAAAACAACAATTAGGAACAAACACAGCACGCTGCAACTTCCTGCTCGGCATTATTTAGCTTAGCTGGAAACCGTTGACGTAGCTCAGCTAATTCCGCTTGGAATTCAAGCTATACGGTTTTGAAATTAGACGGTGAATATGTATGTCTGTAAATTATTATGATTGCTAGTGCGGGTGGATGTTTGTGGTTATTAGAAACTAGCTGTGCCCCGCGATCTCCGTGAAATTATTATAAAAATATTAGTTCCTTATTTCGATCGGTTCGGTATAAATTTGTTGGCAATTTCAAGTGTTTTAAGTTTTTTTGCATGGAATTTTTATTATCTTTCTAAATAAAACTAGCTTTCGTTAGACCGAAGATCAGCTATCTGTCAGTAAAAGTACTGTCAATATCGGTCCAGCCGTTTCAGAGATTTGCTGGGACAAATACAACAGACGAAAATTTAAAGTAAAAACGTTTTTGTTTTAAGTGCCGTACTTTGATTTTAAAGCAGTCACATCAATATTCGCTAAAATCTACATTATGTAAAAAAATATATTCTCATGCAAATATACATTTTCATAAAATCTGGTCTCAAGTGATCACTACTAGCATATGAAAAGGTCCAATAGATGAACAATAGGACGACGCTTAATATTTTCATAAAATAATAGAGAAACATGAACGCTTATCCATTATTCAGCTTCTTTAGAAACTTCAGAAGCTCATGTCATATAATAACAATACATTTTATTCGCAAAACAAATAACGACAAGAAAATGAACAGAAACATAAATAAAAACCTCAAATAATTGAACAATAACGTTGATAAAGGATTCTTAAATAAATATGTGATGACAATAGATGGAAAATAAAAGATATATCTTTCTGTTTACTAAGATTTGCGATGAAAAGGTATTGTGAATCTAATTTTGTTTTTCTATAGAAGTCAGTTTTACACGGATTCTTTTGTTGCAAACCGTAGAAATATAGCATTTTGTAATTCAGTCTCATGTTACTTGGGGGCGGAGGAACGTGTTATTTTCTTTCTTGCATTTCCCAATTTTCTCATAAATCATTTCCCCTTTAAACCCTCACGGTATCTCCTTTTTCTTTCAAATCATTCCCCGTTCCCCAAAGAATCAAGTCATCGTTTGGCGTTCCTCCCTCTCCAAGAATCTACATTTCTATTCGTCCCTCTTTTAGTCGCATGCTATTCGTCCCTCCTCATCACATGTCCATATTTGGCGCAACTTTTAAACATCCTCTCATATTATTATTAATTCATTTATCTCAGATAATAATCCATATAACACAATTAACATACAAATTCGGATCAGATTTCACAAAACAAAACTAAACTAAAATAAATGAAATTACCATCAAATTAAATTAAAACCGAAACAAAATCAAAATAAAGTCAAAACATACATAAAAATTAAATCAAAATTAAATTATACATTCAAAATTAAATAACATTTAACATTTTATATACCTACTCATTTCGTACCTTATCCGACATCCATACGAACTAAGTCGCGGGCACAGCTAGTACATACATATACCTAAAGAAATCTCACTAGTTTGATATTTTTCTTTGTGTCTAGCTAGGCAACTATTTTATGTAGTTGTTGAGTTTTAATTTAATTGTACATGAAATCTATAACAGCGCAAATAAAATAACTTAGTTGGTAGTTATGTGTTTGAACCGTTTGGGATTGAAGCATTGATTGGCCATGGGGTCCGAGTGCCCACCTTGTAGTCTTTCGGTATATCGCCAAGCGGTTGGTCAACTCTTCACGTGACCAGATACCTGTCCTTTTGAGCACGATTGCATCATTCCCATCAAACGAGGAAATGGTAACTGCGTCTGTGACCATTAAGAAAATAATGAGTTGCGTTAAAATAAAAAATTAAAAAAAATGTTCACAAACGCTGTTACTATACTTATTTTATTAGGAAAGGTCCATTTTACGCTTTTTAACACAATTCATAATATAATCTGCTAAAGTTGCCATTTTAGACACTCTGGGCACATTGCCTGTAAACACACACAGTTACCTTGTTTGCCATCCAAACCAAAGTTTTCAAGACCACACACAGCAAAATATAATTACAAATCTAATCAAAAACAGAGTTATCACAGGAAAATCTCTAATAACATTGCGATATTTGCAAGTAAAGTATGTTTTGGAATTAGATATTCATAGATAGTGATAATTATGAACAGTTGTTAACCACAGGGAGTAGGTTCACTGATTTTTCAATTTACTAATCTCGGTACGTCAGTTAGTGAGAAGTACTAACGAGTACTGTTTGTTACAGAAGTGTTAAGTAGTAACTAACTGCCATACTCAGAGTTATTTAATGATTACTTAAGCCGTCACTTAGTAAAGATTTAGACACTTTAGTAAAGGTATTTTTTTGTCAAACATTTACTAAGTGATGGCTTAATTAATCATTAAACCTCTCTGAGTACGGCGGTAAGTGCACGTGTCACGCTGAGCAGTTGGTAAATCAATCTGTTTTTTACTGTCTATTTTGGGCCACCAAGATACAGGCCGTGCCTAGTTTTGGATCTACGGCTACTTTTCCTTTTGTATATACTCTTTTAACAATGCTCATTGTTATTGTTTTCCTGTTTATTTGTTTCCTCACTTGTATGTGTCAGTAAAATGATTTAAAAAAATACAAACTCATTGGGCCCCATATTTTAGATGAAATCTTTTAGCATAAAAGACCAAAAAATCAAAGAGCTGATTATGGCCCACTCCTACTCAAAGACGAGGCTTGTGTCCCAATAGTGGGATCTACGAGGAATGCACAATGTAATCGAACAGTCCAATATTCGTTTAAGGAGCAGTCTTATCGGGCCTGTGGACGGTGAGTATTAGGCTAGCTCGCCGTCCGGCCGTCGTCATGACGGCAACAGACCGTGTCGGCGGCGCGTTCGTGTTCCACGCGCGCCTCAAAGAGATGTCAGCAAGGAGGGGCCCGCATGGGCCGACGCCCGTCGGGGCCGCGGATTTTAGTACTAGATGACGTTGCCTCGGCACAAGGGCAAAGAAGGAACATGGGTTCGGTTTTTAGTCAGTAGAAGTCTGACACTCCCCTTCGCTCTGCTCAAGAGCGGGCAGAGCGAAGGGGAGAGCGAGCACCCACCAAAAAAAAAAAGGAGCAGTCTTATTAATCATTCGTTGTTTATCAAATACAAATACAGACAGCGAAAAAAGAAAAAGATCTGAAACTCCAAGCCCCAACCAGCAGAATACAAACACCTCTAAGGTGCAGAAGAAAGATGCATTTCAGTACCTGCGGGAGAGATCACACTCTGTTTCAGGGAACGTCACTTACAGAAACTAACTCACCACCAATCGGAACCGAAAAACTGCAACTATCTAAACTAAGTCAACCACAACAAATAATTCTACAACCAAAACAACACCAAAACAAAAATCAACAACCAATGCTCCCACTACGGCTGGTCACCGCGGGAGAAATAGACCATTACCCTCTAACAAAAAGCAAGAAACTGCACATTGCAACATTAAATACTAGGACGTTAAGAACAAATGAATCTCTTTTAGAGCTCGAAGAAGCGTTAAATGAAATCAACTGGGACATTCTGGGAATAAGTGAAATGCGAAGAGCTGGCGAATCAATAGAAGAACATACAGAATACATAATGTTTAACAAGGGTGAAACTGGGGGACAAAGAGGAGTTGGATTTATGGTTAAAACTCACCTAAAAACCAATATACTGAACTTCATTAGAGTTACTGATCGAATTGCAATTCTACTTATTAAAATACCCATCCATGAAAAAACATGGACAATGATACAAGCCTATGCACCAACCGAACAAGCAGCCAAAACAGAACACATTACCTTCTACAACCTATCCCAAATTATAAACAAATATTCAAAGAATATAATTGTCCTTATGGGGGGTTTTAATGCTCAAGTAGGGACCAAGCAAAATAAAGATGAATATGTACTGGGGAACTTTGGCCAAGGCAAAAGAAGCACAAACGGGCAAAGGCTGGTAGAATTCCTCCTGGAGCACAAGTTAACCCTCCTGAATAGTATCTTCAAGAAAAGACTGAAAGATAAGTGGACATGGATTTCCCCTGATGGTAAATACAAAAACGAGATAGATTATATTATGTGCAGTCACCCAAAATTATTTACAAACACTTCAGTGATATCAAAGCTAAATTTTAATACAAACCATCGTATGATAAGAGCATCCCTCAAACTAAAACCACCCAAAAAAGCTAGAAAGTACATTACAACATCCAGCACGGTTCATTATCCAGAAAACAACAAAACAACAGCCCGTTCCTTGGTAATACTTGGCAAGGAATTACTAGAATATGATGAAAGAGATGTTAAGGCAAGCTATGCCAAACTACAGAGCCAGCTTAGAGGTACCAACACCGGCAAACCATCAAAGCATAAATACATACTGAGCGACAAGACACTACAACTAATTCAGGAAAGAAAATGTCTATTTGATAGCAATATGAAGAAACAAAATATTCAAATAATTACCAAGCTAAGTAAGAAAATCAAGGAAGCCATTAGGAAAGATAGGAAAGCCGAAAGGTTACAAAAACTAGAAAAACATATTTTAGCTACTGGAGGAACAAGAAAAGCTCTTAAAGAACTGCGTGAGTCAAATCCATGGATACCAAATCTGAAAAACAACCACTGTAATATCACAAACAGAAAAGATATAAATAAAATGGCTACAAAATTCTACCATAATCTATACTCCAACCAAGATAACACAAATCAGCGAAATTATGAAACTTTTAGACTTAACCCATTTCCTTCAGACCCGGAACCTGAAATCTTACCCAGCGAAGTCAGAAAAGCAATACTAAGCCAAAAAGCAGATAAATCACCAGGCCCTGACAAAATCACAAATGAGTTGCTAAAAGGAACTCTAGAAGAACTAGCTCCTATTCTGACAAAAATCTTCAACAATGTTATTACTTCAGGACTCATACCCGAACAGTGGGAAACATCTCATATAATCCTAATATACAAAAAAGGACCAAAAGAAGACATAGGAAACTATAGACCAATAAGTCTGATGTCCAACGTCTACAAGGTTTTCTCCAAAATTATTCTAGACCGCTTAGGCACTAAACTCGCCGAAAACCAACCAATAGAACAGGCGGGCTTTAGAAAAAACTATGCCACAGTGGACCATATACATACGATCAAACAACTGATAGAAAATACAACGAGCACAACAAGCACCTGTATATGGTTTTCATCGATTACACCAAAGCCTTCGACAGTATTAGCCATAAAGCCATATGGGAAAGTCTAGAAAACCAAGGAATCCCCACACAATATACAAAAATCATCAAAACTATTTACTCCAACACTAAAGCAAGAATACAACTAGAAATTTTGGGGGAGACCTTCAATATAAATAGAGGTGTCAGGCAAGGAGATCCGCTGTCCCCTAAGCTTTTCTCTGCAGTACTGGAAAATATATTCAGAAAGATGGAATGGGACCAACTTGGTTTAAATATAGATGGACGAAGACTGAACCACCTGAGATTCGCAGACGATATTGTCGTCGTCGAAGAAAACCCCGGAAAATTAGAGAAAATGATCCAAGACCTAAGCAGGGAAAGCGAGAGAGTGGGGCTATCCTTAAATATCACCAAGACCAAGCTTCTGACAAACTCTGAAAACAGAATCATAACAATAAATAATGAACCCCTTGAATACGTGGAAGAGTACATATACTTGGGACAGATCATCTCGTTCAAAGATCAGACAGACAAGGAAGTCCAAAGGCGAATAGCAAACGGCTGGAAGAAATACTGGTCACTCAAAGAAATCATGAAGGCCAGCGACCTTAGCATCGGTACTAAACGGAAAGTCTACAACACTTGCATTCTACCTTGCATCACTTATGGCTGTGAAACATGGTCTCTTTCAAAACACCACCGAGATAAGCTGAAATACTGTCAAAGAGCGATGGAGAGAAGCATGTTGGGCATCAAGAAACAAGACAGGAAACGAAACACATATAGATCAACTAAAATGGAGATGGACAGGCCACATGTTAAGGAGTACTCAGGAAAAGTGGAGTAAAATTGTGACGGACTGGTATCCCAGAGATGAAAAAAGGAACAGGGGAAGACAACATAAGAGATGGGAAGATGAGTTGAGGCTTACAGCGGGCCCTTACTGGAGAAGGGTTGCACGAGATAGAACACAATGGAAATTGTTAGAGGAGGCCTTTGCCAAGAGGCACACTGAGCTTAGAGATATCCTCTAAAAGAGGAAACAAACACTTAAAACAGACTGAAGTTCAGGATAAAGGGCTTATTGATTGATTTGATTTTGTTTATCAGAAACAGAGTCATATTATTCATGATTCCGTGTTTTGTGTGTTTTGAATAAAATTTTCATCAATTAGTGACCATAATTGAAAATTGCTTAAAATGAGTCGTATCTTTTAAATAATTCAATAGATAAGTTAATGTATCGTATTTATCATTTAAAAAACTCAAAAGCTAATCCCAAAAAAACATATATTTTTTTTACAAATAATTCCACTATAAAACACATCGTAAATGATTTATTATAACTAGACAAAGCAATTTAAATTTGAATACATCAGTCATTCAATCAGAATGCAATCTCATCCAGTAGATTAATATTAAATGGATTATCTGAATTCTGTATAATAATGAATTTTGTTGGCGATAGTACCAGACTAACTAAGTGCACCCGTGTCACTCAACTTGAATAAGTGTGATGGATGTGTTGTAAGTACAAAGTGGTCAGCGATTTAAAATTGTAGCGTTTTTTTTTGTAAAAGAGGTTTTGCCTCTAAAAGACTTTATCCAGAGCACTATTATATTTAGTTATGGTTTTACTGTTTTTATATGTATTAGTTTGTTATTATTGTTTTAAATGTGGTGTGTAAACCGGTCAATGTGGCGACACTTAGGGGAGGCCTATGTCCAGCAGTGGACGTCTTTCGGCTGAAATGATGATGATGATGATGATTGTTTTAAATTATTGTGTGTATTTTATGTATGGGCCTTATAGTTGCCTGAAATAAAATGATTATTATTATTATTACTATTGTTATTATGTTAATAAAGGGACGCTCCGTCATACATACATGACGGAGCATGCCTTCGACTGCTCAACCACCTTAACTGTTTTTCTACGGTTTCGTACCCGAAGGGTAACCATCAGTCGCGGGCCTGTGGACGGTGAGTAACGGGCTAGCTCGCCGTCCGGCCGTCGCGCGTCGTCATGACGGCAACAGACCGTGTTGGCGGCGCGTACGTGTTCCACGCGCGCCTCAAAGAGATGTCAGCAAGGAGGGGCCCGCAAGGGCCGACGCCCGTCGGGGCTGTGGTTCGTCGAAAGGTTAACGCGGCTCCGACACAAGGGCGAAGAAGGAACATGGGTTTGGTTTTTAGTCAGTAGAAGTCTGACACTCCCCTTCGCTCTGCCCAAGCGGTTATTCTATGATTTTCCACCCACCAAAAGAAAAAAAAAGAAAAAAAAGGGTAACCATCAGCACCCAATAGGGTGGACAATAGGAGGAGAGGCTTAGTAATAACAAAGCCTCTGCTAACGGCCCGTTCACGACTTTGGGCTTAGCGGCGAGCGGCGCGGCAAGCGGGGCGGCGTCGGCAAGCGGTGCGTTTTGCACGTCACGTACCCTCAGCAGCGGTTAGTTGCAGCGGACTGAGTTCGTCACTCGTACACCGCTGTCCGCGCCGCTCTGTTTCGTGGCGTTGCACTCATTCACTAGTACATTTAATTTTGTTCCTGCCGCTCCCCACACCGCGCGCCGCTGTAGCGATTCGCTCGGAAAAACTGCGCGCGATTTCGCTATGAGCGGCGTCTCGTGGCGTGCTTCAAACATTTTTATACGTTTGATCTTACCGCTCGCCGCCTCGCGCTTAGCTGCCGCTCACAGCGGCAAGGTCGTGAACGGGCCGTAACCGTCCGTTCATTTGTTTGTTAGCGGACTTGTATCTGATGATACGTAATAGGACGACAGTTGATATTTCTCCAGAATGTTGCCGCTATAACAACAAATAATAATTAAATATTAAAGGCAACTACCCAATTTCGATGGGGCGCCTTTACCTATGCTAGTCCAGACAGAAGGTTGGACGAGCAAACAGCGGAGGCATAGTAATAGGGTTCCGTTGGTTATTTATCCTTTGGGTACGGGACCATAAAAAGCTGTGATTTAAGGTTTTATAACACGACCTTGCAGATTCCTTTAGTTCTTAGTCCTAAAAACGCTATTTTCTCTTCACTTATACCGGCTTCGTCTCAATTAAACTACCCTCGTATAACCGATATGTCGTTTTATCAGGCTATCTTAAATACGTCAAGAAAGTAACAATTACTGTGTCTGGTTTGACTGCTACATTATATACTAGGTCTCGCCCGGGGCTTCGCTCGTGCAGATGTATATGTCCATCAGGAACTACGTAATCTACCAGGAAGAACTTGGTAGATATGATGGATAAGTATGGGATAGATAGCTAAACATTATTATATTGGTTTTACAGAAAATACCATTACCATGAAATAATAAACAGGCGCTTGGGTTGATTACCAGGTTTTATTGTTGGGTCCAGTTGCAAGCGGGTCGAGTTGACCAAAGACTCCTAGTAACCATGTCCCATGAAATACAAACAAAACGTAAAAATGTCCCGTAAAATTACAAATACACAAAAACTCACTTATAAATCATGACTACGCAAACCACAAGAATTTCATTGAAAATAAAAAAAATAAAAACAACAAAAAACGGCATGTCACATCCGCATACGTATTTTAACAATAAAAGATTTCTGGGTCACCTACATACGAGCTTAATAAAATTAGTTCATGTCTTTAATAGAGTCGAGAATGAGATATAAAACACATGTGATGAATATAAAGATGGATATTAATGCCGTATTAAATGAAAGAAAAATACGGATCGTGCCAGATAAATTAATTTGAAGAGTTCATAAGATTTATCTTAAGAGAAATTGAAAGAAAATATAGATAGGCCTCTCAAAACGGTGAAGGAACACATCGTGAGGAAAACCGGTCTGTCTTCTAACCAAAAAAATCGAAGACATGTGACTTCTACTAAACCGCACTGGGCACTCGTGGTGGATTATAGCATCAATCTTCTAGAGAAAGGGCCTGAGTCCCAGCCGTGGGAACATTATAGGCTGATGATGATGATAGATAGGGCAAGATGGTGATAGGTATTGTTCCAATTGTGTGTTAAGTTTGGAAGACCTCATGGCTAAATAATGAATGTCGCTCGGGTCGATCCTAAGGTTAAGCTGCCTTTGTCTAGGTAGACCGTGAATGGGAGACCATACATTACAAAGCAAGGTTTCACCGTGTGTTGAAAGTACGTAAAGCTCTTGGTCCCGGCCTTCATTTGTAGATCTTTGGCAGTCGTTACAGGCCTGTAGTTCTGATACCCAGTCTTGCCAAAGGGTATCGTATTACCCAGTACGTACAGTTACTAGATTGTTTAACCTTTTTAGCGCCACAGTCACGTATAGACGACAAGCCGAACAAGCAAAAAATATGTCTGTCGACTTAAGGTACTTTTTGTCTTGTCGTCTTAGTTACTTGACTGTGGCGGTTAAAAGGTTAAGTCCGATAGGTATTGTGCTAATGGACGCATTAAATACTAAATAGTGAGTATAGTTATAACATTGAAAACATATCTTTAAAAAGCTAATAACTATGTTTCTGTGGGAAGGATAATTTTGGTTCGATAACAGAAAATGTAAGTTGTAAATCTGGAGGCACAACTTGATTTTTTTACAAATTTGGTCATTCTCCTTGTGTGAAAAAGAGTTTGACCCCCAATATCCCCGTAACTAGTATAATAGGGGATCGGACTGGGTCAAAATAATATGATTCTGTTTAGTCCGTAAGTTACATTATCGAAAAATATTGAATACGTGTTTTTTGTTTTATCAAATCAATAAAAAATGACGAAGATAAAACGCGTCAAAGATCTTGGAGTGGGGCTTGAAACGTCACTTGTGTCGTCAAAATGTACTATTATTATGACGTCACACGAGTTTTCGAAGCACTGTATCGTCTTCATTTTAAGTTTACGTGAAAAAAGAAAAAATACGTGTCCAATAATTTTTGGAAATCTATCTGACGGACTAATTAGTTTTTTTTTGTCCGATCCCCTATTGACACAATGAGATGGACAAAAGTGCCATTCTGTTTAGTTAAGGACACTTTTACACCCATTAAAATTATTATGTGTAAATGTCAGAATTTATTGTCGATAGTGTATTTCATTAATTCCTTGGGGTGACACATCAGGGTTGGAACTACGTCCATATCTGTATGTCATATCAGTTATAATAACGGTCAAGTAGTATCTTTGGCGGTGTGCCCGGTACATTCGTGGTGAATATACTTTGATTTACTATATTAAAACGTGATTGGCGTTAAAGATTTGTGTATTCTTTGCATCTTATTCTACAACAACACGGTTAAAAAACATTTATCTCTGTTTTGTTGCTATTACATCAGTTGGATTTGACCTGCACAAACATACAAACATTGCAAGAATTTGAATTTGAAAAACCCAATAACACTTTGCCTGACCTAGGAAACGAACCCATGACCTCATGCGCAGTAGTGGCACCTTGTAACCACTACACCAACAAGACAGTCAGACCACGGACTATATCAACACAATTTCATTAATCCCTTGAGTGAATATAATAAAATATAACGGTTATCCCCATCACTGTGTCATATCATATATTGGTCATAGATCTTTGGCACTGCGCCCGGTACAGTCGCGGCCATGATTTATTTTTACTGAATATTTATAATATTCGTCCGTATGCGGCGATATGCAAGTTTAAAACGTATGGCCGAATTTATTTCGAATCGAGTTTTGTTATTTCAATAGTTTTATTCGGTTTTGTGTATAGGATTTTTGTGAATGTATATTCGAAGAATAAAGGTGTTTGTTTGGTTTATTTTGGAACTTTTCTGCTTTAAACCTATCGAATTTTTGAAAACGATACACTAAAAATATATGTAGTTGTTGGCCCTTTCATCCGTTTTATTCCAAATAATTTAGCTCACATTAGATCATTTTATTGACAAACAATTTTTTTTTGCAGATACGTAGGACAATAGCTGGATTGTGTGGGAAATTATATTATAATATATAGGGTGGAATGGAAGAAGAAAACATGTTGCGCCGATCCCGACTAGAATGACACAAGGGCAGGAAGGTGATGATGATGGGGATAAGTTATTACCAACTGGTTGATTGGTGTCAATAAAGTGGCCTCAACATCATCACGGCCTCTCTGAGACAAAGGATCACAGTTTTCATATAATATTTCATTTAACAACCTCTCTTCTTCTTAGTCGATACACTCTTGTCAGAGTGGTCGTGGTTGCGCAGACGAGGTACACGGCGAGATGTTCGTTGGGTCGTTGACTTCCCCGAGGACTGCTCTTTCAGCGATGTGCTTCCATTTCTGCCGGTTGGAGACGTTGCGAGTACACTGGACCATGGTAGACTTAGTAGCCTTTTTGATCAAGTCTGTCCAGCGAGTCGGTGATCGGCCGCGAGATCTTTTGCCCTCCACTTGGCCCTGAACTACCAGTCTCTCCATCGAGTCTTCATTACGAGTAATGTGACCGAAAAACTTTAAAATTCGTAACTGCACAGTAGACGAAAGCCGGTCCTTAATATGAAGCTCTTTAAGGATAGAAACATTGGTGCGAAACGCAGTCCACGGGATCTTTAGGAGGCGTCTCCAGCACCACATCTCCAAAGCGTCGATTTTACGGCGATCCTGCACTCTCAGAGACCAAGTTTCAGCACCATAGAGAAAGATCGGAAAGACAAGGCATTTCATCAATCTGACCTTCGTCTTCTTGGTAACCCTCCTGTCGCCCCAAATCTTTCCCAGCCTTTCCACGGCTGACCTGGTGATAGCGCACCGTCTTTTAATTTCGTGGCCACATCCTCCTGTATTGGAGATAGTAGAGCCGAGGTAACAACCTATCAATAGGTTTTTTTAAAACTTTATGTGTATTTTTCGCAGGATAGAGAGGCGTGGATGGAGAAAGAGAGGGGTTTGCCCAGCAGTGGGAAACACAAAATAGCAAACAAAAAAAATATAAAGACAAAATCTTTGAACATATTCCAAAAACAAAAAAAAAATATTTTCAACATTTGTGTGCGCGCCAGTACCATATCTTTTAGGGAAGTAGTCGACTTGATTTGGGGTGACATGTGTGAAAGGTTTTCAGGCACAGATAACTGATGCAAGTACCTCGCTATACGGAACAGCCGCCATTTTTAGGGTTCCGTCCCTCAAAAGGAAAAAATGGAACCCCGATACACTTTATTATGCGTGTCGGGGAGCAAAGGCCGTGTTCTCTTAGGAACGTGTGGAAGTATCAAGTTGGAAGGGGTTTGCACTCGTATTAAATGGCCTGCCTAGCTATAAGTTTTCTTCAATCTCCATCAGCATAAACTCAAAGAATGTTGCCCCTACATTAACTGGACGAGAATTCGTTTCACACACAACTTTTTTTTTCATCTTCCAAATGCTCTATCATTTTAAATTCAAGTCCAAACTAATCAGAAAAAAATAGGAAAAGATTCGTTAATTTGTATTTTCGAAATGGTTAATCTCTCAATATTGTGCGAGAAAACTTACATTTGCAGTTGGAATGCAATAATATGTTCAGCTTGTTCTTGGTTAAAAATATTAAAAACACGTACTTATAGATAGTTCGTTCTTTGAATAAAATATTAAAATAATTCAACCCGACTACTGAACCCTTCACGATGCGTGTTCCGACTCGCACTTGGCCGTTCTTTTTTATCTATGGCATGTTTTTGTGAGTGATGGATTGGACTGTTCGCGGATTTATTTGGGTAGTATATTTCTGGATAAATGACTGAATAATATTTTACTTTTTTATCATGTTGGTTTGTAAACCTCCATTGAGGAAAATGGGCAGCAGTTGACTTGCAATCATCTCATCTGCCTAGCCTTTTCCCAACTATATTGGGGTCGGCTTCCAGTCTAACCGGATGCAGCTGAATACCAGTATTTTACATGGAGCGACTGCCTATCTGACCCCCACAACCCAGTTAATACTAGGTAATACGATACCCTTTGGTAAGACTGGATGTCAGAATTTCAGGTCACTGACTATCTGTAACGACTGCCACAGATCTATATATGGCAGCCGGGACCAACAGCTTAACGTGCTTTCCGAGGCACTGAGGAAACTCGGTATGTCGGGCGGTCACCCATCCACAGACCGACCTAGGCAAGCACAGCTTTACCTAAAGATCGACCCGAGTGGCAGTTCTTATTAAGCCACGAGCTCCTCTAAAAAGTAGTTGACTTGCAATGATTTAGTTATTTAATGCTATTTTTAGGGTTCCGTACCTCAAAAAGAAAAAACGGAACCCTTATAGGATCACTCGTGTGTCTGTCTATGCGACCATCCCCTCCCCCTCTTATCTCTGAAACTACTGAGCCTAAAGTTTAAAAAAAAAAAACAGAAATTAATTCAACATTTATCAATTACAGGAAAGCCATGGTGCTAAAATAACATGGAAAATCCCTTAATATCTACTACAATGGTACGGAATCCTTCAGGAGGATTCGACTGGCCAGTTTTTTATGCACTGTTCTTGGTCAATAGGTATGTATAATAGTTATTAGCAGGACGTTCTTAGATACTCCAGAGATAATGTCACATGTCGTGACGGAAGTACCTAGCTACCTGCCCTGCATGCCGCGGGTGCTATTCCCGCACGGAACAAATATTTGTGTGACCTAGGGATAGTTGTTCCGGGTTAGGTATTTGAATTTAAATGTTCGTAAACGCACCTACGATACAAGAAAAATCCAAGTATAAGGCAATGTTTATGCAAAAAACCTTAACAAACCTCACTTTGAAGTTTAATCGCCACAGCTCTGGACCCTACCAAGATCAGTTTCACTTTCGGACATCAAAGTTGTTCGTCATCTACTAGCTTATCCAAACACCCTGCCACAGGGATGTCACCTGTCCGTGCATACGTGGATACACAAATCACACACCAGACACCCATACCAAGAAGCGAAACTGTCCGCACCTACGTCATACAAATGTTTGTTCCGTTCGTACCTCAAACAGTAGAATTCTCGACACATCACCTCGAAATTCTAATCTCGTTGTGTAACGGGGATGATTTTCTTAAAAACAAATGAGTTCGGTGTGCTTGAATAAGGTTAAAAGTATCATCGTCTGCTTAGTTTTTTCCCAACTATGTTGGAGGCGGCTTTTAGTGGAGCGACTGCCTATCTGACTTTCTCAACTCGGTTAGTACTGGGTAATAAAACAGTTTGGTAAGACTGGTTGTCAGGCTTTCCGACCACTGACTACCTGTAACGACCGTCAAAGTACCTATATCGACTTACTGTATTTTCCGAAGCACGGAGGAAACTCGATTGTAATGGGTTGTCCCCATTCAAAGACCAACCTGAAGGGCGACTTAATTTGAAGATAGACTAGAGTGGTTGTTATTATTTAGCTACAAAATTTAGCATTATCATCATTTTCCTGCCCATATTCCAATATATTTGGGGTCGGCACAACATGTCTTCTTCTTCCATATTTCTCGTCATCTCAGCAGTCACCTCTTCTAGCCATATCATCCTTCACACAGTCCATTCATCTTTTGTTTGTTCTTCCATAACGTTTGTAAAAAAATATTAAGACGGTGGCAAAAGAGCCGTGTACCTACAACAGACTGTACTGCGATAGCTGAGACCACCTACAAATCCATTTACGACCGCAAATAAACCAAGAAAATGTCCTCTATAGCCAAGCAATTATATTATCTAATCTAGCCATCAGTATTGAATCCCAACAACCTAGCTATCAATAATTATGAGATATACAAGTTATAAAACAGACTTCAAACGCTCTGGGGTACTTCGACCGTTAAGGCTGAGATTAGACTGAGGTTCTAGTAATTTCGGTAATGATATTTTACCGCTAGTCTTTTTTATGTATGGGAAATTATTAAATGGCTCATCCCGCTCTAGGTGGACTCTTCTTCTTCTTATCGTGTGGGTAGTAAGGTCTAACGACCCCACACACCCTAGTGTCAGAGTTTCTAAACCGCCGCAAGGGCCTCTGACATGGTTTGACGACCGCCATTTGGCGGCCGGGACCACCGGTTTATACGTGCCTTCCGAAGAACGGAACCATCTTTTTATCAGACAATCAGGTGATTCAAGCCTGCAATGTCCTAACCAAACTGGAAACAACTTCACAAAGTATGCTTCCCGTGGGAATCGAACCCAAGACCACCGGGTCACAAGCCAACGCCTAAACCACTCGACCACGGAGGCAGTGGTCGAGTGGTACTGGTAGGTGGACTCTGACTGACGGACTAAAACCCATTCGTGTTCCTTCTATTGCCCTTTGCGTTCCAGGGCCTCGGTGACTCGTTCAAACAAATTCCGCAACTTAATGCTACGGCTCATTCTATAAGGTTAAGCAGCAATTGCCGAGGTTGGTCCGTGGATGGGTGACCATTTATTACATTACTAGCTTTTGCCAGCGGTTTCACCCGCGTGAAAATGACGATTTTCCATACAAACTTTCATCCCCTGTTTAACTCCTTTAATAATATCCTTCCTTATTCCTTGTCTAAATTATAAAAGGAACCTCTGTGCAAAATTTCAGCTTTCTAGGTCCAAGGGCTAAGCGTTGATGAGTCAGTCAGTCAGTCAATCAGTCAGTCAGGACTTCTCTTTTTATTTATATAGATTGAGACTCTTCCGGGACGACGGGAGAGAGGCAGCGGGGTGGATGGAAACAAGTCTAGAGGTGTCTTAGAATCGTCTTACACTATAAGTTCTGCTGTATGGTCGTTGAGTTCTGCATACTATGTATAAACTAATACGTAATAACACATTATCAGACAAGCGTACATTTTCCCGAACTACTTTAAGTACTACAACTTCTACAGTTTCCTCCAAGTTATTTCCATTAGGTACCTAGCGCCAAGAGTCCTTCAAACCAAATAATACCAGACAAGTATGATAGGTATACATACATACATGTTTCTAATCTATATAATATTATACATACTAATATTATTAAATGAACAATGACAGTAATTCTGTCTGTATGTCTGACTATATCTGTGACCTTTCGGGTTTCTACACGAGTAGATCATGTCCTGAATCATGGGGCTTTGAACCGAACACTGATTGCAAGATTTATGATGAGGTACATAAGATTAAATTCTCAATTTTTACTAAATAAACGGAATGAAAAAAACGACTATAATTTACGCGGTAAAGCAGAAACAGTTTGACACAAGTAATTTGACATTGACATAATGATAAATGACATTAGTGCGGAATGTTGCCACCTAAAGAAAATGTTGCATTCCTTTAAAAACTACTATTTACAAAGATAATAATAAAATATATACAAGTATCAAAAAGGGGAGTAATTACAGGGCGTCAAAAAATTCGTCCACACCGCTGTCAACAGGAAAAGTGCCCAGAAGGCTGGCAGCATTGCCACGTTGGATGGCAATGCTGATTCTTTGCCCAAAAATATTCCAGCCCTCTGGTCATGTGTAGAGTCGACCAAACGCTTGGCAATTTCCTGATAAATTAAGTGGGCACTCAGACCCCATGGCCCCAGTGTTTCAACCCCAAACGGCTCAAACACATAACTACCAATTAAGTTATTGTATTTGCATTCCTTAAAACACTTTGAAATGGGTTTATCATTGCGATATATCACGATATATAGTATGTTGTTCCCCTGGGGTACATTTTTGATCACCCCGGGCGAAGCTACGGGAATAAGCTAGTTGTACATATAGAGGTCTGTCACTAGATTCTGAAGGACTGATGTTTGAGGAGGGTTGGCCAAGCGTGAGCTGGCATAATGAGGTGATACTTATAACGACGGGCTTCTGAATTACAGCCGAAGTTTCTAAGTATTTACTTCAATATAGTACTTGGTGGAATAATAAGATATTCCAGCTAGATTGGAGCTAGGTTCATAGAATCTTCTCTCTTTGTTTGGTGTTTTTCTTGCAAAACAAAGAAGAAATTTCGTTACTGAAAGTCAACTAATTTATTCGAATTCAAATTAGTTGACTTTCAGTAGTAACTTTTACATTTTTGCTAAATAATAAATAAATGAGTGCTAATTATAAAATTGTGCTTGTTTTCTTTATCAAACAATCCTTAATTTAGGAAAACCAACTGGGTGGTCCCCGGCAAGACAAACATTTGGTAAACTGGTCCCTCATGACTAAAAGGTTAAGAACCACTGATGTACATGAATTGGCTGCTTGTCTGACGTCCACAACCCAGTTAGTGCTATGTAATTAAGAGCAGTAGTGGCCTAGTGGTGGCGGCCCCGACTTACGAACAGTGAGTTGTGGATTCAAACCCAGTCAGGCGCATTACTTTGTGTAAATTCTTTTACCAAAACGGTGAAGGAAAACATCGTGACGAAACAGAGAACCAAAAAATTCAAAGACATGTGTCATCTACCAACACACACTGGGCCCGCGTGGTGGATTATATATAGCCCATCTCTCTCCTAGAGAGGAGGCCTGAGTCCCTGCAGTGGAACAATATAGCCTTTTTTTCATCATCATCATCAAATGACCCCCCCCCCGCTCTTGGGCAGAGCGAAGGGGAGTGTCAGACTTCTACTGACTAAAAACCGAACCCATGTTCCTTCTTTGCCCTTGCGCCGAGGCCACGTCAATATGATGAATATGATACCACTTGGGAAGACTTAGGCCGCTGACACCTGTAACAACTGTCAAAGATCTACAAGCGATAACCAAGACCAACGGCAACGGCTTAACGTGCTTTTCGAGGCACTGAGGAATCTCGGTATGGAATGGGTCACCCATCTACAGATCAACCTAGGCAAGCGCGGTTTAACCTGAAGTTTGGTCCAAATGGCTATTATAAATGCTTTCAATTAACTGGGGAAACTTCAGACGTGACGAGTATCGATGTCAGCCAATGGCAAACCTGCACCGCTTTATTACAAAACGTAGTTAAACCTGGTTTAACTTAGACTTGGTTTATCTCGCATGACGTCTCACTTCAATAATATTCAAAAGAAAGTGACAGCATGCGAGATAAACCAAGTCTAAGTTAAACCAGGTTTAACTACCTTTTGTAATAAGGCGGGCAGTGTTCACATTCATTGGATGTAGACAGTTTTAGTCATCATCGGATCATCAGCCTATAATATTCCTGCTGCACTGCAAGGATTCAGGCCTCCTCTCTAGGAGAGGGATGGGTTATAATCCACTACGCGGGCCCAGTGCGGGTTGGTAGATGTCACATGTCTTCGAATTTTTTGGTTCTAAGACATTTTTTTTGTTTCCTCGAGATGTTTTTCTTCACCGTTTTAAGAGCAGCGGTGATGAAATAAATTACACAAAGTTATGCGCCTGCCTGGGTGCAAACCCACTACTTATTGTTCGTAAGTCGGGGGCGCAACCACTGCTTTCAAAAAAAGAAAGTTTTAGTAAAAAAAAAATCCCATCGTCTACCCAAACCTTTATAATTTCTAATCGCATGATAAAAGCGTCATAATCATAGGGTTGTACCACATTTGTTAACTCAATTACTTTGCCCTCAGTACATGGTACTTATTTAATATAATATTTCAATTGAATATATTATTTGCTTGATTCTTTGCGCAGTTGTTAATTTATTTCTGAAAGTTAGAATCGTTTTGGAATTTACTTTCGGATTTTAAATGAGTGTTACATAGGTACCTACTATGTATTTCCATTTTTGTATTTTTTCATTTTTTTTATTATTGTGTGTGTGCTTGATGTACTGACGTCAAATAAACATTTTTTCTTTCTTTTCTTTCTGTATGTTTTTTAAGGACCTGAAAATTCAGACTTATGAATTAAATAATTTGATGTAATTTAATTAATACTGATGAATATCTGGGGGCACGGTAGTGCCCCCGCCGAGTCGAGCGCGAAGCAAACACTGCCGTACCATCCTTTACTGGAACCATTTCGCCGCATTTTCAGGCCCCTATTTGAGAACCTCTGGATAAGACCAGAACGCTGAAATTTTCGTCATCCAGTAAGCTATACAATCACACTTAAAATAAAAAAAATCAAGTCTGTAGGTCATTTAGTTCCGAAGTTAAGCGAAAGCAAAGTTTCGCATTTATGAAACTCACTCACTCACTCACTCATGATCATCAAAATAGAACTAGTACTTCCCATAAACTCAGAGAGCTGAAATTTGGTACAGAGTTAGGGTTTAATGGCCACATAAAGGCAAAACTACAAAAAGTAAGAAAATCGAAAAAAAAAAACTACAAAAAAAATTGTTTTAAATAAGAAAATCTAATAAAATAAATCAATATGCCCACGTTTCTACAAAAAGAAGTGAAATCCCAACAAAAACATTCTGTTAAAAACTAGCCAAGTCTCGATGGAGCTGCTTGTTTATCTCTAAAAAGTAATGAAATCTAGACAAAGTCGAGCCAAGTCTAAGGTTCCTTATTGCGATTTCTTTATTATTATAGTTAATGTTGTGTGACTTGGCCGTTGTTCCTTTCGTTTAGTTCGGTCATTTTTCTTCTTGGCGTCCAATTACCAATAGGTACCAGTAATAATAATAATAATAATAATAAAGCCATTTATTCCAAATCTCCGTTTCGATATTTACAATGTTTGTTAGTAAGTTGTGCTTAAATTAAAGAAAGTTTACTTATAAATTAATGTTAGTCTTATTTACGAGATTTGGACCCCTGTTTGGGTAAAGGCCTCCTCCTTCCTTTTCCATGTCTCCCTGTCCTTGCCTGACTTTAACCAGTCCTTTCCTGCGACGTGTGTTATGTCATCAGTCCACCGTCTTAATTGTCGGCCAACATTCCTTTTCCCCATTGGTCCTTTCCATCGTGTGGCTTCAATTGTCCATCTTCTGTCTGGGTATCGTGAGATGTGTCCGGCCCATCTCCACTTAAGTAGGAGTGCGTGCCTGAGAGCATCGGTGAGTTTAGTTTTTTGACGAATGTTTTCGCTCCTAATTTTATGTATTCTTCTAATTTTCAACATGCTCCTTTCCATTGCTGTTTGACTGCATTTTATTTTTTGTTTTATTTTATTTGTAAATATCCAAGTTTGGCAACCATACAGCAAGCAAGGTAGTAGGCATGTATCAAATACTGTTCTTTTCATGTGTAAGCTATAGTTCCCTTTGAAGATTTCTTTAAATGCCCAGTATTTCTTCCAGGTTGCGTTGATTCTTCTTGTTACTTCTTCTTCGTTACTTGTTGTTTTGAATGAGATCTGCTTCCCCAAGTAGATGTATTCGCTGACGTATTCCATATTGTTACCTTTTATCACTATCTGGCGTTCATGATGGTTGGTTAGTATTTTAGTTTTATTCACATTCATTTCTAGGCCGATTTTTGAGCTTTCGCAGTCCAGTGATCTCATCATTTCCTCTAGGTCTTTGGCAGTTTCAGTAATTATAACAATATCGTCAGCGAACCTCAGATGGTTTAAATAGTGTCCGTTTATGTGCACTCCCCTGTTTTTCCAGTCTAGTTTTTGAAAAATATTGTCAAGTACTGCTATAAACAGCTTCGGGGAAAGAGGGTCGCCCTGTCTAACGCCTCGTTCTATGTTTATTTCGTCTCCTCTAGTTTCTAATTTAACTCTGCTCGTACTTTTTGAATAGATGTATTTCAAGATATTGATGTATTTATAGTTAATATTAGATTGTTGTAGTGCATCCCAGATTGAACAGTGGCTGATGCTGTCAAAAGCTTTGCTGTAGTCAATGAAGGCCACATACAGAGGTCTATTGTATTCTCTGTATTTTTCTATGACCTGTTCTAATGTCTGTATGTGGTCCATTGTGCTAAAGCCTGATCTGAATCCTGCTTGTTCCTTTGGTTGCTGCTTATCAATGTCGTCGGATATTCTCTTTAAAATTATGGATGAAAAAAGTTTGTACATACTTGCTAGCAGGCTTATGGGTCTATAATTCCCTATATCCAAGGGGCTTCCTTTCTTGAAGAGTAGAATTATGTCTGAGGTACACCATTGTTTTGGTACTTTTTCTTCGTCTAGTATCATATTAAACAGTTGCGTAAAATGATGAGTTAAGACAGGTGCTCCTATTTTAAGGGCCTCATTGCATAATCCATCAGGTCCGGGACTCTTCTCAGCCTTCAGCTTTTTAATATGTTCATAAACTTCGAAGCCTTCAATTTGTCTGATGGAGTCAGTCGTGTTCATGTGAGTTACTTTTGCTTTCATTTCAGTGTTATTTTGTTTGCTGTATAAGGTTTTGTAGAAGTTTGTTGCATGGTTTATTACATCTTTTCTAGATTTTGTTTCTAGTGACTTATGCTCAAGTTTTTGAATCCATGACTTGTGTGTAGTTAGTTCTTTATAGGCTCTTTTGACACTTCTAAAATTCTTGATGTTTCTTGAAATAATGTCGTATCTGTGGTTCTTGTAGTCCTTACGGATTGACCTATTAGTCTCTTTGTATATTCTGCTAAGTTCTTCTTTCATGTTTTTGGTTTTATTCTTTGTGTGTAGCAGTGCCGTGCGCCTTTCGATAAGTTGTATTGTGTCTTTAGAGAAAATATTGTGTTGTTGAGACTGTGTAGTGTTTTTGGATTTTAGGCTCTCTGTTATGCCTCTTTCCAGGATATTGTAGTATGTTTGGATATCAATACAGTCTGTTTCTATATTTTCTGTGTGTATTCGTAGATTTTCAATGTAGTTTTTAATTTCTGTTTCTGTCTTGGGGATAGCAGATGGTGTTGTGTAAGTTTTCCTGCTTTTTGTTGGACGAGTTAAAAGTAATGTAGCTCTCACTAATCTGTGATCGGAAGAGAATTTAAATTTGCTTAGTATCTCGATATTAGTTATAAGTTTATGGTGATTTATCATTATGAAATCTATTTCATTTTTAGTTTTTTGGTCGGGTGATAACCATGTCCATCTGCGGCTGTCTTTCTTTTTGAAGAATGAGTTCATTATTGACAGTTTGTGTTGGTATGCATAACTTAAGAGACGTTCACCTCTATCATTACACACTCCGTAGCCATGTTTCCCCATTACTGGATAATAGTTCGTTTTTGGACAACCTATTCTTGCATTGAAATCTCCCATGACTATGACCTTCCCTTCCGTCCTGCTGTGAGCATATTCAATATCTTTATAAAATTTTTCAATTTCTTCTTCTGTTGATCTCTCCGTTGGTGAATATGCTTGGATTATTGATAAGGAGAAACATTCAAATTTTACTTGTAAAAGTGCTACTCTTTCAGAGATTCCTATAAAGTTGGTGATGTTGTTTTTATATATTTTCTTAATTAGAAATCCCACTCCATGTAGTCCTTTAGTTTCGCCGATGTAGCAAAATATAAGGTCGCTGTACTCTTCGATATTACACCCCATTCTTCGGACTTCTGCTAGGCCTAGAATGTCCCAACTAATACTTTTTAGAGCATTAGTTAATTCAAGGAATCGTTCTGTTGATGCAAGTGTTCTTACATTATGAGTGCATATTTTGAGGGTTTGTTTTAATTCTTGATCTAATTCTGTTTTTGGTGGAGGGTTGCAGTCTAATTCCCCACGAGGACAAGTCGGGTTGGGGAATGTTTTGTTTCTGTTTTCTTTGATTTCTTGTTTATTTAAAGTTTTGTTCCGGTGGCTGATGGCAATATCCTATGCATTTTGATCGGTTGGCAAGGTGACAGAAGACAGTGAGTTACTTCTGTTCCTCATTACATCGAAAGCATTAAGGCGATATGTTTTTGCTGACAATTGTTGTTTGCGAGGGTTTTCTTTCACATTAGGCGAGGTTGATGTTTCCCTTTTGCGTTTCTCGTTTCCTGATTTCCCCTGTTTGATAACTAGCTTGTCATAGTTTATGTATGCATAATTGCCTTTCTTCCTTTCTTCTTCCAGTTTTGGCTGTAGTTTTTTTCTAGTGTCGAGGATTTCTTTCGGGTAGTCTTCAGAAATATACACATTTTTCAACTTCTTCTTATTTGCCACTATCTCGTTTTTCTTCCAGAGGTTAACGAATGTTAGGAGGATTGGTCTTTCCTTTTCATTTTCTGTGTTATTTTTGCCAATTCTGTAGGTCGTGTTTATGTCCCTATCTTCAAAAGTAATATTTAAATCATCTTTAAATTTCTTTTTAATGATTTCGATGAGATTGGCAGTAGATTTTTCGGTTTCTTTTACTCCATATAAAATTAAGTTGTTGAGTCTTTTATGTTTTTCAAGATTGTATATCTTTTCCTTTAATTTCTCATTTTCTGACCTTAATTCCTGCATTTCTAGTCTAAAAGGAACTAATTTTTCATCCATTCGTGCCATAATGTCGTCGGTTTGTTTTGACATCTCTATTTTCATTTGGTCGAAAAAAGATTGTAAGTTATCCATTTTTTGCTACTGTCACTTGCGTGGAGTGGAACGTGGTACGATGAACGCTGGAACGTGGTACGATGAACGCTGGAACGTGGTATGATGAACGCTGGAACGTGATACGATGAGCGCTGGAACGTGGTACGATGTACGCTGGAACGTGGTACGTTGAGCACTGGAACGTGGTACGATGAACGCTGGAACGCAGCTTAATGAAGTTGTTATGTTGGTAGCACTGGGCTGATGGTTGACAGATAACCTTTAAAGTTTTTCGGTTTTTATCCACTGAATAATTATATTGTTAGCACAGTTTTCACTTGGATTTTATCTTTGCAATATAGTTTAGCACAATATGTATGGAGTTCAAATGTTTTTACACAGGATTTCATAGTTTGTTTACAGTTTTTACGTCATAAACCGGAGCTATTTGTCACTATGTCTTTACGTCTACACAGCCGGAACCGGAATCCAATAATATAGGATATCCGGAATAGGTACCAGTATGGGTTATTAACTCGCTTAACAATCATAGGTAGTTACAACAGATATAACATTACGTATAAACTAAATTGACTTGTACCCACTAACGTATAAAGAATGTTCAACGGCCAAGACACACAACAATAACTATAATAATAAATAAATCGCAATAAGGAACCTTAGACTTGGCTCGACTTTGTCTAGATTTCATTACTTTTTAGAGATAAACAAGCAGCTCCATCGAGACTTGGCTAGTTTTTAACAGAATGTTTTTGTTGGTAATATTTATTTTATTAGGTCAATAGATTTTCAAACATAACTTTTGCGAAACTACTACATACAAAATTTATTACATACAGTTATCAATTAAAACAGGTAGCAATCTAACCAAAATTTCAATATTCAGATATAACCCAATTTTTTTTTTATCCCAAATACAAATTCCCAATTCAAAACAAACAAAATAAAAACACGGAACCCAAAAGTAAACAAATAAAACAGTAATACTTCAGTCCCAGCAATAAGAAACAACTGAACGCAATGCTACGGAACCATTAAGAATACATAAAAAAATGAACAACCCTAATTAACCCTCAAAGTGCGCCAGCGCTGGTATTGTAGACCAGAGACATGAATTTACAATTTTGAGGTCCGGCTGTCTTAAAAAAAAGAATATCGGCGGTGGTGTGAGGGTTAAATAAATCGCGAGACGTTTAGTTTGTTTAAACATAATTGTAACTATTTGGTATTTTTTTGTCAACAGTTGTTTGTCAACAGTCTAATTTTAGAAGTTTAGTCTTGTTTTATTTTCATTGTTTGTCCTGCTGCGCGAGTTCAATAAATACTTTTTCATTCCTTCTTAACTTAAAGTACCACTTTTTGTTTTTTTTCTTGCCAGTCCTGTCTTACTTTTGGCTTCATCATGAGACGCCTTTCGCGATAAGTCGGTAACCTGTACATCGTTCTTCCAGGTTTTTTAAGCTTGCATAGCTTCTATCGCGGGCCTTGAGCGTGGAGAGCGAATCCAGAAATTCCGTAACGAAAATTTTCAACCAGGTTGCTATGGTTACGGAAAATAACAACGTTGTCAACTGAGGTTGTCAAATTAAATAATTTATGATTTGCATAAGTTGATAAAAAATGCTATGCAATAGCTTTACCGCGGCAGTCTCCGAGTGCCACCTTTAGTTTTTTTTTTTAAATACCGTTTATCACACGATACAACAATAAAAAAAAAGATTTTCCATGCCTAACGAGCTGTGTCCATACAGAAATCAGTGATTGGATCTCTTTGGAAGATTTAGTCTCTCATGACTTGTACCACCATATTTTTATCTCGGAAAATAACAAAAAAAAATATTATCCCGCTCAGTGAGTTTAGTTTTGTTTAGATTGTTTCAGGTTTTACAGGTCAAGTCTTGCTTTACAGCAGTAATTTCAATTTGTATTTAGTTATGAAACTAATTTTATAAGTACGTCTCTTTAGGAACATCGTGGTCTAAATAATTGACACGTCCCGTCGCCATTACGTAGTTTTTTGAGTTACTTCTCTTTAATGTGTCTAGCTGGCGCGAGATCTACAGCTAAGGATTAAGTAAGTCCCGTCGGGGCCGCGGATTTTTGTACTAGATGACGTGGCCTCGGCGCAAGGGCAAGGAAGGAACATGTGTTCGGTTTTTAGTCAGTAGAAGTCTGACACTCCCCTTCGCTCTGCCCAAGAGCGGGGGGGGGGGGGGTCATTTGATGATTTTCCACCCACCAAAAAAAAAGTTTAGAGTTTAGAGTCTGTGTTTCCTGATAGCTATAACCTAGGGGTCTTTAAGTCAAGAGTGAATAGGTTACTTCTAGGTAAGCGTGCTCCATCGTCGACCGCATCATCACTTTCCATCAGGTGAGATAGTGGTCAAACGCGAACCTATCAATAATAAAAAAAAAAAAAAAAAAAAAAGGATTAAGTAAGTCCTGGGTTTCATTCTCAAGTTGGGACAAAAGTTTTATTTTTCTATATTTTACTACCTCGTCGGTCTAGCGGCCTCAAATGGTCGAGTATGATTTTCTAAATTTGATGCCCATTAGGAAATTAACTGTAGCAATCTGGAGTCATGCATTGGTACAGTTAATGGTAAGAGGCTCGTCCCTTTTAATATAAGGCTTAAAGTGGTGAAATATAGGTGTACCATTTAGTTCTACCGGTACCACTTTGCCTACAAGCAAGCAAAGTGGTACGACGTCAGTTTTAAACACAAAAATAGCTCTGTAACAGCCGCTCGCAACAAAACTATCCCAACAGCTCAACACAATAAAATATTTCACATTTGTACTTAGACTCTGTTTAAGTACGTCGCCGGCTTGTGCCGGAAGGAGTTGTAAGCTACTTAGAAGCTTTGAGCTCCAGTCTCCTTGTGTCGACGCAATCTCAACGACAATAGGCCAGTAGAGAATAATGGTAGGGGGTTAAGTTACACAATTTATTTTTTATTTTTTCTTGGTTTAAGAATCAGTATTGCTATACTATGAGGCTATGCAGCCAGTCTTCTGGGCACTTTTTCTGGTGACAGCGATGTGGAGGATTTTTTTTGACTCCCTGATTTTTTTTTTGTTTTTTGTTACTTGTTGATATTCTATTATAATTTTAGTTCTGTAAATTGTATTTTGTAAATAATTTTATCTTTATTACAAGGCAGATGGACTCGTGGCACTCAAGGTGCAATAATATCAGCTGCATGAGTCGAGTTGGGTCTTTAGGGTTAAGCCAGCGCCGATCCGAGGAAGGTCCGTGGAAGGGTGATCATTTTTGACAGAATTTTTAGTGGTCGCAAGTTCGGCTGTTTAGCATGTTGTCCCGGCTTCGATTTTTGGTTGGTTTACTGTTTGTAAAATAAAAGAGCACCACATTTGCACCTGAATCTCCACCTCAGTAGGGTTTCCTTCCAACGACCAACCTGGAAAAAACCTGTTAATGTATCTGTAATTTTCTAATCACAACTCGTTTACAAACAAAAATCTTTCTCACTGATATGCGTTCCCTGAAGTCACGACATAATATTATCTTCAGAAACATTCAGTTTGCCAAAAATATTTTGAAGTCAAACAAACATTTTTCATTCTTCTGCATTTTCAATGAGACATCTTGTCATACTCGATGTGCCAAATGTATGGTACGGGAACGATTTTATTCTTAGGTAGTATTTGAAGCAATAGGCTGACGAATTTTTACTTTAATAGACTTTTCAACATCAAATCTTTTATTCAAACTAGTATGATTTTTCGAACGTCAATTTTTTTATTTAAGTACAAGAGACAGTCCCCCATAACTCCCATCCTTCGAAACTTCTGTTTTAGCTGGAAAGAAGAAGTGGCAGAACAAACTCCCCAGCATCACATCAGTGTCTGTTAGGTTCAATACAATGTGTAAATTAACATTACTATTTTTAACTTCAAGGTTGGGTTGATGAGCTGGCGTCTGTATTACAGAGATCACTGACGGTCAATCACTTTACAACCGACGATCTCTTTTTCGCCCTTATAACTTAGAGCATAAGGGCGAAAAAGAGATCGTCAGTGAACTCTATAGTACAGTGTTTCCACAGTAACTTTACTTCTGACAGCTGCAGTCCAACTGCAACGTTAATAGGTGTCATATTACCACAGAATTCATAATAGTACTCAGTTCTCTGAAAATTACTGAAAGAGAAAAAACTAAAGGAAAATCCAGGTGGAAAGGCTCTTCGGAGAAACTCTAACGAGTTGTAGAAATTATTTCTATTATTTATTTCATAACGGTAGGAGTCACTGCATATGAAGTTCTGGAAAAGCAAATCCTTGCACAAAGGATCTTCCGAGAACCTGTACTTACTAAGACCGTGCGTGTTTCTCATGCAGTATGCTGTAGTTCCTGTTTGAAAGATTAAATTACAGGTACGAGTAGTTATGAGAAATGTCAGAGCGTCTCGATTCAAATGTGAGTTCTGTGTTGTTCAATGAGTCTGGCGCAAATGTATTTAGTAGAAGTAAAGAAACAAGAAATGTTGAAATTGAAATCTTTTGTTTCTGTCTCTATTCTGTCTATATGCTAAACAAAGGCCTACCCCATTCCTTTTCAACTCTTCAGGTGTTTTGCCTGCTCTGGTCAATCAGTCAGAAACGATGTACAAATCGTCACGCCCTCTTTTGGACCGGATGACCATTGTTATTTTTGGATAGTGGGTAATCATAAAATGACTCCTCCCACTCTAGGCAGAGCGGAGTCTCAGATTTCTACTGACTAAATACCACACATGTTCCTTCTTAGCCCTTTGTGTTGAGGCCGCGGTATCTGTTTCGAACAACCCGCAGTCCGGACGGGGTACGACAGCCTCCACAGGTATTGATGAATGAATCTTCAGGACTGAGTGGAGATTCTGGCCCATCTGTCAGAACTGTGTGTGTAAAACTAGTTTATGCATTCATTATAGAAAAGATAATAATGGTATTAATGTAAGGATTTAGTGAATAAGTCGTTGGTGAATGCAGGTGTACTTTCGATTAAACTAATATATGGAAACTTTGCTCAGAGTGAAAATAATAGTTCCGTTTTAGTAAGTAGTTAGTTTTAGTTTCCGTGGATTATGCAGCTTTTATGAATTTGATATTAGCTCCTCATAAACTTACGTAGTATCCTCTAGACGAGAAACAAAAAAAGTAAAAACAGCACTATTATTTCCATTAAACACAGCTGAGCTTTCATTATTTTAGCCATAAAATATGCTGCAAGAAACAGTTTTTTATTTACGATTTCATAAGATTTCATAGAAAGCACGTGGAAAAATAGCGTGTTAAGTTAATCCTACAAACTGTGGTAGAGTTTGCCAAGTTCTGTTTACCAAATATACACAGCTAAACTAAAATAGCATCACGGCTTTCCCCCGAAGAGTTCTGTGGAGGTGGACTTTGCAAACCTTCGTTACGACTGTGATGTTTAAGGTGATCTCAAATGACTGGACAAAATTGACACTTTGGCACTACTGTGAAAGTTCTCATAAAAAAATCTAAATAACACTTTGGCCGACTTGGGATTCCCAAACATGATCAGATCCTCAAGACACCTTCGCCATGGTCTACGTCAACGGCGCTACCAGTCCTTTTAATAATTAGATGGCGGTAAGTTTTTGTACTCTTCTTGATTTCATACCAAATGTTTAATAACAAAAAAACACCTATTCCACACCTAGCCTAAGCCGGTTTAGCCAATCCCCTCCCAGGTTTAGCTCATCGGATAAAGTACGGGCATGTAGGAGGTACAGGTAACATAAATCAGAGATAAAATCCGCTCATTTGCTTTCACATTTTGGCGCGAACTTGGCTAGTGGCACTATCGTGCATCGCCACTAAATCCCTCGTATCGGGGGAGGGTGGGGGGTAAGGGGGGGGATCGTTTGTTCCAGAACAAAATATTACACTAGTTCCTCTTTCTATGTTTTTATGCAGGTGTTGCAGATTTTTGTGATATCTTTTTTACCCACGACGGAACGGAGACGGTATATGCGTTTGGGGTGAGAGGTTGTTTGTTTGTGTTTGTGCAAATACATGTTGCCATTTTTCTACAAAACTACAAGTCCGATTTTGATGCAGTTTTCAGTTATGGGTTCGAATTTGAGTGGTACATGTTCTTAGATAGGTGTTACGGTGACAACTCACCAGGGGGCGCTGCAGCAAACATTTTTTGTGCAAATCAAAGTTGCCATTTTTCTCCAAAACTACAAGTCCGATTTTGATTCAGTTTTCAGTTATGGATTTGGGTTTGATTGGTGCATGTTCTTAGATAGGTGTTACGGTGACAACTCACCAGGGGGCGCTGCAGCAAAGATTTTTTGTGCAAATCAAAGTTGCAATTTTTCTCCAAAACTACAAGTTCGATTTTGATTCAGTTTTCAGTTATGGGTTAAGGTTTGATTGGTGCATGTTCTTAGATAAAAAAAAACCGTGGCGATTGGCACCAGCAAAGAGTGGCCTATACCCAGCAGTGGGGGAATTCGGGCTGTGGATGGTGGATGATGATCAAAAGGAGAAAATAATGGGGACATCATAATTAATCCACATCGCTGTCCACAGCCAAAGTACCCATAAATCTGGCAGCATTGCTAATTCTTAGGCCAAAAAAGGGTCAATCCTTTGGTCTCGTGAAGAGTCAACCAACTGCTTCGCGAAATCCTGAGAGACTGCAATGTCCTAGCCAAACTGGAAACAACTTTACAAAGTATGCTTCCCGTGACCACCGGATCACAAGGCAAAGGCCTAAAACACTCGACCAGTTCAAATGTCATCGGTATAATCCCATCGTAACCCAGTTACTGATTTAGGTATAACAATAACAAACAATGAGGAAGAAGAACAAAAAACAAATAAACAAAAACAGCGTTGACATATTTAGAACTATTGGATAGAACGGCAGAGTAAATTAAATCGTAAATAAAGCGGTATTTATGTACAAGGAACCTTTTAGCTTAATTATTTGTTACCTTTTACAATAGGTGTCGGGATTTCATAGTAAATTATGCAAGGATCAAATTGAGCGTTGGATGGAAAATGTCACAAAAAAAAGGTTATTATTAATTATACACTTTTGAAACAAAAAAATCATTAAAGAGGTATCATCATTACTTAAATCCCCAAAGGGTAGTAGGCAGAAGTGTACAAGCACGAGTAAGTATGTTAGCACGTAATAACTTCTAAAAGTTTTTTTTTGTGTTTTCTTCTAAAGGTGTTTTTTATTAAAATTTCACGTTTGTACAAGCATAGAATTTTCAAACTATTTTTAAGAATCATATAACCATACCTGCAAGTTAAATCGTTTTTTTCAATTGTCGCGAAAATTAAGGAAACTGTGTACTGGTGTTAATTCTTTGGCGTATTGGTAATAATTCTTGACAGAAAATATCAAAAGCACTTCGCCTGACCTGGGAATCGAACCCGGGACCTCATTCACAGTAGCCACAACTTGCGACTACCAGACCAACGGACAAGTTTTACAAAATTAAACCTTTATTTACTTAAGGTACAAGTTGGTAGCCGCCTGCACGCAGCAGTAGCAGACGACATGTCGTCGCATCATGTCGTCACGACACGTCGTCGCGTCATGTCGCTGCAGTCATGATTTCGAACCCGACTGCAAATAACTATTAGTCAATAACTCTAAAAAAAAAGTAGTTAAAAAACTAAAAAACCCGACTGAAAAAACCGAAAAGCAAAAAACAAGCACATTTTAAATCACACAAAACTTGGAAGCAGGCGGGGTCCATTCTATTTTCATTTCATAATTTAATATTCAAATGAACCTCGCCTGCTTCCAAGTTTTTTTAGTTTTTTAACTACTTTTTTTATTTCCATCTTTTTAGTTCTTTTGTGTTTGTCCTTTCGTTGGTCGCGTAAAATACTTCGCAAATTATTTAACTTTTGTATTTGTTTATAGGATTTGACACTTTGAATTTCTTTTAAACATATAAGCATTATATATTTTTGTAATTTCCTTTTAAAACCCTTCATTTTGATACCCTACTCGATGGTATAGAAAAAACTTTTTTTTTTCAACATCGCGATTTTGCCCCCAAAATCCACAATTTTTCTTTGTTTTTTAATTTTAATATAGCCTATAACACTCGCGCCATCAAGACAAATCTAACGACGTATGTTTCATTCAAATCCCTTCATCCGTTTAGGAGTTATGAGGGAACAAAGAAACGGACATACATACACGTCAAACACATAACTCCTCCTTTTGGGCTTCGCCGCAGTCGGGTAAAAACGCTCGACGTGTTGTTGCTCCGGCGTTAGTGGCACTACTGATCTGCGGTCGGATGACACGTGCGTCTGCCGCTCGACGACGCGTCGCTAGCTTCATGTCGCTAACTACGAAAGGAAATTCATAAAAATACGTAGAAACCAGTAGTGTCGGACCTTTAGTCGCTCTCACAATCTTTCAAAACACAATATTAGCACATCTTTTCTCATTAATTACCCTGCTTCCATTACCCCACGTTTTCCTCTAACGAGGCTACAGTTATGACCATCAATCTCAGCTGCTCCCTCATTACAAAGACTTGCATTTCCTCAACATTTTGTATTTATACGCGATGTAAATCATACTAATTCGTGTTCTGTATCGTTGAGATATTTGTGTCTGCTAATTTGTTTTTTGGATGAAAGATTATATCAGTCTGTGTTGGCCCACTGCATGGCAATTACCCTTTGGTTTTTATTGAGAAGAGTGAAGAGTGGTTCACAGACAGACACAATTTCTATGTGCTCAAATCAGAATGATTTTTTTAAAAACGTGGGAACGGTTTTGAAGCAACCATTCCATTCGGAAGTTGGGTCTCCAAAATGGCAGTTTTGTACAATTTTTGTTGGCTTTAACTCATTTTCGAACACCCAAACTCGTGACTGGTTTTTTGTTTCAGGTTCGTACGCGTATATCCAGGATTCGTCACCTGATACAATGTTGTATACATTCGATGATCCTGCGTAGAATCTTTCGAGAGTTCTGACGCACCAAGTAACGCTAGCCGCTTTTTGCTCTTCACAGAGCGAATGCGGTATCCATCGGGAAAACAACTATTTTACACCTATTTGACTCATGCCAATGTCTAAAGTTGCCTGAATTTCGCGGTATGTCACAGGTCGATCTTCCTCAATCAGACAACGCACAGCATCATCGTTTTCTTGGGTGACTGCAGTTTGGACGACCTTGACAGGGATCATCACTGAGCTTGACACATCCACGTTGAAATTCAGCAAACCAGCGATAAATTGTGGTTTTGGATGTGGCTTCATCACCAAATGCAGAAATCATCCGGTCAACACACTGTTTTTGTGTTAAACCACTTCGAAAGTCATAATAAATCATCGCTCTTGAATTTTCTCTAGTCAATTCCATTTTCCCAACGACTAAACAAGTTTGACAAAACCTTGTAACAAGACCGAGAATCTTTTAATAAATAAATAAATGATATTCGATTTTGAAAACCAAGGAGTTTTCAATTAAAAAGATTTTAATATGACAGGAACAGTGGAAATATTCCATTCCCGATACTTTTAGAGCAGCCTTCGTATAATATTCTATTACTTAGAATAAGCAAATGATAGCTTAAAAAACTCATATAGCACTAGCAGACATATTACAAAAACCCCTCGTACGTAGCACGAATCCGAGATTTCCTAGGCGCTCCAGTTCTCAATATTTCAATACTGAAATTGAAGTTTTTGTCATTAGCATTTTATTGGAGACGCGCTCGCGTTCACCATCTTTGTTTTTATAGCACGACGAAACCGTTCCATTTGTTCGAAATGTTTCTTTGTTGATTTTGAATGGAAAAAACATTTGGTAACCGTTTCTGATGTGTTAGGTTAGGTTGTTCTTCTATTTTTGAGTTAAAGAGTTTTTGTGATGAAACAAGTTTTTCTTTGGGCGAAATATTGCCAGATGATGGCGGATGATGATTTGGATAATCAAAACGTTGGTTACCTACCTACCTAGTCACCTAGTCTGGATAAACCTGCCACACCACCACAACTGCGATTTTGACTCTGTTTTAGACTACTAAACAGAGTTACTTTCGCATAATTATATCTACAGGGTGCCGTCATTACAAAAATAAATTAAAACACTGTCAATATACTCAATATACCACTTCTGGTGGTTCATTGAAATATTTTTAAACTATCAAATAAACCCTATAGTCGAAATTTTTAAAAAAGAAACTGCTTATCGTGGTGTAGAAATAAAACACCATTTATACATCAGGGGCACCGCAGTGCCCCCGCCAAGTCGAGCGCGAAGCAAACACTGCCGTACCATCCTTTACTGGAACCATTTCGCCGCATTTTCAGGCCCCTATTTGAGAACCTCTGGATAAGACCAGAACGCAGAAATTTTCGTCATCCAGTAAGCTATAAAAACACAATTAAAATAAAAAGTTTCAAGTCTGTAGGTCGCCTAGTTCCGAAGTTAAGCGAAAGCAAAGTTTCGCATTTGTGACACTCACTCATTCACTCACTCACTCATGATCATCAGAATAGAACTAGTACTTCCCATAAACTGAGAGAGCTGTTTGGTACAGAGTTAGGGTTTAATGGCCACATAAATGGAAAACTATAAAAACTAGGATAATCGAAGATCTGGAGTACCTGCAGGTGACCCTTATGCCCACGTTTCTACAAAAAGGAGTGAAATCCCACCAAAAACATTCTGTAAAAAACTAGCCAAGTCTCGATGGAGCTGCTTGTTTATCTCTCAAAATTAATGAAATCTAGACAAAGTCACCGTGCCAAGTCTAAGGTTCCTTACTGCGATTTCTTTATTATTATAGTTAATGTTGTGTGACTTGGAAAGTTATTAGTGTTAATAACTACTGTTATTATACGCAAAATAAAGAAATATAATCAAATAAAAAGAATAATCGTGTTTACTGAAAATTAAAATATTTAATAACGGAGGATATAACATACATAAAAAAGAACTCAAAATGATAATCGTTAGAGAAACACAACATAACAGCTAAAATGAATAATATTTTGAAGTTTTAATTATAATCATTTAACAACTGCTCAAAAAATAATGGATCTATAATAGATCCATTATTTTTTGAGCAGTTGTAGTCGTTACAACAGCATAGCCGCCATTTTCGTATTCAGCTACACCATAAGGACAGAACTGATTATTGCTTTCAGCTCCATAGAATGAGGATAGCATTACGTCATAGAGGTATATCAACACTTGATCAGGGGAAGCATTTTCCAGTGTTCTGGGGACTGAATCAGTGATCGGAGTGATCTTGGCAGCAGCAGTGGTAACTGCGATCAGCAATATTACTGCCCTCATTGTAGTAACTCGAGACAGAGTACCTGGGAAATAAATATACTTATTTAAAACCAAAACACAAAAAAAAAACAAAACTATAATAGTACATTATGGTACAAGTGTGTAACGTTGGTGATAACCGCTGAGGCGCCATTGAGACCCGAGCCGTCAGGTGAGGGTCATAAGAAAGCCGAGGACGGTAATCATCAATACACACGTGTATCATACGACGTTTTTCAACACACTTGTGAAGAAAATAATACTAAAAAGTCATCTTCAACAGTTAAAACGAGTTCTGATTTTTTTACACAATAGCGGGAAAAAATAATCGGTTTTCCTATGCGCGCGCATCTACAGTTCGACCAACTTATCTGTGCATGCGGGAAAACACGGAACTAAAATAAATGTACTAAGTTTGACGTAGCGATGCATTTTTTCTTGACCAGTGGCGCCACCATGAAATTCACACTTAAGAGGAAATGCGAGTGCTGTCTCTTTCTACTATCGCTGTCTCTCTCCGTCCTCCTGCCCTCAAATTCGTGCGATAAGGACAACTGTAGAAAAAAGTTAGAATTCGAGGTTTGGCTCTCGCCTATTTCCTCCTCCAATATTGAACCAATTTAAAAGATATTTTAGACAATGAATAAGGAGGTTATATACTACGCCGCTATGTTTTTCTTTTTTCGTTAATAGTTGTCAAATTTGTACACTAGGACTCTGTTAACAGCGATCTAAACAAGCAATTTTGAGCATTTTTTGAGGGTTCTAGTGCTTATAAAAATAATTTATCACCAAAAAGGAAAACATAGGGGCATAGAAATAGTTAATATTTATTATTCTGTAAAAAACCATTGCTCTAGGGTCATTAACCACAAAGAAAACAGGCGAGAGCGTTTGTATGGAGAAAAGACCACTCGCGTTTCCTCTTAAAATGGTCATACTGTAACAATGGCGTTCGGCCATATGATAGACTAAATGAATAAGCGCGATAGAGTTTTAGCCACGTATAAAATGAGGAAAAAGTTTTCTTTATTACAGAGAAAATAAAAGTTATATTATTTGAGTGAAAATTTCATTGAATAAAAACGTACAAGTTGAAATTATCTATTTACATTCAAATTTGCATGAAATGAGCAAGCACTAAGTACATTAATTTATTTTTACTAATTGAAAACAATTTTTTTAAATAATATGTTCAATGTACAGAAAATCCACGTCTACACTTGTTTACAGATAGGTTCGCCAAACCATTAGGCTACTTTCATCTGTGTCGAAAAGTTTGAAATAGCCGTTCGCTTTTAATTCATAATAAGACAGAAGATAGGGGTCTACCTTTTTTGGCAGAATTTTTTATGCCCGAATTTAGTTTTGCATAACAGTGGATGGCAGAAACTTCATTTCGCAGAAAATCATTTGGCATACACTCATTTACCATAAATTCAAAACGCATAATTTTGTAAGTCAGAATCATCTTTGAGCATAAACTTCATTTCCAGAACCATCATTTCGCCGAAAATTCATAATCAGAATCGTCTTTTGGCACGCATTTCATTTCATACATACGTGTAACATGCAATAATAATAATTTTTATTATTATTAATTATTATTATCAGCTCACCCCGGCTAAAATTTCTAGCTGAGCACATCAAATATTGGTATGTCAAAAAATAAAAAATAATTATTATTATTGTTACTAATAATAATGACGTCACTCATACATGCAACGCATGTACTCCATGACGCGCGCTCGCTTCGCTCGCATATTAAATAACACTAATATCTTCTGTCCCCGAAGTGCCGGGCCTCCGCCGGCCTCCTTCGTCGGCCTACGGCCCGGTGCCCATGCCGCCCATAAAGGATACTTTCGCGAGACGGTCGTTATACCTTATAAAAATCTACCAAATAAAATTCTGCCATCTTAAAAGTATGCCATTGAAAATTCGGCTATTTAAACATTCTGCGAAATTAGTATTCTATTAAATAATCGTTCTGCCATAAACACATTCGTTCAAAGAAGAATATGCCAAGTGTGTTATGCCAAATAAGTTTCGGAGCGTCAAGTTTCTGCCAGATAGATGGTACCCAGAAGATAGCTGTCAAACAGTTGAAAAATATGCACATAATGCAATATTGCTCACCCCCCTAGGTTATTATAGCGCTAATATATAGCCCATGTGTTATTCCAGATTATAATCTATATCTGCGCCAAATTTCATTCAGATCCGTTCAGCCGTTCTGTCGTGAAAGTGGAACAAACATCCATCCATCCATCCTGTTGGAGATTTTAATTATTATTTTGCAACACCAACATTTAATGTAAATCCTCTTTTATATAGTGGCAACACTATTGAATTCCCTTCCATCTGCGACACTGGTCCAATACAGACGTACAATAATTTTATTATCGTATTTTTATTGAATCTTCCCCGGCACCAACGTACCAGCGCCTCACCAGCTACCCACTATCACAAGCTTACACATTGGTCCTTCGAAGAGAACTGCCGTGCTGAGGAAGAGGCAATCAAGAGGTTTGGAGAATTTTATTTTCTGCCGTGTCGCAGCCATTTTGGATTTTTGGTTGGCAACGGGCTCTCATAATTCTTGGACTGGTCGTCGCCACAAATCGCAATATAATTCGATTCGACTCCAGCAATAATTATTCCAAGAATAAGCCCAAAATAAATTCATCATCAATTTCATCGTTCAAATTTGCCGCTGTCGCCGGAGTCACCTCTGCAAGTGTGAAGAGCAAGCACACAGGTATTCCGCAAGAACGAGCGAGACGGCACGATATACATCATTTTGTCGAGTTAACGCGCCTGGAACGCGATCTGCGCGCGCCGCCGAGCGCGGAGCGGGACAGAAACAATTTATAACGAGCGCGAAGGAGACAACGAGACGCTACGGACGGACATCGCTTCACGTCACCATTTTGTGGCATTCGATTGACAGGATCGACTCTTCAGTGAAATCAGTTTGTGTTTTATTATTAATAATTTGTGTTGTGATACTACAAATTTATAAAAAGTGCGTGTTAGTTAGAAATGGAGGAGGAACTAAAACGTAAAATCGCCACACGTGGCTATGTTAAAGGTACAATCACAAGATTATTTAATTACGTTCATGGTTCTGATCTTATGAAAATAAGCTGTGATGAGCTGATCACCAAACGTGATCGATTAGTATCTGCTTTTCGCGATTATGAGTCTTTGTGTAAAGATATTCTCTATCTCAATACTGCCGACAAAGAAGATGTCGAGCAGATAGAAAATAATTATTATAGTATCTTGGCATCATTCAACGAACACATTAAGACCCAGGAAAATACAGGCCCCTCTGGCTCCTCAACATATTCTGATGCACGTCAGACAAATAATAAAACTAAGTTACCACCTATTTCAATAAAAACATTTGATGGTACATTCACAGAATACGTGCCATTCATTAATTTGTTCGATTCATTGATTCACAATGATATTAGTCTTGACCATATTCAAAAGTTTTATTATTTGAGAACATTTTTGAAAGGCGAACCATATAATTTAATAAAAGATTTAAGTTTAACCGCAGAAAGTTATAGTGAAGCTCGCAAACTATTGAGAGATCGCTACGATAATAAATATAAGATTATTAATGACCATGTATGCAACATTTTAGATTTAAGTTGTATTGTTAAGTCAACAGCTAGTAATTTGAGGGACTTTGTGTCATGTATAAGGCAACAATTGGCTGCTATTAAAAACCTTGACTCTAATGTCATATACTGGGATGCAATTTTGTTATGTGTTCTTTCCCGTAAATTAGATGGAATTACTGCACGAGCTTATCAGCTGGACCGAGATCCCAGTATACAACCTAAACTCGAGGATTTCCTGCAATATATTGAGAAGAGGGCTCTGGCATTGGAAAATGCTGGACAGAGTCTTCACTTGCAGCAACAGTCAACCCGAGTAACAGCGGTTGCCACTGCAGGAGCAACATGCATCTTCTGTAAGTTGAATGACCACAAATTATATAAATGTAAGAAGTTTCAGCTATTGCCAGCAATCGATAGACTGAAGTTGGCCAAAGAGCATAAGTTGTGTGTAATTTGTTTAGGCATGCATGGTGGCAAATGTAAGTTTCACTTCCGGTGCTCAGAGTGCAAGAAGCCTCATAACACTCTGCTCCACTGCAATTCCGGTGAAACCCCACCAGCTGTCACCTTATCAAGTAATGTTAACAACAATGTGCTTTTACCTACAGCTCGAATCAAAGTTGTAGCAAGAAACGGTACTGAATTCATTATCAAGGCGTTACTGGACAGCGGATCTCAGGTTTCTTTTATAACTGCAAAAGTTGTTCAGCTATTAGGTTTAACGCCCTTGCAAAATAATACTTGTATTGTTGGAATAACGAATGAAAAAAGTAATGTAAAGTATTGCATTCCCATTGAAGTTCATTCATTAAATTCACCATTCAAGACAATGGTAAATTGTCATGTTGTAAAAGAGGTAACATGCAAATTACCTCAGAATAAATTTGATCTCTCTTGTTTCATGATACCACCCAATATTACATTGGCAGATGACCAATTTAATGTGCCTAGTGAAATACATATGTTATTAGGTGCTGATGTGTTTTTCCAGACCCTGTTACCGAACGAGCTGTGCACAAGCATCAACCTGCCAACACACAGCGAGCAGTCATCAGCTCTGCCGTGGAATGCTGCTCATCCGCTCCAGCAGCCTGGTAACACTCAACTACACATCTTTAACACATACTTCGGTCACATTGTAGGAGGAAGTCTGCCACCCAAGGTATCTCAACAGACATGTAATAGAGTAGTATTAAAATGTGAATTAGGTCTCAATGAGACACTTGCCCAGTTTTGGACCAATGAAAAAGTTCCAGAAATATTCACTGAGCAAACATCTGAGCAAGAGCTTTGTGAACACATTTTTAAAACTTCAGTTAAATTAAATAATAATCAGTTTGAAGTTCCTATGCCTTTAAAATTACCTTTATCAGAAGTAAACAATACTCTTGGTGAATCTTTTCATTTAGCATTCAAAAGGTTCATGAATTTGGAAAAGAGATTGCATACTGATCCTGATTTATTCATGCTATATAAAAATTTTATTCATGAATATCTATCACTTGGTCATGGTCATTATTTTGATATTGAATTATATGATTTAAATAAGCATGCAGTGTATTTCCTACCACACCATGCAGAGTATTAATAATAATAGCAAAACCACAAAGCTTCGAACTGTCTTTGATGGTTCAATGAAAACAAACAAGAAGGTTTCTTTAAATGATTTACAACTCAATGGACCTGTGGTTCAAAAGGATTTGTTTGATATAATTTTATTATTCCGCTTAGGTAGATATACATTTACTGCGGATATCAAGCGTATGTTCAGAAACATTAAAGTAGATCCTCAATACACTACCCTTCAAAATATTTTGTGGAGGGACAATCCTGACCAGCCAGTCAAGTGTATAAGGTTAGATACGGTTACATATGGCTTGAAAAGTTCAAGTTATTTAGCAACTCGCTGCGTAGATGAGCTAGCAAATAGGTATGAAAAATCATATCCAATAGCATCATCTATTATCAAAAATAATGTATATGTTGATGATATTATCTATTGTAATAATAACTTAGAAACTACTATAGCTGCCAGAGACCAGCTTCGTGATTTGCTTAAATTAGGTAGTTTCCATACTCATAAATGGTCATCAAATGATGAGAATGTGTTGACCAATATACCATTTAGCGATAGACACTTTGATAGCTTAGAATTACAAAAGGGTGACTATAACATGAAAGCCTTAGGTCTTCAAATAAATGTAAAGGATGATCACTTTATAATTTCTGCTCCAGAACCATTCAATAGGAGTAATGTTACAAAAAGGAGCATACTTAGTTATATAGGTAGATTTTATGACCCAATGGGATTTGTGAGCCCAATTGTAGTCACTGCAAAGGCCATAATGCAAAAATTGTGGCTACTGAATACAGGTTGGAATGATAGTCCGCCTGCAATTGTTCAGCAAGAATGGTTTCAATTTACCAATAATTTAGCTGCTATGCAGCCAATCCTTTTAGATAGGAACATTAGAATTTCAGATGCAGACTCAGCAGATTTAATCGGCTTTGCAGATGCTTCGAGTAAGACAGCCTACGGATGCTGTGTGTACCTGCGATTCACAAACCAATCAGGTACAACAAAATTGCATCTACTCTGTTCCAAATCGCGAATTAACCCTATTCAAAAGAAAGGCATGACTGTGCCAAGGCTTGAATTGAATGCTGCGCTATTGCTATCGAAATTAATTTTGCGGACTCATAATACACTCAGAGTCAAAATTAATATAAGGCGTGTCTGTTTATTCAGTGACTCACAAATTGTCCTAGCATGGCTGAATACTGAGCTAACAAAACTTCAGGCTTACATATCGAACAGAGTAAGTGTAATTCGTCAAAACACAGTTGGATGTAGTTGGCATTATGTCAACACAAATGACAATCCTGCTGATCTCATTAGCCGAGGTGTCAACCCGACTGAGCTGAGTAGCTGCGATATTTGGTGGAATGGCCCAAAGTTTCTGCAAAACAGTGAGTACAACTTTCCTGCTTCCAACACTCTTGCTGATTCAGTCTCAGTGGAACCCTGCTTAGCTCTATCCAGCAACTTGGTATGCCAAAATCCAAATCCGCTTGATTATGTGTTCAAGCGCTTCTCTAATTATTCTAATTTAAATAAAATAGTAAGGCTATTAGCTTACATATTGCGATTTTTAAACAATATTAATAAAAATAAAGTTAAAATAAATACGAACTTTTTGCAAAGTTCAGAGTTGGATCGTGCATTAATGTTAATACTTAAACACGAACAAAATATATATTTCAAATCTGAAATCAAAGCAATAAGCAATAGTAACAATTTGAAAGGAAATCTATCCGAATTGCATCCCTTTCTCGACAGCCAAGGTCTATTGCGCGTTGGGGGTAGATTACATTATGCTGATATCGCTTATTCACAAAAGCATCCTATCATACTGCCCAAAGGCTCTTCAATTACTAGCTTGCTTATAAGGTGTGAGCATGAAAGGCTACTGCACGCAGGGCCTAAGCTTTTACTCTCGCATCTGAACCAACGATTTTGGATTGTTAATGGTTTATTAGAAGTTAAGAAAATAACTCACAAATGTATTGTGTGTTTCAGACAAAAGGCCTCAGTAGCCAAGCAACTAATGGGCTCCTTGCCGGCTGCACGTGTAACAGCTACCAGCCGCCCATTTGAGAAGGTTGGCGTGGATTTCGCTGGGCCAATTGATGTAAAACTCTCTCGCGTAAGAAGATCATTAATAGGTAAAGGCTATATCTGTGTATACGTATGTTTCGCGACAAAGGCCGTTCACTTAGAACTTGCCTCTGACTTGACCACAGAAACTTTTCTCGCGTGCTTGAGGAGATTTATCTCTAGACGAGGGTTGCCCACCGAAATTCACTGCGACAATGCAAGCACATTTAAATGTGCAAGGAGTCAATTAGTCGAACTCTATAAACTGCAAACTTCTCAGAACCACCAAATGCAAGTTCAAAGATTCACCGCCGAGCGTGGCATACAATTTCACTTTATACCATGTTACTCGCCTACATTTGGGGGACTCTGGGAGGCGGCAGTAAAGAGCACAAAGTTTCACTTAAAAAGAATATTGCAAAAAGCTGTCTTAACCTATGAACAACTGAATACAGTGTTAAATGAAATAGAAGCAGTACTTAATTCTCGACCGCTCTTACCTTTATCTTCAAACACTGATGATTATTGTTATCTAACACCCGGACACTTTATTATAGGAAGTGCAATGTCAATGTATCCTGAAAATAATGTCTGTAACATTCCACAAAATAGACTTAAGTTTTGGCAACAGTGTAATTCTCTAAAACAGTCCTTTTGGAAAGTGTGGCATCAATATTATTTAAATTTGTTACAAAATAGACCTAAGTGGCGTGCTAATATATGTAATGTCAAACTAGGCGATTTAGTCATTTTAAAAGAGGACAATACTCCTCCTATGTCGTGGCCTATGGCACGAATTGTTAATTTGTTTCCAGGACACGATGGTAAAATACGGGCAGTGGAGGTTAGGACCCCAAATGGGAAAACTCATTCCCGGGCCATCAATAAAATTTGTCTGCTACCTATAGAATATGATGATACTTAGTTCTTGGATATTTCTTTTGTTAATTTTAAGTAACATAATAATAATATATATGTGTACGTATTGAACTGTATTATGTCTAGTTTTTAAATAGTCTAAAAAACAAATGTTAACTTGTAAGTTTGAACAATTTAATTTTATGTAACTTATTGTAAGTTCATTGCTATTCTTGAGAGGCCGCAGCATGTTGGAGATTTTAATTATTATTTTGCAACACCAACATTTAATGTAAATCCTCTTTTATATAGTGGCAACACTATTGAATTCCCTTCCATCTGCGACACTGGTCCAATACAGACGTACAATAATTTTATTATCGTATTTTTATTGAATCTTCCCCGGCACCAACGTACCAGCGCCTCACCAGCTACCCACTATCACAAGCTTACACACATCCTCACAAACTTTCGCATTTATAATATTAGTAGGATATCAGAAAACCAGCTTGAATATGATTGCAGGGGCCGAAACCTCTTGCAGTATGTGTGAAAACAGCAAAATAGTGTCCACAAACTGGCAGAAAAGATGGTTACGAATGAAGAAAAAAAAATTTTTTTCGTAACCGATTATAAATCTTAATCATCGGGATGTTTAGTTGCGAATAAAGAGAAAAATATTCTTAGTTCGTAACTGGTTGCGGATAAAGAATAAACATTTGTTGTAAAACCTACTTATTTGTGAAACCTTTTTGTTGGGTTTTAAATATGTTTTTATAATGTCAAGTAAAAAGATCTTCGCAGTTCAAATATAGCAACCATCGTACTACGTGTTTTTTCATTTCGCTATTTCCACAATATTTATTTAGGAACCATTAGGAACTCAGATTACAATCACAACACGTTATCAGCACGAAGGCTCTGTATATTTTATCTACGATCGAATTTAAAAGAAGATTGGTGGTGAAATTTTTAGATACCTAGATACCTCGTTAACATGTTGTCTGCAGTTTCTGGTATGTCTCTAATAAATGGTATTCCGATACTTTGTAATAGAGAAGGATACACTGTGTGGAAATTTAAAATGCGCATGTTGTTAATCCATGAAGGATTGTGGGAAACCGTAAGCGCAGTAGTTGTCGAAGGGAAAAAGACGCCCGACGATGTACGGAAGGATGAAAAGGCTCTTTCTAAAATATGCCTTACTGTGGATGGCGCTGCAATTTCGATTGTTCGACCAGCTAAGACCGCAAAGGAAGCGTGGGATGCTCTTATAAAATCCTACGAGGATCGAAGTTTGGGTCGTAAACTGTCGTTGGAACGTAAGTTGTACAGGTACTCCTTATCTGATTTTTCTGATTTAGAAGCTTACTTAACGGCAATAACTACAACAGCACTAGACCTGGCCGATATTGGCAAAACCATAGAAGATAGTTCTTTAGCAGCTATTATATTGGGAGGTCTAACGTCTCGCTACGAGCCCTTGATAATGGCGCTTGAGAATGGGAGCGTTGAAGTCACAACAGATTTGGTGAGGACTAAGTTGTTGAGCGAAATGACGAAGGAGACTAAAGATGATGTGGCTGCGTTGCATACTAACAAGCAGGTTATTTGTTTTCGTTGTAAGAAGCCAGGGCACAAGAGTCCTAATTGTCCTCTCAAAAAGAAGGAGAAAAAGGCAAAGGGGAGTTGTTCTACAGAAGGTTGTTCCAAAGATAAGGGACTGACTACTTTTAGTTCAGGGAATATGGATGCATGTATCACGGAATTTGCTTTGGATGGTGTCACGGAATTGGCTTTGTCTGCACCAAGTGTTCAGATGTCTAAGAAGTGGATTATCGACTCTGGTGCGTCTACTCACATGACTCCACATGCTGAATTTTTCAATAGTTACCGACCCTGTGATGGGAAGATAACTGTTGCAAATGGTAAAAGTTTGCCGGCTGTGGGTTTAGGAGATGTTGCCATTGACACAAAAACCCATTTCAAGAAGATTTTTAATGTTGTACATGTTCCTGGCCTAGATTGTAATTTACTCTCAGTAAAAAAGGCAGTAGAGAAAGGTTTCTCGATTGTTTTTGATATGAATGGCTGTAATTTTTATAATTCTAATGATGTTTCCTATAGAAATGATCCTGTTTTACATGGTTCTGTTTGTGGTGGACTGTACACTTTGGATTGTACAGTAAAACCGCAAGGTGTTTCAGCTTATAATGTTCACACTAATTTGTCCCAGTTTCAGCTTTGGCATAAGCGTCTAGGACATCTCTGCCGTATTGGTATGGCTCTACTCAAAAAAGGGCTAGCTGTTGGTGTGGAGTATACTGAGGTTGACAAAGAACCATGCGTACCTTGTGTAGAGGGTAAGCAGGCCCGGAAGCCTTTCAAAGTGATAAAGTATAAGAAGGCTTCGTCACCATTAGAATTGGTCCATACGGACGTTTGTGGCCCCCTGACCACTGAATCTTTTAAAGGTAATAAATATTTTATTATTTTTGTAGATGACTATACACGTTTTATATCACTTTATTGTATGTCATCTAAGACAGAAGTTCAGAAGTATTTTTGTGCTTTCCAAGCACTTGTTGAGAGACAGACTGGCACAAAGATTCGAACCCTTCGGTCAGACAATGGTACTGAGTATGTCAACAAGGAGCTGACAGACTATTTGCAGGCTCAAGGGATTCGACATGAAACGTCTGTACCATACAGCCCTCAACAAAATGGGGTAAGTGAACGTTGCAATCGTAGTATTGTGGAGAAGGCCCGTTCCTTGCTGGCACAGAGCTCTCTGTCGAAAGCTTTTTGGCAGGATGCTGTTGAGACCAGTGTTTATTTAAAGAATAGGTCACCTCATCGTGCACTTGATGGTAAAACGCCATATGAAATGTGGTGTGGTAGCAAACCCGACCTGTCTCATTTAAGGGTGTTTGGTTGCCGAGCTTTAGTTCACGTGCCTTCATGCCAGAGAACTAAGCTAGATATGAAAGCTTCTGAACATATCTTCGTTGGATATTCAGACGATCCAAGGAGTTATTATTTCCGTAGCGCGGAAAACCCACGTAAGTTGATTAAGTCAAGGGATATTACATTCTTTGAAAATAATTTTTCAGGATTGAAGGATAAATCTGTTCAGCCAGAAATTGTTGTGAGCCCTAATGTCTCTAATCTTTTTTCACAAACTTCTTCAGATACCACATCGCCACAGGAGATTTCTATCTCATCTACTTCTACTTCTTCACCTACTTCAGAAGGTGTGGACATGGAGGTAGAGCAAGTTGACGATTTTGTGGACGCGAATGATGAAGTTCGTGGGATTGTTGACACGGAGTCTCTACATTCGGGTGAACAACGTGATCTGTCCCTGGTTCCTTCAGATGAACCCAACGATATATGTCCAGAGAGAAGGTATCCTGAAAGAGTACGTAAACCTCCAGATTATTATTCATACGGCACTTACGGTGTTGACTTGTTGTGTGATGATCCAAATAGTTATCGTGAAGCTATTAATAGCGATGATAAAGATAACTGGATCTCCGCAATGAAGGATGAATACAATGCCTTATTGAATAAGCAGACTTGGACATTAGTGGATAAACCAAATAAAAAGGTTATTCCATGTAAATGGGTGTTCAAGATTAAGAGGGACGCGAACGGTACAATAGTCAAGTATAAGGCGCGACTAGTTGCGAAAGGTTTTAGTCAAGTTTGGGGGACTGACTATAACGAGACTTTTGCCCCTGTGGTTCGAAATTCATCTCTGCGTACCCTTATAGCGTTGGCGGCAGAAATGGATTTAAAAATCCAACACATGGATGTCGATACCGCATTCCTCAATGGGGACTTAGAGGAGGAGGTGTACATGCAACATCCTGAGGGATTTGCTGAGCATGGGGCAGAAGGTAAAGTCTGTTTGCTCAGAAAATCCATTTATGGTTTGAAACAGGCAGCTCGAGCCTGGAATATCAAATTGCATCAAATTCTATCAAAAATTGGCTTTGCAAGAACACCTGCGGAATCATTTGTTTACTTGAAAAAGTTTGGTAATGAAACGATAATACTTGCAGTCTATGTTGACGATCTAATTGTCTTTTACAAAGAAAAAAGTTCGTTTGACGCTGTCAAAAATGACTTGAAAAAATTTTTCTCGCTTAAAGATTTGGGTTCATTGTCGTATTGTTTAGGCTTAAATATTAACCGTGTTGACAATAAAATCGTGGTCAGTCAGAAGACCTATATCCAGGCAGTGTTGGAGCGGTTTAATATGCAAGATTGCAAGGAGATGTCTACGCCGTTGGAGAATAACAAGTTGGAGAAAGGTAATCCAACATCTCTTGGTGAATATCCTTACCAAAACTTGATAGGATGTCTCATGTACCTAGCTGTGAATACAAGACCCGATATAGCTTATGCCACAAGCTATTTAAGTCAGTTTAATAACTGTTATGATAAGACGCATTGGTTGGCCGCTAAAAGGGTGTTACAGTATTTGAAAGGTACTATGAATTACTGTATTACTTACAGGAAAGTGGGTAGACGTCTGTATGGATACACGGATGCTGACTGGGCGAACTGTGTACATGACCGTCGGTCGTACACTGGTTACTACTTCACGCTAGCAGGTGGACCTATTAGCTGGGAGTGTAAGAAGCAGCCGACGGTAGCCTTATCGTCTACAGAAGCTGAGTATATGTCCTTGACCAGTGCTGCAAAGAAGGCTATTTTCCTCAGACGGTTAGTGTGTGACATTACTGGTTTTGCTGATAGGGTGTTGCTATACAATGATAGTCAAAGTGCACAGAAACTTGTGCTCAATCCAGTCCACCACAATAGAACCAAACACATTGATACGAGATATCATTTTATTCGTGAAAAGGTTACTGAGGGTCTTATAGATATAAAGTTTATACCTACGGATAAAATGACAGCCGATGTTTTAACCAAGCCCTTAAGGCGCATAGCTCATCTTAGGTGCGTTGTTAATATGGGTTTAATGATAAATAGGTAGAATAATTTTCTATTTATTTATTTTTCGTCGGTATAAGTTTGGTATTTCTGTTTAGTCTGGTAGTAATGTTTTATTCTTTTATCTCATTATGTTTAGCATTACTACTTTATCTTTTTATTTCCATTAAGGGCGGATGTTGTAAAACCTACTTATTTGTGAAACCTTTTTGTTGGGTTTTAAATATGTTTTTATAATGTCAAGTAAAAAGATCTTCGCAGTTCAAATATAGCAACCATCGTACTACGTGTTTTTTCATTTCGCTATTTCCACAATATTTATTTAGGAACCATTAGGAACTCAGATTACAATCACAACAATTTCGCAACTTTTTATGAAACGTACCGCATACGGCCGGAGGGGTATTTATGTAATTAACTAAATATTTTTTTACACCATAAAATAATTCGTAGTGTAGTTTGCTTGATACTAGTACTACACAACAATAGTATTTTTTATTTAATAATTAAAATATAATAAAATAACTTACAATTTTTTATGACTCCAGGAACGAGTTTGGCACAGCACAATGTTTGTTAGAATGTAACAAAACCAGGATACTTTAGTCTTCGTCACTGTTAAACACCGGAAATTGGAAAATCTAGATCGGGCAGGTCGCCACCAAATATTTGAATGAGACATTATTATTACTTATTAATAAATACTTGCCACAGTTAAATTAAATAAACATTCACAAAGTAATACTAACTATGTTCATAATAAATAACCCTCCTTTTAGGCTTCGCCGCAGTCGGGTAAAAAGTGTACCTACTATACCTTTGTTTGAGAAATAACACTACTGCGCAAAACCAACCTTTTGTATTACTTTTTTTTTCAAATAAATTATGTTTTATTTGCCTTTTATCTTATTTTTAAAATTTTCAAAACCATTTTAAAGTGACGTAAAAAAAAAACATTTAAAATAAAAATAAATCCCAACAAAAACATTCTGTAAAAAACAAGCCAAGTCTCGATGGAGCTGCTTGTTTATCTCTAAAAAGTAATGAAATCAAAGTCGAGCCAAGTCTAAGGTTCCTTACTGCGATTTCTTTATTATTATAGTTAATGTTGTTTATTTATTGTACATGTTATTTTTTATACAATTAAAAACGTAACAGCATCATCATCATCACGTCTCATCACCATCATCATCACGTATCATCATCACGTATCATCATCATCATCAGCCTATAATTTTCCCACTGCAGGGACCCAGCCTAATAAGTTGTAGTAAAACCGAGTTAACTGACTTTTACCGTGAAAAGTGACTTTGAGAGATTAGCAGTCTTGACTGCGAAATTTACCATCTAAATGCGGTCGGCCGTCTGTAATATTACCTAAAACTTGGTCAATCTTAGGATTGACCATAGCTTAAGCTTTGACAATAACATGATGACATAATTATTTCAGTAATATGTGTACTTTAAATAAATATTGGCATATTTTTGATTATCCTGTTTCCTCTTGTATTGTTTAAATTATTTGAACACAAATAAATTTTCCAATTTATTTGTCATACATACATTATTCCTTCAACGTTTTATAACCAAAAAATTCGAAGACATGAGACATCTACAAACCCGCACTGGCCCCGCATGGTGGCTATAGCCAATGCTTCTCCTAGAGAAGAGGCTTGAGTCCCTGCATTGGAAACATTATAGGCTGATAATGATGACATAATTATTTCAATTTTAGTCAAAATAATTTAGTGTAGCAACCCCCGGCTTCGCACTGATACAAGTTTCTAAAGAAAAAAAATTGCTTAATCACGAAAAACACCAAGAAAATCAGTCTTATCGGTCAGACAGGCCATCCTCAAGTAATGCTCTATTTATTTACTTAAACTCCCATCTTCCAAAACACAATATTAGCACATCTTTTCTTATTAATTACCCTGCTTCCATTACCCCACGTTTTCCTCTAACGAGGCTACAGTTATGACCATCAATCTCAGCTGCTCCCTCATTACAAAGACCTCATTGCATTTCCTCAACATTTTGTATTTATACGCGATGTAAATCATACTAATTCGTGTTCTGTATCGTTGAGATATTTGTGTCTGCTAATTTGTTTTTTGGATGAAAGATTATATCAGTCTGTGTTGGCCCACTGCATGGCAATTACCCTTTGGTTTTTATTGAGAAGAGTGAAGAGTGGTTCACAGACAGACACAATTTCTATGTGCTCAAATCAGAATGATGTATTGAAAACGTGGGAACGGTTTTAACATTGGTGTCTTTTCCACCTGGTATACTGATTATGCTAAATTAGGCGAAGGGCACGACAATGATGATGATGACGACAAATCCTCTTATATTCACTACAGTTCCTCTTGTGTGTAGTTACTGATATAATAGTCTATTAGAATAAGCAAATGCTAGCATAGCTCAAAAAACTCCTAAAGCACTAGCAGACATATTACAAAAACCCCTCGTACGTAGCACGAATCCGCGATTTTCTAGGCGCTCCGTTCTCAATATTTCAATACTAAAATTGAAGTTTTTGTCATTTTATTGGAGACGCGCTCGCGTTCACCATCTTTGTTTTTATAGTACGACGAAACCGTTCCGTTTGTTCGAAATGTTTCTTTGTTGATTTTGAATGGAAAAAACATTGGTAACCGTTTCTGTTTTGTTGTTTACACGTCTCCTCTGTTTAGTTTGTTCTTCTAATTTTAATCAAAGAGTTTTGGAGTGATGAAACAAGTTTTTCTTTAGGTGAAATATTGCCAGAAGATGGCAGGTGATGATTTGGACAATCAAAATGTTGGTTACCTACCTGGCAGGCTTAACCAGACTAGGTGACTAGGTGTCACCTAGTCTGGTTAAACCTGCCACACCACCACAACTGCGATTTTGACTCTGTTCAAAACTTTGGTTACCTACCTAGTCATATTGTCAGCGACACCCTGTATACTTACATATATACAGGGTGTAAATTAACCCTTCACACAGCCGTCAACCAAGCATTCTGTACATCAAACTAAGTACCCCTACTTACGCAAAAACTTTTGCTGGGAAACAACTTTTTTTGGGGTCAAAAATCACGGAAAAAGTCAATGTAGCACTCTTTAAAAATTGTGCTAGTGGATGCTTTGAATAGTAAACGGGTCATAGAGGTAATTTAAGTTTGCGTTAAGGGTACTTTTACAATCTTTATGAATAGTTTTCTTTCGAATATATCTCTCTCTCTTTTCCACTGGGCACGTGCCTGGGCCGGACCCCATGGCCCAAGGGAGCCCCAAGTTCCTGTAGTAGTCAAAGCTAGAGGCTGTCAAAAAAACCTAACTTATTCTAGGCAGGACTGTTATTGGTGTCTAGTCGATTTTAAATCAAAGGAAGGTAAGAAATTATAAAAAAAAATGTTAATGGTTTCGTGACGGTCTACATGGGAGAATGTATATAAGAAAAAGCGTATTGCGCAGACCTGGAGTAAGACATGAAGACAGGACAAGGCTGCCCTTGTGCAACGCTCCACTCCACCTCAGTGGAACCGCAGCCTCCACGTGCTTTCCGAGGCACGGAGAAAAGTCCGTATATTGAGTGGTTACCCATCCACAGACCAACTTACGCAAACACTGTTTAACCTGAAGATCTACCCGAGCGGCTGCTATTATTTAGCCAGTGCTTCTCCGATGTGGGATAAAAATATGGATTAATTCGAGAGAGTAATGTAATTCATCATTAACAGTTTTCCTTTAAAAGTTAAATTTAAACAAGTCACAGTTTTGTAAACCAATTTGGGGTAATGAGGAAATTGTTTTGTTTTAAACTTCTTTTTCCTGGTGTAAATAAAGTTATTAGCGTTAATAACTGCTGTTATTATAGGCAAAATAAAGAAACATAATCAAATAAAAAATCGTGTTTACTGAAAAATAAAATATTTGTTATATTATATATCCTATGACGTCTTATAAACGGAGGATATAACATAAATAATAATAAAAAACTCAAAATGAGAATCCTTAGAGAATCACAATATAACAGCTAAAACGAATAATATTTTGAAGTGTTAATTAAAAACATTTAACAACTGCTCTAAAAATAATGGATCTATTGTAGTCGTTGTAACAGCACAGCCTCCACTTATGTATTCAGGTACACCATATGAACAAAAATGAGTACCAGCTATCCCTCCTTGATTATTGCTATCAGCTCCATAGAATGAGGTTAGCATTACGTCAAGGAAGTATATCAACACTTTATCAGGGGAAGCATTCTCCAGTGTTCTGGGGACAGGATCAGTGTTCGGAGTGATCTCAGCGGCAGCAGTGGTGACTGCGATCAGCAATATAACTGCCCTCATTGTAGTAACTCGAGACAGAGTACCTGGGAAATAAATGTACCTATTGAAAACCAAAACACAAAAAAAAAAAAACTAAGTTTAAAAAAAATATTAAGGGTGTAAAAATACCCTTAACGCAAACGAAAAGACTTGTTCCCCCCACCACTGCGATCATTTTTTTGTTCCGGACCACACCTTTAGGGCTATTGCGTTTTTTTTATGTCAGTGGCGATCATAAGTGTCCATAAATTAACTGTAAATTGGTTATGGTTTGGTTTTTTTTTTAAACTAACCATTTGACAGTTTTTTGATAGACACTATTTATGTTAGACTGGTGACTGTCATTAAAAGATACGCAATAGCCCTGCTGGGTACCCCCAATATCTACGTAACTGGGGACCCCAGTAAAAATTATCGCAGTGGTGGGGAGAACAACCCCCAGTTATGGAGATATTGGGGGTCAACATTCCAAATTTTTCACAGCTGTTTTTGTAAATACTGGTTTTTCAGGTTATAACTTTACTTAAATTACCTCCATGACCCGTTTACTATTCAAAGCATCCACTACCACATTTTTTTAAGTGTGCTGCATAGAGATTAACCGTAAAATGTTAATTTTTGACCCAAAAAAAATTGCGTAGGGGTACTTATCTTCATGTACAGTCGAACAAGCTAATAAGTATACAGGCTGAAATCTTTATAGTTTTAGTACACTGAAAATATTAAATGCAATTTGGTTTTATAAAGCGTTTCGCATTAAGCGACTGAGGTCAAACGCATGTATCGTTTAAGATCAATCTCTAAATGTATCTGTATAATCTTAAAAGTAAAGGCAAGTTAGCTGGCCATGTATACTAATTAACTTGTTTGACTGTACAGAATGCTTGGTTGACGGCTGTGTGAAGGGTTAATTTACATCCTGTATATATAAGTGTTTTGATGTATTTAATTTAAATGTATCAGAAAACCAGCGTGAATATGATTGCAGTACCCAAACAAAACCTCTTGCAGTTTGTATGAAAACAGCAAAATAGTGTCCACAAACTGGCAGACAAAGATGGTTGCGAATAAAGAAAAAAAAAACTTTTTTCGTAACAGGTTATAAATCTTAATCATCGGGATGGTAAGTAAAAGTAAAAGGATCTAAGTTCGTTACTAGTTGCGGACAAAGAATAAACATTCTTAGTTCGCAACTGGTTACAAAACGCTCTTGCGGAAAAGGCCGGAGAGGTTTATTCAACGTAATTATCAAAATATTAAGGATTTTCTGCAAACAAAAAAATCCTAGTGCAATTTGCTTGTTACTAGTACACAACAAGAAAACAAATTTAATTGTCCTAATGAATGTTAATTGACCTATTACAGTTTTGTTAATTCAAATACCAAGAAGAAAAATCCCAAAAGAAGAATCCTGTACCACGTCGTTTCAAAATCAAACTCTGTTTTTTTATTATTTACACTTATCATATTATTAAGTTCTACAAAAGCTATTTTACTTAACAACTGCTGAGTTTCGGAGTAATTTTATAAAATCCAAAATAACCTCAAAACTAGGCGATATGTACGTATTTTTTTTTTTCACTTATGGTGAACTATCTAATTCTATGATTCGCCTAATCGGTGATATTTGGTTTGAGCGGTATCATAGGGCTGTACGAGTGCACAAATAACTTTATCACGAAGTTAGATGAGTTCACTATACCTGAAATCATGTACGGACGAACATTATTGCTCTAAAAACAGAGTACTTATTCCACTTATATTAGTATGAATTACGAGTTCACACAATACAAACAAGTTCTACTTCTCAACACACATTGTAACAATATCTAATATTAATTAATCACAAAACTAAAAACACAGACTGACGTTAATCAAAATATGTCAGCAGGGATTTAGGAATGGGATCGATAAATCAAAATCTTTTGTAAGAAAATCGATTGTGTCAATTAGTACCTAATACTAAATCTATTTGATGTACTGGTTTTACTTAATGTTACTGTTATTCAACAAGAAAATAGCAAAAGTAATAAAATCATATAATTAATAAAATGTTTTTGAAGCAAAATTTAATGTTATATTTATTTAAACTAATAATAAGAAGAGGTAAAGTTTGTGTGTTTGTATATTTGTTAAATTGTAAGGGATAATCTCGGGATCTACTGAACCGATTTTAAAAGTTATTCTTTATTAATCACCAATAGAAAGCCACATTATTGCTAAGTGTCATAGGCTACTTTTTATCCCTGTATTCCCACGGGAACGGGATCTACGCGGGTGAAACCGTGGGACGTCCGCTAGTTTATTATATATTAGTATAGAAAAGAAACAATTGGCATTGCTGTTTAGTAGATTCATCAAAAATAGATCTAGTGCATTCTACATCTCTATGGCCGGTTGAATGAATGTCGTTTAAAGGGAGTAAAACGATATTCATACTTTTATACTTTAAATTAAAATCCCAAAACGTAAAATCAAATCAAACATTATGCGTCAACGCATAATGTCGTAACAACATATGGAAATAATTAGGTACTAAGTATAACATTTTAATCTTTGAACCTGAGACTTTTTGGTACTGGATTTGGTCATGATCTTTTAAGTAATCACAATTATTACATGCATTAGTACGTTTTTCGACCCATATTATTTTCACCTTTATTCTTTTGAACCAGAGAACTTTATATTATAATTGAAATCTCGTGTACCTAATTGAGGTCGATCTTATTTGGGAGGGGCCCGCAAGGGCCGACGCCCGTTGGGGCTGCGGGTTGGTCACAAAGATACCTCGGCCTCGACATAGGTAAAGGGCTAAGAAGGAACATGGGTGGTTTTTAGTCATTCGCTCTGCCCAAGAGCGGGAGGGGTTATTTGATGATTTTCCTCCCACCAAAAAAAAAAAGGTCGATCTTATTGCCATCTATTTTATTTACGATTCTTTACTTTATTAAACAAAGCCGAAAGGTTAGACAAAGGTGTACCTGAAATTACACCCAAGTTTCACCATTTATATTTTGGTCCGATTTAATAGGAGGCGAGCTTATTGTCAACAACTGGGCACAAACTCAAACTCCGTGTCTGCACTGAGAAATTCCTGACACTTTACAAAAATATATATATATTTTTGCCTTTTCTAGATTAATTATAATAATTATAATAAAATAACTTACAATTTTTTTTAACCCCAGGAACGAGTTTGGCACAGCACAATGTTTGTTAGAATGTAACAAAACCAGGATACTTTAGTCTTCGTCACTGTTAAACACCGGAAATTGGAAAATCTAAATTGGACAGGTCGCCACCAAACATTTCAATGAGACATTTTTATTACTATAAACATTCACAAAGTAATACTATTGTTTATTATTAACTGTTCTATGTTCATAATACATAATTACTTATATACTGAGAATTATCACTACTGCGCGAAACCAGCCTTTTATTTACTTTTTTTTTATAAATTATTCTTTGTTTACCTTTTAACTTATTATTTAATTATTCATAAACATTTTAAACTAATGAAAACCAAAAAAAGCATTAAAAATAAAAATAAATAGAAGCCTACCTATGTGGGAAGAAGGTCGAAACTACCGGCCTTTTTATTTTTTATCACTACATAGTTTATAACAAAGTCGCTTTCTCTGTCCCTATGTCCCTTTGTATGCTTAAATCTTTTAAACTACGCAACGGATTTTGATGCAGTTTTTTTTAATAGATAGAGTGATTCAAGAGGAAGGTTTTAGTATCTTATTTGTACCCGTGCGAAGCCGGGCGGGTCACTAGTTAAGTATATTTCGGAGCGAGTGAGGGTTCACTGGATTTATTGGTGAAGAAGACCGACTTCTTGTTGTGTTGGTGGTCATTATTCAACATTGTTTATTTATTGTAAATGTTAGTTTTTTTATACAATTAAAAACGTAACTGCATCATCATCATCACGTATCATCACCATCATCATCACGTATCATCATCATCATCAGCCTATAATTTTCCCACTGCAGGGACCCAGCCTAATAAGTTGTAGTAAAACCAAGTTTGAACTGACTTTTACCGTGAAAAGTGATTTTGAGAGATTAGCAGTCTTGACTGCGACATTTACCCTCTAAATGCGGTCGGCCGTCTGTTATATTACCTAAAACTTGGTCAGTCTTAGGATTGACCATAGTTTAAGCTTTGACAATAACATGATTTTAATAAATATTGGCATGTTTTTGATTATCCTGCTTCCTACTGTATTGTTTAAACTTTAACTATTATTTTTTTAAATAGGTGTTAAACACAATTAAATTTTCCAATTTATTTGTCATACATTATTATCCCCTCAACGTTTTAGAACCAAAAAAATCGAAGAGACATCTACAAACCCGCACTGGCCCCGCATGGTGACTATAGCCAAATGCCTCTCCTAGAGAAGAGGCCTGAGTCCCTGCATTGGGAATATTATAGGCTGATAATGATGATGATGACATTATTATTTAAATTTTAGTCAAAATAATTAAGATTAACAAGTTAAGCGAATATTATCATACATATTAACAACCCCCGGCTTCGCACTGATGCAAGTTTCTAAAGAAAAAAATTGTGTCATCACAAAAAACAACAAGAAAATCAGTCTTATCGGTGAGGCCATCCTCAAGTTCCTTATTCAAACTTGTAGCTATTGATTTTTATTAACATGTACATAGATGGATAGATCGTTCAATCTTGACAGAGTGGTCGTGGTCATGGGAGGTCAAATATCCCAATGATGGGAAGAACACGTGCCTTTCCGCAACTTTGGTCTTTTTACAAAACATTGAATTAGTTACAAATCCAATTACTGGTACAGTTAACATCGAAGGCGACTAACAAAAGGTTATTACAAGGCAGATGTAAGTGGCAATGCCGCAAATTATAGCGAACAGACAGACAGATGCGGCAGAAGACTTTGTTTTATAATAATAATAGTGTAGTGTAATAAGTATAGTGATAGTGATGGCTGATGATATTATATAAATATTATATAGAAAGCAAATTAATAACTTTTATAATATGCTGAATCCCTCTCAAAAAGAGAGGAGGCCTGTGTCCCAGCAGTGGGAACATTCATACCCTGTTGATGATGATGATAAGATGCAAAAATATAAACATATTCGTGCTCATTAGTACACTTAAGGGGAAGCTAATCCTTAAACTCAAGGGGAAGATTTATAAAACCATGGTAAGACCATGTATGGATCAGAATGTTGGGCCACAAAAGGGATAAATGAAAAGCAACTGCATGTGGCTGAGATGAGAATGCTAAGGGGGATGTGTGGTGTGACGCGAATAGATAAAATAAGGAATGAGTACATGAGAGGAAGTCTGAAAGTGGCGTCGGTGAAAGAAAAGTTGTAAGGTAATCGATTGACATGGTATGGACATGAGATGCGAAGGAATGAAGAAAATATGTACATGCATACATAAACTCACGCCATTTTCCCAAAGAATGAAGAAAATGTTGAGTATGAATGTAAGGCTATAAGAATTGCTGGGGATATCGAAAGGTTACCGCGGCTCCGACACAAGGGCCAAGAAGAAGGAACATGGGTTTGGTTTTTAGTCAGTAGAAGTCTGACACTCCCCTTCGCTCTGCCCAAGAGCGGGGGGGGGGGGGGGGTTATTCGATGATTTTCCACCCACGAAAAAAAAAAAGGCTATAAGAATTGAGGAAGACAAAAGTAGCGATGGATGGACTGTGTGAAGAATGCTATGGCTAGAAAAGAGGTGACTGCTGAGATGACGAGAAATATAGAGAAGTATGGAAGAAGAAGACATGTTGCGCCGACACCAAATGAATTGGGATAAGGGCAGGAGAATGATGATCGTTATTTAATTACACTCACGGGTAAAAGTACTAGAAATGTTAGAATCAAGCATGCAATATAAAAACAATACCTATTGGATAAATTGGCTTTTTCACGTTTATGATTATGTTAAGGAAATTTGGGTAATTTCGTTACCATTTGTATTAAATTATCCAACCTATCCTTATTAGGCAAAAATCGTTTAGGTTAGTCACGGATAATATTAGTCATAACGGTATTTAATCGTTCTCTGCCTATCTTTTCGCATTACCTGGATATTTTTAACCGACTTCCCAAAAAGGAGGAGGTTCTCAATTCGATTGGTAGCTTCTAGCATTGGTAGCATTGGTAGCTAGCTTCGTCTTCTTCTTGGTAAGCTATTGCATAGCTTCTATCGCGGGCCTTGAGCGTGGAGAGCGAATCCAGAAATTCCGTAACGAAAATATTTTCAAACAGGTTGCTATGGTTACGGAAAATAACAAGGTTGTCAACTGAGGTTGTCAATAATTGATAAAAAATGCTATGCAATAGCTTTACCGCGGCAGTCTCCGAGTGCCACACGTATTTTTTTTTTTTTTGGTCATATTGCCCCTCGCCAATCAGATGACCTAGACAAATGGTGGGCCAGATCGAAGGAAAGAGAGCCCGCGACCGATCACCTAACCGTTGCTGTGACCAAGTTACCGCACGCAATGGACTCTCTGTTACAACTACCTACTCCAAGGAAAGTCGAACATCGAGAGAAATGTAGACAGATTATAAGATCTATGAAGAACTTTCATCGAGGACACGACCTTCAGTAATGAAGAATGCGACAGCAAAGAAAAAGCCTACCTTTTCCCAACTAAGTTGAGGTCGAGTTCCAGTCTAACTAGTACCTATTTTATATGAACTGAATGCCTATCTGACCTCCACTACCCAGCTAGTACTAGGTAATATGATATAAGTACCTTGGTAAGACTGGTTGTCAGATTTTCAGGCTACTGACTACCTGTAACGACTTCCAAAGATATATGGCAGCCTCGACCAACGGCTTAACGTCGAACGCTTTCCGAGACTCGGAGGAACTTCGATATGTAATAGGTTACCCATCCACGGAACAACTAAGGCTCGTACGGCTTTACCTAAACATGGACACGAACGGCAGTTATTATTAAGCCACGATTTCCCAAAATTGGTATTAAATGCAGGACAATGAATGTCATTGTAGGTAAACTGAGCAAGTATAAAATAATGATACTCTACGTAATAAAATTTCATTTGTATCATTGGAAGCCTGGTGGTATCATCCTAGTGTAGAATTTTATTAGTTTTAACTGATTACGGTGCCATCATCGTCTCAAGTATTTTGACAAGGTAATAAGTTTTTCTTTTTCTTATCCTAGTGTTTATCAAAATGATGGCCCTCCTAATCTTATGATAATATGGCATTGTATATACACACATCAACAGAATCTAGGGATATTTTATATTTCATCAAATATCTACAAATTCATGAAGAATTTTCTGATATGGTAAATGGAAGAATGACTGGTATCTAAAGGACTTTAATGATAAGTAATGAAATGCAATATTCCTAGATTCTGTTGATGTGTGGACTAATAAGTAATTTAATTATTTACCTTAAACTGATAAAGTGTCTGTTATGGTAATCACTATCATCACTACATAGTATAAAAGTCGCTTTCTCTGTCCCTATGTCCCTTTGTATGCTTAAATCCACAGAAGAGATAAAAGAGGTTAGAAAGGAAATAGTTCCTGATTTGTATTAGAACGCGTGTCGCCGCTTGTCTCCCACTCTCTGTAACCACTACATGCAAGACGCTAATAAGTACGCGAATTATGCACACAAATAAACCGCACTCACATGAATCGCGAGCTTGCTACTGGTTGTCACACTAGCGCAAACATTGCGTTTGACGTACACTCACACTTGCGTATATTTCTCATACATGTTACGGTGACCAAAAGGTCGATAATGTATATCGATAAAATTACTTGAGTTTTGTTACTTTAAGTTTTGCAGTTTTTGCTTTAATTTCGGGACGGGACAGAAAGAAAGAAAATAAGAAAGCAAAAATATTTATTGGTCTCTCACACATAAAAATTAAAGATAAAAAGTAAACAGAAAAGATTTTTTTCAAATATTGAACATTAAGTACTTGAAATTCAATTTCAATTCAGATTTTATTATTGTCTTGAAATAAAACGTATTTATTAAGTAGCAATAGCATGCGCTTGCTATCTTTCAAATTCGAATTTTTCAGAATAAAATGCAATCTCACACTAATATTTTTCTATAATAGCTTTAGTCAGGTCTGTAACATATCTGGATCTGTTGGAAACCTAAAAATAAAATTTAAAATGTATGTTTCGATTTATAAATGGCTAACCTCAAAACAAATTTTAGATGAAAAACAATCAATAAACAATAATAAGGTATTGATAGTATGGGATAAACAAAAGTTATTTTAATCATAACATAATAATCATTTGAATGCATTCACACATACTAAATATCGACATTATGGACAACTTGGTACAACACTATCGAAACGCAAAGAGTAGGCAGAATTTAAGCTTTGGCTCGTCGCACGCGACGTTCGCAGTGAACGAAATGCATTGCGCAATCGCCCACGTAGTACAAGATGGTACCCACGTATTGCAAGCAATGTACATAATTTCGTTTCTGCTTGCGATTGTATCATTTTTGTCTGCGAACTACATAATACTATTGTAATAATTACAAATATCACTTGTATTTTAAGGTTTTTAGACTTACCGATGAAGAGAAATCCCTTCTCGAGCCACACTGCACACCTGGCTTCTTTTCCGACACGTAATAATCGCGCAACACGGCATAATTCTTTTTTTTTCGCGGAGCTCCGTTCGCTGTCACAATATGAGCGCGATTGTTGGTCAGTAAATCAAATTTTGTCGACATATGATCGTCTGATCATATAAGCGGCGCGCGTGCCCCGCCCACATGGCCTTTCTAACCTCTTTTATCTCTTCTGTGCTTAAATCTTTAAAACTGCGCAACGGATTTTGATGCGTTTTTTTTAATAGATAGACTGATTCAAGAGGAAGGTTTATATGTATAATAACATCCATTTGCACCCGTGCGAAGCCGGGGCGGGTCGCTAGTAACTACACTACCACTATACTGTACTATACTGTACTATATTTTTCTATTGGTTTTTTTTTGGGCTGCCTCCTTGGTCCAGTGGTCGCAAGTGCGACTGCTGAGCATGAGGTCCTGGGTTCAATTCCCTATCGGGCAAAGTGATATTGCCAATACCATATAAATTATCATATAATATAAATTCCTGACGGATAATCCCAATATTATATTGGGGTAATCCATCAGGAATTTATCATTAGCAGCCACTGAGTCTGGATTTGTGCCTGATTGATAGGAATAGGCTCGCCTCCACATAGGACTTAAACATAACTGGCGAAATGTGGGTGTACAGTGTGGTAGGTACGGTACACCTCTGCCTAAACCTTCGGGTATGCAGGCGTGATGTTAAGTAATGTAATGACTTAACGTATTAAAGTTAGAGGGACTGGAGAGCCTAGCTAGACTGACATTTTACCTTATAAGCTGTCGACAAACTTAATTTTGTCACTTCTAAAACCCCAGGAACGTGTTTGTCACTTGCTTGCTCGGTTCGGACAAAACTGCTGTTTCTAATAAGAGTTGTTTTTATTTTTTTAATTGAGACAAACCACAAACCACTGTAAATCCTGAAAGCCAGGATCAACAGTGGCGAACACCAGAAGAGAGCCGAGAAAAAAAAGCTAGACAAAGTCCCAGAGAAACGATTTAACAGTCTTGGATTTCGCAACGAAATTAATCAGAAGAGAGTAGTGGAAGTAGTAGGGAAAACATTATTTCCACTTATCAGCAGGAGACAGAACAGAACAAGGCCCATAGGCACATAGGGACGTATACAACTGGCATGACTATTTATAAAACCCAAACATCTTCAAAAAATTACGAGTAATAGACAGGACACGACAAAGAAAATGGTACCTAACATTCATCCCCCCATTTGGTCTAAGCTTTCTTAGAATATGCGAGTCTCAACCAGGTCTTCCCCGTGATCTTTTGAATGTCTTCCACCCATTGACAATAATCTGATTATTTCCCTTTTTTTATTAGTTCTTCTGTGTCCCGCTACTATGAGGATGAGGGCAGTAATATTGCTGATCGCAGTCGCCACTGCTGCTGCCAAGATCACTCCGAATACTAAGCAAGTCCCCGCAATACTGGAACGAGCTACACCTGCACAAGTCTTGATGTACCTCTATGACGTAGTGCTTACGTCATACATGGGTGAGGATACCAACAGACAAGGCGGAACTTTCAGCACGAAAGAGTCATTGAAATGTCGTGGAGATATGCCCAGATTTTCCGACGGAAATTGTGCGCCAACCACAGAAGATCCCAGAATTGCTTTGAAATTTTATAATAATATGATGGAAAGTGAAAATGGTAGCAACGATTACGAGTAAGTAGGTATTTTGGATAACTTTATTACCTACTACACTACTACTACTACTACTACTACCACTACTACTACTACTTTATTACTTTATTTTGGATTCTTTATTTACTTTTGGGGGTTTTTTTTTTTTTTTTACTTTAAATCGTTTTTTAATTTTACTTTTTTTTTTTTTTTCTTATAATATTAATGTACAGTCATTGCATATCACTGGCACTGCGAACCTTATCTATTCAAATGTGGGTGTACTCCTGGGGTACACCTCTGCCTAAACCTTGCGGAATACAGGCATTCTGTTATGTAATTATTTAAATAAAGTAGTCTACGTGAATGCTAATTTACATAATTATTATTTTAACTTCTAAAGGGTCAGATAATGCTGGGCACTGTCTGTATACAGACAGTGCCCAGCATTATCTGACCCTCTTTTTACACCACTTGCCCTCTTCTTCTTTATACTTGGGATTAGATAATGTTGGTTACTGACTGTACTATTTATGACAATACTAATTATTTTACGTTTAGTCCACTCTCGACCCCTCGACCCCTAAAAAAAGTACAGATATAATTATAGTTTAAGGCTGAGTTGCACCAAAAAAGTAGTTAAAGTTAAAGTTTGTGTCAAATGGCACGTCAAACAAACATCAAAACTTCAGTTTTGTATCGGTTATGCCAACAATGAGTTGCGCGATTTGACAAATAGTTAAATGACGTCATAACTTTAACGGTAACTGCAACCACTCAATTTCCGCTGGTTAGTGTTATAGTTTGTGTTAAATTGTCTGTCAATTTTATTGTCAAACGCGTTGAATATAACCTTTAGACATCATGTCCCTGCTCCAAGAAATACTCGCAGAAACCAGTTCTGATGACGAAAGCGATGAAAAGAAAAGTGTGATTACCAGAGCCGATCGTTTTTCCACATGGAACGACGAATGTTTCTTGCCAAGATTTCGAGTCTCTAAAAACGTATGTAGCTTGGTGGCTGACTATACGATTGCATTGCTTAAGGCGTAACAAGGATATTCATCGTAGGTAATTGTTCAACCAAAAAATAATACGTGCTATAGACAAAGCAATAAATATAATAGGTACTTTGTTTGAATGTTTACAAAAAAAAAATTGTATGTATAATTTTTCTATACCCCATACAGTACTGTCAAATTTGACAAAAAACTTAACTTTAACGACTTTTTTGATGCAACTCAGCCTTAATGTGTCATGTTGATTACAATCAAACAATACAAGGATATTGTACGTCAGATTTTCTGTTAAGTTTCCAAGTCAGACGCCATTATTGTCTGATAGTGTTCTGAATGTCAATCCATTACAAACTACTACTTCTTACTTACTAAGCATACTAAACATTTCTGTCTTGTATTCTGTACTTTGAGGATTATTCAGAACAAGAAAGTTATAAAATTGACAGCGGCTTCGCTCGCGTGGAGTTCGATAATTGTCGGGATCATACTACCGGGATAAGAAGTATTCTATGTGTTAACCCAGGTTATAAACTATCTGTGTTCACATCCGTTCAGTAGTTTTTGCGTGAAAGATTAACAAACATCCATCCATACATACATACTCACAAACTTTCGCGTTTATAACATTAGTAGGATTATTTGATTTAACACTAGAGTGCACGCGCCCATAAATACTCCTTAAGCGCACGCGGGCTACAGGTGTAGCCCACTTATGGGTCTTTGGGGGGGTAGAGGAACAGGGTGTAAAGTTCCTCATCCCCCGTTGAAAAGGGAGGATCCTCCGACCGGACGGGTGTTGTGTCCGGCGGGCTAACTGCCCGACAGTTGTAAGTCGGGAACTCCTATATAGGCTTATGTCGCGGATAAAGTTGATAGCGCGATGTAGGATTTCTGTCAATCGTTGTTAGTACGCAGGTGTTGCGATAGATGTCGCTAGTCGCCACATCACTCCCCTCCGAGACCGGAGGTCGAAAGCAGGTTAAGTCTTGGCGCTTGTCAGCCAGTGGAAGGTTCCAGTGAGTCGGAACCGGATGCCGCATAGTTCACGGTGAGTCGGAACTGTCTGCGGTGATGCCCCAGTGAGTCGGGGTGATGCTGCATATTAGCTCCAGTGAGTCGGAGTGATGCAGTGCCGTGATGCTGCGTATGCTCCAGTGAGTCGGAGTGTGCAGTGCTGCGTAGTGGCTGGCTGCTGCGTCGACCAGGAGAGAAGGGCGTCTCTGCTTGCTGACCGGCCGAAGTGCAGTGTGCTGTGCCAAAGTCGCTGATGAGGCTGGGGGTGATGTCCAGGAATGCGCTTCCGCTGCATGCTGGTGGACAGGATACCCCATGAAGCCGTGGCTACTGGCTGACGGTATGACTCGCTGCTCGAAGGCGAAGGGGAAGTGATGACGACGTATGAAGTGCTTGCACGAAGGCTGCGCTGACGTTCATGCTCGGGGTCACCAGTTTGGGGGTAGAGGAACAGGGTGTAAAGCTCCTCATCCCCCGTTGAAAAGGGAGGATCCTCCGACTGGACGGGTGTTGTGTCCGGCGGGCTAACTGCCCGACAGTTGTAAGTCGGGAACTCCTATATAGGCTTATGTCGCGGATAAAGTTGATAGCGCGATGTAGGATTTCTGTCAATCGTTGTTAGTACGCAGGTGTTGCGATAGATGTCGCTAGTCGCCACAGGTCAATTATTTCTCTGAATAAGGCAAAAAAATGAGTAAAACACAGCATATAATTACTAAACATGTTTATTTTTATCAAAATGGCTCATAAAATCAACAAAATTTAGATTCTTTATTATAATTTGAATTTTAACATAAACTTCTTAAAAATCAACAAATATTTGGAAGGGTGAGTTCTCTTAGTCTTATTTTCATTTAGGAACGATATATTTATCACAAAAGGCGTTTATTTTAATCTAATTGAATCTATTATCAAAGTAACGGGTAATAAATCAGTCTATTGGCATACATTCCGGACACACGACTGCCTGATATGCGCTACAAATACGCCTCATACATTTGCTGCATTGCTTGCGCGTGCTACGGCCCTACTGCAAAAAGCACACCGACCAACTCCTCCCCGAATAGGCATATTTTGTTGCAGGGGTTGTTCTGCCAATCCTAGAAATATCAATCAATCAAAAAAATCAAGCAACCCTTGAAATGTCGTCGTCTTCATTATCCTCTAGCAGCCATCTTTGTATTTGGTCGCACAATCTCCCGCCATCTAAAAAGTGAACAAAACACAATAAAGATACATGAAAAACCCATAAATACAAACAACAAACACTGAAAAATTAATTAACAGTACGTGTTGTAGAAATAGTGCAACAAATGTTTCATATTTACCTCAATTTCACCACTTGCACACTAAACACTTAATTTCCTCCAACGCTCGCGCGGGCTACAGGCGCGGGCGTAGCCCACCAACTTCAAGGGAGATTTTTGCAGACGTCCGTGAGCCGCGGGAGTCGGCACGCTGCTGGCGGGAGCGGGGGGTAATGCTTGAGGAATACATTAGACGATTGTGCTGTAGCGCGGCAAACAAAAATTATATACGACAATATTACACGCTGGGTTACATATGTAGCCCGCGCGTGCACTCTAGTGTTAATTTAGTGTGTATTTGAAATGCAACCTCAAAACCTGTCTTTGTAGAAATAATCTTTTCTGTACAATAAATTATATTGCAAACTAAGAATGGTATCTACAAATTAAATTGTTATAGTTTTTACATTTAATGTCAACTATCACGTAGTTTTTAGGGTTCCGTAGTCAACTATGAACCCTTAAAGTTTCGTTATGTATGTCTGTCCGTCTGTCCGTCCTCGCTTAATCTCTGTGACCGTTAGCACTAGAAAGCTGAAATTTGGTACCAATATGTGTATCAATCACGCCGACAAAGTGGTAAAATAAAAATTGGAAAAAAATGTTTTATTAGGGTAGCCCCCCTATATGTAAAGTGGGAAGTGATTTTTTTTTAAATTTCAACCCTAACGTGTGATATATTGTTGGAAAGGTAAGGGTTTCCTAAAATCATTTTTGATAATGTCAATAATTTCGGAAATAATCGCTAAAGTAAAAAACAATGTGTCCCCCCCCCCCCCTCTAACTTTTGAAAAATAGGTTTAGAAAATATGAAAAAAATCTGAAAAGTAGAACTTTATAAGGACTTTCTAGGAAAATCATTTTGACCTAGGATGGAAACAGTAGTAAACCAATATAATTTGGTCCCTGAATCGTATGAGCGCCTATACAATCCAGTGGTCAAGTTTCATTGGCCCGTAGAAGAAATTGTATAAATTATAGCATACCGTTTTGGTACGGAACCCTTCATGTGCGAGTCCGACTCGCACTTGGCCAGTTTTTACTTTTATGCACGTAAAAAGGAATCATTTTAGTACCGCCATATTCTACAAGGTCTGCCGCGACGCCTTTGCCTGTGTCAGGGCTCCAGAAACTGGCTATTTTGGCCTACGTATTGGTCATGCGGCAGACGTGCCCAGTCCAGACCCACCTCACCTTGGTAACCTTTTGAGCAACGTCATATTTTGTGTTTTGGGGGCAGTGCTGTGTTGCGTACACGATAGCTTAGTTTGACGCCTAGAATGCCGCGCTCCATTGCAAGTTGGCAGACCTTAAGTTTGGAATATTGATTTTTTACCAAACACCAAGTCTGGGATCCATAGATCAAAATGGGAATAATGAACACGTTCATGATTTTTCACTTCAGTGACAAAGATAGGTCCCCTTTCATTATCAGTTCAAATAGATATTACAATGAAATACAAAACTTGCGATGCGGCCATCACGGGTTCGAACGTTGGTACCTACTTTCAAGGGGTGTACCCACATAGGGCACGCCACGATAGTGGCGGTAAGTCCCCTCTTTGAGGAGTGGCTGGAGAGGCGCCACGGCGCCCTCACCTACCGTCTGACGCAGGTCCTCACCGGACACGGGTGTTTCGGGAGGTACCTGCACCGAATCAGGCGGGAGGAAACGCCCGGATGCTTCCACTGCGAGGATCGACCGGAGGACACGGTGGAGCACACTGTGGAGGTGTGCCCTGCTTGGGCGGAGCCCCGCCGTGTTCTCGTAGCGGCGATCGGCGGCGGTGACCTCTCGCGTCCGGCCCTGGTGCAAGCCATGGTCCGGAGCGAGGAGGAATGGGACGCCGTCGCCTCCTTCTGCGAAGCAGTGATGCTAGCGAAGGAGGTGGCGGAACGAGAGAGGGAGAGAACCTCTCAACGTCCCAGCCGCCGCGGAAGGCGCTCCGGGCGTCGGGGGTCACGCGATGACCTCCGGCCACCGTAGACGCGGGCCTGTGGACGGTGAGTAACGGGCTAGCTCGCCGTCCGGCCGTCGTCATGACGGCAACAGACCGTGTCGGCGGCGCGTACGTGTTCCACGCGCGCCTCAAAGAGATGTCAGCAAGGAGGGGCCCGCAAGGGCCGACGCCCGTCGGGGCTGCGGATATCGAAAAGTTACCGCGGCTCCGACACAAGGGCGAGGAAGAGGGAACATGGGTTGGTTTTTAGTCAGTAGAAGTCTGACACTCCCCTTCGCTCTGCCCAAGAGCGGGGGGGGTTATTCGATGATTTTCCACCCACCAAAAAAAAAAAAAAAAAAAGGGGTGTACCCACATCGTGAGACTTGGATTCTATACGGAAATTATCGTTCATGCAATAATTCGGAAAAATCACTTTAACCGGCTTCCAAAAGGAGGTTATCAATTCGTCAGATTACATCATACGCTAGTATATAGTGATAACAATGAGTAAGGGTTTTTCGGCACAGAAAAATTTGCGAGTTGTCCTGGTAATCTAGATTTCAAAGTGGACAATTTGTGTCTACCACAGAAGTTTTCAGTATTTTTGAAACCCTATAGTTTAATTATGATTATGAGCTCAGAGATAATATCAATCATTAAGTTTCTTTGGGCCCCGTGCTTGTTTAATCCGGCACTGCTTTTAAGATACCCTACTACCAAAAGCCATCAGCGCGGACGAAGTTTCAGGTGGAACATAGTTATTTAAGCAGGTTAGTGTAAGTAATACGTAAGAAAAGTACTTAGGGTAAAACTTACTATGAAAAGAGGTCGGCGGTTGTGGTCTCTCGGGGCGGTGTGGTCTTGGCGGTGTCTCTCGATATCGCTAACGCCTTCAACACCATGCTCTGGAGCTGCATTAGGAAACCGGAAATGCGGTGTTTCACAGGGATTGGTTCTGGGGCCGACCCTGTGGCACATCGATTACGACTGGGTGCTGCGCGCCGACCTCCCATGTGTTGAAAAGAATTTGTTGAAATTTCTGCCCAGAGTGTTCCCCCCCCCCCCCCCAAAAAAAGTGTGAAAAGTCGTTGACCATCACTGCCGTCATAACGAAAAGTGCAATAACTAGGTTAAACATGATTTCGAGAAAAACGCGGTTAAAGATTTTTTTTTTGTTTTGTCTGTATCTCCATCACTATACATAATATCGACTTGAATCTTTCACTATATGATAGCTAACAATGTAGAGAATATTACGTGATACCTTAATGTTTGTTCCCGCATTTATTTCCATTAATAAAAACAATAAATGCTATAATGTTAAGTATTTTTACTATTTAGAAATAATGTTTACTAGTCATAACCGTGATAAGTAACCTATTTATTGCACTTATGGTTAGGAAACCAACATGATGCATTTTTAAGTAGCAATGAATATATTTTTTAAGAACTGTTTCCTAACCAAAAATGCATTAATTTTCTTATTTATTTTATTGCGGTTTTCATTAGTAAGAGACCAGTTTAATTCGAAGAAGTTGTAATTTGTTACCTACTATTAGAAAAACAGAGGTGTTACATTTTATGTCAAATCTGAATTAATAGAAGCATGCAAAACTTTACTTTTCTTCCTCTCACCGATCTACTATGAAACTGTGTTCGGTAAAGCCAAGTCTACTCATTATATCTATGTTCAGATGTGTTTAAAAAATCAGGAGGGTTTACCACTCAAAATAACTTTGCTAGGGCAGTTTTAGCTGATTTAACTGCTCTGAGTTATAATACAAGTATATTTATTAATACTAATATTTCGTTAAAATGTTTTCAATGATCTTTTATATGTTAGGGTGTATGTCATCACCATAGTCCTTTTGAGTGCCAATCACCTCACCTAAAGCAGAAACAATGTCGCTGGATAGCTCCATATCCTCTATATCATCAGTATCAGCAACTGGAACAACTTCTGGCTCCTCGGCATGAACTTGAGCTCTCACTTCCAACTGTTTGATGAGGGAATCAGTCTCAGTATGAACTTCTCAACGAGAAGTAGGTAAAATGTAATACATAGTACCATAATTTACTTTATTAGTATATTTTTTCGGTGAAAAATACTTACGATCAAGCTCCGCCATTTTGGCTTTACATAACTCCTCGTACCCCCAGATTAATACAGCAGCCGTCTTCTGGTGCTCTTTGACGCGATTTTTTAGATCTTAGATGAAAAATAAAAGCGGCACCTGGCAACACTGCTGTTACTTGTTATTCAGTTTAGAGCAGTGGTACAAGGTTACCCACCTACGGGAAGAATTAATCAACGGTTTATCTTGGGAGGTTGGGAGTGTCATACCTCGGACTAATTTCTTCATATAATAAGGATAGAACTTCACTAGGTAAGTTCGTTTAATCCATTTATTAACTATATTTGAAATTAGTCCGAGGTATATATATATTATATACCTGCTATATAATATATGCTAGCAGATGTTTAGAGAACATGAACTAGTTGTTTATTTATTTAATCGTACTTAGGTCTCAATCATTGCTGATCTTAGACAATAAAATTTGAATATTTTAAACTTAAAATATAATATTTAAGAATAAACATCTGGAGTCACCTCCATTCATTATGAACTAGCTTTTGCCAGCGGCTTTGCCCGCGTGAAAATGACGATTTTCAATACAAACTTTCATCCCCTATTTAACTCCCTTAGGGGTTGAATTTCGAAAAATCCTTCCTTATTCCTTGTCTACACTATAAAGGGAACATCTGTGCAAAATTTCAGCTTTCTAGGTCCAAGGATTTGGGCAGGGCGTTGATGAGTCAGTCAGTCAGTCAGGACTTCTCTTTTTATTTTTATAGATAGATGTAGTAAACAAAACACTTAAAATTCTTCTTAATTAGAGACTATCAAAGTCAGTCTTATATAATCACAGCATTCATAATTACTATATCAATACGAGCATAGAAATCGTAGTATTAATTATATACTTGTATTATAACATACAACATATAGCAGTTCAATCAGCTAAAACTGTCCTAGCAAAGTTATTTTGAGTCTCTGTAAATCCTCGTACTCCCTCAGCCCCTGGTGCTAGTTATAAACGCAATAAATGGTGAATTTATTGCAGTTTATTTCGCGTAGGTATACTGTATTCGTTTAATCTTCCTACAAATAAATGCAATAAATCTACTTACTACATAAATTTTAGTATTCGTCGCATAATATTCCTTAACATAACTGCAATAATTCAAGCTTATTGTACTTTTAAGCTTGTAAATGAGAATCACAGTAACGAAATATGGTAATTATAAATGCAATAACTCTACTTAATGCAGAAATAGTTAGTACATTATTTAATAGCGTAAATAAGGTTCCGTGTCATATCTGCAATAACTCAAACTTATTGCAGATATAGTTAGTAAAACTACTTAATACCTTAAGTTAGTTATTCCTATCTATAGTTATTTCGGTCTTGATATGTAAATCATAAAGCACCGACCTAGATATTTCAGTTATGCTTAGTATTAAAACCGGCTACGTCATAAATACGTAAAAAGTGTCTTAAAAAAATATGTAGATCTCGTTCTGCAGATTCCGAATATGTACTGAACTCAATTTGGGGCAAAACTCGAGTTATTGCACTTTTCGTTAGGACGGCAGTCAGTACACAGTATATTTTTTCAAAATCGACTTGTCAAAATACATAATGTTAGAGGTAGAACTAATTGGTAACAGTGACTCAAAAGCCGATAGCGTCATAATTGAAATGTGTTTTCCTCAGTGTTAACACCCAAATATGGAATTATAACAGCTGAAAAATATAAAATCAAAATTAGAGCATTGACGCAGCGTTGGCAGGCCTCCAATCAAGGGCCCAATTCTGTAACTTAGAGATAAGGAACATGCCATTGTCACTCTATCGACACACTACAGACATTATTATGCAATAGGGAAAAGAGGTGTCGTTGTTCGATGGCTTCACAATGGCAGTTCGATAGCCAAACACGATAGACACAACTGTCAGATTTCACTTGAAATATATTTACAGACTACCATAAAGTCCTACTATGGCGTTTCAATGTCACTACAGTGGCAAGTCAATGACCATAAATATTTGTAGAATACTGTTAAAGCACCAGTCCCACCGTTGGCTCCAGTTAATTCGGCGCAACTCGTAGAAAATAAGAATTTAGCTATAAGTATTTTGTCAGGCGTTTACGGTTCTGTCCTTGCTATGTTTTTCAACGTCAAACTAAATAAATCAAAGTTGGCTCACTGCGTGCTACATCCTGAGTTTTTTAATTTCCAAAATCCCTGAGAAGTTCCTTCAGTTCTTATACATGGTCCATCGAACGGATAATATATTATCAACATACTAGCGAAGTGGAATAAGCTGAATTGGATAATTTGGAAATTTTATATTGAAAGAGTGCTGGAGTGACGAGGTTACAAACACGTGATTGGAAGAAAAGCGATTCGGACATTAAGTGAAATAAAACAGGAAGTGTTTAAGCATTATAATTTAATCAAATTCACCCAACACTCATTAATGTTAAAACAGGTAAAATAAAATATAGGAATTAAGTATTTATCAATAAGGTTAGTAACATATTTTATATACATTTACAAAGTTATTTACTTATTTTATTTGTTAGTGTGTACATATTTACAAGGAATTATTTACAGAGCATTAGGTTAAATCAGATTTGTATAATCATAGTTAACGCGTGCTTAAAATACAGTACAGTAGTGTTATTGTCAACCTACATTAGTTAGCTATTCAGTTTTCAATATACAAATACTATTTTCCAATTTAGACCTTTAAAATTAATTGTTGCTTTGTAAACCTTTTAAAAAAGTAGATAATTTGTTTTGTTTGTTACGTTATTTCTTTAGAATAGTAAATCTTACATACTTTCCTATGGTAGTTATTATTAGCAGTGATACTGGTATACAACTAAGTCAACTTTGTACAATTAATAACTTAGCCTAATTTGTTTACAGTCTCATTAGTAATCACGATAGGTATTTTTGTTATTTAACATTTTCGTTATTTAACATTGTAATTGTGTAATTACAGGTCTACGACACTCACCTTTCAAAAATGACTGATATCAAAGATCTTAAAAAGAAGCGAAGCAGTTATAAAGGAAGATTAACAGTATTTGGAACCTTCTTAAGTACCTTAAAAGATGATATAACCCCCTTTCAGGTAATGGAGTTGCAATTGCGAGTCAACAAATTAGAGGATCAGTTTAATGACTTTAACGAGGTTCAATTGAAAATAGAATGTATGTGTGAATCTATTGAAACTGAGACACTCGAAAGAACCACAGTTGAATCTCAATATTATGGGTTGCTAGCTCAGGCTAAAATTATGTTAACTAACTTTTCAAAATCTGAGCAAGATGAAGTAAAATCGAATTGCAGTAGTAGCAAGCGTCAGTTCGTCAAGTTACCTACAATCCAATTACCCAAATTTACGGGATCATATGATAACTGGCTTGAATTTCGCGATACTTTCGCAAGTCTCATACATGGCAATGACGAAATAGACGAGATTAATAAATTTCATTACCTGAGGTCATCGTTAGAAGGATCAGCTGCTATAGTGATCCAGTCAATTAAGTTTTCTGCTCAAAACTACAATGTGGCATGGGAGCTTCTTTGTGAACGATTCGATAATGAACGGTTATTGATTGAAAATCACGTTACAGCGTTGTTCAATATCGAGCCAATCACTAAGGAGTCCTCAACTGCATTAAAAGGTATTGTAGACAATGTAAACAAAAATATTAGAGCGCTAAAAACATTAAACGAACCTGTTGATAGTTGGGACACGTTACTTATTTATGTAATTCGACAAAAACTTGACCCTAAAACGTTTCGAGAATGGGAGGAATTCAAAGGGCGTATCGATAAATCTAAACGAATCACTTTTAATCAGCTTATTGAATTTATGCGTAATCGCGCCGAGTTAATAGAAACACTGGAAAAGTCACGTCATTCAACAACTAATGTAAAACAGAACACTAAAATAAAGGCGTTTGTTACGACAGAAACCACCAGTAGTTCTTCATCACAAAGTTGTCCAAAATGTAAAGGTGATCACAACCTCAATTCATGTCCACAGTTTCTATCATTAAGCCTCAACGATAGAATGTCTTTACTACCTAGCTATAAGGTGTGCTATAATTGTTTACGTCACGGTCACTATCCCAATAATTGCAAGAAATCAGGGTGTAAAATATGTAAACGCAAGCACCACACGCTTATTCATAACACAGATTTCAAACCAAAACCTGTTTCAAGCAAATCAGCTGATGGTACGACCGATAAGGCTAAGGTTGAGTCATCCTCCACTGCCGACGCAAACAATAGTCACGTTGCGCTTTCAGCTAATATCTCTGCGCATTCGCATGCGACCGGCACAGGCGACATCCTGTTGTCAACTGCGTTGATCAGGTGCTACGATGTCAATAATAAAGAACACATCGTCCGAGCTCTGCTTGATTCTGGTAGTTCGTCGTGTTTGATGACAGAGAATTTATTTAATAAGTTAAATCTGCCTCATTTCAACACAGATAAATCCATACAAGGCATAAATAAGTCCATATCACTTGTGGAGAAAATGTGTCGTGTGCACATTAAATCGTTGCATGAATCCTACACTAATGATTTAATATGTTTTGTCTTGCCCACAATCACTGATAACGTTCCCGCTAGACAGGTACATGTGAATATACCCTCAAATATTCACTTAGCTGATCCGTATTTCCACACACCCGCTTCTATTGATATTATTATAGGAGCCGACGTATTTTGGAGTTTATTAGGATCGAATAAGATATTACTAGGTGATGGGAAACCAACACTTTATCAAACTAGACTTGGTTGGCTAGTTTGTGGCCCAATTAACGGCGGCTGTAGTAATATTTCATCTCAATTTTCATCAATTAAATGTAATTTTACAAATATTACTGATCATTCTGAAAGTTCTTCCAGTTCGATTGAGTTAGATGACATCCGAAACCAGTTAACGCGTTTCTGGCAGCTCGAGGAAGTTTGTCATGAGTCATCGACTTATTCAGCTGAGGAGAAGATGTGTGAAGAACACTTTATCAAAAACACAACGCGCTTAGCAGATGGCCGCTTCAGCGTTAAATTACCGTTAAAGGAATCTTCGAATATTTTAGGCGATTCATATCATCGTGCAAAACGATGTTTTCTGTCATTGGAGCGCAGAAATCTCAGCCAACCCTCACTCGATAAAATGTACAAAGATTTTATGACTGAGTACATTTCTTTAGGCCATATGTCAGAGTGTAATATTCATGAAGATCAGCTGTCATATTTTATTCCTCATCACGGTGTACTGCGCGAGAGTAGTAGTACAACTAAATTACGGGTAGTATTTAATGCTAGTGCACCCACTACCTCAGGTGTTTCTTTGAATACAATACAGATGGTGGGGCCTACCGTCCAGGACGATCTGACTGCAATTATTCTTAGGTTTAGAATGCATAAGTACGTCCTCTCTGCTGACGTAGAGAAAATGTACAGGCAGGTGTCTGTACATTCATCAGATAGGCACCTGCAGCAAATTGTTTGGCGTGATGATGCTTCTAGTACTCTCAAGGTTTATCAATTGCACACAGTTACTTATGGTACGGCTAGTGCACCGTTTCTCGCTACTAGGTGCCTCAAACAGGTCGGTCTTGAATGTCAGGATCAAAAGGTCGCAAATGTCATTCTTCACGATTTTTACGTGGATGACCTTTTGACTGGTGCGGACGTGTTTGAGGAGGCTCAAATGTTGCGTCATAAGGTGACGGATGCTCTGGCTTCTGGTTGCATGCCTTTAAGGAAGTGGAAATCTAACGAACCCAGTTTAATTTCAGAATCATCTGGCGAGTCTTATGTTGATTTCCACAAGGAAAGTGATGTCGTTGACAAGACGCTTGGTCTTAGTTGGCGAACTGACACAGATGATCTGTGTTTTCCTATAAATGTTCCTGAAAGCATCGAAAATACTAAGCGTGGCATGTTAGCAGTAATCGCGCGAATTTTTGATCCTCTAGGGTTGTTAGCACCGTGTGTCGTGAGCATGAAGATGTTGCTTCAGAAACTTTGGCTAGACGGCACAAAGTGGGATGACCAGCTATCACCTGAAGTTGGAGCAACATGGGCAAATATAATTAAATCCTTGCCGTGCCTTCATACTTTATGTGTTTCACGTCGTGTGGTCTGTGACGCATACAAACAGGTGGAATTCCACATTTTTACTGGCGCTTCGGAGCGAGCTTACGGCGCTTGTTTATATATTCGCAGCATCAATGAGAAGGGTGACGTTCACGTGCAATTATTAATCGCTAAAAGTCGCGTAGCTCCTATTAAACCATTGACAATACCGAGGCTTGAGCTCTGTGCTGCTGTGCTTGGTGCACGTCTATATCAAAAGGTTGCTAATTCCCTTCGCATCACACCATCTTGTGTAGTTTTTTGGACTGATTCCATGATAGTGCTGGGTTGGTTAAAAATGTTACCTATTAAATTAAATACTTTTGTTCGCAACCGTGTTGCCGAAATACTAGAATTATCCGGTGCAAGCACATGGAGACATGTGTCGACACACGACAATCCAGCTGATTTAATAACCCGCGGAGCGGAACCTACCGCTATGCAATCACTGGATTTGTGGTGGTGCGGTCCACGATTCTTAAAGTGTGATAGTACTACATGGCCACCCCCTGCTATAAATCCAGGAATCTTGCCAGAGGTTAAAGCTAGTATTTTAGTTAATTTAGCTCAAGATCATCATCGCGATGATTCATTTAAATCATTCATCGAATTTAATCGTTTTTCCAATCTTAAGAGATTACAGCGTTCTATTTGTTACGTTTTACGTTTTATTAATGCATGTAGAAGGCGTTCATCAAATACATCTTATTTAAACTCTCAAGAATTACAAAATTCATTAAACTTTATTATTATTCAGTCGCAAAAAGAGTCTTTTCCTGAATATAATTTACTATTAAATAATAAAAAATTACCACATAAAAATAAATTATTAAGCTTAAACGTGTTTCTAGATAAAAATAAAATCATTCGTGTGGGTGGTAGATTAACGAATTCCGACTACCCGTTTGAAAAGAAACACCCAATATTATTACAGTCCACTCATCACTTTGTAAAACTTTTATTTAGATTTGAGCATATCAGGTTAATGCACGCAGGTCCTCAGTTAATACTAAATACAATTAGAGAGACTTACTGGCCACTTGCTGGTCGCAATTTAGCCAGAGCCTGTTTTCGACAATGCGTTCGATGTCAGCGCCTAAAGCCACAAGCAGTTGTCCCTCAGATGGGTAATCTTCCATTAAATAGACTTTCACCAGCCGATTTTCCTTTTCAAAGCGTAGGGGTTGACTACGCAGGCCCGATAATCTCGTCTAGTCGTCAAGGTCGTGGATGTAGATTAGTTAAGGTATACATCGTTATTTTCGTATGCTTCACTACAAAGGCCATACATTTGGAGTTGGTGGGTGACTTGACGAGCAGTAATTACTTACAGGCTTTACGTCGGTTCATGTCTCGAAGAGGAAAACCCCTCAACATTTACTCCGATAACGGAACAACGTTTGTAGGAGCCTATAATGAGATTGCTGATTTTTTGAAACGCAATTGTGACTCCTTATCTGATAGTGCAGCTCAGGAGGGTATTAAATTTCATTTTATTCCTGCTTACGCTCCACATTTTGGCGGTCTTTGGGAGGCGGGTGTCAAATCGACCAAATTCCATTTGTTCCGAGTGTTGGGCAATTGTCATCTTACATACGAGGAGCTTAACTCCGTTTTGGTACAAATTGAAGGCATTTTAAATTCTCGGCCGCTCACTCCGTTATCGTCGAATCCAGAAGACCTATTGCCTCTCACTCCAGGTCACTTCTTAATTGGACGACCTCTCACCTCTCTTCCTGTAAAGGATATCCGGGACCACTCCACTCATCATTTGACGCGCCATCAACGTATTGAGCAGCTACGGCAGCATTTTTGGTCAAGATGGAGCAAGGAGTATGTCTCCGAGCTTCAGCAGCGAGTAAAGTGGCGAACGGGCAATGACAGCCTGAACCTGGATTCCCTCGTTGTCATTAAGGAGGATAACCAGCCGCCGTTAAAGTGGAGGTTGGGCCGCGTTGTTGGTCTTCATCCTGGCACAGATGGCATAAGCAGAGTTGCCGATATCAGGACCTCAACTGGGACTATCAGGAGGGCCTTCTCCAAGATTTGCCCGTTATTGGAAGATAACAACTGTTGAAAGGCGAGCTTCCAACGGCCGGGGGCATGTTAAAGCACCAGTCCCACCGTTGGCTCCAGTTAATTCGGCGCAACTCGTAGAAAATAAGAATTTAGCTATAAGTATTTTGTCAGGCGTTTACGGTTCTGTCCTTGCTATGTTTTTCAACGTCAAACTAAATAAATCAAAGTTGGCTCACTGCGTGCTACATCCTGAGTTTTTTAATTTCCAAAATCCCTGAGAAGTTCCTTCAGTTCTTATACAAATACCAAATGTCAATGAGTAGTCTATTGAGACACAACCGACACACTATCGACACACTATTGATAAGTTAGCTATTTTACAGAATTGGGCCCCAGGGGCCCAATTCTGTAACTTAGAGATAAGCAACATGCCATTGTCACTCTATCGACACACTACAGACATTATTATGCAATTGGGAAAAGAGGTGTCGTTGTTCGATGGCTTCACAATGGCAGTTCGATAGCCAAACACGATAGACACAACTGTCAGATTTCACTTGAAATATATTTACAGACTACCATAAAGTCCTACTATGGCGTTTCAATGTCACTACAGTGGCAAGTCAATGACCATAAATATTTGTAGAATACCAAATGTCAATGAGTAGTCTATTGAGACACAACCGACACACTATCGACACACTATTGTTAAGTTAGCTATTTTACAGAATTGGGCCCCTGGTGAACCGACGACATCGTGAGAGTCGCGCGCGGGCAACCGGTGGATACAAACGGCTGGCTGCCGTTTTTTAAAGCGTTCTATGGGGGAGACTTTTGTCCAGCAGTGGACGTCTTATGGCTGATAATGATGATGGGGCCAGTTACAGGCACTTTTGAATAGGGGATCGGACTGACTCAAAAAAATATGATTCTGTTTAGTCCGTCAGTTAGATTATCGAAAAATATTGGATACGTGTTTTTTGTTTTATCAAATCAATAAAAATTGACGAAGCTATAGCGCGTCAAAAATCACTTGAAGGTACAAAATGTACTATCATATGACGTCACACGAGTTTTCGAAGCACTGTGTAGTCTTCATTTTAAATTGACGTGAAAAAAGAAAAAAATACGTGTCCAATAATTTTTGGAAATCTATCTGACGGACTAATTAGTTTTTTTTTTGTGCGATCCCCTATTGTCGAAACAAAGATAACAATAAAAAGTTAGCCACAGTCCCAGTCACATGGCATAAAAACTGTGAAAGTACTGTAGTGCCCATTCCAAAGCGTAGATCTCTTTGGAGAAGAACGGTCCTGACCTGGAGACACAGCACCCAGGACCAGGATCGGACCCAGGATCGCATGATCAGTAGTCGATCAGTATGTAGGTACCCAACATAGACGCGACTAAGCATAAGCTTACTCTTGCGCCATTCCATCTTCCTAGGTCATCGTGCTGTTCTGGTGCTGCCGCTGCGGCTGCAGAGAACCGCAAGCGGCGTAAATATAGAAAATTTATTGGTAACTGCATCATTTTCCAGCAGTTTGAAAAAACTCTAGGACCGTAGGGTCCTAGTACTCTCAGACTTTTTCAAAACGCTTTGGTAACACTTCCGGTGACCCAAGGGCTGGCTATTACCTTGGCCAGAAGTTTAACTCTTGGGTATATTACTAGTGACAGCGTTGAGGCAGAGGTTTTTGATGGCATTTTTTTAGTTTATTGCTACCTATGTAAGTTTAATTTTATTTTTTTATTAGCCTGGCCCACCGCTGAGAAAGGTCCCAATTCCTTCAAAGAGCTCTTTTCCTGTCCCGCCTCGAACCAACCCTCATGGTACGCATCTAGATCGTCATGCTACCTCTTTCTTGGCCTGTAGTTTAAGTTATTTTAATTATAAATTATGTATTTAATACGGTTAAATATAATAATTTATATACTTAATGTTGATATAAAAGGACCTACGACAGGAAAAATTATCAGGAAATTGATTTATCAACATTTTCATCCGTCATGACCACCGCAGGTTTATAAATAGGTATAGTTTAAAACTTCACCAAATTGTATTTGGTTACTTGAAAGCCAAGTGGTGTCATCGTATTGTATCATTGAAATATTTAATTATTTTTAATTTAATATTTTTAATATTAAAAAAAAAAATATTTTCTACAGCACTGTGGCAGATATAATAGTGAAACAATTACTGGGTAATTTTAGTATTTATATTTTATTTTACTTTTTAAGTTCCTACAGTAAATAGGGAATATGCAAAACTTTTAAATGTCTTGTAATGGCCCATAAAGCGTTGTGATGTACTTGTTTAATTTTCTAATACAAATCACTTTTTCTTTGTCAAAATTCAGGAGTTTGGCAAGTTAAATTAACTATAATATTTAACATCAACATAAACAATTTAAATAGCACTGATAAGGAGTGTCAGGAACATCGAAAGAAAGAAGAAAGAAAAAGTATTTATTGGTTTCACACCAGGACAGAACAAATTGACAAAAAATTAAAAGCTAACAAGGTAAACATAATTACGAGAAACACTTAAAATTAGGACATAATAATTTGAAAAAGTCCCGTGCGAAGCCAAAGGGCCACTATCTCAGCATGGTGCTGTAACATTTATGACAAATCACAAATGTCACAGCGCTGGTATTCTGATAGGGCCCATTGGTGACGCCACGTTTACAGAAAAAAACAAAAATAACTAAAATTAAAATAAATAAATAATCGACGCACAAACGTTTCATATCTATCTATCTATATAGAAGAAAGAGAAGTAAAAGAGAAGTCCTGACTGACTGACTGACTCATCAACGCCCAGCCCAAACCCTTGAACCTAGAAAGCTGAAATTTTGCACAGAGGTTCCCTTTATAATTTAGACAAGGAATAAGGAAGGATTTTCCGAAATTCAACCCCTAAGGGAGTTAAATAGGGGATGAAAGTTTGTATGGAAAATCGTCATTTTCACGCGGGCGAAGCCGCTGGCAAAAGCTAGTTATTACACAAATGGTTCATCATCATCTTCCTGCCCTTTTCTCATTCTATTTGGAGTCGATGCAACACTTTTTTTTTTCAATTCTTCCCTGTTATAATTCAAGGTGGCATTTACTCCTTTCTCTTTCACGTCATTCCTCACACAATCCATCCATCTCTTCTTTCGCCTTCCTGTCCCTCTCCATCCATCAACATTTATATCGATCACCTTTTTAGTCACAAACGATTCGTTCCTCCTCATAAAATGTCCATACCAGCAGGGCTATTGCGTATCTTTTTAATGTCAGTGGCTATCATAAATGTCCATATATTAACTGTAAATTGGTTATGGTTTGGTACATTTTTTTCTTAAAAACTCACCATTTGACAGTTCTTTGATAGGCACTGTACGTTATCCACTGTCATTAAAAGATACGCAATAGCCCTGCAGGACATTCGATTCCCTTTCAACTTTTCTGTAACTGGTGCAACTTTTAAACTTCCTCTAATATACTCGTTCCTTACCTTATCCATTCTTGTTTCACCACACATCCACCCAGTGGCGGTACTCCCATAGAAGCAGAAAAGCACAGCTTGCCTTAATAAAACAACGAATTAAAAAAAAAACGGTCAATACAAAAACAAAATTAATATTATAATCATTATCATCAAACTGCATGCCACGCGAAAAACGGAACGTATTGATGCGACGTTGTCAGGTTTACGTACTCAATAAACCAGAAAATACATTCGCGCGCAACTCGCACTGCGACGTTGCCAAACTTCTTCTAATATGTCTCCCGACTCCCGACCTCAGCCGATTGATCAAACAGATCGATCGGGCATGATCGGGCTCGGCTAGCCCTTTCTCTGTCACACCATTCGATTTCGAACTGCTTCTCTGACCTCTCTATCCTACGAACATAATTTAAAGTTGTTTGTTTACATATTTTTTGCCGGGTTTACGACAAAATGTATAGGATTTCCAACAATTTCCAAGCATGCTTTGAACGTTTGAGTTTAAAGATTGCGATTGCGAGTGAATGTGAATGAGTGTGTGAATGCAAGTTCGCGACGCGATTGAACTTGTTTGAAGGGAATTTCGATTTAGTTCAAATTTGTCTTGAGCGTTGATGGTTGATGATGCAATAATATTCTATTGTGATTTGATTTTTCCGTTTCTTGTTAGAATTTAACTATGTTTTGTGATTAGTTTTTGATTGAAGTTAGTTGATTAATACGAAAATGAATTCGAAAACGCAAACAATAGTTCCTTGTGATTAGTTGTGATGGATTAAAGTGTGTGAAAGCGTTACTGGGCAAGGTAAATACTTTAAATTTTACAGATAAATATAATCTCGTTACTTCACCTAAACCTACTCCTGATTTGAATATTTCTCAGAAAGTTAAAAGAAATACTAGGTACTAATCGATCAGCATACAATGTACAATGGGTTGTCGGCTGCTCTCATAAAAACAATTTTTTCTGTTGGCCTTAGTACCTATATTTTTTTCGAATGAAAATAATGCTTGGAGTTTATCAGGCTAAGATGATTTAAATAACTTCTCTGGTGCCATGAAAATACATCAAAATTCTCATAAACATTTGAATGCTGTTATTTCATTTTGTAGTGTCGAGATTATGTATCTGTAAATCTATCTAGTAATAATTGCCTTCGGTGTGTTTTGTTGTTTGTCATCTGTCCATGGTAAAGAAGCGAAGAATAAAGAGTAATGGCTGTATAAATTGTGAGTAATAACATTTTTTTTCATCTCTAAGTAAGTAAGTAGTTAGAAACTAATTTATTATTTTGTGTGCCATCTAGCGGTTTGCCCAAAGCGACTGTATACGAGCGAAATACGTATTGACTCAAATAGTTCAGTTGTTGCGTTTATGTCAATAGATGGCTCTTGTTAATATAATTATTATTTTACATGATACTGACAACTTGATTTATTGAAATAGTTGTAAATTTTCTGACAGGATATAAAATACGAAAAGTGTTAGTCATAATTAAATATTAGAAAACAAACCCGGTGTTATTAAAAACCAGTGTCAGAATTCGGAACAAAAAGTGTTTTTTTTTTTTTTTTGGAAATTGTGCTTTACCTCCAAATAATTGCTGGCACGCCACTGCATCCACCTCATCAACATCATTCTCATCTCAGCTACATGCAATCTTTTTTTATTCATCTCCTTCACAGAACACACAGAACGACAGGCCTAATCACGGACTTGTATATTTTCCCCTTTAACTTTAGGAGCATCCGTGGGTCGCAAGTTGTTCCAGTGAAAAAAAACCGTCTGTTTCCTTCCACATCCGTATGTTATATTTTCTCTTACATCCTGTAAAATAATGTTATTTTATTTCCAGCTAGTCTCTCTTTACAAGGATGAGGGCAGTGATAATACTTATCGCAGTCGCCACTGCCGCTGCCGAGATTTCCCCAAACACTGAGCTAGTTCCCGTAATACTGGAACGAGCTACACCTGCACAAGTATTGCTATACCTCTATGACGTAGTGCTTACGTCATACATGGGTGAGGATACCAACAGACAAGGCGGGATTTTCGGCGTAAAGACGTGTCCTGGTGATATGAATAGATTTAAAAACAACTCAGATTGTCCACCAACCCCAGAATATTCCAGAATGTACGATGAATTATTTGCTTTAATTTATGATTATTAGGTCAGAAATAATTTATATTTAATCTTCTAATGTTGTACAAAAAATCCCATGCGAATTACTATAATAATTGTAAAGAGGTTTTGTTTCTAAGAGGTAATCCTTAGAGAATAAAAATATCATTTATCAGATTACAAAAATTCTTTCATAGCTTTTATATGGCTTTTGTATATTTACCAAATAGTGTATGATTTCGTAAGTATATATAAAAGCAATGAAAGAATTTCCATCGGCATTCTCCATCGGATTCTTTTCTCAAGGGCGCCTAAGTCGCAGGCAAACTTAGTTTTTAAAACAATTAATTTTAAATTATTTAACAGTCTGATACTTATAATTAATTTAAATTAATTGTTTTTACTACTTAAATTGAAGGTGGTTTTCAGAACATATAGTTAAGTTTAACAGACAAAAAAAAGTAAATAAAGGTTTGTAAGACAATATACATAATGTTTATACATTTCTACAATAAAATACTTTGTTTTGATGTGCCTAAGTAGTATTCCTATATATTTATATGTATGTACCTAACTATAGGTTTTATTTTAACATTTGCCATCCCAAAGACAAAACTGATTGGTAACAGTTACTCAACCATAAGCTGATAACGTCATAATTGAAATAGGTTTTCCTCGTTTTCGATACCACAGCAATATGATAACAGCGTCAGTACTCACATCCAAATATGGAATTATATGGAATTATCAGTCGAAAATATAATACGGACGCACACGAACAAAACAGCGCTTTTCAAAGTACGAAGGAGGAAGATGATTTGGGTACCTAGTGTGGGATTACCAAGGTTACCGAGTTACCCCGAAGAATTGCGAAACTTAAGTGGCAGTGCACATTACTCGCAGAATGGATGACCGATGGGGCCTAAAAATTCTGAAGTGGCTTCCGCGAACCGTCAGACGTTGCGTTGAACGGCCTCCCACTAGGTGGACCGATGTCCTGGTGAAGGTTGCGGGGACCCGTTGCATGAGAGTCGCACGGGACTGGTCAATGAGGCGACACCTGGGGGAGGCCTATGTCCAGCAGTGAACGTCTTTTGGCTGAAATGATAATGACAATGGTGAGTGTAAGGGAACCACCACAGTCGCCATATTATTATTCAAGATGGTTGCCGATGGTTGGTGTAATGGTGACGTGTCAAAACATCGAAATTTTTGTGCTAAGGCTAAGCCCAGTCACTTTTTCAACGAAATGGCAAAACTCAGTTATGGGCTGACACAATTTAAATTATTATCGACAAACTCATAAGTAGATCCATTACAAATATTTTTTTGCGAATCACACATAATAACATAACGTGCCCAATCTTGCCATTCCCGAAGAGTTAGGCACAGTTTTATCTAACTGTACACCCACATTTCGCTAGTTATGTATACCGTATGGCGCGAGGCATTTGCCATCAAGCGGGCACAAATCAGGACTCCGTGGGGGTTACTGAGAAATGTCTGATGGAACAAGTCAATAACATTGAATCCAACTCCGGAATCGGAACAAGAAACTCATGACCAACCATCGACCAACCACCATCGACCAACCACGATCCACCATCAAGATCGACCATCCACCACCAGACGAACCACCAGACCAGATCGACCATCTCGACCATCGAGATCGAGTAACCTTCTGATGGATGGATGGTGAAAACTGTATCAGAATTTTTTATGTGAATGTGACGACACGATTAGCGCAGTAACGACAGATTATCGCAGTGGTTGAGCGATTGGACTGCTGTTCCGTTTATTCGATTTTGTGTGAAAGAGTATCAAACATCCCCACAAATTTTCACATTTATGATGTTAATAGTAGGAAGTCAAAGTCAAAGATTTATTTGCAAATAAATATGGTTACAGAGGTCTTACAGTAGTAGTAGGTACAAGTCGCTTAGCATACTCAATCATAACATAATGACATGCAAATTTTTTAATATACTTAATTAAATTGATAGAATTGATTTGATATAATCACTTTGCCAACGTTGGTAAACTGTTAGCTCAGCAAATAGTGCCAAGTACAAATAATATACAAGCTGTCAACCAACCTGCACAGAGTAATACTTTTGTACTCTTAGACACTGATCCTCATGAAGTACACCAAATACTAATGGGCTTAAAATCAGACAGTGCCCCGGGATGGGACAAGATCTCGACAAAATTCCTAAAGTTTGCTCGTTTTGATATCGTTCCCATAATAACCCATCTTGCAAACCTTTGCTTTCAAAAAGGCATTTTCCCTGAGCTGCTCAAGCAATCAATCATTACTCCAGTACATAAGGGAGGGGACAGAGACGATGTCAATAACTACAGACCTATCTCTATCCTTCCGTCGATATCCAAAATACTTGAAAAACTTCTGAATGTTAGATTAACTCAGTACTTAAATAAATTCAGTTTACTATCGAAACAACAGTTTGGCTTCAGGCAAGGATTATCGACGGAGGATGCGGTTTCAGCTCTAAGTTCCCTGGTAACTGAACATCTTGATGCTGGGAGTAAATGCTTAGCGGTCTTCCTAGACCTTAAAAAAGCATTTGACACCGTCTCTGTCCCAAACCTTGTGAACAAACTCGAAAATGCTGGAGTGAGAGATATTCCTCTGAAATTATTCAAGGACTACCTCTCAAGAAGAGGGCAGAGGGTCAAGATGGAAGAATATGTCAGTGAACATACGGAGGTGACATATGGTGTCCCACAGGGTAGCATACTGGGCCCTACCCTCTTTCTTTTGTATATTAATGACCTATGCAACATGAACATCGAAAATGCAAAAGTCTTCTCGTACGCTGATGACACCTCTGTCGTTTTCACTGGGAACTCATGGCACGACGTAAAACTAAAAACAGAAATGGGCATGGCTCAAGTTGCCAGCTGGCTAAATAATAACCTGCTCACGCTGAACACATCCAAGACTAATTACGTATGCTTTAGCGTTAGTAACAGGACACAACCAAGTGACGATTTTAACATAAAAATACATGTCTGCGGAGATCCAACAAATAGCCGGTGTGACTGTCTAGGTATTTCCAAAATTTCGCAGACCAAGTACCTGGGAGTAGTAATTGACCAACGTCTATCTTGGTACCAGCATTTAGAACAGGTTACAAATAGAGTTAGGAGATTGAGCTGGATTTTTAAATCACTACGTCACATTGCTCCAAAAGTAATAGTCGGTAAACGTGAGTGTACTAGAAACATCCTGAATGAGGTGTACTTGGCTCTGGTTCAATCGGTTTTACTGTACTGTATCACGGTTTGGGGAGGTGCAACTAAAACCAAACTCATATACTTAGAGCGAGCCCAGCGTGCTCTTATTAAGATTATGTACTTTAAAAACATATTATACCCTACAACTAGCCTTTATGCTATCAGTAATATAATCTCGATAAGAAAGTTGTACATAATCCAAACCGTCTTGAGAAAACATAAAACTCTACCATTTGATTCGGATAAATTAACCAAAAGAAGGAAAGACTTAGTAGCACCAGTTTCTCAAACTAAAACCGTGTTTGCGAGCAGACAATTCAATAAACGCTCAGCCGAACTATACAATAAGGTAAACAAAAAAATATGCATATACACAAAAACCACTTATGACTGTAAGAAAACCATCACAAATTGGATAAAAAAACTCACGTATGAAGAGACTGAGGCACTTCTACAGAACATTAAATAGCAAGATACATAATAACAATATAACACACGAAAACTGACACTTAAAAATCAAACAGAACCACATATACACACGCACACTCACTCACATCCACCCACACACATACACACATTTACTCGCATACACATACACACGCACACTCATCAAACACACACACGTTTACACTATTTTTCTTGTTTTTGATCTTATTTTTTATTTTATTTTTAAATTAAGTAAATAATAATAAAGTTAGTATGTAATTAAAATTAAGTATAAGTTTAATAACCCACATATTTGTTACTGCTGTAATTATTGTGCTATGGAAGAGCGGGGTCTCCTAACACAAGCAAAAATTGCTTAAAAGGATTCCCCAAACACAACCACCCATTTTTGTAACAAATTTCGTGAATAAAACATTTTTGTATTTTTGTATTTTGTATAATTGAATTGATAAAATTGAATTGATATAATACAAATTGATAAAATTGAATTCTAGAATATATTGATATAATTAATAATAATTAATAATTGATTATTATATTGATTTTTAGAATAGATACAAATTATTTAAATTTAAACTCAAAGAACTCTTTTAGTCATAGAATGCATTCTCAACTAACCATCTGTGTAAGGTCCTTCTGAAGCGGACCATTGGAAGTTCTTTAATTTGGTTAGGAATCTTGTTATATATCTTAATACACATAGGATAGCAGCTCCGCCCATAAAGTTCAGTTTTCGTTCCAGAAATAATTAATCTATTAGGGTATCTAGTTTTAAACTTACATTTATCTCCCAGCTTTTCAAACATCTCAGGGTGAGATTTGGTAAATTTACATATTTCTTCAATATAAATGCCTGTCAACGTAAGTATTCCAAGTTTCTTAAATAGTGGTTTACATGATGTAAGTGGGTCTACATTACAAATCGCACGTATACACCTCTTTTGTGCGATGAAAGCCCTTCCGAGATGCACCGAGTTTCCCCACACCAGTATACCATAACGCAATATAGAACCAACATATGCATGATAAGCCTGTAATGTGGCTTGTCTGCTTATTAGGTTAGATATACGCCACAGAACATAAGCAGACTTACTGAGCTTTTCACATATCGTATCAATATGACCAATCCAAGAACACCGCTCGTCTAGAATTATCCCAAGAAAAGTTATACTATCTGATTGTTGTATTGGTTTATCCTGATAAGTAATGTTTAAATCCATTTTTTTCCAGTTTTTGTTACAAAATTGTACATACTGTCGTGTGTGAAAAAAAAATAAAAAAAAAAAAGATTTGTTTTTAGAAAATGAATGTGAGATTTGTAAAGAGAGAAATGATTTATGATGTTAAGTATGGTTGAAAGGGAAAGTGAGGTTAACTGAAATTACAGGTAGAACACACGATGATTTTGTAAGTATATAAAAAGAAGTGTCTTTCAAGCTCGCGGAGTGGGCAATGAACTATTGGTTCAAGGACCTCTTGCTTTGCAAAACTAAGGGATTTATTTGAAATAAAACTATGAAATTCAACTAGAACAATAACAATGGTATAATTGATAAGAACAGTTCACATGCAAGGTCGAACAATGCCGTTTACACCTTAAAGCTAAACAGTTTGACATAGAAATCAGGCAGCGGGCCTCTGACGTTAATCGCGCACTGATTCTAACTTTCTCTGGCCAGATTATGTAAAAAAGATTGACTTACGCATGGTACCATGATCGCACTCCCTACGCCGTATATTTTCGCCGAAGTGGTCGTGGTTCTTCACGGAGCTGGTGAACCAGGTGGCCGCCAGAGCGCGTGCTCGACAACGACCCTCGTGGCCTCGCGCCTGGGCGCGCATAGGCCGGCACAGAAGGCAGGAACGGGAAGCAGAGCAGGCACGACGTGTAGTCCTTGGGATCGTCTACCACGTGGGAACGGTGGCAGACACTCACGCAATCGCGGAGCCCTACGGATGGGACGCCTCTCAATGGTGTTGGCTTGCTGATGAGCTGAACCGAGCGATAATATCGCAACTTCAAAGTCCTCACGGCATCACAGCAGAAACGACGCCATTGATGACGCCACGCGACATCTCATCGCGGTCTCATGTCCAAAAACACTGTTTCTTGAACCGCGGAACTGATTAGGCTGAATCCATAGCGACTACAGATTGCAATCCATCGCAGAATAGCGTGGATGTTTACATAAAGAAAAAAAGAAACACGCGCTGATGGCGCGTGCGGAAGTTTTTACTCTGCCATCTTGAAATTTAAAACCAAAAAACCGGACGTGTCCGTGAGTCGGATCGGCGCGTGAGTCGCGCACAAGGATGGGATCCAGACTGCCTTCACCACTCAGTCGGAAGTTCACAAATCTGCGAGTGGGATTATTCATTCCACTCAAAATGGTAACATGACAAATGAATTTCTTATAATTATTAATTCTAAATTTAAAGTAGTACATCATAATTAATACGTTGCCGTATCCCATACACAACCATGACTTAGTTGTTTGTGTTTATATACTTTTGATAAAGTTATTGATTTTTGAAGTGCGACCAGACAATTGCTGCGCGTGAGTCGTTTGTCTATGACAGCTACGTGGAATGAAACGCACATTCCTCTATAAAATAATTGTTTTTGTTGTTAAACAAATGTTTTAATTAATCCTATAACTATTGTTATATTTGGATTGTATGCTTTATGAGGATTCCAAAGATGGTTTTCAATCTCGAATCCGTGCCGTAGACAACGAATAATCTGCATGCCAATATTGCCGCCATTGGTTGGTGTTTATATGATTTCTGTGTATTTACAGTCTATCAATTCGAAGTAAATATTGTTTTGAGTTATGTAACACCTAACCGTCTCATTTGCGATGTTGGTTATTCGTTCTCTGTTGTATTTTGGATTCATAGGTGTCATTGTTAAAATAACCTCAAAATGTTGTTGACCTATGTTATTTGTTCTGTTGAAAAAACTAGTAGCAGCTTATGTAATTTATCTGCTACAATACCCCCCTTCGCGGAAAAAGGCTAACCCTGTTAGCCGACACAGCCGGTCTAACCGAGAGAAAAAAGTTTTTATAGTACATGAAAAGTTTTTTTTTAAATGTACTGATCAACACTGAAATCTGTAGGGATTGTGTTGAACAAAGTAAGTTAAAGGGCTATGGTGAGTATTGTTGAACTATGAAAATTCGAACTAATCGTTCTATTAAAATCTAAGCTACCTTATGGTTTTGAAAAGTAAAGTAAAGTAAAGTATGCTTATTAAACTATTGACTGAAAGTCATTGACCTAACAAGTAATTATTGTTGGTCTACTATAATCTAAGTGCTTATGAACTATTGACCCGGGTCTATGAACTAAGTATACTACCTATGCTTATACTATAAATGACCAATGAACTGGTGCTCTTAAGTGTACGATAGCTTAATAAAATACTAATACTAACTATAGTGACTGGGCTACTTGTGTTTTTATTTACTAAGTGTCCCCTAATGTTAAATGATGATGTTATCATCTATGTATCTAAGTAACTAAGTATTATGTACAAAGGATAGTAACCACAGTACTGGTCTAGAAACAGTAAACTGTAGAAAAGTTTTTGAATAGTAACGAAGTGTTATCTTCAAAATATTGTTTAAATTTAGCATGTCACTGGCGTGACTGCTAATGCTTTTGATGAATATGGGTCGTTGCCCAATTCAATTGTAAGCGGACAATTTGTGAAAAGGTTTGTGGGTAAAAATTCCTAACTGAATGTTTTTTTTAAAGATAATAAAAAAATTCAATTGTTTGGAAAAAAAATACTGAATTGTTTTTTTGAAAAATAAAGTGGATCAGGGTCGTCGAGAGCCGCTGATACCGTTTCAATTCAGTGTAGTGTCAAAATTTGGCACTTGTGAAATAATAATTTTTTTGGTCAAGATTCCCAAAAAAACTTATTTTCAATTGTTTTGAAAAAAATACTGAACTGATTTTGATAAAACAAATGGGATCAGGGTCAGAAAGAGCCACTGATACCTAAGCAATTCAGTGTAGTGACAAAAATTGTCACTTTAAAAAAAAATATTTTGGTCAAAGTTTCCCAAAAAAAACTTATTTTCAATTGTTTTGAAAAAAGTACTGAACTGATTTTGATAAAACAAATGGGATCAGGGTCAGAAAGAGCCGCTGATACCAAAGCAATTCAGTGTAGTGACAAAAATTGTCACTTTAAAAAAAAAAAATATTTTGGTCATATTTTCACAAAAATACTTATTTTCAATTGTTTTGAAAAAAGTACTGAACTGATTTTGATAAAACAAATGGGATCAGGGTCAGAAAGAGCCGCTGATACCAAAGCAATTCAGTGTAGTGACTAAAATAGTCACTTTTAAAAATGTTTATTTTGACCAAAATATCCCATTTAAAAACTTATTTCCTATTGTTTTGGGAAAAGTCCTGAATTGTTTTTGAAAAATCAAACGAGTTCAGGGCCATGGGGAGCCACTGATACGGGAACAATTCTGTTTAGTGAGTAAAAAATATTTTTCACTTTTAAAAAAATAATTCGACCTAGAATGTGCAAGTGCTACTTTTTTTTGAAATGGTCGCAAAATTGAGCATAATTAACAACACCCATTTTATGGCACTTTTATTATGTCCTTGACGTGATACTTCCCTATAGTTTTTGTGTTTATTTCCTCTAATTGGTAAACAACATCGGATAGTTTGTCGACTATTTTACATTTGACAAACCTTGGTGCTAATTTAGCTGAGAAAAACTTTGCTGCGTTTGACTGTACAAAGTTACGCCTCCAAACGATATCACCAACTTTTAGCCTGAGCTCTCGGCGTCGTAGGTTATATCGGTTCGCATTCTGTTTGTACGCTTTGGTCAATGTACAGCTTACACGTTGGAAAATATCTGCGAGTTCATTTAAGGAATCAGCTTTTTCGTTCCTATTGTGAAGTTGAATATCATCAATTGAATCTGGTGCATTGCCCTTCAAAGTGTGCAATGCACCGTCAGAGATGATTTCACGACCTCTGGCCAAAAAATATGGTGTGTATCCTGTAGCTACATTTATAGAAGTGTTTAAAAATAGCTGAATTTGAGGAAGGTACCTAGACCAATTTCTCTGGTCCTCCTCTACTAACATTGCTAAGCAAGTTTGTACAGTTTGATTATAGCGTTCCACAGTGTTTGATTGTGGTGCATAATATGCGTTATAAAAAATTTTGGAATTGAATATTTTGTACAAAAGTTTTTAAATTCTTTACTTTGAAAAATCGTGGCGTTGTCACATATAATAACGCATGGTGTGCCCTCCTTTAATAAAATTTCAGATTCAATGAAAGAAGTTACCGTCTTAGTGGTTGCAGTTCTAAGGGGATGAAGCCAACAATATTTTGTGAATACATCTACGATGGAAAGAATATAAACATGACCTGAGTATGCTTTTGCAAAGGGACCTATTGTGTCAATGGAGAGTGTATGCATTGGACGATCTACCTTTTTCTGGTTTGTCATGTGTCCATGTGGTGTTTCATTTGAGTGTTTATATGCCTTACACTTTTCACAGTTTGACACATAACTCTTAACATCTGCGTGCATACCCTTCCAAAAGTAGTTTTCCTTTATCTTTGCTAAAGTTTTAAATGAACCAGGATGCACGGCGGTTAATTCGTGATTTTCCTTTATGCAGTCCTGTGCTATGTCATGTGGTATAACCATTTTCCATGAGTTTTCCTCTTGTAACTGTGTCAAGGGTTTGCTGTATCTATACAATATGTTGTTTTTAATTTGATAGTTTTTATGATATATTGGATGGGTTTGTACATTTTTAAATAATTTATTGTACCACTCATCGCTTGAATTTGTACCCCCTGTAAATGAGACTGCGTTGAGTTCTGCTCTAGATAACGCATCTGGAACTACGTGCAAAGCTCCTTTCCGATGACGAATTTCAAAGTCAAAACAAGCTAGTTGCATTGCCCAACGAGCTAAACGACCGGACGGGTTGTTTAATGATTTTAACCACTTTAGACACATATGGTCTGTTACCAAAATGAAATGAGCACAATCAATGTAAGGCCTAAAATGTATAACGGAATCAACTACTGCGAGCAGCTCACGCTCTGTTGTGCTATAATTTCGTTCTGTTTTGGAGAGTAAACGGGAGTGAAATGCTACGGGATGTTCTATACCGTCTATTTCTTGTACAAGAACGCTACCAATTCCGACTGATGATGCATCTGTATGAATTTGAAACGGTATTGTAAAATCTGGACAGGCTAATACTGGAGCTTGAGTAAGTGCTTCTTTGAGTGCTATGAATGACTTTTCAGCATCAATACACCAAGCTATTGCCTCTTTTCCTTTTCTCTTACCGATTAACGCCGTCATTGGGGCAATTATTGTAGAAAAGTTATTAACAAATCTCCTGTAGTATGAACATAAACCTATGAACGCTCGCAACTGTTTTGCTGTAGTTGGTCTTGGGAAATTTCTAATACAGTCTAGTTTTCTAGGATCTGTTTGCAGGCCTTTTGAGCTTACAACATAGCCCAAATAATTTAGTTGATCTGTACAAAATTCGCATTTTTCAAAATTTATTGTCAAACCTGCTTTGCTTAATGTTTCCAAAACATCGTTCAATATAGCAATATGCTCTTCAAACGAAGTAGTTGCTATTAAAAGATCGTCGCAATATCCAAAAATTTTTTCACCATACTTGTGGTGGAATAATGAGTCAATTAAGCGTTGCAAATCGCAACCAGCGTTACATAAACCAAAAGGCATTCTCTTGAATTCAAAAAGTCCTCTGTTAGGTACTACAAATGCGGTTTTCTGACAAGAAGTGCCATTACCGTCAAAATTATCTGAATCGCAAAGTGGTAGTTGCCAGTAAGCAGCTGATAAATCTACTGAAGTTAAATAACGAGCTCCTTTAAGGTTATCTAATATTGATGATATATAAGGCAATGGATAGGAGTCTTTAAGAGTTACATCATTAAGCTTTCTAGCATCCAAACAAAATCTGAGTGAACCATCTTTTTTTGGAGTCATAACAACCGGGTTGGACCAAGGTGATTTTGATGGTGCAATCACGCCTAGTTCTAACATTCTATCCACTTCATCATTCAGTGCTTGCAATTTCACTGGTGATAAAGGGTAGTATTTTTGTTTAATTGGTGAACCTGTTGTTATAATTCTATGTTCAATTATGTCGGTTTTGCCTAAACCTTTCTCTTCTGTACTTATTGTTTTAAATTTATTAATAATTTTTTCCATTTCTATTGTTTCTAATGGCGATAATTCATGTTTGGACGTTATACCGCACAGCTGTTTTGTAGCTTGTGGGTGTGGGTCTTTTTTTCCTACTAGCTGTATGCTATCAAAATAAAAATAATTTAAAATTCCAAATTGATGTACAAAGTCCATGCCTAAAATGAAGTTGTCCGATATTTCTGGTATAACCATAAATATGATTTCCCAGTTTTTATCTTTAAAGTTGACAGGTATAGACATAGTTCCTATCGTTCTCACTTGAGAACCGTTGGCACACTTTGCGGTCCAGTTAGTTGTTTCTAGTTTAAATCCTAAATCCAAAAGTTGGTTATGATAACCATTACCTATAACTGAGAGGTTTGCACCTGTATCCAAAAGTCCACTGTAAGTTGTGTCTTTAATTATAAATTCTACAAAGATTCTGTTGTCTAATTTCCCACATGTTATACCAGGAGTCACCGTACCTAAGTGTTGTTTATTTGGACTGGCGTTAGTTACTCCTGGGTGATCTAGTTTTTTGAATTTAATTTTTGATCCGGGTGGGTGTTTGTGGGTGGGTTACACTTTGAACAACGAGGAGTTAGTACCCCCTTTGTCCCACACTTAAAGCAAACAATGCCTGGTATTGATCTGCATTGTTTATATGTATGACCAGATTTTTTACATTTCTGGCATGTAACCGATGAATTTTCCTTTTTCTTAAATTGTGTGTTAAGGACGGTTACTTGTTTTGTTCCCTTATTGGGTTTTGTGACTGAGTTACATGGAGTGGATACAGCATATGCTTCGTAACGTTTGCCAAGTGAAATTAACCTGTCAATGGTCTGTATGTCATTGACAGCTAAGAGTTGTGCATAAGTTGGTAATAAATTATGTTTTATAATTTCTATAAGTGTTATTTCTGACAATGGTGATGTTAGTCTTGAGTTCAAGGTTTGCATGTCTAGCACATAGATATGCAACGGCTGACCTAAGCTTTGCTTGTGATCCCTAATTTGTTTCTCTAAGGTAAAATCATTGTCAAAAGATGAAAAGAATGTTCTGAACTTATTTTGCAGATCCTCCAAAGTGACTACTGAGTCTCTAATTTGTCTATAATAATCAAGTGCTTTACCGCCCAATAAATCTGAAAAACATTTAACAATTTTATGTTCAGGTACGTCTCTAGTGCGCATGCAGTCGTCTATTCGCAAGAAAAAATCCACTATACTTGAGTCGCCGGTGAACTTTAAATTCCATGATCTGAAATTGTCATCGCGTACTACGTAAGTGGTGACATTCGAGTTGACTGCTGGTACCGTTTGACTATGTGAAGGTTGGTCAATGTATTTTGTGTCATGGGATGCGGTTGACATTGGTTGCTGTATTGCATCTTTTCGTCTATGCGTTACATTTCGAGAGACATCGTCAGTATCTGATTCGGCGTGCTTGTGCACGTCCTCCTCTGTGTCAACAAATTTTTCTGTTGGATCCGTCATTATGACGACACAACAGGAATCAAAAACTAAAATAATTGGTTAGCAACCAAACAGTGCTTGCGGAGAAAATAGTTGAAGCAACCAAAAAAATTGCAGCTGTCAGTACATGAATATAAAATATCGCTTGAAAAAAAACAAAAAAAAACATGTTTACAACTGCCAAAGTGTTGCTTTGTCAAAACAAAAAACTCACAAAAAAATAATGCGAAGCATTCACTGTTTAGATGCCACCAGAAAGTTTTAACTACAAATTGTTTTGGAGTATGTTAACGCAATAAGTTCAAACTGAAAATAAACAAATACCAGAAATATTCCAAACAAATCCCTCAATATAACGATATTATAAATGTTCGGGCGCCATTGTCGTGTGTGAAAAAAAAATAAAAAAAAAAAAAGATTTGTTTTTAGAAAATGAATGTGAGATTTGTAAAGAGAGAAATGATTTATGATGTTAAGTATGGTTGAAAGGGAAAGTGAGGTTAACTGAAATTACAGGTAGAACACACGATGATTTTGTAAGTATATAAAAAGAAGTGTCTTTCAAGCTCGCGGAGTGGGCAATGAACTATTGGTTCAAGGACCTCTTGCTTTGCAAAACTAAGGGATTTATTTGAAATAAAACTATGAAATTCAACTAGAACAATAACAATGGTATAATTGATAAGAACAGTTCACATGCAAGGTCGAACAATGCCGTTTACACCTTAAAGCTAAACAGTTTGACATAGAAATCAGGCAGCGGGCCTCTGACGTTAATCGCGCACTGATTCTAACTTTCTCTGGCCAGATTATGTAAAAAAGATTGACTTACGCATGGTACCATGATCGCACTCCCTACGCCGTATATTTTCGCCGAAGTGGTCGTGGTTCTTCACGGAGCTGGTGAACCAGGTGGCCGCCAGAGCGCGTGCTCGACAACGACCCTCGTGGCCTCGCGCCTGGGCGCGCATAGGCCGGCACAGAAGGCAGGAACGGGAAGCAGAGCAGGCACGACGTGTAGTCCTTGGGATCGTCTACCACGTGGGAACGGTGGCAGACACTCACGCAATCGCGGAGCCCTACGGATGGGACGCCTCTCAATGGTGTTGGCTTGCTGATGAGCTGAACCGAGCGATAATATCGCAACTTCAAAGTCCTCACGGCATCACAGCAGAAACGACGCCATTGATGACGCCACGCGACATCTCATCGCGGTCTCATGTCCAAAAACACTGTTTCTTGAACCGCGGAACTGATTAGGCTGAATCCATAGCGACTACAGATTGCAATCCATCGCAGAATAGCGTGGATGTTTACATAAAGAAAAAAAGAAACACGCGCTGATGGCGCGTGCGGAAGTTTTTACTCTGCCATCTTGAAATTTAAAACCAAAAAAACCGGACGTGTCCGTGAGTCGGATCGGCGCGTGAGTCGCGCACAAGGATGGGATCCAGACTGCCTTCACCACTCAGTCGGAAGTTCACAAATCTGCGAGTGGGATTATTCATTCCACTCAAAATGGTAACATGACAAATGAATTTCTTATAATTATTAATTCTAAATTTAAAGTAGTACATCATAATTAATACGTTGCCGTATCCCATACACAACCATGACTTAGTTGTTTGTGTTTATATACTTTTGATAAAGTTATTGATTTTTGAAGTGCGACCAGACAATTGCTGCGCGTGAGTCGTTTGTCTATGACAGCTACGTGGAATGAAACGCACATTCCTCTATAAAATAATTGTTTTTGTTGTTAAACAAATGTTTTAATTAATCCTATAACTATTGTTATATTTGGATTGTATGCTTTATGAGGATTCCAAAGATGGTTTTCAATCTCGAATCCGTGCCGTAGACAACGAATAATCTGCATGCCAATATTGCCGACATTGGTTGGTGTTTATATGATTTCTGTGTATTTACAGTCTATCAATTCGAAGTAAATATTGTTTTGAGTTATGTAACACCTAACCGTCTCATTTGCGATGTTGGTTATTCGTTCTCTGTTGTATTTTGGATTCATAGGTGTCATTGTTAAAATAACCTCAAAATGTTGTTGACCTATGTTATTTGTTCTGTTGAAAAAACTAGTAGCAGCTTATGTAATTTATCTGCTACAATACTTGGTTTTATCTAGGTTAGGTTTAAGGTTATTCTTTTCCATCCAAGTTATTACTTTGCTTACGGTACTATTTATTTCTTCATTATAGTTGTCCTTATGTCTTAGGGATAATTACAGAAACATCGTCTGCAAAGAGTATGCAGGGATGATCAGTTGCTTCTGCCAGGTCATTGATATATATATCAAAAAAAGTGGGGGGCCTAAAATACTGCCCTGTGGAACGCCAGTGCAATTGTACCCTACTTTGGATTTAAAATTTAGTTCACCGTTTTCGTTTGGTTTATCTACAGTAATTTCTACAAACTGCGATCTGTTTGTAAGGTAACTTTTTAACCATGCATTTGCTTTTCCGCGTATTCCATATTTATCACAAGTAAAATAGAAGGACAGGAAAAATTATCAGGAAATGGTTTTATTATTATATTATTCATTTTCATTCGACATAACCACAACATAAATAATGGAGTTTTAAACATCATCAAATTGTATTTGGTTACTTGAAAATCAAGTCGTGTCACCCGTGTGTAATATTATAATATTTACTTTTTTATAAAAAATCTACTGGACAGTGACTAAATCTGTGGAACAATTAAAAGGTAACTAATTCCGTATCAATCTACAGTGTGTTAGGTCAAACAAGGGACATATTGAAGGAGGAGATTCGCAAGGGTGGCGAACCTTTTCCGAAATATTTGTTTTGGTTCTGTCTGTTATTTATCAGTGTTTTTCTATACTAATATTATAAAGAAGTAAAGTTTGTGTGTTTGTATAATTTGTTAAATTGTAAGGGGTAATCTCGGGATCTACTCAACCGATTTTAAAAATTCTTTCACCAATAGAAAGCCACATTATTGCTGAGTGTCATAGGCTACTTTTTATCCCTATATTTCCACGGGAACGGGATCTACGCGAGTGAAACCGCGGGACGTCCGCTAGTTTATTATATTTTTATTAGTATCATGTAAGCATAATTGCGGGTTTCAATATGTCCCTCGTTTAAACTAACATATTGTTGATTTAATTTCCCTCATTCAATTCCTACATTGATTGTCGTATATCTACAGGATGATTGGGTAAACTGCGTCCGTGGTCGAGTGGGCGTTGCCTTGTGACCCGGTGGTCGTGGGTTCAAAGCATACTTTGTGAAGTTGTTTCCAGTTTGGTTAGGACATTGCAGGCTTGAATCACCTGATTGTCTGATAAAAAGATGGTTCCGTGCTTCGGAAGGCACGTATAAGCCGGGGTGGTCCCGGCCGCCAAATGACGGTCGTCAAACCATGCCAGAGGCCCTTGCGGCGGTTTAGAAACTCTGACACTAGGGTGTGTGGGCCTGTGGGTTCGTTAGACCTTACTGCCCACACGATAAGAAGAAGAAGAATTTGGTATATTCCTTGATTTGGGAGATACTAGAGCTAATTTGTATTTAGACCTGATACGTAAAGAAAAGAAGGAAAGAAAGAAAAGATATTTATTAGTCTCACACAGGACAAAACAAATTGAATAATTGACAAGTTTTTATAAAACCTTTGTAAATCAAAAGTCACGGGCAGAGACCAAGAACAGGATTGTTCTACCCATTATAAAATGGAATACCTACTTCAGTGCGACAAACCGTGTATCATCGAATATAATCTTCGAAAACCTTTCATCGATATGATCACTTTATTGCGACGCTTTGTTTTATCGACGCCTTGTTTACATCGATAAACTGTACTGCGAACGATATTACTTCGTGAATATCATACTGCGAAGCCTTGTTTAATCGAGGTCTTGGGTGAATTTCAACAAATGCCATTTTTTTTATCATATCGGTGAACTTTTTCATTTATGTTATTTTTTTATATTTTTCAGGTTTTATGTAATCTTTAGGATATCAAATATCCCCAAATTTAATATCATCAACGTAACATTTAAGACTAAAGAGAAAATTCAGTTTGAATTCTGGTTTCCACCGATATGATAAACCGGCACCGATTATTTTTCTGTACACCGATATGATAAGTTTATCCACCGAAATGATGTACATATCCAGCGATATGATAATCTATCCTAATACGAGTTTAAAAAAGGTACTTTATTTTTTGATTTTATCGCTACAAATCGATAGTGTTCCATGTACCAGATCGACCAGCCATGGGATTACAACGACCGAAATTTAACGGTGTATATGTATGTATATAATGTATGTGTTTGGATGTATGTTTGTATGTTCCATTGTTTCTTTGTATACTTAACGAAATGACACGGGATCTACCGATATGATAAAACGACTCACCGAGATGATAAAATATCTACCGATATGATAAAACAATCCACCGATGTGACAAAACTGTGCGTTGATCATGAATCAAAACACCGATATTAGATATAAGACACCGATTGATTTTTTCTCATCATTTCGGTGTAAATTATCACATCGGTGGTAATAAAGACCACCGATTACAGCGATATGAGAACAGCGATGTGAGAAATAACACAATTTTTTGAAAATTAGAAAAAATGCATAATATCTAGGATAAATTCAATAACAGTCAATGAAGCTAATTCACTTACTACCTCTGTTAGAACCAAACAACAATAATGAAAGTACTCATTACACTAGAAAAATGCAACCACCGATAATATAAAATAATTGTCCGGGAGCAACTGAAATGGCGTACTTACGTTATTGGCGGGAATATGCAGCGATTTGACACACGTCCGTCTTAACTGCGCACTAGCACACACTAACGAGAGAAATAAAATTGGGGTGGGGACGCTGTCGGACTCGTCGATGTAAAGTTAGGTTTAAATTACTTTTGTCCAGCGATATGAGAACATTTCGCAGGACAAGTACGTTTGTGCCTCTCAGTAATAATAATCGTTAATTATGTAATAAAATATGTTATATATTAATAATATAACTAATATTCTATGAAATAGATTAAGTTATATCCTTAACTTACTTATTTTTATTAGTGTATTAAGCTTTTTGTTTGTAAAAAAAGTAGAGGGACAGCACCGATTTGAAAAAAATAGAGGTTTATGTATATATTTCTACCTTTGTAAATAGTCCTAGGTAAATTATATTTTTGCCACAACGCAATAACTATCTATTGAATACTAAAAAAAATAATTCAGAACAATATTCCTTTTTTCAAATACTAATTTCACCGAAGACAAAAAAATAAGTCATTTGGGAAATTCACCCTCTTGTTACTGAGATGTTCTGTTACATAAGAAAATTTACATTGATTTTCTTTTCCAAAACAATACCTACATTTTAACATTTATTTTATTTAAAAGCGCATGTACAAATTTTGTCAGCAATAGGGGATCGGACTGGGTCAAAATAATATGATTCTGTTTAGTCCGTAAGTTAGATTATCGAAAAATATTGAATACGTGTTTTTTGTTTTATCAAATCAATAAAAAATTACGAAGATAAAAGGCGTCAAAGATCTTGGAGTGGGGCTTGAAACGTCACTTGTGTCGTCAAAATGTACTATCATATTATGACGTCACACGAGTTTTCAAAGCACTGTATCGTCTTCATTTTAAGTTTACGTGAAAAAAGAAAAAATACGTGTCCAATAATTTTAGGAAATCTATCCCCTATTGCGAGTTTTGTTTTTGCTATAATTGATATATTAGGTTTTTGAGGTTTCTGCGGGGGTTCAATGTTCAATGTCGCCCATTCTATGTGTTGTAATATTCATTAGGTAGCCGTGGTACTCAGTTGACAATAATTTGAAATTGTCCAGGTCCTCCGTCTCGAGTTGCTACAATGAGGGCAGTAATATTGCTGATCGCAGTCGCCACTGCTGCTGCTGAGATCACACCAAATACTGACCCAGTTCCCGAATTACTGGAACGAGCTACACCTGCGCAAGTCTTACAGTACCTTTATGACGTAGTGCTTACGTCATACATGGGTAAAGATACCGGCGGACAAGGAAGTTACTGGGGATCATCCAGATGTCCTTACAATATGCCCACTTTTCGAAACGGAAAGTGCGCGCAGCCCACACCTGATCTTAAATATATTTTGGATTATTATTTATCTTATAATAATAACGATTATAAAGATTATTGGGGTTGATATGACTGTAGGTTACTGCAACGATCTTTATTAAAACTATATTTTTCACTCCGTTAAGTCATTTTAGTAGGCACAATAAGTACTCGCAAATCGTTGCACTACGATAAACTTTTCTCACTGTTACTCACGTTATTTTAATAAATTACTACATTATTAACAAAACATTTGGTTTTATTTTAACACTAATTCGGTACCTAACATAAGAGCAGAAGAATAATTTCTATTGGCCTTCGCCTTCCCCATCTGATTCGTTTCTCCAGGGCGCCTAGAAGACGCAGGCAAAACTAAGTAATTAATTTAAATTAATTTATCAGTATCAGTTCACGGTAGGATTAAAAAAAAATATATAGGCAACTACAAGTGGTAAAATCGTACAAATAATAACTGCCACCGAGTTTGACTAGGTTGGTCTGTGGATGGGTGACCGCCCATTACATACCGAGTTTTTTCCCTCCTTCGGAAAGCACGTTAAGCTGTTGGTCCCGGCTGCCACATATAGATCTTCGGCAGTCGTTACAGGTAGTCAGTGACTTGAAAGTCTGACAACCAGTCTTACCAAAGTGTATATCGTATCACCTAAGTAGTATTAACTTGGTTGTGGAGGTCAGATAGACAGTCGCTCCATGTAAAATACTGGTACTCAGCTGCATTCGGTTAGACTGGAAGCCGACTCCAACTTATTTGGGAAAAGGCTAGGCAGATGATTTGTTATTTTTTAGACATATTACAGACATAGTACGTTTTATACCCAGAAAGCCCTCAAGATACTCTAATAGCCTTCCCTAATAGCAGAATGAGAGAGGGGAAGGCTGTTAGAGTTGAGGACTCAGCAGTCGGCAGAATAAAGCTACCAACTATGATGATAATGGTGTTAATGAAATAGGTGTTCATGAATGTAGATGACTCATGATCTTTGTCGTTTTATTTTCACCAATTTTTATTAATTTGATGAAACAAAAAACACGTAGAGTATCCAATATTTTTCGATAATCTAACAGACGGACTTTTGAAAAGGGAGGATCCTCCGACCGGACGGGTGTTGTGTCCGGTGGGCTAACTGCCCGACAGTTGTAAGTCGGGAACTCCTATACGTGGTTATGTCCGCCATTGAAAAGGGAGGATCCTCCGACCGGACGGGTGTTGTGTCCGGTGGGCTAACTGCCCGACAGTTGTAAGTCGGGAACTCCTATACATGGTTATGTCGCGGATAATGTTGATAGCGCGATGTAGGAACTTCTGTCGATCGTTTGTTAGTACGCAGGTGTTGCGATAGATGTCGCTAGTCGCCACAGACTAATTAGTTTTTTTTTGGTGAAATACCCTATTAAGGTTCGTGACAGTTGGCGATTTGGTTACTACCTAAGCCCCTTCGTACAATACGAGTCGCGTCCCCGACATTCGTAGTTGTGTACGAACTTGAATGGATCTGTATGGTTGCAGTCGCTTGAAGACTAAAGTCGTTGAGTATCTAAGATTTGAGTAGCCTTGTGTACGAAGGGGCTTAGGCGCTTTGCACATGGAGCAACTTAAGTTGAGGCAACTTAAGCAACTTTAAAAGTTTCCTGTAACTAGTTGATAGTTGCTACAACGTTTAGTAAACGGTTGCAGCAATTTTATGGCAATCTGTGAGCAACTTTCATAACCGAGTTACTCAATCTACTACGCAGCGAACAGCGTTAAGTGTGACGATGAATATCGAAGAAGCAGCAATTGCTCTAATTTTATTACGTCGTCGCCGTCGACGTTAACTTTAAAAATAGGTATAATATTTATCAGTTGCTAGTTGCGGCAATTAGCAACTAACTTAGTCATCGATTGCAGCAACTGAAAACTGTCAACGATCGCCGAAACTCGAAACTCGAGTTGCTATGTGTGAAATATATGTAAACAGCTAGTTGCCAGTTGCTGCAATAGTTGCTCCATGTGCTAAGCGCCTTACTCTTAATGGATGGGGAAAACTTTCTATCAAAATCATAACAAATATTATCATAATCCTAAAAATCAGTAGGCACTCATTAGCGTGGTGCTATTAAGTAACTACTGTTTTTAAAGAGGGAAAATTACCAGGAAATTAGTTAAATTTTATAAACATTTTAAAATACCACAGCCACAACTACCTACATGTTTATAGATATAAAAACTAAAACTTTATGCATATTGCAGTTTGTTAGTTGTAAGCCAAGTCGTCATCCTCTTGTGTAAATACTGTGCAGTATTAAAATATGAACTTTTTAATAATTAAACTTAATTAATTTCGAGTAATAACATTTTCTGCTGTACTGTGCCAATCATTCTTGAAACAATAACAAGGTAACTAAACCATTTTTTTATTTTATGTTTTAAATTGAACTTTTTTTCTTCATTACCTATAGAACTTTTTGTTCCCGACTACGGCGAAGTTAAAAGGAAGGGTAAAGATTTTGGCAGTCTGTGTATAGTACATTATGTTTGTACGTTTCACCTAAATGAGGTGTCAATAGATTCATAAGAATAGAGCCCGGGCATAGCCCGGGTAACATAGGGTAAATGTGTTACGTTTAAAAGTACAAATAGGTACAAGACTATTTTGATTTCATTACATAGCAGGTACTGTTAATAGCTATACAAAAATATGGAGATAAATTATTTGTATATTTTTTTTATAATATAAATCTGTCATTTTAGTTTTTTTATACTAATAAAAAGTACAAACCTTTTTTTATAGGTACAAAATTCACAGAGTTACCTGGATACTTAGTTAATAAACTTGAATAGAAGCGCCAAACATCGATAAATCAGTCTTGATACAATAATTGAGCAATTCGACACAACTTTGAAAGGATATATCTACCAAGTAGATAAAAAGTACTGTCTGCATAATGTTGATGTTTTAGAATAATGTATAACAGTTACCCTCAAGTCTGAAATTTTATTTTTTTCGAAATTTCGACACATTGCAGCATTAACCAATGAGACCCTTTTTTTTTTTTTGGTTGGTGGAAAATCATCGAATAACCCCCCCCCCCGCTCTTGGGCAGAGCGAAGGGGAGTGTCAGACTTCTACTGACTAAAAACCAAACCCATGTTCCTTCTTCGCCCTTGTGTTGGAGCCGCGTTAACCTTTCGACGAACCACAGCCCCGACGGGCCCTTTGAGACCCTAACTTTTAGGAATTGATCACTGTGCGATGCCCGTCGCCGCGTCGGGGCTGCGGGTTGTTCACAAGAGACACCGCGGCCTCCACATAAAGGGCTAAGAAGGAACACGGGTAAAAAAATAAGTGGTTGTCGAGAAATAAAACTTCTAAATGGTATATTTTATACCTCTCTACCAAGCAACGGCAGTTGACTACTGTTATTGGTGTCATTTTTAGGGTTCCGTAGTCAACTAGAAACCCTTATAGTTTCTCCATGTCTGTCTGTCCGTCCGTCCGTCCGTCCGTCCTCGCTAAATCTCTGTGACCGTTAGCACTAGAAAGCTGAAATTTGGTACCAATATGTGTATCAATCACGCCGACAAAGTGGTAAAATAAAAATTGGAAAAAAATGTTTTATTAGGGTAGCCCCCCTATATGTAAAGTGGAAAGTGATTTTTTTTTTAAATTTCAACCCTAACGTGTTCATATGTTGTTGGAAAGGTATTTAAAAATGAATATGGGTACACTAAAATCATTTTTTGATAATGTCAATAATTTCGGAAATAATCGCTCCGAAAGTAAAAAACAACCTCTAACTTTTGAACCATAAGTTTAGAAAATATGAAAAAAAACTGAAAAGTAGAACTTTACAAGGACTTTCTAGAAAAATCATTTTGAAAGTGAAAAAAAAATTAATTAAAAAGATATTAAAAAATCACCTTAAAACTCATTAGTGGGAACACTTATTGTGACGGACGGGAAACTACGGAACCCTACACTGCGCTCTTGGCCGGTTTTTTTTACTTGAATTCTTTGTTAATAATATCTTACACCCTTTTGTATAGAATCTTGGCGTTCAAAAAGTGCAGATTTTACTAGCGTTTTTTTTGGGTGTTTGGAAATCATTAAATGACTCCTCCCGCTCTGGGCAGAGCGGTAGGGAGTGTCAGACTTCTACTGACTAAAAACCACACATGTTCCTTCTTAGCCCTTGTGCCGTGGCCGCGGTATCTCTTTCGCACAACCCGCAGCCCCTACGGGAGATTTTACTAGCCTAATTTCAGTAATTAAATGACTTTTTTGATTTTCATTCGCCTAATGTAGACCAATCTAAAAATTTCCAGGTCTTCTGTCTCAAGTTGCTACAATGAGGGCAGTAATATTGCTGATCGCCGTCACCACTGCTGCTGCCTCGATCACCCCGAATACTGGGACAGTTCCCTTAATACTGGAGGGTGCTTCTCCTAGCCAGGTGCTCATGTACCTCTATGACGTAGTGCTTATGTCATACATGGGTAAGGATACCGACGGACAAGGAAAAGGCTTGACGAGCTCAAATTGTCCTGGTAATATGAATACATTTAAGAAGACAGGAGCCTGTGCGCCAACCACAACCACACAAGATCCTTCAGAACTGGATATATTGTTTCGAGAATATTATGCTTAACGATTTTTAATCAGATTTAAATAATGAAATACAAAACAATGCTTTTATTTTAGTATATTTTTCAACAAGAAGAAATGTATCATTTTCAATTATATTACGCTGCGTTTGTACCACTCAATAATCTGAATTTATTTGTGCAATAAATTACTGTTTTTCTAACTATTGGTTTTATTTTTACATATTTTTTCTTACAGAGAGGTATGTCTCGACGGCATGAAAAGCCAAGTCAGAGACTTATGGGTTCTGACACCAGGGCCCCGAGTCTGCTATTCAATAGTGTCAGAATGGTCGATCATTGATCTCATAATGGTTGATTGATGACAAGCCAAAAAGTACCTTATGCCTGTCGAGTTAAGGTACTTTTCGGCTTGTCGTAAATCTCGCTCAGTCGGTCGAAAACAATATTTTATAGTTTGGGATCCTTACATAGTATAAAACAAAGTCGCTATTTTTGTCTGTTTGTCTGTATGCTTAAATCTTTAAAACTACGCAACGGATTTTGATGCGGTTTTTTTAATAGATAGAGTGATTCAAGAGGAAGGTTTTAGTATATAATTTGAACGACATCCACGCGGGTGAAGCCGCGGGCATCAGCTAGTGTAATATACATTATAGCACAGTGTGAACGGTCACGTACAAAATGTATGCGAGCGATATTTAGAGGTCATTTGAAGGAATATGACATCCCATAGTGAAAAGGCGGCTACCGTGGTCAAAATTGTTGCAAATAAGGACTAGTATCACCCATTTAAAAGACTGCGCTCAAGTACCAATAATTATGTAAACAAGGAAAAATTAAATTGTGAAACCCCACATATGAGATGAATATTAATGTCAAAACACTGTAAATATTAATACACATTTTACTGGTTCATAAATAAATAAAGGGAAAAACAACATCAAAATGGCATTTGGTTACCTGAAGGCAGAGTGGAATAATTCTTGTGGGTTATTACAATATTTGTGAATAAAAAATTTAATACTTCTAAAATCAAACACTTACAACTTATACTGAGTGTACAGTGCCGGAGCCATTTGTGAAACAATAATAAAAGAGGGCGCTAGTGGCGCACAGTTAACATCGACTCCGTATTTGAAAAATATAATTAAATAGTAAACGTGCATAAATTGATGAATTTTTAATATAATTGTGTCCAGAAAGTGCCTATTGACGATAAACAGTGTTATCTTCGAAAAACTCAATTGTAAAGTGACAAAATAAACAACATACGTGCAGTGTTTACAAAACAAATAAATCAGTGACACAGGCGTAAGAAAAGGATTTAAACCGACTTGAAGACGTAATAACACCAAAGACTACAGGTACAATAACTTAGTTCTATTGATAAACTCATTAATCACATGAAGTGCAAATTGAGATCGTTAATTTTCAACATTTTGAATCAGTAATCTCATAGACTCATCAACAGTGAGTATAGTGACATCTGGTTTCAAAACAAGTAATACGCTGTAATAGACATCTAGTGATAAATATCAGTACTACGTAAACAACTATGGACGAAATCAATAATGTGACAGTCAGACGCGCACGAGCGCACTCAAGTTCCGACAACTTGGATGAAACTTTTATCAATCGCACACTAGATGGCACTGTATGTAGTATGCCTGACATATCAGATGATGATGACATTGATTTAATTACTCAGTTAAAGAAAAATATTGATGAACTCACCGTTAAACTCAGTAGTGCAAATGGAGAAATTGACTCATTAAGCTTAGAAATTGGAAAGCTTAAAAAGGAGAATGAAAATCTTACTCGGAAAAACTTACTGTACAAACAAATAGTTGCTAGCCCATTAAAATCTCCTACCATCACCCCAAAAAAACAAGGTATTAAATGCTCAAAACAAACGGGATGTATAAATAAACAAACACAGACTGATTCTTATTTATTAGCTAAAAATAAGGTCTCAATAAAGTCACAAACATCTACTCAAGAACCAAGATCCGAACAAAATAAAGCAACAACCAGTAAGATATGTATTCTTAGCAATAATAAGGAAAACAAGATTCTTTCTATCTCAAATACCACTCTGCAACTCAAGTCAGAGATATGTCACTATTTAATGCCACACTGTACGATGGACCAAATGTTGCTCAATATAGAAACCAAAGTGAAGTCATTCACTAAGAACGACTTCTGTATTATATTTATAGGAGAAGAAGATATCAACTCAAATGACTACCCTAATTTGATATATAGTATACGAGCATCTATAAATAAAATTCAACATACAAATATTATTATTTGCGCACCGACATATAAATGTGGCAATTACTCTAATATATTTAATGGGAAGATTGAATATTTCAATAGTCTACTGTGTCATGATATATTCACCCACGAACACGCTTACTTTCTCGACTCAAACATGAACCTGACCTATGACTATAAAATGTTCTATAGACGTAGCGGAAAGCTCAATAATACTGGCATGCGAACAATTTTTCAAGATATAAATGACATTTTGCTCGATATCAAAAGTTTTTACGCTGACTCAATAGATTCAAACAATATGACACAAGAAAATAACTTGACACGACAAATTGATGACCAAGAAGAAACCAAAACGGCAGGAAACCAGGAGAATATAACAGATTTTTTTCGTGACTAATAATGTTTGTGTTATGCATCAGAATATTGCCGGGTTATTAAACAAATCCGACAATCTCACAATATGCTTAGATGAGCTGTTATCAGAAAAGGGTGTAAGTGTAGATATATTGTGTGTAACTGAACACTTCATCATGACAGGATACGAGTCTTATTTAACGATACCAAACTATCAACTAGCGGCTTCGTACTGCAGGAAAGACAGCAAGAGAGGTGGAGCATGCATCTTGGTAAAGAATGGACATAACTTTATCGAATTAAAGAAGATTTCCAGCATATCAGAGCCCGGAGTATTTGAATGTTGCGCAATAGAGTTACCTAGTTATAACATTGTCCTGGCTTGTGTGTATAGGGTTCCCAAGAAAACAAACTTCTACGTATGTATGGACAAATTACAATCCCTCCTGCAGGAGCTATCTAAGAAATCCAATCATAATATTATCATTGCAGGGGATTTTAATATCGACATGTTAAAAAAGAATGTTCATACGATTGATTTTGAATGCCTATTACTGAACTATAATTTAAAATTAGCTTTGAATCAGCCTACACGCCTTAAGAGTAAAACCTGTATTGATAATATTGCGCATAACTTTCGCCAATCATGTAAGGTCGAAGTCCTAGAACTAGCCCTATCGGACCATACAGCACAAATAATGACGTTTCCAGTACAAAGAAAATGTAAGATTAAATATTGGCAAGTTCTAAGACGTGACTATTGCAACGAAAATATGACAAAATTTAAAAATTGCTTAGATAACTTATCATTTTCTGACATTTACAAAACTAATGATCCTAATGTAGCGTACAAATCCTTTTTTGACATATTTTCATTATTCTATAAATTGTGCTTTCCCGAAAATAAGGTTCGAATTAGCACAATAAGAAAACCTAAATGGGTTTCACGTGGTGTAAAACTTTGTAGTAAAAAGAAAAGACAACTTTTATGGCAATACAGACTTAAACCAAATGAGACTAATAAAAGAAAACTAACTTGTTATTCAAAAGTATTTAAAAAAATTGTAAGACTTACTCAAAAGGCACAGAACAATTATGCTATAAATACGTCAGATAACAAATCAAAAACTACTTGGAAAATTATAAATAACTCTAAATTCAACATTCCGAAAAATTGTATTGACAAAATTTGTGTACAAAATGACGTCATCACTGACCCAAAGGCTATTGCAGATGCTTTTAACAATTATTTTATTGACAAAATCAACCCTATAGCAGGATCTGGGAATAATGCGTCATCCCTGATACCAAAAAGAAAAGATTCCTTTTTTCTCGCACCATGCCTGCCAATCGATGTGTTTGAAATTATAAATCAATTGAAAAATACAAATAGTGTGGGAAATGATGGCCTATCAACTAAAGTTTTAAAATCTGTAGCGGGAGAAATATCACCGCATCTTAGCTATATAATTAATCTGTGCATCGAGACAGGTGTTTTTCCCGATGCACTGAAAATATCAATAATTAAGCCACTTTTCAAAAAAGAAAATAGAGAGCTTATGCAATTTTATAGGCCAATATCCCTCATAAGTGTAATTTCCAAAGTATTTGAAAAGTATCTATGTAAACAATTATATTCTTACCTCGAAAGAGATAACATTCTTGTCAATGAACAGAAAGGGTTCAGAAATGGTAAATCTATCAACTTAGCCATTTACGATTTTTTATATTATGTCATGCAAAACGTAGATTCTAACACACCTGTATGTACGATCTTCTGTGACATGACGCAGGCTTTCGACCATGTCCGGCACGACATACTGATTGAAAAATTAGAAGCATATGGCATAAGAGGTAATGTCTCAAACCTTATCAGATCGTACTTAAGCAACAGAGAACAATTTACAGAAATTTCAGCAGTAAATAAAAACACTAAACAGGAAATTATGTACAGATCAAGGGAACGTGTAGTTAAATTTGGCGTACCCCAAGGTACTGTCGTGGGCCCGCTATTTTTCATATTATATATTAATGACTTACCCAAAAGTATCGATCACCCAATGACACTCTTTGCCGACGACAGTACTATTACAATAGCTTGCAAGAATAGAGACACATACGAATCTGACATTAATAATTCTATAGAATTAATGGTAAAATGGTTGGAAAACAATAATCTTAAGATAAACCTTGGGAAAACTAATATTCTGCATTTTGCCCAAAGATCGTCCATACCAAATGTAAATGTCCATTATTGTAACACCAACATAGATAAAGTGAACATGACAAAATTTCTTGGAATAACCATTGACGGCAAATTAGATTGGAAAGCGCATACGGAAGCATTAAGCAAAAAAATTAGTAATTCCGCATATGCACTGTATAAATTAGCCCCCATCTTAAATGTTAATGCATTGCTAACTGCTTATCACGGCCTAGTGTCCTCGAATTTGAGATATGGACTCATTTTTTGGGGAAATTCAACAAATAAGGGTATGATTTTTAAAACACAAAAGAGGTGCTTGAGGGCTATGTTTGGACTTCATGTTACAGAGAGCTGCAAACCATTCTTTAAAGAATATAAAATATTAACTCTTCCGTCAATGTACATTTTGGAGACCATTATGTTCGTCAAATCGAATCCACACTTATTCCCCTTAGTGTCAGATAAAGTTGTTCGAAATAGACGCGACAATACGAAGTTATGTATTCCGAGATCCAAGACGACACTAATGCGGAAAAGTATATTCTGTATGGCGCCAATTTTATTTAATAAGTTGCCAAAACATTGGAGGGAATATAGTACGGAAAAATTAAAACATACATTAAAAAGCCTTTTGCTAGAGAAAGTCTACTATAGCACTGACGAATTCCTAACCGACAATTTAATTTGACTAGTAATTGACATCCTAATTTTTATTAATACCTGATTTGACATTTGATTTTTAATTTTTTGTTGTGTTATTATGATTCGAGCTTATGACATTATTTTATTGTACCTGTCTAATTTCAAATTATGCTATAAATTGAATTATTGATAAATGTGTATAAATGGACAATTTTAAAATTAATTGATGCTGTCTAGCGTCCTACATCCAATATTTGTACGCCATTCAGGCAAAACATGACTGTCTCATATTATTGATGTAACATCTTGCATGCCATGTGTTGTGTATACTCATGTTTTGAACAAATAAAATTATCTTTATCTTTATCTTTATCTCTTTATCTTTAAATCATTTATTTTTCTCATCATCAGAAAAACAAGGTAAGTCAAAATCACAAAAGTTTTATTTTATTTAGCATTTGAAATTCTATCACTGAAATTAACGTACCTAAATCTAATTTCTAGTCTAATTAAAATTAGGTTGTATTTAAAAAAAAAAGATTACTTAACCGATTTTTTAAAAAATGGGGAGGTTTTGTATTGTAGCATCCGTTTTTTAAATGTATATTTCATGCATGTGTTCTGGTGTGTCTAACTACGTATGCGTAGATTATGTCTCGAATGCAATGACAAAGTATACCCATTTATAACAAAATTGTATAGAAAAGGTGGATTCTGTAATAAAAACCCAATTTTCATCATCATTTTCCTTCCCTCATCCCATGTTATTATGAGGTCGGCGTAACACGTTGTTTTCTTCAATTCTGCCCTGTCAGTCTTCACGCTATCATGTATTCTTTTTTCCTTCATATCATTCCTCACACACTTCATCCATCTTTTTTAGACTTTTCATGACATCTTTTTTGACGGCACGTTTGGCGCAGTGGCTCAAGCAATGGACTTCTGCGCTGCGTGTCGAGGGTTCGATCCCCGCACGGAACAAATATTTGTAAGACCTACAGATAGTTGTTCCAGGTCTGGGTTGATGTGAGTTTAAATGTATGTGAACGCACCCACGATTCAGGAGAAATTCCTAGTGTGGGGCAACGTTTTTTTAAAAAAAAGATCATTTCTTTCCACCACTCTTTTAGTCACATGCGATTCATCCCTCCTCATCACATGCCCATACCACGACAGACGATTCCCTTTTAACTTTTCTGTAACTGGTGATTTTACTGTACGTATTTATTTTTCTTCATCTATTTTGATCCATCATAATAACTTCACATTACAATGTAAAATTCATATCAGACAAGAATTTACAAAGCTGGTGGCTAAAAAGTTAGTTAAACATACCAAAAGTCATCGACTTCAGAAAGTCCTTTTCCCCTTTTTTGTGTTTTTAAAGTCGGTATTTTTTTTGAAATATATTCGCTTTTGTCGCTTTAACACCTTTGGAAGCATGTTTCACCCACTGTCTTCAACTACATACAGCTGTACAGTATAGACAGCGATTTGCGATGCGACTGGAAGAGCGAAACGAGAAAAATATGGTATGGCTACATTACAAGCGAAATTCTGGCGTATATTCGGCGATGACATGGCTACAGTACACATGCTCAACAACGAATTAGCACTATTGAACTAGTAGTGCAAGTGAGAAATTTTCTAATAAATTAGCTTCAATTTCGCTCATATGTTGATGTAGCCGATGCCGTGATTTCAGTAATGTTGTTCCTATCGCATAAAGAAATCAAAGATCGCTAGTAATATTTGATGTACGGTGTAGCCATATACGTGAGCATTCATTTACTTGTTTTAAGGCGACATTACCTGCCCGCGACCTTGAGCGCGCGTTTAACTCATCGCCTTAACAAATAAGGTTGAAAATGGCGATGCGTTTGATTCTCGTGACTGCCAAAATGAACGATAGTTCGCAGATTTAATTTATAAAAAAAAAAAATACGCTGTAATGTTAAAATATTTTTACATATGTCTTTAGTTGGTTAAATTTCCTTTCTGATAGTAAAAAAAAATATAACAGTTGTCACTCAAAATATTGAGCATTTCGAGACGAAAAAGTTTTTTCGTGTGATTTTTTTGTGATTTTGTGATTTTTTTTTTCGAGGTTCTTGATTACTTTTAGAAAATATTTTTGCATAAGTCTTTTACCTATACATTTGACTATACACTGTATTTTTTTTGGAATTGTAATAAGTAGCAATACGGCTAACTCTGCGACGAAAAACAGGTCGTTTTTACGGTGCCCCTTTGGCTGCGCCTTAATCGCTCATGTGTCGCAGGTCGCGTCGCGGCCTAATGTAGCCTCAGCCTAAGGCTTAGCCACTAGAAATATTAAATTTTCTAGGTGTCCTGTCTCGCATCGCTGCAATGAGGGCAGTAATATTGATAATCGCAGTCGCCACTGCTGCTGCCAAGATCACCCCAAACACTAAGCCAGTCCCCGCAATACTTGAGGGCACTTGTCCTAGCCAGGTGCTCATGTACCTCTATGACGTAGTGCTTACGTCATACATGGGTAAAGATACCGAAGGACAAGGCGTGTGGGCCAGCAGACTATGTCCTGGGAATATGCATAGATTTGTAAACGGAAACTGTGCGCCGCCCCCATCTTATCCTTCAAGTGATTGGGAGTATTTTAATATAGATTTTGATATTTGTGACGGTTGGTACGGCTGTACCAAAAAATAAAATTTTATTTACCCCGCAACTCACATTAATTTAATAAATTACTGTATTTTTAACGAGGTATGTATTTGGTATTATTTGCACCTGACTTCCTTCCCATCTTACAGAAAAAACTAAGCAAGGGTGAATGCCTATTTTAACCGGACTGATGTTAATGTAAATACCCATCAAAATATTCCGAATGAATTTCAGGATCAAGTGTGGGCGGCGCACATTTTCCGTTTCTAAAACTTGGCATATCATAAAGACACACACGTGATTTCGAAAAACTTCCTTGTCCGTCGGTATCTTATTCATGTATGACGCAAAGACTACGTCATAAAGTACAGTAGTACCTGGACTGCAGTAGCACCCTCCAGTATTGGGGCACTGGTACACAGTTCAGGGAGATTTTGGCACCAGCAGTGGCGACAGCGATCAGCAATGTTACTGCCCTCATTGCAGCGATTCGAGACAGGACACCTAGAAAATTTTTAATTACCAAAAAAAAAAACAAAAAAGAGAAATTAAAGTACTTTACTTTCTGAAGTCAGTGTCAATAAAGTTAGTTATACAAACCAAGTCAGCGACTTCAGGAAGTCGAGCTATTTTCCCCTTTTTAGTGTTTTTTTGGAAGCCGGTTATTTTTTTTGCACATTTTTTTATTGAAAATATTGTCGCATAGGTCGCGTTATCAACACCTTTGGCAGCCTTTTATACCTTTGGCACCATTTTACTGTAAAGTACACACCTAGTGCCTTTTGTGTCATTTGCGGCACCAGGGCCCCTACTATGACGTCTTAAAACATTCCTAACTTACTCTTAATCCATTGTGGAAACGTGACAGAACTATACAGGGTGTCTAGCGCCATCTCTTTTCCACACTGGATTAAGAATAAGTTAGGACTGTTTTAAGACGTCATAGTAGGGCCCCAGGATCAATATTTCATACCAACATACACTTAAAAAATTAAATTATCTACATTAACTTACTAAACAATAACTAAAATATGAAGTCAAAAAGCTCTTCAATGCTGTCTCCTGGTGAGTATCCTAAGACAAGCGGCATTGCCACGTAGTAGGTATATGGCAAGACTTAGACGCTAACTATTTTAAATTTTCTAGGTGTCCTGTCATCGCAACAATGAGGACAGTAATATTGCTAATCGCAGTCACCACTGCTGCTGCAAAGATCACCCCGAACACTAAGCCAGTCCCCGCAATACTGGAGGGCGCTGATCCAGTCGAGGTACTTTTGTACCTCTATGATGTAGTGCTTACGTCATGCATGGGTAAGGATGCGAAAGGGCAAGGCATGTCGGGCGGCAGACTATGTCCTGGTGATATGAATAGATTTAGTGGTAAAAATGGGGCATGTGCGCCAACTACAGAAAATCCCGCATATATGGATAAATTCTTTGATCAATATGGATAAATTCTTTGATTTATTTTTGAAAGCGAAATGGTTGTTGTATGTACTTTATTAATAGTTACAATGGTTGGTAGTATTATAATAGTTTTATATTTTGTTTCTGTCAAAATAAGACAAGATTGCGTTTGGTCGCAATCCTATATCTTATTATTGGTGCCATAGATAACAGAAACAACAGTTCTGTTATCTATGATTGGTGCCTATATTTTCTTATAATATAATATTTTAGTATTAGCACACTTTTTACATTATCTCAATTTTGTTAACGTGCGGGAAATGTTGGGCTGCATTATTACCAAACTGCGGCGAAGCTCAAAAGGAGGGTTATTAAAAGCTTTTATTTTAACTTGCTATGTATGTTTGTATGTTCGGGGCCTTCGGGGTAATCCTTGCACCTCAATTTTGAAGCAGATACTCGTGAGCTGTTTTTTTTTTAAATACTATTTTACAATCTATTTTATTGTTATTTTGTTAAATTATTATTAAAGTGTAGTTGTTTATTGTGCCATAATTAATTAAATAAAAAAAGAGATGTTTCCAAATTCATTTGTTCTTTATTTATTCAATCATCTTATTTTTTAAATTTTTTAGTATTTCTATTAAACATTTTAAAATATTAATAAATAGTGGTTCGCTAGTATCGAGAGCAGAAGGTCCAAGCTACCGGTAGGACTCTGGACACAGGAAACTCCTCACAATGCGTGCCGTATCGAGGAGCCTTCGAGGATTGTCTTCTGAATCAGGCCCTTGATCCAACCGCCGAGCGAAATTCTCGACAGATGTTCGTCAAGACTTTTGATCATCAAATCTTTGGCCGTTACGACAATCGGCACAATAATAACTGAGTTTACATTTCACACAACGCTGCAACGGTGAAGGGAAACATTTCGAGGAAACCAACATGTCCTAGAACCAAAAGTTCGAAGACGTTTGACTTCTACCAACACGCACTGGGCCCGCGTGGGGGATTATAGCCCAACCCTTTCCTAGAGAAGAGTTCTGAGTCTTTGCAGTGGAAACATTATAGCCACATCCAGACAACTTCATGTGCCAAGTCGAGATATTTTATTTAAGAAAAAGAAAGAATGAAAACATATTTATTTATTTGGTACATACCACAAGTACACACAATAAAAAAACTAAACAGGGTATAAAAAAAGAGAATATAGTGTGTCTCACGACAGCGCCAAATAGGTTATATTTCTTCTCAGAGTAATCAGGTACGGAACAACAGCCCCATTAAGTATAAACAAAAATCTCGTGTTAAAGTAAAAACCTATTTGCAAAGTCAACATCATGTTATATCAATTGAATAATAAGCCTTCATTTTTCCTTATTTGTAATACTGCATAACGTTTTAAACATTTAGTCATTTTATGTAACTTTCCTCATTTTCAATGCCACAGAATAAGGAAGTTAGCACCCAAATAAGGAATTTGTTTTTAAAATACAATCATGAAATCAGTTTGAAATCAGAATTTACGTCTTTTTCCCTCAAAATGTGATGAAGTCATATTATTATCGGAAAAGCAAATCGATCAATACTTATTTCGATTTTTCCAATTAATTAATTTATTCATACAACTGTAAAAATAAACATCTTCTGCCATACTTCTCTTTTACTTGTCATCTCAGCAGTCACCTCCTTTCTAGCCATATCATCCTTTAAACACAGTTCGCCCATCGTTGTTTTAGTCTTCCTCTATGATTTAGGATATGTTTTTAATCTGGCCTTAAAACCACGGTCATTGGACCGACAGATTAACACTAGAAAGACCACAGTCGTCAAAGTGACGATTTTGTGAAGTAAAATGATAATATTTTTAAAGTTACGGCTTGTTACAACATGACACTCTGTGACTTTTAATATTTTGTAGTTTTAAATACCCCATTAATAATAATAATAATATTCCACAACTATCACACAACGCCACCTAGTCCCAAGCTAAGCAGAGCTTGTGTTATGGGTACTAGACAACTGATAAACATACTTATATATTTCTAAATACATACATATTATAGATAAATTACACCCAGACACAGAACAAATGATCGTGCTCATCACACAAACATTTGTCCTGGGTGGGAATCGAACCCACGACCTCCGGCATAGCAGTTAGGGTCACTAACCACTAGACCAACAGGCCAGTCATCATTGATATATTATTTTAACGTTGTTATCTTAATTAATTCTGGAATTACAATGAGTAATACCTACAAAGACCACTATCATCAATAACCCAATGCAAAGGGCTCCGGTTATCTTTGATAATAATCACTCAATATAATATTGTTGTGGCTAATAAAAATGTTAGGATTCTGAGCACTCAACACCCGATTGTTAAAATTGGTGCAGGGGAAAAGGGCGGTGTTTATAATCTACCTTCAGATTTTTGATTTTCTCCGCCTCGGTGCGACAGGGGCGAAGGGGCGGAGGGAGAGGTCGAGCGCTGGGCTCGGCGTGAATAGTAGTTCGTATTGAGTCGCGCTGGGCGTCGAACGAATATTATAGTAGCCATAGAACGGGTGAAAGCGCACGCGCATTGATTAAATCGACTTGTGGAGTCATTTCGCGGCACCCAATTATACTAGTTAAGCAGTACGGTTAGCGACGCTGTGAATGTCGAACGGGTTATTGATAATATCATTGGTTTGCCTTGTCACGGGAGTGCTATTGGGAAAGCACCGAGGCTTTTGTGGTTAGACTAATACGGAGTGAGTGTGGTGGCTCGCGTTAACGGCGTGGCTTGCAGCGACGTGGAAGAATCGTCCGGAACTACCAGCAAACCATCGCAAGGTCATATACACTCATTATACACATACACAGTTACACAACTTGCGAGGGGTCAAGGAAGTGAGACCGGCTCGAAGAAATGAGGTAAGGGTAGCGGTAAGGTCAGAAATTGTAATATTGTTCGGAGGCGCGTATCGCGTCTATTTGATCACGTTAGGACGGCGGCTGTTCTGAGACCTGTCTCCCATGGGCCCGAGATAAGGTTCGGCTGAGTCCTGGCGCGATCAAATTCTGGTAGCAGAGCTTGGTTTATTTAAACCCACTTTGTAAAAATTAGTAGGTACCTGGTACCAATTTACTTTGTAAAAATTGTGTTCATGTACAAATTCAACTTGTAGGTAGTAGTACATTGACCTACATACCAGTGTACGCCTCAAGTTGAGTTTGGCGTTATTAATAATAAGTACATGGAATGTGAATATTCGTTGATAAAATAATTTGTTATTTACGTTCGGTTACGCACAAATATAACCTCATCACAAATCGTGTTATGATTGTCAACATTTGAGACATAGAGGAATAACCTCTAGAGCACGTAGAGGAATAAGTTCAAGAGTTGGCATAGCGTCGTAGATTTATTCACTCAACGAATATATTATTATTGTTAATTCCGGATACAATAATTGTTATTTTTTTTGGTTATTGTTATTTATTATTGCATAATCGCGTATTGAAGTTGGTACTATGGCTCCGTCAGTAACGAAAACTATCGCAGCCAGAATCGAAGCTGAATTGAGATGGTTTTCATCGGTTGTTACGTTGGTAGGTCGCACCGATCGTGAAGATGCGTTATTGTCACGCGCTCGGCAAGTTGACGAACGATATGACGCCGTGTTAAAGTGTCACGCTGAGTATTTAGCATGTCTCGAATCGACGGATCTGTCGTCGGTGGACAAGAATGCTCAGGTGGTACGGGGCAATGTGGACCAGTGTGGGGAAATGTCCATGAGCATAATCCAGGCGGCGGCCGACATTGAGCGATCGCGCATGGGTGACGTCAGGGAATCATGTCGGCCAGCAGGCGTAGGAATTCAGGCGCCGTTGCCACCAGTACATGTACCCGAGTTTAGCGGCGAGTATGCCGATTGGCCGCGATTCCGCGATATTTTTAATAGTGTCGTGCATTCGCGTACGGATCTCTCGCCCGCCTACAAGATGGCTCAATTAATGGGTAGGCTTAACGGTGAGCCGCACGACATCTTGACCCACCTGGAGATTACGGACGCCAGTTATGAGACGGCATGGGGCCTATTAATCGACCGATATGATAATCGGCGATTAATAGTTGATGGCCTCATCGATAAGATTTTTGAAATCCCGAAGGTGTCTAACGTGTACGAAATAAGGGCGAAAATCCTTAATCCGGTCACGGTTGCGGTGAACATGTTAGATCGACTTAAGTTGTCGTTAGGGGACAATAAATATATCATCGTCAATAGGGTTTTACGGAAGTTGCCGATCGACGTGGTGGCGCGCTTTGAGCAGTCACATGGTGGCGAATCGACGGACCACCTCCCAAGTTACGATGACTTGAGGGTGTTTTTAGAAGGCGAGTGCCGGCGGGCGGATTGCCAAGGGGCATCCACGTCGCACCCTCCTCTGTCAACCCGACGTACGAGCGGGCCCAAGCCGGTTGAGCCCCGTCGGGGGGGGAAGAAATACCACGCCCTCCAATCGGAAGTGTGCGCCTTCTGTCGGAAGGAAGGGCACGGTCTCGCCGCATGCGCGGACTTTAAGGCGCAGCGGGTGCATAGACGAAGAGGGGTGGTCAAGCAGCGCTATTTGTGCTTCCGCTGCTTGGGGACTCACTTTGTACGTGAGTGCCACAGGACCACTAACTGTGGAACCTGCGGAGGAGCCCATCACGAGTTGCTATGCCTGGCGGAGAGTAGGGAGGTGCACGGAGCCTCGCCGGGAGGTCACCCCCCCTCTCCTAAGCCAGATTCGGGTGGTCGGTCACCCCCCCCTAGGGGGGGTGGGTCGGCCAGGAATCAGCGGTCGCCGCCCCCTCGGGGGGGTGGGCCAAGGGCTGATCCAGAGCACAACCCGATACCGTCGTCTTCCCCGCGGGGGGGGGATAGGCACCGAGACTCGGGCAGGGGCCCGGAGGTAGTACAGACGGGTTACGCGGCGTACTCGAATGCGTTGGGGGGCATGTTGCCACCCCCGAGTAGTCGCTTCTCCCCGCCTCTCGCAGAACGCCCTCGGCTGACGGCGCGCCCGCCACCGTTCGGAAGGATGCCAGTAGGCTACTTCCGACCGGCACGGATGTCACCGATGGGTCGGGAGGGTTACTACCCGGGTTGGGACCCGTATACTGGGACAGTATTTACTCCCCCTCCGGCAGGGGAGGAGGGAGGTGCCTCCTATTAGCAACTAGCAGCCTGTTCGTCAGTGGTGCCCACCCCGACAGTAACGGTATTATTACCGACGGCTAGGATTACTGTCAGGGGTACTGACGGACAGCCGGTGCACGTGCGAGCACTGTTAGATTCAGGGGCACAAGGTTGTATTGTGTCCAGCTGTTTAGTGAAAAAGCTGGGCCTTACATTAGAGCCATCACGGGATGGCGCCGTAGGTATAGGTGGCAATCGGGTGCCTCACCTCAGGGGTCAGACGACATTCCTGTTCGAGATGGGTGACACGGCATCGGTCACGCGGGTGAATGCCACGGCGATCGTTTTGGACGAAGTGGTTGGGGTCCTCCCTCAGACTCGGTTACCGTCTGCGGTAAAAGGGTTGACCAATGGATTGGAGTTAGCCGATCCCCACTTCGCGATCCCCGGACGGGTGGACGTCTTGCTTGGGTCTGACGTCCTCGGGAAGCTGCTCCGAAGCGGCAAACGGGAGCTGCAACCAAACGGGGTTGTGGCCATGCGTACCGCAGGTGGTTACGCGTTATTGGGCCCAGTACGGGAACCACAGCACTCAACGGATTATAGCTCCATATATTATGGCAGCGTGTTATCCGACGTCCTGCAACGGTTCTGGGCAACGGAAGAGCCACCCACCGCTCTTAGAAATAACCCACGTGATGAGGAGTGCGAAACATTCTATCGATTTAACACGGTGCGCCTCCCATCGGGTAGATTTATGACAAGGTTGCCATTTCTGTCAATTCGACCTCCGCTGGGGAGCTCATGGAGTCTGGCAGAAAAGCGGTTAGTGGCAATGGAAAGGCGCATGAAGCGGGACTCCAACTTCCGACAGAAGTATGTGGAGTTCATGCGCGAATACCTGACGTTGGGTCACATGTCGGTGTCCAGGGTTGACTATCGTCATGAGGAGCATTATGTGTTGCCTCATCATGCTGTTTTGAAGACACCTGACTCAAAGATTAGGGTCGTGTTCGACGGGAGCGCGGAGACGTCTAGCGGGGTGTCCCTGAATCAATGTCTCCATGCTGGTCCTAAGCTGACCAGAGACATTGCAGACATTCTCACGGACTTCAGGAGACACCAGGTTGTCTTCGTTACGGACGTACGGATGATGTTTCGTCAAACTGAGATTCATCCAGACGACCGTCGGTTCCAGCTGATATTGTGGCGAGAGAGCCCAGAAGAACCGATGGTCACGTACGAGCTCAACACAAACACGTACGGATTAAAGCCCAGCCCATATGTAGCCATGCGTACGCTACGAGAACTGGCTGATCAAGAACGGCTCCGCTTTCCCCGCGCGGCTGCTGTCATTGATAGGGACGTCTATGTAGACGACATTTGTACGGGCTCAGACAGTATTGAGCAGGCGCTCATCTTAAGGGATGAATTGGTGGCGCTCATGGCCTCCGGTGGCTATGAACTCAGGAAATGGCTGTCGAACTGCCCAGAGGTACTGGCAGGACTGCCAACTGAGTATCAACAAGACCCGCATTTGTTTGAGGATTCGGAGAATCTTCATGCGTTGGCCATTTTAGGGGTCCAGTATCGACCGAGTCAGGATGCCTTCACATACAGTTGTGAGGCCGAGTTGCTGTCGAAGACCTGGACCAAGCGATCGGTCCTTTCGACTATCGCACGAACGTTCGACCCAACCGGTTGGATCGCGCCGGTCACGTTCATGGGAAAGTGCTTCATTCAGAAGCTTTGGTTGGCTCAACTAGGTTGGGATGATCAGCTCACGGAGGAGCTGGCTCGGGAGTGGTCGGCATTCGTCACCACCTTACCACAGATCTCAGAGATTGAGATCCCGCGTAAACTGCTCCCGCAGGCAGGAGTCAAGGTCACCCTGCACGGGTTTTGTGATGCGTCGGAGAAGGGGTACGCGGCCGCAGTCTACCTGAGAACAGGTGAGACCGCTGGTAGGGGAACGGTACGCTTGGTACTGGCCAAGAGCAAGGTTGCACCTGTTCGGACTCGTTGGACGATTCCGAAGATGGAACTGGCAGGTGCAGCCCTTCTGACGCGGCTCTTGAACCATGTGGTGCGGAATTTGCGTGGTACGGTGGCTCTGAACGAGACGGTCTATGCATGGACTGACAGCCGAATCGTGTTATGCTGGTTGCAGACTTCGGTCCACACGCTCGAGGTATTTGTGGCCAACCGAGTCTCACAAATAAATAGCTCAGAGACTCCTCTGGTCTGGAGACATGTTCCAGGTGAGATTAATCCGGCTGACTGCGCTTCACGCGGCTGTCCGGCGCCTGCTTTGGTTGAACATTCTCTTTGGTGGGGGCCACAATGGCTGGAACAGCCACATGCGGAGTGGCCATTTAATGAGTGCGGTCGACATTCATTACCCCCAGACCAAGGCTTGAGGCTGAATGTGACTACAGTGGAACCCGCCACCGTAGACCACACCCTCTTGGAACGATATAGTTCGTTAGGGAAGTTACTTAGAGTAACGGGATGGGTAATGAGATTTTGTCAAAATTGTCGTTGTCCTGTCGCGCAGCGAAACATGTCGCCTATAATGGGACCTGAAGAACAGCGAAAGGCTCTCTCACTCTGGGTGAGAGTCGTTCAGAGGAATGAGTTCCAGGACGAAATTAGGGTCTTGAAGACTGGCGCAGGTCGATTGAAAAAAGGTCTTGTCCGCCTCAACCCGTTCATTGATGAGCATGGAATGCTCCGGGTGGGAGGACGATTACGGAATGCCGACTTGCCCTATGCAGCGCGACATCCTCTAATTCTCCCCAAGAAGGGAGCTTTGGTGGAGTTGTTGGTTAGGGACCGTCACACCAAGAATTCACACGCAGGCTGTAACACCCTTCTGGGCATTTTGCAGCGTGAATTTTGGATTTTATCGGCCCGCAGAATCATACGGAGCGTTGTGTTTCGTTGCTTGCCTTGTTACCGACTCAAGGCAGCCACAATGCAGCCACAAATGGGAGATCTCCCGGCCGATCGAGTCACGGAGGCTCGGCCATTTGCTGGCGTAGGGACAGATTTCGCGGGGCCTTTCATGGTCAAGACATCGCACCTTCGCAACGCGAAGTCGGTTAAGGCATATCTGTGTGTCTTCGTGTGTCTGGCGACCAAGGCCGTTCATTTGGAATTGGTGGCCGATCTCTCTACGGAGGCCTTTCTGGCGGCGTTAGATCGATTTGTTTCTAGACGGGGAGTACCGTCACTGATTCGGTCGGACTGTGGTACCAACTTCAAGGGCGCCGACCGGTGCTTAAAGGAAATTGTATTGTTTTTAAGTCAGAATGAGCGAGAGATTGGCACGGGCCTCGCCAGTCGGGGCATTTCGTGGTATTTTAGTCCACCTGGATGCCCCCACTGGGGTGGAATTTTCGAGGCAGTAGTCAAGTCTTCCAAGACTCACTTGTATCGGGTCATCGGCTCAACGATTCTCACCTTTGAGGAGTTGTCAACGGTGTTTTGCAGAATTGAGGCGGTCTTAAACTCGCGACCTTTGTGCCCGTTGAGCGCTGACCCGAATGACCTTGAGGCCATGACCCCAGGTCATTTTTTGATCGGCCAACCACTTAGCGCCTTGCCGGAATATCCGTATACTGATGTCAAGTTGTACCGGTTGTCACGGTATCAGATGTTACGGCAAATGAGCCAAAATTTTTGGAAGCGATGGTCGCTGGAGTATTTGCATATTCTACAGCAACGCGTTAAGTGGACGGACAGGACGACCCCACCCTGCGTTGGAGACCTCGTTCTGGTTAAGGATGCTAACCTATCACCGTTGTGTTGGCGACGGGGGCGCATTGTTAACCTGATTACGGGCAAGGATGGGTTTCCAAGGATCGCAGACGTCCAGGTGAGGGACTCGATCCTTAGACGGGCAGTTTCAACTTTATCTCGACTCCCGGGAGTTTGAGCGGACCGACAACGGGTCGGTCCGGGGGGGGTGATTGTTTATAATCTACCTTCAGATTTTTGATTTTCTCCGCCTCGGTGCGACAGGGGCGAAGGGGCGGAGGGAGAGGTCGAGCGCTGGGCTCGGCGTGAATAGTAGTTCGTATTGAGTCGCGCTGGGCGTCGAACGAATATTATAGTAGCCATAGAACGGGTGAAAGCGCACGCGCATTGATTAAATCGACTTGTGGAGTCATTTCGCGGCACCCAATTATACTAGTTAAGCAGTACGGTTAGCGACGCTGTGAATGTCGAACGGGTTATTGATAATATCATTGGTTTGCCTTGTCACGGGAGTGCTATTGGGAAAGCACCGAGGCTTTTGTGGTTAGACTAATACGGAGTGAGTGTGGTGGCTCGCGTTAACGGCGTGGCTTGCAGCGACGTGGAAGAATCGTCCGGAACTACCAGCAAACCATCGCAAGGTCATATACACTCATTATACACATACACAGTTACACAACTTGCGAGGGGTCAAGGAAGTGAGACCGGCTCGAAGAAATGAGGTAAGGGTAGCGGTAAGGTCAGAAATTGTAATATTGTTCGGAGGCGCGTATCGCGTCTATTTGATCCCGCTAGGACGGCGGCTGTTCTGAGACCTGTCTCCCATGGGCCCGAGATAAGGTTCGGCTGAGTCCTGGCGCGATCAGGCGGAATTTTATAAGGCAACAAAATTTGGTGTCGATATTTTGAACCAAATAGCACGAATATATTCCGAGGGAGCTGGTACTCGTAGATGGCACATGCACATCACTACATAGTATAAAACAAAGTCGCTTTCTCTGTCCCTATCTCCCTTTGTACCTATGCTTAAATCTTTAAAACTACGCAACGGATTTTGATGCGGTTTTTTTTAATAGATAGAGTGATTCAAGAGGAAGGTTTATAGTATAATAACATCCATTTGCACCCGTGCGAAGCCGGGGCGGATCGCTAGTATTTTATAATTTTAGATATTATAAAATATCCTTTAATACACCTAACAATAATTTGACATCAAGGTCAATGGATATCCCACAGGGATATTCTAACGTCAATATGACGATCTTGGTCTTTCTAGGTAGGGAACGAATACCGGTCTTTCTAGTGTTAACCATAGCCTGGGCTACTATAGGATTACATTATTTTTTGTTTGGAACCCGAATCGGAAAAAAATCCAAGCCATAATTTAATCAAAATAATTCATTTTGTACTAGGTATGCATAATTTGGAACTGTGCTGTTGCAAAATGACTACAGTTACACGAAATAATGTATACTGAAATGTAATAGAGAACGTAGATTAACATTTAAATTAAGTTTACGTTAAAATAAGGTAGGCGCACATTTACAATATTATTTCGGAGAACGGAAACTATTTACTTCGTTGGTATAGTGGTCGCAAACGCGACTGCTGAGCATAAGGTCCTGGGTTCGATTCCCAGGTCGGGATAATTGTTATTGGGTTATTCTATTAGGAATTTCTCAGCCCAACTTAGGATTAAAAGCAGCTTACTGCGTTAATTTTTTTCTCCGTTTAGCCCACAGAGCGTACCAAAGAAATATACATGCATAAATACATAAACCCGAAAACCATACCCCTCCTTCTGCCGCAGTCGGGTAAAAATCATGGTGTGCGCTGCTCTCATGGTGTGCGCTGCTCTTATAAACTTACTCAACAAACTAAGCAATAACAGACTAGTTGATGTTCAGTCTTCGTGCAATTTGCGGCAATTTTATAGGTATTGTTACTATTAACTCGGAGGTTGTGGTTCGATTGACAGCGATTGGCGATTTTTGGCGAAATTTATTTTCACTTATTTAGACCTATGTATGCTTAACTGTGTGAAGTTTCATTAAAATCGGCTCAGTCGTTTCGAAAAATGAAGACAATAAGTATAAAATGTCGTAAGGCGTAAACGCCATTAACGACGATAGAATAGTCTCTTATAAGCTGTAGGAAGATGAAACGCATTGAAAACAATATTGTAAGCACTCTGGTGCCAAGAACATCAATTAAGGTGGGTATGTCCCCCTCCGGAGTGTTCCCACTCCCCACCGGAGTGTTCCCACGTTGCCGTCGTGGTGGGGCTTGCGTGTCTCAATGACCCTTGGGGCTCTGCCGGTAGATATACTCATGCCGGAAAGGTCCAAGTGTTCGGGTCCTCGGGCGGCGCGCCTGTCGCAGGAGGAAACCCTACTCGCTGCTCTCTGGTTCGCGTCTGCTCATTAGACGTGACTGTGAGAGCAGTGAGTAGGCGGAGGGAGAGACGATGGGTGGAGATAGGAACGTGTTCTCGTAACGGCGATCGGCGGCGGCGACTTCTCGCGTCCGGCCCTGGTGCAAGCCATGGTCCGGGGCGAGGAGGAATGGGACGCCGTCGCCTCCTTCTGCGAAGCAGTGATGTTAGCGAAGGAGGTGGCGGAACGAGAGAGGGAGAGAACCTCTCAACGTCCCAGCCGCCGCGGAAGGCGCGGAAGGCGCTCCGGGCGTCGGGGGCCACGTGATGGCTTCCGGCCACCGTAGACGCGGGCCTGTGGACGGTGAGTAATGGGCTAGCTCGCCGTCCGGCCGTCGTCATGACGGCAACAGACCGTGTCGGTGGCGCGTTCGTGTTCCACGCGCGCCTCAAAAAGATGTCAGCAAGGAGGGGCCCGCAAGGGCCGACGCCCGTCGGGGCCGCGGATTTTTGTACTAGATAACGTGGCCTCGGCGCAAGGGCAAAGAAGGAACATGGGTTCGGTTTTTAGTCAGTAGAAGTCTGACACTCCCCTTCGCTCTGCCCAAGAGCGGGGGGGGGGGTCATTTGATGATTTTCCACCCACCAAAAAAAAAAAAGGTGGGTATGTCCATTTAGGGCGATTTCTAACGGAGTTGTATTTGTTGTAAATGATTGAATGAATCTGTAAGGAGCACACAAACTTTTATTCCTATATTTTTTTTGAGGTCTTTAAGGTCTTATATGCTCACAAAACTGAAGAAACTGTCTTAGAACCACAAAATTTGAAGACATGTGACATCTATCAAGCTGCACTGGGCCCGCGTGGTGGATTATAGCCCATCCCTCTTCTACTAGTAGAGAGGAGGCCTGAGTCCCTGCAGTGGGAACATTATAGGCTGATGATGATGGAGTTTTTCTGCAGGTTTAGTACAATGAGTCGAAGGGTGATGTCTGAGTAGCCACAGTTATATGAATATCACCAATCCTCAAGTTGTTGATTGGGTAAAACTTAAACGCCTCTCGCTTGCTGTATGACCTCGCCTTATTCCCAAACTAGGCAGACAAAGGCAATTCGCGCCAGCCTAATGTTTAGTTAACACGATGCTTGTTTATTACAATAATCATTTGCTACTATATTAATTATAGGATTATCTTAACAATTAGGATATAAAAGAGTTTCTCATATCCTGAACTAGCTTTTGCCCGCGTGAAAATTACGATTTTCCATACAAATTTTCATCCCTTTACTAGCACCTTTTTTATACCGACTACGGCGAAGCCAAAAGGAAGGGTAATGATTTTGGCAGTCTATGTATGTATGTATGTATGTTCCACCGTAGCGTCTAAACTACTGAACGGATTTTAATAAATTAAGTGTCAATAGATTTGTAAAAATAGCCCGGGTGACATAGGCTATATAAATTTTATAAACTCTTTTTATGACGGAATTTAAATGTCAAAATCATACCTCAAAAAATATTAAATTGAGATCATCATCGCAAGTTTGGTATCAAATGAAAGGTCTTGGCGAGCACATTACAAATATGTATTATATTATAGTTTAAGTACCTACACACAAAAATAAAATTCAAATAAAAAAATTAAGTTCAAAAATCTAAAACCCGACTACTAACAAAATCGCGGTCTTAAAAGTAGAAAACAAGAAAATAATTCTGGTCTGATATTCGTCGTAGTTAATCCTTGTCTAAATTATATAGGTAACCTCTGTGCAAAATATCTGCTGTCCAAGTCCAAGGGTTTGGGCTAGGTGTTGATGAGTAAGTTGGACCTGTATTTAGGCTTTATAGTGCATAAATACACTAATACAAAAAAACATTAAGAGAAAAGTTAAGTACTAAAATTTAAACAAAACGGGTTTTAGTGGTTTATTTGTCGACTACAAGTAAATCTTTTGTATGTAATACCTACAGGTATTAGAGATGGTTACTAAAAATTTAATTATCTAGACCGGTATGTTTTATAGCTAAAACAATTTACTTAAAATGTACTTACATTTATATTTAATCTGATAGACAGAAATGAACTTAAATGAAAAAAAAAGTAAAACAATCCAGCGTCCTGACATGTCCCGTTCATTAGTGAGACTGATGTAGATTTTCCTACCAACTGTATACATTATGATTTGCAATAAAGAGTTTCTACAAACAAAATACATGTTTGGATATAGTATAGCATAAATATAGTATCATCATCATCAGCCTATAATGTTTCCACTGCAGGGACTCAGGCCTCCTCTCTAGGAGAGGGATAGGCTTATAATCCACCACGCGGGCTCAGTGCGGGTTGATAGATGTCACATGTTTTCGAATGTTTTGGTTCTAAGACATGCCGTGAGTAAGTCGTGAGTTCGGACCCAGGCAGGCGCATTACTTTGTGTAATTTATTTCATCACCGCTGCTGTCAAAAAGGTGAAGGAAAACATCGTGAGGAAACCGGCATGTCTTAGAACCAAAACATTCGAAGACTTGCCACATCTACCAATCCGCATTGGGCCAGCATGTTAGATTGGGACAAGCCCGCCACACTATTCCCAAACCACTGTAACTCCTGTTAGCCAGAATCATCAGTGGCGACCACAAGAAAAGCGCCGAGACAATGAAGCTCGACGAAGTCCCAGAGAAGCGATTTAACTGTCTTAGATCCCGCAACGAAATTAATCAGAAAAGAATAGCGGAGGAGTAGGAAAAAACATAATTTCCACTTCCCTCCATATCAGCAGGCCAAGAACAAGGCCAATAAGGCACACAGGGACGTATACAATTGGGATAAGCTCAGTTGCCTAGCACCACGGATATTATTAATATTACTGGGTCCTAAGTTGTGAGCTGTTATATTTGATTCCAATAATAGGTATAGGTTCCAATAGCATGTTAGATTATAGCCCATTCCCTCTCGAAGAGGAGGCCTGTGTCCCAGCAGTGGGAACAATTATAGGCTGACGATGATAACAGCCTGTATCCCGTAGTTGTCTATAGCAATATGGTTCGCAATACCAGTGATGTTTTAACTGTACATTAATGTTCAAAGAACCACCCATTTTATTCTTAGAAGTCGTTTTTACTTATTTTCAAATTGACACGAGTTTATTCAAAGATGAAATAAATACTGGGATCTTCTGTAGTTGGTGCACATTCTCCGCTCATGAATCTGTTCATATCACCAGGACATAGTATGCCACCAATGATTCCGTGACCTTGTCCGTCAGTATCCTTGCCCATGTATGAAGTAAGCACTACGTCATAGAGGTACAGAGTACCTGGACTGGAGTAGCGTCCTCCAGTATTGCGGGAACTAGCTCAGTGTTCGGGGTGATCGTCGCGGCAGTAGTGGCGATTGCGATTAGCAATATTACTGCCCTCATCTTCATAGTAGCGGGTGACAGAAGATCTGGAAATAATCAGATTAACGTTAAATAGATGGAAGACATTAATGAGTGAATGAAAGGTTGTGTGGTAATTGGTTATCGTGGTATGTAATGTGAAGAAAATGAAGTGTTGAGTATGAATGTTGACGGCACGGTTGGCGCAGTGGCTCAGCAATGGACTGCTGCGCTGCGTGTCGCGGGTTCGATCCACGCACGGAACAAATATTTGTATGACCTACAGATAGTTGTTCTGGGTCTGGGTATTTGTGTGAGTTTAAATGTTTGTGAACGCACCCACGATACAGGAGAAATTCCTAGAGTGGGGCAACGATTTATAGAAGAAGACCAAACAATCGATGGATGGACTGTGCGAAAGATGATACGGCAAGAAAGAAGGTTACTGCTGAGATGACGAGTAATGGAGAAGTATGGAAGAAGAATACATACTGCGCCTACCCCAAATAAATTAGGATAAGGGCAGGAGAATGATGATGGTTGGAAGACATTAAAAAGATCGCGAGGAAGACCTAGAGCTGCCACACCAACTTGCCACACTTGACTCTGTAGAGCGCAGAGCCAGGAGGCTAATTGGTGACGATAAGCTGGTTGTCAAGCTACATAGCCTGGCCCACCGTCGCAAAGTCGCATGTCTGTCGGTCTTCTACCGACTGTTCTTCGGAGAGTGTGCGCAGGAGCTCCACGAGCTGATTCCACCATCTCCCTTATTCCATCGGGAGACTAGACGTGCTGCAGGTTATCACCGATACCTATTCGACGTTCCACACATTCGAATAACGAAGCGCCTTGCAAAGTTCTTTATTATGCGCACAGCCAAGGAGTGGAATTCCCTGCCTGCGTCGGTTTTTTCGAGTTCATATAACCCTAATCTATTTAAGTCGCGAGTAAACAGTCTTCTTCTGGGTAAGCTCGTTCCATCGTCGACATCATCTCTGCCCTTAGGGCAAGATAAGTCAAGAGCAAGCCCATTTATAATAAAAAAAAGACCTAAGACTAGCAGGGAAGCTTGGAAGAGTGGGTGTAACAATGCTACCAGTGATAATCAGCCTACAACGTTCCCACGGTTGGAAAACAGTTTTCCTATCAGTAAGAAGAAGTAGGCTGTAATCCAACACTCGGCCCAGTTCAAACTCACAGTTTTGAGGGCTGAAACAAATGAACCAAAGGTAAGTTTTAAAAAAACCTCTGTAATAAAGACAATTCCGGTGTACCTTATTCTGATAAGGAGCTGAATACACCTAGTCCAAAGTAGTGTAGTAGTAGTAGTAGTAGGAAGGTTGTGGGTGGAGGTCAGATAGGTAAAGAGCCATTGCCTATCTGGCCACCACAACCCAGTTAGTACCTACTGTATAATATGATACTCCTTGGTGAGGTTTACGCTTAAGCTTACATTAAAATATTGCAAAAGTTACCTTATAATTGTTTCAGGTCTGACTCTGGCACAGTTCAACAAAAATTGTGATTATTTAATATTTGAAACACACTTATTTAACGACACAATTACCACTTGATTTCCAAGGAGCAAAATGCAATTTGATTGAGTTTTAATTGTTATCTCAGTATTTATATTTATGTGCGTATCGGAAAATACTCGTATTTATAAATATATTCAATTTCCTCACTATTTTCCGACTGCTGAATTTTTGTACAATCGGTGTCTATATTGTCATCAAAATTCACGGAAATGAATGAGGAAGGCCTTTTTATTTTCGAATTTTCCTATGGGTCTGACAACCAGTCTTACCCAGGGGTATCGTATTACCCAGATAACTAACTGCGTTGTGGAGGTTGGGCAGGCAATCGCTCCATGTAAAATATTCAGATGCATCCGGTTAGAATGGTAGTCGACCCTATCATAGGTGGGAACAGGCTAGACAGATGAATGATTCTAGTTCGTGATATAGATAATATAATATTTTTGCTATAAGCTTTGAAATTGCCATCGACACAATATCTAAATTCTGGAAAATACACAAACCAGTAGGAAGCACATGATCAAAAATATTTATCCCTACAATGCGTCAACATAACCAATTCAACACAACACCCCGCCTGAAGGAAAAGCCCAATAGTACCTTGCTTGGCCCAAGAATCAAACGTACGACCTCATGCTCAGCAGTTATGCTTGCGACTATTAGACTTATAAGGCAGTCCAAAAAAATAACCAATTAAATGCACCATAATTTTAATGGTGGCCCAAAATTCAGTGATTTAGTGGTAAATATCCTATTGTGCCTCGCCTGTAAACATTTAGATCTCACGCCAAACAGCACGTTTTCAATTATCGTGGCCACTAATATTTAATGACACGTACACAGGCCCATTCGACCGATTCGCTATGTAAACTGATGACCATTGGGCGTAGCCTAATGAAATCGTGTAGAAGCGACATTCATTACTTCGGTTGTCGCTTGTCCTTTCTTTATCGTGGGGTAAGTATTTAAACGGTAAAAGTAAATATTGTGAGGACACCATGTCCTATACCAAAAATTCGAAATGACATCTACCATGCGGATTGGTAGTACCACAATCCGCACTGGGCACGCTTGGTGGATTATAGCCCATGCCTGTCCTAGAGAGGAGGCCTGAGTCCCTGCAGTGGGAACATTATAGGCTGATGATGATGAGGCTGGATGAAAGTCGCTGAGAATCAAGCTCAGTTACGTTCTATTGGGTAGGCCTATGTCTGGTCGACTGCAGATGTAGTTTGATACTTTTAACATTCCTACTGCTGGAATACGAGGCGCCAACTTTGTAAGGGAGTATCTGATAATCTTGTTCTTCTGGTTGAAGGGTTTTCCGCTTCTATAGTATTTTTACTCTATTCTAAAAGTGTGCTTAGCTTGAATAATAATTATTGGACATGTTTAGATTCATTTTGTACAATTTGTTTGTAATTTGAATCCTTTGTTTATCACTATTTGTTAAATGCAAGCTGCATTGTTGAGAAAATACTCTATTACGGGCTGGCTAATTTATTAACAATATGTCCAGCTATTTACACACATACATAAACTGTTGCCATTTTCCCATGTGGGTAGGTATAAATAATATAAACATGGTAAGCTGTTGGTCCCGGTTGTCATTTAAAAAAAAAAAAAAAAACTTTGATAGTCGTTACAGGTACTGTACAGTGTTAGAGTGGTATGATGTTACCAGTGACCCGAAAATCTCCCAACCAAAATATACTAATAACCAGTGGTTATTTGTTGATTTAGTTTGTGCTGTTGTAGGACTATTCGTGAGAGATACCGCGGGTCCCAGAAAACTGAGAAACAAACTTCCCATTTGTCCCCTCTAGTCAGTTTTCAAGGGAACAGTCGGCACAAATAGTTACCCCGGTGACAACTGGGAAGACAAATCCCAGCTGTCACCCCGGAGGACAGGGCTAGAGGGGACTATTGGGAATAATTCAGAACTCCAAGGGCTAAGAGGGAACATGGATGGGTTTTAGTCCATAATACAAGAAAATATTTACCGAATCATGTAATTTGTTTTAAAATATTACGTATTCGAATGTACAGCATTTCCTTATACGAAATATTACAACATTTTATCCTTAATGGTATGGACAGCACAATTTACCTTATTATTAATTATTAATAACAACATCCTGTGATAACTAAACGGTTGTTTAGGACAATTTCACAGTAGGTTTTTCTCTTTTTCTTTTTTGTTGTGGCGTAACTGCCAATAATGATAATATATTATTATGTTGATATTCAGTATAATTGGATCTCCGTACATGCTTAGGTTGGTACGTGGATGGGTGATCACCTATTACATACCGTGTCAGACTTCTACTGACTAAAAACCATCCATGCTCTTTCTTAGCCCTTTGTGTAGAGGCCGCGGTATCTCTTTCGAACAACCAGCAGCCCCGACAGGAGAGTAGACCCCTTTTTTTTTTTTTTGGTGGGTGGAAAATCATCGAATGACCCCCCCGCTCTTGAGCAGAGCGAAGGGGAGTGTCAGACTTCTACTGACTAAAAACCGAACCCATGTTCCTTCTTTGCCCTTGCGCCGAGGCCACGTCATCTAGTACAAAAATCCGCGGCCCCGACGGGGGAGAGTAGACCCTAAGGTTGTCATTTCCAAGCAAATAATCTTGAGATGTTTTAATAGCAGAGGATAAGAATTTAAGTTATTTTATTATAATTGCAACATAAACAGTTGGAGATTATGAAAACAATTTTCGGTGACACTTGAACCCTCTTTTATGGGACTCTGTCACCACGCAAAAAAAAGTAAAAAGTATTGTTCTTACTCTCACTATCATCTCTCTGTCTTTTTCAACTATGATGGTGTCGGTTTCCAGTGTAATCGGATGCAGCTAATTTTACATACTCCTGGCTACATAATAACTTCAGTTTAAGTCGCGTTTTCCAATATTAATCTCTGTGTGATACCTATTACATTCCTAGTTACCTCCGTGCCACAGAAAGCACGGATTCCAGTACCTCCTTCCTACTTCTGTCCTCCTGGTAGTTTGTGGGATGATCGTACGATTGTAAGCTATAGAAATAAAAACTGATTATTTTAATAACAACTGTTTTTCGGTTGACTGTACTTCACTTGTACTTGTGTCAAAAAGGGGATCAGACCGGAATGATAAATTACAGGGGATCAGAAAGGAATAAACAAAAGAAAAGAGTTATTCCGGTCTGATCCCCTAAAACTGATACCCTAGGGGATCCGTTTTATTATGAATTATTTTCTATTCCGGTCTGATCCCCCGTAAAAGAATCGGATACCCTGACACATTTTTAGGACAGTCAGCAACAAAATATTTGTACAGGTTCTATTAGATTATGTTTTTATTATATAAATTAATTGTAAATTCGTTTGTTTGTTTTTTTTTGTTTTATTTCCTGAAAATAAAGAATAGGTAGTAAAGTCCCACAAACTACCAGGAGAACAGAAGTAGGTAGGAGGTATTGGAATCTTCAAATCAAATCAATATTATGCCTTTAAGGTGGATGTTCACGGTAGCCCGCGAAATTCAAATTTTCTTACGTTTTTTGCAATTTGCAGGCAAGTGATAGGTTGTATGTTGATGAACATTTGATTCGCTGCTGTAAGACGTAGGTAGTTATAGAATTATAATCATCAAAATCATTAATACAACCCTCCGAGCTCATAAAGGTTCCGGAATGACTTTGACCTTGTAAAAAGTTATTCCGGAACCTTTATGAGCTCGGAGGGTTGTATTAATGATTTTGATGATTATAATTCGGTAACTACATAATTATTATGTCTTACAGCAGCGAATCAAATGTTCATTAACATACAACCTATCACTGGCCTGCAAATTGCAAAAAACTTAAGAAAATTTGAATTTCGCGGGCTACCCTGGAACATCAACCTTAAAGTAAAGTCCCACAAACTACCAGGAGAACAGAAGTAGGAAAGAGGTATTGGAAATTGGAATCTTCAAATCAAATCAATAATAAGCCTTTCTAATACCATACATTTCATTGTTGGAGATGTGATATGACACTTATGTATGTGTGTCTTAATAATTCACCATTCTGGCCTCCTGGTAGTTTGTGGGACTTTACTATCCTGGTTTCCTATCTCCAACAAAAAAAAGTGCACGGTTTTAGAAAGAAATAATATAGATTTGATTTAAAGATTCCAATACCTCCTTCCTACTTCTGTTCTCCTGGTAGTTTGTGGGATGATCGTACGATTGTAAGTTATAGAAATAAAAACTGATTATTTTTTCATTAACAACAGAACTGTTTTTCGGTTGACTGTACTTCACTTGTACTTGTGTCAAAAAGGGGATCAGACCGGAATGATAAATTACAGGGGATCAGAAAGGAATAAACAAAAGAAAAATATTGGCAGTGGATCGGTTTGGGGGATCAGACCGGAACAACTCAAAGAAAAATATTGGCAGTGGATCGGTTTGGGGGATCAGACCGGAACAACTCACGATAAACTGTTGGTCCGGGCTGTCACTTGTAGATCTTTGATAGTTGTTACAGCTAGTCGGAAGCCCGAAAGTCGGATAAGCAGCATTAAAGGTACAAAGGGGTATCGTATTACCCAGTACCAACTTGGTTATGGAGGTCAGATAGACAGTCGCTCGCTCCATGTAAAATACTGATATTCAGCTGCTTCCAGTTTGAATTGAAGACAACCTCAACATAATTATCACACACTCGTTTTAGTCTTGTACTTTGCCATAAATAATTTCTGTGTAGTTTTAGTAATTCTGATCAATATTATAAAATATTGCAATGTTTGGCACTGCTTTTGTTGTATTTTCGAATAATATCTTAGTGGGAACCTGGTGTCCTGAAATACAGGCTTCGGCTTAGTTTAGGCACCAGTCTCCCACAATAGTAGTTTATGCGACTGTGCATAATGAAGGGCATTACAACACAAGTGTGGGTTTAAGAAACGAGTCGAAGGCGAGTTTCTTAATAGCATCACACGAGTGTTGTAATGCCTAATTATGTATAGTTGCATACACTAATTTATCTACCCGAATATCATAAGGGCTCTATGATGGGTTCAGGAACCATAGGGAAATGACCAGCATTGTTACCAGTGTAATGCAATAAAAAATAAACAGGTTATTAGTTGCATTCGTCGCTGCATTTACGATATCTGGCGGAGTGTTCATGTTAATTTCTGAGTCACTATCACTCATTTTCGACAGAAATAAAGAATTAACAGAAAATTTGTCTACTCAATGAAAGGGAATAAAAAGCTAACGAACAAATGACAGCTCGAAATGGCGGCGTTTCGGATATCTGTAATTTTTTTTAAATCATAGGCAAACGAACAAAGTCAATATTCTTGTGTCACTCGAGATCAAAATGTCGTGCGATTTATAATTAAAATCATACTGAATTGGGGTTCCGTATCGATAGGTATCTGTTTTAATGTAGATACGTGCGCGCGGAACTAGTTGGCCGCGCCTTAGGCATGTTTTTGTTTTTTATTTGTATTCTTTTCAATAAATTGAATAAATTATTGTTCACGATATCTCGAGATTGGTCATCACTGTCTAATTATAGTCTCCTGTGCATTGCGAGCTGTAGGCAACCCGCCCCCTCACCCCTGTCGCCACCTAAGGCGCGGCCAACTAGTTCCGCGCGCACTAAGCACACTCACTTGAATTTGACACCTGTTCCAAATTTAAAACTCATAACCTACTGTTTTCAGTAGGTTATGAGCTCATTACAGTTCTGTTAATTTCTGCTGGTTGGTAATGCTGGTCATTGCCTATGGTTTTTGAACGCATTAAAGAGGGTTTATGATATTTGGGTAGATAAATAAAATTTTCTGTATTATAAATATGTTAGTTTTTAAGTACTGTTTGTCTTTATTTTATTTGTGGAAGAGAAATGAAACAAAATTATTATTAATTGGCTGCAAAGGCTGTCACGTGACAAATAACTTCATTTCTGCCCAGCCTATGAATATATGCCTATGAGCCTATGGCCTATGAGCCTATGGATGTGAGTGGCTACATAGTCACTCACATCCATAGTAATAACTGTTCTGTGTTGACTACCGAAAATTCTCTTATCATGATTTTTATACAAAATGGTACTTTTTCTACTAGCCTACGTAGTGGTCCCAGTAAATAAGTATTGTTATCATTATTTCCGCCACTAAAACCGCCCATTCATTGGCTTATCTTGTTCTAACAAAATCTTATTCCGACCATTAACATTAAATGTTCGTGAATGCCAGAAGTAAAGCCGTTAAAGTGCGATATGGTAAATATATGGGGAGTTTAAGTTAGTTTTAGAACACCTGTGAGTATTTAATGCATTTTTAGTGATTTGGAGAAAGAATCGTTTATTGGTTGAGGTTTATACGTGTACGTGCGTGTTTTTTTACCCGACTGCGGCGAAGCCCAAAAGGAGGGTTATGTGTTTGACGTGTATGTATGTATATGTAAGAATGTATGTATGTCCGTTTCTTTGTTCCCTCATAACTCATAAACGGACGAACCGATTTGAATGAAATATACGTCGTTAGATTCGTCTTGATGGCGCGAGTGTTATAGGCACATTAAAATTAAAAAAAAAAAACAAAGAAAAAAGGATTTTAAGAGTCTTCTGGTTCTTTTGATCGGAACCCAATCTGAAGTCACTTTTGCCCAATTTTTACGCAACGGGCGCAGATGTGGCCTGCTCAGTTCCATTTTAATTTGGTGGTTCAAAAAAACGTAATAGACATTACAAAAATAAAAATACTTGATTTACAACCACCAGAAAAAGCTCCCATTACAACAAAACCGGGAGGGATCCATTATTTCGTTTAGCATTACATAACCCTTGGAAGATGAAGAAAATAATATTTCTTTACCATATCCCTATGTCAAAATAGGAAGAAGTTTTGACAGGGTAAAAACCACAGCGCTGTGGAGAAAAGTTTTGTTAGCCAAGTTACTTTTAGGGTTTGATCATAAATCTAGCGGAAGCGGAAAGATTGCGTGTATATTCTTTTAAGAGAATGGGAATGAAACGTATAAGAAAGAGGGTTTACATACACATAGGTACATACTCACGCTTTTTCCCAAGGGGGTAGGTGGTAACTAAAGAACACCTAGGTTAGTATGATCACCACCGGTCGCTCATCAACGACCCGACCATGGCCAGCATACCTTAACCTTTGTTCTTCCCTTGGTACTGTTCTGGTTTAGCCAAAAGCCCCTTAGTCTTTAATGGGACAATTCCGTGACCCTACCAACCACTGTAACTGCTTAAGGCCAGAATCAACAGGGGCGACCACCAGAAAAGCGCCGAGACAATAAAGCTCGACGAAGTCCCAAATAAACAATTTTACTGTCCTGGATCTCGCAACGACTGCGATAAGCTGCAGTTACAGTCACTCAATTTGTTAAAATAAACTGCAGTAAAGAATTACTAGGGCTCATTGCTCGCAGAGCGGATGCCCAATGCGACCGAAAAGTTCTGGAGTCGCGACCGCGAACCGGTAGATGTTACGTTAGAGGTTGCAGGGATCAATGTGGCGACACTTCTTGAGGGAAGCCTTTATCTAGCATTGGCCTATACACAGCAGTCTTTTGGATGATATACTGATAAGTTTATCAGTATATCATCCAAAAGTCGAGGAGTCGGTTTTGTGTATTTGTAGCTGTCAGTTGACAGCTACAAATACACAAAACCGACTCCTTTTGCTATACCTGATGAATTCTCCTCAATTTTCTTACGAACTTCGTCAAACAAAAAGGCGTAAAATAAACTAAACATACTAACAAACTTCTTCATTCTCTTGTCAATCAACTCATCCGCTCCGCTGCATTGATGAAGCTACCTTCGCAAACTATTAACAGCCCCCAAGCGAATTTGCACTCTACGATCAAAGTTACAAGAGTTTGTTTTACTTTGCTTCTTTCTCCCTCTAGTGTATCATTGCGTCTTTTATTTTTTTTCTTTCAGTGTCTTATCGATAGGTCATAGGTTCTGAACGTATGGAAGGAAAGTTTGTCGAGCATGCTTGAAGAGGGAAATTGGGATTATTACACGACTGCCCCCAAAAAAAGAGTGTTATGTTTTTAGCGTTCATGTATGTATGTATGTATGTTTGTTTGTGAGTTTCTTTATTCCACCGTAACTTCTAAACGCCTGAACCGATTTTGATGTGTGTGGTATCATTAGATTCTTTGCGTTATCCCGGGTGACATAGGCTATAGACAATACTACAAAACATAATAGGGTGGCCATGGTTTAGAAATAAAACAAACTTTTAATTTGTTTTTATTGAAATATTAATGAAAAATATAATCATCGTCTAGAACTTGATAAGTAGATTACAAAAATATACCACAGTAGTATTCAGTATCTATTGTGTACTAGTAATACTACTCAACAAATGATATGTTAACATTTTAAACCCGGGATTCGATATGAATAAGATATATATCAATAGATTCCTTGTAATGACAGAAATAAAACTGGCTAGATTACAACTCCCAAATCCGTCCACGACGGCAGCTGAATGGTTTTAAAGTTTGTATGAAAAGTCAATATGTGTGAATCAATTTACTTGAAACATGGTAACAATATCCACTTAACGAAATAATAATGTATGCACTCATAGGTTTTTCAAAAACACTCATATAAAAGGTGGAAAAAGATATTCAGGGTTGAATTTTGTATGGAAAAGTCTTAGTGCGAGATTGAAAACACTTTAAACTCATTACTAACGCAAATTAATAAAGCTTTGCGTGTGTAATACAACAATAGATGTGTGCAAGTGCGAGTTGGATCCGTTACCGATGGTTCCGTACCAGCATCTTGGTAGGTACTATACTTGAAACTGTTTGGCACTATACTTGAATTTCTGTTGATTCCTAAGTAGGTAATAAAGAAATACGTCTCCTGATTTTTGAAAATAACCCCTTATACTTAGGGTAAGTTTAGAGTTATACAGAATTAATAGTCCACTTTTATTATGTAGGTACAACAAAATCAGTACCTAAACTCTGTGAACAAACTAGGTACTTAGCAAATATAATCTTTGTAATGCAATTATTAAGAATAATTCCGGCTAGGTTTCACCCCCCCCCCCCCCCTATTATATAAAACAATACAAAAAAAATTCGCGCTCGCTTCGCTCGCGCATCCACCCATTTCGTGCTTTCGCCATTCCTAGTCATTTCACAGACTTATCTACATGCTTCTATTCTCAATTCTGCGGGCCTGATTAAAAAAACTCAAGTCCCTCTGGACTCTAATAACTTTTCTGCATTACATAATTAATTAACTGAGTTCGTCGACAATCATAACATTAAGCTTCGTGGAGCTCAAATGTTGAAATTTTACTACTTTTGAGCTTCATTCAGGCATGGTTATCCACCGCTTTATCCCCCTAGATAAGTCCCCCAACTATGTTGGAGTCGGCATCCCGTCTAACTAGATGCAGCTGAAAACTGGTATTTTACCATCGGTGGCCAAATTAATAGGGACAGTAATAAGATTTTTGAATTTTCGAGTTTAAGTTGATTTGTGTATTATATAATTGGTTGTAGGTCTCTTATGTATTTTTATTAGTATTTATGTTCTATTGGGATCACAAAAAATCCAAAATGTATACAAAACTGTTTATTATTAATCAGGTAAAAAAAAAAATTGGTTAAGCTCTTATTTCAGCAAAGGGTGGTATCACCCTTTGCTGAAATAAGAGCTTCTATGTGTCGGGGCATGCTCTTAATAGAATGTTTTGCATTTTCCTTTAGTTGGGCATTATGATGCCATTCTCTGGTGAGGGTTTCTATAAGTTGCCTTTCGGTGGTACACACTTCTTTGGCAATGGCCCCTTTTGGTCAGTTTTCATTTTTTCAATGGGATTCATGTCAGTTGTCTTCTCTGGCCATTGCAAAACGGTGTCATTCTTTCAGCCAAACATGCAGTAACGCTTCCGACTTTGTGGCTGCGTACTGAGTCATGCATAAAAATGTATTCGACATCCTCGGGGAACCATTCATTGACCTGCGGCAATACCTGGGTTTCTAATACTCGCTTGTATTGGTCTTGTTTCATCGTTCCTCTTACGGTGTATAGGCGCCCCATGCCTTTGGCTGAGATAACAGACCAAACCGTATCACTAACCGGATGTTTAACCCTCTCTACGATGCAATCGGTGTGTAATCGTTGACCAGGGCGTCGTCATATAAAAGAACTTTTGTCGACCAAAATTTGAAAAGTTGATTCGTCAGAAAGGCACACCTGTAATTTAACAGAATGAATAGTAGAAAATAGTAGAAAAGTTATTGACTAATTGCATTATTAAAACAAGTTATTTTTCTTCGACTCCAACCTGCGACAGTCATATTTCGATGTAATCTGGCCCATTGGAGTCGTTTCTTTTTCATACTGTCGGTTAGGTGTGGTTTTTTTGAAGGCCGCCGTCCCATCAAGTTCTATTCGACCAACCGCCTACGCATTGTTCTTTCCGAAATCCTTACACCCTCGTCGTTCATCATTGTGGTCAAATGAGCAACACTCTTTTTATGAGTTTCGAGGCAGATGCTCCTAACTCTTCGATCGGTACGAAGTGTGGTGATCCTTTTTCTGCCACATTTGCTAACCCGAATTGCCTCAAGAGGCTTTTTATTGTCAATTTTAATTTTTATTCGATTTACGACAGATTTTGAAACCTCAGTCATAGCAGCTATGGCTCTCTGGGAATGAGTGGAGTGCAGTAACAATGTTAGTATCTCTCTATGATCGCGCCAGGACTCAGCCGAACCTTATCTCGGGCCCATGGAAGACAGGTCTCCGAACAGCTGCCGTCCTAACGGGATCAAATAGACGCGATACGCGCCTCCGAACAATATTACAATTTCTGAACTTAAAGCTACCCTTACCTCATTTCTTCGAGCCGGTCTCACTTCCTTGACCCCTCGCAAGTTGTGTAACTGTGTATGTGTATAATGAGTGTATATGACCTTGCGATGGTTTGCTGGTAGTTCCGGACGATTCTTCCACGTCGCTGCAAGCCACACCGTTAACGCGAGCCACCACACTCACTCCGTATTAGTCTAACCACAAAAGCCTCGGTGCCTTCCCAATAGCACTCCCGTGACAAGGCAAACCAATGATATTATCAATAACCCGTTCGACATTCACAGCGTCGCTAACCGTACTGCTTAACTAGTATAATTGGGTGCCGCGAAATGACTCCACAAGTCGATTTAATCAATGCGCGTGCACTTTCACCCGTTCTATGGCTACTATAATAATCGTTCGACGCCCAGCGCGACTCAATACGAACTCCTATTCACGCCGAGCCCAGCGCTCGACCTCTCTCCCTCCGCCCCTGTCGCCCCGAGGCGGAGAAAATCAAAAATCTGAAGGTAGATTATAAACAATCACCCCCCCCGGACCGACCCGTTGTCGGTCCGCTCAAACTCCCGGGAGTCGAGATAAAGTTGAAACTGCCCGTCTAAGGATCGAGTCCCTCACCTGGACGTCTGCGATCCTTGGAAACCCATCCTTGCCCGTAATCAGGTTAACAATGCGCCCCCGTCGCCAACACAACGGTGATAGGTTAGCATCCTTAACCAGAACGAGGTCTCCAACGCAGGGTGGGGTCGTCCTGTCCGTCCACTTAACGCGTTGCTGTAGAATATGCAGATACTCCAGCGACCATCGCTTCCAAAAATTTTGGCTCATTTGCCGTAACATCTGATACCGTGACAACCGGTACAACTTGACATCAGCATACGGATATTCCGGCAAGGCGTTAAGTGGTTGGCCAATCAAAAAATGACCTGGGGTCATGGCCTCAAGGTCATTCGGGTCAGCGCTCAACGGGCACAAAGGTCGCGAGTTTAAGACCGCCTCAATTCTGCAAAACACCGTTGACAACTCCTCAAAGGTGAGAATCGTTGAGCCGATGACCCGATACAAGTGAGTCTTGGAAGACTTGACTACTGCCTCGAAAATTCCACCCCAGTGGGGGCATCCAGGTGGACTAAAATACCACGAAATGCCCCGACTGGCGAGGCCCGTGCCAATCTCTCGCTCATTCTGACTTAAAAACAATACAATTTCCTTTAAGCACCGGTCGGCGCCCTTGAAGTTGGTACCACAGTCCGACCGAATCAGTGACGGTACTCCCCTTCTAGAAACAAATCGATCTAACGCCGCCAGAAAGGCCTCCGTAGAGAGATCGGCCACCAGTTCCAAATGAACGGCCTTGGTCGCCAGACACACGAAGACACACAGATATGCCTTAACCGACTTCGCGTTGCGAAGGTGCGATGTCTTGACCATGAAGGGCCCCGCGAAATCTGTCCCTACGCCAGCAAATGGCCGAGCCTCCGTGACTCGGTCGGCCGGGAGATCTCCCATTTGTGGCTGCATTGTGGCTGCCTTGAGTCGGTAACAAGGCAAGCAACGAAACACAACGCTCCGTATGATTCTGCGGGCCGATAAAATCCAAAATTCACGCTGCAAAATGCCCAGAAGGGTGTTACAGCCTGCGTGTGAATTCTTGGTGTGACGGTCCCTAACCAACAACTCCACCAAAGCTTCTGAATGAAGCACTTTCCCATGAACGTGACCGGCGCGATCCAACCGGTTGGGTCGAACGTTCGTGCGATAGTCGAAAGGACCGATCGCTTGGTCCAGGTCTTCGACAGCAACTCGGCCTCACAACTGTATGTGAAGGCATCCTGACTCGGTCGATACTGGACCCCTAAAATGGCCAACGCATGAAGATTCTCCGAATCCTCAAACAAATGCGGGTCTTGTTGATACTCAGTTGGCAGTCCTGCCAGTACCTCTGGGCAGTTCGACAGCCATTTCCTGAGTTCATAGCCACCGGAGGCCATGAGCGCCACCAATTCATCCCTTAAGATGAGCGCCTGCTCAATACTGTCTGAGCCCGTACAAATGTCGTCTACATAGACGTCCCTATCAATGACAGCAGCCGCGCGGGGAAAGCGGAGCCGTTCTTGATCAGCCAGTTCTCGTAGCGTACGCATGGCTACATATGGGCTGGGCTTTAATCCGTACGTGTTTGTGTTGAGCTCGTACGTGACCATCGGTTCTTCTGGGCTCTCTCGCCACAATATCAGCTGGAACCGACGGTCGTCTGGATGAATCTCAGTTTGACGAAACATCATCCGTACGTCCGTAACGAAGACAACCTGGTGTCTCCTGAAGTCCGTGAGAATGTCTGCAATGTCTCTGGTCAGCTTAGGACCAGCATGGAGACATTGATTCAGGGACACCCCGCTAGACGTCTCCGCGCTCCCGTCGAACACGACCCTAATCTTTGAGTCAGGTGTCTTCAAAACAGCATGATGAGGCAACACATAATGCTCCTCATGACGATAGTCAACCCTGGACACCGACATGTGACCCAACGTCAGGTATTCGCGCATGAACTCCACATACTTCTGTCGGAAGTTGGAGTCCCGCTTCATGCGCCTTTCCATTGCCACTAACCGCTTTTCTGCCAGACTCCATGAGCTCCCCAGCGGAGGTCGAGTTGACAGAAATGGCAACCTTGTCATAAATCTACCCGATGGGAGGCGCACCGTGTTAAATCGATAGAATGTTTCGCACTCCTCATCACGTGGGTTATTTCTAAGAGCGGTGGGTGGCTCTTCCGTTGCCCAGAACCGTTGCAGGACGTCGGATAACACGCTGCCATAATATATGGAGCTATAATCCGTTGAGTGCTGTGGTTCCCGTACTGGGCCCAATAACGCGTAACCACCTGCGGTACGCATGGCCACAACCCCGTTTGGTTGCAGCTCCCGTTTGCCGCTTCGGAGCAGCTTCCCGAGGACGTCAGACCCAAGCAAGACGTCCACCCGTCCGGGGATCGCGAAGTGGGGATCGGCTAACTCCAATCCATTGGTCAACCCTTTTACCGCAGACGGTAACCGAGTCTGAGGGAGGACCCCAACCACTTCGTCCAAAACGATCGCCGTGGCATTCACCCGCGTGACCGATGCCGTGTCACCCATCTCGAACAGGAATGTCGTCTGACCCCTGAGGTGAGGCACCCGATTGCCACCTATACCTACGGCGCCATCCCGTGATGGCTCTAATGTAAGGCCCAGCTTTTTCACTAAACAGCTGGACACAATACAACCTTGTGCCCCTGAATCTAACAGTGCTCGCACGTGCACCGGCTGTCCGTCAGTACCCCTGACAGTAATCCTAGCCGTCGGTAATAATACCGTTACTGTCGGGGTGGGCACCACTGACGAACAGGCTGCTAGTTGCTAATAGGAGGCACCTCCCTCCTCCCCTGCCGGAGGGGGAGTAAATACTGTCCCAGTATACGGGTCCCAACCCGGGTAGTAACCCTCCCGACCCATCGGTGACATCCGTGCCGGTCGGAAGTAGCCTACTGGCATCCTTCCGAACGGTGGCGGGCGCGCCGTCAGCCGAGGGCGTTCTGCGAGAGGCGGGGAGAAGCGACTACTCGGGGGTGGCAACATGCCCCCCAACGCATTCGAGTACGCCGCGTAACCCGTCTGTACTACCTCCGGGCCCCTGCCCGAGTCTCGGTGCCTATCCCCCCCCCGCGGGGAAGACGACGGTATCGGGTTGTGCTCTGGATCAGCCCTTGGCCCACCCCCCCGAGGGGGCGGCGACCGCTGATTCCTGGCCGACCCACCCCCCCTAGGGGGGGGTGACCGACCACCCGAATCTGGCTTAGGAGAGGGGGGGTGACCTCCCGGCGAGGCTCCGTGCACCTCCCTACTCTCCGCCAGGCATAGCAACTCGTGATGGGCTCCTCCGCAGGTTCCACAGTTAGTGGTCCTGTGGCACTCACGTACAAAGTGAGTCCCCAAGCAGCGGAAGCACAAATAGCGCTGCTTGACCACCCCTCTTCGTCTATGCACCCGCTGCGCCTTAAAGTCCGCGCATGCGGCGAGACCGTGCCCTTCCTTCCGACAGAAGGCGCACACTTCCGATTGGAGGGCGTGGTATTTCTTCCCCCCCCGACGGGGCTCAACCGGCTTGGGCCCGCTCGTACGTCGGGTTGACGGAGGAGGGTGCGACGTGGATGCCCCTTGGCAATCCGCCCGCCGGCACTCGCCTTCTAAAAACACCCTCAAGTCATCGTAACTTGGGAGGTGGTCCGTCGATTCGCCACCATGTGACTGCTCAAAGCGCGCCACCACGTCGATCGGCAACTTCCGTAAAACCCTATTGACGATGATATATTTATTGTCCCCTAACGACAACTTAAGTCGATCTAACGTGTTCACCGCAACCGTGACCGGATTAAGGATTTTCGCCCTTATTTCGTACACGTTAGACACCTTCGGGATTTCAAAAATCTTATCGATGAGGCCATCAACTATTAATCGCCGATTATCATATCGGTCGATTAATAGGCCCCATGCCGTCTCATAACTGGCGTCCGTAATCTCCAGGTGGGTCAAGATGTCGTGCGGCTCACCGTTAAGCCTACCCATTAATTGAGCCATCTTGTAGGCGGGCGAGAGATCCGTACGCGAATGCACGACACTATTAAAAATATCGCGGAATCGCGGCCAATCGGCATACTCGCCGCTAAACTCGGGTACATGTACTGGTGGCAACGGCGCCTGAATTCCTACGCCTGCTGGCCGACATGATTCCCTGACGTCACCCATGCGCGATCGCTCAATGTCGGCCGCCGCCTGGATTATGCTCATGGACATTTCCCCACACTGGTCCACATTGCCCCGTACCACCTGAGCATCCTTGTCCACCGACGACAGATCCGTCGATTCGAGACATGCTAAATACTCAGCGTGACACTTTAACACGGCGTCATATCGTTCGTCAACTTGCCGAGCGCGTGACAATAACGCATCTTCACGATCGGTGCGACCTACCAACGTAACAACCGATGAAAACCATCTCAATTCAGCTTCGATTCTGGCTGCGATAGTTTTCGTTACTGACGGAGCCATAGTACCAACTTCAATACGCGATTATGCAATAATAAATAACAATAACCAAAAAAAATAACAATTATTGTATCCGGAACTAACAACAATAATATATTCGTTGAGTGAATAAATCTACGACGCTATGCCAACTCTTGAACTTATTCCTCTACGTGCTCTAGAGGTTATTCCTCTATGTCTCAAATGTTGACAATCATAACACGATTTGTGATGAGGTTATATTTGTGCGTAACCGAACGTAAATAACAAATTATTTTATCAACGAATATTCACATTCCATGTACTTATTATTAATAACGCCAAACTCAACTTGAGGCGTACACTGGTATGTAGGTCAATGTACCACTACCTACAAGTTGAATTTGTACATGAACACAATTTTTACAAGTAAATTGGTACCAAGTACCTACTAATTTTTACAAAGTGGGTTTAAATAAACCAAGCTCTGCTACCAGATTTTGATCGCGCCAGGACTCAGCCGAACCTTATCTCGGGCCCATGGAAGACAGGTCTCCGAACAGCTGCCGTCCTAACGGGATCAAATAGACGCGATACGCGCCTCCGAACAATATTACAATTTCTGAACTTAAAGCTACCCTTACCTCATTTCTTCGAGCCGGTCTCACTTCCTTGACCCCTCGCAAGTTGTGTAACTGTGTATGTGTATAATGAGTGTATATGACCTTGCGATGGTTTGCTGGTAGTTCCGGACGATTCTTCCACGTCGCTGCAAGCCACACCGTTAACGCGAGCCACCACACTCACTCCGTATTAGTCTAACCACAAAAGCCTCGGTGCCTTCCCAATAGCACTCCCGTGACAAGGCAAACCAATGATATTATCAATAACCCGTTCGACATTCACAGCGTCGCTAACCGTACTGCTTAACTAGTATAATTGGGTGCCGCGAAATGACTCCACAAGTCGATTTAATCAATGCGCGTGCACTTTCACCCGTTCTATGGCTACTATAATAATCGTTCGACGCCCAGCGCGACTCAATACGAACTCCTATTCACGCCGAGCCCAGCGCTCGACCTCTCTCCCTCCGCCCCTGTCGCCCCGAGGCGGAGAAAATCAAAAATCTGAAGGTAGATTATAAACACTCTACATTTTCTTGGAGAGGTGTCCAAAGCCTTGTCTATCCTAAAAAAAAGGAAATTTGAGGATATTGCGTTTAACTATTAATAAAATGTAAATTCATAGACAAAACATAGCAAAACTATTTTACTACTGGGCATTACTTACCTTTTGATTATTTTAGACAAAAAAAGTCGGTTAAATCAAATGAAAAACAGTTTCTTGAAAATTCAAAAATATATACTGCGAACCGCGCTTTTGAACAGACAATGACCGAATTAGAAGAAACGTCCCAAAATTGACAAATGATGCACGGATTCACTGTGTTGCCACTTGGCAAAAACAGTAATAGTAGCAGTAGCTATATCAGATAAAATAACCCTTTATATTCAACATAGTTTTTCAAATATACTTAATAAACTATAAACTCCATAAAATCAAGCACTGTCCCTATTAATTTGGCCACCTACTGTACATGAAACCGCTGCCTTTTTGTCCTCTTCCCTCCTGATAGCAATATCTTTGCCCCTCCCCCGCCCCCTTAACCCAAAACCAATAACAATCATACAAAAATTTTCGCGCTCGCCACGCTCGCGCATCCATCCTGTTCTTTCTCGGATCTGTCCTGCTTAATACGTTCATCTACTTCTATTTTCATTTCTGTTTATAAATCGTTAATCCAATCCAGGAAAATTGACCAACGCTTTAAATCCCTTTATCCCCTTATATAAGTCTCATTGGGTAGCACTTCATAAAACATTCTATATTACACGCAAACAATGATTATGTTGGCCCGTGATAGTGCACAAGCTACTTACAAACGGTAACATTGAACAGAAGCATAGTAAATCTAGACGCGTGAAACCGTTACGTTTTAGATCCACGTTAGCTAATCCCTTGATAAACAGTCTCTCCAAGAACTAAACCACCTAAGATCTCAAAGTTAGTATCCACGAAAAATAAACGATTTACATACATACATAAATTCACGCCCTTTTCCCATAGGCAGAAACTATAGAACGCCACCCGCTACGATACTTACCTACATATTCCTTTTGCCTCGTCCACATTATCATTCATACATATCTGTCCATACACGCACGCCGGTTACGAGTACTACGCACCTGTCCTTTCTGAAGAACGGCACCAATAAGATCAGTGTATGTCTTTCTTGGGCGTCCCGGCGTTGCCATTTACATCTGCCTTGTAAATACCTTTTGTTAATCAACTTTCACTCATCCTCTCCACATGACCGAACCACGATCCGATTGAAACGATTTAGTTTTGCATTATCTTTACCGAGACATTGCTTTCCTGAAAAATAAAGCAGTATAATGAGGGCCGGTATATCACTAAAAAGTAAAATACCGGTATATCACTAAAAAGTATTAAATAAAAAACAAAAAATTAAAAACACGCCTGCCATGTTAAAAAGTGAACCAACAAGTCAAAAATAAGTCGAACGATTTCAGTGATGAAATGAGAACAAGGTCCCGTAATTGTATCCGAAAATGGAAAACTGAAAACTAAAATTTTAATTGCAGTCGGGGGACAGTTCGGTGGAACATTTCTTTACAGGTCCCCCGACTGCAATTAAAATTTTAGTTTTCAGTTTTCCATTTTCGGATACAATTACGGGACCTTGTTCTCATTTCATCACTGAAATCGTTCGACTTATTTTTGACTTGTTGGTTCACTTTTTAACATGGCAGGCGTGTTTTTAATTTTTTAAATTATTTGTTTTTTTTTTGTATTTCATTCTATTACTGACTGCCTGGTCAAGGTTGCGGGAACGCGCTGGATGAGAGACGCACGGGACCGGTCAATGTGGCGACACCTGGGGGAGGCCTATGTGGACGTCTTTTGGCTGAAATGATGATGATGATGATGACTGACTGCCCCGTTGGTCTAGTGATTGGAAGCGTGGAGGGTTATTGGGTTTTTTAAATAAAGAATTTCTCAGTAGCAGCCACGGAGTCTGAATTTGTCCCCAGTTGATAGCAAAGCAATAGGCTCGCCACCTTTTACATGGCCACTATTTTAACATAAACATAACTGGCGTAATGTGGGTGTACTATCGGAGGTTACAGGTGTGATGGTATACGATAGGTTTTCCTCGGTGGTAGGCAGGTCTTGAGTGGAGCGAAGAGGGGAGGTGGCGAGCGAAGCGAGCCGGCGACTCCCGGAGCGATATGTTTATTGCAATTATTTTTTTTCTCAATATGTCGGTCTCAGTCAATGACGCAGCCTTTTATATTTTCAATTAAGTGGTTGCGCGGAAAAATTAGACAGTTTTTTCACTCTCCTGTAAAAGTAGCTATTTTTGACTTCGTGGTTGAGGTATTATAACTGCAACGACGATGGTTTTCTTGCGTTTTTTAAATATATTTAGTTGCCTCACTGGACGCCTGAGGGCGGATATCGCCCACGAGATCGACCGCGGTGTAGGTGGCATGCCAATCTGATCATTCTCGTGGGACAAGCGTGGCCAGAAAGTGCACTAAACAAAAAGGTTTGGAGGGGAAGCCTTTGCCTTACAGTGGGACACAATAATAATATAGGCTCATTGATATAATAAAACCCTAGATGCACAGTCTCGAACAAAACAAACAGTCGAAGCTGTCGCCAAACACTCGCCAATACACGCACTACTACATTAGTTATCGTCACTATAAACTTTTTTTTTTTTCAAATTTTACCTTACGCAGATTCCTTTTACAATGCAGTTATAAAAAGCAATATAAAAAGTATTTTGTACGACCGTGCAGAGACGCGAGCGACGCGAGACTATTTGCAAAGAGTTCATTGTGAACTCATTTTAAGCGGACGGTTTTGAGACGCGGAGTGTGTATCTTGGGTTTTATTATATCAATGTATAGGCTATTCAAAAAGAGGAAAAAAATAATGTTGCCCATTCTTCAAGCAAGTGTGTGTCACTTAAACTCTCTGCAAAGTTTTCTTTGTAAGAAAAACCGATACAACTTGTATGAAGTTTCACTCCGCATTCTCGTTGTAGTTTGATTTTTTTGTGCTGGCAACACTGACGCTCTTTGGAATTTCGATACTGTTGGCATTCATCTTAACTTTTATGTTTTAGCATGACATGCGAATTTTGTGTGCCGTAAATACATAAATCTTTGTAACATAACATAACGCCAGTATTTTGATAAGGTAAGCAGATGTGTAAACACATTTCGCCAGACCTATGTTTATGTTCCATTGCAGTGTTTTCCTATAAGAAAGCCTCTACCATTCATCTATTTTATTCCACGCATAATGCATGTTCCCTTCATAGTATACTAACTGTTGCCAGCGGCTTCACCCACTACAACTCGAAAATTATCTCAATCTGTGTTAATCCAGGGTGTCAGCTAACTCCATACCAAATTTTATTAAAATCGCTCCAGCCGTTTAGACGTGAAGAATAGTAACAAACATACACACTCACAAACTTTCACCTTTATAATATTAGTGTCATTTAATCGACTAATAAAAAATAAATCTGCTCTTTCTTTCCTACAAAAGGTAGAGAACCTACGCGATCTAACTGAACAGCAGATTTTTTTTTTATTACCTGTGGAAAGTTTCTTAGGTAACTTAGTGTCTTGGTAGAAAGTTCTGAATGATATACTGAATACGTGGTGATGGTTTGTGTATCGGTGTCCGTCATCATCATCATTTCAGTCAATAACAAAGAATAAAACCGACTTCAAAAAAGAAACACAAAAAAGTCAAAAATAAATCAGTTTCTGAAGTCGGTGACTTTTGTTTGTTTGATTTCATTTTTTTGCCACCGACTTCAGAAACTGATTTATTTTTGACTTTTTTGTGTTTCTTTTTTGAAGTTGGTTTTATTTTTTGTTAAAAAGTTTTTATTTTTCACTTTTTAGTGGTTCTTAATAATATAATTATGTTCATGGGTCATAATGTGGACAATGTATTATTTTTTTGAGTTTTGTTGATTTTTCAAAAACCGCTTGTCCGATTTCGATAAAAAAAAATATGGGACCATTTGGGAAGTATGTCCTTTCCAACAAAAAAAAGAATTTTTCAAATCGGTTAGCAAGTGACGGAGTTATGCCCGAACAAACATAAAAAAAAACAAACATCCGAATTGAGGACCTCCTTCTTTTTTTAGAAGTCGGTTAAAAAACATCCACAACTGCACATAGAACGCCCCCAGGTGTCACCACATTAACCGGTCCCGTGCGTCTCGCATCCATCGGATCCCTGCTACTTATGTATACTTGGTATCTACTCCCCAAATTATGCTCAACATCAACAGAATTCTGAATTTCAAGACACACAGACTTAGTTATAACTTATAAGGCTCTTTGAACGAGCGCTTCCAATTGAGGCCCTGACGAACTTCCTAGGAAATCCGCCTAGCAAGTTCGCCTAATACTAGGTACAGTCACGTACACTAATATGTCTACACTTAGAAAGATTCGAGACTGATCGAATCCTCGTGGAATAACTTATGCAACTTTGCTTAAGGATCTATCTATCTATATATATATATATAAATAAAAAGAGAAGTCCTGACTGACTGACTGACTGATTGACTGACTGACTCATCAACGCCCAGCCCAAACCCTTGGACCTAGAAAGCTGAAATTTTGCACAGAGGTTCCCTTAATAAAGTAGACAAGGAATAAGGAAGGATTTTTCGAAATTCAACCCTTAAAGTAGTTAAATAGGAGATGAAAGTTTGTATGGAAAATCGTCATTTTCACGCGTGCGAAGCCGCTGGCAAAAGCTAGTTTCATAATAATTGTCATCACCATTCTCTGGCCCTTATTCCAATAGATTTGGGGTCGGCGCAGCATGTTTTATTTTTCCATACTTCTCTGTTTCTCATCATCCTATTTATGAGACGCCTCCGTTCTTGCCATAACATTCTTAGCACAAGTCTATATTTCCATCGTTTATTTGATCTTTCTCTACTCTCACTCCACATCTCATCCATTTCAAAATTGTGTAGGTACCAAAATATAGTGTGTCCATACCTAAATAAAATTTCAATCACGACATTAGCAGAAAATTTCTTTAAATAGTCGCTACGTGTGTACATGTTAGTGTTCATGACTGTACATCTAGTGGTAGAAGCCTCAACGAACCTTCTTAGCGAGTGTAATGAGGTGCTGAAACTGTTTGACACATTTTTTTTTTTAACTAAATGCAGACGAATTTGGAATAAATTATGATATGGAGATGATGATGGAATTTCTGGTTGATTTAAACTGTATGTGCTTTAGATAATTATTGCATTATTGATTTTTGTGTAACCAGTTGTAAAGTATCTGCGCATTAAGTACCTACTTACAAACATATTAATACTTACTGCCTAATTACTACCCGTACTGGGTCCGCGTGATAAAATTCTCATAAAAATGTATGTACCTATGATTATCAATTAATATGTATAAGTAACTCAATCCGTTTTTTTTTTGGCTGTAGGAAAATCATCAAATAACACCTCCCGCTCTGGGCAGAGTGAAAGGGAGTGTCAGACTTCTACTGACTAAAAACCACCCATTATCCTTCTTAGCCCTTTGTGTCGAGGCCATGGTATCTCTTTCGAACAACCCGCAGCAGGTCCCACTCCCTCACACAAAGTACTCGAATTGTCTATGGATGGTGATGGCGTTTCAATCACCTCATGATAACTCGAGTTATGACTTTGACTTCAGTAATTATCCAATACATTACCTTGAATTGCTCATGTAACTCCTCTTAAATATTCTTATTATAGCAAAACGAAACCCTTCTTTATTTATCAAGCTTAATTAAATACCTTTCCATCTTAAACAATTAACGTTCTTGACATTGAAAAGTCCAAAAAGGACATTGCATTATTAAAACACAAAAGACATAATCCCATTTAATTCGCATCAAGATATGCAATGGGAACCAAAAATATAAGTTTTAATACTTTTAATCTCGTCATAAATAACTGGATGCCTTTCCGGTTGCCACTTAAAATTAAATACCGAATAAATTACTTGGAAGATATGAGCAAAGAGATCACAAATCGAAGACCGCATCTGTCAATTACTGTGCCCGCTTTTAAAGTTTAAAAAAAGCAAAAAACAAAGATGGCGGGGCGGCCGTCCCGCCAAAACAAAATGGACGAGTGTGGTAGCGTTCGAACGTCAATAAGCGTTGTTTTTTTTTGTTTTTGGGCTTCTATTCATGCTTGGTTGGCGCGTAAACTGTGATGAAGTTCGGTATCTGTGCTGATAAATGTGTAGTGGGGATTTTCTTTGAATCAAAGAGTGTGAGCAAACGACTAAACACTAATGATGAGACCCAAGCAAATGGCAATCGCTAGAAAACTTTTCTTATTTCAGCAAAACTTTTCAGCAAGATGGACAAACACTTATCGGTTGCATAGTGTCTGCTCGAGACACTGGAGCTTGGTGTTCAATAAAACGACGATGTCTTCACGTAAACAATGAATTTAATGCTAAATGACAATGAGACAACGTAACTGCGTTCTATATGAATTTAAACAATGGCAAGCTCTAAATAATATGAAAAATGTGTGGACTGATGTTCGTCCGTTTTAGAATGTAGATGAATTGATTATTATAAATGTCGGGTAGAAGTTTTTCCTTAACAATTTATTTTGTTCTCAATGTACCGACATTTTTATGATTATTTTATGCGCCTGATAAAAATGATTAGCAGCAGCATAGTGACGCAGCGACGGATTACAACAGGCGCAAACATCTTCCCGGGGGTTAAAAGTCTCCGACTTTTAACTCTCTCTCAATCAAATGCTCCGTCACTGGCAGCGGACAGAGTCGCTTAAAGGGCCTCCTGTAAGTTCCCTGTGTCGTTTGAACGTCTGCCACTCGACATACTCCATCTGGACCAGGAAAGAGCTTGCTGATGCGGCCCATACGCCAGCACAACGGTGGTAAGTTGTCTTCTTGAAGCAGCACTAGATCGCCAACGTTCAGTGGAGTGTCATTAGTGCGCCATTTTGATCTCTGCTGCAGCTCAGCCAAGTACTCCTTCTGCCATCTCCTCCAGAAGTGCTGTCGGATTTGTTCCAGTCGTTGATAGCGCTTCAGGTTAGTGAATTTGCAGTTCTCTAGGCTCGGTGATGGCAGCGCGGTGAGCGGCCGTCCAAGCAGGAAGTGCCCTGGGGTGAGGAAAAGGAGATCATTCGGAGACGAGGACATGGGGTAAAGTGGACGACTATTCAATATGGCTTCCACTTGTGCGAACAACGTGGATATCTCTTCAAAATTTAGATGCGTGTTGCCCATTACACGTCTTATATGATATTTGGCGGATTTTACCCCGGCCTCCCAGATACCACCAAAGTGGGGAGCGTAAGCAGGTGAAAACAAAAATTTAATTTCTTCCTCTTTAGAGAAATCTGTTATTGCCTGACGATTACATTTCAAAAGGTTGCCAATTTCCTTGGCCGCGGCTACAAAATTGCGACCGTTGTCACAAAAAATTTCGGTAGGCTTACCCCGACGGGATATAAACCTACGCAGGGTAAGGATGAAAGCATCTTTCGAAAGATCGCTTACCGCTTCCAAGTGTACACATTTGTACCTTAGGCAAACAAAAATGCATAAATAGCATTTTGTGACTCTTGATCCGCGGCCCTTTCTATTTGAGACATAAAAGGGTCCGGCAAAGTCTATACCAACACTACGAAACGGGAAGTCCACCGTAACGCGCTGACAGGGTAAGTTCCCCATTAAGGGTGTTAAAGTCTTACCCTGTACCCTTCTACATGTGATGCAGTTGCGCACAGTTCTTCGAGCGAGGTATCGCCCATTGACAGGCCATACGTATTGCCTGACGCTCGCGAGGAGAAGCTGTGGGCCAGCGTGTAAATTGTGTAGGTGTTCCCGCTCAAAGATTAATTTTGTGAGATAGTGTGAGGAATGTAGTAGGATGGGGTGTTTACTAGCAAATGAAATATCTGAAGCATCCAGCCGGCCTCCTACTCGTATCAATCCATTTTCGTCCATAAAAGGTGTAAGCCCTATGATGGGTGATTTTGTACTAATTGACTTATCTTTGGATAGCAAATCGTACTCAACAGAAAAAGATTTGTTGAGAGTTTGGTCAATTGACAGAATCCAACCTCGACCTTATTCTACTTCATACTTTATTTTTTTGTTATAAATAGTTTAAAAAGTTGACAACGTCATGTGACAGCATCAAAGCGAAATAGAATGGCGAAAAGAAAATGTGCTCCGAATTGTTAATCTTGTTTGATTAAAAGTGCGAGAGTTTGGTTTCACAAGTAGTGTCAAAATATTCAAAAGGTACCTTTTTTTGAAGCACTTGAATAAAAGAAACATTTGTCAACTTTGGACTGAGTTTATTTGCAACAACAAACCCAAACCCACTCAAATTTACAACAGGTTATGGGCCCAGAACAGCTGTGAAAGGGTTTTGTTGGAAGCAAGGCCAGGAAAGCGACGGTGAAGTCGAGTAAACAGTCCAAAACGTCAGAACAAGCAAGGCAGTCATCGCACAGCAAGTCAACGTTTAAAAACGTACACGCAAGTCGCTTTAAGTCAGAAAATCGCCACGAAAGATAGTAAATTCATTTTGTTTATTTTAAAAAAATTGTCAGAAGTCAGTCAAAGCAAAATGGATACTGTAAGATCTCAGTTGGAGATGTTAAGTGAAGATAGTCAGGGAAATGTCAATTTCATTTCATGGCGATTTAAACTAAATCTAGCACTAAAGAATAAAGAACTGTATGATATTGTGTCAGGCACGAAAGTCAAACCAGCATGTGATAAGTCAGAAGCAACCGTTTCAGCTTGGATCAAGAAAGATGTTGAAGCTCAAACGTTGATAGGTTTAAATGTAAACAGTAAGATAGCTAACAAAATTGCAAATTGTAAAACTGCCAAAGACATGATGGACAAATTAGTTAGTTTATATGGCACAAAGACTGATGTAACTTTAGAAACGTCTCGAATCAAATTCTTTACTTTTGAGTATGATGAAAGCAAGTCAGCAATAGAGAATTGTATGGAGATTATGGATTTGGCTGAAGAAGTGTCAACTGAAGAAGATCCTATGAGAGAAAGTTGGGTCATGACGAGGATCTTGAGTGTCTTACCAGCAAAATTGGCGCATTTCAGAACAGCATGGAACAACGTGACAGGACCTACAAAGAACTTAGATACTCTCATTGAACGTCTGAGACTTGAGGACGAGCAACTTAAGGAACCAACGACAAACGCAGAGGGCAGTACCAACAACGCTCTCATGACAAGACGTGAGAAACAAGGACAGTCGTCAAGCAAGCAGGACAAGTCACAGTTCGCATGTTACAAATGTGGGAAGAAAGGTCACGTGATCAAGGAGTGCAGAGGAAAGGCATGTCAGAAATACATCGAGTATTGCAAGAAGAAATACTCATGCAACAATTGCAAGCAGAAAGGACATTTTGCAAAGGACTGTCCATCCCGAGAAGATGGAAATAAGCCAGAAAATGGAAAACCACCCAAGAGGGCTTTTTTGACCACAGCACTCTCGACAATGGACAATGACATCTCGCAGGACAGGGCAACTTCATGGTATCAAGACTGTGGAGCCAGCCAACATATGACGTCTCATCGAGAATGGTTTGTACAGCTTGCAGAGCTGGACGAGCCAATTCCAATTGTGATCGGAGACTCAAGCAGGCTAGATGGCGTTGCAGTCGGCAACATTGAGATGGAGGCTTTTGATGGTCAAAAGTGGTATCCAGTGGTACTTGAAGATGTGATCTACGTACCAAATCTCAACTTTAATCTTTTCTCAGTAAGTCAGATGCTGGACAAGGGACATGTACAGAAGGCAAATGGAAACGAGTCAACATTCTACTGTCAGGATAGCAAGGAGATTGTGGCAATAGCAAGACGCAAAGGAAATCTGTACAAAATGATGCTCAGGAGAGAAGAAGAGACAAGTTTGATGGTTCAGTCGATCAAAGTATGGCATGAAAGACTCGCCCATCAGAACGTGAAGTATGTGAGGGATATACTGAAAAGGAAAGGGATCAAGTATGTTGATGACTGGAATAATTATGTGTGCACAGGGTGCTCATATGGCAAGCAACATCGATCCGCACATCCGAACAATCCGAAGACAGCCCAGCAGCCATTAGATCTTGTGCATGTCGACACCGGCGAGATGAACATCCCATCTCTAGGAGGATCAAAGTATTGGCTAATGCTGAAGGACGATTTCTCTCACTACCGAAGCTGTTACTTTATGAAGACGAAAAGTGAGGCTCCAGAGAAAATTGCAAGCTACCTGAGACTTGTGGAAAATCAACTAGGGAGGAGAGTGAAGAGTCTGAGATCAGATAACGGCACGGAACTGAAGAATGCAAAAACAAAAGAGTTGATCGATAAGTTGGGAATCTTTCACACCTTTACGAATGCATACACGCCAGAACAAAACGGAAGGGTTGAAAGAGAAATGAGAACGATTGTCGAGGCAGCCAGGGCAGCGATACATGCAGATGGTTTGGACGAGAGACTATGGGCAGAGGCAATGAACCACGTGATCTTCACGATCAATCAGACAGGAACCAGCAACGTACCAGGAAAGAGTCCAGCAGAATTGTGGTTTGGAAGGAAAATGAAGATTGAAAAACTGCGACCTTTTGGATGCGAATGTTATGTGCTGACCCAAGCACAGAAGAGAGGTAAGATTAATAGAAAATCAGAAAAGGGAATTCTGGTTGGCTATGACATTGATTCACCCTGCTACAGGATTTATATGAAAGAGAAAAGAGAGGTCATCAGTTCAGACAATGTAATCTTCGATGAGGAAAAGATGCTACAAAGACAAGGCACTGAATTTGAGACATCGGCAACAGAGGGCACACCTGAGAAGCAAGAAGAAAGCAGCAGCGAGTCAGACGAAGAAGAGGACAACTGGACGACTGGAGAAAGTGCTGAAGAGGCAAGTGACAACGAAAGTGGGACACAACCGCCAGATGAAGAGCCAGGAAGGAGAATTTTGCGAGATCGTAGAACTTTGCAACCACCACCGAGACTGAGAGATTGCGTACTTGACACCAGACGTGGAGGAAAGAGCGCAAAAGTAGCCATGATTGGTGAAACTGAAGACATCCCGGTGAGTGAGGCACTCAAAGATGAGAAGTGGAGACAGGCAATGCAGGAGGAGTATGACTCGCTAATAGAAATGAAAACTTGGGAACTGGTGGACTGTCCTGAAGGAGTGAAACCTATCACATGTCGGTGGGTACTTCGACAGAAGGTAGACGGAAGATACAAGGCCAGACTCGTTGCAAGAGGATTTGAACAGAAGGAAGGAGTGGACTACGCGGAAACATTCAGCCCAGTAGCCCGCCATGCATCGATTCGACTACTACTAAGTCATGCAGCGTCAGAGAAAATGAAGCTGGTATCGTTCGATGTGAAAACGGCATTCTTGTATGGAAACCTGGAGCAAGTCATCTATATGAACCAGCCAGAAGGGTTTGACGATGGATCAGGGAAAGTTTGCAAGTTGGAAAAGAGTCTTTACGGGCTTAAACAAGCTCCAAGGATGTGGAACGAGAGGGTAACCACACATTTTGAAAAGAAGATTGGCCTGATCAACACAGATGACGACCCGTGTATTTACTACAACAAGGACAAGAGCATTATGCTCTCACTCTTCGTGGATGATGGATTGATAGCTGGGAAGAATGAAAAGGAAATATACAGACTCTTGGGAGAGATAAGCAAGGAATTTCAGATCACATATAGTAAGAAAGCACAGGATAAGTTAACGTACTTGGGCATGGAAATCAAGATCGACAAAGATGGTATCTTTGTGAATCAGCCTCGTTATACGGAGAAGATCTTGAGAAAGATGAAACTCGAGCAGTGCAACCCAGCATCCACACCCATTGAACAAGGAATGATTACCAAGAAGACAGACTTCAAGAACGACGAGGCACTCCCGGCGAACAACAACTATCGCGAGGCGATAGGGAGTTTACTGTACCTAGCTACAATAACTCGGCCAGACATCAGCTTCGCCGTGAACTACCTCAGTCGATTCTGCAACAAGCCCATGAAAAGCCATCAGGCGATGGTGAAACGTGTGTTCCAGTACTTGAGAGGGACAGCGACAGCAGGAATCTACTTCGGAGGAGGCAAAGAACTCGTGGCATATACCGATTCAGACTTTGGAGGAGACTCTGAGACAGGACAGTCGACGAGTGGAGTATTGGTGATGAGAGGAGGACCAGTGATCTGGTACTCACAGAAGCAGCGTTTGGTAGCGACTTCAACAGCAGAAGCCGAGTACCGAGCCGCAGTGTCTGTGATTGACGATGTGTGCTGGATCAAAAGAATTGCACTGGAACTTGGTATCCTGGAAAGTGATCAGCCGATCACCCTGAAAGTCGACAACATGTCAGCCATTCACATGTTGCAGAATGCACACGAAGGAAAGACGACCAGAGGAAAGAAACATATTGAGATACCACGAAAGTACATTCAGCAACACGTCGGCAACACGGTGACACTGCAACACGTCAAGAGCAGCAAGCAGATTGCAGACATTCTCACTAAGCCACTCAACAGAAGAGTTTTTGAGATGCTCTGCTGTAAATTGATCAAGGAGGAGTGTTGAGAGTTTGGTCAATTGACAGAATCCAACCTCGACCTTATTCTACTTCATACTTTATTTTTTTGTTATAAATAGTTTAAAAAGTTGACAACGTCATGTGACAGCATCAAAGCGAAATAGAATGGCGAAAAGAAAATGTGCTCCGAATTGTTAATCTTGTTTGATTAAAAGTGCGAGAGTTTGGTTTCACAAGTAGTGTCAAAATATTCAAAAGGTACCTTTTTTTGAAGCACTTGAATAAAAGAAACATTTGTCAACTTTGGACTGAGTTTATTTGCAACAACAAACCCAAACCCACTCAAATTTACAACAAGATTCCTTTTGAGCCTTACGGCATAAAAGATCAAAAGAATCTTGCAATTCTTCTAAACTAAGGGCGTCGACGCGCCTGGATTTAGGATTGCGTAAATTATAAAAATATCTTAGCACATACGCATAATCTTGTTTTATTTTGTGTAACTTACTATATTTATGAAATGGAATGATTGAAGAATTATCCATCTTGGGAACAATGTTCACCTTTATTTCGGGGATTTCAGACTCGCTTTGGAGTTTGTTTGATAAGGTAGGCCAAGAAGATTCACCTTGAAGTAAAAATTCGGGCCCAGACCACCACAGACTACGATCCTTAAGCTCTTCGGGGTAAACACCGCGCGAAACGAGATCAGCAGGATTATCGGAGGTAGGTACATAACGCCAACAGGAAACATCTGACAGTTCCAGTATTTCCGCTATTCTGTTAGCCACGAAAGTCTTTAACCTTCTAGAACTAGTATGCATCCAAGCAAGGACAACGCTGGAGTCACACCAATACAGTTTACGAGTTACTGGGAACCTCAAGGAATCGAGGACTGCTTTGCAGAGTTTGACAGCTAGTAAGGCGGCACACAGCTCCAATCGAGGTATAGTACAGGCCTTGATTGGTGCCACCTTTGACTTAGAACACAAAAGGTTAACATGCACGATACCTGCTTCATCAATAGACCTTACATAGACGCAAGCGCCGTAAGCTCTTTGGGAGGCGTCGCTGAACATATGTAGCTCTGTAACAACAGGTGAGTCACATAGAACCTGCCTCGGCAGTGTAAACGTAGCTAGACAAGATAGATTATTAGAAAACTTATGCCAGTCTCTTTCTATTTCCTTTGAAAGAGGTTCGTCCCAGCCAACCTTATCAAGCCAAAGTTGCTGCATTATAGCAAGTGAAATTAACACTTTTCAGAGCGCATTGCACATCACTTTACACGTGCAGCCTGTGGGCTCATTATACGCAAAGATCTTTCAGCGCCCTGCGCGTCCAATATAACAATGCATTCAGGGCGTTGTTGGGGCTGCCGCGCTGGTGCAGTGCGTCAGGTATGTTTGCGGACGCACACGTAGACGGGTTTCACGCCGTACTCCGCAAACGATGCGCCGCAGCACTTGGCAGGTTGCGCGCCAGCTCCAACAGCATCCTGGCTGTTATTGCGGATAGGCTGGACACGCGGTACGTCAAGCACTGGGTTAACACCCACATTATGAATTAACCATTTTTGTTTTGTTTTTACTACTAACACTAGTTTCATAAGTTTTACTGTACCTACTAACATTCTATGGACTCTTTTTGTCTGAAATAAAAAGTTTTTATTTTATTTTATTTTTATTATTATTATTAATTTGGGAATGATAATACAGGGGCTGACAAAACCGAGTGGGTCAAAGATTTTAAACGATGTTGATAAAATATATCGTTTCGTGATTTTATCATTGATAGGGGGAATTTCGAACGAATAATGTAAACTGTCAGTCTTGGGATTCCAGCCTAAACCGAGAGCATTTGAGGATTCACTAATGATAAGCGAGTCTGTAGAGTTTTCGGAGCAGGCTTCGAGTACGCTTGACGAATAAGATTTATATTTTCGTAGATTGAAACATGCTGCCTTAAGAGCTCCTGATACAGATTTTTGAATATGTATTAATTCCTTCTCAGAATTACAGCCGGTAATTAAGTCATCTACGTATAGATCGTGTTGTATAATTGTTCTAATGAGTGGATCTTCACACTCCTCACCCGACTGCCAAAGACACCTTGTACTTAAATAACTGGCGCTTGTGAAACCATAAGTCACCGTATTCAAACGTAACGTCTTAAGAGGCTGACGCTCGTCTTCTCTCCATAGAATAAGTTGAAGATTTCGATCTGACTCGTCCACCAATATTTGACGAAATAGTTTTTCTACGTCTGCTGCTAAAAGATATTTGTAGAAACGAGCTCGAATTAAAATGGAGAAAAGAGAGTCTTGAATTTGAGGCCCAACCATTTGTATATCATTGACAGAGAGGCCTGAGGAGGTGCGAGCCGATGCATCGAAAACGACGCGAACTTTTGTCGATTCGCTGTTTTCTTTGGGATGATGTGGTAAGAAATAGCATAAATTAGAATTTAAATTATTTATTGCAATTTCAGAGAGATGACCTAATTCTGCATATTCTCTGATAAATTCAATATATTGCGACTTAACTTCAGGCTGTCTTCTGAATCGCCGTTCTAAATTGTAGAACCTTTTCTTGGCCAGGTTGTAGGAGTCACCGAGACAATCCGGTTTGTCGATAAGAGGTAATTTGACAGAGAATCTGCCGTTTTCTAAGCGGCAGGTGTGCTGCAAAAAATGCGTTTCACATGCCTGCTCGCTTTCGCTTAGATACGATTTAGAAGGAATCTCTTCCAGTTCCCAAAACCTATTTAATTTTAATTCTATGTTTTCATCATGAGAAAAATGGGTAAGTACATGATTGCATTTAATATCCTTAGGTGGCTTATGTTGCAGGGGACCTCCAATCAACCAGCCTAGCCTTGAGCTGTGTAACTTGGGAAGATTAGGGCCTAATGACCTCTGCTCGCAACATATAATGTCCCAAAATAAATCTGAGCCTATAAGAATATCTATGAAAGAAGGCTGATAGAATTTAGGGTCTGCTAAGATAATATCTTTAGGAATATTAAACGATCTAATATCAATTGACTTGTTGGGAATTAAAGATGTTAGTTCCTTCATAACATAAAAGTTAGAAATAACGTTGAATGGTGTATTTTGAGATTTTAATTGGGCAATGCAATATTCAGTTATTGTACCTGCATCATTGTTGCCAAAACCTACTACCTTTGTAGCATTGATAGGGCAGTCCTCTAATGATAGCCTTTGTTTCAGGCTTAGACTTATGAAAGAGGATTGGCTGCCACAATCAAGCAGGGCGCGTGCTGTTACACATTTATTTGTTTTAGGATTTACTATATCAATCAAGGCAGTACAGAGAAGAGCACATTTGTTACCTTGATTATTGCAGTTAGCCAACGTCTCAGGAGAACTATCGATGCTTGTACTAAATGAACTGTTACTGTCAGATGTACCAGTAGGAAGGTGCAACATAGAATTGTGTCTCTTGTTGCATTCGAGACAACGACCTGAACGACATTTAAATGTTGGGTGACCTGACCTTAAACAATTAAGACACAATTTCAATTTAGTCGCCTCGGCTATACGCTCGCTTACGCTCTTTGCCTTGAACGAAGGACAATCAAATATTTTATGATCAGCGTTACAGCATGGACAGAGGTGCGATGAGGATGATTGTGCTTGTGGCTGGTTACTACTACTAGTGTATACATGTGCTTTAGTATGACGTGTATGGTCTGGTTGCTTCTTTGAGTGGCCTTCTGGACGCTGTTTATCATGCTTGGATCTAGAGGCGTCGTCTGACTTACTGCGATGCAAGGACTCAAGCACAGCTGCACGATCGTTTAAAAATTTATAAAATTCCTTAAGTGTAGATGTATCTGTTGACAACGCGTTACAGTGTTCCTCCCACTTTACGAAAGTGTTATGATCCAATTTGGAAGTGATTATGTGAATGATAAGGGGATCCCAATTCTCAATGACTTGTCCTAAATTGGAGAGGGCACGCATATTCTTAGTCACGTGGTCAACCAAGAAGCGCAACGATTTTTCAGACTCCTTATTTACAGGATTAATGTTAGTTAATGCAATGAGATGATGATTTATTAATAAACGCTTCCTGTCGTAACGTTCGAGCAATAGGTTCCAAGCTTCCCGATAATTATCAGCCGATACTTCTAGATTTGAAACGATTCGTGCTGCTTCTCCTTCTAAATATGAAATTAAATAATGAAACTTGTTCACTGAACTAATTCTACTATTTTCATGTATTAAAGATCGAAACGTGTCACGAAATTCCATCCATCGAAGGTATGATCCGTCGAATTTAGATACCTGTATCATAGGTAGCCTGAAACCTATTTCATTATGATCGACACCGCAATGAGTTATATTGTGTGGAGTGCTTGAGTCGTGGATGCCTTCATCCCTTGCGTGTATTTGTAATAACTCTTGAGCCATTACGATATTGCTAATGAATTCTTTCTCGATACTTTCTCGCTCTTCAAGTTCATCCTTCAACCCACTAGAATTAAGAATTTCAATGTGACTTTGTAAGTCATCGAACCTTGAAGATAGAGTTTCGAATTTACTAAGTCTAAGTGTAAGTTCCGCCTTTTGAGTTGTATTAAAAGTGTCCAACCGCGATATTTTTTCTAAATAATTTTTAAACTTCGTTACTTGGCCCTTGACGGAACTACGTCTAGCGTTTAATTCCGCCAAGTTCTTGGCTTCGTCGCCAAAACCCATTAGGACTATTTATTTCAAACAAGATTCTCAAGAGAAAGAAATTAAAGAAGTGTAGGTATGCTTGAAATAAATTCAAGGAAAACTAACGTTAAAGTAAACCAAATAAAATGAAAGAATACGCTCACGCCCCTGATTGGTGGTCTCTGCCGCGCGGGAGGCCGAAGTCGCAGGCACCGGTTTGCGGGCTGCCTCGGCACGGACGCTGCGCGGGCGGCAGCGAGCGACGCTCAGCGATGCACGGGAAACTCGGGCAATTCTGAAATGTTCGGCGGAATAATCACTAAACGGAACTAAAATGGGTACAGCTGCGGCCTGTGGAATTAAATCCTAGAAGAAATTCTTAAGAAAACTACAAAAAAAAAGTTTTGATTGTACTATTGACCTAAGTGGGTATGTAGGTACTTCGAGATGCGAAATGTACTAGAAAATTCCGCTTGAAAATTCACCAAAACGGAAAAGAATTAAAATATGCAACGTAAAATATCCTTGCGAGTTGTCACTGCTACTAAATAATAGTGAACTCGTGGAAATTTAAAGAAAGAAATACTTAGAAAGTATGGCGCAATTCTGTAACCTTGACAAGGTGAAATTACGTAAAAACAAAACTATGAAGTTGCACAAGTAGAAAACCATACAGAAATTGGATTAGGACGTAGGCTACTTGGCTTAAACGGAAGTTTAGGAATTAAGGAAGGGCACTTAGCTGCAGAAATGCTGCTGCGCTGCGGTGTGACGCCGTATATAGCATCAATGTCCGGCGGTGCTAAGTACTGCTTGTATTCTTCCGATGTACGTGCTTCTCCCAAGGGCTGGATGCGGTGCGGCGCTGGCCGGCTGATAGCTGCGGCGCGATGCTGGCCTACACCAACTAGGCCCTGGTATGGAGGCAGGCGTGTACGTTCTTCTCCCAAGGTCTGGATGTGGCGCGATACTGGCCGTGCGGCGCGGTGCTGGCCGACTGGTTGCGGCGCGGTGCTGGCCGACTGGTTGCGGCGCGGTGCTGGCCGACTGGCTCGGTACCGAGTAGACCTCGGTCACGGTAATCCGAAATTTTCTTCGGATCGTGTCCTGTCACGGTCGCCAATTATGTCTGCTCGAGACACTGGAGCTTGGTGTTCAATAAAACGACGATGTCTTCACGTAAACAATGAATTTAATGCTAAATGACGCAGCGACGGATTACAACAGGCGCAAACACATAGAATACTTACTAAACATGACTTTTTCATCACAGTCACGTCACTTAGCGTGGACCTTTTTTTTTGGTGGGTGGAAAATCATCGAATGACCCCCCCCCCCCCCCCCGCTCTTGGGCAGAGCGAAGGGGAGTGTCAGACTTCTACTGACTAAAAACCGAACCCATGTTCCCTCCCCGCCCTTGCGCCGCGGCCACGTCATCTAGTACAAAAGTCCGCGGCCCCGACGGCCACGGCCCTTACGGGCCCCTCCTTGCTGACATCTCTTTGAGGCGCGCGTGGAACGCGAACGCGCCGCCGACACGGTCTGTTGCCGTCATGACGACTGCCGGACGGCGAGCTAGCCCATTACTCACCGTCCACAGGCCCGCGTCTACGGTGGCCGGAAGCCATCACGTGGCACCCGACGCCCGGAGCGCCTTCCGCCACCTCCTTCGCTAGCATCACTGCTTCGCAGAAGGAGGCGACGGCGTCCCATTCCTCCTCGCCCCGGACCATGGCTTGCACCAGGGCCGGACGCGAGAGGTCGCCGCCGCCGATCGCCGCTACGAGAACACGGCGGGGCTCCGCCCAAGCAGGGCACACCTCCACAGTGTGCTCCACCGTGTCCTCCGGTCGATCCTCGCAGTGGAAGCATCCGGGCGTTTCCTCCCGCCTGATTCGGTGCAGGTACCTCCCGAAACATCCGAGCCCGGTGAGAACCTGCGTCAGACGGAAGGTGAGGGCGCCGTGGCTCCTCTCTAGCCACTCCTCAAAGAGGGGACTTACCGCCACTATCGTGGCGTGCCCTTAGCGTGGACCCTTATTTCTTCGTAGCGTGTCGATGGCAATCTAAATTGTGTAGGCCGAGAACTGAGCTAGGTAGGTACTAGTTTGGCGCTTTCGGTAGCGTCCATGCATCAGTTCCTGTAGTGAACAAGCAACAGGACACGCAGAACACGATATTCAGTGTCCCATTTTTTGTGGAACAGCACCACATTTATGAATCTCCTCTTCACCAGGTTACCACCATATACACCATCACTTCCGTAGGCTTAGTTATCCATAAAGAAAGTAATCAAATGATTGTGCATTTACTCATTATTCAGATTTCATAAACGCATACAGGAACGTAAGAATGAGATAAAAGTCTTATAATCAATTATACAACGCTATCATCATCAGTTGATCACGAATCGACAAAATAATCAAGATCAACGAAAAGTCTTTATCAACTCAAGTAGGTACAGAAAGAAAGTAAAAAGGTATAAGTACCGTTGATTATATATTATATTCCAGTGTTGTACACATATTTTGTAGCAAATAATCATTTGCATTGTTGCCCGGGGCGTTGCGTGTTATGTTGCTTGTAATCACGCGAAATCAGATATTTTAATAAAACCCCAGACACTGTACACACGGCTACACATCAAGCTATACAAAACCAGTTAATCTTGGCCTCACTTTACTAGATCTTTTCGCACAATAAACGATCAGATTATACTGGTTTTGTATAGCTTGATGTGTAGCCGTGTGTACAATATAGTACTAGGCGTGACAAACAGTATTACCATATTCTATTATCGTTTTTCCTATTAATTGGGTTGTGGAGGTAGATAGGTGCTCTATGTAATGTAAATAAATGTTAAATGTTAAAAAAAAAGATTTAAAAAATAAGTACCCCAACAAGGCAAGGAAATGGTTAGGCAAATGACGATTATCCAAAACATTATTCGGTAGTTTTTTCTTTTAGGCAAACAAATTGAAAAACTCATTATATAGGGGAAACTTTGTCTTTGCAATTCAGGTGAAATTAAGTTACAGTTACAAAGTTTTTCCACTAGTATCAAAATGTACTTTAAAAACTAATCTGTAAATGTCATATTTTAGTTGTTTCCTAGAACGTTGAATGGGATTATTTATCAAGGCGATCACTTTAACAGTAAAGTACCTTCAACAAAATTCAACTTCTTACAATAGATTTCCATTATGATATGAGATTCTAAAATGTGAAAAAATTTAGACATTACACTAAAAATCCGACTTCAAGCTATGCCTACAACGCCATGCTACCATCTGATGTGCCTACACGAGATAATATAAAGATGCTCATATCTTTAGATATGATCTCTACGAGTATATTAAAATTGGGTAGCGTTGGCAGAATGCAAAATACGTATTTACAAATCTATGTTATTGTAAAAATGCAGCACAGTTGGTTTGTTTGTTGTAAATATTTTGGATGTATAGCTCAAGAATAAAAAGGCGCCCTTAGGGCGCCTTCAAATAAGCCGCAAAGAGCCACGCGGTGGCAGTGCGGCTGCAGCGCTGCCGCCGCGCTGCTTTGTTATTCCATATAAAAATCGCGGATTTAAAACCGCACACCCGCAGCGCGGATGTAGCGCTGCAGTCGCGCGTGCTTTATTTATATGGATTAACAAAACAGCGCGGCTGCAGCGCTGCAGCCACGCTGCCACCGCGCGGCATATTTGAAGGCGCCCTAAGATTGAAAGCAAATCCCAAATAACAAACGCTAGCTATACTTACAGAAATCTTTTTGAAATCCTTTTTTTTCTTTTGCCAAGCCTTTTCGCAACTATGTTGGGGTCGGCTTTCAGTCTAACCAGATGTAGCAGAATGTGTTCCTGTGCTCACAAATAGAGACTTAGGCAGACGTGTATCTAAGTATCTAACTCAAATTTCGTCTTTTATGATTAAGTTCTATGTAATAAAGAGCTAGCCTATTGCCATCAACCGAGCGCAAATCCAGATTCAGTGGCTGCTTTTGAGAAATTCCTGATTAAAAAATCAATAACACTTTGAACGATCCGGGAATTGAACCTAGGATCTCATGTTCAGCAGTCGCTCTTACGGCCACTAGACCATACGAGCCAGTCATTATTAGTATTTATAGAGCAAAAATGGACCTATAGTTTGTAAGAAATAAACTATGGGTCTAGTTTTACTATACAAATTGGGTTCACCACAAAATACTTTCTTTCTAACTAAGATACCTACATAATTCCATCTTCTCTTCTATTATCCAGTTCAAAAAACATCTGCAGGGAAATTACATTGTAATTAAAGCAAATTGAATGCAAGCAAACTCTGGAGCTAAATTAATGCTCTCATATTTTTCAAGCAACGTTCATATAAAAGCAATGTCAGGTCTTTGACTTATAAAGTACTCTCAAGATAGATGGAATAGAATAGGATTTTAGTTTATTATTGTTGTTTAGAAATTGGTTTTATGAATTACTAGCTTTTGATAAGAAAAACTTGCTTGAAAACAACGGCTCGTCGCAAAATGTCTCTTTCGTAAAATGTCTACAGGGCCTGCAGTCTCTACACTAACAACGACGCTACGAATGGCGTTAAGTCGAAAAATCGAAAACTTTCTTTAATAGATTTTCAATCTTATGCTGTTGAAATAAGGTTGAAAATCTATTAAAGAAATTTGACATCGATACGACGTAGAGACATTCGTAGCGCTGTTATTAGTGTAGAGACTGCAGGCCCTGTAGACATTTTGCGAAAGAGACATTTTAGCCTAAGACAGGGATCGGGCATAATAGTATAAATACTCAATTCTTTATTGCGTTCCCTATGTAAGCTAGGCGGTAGGCCATGAAATACTAGAAATGCATAGTTTGATGTGTTGCCGCCATGTGAGCGAGATTTGCAATACGACTTCGTACGTGGAAACCTTGGGGAGTGATTCATCATCAGCCATAAGACGTCCCCAGCTGGACAAAGGCCTTCCCCATAGAACGCCATGTAACGAACGGCAAACTGCCGTTTGCATCCCCCGGTTGTCCGCGACTCATGTCGTCGGTTCACCTGGTAGGAGGCCTACCAATGCTGCGTCTTCCGGTTCGTGGTCGCCACTCGAGAACCCTTCTTCGAGCGATGTGTCCTGCCCATTGCCACTTCAACTTGCATATTCTGAAAGCTTGGAAAAAGTCGGAGAGTGTATAATCAAAGTTTATTACAGAAAGTGTTCTGAATTTCACTTACTAATACCTATAATTATAATCTTGCATCGTTTAGCGTATTAAATCGTTTTAGCTAAAACGATCAGTAAAATGAACAATTTAAGTAAAGAAGCAAGCATTGGTGTTTCTTATAAGTTTTATAATAATTCATTTTCACAAAAAAAAAAAAAAACGATAAAAAATACCTACACTATTTTTATTTTACTCCAAAAATTACACTGGCGTGCTTGTAATAGCCGCCATTACATTTTTCACACCTGAGGCAGTTAATGCTACGAGATAATATTTCATCTTTTAGTACCGAGGCTGCCTACATAAATTTAACGAATGGAAAACAGGAACACTTGCATTGTATTTAAGTGTGTTTACGGGCGAAATTCGTGTGCACTACATTTGAATTGCCCGACCGAGTAGTACTAAGACTGACTAAGCTTTATATTCATTTTGAAAATTTAATAATATTCATTGCGTTATTTACGTTGTTGGCTCTAGCTATCAAACATAATATTCTTATAGCTTTTGATCATAATTTTACTGAAACATGCTTCATACTCAAAATCATGTTTAAATATTTTAAAACTTAATAATATGTTATCTAATTTAAAACATGGCCGGTGGGGCCTTCCTCTCCTCAAACCTCCCCTCCTCAAAACAGCCAAAACAAACTCAGAGGTATCTCTAAAATTCCAGACATTGACCACGTTAAATGGGGACCATACAAGTTAGTGTCTGCGATGGTCTTTTGAAGAAAGCACCACACAGCTTTCATCAGTGGACCTGTACAGTGAGTGATTGCAATCATTTGTCAGTGATCGTGTAGCTCGAGTCATAACTAAAGGAGCTTAAATGTAAAACTATAGTTTAAATTGAATATCAAATGACACAATAAACCTACCCAATTAACATAAAGACTCAATCAACACAAATTAATAACAACTAACAACAATTTGTACCAAACAAAAGCCCGCCAGTTACTGAAATTAGTTTTAAAATATTCAATTCCATTATTTGCAATTTAGAATGCAAATAGTCACAATCTGTACACCGGCAGGCAACTAAAAATAAACCTTTTTGTTAGCTTTCATGCAAATTGTACACGATGCGTTGATTTTTTGGTCGTATTTGTAAAATACGGAGGCGGTGAATGTCGGTAGAGGTAATTCGACAGGTGATCGTTTTCTTAGTAGCGTTGGATGGGTTTATGAGAGAAAGGAAATGCTTCCTTTAATTAAGCCGATTAAATAAATAAATAAAAGAATGTAAAAATGGTATGACGAGTGAGATGTAATGTGTGTGTAAATGTAAAACTAATATTCGAGTATTATTAATTTCACAAGCAATAAATGTCTGCCTATATTAAGGATAAACTGGCAGTTAAATAGAGAATAATCATAGTAATAATAGTTAATTTAATTGCTCATTTAAATAATGTTAGTTGTGTGTAACAAGACAAGTATCTCTTGACGTAGGACCGGATTTCTAAATGGAATAAGTATCCTAAGTCTTAATAATGGCAACTGGTCAGACTGGAAACCGACCGAAACAAAGTTCAGACAAAAAGGTGAGACCGTTTTTGCCTTTCGTATTTATCATACAAGTCTGGAAAGCAAAACATGCATGTATTTTATTTACTACCTACAACATTCACACTCAATTACAAAAAACAAACAAACATTCAATCTATCCAAAACTGCACACATTTTATCTTAAGGCGAGGTTGCAGTACTTTGTTTTTATGTACGCACGACCTCGCCCCACGCCCTGCCGCGCGAGCGATGTATTGCCTAAATTTTGACTGTTTTTTGCTTCTTGGAGAAAAACTATAAAGAAATTATACAATATGTTTTCAACATTTACTTCAAAATAAAAAGTTCTATCTATTGATATAACTATTATATAAATTCATGATGAAATGTCTTAGCAGTACACGTTTGAAATTGTGATTTAGAGTCATGTTTGATAAAAAAAAAGTATCGAGCCGATCATTCTTAATCGCGTTTCTGTCTTTACGATTTACTAGAGAGTATATTCAATTTTTATGTAATGATTTTTATTTATTAAAAAACTCGTATTTAGTTAGATTTTTATAGGTTCAAAAATCTTAAAAAGTACTGCAACCCCGCCTTAAAAACAATTTAAAACACCAAAAACATAAACACAAAACAATATTCCGTTTCAGCTCAACTTTAAATCTACCCAGTTGAGCATACAAACATGTTTTAAACAGAAAGCTCATGTTAAGCTCACAACTTTGTCCAATATTCCGAGTATTTTGATAAATAATTACGAAATGGCGAAGTTATGATACATCCTTTATATTATACTGAATTATTCTGTCCTTCGCACACGGCGAAGTTGGGTAGGAGGTACCCAACTTCGGTTTGGAATCTCGAAGTTAAATTACACAAATATTGGATTGTACTTTTGTCAGAGTTTTCGTGGAAAGTTGTGTTTTAATTATAAGATTGGTTAATGATATAATTTATTTTTGACAATGTGAAGCTTGTAGCTATTAAGATTTTTAGAAGTAATGGTTAACCATTCAAACGTTGTGGGGTAACTTAACAATGAAGATATAACGTGTTCTACTTTGAGATAAGAACTATTTCGTAATAGTTTGGCTTCCAAAATGCTATGTAGCAAAAGCGCGCGTAAAGCGCGTTCGAAACTCGTTTGAAGCGCGTACAAAGGGTTGGAGGAGGGACGCACGCTGTGCGCTCTATACACGCAGAAGACGCGCGTTTCACGATCGCCCCGTGTGCTTAGGCCACGAGGTTCAACTCTCGTTTGAAGCGCGTATACGCGCGTCATCTGCGGGTCGTCTGCGAGTTTAAAATACGCCGTGTTGAAGTTGCTTCGAGTATAATATTGATGCTTGTGACTGTAGATGGGACTATAATACAAATGGCGAAATGTGAATGTAGGCTAAGTTCACCTCTACCAAAATCCTTCTATGTAGGTTCTACGCATACCCAACCCGTGGCCTTGCTAGCGTAACAGTTAATACCAATGTTGTCGAATTCTTTAAGAAATTTCAGAGATTTATTACTACATCCTCTATGTAATATTTAGTATAGACTCTTCTTACTTTGTTGTTCTGACTTTGCTGATTAAATCTGCAAAGTATATACATTGTGTTACGTTTTCCGAATGAATAGTAAACTATTGAGCAATAATTCTATCTATATATTATATAAAATTTTCGTGTTAGTTTTCATTTAATATACTGCTCGGAAACGGCTTGATCGATTTTATGAAGTTTTGGGTGTATATTCAGTCAGATGATTATAATATTCGTGTGTATCTTAAGTACGAATAGAGAACCTCCTCCTTTTTTGGAAGTCGGTTAAAAATACACCATAGGATCCATTACGAGTGGTTTTAGTTCCTTTAACACATAAAAGCATTCTATAAAATAAAAATATTTCATACAGGAATTTTAAAGGTAACTCGAAATATTAATTGGAACGTGGAAGCTTTGCCAACGAAATAATATTTTGTCGTGTTTGCAAGCAATTTGTAAGGATAAATTGAAAGGCGTACTTTATATAGATTTAACAAATTGACAAACGTTTAAATAAAATAAGGTGTAATATCTATAGAAAAACTAGCTGTTCCCGGCAAACGTTGTTTTGCCATTTTCAGAAAAAAAAAAAGATGAAAAATAGATGTTGGCCGATTCTCATAGATACCCGATACGCACAAAAAATTTCATCAAAATCGGTCAAGCCGTTTCGGAGGAGTTTGGCATCGAAAACTGTGACACGAGAATTTTATATATTAGAAAGATGTTTTTACCTTGCTTCATAAAATAAGATATTTTTTTAATTCACGCGTTTTGAAAATATTTCAACAAGGGACATTTTTGACGGGGCCCAAAACTAAATTTTGTTTTTAAATCAATTCAATTCAGATCATCATCATCAGCCTACAGCAGTCAGGGTGGACCTAGGTCTCCTCATTCGCACGCAGCTCATCCAGTTACTACCAGCCACTCTGCGAAGATCCTCGCTCCACTGAACTTGTGGGCGTCCCACGTTACGTTTGCCGATTCGCGGTTCCACTCAGGAACACATCTACGAGTATGCCCTCGTAACAACGACCATACAGCCACTAGACGCCTAATACTCAATCTAACGCACGAAACAAATTCTGTCAACTCGCTGAGGTGCGGGGGAACGGGGTACTGCATTCTGATTGGCCCTTTCAAGGTCATTGCATTTTATAGGGATGAGACAGGTTTAAATCAAACAAGAACGTATCGATATTTTTTAATTGTATTTAATAAAATAATGTATTTACATTTTACATAAATAACTTGCATTTAAGTACCTTCTTTATTCTGAATATGATTGAATCATGTAAGAACATTCAAAAATCGCTTGGTTGCAATTGCCCATTATTTTTTTAAATCTGGATCGTGTGGGTATCTAAAATTAATCGTTAAAGTTTCACAATTTGTTAGCTGTATCCTGTTGTAATTTTTAATTACTAACAATATATTTTTTACTTAAATAGTTAGGTTTTTTTGCTTTATCGATAACAGGGGTGGTCATGCGATTTGGAGCATCACTAATTATTTTTACTTAAAATCGAGGAAAAGAGATGGCAAAAAAAATACTCTCAAAAGAAAGAGATGCAATCATAAAAGACATCAACGCGCGCTCCAAGAATGTGCACTGCATACAAGTATGACCAGTATAAGATGAACTCCGAAAAATAATGTCAGAAAATTAATTTTATTTAGATTAAGGAACCATTAACTTACCGATGAAATGTGATACCGTCTTTCAGGAAACTTGAAGTCCGGCTTTCTTTATCACACCAACGTTCTGTACACGGGGCCATATGTTCATTTTCTCGAATTTTCAAAGGTGTAGTGCGGAAGTGTTTACGGCTCACAGGTGTGGTCGAAACTAATGCGAACTTTGTGACTGACGACGGCTATAAGATTTATAGCCCTAATGTGTTGACAGACATTTGTCGCCTGTTAGGCTAGGCGTATGCTGAGACGCAGGCGACGCAGATCCACGCAGCGCAGGGCAGAGCAGATTTTGTAATCCATGAAAGTACCGAGTGCTCCGTACATTGCGGCGCAGGCACGTGCGACGCAGATATGTGTCTGCCCTGCTCTGCGCCTCGTTGTAGTGCCGGCACAGATTCCTGCGCGACGCGTGCTAGTCGCGACGTGTTTTTACGTTAAAATACATAATTTTGTTGCAATGACGGAACATTTAATAGAATTAGTTCGTTGTGAACCTTGTTTGTATGATACTAATCATCCAGACTATTCGAAAAAGACAGATAATCACTTTGCCAAATAGTTTTTTTACGTTTTGACAAACTGTAAAGTAGCAACAACTCATTGATTTCATAATCGGAATCCGACTCTGAACTCATTTTCAACTCGAACACGTCTATTCTTTGTACCAGCTAGAACGCGAATGCGTGCGTATGTTAACTGCGTCACAGCATACGCTCATGGCCTATGTCTGTCTCGCCTGCCCTGCGCTGCTAAATCTGTACTGTGCTGCGCTGCGTCACCTGCATCTCAGCATACGCCTGACCTTATTAGGCGTCTAGTGGCTGTATGGTCGTTGCCTCGTAACAACAAATGCAGTAATCGTTTTTTTTACGATTTTACGTTTTTGACAAAAATACATCGAGAGACTTTAAGCTATACGTAGAATTATTTTTAATGTTTCTGGATAGCTGGAATATAGTCAAATGGTAAGGAAAGTTAGAATAAGTTTCGAGGGCAGTATAGCGGTCATCGGTTCTACGGCTTACACTTATTGCTGGTCCGTTGCTAAATCAGCTTACATTTATTCGTGAGCTATGTTCAATTCAGATACAAAGTTAAACATATGTTCTAGCACATAACTATATATACACCTACCGCCTTATTACAAAAGGTAGATAAACCTGGTTTAACTTAGACTTGGTTTATCTCGCATGACGTCTCACTTCAATTATATTCAAAAGAAAGTGCCAGCATGCGAGATAAACCAAGTCTAAGTTAAACTAGGTTTATCTACCTTTTGTAATAAGGCGGTTATAGGTTAAATAAATAAGTATCGTTTTGCTTATTTCAAATATATATTTATCAAAAATATCTAAGTATTATAAATATAATATTATTCTTTTATAATATAAGCAAGTCTAACTTCACGTCCGGCTATAACACCTAAGCCACGTGGGGGGCGGACATCAGCGCTTTTGAGCTAAAATAACCTACTGATGGCAAACGAAGCACTAGCACACCTTCATTATGGAGAGACAAATAAATAGTATAAGTATAGGACCGCTTCCCGGGGGTGAGCGTCGGGGCACGTCTGGAGCTGACGCTGGACGTGACAGCATACGGACCGTCAGCGGCTCTTTGCTGAGCAGGCGGGCAAGAGTCGGGGGACCCGAAGGGACTACAGCCGAACAACGGGGTGGGGTAGATACAGATGATGCTTTGCGGAGTAGGGCTACCACGCCCATTGACCACTCCGCCGGCTCATCTAGGGAGACCATTCAGGAATTAAATGAAGATAGAAGGAAAAAATGGTCGACAGAAGAAATGAAGGAGTTAATGTATTGTTACTATAAAGCACAATCTCAGGGGCCTGGCTATATTAATAGATTAATTACATTATTTAGAGATAGAAACCCAAGTAATCCAAAAATTCACAAATTTACCGGCAACACACTTTCAAACCAGGCCCGTAGAATTATTAAACAAAATGTTATATCACAAGAACTCCTAAGCCGCATAAAAGATGAAGCTGAAGGGAGAGAAAGAGAAAACACAGAATTAACAATTAAGACGCAGTTAACGGGGGAACCGTAAAAACGACCTGTTTTTCGTCGCAGAGTTAGCCGTATTGCTACTTATTACAATTCCAAAAAAAATACAGTGTATAGTCAAATGTATAGGTAAAAGACTTATGCAAAAATATTTTCTAAAAGTAATCAAGAACCTCGAAAAAAAAAATCACAAAATCACAAAAAAATCACACGAAAAAAATTTTTCGTCTCGAAATGCTCAATATTTTGAGTGACAACTGTTATTTATTTTTTTACTATCAGAAAGGAAATTTAACCAACTAAAGACATATGTAAAAATATTTTAACATTACAGCGTATTTTTTTTTTTAATAAATTAAATCTGCGAACTGTCGTTCATTTTGGCAGTCACGAGCATCAAACGCATCGCCATTTTCAACCTTATTTGTTTAGGCGATGAGTTAAACGCGCGCTCAAGGTCGCGGGCAGCTAATGTCGCCTTAATAATGCAGAACCAAATCCAGCATCAGACACATCCAACACACACCATGACACGCATACAATTACACAACATGACACTCACACAAACACACAACCTCCACTGGTACAAACAGAATCAATAGACCAACTAACCAGAAATGTAACAGTTAATGAGGACCAAGACCCGTTAATATTAAACTTTTTACAAGTATTGGCTGAAACTAAGGAAACACTAATAAATGACAGACTCTTATTACCCAAAGCAAAAATAAACAAACATTTTTTACAAAACCTACATGTACTCAATAACTATTTACCCAATCTATTAATTACTACAGACACACTTAGAGAATTAAACAATATTATATATGCTACAGCCAAAACATTAATACTAAATAATAAGCAAATACCATTTGTACCTCGAAACGTAATTAAACAAATATCAGATCCACCATGGAAGAAAAGAATAAAAAGTAGAATAGAAAAAAATAGGAAAGAGTTGGGACAACTTGTAGAAATAGGTAGAGGCGTAAATACCCGTAGAATGAATGCTATAAAAACTAAGCTTTACAATAAATATAACATACAAAGTGAAAATGAACGGAATAATACAGAAGAGATACTGAAGCAAAAGATCAAAGCACTAGCTGGTAGAATAAAAAGATATGAAGAAATCAGCAATAGAAAAGAACAAAATAGGTTATTTAAAGAGAATGAGCATAGGTTATATAGAAGTTTAGGAAACAATAGTACCACTAATGAGATAAAGTTACCCAGAAAAGAGAGCGTAGAAGAGTTTTGGAAGTCAATACTGTCTAAACCTATACAATACAATAAAGACGCAAAGTGGATGAATGAACTAGAAAGTTCATCAGATAGAATAGATACAAATGATACAATAGAATCACAAGAAATCACAGAGGAACAAGTTAAAATAGCCATTAGGAAATTACACAATTGGAAGACTCCGGGGATTGATAAAATACAGAACTATTATTTAAAATATCTTACTAGTACACATAAATATTTTGCTACAGTATTCACTAATATTATAGGGGGTAGGGAACAGGTAGAAGAATGGTTTACTACAGGTCAGGTTATTTTAATACCAAAGAATGAAAACACAGAAGATGCTAAAAACTGGAGACCAATTGCTTGTTTGCCTAGCAGTTACAAATTACTGACATCCATACTAGCCAACCAATTGTACGACCATTGTCGGGAGAACAACATTATGGCGATAGAACAAAGAGGCTGCCGCCGCGGAGCCCGGGGCTGTAAAGACCACCTCATGGTCAATAAGGCAATTTTGGAGGACGCACATCAGTCCCAGAAAAATTTGAGTATGGCTTGGATAGATTATCAGAAGGCGTTCGATAGTGTATCACACGAATGGCTTCTGAGAATTCTTGATATTTACAAATGCCCGCCCATGATCAAGGCTTTCCTTGAAATTGCTATGCCTACATGGAAAGTGATCATGACAGCCCGTGGAACTACCGAGTCCTTAACTACTGAGCCCATTTACATCAAGCGTGGCATATTCCAGGGAGACTCTCTGTCACCTTTGTTGTTCTGTCTGGCAATTAATCCAATCTCATTAATTCTAAATAAATATGAAATGAAAGGATACAAACTTAAAGATAGCTTCTGGGTAAATCACTTATTGTACATGAGTCAAAATACTTGAATATTACTTCTTTAAAAAAAAAGAAGAATTTAATTTTTACACACTGATTTATTATTTAACTTTACAATTTGATTTTTATAACATAACTTTAAACTAATGAGTTAATCCGGCGAGTAATGGTAGAGAACAGAACGTCGTACCACTGACGAGCAAGCCTTTTATACTGCCTAGAAACGCTCGCTCTTGGTGGTCCAAGGGGTACTTGGAATCGGCTTGAATGGTGTTTTGCTTATTGCTTTGGATTCAAAGGAATTTCCAATGTCTCGTATTTTCTGAAATTCAACAGAAGCTCCCATATCTGTTATTGTTTGTAATTCTGAAGAATCTTCAATATCATCCGTTAGAACAGTTGTTATTTTAATAGGTCCATTGTGGTGGGCTAGTTGACTATTCCCCCTTAATTTTGAAGTCCTAGGTTTCTTCCAAACCTTGGATCGAAGAAATTGAATGACTATACCAATGGCAAGTATAGTTATACATAAAATCCAACCATACTGAATTAGAGTATGTTTTCGTTGTGATGTCAAATCATCTATTTGCTTTAAATATTTCAACTGAGCTGAAATTTTTGTTGTATCATAGTTAAGTTCCATTTCAGGGGTATCTTTAGTTTGATTTATTTCTAAATTAGTTGTAATTACTTTATCGCGAGACTCTTGTGTATGGAATCTGGGTATGCCTGAAATTATAACTTCACAGTTTTCTCCCGTTAATAAATAAGGTCCTCTTATCCATAACGTGTCACCATATTTTCCACAACTAGTTTTTACTTCAGTGGTTTTGTTAAAATACATATAAATCACTTTTGGTGATATCTCTTGAATAACCTCCGCTGGACATCTTATTGGTACAGTGATACATCTTTCGGTAGTCTTATTCAATAAAAAATCTGTTTCACAGGTTGAGCTTTGCCGAATGTTTTCTTTGCATATTAATTCTCTTATGACTGTACAATCTTCTACTTCATATATCTCCAAATCGGTATATGCTAAAGTAACCTTTCGCATTATGGGATAGGTACAGACTGGGTAATTTTGGACAATAGGAACAATTTTTCGAGTGTTATATATTTGTGACCTAACTAAAGGTATTTCTAAGATAAAGTATACAATATTATTTATAATTTTACTCCTAACTTTAATAAAAGGCTCAATATCATTTATATTGCTTGATATCATTACATCATTATTGATTTTACTAAGTGTATTTTCTAAAATATGTGATTTAATAATACTATAGTGATACATTTGATGTTCAGCAAAAGTAATAGCTGTCGACAATCTTTCAGCTATGTCTTGTAATGTTTGAGCTTGTAACAATATTTCTGAAGCTACTTTTTGATGAGCTTTATTATTTATTATTTGAAGATATTGTTTATCTAATACATTTTGAATATCAACAATTTTCTTAATTTGGTTATTATATTCTTCTAAAGTTTCATCAATAATAGATATTCGTTTATTATATGCTACTTTCAATATTTCTAAATCTTTTTGTATATTATTTAGATCATCTTGATCTAAATTTCCAGTTATGGATTTTATAACTGAGCCTAAACCATTAATTAAACCTCTTTTCATTCGACTTTGTATATCTAAATGACTACATATTTCACTTACATGATCTAAGATAATATCAATGCGATTATACAAATGTTTTACATCATTTATTTTAAAATTAGGCTGTGTTACAATTCTTAATACGGTGTCCTTAAGCTTATTCTTATGTTCTAATATGGGTTTTATATCTAACAAATGTATAATGGTCCACTTTCCTTCAATAATACGGGTAGGTGGCATGTCTACCAATATCACATGCTCATTGGGGTCTAATTTTCGGAACTCGTAACTGAAGATGTTGCCAATTCTGTAACAATTAGTTCCTCTTGGTGATAAATTCGTCCATTACTAATTTTATATTTATTGTGTGGTTCACACGTTAATATATTAAATGGTCCTATGTATCTTGAATTTGTTTTGTGTCTTTCAGCTTTACTATTTTTCAAATATACTTTGTCTCCAATTTTAAAACTTTTTCGAGGGTGAATACTAATATTAATTCGTTCATTTCGTTTTTCTTTTTCTTTTTGTAAGAGATCATGAATATTTTTATTTAATTGATTACTGAACTGTTTTTGTTGAGTGGTGTAATTTTGAATTATAACTTGAAAATTGTCGAAGTTTTGTAACTTGGGTTTTCGTGCGAAATGCACTTCAAAGGGACTCATATTAATGGCACTGTGTCGGGTGTTATTGTAAGCATGTGTAATAAAATATATCTTTTGATCTTGGCCTAAATCTGATGATCGTTGAAGTCTGAATAGTTCTTGGAGAGTGCTATGTAAACGTTCTACATCAGAGTTTGATTTATGATGTTGTGGAGATGTCGTGTGATTGATGATATTATAAGTTTGAAATAATTCGGTTATTATTTCACTACAAAACGATTGTTCACCATCGTGTATTATTTTCTTTGGTGTTCCAATCATTGCAAATATTTCAGATAGTGTTTCACATACTTTACTTTTTTCGGTTGGTTTTACTATGGCATATTTGGAAAATTTATCTATTACTGTTAGATGCAGCCTTTCTAAAGACATGAAGTCTATATGCCAAATTTCCATTGGTTCATAAGGGGTTTCCGTCTCTACAGCTAGTGTAACGTTAGGGTGGCGATTATATTTTTCTTTTTGACAAGGTTCACATTGAAGAACAAATTTTTTTATTTGTTTCCTCATGTTTTCCCAATAATATTTTTCTTTTAATTGTTTATATAAACTTTCGATTCCGGGATGTCTATTATCTTTTAAATGATATTCTTTTATTAATCTTAATTGCTCTTCTTTTTCATGTATTTCTACGAGTGATTTAGTGAATCTTGTTGGTTTGAACTTTGTATGATCAAAATATCTACGATACGTTTCTGAGACTTTATAGTACAACTCATCGTTGGGGATTATAAAAGCGTATTTTTCTTGAGGTAAGTATTCTAACATAAATTCTTTAATAATGTTTTCTTCATCATTTGGTGGAATGTAAAAGTACCATATTCCATTTTCTCTAATCGCTTTTTTATACGGAGCGTATTCAAATACGACTCGTCTTAACCTTTTTGGTGGATACGCATTTATGATTGGTATTCCTTCATCACTATCTTCCCTATTAGAATGTGTAGTACCTTGTTGACTATCACATGTATTATTGGGCTGTGCAACAGACTCTGTTCTTGAGGAATTAGTTAAGACTAAATCTTCTTCTAAGTTTACGTTTAGCGAACTGTTGCTATCAGTTTGGTGAATTTCTATGCGACTTAAAGCATCGGCGACGTAATTATCTTTCCCATTAACATGTTCTATTGTAAAATCATAATCTTGAAGCTTTAATTTCCATCTAGTTAATCTTTGATTTGGTTCTTTTAATTTAGCCAACCAGATCAAGGCTTTATGATCAGTTCGTAAGGTAAATTTTCTACCATAAATATAAGGCCTAAATTGTGTTACAGCCCACAGGATTCCTAATAATTCTTTTTCAGTTGTATTATAATTTTGTTCGGTTTTACTCAAAGTTCTAGAGGCATAAGCTACTGGATGACTATCTTGGCTTATAACAGCTCCTAACGCTATGTCGGATGCATCGGTCGTAATTACAAAAGGTTTATTAAAATCTGGGAAAGCTAAAATAGGTGCATTCATTAATAAACGTTTACAAATTTCTACGGCCTCAATGTAATTTTTTTGATTAACATTTATGACAGCATCCTTCTTTGTTGCTTCGGTAAGTGGCTTTACTATTTTACTTAAATTAGGTACAAATTTTCTGTAATATCCTATTAAGCCTTAAAATGCTCTAATTTCTTTTATAGTTTTTGGAATAGGAAATTTTTGTATAGCCTCAATTTTTTTTTGGTTTGGCTTTAAACCATCTTTATTTAATACATGTCCTAGAAATTCGATTTCTTTTTCCATAAATACACATTTATTTTTATTTACCTTAAGATTAGCTTTTCTAAGCGCTTCAAAAACTTGTTGCAATTTATTGATATGCTCTTGTTTTGTTTTTGAATAAACTATAATATCGTCTAAATAAACAAGACATATGTTTCTGTTTATTTCTTGATTTAGTACATTGTTCATCATTCGTTGAAAGGTTGCTGGAGCATTCTTTAAACCAAAAGGCATCCTTAAAAATTCATAATGACCGTCAGGTGTACTAAAGGCGGTTTTTTCTATAGATTCATCATCCATTTTTATTTGATGATAACCTGAGGTTAAATCTAAAGTCGTAAAATATTCATTACCTTGTAATTTAGAAAATAATTCGTCTATATTGGGCAGAGGAAATTTATCAGATTTAGTCTTTTCATTTAGCCTTCTATAATCAATTACCATTCTCCATTTTTGTATTCCTGATTGATCCATTTTTTTTGGAATTATATGTACTGGAGAGGCCCATGGTGACTCGGAAGGACGAATTATGTTTTCACTTAACAATGTACTAATTTGTTTTTTAACTTCTTCTTGTTGCACTTGTGGTAATCTAAATGGTCTTTGATAAATGGTTTCTTCATTAATTAAAGTAATATGATGTTTAATTTTTGTGGTAGCGCTATTTGTCACACTTTCGGTAAATATGTCTTTATATGTTTCACAAAGTTCTTGTATATTTAAATTATTATCTTCTGTCATATGAAATATTAATAATTCATGATCAGGCATAGTTAATTTCCTTTCTTTTAAATCTATTACTGCATTTATTTGTTCTATCATTTCAGTACCCATCAAAACGTCATACTTGTCGCTAAATTGATAAATATAAAATTTCATTAAACCATTATCTTGGCCAAAATATTTACACCAATATGGAGTTTCTATAATACCATTATGTTTTGTAATTCCATGCGAAGTTTTAACAGAAAAATATTCATCTTTTTTAAATTCTGGAAAATACATTTTCTGTGCTGTTGGTGTAATAAATGATCTTTGACTTCCGGTATCAATCAAGATCTTTAATTTTGGATTCTCCGTTTCAAAATATGGTAAATAAGATTTTACATGATTAAATTCTATGGTGTTTTGTGCTGGTTGGGATCTTCGTGAAAATTTTGATTTTCTTCGGGTGTAGGGAAATATTGCTCCTCAGGAATGATAAAGCACTTTTCTTCAGGAATATAAATGCATTTATCTTCCGGAATGAAATAATAATTCATTTCAGGAACAATATCTTCTACGGAATTTTGTATATTAGTTGTAGGTTGATCCGAATGGTGATATAATTCTTTTGCAACAAATCCTCTACCAATATTAATTTCATTTGATTTAAGTTGAGGAGCAGTCCTCATTGAAACATCTTCTAATTTTGGACGTTGTGGTGATTGTTGTTGTGTTAGTAGTTGTTGATTTTGGTTACCTTTAAATGTTTGAAATTGGGGATGAGGTGGTCTTTGAAATACATTATTAGTATTCGGTGTCCATGGGTATCTTGTGTGGTATGGATAAAAAGGTTTGAGATTATTTCTTGGTTGCTGTGTTGATTGCGGAGAATTTATTGGAACATTACCGCTTGTTGTTGGTTGAATTTGATTTATTATACGAGGAGCAGGTAAATAATTAGAAAATTTTTGTTTGATATTATCAAATCTCCCTTCTGCTTCTAACTGTAGTATTTTAGTTACTGTTTCATTAAAATTGCAATTGCTAACATATATTTGATCGTGATAGGGTAAAGTATTTCTTAGAGTATTTTGTGCGGTATTAATATAAGGCTCCATAATTTCGTCAATGAGCTCTTGTTTCGCCAATCCATGTTTGTCTGTTAATTTACTTTTAATAAAAAATAATTTTTGTTTTAATTCAAAAATTAAATCTTTATAGCTATGTTTTCTTTTAACATTAGACAACTCTACCAATAATGTATTTAATTCCCTATTATCGGCGCACTCTGCTTTTAGCGTGCTCTCTATACATTCCCAATTAAAAGAATGATTTATCATAGAAATTATTATTGCAGCCCTTCCTTATAGCTTAGTTAATAATAACATAACATTTTGTGGCGAATTGCCTCCTGCTACACTTAACCATTGTCTAGCATTATTTAAATAATTGTATATGGTGAATGGATCACCATTGTACGTAGGGACAAAATTTAAAAAATATTTAGGGTCAATTGTGGACTGCACTGGAGATGCCAGTGACTGCCCCAATGGAACCTGCGGAGCACTAGGTACATTTTGCTGTACGTAGCCATGTGTTCCTTCCATATTATTGGTGGGAAATGGATCTGTCTCTCTTACTACCTTAGGTTTATATACAAATTTCGGGGGTCGAAGGAGCGGAATTTTGGAAGGATAATGTTACTCGGTACTTACAAAATGCAGCTGACGAGAACTTGAATCTGGATCATAATATCTTGACGTATTTTATTTGGAGGTTGCCCAGTGTTTTAAGACTTAAAAGTCACGTGAAGTTTTTTATCGCAGACTTGGAGGGTATCACCTCAGGAGTCTCGCACACAAAAGTTTCACTTTTTAGCTGGGCCCCACGTTGGGCGCCAGTCAAAATACTTGAATATTACTTCTTTAAAAAAAAGAAGAATTTAATTTTTACACACTGATTTATTATTTAACTTTACAATTTGATTTTTATAACATAACTTTAAACTAATGAGTTAATCCGGCGAGTAATGGTAGAGAACAGAACGTCGTACCACTGACGAGCAAGCCTTTTATACTGCCTAGAAACGCTCGCTCTTGGTGGTCCAAGGGGTACTTGGAATCGGCTTGAATGGTGTTTTGCTTATTGCTTTGGATTCAAAGGAATTTCCAATGTCTCGTATTTTCTGAAATTCAACAGAAGCTCCCATATCTGTTATTGTTTGTAATTCTGAAGAATCTTCAATATCATCCGTTAGAACAGTTGTTATTTTAATAGGTCCATTGTGGTGGGCTAGTTGACTCATGGATGACTTAAAAGTATACGCCAACAATAAAAACAATTTAAAAGTTTTATTAGACAGTGTTGAAATATTCACAAACGATATAGGTATGAGTTTCGGTTTAAATAAATGTAATACTATACACATTAGATCAGGACACAGGAATAATACAATAGGTGACGGACATATACTACTGAGTGGAGATACGTTTGAACAACTAGGAATAGATAGGACATATAAATATTTAGGAATACACGAATCTGGTAAGATAGAACATAGTCAAATTAGGGAACAGGTTACAAAAGAATATTTTAAGAGGACTAAAAAGCTACTGAACACACATTTAAGCGCACGACATATCATAAAAGGGATAAATACTTTTGCTATACCAGTTCTACTGTACTCATTTGGAATTATAAATTATAAGAATAGTGATTTAAAAGCAATAGATATATAGACTAGGAAATTATTAGCAATTAAAAAAGCACACAGACAAAAAGCAGATGTAGAAAGATTATACTTACCGATAATAGAAGGGGGTAGGGGGTTAATAAATACACAAAATATGTATAAAACACAGATACTTAAATATAAACATTATTTGGAAAGAGAGAATGACGATTTAATAAAGGTGATAGTTCAACATGACAAAACTAAAGATAAATATTCAATAATAAAAGAAGCACGAGAAATAGAAAGAGAACTACAACTACCACAAAATAATAAACATACAGACGCAGAAATAAAACAAGCAATAATCAAGAAGCAAAACGATAAATGGAGAAATAAGCAATTACATGGACAGTTTCCTAAAGCAGTTTTGGACCAAACTAATATAGACAAAGAAAATTCGTTCAAATGGATGAAGAGGCAACAAATTTCACCCTCCATAGAATCAGCAATATTTGCCATACAGGACCAGGCTGTTATGACGCGTCAACATCAACGTGACATTTTAAAAATGGATGTAGATGGTAAATGTCGCCTATGCGCCAGCAAAGACGAAACGACGCAGCACATCATCTCAGGATGCGAAAAGTTAGCGGGCACGTATTATGTCAAGAGGCACAACAGCTTGGTTCAGTATGTCCACTGGTGTTTGGCAAGGAAACATAATATCGAGGTGTCGAGTCTTTGGTGGAAAGAAGCGTTAACACAGCCGCAAGTTAAAGAAAATGGACAGACTAAAATCATGTGGGAAATACCTATACAGACTGATATTACCGTAACACATAATAGACCAGATTTAATATATGTAGACAAGACCAACAATAGCACAATTTTAATAGATATAGCAGTACCTTCAGACTACAACATAGGAGCTAAAGAAATAGAAAAATTAAGCAAATACCACCTTTTGAAGACAGAAATTCGGCGTTTATGGAATACTCAAACTACAGTTATCCCAATAGTAGTAGGAGCTACAGGCATTATTAGTAAAAGTTTACAAAGATACATAGACCAGCTGAGTACAACAATAGACATAACAATCCTACAAAAACAAGCATCCATACACACAAACACCATACTCAGTAAGGTATTGGGAGACACTGTTTTTGTTAATAGTACACCTCACACACAAGAGAGTACACCTCACACACAAGAGACCACACCAGACACACAACAATCATCACACACAGTAGACTCTCTGCAATCATCCGTCAGTACCTCACACACACCAAATACACAAAGTCATCCATCAACCACACAAAATACAATCCGCACGCGAAGAAGAAGATAGGGGGAAATAGATATCTTTTTTCCTGCGGGATGCGGGACGGGATATCTATTCCAAAACCGACGTAAGGTCGAGTATCGGAAAACCGAAACAGACACAATAATAATTATCTCACATTTTCCTCCAAATTCTGTATATTGAAAAATAAACATCGTAAGGAACCACAACTGTTACATAACTTTATTTGCTATTTTCAATATAAAACGGTAGGTAAATAACGCACATATTTCCCAAGTTAACTCTAGCGAAATTGGTGCGTTTCACGGTAATACATCAACCCATTCAGCCGAATACCGGTATGCAAACTTACTACCACAGACCGCCAATAAATCTCACATTATTACTAAAATACCATGTTTTCGATCTTTTTTTTGCAACTGGCAACTTTATAACTCAATTCCCGTGTACCTAAAGTTTTTAAAAACCGAAACAGCCGTATTTATGGTTGCGTTTAAAAAAATGTAGTGTCAGTTCTTTTTTATTTGGTGTTCGTTTATTCATTTCCAACTTGTTTGAATTTGGAATTAAGAAATAAAATGCGTTGTTTATGGTACTGATGACAGTAAAATAATTGGAGACGGGTTGATTTTTTCTTTGCGATGATTTTTAATGGTGTTGCTGCTGATTTCATTTGCGATAAAATGCTATATTTGGCACTCTCTGACACAGGTTTTTAACAGAGAGATATATCGCTCACCTAGTAATAATTATAACATCTACGTTTTTCGAATAAAGATTTTATAAATGTTTAAAATTAATTTAAGGGTTCATTTAAAGTTTTTTGACAGATTTTGTTGTGGGTTTGATTACTAGTATAGACGATGACGTCTATAATTATAATTTAATTTAAATTAAACCCACAAAATCTGTAAAAAAAACTTGGAGTGTTGAAAATATGAAAAACGTGGATGTGCCAATATATTACTAGGTGAGCGATGTATGAAATACCTGAGCAATTAATATTTCATTTCAGACATTCATTACCTAAAAATAATGGCTATACTCGTAAGAGTAGAAGAACACTAAAGAAAAGATTATTAAGAAAAGATGGAAAACAGTTTGAAAGAACGAAAGAAAAATTTTGCTCGACCAATAAAAAACTACTGAACGTATTTGGATAAAATTTGATACACAGATAGTTTATAACCTGGATTAACACATAGGATAGTTTTTATCCCGATTTTATCTTCCCGTGGGATAATTTTCGAGTTGTAGCGGGCGAAGCCGCTGGCAACAGCTAGTATTTGATATGCTGGTAAAATATTCAATTGTTTAAAACAATGTCAGGCGGCAACTTTAACAATAGCTGAAAATTAAATTATGCTACTTCGATAACCCAATTACTGGTATTCCAGGTATTTATTAGTAGTTTTGCTCACTATCAATCAGGATATAATAATAGGTATTTATTATCCGGGTAATTCTTGTAATTACGTCACGCACTAACAAAGTTCATTGTATTAATTTCGCAAATATTATATTTTTAGAGATCCTCAAGCGGCGTAAGTATTATAATAGTAGATACCTACCTTTCTTGGAAACTATATTTTCGAGCCTTTTGGAGTGCAACTTTAAGTTGGCGGGGCTGCCGGTTGTTCGAAAGAGATACCGCGGCCCGACACAACGGGCTAAGAAGAAACATGGGTGGTTTTAAGTCAGTAGAAGTCTGACACTCCCTACCGCTCTGCCCAGAGCGGGATGATTTCAATTTTTTATGTAAGTAAATTAATAAACGTCTAGTTGACACTTCCCGTGACTCAAGGGTTGCCTTTAACCTTGGCCAGAGGCTAAGTGTAGCCATATAATGTAGCAACGCTGCCAGCCATTTAGGCACCAGCTGACAGCGTTGAGGAGGACTTTATAAATACCTTTTAATTGTTTTTTGTTAGTTCATTTTATGTTTAATTTAATTTGATTCTTAATTTTCAATGCGTTATGCAGCGTAGAAGTATATTTTGATCATATAAAGCAATCTGACTGCCTTGTCGTCGGTCTGTTAGCCGCAAGGACTTTTGATTTGCAGGTCGGGCAATGTGTTATTGAGTTTATCAGGAATTTATCAGTACCAGCCACGGAGTTTGAATTTGTGCCCCGTTGTTGGCAATCGGCCCCCAATTGCATGGGATTAAAACATTATCCGCCTTATTACAAAACGTAGTTAAACCTGGTTTAACTTAGACTTGGTTTATCTCGCATGACGTCTCACTTCAATAATATTCAAAAGAAAGTGACAGCATGCGAGATAAACCAGGTCTAAGTTAAACCAGGTTTAACTACCTTTTGTAATAAGGCGGAACTGGTGTAAAATGTTAATGCACTTACAGCTATACTTTTGCTTAACCCTGGGGGGATTAGGGGTGGAATAATGAACCAACTCAATCAATTTACGCGTGTCTATAAAACACACTATTCCAAGTATGCCTTAAAGATCAGAATCAGAATCAGAATCAGAATTTTTATTTGTTAAACATAGGTATTTACATAATTGGTGTTAGTTTAACATATTGGAGCGCTATGTTTTGCCGTGTAGGCATACAAATTTTCAATCAAAATTAATAAACAAAAATACTTTAAAACTAAATTAAATGAAATGAAACAATCAATAAAAACTAAAATTGAACAAACAAATAAAATTAAAAATTATCATTTATAAAATCTTGCACAGTATAATAACATTTATCTAAAAACTAAAATTTAACAAACAAATTAAATTAAAAATTATCATTCATAAAATCCTGAACAGTATAATAACACTTTTCTCTTAATAGTGCGGCAAGAACTTTCTTAAATTTTGTTAATGGCATGTTTTTTATACTATCAGGTATTTTGTTGTAAACTCTCGAAGCCATTCCAAAAAAACTTTTTTTCATCAAAGCGGTTCTACATTTTATACCGCACAATTGATTAATATATTGAGAGCGCATTGGAGTTTTTTTTACATCGGAAATTTTTGTGAAAAGGTGTAAATTCATTTTAACAAACAAAGCAGTTTCGTAGATGTACATAGCTGGTAATGTTAATAATTTTAAAGATTTAAAATGGGGTGCGCAAGATTCAGTAGTTTTTAAGCCACACATGGATCGAATACATCGTTTTTGCGCTTTAAAAACAGTCTCTCTTTCAGTAGATTGCCCCCAAAAAATAATAGCATACCTCAGAACTGATGCAACCAATCCGTGATATGCTGCTAAAAGTGTTTGTGTATTAACTTTTTTTGATAACTGAAACAGCGCATATGCAGATTTATTTAATTTCAAAATCAAAGGTACACTAACAACAAATATGAAGTCCTCGAAACTAAGAATAAAACCCGACATTGAACTCAAAGATATTTCTAACGCACCCCGTCAAAGTCAGCAGAAATCAAACAAAAGATTTTTTTGTTACTAGCAACCCCGCGCACCAGAAAAACTATAATATCTGAAAAGAGCTGACATCATGTCAAATCGATTTAGTTTTTCTTTCATAATAAATTTAGCTGTTGCGGGATTTGCCTGCGGTTTTGCCTGGTCCAATCCAGTATAAAAAATTATATGCTCGTCCGATGATAGAATGAGTGTGGGGGAATTAGATTGTAAAATTTTAAGCATTCCATAATAATATTATAGACAGAGCACATTACTTTTACATTGAATGTTTATATGAGTTGACATTTAAATATGTAAGCTTTGAAACTGTTATTACTAAATCTTATAGGTACTTGAATTTAAGTTTTGTGTGTTATATTTACATAAAAAGTAGCATCAAAAGATTTTTCAATTTTATTTTTATTAGAGTTTTGGGACGCCTTTCAATAAGACCAGCCCTTCACATATCTGTTAGCTTATTCTTCAGAAAAATACCTTTTTTATTTGCATAAAAATATTGCAATAAACCTTGTATTACCTACGAGATTTAAAAATAAATAGATCATGCCCATTAGATATAATAAATAAGCTCATGACGAAGCAAAAAAACTTGAAAAGGTAAGCCATATGCATAGATATAAACTAAAGATATGGTCGTCCGAACATTTTGCTCGATGCGTTCCCCATACAGAGAAACACTGACGCCATCTTTAAGAACTACTCAGGCTGCTCGTAAACGTAACCTTGTATGAGCGGCGTGGCGTGGTATTATCGAGGTATAAAGAAATTAAATAAAGCATTCAATTTAAAAAAAAAATGTTTATTGCAGTTTTTTTATACATATTAATAATAATAATAACATTTTTGTTGGCCTTCGAATAAAACTATTAAATAATTAAATCTTTTCATTTCATCGGCTACAAGCCTACAACGCACGCCGCTGCAAAGTTATGTCGTACAGCCGTACGGCGCGTGGAGGCGGGGCCTCGCGTCGTCTTTGCCAAACGTCAAGACAAATAAGTTGGGATGAAAACTGTTTTAAATAATGTTTTATGTTGATTTACTGACATATTTTTGACTTACCGGTGGTATGAAATGTTATAATTTTTTTTGTTGTGCTTTGCGTCGTAGTTCACGCAACCTTTCACTACACAACTTGGCATGTTCACTTTTAAAATTTACGGACGCACCCGAAGATAGCCGATCGTGAACTAAATCACTTCGGTTTAGTTAAGACCTTTTTGGGACCATGTTCGAGGCGTCATTTTATCATTTAATAATAATAATATATAATATAATATTCCACAACTATCACACAACGCCATCTAGTCCCAAGCTAAGCAGAGCTTGTGTTATGGGTACTAGACAACTGATAAACATACTTATATATTTCTAAATACATACATATTATAGATAAATTACACCCAGACACAGAACAAATGATCGTGCTCATCACACAAACATTTGTCCTGGGTGGGAATCGAACCCACGACCTCCGGCATAGCAGTTAGGGCCACTAACCACTAGACCATCATGCGGTCCGCCCAGTCCTTACGCAGTAATATATAAGTCAATGGCCATATGGAAGTCTCTTTTCTTAAACTGAGATCTATAAACATTACTTAGGACGACTTTTGACTTAGGCTAATATCTACATGTAGAACGAATGTAGACCTAGATCAGCCCACCTCAGTCGCTTCCAATTTTAATTCTCATATTAATTATGATTCCGTCGTGCGCTATCGCCTGAGTACCGTGTGTTATTGACAGTTGTTACAATAAAATCAAAAAAGTGGTGTAAAACCTTGTTAAACTGGACAAAATCGAATTGTGGCATGCAGTGACTGTAGTGTTAACGAATTATCATAATAACTACATTATAAACCCAGTGTAACATCAGTTATTTGCAAAAACTGTTTAAAACTTTCCTAAGTGTTGAGAACAAAGGAACCAACAGTCACGAGAACAGCGCGTGTTCGTCAATATTGTGCTCTACTAGCGTAGCTCAAATTCGCCTACTACACTTAAGTCGCCGTGGTCGAGCGGTATTAGACGCGCTTTTTGTCTCAGTGGGCCCGCGCGAAGTGTCGCCGGATCGAATCTCACAAAACGCAAAACTTTTTCCATTTATTATTTACAACAATTTGAATAAGTTAAGTGATTCTACCTACCACAACAAAATGTCACAGCTCTCAGAGAATAAAAAGTTTCTTTCCGATACCGACTTGAACAAGGAACCTGGCACAACAATGATCGGCGAACCAAGTACGTCATTACGTAAACGTAAACAGCCGGATCATGAGTGGATACAGGCCATAAAGGATCTGACTGCGGAATTCAAGAGTACTCTGAGTGAGTGGAGAGTTGACATGGAGGCCAGCATCACCAAAATTTCGGATAACGTAGTTTCAATAAAAAGCGACTTGGCTTCCCTTACTCAAGTTACTTCTGAGATCAAGAATGACATTAATTCCCTTCGTTCGGATCAGCTTCTTTTGCGCCAGCGAGTATCTGAACTGGATCAGAAACATGAAAGTCTAACATGTCAAGTCGATTCTCTTAAGAACTCAGTCCAGTTTGTCACTGACGATCACACAGATCTCAGCAAGAAGATTGACTACTGCTGTAAACAAATTCATGAGTCTGCTGATTTGAATAGGCTGGTCTCGGATTTGGTGTCCAAAATTGATGGCCTCGAACAAGGTGCACGAAATTCTAATATAGAAATATGCAATATACCGGAAAGACGCAACGAAAATCTTATCAATTTAATGCTGAGAATTGGCACTGCTGTCAAGTGCAATATACAACAAAGTGACATAATATCTATTCATCGGGTCCCACACGCACACCAGCATAATAACATGCCTAAAAATATTATAGTGAAGTTTGCCTCGAGAATATTACGTGACAACATCCTGAGCGCTCATCGACTTTGCAAGGGGCTTACAACGGAGCAACTGGGAGTTTCGGGTACCTCACTGAAAATTTACATGCATGAACACTTAACTTTAAGAAACAAACAATTGTTTCGTGAATGCCGGGACGCAGCGAAAAAGCATGATTTTAAGTTTGTCTGGGTCAAGCATGGGACCATACTTGTCCGTGAAAAAGAAGGCACTAAGGCCATTGCAGTTCGAATCCCACAGGACATCGCTAAAATCAAGCCTGGCTCTACAAAAATTTGAGAAACAAAGTTGCTATTATTATATTTCTCACAGCAAGTACTTTTATGTTGTTTCTTTATTTACATTGTACATAATTATTGCATGCATTTCTGTCATAGAGTCCCCTAGTCAAATAGTTCTAGTGTTAGGGAGAGTGACACTTATTGTATTCATACGTGATCTTAGTTTTAAAGTCTTTATCTTAATATGTTCTGTTATTAGAGTAAAAAGTTGTTTTGATTTAAATGCTTTGTTATGTATGCGCTTTTGTCTAGGCGTTGGTGGCGCATCACATAATATTTACCTGGACTACGAAATTAGATCCTCACTGTTCTTTATCTGCAAAATATTACATCAAGTGTTTTTCAGTTTTCTTATACAATTGTGCTCGGCAGTGGTATTGAATGGATTAAATTTTGAAATGAAATTTATTGTTAATTTTGTAGAATATAATCTCATTGGCATGATTGCAATGTATTTTTTGTTAGGCGTTAACGGCACTTCAGATCATATTTACCTGGACTCTGTATTATTATTTTTGAACTACAGACTTACATTTTACCATGCCTCTATCATGTTTAATTCAAGGATATATTATTTTTTTATGCTAATGTTCAATGAATATCTTATGTCTACAATACTATTATTGATTTTAATTTTCGCAATGTATAATGCTGGCGCCTGGCCTTATTTTATTCCGGATAGCTCAAAGTTACAATGACACATAATTTAATAATATATTACCAAAATTGCAGGGGAGTCCGTACGAAACTTCATACGCTATATATGAATATCCTTGCTAATTCCTATGACATTATAATCTTGACTGAGACTTGGCTGACGCCCGATATAAGTGACGGCGAGTTCATCGATGAACGGTATACTGTACACCGGTGTGACAGAGATCGCGCTGCCACTAAAAGGAAAGACGGAGGAGGCGTTCTTGTCGCTGTATTAAAAGGACTGCACTCAGTTAGATTACTTCCATGTTCCTCTATACATACGCATATTGAGCACATACTAATACAGTTGCCATGCTCAGGTCGAGGTGAAAATTCAATTATTGCTGCGGCTTACATACCACCTAAAATGCCTGAAAGTATATATGTTGATTATTTTGATTTATTACAAACCCTACTTGGGCATAATAATCCTGAACATTTTTATTTGCTGGGAGACTTTAATTTACCCGAAATTGACTGGGTCACGTGCACCGCGGGTACCTCACAAACTGCTCTGACTTGTAGAGGGAATTCTCCTACAGGTGTCCATTTATGTGAGTTTATGTCCTTTCTCGACGCTCATCAATTTAATAATGCAAGGAATCTGAATGGGAAAATATTGGATTTGGTCATTAGTAACCACGACTGCACCACATACTCGCCCACGGATTACTTATTGCAGTTAGATAACCATCATCCCCCATTTTGTGTGTTGGTATCTGTTTCATTACCCAGTTGTTCAATGGTTCGTAAGATAATTAAAAAATACAACTTTTATAAAGCCAATTATGAAAGCATTAACCATGATTTAAAAGAAATCAATTGGGAGGATGTGTTTTTAAATGATCAATCACCTGATGAGTATTTGGGCACGTTTTATAATACTATTTTTGGTATTATAAGAAAACATGTACCTTTGGTTAATAGTAGGTCTTTGAAGTTTCCCGTATGGTTCTCAAAATCACTGGTACACATATATAAAAACAAAGCCAAAGCATGGGTTAGATGGAAAACGTACAAGAACTTATCGGACTATGAGCAGTTTAAACTATACCGCACGAGATTTCAGTTTGAGTGCAAGGAATCATATAAAAAATACATTAACCCAGTAATGCCCGAATTTCTTTTTTCCGCCTTTTTCCAATTTTTTTGACATCATTATGTAGAATAAAGGGTAATAAAACATTATGACAAGTTTTAGGTTCATATCTATATTTTAAGTTAGAAAAAAAACACGTGTCCACATGGACACGCTAAGCATTTGTAGTAGCAAATTTTTTTCCCTGCTTTTTTTTTGAATCATCAATTGACTCCTCCCGCTCTGAGCAGAGCAGTAGGGGGAGTGTCAGACTTCTACTGACTAAAAACCTCCCATGTTCCTTCTCAGCCCTGTGTCGAGGCCGCGGTTTCTCTATCGAACAACCCGCAGCCCCGACGGGCGTCAGCCCTTGCGGGCCCCTTCCATGTTGCTGAAATCTCATTGAGGCGCGCGTGGTACACAAACGCGCTGTCGACACAGCCTGTCGTCGTCATGAGTCGGAGGGACGGTGAGCTGGCCCATCACTCACCGTCCACAGGCCCGCGCCTTCGCTGGCCGGAAGCCATCACGTGGCCCCTGACGCCCGGAGCAGCTCCCGCAGCGGCAGGGACGAGGTTCTCTCCCTCTCACATTCCGCCACCTCCTTCGCTAGCATCACTGCTTCGCAGAAGGAGGCGACAGCGTCCCATTCCCTCTCGCCCCGGACCATGGCTTGCACCAAGGCCGGACGCGAAAGGTCGCCGCCGCCGATTGACGCTACGAGGACACGGCGGGGATCCGCCCAAGCAGGGCAGACCTCCACGGTGTGCTCCACCGTGTCCTCCGCCCGACCCTCACCTTTTTTTCAATGGCCATGCATTGCTCATTGATTCATAAAACCTACTTTAGTTATTCAAACTTTGGGCCTGTCCACCATCGTCCACCATTCGTCATCCGTTCTGCTTTGCTGGTTCTGGTGGGGCTATTATAAATAGATTCCAGAGTAGTTCGGTCCTCTTCACTTTCTTCACCTTCACATAGTATGTCTAGTACTTCATTTAGCGAACAACTTCCCTTGAACTGATCGAAATTAAACTATCTGAATGTGAACAAGTATAATGTCAAAAAGCTATGGCAGGTGCTTAGCGTGTCCATATGGACACATCACATTCAACGTAAAAAAATATAACCTATAAAAAAGCAAACCTATACTTTATCATAACTACATGATAAATCATTTATATAAGCATAACAAAACAGAACTAAACGCTAAAAATACAAAATTATTCAGATGAAAATCCACTTATCCACTTCTGTTATCCATTTTTTTACTAATTTTGAACAATTAACTATTTCAATTGATTATATTTCCAAAATAACCTCAATTATGGAGAAATAAACGACAAACATTAAAACCACAGGGTACAAACAATGCAATAAAGAAAAGATTTTTTTATTATGCAGTTAAATCTTGACACAATAATAACTTTAAAAACATACTAATTACGTGTCCATATGGACACGCTAGGCATTACTGGGTTAATTCTGTAGAGGATGGAATTCGAGACAACATCAAACATTTTTGGACGTTCATTTCCAAACAAAAATCCACTAATGGAATTCCTTCCACCATGAAATATAAAAATCAGCCAACTAATAATCCCGAAGACATTTGTAAAAATTTTTCTGACTTTTTTCATTCGGTATATGAACCATCTACCTTAACACATACACCTTCTTCGCATACCGACTGCTCCGCTACCTGCTCGCTTATAAGTGACATTGAATTTTCAGTGGCTGATGTACTGAGAGGGCTCGAGTCGTTAGACCCATCTAAAGGACCTGGACCAGATGGTTTGCCAGCAGTCTTTATTAAGAAGACTGCCACTAATCTATGTGCACCTTTGCAAACCATATTTAATTTATCCATTTCAAAGGGGATATTTCCACAAGCTTGGAAACTCGCAAACATAACCCCTGTGTACAAGTCAGGACCTAGGCATGATGTCGAGAACTATCGACCAATTTCTATATTGTCAGCTTTGTCAAAGGTTTTCGAGAGATTGGTCCATGATAAAGTGTACCCTCTACTTCACAACGTTTTATTACCACAGCAACATGGTTTTGTAAAAAGGAGATCAACCGCGACTAACCTGGTGACTTTCGCAGATTATTTATTTAACAACTTAGATGCCCGTGTTCAAACTGACACGATATACACTGATTTTAAGAAAGCCTTTGACAAGGTTGACCATGAACTACTTTTGCAGAAAATTGCGTTTAATGGGATACGTGGGGACCTGCTGAGATGGTTCTACTCATATGTGTGCAACAGGACACAGAGAGTGGTTATAAACGGATTTTGCTCTAGCACTGTAGATGTTACTTCTGGTGTACCACAGGGTTCCATTCTGGGACCTCTCCTGTTCATTTTATTCATCAATGACGTTGATAAATGTTTCAAAAATTCTAAATTACTTTTGTACGCTGACGACATTAAAATATTTAGGTCTATTAAAAGCCACCGCGACTGCGTTCTCTTACAGGAAGACTTAGATGTATTTTCGGCATACTGTACACGCAATAAACTGCAACTTAGTGTTTCCAAGTGTCATGTCATCAGTTTTACCAAAAATAAAAATAAAATATTATATCCCTACACCTTAAAAGGCGAAAATCTAAAAAGAGAAACCCTGGTCCGTGACCTTGGAATTCTGCTGGATGAGAAACTCCATTTAGATTCCCATATTAACAAAATTGTTAATAATGCCTTCCGTATGTTTGGTTTTATCATGAGAACGGCTACAGTATTTACCCGGTCCTCTACCTATTTGTATTTGTATCGGTCGTTAGTTCGCTCTCAGCTAGAGTATGCTGTTTCGGTATGGAATCCCCACTATGATAAATATTCTGATATAATCGAAAGAGTACAGAGAAAATTTTTAAAGGCCATGCATTTTCGTTGTCATCGTAATTTTTCATCCTATAATTACCTATTGCAGAAGTATAACCTGCAAAGCTTAAAGTCTAGACGAATTATGTTGGAAACAAAGTTCTTGTTTGATCTGTGTAACACATATGACTGTATTGAAATTCGCAACAAAATCAGCTATGTAGTGCCCAGAACAACGATATGCCGTGGGGTGCGCGCAAGACCTTTATTTGCAGTAAGTTCCTGTCGCACAAACGCGGGCTTGCGAGCACCCCTACGCCGCATAACCAGTCAATACAATGAGATCTTTGAAGATATCGACTTCTTCTTCGTCTCTGCTCAGAAATTTAGAAAACTTACCAACAAAATTATTATAGAATACAATAGTTAGTTCAGTTAGTTAGTTTAATTTTTTTTTTTTTCATTCATTCACTCTTTTTCTGTTGTTTGCATGCCTGTTTTCTTTTATGTTTAAGTTTGCTTTTAACTACTTTTTTACTTTTTATGTTTTAATAGCGTAGAATAGCGCACTTTTATATATAACTTTTAATATTTTGTGGAAAATGTCGTAGGTTATACATTTATAAACCTTGTGTATTTATAACTTAGTGTAAGTCTTTAATGTATAACTGTTTATTTTCCCTAATAAATAAAATAAAATAAAATAAAATAAAATTATGCGTACTCTCAGACCAACAAAAAAAGCAAAAACCTTTTTTTCTTGGTCTGAGTGCATACTTTATAAATAGGTAATAATGTCTACACTAAGGTTTTAGTTCGCCCACCAAACTGAAGGTGGCAGCACTTCCCACAGAGTTGTTACTCTATCCCTTTAAAGTTACATTTCTCTTTGATAGTTCGACAGTAACTTTAATAGTACCTACTAACTAAAGTAAGTTCCAAGTAACGTTAGAGTGACAACTCAGGGTAGGTGCGCTATAGTTATATTTAAGTATCATTCATTACTTATTCGTGGAACTTTGTAATAGTATGCACTCAACTATAAAAATAGTCTACTAGAGAATTATTTAGATGTTTAACCAAATTTCTTCTTACAACTCAGAAACCAAAATCTCAACTTTTGATGTTGAATTTACTTACTGACCTACTTTCGCAAGTAGGTAATTAAAGTTGTCAAACGAAAATTATGGTGTTGTTCTTAATAAAATTATGATGTTATGTGCTGGCAACACCGACATACTACCACTACGTAGTAAGTCTAAGTGGGATTAATATTTGGAGTAAAAGTCACTAACATAACATTGATAGCTGTAGTAATACACACAATAAGACTCTTGCGTGTATTACTTTCTAGAAACCACTTAATCTAAAACCAATAACAGTGTTATGAAAACAATTTAATAATTAGAAACTGTTTCAAACTACATAATAGTTCGAACCAGCCATGTTTGCGCAACAATATTTTGATACCTCAGATTAATCGTCGACCCGTTTCCCTGCCCCATTTGGCATCAAAACCATATTAATATCATTAAATACAGGGAAATTTAGATTGCGTGAAAACGTCGTAAAACGCAATAATACGACTCAATAGTAATAAAGTAATATCGTCGCCATTTTGCAACCCAAACGTCAACTTTCCGGCATGACGTTAATTTATTTTTAATTGTCTATGGCATGAAGCCGTTCCGAGAAATGAGGTCGTATTTCTATTCTTATTTTTTTATTGTTATGACTTATTGCTGGCCTAATTGTGATTTCATTATGTTTGTAAATGGATATTGATATTTGAAGATGGAAATAAAGATCTGGTTACTTTTCTTTTGGGAGGAAAATGTTTCCAATTTAGCTTAATATTTTTAATGTTGGTTTGAATTGATTCTCTTGGTTCAATTTCCGAGCACCAGAAGGCTTATTTTATTTATAATTCAGGACCGTTTTTTTTTGTTTATTATTTGGAGGATTTTAATTATTTTTGTAAGTCCTACCAAAATACGGGTTAGGGGGCAACTGGCCTCTGGTCCGCGGCCCAGATCACACGGAGTAGGATCCAGTAGTGGAAAACTCAGCCGAATGCGTGGGCGAGAATACCATAGTAAAAAATTATCGTAGTTAAATCGACCCGTTTGGATTTAATTTCATTAGATTGAAAAAAGGTGCGAAATAAAACGTAGGTAAGTATCAAAGTCCCACAAACTAGCAGGAGAACAGAAGTAGGAAGGAGGTATTGGAATCTTTAAATCAAATCTAAATTATTATTCCTTTTTAATACCATACACATACAGTATGCAATGGTGGCACTAATTATTCACCGTTCTGGCCTTGTGGTAGTTTGTGGGACTTTACCATAGATATATAATTCCGTAGATTGGTAATGTCAACAATCAAACGAGACCAAAAACCATTGATCTAAGTCTGTGTAAAATGTGAGTGTGTGCACAGACAGTGTTGTGACTAGTCTATTCCTTTGTTGGTCTCTATCGATAATTTATGTGACGTAAATCGTCATGCACGAGTAATTCTGTTAAATGTCTTATGGCGAACATTACACGATACCACTTTTCTCTTATCACCAGATTTGTAGGAAATCTGCAAACAATATGTGTCTTGTTAAGTGAACTCAATGGAAAAATATTTCATAATTTTTCAAACCTGTTATCAAGTCTATCAATATTATTTAACTAGCAGTCCCCCACGGCTTCACTTATAATAATATCTTTTTTGGTTCCTAAAATAATTTTTCAATTCGAACCATCAGACAAAACATGATCATCAACAAACAAACTCATCAGCTTTAAAATATTAGTTTACATACGATTGTAATCTATCTATATTTTATTTTGTTTGTTACAATAAGTACCTACATATTATTATAATCTATTTTTCTAAGACTATGCATTTGTAAGACGCTATCTTAGCTGTCGATATCAACAAAAATTAGGCCATCGCATCACTAAAAAATGAGGTTATAACTCCTTCGTATTTCTCTATTTGTTATTTCTCAAATACGTCGGTTTTAGGCATGCTAATTCATCTAGATCGTAAATAAAATAATGTTCTCATAATATTTTGCTTAAAGCCGGCTTATTAGGTGCATTGTTATTGCAGAAATAACGATGTAAACAACTTGTAAACTTACTGGTGAAGCGAGTAATCCTGGGGATTTTTCTTTTTGGAAGATTCACATCCTGGTACTGCACAAGAAACCATCGTATTATGGTAATTCAATCACGGGTTATCACTGTAGTTCACTTAAATAATTGCCGAAACGCTCGCGTAAACAGTTACGAGGGCCGGTATGGGCCGGTAGCAAATACGTGTTTTGGCCCTGTTAACAGCGTCACTTTCTCTCTCTTTCTAACACAGCAAAGTTCCGCTAAAGCGGGAGCTCTCATTCACTCTCAAGCCCAATCTACGGAATTATATATCTATGGACTTTACTATCCTAGTTTCCTATCTCCAACAAAAGAAAGGAATAATTTTGATTTGATTTTAAGATTCCAATACCTCCTTCCTACTTCTGTTCTTCTGGTAGTTTGTGGGACTTTACTACCTATCCTTAATTTTTCATCTCCAAAAAAAAATGTTTTTACCATTGCCACTCGAAAAAGGGCATTTTTTTCATCGATAACAGTGAATAAAACGCTCTTTTATTCACTGAGTGAATAAAGACATTTTGAATTAGGAACAAACACGAATTACGTATAGTGCGCGCGGAACTAGTTGGCCGCGCCTTAGGTGGCGACAGGGATGAGGGGGCGGGTTGCCTTATACAGCTCGTAATGCACAGGAGACTATAATTAGACAGTGATGACCAATCTCGAGATATTAATTGTTCAATTTATTGAAAAGAATACTTAAATAAAAAAACAAAAACACGCCTAAGGCGCGGCCAACTAGTTCCGCGCGCACTATACAAAAAAATCGCTGCTGCTGAAATAGTACGTACTGGGTGGCTGAATGGAGCTATTCCATTTCAAATTTTAAAATAATATCCCGCCAATTTAGTTACGTTCTTTTCTGTCTTTAATTGTGGTTGTTTTGTGTTATTGGAAAATCAAACAAACATAAGTAAGTAATTATAATAAAATGAGATCTTCCGATGACGAAAATGAGAGACTGACTCCGGAATAATTTCGTTCTAAAGCAGCAGTTATAGTAGATGATTTGTTGCCGCCAAAATCTCGGGAGTTGTACCTGAAAACATACAACTTATTCTGCGACTGGAAAACCATGAATGGCGCCAATTTCCTTCTCTGAGTGCATATTTCTTAACTATTTCAATGAATTAACCAAGACCGCCGTCGACACTTTGGATCATATATTCTACTAGCTTTTGCCAGCGGCTTCGCCCGCGTGAAAATGACAGTTTTACATACAAACTTTCATCCCCTATATAACTCCCTTAGGGGTTGGATTTCGAAAAATCCTTCCTTATTCCTTGTCTACATTATAAAGGGAACCTCTGTGTTAAGTTTCAGCTTTCTAGGTCCAAGGGTTTGGGCTGGGCGTTGATGAGTCAGTCAGTCAGTCAGTCATCAGTCAGTCAGGACTTCTCTTTTTATTTATATTGATGATAAAAGCCACAGTGAGAATCAAACACAACATTGATATTTCAAAATACTCAAAGTTAGTGACATACTTAAAGTACGTCTATCCATGGGTAATAAGCCAAAGAAATCTAGAGTGCTTAGCTCCGAAAATAAATACCATCCTTATTATTTTCTCACAGTCAATGGTAAAAAGTAGAGTACACAACACGTGAATAAAGAATTTATCTCGGTAGGTACTTGTATCCCTCGCTCCGTTCAGGATTCTAGAGTATAGAATCCCTCGCTACGCTCGTGATTCTACTCTAGAATCCTTCGCTGCTCTCGGGATCCAACTTCGTACCTCGAATTAAATTCCCTTTTTATTCACTTGTTGTATAATCTACTATTTCAATACATATTTTGATACTTACGTTTTATTTCGCACCTTTTTTCAATTTAATGAAATTAAATCCCAATGGTTCGATTTAACTACGATAATTTTTTCCCATGGTATTCTGGCCCACGCATTCGGCCGAGTTTTCCACTACTGTTCCCACTCCGTGTAATCTGGGCCGCGGACCAGAGGCCAGTTGCCCCCTAACCCCAAAATACACATTTTTTATACAAAATTGCAGCTATCAAAGTTAAAGTATACGGAATACTTTAACTTTGATGGCTTATTATCTCGTTTGAGAAGATTTGGTATAATTCAAAACTTATTTAAATTGTTTTATTGTCCCACTGCTGCGCAAAATTATTTGGATTGATACTTTGATTAAAACAGGTTTAATGTGTTTAAATAATTTAATAAATGTTGCCCGTAATTTTAGTCAGGCAGGCAAAATAAACGCAAAAAAAATATAAAAAAATAAACTCAAACGAAAAACAAGGAAAGATCCAACCTTTTAACATAAAAAAAAACATCCAATTAAAGAATACCAAGTTAGTAATTTACTGGATCATTCGTCACCAACTGCTCGTAAAGGCTGAAATTAATTTAATGTCTTCATTAGAAACGAGTCGTAGATCGTAAAATGGCCGTAAATATGAATTTAGCAGTCAAATGTGGAATGATAATATTAATGTTCAGATTATATTTATTACGTATCATCAACGAGTGTAATGGGGACGAACATCAAGTAACTTATCGAGTTTCCTCAAATGTATGTTGGTGATACTTCCTATTCATACGTGTATGAATTCATTGTATGAATTCATCTATCTTAGGTCAACGCACCCTACACATATTCCTAACATAGTAGCCAACCAATTAGATGATTGCCAAATTGCAAATTACAAAGCGATCCAGTCAGCAAATAACAAGTTAGTTTCAGTTACATAACTTTATGACAAACTTCTAAGAACAAAGTTATACGTTGGGTAACAAAACTTACATTGAAAACCGCATCATGGTTTCCGAGTCTACGTGACACAAAGTAACAATTTGTTCAAATTAACTAAGAATTATTATGCGATGCTGTTGTACCAAACTTTTAAAAGTTCATTTTCTTTTTATTGTGGGCGAGGAACCCCTTTTTGTCCGGGTGGGAAATTATCAAATGACCCCCTCCTGCTTGGGCGGAGTGAGTGTTACACCTTTGGGCCGAGAAGAATGGAGTGTCAGTCTTCTACGCGGTATCTGTTTCGAACCACTCGCAGCTCATGGCATGGCATGCGCAATGTTGATCTATTTAGCCAGTAATCACCCTGGTATATTTTGTTTTGGTGACTACAATAATTCACGAGAATGCAGTGTTGTGATTACGTGATTTCTTATGTCATTCATCTAAACTATTCAAAATTATAAAAGCAGTTTTCGAAAATAAGTCTTTTTTATTTATTTTTATATATATGAAAAAAATAATGATTTTGGTGAATTTGAATGTATGTATTTTTAAATAAAATCCTATTTGAGCTATAATTTCGTTCACAAAGATTTTATGTTATGACTGAAAAAAGTAAAGATATACCTATATAAATTTGTCTAACGCTTTGGGGGCTAAAGGCGTGATGTTATGTTTTATTAAGATTTGATTTAATATAAAGTATTAAGTCATAAATATTGACATACATCCATAAATCGCAATAGAATAGAATAATATCGTATATTGAAAGCTTTATTTTACATTTAGAAAGGCGATGCATCTAAATTATGTTTTAAAGAAAATGGGGTTGCGTGCGTTAGCATAATAATATATCTCTATTTTCCAATTTGTTACATATTCTAGTAAAGATATATTAACTGCAAACAAATGTAATCGAATCCAAGAAGATTGAATATTAGGTCTTTACCAATGAAATTGCCGTTCTGCAGTACTGGCCATTTCAAATCAAAATAATTTTTGTTAAAGAAGCTGATGATACACAATCTACGGCTGAATTAGCAGCAGCTTTCGACGTTAGCGTCAAAACAATATTGGTCCATTTGCGTCAAATTGGCAAGGTAAAAAAGCTTGACAAATGGGTGCCCCACGAACTCAATGATCGCCAGCGCGAAGTACGCGTCGAGACGTGCCTTGCACTGCTCAACAGACACACAACTAAAGGAATTTTGAACCGCATTGTTACCTGCGATGAAAAATGGATCCTGTACGATAACCGTAAGCGCTCAGCAAGTTGGTTGGATCCTGGTTCAGCACCTAAACAATGCCCTAAACGAAAACTTACCCCTAGAAAAGTGATGGTCACTGTTTGGTGGTCTAGCGCCGGTGTGATTCATCACAGCTTCTTACCAAACGGGGTGAGCATTACTGCAGATGTGTACTGTGAAGAACTGAACACAATGATGGAGAAGCTGGCACATCTCCAACCAGCATTGGTCAATCGCTCGTCTCCGCTGCTCCTGCACGACAACGCGCGACCTCATACTGCACAGCAGACGGTCTCCAAGTTGCAAGAACTGGGGTTGGAAGCTCTCCGTCATCCGCCCTACTCACCAGACCTTGCGCCTACAGACTACTACTTTTCCAGAATTTGGATAACTTCTTGGCGGGAAAAAAATTCAATACCCGAGAGGCAGTACAAAATGCCTTTGAAGAATTTGTTGCCTCCCGACCAGCTGATTTCTTTAAGAAGGGCATCAATAAACTGCCACTGCGTTGGCAAAGATGCATTGATTGCATGGGTGATTACTTCGATTAATACAAATAAAAAATACCTACATGAAAAAAATTCGTTTAAATTTTTTCAAACAAAACGGCAATTTCATAGGTAAAGACCTATTATTTTAATTTGTGGCATTCACGCTATTTACACCTTATGGCATCATCATAAAAGTTCCAGTACTAATTGGGTTGTGGGTTCAGCTGCAACCGATTAGATGGAATACCCCGACATGGTTCGGAAAAGATTGGCAGCTGATGATGAAAGTCGCAAGCTCGTGTATTTCATCGACCAAATAGTAAAAAGACCGAAACCGTTAAATCAAACTTCATTACGCGTTGAGCAGCGGCGGCCCAGTGAGCAGCGGTGGCCCAGTGGTGGCGGCCCCGACTTACGAGCAGTACGTCGTGGCTTCAAAACCAGGCGCTTACTTTGTGAAATTTATTTCATCACCACTGCTCTCAAAAACGGTGAAGGAAAACATCGTGCGGAAACCAAAAATAAATCGAAGATAATTATGTGACAATACTAACCTGCACTGGGCCAACGTGGTGATGAATTATAGCCCATCCCTCTCTTAGAAAGGAGGCCTGAGTCCCTGCAGTGGGAACGTTATAGGCTGATGATGACACACTTAGCTACGTCGTACCCCAGCTACGCCGTATATTTGAGACATTTATATTTATGTGGTCGCCCCTAATAATTACTTTTTTATTTCTAGTAAACCAAGTAAACAGTTCTTCGAAAAATCTTCAGAAATTAGTTTTTATCTTTCAAGTCACATTTAAATATTATTAAAAATGATGTTTAACAAGTTTACCAAAACTTCTTCAATGCTTTTTAATAGTCTACCGAGCTTTAATCGAGAAAGACAAGGCTTTTGAAGTTACATAACAGTAGCGCGCGGGCGCTTGTCAACGTTAGACGCGCATTCTGTGTGATTTCGAACCGGTTTCGACTCACAGCGTTTGACTGTGCGTTATTATGACACATCGCTTAAAAATGCTTTTAACTAATGGATAGCAGCGAGCGCGAGTACGAACAATCGATTGGGACAGTTAATGTGAGTAATGCCGTAGGAGAGTGTAGTGAGATTATAAGTAATAGTGAGAATATGGAGTTAGAAGATTTGATACAAAATAGTGGGGAAAGCGACATGGTTAGAACGAGTAAAAGAAACAGACTGATAGACCAAGAGGAGGTGTGGACAAACATTACAAGACGGGGTAAGCGTTTTGCCCGAGCCAGTCATGTTCACGATGAAATTAGAATACCCGAAGACAAAATTGAAATCAGCATAACATCTATCGAAAAGTTACCTAAACAGTTTGGATTGGCAAAATTATTAAAATCTGAGAATATTTCGGACATTATAAGTGTTAAATATATTAATGCATATAAGGTACTTATTCAATTTAATATCGAAGAGAGCGCAAATAAGTTAATCGAATCAAAAATTTTGAAGGAAAAAGGACTGAGATGTCAGAAAACACTAGAGATTAGGGAAACTTACGGCGTGATCAAAGATATAGATTTAGAATCAACTGACGACGAAATTATAGAGGGTTTGAGTTGTGGCACAGAGATTATAGCCATTAAAAGATTAAAACGTCGCAACACAAGTAGTGGACAATGGGAACCTGGAGAAACAATAAGAGTTACCTTTAAAGGAACCTCTTTACCTGCCTATGTTTACATTTTTGACACCAGAGTCAAAGTGAATCATTACCAATTCCCCGTCACGCAATGCTCACGCTGTTGGAGATATGGACATACAGTGAGAGTATGTGCATCAGTGAAACAGATATGCCCCAAATGTAGTAAATCCCACCCTAATTGCGACACTACGTCCTTTAAATGTAATAACTGCTCGGGAAAACATATGGCGTTGTCTCGTACATGCCCAATATATTTAAAAGAAAAGAGGATAAGAGAATTGATGTCAGAGTTTAACTGCACTTACAAAAGAGCTTTAACACTATATGTGCCACCAGAACCCACTTATGAGGCGAACTCCGAAGAAGGAGAACAGGAAACCGAAAGAGAACATCAACAAATATTAAGTTCAGAAACAAATATAGAATTGGGACCTATGACACAAGCTCAGGACACATATGCTAACATACTAAAGAAGGCGGAAAGTTTAAATGCTAAAACAAAGACGAAACCTACAAAAATACAAGACGATACTAATAAAAAGGATAGGATTAAGAAGAAGAATAAACAAAGACCAGATACTCCAATTAATTGGGCAGCACTGTCTGACACTGACCCTGAAATACAACAAATAGAAACAGAGAAAACTGATAGTTCAAACAAAACGAAGAAAAAGAGTTGGAACTGGTTATGGAATAAATTAAAGGAAAAAATTTGGGATAGCGGGACCAGTCTGGAAAATAAAGTGTTAGACTGTGCTAAAGTTATTTTTAATTGGTTTACATATTTCATGATGGATTACATAACGGAGTTGCCTTTCTTATCTAACATAAAACAATGGATAACAACGACCAACACAGACATTTAAAAATCAATATTCTACAATGGAATGCCCAGAGTTTACGACCGAAGAGAACAGAATTTGAAGCTTTATTAAATCAGGAGAAAATTCATATAGCTATAATCAGCGAAACTTGGTTTGACCCAGACAGTACGTTCAGACTCAGTGGCTACAACATATACAGGGCAGATCGCGTTGATGGTTATGGAGGTACGGCTGTGCTTACCCATTATTCTATCAAGGCCGTACAATGTAACGTGACTATTTCGAATACACAAATTCAAATTTTACACATCAAATTGCTCAACTGTAGTCACCTGGAGAACATAATTTCTATCTACTGTCCCTCGTCAGTACATACGTGCAGAAATGATTGGGACGAAGTATTTTCTATAACACAACACAAAACCCTTATTGCAGGTGACTTAAACGGTCACCATTCAAACTGGTCTACCAGAACTGACGCAAGAGGTAATCAGATTTTTGATTCTGTCATGGACAACAACCTATGTACACTTAACGACAACACACATACACGGTTGAAATTGGTCAATGGGTCTATACAAAAATCTTCCCCAGATGTAACTATAGCTTCAACAGATTTGGCTCTGAAATTAAAGTGGTGGGTCATGAATGAGAACCTGGGAAGTGACCATTGCATAATTAAAACTTGTTTAGAAAATAATAAATTAAATACGTTTAAAAAACGGAGGAACTTTAAAAAAGCAGATTGGCAAAAATACACTCAGAAAATAGAAGCGGATTTAACAAACTTGGAACTACCTTTAGATCTTCAATCTGCATATAATAAATATTTAGATATTATAAACTCTGCGGCTGACCAATATATACCTACGATTAGAGTGAATGAAAATCCTCTTGAGTCAGACAAATTCGTACCAAAGCCATATTGGAACCAAGAGTTATCACATGTTGTTGCACAGCGACGCCTTGCACTAGCTACCTTCAGAGGCAATCCCACCCCACTAAATCTTGAAGTTCTACAAAAAAAAGTGAGTGAAACGCAAAGACTCATACGACAAGCCAGGAATAAATCCCTTCAGAGATTTTGCAACGACATAGATAGTGTAACTTCTTCAGGAGAAATGTGGAAACGTATGAGATGGGTCAAAGGGTACAAACCACCTACATCTTTTGTCGATCAAGTTAAAGCCGAAAGTTTGTTGCGAGGTCTGGCACCAGATTACGTATCACCACCAACTCCTACATTTACCTCTTGTAACACTCAGTTGTCCAGTCCGGTTTCGGTACAGGAAGTAATTAACTCGATTAAAAAAACAGATTCTGCTCCAGGTCAAGATAATATCTCATATTCTATGATAAAACATTTGCCCCATATTGCCAAAATTATGTTGACATCTATTTACAATAAGTTTATGCTATCCGGATTCGTACCAGACCAGTGGAGAAAAGTAAGAATTGTTCCTATACCGAAACCGGGGGCTGGTCCAGGTTCAGGTAAAGATGTTAGACCTATTGCTCTTATATCTTGTTTTTGTAAGATATTTCATACCATCATAACACGTAGACTTGAATGGTTCCTAGAGAAAAATAATCTGTTATCTCATGACACCACGGGCTTCCGTAGATCTAAATCATGCTATGATGGCTTATCTAGGTTGGTCACACGGGTGCAAACTGGTTTTTCTAAAAATGTACCAGCTGTTGGCTGTTTTATAGACATTGAAAGTGCCTACAATAACATAAACCTGACATCTCTTTTAAATATTTTGGATAACTTGGGAGTGGGCTCTGTTCTTTGTAATTATCTTTGGCAGTATCTTCATCAGAGACATTTATTTGTAGAACTACAGGATGACAACCTAGTATGTCGAATTACTGGTACAGGAATAGCCCAAGGAGACCCTTTATCCCCTTTACTTTTTAATGCAGCCACAATTCATGTTTGTAGAGGCATAACTAATGTTTTCATTTCGCAATACGCTGACGACTTCATTATTTATGACATACAGAAGAAATTATCCGATTCAATATCCCATATCCAAAACGCGTTACATATTTTTCAAAGCTTGATGACAGATTTAGGACTAAACATTTCCCATAAGAAAACAAAGCTGTGCCTTTTTAGTAGGGGGAGAAGAAGGAATGATATCCATCTAACTGTGAATAACACCCGTATTGAACAAGTCCATTGTGTCAAATACCTTGGAATGTGGTTGGACAGTTCCTTAAGGTGGGGTAAACATATAAATGAGATCCGCGAAAAAGTATGTCGATTTTTAAATATTTTTAAAGTTTTAGCTGGTGCCAAATGGGGTGTACATCCCATACATCTTAGGAGGCTATACATAGCAATAATTCGAAGCAGGATAGATTATGGTTGTTTTTTGTACGGAAACTGTGCAACGTGTCATCTTCTTAAGCTTGACAAAGTGCAAAATCAAGCAATGAGAATCATCGGAGGATTTATTAGAAGCACGCCTATCCATGTGATGGAAAGCGAGCTGTGTCTCCAACCGTTATTTGTTCGAAGATTGTTTCTAGCAGGTAAATTTTATTTAAAATCCAAATCGGTTAGTGAAAACATTCTTATTGGTGCCTTGGGGGAGTTGTCTGATCAATGCCAGCGATTGTACTGGAGAAACAAAAAACTGCCATTATTAGTAGATGTTCACAGAGTTTACTCAGAAAAGCCTTTGTACTCTAGTCCGATATTAGATATTTATTCCTTAGCTACTTGGGTAACCAATATAGATTTATCTAGTGTAATTAGTGTTACTATTGAGGGTGTAAGTTCGGCAAAAAGACTGATTAATGTAACAGATCTTAACAATACATGTGTAAAAATGTTAGAAGATAAGTATAGTCGACACTATAAAATATTTACGGATGGTTCCAAGAATGGTTCAGACCTGGGGGCTGCTTTTTTTGATCCTCAACTTAATACCAAAGCTAAATTCAAAATTAATGCCAAGATTTCTATTATGTATTGTGAACTTATAGCTATTTCTGAAGCCCTATTGTACTTACTGAGTATGAATGAAGAGAAATTTGTTATATTGACGGATTCGAAAAGCAGCCTCCAACATTTGGCTCGGGTACCCTCGAGTCTTCGAGGGTTCCCGATAGCCATAATTATTTTAGACTTAATTTGTAAGATGCAGTCTATGAACAAAACCGTCACCATTCAGTGGATTCCCTCACACATTGGAATCATGGGTAACGAAGAGGCAGACCTGGCAGCCCAACAAGCGTCGTACGAGGGTATTAATTACACATGCACGCCGGTGTACTCAGATTGGCTTGGACATGTCAAAGAGCTTTGCGGACAAAGATGGCACGAATATTTTGATGAACGATCAAAGTTAAAGGGTATATGGTATAAAACCATCCAGTCTGAACCGCTTCGTTACCCATGGTTTGATGGAAGGGAGATAGAGAGGAAATATGTTGTAGATCTGTTGAGAATGCGTTCTGGCCACATCCTATCCAATAACTTTAAATATTTAATGGGTATTAGTTCTTCACCAAACTGCGATGTTTGTGGGGTGATAGATGATATTTATCACGTGTTGATGGAATGTGACCGGAACATACACGAAAGGCATTATTCGCCTGATGTGGGATTTAATGTGGGGGTATGTAACAGCATTCTAGCGTCCCCTTTCTCGGAAGAGGCTAGGATGTTGTGTCGGCTATTGTTTGTTATTTATAAGAACGAAGAGGGTTAGTTAACGAGGTTATAAGTAATTATTATAATATAAGTGTGTTACTCATTCTTTAGTTGTTAGTTGATAATTGTATATGTTATAGGGGTGACATTATCACTGAGTGATAAAACTCCAATAAATAAAGATTAAAAAAAAAAAAAAAAAAAAGAAAAAAAGAAGTTACATAATAGTCACTTTACAATAGATTACCCGATGTCTTTCAAAAAGATTTTTTATAATTTTATTAATCGGAGACAGAATTTTTTAAACTCAGTGTGGTCATATTTAAGAATAAGTTACCATTAGTTTCAGCGATGATGAAACTGAAAAATATCAATAGACGATTAATGTCTTATTCTCGAAAAAAACAGCCCTTTGAGGCTCTGAGCAGATATTGAAATTTTGTTATATTTTTTGCCAGCAGTTATAGTACATTGTTCACCGAGAGAAGAAAGTGACCGATTACCGTCGAGGGTGTCGTTTAAAGCCCGAAGCCGTAGGCAAGGGCTTTAAAACACCCGAGATCGGGAATCGCACTTTCTCTCGAGTGATACATAGTGCTTTATACTACACCTACGAAGAAAATAAAAAACTAAATTAAAATTCTAATTCTAATTCAAAATGGCGCCAATGGCGTCTGCAATTGTCACATGTTCTTTTTTCAAATTGTAATCTGAGCGGGAGAGAAAAGTGTATGAAAATCCATTCTCTCCCGCTCAGATGCGTTTTCTCCCCGCATATTTGTTCGATATGCAATGACGTACTTTCTACCGTAAATTTGATAAAGTATCAAGGTAGGTACTTTCCAAGCAGGTGTAGTATAAAAGATATTATCATAATCTAAAAAAATATCGAACCAATTTTGTTCTTTTTACACGACTGCCCCCAAAAAAAGAGTGTTATGTTTTTAGCGTTCATGTATGTATGTTTGTTTGTGTTTCTTTATTCCACCGTAACTTCTAAACGCCTGAACCGATTTTGATGTGTGTGGTATCATCAGATTCTTTGCGTTATCCCGGGTGACATAGGCTATAGACAATACTACAAAACATAATAGGGTGGCCATGGTTTAGAAATAAAACAAACTTTTAATTTGTTTTTATTGAAATATTAATGAAAAATATAATCATCGTCTAGAACTTGATAAGTAGATTACAAAAATATACCACAGTAGTATTCAGTATCTATTGTGTACTAGTAATACTACTCAACAAATGATATGTTAACATTTTAAACCCGGGATTCGATATGAATAAGATATATGACGACAGATGAGACCTGTCTTCGTTGATTTGTTGGTCGGTCATGATGGAATGTGGAGTCCAACGTGAAATAACACACAGGCACTGTTCGGTACACTAAACTTTACCGTCCAAAACACGATTTAAATCAAATAAAATGGAATGTAGTGAGGTTAGCCAAGTCAACCGTTCGTCACCATGATTTTAATTTGAATGTGTCAACTGCACAAGTCTACCGCCTTTTTATTAACATCAAAAATGACCAACGATAACTTTATCCGACTAAACACACTCAAGCATTGCCAGACCAAAAATTAAATTAAATTGAACTAAATCAAAATTATGATAAACGCTTGACATTCCATTACGCGATCTGCGACACGGCCATCTCTGACCTTCACACGACCTCGTGGGATGAGGTACCTTAAGAGACAAATAATCCAGAAAAGTAACTAGATCACTCGGCTATCCTGACCCACGTCAGGGAACATCATCACAAAAATAATTAGGTCAAATTAAACCATGTGAGTAATACGTTTAATGCTCAATTGATTGTGAACCAAACTCCAGTACAGCGCTTAACCAGCGTGACAAATGCTATCACTTAACCAGTGATAATAATAACGCTTAACCAGCGATAATAACCCACTAACGCTTAACCAGCAATTACACAACTAACGCTTAATCAGCGAAAGCTCAACATAACACGCTTAACCAGCGATTACACTACTAACGCTTAACCAGCGAAAGCTCATCCACACGCTTAACCAGCGATTCAATTACTAACGCTTAACCAGCGAAAGCTCATCCACACGCTTAACCAGCGATTCAATTACTAACGCTTAACCAGCGAAAGCTCATCCACACGCTTAACCAGCGATTCAATTACTAACGCTTAACCAGCGAAAGCTCATCCACACGCTTAACCAGCGATTCAATTACTAACGCTTAACCAGCGAAAGCTCATCCACACGCTTAACCAGCGATTCAATTACTAACGCTTAACCAGCGAAAGCTCATCCACACGCTTAACCAGCGATTCAATTACTAACGCTTAACCAGCGAAAGCTCATCCACACGCTTAACCAGCGATTCAATTACTAACGCTTAACCAGCGAAAGCTCATCCACACGCTTAACCAGCGATTCAATTACTAACGCTTAACCAGCGAAAGCTCATCCACACGCTTAACCAGCGATTCATTTACTAACGCTTAACCAGCGAGTGTACCTATAGTACTTAACCAGTACTCTGCATCTCTGCTTAACCAGCATTTGAACCTATAGTACTTAACCAGTATTCTGTATTCGACTCTATATTCGACTCTATATTCGACTCTATATTCGACTCTATATTCGACTCTATATTCGACTCTATATTCGACTCTATATTCGACTCTATATTCGACTCTATATTCGACTCTATATTCGACTCTATATTCGACTCTATATTCGACTCTATATTCGACTCTATATTCGACTCTATATTCGACTCTATATTCGACTCTATATTCGACTCTATATTCGACTCTATATTCGACTCTATATTCGACTCTATATTCGACTCTATATTCGACTCTATATTCGACTCTATATTCGACTCTATATTCGACTCTATATTCGACTCTATATTCGACTCTATATTCGACTCTATATTCGACTCTATATTCGACTCTATATTCGACTCTATATTCGACTCTATATTCGACTCTATATTTACGGTATTCACATTAGGTATTATTTTAAAGTTCTTGACGTCATGTTAATTACCAAGTCATTAATCAAAATTTCACGTCCAATCACTATGTCATGTTGAAGGTATTCATCAGGTAAAACATGAAAAACAATAATTATCCAAACTAATGTTAGGTCAATGTCAACATTAGCTAAAATGTTCAGGTTACTATTCACGGAAGTTTGACCTATACCGGGGCGGTAATAGTAAAGACACTATAATAATTACGCTCAACATTAAATTTACACAAAATAGAATCTCTCATTAATGAACACTCTGCTCCAGAATCATAACAAAAACTAAAAGACTCACCAGAGTGACGGAAAATACATGTAGGCGCATTTACTACGCACAAGTCCACTCGGCGTTGTTCAGGAGCTACACCAGCGCCACCACCAGTGCCGCCGCTGCCGGAACCCTGGGCCGCTGCTGGACAACGGTTCGCGTAGTGGCCTCGGCTCCTGCACGGAGGCAGATGACGGAGCTGACCTTGGTCTTCGCCGGAACAGATGATGTACTTCCATGAGAAGACGAGGAGTGAGGTCTTCTGTCAGTCTTGCTGTCTCTTCTCTGGTAAACCGTGGAAACCTTTTGGCTTTTCTCACCACATACGTAACACTTGACTATTCGTATCGATAACACACATGTCTGCTGTTGCTGTTGCCAACCAAGCACGTTTGTCGATATTCCATTTTTCAGAGTCGTAAAACGGTAGGCGCGCATCAGAGCAATAGTCATAAAGTTTTTCTTTTTGCTGCGCTAACGAAAACGCCACTTTTCCGTTTCTGTGTTACTTTCAGACGCACGCGCATTGTCTTTCTTTACACACACTTTTCCTGGCTAGCACTGTCACTTACACTATGTAGGGCGTTTGAGTCACATCGCACTTCTGATGACGACAGATGAGACCTGTCTTCGTTGATTTGTTGGTCGGTCATGATGGAATGTGGAGTCCAACGTGAAATAACACACAGGCACTGTTCGGTACACTAAACTTTACCGTCCAAAACACGATTTAAATCAAATAAAATGGAATGTAGTGAGGTTAGCCAAGTCAACCGTTCGTCACCATGATTTTAATTTGAATGTGTCAACTGCACAAGTCTACCGCCTTTTTATTAACATCAAAAATGACCAACGATAACTTTATCCGACTAAACACACTCAAGCATTGCCAGACCAAAAATTAAATTAAATTGAACTAAATCAAAATTATGATAAACGCTTGACATTCCATTACGCGATCTGCGACATATATATTAATTGATTCCTTGTAATGACAGTAATAAAACTGGCTAGATTACAACTCCCAAATGCGTCCACGACGGCAGCTGAATGGTTTTAAAGTTTGTATGAAAAGTCAATATGCGTGAATCAATTTACTTGAAACATGGTAACAATATCCACTTAACGAAATAATAATGTATGCATTCATAGGTTTTTCAAAAACACTCATTTATAGGGTGGAAAAAGATATTCAGGGTTGAATTTTATAAGGAAAAGTCTTAGTGCGAGATTGAAAACACTTTAAACTCAAAACGCAAAACGCAAATTAATAAAGCTTTGCGTGTGTAATAGAACAATAGATGTGTGCAAGTGCGAGTTGGATCCGTTACCGATGGTTCCGTACCAGCATCTTGGTAGGTACTATACTTGAAACTGTTTGGCACTATACTTGAATTTCTGTTGATTCCTAAGTAATAAAGAAATACGTCTCCTGATTTTTGAAAATAACCCCTTATACTTAGGGTAAGTTTAGAGTTATACAGAATTAATAGTCCACTTTTATTATGTAGGTACAACAAAATCAGTACCTAAACTCTGTGAACAAACTAGGTACATAGCAAATATAATCTTTGTAATGCAATTATTAAGAATAATTCCGGCTTGGTTTCACCCCCCCCCCCCCTATTATATAAACAATACAAAAAAAATTCGCGCTCGCTTCGCTCGCGCATCCACCCATTTCGTGCTTTCGCCATTCCTAGTCATTTCACAGACTTATCTACATGCTTCTATTCTCAATTCTGCTGGCCTGATTAAAAAAACTCAAGTCCCTCTGGACTCTAATAACTTTTCTGCATTACATAATTAATAAACTGAGTTCGTCGACAATCATAACATTAAGCTTCGTGGAGCTCAAATGTTGAAATTTTACTACTTTTGAGCTTCATTCAGGCATGGTTATCCACCGCTTTATCCCCCTAGATAAGTCCCCCAACTATGTTGGAGTCGGCATCCAGTCTAACTAGATGCAGCTGAAAACTGGTATTTTACATGAAACCGCTGCCTTTTTGTCCTCTTCCCTCCTGATAGCAATATCTTTGCCCCTCCCCCGCCCCCTTAACCCAAAACCAATAACAATCATACAAAAATTTTCGCGCTCGCTACGCTCGCGCATCCATCCTGTTCTTTCTCGGATCTGTCCTGCTTAATACGTTCATCTACTTCTATTTTCATTTCTGTTTATAAATCGTTAATCCAATCCAGGAAAATTTACCAACGCTTTAAATCCCTTTATCCCCTTATATAAGTCTCATTGGGTAGCACTTCATAAAACATTCTATATTACACGCAAACAATGATTATGTTGGCCCGTGATAGTGCACAAGCTACTTACAAACGGTAACATTGAACAGAAGCTTATTAAATCTAGACGCGTGAAACCGTTACGTTTTAGATCCACGTTAGCTAATCCCTTGATAAACAGTCTCTCCAAGAACTAAACCACCTAAGATCTCAAAGTTAGTATCCACGAAAAATAAACGATTTACATACATACATAAATTCACGCCCTTTTCCCATAGGCAGAAACTACAGAACGCCACCCGCTACGATACTTACATATTCCTTTTGCCTCGTCCACATTATCATTCATACATATCTGTCCATACACGCACGCCGGTTACGAGTACTACGCACCTGTCCTTTCTGAAGAACGGCACCAATAAGATCAGTGTATGTCTTTCTTGGGCGTCCCGGCGTTGCCATTTACATCTGCCTTGTAAGTACCTTTTGTTAATCAACTTTCACTCATCCTCTCCACATGACCGAACCACGATCCGATTGAAACGATTTAGTTTTGCATTATCTTTACCGAGACATTGCTTTCCTGAAAAATAAAGCAGTATAATGAAGGCCGGTATATCACTAAAAAGTAAAATACCGGTATATCACTAAAAAGTATTAAATAAAAAACAAATAATTTAAAAAATTAAAAACACGCCTGCCATGTTAAAAAGTGAACTAAAAAGTCAAAAATAAGTCGAACGATTTCAGTGATGAAATGAGAACAAGGTCCCGTAATTGTATCCGAAAATGGAAAACTGAAAACTAAAATTTTAATTGCAGTCGGGGGACAGTTCGGTGGAACATTTCTTTACAGGTCTTTATTTGTCATTTTGGGAGTTCGTTCTCGTCGTTTTTGATTTCGACTTACGACCTACTGTGGTTTGGGCATAGCAGGGCGAGCTTACATACAACACGAGTTGCGACTCAAGCTAGCCCAGCTTGAGTCGCAACTCGTGTTGTATGTGCAAAATAGAAGACAGAACAACAGACAAACTAAGGTACTTTTACATAGTAGGTATGGACTAGTAGGTATGGATACCTACACATACATGTAATATATTCATTACATTTTTCCATCGAATATCAAAGGGTAAATTAACATAGTTCGCCCAGCAAAAAGGGGTAACTTGTTGAAAAGTTTTCAAATAACTGCGAGAAGCGTTTGTGAAAGCCTTTCGATCTCAAAATATATCAGCTAAAAGTAAATCTCGTGGGTCTATTATCTAGTACCCTTTTTACTTTTATTTTAGTTTGGGTATCTATTTTTTTTTCTCTTTATTGGCAAATTGAACTTTTGAATGATCAGTGCATAGATTTTGTAACAATATTTTTGTTTAAAAGAGTGTCCATGGAGTTTCTTACCCATTCTTTTCCATAGACTCTACACTTTGAAATGGGCAACTATATATACAGTACTTACACAAGGTACTATGCCTTGACTGCTTCGCTTTTTTTGTTGCTTTTCATTTCGCCAGATTAGGTACACCATTGGCAAACAATCCTCTACTCACCCTCTCAAACAAACCCACGTACAGTACGATCAAATTATCTTGGCAGGTCTGAAGATAGGCTCTGCGAACTTTTACGCATGTAAACTTGTAAAGAAAACTGTTTTTGCTAGATAAACCAATACCTATAATACGATCAGAAAATATCTAATATATACAGAGATAAATACAAATAAAATAAATATCAAAACACTTTTAGACATTAGTTGTAACAAAATAACCTGCACGAAGTTCGGACCTGCCAATATAATTTGATTGCACTGTAAAGACACACATAAAATAGCTTCTTATGATAAAAGCGAAACAAAACCAACCGCATATAATATATTTTATGATCCCATTCTTCATCATGTCGAATCTAAAACGGGAGGAATATAAAATTAGATGATACTATGATATACGTAATATTAGATCAACGACATAGAAACATGGTTCCCCCTTTATATGATTGAGATGGTTTGTGCGACATATATTTATGGTTTTGGAGATAGCTAGGCGGGTTTTATAACTTTGTTTTTATGTTATCTCTTGTATATGAGAGAATAAATAGTTTAAAATTATTTTAGAAAATATTTTAATCAGGAGCAAGCAGTAGCTCGTGACTTATAAATAATAACAGCCGTTCTGGGTTGACCCGTGAATGACTGACCACTCATTACATAATTTTCCCAATTATTAAAATTCCTCCATGCCTTGAAAATCACGTTAAGCCGTTAGTCTGACAACCAGTCTTACCGAGGGGTATCGTATTACCCAGTAACTAGATTGTGGAGCCTGTACAACCCCGTTGATGTAGTGGACGCAAAAGTGACTGCTGAACTTGAGGGTCCTTCCCAGGACGGGCATAGTATATTGGGTTTTTCAATAAGAAAATTCTTATTAACAGCCATGAGGTTGATGGATTTGACTGTCTAAATCTACCCCAAAACATGTGTAATTCCTTGCTTCCCAACACGATATACACAAACAATTTCAGTCGTTTTTTTTCTCACTCACAAAACGTAAAACACCCCATTTTTTCTTTTACGTTGGAGGCCTAAACAAAGGCCTAAAATCTTCATCTCTGTATGTGCTAACGCCCGGTGAGATATAGCGACACTAATTCGGGTGGTCACTGCTCCACAATGAGATCGTATAATCATCTCATACATTATTATATCTGCTAAACTGCAGAGGGTGAAGTTAGAAGTCTCATTTTGTTCTGTCCCTGAGAATATTAGCACTATATTTTTGTTCATTTTTTGTGTTAAGTACAGGCACAGCACATTAAACTACCTGAAACTGTCAAATTTTCCCAATCAACCTTGAACCTAATGCGTAAAGGGATAAAGTTGAAAATTTTGACAGATTGTATACTCCTAGGCAAATAACTTGACACAAAATGGCGTCGTTCTCTGCTTGATTTGTATGGGAAGTCTAAAAAACGACTACTGCGCAGGTTCAACTTAGGTATATTCCGCGTGGTATACTAGCTTGATGAACTGGCGTCTGTAGATATTGTTGCCCTTCTCCCTCTCACTCACTATTAAGCCAGTGGCTGAAATCATATGTTAACGTTGACATCAACTACAGTATACATGATTTTGCTATCTACCTATTCTGTCTTGGTCTAACCTCGGCAGAGAAACTGCTGAACGCGAGGTTCTGAGTTCGTCTGGAGTATGAATTTATGCCCGATTGATGGCAATAGCCTCACCCCTATTACAAGGAATTTAAACATAACTGGTGAAACGTGGGGCGTATTATTGGTTAGACCTCTGTCTAAACCTTCGGGAATGTAAATGGCGTTGAGTAGGTATATTGGTATCTGGGGAAATGTGATTGTTAATTTAACTTTTAAAAGCATTTTATATTCACACTTTGTTATAGGTATCACTCACTTGTATATTTCACTAATGAAAATATAAACATTTATGTGAGCCCAAAAAATAGATTTTGAAGTCCTTCTATTATAGTTTGCCAGGCTTCCAGACTTTCATTCAAGGTGTCCATTATTTACTTGCTACACACTCGCCCTCAATTACATGGGATTTCATAAAAATAACAAGCCAAACGTGGGTGTACTATTTATTAGATACACCTCTGCCCAACCCTTCGGGGATCACAGGCGTCATGTGTCTAAAAGAATATTGGACTGTTCTGTGACCGTCGTAATGACAAGACACAGATCTAGAGTTCGAACACAAGACACACACACCTCTGATTTTTAAGATATATGTGCATATCGTTTAAGGAGAGGAGGAGGAGCTCGTGGCTTGATAAGGACTGCCACTCGGGTCGATCTTTAGGTAAAGCCGTGCTTGCCTAGGTCGGTCTGTGGATGGGTGACCGCCCGACATACATACCGAGTTTCCTCCGTGCCTCGGAAAGCACGTTAAGCTTTTGGTCCCGGCTGCCATAATATAGATCTTTGGCAGTCGTTACAGGTAGAGTGACCTGAAATTCTGACATCCAGTCTTACCAAAGGGTATCGTATTACCTAGTATTAACTGGGTTGTGGAGGTCAGATAGGCAGTCGCTCTATGTAAAATACTGATATTCAGCTGCATCCGGTTAGACTGGAAGCCGACCCCAATATAGTTGGGAAAAGGCTAGGCAGATGATGATGTGCATATCGTTTAATTAATTATCATTTGTTTTGGTGACGGAAGACATAGTGAGGAAACCAACAAGCCTGAGACATATTTCTCGGAGGCATATAAAGCCAAATCAGAGGACCATGGGTGGTATAAAACTCCGATACCAGGCTAGGCTAAAGAAGGTTGACCCTCTGTCCTCCCTTCAATGTGGTCAGGCCACACTTTACGAAACAGCCATACATCTTACTAATTGACGTTATCTCAGGGCGCAGGACGTTTGCGTTTTTCTTTATTTTTTCCTCCGCACACACGTGTTGTGGTACAAGTATTAACATCGGGTTTTTTGGGATATGTCAACAATTGGAGTTAAATTTTAATTTTTAACCGACTTCCCAAAAAGGAGGAGGTTCTCAATTCGATCGGTATTTTTTTTTTTTTATGTATGTACACCGATTACGCTGCGATTTATGATCCGATTTACGTGATTCTTTTTTAGTTTGATGCGGAATAGTTAATTGCCATTTGGTCCCATAAAAATTTAGGATGGTTTGGACGAGTACTTTTCATTTTATGATCATTTTTTTATAATTTATGAACATTTTTCGTTCGTTTTTTTATGTGTGTTCGCGAATAACTTCGTCGTTTATGAACCTATTTCGAGGATTCTTTTTTTATTGGAACGGAGATATTTCAAGGGTGGTACCATGATATGGAAACCAGATCCTGGTGATGGAATCCCAGAGAAATCGAGGGCAACCCTCAAACGTAGGCACGTATCAAGGTGTTTCGTGCTATAACTGACGCTGTACAAGTATAGGTTTCATAGTAAATATTTATAATACAACTAAAAATGAAAAAATAAAAAACTTTTTTGCAAAAAAAAAAACAACCGACTTCAAAAACACCAAAAAGTGAAAAATAAACTCAGAAGAAAAATCAGCTTCTGAAGTCGGTGGCAAAAAAAGCCAAATCAAACAAACAAATTAATGTCACCGACTTCAGAAGCTGATTTTTCTTCTGAGTTTATTTTTCACTTTTTGGTGTTTTTGAAGTCGGTTGTTTTCTTTTTTTGCAAAAAAGTTTTTTTGTTTATTGTTTTAGTGCGCGGTGAGTGAGTGATGATGTAATTAATTTATTTGCAGAAAAAACATGATGACAATAATTTGAAAGAAAAATTCAAGCTGATACCTGTATACAGGAATAATAATAAAATAAAAAAACAAAATTAAATGAAAAACTTAAAAATATCAAGAAAAAGTCATCTTTCGTTCATCCTCTCACAGAATGTTGCAGATGTAGGTTTGTATGATGTTTAAGAATAATCCATATTGATGCAAACAAAAAAAAATCTGATTAAGGGTTTGACAGGAATGTCAACAACAATAACAAATTCAAGTTAAAATGTGATTTTTCAAGTTACACACCCTTCTCTACTGCATTATGGTATTCTTTGGTCACTCGAGCCGGATTAAAATATCAGCTTAAAACAGTAACTTGCAGTGACAGGGTGCTTTATTTATTTACACAAAAAATACCAAAATCAGAACACTTTTACCACTATAATTCTACAAAACTAGTCATTTAAAATCAATCATAATTCATAACTTTACAACGACATACCTCATGCACGTGTTTCTTTATATTCAGCAGAGACGAACGATATAAATATATATTAGTTTGGTAATGTTTGATTTGACTTGTATTACTGCGCACGCAAGATTATGTTATGAAAAGGGCTCTTGGCTGCATATTAACAGCCACGTGGCCCGATCTTAAAGGTTGAACCGTCTCAGTTCATTTATGTCTCTTGAATGCCTTTTTAATCAAATAGTCACTCAAGAGACTTTATGAACTGAGACGGTTGTATTGGTGATTTTAATCATGATCAGTAAAGTCACATTTGTTTCGGTCGCGAATTCTATTTTTTTTATTTTTTTTTAATAAACGTTGCCCCACACTAGGAATTTCTCCTGTATCGTGGGTGCGTTCACAAACATTTAAACTCACATACACAAATACCCAGACCCGGAACAACTATCTGTAGGTCTTACAAATATTTGTTCCGTGCGGGGATTTTATTTAACATATAAAAGGAATCATGGCCCACTATTGGAATAGGTTAGAAAGCGATTGCTACTTATCTTTGCCCCTAAGATCTTTGCACTCTAACGATCTTCAAAGGCTCTCAGTTCACCCCTATATAAGAAGACGAACTTAAGTATCCGTTCACAAAATATTCCACAATCCTGAACATCACATCATCATCTGCCTAGCCTTTTCTCAACTATATTGGGGTCGGCTTCCAATCTAACCGGATGCAGCTGAATACCAGTATTTTACATGGAGCGACTGCCTATCTGACCCCCACAACCCAGTTAATACTAGGTAATACGATACCCTTTGGGAAGACTGGATGTCAGAAAGAGATGATCATGATGATGGAGATTGTCCACAATCCTGAACAATAAGATGTATAATAGCACGTATCCTTTATCAAGTACCTATAAGTATTTTATTTATATAATCAGCCGCACGCGCCCGTTTACGTAGCTAAAAAAAATTAATTGATATCTCTTTTAGCATTCGTTTTCTGGCCTTTCTTTATTTTCTTTATCGTGTGATAAGAGTCTAATTTCAGTATTATAGTATAGGCAATGGCATGTTAGTTTCCTCACAATATTTTCCTTCACCGAAGCAAAGTGACAGTTATACAATAAGCGTATGAATTTGAAATATCAGGGATGCGTGTCCTGGGTTCGAACTCGAGACCTATGACTTGGTAGTCCGACAGTCACGCCACTAGACGGAACCCAACATTTTTGCTTTCTATCTTAATTTGACTGAAATCGACCTATTTTTGGAAATGTTCACGAATTCTAAATGCGATATCCAGAATGCATGGAACTTGCCAGTTATCTGATACAAAGGTAGGACACCTGACCCGACTTGACCTGGTTTAAGACAAAATATACTTTTAAACCAGGTACTACGTTCTTGTGGCTCAATTTCTAAACTACACACGGGTGAAACCGCAGTCCAAAGCAAGTATACCTAATATATGTGTTGTATTACATAAGATGATCCGTAGTCCGAGTGTCCTTCACAGGAGTTTGAGACTGGTCACACTTAACCCAAGGCTGGGCGGTACTATTTGTTACTAAGTCACGGTGTGTTTGGTATTTTGTCACTCACTCACTCTCTGACTAACATACCTACCAATGCAAAACCAAATCACAAACAATTGTAAAATTACGGATGTTGAGAAACTCTTTAGAAGACCCCTGCTTTGCAAGTCTGCACCTTAACAAAACATAACATTAGTTTATTTTAAAGTGCACTTTAGTACAGAGAACTTGTTCAGTACACAAATAATTCCGTCAAAAAAATCAGATCACAATCCGTACGATTTATATAAAAAATACCGGAAAGACTGACTCGGCCCAGCCATTAAAATAAATAAATGCAAGTTTTCATAATTTCAGAACCTACTTCCTCCTTCCTTCCTTTTCGTGTGGGTAGTAAGGTCTAACGACCCTACACACCCTAGTGTCAGAGTTTCTAAACCGCCGCAAGGGCCTCTGACATGGTTTGACGACCGCCATTTGACGGCCGGGACCACCGGCTTATACGTGCCTTCCGAAGCACGGAACCATCTTTTTATCAGACAATCAGGTGATTCAAGCCTGCAATGTCCTAACCAAACTGGAAACAACTTCACAAAGTATGCTTCCCGTGGGAATCGAACCCACGACCACCGGGTCACAAGGCAAACGCCTAAACCACTCGACCACGGAGGCAGTACCTACTTACTTGAACCTATTTGCATGTCAAAACACGGAAAAATACATACATCACTAATCATCGTCTTACCCTTATCTCAATTCATTTGGGGTCGGCACAGTACGTCTTCTTCTTCCATACATACATACCTCTCTTTACTCGTCATCTCACCGGAACTTACTTTCTTGCCATGTAATCTTTCACACAGTCCATACACCGCTTATTTAGTCTTCCTCTACTCTAATACGAAATTATCCATCACTCTTTACCCAAACTCACACAAAACACTACAAACAGAAAACAACTTCTCACTCGCAACGCACTAACCCTCCAATGGTACCACCCAACCTCACATCCACTTTCAAGAGGCCTTCCCATGTCGTGTAACGACTTTGTATGTAACTCCTCAGCATCGAGAGGGTTGGCTGACAGTCCATACTAATTTTGTATCGGAATTGTCGACAAGTTTCTGAGTTTCGAGCCTCTCGAGTGCGTTGTTACCACAAGAGGCTTCGGGAGGGTCCGGGGAAGTTTTATCCGAATGTGGAGGTTCTGAGTGTGAAATTTTGTTTTTTGGGTTTGGGTTCTTTAGAATTGTTTTCATGTCATTGTGTACAGATTTATATACGTTGACCTGACAATGTGAGACCTGTGCCTGGGGGAGGCCTATGTCCAGCAGTGGACGTCTTTTGGCTGAAATGATGATGATGAGTGGTTAAATCATACATTACTCGCGTTGATCTCGAGGTGCTTAAGCATTGCTTGCTTTCGTTAGTATATTATACTAGCTGCTGCTCGCGACGTCGTCTGCGTGAACGCTATACAGCACCAAAAATACCTACGATTACACTTTTTTTTTTAAATCATAACCCTCCTTTGGCTTTGCCGTAGTCGGGTAAAAAATACCCGTCCACTCATTTACCCGTTTCTTATTAACATTTCATATCTACAGAAAGTGCAGTAACAGAGTGAAAAGGTCTTTTGTAAAATTGACCTTCAAAAAATGATTTCTGTCCAACTTATGACCACGCAGTCTTGATGGGTGATTTTAATACTTGCCTTCTTAAAAATGATATTCGTTCTAACAAACTACAATCCATCCTATCTTCTTTTAATCTCAGTATTTTGCCTCTCTCTGCCACTCATCATTTCCCTAACTGCACTCCTTCTCTCCTGGACCTGATAATTGTTTCTAATTCTAATAATGTTACTATCCACGGACAGCTTACTGCTTGTTTCTCTTACCATGATCTCGTCTTCTTGTCATATAAGTTACGTCCTCCTAAGCGCAAGCCGCAATATATTCTCCTCCGGAACTACAAGGGCATAGACCTGGAGGCATTATTGCATGATGCCGGTAGCATCGACTGGACGGACATCATGGAGAGTTCGTGTATCAACGAAATGGTTCGTATTTTAAACAGCAAAATACTTAGTTTATACGATTGTCATGCCCCTACGCGTCGAGTGAAGGTTAAATATGTTCCAGCTCCCTGGCTTACTCCTGCCATTAAGGATGCGATGGCAAGTAGAGATAAAGCCAAGAGAAGGTTAAAACGCTCTCCTTCCGAACGCAATCAATCAACGTACAAAATGTTGCGTAATCGCTGCAGTCGTATGTGTAGGGATGCTAAGAAGTTCAGTTCATTCGCTTTACTCGCTGTGAGCAGACGTGCTGTTGATCTACATGGTCGTGTCGGGGCTATTTTAAAGTGTTGATAATCTGGTTCGTTCGATATACTCGGTACCTCTCTTACTATCTTGCGGGGTGTACCATATAGTGCCTGCGCCATCTTGGAACTTATGGAGCGGTGTCCCTCTCGCACGGTGACTACACAAACTAAATTATAACATTTGAAAAAGTGGTGTGTGCGGTGGGATTTGAACTCGAGGACAATCCGTTTCGAGGCGACGAGTGTAGCGAGTTAAACCGCTACGCCACCGCTGCGTGATCTCCTGACGGCGAAATTTTGTGCTACTATCTACGGTCATCATATATATCATATCGTCATAACGTGTTTTTCTTTGCAACGCGTCATACCAATATTGTCGTGTTTGTGAATAACTGTACAACATCAGAATTATAATGTCTCTATCACCGAATAAAAGCCAGTCAAGTCCAGATCTGCATGCGGGACAGGATTCTGGTGTCATTGCTAATGTTACGCAAAGAAAAAGGAAACAACCTGTTTGCGAGCTGACGCTGGCTATTGCTGATTTATCTACAGAGTTCAAGAAAACTATGGATGACCTGCGCGCTGACATAAATGGCCAGTTCTCGAACATTAATGTGAGTATTGGTAAATTGAGAGATGATTTCAATACTTTATCTACCACTTCTTCACTATTACAAACCGAACTGAGGGACCTGCGAACAGAATATTCTACGGCAAAAATAGAAATATCGAGTCTTAGCGCAAAACATGATGATCTGTCGCAGGTAGTGACGGAGCTCCAGTCATCAGTGAATTTTAACTCTGCAAACTGTATCGACAGTGCAAAGCGTATTGCTGAGCTGGAGATGAGCATCAAGAGCTGTGCGGCGACGTCGGTGGCCCTGCTGGAAAGCAAAATAGATGTACTGGAACAGCAGGCGAGGCAGTGTAACATTGAGCTGGGCAACATTCCTGAAAAACGAGGTGAAAATCTGATATCTGTGCTGGAGTCGATTGCGTCAGCAATTAATATGCCCCTAACAAAGAATGATGTGGTTGCGATTCACCGTGTTCCTCATGCACACACCCAAAATAATCGTCCTAAGAACATCATAGTTAAGTTTGCGTCCCGCCTGCTTCGAGATAATCTATTAAGTGCGTACCGTCTATCCAAGGGACTGACATCCGATCGCATTGGCCTCTCCGGAACACCTTGTCGTGTCTATATAAATGAGCACTTAACACTCCGAAATAAGGATTTATTTCGCAAATGTCGTGAAGCAGCCAAAGCTAATAATTTTAGATACGTATGGATCAGAAATGCGACCGTCTTGGTCAAAGAAACGGATGATGCAGCTACTTTTGCCATTCGTACGGAGGCTGATATATCCAGCAAAATCGCACCAAAAAAACATCCCTAAAAAAATGCTATTATTTAAACTTTCCCTAGATAGTAAATTAAAGGATCCGGAATCATTTTCTGTTCTTAGTTTTAATTTAATTAAGCTGTCTCTTGCAGGTTTATCTTTTCTTTGTGTTATTTGTCTCTTACGCAATTGTGTAAAAGTGTCATTGTTAAGGTACAATATGTCTTATGCTAAAAAAAAATGGTCCGTTGATTATTTTGCGGTGCTCCTGCCGATCTTTAAAATGTTGCTGTACAAATATGTCTTTGCCTTATTTTTCTCTACAGGCGCCAAATTGAACGTAACGTTTTTCATTGTTCCGTTTATAATGTGTCGTTGTTGCTTAATTTTACCAATATTGCTTTTATTTAATACTAATGAATTGCCTCATTTTATTAATGGCTAATAAACATCTAACTATATATTACCAGAACTGCCGAGGTATCAGGACAAAACTGAACACACTGTATTTGAACATTCTGACTCATAATTACGACGTTATTATTTTCACCGAGACCTGGCTGACACCTGATATCTCTGATAACGAATTTATTGACCAACGTTACCTCGTGTTCAGATGCGATCGTGACCGTATTGTTACTCAAAAAAAAGACGGTGGTGGTGTCCTGATAGCTGTATCTCGTGGATTAAAACCATCTTGCCTCGAATTATCACCCCCTTTAACTTTACCTGAGCATAAAATAGTTAAAATTCCTTCCCGACGTGATAATTACAATTTAATATGTGCTACGTACATACCGCCGAACGCTACGGAAGAAATATACATCCAGTTTCTTAATTCTCTCTCAGCTCTCTGTGATGATCCGTATGTCGACAATATTATATTGACAGGCGACTTCAACTTGCCACAACTCAATTGGGTTAAAGTAACTTCATTTATGGAATGTGCTGCGAATACTCCCTCTAATGTAACTCGTCAACTCTTAAACTTTTGCTCACAACTTAATATTAAACAATATAATTATTTAACCAATTGTAATGGTCGTATTTTAGATTTGTTTTTCAGTAATGCACATTCTGTAACGTTTACCTCTGATGACCCACTCTTGCCCATCGATACTTACCATCCAGCCTTTTTCGTCCACGTACCTTTTGTACATTCTCCGGGTATCTCTAATTGCAAAATACCGAATCCGCTAAATTATTATAAAGCTGACTACGGCGAGATAAATAAAGATATTAGTAATATTGACTGGAGTAATTTACTTGAAGGGTTGATGCCTGAGGAGGCTGTGTGTACTTTCTATGAAAAAATCTTCGAAATAATTAGATCACATACACCCTCGTGCAAGCAGAGAAACTTTAATTTTCCCGTCTGGTTTACACGTTCACTCATACGTACTTTTAAAAATAAAACTTGTGCATGGGTAAAGTGGAAGAAATGCGGCAACATAAGTGACTATGAAAAGTTTTCTGTTATTAGAGCAAGGTTCAAAAGGGATGTTGATAGATGCTATAAAAGGTACATGACGTCAGTCGAAGATAATATTGCCACCAATATCAAGGCTTTCTGGACATACATCTCCAACCGTAAAACATCAAATAGAATTCCTAGTACAATACACTATAAGCATAGTTCAGCCAGTGATACAACTACAGCGTGTAATTTATTCTCCTCCTTTTTCCATTCTGTGTACGAGCCATCCACATTTAGCGCCGATTCATGGGTGCCTCCTCCTGCAAGTGCCGATCATGATATCAATCTGTCTAAATTGTACTTCCCCCTAGAAAATATTCGTAGAGAACTAAAAATGTTAGACTCGACTAAAGGACCTGGTCCGGACGGTATACCTGCGTTATTTTTAAAAAACACCTACAGTACAATATGCTATCCCGTATTTATACTATTTAACAAATGTATTTCGTGTGGAGTCTTTCCGGATATATGGAAACGCGCAAATATCGTACCGATACACAAAAGTGGTGCCAGAAACAATGTAGAAATGTATCGTCCAATTTCCATATTATCAGCATTGTCTAAACTATTTGAAAGGCTTGTCCATGCCGAGATTTATCCAGTTATTCGTCATATTCTAATAAAAGAGCAACATGGCTTCGTCAAGGACAGGTCTTGTATAAGCAATCTCTTAATATTTACATCGCAGCTTTTTGAGGGTATTGATAACAGACAACAAACAGACGCGGTGTACACTGATTTCCAAAAGGCATTTGATAAAGTGGATCATAGATTGCTGCTCAATAAAATCGCGTACAATGGCATCAGAGGGGATCTCTTGCGCTGGTTTATCTCCTATATAACCAATAGGACCCAGAAGGTTGTGATCAATGGTTTCGAGTCTAGCTATATACAAGTTACATCAGGAGTCCCTCAAGGCTCAATATTAGGACCTTTATTATTTATACTGTTCATAAATGACATAAAAGATTGCTTTCAAAATTCAAAATTTCTCTTATACGCTGACGATTTAAAAGTTTTTAAACAAATCTCAAATGAACAGGACTGTATTGAATTCCAACGCGATCTTGATCGTTTCTCAGACTATTGCTCTTATAATAAATTGTACCTTAGCTTGCCTAAGTGCCACAGTATAACGTTCACTAAAAAGAAAAATATCATACATTTCAATTATCGCCTAGCTAATAGTATTATTAACAAAGTTAGCAATCTTCGTGATCTTGGTGTGCAGCTAGACTCGAAACTTCATCTTGATATACATGTAGAAAACATTGTAAATAAGGCATATCAGATGTATGGCTTTGTAATGAGAGCATCTAGAGATTTTCATCGCCCATCCACCTTCTTGCACCTATATAAGTCTATAGTTAGGCCGCAATTAGAATACGCAGTACCAATCTGGAATCCTTACTATGCGAAATATATCGAAATGATTGAATTAGTCCAACGTAAGTACCTTCGTACTATGCAATTTAGATGTTTCCGGAGGAAAACACCAATGAAATCGCTGCTAAAAAAATACGATGTGCTTACTTTACAGTCAAGACGCGTCCTCCTTGAGACAATGACATTATTTAGTATATGCCGTAACAAGTTTGATTGCCCTGACTTGGTGTCTGGTTTGTGTTACCTGGTTCCTCGAACAGTGCATGGACGTGAGGTACGTGCCAGGCGACTGTTCGCCACCAGCTTTTGTAGATCTAATGCTGGTGTGCGCTCACCGCTATACCGTCTTGTCGACACATACAATTCGCGTTTTGATGCAATAGACATATTGTTCCTAAACAAATATAAATTTAAAAATGAAATAACTTCCATTTTAAGGGATCAGCTGTAGACTCCATATTCCACAATATGGATATTACTTTTTTTTTTTATAGGGACCTGTATGATACACGTATGAAATTATATTTTTGTTTTTTTGTTAGTTTGTCTCATCTTTTATAAAATATTGTTTATCTTTATTTTTCTTTAAATTTAGTTTTCTTTGATTTAGCCCTGCTACAGCTAACGTTTGTTTACAGTTTGTTTTTATTATTTAACATAGTAATCTGTGGAAAATGTTGTGGGTAGTATATTTGTTAATTTTAATTTTAAGAAGTTTTAAGGTTGTGTATACTTAATATACTACTGTTTGTTTTCCCAAATGAAATAAATAAATAAATAAATAAGAAACGCTACTTCCACAAATCGCTCGACAACCGCAACTCTTCTGAAGTTTGGAGGTTTTTAAAATCTGTCGGCATTGGCAAGTCTCCAGTTGCTTCTGGTGGCGACACTGACGTGTGTGCTCTTAACAAACATTTCTCACTCCCCCCTGTTACGTTGGATCCGCACGTCAAGTCTGCTACTTTAAATAAACTTTCCTGTCTGCCTTTGCCGCAATGTACTTCCTTTGAATTAAGTCCTGTGAGTGAGAGTGAGGTCAAAAAATCTATTTCTGCTATCTCCTCCTCTGCTGTTGGTAATGACAACCTCTGCTCAAGAATGATTTCTCCTATCCTTCCCACTTTACTTCCCGTTTTGACTCACATTTTTAATTACCCTGTATTCTTGTACTTTTCCTGACGCCTGGAAACAAGCCCATATCATCCCGTTACCTAAAATCTCGAATCCGGTTGCACCATCCGATTTTAGACCCATTTCCATCCTCCCTTATCTCTCTAAAGTTCTTGAGCACATTGTCCATCAGCAACTCACAGCCTTCCTTGCTAAGAATGACCTTCTTAGTCCTTTTCAATCTGGTTTTCGTCCTGGCCATAGTACTGTAACGGCTCTTTTAAAGGTGACTGACGATATTCGCTGGGCGATGGACCACAAATCTCTTACCTTACTTGTACTTCTAGACTTTAGCAGCGCTTTTAACTCTGTTGATTTCGACATCCTCCTGGGTATCCTTAAATCTCTCAATTTCTCCTCTTCCTCTATTGGTTGGTTTGACTCCTATCTCAATGGCCGCTCACAGCGTGTTTGTCTTAATGAGTCTTCCTCTGATTGGTGTTCTCTTAGCGCGGGTGTGCCTCAGGGTGGGGTTCTCTCTCCTCTTATTTTCTCTACTTTCATTAACTCTGTCACCAGAGTCATCTCTTCCTTCTTCCATCTCTATGCCGACGACTTGCAGCTTTACCATCATTTCTTAAGGGAGGATGCGGAAGCTGCCGTGTCAGTCATGAACAAGGATCTGGATTTGATTAGCGAGTGGTCGCGGTCCTTTGGACTGCAAATCAATCCTAGGAAATCTCAGGCCTTGATCATCGGCGGCAGGTATATGCGGAATAGGCTCGATGTTGCGTCGCTGTCTCCACTCAGGCTGAATGGAGTTCAGATTGATTACGCAATTAAGGCTAAAAACCTGGGGGTGACAATGGATTCCTACTTATCTTGGACTGCCCATGTTGCTGAAGTTAGTCGCAAAGTGCACTACACGTTCCACTCATTGAAATGCCTCCAGAGCTTCCTTCCCTTGAACACCAAAATCTCCCTTGCGCAAACTCTCATTCAACCCATCATAGACTACGCCGATGCCTGTTATTTGGATGCCACCGAGGAGCTTTTAAATAAACTTGAGCGCTTGCAAAATATTTGCATTCGTTTTGTCTTTAACCTTAAAAAGTATGATCATGTTTCTAACTTTCGCAAAATACTCAAGTGGCTCCCAATTCGACTTCGCAGGAACTCTCGGATATTATGTTTGCTATTTAACATCCTTCACAACCCTAAAACGCCATCGTATTTGCGTGAACGTTTTTCCTACTCCCGTCCTTCTGATGCGCCTTGCAGGTCGCATCTTAGGAACCTCCTTAAATCCCCTCCACACTCTACCGACTTCTACTCTTATTCCTTCACTGTACACGCCGTGCGGCTGTGGAATTCACTTCCGCCTGACATTAGGGACTGCCAAACTGTTGCAATCTTCAAAGGAAGAGTAAAAGAACATTATCTGTCAATTTCGTCATAGTTGCATAAATATTTATTATTACTTATCTTATTGTATTTATAGTATTGTTATATGTTTTGTCTTTGTATTTAGAAGTACGTTAGTTTATTCTTATATGGTATATTATTTTTAATTAGTTCTGATGTTTTACGTATTCCATTTTCTCTTCTTCTTTTAAACACTTTGTCTACATCTCTTTTTTAGATTCTCCTTTCGCAGGTATGCTGGAAGAGATTTCTTTAGAAATAAGCATTACCTTTGTACTATTTTCTGTTCCTTTCTTTTTTTTCTGTATTTAGTGTGTACATAAATTGTTAAATAAATAAATAAAATAAATAAATAAAGTGCTAATTTTCAGCCTGCTTTGAATAAATGACTTTATGGTGATTCTCCTGAATTAAGTCATAAGTTGTGACAATCTTGAAGCAGATGGAGAAAACAATGAATTATTATTTATTTAATCAGGAATACAAAATAGGGTAAAAATAACATTCTTACAGGAATTTTCGATAAACAACAATAGTGGGTTGGCTAGCCGCAGCCAATGTAAAGAGAGTCAGGACTGGTGACGCGGGAGCAAGCGACGTACAGCGGCCCGTGTGAGAAGCAGCTCGTCCTGAGGTCGACACCCGCTGCCCTCAGTGTTTGCCCCTGCGACTTATTGATGGTCATCGCGAAGCAAACACTAACGGGGAATTGTACGCGCTTGAACTGGATCGGGAAGTTATGAGGTATGAGTGGAATACGTGGTATAAATACTGCCTCGCCGACTCCACAACCCGTGAGAATTTACGCCTCAATGGTGTGTCTGTGGAGCGAGATGACTTTAAGGCGGGTCCCGTTACACAATTTCGAAGGAGATAGGTCCCGAAGAAGCATAATCGGGACACCGACCTTCAGCTTGATGGTAAGCGCTAGAAGTCTACTTGCTGACAGGGAGTTCAGAAATTCCACGGGATAATGTGTGGCGTCATCAATGGTGTTTATAGAGGTGTAGACCACTTCATTCACCTCAATTTCCGAGATAATGCATTCGTTAATTGCCACAGTCTGATATCATTTTTCGGCGTTAAAATGGCCCGCTCGCACACCCAAGAATTCTGCTGGTGCGATGTTATACGACTGATGTCCCCGTATACACAGCGAATGAGTTCTTCTAAGCTGGATACAACTCTACCGAAGTACCGAGAGAATCTGGAAGCGCCACCTGTCCACCTCTCTCCTCACCGTCGCCAAGCCTTAGAAGGACATCGGAGAATTCTTGAGCACGTGCATTGCCGCCGTGCCGAGCTCTCATAATGGTCAAGCGCAGTGTACGAACTCGTGACCACAACGAAGATTGATCAACGAAGCATTCACTTCGTCAGCCTTCGATCCCCGCTTCACCACGGAAATGGTCTCGAGCATTCGTTGTTGCGGTTTGCGTCGCTGCGTGCTTTCGTGCTCGCAGTGTTCGTTATTGCGGGCATTCGGTGGCGGGTGGTTCGGCGTGGTGACTTTCGGAATGACGTATTGCACTCGTAGTTTCGTTCTTCTTCCGTCCTCCTGACATTCAAAAGTGCCTGTAATGGCTTAATTGAAATAAAATATTTGAGTTTGAGTTTGAAAACATGAATGATGTAATGTACCAAGATTTTGTAACAAATACTGATTTAAAAGAGTGTCCATGGAGTTTCTTGCCCGTTCTTCTTCATGAGATCTACGTTAGGGAACTGGCAACTGCAGTACTTTCACAAGTTATTATGCCTTGTGATTGTGACTGTAGCGTAGGAGTGCAATGCGTCGTTTCGGGAGTTGCTGCGTCGGGCTGCGCGGCGCCGGATGTTACCGGCGGCGATTGCTGTGGGTGCGGGGGCGCGCGGCGGCGCGTGCCGTGGCGGCGGGTGTGCGGGGCTTCGGGTCGCGGGGCGGCGGTTGCACGTTGCGGCGTGCATTCGTTGTTCCGTGTTTCGGGGTCTCGAGCATTCGTTGTTGCGGTTTGCGTCGCTGCGTGCTTTCGTGCTCGCAGTGTTCGTTGTTGCGGGCATTCGGTGGCGTGTGGTTCGGCGTGGTGGCTTTCGGAATGACGTATTGCACTCGTAGTTTCGTTCTTCTTCCGTCCTTCTGACATTCAAAAGTGCCTGTAATGGCTTAATTGAAATAAAATATTTGAGTTTGAGTTTGAGTTTGTGTCTGAAATCGCCACTGAACAGAACTGTGACACCACCCATCAAATGTTCGTTCTTGTGGATGTCCTGCAAAGTTCTGTCCTCGGCCTCATCTGCCTTCCTGTTGGCCATCGTACACTCATCCCATACGATCAGAGAGCAATCTTTGAGCACGTGTCCCTTATCACTGTTACGTGACATACCACAAACAGGCGTTTCGGCGCTTTCTAAGTCGATTGGAATTTTAAACACATGTGCTGTCTTGCCACGCGGAAGCAGTGTGGCAGCGATTCCCGATGACGCTACAGCAATTGTAATTTTGACTTGCTTCCTGACCTCTGCAATTATGCCAGTGGTAACTAATGTTTTTCCTGTTCCACCAGGTGCATCCAAGAAAAACATTTTACCCTGGTTTTGCCCAACGCTTTCAAGGACGGTGTCATAAATTTGATTTTGCTCTGAAGAGAACAACAACATGGTAATTTCGTAACAAAGCGACATGGTAATTTCGTATGGTGGTCATTTCGCCCGGATCGTAAATTGTCTCAGTGTTATACTCCCGATTTCCATGGTCTTGATGCGGTGCTGATTGGGGAGCTGGTAACCCATAATGACCACGTCTAGAAGTAAACTGAGACAGGTGTTCAGCACGCGTTCATCACAGACAATCTCGATGAATTTTATAAGACATAGATGAAGCAGCTTAAAACTTATATAGACACATTTTTTTTAATTGTCTTGCTCATCTCTGAAACGAATTAACGATACAATGTTTTAGAAGAAAATGCACAACTCCATCTATGACTTTTAGAAACAACTATTAACCTCGCCAACATCATCAAATTTAAATTATTTAAAACCAAAAAGGACTTACACATGTAATTCGACTTGATGTTTTTGAAATCCCATAGATGGCGCTGCTTTAAATTGTCTTGATACTAAAATTACAATAATTATTATGTTTATCGGCTGGGGTTGGCTTGCATGTATGCTTTCACGGTTGCACAACGACACGCTTTGCTTACACATGGCATGTTAGCATGGTTGCAAGTCTACCTTACTGCCTCCTTCAGAGGCGGTAAGGTGGCGGGGTCTTGAGGGAGAGCGCCACAGTCGTGTAGATCCTCAAGGCAAGTCTGGTGAGTTCACCTTCACGCGGTTGCCACCCTGTTCTTGGTCTAATTCCATAAGAAATAGACGTAACAAAAACCACCAGGCGCTTTCCACCCTACCTCACCGCGACCATCTGTGACTGGATGGTGGTGGGCTTGGTTGCCACTCAAATCTTAACTGGCATCGGGCAGGTACAACCAGTCACCTGCGCTAGGACCTGCGCAGTTGAGCGCCGTACGCGGGGATGAAGGAATCCTGGGGGGTTGAGCCGAACGGCGCTGGCGGTAATGTGTCCGCAAGGCAACACGCCCTCTTTGGTCCGGATTTCAAGCAAAACGGTGGCCCTACCCAATAGCCGGGGGTAGGGAAATGGCCATAGTGTCCCGTCAGAGGGACACGGCGAGGTGTGGGAGGTCCGCGGAGGTTGTCTTAGGATGGCCAAAGCGGTGGTGAAGGTCATGCTGACGGTGTAAGTGAGGGTTGATCAGTTCAGAAGGGATCAGTCAGTCCCCTATGCCAACCCGATCAAGCACCCGATGTCGCACTGTAAACCAGCCTCTCACTCCTATATCTCGATGGTATTCCTAACGTTCGAGCTAGCTTGTAGCGAGACGTTCCCTGGTGCGGGCTCCAAGGAGGGTGGGAAGCCAAAGAGACGAATTCAATCACATTACACTATGGTCAACAAACAATCTGACGCCACTAACACACACACACCCAACACACACACTGTCACAACAACCACTCACACACATACAACAACCACTAACACAAACACTCACACTGCACACACACACATCGGAGCCAAGGCGAAAGCCAAAACTCCGAAGAGGGGTGCTCCAAGCACCTCCCCGGCCCCCGGGAGTTCGACTGCTAATGCGGCGAGCTCCTGTGCGGGCACCGGTCTGGCAACGGCGAATACCGCGGCCAAGACCAACAAGTCCCACAATAAGGGAAGGAAATCGGAGCTGCCTGGGACCAGTGCCGATCCTTCAGCACAGCCCCCCGCAATGGTTAACGCCGGTGGACGGGCTCTGCTACCAAATCCTCCCCCGCCTGCAGCTCCTCTAGTCGCCCCTCCCCCGGTGGCCGTCACTGGTCAGTCGGCGGAGCTCTGCACCCCCGACGACGTGTTTACGCGTAACTGGCAGGTGCAGAAGGGCAGGAACAAGGGCAGGAAGGGAAGTAACGCTCCGGCACCACGTCGCCAAGGTGCGGACCCCGCAGTGCAAGCTGCTCCGGTCCCCCCAGCTAGTGGCATCCGGAAGAAAAACAGGCCGAGCAAAAAACAACGGCTAGCAGCAGCTCAAGCGAAGGGTAAGTCCCTTCAACCAATGCTGGCGAATGCCGCAGGTCAGGTACAACCTACTGCAGGTAATGTCATCTTCTCCGCAGGCAAGCGGTTGCAGGAAGAGGACGGCAACAGCCGACCTGGACCCAGTCAACCACCAGCTGGCACGGCAGAAGGATCAGCGAAGGTGGCTACGGAGCGACCTGTTCGGAGTGACCAGGCCGCGGCCAAGCGGGCTCTCAACGAGACTTCATCACCTCGTGGGGAGCGCAAACGGCCTCGGCTTGGTGAGTCCAAACGGGTAGCTAACCGGAGCTACGCCCAAGCTGCGGGATCTGACCTTGACGTCGCAGTCACATGCGGCAAGACAGGCCAGATCAACAAGGAGGTGGCGGACCAGATCCTCGAAGCTCTTCAGAGGAAGATGCTCGCCGAAGCCTGTTCTCCTGACGCGGAGGAGTTACCGGTGCCCGTCTTCAATGCGAGGCCAGCGTTTGCCGAGGGGGCCCTTAGACTGTGGTGTGACAATGAGGTCACCCTAAATTGGCTGAAAACGCTCATCGCCGAGATGCCGGGTCCCACTGGTGCTTCACTGGTGATCAGGAGGCAGGCGGACATTAGGCGCCGTATTCGATGCGGCATACTCATCCCGGACGACCAGGGTGTGTTTACGGACCCACATAACGTCGGGCGCCTTCTATGCCACCAGAATCGGTGGCTAGATATCAAAAAATGGACCATGCTGCAAGCGAAGAGGCAGGAGAAGGCTTGCTTCATGGTAGTTGGTATCCCAGAGGACCAGATCCCAACACTGATGGACGCCGGACGTAGACTCTCTTTCTGTGCCGGGAGAGTCTACGTGATGTTTCAAACTCCGAACGGCAAGTTCGTCAACGTCCCTCAGGGATGTCCGGCCGAAAAAGCTACCACATCGGGGGTAACAAGGGTGGATGCGGCAACTCCCTCCACGAGCACTACGGTGCCACCTACGGTCGAGCCTGCGGGAGCAGCGCCAGTGGCCCCAGCAGTCGCCGATGTGGAGACCGTCCTTTCGTCGGGTGGGGAGCTCGATGACAATTTATTGTCATCGGCTTCTGACCTGGAGGAGGGCGGTTTCGACGCCGGCTCTCTGTTTGCCGGGCTGCGGCTTGAGGGAGACGAGGAAGGATCGACCAGTGATGGCGTCCCCTTCGGCGACCTGTAAAGTCCTGCAGGCAAACCTCCACCACAGTCAGACCGCAACGGCTCAGCTTCGGAAGTGGCTGGAGGTTCAACATACGGCCATAGTCCTGATCCAGGAGCCGTGGATCAGGGCGGGAAGAATACAAGGACTCTCCAATCTTGGGGGTAAGCTTCTATTTAGCTCAGAACATGATAATCCGAGATCGTGTATCTATATAACGCGTAACTTAAAAGCACAGCCACTTACGGAATTCTGTTGCAGGGATATCTCTGCAGCTAGGCTGCTATTACAGCGCGGGGACACGGAAGTAGAGGTGGCCTTCGTCTCGGCTTATATGCCAGAGGCAGAGGAGCCACCCCCGCATGACCTCGCCCGCCTCGTAAAGCACTGTGAGTGCACTCGGCTCGAGGTGGTCATAGGGGCCGACGCAAACGCTCATCACCCTCTGTGGGGCATGAACACGCAGAACGAAAGAGGTAAGGCCTTAGTTGACTATCTGTTTACGACTAACCTAACCCTACTAAATACAGGTTCCGAACCAACCTTCGTCACCAGACGCAGCCGAACGATCATAGATCTAACTCTGGCATCGGAGGGCGCAGCGGCCATTACAACCGGGTGGCAGGTCTCGAAAGAGGCCTCCTGCTCGGACCACAGGTGGATCCGCTTCGACATCCCGGTCTGTGTGACACCTATACTGCCACGTCGCAACCCACGCAACACGGATCGAGCTGCCTTCACTCGCATCCTTGAAACTAAGCTTGCGCCAACAAAGCACTGGTCGACCATTGAGAACACGGGCCAGATTGAAGAAAGAGTAAGCTACCTGTCGAAATCACTATTAGACAGTTATCATGCGTCCTGTCCAGAAACCACTCCGCCCACAACACCAGGCAGGCAACCATGGTGGGGAGCCGAGCTGGAACGCAAGCGCAGGAAGGTAAGGTCAGCCCTTAACAGAGCCATGAACACCTATGCTGACGAGGATTGGGACGTCTATAGGGCGGCCAAATCCAGCTACAAGAAATGCATCCGGCACAGAAGCTCTACTGGCTGGAGGAAATACTGCGGGAAAATAGAATCCTGCCAGCAAGCAAACAGGGTAAGGAAAATACTAGCACAGCAGAACTCTGATGGACCTGCAGTGCTCCGAAAACCTGACAATACGCTTACCACTACTCCAGAAGAGGCGATGCGCGTCCTTACTGAAACTCACTTCCCAGGTTGCGTTTTCACACCCACAATTGACTGGACTGAGGTAAACCAAACTCCAACAGGAAACGACTGGAACTATGCTCACATGATGATCACGCTGGAGAAAGTCCAGTGGGCGATCGGGTGCTTCCATCCTTTCAAGGCGTCCGGTCCGGACGGGGTGTTCCCTGCATTACTGCAATGGGGTGGGCTCTCCGTTGCTGAAAGACTGGTGCCCATATTGCGGGCGTGTCTGGCCTTTCGATACATCCCGAAAGGATGGAGGGAAGTGAAAGTCATATTCATCCCTAAGCCAGGTAAGGGTGACTATACAAACGCCAAATCCTACCGACCGATCAGCCTGACCTCCTTTTTCTTGAAAACCATGGAGAAGATATGTGAGAGAGAGCTGAGGGATGGCGTCTTAAAAGCATTACCTCTTCACGCAAATCAACATGCATACAGTGCGGGTAAGTCCACTGAATCCGCTCTTCATCTAGTGGTTGGCCGGATAGAGGAAGCGATACATCAGAAGGGCACCTGCCTGGGTACTTTTATAGATATCGAAGGAGCCTTCGACAAAACAAACTTCTCCAGCATCAGCGCCGCTCTCTCCCGACACGGGGTGGAACAGGTACTGATAGACTGGATTACCAATATGCTTAGCAAACGAGTCGTCCGCCTCGGTGAAGAGCAGCAGTCAGCAGTGATAGTCAGGGGCTGTCCCCAAGGAGGAGTGCTGTCGCCCCTTCTCTGGAATATGGTGATTAATGACCTCATCACGAAGCTCAATGCTAACCACTTCTACACTATTGGGTACGCAGACGATCTCGCCATCCTTATCTCAGGGAAGGTGACAGGGACAATCTGTAACCTCACTCAGCAGGCGTTACGTATAGTTGAGCGATGGTGTGCTGAGTTCGATCTCTCAGTGAACCCCTCAAAAACTGAACTAGTCATGTTTACCCAAAAACGAATGCTAGGCCCTCATTGCCTACCTAAGCTATTTGATACTGAGCTCCAGTTAACCAACGAGGTCAAATACCTGGGGGTCATCCTGGACAGCAAGCTAAATTGGAGCAGTCATCTTGACAATAAGCTAAGCAGGGCCTGCCTTACCTTTTGGCAGTGCAGGAGAATGATAGGTAAGAAGTGGGGCCTATCCCCTAAAATTATACTCTGGCTTTACTGCGCGGTAATCAGACCCATGATCACCTACGGGGCAGTGGTCTGGTGGCCCCGTACCAAATTAATCACAGCAATAAGCAAGCTGCAACGTATGCAAAGGCTCGCCTGCATGGCAATCACAGGCTGCATGAGGACAACCCCGACCGCAGCTCTCGAAGCCATACTGGGAATTCCGCCGCTCCACCTGTTCATTCAGCAGGAAGCAACAATGACGGCGTTGCGCCTCAATACGCTACAACTCTGGGGTAAGAAATGCACGCAACATACTGCGGCACTAGAGGGAATCCAAAGTGAGCTCCCCCGGGTGAAAGCTGTTAACGATCGAGTACCCAAACAGTACGTATTCGATAAAAAATACAAAATCCAACTCCATGAAGACCACCGCTGCGAGGGACTTAACCCTGCAGAAGTACGGATCTTCACGGACGGATCCAAAACAGGTACTGGTACTGGTGCAGGGGTCTTCTCGGAGGATCTCAATATCCACATCGCCGTACCTCTGGGGGCCCACAACACTGTCTTTCAGGCAGAATGCTTGGGTATCTCCCTGGCGGCATCTGCCATCTTGGCTCGGGAGGTAAAGGATCACTCCATCCGTATACTCTCAGACAGCATGGCAGTGCTGCTGGCATTAAGGAGCCCCACGGTCAATTCCGGGCTAATACACGAGTGCCATCAACGCCTGAACCAGGTTGGTAACCTCAATAATGTAACCATTCAATGGATTAAAGGACACAGCGGCTCCCGAGGCAATGATGCAGCGGACGAGCTCGCTCGTAGGGGCTCGAGCATGGAGGTGGTGGGACCAGAACACATCGTGCCACTCCCGTTCGGCTATCTTCGCACGCTGGTAAGGAAACGTACCAAAGAACTTCACGCCAAGCTGTGGCTAGACCACGGCGAGTGCAGGCAGGCCAAGGAGGCGCTACCCGCCATCGACACCCGCCTCACCAAACAAGCGCTCCGGCTGACTAAGCTGCAACTACGCACAGTGACGGCTGCCATCACTGGACACGGTACTTTTAATAAGCACCTCTTTGTTATAGGTGTCACAGATAGTCCTCTGTGTCGAGCCTGCATGGAGGAAGAAGAAACAGCCGCCCACGTGCTTCTGCACTGTCCGGGCGTTGCCCGGTATAGGACCAAGTACTTCGGTGACCCAGGTACTCTCCGCGAGATTGCCAGTAACACCAAGGGACTGCTGGCTTTTCTCGGGGAGCTAGGGTGGATCGAGTGATATTCCCACCTGCACGCAAAATACGCGCATCGAACGTGGAGTTGCGGACACCAGCCCGTCGTACTTATACTTATACTTATGTTTATCGGCCTAAGTTACTTATATTGCGTGATTTTTATAGTATGTAGCTAGCTTATAGCATGGTTAACATAATAACAACATTTAAATATGCGTCGTTAGATTACACGTTGTAACAGAATGCGTTGAAGAAATAAAGGTTCACTGCTCGTTCCCCGTAGGTGATACCGTGATAATATGTAGCCTATAGGTTGACCCGACTTCTTAGTAATATTCGTGCCAAATTTGAAGTAAATCCATGCAGTACTTTTTGAGTTTATCCCGGACATACATACAGACAAACAGACAGAAATTCTAAAAACTATATTTTTGGCTTCGGTATCGATTGTAGATCACACCCCAAGTATTCTTTTAAAAAAATATTCAATGTACAGTTTTGACTTTCCTATCATTTTATTATATGTATAGATTAGGGTGATCACCAGTTACATGTCGTGTTTCATCCGTGTCTTAGAAAGCCCGTGAAGCTATTGGTTTTGACTGTCATTCATATAGATATTTGACAGTCGTTACAGGTATTTCGTGGTCCGAAATTCTGATATCCAGTCTTTCTAAAGAGTTTCGTATAATCCAATACTGACTAAGTTGTGGAGTCCAGATAGGCAGTCGCTCCATGTAAAATACTGGCATTCAACTGAATACAGTTGTACTGGAAGCTGACCTAAAAATTATTAGTGATTAAGATTATATTGAACAGATGGCAGACTGAGTTTAAGTGTTTTGAAGTATAAACATCGACTAATGCCATACAAAACTATTGCAAAACAATAATGTCTTGATTCATTAGTTACTGGCTGGTTATCTATATAAATAAAAAGAGAATTCCTGACTGACTGACTGACTCATCAACGCCCAGCCCAAACCCTTGGACCTAGAAAGCTAAAATTTTGCACAGAGGTTCCCTGTATAATGTCGACAAGGAATAAGGAAGGATTTTTCGGAATTCAACCCGTAAGGGAGTTAAATAGGGGATGAACATTTTTATGGAAAATCGTCATTTTCACGCGGGCGAAGCCGCTGGCAAAAGCTAGTTTCAAATAAAATTTCGGTTGAAAAATGACAGATTTAAAATGTCGCTCCTATAATTTCACAACTCACACTTGACAGGTTTTTATTCATAAAACTGGCGACGACAAACCGTCGTCATTTCCCGTCTCTTACTCATGTGTAGATATGTACTACCGGTCGCGTGCCGGATGCTCTATGAAAGCAACCCTAGCCGACTTCCGGTAGGCTTTTAGTCATAAACGCGACGAATATACATACAATCATGTGGATGTTTTTTTTGTGGGCAAAACAGATTAACCCTTAATTCGAATTTGTCCGAGCCACCGGACAAGTACTATAAAAAAATCTACCTCCTTGTCGGTATCTATTTTTACAATAAAAAACTATTAAACCATTGAGAGATTAGTCAAGTTTTAGTGAAAAAATAAAGTTGGCGTGTGACAACCCCCAATTTGACAGTTGGCGAAAAAATGTCGGCGAAACCGCGCACTCAGAAAGTATTCCAGGTAATTTACTTTAAAAAATATATCTTTGCATAAGTTGTGTAGTTTTTCTGTCTGTGTTTTGTGAATCAGTTCTAGTCACGTTCAAGTAATACGATTCCATAACTTTTGCTTATGTCAATCACAATAAATAACGAGTTTTTACTTGTCCGGCACACCGGACCTCGTCGATACATCTGTGTTTCATGTGTTGTATACCTTGTCCGTCACAGCGGACTCTGTCGAAATATGGACGAAAGTTGAAAGGTTTGTCTGTCCTGTCAAAACCTTACATTTATTCTGAGTACCTACCTACCAACTTCTTGTATACAATTTTATACCTAATCTTTACGTAAAACTAACATGCTAAAAGCTAAGTACTTGCTATAACTATCTCCAGATACCTACTTCCCAATGTAAGTACTGGATAATCACTGTGCAACGGCTGTCACATTTACAACACTAACATTGACTCTGTGACGTTCCACCGTGTGTGCCCTATTTTGACCTTACTATTTTTTTATGGTGGTGGTGTTTTGCTTAGTTTTGCTTTTCTTGTCTGCATGAACGCACGAAAAAGATATTGGCACTTATTCCCAAAGAACGCGCACCATCTGAAACAGGCGATAGCTCCAGCGCCGAAAATGATCCTCAATCCATTCTCTAATCCGCCTTCTGCCGCCAGTTCACCTGCACCATCAATTGCATCTTCGCTAGAGCGCTTGAATATCGTAGATAGCTCTGATGAGAATCCTGAAAGAAGTTTTGAAGTCTACAACGACTTCCCGACACCTTTGACTCCAATTTTGCAACAAGTTTTCCCGAACCAGTCGCAGGAACCCAATTTTGCGAACTTACCTTCCATATCGTTGCCAACACCTGTAAATAGAAAAAGAAGACTCAGGGGACCATCAGTTGTGACAAAAAAGAGACCAAAGCAAATCCAAAAGTTTTCCCTCTCGTACAAATCGACACACCGTACCTTTTTATATAGAGCCCAAATAGAAGATACTCCAGCAGATGAAGATCCTTCCATACAAAATAATGCATTCTCTTATAGTTTTTTGTACTTTTATAAAAAATAAAGATCTTTTTAGTATTCAAATTCTTAGTTTATACTATGCAACACCTATGTATACCATGTTTTACGCAAATAAATAAATTATCTTATCTTATGAAATTTCTTTCACAAATTCGGCAAAGTCCGCTAGGACGGACAAGTCATTTTAACAATTTTTTTACTTATGTTCGATAATGTCCGGTGTGGCGGACATCGAATTTATCCACAAGGGTGGGGGGTAGATTTTTTTTAATGATTTTTGGATGTTCAGAAAGACCAAGGAAACAAAGTTATTTAATAAAAATTTAATTATTTTACTATCACCTTCTCCGTCGAAATAAGGGTTAAGGGAATATGGAAATTGGGGTCACTATTTACCATAAATATTTTTGTTAGGGTTTTTAAATGACCATTTCCGTTAGTAAAGTTATTCAAACTGGTAATATGGTTTAAAATAATAATAACAAACATCCGAATTGAGAACCTCCTTCTTTTTTTAGAAGTCGGTTAAAAACATGTAGTAGGATATCCGCCCAAACCTTTTCTCTTATGCTATTTATTACTCAATGTTTTGGTTGCCCAAAATCAGGGTGAGTTAAAATCGGGCACCCGTGTATGTTTCATTTTTAACCGACTTCTAAAAAAGAAGGAGGTTCTCAATTCGGATGTTTGTATTTTTTTTTTTATATTTGTTCGGGCATAACTCCGTCACTTGCTAACCGATTTGAAAAATTCTTTCTTTGTTGGAAAGGGTATACTTCCGAAATGGTCCCATATTTTTTTTTTCGAAATTGGACAAGCGGTTTTTGAAAAATCAACAAAACTCAAAAAAAAACTACATTGTCCACATTGACCCATGAACATGTGAACCACTAAAAAGTGAAAAATAAAAACTTTTTAACAAAAAATAAAACCGACTTCAAAAAAAAACAAAAAAGTGAAAAATAAACTTTAGAAGAAAAACCAGTCTCTGAAGTCGGTGGCAAAAAAAATGAAATCAAACAAACAAAAGTCACCGACTTCAGAGACTGGTTTTTCTTCTAAAGTTTATTTTTCACTTTTTTGTGTTTTTTTTTGAAGTCGGTTTTATTTTTTGTTAAAAAGTTTTTTTACCTACATTTTTAATTATATTTTCCTTCACCATTTTAAGAGCAGTGGTAATTAAATAAATTACACAAAGTAATGCTCCTACCTGGGTTCGAACCCACGACTTACTGTTTGGAAGTCGAGCCGCTAAAGGTACGGAATACCAATAGTACCCGGCTCGAAGGACTACAAACACTTAAATGTGATCCTGCTAAAAGACGTTGTAGAGATACAAAATACTTCAAAAGCGATGGCCCTCAGGACTATGTAGTTTAAAACCATTCACGCTTTACACGTAACCTGAATTGCCAGTGCTCATTCATAATAAGACAAGATGCCCTTGAGGTATTAGAAAACGCTTTTAAAAGTTTTAATTTACTTTGCGGTTGTGGGTACATCATTTAAAATCTATAAGTATACTAGCTGTTCCCGGCAAACGTTGTTTTGCCATTTTCAGAAAAAAAAAAAAAAAGATGAAAAATAGATGTTGGCCGATTCTCATAGATACCCGATACGCACAAAAAATTTCATCAAAATCGGTCAAGCCGTTTCGGAGGAGTTTGGCATCGAAAACTGTGACACGAGAATTTTATATATTAGAAAGATTTAAAATGATAATAAAAATTAAGTTGGTGGAAGGTACACCGAAGCTAAAACTTCCATAATGTTTAACCCCCCCTCCCCAGATGTACTGAATAACCATTATAATAGCGTCAGTATCTTTCTACTAAACAATAGTAATGTCTACTTTAGTCACAAAGGGGAAAAAATAACAAGGAGTCAAAAAGTTCGTCGGCATGTCAAAAGGCTTCCAAAAGGCTGTTGAATTTGAATGGCAATACTGATTCTGGCCTACTGAATTTTATATATCACACTCGTTTTTCCTTAAAACTCAAACGAGTGTTAGAAATTTTTCAAACTGGCGTTACTCCAAGTCACATATTCGGTAATATTGGGTTTAAAATTCACAATGTGGTCACGTCTGTGTATGTAAAGTTGAAAACCATTGGAGTTGGTTTCAGTACGGTATTTTGAAAGGTTATTTGATTTCGAATATTGGTATTTGGGTTACAATACCCTCCCGTCGGGGCTGCGGGGTGTTCGAAAGAGATACCGCGGCCTCGGCACAAGGGCTAAGAAGGAACATGGGTGGTTTTTAGTCAGTAGAAGTCTGACACTCGCTACCACTCTGCCCAGAGCGGGAGGAATCATTTGATGATATCCAAGCCCCCCAAAAAAAAATAAGAGTGGTAGAAGAAATCGTATTGCACTGAACCCAAGTATTAGGGCACCAGAGCAAGAACTATACAATCCAGCTATTAAGAAAACGAGTATAAATCGAGTTATCTGTAATTGATATTACGGTTATTTTGCCGTCCACACACACTATTCCCAAGAACTTCATCTCATGAAGGCTAGAATCAATAGTGGCAATTACCTGACAAACAGTAACGAAGTACAAAGCCGCGATGAGTTTCGCAGAAAATACGTGTAATTCAATTTTCTTGGAAACTGTAAACATTGTGATAAAAGTACAGTGGAGAAGTAAGAACAACTATACTGCTAAGACAATGAGGATGACAACTATTATGAAAATTTCCTTTAGTTTTTACCATGCAAAAAAAAACATCAACCTCTTGCCTAGGCCCGGCGTATTTTAAAGGCGCACGACGCGCAGATGACGTGCGTATACGCGCTTTAAACGACTTCGAACGCGCTTCAGACGAGCGTTTGTATCCATAAAAACGCAAAAATCGGCATCTACGGCGCTGGCCTAATTTGAATTTGTTTTGCACGTGTTAGTCAATACCCAATTACTATTAAATATCACCATCCGCCTAGCTTTTTCCCAACTTTGTAAGGATCAGCTTCCAGTCTAACCGGGTGCAGCGGAATACCAGTATTTTACACGAAGCAACTGCATATAATGACCTCCAGAACCTGGGAAGTAGCTACTGGGTTGTGAGATTTGCATTCTCTGTTCCTTAACCCTCTTAGTCCAATGGGATGGCAATTCAACACGACCGGAGAGTGATCAGGCGCAGGACTAACGACTTAAATTGCTTTCAGAGGCTTTTTTTTTTGGGACAAGCCCTCCACACTATTCCCAAACCACTGTAACTCCTGTTAGCCAGAATCAACAGTGGCGACCACAAGAAAAGCGCCGAGGCAATGAAGCTCGACGAAGTCCCAGAGAAATGATTTAACTGTCTTGGATCCCGCAACGAAATTTCAGAGGCTTCCAAAACCGGGCTTCTACTGGTGAATTTATAATGGAAAAAACCCAATAGCACTTTTAACCCGATCCGGGAGTCGAACCCAGGATTCCACGCTCAGCATACGCCCTTGCAACCAATAATAGAATACCAAGAAAAGGATAGTGCTACACATTGATTCCGAGAAAATTAATTAACTAAGTCTTAGGCTACGTTCCCCTAATTGTCCGGTATATTATTTTCGGAGAAGAGGTTACTAAGTAAGCTGGCTCTTATAAGAAAAGGCTGATTAATATAATGATAATGAACGTTACATTATTTCAAGGATCTTTTACCACAGATCATGTTGACGGTTTGGCGGCTGCTACTGGAAGCGGCCTAGCCTTTTCCCGAACTATGTTGGGGTTGACTTAAAATCTCACCGGATGCAGCTGAATACCAGTATTTTACATAGAGTGACAGCCTATCTGACCTCCACAACCCAACTACTGGGTTATATTATACCCCTTGGTAAGACTCTTCTTAAAGGATTGGCCTCATAATGCGCTAGATCGCGAAAATTGGAAGGAGGGAAGGGAAGTATTTTGCCCTGCAGCGGAAATAATTAAATTATAGTTTGACAGGTTGTGTATAGTCGACCAAGAAATTGGTTTACCACTTTTGATGACATCTCCCAGTAACATAATTATTCGCTAAGGATGACAGATTGACAGATTCTGACGTGAAAATAGCACTTGATGTTTTGTACGTGCAAATGATATTCAACCTTAGAGTGGTAAACCAATTTCTTGGTCGACTATACCTGAACTCTGTACCTAAATAGACGATATTTAGCTTGACCTAACTAAAAAAAAACAAAATACATATTATACAAACGAGCTAGCGCATTATCAAAATTACCTCCAGAAGAAAGGAAAACTATATCTCCGTATTTTCATCGATATTCGTTGGCTCGGTTCAAAAGGAAAGCAACGATAAAGATAACCTAACATCGGCACTTATCTCGATTTTGTGAATCGATACGGGAATCGGTACTCGGTAGTGGCTTAGTACGAAATTATGCGACAAACATCGAAGGGTAGTCGTGTGATGTGAAAAGATTAGGGGAGCGAGATTAAAGAAAGTTTACTTGCTTTTGTGTGAAAACGTTTTTTGGTGGTTATTTTTGGAGTTGATTTCTATTATTTTCAGATATAACAAAGCATTCATTAATTTTATAATTATGTTTTATAATAAAAAAAAAATTTTAAGACCTCATGTCAGGAGGCTTTGAATCTGCGGAAAAACTCAGTCTCAAAGTGAAAACTTTAACTTGATTGATACGGGTGTTAGAATCCTGCGAATTCAATGTTCGCTTAAAATGGATCCATAATGGTGACTTCAATTCTAACCGAATGTAGTTGAATACAAATCTATACTAATATTATAAAGCTGAAGAGTTTGTTTGTTTGAACGCGGTAAACTGGAACTACTGATTGGATTTGAAAAAATATTTTTGTGTTGGATAGTCCATTTATTGAGGAAGGCTATAAGCTATATAATATCACGTGAAGGCTAATAGGAGCAGCGTTAAATGAAAAATGTTACAAGAACGGGAAAAGGTTTATGTGTAGCAACTGCCTATCTAAACTCCACAACCCAGTTAGTACTGTGGATTAACGATACCCCTTGATAGGACTAGGTTTCAGACATTCGGACACAAACCTGTTACGATTGTCAAAGATCTACAAATTACAGCCGCTATCAACGGCTTTGCGTGCTTTTTGCGGCACGGAGGAAACTCTGTATGTGGTCAACTATCCACAAGCCAACCCAGCAGACAAGCATGGCTTAACCTGAAGATTGATCGAAGTGGCCGATATTATCTAGCCTCGAGCATTGTGATTATTATCCCACTGCAGGGCAAAGGTCACCCTTCCTTCTTTCCACTTTTCGCGATATAGTGAGATTGTATGGCTAATCCTTTGAGAAATGATTATCATCACCTGCCTAGCCTTTTCCCAACTATGTTGGGGTCGGCTTCCAGTCTAACCGGATGCAGCTGAATACCAGTATTTTACATGGAGCGACTGCCTATCTGACCTCCACAACCCAGTTAATACTAGGTTATACGACACCTTTTTGGTAAGACTACGCTACGGTTGTCAGACTTTCAGGTCGCCGTTTTTTTGGCAGCCGGGACCAACAGCTTTTGCTGTATATTAGCAACTGCATATGAAATGGGTGGTCAACCCATCCACAGACCAACCTAAGCAAGCGCGGCTTAACCTAAAGATCGACCAAAGTGGCAGTTATTATTAAGCCACGAGCTCCTTTGAGAAATCCAGTTTTGCTTTGAGATATGATTATACTTATCCTTACCCAAGTTGCAAGGATGTACCATAAACAAGTATCAAGTAAAATCGATAGAACTACGACATTCAAGCAGTTATGTCGTGAGTGGATGACGGCGTAGTGCCGAATTATGCGGTAGGACGAGTTACGAGTAGTGAGGGGAAACGATTACTGGGTCGTGCACTTGACTATCGATATTGTGGGCGGAATGGTGATGTGTTTTGTGTTTGAATTTGTTTTCGATAGTTTTATTTGTACTTCATTGTTTGCATTTAGTGAAATTCTTCAAAACGCTGGAACAATGATACTGAGCCGCTCGTTTTATAAAATCCTTAAAAATATTTGTGGTGTCTAGATACAGTGTTGTAAAAAATCATGTTTTCTTTTAAGCTATTGCATAGCTTCTATCGCGGGCCTTGAGCGTGGAGAGCGAATCCAGAAATTCCGTAACGAAAATATTCTGACCAGAGTGCTATGGTTACGGAAAATAACAAGGTTGACAACCTTGTTATTTTCCTGAGGTTGTCAAATTAAATAATTTATTATTTGCCTAAGTTGATAACAAATGCTATGCAATAGCTTTACCGCGGCAGTCTCCGAGTGCCACATTTAGTTTTTATGTTAGTCAAATTAAATGACACTGATTAAATACTACCACGTTCAGATTCTTCCACACTCTCTTCATTAGGTTAGCGTAGTGAAGAGATACTACTTCTAGTCTTGCCATAATTTATCTAAGAGATAGTTGTTTCGTTTACTTCATAAGACATGTACGTTATAGCATGCTTTATAGCTGCTTAAATTAACCTGGCAAGGCGTAGAGATGTCAGGTGGAGTAAGGCTGTCACCGAATGGCGTCCATGAACGGGTAAAATAAATGAGGTCGCCCGGCGGCGAGATGGGCAGACGATATAGTTGCTATCGAGGGAAAAACCTGGATGAGACTGGCACAAGAACGTGGCGTTTGGCACCAGAAAAGAGAGGCCTATACCCAGCAGTGGGTGAATTCGGGCTGTGGGTGATGATGATGATGATGATTGCTTAAATATTAATTTGTGCGACAAAATAATAGTTTACTGCCAACTGTTGAGGCTTTTAAATGGCTTGTCGTTGATTACTCACAATGTTTTTTTTATACAATATAATAATGCGTTGTGCTATAGTCTAGCACTCTTGCCCATTCATTTGATCGACAATAGTATTATGACTTTAGAGCATTACTATAGGCAGAAAAACAGAACATAAACAGTCTTTTCTCAGAAGTAAATCGATCTAGCTATCTTAAAGTTACTTCATTATGTAAATGTCAATCCAAAACATTATTTTTCGCAAAAAACATAATAATAACAAAGAGAAATTCAGTACAACGGTCTCAAAGCTCTTATTTCTCGTTAGTTATTGTAAAACACAGCCATATTTCATTGTTATTTACGACACGACTTCTGACCAATTAATTCTTCCATCCATTATTCTAGGAAATCTAACTCGACTAGTATCGATACATTTTTCTCAAATTACTTGCTAGCGTGATTCGCAACCCTATGGAATGGCACAGACTAACCACAAAATATATTTTACTAGCTGATACCCGCGGCTTAAAAGCTTCCTCGTGAACCACTCTATCCATTGGTAAGAACGGCATGAAAATCGATACAGTAGTTTTTGAGTTCGCGAACAGACAGACAGATAGATGCGGCGGAGGACTTTGTTTTAGGTATATGTAGTGTAAAGAGTGCAGGGCAAAGGCCTCCCTGCCCTCTTTCTATTTATCCCTGTCTTTGACTATTTGGGGTCAGTCCTTTTGATGAGAGTCCAGCTCGTTACGCCATCTCCTTCTGGGCCTACCGCGTCGCCTTATTCTGTTATTCGAAACCCAATCTGTGTGGCCACTCTAGCCCAATTTTGGTGCGACATGCGGCAGATGAGACCTGCCCAGTTCCATTCTAATTTGGCAGTTGTGTTGCAAACGTCTGCGATTTTGGTTTTGAATCGAAGTACCTTTACTGTTCCTTAAGTACAAAATGCTGAATAAAAAATTGTCGTACTGAATTTTTGTTCGGAAGCTACGCCTGTTTTGGTACTCTGTGTTCCCCTATAAAACAAGGGTTACCAAAACTCATATCTCTTGTCAATAGCAAAGCAATATTATTCGTGTTTTACAACGGATATAAATTAAACGCTCGATCATGGATATCGTTTTATTTAGAGCCAATTTCCTTTGACCCCTAACACAACCTTACTTGCTAATAAAAGGAAGAAAAACCAGGGGCCATGACATATTGGTTATTGTTTTTCAACGGCCAGTGTAAGTTGAAATATCGTGCTGTAGATTTTTGTGTTGTTTAGGGATCTTTTTATACTGGTTTTGGTTATCTAATGAGAGGTTTCCTACGGTTTAGGAAACGATCTGTGTGCCTTACTGAGGTATATCATGGGATGATAAACTTTTATCGTGAATTTTAACTGCATTTCCAAGATTATTCGGAAGGATTTCTGACGTTTTACAGTCCTTTAAAATATTTTAATGTTGCAATATGGATCAGATTTTGATTTTATGCCGTAAAAGAGTGCAGAGGGGGGCTTTATTCCATAAAATTGTATGAATTAAGATTCTGCTATAATATTATTATTTTATGGTGGTTCTTTGGCGGGTGGGAATTAATTTTAAATAATTTATGCTTGACAACCACGATGCTTAAGTAAAGAGATTCTTGCACGCCATACTTTATTCATAAATAAGAACTGAGTCTACTTAATTACATAAGAAAATTCATGAAACTACTTCAAAATATGAGCGTCTGCTGCAAACTAAAGCTAAGGCTGGCTACATACCTCAAACTTGCAGGTTTCAAGAACTTTTCTCCGATTGTATAATCAAGGCCTTGTTGGTCCAGAGTTCTAAAGCGCGACTGCTGAGCATGAGGTCCTGGGTTCGATTCCCGGGTTGGGAAAAGTGTTATTGGGATTTTCTATCATGGAATGTAACAGCTACGAAGTCCGAGTTTGTGCCCGATTGATGACAGAAGGCTAGACCCCTATTCCATGAAATTCTAACACACCTGTCGAAAAGTGGGTGTACTCCTAGGGATTGCAGACATGATGTTATAATTATAATGACCACTAAGCCAACGAAGTTACTCAGTACTGGCAGTCTATGCTCTCCAACAAAATAACGGCCGGCATTCTCTCGTCTGCATCCCCCCTAAAAAGGGGGAAGAAATCTTAAAATTAAACGTCAAATATCATCCAGGCTATTTTCTTAAGAAGAAGAACGCTGAATTATTCATCTGTACAATTTATTCCAGAATATATTCATATAATAATATAAAAAACTCATTGTATTGTGGTAGTCGTCGAGTCGTGGCGTAAATATCTACATAATGTGTTAGTATCGCTAATATTAAAGTGTTTGATCGTCTGTCTCGTCTTTATTGCGAAGAGTTGGTCCTTCTATTCGATTTTTTACGACTAGTCACTTTCCTACTAGAAAATGGTCTCTTTTCATTATGAACAAACTTATTGGTTGCTGAGTGCGTTAGTGAGAGCAGTTTCAGACTTTAAATATATGATCCCGACCGATTTCGGCCACAGCGACTTGGATCTGCCTATTAAGAGCATCACCAAGTTGCTGCCAGTTAAGATGTCAATAGCGGTCATTGACCCACCTACATTTATTAAAGTTAAATCCAAAAATAAGCCTGTTCATGTCTCAAGACATGAACAGGCTTATAGAGTAAGATCCCAGAGCAATCAGACATAACTTATTTTCACACGGATGAAACCTGAAGTTTTCAGTAGCGTCTCGTGTGCCTTGAATACCTACGCGCTTTGTAGAACTTGCCGAGTGACACCTGGGCAGGTACCAGGTTGAGGTGAGAAAGGTGACTAAAAATAAGAATTATTTAACTTAAATTCACATGGCTGATTTTTATATAAATGCCATGTAGAATATTATTTTAAAGTAATATCATAAGTGTCAGACACTTTTGATGGACCAGAGCTTTGGTCAGACACTTTTAAGCTTGGTTTTTGGAGCGCCTGACCAAAATAGCATGGCAATATCCCGATCAATTAGCTTTAAGTATTAAATCATTAGGAGTTTAGTATTATTTAAAGCGTCTGTTAAGCAATACGGCCGAAGGAAAGTGTCTGGGAGTATTTGCGACTTATTTTTAAGGATAATTCCTAAAATATACGTAAAAAACAGCTTGGAGAAAATACTTCACGTATTTTCTCCAAGCTGCTTTTACGTATATTTTCTACTCCCAGACACTTTCCGTCGGCCGTATTGCTTAACAGACGCTTTAAATAATACTAAACTCCTAATGATTTAATACTTAAAGCAATTGATCGGGATATTGCCATGCTATTTTGGTCAGGCGCTCCAAAAACCAAGCTTAAAAGTGTCTGACCAAAGCTCTGGTCCATCAAAAGTGTCTGACACTTATGATATTACTTTAAAATAATATTCTACATGACATTTATATAAAAATCAGCCATGTGAATTTAAGTTAAATAATTCTTATTTTTAGTCACCTTTCTCACCTGGTACCTGCCCAGGTGTCACTCGGCAAGTTCTACAAAGCGCGTAGGTATTCAAGGCACACGAGACGCTACTGAAAACTTCAGGTTTCATCCGTGTGAAAATAAGTTATGTCTGATTGCTCTAGGATCTTGGACTATTATTTTCACATCGTCATCTATTGTGATCTTCAAATTTTTTTCTAATGAAAAACGTTACAAATGGTTCATTTGTTTGGGTTTGTACGAAGAGATATTAAGGAAAGGTCAATGACCGCTATTGACATCTTAACTGGCAGCAACTACAATAATGGCTAATGTGCTGCCATGTACGCTACATTTTACGCTTCAAACCGAAATTACCTTCAGAATAGGTACACGTAAGTCACACTTTCATACTTTATATATACGGTACATCGGTATTTTAAACTTCGCAGTACAGTAAAACATTCACTTTCCTGCTACGTTTTTTTTTTTGGAGGGTTGTAAATCATATTATCAAATGACTCCTCCCGCTCGGCAAAGCGGTAGGGTGTGTCAGAGTTCTACTGACTAAAAACCACCCATGTTCCTTCTTACCCCTCTGTGTTGAGGCCACGATATTTCTTTCGAACAACCCGCAGCACTTTACTGCTACCTTTTTTCGACATCTACTAGATAACAATATCCATTGCGTTTATATTGTCATAATAAGACAATCGAGCCAACAAAGACTTCAAACAAATGAAGCAATGAACTCCGTAGTACTGTCAAAATGATTTGACATTTTGTCTTTACCCAATTAAGGTGCTGACCTACCTCTAAAGGACCCCATGTTCCCTGATGGACGTTTAACAGCTCCCGACAACGTTCCGAAGAAAATTAATGGATGTTAAAGGGAGTATCCTAATTGAACCTGCCAGGCGTGGGCTAGATGATATTATTAAAAAAGTTTTTACTTGCCTACTCCAGTATTTGTTTGATGATTTACGACTTTAAGAGTTCTTGGTTATTTGTACATGTTTCTTGTTGAGAAATAAACAGTGTTTTATTGTCAAAGAAGCAGGAATCAGAGGTTTTGTTTTTTCATTCAGGTTACGTGGTTTGTGGTAAAATATAATTATAGTTCAATAAAGCTGCTTGGTGACTACACATGTCGGGCCTTCTCTTCCACATTACACATAAGAATTCCCGGCGCACATTGCACCTCCGCGGTAGGACTCCACATATTTTTGTATAGTTAGTTCAATAAAGCTGCTTGGTGACTACACATGTCGGGCCTTTTCTTCCACATTCCACATAAGAATTCCCGGCGCACATTGCACCTCCACGGCAGTACTCCACATATTTTTGGTCCTTCGAGACTATATTTAGGTAAGTAATTCGTAGCCCAAAAGTTTGGCAGCCAGTCTTACCAAAGGGTTTCTTCTTACCCTACCTACTGTACTAACTGGATATGGTGGTTATTCGTCTTACCGAATGCATCTGAATAATAGTATTCAGCTGCATCCGGTAAGACTGGACCCCAAAATAGATGGGAAATGGCTAGTCGGATATTGGTTCTAGCTTCTAGGTTAATATTAATTTTACATTTAGCCTCAGAGCTTAGTTGTTCACAGTTAATCAAAGCATGTCAAGAATATGCATTTTGTAGAGTCTAAAATCATACCTTAAGCACAACCGCAGTATGCCGCTAGTATATGCTCAAAATACAGTATTAAATCATTCTGGTTTAGTCCCAGGATCTCGCATAATAAGGTTGGGTTGGGACACACTGAAACAAATTGACACGCCACAACTCACAATTTGCACTCATTTCTGACTGTCAGAATTGATGAATGTTGACGAAATTTTCCGGTGTTGTGGATTTATTTTTCTTTTTAGTAAAATGTCAAGAATTTTCTGCCTCAGTTTAATAAGAAAAGGAAATGTGTTGGAAGTATGTCTTCGTTTTATTTGGGGTGTGTTTTTTTTTTTAATTAATCACGCGAAGTTTTTTGTTTTGGGTACTTTTGAAAACAAACGACCAAGAAACATCTGAGTTTTAGAAATTACCCGTGCAATGACTTCTCTTGACTTCCTTCCTTACCTTCGATTGCAGATTTGCTGTCGGTAAAGTACGTTTTTAACTGACACGTAAAGTTATTGCACATGAGTGTTTATGAGCAGAGAAAACCAGCAGGGCTATCTTCTTTCTTCTTTCTTTCTAATAGTGTCTATCAAATAACTGTCAAATTTTTAGTTTAAAAAAAATGTACCAAACCATAACCAATTTACAGTTAATTTATGGACACTTATGATAGCCACTGACATTAAAAATATACGCAATAGCCCTACCGACTAGACTACAACTTTAGCTAATCCGCGATCATGGAAATATCGAGAACTCAAAACAAACAGTAATCATCATCATCATTATCATCAGCCTATAATGTTCCCACTGCAGGGACTCAGGCCTCCACTCTAGCAGAGGGATAGGCTATAATCTACCACGCGGGTCCAGTGCGAGATGGTAGATGTCACATGAATTCTAATTGTTCGGTTCTAAGATATTTTGACGGCTTCCTCACGATGTTTTCCTTCACCGTTTTGAGAGCAGCGGTGATGAAAAAAATTACAAAAAGTAATGCACCTGCCCGGGTTCAAACCCAAGACGTAGGTACTGCAGGGCTATTGCGTATCTTTTAATGTCAGTGGCTATCATTATAGCGACCATCAAATAACTGTCAAATGGGTAGTTATTTTTAAAAAAATGTACCAAACCATAACCAATTGACAGTTAATTGATGGACACTATTATGATAGCCACTGACATTAAAAAGATACGCAATAGCCCTGCTGTTCGTAAGTCGGTGTCGCCACCACTGGGCTACCGCTGCTCTGTAAACATCACAGATGACAGAAACAAATAGTAAATAACGATTATGATGATATTAATGATATTGGTAATATCACGCACAATGGTCCACCTTAAGGACTAAGTGCAGAAACCAGAAACCCCATAAAGAAAGATGATATTGGTAAAGCTTCCCAACGGTAGACTCGTATAAAACCTACTCACCCAAGATTTTATTATAATAGAAATATAAAAGAAACTCTTGTTCACAGGGCCAATGATACAATAACTACAAGTAAGACCAAAAAACGGTTATTAATAAGACGATAAAACATCAGTTAAGCCAGATCCTATCTCACTTTTACGAACATAAATAAAACAAATCATACTTACTACCTTCTACTAACCCATGAGAACGCAACTAGGGCCTTTTAAATTATTTACTTATTCTGAGCTATAACAATAAATACGCCATCAGTTGACGTACTGTCATTACTTTACTAGATTGATGACGTCATGATCGACAGTGTGCGGACGCAGGTTGCATTGCTGAATGATTTTGATTGGCTCAAGATGTTGGACGATACATACAGTTTCTGTTTCGGATTTAGTAACAGACTAAATAATAAAAGCCGCTCGGTTCAATCTTCAGGTAAAGCCGCGCTTGGCTAGGTTGATTCGTGGATGGGTGGGTGTTAAGCTGTCATTTATACGTCTTTGGCTGTCGTTACAGATAGTCAGTGGCCCAAGTCTGACAGCCAGTCTTACCAAGGGGTAGCGTCTGACCCAGTACTAACTTATAGGTTACGGAGGTTGGATACATACTTACTGGATAAAAAAATACTAGTATTCAGCTGCATCCAGTTAGACTGGAACTCGACACAAACATAGTTGGGAAAAGGCTAGGCTAGATGATGATGATGACTAATTCTATAGCTATAACAATAAATACGCCATCGGTTGACGTGCTGTCATTACTTTACTAGATTGATGACGTCATGATCGACAGTGCGTGGACGCTGGCTGCATTGCTGAATACTTTTGATTGGCTCAAGATCGATTCAGTCGGTACAAAGAGATTTCTGTGTCGGATTTTGTAAAAGTATATGTGTAGGAAGGAGATGATTCTGGCGTTCAGTTACATCTGGTTAGACTGGAAGCCGATTCAGTTATTAGTACGGACATAAAATTAATCACAAGCGCACCTGTGACCGCTACTCGGTAGGTTTTTTTTCCCGCTCTGGGTGGGGCGGAAGGGAATGCAAAACTTCTACTGACTTAATTCCACCCATGTTCTTGGCCCTTTGTGCCTGGTGCCACGGTATCTCTTTCGAACAACCAAAATCTGCAATGTTGCTGACATGTCTTTGAGGACTCGGTCACACCTTTGCTCCACCTACCATTCCCGCGTCTTGCTGGGTGTCTTGCCAACTTCATTTTCATAACGCAATTTCTACCATTCAAGACCTTCGTACCTTCGTATCTATAATACCAAATAACATCTCCAACGAAATCAAAGGAAGGAGAAGAGAAGATGGGCAACATGATTGTGAAAAGAATTATCTTGTTATTTTATAGAAGGAATAATACGCCATTTTCTTATTGCTTTCTGTTTATAAGTTGTACAAAGAAAGTTGGTTTCAAACATAAGCAATGATACAATAAGTTATTATAAAGTAGAATCTACATAAACGAAATTTTAACCACGTTCGTCCTGATTTCTTTTATGCTTAGTTAAATTTTCTTTTATTTCCTCGGGACGTTTTGCAACCAGAAAAAGTAACAAAGGCCTTGAAATGGCGTCGAAAAACCCTTTGCTATTTGAAACGCATTCAAACGAAATTAATACACATTTAGAGGAACACTTTCTGTATACAGGGTGCGCATAAAACTGTGGGTACACTCTGTGTAAACGATATGGTGGGTATAAAAATGTTTGTTTGTGTTTTGTTTTTGCCATGGTATGTTTGCAATTTTCTTTTAGGTACATAGCTACATTACATAGGATTTTCTCGTAAATACTCGTATTGTAGTTTTAGTAAATTCCTGAGTTGAAGCAAAAATAATCAATTTTTTTAATCTCTATTGAAGAAAAACACTTTTCTGCAGGTTGCCTTCAGCATTTAAAGAATACCTGGTGTTAAGCATGCAACCAAACCATCTAAACATACCCTTGAAATTGTCACTACATCTTTTTTTTTTTTTATGTAAATAGGCTTGCTCTTGACTTCAATCTTGCCCTAAGTGCAGAGATGATGTCGATGATGGAACGAGCTTACCCAGTAGAAGCCTGTTTACTCGCGACTTAAACAGATTATGGTTAATTGAACTCGGAAAAACCGACGCAGGCAGGGAATTCCACTCTTTGGCTGTGCGCATAATAAAGGACCCAGCAAAGCGCTTCGTTCGAATGTGTGTAATGTCGACTAGGTATCGGTGATCTTCTGGTAAACCGATCTTATGATCTGAGGATCTTATGGTAAACCGCAACCTTCTCGTGAACCTCTTATTTATTAACAAATTAATATCTAATTGCCTTTAACAAATTAATATCTAATTGCTTTCATCTTAATAAAAAGACCCTTTGTCTACCAATCTCTTTAATGAAACAAACTGACAAGGTTTCAGGGAAACCAAATACTTATGTCAAGTATTTTACAAAATGCAGCTGGCATTTCTGTAAAATACCACTTAAAATATAAATAGACCTCCTGACCGTTTTCAGTAACAGTACCCAATTTTAGTGGGGATTAGCACTGGAGATATTATAGTGCACAAGTGTGTGGTACAGGTGCACTCTCTGTTCCTTTACTCTTATAGTCCACTGGGACGGCAATCCGACACGACCACAAAGAGATCAGCCGTAAGACAGAAAGCTTTAACGTGCTTTCTAAAGCACTGGAGTACCATACCGCCAATTGGCAAACTCCGGGCTACTACTGAGAAATTTCCAATGGCAAAATGGACCCTTTTGGCGGAACCTTGAACCCCACGCCACGCTTAGTAGTCGCGCATGCAACCACGAGACGACTGTGGTTCAATTAATCGCAGACAAACCCTCTCAAAAGCTCTATAGTATTCGTTATAACATGTATATCGTTTATTCGCCAGCCAAAATTACTCCATTTTACGTCTCAGCCGACCTTTTTACTGTTTCCTATCGATATTGACGGGTTAACGTGTTTCCTTCGGATATATTACGCGTTTACCGCCTTTTACTTTTATGGTTTTACTGATACATATCTTTTGAAGGCGATTGGGTACGTTTTGTTTTGAATTTTGAGTAGCAGCGAGAGGGTTGATTTTGTATCAAAGGAATGTATTATAAGAAGTGTTTCTTCTTCTTCTTAACGCGTCGATGGCAATCTAAATTGTGCCTAGATCTGAGCTGCTAGATTGCTGCTTTCCGTAGTGTTAATCAGTTTCTGTAGTGAATAAACAACATCAATGCTTCTCTTTGACCCTGGGTCTTACTTTCAGGACTTGAATGAAGCAAACAACAGAGCAGGCCAGATTGCCACGTATCGGACAAAATGTGAGTCATCGGTTCGAGGAGAAGAAGAACCATGGGTCTGATTGTGGAAGGCGCGACTGCTTAACACCGATGCTTATGTAGACTACTTCAGAAAATTGTCGCAAGTAGCCTGGAAACTGCACTTATACATTTGCTCCCTAACGGTTTGTAAAAGCCAAATAGGCACTTTATTTTTTTTTGTTGGTTGCAAAATCATCGAATAACCCCCCCCGCTCTTGGGCAGAGCGAAGGGGAGTGTCAGACTTCTACTGACTAAAAACCAAACCCATGTTCCTTCTTCGCCCTTGTGTTGGAGCCACGTTATCCTTTCGATGAACCACAGCCCCGACGGGACGCACAAGACCCTGACCTAGTGATAATGTGACATAACCTACAAGTACAAAATGTGTCTACCTATTAAGTTCACTCTGGCCGCCCATTTAGAGATACAGTCATGATATAACGTTCTGAAACATTAAACCCTAAACTTCAAGACCCGATACCAAGAAATTCCATGTTCAGATGATTACTATAAGGCTTAGAATATGTTATTTAGCAATAATAAGTACCCAATAACCTATTAATTAATACAGCAAAACGTAATCAAAGAGACCGATAAAGTTTTCCAATCAATACTAAAACAGTAATACAAATAATTTTGTGAGTGAATGGGACTTAGTATTAAGGCTAATGGTTTTGTATGTATCAGCTCTCCACGGAGTATAAATTGAAAATATAGAGCGTTGGATATAAAATATGTTGATGGATGGACAGGGAGCAGAAAATTGAAGGAAAAATGGATGGATTACATGAGGAATGATTTGAAAAGATCGGAGTCAATTATTGGGACAAATAAATGCAAGAAAATTATTATGACAAAAGTAATTTTTGAAAAAAAATTAAACAGGTATTGATGATTTAAATGGTTATAATAATAAAAATAATTTTAATATAGAAGGAAATATGGATGGATTAAGTACATGAGGAATGATTTGAAAAGATCAGAGTCAATTATTGGGACAAATGCAAGAAAATTATCATGACAAAAGTAATTTCTGAAAAAAAAAAAACAGGTATTGATGATTTTAAAGGTATAATTCAGTGACGCCATATTTGTTACGGTCGACAATAATATTATGTGTGAGGGTCGTGGAATTATTTCAATTATAGAGAACTAGAACCTTAAACACTTGTACTTAACTACTTATTCATTTAAAGAAAAACTTGTTAAAAAGTTAAAACTTCGAGCCCCAATACGGCCACTTCTAAGTTTAGTCAAGAGCAAAAAAAAATCGCAATAACAAGGAGAAAACAAGTGATTTTGGACTTAATTTCCACTCATTATGTAGAATATGTCTAGCGGTCATATAGGGTACAGGGTCATGTCTCATTAGTTCAAGTTTACTTGCTTAGATCGTAAGTTTAAGTAAATTACACAATAAAAAAAACCGGCCAAGAGCGTGTCGGGCCACGCTCAGTGTAGGGTTCCGTCGTAATAATTCTTTTTTTACCCACGACGGAACGGAGACGGTATATGCGTTTGGGGTGAGAGGTTGTTTGTTTGTTTGTTTGTTTGTGTGTTTGTGCAAACACATGTTGCCATTTTTCTCCAAAACTACAAGTCCGATTTTGATTCAGTTTTCAGTTAGGGGTTTAGGTTTGATTGGTGCATGTTTTTAGATAAAAAAAAAATAAAAAAAATAAAAAGCAAAATTAAAATTTTTGAAAAAACCCACGACTGTTAAAAAATAATTGAAAAAAGGATAAAATAACATAAAACACCCACCTTAAAAAAACCCAAGAATGTCCGTCGGGTGCTGAACATTGCAAAACTAGTCCATTTAATGGTAGCTCCCGACGGACATTCTTGGGTTTTTTTAAGGTGGGTGTTTTATGTTATTTTATCCTTTTTTCAATTAATTTTTAACAGTCGTGGGTTTTTTTTGTTTGAAAAAAGATATGTTCAAGTTAATAAAATATGTAAACGAAATTTAAAAAAAAATGCTTGCATACACGATTATACTTCAAACTTAGTCCAGAAATTATTTTGTACAACTTTTTGTCTTTTTTGTACAATAACTGTTTCCATCCAAGTTCAAAATGATTTTCCTAGAAAGTCCTTATAAAGTTCTACTTTTCAGATTTTTTTTCCATATTTTCTAAACACTTGTGGTTCAAAATTTAGAGGGGGGGGGGACACATTGTTTTTTACTTTTGGAGCGATTATTTCCGAAATTATTGACATTATCAAAAATTATTCCAAAAACCCCTATTCATTTTTAAATACCTTTCGAACAATATATCACACGGAAGGGTTGAAATTAAAAAAAAAAACATGTCCCAGTTTACATATAGGGGGGGCTACTCTAATAAAACATTTTTTTTCCAATTTTTATTTTACCACTTTGTCGGCGTGATTGATACACATATTGGTACCAAATTTCAGCTTTCTAGTGCTAACGGTCACAGTGTTTTTTTTTATTTAATATGGGCTTACTCTTGACCTCAATCTTGCCCTAAGGGCAGAGATTAAGCGAGGACGGACGGACTGAAGGACAGACGGACAGACAGACATGGCGAAACTATAATATAAGGGTTCCTAGTTGACTAAGGAATCCTAAAAAAACAGCTCTCTCACAAAGAAATTGAAAGCAAGCCTCAGTCTTGAAAAACACCATAACATATTGTTATGTGGTTTTTTGCCGCCATCACTGCAGTGTGAATGTCTTTTACATAGCTTTGACAGACTTTTGTCCTCCACCTAATAGATAACAAGATTTTAGTGAGCTCCATAGCTTTATTGATACTCAAAGAGTAATATTGTGTTTCATTATTTTATTGTAAATAGAGCCAAGGTCAATATTTAGAAAATACGTAGTTGTTGACTTCATCGTCAAAATAATTGAAATCTTAGAGTAATTGAATGCTTAGCGCCGTACATAATCCTGTAATTTATATACAGGGTGCGGGTGGTGCCAACGATACGACAATAACCTACCTAAATGTCTTTTCCAAATTAGTTCGTTACATTTTATTTCCACCAATATCTGTTTGTAAATTGTATTGTATTTGGTTTGCAGTTTTATGGTACTTTATAGTTTGTTTTATTTTTTTTTTTTCGGTGTTACGATTTATTTGATAGTTTAAAAATGTTCCTACGAAATAGAATTGAATAGAATAGAATTGTGTAATTTACTTAAACTTACAATAGAATTATCAGTGGTTTCATTCATTTTCGTATGGTCGGCACCTCCCTGTATAAGAACAAACGACATTCAAGAGTGAATTTAAAACAAAATAATTCCATAGCTTTATTGATACCTAAAAGCAGTTATATTTCAATTACAGTCATTATATTATTGTTATACATTCATCATCATCATCATTTCAGCCAAAAGGCGTCCACTGCTGGACATAGGCCTCCCCCAGGTGTCGCCACATTGACCGGTCCCGCGCGTCTCTCGTCCAGCAGGTCCCCGCAACCTTGACCAGGTCGTCGGTCCACCTAGTGTGGGAGGCCTTCCAACGCAACGTCTTTCGGTTCGCGGTCGACATTCCAGAACTTTTCGGCCCCATCGGGCATCCGTTCTGCGAGCAATGTGCCCTGCCCATTGCCACTTAAGTCTAGCGATTCTTCGGGCTACGTCGGTAACCTTGGTTCTCAAGCGGATGTCCTCGTTTCTGATTCGACCACGCAAGGGAACTCCGTGCATAGCCCTCTCCATTGCCCTTTGGGTGACTTTGAGCTTTCTGATGAGGCCCGGTCTTCTGATGAGGTCCCGTATGTAATCACTGGCAACACACACAGTGTGTAATACATTATTTAAATCATAATATTTTACTACTAATATACTTAGGTTTGTAGAAATTCAATACGGTTCTTTGTATCGTTTCTGGTTTGGTCACAACACAACAAACTATCGCAATTTTAATTAGGTATAATAGTGATAGACTATTGGTGTAACGGTAACTATCGGACTGACAAGTCAAGTAAGTGTTAAGTATCGATTATTTATAGATCTCAGGTTAAGTGGCTCAGGTCAGAAATTATAATACTACAACAGAAAGAGTGTATCTAAACAAGCTTCTAACATCCGACCACACACATAGAATCGATTAAATTAAATCGATTAATCTACCGATCCGATTAACGATTAATCGAGACGTATTCATAACGATGCCTTAATTAGATTTTATTTATGGCGTCATGCATGTTAAGAATTTTGTTCCATTTGTACACTTTTTTAAATGTATTCATTTTGATTTGAATCTTTGGTTTTCTCCGGTAGCCGTATTAATTTATAGAACTAAGTAGTACCTAGTAGTAGTTTGTAGTAAGTAATTAATAATATTGGTAGCAATTATAAGGTTCAAATCGATTGTGTGGTCTTCAATAAATATATTGAAGACCACACAAGATGATTTCGATGACCTATCGATAACTACAAAAGAAGTACTTGTTAATACAAGTACTTCTTTTGTAGTTATCGATAGGTCCCTAATGGCTCCCTAATGGGAGCGAACTTATATTCCTTTTTTTACCCGACTGCGGCGAAGACAAAAGGAGGGTTATTTTCCAACGAACTTCCAAAACTTTACATAAACGGTACATCGGTATTTTAAACTTTGAAATTAAGTAAACGGTCTTTGCTAACAGATTTCTTAATGAGCTTGCATAAGAGCAGAATCATCACCATCATTTTTGCCGAAAGAGGTCCACTCCTGGACATAGGCCTCCTCCAAGTGTCGCCACATTAACCGGTTTCGTGCGTCTCGCATCCAGCGAATTCTCGTAACCTTCACTAGGTCAGTGCCGAATAGTTAAGTTGACTATGGAAATGAGGCGTTAGGACTGAAAAGGAACATGAGTGGTTTTTAGTCAGTAGAAGTCTGACTAAAACAGAGTGGGTGCCTGGTGGAGTTATTTGATGATTTTCTAGAATCCAAAAAAAGGCGTTAGATAAAATAGATCGCTCTAGAAAACTATCAAATGTATACCTACGTTATACTTGCTTTTACACCCTAAAACCCTAAATAAACTATATTATTTAATATTCCATCCCAGTACATAAACAGTCTAATAAACTTATTCTACTAACGTCCCTCCTTTAATATAGGTCATTAAACATAATTTAGGTGTACCCTGAATTAATTACATCGATATGACTTACAACGACTAGTTGTTGATAACGACCGGTTGTTGCTACAACTTTATCGGGGACGTTTTTGAATGATAATACTTTTTTTTGTCAATTTAATGTTTGTTTTGAATATTTTATTCTATTGAGATTACAGAACGGATGGCCGATGGGGCCGGAAGGTTCTGGAGTGGCCACCCGGGAACCGGAAGACGTTGTGTTGGAAGGCCTCCCACTAGGTGGACCGATGACCTGGTCAAGGTTGCGGGAATCCGCTGGATGCCAGACGCACGGGACCTGTCGATGTGGCGACACTTAGGAGAGGCCTATGTCCAGCAGTGGACGTCTTTCGGCTCAAATGATGATGATGATGATTGAGATTAGATAGTTAAAGGAGCTCGTGGCGAAATAATATATTATGGAGCAAGACAGTGCTGGAATGGAGACGAACGAGACGGAGTACCTAATATGGGAAGACAACCAACTAGGTAGGCACTCGGTCTCATTAATTGTGGCCGGAAGAAACTAGATAGCTAAGACACAAAAGTGGAAAGATTTCGAGGAGCTTACTCAGAATTTGGTGGTCAAAGGTTGAAGAAGAAAAGAAGAAGAGTGACTAAATATAAGGTCCCATTAAAATAGGTGGACAAAATTTCAGAAATCATTCAGGCCACCAAAATAAGGACGAGATGGTAAAAAAAATAGTAAGAAAATTGCATTTAAAAGTACCTACTCATAAAGGATGAGTTTGTTCTAGAGTGCCGGCAATTTATTATTTGAAGTAAAAAAATAATCACTTTATTTAATGTTTATTTTGTTTAGATGTCTTTGGTTAGACCTACTGAAAGCTGTGTTATTTGTCCACCTATTTTAATGGGACCTTGTATAAACGGCTGATGCGGTAAGGTAAACCTTTCATTTTAAGCTGTGCTTGTTTGTTTCGTGGATAGGTGACCCATAACATACAGAGTTTCCTCCGTGCCTTGGAAAGCACGTTAAGCGGCTGGTCCCGGGTGCCATATATGGATCTTTGGCAGTTGTTACAGGTAGTCAGTGACTGTCTTTTGAAGTTCGTTGATAGTCGTATTACCCAGTTCTAACTAAGTAGTAGACGTCTGATAGGCAGTTGTTCTATGTAAAATAGTTCTATTTAGCCACATTCAGTGAGACTGTAAGCCGAACCCAACATTGCTTGGAAATGGGTAGGCAGATATGGCCCGGTTGATGGCAATAGGTCCGACCCCTATTGCATGAGATTTAAGCTAAGAACTAATAAACGATGACTTAAATGGCGAAATGTGGCTGTACTATATTAGGTAGGACACCTCTGCCAAACCATTGAGGAATTACAAACGTGATGCATGTTAAGTTCTATTTCTATTTTATTACAGACACCTGACGATTATGAAAGTAAAGGAAGACCCCATATGCCCAGCATGTGGAGAAGCAGCAGAAACAAGTTTCCATCTTGTGGCTGAATGCACAATGTATGAGCTACTCAGATGGGAAATCCTAGGAACAGATGAGATTAATGAAGAGAAGCTCGCAGAAATCTCTACCGAACAACTGGTGAGCTTCTGCAAGGCAACAGGAAGATTCGCGATGCCGACCACCTAGTAACCCATGAAGGAGACCCACCAAAATGGGGAACTGGGCGAAATAATCCACAACGAAAGGACTGACCGCCCGCCTGGTGTTTGCCGGCGTCCCCGAAGATAAATAGATAAATAGAATGTTAGGTTACTCTCAATAGTCATTGGTCTGAACTAGGTTGAAACTAAATATAAGTAACCATATTTTGAAAGCTTACCCACTAATGTCATTTGACATAAATATTATGTAGTAATTCGAATTGATCAATAAACAATATTAATCCATATTTATCGTTTCGTGGATTGTTTGCTCTTAATTTTACATTTACAATGTTATTCCACAATTTAGTTCATAATGAGTCATTTGTCGCACTAGTAACAATTTATATGAAAGTAAACTACTGACTCAGTAGAATAACCTAATTCCCGTATTTGTCATTTATAATTAGCAGCTGATACATTATTATTCCTGTGTTTATTTGGCAGGTATAAATTAGCTTTAGTAAGGTAACTGTGCCAAATACTAGATTCGAGATAATATTATGTAATACTATAAATATAGAGTTCAGAAAACTGACTACCTACTCATGAAACCCTCATTCTTGCCATGCCATGACAACCGATTTCCAAACAAGTTTCAGTCATCGATGCCACGTCCTGCAGACTTCTGAGGGTGATTGGCAAAAAACGTGTTATTTCAGACTGCCTCTTATACTCGTAAGTACACTCCTTATTCATTCGATCGACAGACGAAGAACTAAACGAAATTATTTTTGGTTTTATGTTCCGTTATAGGTACTTTAATATGCCTTCAGTAAAAAACAATTATTTTGAAATTACAAGCAGACACTTCAATTCAATTGATTTGTATCTATAGATGTGTTTTAAAATTCTAAAACCTAACACTATCACGCACAAACAAACAAAAAAAAAACAATTCAAACCCACACAACCCAATTTGAATAGAACAAAGAGCGTTTCTCCTACAATATTTGATCAGAGAGTGGCCAATAGGAACCCGTCGACCAATCCAAATAATAGCCAAGCCCGCATTGTACTCTAAACAAAGGGACTCAATTATAACTAGCCTATATGGATAATTGTGACAGACTTTCTACAAGCCCAATAAGTATTAAGTTTTGAAACGCAGATTAAGATATTTTATACCTAGATAGAGCATCGGTGACACAGTGATGGCGGCCCCGACTTACGCATTACTTTGTGTAAGTAATTTACTTCTTCACCGCTGCACTCAAAACGGTAAAGGAAAACATCGTGAGGAAATCGGCATGTCTTAGAACCAAGAAAACCGAAGACATGTGACATCTCAAACTCAAACTCAAATCGTTTATTTCAATTAAGCCATTACAGGCACTTTTGAATGTCAGAAGGACGGAAGAAGAACGAAACTACGAGTGCAATGCGTCATTCCGAAAGCCACCACGCCGAACCACACGCCACCGAATGCCCGCAACAACGAACACTGCGAGCACGAAAGCACGCAGCGACGCAAACCGCAACAACGAATGCTCGAGACCCCGAATCACGGAACAACGAATGCACGCCGCAACGTGCAACCAACAAATCTACCATGCATGCGGCGACTAGACCAACAAGGCAGTCACTTTCGTTATCTTAGGAGGACTATTATCATCGTCAGCCTGTAACCTACTCCAGGGACTTAGGCCTCCTCTCTCGGAGAGGGATGTGCTATATCCACCACGCTTGCCCCGCGCGTTGGTAAATATTGTTTCGTATTTTGTGGTTCTAGGACATGCCAGTTTTTTTACGATGTTTTTCTTCACCATTTAGAGAGCAGCGGTGATTACACAAAAGGTTTTTAAGAAAACAATGGTTTTTTTACTTGGATAATGCAGGTGGGACTTATATAATAATAATAATAATAAAACGCCTTCTAGTCCCAAGCTAAGCAGAGCTTGTGTTATGGGTACTAGACAACTGATAAACATACTTATATATTTCTAAATACATACATATTATAGATAAATTACACCCAGACACAGAACAAATGATCGTGCTCATCACACAAACATTTGTCCTGGGTGGGAATCGAACCCACGACCTCCGGCATAGCAGTTAGGGTCACTAACCACTAGACCAACAGGCCAGTCAAAGTAATGCGTTATCTAGGTAAATCTATATCTGTATTTAAACTAAGTAATGTATTATTCTCTTAAGTTTATGTGAACGTATAGTGTAGTTTATAAGGGAAAGAGATTGTTTGTCGGTTGTGCAGGGGTTTAGCAATCGTTGCCGGCGTTTGCTCTACAAAGCTTTTAATTCCTTACTGCATATTGGGAATCTGAATACAATAGTAAAGGGTTCCTGAATATTTGGTTTAGAATTTTTTCAGTAACTACCGAAACCTGGAAAATGTTTAAAAACTTTTTTTATTGAGTGCGGGAAACATCAATAAGCAGAAATGACTAAAAGCGGTAAACACCATTTAGCAGCTATTAGGTAGTTGTCTCTCGTGTCTCAATCAAAAGTAGGTAGCTATTTGTTATTTTTAATTTATTTTTGTCAAGATCCAAACAATATTACTTATGACAATAACCTGGTGACACATAACAACTGCAACCAATCGTATTTACACAATGCAGTCACTATTAGTTACATTTCTGTTACCTTTTCAAGTAAGAATTCCATTATTATTGTGCGTATGGCCATTACTAAGTAGGTGTATTTATGGTCCAACAGCCATAAACCATGACTGTTCTCCGAAATATTGTGATAGCCTCTTTTTTAGTTGGTTTGTAGACTGATACTACTGAATAAGTAATGTATAGTTTTAAGTTAATAAGAAGACAGACAGACAAGACAGTAATTGATAAATAATGCTATTAAACGTTCTCGTATTTCTACAGCGATTTTCAGTCAGCTTGACATAAGATTTTTAGCCTATTCGCAACTATATTTGGTTGGCTTCAGTCTAACCGGATGCAGCTGAAAACCAGTATTTTACATGAAGGGACTGCCTATCTAATCTCTACATTTCAGTACTGGGTTTTATTACACCCTTTGGTAAGACTGGTTGTCAGACGACTGTCAAAGGTCTACAAACACGTATCAACCCATGCAGGCAAGTGTGGCTTTAACTCAAACTCAAATATTTTGTTTCAATTAAGCCATTACAGGCACTTTTGAATGTCAGAAGGACGGAAGAAGAACGAAACTACGAATGCAATAACTACAAACTACGAAAGTCACCACGCCGAACCACACGCCACCGAATGCCCGCAACAACGAACACTGCGAGCACGAAAGCACGCAGCGACGCAAACCGCAACAACGAATGCTCGAGAACCCAAAAGAACCCAAATATCGACCGAGTGGCTGTTACTATTTAGCCACGCGAGCTCCTCCTTGTTACCCTGCTTATCAGTAACACGTAAAGTGAAATTACTGATATGATTTCAACAATAGGGGATCGGACAAAAAAAAACTAATTAGTCCGTCAAATAGATTTCCAAAAATTATTGGACACGTATTTTTTCTTTTTTCACGTAAACTTAAAATGAAGACGATACAGTGCTTCGAAAACTCGTGTGACGTCATATGATAGTACATTTTGACGACACAAGTGACGTTTCAAGCCCCACTCCGACTGGCCTGTTGGTCTAGTTGACTGGCCTGTTGGTCTAGTGGTTAGTGACCCTAACTGCTATGACGGAGGTCGTGGGTTCGATTCCCACCCAGGACAAATGTTTGTGTGATGAGCACGATCATTTGTTCTGTGTCTGGGTGTAATTTATCTATAATATGTATGTATTTAGAAATATATAAGTATGTTTATCAGTTGTCTAGTACCCATAACACAAGCTCTGCTTAGCTTGGGACTAGATGGCGTTGTGTGATAGTTGTGGAATATAAAAAAAAAAAAAAAACTCCAAGATCTTTGACGTGTTTTATCTTCGTCATTTTTGATTGATTTGATAAAACAAAAAACACGTATTCAATATTTTTCGATAATCTAACTTACGGACTAAACAGAATCATATTATTTTGACCCAGTCCGATCCCCTATTCTTTAATCTTTTAATTATAATATTTAGAAAGAATCTTTAAAAAAAAATCTGTGCAAAGTCTGTGGGAAAAACGCGACACGTCAAGGTATACATTTCCAGTATAACGTAACGTTTTGTATAGATTTCCAATAGACGGATAGAGATCCGTCTTCAGCTTCAGCTTCTGAGAAGTTTCATGAGAGCATGAAACTTCTCAGAAGCTGATTTTGTTTAAAGTTTGATTGGAAGCGGTGCGTACAATACATTTTTGACTATCCCATCATCATTATCGCTGTTACAATGTCACTTTGCTGGGGCCCTTTTATTTTTAGCTATTAATGAACGTATTTTAACGAGTTTTCTTTATGTAGTTTTACGATTCTTTCCTATTGTTCTTTTTTGGGGTGGTGATTTTGTCAATTAATTAAGTCCTTGGCCCCAATAATAATTGTTAACCACGTGTAGAATTACTTTAATGTTTTTTACCTTTCTTCTTCTTAGCGTGTCGATGGCAATCTAAATTGTATCGTCCCAGAATTGGGCTACTATTTTGTTTTGGCGCTTTCGGTAGCGTCCATCAGTTCCTGTAGTGAACTACCAGCAGGACACGCAGGACACGATATTAAGTGCTCCATTGTTTGAGGAACAGCACCACATTTACACTCCAGTGCAGAGTCATTTATGTATCTCCACCTCAGCAGGTTTTCTTTGCTGCGACCAACCTTCGTCCACAAGGTTTAGGGGCGGCTCTCCGCAAACAAACAGGGTCCATTCATTCTTATTTTGAATCTTATTCTGCCGGAAGTTTAGTCTTTTTTTAGTTACATTTATTTCAATGTCTCGTTGCGGAATCAAAGACAGTTAAATTATTTCTCTGGGACTTTGTCGAGCTTCATTGTTTCGGCGCATTTCTGGTGGTCACCACTGTAGATTCCGGCTTTCAGGGGTGGCAGTGGTTTAGGAATAGTGTGGCGGGTTTGTCCCAAAAAAACAAATTATGTAACAACATGTTTACTAACAATTAAAAACCATTATAAAACACGTCCGAAATCGTTGAAACCTACCAAAATTAATCGACCGGAAGGCTATAAAACAAAAGGTCCTTTTTACCTCTATATATTACGACTACGAAGCACAAATAAAGCCTTAATCGTAAAAACAATGAGGTGTTGGGTTTAAACCTGTCTTAGAATAAAACAGCATTAATTAGTCAAGAACCGTTTGCTTGCAAACGGTTCTTTACTAATTAATGCGTTTCCATTCTTCTCGGCGTATCGACGGCAAAAAGTTAAATACGATTTGCCCCAAATTCAGCCTCGTGAACTTCTTATTTTTTGGAGGGTGGGAACAAGCCGCAGCCCCGACGGGCCCCGTGAACCCCCTTGATAATAAAGAACATTGAGTAAGCAGGCTGTTCATTATTTAAACTTCAGGATATTCATTTATTTAAACTTCAGGATATTCATTTAATTAAACTTCATGTATAATAGTGGGACATAGGCGGCGGGTCAGTTCTAAGGCCCCTAGCACACCGCGTATTTCAGTTTGACAGTAAGTGAAAAATTCTCAATCTTCTTCCAAAAATTTCCATGGTTCTTGAGTTCCGTAATAAGTTCGGAAAATACACGTGTAATCTACTCGTCTTTGTTAAATATCCAAAGTGATCTTAATTAATTTAAGTATATAAGATTGCTTTTCCTCTTTTAGGGATTCCTTATACAGTGTGTAAGGTGTTCCTTATACAGGTAAGAATGGTTGTATTTTAAAGTGCTATTGAGTATATCCTATCAAGAATATCTCAGTAGCAACCACATTAGTCTGCATGGATTCGTTCGCAAAAGGCTCCCACCGATTACATGGGACTGAGACGTAAATGACGAAATATTAACTAAGCATCATCATCATCTGCCTAGCCTTTTCCCAACTATATTGGGGTCGGCTTCCAGTCTAACCGGATGCAGCTGAGTTCCAGTATTTTACATGGAGCGACTACCTATCAGACCCCCACAACCCAGTTAATACTAGGTAATACGATACCCTTTGGTAAGACTGGATGTCAGAATTTCAGGTCACTGACTACCTGTAACAACTGTCAAAGATCCATGGCAGCCGGGACCAACCGCTTTACGTGCTTTCCGAGGCACGGAGGAAACTCGGTATGTCGGGTGGTCACCCATCCACAGACCGACCTAGGCAAGCACAGCTTAACCTAAAGATCGACCCGAGTGGCAGTTCTTTATTAAGCCACGAGCTCCTACCAATATTAACTAAGCATTTATGAAATATAGTAGACTTCGTTTTTTTTATTCATATTGATTAAAAAAGGTCAAGAAACAGAGAAGTACCTATGGAAGAAGAAGACATGCTGTGCCGACCCCAAATGAAGTGACCCTCCGGTGTAGCGCCTCCGCGCGCCTCGATCCGCAACCGCAATCCGCGCGGCAATCCGGCAAGGAGGCTCGCCGCCTCGCCGGAGATCGTGCGGTACCCCCGGACTAGCCTTACGGTTACCACCTTTTGGGCCGCGTTCAGGTAGGGGGCGGCTCGCTTCCTCAAAGAACGCGCACACACCGGGGCCCCGTAAAGGGCCATGAACCGCACGATTCTCGCATGGAGCCTCAGGTAGGAGGCGTTTGCCCCCCCCAGATGGGGCAAGAGCCACCTAAAGGCAGCCCCAGCCCGCTCCAGTCTGGGAGCCAAACATTGGAAATGCTCCACGAAGTGAACTGTCGAGGACCAGTCCTAGGTGCTGCAAAGTCGACTCGACGCCGATTGGAACCCCTCCTACCGTTAGCTGGTATCCCGATGGTAGCGGGACGTCCGGACGTCCATGGAAGCATTATGGCTTCCGACTTGTGAAGTTTTCTTCTTCTTCTTCTTTTCGTATTGATTCTACTTCATACGGTTTGGGCCCAGTAGGTAGCCACGCTTATTGCAGCGGCAGAGGCGCTGTTCAGGTCGTCAAGGGTGCATGTATTGCTTGTGAAGTGCCACCTCGAGACTCAGCTGCTGGATCCTCTCAACGACTATCCCAACCCCACGTGTCATGTTATCGGCCGCCCATGTGCCATGCCCAATAACCCTTGAACCTTGCTTTAATGCTTTTGCGATAAAGTTGAAAGTCGACTAAAGTTTCAACAGATTGTAGTAGTTTGTGCTGGCGGCTATACCTACATGCACAACACACTACGTATAGGTCGCGGGACAGGTACACAGTCCACTAATTGGTACAGAGACGGCACGTGCTACGCGCATTGCTCTCAGTTTGCGGGACTTAAATTCCATCGAGCTTTTTTTTCCTTTGTGCCATTGTTTCATCTCTACAGACTTTATTGTGGTCGTAAAGGAATTGTATATACAATCTGTATTTGTAGACACGGAAGGAATAGATTAAGGTCTTAATAAATTCGTTTTTATTCTACCAACTGTATTTTTTACTCATAGTGTTGATAGTCTTAATAATAACTGCCATTCGGATCAATCTTCAGGTTAAGTCGCAATTGCCAGGGTTGGTCCATAGATGGGTCCACCCATTACAAACTGAGTTTCCTCCTTGCCTCGGAATGCACATGAAGTGGCCGTTGGTACCAGTTGTTTAACGTCCGTTACATCACTTACTCAGGTCCAGTTGAAAACCAGCGTCGGGCACGACAATAGCTGCTCGACAATATGCTGAACTGGGCCTATTTGGCGCAGCCGCGAGACACACAATATTATTATTTTTCTGTTTGGTTTTTAGTTTAATTTTTATATTTTTTGTTGAGTGAACTTGTGGCGTGTGTCAAATAAATTTATTTTCTTTCTTTCTGTTATTTGTAGATCTTTGACAGTTAGAAAACCCGTCTTACCAGAGTTTCCCAGTACTAACAGAGTTGTGGAGGTCAGATAGGTAGTCGTGCCATGTAAAGTACTGGTATTAAGCTGCTTCCGGTTAGTCTGGAAGCCAACCTCAACATAGTAGGGAAAAGGATAGAGGACTTGGATGGTACCCATGGATGATTTAAAAAAAATGACACTATTTGTTACATCATGCATTCATAGGTTTAAATAATACAGCAACAATAACGCTCAATCTTTGTCTCAAGATTATGTGCGCTATTTGGTAAATGATGAAGTGTTTCGTAAATATTTTTTCCAGTAATAACTTGGAAAAACGTCCAACCTCCTCACAGGCAAACCAGTTGGATAAAGTTACTCAACTAAAAAGACCGTTTTATAGACGGAACATCATCAATTTTTCCCTCGATCTTTTATAAGCGGTCTTAAGAAAAGGAAGAAACTTTCAATTACAGTTACAAACTGCACAAATGTTTCACCTATGACGTTAAAATTGTTGGAAGATTGGAGCTTGAAATTGATAACCATAATACGAGACCACAGAGCGTTAAAACATTAGAAAAATATATCTATGTTCTTTATATTGATGCTAGTAATATCAAACAATATAGCTGGCAAGAGGAAAATTTTGCCAAAAGAAATAATTTGATTTTAGCAAGAAATTAGGAAACAGTTGAAACTTACTGGTTTCTTTATATCTTTGTCTTTGTGTTAGGTTAACATTGCAAATTACAAACATTCTTATTCTATTTATGGGCCGCGAGTCGAGCTACATAAATGACGAACGACAACAGTTACTGTCCCAGGTGTTCATTACTGTTCATTTACCTGCACTCTTGACAACCCGAATAGGTCCTCTGCCGCTGCAATAAACATGAACACCTATTATACTGGGCCCAAACCGTGTCATATGGAAATAACATGTGGCTCTGGTTGGCTGGACATTACTTACAATTAATTAATTAAATGAGATACACGTGTTCAGCCAGCCTGAGTTCAAGATGACTGGACACAAGTATACATTAAGTTTTCATTGATATCTCGTAAACCCTTACATGTGACGCCATAAATCAAACGTTATTACTGTCACACATTGCGTCACCAAGTATTAGTAAAGGAACCATATTCGAAAACGCTCCCGTTATGTGGGATTCGGAAGTGCCAGCCAAAAGTTTTTTACGTAAATTCAAGATGACTGGACACAGTTTTTTGCATTTTTCTACTAAACCACTGATACTTACAGTGGTTTAGTAGAAAAATGCAAAAAACTTTTAGCTTGATGCCTGTCACATATTTATGTGACGCCCGTTAATATGCAAAAAGTCGTCAAAATCACTTCCGTTACCGAGATTGAGAGACCAGCGAAAAGTGGTTTTTCAAGCTGGCTGGACACGCTTTCGATCGAATATCTAAGATTCTGTAGCGTCACCTATTCTGAAATAAGGGTGTTTAGCCGTCACATAAAGTGCCCTATTGCCCTATTGTAAATGCGAGCCGTTTTGAAGTTTTGTCCAGCCAACCAGAGCCACATGAAATAACATCGATACGACATCAAGAAGAATTGGCACATTCAAAACTAGCTCATTTCTCAAACGTCACAAGATAAACAAGCAAGTTCACATAGAAAACAATCCTTTAACTCAAACAAGTTGTCAAACAAACATCCTCTCAAATAATTACAAGACCAACAAGCTCCATTCAATCACTCCTATTATAAAGTCGTTTCATTTCCGTACGACACGTTTCAAGTAAAAAAGATAATTGCGCCGATGTCCCGCCGGGACTCATTCACTCAACCATTCACTCGGCCATTCGTTCTTTCATTCACTGCGGGCAGGTATTTTAACAAGCAAAAAGTATGGCCACGCGACCCTAGCGCGCCGGAATTGAATTAGTCTGCCATCCACTGCGATGGTTTAGAGCTTTTATTTTTAATGGGATTTAATAATAATGAGTTATTTTATTAAGGTGAGGAGGAGAGAGATAAGATAGATAGGATTCTTGTCTTTACTTCCTCGGTTTGCTCGGGAGTTACCTCTAAATTCCCTCGCTTCGACAATGTCGCTTGGTATTTTTTGCCTTTCAAGAGTCTGTTTTTTTGAATTTTGTTTGTTTGAAGATAGACGATGAATTTTATTTGGAGAACCTCCTTCATAAAATCCATAATATTATTATGTCTGTGCAGTTGAGAAGCTAAGAATTCGATTTTTGACACGAAGGTTCTCTATGAACCGGGTTCATACTGGATTAGGTTTTATGCCATTGATATGTTCCTGGGGGATTATTATTTTGTAAACTTCACGTGAAGCCGCGAACAGAAAGTAGTCACATTTTTATTTTTTTTTAATTTTTTTGGCTCACCAACAATTAAATACACTACACAAGGAAAAAAGATACATACATAAGAGTCACAGACAAGTGTATCAACCTCTTACAGGTAAGCACAACATGCACAACATCACGCCTTATGTTACGTACAGTCGCCAGCACGTCAAGCTAAACGCTATACATAACTATAACTACGACGCGGCATGGCATGTTAGAAAGAAAGTATCCTTAGCGTGATTGGTGGATTTTTCAACGTTTCTGAAATTGCCCAATGGTTGCGCATACTAACAATTAGGAGCCAATAATCATGTCTCACTAATAATAGGCCACACCTCCTTGCCCCTGCGCAACCGTCCCTACTCCCGAGTATTTTTAGTCTTTAATAGATTTTCAACTTTATGTTCTAGAGTTTAAAGTTGAAAATCTATTAAAAACAAACTGTAGTTTCGTCGACGAGCTCGTCAATGACAACTTTTTTTTACTTTTTAAGCGGAACAATGCCGTTATAATGATTGTTGCGTAACTTTAGCCGTTTACGCAGCGCACGCAACTAAAGCTCTCAAAAGGAATAAATTCCCTCGCTTTTAGAACACCAGAAGGAGCTTCTTTCTTTCTGGTCATAGCGTGATGTTAAGGTGGATCCACACTTGAAACCTAACATGTTATAAAACATTGTTACTTAACAATATTCAATGTATTCAATAGAAAAATTAGCAATGTTATGTAATGTAGACGTGTTATATACTTAACACAAGTTTTGTAAAATGTTACTTAAATCTGGACACACCTTTTAACCTGTAGCCAAGTAAAGATTTTTCCAATTGGAACCGGTTCCTGTGATTAGCGCATTCAACCACAAAAAAAAACCCTTCAGCTTTATAATAATACTAGCGACCCGCCCCGGCTTCGCACGGGTGCATATTATATACATATAAACCTTCCTCTTGAATCACTCTATCTATTAAAAAACCGCATCAAAATCCATTGCGTAGTTTTAAAGATTTAAGCATACTTACATAGGGATATAGGGACAGAGAAAGCGATTTTATTTTATACTACCTATGCAGTGATAAGTATAGATTATTATTATAACTAAAGTAAAAATAAACTCATATTTTTCTTTATTTTATTCATTTATATATTTCTCTCTTCGATAGTTGAATTACCACGTTTGTTTTCGCTAATGCGATCATTCATGCTCCTTATCTGTAAGTCTACGGAACAATTTCAAATGCAAGTATTTTTATTTATTAAAGGCGATTGTGCTCCTTATTTATAGCACGGCACGGGTCAATTTCCTATGCAACTATGTTTTCTTCCAACTGGGCTTGGAATAGAAGTAGGAACTTAGAAAGTGTAATCGTCTGTAAGTAGATATTTATTTGTAAACGCGATTGTGGTCCTTATTTATACAAAGTCACGGGTCAATTTCCTGAAAAAGAATTTTTGCTGCGACGCATGCAGTGGCGACGCGGCGCTACACCAACAGTCGGTCTAACCCGCCGCTATAATTATGTAAAACTAGCTTTTGCCCGCGACTTCGTTCGCGTGGAATAGTGACTTCCGGCAGATTTTTGGTTTATCTCGCGAAAAAAAAAAAAAAAACTATGTCCTTTCTCAAGTTCCAAACTATGTCTGTAGTTCTGTACCAAATTTCATCAAAATCCGTTCAGCCGTTTAGGCGTGAAAGAGTAACAGACAGACAGACAGAGTTACTTTCGCATTTATAATATTAGTATGGATTAAATGTTTCACATCAAAAATACGTGTGTGTTCGGAGAGTGTGCGCAAGAGCTCCACGAGCTGATCCCACCATCTCCCTTCTTCCATCGGGAGACTAGACGTACTGCAGGGTATCACCGATACCTAGTCGACATTCCACACATTCGAACGAAGCGCTTTGCTGGGTTCTTTATTATGCGCACAGCCAAGGAGTGGAATTCCCTGCCTGCGTCGGTTTTTCCGAGTTCATATAACCCTAATCTGTTCAAGTCGCGAGTAAACAGGCTTCTACTGGGTAAGCTCGTTCCATCGTCGACATCATCTCTGCCCTTAGGGCAAGATTGAAGTCAAGAGCAAGCCCATTTATAATAATAATAAAAAAAAAAAATACGTATTCAATATTTTTCGATAATCTAACTGACGGACCAAATAGAATCGTATTTATTTTGCTCAGGAATCATCCCTTTTCTAATATTACTACTAATGTTTCACATCTGCCTGGCCACCTGTGACGGCCAACCTATTTTTATTACCATGCCATTCTTTCAATTCATTTCAAGTATTCAACCTGCTAAACTAGTTTTTGTGGATAGTTATTCAACACAAAGACGCGAATACGCATACATCCTCACGGACGCACCGCAGCACCAAACATTACAAGCAAGAACACACAAAAAGATATCTATCTCTTTCGCTCGATTCTCGCTGTTGCTGCTCATAACGCGTTCAAGGTCAATGTGGGGTAGCTTGATGCGCTGGCGACTGTACATAAGGCGTGAATCGTGATGTACCCGGATGTGTCGCCAGTTCTGTTTAAGTCTTACATAATAGGGAGCGAGCCTATTGCCATTTACCGCGCTCAAATCCAGGCTCCGTGGCTACTGCTGAGAAATTCCTGATGGAAAGACTCAATAACACTTTGTCTGACCAGGGAATCGAACCCAGAACGTAATGCTCAGCAGTCGAGTTTGCGATGACTAGAACGACGAGGCAGTTAGCAGTACAGCAGGCAGTGTTTATTTGTCCTAATAACAATAAAAACACTTTGACATCATAAAATAGGTACTTAGTAAGTTCATTATAATACAAATGTTTTGTGACCAGACCTTTTTTTTTTTTGTTGGGTGGAAAATCATCAAATGACCCCCCCCCGCTCTTGGGCAGAGCGAAGGGGGAGTGTCAGACTTCTACTGACTAAAAACCGAACCCATGTTCCCTCTTTGCCCTTGTGCCGAGGCCACGTCATCTAGTTAGTACTAAAATCCGTTTAACTTACAACCTATCCTGTTTTATATTTAAAACTTTTTACCCGCTTAAGATTGAGTCATTACAATCAATTGAAATGACATACCTTTTATGGAGTAATATTCTCAGTAATTGGTTAATAGATGCAACAAGTTCATCCCGTTCTCGGAGATCACAGCATGCAGGCTGGTTTCTTGTTTTACAACTTAAAAGAGGTTTTAATTCAGTTTTATGTGATGGCCACTGCTGTGAGATGAGATGCAGGTAGTTTATTTCTCATTGTTGACCATGAATTTGATAATAATAGGGATTAAGTAGTAATAAAGCTGTTCGTTATTACTATTTTGTTATCTTTTATTTATGTTTTTTTTTGTAGTAACTCACGACTTACTGATGTCAGGCCCACGTTGTCCTCCAAAATATAAGTACTAATGCTGTAACATGATAATATTGTAAAACCAAATTTTTAAAGAATCACCATCGTGTTTCTTGCCGGTTTGTCTCTCTTGAAATGACCAATCGAAACCGTGTACCTTTTTTCAACGAAATAAAATATTTTAGTTTTTTACTACCTCATTGGCCTAATGTTTCTACGAGATTTTTACTACCTCGTTAGTCTAATGGTCCTAAGCATTACTGCAGCAGTGTGAGGTTCTTCGATTTCCAGGCTGGGCAGGGTGTTTAGTTTTACCTTTAGAATTTCGGAGTAGCCAGGAATATGGATTTGTGTTACGTTATGTGTAGTCTTCGTCAGATTTTAAATATCAAGTTGTTAGCTAAACTATCCCGTTACACGGTTATGGTGTTTTTTTTTATTCAAAGAGATTTTGAAAATAATTTTTAACTACTAATCTATTTAAATAAAAAGAGAAGTCCTGACTGACTCATCAACGCCCAGCCGAAACCCTTGGATCTAGAAAGCTGAAATTTTGCACAGAGGTTACCTTTATAATGTGGACAAGGATTATGGAAGGACTTTTCGAAATTCAACCCCTAAGGGAGTTAAATAGGGGATGAAAGTTTGTGTGAAAAATCGTCACGGGCGAAGCCGTTGGCAAAAGCTAGTAACTACATAAATTCTTCTTCCATACTTCTCTATACCTCGTCATCTCAGCAGTCACATTTTTCTTGCCATATCATCCTAATACACACATTCCATCGTTTCTTTAGACTCCGTTGAATATTTACAACAACAAAAAACAGCTTTCGCACTAGCAAATTCCTCAATGCCTCATCATCATCATCATTTCAGCCAAAAGACGTCCACTGCTGGACATAGGCCTCCCCCAGGTGTCGCCACATTGAACGGTCCCGTGCGTCTCTCATCCAGCGGGTCCCCGCAACCTTGACCAGGTCGTCGGTCCACCTAGTGGGAGGCCTTCCAGCACAACGTCTTCCGGTTCGCGGTCGCCATCGGCCATTGCGAGCAATGTGCCCTGCCCATTGCCACTTAAGTCTGGCGATTCTTTGGGCTACGTCGGTAACCTTGGTTCTCAAGCGGATGTCCTCGTTTCTCAATGCCTGCGCGACTATAAAGACTCGAGTGTCCTCGTATCTTATCTGTTATTCGAAATACGAACCATTTCGTATCCGTTGTGATACACAATGTATTCCCCATTATCGTGTAGTGCCACAGGCTTTAGGTAGTTGACAAGTTGATTTTTATATCGAAAGGATATCAAACTGGTTGTGGTGATGTGATTAGGGAGGCTTAACGGTCTTACGGGTTTTCATTTAGTTGATTTTTGCAAGCACGTATATATTAGTTAATTTATAGAATTGATTGGTAATTATTGAATTTACTAAGAAAGGAGATTTGTGTGGCGCCTACCTGAGGTTTTTAATATGTCAATGCTTACGTACAAGTGAATAGGTAACAAATAATAATCGTATGTATTTGTGTTGTAATTAATTACATTCTTCTTCTTCTTATCGTGTGGGCAGTATAAGGTCTAACGACCCCACACACCCTAGTGTCAGAGTTTCTAAACCGCCGCAAGGACCTCTGACATAGTTTGACGACCGCCATTTGGCGGCCGGGACCACCGGCTTATACGTGCCTTCCGAAGCACGGAACCATCTTTTTATCAGACAATCAGGTGATTCAAGCCTGCAATGTCCTAACTAAACTGGAAACAACTTCACAAAGTATGCTTTCCGTGGGAATCAAACCCACGACCACCGGGTCACAAGGCAAACGCCTAAACCACTCGACCACGGAGGCAGTTAATTACATAATATTATGCTTGAAATTACATGGCTGATGAATTTGTATGAGTTGAGTGTAATAAACAGCAATACCAATTTCTACCGCTAAGAGAGAATTATTATGCTCTACTTTATCTGTGTTTTCTTCACCAGTATCAAGGATGTCGTCTGCACCAAAGAAACGACCCATACACTTTTTTTTTAGGGGGGCAAATGACTCCTCCCGCTCTGGGTACAACGGTAGGGAGTGTCAGACTTCTACTGACTAAAAACCCTCCCATGTTCCTTCTTAGTCCTTTGTGTCGTGGCCGCGGTATCTCTTTCGAAAAGTCTGTTAATTATTCAAACAAAACTACTTACTACCATTACTACAAACATATTTCCTGCTATTTCCACAAAACCTAACATTATCAACGAATTCCATTTCTAAAGGAAAATACAGCTACATTTATTACAGTTATTCCAAGACTATTACATTTCCACTTAGTTCCCAGTCTGCATATTTGTGTACTAGCGACGGAGAAACAAATTCCTTGGCAAAACTGTTTTATATATACAGAAAACCTGAATGGATTCCGTTTGGAAAACGCTTTAGTGAAAGAAGCGATACTTGTGGAAGTATTGTCTTTAAGGAAGTGTAGTTTTAAATCTGTGAAAGTGAAATAGAAGAAAGAAAAGATAATCTAACACCGGACAAAACTAAATGATATAAAATCACACTAATAAAAAGGCGAAAGTTCGTGAGTGTGTATGTTTGTTACTTCTTCACGCAGAAACTACTGAACGAATTTGGATAAAATTTGGTACACAGATAGTTTATAACCTGGATTTTATCCCGATTTTATCTTCGATTCTTTCTTTTTCTAGTTAACAATAAATAACGACATTAATAGAGAACTCGTAAATCTGGGCAATTTAGATTCCCATCGACACGCTAACAAAACTAACACCCCCCGGTGGCGCTCGTGAGAATGCTAAGGGGGATGTGGGCTGTGTGGTTGTGTGGTAATCAGTTATCGTTGTGGGATCCAGAGGAATGAGGAAAAGGCCATGATGGCTATAAGGCATCGTTCACACCAAACGTATTGTCCGCCACCGACTGTGAGTATGCTCACTGTCTCTAATGGATCTACGAGTACGTATTAGCGTACCTATAGTCGGTTCGGTGTGAACAAGAAGTTAAATTTATTTATATTTTAAAACGATAAACTGCGTAACGCGTGCTCACAGTCAGCGGCGGATAATACGTTTGGTGTGAACGATGCATAAGGCCTCTGCCTCGAATTTTGCGGGCAGCGGGGCGGCGGTGGCGGCGGCAGGATCTTATGCGTACCATCAAATGGACCGGTTCTCTAAAACAGCGGCGCGGGGGCAGGCAACGAGCGGTGCACTCCATACAAGCCGCGCCGCCGCCGCCGCCGCCCCGCTGCCCGCAAAATTCGAGGCAGAGGCATAAGAGTAGAAGACGATCAAAGAAACTATGGATGGACTGTGTGAAGGATATGGCTAGAAAAGAAGTAACGGCTGTGAAGTCGAGTAACCTAGAAGTAAAAGAAGGAGACTTGCTGCGACGGTTCCAAATAAATTGGGATAACAGCTAAAAAATGATAACGCATGGTCAAAACAAAATTAACTCATCTTGTTTTTCACTAACAGCAAACAATCTAAAAAGCAAAAAGAACCTTTAAATTCAATTTTTATAAAAGGTTCTTTCTTGTAGCACTGTACTTCAATCCCCTTGAAATACAAAACGCTATAAAGCAATTCCAAACTTGCCTAGGTCCTCAGAATCTCCATTACAATGTTGTCTACATTTACTCCGACACATTTCTTCCACTTTGCAGTACAAACTTTAAGCACGAAGCCTATCTAATCATAACTTTGATAATACAAGACAAATGAGGTGTTCACCCCCCTTACGATGAAGGGATCTTACTACCCGGACCCACTTTCGAAGGTTTTGGCACTGAAAAGGAAGATAGCAGAAGTCTTACTTCTACCCCGTCGGGGCTGTGGATTATCGAAAGGACAACGCGGCTCCGACACAAGAGCGAAGAAGGAACATGGGTTTGGTTTTTAGTCAGTAGAAGTCTGACACTCCCCTTCGCTCTGCCCAAGAGCGGGGGGGGGGGGGGGTTGATTTTCCACCCACCAAAAAAAAAAGGCTTACTTCTACCGCTAATTCCATTCTCCACCAAAGGCAAATGCCAAGTGAGGAGCGTCGCGATTAATTGCGCGATTATTTGCGCGAGTAGAGCAGTGTGTGGGCAGAGCGGGCAACATCGCGGCAAATAGCGGCAGCGCGAGGAGCAAAGCGATGAGCAGCGCAAGGAGCATAGTGTGGCGCCCGCATAAGGCGCGGCCAACTAGTTCCGCGCGCACTATAGTACTTTTCGCGTCTAACTGACTACCACACAACCCACTGAGTATTGCGATATAGAGACCTTGACCAACGTAAAAAAACTGGCCAAGTGCAAGCCGGGCTTGCACATGAAGGGTCCCGCACCATTGTATACTTCTTATAGTTTTTCCCGTAAACTGTAAGTGTGGAACTAATTTTTGTATTTTTTTCGAAATTTTAGGCTCAGTAGTTTCGAAGAGAGTGGGGGGGGGGAATGGTCAGACAGACAGGCACAGGAGTGATCCTATAAGGGTTTCGTTTTTTCCTTTTTCGACATCCCGTCGGGCTCGAAAGAAATACCGAGGCCTCGGCACAAGGGCGAAGAAGGAACATGGGTGGTTTTTAGTCAGTAGAAGTCTGACACTCCCTTCCGCTCCACCCAGAGCGGGAGGAGTCAGTTGATAATTTCCCAACCACCAAAAAAAGTTAATGAGTATGTTATAACTTCGTGTTTTCAATGGTCTCGACTGTCGGAGGCAGTTTGGTCTCAAAAATTTGAAATGACTTGTCTGAAGCTGAGGTCAAAAGCCTGAAATTCTGACAGCTGGTCTTACAAGCAAGCTGGATGCAAGTCAGCCGCTCTATATAGCATAACATTTATATTATGTAGCATCTGCATCGTTGTTCTAGTGGTCGCAAGCACGACTGCTAAGCATGAGGTCCTGAGTTCGATTCCTGGGTTGAGCCAAGTGGTTTTTTCATCAGGAAATCTTAGTGGCAACCACAGAGTCTAGATTTGAATCCGGTTGATGGCAATTTCGGCAATAAGCTCATTGGACATGAGATTTTAACATAACTAGTGAAATGAGAGTGCACTATTAGGTACACTTCTGCATAAACCTTCGGAGATTACAAGCATGAAGCTATGTTATTTTATCTCAACGTTACAGTCTTCGAACTTGACCTTCTGCGTACACCCCATTGAGTGGTCTCCCCCCTCGAGTGTCGGTATCTTTCAGTAGATATTTGGTTCGCAGCTTGATGATGATAAATGATGTTCATGCTCGTCCCGTTGATGATAAAAAGGGTCTTTTAGACTTCTACGAACACCGACAATGTCTATTTTTATTTTTAAAACTTAGGTACAGATGGTTGCAGAAAAATTGGCTGTGTCAAATGGGTTTTTTGTGTTAAAATTGTGTTGGGTAGTGGTTGAATAATTTTGAAGTTAGTGTGCAAAAACACGTCATATCTATCGTTCATAATCTTATTCTGTAATTGGTTAGGTGATGTTTTAATGTGCAACTGTTTAAAATATATCGTTATTAGGGTTCTGTACCTTTTTTTTTTTTGGGGTGTGAAATCATCAAATAACTCCTTCCGCTCTTGGGCAGAGCGGAAGGGAGTGTCAGACTTCTACTGACTAAAAACCACCCATGTTCCTTCTTCGCCCTTGTGCCGAGGCCGCGGTATTTCTTTCGAGCCCGACGGGATGTCGAAAAAGGAAAAAACTTAACCCTTATAGGATCACTCCTGTGCCTGTCTGTCCGACCATTCCCCCCCCCCACTCTCTTCGAAACTGCTGAGCCTAAAATTTCGAAAAAAATACAAAAATTAGTTCCACACTTACAGTTTACGGGAAAAACTATAAGAAGTATACAATGGTGCGGGACCCTTCATGTGCAAGCCCGGCTTGCACTTGGCCAGTTTTTTTACGTTGGAAAGTCTCTATATCGCAATACTCAGTGGTTTGTAAAGTAAAGTAAAAAAGTTTATTGACATCATAAAAGAACAACCTTATACACAAATTCCAACATTCTTGTGATCTACGTCTACTAGTTACAAATATTATCACATAATTATGTAGTCATACATACCTGTGTTCATTATGCGCGCATAATGAACACGGCAGGTCAGTCACAGTATAAATATGTTCAGTCTTCCTCGTTTGCAAACACTCACACAATTACCGAAATATTTTAACAAACATTTTAAAACATTTAATTAAACGGCTAAGTAAAACACTGACCAGAGTATGGCTAAGAATACAAAATAGTGGGTAATATTAGATAATTTGATGAAATGATGACAAAAATAACGAGGGTAATTCTAAACTAATAAAAGTATATGCAAAAATTTTAGACAAAAATGTTTAGATCCAATAAGTTACAGTAATAAACTTAACGACCAAATATCAAGATAGACGCGTTGTGGTTGTCAGATAGACGCGAAAAGTAGGTACTAGTAATCAGCTGCATCTGGTAAAGTTGGAAGTTACTTATCCAATCCAACCAAAGAATTCAACTTACTTACGAAAAATGCTAGACAAATAATGTGTAACACTGAACCTACTTAAAAATTTGAAATCCTTAATTGAAACATCCAATAACACTTTTCCCGACCCTAAAATCTAACCTAGGACCTCGTGCATAGCGGTCCTACTAGCGACTGACTTGACCAACAAGGCAATAGGGATGTTTACTGACATAAAAAAAATATGATTCTAATTAGTCCGTCTGTTAGGTTATTGAAATATATGGGATACGTATTTTTTGTTTTATCAAATCAATTAAAAATTACGAAGATAAAACGCGTCAAAGATTTGGGTGGTAGGTTGTGACGTCACTGGTCGCTAAGAAATGTCATACTAATGTCTTAGAATATGACGTCACACGAGTTTTCAAAGCACTGTATCGTCTTCATTGTTTGTTTACGTGAAAAAAGAAAAAACATGTGTCCAATATTTTTTGGAAATCTATCTGACGGACTAATTAGATTTTTTTTTTGTTAACATCCCTATTACGAGGTGTCTGATATCTCAAGATTCTCAACCAATTATCCCAACACTGTATAATCTTGCCATCAACTACAGCGGCGATGAAACCAAATACCACACATACTACTAAACGCTAACAAATATTCAGAAAATTGCACGAGTTTTTTGCACGCCACTGTATCAACTTCATTAGGGACCACACACATAGTTTCGTAAACTTGGATTTCCTTTCGACAACATTCCAACTTAATATACACTATGTCGTTGAATAGTTAAGGTTGATTTTACTTTGAAGGGAGTCGTGTAAATTAGTATTTTTCCATCTTTGTTGTATGAATAATTCGAGATCTAGGAACTGGACGAAGAGGCTTTGTGGAATAAATGTGATGGATAAAATGTTACTGTTCTATAAATAGGGCAGACATTTTTTTGGAGGGTTGGAAATCATCAAATGACTCCTCCCGCTGTGCCATGGGCGGAATGAAAGGGAGTGACTAAAAACAACCCATGTTCCTTCTTAGCCCTTTGCAGGAAAATAGGGCAGCACTTACACATAATAGACATGTTAAGTTATATAATGTTAACATAGTTCTGTATTGATAAATGTAAAAGTATATATGATGTGTGTTTGCCTGCCTTGTTATTCTAGTGGTCGACGGCTAGACATGAAGACGTGGGTTCGATTACCTGGTCGAGCAAAGTGTAAATTGAGTTTATCCATCAGCATTATCTCAGTAGCAGCCACGGAGTACGGATTTGTGCCCGTCAATACGCCCGAGTTCGAACCCAGGCAGGCACATTACTTTGTGTAATTTATTTCATCACCGCTGCTCTCAAAACGGTGAAGGAAAACATCGTGAGGAAACCGGCATGTCTTAGAACCAAAAAATTCGAAGACATGTGACATCTACCAATCCGCACTAGGCCCGTGTGGTAGATTATAGCCTATTCCCAATGATATTAAAAATAAAAAGGGGTAGATATCGCATTAGCACGCACAAATTGTTGAGGACAAACTACGGCTCCGACTCCCTCTCAAATGAGAGGAGGCCTGTGTCCCAGCAGTAGGAACATTAATAGGCTGTTGATGACGGCAATAGACTCGCCTACTATTATATGGAACTTAATACGTAACTGTCGAAAGGCGACAACATTTTTTGTTTGGAGAATAGTCTCGCCACATAATTTTAGATGATATTTTGACTCGCAAAATATTTATGTATAACTGTATAATTATTACCTATAATAGGGTAGTCGACCGACTAAAAAAAATATGATTCTGTTTAGTCCGTCAGTCAGATTATTGAAAAATATTGGATACGTGTTTTTTGTTTTATCAAATTAATAAAAATTGACGAAAATAAAGCTTGTCAAAGACCATGGAGAGGGGGCGTTTGACGTCATAGTTAGGTAAAATTGGACCAAGCTGTGACGTTTCACGACTTTTCGAAGCACTGTATCGTCTTCATTTTTTGTTTACGTGAAAAAAGAAAAAATACGTGTTCAATATTTTTTGGAAATCTATCTGACGGACTAATTAGTTTTTTTTTGTCGACTACCCTATAATATCAATATACAAATTATTAATTATTTTTCATTTCACAATTCCGGTTAAATTTCAATTTACTGTATTAATTTGGTTAATTTTTTGATGTAATATGAATATCCGTAATATCAGACGCATCCGATCCGTGGGTCTAAAAAAAATGTCTTATTTTATGAATTACACCTTAAACCTTGTGTATTTTTTCTATTAATATTTTTATATTACATTATTTTTATACTCATTACGTAAATATTAATAAATATATTAAGTATTTCCATCAACATCAGTCGTACGTCGCAAAGTTGCCCATGCGCTCGATAGATGGCGGCACAGGAAAAATTAGATCTCGCTATGGTTACGTTACCGCGCGGAGTATAAGTACCCCAGCGCGCCGGACTCACGTTACTGTAGTTTTGTAGACATCTCGTTTCTACTTATTTTTTGAACGGGTGCTGGTTGGAATAATCCAGTCAGCGCCTACAGAAAGAAACTCTTGTGTTAATCGCTATCAGAGTATCAGCTATGGTAGGTTGGTAGGCAAATAGGCAATAGGCATGTCGATTCTCTTTAAAAAAAATCGATTTCCGATTCGATTCGAATCGAGCATACTAGAATCGATTCTTGTTCAAATATAATCACCAATATAATGTGCTAAATTTTACACATATATGAAAGTATTTACCTATATGTACCTATACATTACAATTTTGTATTGATGTGCTACATTTTAATAAGACTAGTAAGTTCCACACTTAGTAGATGTAGCAATAAATTAATTAATTTAATTTAATACCAATTATATTAAAAGTATAAATTACAGTAGTATTATGAAGAAACTCTCTCCATTCAAACGGTTGACAACCAACCGTCGGGCGAGGCTATATAAACCGAGCGCGCCCTACCACTCGTCCATGGATCGCCTGCAGTCCGCGAGAGAGGTCGCCTGCCGCGCTTGACCCACTTTTCGCCGCGAAGCTATCGTGAACGTGCTGCCCCCTGGCGGCGCGCCGCGGAACTTCGCCGCTCGCTCGGACCATTTTTAATCACTTTCCCTGTGTTCGCGCGAGTGCCTAGCACTGGCGCGAGCACAGGGGGAGCAACTCGTGCTGCCCAGTGCCCTGCGCACTGTCGTGGTCGCGATACCTGCACGCAGAAGAAGAAGTTTTTATAAAAAAATAGAAGAAGATGCCAAAACCCGACGCCCCCGACCCGTTCTACATAACGGTATCCCAAACCGACGCCCGCTTCAGGCAGGACCCCTGGTTCCGGACGTCGTCGATGCCCAACATCGGCTCCGAGTCGCCCGATGAGGCTCCGCCTGAACCCCCCCCTCCTCATCCTGAAGAGAGGAAGGGCTCAGGTAAGACCCTGACCAAGAAGGTCAAGAAGAAGAAAGGAGGAGATGCGGGATCTGGCGCGGCGACGGTTGCGGCTGGGCCGTCGACGTCGCTAGCGGCGCCTGCGCGCGTTGCGCCGTCGCCGTCGCCGGGCCGGCCGAAAGCCGTGGTCGTGCCCCCGCCCCCGCCCCCGTTCCGCCCCCGCCCGGTGCCGACTCAGGCACCCGAGCCCGCCTCTGACTACCCAGGCCACGCGCAACAAGCGCGTAAAGCTGCGCCTAAGGTGAAGGTGCCGCCGCGTGATCCCGCGCCGGCTGCGCGCCCACCTGCGCCAACTGCACGCAAAACCGTGCCCCCCCCGACGGCCTCCGACCGCACCCCCGCGCCCACAACGCCTTCCCCTGTGCCGCCTGCGCATGGCAGCGCACGCACTCAACGGCCCGCCGCGTCGACTACGCCCTCCGGGGCTGTGTCCGCGGCGCCCACACCCGAACGCACCAAGACCCTTCGCGCCGAACAGGTACCGTACTCACCGGCGCCGCCTCGCGCCTCGGCCTGCGACTCGCCGGCAGGACTCTCGGCGTGCTCGTCGCAATACGGCTCGAGCATGTCGATCGGCTCGGTTGACTCCAGGCCTGGCGACCCGAGGATCCGGCGCGACACACCAGCTTCTCCGACGCCGTTGATGGGAATTCCAAGGTATGAATCCCATCCGGAGCCACGTCCGCAGCGACGGCGCCGAAGCACGGACGAGTCCGACGAGGAGGCCAAGCGGCACTGCCTCGACCCGCCGCGGCCGCGGCGTGATTACACGCCGCCGCAGGGACGGGACGGAGGCGCTTCGCCCTCCTACGCGGAGATGGCGCGCGCGCCGCGTGCATCACCATCACCGCCAACCCCACAAGGACGAGAGGAGACACAAAGGGTGAGTGTCTCATCAGCTACTGATTCCCCCCCCCAACCGGCGGCCCCCTCCCCACGGAACGGGAATGGAGAGGCCACCGCCCAGCCCAAGCCGAAGCCGCCCAAGCGGTCTAGGTATCCTCCGCTGGTGGTGGAGAAGCTGTCGGGGTGGGCCACCCACTTTAGGGTCCTCCGGGACAAACTGGGCCACCCCCCCAACGCCCGACCTTACGGCGCTGGGGTTCGTTTCCTGCCCGAAAGCGGGGACGAATATAGGGTGGTCCAGAGGTACCTGACGGACCTGGAGAAGAGGGATGGCACCCCCTGGTTCGCCTACTCACCCCCAGCGGAGCGCAGCATCAAGGTGGCCATCAGAGGGCTGCCTGTAGACACCACTCCAGAGGAGATCACGGAGGAGCTCCGCGCGATGGGGCACGAGCCGGAGTACGTGCGCCATATCAGGGCGCGCCAAGGAAGACCCGGCTGCGTGTTCCACGCTGTCCTGAAGAGGACACAGGAGTCTCGATCGCTCTTCAACACCACAGAGTTCCTTCTCATGAAGGGTGTGGTGATCGAGGCCTGGCGGGGAAAACGTGGGCCCGCCCAGTGCCACCGGTGCCAGAAGTTCCGGCACTCATCGCACCACTGTCACCGGCCGCTCGCCTGTGTCCGCTGTGGAGAGGGACACACCGCGCGTGATTGCCCCCGCCCACGGGAGCAGCCGGCAACGTGTGCCAACTGCGGGGGTGATCACCCCGCTAACAATGTGAAGTGTCCCGTATTCCAAACGGAAATACGGCACAGGCGAGCGGGTACAGTCGCCGCCACGACCGCCTCACGCCGACCGATTCTGGTCACCGAGGGGCAGAAAAATAATGTGGACGCCAGTGAGTCCCAAGGCGGGTCATTGATGGCGCCGGCTAACGGGCCCACAAACAGGGAAGAAGCCCCTCCTCCCTCCTCTAGGCGGAGGAAGCGGAAAAAGAAGAGAAGGCGCAAAGGCAACAAGCCCGCGCCCCCCTCCGCTCAAGAAGAATACAACGAACGGGCCGACCTTGCCGCCGTGGCGCAGGCTAGTGACCCAGCTCCGCGTGAGGCGGCTCCCGAGCCCGCCCACGCACACCGAACGAACCCAGCAACCGGCGCCGGCATAGCACAGCCGCCGGCCCCGCCCCCTACTCATGGGGCGACGCCTGGCGCTGCCAGACCGGCTGGCGCCGGCTCAGACAACAAGAAGCTCACAGCCTGCGCCATCCAATTACTGATGGGCCTAATAAAAGCCATCAGGGAAGGCCAAGACCCAGCACTGACCGTACTCGACGGCCTGACCGAGCTCATCACCCTGTGCTACGGCTCTGCCGCCGAGGGCGGCAATGTCGGTCACCCGCGGCCTTAGAGGTAAGGTCGCCCCCCTCCGCCGTCTCCTCTCTAGATTTTTTCTAGGGCTCACGAGTCCCCCAGTCGTCGCCTAGCGTCGGTAACGGTCGCGCGTGCCGACACGCCTGCTTGCCATACGGTGGGCGCACTGTGTCCTGGCATGCGCGCCCCCTCCCCCCCCCCGACGCGGGGCCCCTATCGACTTGGCGGTTGACCGTGAGTCCTCCCCGGCCGTGACTCCAGGCAAGCTGCTCCTGGCTACACACAGCTTGCCTGCACAATATGACTCTACACAAAACTCGCACCCAGTTGTGTGTCGTGTTCTAAGTTAATATAGGCATGACACACATCTAACACAGACAGACGCCACTATACATACATAGATTCACGCGTGGCTCGCGATCGCTCGCGGCGGCACGCTACACTGGGCGGTGTTACACAGTACAATACCGCCCACACACACACGACGGCCCCTTAGTCCGGACCGCAACCGGCTAGCTCTGGGAGCGGGACGGACGGGAGCCACACATCTACTGTAGGTGCGTCGTAAGTCGGCACCTCTGTCGCTGGCCGTCCTCCGCTGGGCCTCCTCCGGGTAACCGGGGGTCTCACCTGGCGGGGATGGGCCGCCGAGGTGCTGTGAAGACAGCAGCGCCGCGGCGCTGTGGCGCGCCTACAGTCACTCGCACTGCAACCACACATATGGGCACGAAAGGGCCCGTGCCCTCCAAGCTATTAGCCTATATGGCAACACAATGACGGGTCCCGTAGTCACGGGCCCAGGTATGGCTTCCGCGGACAGTGGGCAAATGCCCAGAGACCGCTTGCCGCGCCCCCTGGCGGGGGCGCAGCGAATTCCTCGAACCCACTCGTCCATTTTGTTCGAGGATTCCACCGAGACCACATCGCTCCTATCGTAACCTGTATTTTGCTTACATATTTTCTTGTGTTATTTTTGTGTGCCATTTTTATGTTATAAATCTGTTTGTGTAATTGATAATTTATAAAACTAACTAGCTGCTGCCCGCGACGTCGTCTATTGATTGGATTAAAAAAGTAAAAGAAAAGACTAACGGTAACGGCCACTGTCCAGAGTAGACGTGTATTATGTTTTTACTAAATTGGTGAATTCTGTGCTCTTCAAATCTAATATTTGCACAAAAGTAAATAAGTATCAGTTTGGTGTAAACTATTCCGAGTAACTTGTGACTGTTAAAAAAGTGAAAGTCAACACTGCGCCTACCAGCGAGCCGTGCGGCGCTACTTCGCCCCCGCGGAACGAGCACGGTCGATATCTTTCATCCGCTCGCACAGCGACTCTGCGTTCGGTGTACATTATTGCGCGTGAGTAATATTGACCCACCTACCTGCTTTGTACGAGTTAATGCGGAAGCTACTCAGTTGGATTATTGTAAACACCGTTACGAACAAATAATAATACATAATCAATGAGTATGTCGCAATCTCCAACGAAAGCTGCTGTCACCTCCCTAGAGCAACTAACCAGGAGCTCTAAGGCCGCAACCGAGTACGTTGCAAGGACCGGTTCACAACCGGATTTATCTAAATTATCGGAAGAACTACATGACGCGAAAGTCACCTATCGTAAGCGTAAACAACCGGAATGTGCATGCTCCGATGAGATAAAGCAAATGAGAAATGATCTATCACGAATAACTTCGCTATTGGAAAATTACACTGGTCAGAACAAACAGATGATGGATAAAATGAATGAGAGTGTCATCGCTGTCAAAAGTGAAATGGCTGATCTGAGGGCGTCGCATGAGCAAACAAGCAGTTTAATTAATTCTAATGTAGCAGACATTAGTGCACAAATTCAAGATATCAAATCCACAACGGCTAAAATTGCCTCAGACCATTTCAACATAAAAAGCCAGTTATCTCAGATGGAAATAAAAGTACTAAACAGTGAAGACAAAATAAATATACTTGAAACAAACTTTAACAAATTTAATTTAAGCCCTCAATCTGCTGAAACAAGCCAGCTAACTGTAAACGAAAAAATTATTAGCGAAGTTCTGGATCGTAAAAAAAGGGACAACAATGTCATTATTGTTGGTATACCTGAACAGAGCTCCACTAGTACCCAGGAGAGAATACTCAAAGATGAATGTGATGTTTTAAATATCACCACAAAAGTAAGCGAGAACATACCAAAACCGAATAAAGTCTATCGTATCGGCAAATATAATGCCGGCAAAATGCGTAGAATCAAAGTCTGCTATGATAAGCCAGAGCCAGCAATGTTACTGCTTCGCAATAAAGAAAAATGACCAGATAGCATTAAAATCTTCTCGGACCAAACACCAAGTCAACAAAAGTACTTTCTGGCTATAAGGGATGAACTAACACGCCGAACAGAATCTGGAGAACGGGATTTAATTATCAAATACATCAATGGTGTACCAAGTATAATAAAACAAGCATCCAACAAACCATCAAAAAACTCCATTCACCTAAAATAAATGATACCCTGGCTGACACTATAACCTATCAAATAGTAAATGATTATCAACAATTAAAGACTGAAAAATCACGCTTATCACTACTATATTTAAACATACGAAGTATACGAAAGAGAGGAAAGCTAGATGAACTTAAATCTATTATAAAATCTATATCTACAACTGTACACATAATTTTGCTAACGGAAACCTGGATACAGAATGAAAATCAAATCTTACAACTACAAATAGAAAACTATACACATTACTACAATTATAGAACAGACCGAAGAGGTGGTGGAGTGTCTGCATATATACATAACGATTTGAAACATAACCTCAGTGAATCCATATATCAGGATGGGAACAATTATTTATGGGTAAAGATTGATAAGCTAGCGCTCAATATTGGCGTCGTCTACAACCCTGGTAACACAAACCTTGAAAAATTTCTGGAAATATATGACACACAATTGCAACAACGGAAGAGAGCTATAGTCTTTGGCGATTTTAACATCGACCTTCTTACAAAAAATAGAACACTAAAGAAGTACAAACAGGTATTAAAGGAATCAGGACATAAAATACTAAACAAAACCAGTAAAGCCTACTGCACAAGGGACTCTAATACAAAGAAATCTATACTAGACCATGCCAGTACAAACTTAAAAGATGAACATTTCAGCATGACTATCATCAACTCATCCATGTCTGATCACAAACAAATATACCTACAAATCAACAAATTAAAACTTCCTGCAAAAATACGCCTAAACTACGAAATAATAGACTACAAGAAACTTTATACCTCGATGAAATCAGGGGGAATAGAAGACATGACAAACAACTACAGTGAATTAGAGTCAAAGATAAAGAGGGGCGTTGAAAACAATAAAGTATTGAGAACAAAGATCCTAAATACACCCAAAGAAGATTGGATAAACAATGATATAATTACCAGAATCAGTCAAAGAAACCATCTATGGACACAGACACAATACAAGAGTGATCAGAAAAATAAATTATTGGAAAAGAATTACAAGGAAATGAAAGAAAGAACTGCTCGATTAATACAAAATACGAAAAACTCATACTATTACAAACTGTTTACAAATTGTGCTAATAACCCTAAAAAAACATGGTCACTTATAAATAATTTAGCTAAAAAAAAATTAAAACAAAGTGGTGCTCCTTCAAAACTTTTAGTTGATTCTAACGTAGTGACTAACACAAATGAAATTTGCGAAGTTTTTAACACGTATTTCTCTACTATAGGATCCATACTCGCAAACGAAATCCCGAAAAAATATCATGACACCTCGACCCAGTGTGTTTTCCAATCCCATAATAATAAAGAGGAACTTTTGACATTCGATCCGTGTAGTGCTGAGGAGATAACTAAAATTATTAATGATCTCGACCCAAATTCAAGTAGCGGAATAGATAAAATAAGTACAAAAATCATAAAAAATCTTCAAAATTTAATCTCAACAAACTTGGCAAATTGTTTTAATAAACTCATGACTGATGGGGAATTTCCTGATACCCTAAAGATTGCAAAGGTCACACCGATCTATAAATCGGGACCTAAAACCGACCCTGGAAACTATCGCCCGATCTCTGTCCTACCCATAATATCAAAAATCCTAGAGAAAGTAATACATGGTCGTCTGTTGAACTACTTGGACTCTTTTAATTTTATATCGGAACGACAATATGGTTTTAGAGCTAAAAATAATACTACTGCAGCCACTATTGATCTAATATCGAAAATTAGAGATAATATAGACAAGAAAAATATTGTTGTAGGTGTATTTATCGATTTAAAAAAAGCCTTTGATACCGTCAGCCACAAACTGTTGTTAGAAAAGCTTGAAAACATTGGTATCAAAGGAAATGCACTTAAAATGTTCAAATCTTACCTGACAAACAGATTCCAAGTGGTCAAGATAGATAATGTTGAAAGTAATGCTTTACCTATCACATATGGAGTCCCACAAGGTTCCATATTGGGACCATTATTATTTTTAATATATATTAATAATATATCAGAGTTAGGGCTGCATGGTCATTTAACTTTGTACGCAGATGACACATGCTTGTTTTATTTCGGAACAAATATTCAGGACGCTATTTCACAGGCTCAACAAGATTTACAAATTTTGTTTGAATGGTTCCAACAAAATTTACTAACCATAAACATCTCAAAGACATGTTACATGATCTTTAAGGCTAAAAATAAAAAAATTCCATTGCATGACCCGTTAACTATAGACAACATTCCATTAGAAGAAAAAACTTACGAAAAATACCTTGGCCTTAGAATCGAAAATAGTTTAACATGGAATAAGCAAGTAGATTATATTAGAAACAAAATTTCCTCACTTATTGGATCACTTCGCGATGTAAGTAAATGTATACCAAAAAACCTGCGACTAAACATTTACAATTCACTTGTCAAATCTCATTTGTTATACCTTATAGAAATCTGGGGTAGCGCCAGTAAAGCTAAGATACAGGAACTGCAAAGAATGCAAAACAGGATTATAAAAACCCTGTTTCGATATCCATATTTGACACCAACTCACAAAATATATGAGGAAACAAAATTAATGAATATTAAGAAACTTTATATTTATAACACCTGTGTCTTAATTAGAAAAATAATGGATGGAACCATTCACACAAATGTAATATTTACAAAAAAATCAGAAATATCAAAACGTAGTCTTCGTCGACCCAGTCTACTTGTCCTGCCAAAGACGCGAACAAATTATGCTAAACCTATGAAGGAGCACAATTCTTTAATAATTTACCTTCCTCAATAAAAAATGTAAACTCTTTCAGCGGTTTTAAATCTAAACTATCAAATTATATTATTGACTAAAGTTACCTACCAGTTGGGAATAAAACCGTTGAACGAGTATCATATTCATAGTATTCTTAACAAAATAATTCTAAGACTACCTACATATTAAGTATATTGTATCTGTGACCGTTACCTAGAATAAGTTTATTACATTATGTTATCATATGTTCTCATGTAAGTGGCTCTTTTGTCTTTTTGAGAATAAAGTATATTAAACCTATAAAACACTATGATTTTAGTATGTTGCTTGTAGAATTATTTGGCAAAAAAATCAGAACGATGACATATATTTTAGTATGGTTTTTACTCGTTAAAATAAATTTTTAGTATTTTTTAGAGACATCTTCGTGTTCTATTTCTATCGAACAAAGTTAGTTGTATTATGTTTTCACAACACTATGTCACTAGCAAATATCCTGAAGAATAACATATATTTTTCTGATTTTGATTACTGCAGTGAATCATATACTTTTACGCATTATAAAACTCGCGTTTGAGGTAGTTTTTTTATTAAGCCTTTATTGCCAACACAACACAATATACATAATTTAAAACGTTTGAGGTAGTATAAGCTCTTAAATATAAACACCAATCAATCTCGAACAGAACTAATAAATACAATGAATTAAATTCAAAAGTCGCCGCTTTAACGATCGAGAAGTTTTTACAAGGGGACCATTTCGTTTAATAATTTACTTTCAATGCCTGTATCTTCGTTGAGTCAAATCAATTTGGTGCGGGGAAAAAATTTGCAGCTGTGGTCTTGTTCTAAGTGAATCAGATAGTTTTTAGTGATAGTTTGTGGTAAGATTAGTTTCATCACCACTGCTCTCAAAATGGTGAAGGAAAACATCGTGAGGAAACCGGCATGTCTTAGAACCAAAAAATTCGAAGAGATGTGACATCTACCAACCCGCACTGGGCCTGCGTGGTAGATTATAGCCCTTCCCTCTTCTAGAGAGGAGGCCTGAGTCCCTGCAGTGGGAACATTATAGGCTGATGATGATGATTGGTTTATTATTACTACATAATAAAATAACGCCTGTATTTTTTTTTAAGGTTGCCTATACACTACACTAGGAATTTCTCCTGTATCGTGGGTGCGTTCACAAACATTTAAACTCACATACACAAATACTGGTTGACTTCATGGAAAAGGAGGGACTCTATTCGATGAACTCTTTTTTCCAGAAGCGCCCGACTAAAAAGTGGACCTGGATAAGCCCTGATGGTTCCATCAAAAATGAGATCGACTTCATCATGACGACCAAGAAGCAAACATTCAATGATGTCTCCGTGATCGGCAGGGTGAAAACCGGTAGCGATCACCGTATTGTCAGAGGCACATTGAATATCGATGTTAAGCTTGAGAGGTCACGTCTGGTGAAGTCCACGCTCCGTCCTAATCCTGCCCAGATCCTAAATCCCGAAAGCTTTCAACTCGAACTGCATAATCGCTTCCAATGCCTAACCGAATGCGAAACAGTGGACGAGCTAAACAACGGGTTGGTGGAAACTGTCCATGCAGTGGGGTATAAGTTTTTCAATATCCCACGCCGGAAAAAGCCTCAAAAGCTCTCGGCAAACACAATCCAGTTGATGGAAGACCGGTCTGAGATGAGACTGCAATCTTCGGTAGATATGTCGGAATATGGCAAACTCAATAGGCGCATCTCAAAGTCCATGCGACACGACTTGCGGTCCTATAATACTCAATGTATTAAGACCGCAATTGAGCGAAACCAGGGCTCCAAAGTGTTCGCGAAGAATGCGTCTATTGGGCAAAGCCAAATGACAAAACTGAAGATCGAGGACGGCAGTATCATCTCATCGAAGCCAGAGATCCTGGAAGAGCTAGAGAGGTTTTATGGACAGTTGTACACCTCGACCCGACAGCCCGTTGTCAGTTCAGCTCAGGACACCAGAGCGAAACTGACCCGACACTACACTGAGGATATCCCAGACGTCAGCCTGTATGAGATTAGAATGGCCCTCCAACAGCTTAAGAACAACAAGGCGCCGGGGGATGATGGAATCACGACAGAACTTCTGCGAGCGGGTGGAAAACCAGTACTCTTAATCCTCCAGAAGCTGTTTGACTCCGTCATACTCGAAGGTATTACGCCAGAAGCATGGCACAGGAGTGTGGTGGTGCTCTTCTTCAAAAAAGGTGACAACACCCTATTGAAGAATTATAGACCCATCTCACTCCTGAGCCATGTGTACAAGCTGTTCTCGAGGGTCATTACGAACCGTCTCGAACGCAGGTTTGATGACTTCCAGCCTCCCGAACAAGCCGGTTTCCGAAAAGGCTTCAGCACCATGGACCACATCCATACGCTCCGCCAGATTATACAGAAGACTGAGGAGTATAATCGGCCATTATGTCTAGCGTTTGTGGACTATGAAAAAGCCTTCGATTCGATCGAAACCTGGGCGGTGTTACAGTCTCTTCAGCGGTGCCGTATCGACTATAGGTATATCGAAGTGCTGAAGTGTATGTGTAGAAACGCCACTATGTCGATCCGATTACAGGACGAGAGCACGAAACCAATCCAATTGCAAAGAGGCGTGAGACAGGGAGACGTTATTTCTCCGAAACTGTTCACGAACGCATTGGAGGATGTTTTCAAACTCTTGGACTGGGATGGATTCGGCATCAACATCAACGGCGAATATATCACTCACCTTTGTTTTGCCGATGATATAGTCATCATGGCTGAATCGCTGGAGGAAATGAACACAATGCTCAGAGACCTCAGTAACGTTTCTCAACAGGTGGGTCTTAAGATGAACATGGACAAGACGAAAGTCATGTTTAATGACCGTGTTCCACCCGTACCGGTAATTGTTGGGAGCGATACTCTCGAAGTTGTTGATAGTTATGTTTACCTGGGACAAACTGTTAAACTGGGTAGATCGAACTTCGACAAAGAGGTCGCCCGAAGAATCCAACTCGGATGGGCAGCGTTCGGGAAACTACGCGACATCTTTTCGTCCAAAATTCCGCAGTGTCTCAAGACGAGGGTGTATAACCAGTGTGTGTTGCCAGTGATGACTTATGGCACAGAGACATGGTCCTTAACTGCTGGCCTCTTAGAAAAGCTCAGAGTCACGCAACGAGCCATGGAGAGGGCTATGCTCGGAGTTTCTTTGTGCGACAGAATCCGGAATGAGGAAATTCGCCGAAGAACCAGGGTCACCGACATAGCTCGCAGAATATGCAAGTTGAAGTGGCAATGGGCAGGCCACATCGCTCGAAGAACGGACAACCGATGGGGAAGAAAGGTTCTCGAGTGGCGACCACGAACCGGAAGACGCAGCGTTGGCAGGCCTCCCACCAGGTGGACCGACGACATCGTGAGAGTCGCGGGCAACCGGTGGATGCAAACGGCAGGCTGCCGATCTTTATGGCGTTCTATGGGGGAGGCCTTTGTCCAGCAGTGGACGTCTAATGGCTGATGATGATGATGACACAAATACCGAGACTCGAAACAACTATCTGTAGGCCATACAAATATTTGTTCCGTGCGGGGATCGAACCCGCGGTTCGCAGCGCAGCAGTCCAATCGCTCAGCCACTGCGCCTACCGTGCCGTCCAATTCGAGATGGGTTAGGCAGATGTGTTCCTTAGAGTACACCCACATTTCACCATTAAGGGATCGGACAAAAAAAACTAATTAGTCCGTCAGATAAATTTCCATAAAATATTAACCACATATTTTTTCTTTTTCCACGTAAACAAAAAATGAAGACGATACAGTGCTTCGATATCTCGTGTGACGTCATATGCTAGTACATTTACCTTCAAGTGATGTTTCAAGCCCCACTCCATGATCTTAGAGCGCTTTATCTTCGTCAATTTTTATTGATTTGATAAAACAAAAAACACGTAAGTATCCAATATTTTTCGATAATCTAACTGACGGACTAAACAGAATCATATTTTTTTGAGTCAGTCCGTTCCCCTATTGTGTTTAAGGGGACGGTGAACGAACATTTCTCCATACAAACGTAATACCAAAATCATTCGCGATACGAACATATTCCAACTTAAAATTATGTTATTCGGATACAGACGATATTTATCTAGGTTCCTATCCAACTTTTTTTTTTAAACATTTACTATTTACGAAATGCAAGCGAATTGCATTTCGTACATTTTAACACCGCTAATAGCATGTTTTCAACTTAATTATTCTGTATTAAAAACATTAATATTCGTAATGTTATTGTAATAGGAACATAGCTTATATTGTCTAGTAGCAGATTATCAAAAAATTTTTTGAAAAATATCAAGTTTTCATTCATAATTTTTGGAATTCGGAACACAAACAAATTTATCACAAATCTGGAACGGCAGTAGCGCTGTCGCATCAAGCATGGGCTGTGTTTGTGTGCGTGTACGCACTGGTCGTGGTTGTGTGATCGCAGAAACTCACACTAGTGTTTCGTATTCAATGAACGCCGCCGCCCGGCGCCCGCGCGCTGGCCTCCCTAGGGGTAGTAGGGGTTGTCAGTGTTACATAATATTACTTGACTGTGCTGCGCGTGCGTTATTGTTTGCGAAATTGTTTTGACGGCACGGTTGGCGCAGTGGCTAAGCGATTGGACTGCTGCGTTGCGTGTCGCGGGTTCGATCCCCGCACGGAACAAATATTTGTATGACCTTCAGATAGTTGTTTCGGGTCTGGGTATTTGTGTATGTGAGTTTATATGTTTGTGAACGCACCCACGATTGGCCACGATACAGGAGAAATTCCTAGTGTGGGGCAACGTTTTTATTATTTTTTTAAAAAGAAAGAAAAAATTATTCTGACACTATTGACCTCTGCTACGGACTTGGATTATGATTTGCCTTGTGACTTGGTATTGTGGAACCAACATTATTACGACTTTTGCTTTGTTTACGGGCTTAGATTTTTTTACGATTTGGTTTGAGTGAAGTTATGGATAAACTTTTTTTAACTCAGAACGGGACATGGATTTATATACCTATATTGACAGTTACTTTAGCAAAAACCAAGGTCACGTTAAATGCCTATGCAACACCCTCTCCTCTCAAGATCAGGGACTCTACACTCAAAGTTGTAGACGATTTTGCTACCTTATACAAACGGTCCAGTTAGGTAGGTCTTTTTTTTTTGGAATGTGAGAAATCATAAAATTACTCCTCCCGCTCTAGGTGGATCGGCACCCCCTGTCAGTCTTCTACTGAAAAAAAATCACACAAATGTTCTTCTTGGCCCTTTGTATGCGAGGCCGCGGTATCTCTATCGAACAACACGCAGTCCCGACAGGCGTCGGCCCTTGCGACGTGGTCTACCACGGTTGCGTCTGACGAGTTTTATAGTTTTAAAAATTTCACGCAGTTTCGGAAAACGGGACTGTTTGTATCCCAGAGCTTTGTTTGGGGACAACGGGACAGATGATCGAGAAAAGGGACAGCCCCGTTCAAAACGGGACGTATGGTCACTTTAGTTATGGACCACAAACGTTGCAGGGATACAGTATCTCACAGTAAGTATCTACAACTTACCTATCTATTTTTTATCTAGCTGACTTTAATCAGTGCTGTACACATTACAAAAATGGATTTAGACTTTATTGCAAAAGTACCTACTAGAAGGTTCATGTTGGATTAGGAAAAAATTAAATTGGGTTAGATTGATGTGCTAGCGTCTGTACACTACATACATACTAGGTACCCCTACATAGTGACAAGCGGACACGATAATACCCACTAAGCGCGTGTAAGGCTAAGTTCAGATCCCGTCGGGGCCACGGATTTTTGTACTAGATGACGTGGCCTCGGCGCAAGGGCAAAGAAGGAACATGGGTTCGGTTTTTATTCAGTAGAAGTCTGACACTCCCCTTCGCTCTGCCCAAGAGGGGGGGGGGGGGCTAAGTTCAGATGACCGCTCGGGGACAAAATCAAAATAAACAGTGTTTACCGTCTATTAAAAAAGAAAGAAAAAAATAAAGTTTTACAAACTTAAATCGACCCGTTCAGATGATCACGGTTGAGCATCGATCACTGATGCAGTTGAGAGACAATCTGGTGTGGTAGGTATGGTGTCAAACCGTGACCATTTTGATGCTAGACTGCCGCGCGTACATAAATGCTATCATGTGAATGCTTCCACAGCACGGAGACGCGCGATGCCGCTCGGTCATGTGAACTTAGCCTAAGATAGGCATTCCTATCCATTACACTTTCGGCTTAGGCTCGGACTGTAGGTATTTTACCCGCGAGAGTAATGACCAAGGTAGCTCATTATGCTGTATTGCATTATCCTATTTGTAAAGTTGAAAATCTACTAAAGACAAACCGTAGTCGACACTGCCAAGCCGCTGAGTCTTTGGGAATTATAGGGTTCAGGTTGTTTCGCTTTGCGGTGGTGGTAATAAAACGTCTATTTTTATATCTACCTATATAAAAAAATATCTCTATAATCTAGATATATAAATAAAGACGTTTTATTTTATTCGATTTTAGATAATGTCCTAAAATCTTCTAATGTAGCCATTGTAGAGTAATTTCCAAAAAACGCATTACGGGTTTGTGCGTTCGGAGCGCTGTCACAAACTTTGGGCGATTTGCCGAAAATACGTACTTTTACAAGTCCTGGACACGTCTTATTTATAGATACAGGCATAATATTTCAATGAAAAATTATAAATCTGACTTTGTTTTAGTTTGTGTCCTGATTAGAATTTCGTTTTGAATGTTAATATTTCGAGAAATAGCAATTTTCCGACACCCAATTTCGAGCAAACGTAAAACATCTGGTTTTTCCCTGCTACTTGTGACAAATTGGCAACACAGAAAAATCTGAAAAAAATGTCAAAATACTGGTTATATAGTCCTGAAGTTTTTGTCCTGATTAGAATTGAGATATAAATGGAATCGCAGCAAAAAAAAAGGATATTCAAAAGCAATACTGAGCTAAAATTTATGCGTTTTAAATATGGTTTAAACATAGGATAAAGATAATATTAACAAAAAAAAAAATAGACATACTTATAGTACAACACTTTACCTTCCCTAATTATATTTTTTTGGAATTTTACGCCGTCTCATTTTTTTATTACGATTTTCCAAAATAATGCCTTATTACTAGATGTACGGCCGCCATATGCTCAGTAACGCCTGAGGGCTCGTGGAGGACGGACCTATGTCGCTCGCGCTCCCGCGCGCCTTAGTGTGGGTTACGTATACGAATACAGGTAGACCAGAGGTTGTCAACAGTTTAAACGTAAGTATTCTTGTAATTTATTATGATAAAATAAAATTGTAGTCATGTTCTATGTTGGAAAGGAACGCTTTGCGCAACCTTACTATAAAGTTTATTCGTAAATGATACTTTACTGGTCGATAAAAAATCATAGAAATCTTTATTTTAGAAATAATGGGGAATCTTTCGAATGTTGCATTGAAATATTCACTTTTATAAACCTTTGAGAAAAAACAAATCCAAGAAGGCGGCTGGGAAAATTTTAGGTGTTTCCGTCATGGGTGTCGTTTTGATGGTTTTTGGGGTCGCTGATTACGAAAATGAAGTCAAAATGAAAATCCAAGATGGCGGCTAGGAAAATTTTTGGTTATTCCGTGATGGGTGTCGTTTTCATGGTTTTTGGGGTCGCTGATTACGAAAATGAGGTCAAAATAAAAATTAAAGATGGCGCTGACGAAAATTTTTGGATTTTTCGTCATGGGACTCATGGGTGTCGTTTTCATGGTTTTTGGGGTCGCTGATTACGAAAATGAGGTCGAAATGAAAATCCAAGATGGCGCCGACAAAAATTTTTGTTTTTTCCGTCATGGGTATCGTTTTCATGGTTTTTGGGGTAGCTGATTACGAAAATGAAGTCAAAATGAAAATCCAAGATGGCGCCGACAAAAATTTTTGTTTTTTCCGTCATGGGTATCGTTTTCATGGTTTTTGGGGTCGCTGATTACGAAAATGAGGTCAAAATTAAAATCCAAGATGGCGGCTAGGAAATTTTTGTTTTTCAGTCATGGGTGTCGTTTTCATGGTTTTTGGGGTCGCTGATTACGAAAATAAGGTCAAAATAAAAATCAAAGATGGCGCCGACAAAAATTTTCGTTTTTTCCGTCATGGGTATCGTTTTCATGGTTTTTGGGGTAGCTGATTACGAAAATGAAGTCAAAATGAAAATCCAAGATGGCGCCGACAAAATTTTTTGTTTTTTCCGTCATGGGTATCGTTTTCATGGTTTTTGGGGTCGCTGATTACGAAAATGAGGTCAAAATAAAAATCCAAGATGGCGCCGACGAAAATTTTTGGTTTTTCCGTCATGGGTGTCGTTTTCATGGTTTTTGGGGTCACTGATTACGAAAATGAGCTCAAAATTAAAATCCAAAATGGCGCCGACGAAAATTTTTGGTTCTTCAGTCATGGGTGTCGTTTTCATAGTTTTTGGGGTCGCTGATTATGAAAATGAGGTCAAAATAAAAATCAAAGATGGCGCCGACAAAAATTTTTGTTTTTTCCGTCATGGGTATCGTTTTCATGGTTTTTGGGGTAGCTGATTACGAAAATGAAGTCAAAATGAAAATCTAAGATGGCGCCGACAAAAATTTTTGTTTTTTCCGTCATGGGTATCGTTTTCATGGTTTTTGGGGTAGCTGATTACGAAAATGAGGTCAAAATGAAAATCCAAGATGGCGCCGACAAAAATTTTTGTTTTTTCCGTCATGGGTATCGTTTTCATGGTTTTTGGGGTAGCTGATTACGAAAATGAAGTCAAAATGAAAATCCAAAATGGCGCCGACGAAAATTTTTGTTTTTTCCGTCATGGGTATCGTTTTCATGGTTTTTGGGGTCGCTGATTACAAAATGAGGCCAAAACAAAAATCCAAGATGGCGCCGACAAAAATTTTTGTTTTTTCTGTCATGGGTATCGTTTTCATGGTTTTTGGGGTAGCTGATTACGAAAATGAAGTCAAAATGAAAATCCAAGATGGCGCTGACAAAAATTTTTGTTTTTTCCGTCATGGGTATCGTTTTCATGGTTTTTGGGGTCGCTGATTACGAAAATGAGGTCAAAATTAAAATCCAAGATGGCGGCTAGAAACTTTTTTAGTTTTTCAGTCATAGGTGTTGTTTTCATGGTTTTTTGAGTCGCTGATTACGAAAATGAGGTCAAAATTAAAATCCAAGATGGCGGCTAGGAAATTTTTTAGTTTTTCAGTCATGGGTGTCGTTTTCATGGTTTTTGGGGTAGCTGATTACGAAAATGAAGTCAAAATGAAAATCCAAGATGGCGCTGACAAAAATTTTTGTTTTTTCCGTCATGGGTATCGTTTTCATGGTTTTTGGGGTCGCTGATTACGAAAATGAGGTCAAAATTAAAATCCAAGATGGCGGCTAGAAACTTTTTTAGTTTTTCAGTCATAGGTGTTGTTTTCATGGTTTTTTGAGTCGCTGATTACGAAAATGAGGTCAAAATTAAAATCCAAGATGGCGGCTAGGAAATTTTTTAGTTTTTCAGTCATGGGTGTCGTTTTCATGGTTTTTGGGGTAGCTGATTACGAAAATGAAGTCAAAATGAAAATCCAAGATGGCGCTGACAAAAATTTTTGTTTTTTCCGTCATGGGTATCGTTTTCATGGTTTTTGGGGTCGCTGATTACGAAAATGAGGTCAAAATTAAAATCCAAGATGGCGGCTAGAAACTTTTTTAGTTTTTCAGTCATAGGTGTTGTTTTCATGGTTTTTTGAGTCGCTGATTACGAAAATGAGGTCAAAATTAAAATCCAAGATGGCGGCTAGGAAATTTTTTAGTTTTTCAGTCATGGGTGTCGTTTTCATGGTTTTTGGGGTCGCTGATTACGAAAATGAGGTCAAAATGAGGTCAGTGGGTCGCATTGGGGCGGATTTTTAGGAGTTGGAGTATACGCTTAGGGGCACTATGAGCAGCAAAGAAAACACAAAAAAAAAAATTGTCCTAAAAAAATTTCGGGACTTGGTAAATTTTTCTTTTTTTCTTTTTTTTTCAAAAATGCCTCATTTTTTTTTTGTTTCGTGTTTGCCTTGACCATAGAAATTATTTAGGTTTTGAGAACCATGGTCCTACGACGCACCGTTTCAGAGTTTCGGTCCTACGAATTTTACTTCGTTTCATCTAGAATGCTCTATATTTCCAAAATGGTAGCTCGGATGAAAACCTTGTCTGGAAAAGAATTGTTGCTCTAGTTAAAAACTATGAGATAGTGTAAAAAAACCGCGACAAAGAGGGAGAAAAGAAATTTTTGCAAAAAATTTCGGGGCACAACAGTAAAATTTTCAGAAGTTTTTTTTTTCAAGATTTTGGTTATTTTTATTGCAGCATCTTGTTAACCTGGTTCATTGAAACCATTTAAATTCCGAGACATATGGTCCTACGACGCACCGTTTCCGAGTTATGGTCCTACGAATTTTACTTCGTTTTATCTAGAACGCTCTATATTTCCAAAATGGTAGCTCGGATGAAAACCTTTTTTGGAAAAGAATTGTTGCTCTAGTCAAAAACTATGAGATGGTGTAAAAAAACCGCGACAAAGAGAGAGAAAATAAATATTTGCAAAAAATTTCGGGGCAAAACAGTAAAATTTTCAGAAGTTTTTTTTTCAAGATTTTAGCTATTTTTATTGCAGCATCTTGTAAACCTGGTCCATTGAAACCATTTAAGTTCCGAGACACATGGTCCTACGACACACCGTTTCCGAGTTATGGTTCTACGAATTTTACTTCGTTTTATCTAGAACGCTCTATATTTCCAAAATGGTAGCTCGGATGAAAACCTTTTCTGAAAAAGAATTGTTGCTCTAGTCAAAAACTATGAGATGGTGTAAAAAAACCGCGACAAAGAGAGAGAAAAGAAATATTTGCAAAAAATTTCTGTCGGTCGATTTTTCACCTTGACACACGAGACACATGGTCCTACGACGCACCGACGGAAAATTCGTAGGACCATAACTCGGAAACGGTGCGTCGTAGGACCATAATGTGTCTCGGAGCTTAAATGGTTTCTATGGACCAGGTTAATAAGAAAAATAGCCGAAATCCTGAAAAAAAAAAAAAAACTTCTGAAAATTTTACTAAATTCTGTGCCCCTAAGGATACACAAGGTGAAAGATCGACCGACACTTAAAAAAAAATTAAATTTTTCTTTTTCTCTCACTTTGTCGCGGTTTTTTTATATCATCTCATAGTTGTCGACTAGAACAACAATTCTTTTCCTAAAAAAGTTTTCATCCGAGCTGCCATTTTGGAAATAAAGAGCATTCTAGATGAAACGAAGTAAAATTCGTAGGACCATCACTATGAAACGGTTTGTCGTAGGACCATGGTTCGCAGAACCTAAATAATTTCTATGGTCAAGGACAACGCGAAACAAAAAAAAAATGAGGCGTTTTTGAAAAAAAAAAAACAGGAGCAAGTCCCGAAAATTATTTTAAACTAATTTTTTTTCTTCTGTTTTCTTTGCTGCTCATAGTGCCCCTAAGCGTATACTCCAACTCCTAATAAAAACCGCCCCTATGACGACCCACTGACCTCATTTTAACCTCATTTTCGTAATCAGCGACCCCAAAAACCATGAAAACGACACCCATGACGGAAAAGCCAAAAATTTTCGTCGGCGCCATCTTTGATTTTTATTTTGACCTCATTTTCGTAATCAGCGACCCTAAAAACCATGATAACGACACCCATGACGGAAAAACTAAAAATTTTCGTCAGCGCCATCTTGGATTTTTATTTTGACCTTATTTTCGTAATCAACGACCCCAAAAACCATGAAAACGACACCCATGACGGAAAAGCCAAAAATTTTCGTCGGCGCCATCTTTGATTTTTATTTTGATCTCATTTTCGTAGTCAGCGACCCCAAAAACCATGAAAACGACACCCATGACGGAAAAACTAAAAATTTTCATCGGCGCCATCTTGGATTTTTATTTTGACCTCATTTTCGTAATTAGCTACCCCAAAAACCATGAAAGCGACACCCATGACGGAAAAATCAAAAATTTTCGTCGGCGCCATCTTGGATTTTCATTTTGACCTCATTTTCGTAATCAGCGACCCCAAAAACCATGAAAGCGACACCCATGACGGAAAAATCAAAAATTTTCGTCGGCGCCATCTTGGATTTTCATTTTGACCTCATTTTCGTAATCAGCTACCCCAAAAACCATGAAAACGACACCCATGACGGAAAAACCAAAAATTTTCGTCGGCGCCATCTTGGATTTTTATTTTGACCTCATTTTCGTAATCAGCGACCCCAAAAACCATGAAAACGATACCCATGACGGAAAAACAAATTTTTGTCGGCGCCATCTTGGATTTTTATTTTGACCTCATTTTCGTAATCAGCGACCCCAAAAACCATGAAAACGATACCCATGACGGAAAAGCCAAAAATTTTCATCGGCGCCATCTTTGGTATTTTATTTTGACCTCATTTTTGTAATCAGCGACCCCAAAAACCATGAAAACGACACCCATGACGGAAAAGCCAAAAAATTTCGTCGGCGCCATCTTTGATTTTTATTTTGACCTCATTTTCGTAATCAGCGACCCCGAAAACCATATAAACGACACCCATGATGGAAAACTAAAAAATTTCTATGTTACTTATATTTGTATTTCATTATCACACACATAAAATAAAACATTCCATATCTTGTATTTTTTCCCAATTCAATTCTAAGTAAACCGCAGTGAAACGTGTGACGCACCTCTGCCTCTGCACGTGTGTGTATGAAGAAGCGTACATCACGCACACAGGCGCAAGAACCGTCAGTCGCCGCTCGTTTCGAAGTTACTCGAGTTTGTAATAGCGCTCTTAACAAAAATAAAGCAAATATTGAACAAAATTAGTACAATGAAATGGTTATCAGTCATTATGAATGATTCGCTACAAACATACTACACGCACGCACAGTGCACACAGCTGCGCGCTGCGCCGCGAAAAGTCAGATAGGGATAGCAATGTTTTGTTCGATTTTTATGCTCGCCTCGAATTGCAATTGCGAGCTTGTTACACCGGATTCTTAAGTCTCGTGTAACAGAGGGCGAGTCAATTGCCGTGAACTGGGCACAAATTCAGACTCTGTTGCTGCTACAGAGTAATTTGTGATGAAAATCACTCTACCTCGAATCTCTGAATAGAACCCAGGAGCAGCTCTAGCTTAGCATTAGATTCAGATTATACGCGCGATTGTATGTATGTCTCCAGACTGTACTTCGGAGTGTGCGCAGGAGCTCCTTTTTCTAGTGGGAATAATTATGCTTTTTCCTACTCCTCCGCTATTCTTTTCTGATTAGTTTCGTTGCGGGATCCAAGACAGTTAAATCGCTTCTCTGGGACTTCGTCGAGCTTCATTGTCTCGGCGCTTTTCTTGTGGTCGGCACTGTTGATTCTGGCTAACAGGAGTTACAGTGGTTTGGGAATAAAAAAAAGCTCCTTTTTCTCCGGACTAGCAGATTTACTGCGGCTTACCATCCGCATTGGTTTAAATCCCAAAAAGTCGTACTGAGCGCTTCTTCTCCACGTTTACATATTGTACACAGCCCAAGTGTGGAACTCCCTGCATCTGTGTTTCCTTATTTAACCCGCCTGCCTTCAGAGCAAGAGTAAACAGGCATTTTCTGGGCACGCTCGCTCCATCATAGACCTCATCCAATGCTTTCCATCAGGTGTGATCGAGGTCAAGAGTCACTTCATAAACTCCGAGAGCTGTGGGACTGTTCAAAAGATTTACAACGGCCCCGCAACACAAAGGGTTAAGAAGGAACATGGGTTGGTTTTAGTCAGTAGAGGTCTGACACTCCCTTCCACTCCGCCCAGGTTGGAAGGAATTGATGATTACGCATCCACAACAAAAAGACGTCATAAAAAAATGTAATATTTTCTTACTAAACATAAAACTACTCACAAAAAGTTTCCCTAACAGTTCATCCTAACGCCGAAAAATATTACGTGACTCGATCCGTTTCGCCATTAGTCAACGCACAAACCACATTTTTCTATTCAAATAAATTCTAGGCCACGACCCAGAGCGTTAACTTAGCTATACATATATCAATGGAGAGTTACTACTAGTATACAGGGTGGATGCTAAACAAAAGGAGAATATGGAGAAGAATGGGTGAGGAAGAATGGTTTATTGTGAGTATAAAGGGTGTCAACGGACCCTTCACGGAGCCGTCAACCAAGCAATGGAGGAGAGAACAAGCGTCTATCAGCTTATTTTAAACCCTTCATGAGGCGACTGACAAGTCTGTAATACTTTGTTGGGCTTCCCATAGTGAATAATGTAAAAGAATAGTTTTAAGACTCGTAAAAATCTCAAATCAAGATCAATTACTTCTATTAAGATATAACCCATATTATATTTTGCTTGTACAAATTGGTAAGGCATCACTAACAACATATGCATTTATAAAAACAATGCAATTATAGAAATTCAATCCAATCACAAAAATTGAAAAACGACTTTAGTTTCAGAAGTCAAACAAACAAAAGACACCCAAAACAAAATGAGACGATTTTTGATAACCCCTCATTTTAGAAGTCGGTTAAATAGTAACACTAAAATCTGAGTCGTACACTGGGCAGTATTCCCTACTCAACTCTTACAAAAACACCGTCCTGTACTTACATCAAAGTTGATTTACCACCATCCCGTATATTACTAAAGGTGTGTAGAAGTCATTCATTCCGAGATTTACTTTACTTGACTCCGTTTGAACGGCCTAACATTCATTTTATATTAGTTTTTTTACCTTTACTATTGACCGACTTTGCTTTTTATATTTCCATATCTGAATAAGTAAAAGGTTCGCATTTATATTGGGAGTAATGCTTATTAAGTTGGGTAGGCAGAATTCGTGGCGTTTCTCCGATTTTCGTTTATTGTGTAGGCTTTTGAAGTTCCAATAGTTCTTGTTTTTTGGATCTTCGTAAATATTCATTAGGATGCCTACGGTTGTCCTATGAATTTTATTCGTATTTTGCAAGCGGGCTCACTATAGCGATTTGACTTCAAATCCAGGCTGATTTGTTCGTCTACTAGACGTAAAAGTGGCTGCTGAGCACTAGGTCTATGCCTGGGTACAAAGCCCATGTCGGGCAAAGTGTTATCGGAATTTTCCTTTTATTTGCTTTCTTTTCTTTCTATTTCCTTTCTTTTTATTTGCATAAAAGGAGGCTCCAATCATCAACTTGTTGTTACTCTTTTGGATAATGAATTTTTTTTTTTTAATTTCCATCAGGATTTCTCAGTAGCAGCCACGGAGTCTGGATTTGTGGGATAGGACCACTCCCTTTTACAAGAGACAAACATAACTGGAAACAGATAATACAACTCTGCCTATCCCTTCGGTGGCTTCAAGGCATAAATAGCATATACTTATTTAAAAACAAATTGAAGACATATTTATTGAGGAAGGGCTACTACAGTATCGATGAGTACTTAAATGACAAGAAATAGCCGTATTATTATAATTTTGATTATGTTGATTATTATTTTGATTATGTTGACTATTATTTTGATTATGTTGATTATTATTTTGATTATTATTTTTTATTATCCTACCTACTCATCTGATTATTAAATTACATATTTATCTGTTTTTTCTAGTAATGGCAAACTTTATCTTTGACATCCTATTTTGCTATTTGACTTTAGTTGTGCTTTAGTTTGAGATGACATATCGTTTTTATTACTGACCTTTTTTTTTTAAAACATTTTTATTTTATTTTGATTTGACATATTTTTTTTTTTGTATTAATTAATTATTCACAAATATAAATTGACATTATATTAATATTATTAATCTTTTTACCACAATTTGAATTTAGTTTGTCCTTTTTTTTTTGAATTATGAATTACTTAATGAAATTTGGATTATTATTATTGTTTTATATTTTTAATTAGTATGTTCATCTATAATTATGTTAACTAATATTATTTTTTTATCTTGTTTAGACATGTTTTTCATTGTAATGTTTTATAGTAGGCTGTTTTATTTTTACAACATATTTTCTACACAATGTAAATTGTTCAGAAATAAATGACTTATGACTTATGACTTCAGGCATGATGTTAATCCAGGCTATATTCTACTGCATTGACTTACTGAAATATCGACACTAGAGGTTCTTTTTTTATTAACCTGTTCTATCCCACAACTGGGCAAAGGTCTCCCCATTCTTTTCCAACTCCTCGGTGTTTTACCTTCTTCGGCCAATCCGTTAGGAACAAGTTCAAATCGTCACGCCAGAATAAAGGCTCGTCAGATTTATTGTGATGTCCCTAAAAAGAAATTCTTTAGGATCATAGGAAAACTTGTGTCCAGTTTTATGATCTACTAGCTTTTGCCAGCGGCTTCGCCCGCGTGGATGTCGGAAAATATCGAAAATGACGATTTTTCAAACAAACTTTCATCCCCTATTTAACTCCCTTAGGAATTGAATTTCGAAAAATCCTTCCTTATTTCTTGTCTACGTTATAAAGGGAACCTCTTCGCAAAATTTCAGCTTTCTAGGTCCAAGGGTTTGGGCTGGGCGTTGATGAGTCAGTCAGTCAGTCAGTCAGGACTTCTCTTTTAATTTATATAGAAGATAGATAGATATCTCTATCTAAGAGCTGCACCCCGTGTGCTTAGAACCTTATTAAATGAAGTGTAACACAATGAAAAATGGAAGTGAATAAAAATAACAAAATGAATAAAAAATCTTTAAGATAGAAGAAACCCTCTAAAGTTTTAATTCATTCCGTTTGCTACACCTTTAAGACGATGACAATAGCTATTGACTTCTGATGTTTCAGTATTTTTGGACACGCCCACAATTTTTCCGATACCCTAGCGCCATACTACCAAGTAAGAAACAAATAGTCCAGGATCCGCGGTCCATTTTTGCACTTGATTACTATCAAGCTAATTTTGATGAGATGGCGAGACGCCCAACAATTTCCTGCACGAAACTCTAGAATTCTCGATTGTGGTAAGTAATAGGGGGTAGCAGGGATAAAATATGTTGGTTTGATGATTCTCAAAAGTGTTAAGTACAAACACTTTTGAGAATCATCAGCTGGGTTTTTTTTGTTAAATCTGATGATAATTATCTAAATTATTTGAAAAAATATTTGTCCTACAAAATGTATGGTTTGATCAAAGAGTCCCCTTCCTTCCTTCCAATATGTATCGATAACGAAGTCATTAAAAATGATTACTTACTAACTGGGTTTTGGGGATTGAATATTTTCTATTAAACCCACTCTTTACAAGTTGCCTACAAGATTCTAAAAATTATATTAAGTGTTTGGCACTTACTCCACGCACCATCAATACTCCTGTACATCATAAACAACAGGCTAATACACTTTCTGGAGCCACAAATTCCAGAAGAGCAAGCAGGTTTTGTTAAAGGCAAAGACACGCGGGAACAAATCCTGAACGTTCGCCAAATTATAGAGAAAAGTCGGGAATTTAACAGCCCTGTATTGATATGTTTCATAGATTATACCAAAGCATTTGATTGCGTGGAGTGGGGCAAGCTGTGGGGGGTTCTTAAAGACATGGGAACGCCTCAACATCTTATTGACATAGTCCGATGCCTCTACCTACACATCAACAACCGCTCTTTCGTCAAAATAGACACCGATTGTTCAAATGCGTTAGGCAGGGATGCATCCTCTCACCTCTGCTCTTCAATATGTACGAAGAGTAATATCATTCAAGACTCTTTAGGGCTGGGACAAGGGGTTTACTGTTGGTGGAAAGTGGATTTCCAATCTGAGGTAGACTGATGACACCGTTCTCCTTGCTACAACATTTGGCAACATGAAAGAGATACGGCACAGATTGGAAGTGGAAAGTGGCAAAGTAGGGTTTGCAATAAATAGGCAGAAAACCAAGCTTATGGTGGTAGATCGTGCGGAAAACCTATCGGGCGCCTATAACATCTAAGGCATCTATACTGTGGACAGCTTCGATTAACTGGGCTCCAATATAAGTAATGAAGGTAGCTGCGTCACAGAAATAAAACGGCGGATAGCCATGGCTAAAGATGCTATATTACGCCCCCGGAACATCTGGGAAAAACGTGGTATAAGTTTTAAAACGAAGGCCCGTTTGGTCAGAGCACTAGTTTTCCTGATTTTCCTCCATAGAGTTAATAATAATAATAATATTTATTTATTTTCAGGCTACTTTGGCCCATAGATAAATACCTTACAGACTAACATACATACGATATAATTGACAGCTTGTGTTAGTAAACAAAACCTTAAAACTATATTAGTATCACTACAGTTGCACTACGTCACTGTGCGATCATGTGGCACTTGCCCGCGGAAGCGTCGAAACACCACCCCCTGCGGCCAAAAGTCCTCTTCCAAGACGAGGTGCAGGTAGCATGTCGGTACTCGCACCACAATTGACGTTGCTGCGCGACTCGAGCAGCTGCACTCTCGCCACGTACTTGATCTTCTGGCGCACGTACTCCACGATGTCCTCCGTCGTAGTGGTGTAATGTAGACGGGAGAGGTACAAAGGAGTGTTCGGCTTTGCGGCACGAATATGCACATTGGGCTCCGATGGAGCCGTGCCGCAGCGGTTCTTGATGGTTCGCTGACGGCGCTTCCTCCTCAACACCGTCACGAAACCATCATCAGCCTGGATCGGTTCCTTTTCAGGCACAGGCTTCTCGGAAGGAGCATTTTTCCCCACAAGTTAAGACATGGACAATCCAAACAAGAGTAAGACAGAGGATAGACGCATTCGAAATGTGGTGTTTTAGGCGGATTCTCCGAATTCCATGGACGGCCAAACGCACAAATGTGTCTATCCTTTACCAACTCGATATCAAGACTCGATGGTCAACAGTTTGCCTACAGCGTATTTTGTCTTATTTCGGCCACATAATGCAAAGAGGAGATAGCAGCCTTGAAAAGCTGGTCATTGTTGGCAATACCGAAGGCAAGCGACCGCGAGGCCGGTCGCCATTTTACAAATTTGGAAGTGTCTGTCTTCCAAACGATTGGCTTTGAGAAAAAATTGTTTGTGGAACCTCAATGTCATTTTTAAAGACCTGTCTAATGACTATAGACACCCACACGTAGGTATAGGTTTGATGAAAAAAAAAAAAAATTTGTTTCAGTTCCATGTATGGGGCGACCCCCTAAATCCTTTTTTTTATTTTTGTATAAAAATCGTAAAGCGGTTCACAGAATACTTGTAGAGTTTCAACTGTGTAGTCTCAATAGTTTCCGAATGAAGTGACTGTGACATACGGGTGGACAGACGGACAAACAGACATGACGAATATATAAGGGTTCCGTTTTTTGCCATTCGACTACGGCCCCTAAAAAACAGCTGGTTTGTAGTAATTTTTGATGAGCTCGTTATCAATACATGTTGGATTTAGATAATGATCATCAGATAAAAATAAAATAGTTAGTAATAGATTTTTGAAAATCATCAAATAAATAATTATAATAATATATAATCAATATATATTTTATCCCTGCTGCCCCTATTACCTACCACAATCGAGAGTTTTCGTATAGGGTAATGTTGGCTCACGGAAAATTAGCTTGATAGTAATCAAGTGAAAAAATGTACCGTGGATCCTGGACTAACATTGTGACGCGGTCAATAATAATTTATAGATGAACGGATAGCTGTCAGTGGGGCGCAAAGTGACATACGTCCGTCTAGCACCGCGCCTAAGCGCTCACTGTCGGATTGCATACGTAAGAAAGAGAGCGCGATGACGCAACGCTCGAACTTCTTACAAACCATATAATGATTAATTATAAAATAATAATTTATTAAATAATCAAAAATTAAAAACAACCAAATTTTGTATTTAAATATGATACGTTATTGTTATAAATTTTAACAACGTACGTTCATCAGTAATACAGATATTTTTGTTGGAAGATCATTTTAAGAGGTTAGTTTACCATTTTTTTGTATCGAGAAAACTTTTTAAAAACGTGTTTTGAAAACAACGAAATTATCAGAAATATGTTCAAGATTAACATATATTTTTTCCGCCGTGTCAAACTGTATAGATTTGGCTAAAAAATTGTTCAATACAAGCCTATTTGGCTCTTGTCAGCGCCTTAAAAGATGAATCTACTTTATTAAAGTCTCATTCTGGAGGAAACGTAAAAGGCGACAATGGAATTATTTGATAAGTGACAACGCTTTGTAGCTGTTCAAGTCTTTTTTTTTGAGTGTGAGAAATCATCAAATAAGGGGTCCCGCTCTCCCGTCGGGGCTGTGGCTTGTCGAAAGGATAACGCGGCTCCGACACAAGGGCGAAGAAGGAACATGGGTTTGGTTTTTAGTCAGTAGAAGTCTGACACTCCCCTTCGCTTTGCCCAAGAGCGGGGGGGGTTATTCGATGATTTTCCACCCACCAAAAAAAAAAAAAAAAAAAAGGTGTCCATTCCGCTCTGGGTGTCAGTTTTCTACTGACTGAAAACCACCCATGTTTCTTCTTAGCCCTTTGTGTCGAAACCGCGGTATCTCTTTCGAACAACTCGCAGCCCCGACGGGGTAGTTCAAGTCTCGAAGCTCGTTTTAAAGTCTGTGGTCAGAAAAATATCCCCTAATATTTTTTAGTGTCAACTGCAACCGCTTATAGAATGTTGGTCACGGGTTTTATCAACACAAATAAATATTTAAGTGTCTGATTGTAGTTTCAAAATAATACTTTTTTACTTGATGGATTACGAAATACAAATTATAGTGAAAGTAGTATACGGTCCTTATAACAAAACACTAAAAAAAAAAATGTCTGTCTTTCTGTTTGTTCCGGCAAAAATCAATCAAAAGGAGCAACTTTGGTTACTTTGATTTCAGAATAAGGATTAAGCTTCCATCTTCTACTTCGAGTTGATGAATGAACTCTGTCCGGCCAATATGTGGTAGGTAACCTGAACGGCTCATTTGCTTCATACAAGTCTTTGAGCGTGTAGTAGTTGTGCAAGACGGCACGAGAGATGTGGAATATCCTGTGTTGGGGATGGGGGATACCACACTCACATTCTGTTCAAGATGGGTCGATTGGCTAAATTGGATCGGCAGTGGCCAACTTGAACACCCAGTCTGTTTATTGATTTCCATATCAGCCACTGCAGTTTCGTGCAAAACAATTAAATTCCTAGAAACTCCCGACTTTATAAAGAGTCCTACTTATATACCTAAGTCTTTATTCAATCTCAAAACGACCTCCTTGAAACGCCCTCAGCGACAAACAGAACGTAGGTAATAAATCTTCCCTTACCAAATGATCTTATTTGATATCGGTCGGGTCCTCTTTATTAATACGTTAATTACTGAGGTGAGGCAGATGTTTTGATGTGATCAACTGATACCATTAACGCGGGACTTGAAGTTAGCCGCTTTGGTACAGGGAAAAAACTTGGCTTGGATTCGTCGAGGTTGGATTAGAAGTGCAATTTTTTAAAGTTTTTCTTATTTTTTTTATATTTTTTGTTTTGTACTGTGTGGCACTAATTCATTATTTTTATTTCAATTTAAGTAAGGTTTTTTGCTTTAAACACGACGTATAATGAAATAGTTAAAATACAAAACAAGAATGTTGGAAAGAATACAAACTTCCCATCCCCATAAATCATCCTCATAAATCCAGCTATTACTCATATTCCTTCTCTGTCCATGCTGTAAGGTTGTGGAACTCACTTCCGCCTAGCATCCGAGACTTAAAGACTATATCACTATTTAAAACAAGAGTCAAAGAACACTATCTTTCCTCTCCAGTATGATTCATTATATACATATGTATTTTATTTGTTTATGTATCTTAGCATTATGTAGGTATTTATTTAAGTATATTATATCTATATTTATTTATTTATATGTGTATTTTATTATTTTAGGTTAAGTTAGTTAAGGCACATATACACATTATTCTTATCCTATTCTCACACACTATCGTCTACATTTCTTCATCATTTCTCCTTTAGCAGGTCTGCTGGCAGAAATTTCTAAAGAAATAAGCAGTACCTTTGTACTCAATTATTATTTTATGTTAATTTCCTGTGATGTCTTCTGTGTGTACATAAATTGTTAAATAAATAAATAAATAAACTTGATTTTCTCTAAATGGAAATTTTAAAAATTGTATTTCATTTATTTAATAATATACACTGCTGAATAAACATTCACAAATTAATTTTAACAAATGGTCAAGCAAACGGTGCTTAAAAAACAGTTTCTGTTTTCTTTCCTATGGCCAAAAATATCTCTAGGTACTCAAATTTTGAATCTCAAATTGTCTGTTCTAAAGTTTAGAAAAACAATTGCTAATTAACACAGATTAACTTTCTGTCTCAGCTTAATAGTAAAATCTAGATTCTACAGAAAATACGTCTGCAGCAGACATTTAACGTAGAACCAAAGTTTTAATCTAAAAATCAAAGCAACATTTTGTCAGCACGAAAATCTCCGAGGATTATCCCTCCTAATAAGATTATTAGCAAAATACTAAATCTTCTTTATACAAACCACAATATTTACAAAATAAAGTCTGTCTTTTAAATAAAAAACAACAAACTTGTTTAATGTAAAAGGAAAAATGTGACAACAAAAAACTGATTTAAAGTTTACTTCACAAAAAACATGTCTACGCCTTTCACGCTCTGGGGTAAATGCAAACAGCGAAAATACGTATATCAAATAGTTTATAAGGCTGTTTACGTCGCAAGTTAAAAGAAGATTCGGTTCCTTGAGTAAATTCTAAGATTCTTGCTTAAAACTTTGTCTATTTGAGAGTTTTGGAAACTTGATTAGTGATTGGTTTTAGGGGTCAATTCATGACATCTTTATTATTTTGGTTGGTCAGAAGATCGCTCAAGTAAACCTGATAACCAATGAGTCCATTTTTGTCAGTGTTTAATGTTGAAAACAGCCAATCAGCTCATAAATTCGTTATTTTTTGCAAAAATCCCTAGGATTTTCACAAATAACCATTTTACAAATACTTTGTAACATAAAAATATATCAGGTGGTTTATAAGCCTGTAAATAAATATCGTGAAGCGATCCCGTGTCCCGGAAATGCGGGAATATGATAACAGATTGGTACCTTTCCATAACTGCGTGATGGGTAGATACAGTCCCAAGCTATACTTATCCAGTATAACATGACCCCGCATTGTATACATTACAATACAATGAGAGATCAGCTTAAACTGGTAATGCAAAGCTGGATCGGTCGTTGTGCGTACAGTCCTAGCACAGTAAGTTTACTTGTGACAGCTGCAACTCATAAACAACCTTATTTTCAATTGAAATAAAGTTAATTGTTATTTGACAGACTTGTCAAAGGCAGCAACGGAATTGCTACTTTATTCCTTACTTTTAAGACAAAGGCAGTAACTGATTATCGACCTTATTTTTAGGTTAATAAATATCACTGTCGTTTGACAATGATGGCCTATCGGAACGTAAATAACTGCCAATGAACCGTATTTGGAATATTTTACGAATTGGTGCCGCGATCATCGATTTGTGGTTTTGACATGGTTATGATTTCTGTCGTTTTTGTGTTTTTTATTGTCCCGTGTGCGGTTTTATGTTCCGGCTTCTGTTATCAATGTTTACACGGCAATGTTATGGCTTGTTGTGTTTTTTAACAAATATCGGGCAATTTACAAGGCATAATATGTCTTTTTTGACGCAGTGTAAGAAAAAAAATATGACGAAAAACGTTAACAAAAATTAGAAAATGGTATTACCATGATTTCGTTTTCAATGATCATAAGGACCTATTTAACGATGTCCGAATAGCTACTAGGTACTTAATGAGTAAATAAAAAAATGGAACAGAATTTGTTTGAAACTGTCTGCCTAGCAAGTTATTAGAAACTTAATCATAGTTTGTGACAACAAGCCTTTTCTTTTTCTTTTGGCGTGTGATAAATCATCAAATAAGCTGTCCCGCTCTTGGGCAGATGGAAAGGGAGTGTCAGACTTCTACTGACTAAAAACCACCCATGCTCCTTCTTAGCCCTTTATGTCGAGGCCGCGGTATATCTTTCAAACAACCCGCAGCGTGAAAATGCACTAAAGTCGTAGTTTTTGTTTCATAAAAACAAAATCAGCTGTTATATTGATTTTAACTATTTAGGTATGGCGGTCCGGTAAAAAACAACTTTTTTTCACTTCTAAACAAAGTTTCCTAGTTTTATACAAATACCGATTAAAACAAGACAGCTACATGATTGCGTTAACTAAACCAACAATTTATGAAGTACTTGACGTACTAAATATTACTTATCCAACATTTTCGGATCAAACTAAAGTGCGCACGACCGGTCAAACTGGTAACTGGCGCCTGTTCATTGACGCGAAAATGGGTGGTATTATGACCCAAAGAAATAATAAACGAACAGCTTTTAAACAAGCAAAACTACACTCTATTGTTATGGAGCAAAACTCATAAAAGTACAGCACAGTCTTGTCGCTTAAGACAAAACGAAAAACAAAGTTGCACCGACGCTAATGTCAAGAATTCTTGTACTTGCAAAACAAACCATTCAATTCTCGCTCCTTTTTTTAAATATTTTATTTACAACAAGGGCGTGTTTCGCTTGTAACTTTTTATTGTTACTTTGAACGCGCCAGGACTCAGCCGAACCTTATCTCGGGCCCATGGGAGACAGGTCTCAGAACAGCCGCCGTCCTAACGTGATCAAATAGACGCGATACGCGCCTCCGAACAATATTACAATTTCTGAACTTAAAGCTACCCTTACCTCATTTCTTCGAGCCGGTCTCACTTCCTTGACCCCTCGCAAGTTGTGTAACTGTGTATGTGTATAATGAGTGTATATGACCTTGCGATGGTTTGCTGGTAGTTCCGGACGATTCTTCCACGTCGCTGCAAGCCACACCGTTAACGCGAGCCACCACACTCACTCCGTATTAGTCTAACCACAAAAGCCTCGGTGCTTTCCCAATAGCACTCCCGTGACAAGGCAAACCAATGATATTATCAATAACCCGTTCGACATTCACAGCGTCGCTAACCGTACTGCTTAACTAGTATAATTGGGTGCCGCGAAATGACTCCACAAGTCGATTTAATCAATGCGCGTGCGCTTTCACCCGTTCTCCGATGGCTACTATAATACTCGTTCAACGCCCAGCGCGTCTCAATACGAACCACTATTCACGCCGAGCCCAGCGCTCGACCTCTACCTCCGCCCCTTCGCCTCTGTCGCACCGAGGCGGAGAAAATCAAAAATCTGAAGGTAGATTATAAACAATCACCCCCCCCGGACCGACCCGTTGTCGGTCCGCTCAAACTCCCGGGAGTCGAGATAAAGTTGAAACTGCCCGTCTAAGGATCGAGTCCCTCACCTGGACGTCTGCGATCCTTGGAAACCCATCCTTGCCCGTAATCAGGTTAACAATGCGCCCCCGTCGCCAACACAACGGTGATAGGTTAGCATCCTTAACCAGAACGAGGTCTCCAACGCAGGGTGGGGTCGTCCTGTCCGTCCACTTAACGCGTTGCTGTAGAATATGCAAATACTCCAGCGACCATCGCTTCCAAAAATTTTGGCTCATTTGCCGTAACATCTGATACCGTGACAACCGGTACAACTTGACATCAGTATACGGATATTCCGGCAAGGCGTTAAGTGGTTGGCCAATCAAAAAATGACCTGGGGTCATGGCCTCAAGGTCATTCGGGTCAGCGCTCAACGGGCACAAAGGTCGCGAGTTTAAGACCGCCTCAATTCTGCAAAACACCGTTGACAACTCCTCAAAGGTGAGAATCGTTGAGCCGATGACCCGATACAAGTGAGTCTTGGAAGACTTGACTACTGCCTCGAAAATTCCACCCCAGTGGGGGCATCCAGGTGGACTAAAATACCACGAAATGCCCCGACTGGCGAGGCCCGTGCCAATCTCTCGCTCATTCTGACTTAAAAACAATACAATTTCCCTTAAGCACCGGTCGGCGCCCTTGAAGTTGGTACCACAGTCCGACCGAATCAGTGACGGTACTCCCCTTCTAGAAACAAATCGATCTAACGCCGCCAGAAAGGCCTCCGTAGAGAGATCGGCCACCAGTTCCAAATGAACGGCCTTGGTCGCCAGACACACGAAGACACACAGATATGCCTTAACCGACTTCGCGTTGCGAAGGTGCGATGTCTTGACCATGAAGGGCCCCGCGAAATCTGTCCCTACGCCAGCAAATGGCCGAGCCTCCGTGACTCGGTCGGCCGGGAGATCTCCCATTTGTGGCTGCATTGTGGCTGCCTTGAGTCGGTAACAAGGCAAGCAACGAAACACAACGCTCCGTATGATTCTGCGGGCCGATAAAATCCAAAATTCACGCTGCAAAATGCCCAGAAGGGTGTTACAGCCTGCGTGTGAATTCTTGGTGTGACGGTCCCTAACCAACAACTCCACCAAAGCTTCTGAATGAAGCACTTTCCCATGAACGTGACCGGCGCGATCCAACCGGTTGGATCGAACGTTCGTGCGATAGTCGAAAGGACCGATCGCTTGGTCCAGGTCTTCGACAGCAACTCGGCCTCACAACTGTATGTGAAGGCATCCTGACTCGGTTGATACTGGACCCCTAAAATGGCCAACGCATGAAGATTCTCCGAATCCTCAAACAAATGCGGGTCTTGTTGATACTCAGTTGGCAGTCCTGCCAGTACCTCTGGGCAGTTCGACAGCCATTTCCTGAGTTCATAGCCACCGGAGGCCATGAGCGCCACCAATTCATCCCTTAAGATGAGCGCCTGCTCAATACTGTCTGAGCCCGTACAAATGTCGTCTACATAGACGTCCCTATCAATGACAGCAGCCGCGCGGGGAAAGCGGAGCCGTTCTTGATCAGCCAGCTCTCGTAGCGTACGCATGGCTACATATGGGCTGGGCTTTAATCCGTACGTGTTTGTGTTGAGCTCGTACGTGACCATCGGTTCCTCTGGGCTCTCTCGCCACAATATCAGCTGGAACCGACGGTCGTCTGGATGAATCTCAGTTTGACGAAACATCATCCGTACGTCCGTAACGAAGACAACCTGGTGTCTCCTGAAGTCCGTGAGAATGTCTGCAATGTCTCTGGTCAGCTTAGGACCAGCATGGAGACATTGATTCAGGGACACCCCGCTAGACGTCTCCGCGCTCCCGTCGAACACGACCCTAATCTTTGAGTCAGGTGTCTTCAAAACAGCATGATGAGGCAACACATAATGCTCCTCATGACGATAGTCAACCCTGGACACCGACATGTGACCCAACGTCAGGTATTCGCGCATGAACTCCACATACTTCTGTCGGAAGTTGGAGTCCCGCTTCATGCGCCTTTCCATTGCCACTAACCGCTTTTCTGCCAGACTCCATGAGCTCCCCAGCGGAGGTCGAGTTGACAGAAATGGCAACCTTGTCATAAATCTACCCGATGGGAGGCGCACCGTGTTACATCGATAGAATGTTTCGCACTCCTCATCACGTGGGTTATTTCTAAGAGCGGTGGGTGGCTCTTCCGTTGCCCAGAACCGTTGCAGGACGTCGGATAACACGCTGCCATAATATATGGAGCTATAATCCGTTGAGTGCTGTGGTTCCCGTACTGGGCCCAATAACGCGTAACCACCTGCGGTACGCATGGCCACAACCCCGTTTGGTTGCAGCTCCCGTTTGCCGCTTCGGAGCAGCTTCCCGAGGACGTCAGACCCAAGCAAGACGTCCACCCGTCCGGGGATCGCGAAGTGGGGATCGGCTAACTCCAATCCATTGGTCAACCCTTTTACCGCAGACGGTAACCGAGTCTGAGGGAGGACCCCAACCACTTCGTCCAAAACGATCGCCGTGGCATTCACCCGCGTGACCGATGCCGTGTCACCCATCTCGAACAGGAATGTCGTCTGACCCCTGAGGTGAGGCACCCGATTGCCACCTATACCTACGGCGCCATCCCGTGATGGCTCTAATGTAAGGCCCAGCTTTTTCACTAAACAGCTGGACACAATACAACCTTGTGCCCCTGAATCTAACAGTGCTCGCACGTGCACCGGCTGTCCGTCAGTACCCCTGACAGTAATCCTAGCCGTCGGTAATAATACCGTTACTGTCGGGGTGGGCACCACTGACGAACAGGCTGCTAGTTGCTAATAGGAGGCACCTCCCTCCTCCCCTGCCGGAGGGGGAGTAAATACTGTCCCAGTATACGGGTCCCAACCCGGGTAGTAACCCTCCCGACCCATCGGTGACATCCGTGCCGGTCGGAAGTAGCCTACTGGCATCCTTCCGAACGGTGGCGGGCGCGCCGTCAGCCGAGGGCGTTCTGCGAGAGGCGGGGAGAAGCGACTACTCGGGGGTGGCAACATGCCCCCCAACGCATTCGAGTACGCCGCGTAACCCGTCTGTACTACCTCCGGGCCCCTGCCCGAGTCTCGGTGCCTATCCCCCCCCCGCGGGGAAGACGACGGTATCGGGTTGTGCTCTGGATCAGCCCTTGGCCCACCCCCCCGAGGGGGCGGCGACCGCTGATTCCTGGCCGACCCACCCCCCCTAGGGGGGGGTGACCGACCACCCGAATCTGGCTTAGGAGAGGGGGGGTGACCTCCCGGCGAGGCTCCGTGCACCTCCCTACTCTCCGCCAGGCATAGCAACTCGTGATGGGCTCCTCCGCAGGTTCCACAGTTAGTGGTCCTGTGGCACTCACGTACAAAGTGAGTCCCCAAGCAGCGGAAGCACAAATAGCGCTGCTTGACCACCCCTCTTCGTCTATGCACCCGCTGCGCCTTAAAGTCCGCGCATGCGGCGAGACCGTGCCCTTCCTTCCGACAGAAGGCGCACACTTCCGATTGGAGGGCGTGGTATTTCTTCCCCCCCCGACGGGGCTCAACCGGCTTGGGCCCGCTCGTACGTCGGGTTGACGGAGGAGGGTGCGACGTGGATGCCCCTTGGCAATCCGCCCGCCGGCACTCGCCTTCTAAAAACACCCTCAAGTCATCGTAACTTGGGAGGTGGTCCGTCGATTCGCCACCATGTGACTGCTCAAAGCGCGCCACCACGTCGATCGGCAACTTCCGTAAAACCCTATTGACGATGATATATTTATTGTCCCCTAACGACAACTTAAGTCGATCTAACGTGTTCACCGCAACCGTGACCGGATTAAGGATTTTCGCCCTTATTTCGTACACGTTAGACACCTTCGGGATTTCAAAAATCTTATCGATGAGGCCATCAACTATTAATCGCCGATTATCATATCGGTCGATTAATAGGCCCCATGCCGTCTCATAACTGGCGTCCGTAATCTCCAGGTGGGTCAAGATGTCGTGCGGCTCACCGTTAAGCCTACCCATTAATTGAGCCATCTTGTAGGCGGGCGAGAGATCCGTACGCGAATGCACGACACTATTAAAAATATCGCGGAATCGCGGCCAATCGGCATACTCGCCGCTAAACTCGGGTACATGTACTGGTGGCAACGGCGCCTGAATTCCTACGCCTGCTGGCCGACATGATTCCCTGACGTCACCCATGCGCGATCGCTCAATGTCGGCCGCCGCCTGGATTATGCTCATGGACATTTCCCCACACTGGTCCACATTGCCCCGTACCACCTGAGCATCCTTGTCCACCGACGACAGATCCGTCGATTCGAGACATGCTAAATACTCAGCGTGACACTTTAACACGGCGTCATATCGTTCGTCAACTTGCCGAGCGCGTGACAATAACGCATCTTCACGATCGGTGCGACCTACCAACGTAACAACCGATGAAAACCATCTCAATTCAGCTTCGATTCTGGCTGCGATAGTTTTCGTTACTGACGGAGCCATAGTACCAACTTCAATACGCGATTATGCAATAATAAATAACAATAACCAAAAAAAATAACAATTATTGTATCCGGAACTAACAATAATAATATATTCGTTGAGTGAATAAATCTACGACGCTATGCCAACTCTTGAACTTATTCCTCTACGTGCTCTAGAGGTTATTCCTCTATGTGCTCTAGAGGTTATTCCTCTATGTCTCAAATGTTGACAATCATAACACGATTTGTGATGAGGTTATATTTGTGCGTAACCGAACGTAAATAACAAATTATTTTATCAACGAATATTCACATTCCATTTATGTACTTATTATTCATAATTCCAAACTCAACTTGAGGTGTACACTGGTATGTAGGTCAATGTACTACTACCTACAAGTTGAATTTGTACATGAACACAATTTTTACAAAGTAAATTGGTACCAAGTACCTACTAATTTTTACAAAGTGGGTTTAAATAAACCAAGCTCTGCTACCAATTTTTGAACGCGCCAGGACTCAGCCGAACCTTATCTCGGGCCCATGGGAGACAGGTCTCAGAACAGCCGCCGTCCTAACGTGATCAAATAGACGCGATACGCGCCTCCGAACAATATTACAATTTCTGAACTTAAAGCTACCCTTACCTCATTTCTTCGAGCCGGTCTCACTTCCTTGACCCCTCGCAAGTTGTGTAACTGTGTATGTGTATAATGAGTGTATATGACCTTGCGATGGTTTGCTGGTAGTTCCGGACGATTCTTCCACGTCGCTGCAAGCCACACCGTTAACGCGAGCCACCACACTCACTCCGTATTAGTCTAACCACAAAAGCCTCGGTGCTTTCCCAATAGCACTCCCGTGACAAGGCAAACCAATGATATTATCAATAACCCGTTCGACATTCACAGCGTCGCTAACCGTACTGCTTAACTAGTATAATTGGGTGCCGCGAAATGACTCCACAAGTCGATTTAATCAATGCGCGTGCGCTTTCACCCGTTCTCCGATGGCTACTATAATACTCGTTCAACGCCCAGCGCGTCTCAATACGAACCACTATTCACGCCGAGCCCAGCGCTCGACCTCTACCTCCGCCCCTTCGCCTCTGTCGCACCGAGGCGGAGAAAATCAAAAATCTGAAGGTAGATTATAAACATACTTATATCTTTCTTTTTTATAACTTCTGTAAGTGGGAGTTACCGTTTTAACAGATTAAATTAAAAATCATTGGACGTAAGATAATAGGTAATCATGGCTTCTGTACGATTTTAAACGTATAATTATGTGATCGTGTGAAAGAGAACTTATGAGTATTTTTATTAAATTACAATGTTGGTAGGTAGGTCTGTCTGTGTCATTAAAATAAACGGGTTTTTGTTACTTAAAGCGACGCGTAGATGCGGCCAATCTAAGCGGAGATTAGCCATTCGGCGTGATAGAGATATCTTAGTGCGCAAGTGTCTGTGTAGGCACAGGTGAACTTTCCGTTCCTTCACTCTCTTAGTACGATGGGACAGCAATCAGACACAACCGTAGAGAGAACAGGCGTAGGACCAACAGCTTAACATACTTTTCAAGACACAGGGGAGACTTTTCTACTGGGAATCAAACCCAGGACCCCTGCTAAGCAGTCGCAGAAGCGACCACGACAACAACAGGACATTTGGTGGGCCAAAGTGTTTTAGGAAACAAGTCGGATAGCCCCACAGTCTCTCACTGTGTCACTCTGTTTCAGTACAGTGCTCTTAAAATGAGTTCCCCCCTACGAGTACATGGATTTCTTACAAACGTACCAGTACTTCCAAATGGTACCGTATTACCCATTAACTGGGTTGTTGAGGTCAGATAGGCAGTCGCTCCATGTAAAATATTGGTATACAGCTTCATACGGTTAGACTGAAAGTCTACTCCAACATTCGACGTCAACAATAGTAATTCAAATTGAATAACACTCCCTTCACAACTCAAGAATAACATACTTACCTGCCGTAGTAAAACTATAACAAACACGTTTTACTACACAAAATAACATGAATGAATGTTAAAATTAGCGCTAACGAGCTCCATTACTCATGTTGGGCGTAATTAGCTCTTCGGTATCAATTAATTCGTAACAAGTCTCCACGTATTAACTTTTATCAACGGAAACTTGTGAAAGAACTCGGGTTCGTTCGGGTTTTGGTACTTTTTCTTTACCGCTTTAGTAATTTTTTATGTTTTTACTTGAATTAAATTAAACGTCGAGTTTTTTTTTTTTTGAAAAAGCCTTAAAACCATGAATCTAAAAGCTATAAAAGCCAAAGAAACAATTTAACTGTCATGGATCCCGCGACGAAATTAATCAGAGAAGAATAGCGGAGGAGTTACATGATAATCATAATTCCCACCATCCATCCATCTGTTTCACTATTTTTAACCGTCTTCAAAAAAAGGAGGAGGTTATCAATTAGACTGTATTTTTTTTTTTATGTTTGTTAGCTCATAACTTGCGACTGGGTGAACTGATTTTCATGATTCTTTTTTCATTTGAAAGCTGGTGCTTCCCGTGGGGTCCCATTGTCACCATTTCAATATCTGATGATGGGATCTTGTAGAAATCGGGGGAACTCTTCAATAAATAACAGCAGATTAACCGCGATTGTCTGTCTAGTACAGCGACTACAACAAAACAATAGCAACTAATAAGCGGAAAACGGAATCCACAACCGAACCAAGAAACAGCAAATAAAATAATATTAAAAAACCAAACTCCCCCAAGCCGACTGGTCCTCGTGGGGGAAAGAGACCACAACCCTTCAACTATAAGGAATAAAAAACAGGAAAACTGCCAAGAAACAAGATTTTTCATAGCTGCTCTAAATGTACTTACCCTAAAAGAAGAAGAATCCCTAACGGAACTAATATTCGCATTAGAACATATCAAATGGGACATAATAGGTCTGAGCGAAGTTAGACGATTGGGGGAAAGGATTGTTGATCACCAAGACTACTTATTCTATCATATAGGCGAGACCCCAGGTCTATATGGAGTTGGATTTATTATAAAAAAACACATGACACAATACGTAGAAGAATTCATTGGAGTCTCCGAGCGCATCGCGATAGTGAATCTAAAATTACCAGGCTACAAAGATAGTTGGTCTATTGTGCAAATATATTCCCCCACGGAAAAATGCAACTTAGAAACAATAGATTCATTTTACGTTGACCTGAACAAAGCTATCCAGAAGCATGCTCATAAAAACTTAGTTGTAATGGGAGACTATAATGGACAAATTGGAGAAAAGCGGGGAGGAGAAGACACAATTATCGGACCGTTTACATACAGCAAGAAACCAAGAAGTAGAAACGGGGAAAAAATCACCAACTTTGCACAACAAAACAACCTGGCCATCTTAAATACTATGTATAAGAAAAATAAGAAGAACATGTGGACATGGACCTCGCCTGATGGCAAAACAAAAAACGAAATCGACTTCGTGCTAACCAATAGAAGAAACTACTTTACCAACTTTAAAGTCATCAATAAATTTAATTTTAACACCAATCATAGGCTTATTAGAGCAGAACTGAAGGACAAGCAACCAAAACCCCCTAGACCGAGACAAGATCTGATAAATCCAAAGCTGAGTAATTATAAAATGGAACACATAATAACTTCACTAAGAGACAGTTTTGCAGATTTCAGTACTAAAACACGGGGATTAGAAATACAAGAGAAGTACAATTATTTAGAAAATTCTATAAAAAATCAAACAAAAGTGAAAGCAAGTGTAAAAAAAGACATAAAGGAAAGATTACTCTCAACGAACACCATTAAACTACTTGAAGAAAGAAACGACTTAATAGGCGCAAAAAACACACAAGACAGAAGAATGCAGCTAACGAAAATTAGCAAAGAAATCAAAAATAGCATAAGAAAAGACAGGAAAATAAATAGGATGAGAACTATTGAAGAATGCATAATCAGAACGGGTGGAATAAAAAAAGCACACAAGCAATTAAATAAGTCTAAAGACTGGGTCGTTAAAATAAAAAATGCTAGTGGACAATGGAAACTTCGCAGAACAGACATATTAGAAACAGCCGTATCTTATTATAAGACACTCTACGAAGACAACACCATACAAGAGGAAGTGGTATTGAACCAAGATGCAAGCATACCTAGAATTCTTCCTGTAGAAGTTAGGAAAGCCATAGACACACAAAGGGACGACAAAGCACCAGGCCCAGACGGCATTAACAACGAAATATTAAGACTAAGCAAAGAAGTACTGATACCTGTCATGACAAATATGTTCAATGATATCATAAACACTGAGACCATCCCACAACAATTATTATTATTATACTTTTATTTCAGACCAATTTTGTCCATCCATTTGTTAGTAACAAATTGCTTAAAACTACGTTAGTATACTTAATAAATATCAATTACAATTCATAATAATTCAATCACTGGGCCAACAACAAAATACACATGTCATGTTAGTAACAAAGGTCTTAAAACTATGTTAGTATTATGGATTATCATTCACAAAAATTCAAATATTCAGAAATACAATAATTACAACAAAATACACATGTCATGTTAGTTATAAAGGTCTTAAAACTACGTTAGTATTACATCAAATCACATGTCAAGAATCAGTAGTCTACGTCACATGAAGCTGCATGAATCTCCCCAGCACTGCGGAATCAGGTCTCTCAGATATCATTTTTAGGATTCTGTTGGTGCTCCCTCGAATCCGGCGCATCAGAGAAGCTGTTTTTTTACGCATTATCGCATAAAAGTCGTCTACCCTTGCATCAGCAAACATACCCGACGCGCTGCAGAATCGAGGGAGCCTCACCAGAATCCTAAACGCATTGTTGTATTGGATGCGAAGAGCGCTGTAGGCCCGCTGCGTGTAGTTGGTCCACAGAGAGCTGCCGTAAAAGCTTTGGCAGTAAGCTCTGAATAGTGTTAATTTTACACCCGTAGAACACCTTGCGAATCTATGTACCAACATATTAGCACGCACCGACAGCGCCCTTCGCTCCCGCTCGATATCCGCATCGTCATTCAAAGTCTCTGTCACAACGTGCCCTAGGTACTTAAACTGAGTGACACGCTCTAAAGGCAATGACAACAATGGACACAGTCAAATATTATTCTTTTATACAAAAAAGGAGACAAACATGACATCGGAAATTATCGACCTATTAGTCTTATGTCCAATATTTATAAGATTTTCGCTAAAATAATTCTGAGACGGGTAGAAGGAATATTAGACGATAACCAGCCCATTGAACAAGCAGGATTTAGGAAAGATTATTCTGTGATTGACCATATCCATGTAGTGCGCCAGATTATCGAGAAGTTCAACGAGTACCAGCTCACATACCACATTGCATTTATCGACTACAGCAAAGCGTTTGATTCTCTTAAACACGGGAAAATCTGGGAAGCACTGAAGGAACAGGGAATTACACACAGTAGACAACAATGGACACAGTCAAATATTATTCTTTTATACAAAAAAGGAGACAAACATGACATCGGAAATTATCGACCTATTAGTCTTATGTCCAATATTTATAAGATTTTCGCTAAAATAATTCTGAGACGGGTAGAAGGAATATTAGACGATAACCAGCCCATTGAACAAGCAGGATTTAGGAAAGATTATTCTGTGATTGACCATATCCATGTAGTGCGCCAGATTATCGAGAAGTTCAACGAGTACCAGCTCACATACCACATTGCATTTATCGACTACAGCAAAGCGTTTGATTCTCTTAAACACGGGAAAATCTGGGAAGCACTGAAGGAACAGGGAATAGAACACAAATACATCCGATTAATAAAAAACGTCTACAGCCATAGCACAGCAAAAATCCAACTAGAAAAGATAAGTGCTCCAATTAGAGTAGAAAGAGGCGTCAGACAGGGAGACCCCCTGTCTCCAAAATTATTTTCAGCGGTACTAGAGTCAATATTCAGAAAACTCGATTGGAACCATTTCGGGATCAATGTGGATGGTATGGCGTTGACACATCTGAGATTCGCTGATGATGTTGTGCTGTTTGCCAAAACATCGGAAGACTTAGGAAGAATGATAAAAGAGTTAGCCATTGAAAGCCAGAAGGTAGGATTAAAACTTAACCCTGATAAAACAAGAGTAATGACAAATGGAATTAAAAATAAGATTGAATTAGAAAAATCGGAAATAGAATACGCGGATGAATATATCTACCTGGGGCAGCTCATCACCCAACAAGAATCTATGCGCAAGGAAGTCGATAGAAGAACAAACAATGGCTGGAGGAGATACTGGGGTTTAAAAGAGGTTATGAAGGACAAAGATCTACATATAAGCACCAAGAGCAAGCTATTCAATACCTGCATTTTACCCGTTCTCATTTATGGCTGCCAATCATGGTCACTAACACAGGAAATGACAAGAAAGCTTGAAGTCTGCCAACTAGCAATGGAAAGGAGTATGCTTAACGTGAAAAAATCGGACAAAATTAAAAACACTATCATCAGAGGCAAAACAAAAACCACAAACATAGCATCAAAAATCAAAAGATTGAAATGGAGGTGGGCAGGACATCTGGTAAGAGGACCTGACAAATGGAGTAAAATGGTGACTAGATGGTACCCCCGAGAAGGCAAAAGGAAAAGAGGCAGACCACAGAAAAGGTGGGATGATGATATAAGGCAAGTAGCAGGAGTGACCTGGAACAGAGTGGCTCAAAATAGAAATGAATGGAAACGGTTGGAGGAGGCCTTTGCCGACTGGCAAACAGATCTGCAAAAACTTACGAAACGAGAAATTATAGGTTAGAACATAGTTAAGTTTAGTTATTAAGTTGTGAAATGTAATTTTAAGATCTGAATAAAGGGCTATATTATTATTATTATTATTATTAACCGCGATTGTTGCTCTAACATACCTAAGCATTGTTTACGCCATCACACAACATAATATCACGCCTGTACTCACTACAAAGGTGATGAAGTACTTCGGAGATAGACAACGGAACTCCTCAATTTATGATAGCAAATGGACTGGGACTGCTAAAATCTCATGACTGTCTGTTGTTTACACCAGTTCATAACATAACATCACGCCGGTACGTTGTGAAGGGGTAAGCACATGTGAACCACTAAAAAGTGAAAAATAAAAACTTTTTTACAAAAAATAAAACCAACTTCGACAAAAATAAAACACAAAAAAGTGAAAAATAAAAAATCAGCTTCTGAAGTCGGTGGCAAAAACATGAAATCAAACAAACAAAAGTCACCGACTTCAGAAGCTGATTTTTTATTTTTCACTTTTTTGTGTTTTATTTTTGTCGAAGTCGGTTTTATTTTTTTTAGCTTTATGAGTCACATCATGCATAACATTCATGCTTAAACACTGGGATTACAGAATCCCGGAAGGGTTTTCTTTACGTGTTTAATGTATAATTTTATAATTTTTAGATACGGTTTACTGTTGTATATGTATTAGTTTGTTATTATTGTTTTAAATTATTGTGTGTATTTTATGTATGGGCCTTAGATGCCTGAAATAAAAATGATAATAATTTTTTTTTTACCATTTTGAGAAATAGTTAATTAATTCTCAAATATTTAATTTTAACAAATGATACTGGAGTTTCGAAAACGTTTTATAAAACATACAACTCGAAGTACGAATACCAAGAAAGACAGTTACATAAAGGAAATATTTCACTACACGATCGATCGGAGCCACGTGCCTCCCTATATAAAACCACAGATATAGATAGACCTAGATATCGCAAGTATCACGATCTGTATGAAAACCAAGCGGGCCATGCGTGTCAGTACCTATTATGACGTCACCAGCACTATAAATCTGAAAATCGACACCTTCTTCACTCCAACCCCTGCCGTTTGCACCAGCACCGACGCGACGTCCGACTAGCGCTATACACCGATGCAGACTGAGCGCGAAAGTGTCCACTTACGATTTTTGTACATAAGCTAGGCACGAAAAGTGACACGCGAAGTACAAGTTGCTTTTGCGAAATCTAGGTCTATCTATATCTGTGCCTAAAACAATATATAAATGGACGAACAAACAGTTTTAATATAAATACAGTCCAACTGAATAACGTGACCAAGTTTCATTTGAGTCAACGATTAATTTTAACAAGTTGCCGTGTTATGAGGGTGTATAAACTAACTGTTACAGTTAACTGAGGTTCATGGGTTTAACTTTTTGTGTTTATGAAATCAGTTACTTTACATGAATAGTTTAGATAAGAAGTCGTTGTTTTTGAGTTAATACATATAAACATTCGTACTCGTTAGTGTAGTGGTTGCAAGCGCCACTGCTGAACTTCAGGTCATGGATTCGATTCCCAGGTCGGGCAAAGTGTGATTGGGTTTTTCTATCAGAAATTTCTCAGTAGCAATTTAAAATGCTTATAACTTAGTATTTTATATAAATACTAGCTTTTGCCTGAGGCTTTGCTCACGTGGATGTCGAAAATATCAAAAATGATTTAGAAAAAAATAATGCATATACCTACCTAATTATAATAAATAATTTGTTAAGCTGTTTTGTTACGTTCTTTGCAGGTATTGTTAGTGCATTACCAAGATAAACGTACGGGAAAGCAAGTTAGTGCAATTGAATCGAGGCCTGTCTAAATTGTATGAGCAAGACACAAGACGATTGTTTTAGATTGGCGTAAGGTGATTTCGGTGAAAATAGCTATCGGTGAAAGATTATTTAGTTCAAACGTGTTTCGGCGAACCATGACTTCGGCAAATCTTGGTCTCGGCCAACCATTCATTCTTTGTAGCGTTATTCGGCGAAACGTGCTTTCGTTCAATGATGTTTCGGCTAATCGATTTTTCGTAATACCGTTCTTCGGCGAACCATGCTTTCTATATACAATAAATCGCTCAAGTGTAATTCTGTTTACCGTACGGGACTCCTGGATTTGTGCCTGGTTGATGGCAATAGGCTCTCCCTATTACATAGGACTAAAACATAACTGGTGAAATGTGAGTGTACTATTAGGTACTCCTTCGCCTAACCCTCCGGAGATTACAGGCGTGATGTTATGTTATGGGATTTTTTAATGAATAAATCGATAAAAATCATGCTGCGGTATAGAAAAATAAATAGTTATTTTATTACTGTGATTACATAAATGGACAATTCATTTAACCGAAATCTATACAAATAAATAAAATTGAAATGTCTGTTTGTAATCCACTTTAACAGCTTTTTACTTAATGCTTATGAAAGTATATCCGGTACTTAAACATTTTTACTTATTTTTTTTTATGTCTGCTTGTTTATTCCGGTTAATCTCTGTAACGGCGGGCACGATTTTGACAGGATCTTTTACTAAAAGATAGCTGATGTTAGGTATAAGGAATAATGAAAGATACTACTTATAAAATAATATACTTAATAATAGTACATTATGGTACAAGTGTGTAACGTTGGTGATTACCGCAGAGGCGCCATTGAGACCCGAGCCGTCAGGTGAGGGTCTTAAGAAAGCCGAGGACGGTAATCATCAATACACACGTGTATCATACGACGTTTTTCAACACACTTGTGAAGAAAATAATACTAAAAAGTCATCTTCAACAGTTAAAACAAGTTGTTTTTTTTTTTCACAATAGCGGGAAAAATTAATGCGCGCGCATCTACAGTTCTACCAACTTCAACAGTTAAAACAAGTTCTGTTTTTTTTTTTCACAATAGCGGGAAAAATTTATGCGCGCGCATCTACAGTTCTACCAAGTTATCTATGCAGGCGGGAAAACACGGAACTAAAATAAATGTACTAAGTTTGACGTAGCGATGCATTTTTTCTTGACCAGTGGCGCCACTACTGTAACAATGACGATCGGCCATAGACTAAAAGAATGTGGTTTCTTTATTTTTGACTTTTCGCGGATAGAGTTTTAGCCACGGACAAAATGGGGATTTTTTTTTCTTTATTACAGAGAAAACAAAAGTTATATTATTTGAGTGAAAGATTAATTTATTAAAAACGTATAAGTTGAAATTATCTATTTAAATTCAAAGTTGCATGAAATGGGGAAGCACTAGGTACATTAATTTGTTTTTACTATTGAACACGATCTTTTTTGTATCGAAACTTTTTTATGATCGTAGCAACTCAACCAACAAAATTTAAAAAAATAACCTATAACTCACTAGTGAATAATAACAATGAAAAAGTCACAGTTTGATTATAGGTGTCATTACGTGCCTAATTGCGGTGAAATTATAGCCACTTTATGAGCAAGTGTGTTGAAAAAACTATTTTGACATATTATCTAAAAAACTTAAAAAAGTATTTAATTTATTTTAATTATTAATAATATAATTCATCATAATTTCTTTCATTTTCAATTCATCATTCATCATAATTCATGCAATATAATAATATAAAACAAAACACATAAATATAACTTTAAACTAAATATTTAAATACCTTCATAGCAAATATAACTATCTTACTGACACTATTTTAAACCAATATGATTTATTTTGTTATTCTATTAAAAAGACGCCTTCATCCTCTCTCCTATAAAAATTAACTTTGCTGTGCCCGACAGAGTCCATAATTGATTCTATGTTTTAACATACCAACTGTTACATGTACACATTATGGAATGCATTACAGTATTGAGTACTTCCTTACCCCATTTAACCCCTTTAGGGGTTTATTTCTAAAACCTTCCTCGAGAACCACTCTATCCATGGGTGAGAATAGCATGAAAATCGGTATAGTAGTTTTTGAGTTTATTGGGAACAGACAGATTGACAGACAGACGTAGTGGAGGACTTTATTTTATTATATGTAGTGATGTAGTGATTTCTCACGAACGGAAGTCACGGGCAGCAGCTAGTATTAAATATTTTCATTAGTATAAAATTACCCTGTGTTTCCTCGGTTCCCCGCAACAACCACAGACCAAAAATATATTATTTACAACATTTGCGGGCTACAGCACTATACTGGATCCGAAGTAGAAAACATATTATTTTAATTATTTTGTGAATTAAAAATGACGCTACCCTATGCACAAGACCACAGGATAAAACATTATATTCATTAAATTATTGTACTACGAGAAATTATTACATAAAATAAATTTTAAAAAGTGACGTGATGCGGAAGAATGAGGAAAATTTCGTGAGGAGAGTTTTGAGTCTTAATGTAGATAAGAGTAAAGAAAGAGCGAAGAAACGATGGATGGACTGTGTGAAGGATGATATGGCTAAAAAGGAGATGTCTCATGACTCATGAGATGAGTAGAAATAGAGATCTAATGGAATTTTCTGTCTGGTTATTCCAGCTAATCTCTGAAACAGCTGGGCTGAATTTGACGGTACTTTCGCTTTGGAGTTACTTTTATATTATAAAATCCATGTTTTTTTTTAACATAAGCGAATTCTAATGAACGAATAACTTTACTGTAATATTTTACAACATAATTATTTTTCGATTTCAATGATTGACCCAAGATTTACTTAGCAAATATGAATAACATCACTAGCGAAAAGTGGATACAATATGAGATCTTACAGAAAACCCTTTGCAGATTAGGGGCGTGATGTTACGTTATATGTTTCTGTTTTGAACCCACAGCTTCACGCTCAAAAAACCTCTCCGTAACCCTTCGGCTATCACGACATTATACGTTAAGATTTTAATAAAAGTGTAAAATTATTTATGCCTCACTTTATCGACTCACTCGCTTCGCTCGTTCGTTCGCTTGCTTATACGCAAGATACGCTAGCAAATTATGTAAATCAACTATTTAATAGTCTAGTTTTTAATCTGTACAAAGATGTAAGCTTAAAAGGGTGCAAAAAATATAAGGATCTATGCACATTATCTGCTTATTTTCTTGCATTATCTTCTGCACTCAAGGGATTTTAACTATGTTTGTGAGAAAGAATTACTGCGGCCCTGAAACGCAAAGATCATCAGAAGGAACACGGATGGGCTTAAAAAAAAAACATTTAACATTTCATCTTTAGTCTGTAACCGCCTTATTACAAAACGTAGTTAAACCTGGTTTAACTTAGACTTGGTTTATCTCGCATAACGTCTCACTTCAATAATATTCAAAAGAAAGTGACAGCATGCGACATAAACCAGGTCTAAGTTAAACCAGGTTTAACTACCTTTTGTAATAAGGCGGTAAGAGTCTGAAACTCCCTTCTTCTCCGCCCAGAACGGGGTAAAACTTATAGACTAATGGACAACACGCTAATAAGAGCAGCTGGGTCAAGCTTCGGCTTTGGCGTTGAATCTGATTGAATGCCTCTGCGATGCCTGAGATTTGTCCTTAGATACAGAAGAAGAAGAAGACGCGTTTTTGTCAGCAGCTTACTGCAACTGTGACTGGACTGCGGCGAGGTCCCAGGACCTCCTTTGCAGCATCCATCCTTCCTGCCAGGTAAAACCGTTTGTTGTTTCTCCATCTGGAATCCCAAGTACAAGTTTTGAAGCAGGATACCTGCCCGTTCGTTGTGAGGTGTCTGGATGCAAATAGGATCGTTCCCTTTTCTATCTTTTTTTTCGTGGTGACTGTAGTAGTCTAGCACCTATATCGGAAGATGGGCATTAATTTGTACGCGTGTACAAGCAATAAAGTTCTAAAACATGCTAAAGGCCGACCACCCTGAAATCAAGGACTGCCGTAATTAATTTAAAATTAATAACTTGTCGTAAAATACATTAATATCATGACAAACGTGAAATTACCTCGTTGGTGGAGAAGCCAGACCGTAACTATTGAACATGAGGTTCTGTGGTCACTTCTTAGGTTGGGCAAAGTGTATTTATTTTGATATTTTCCTTTTGGTATTAATCAGTAGCAGTCAGTTTTGTTATGTGTCCGAATACCATCAATTATAGGCTTCCTGTTACTTGTATTTGAAACATTACTCGCGAAATTTGGATGTATCTACTATGGGTACAACTTGCGATAGAGAACACCTAAGTAGGTATACCTGTGGACATCCTCGGCCCTGGCTAGAGGACTATTTTTGAAAGCAAGTCATTCATGGGTACACCTCTGCCTAAAAGCTTTAAGATTTGTGTAACTGGCTCAACACATAAATTGATGCAGAAGTTTTTAAACTGACATGGTCACTGACACTACTATTATCAATATCATAAACGGGATATTAACCATGTTTGATTTGTAACAGCGCCGAAATATCGGGAACTCGAAACAGTAATCAAACATGGTAAATATCCCGTTTATGATATTAATAGTAACATAAATTGAAATAATCGAACTGGCGATATTACACTATATGTACTACACCTTAACGCCTCGAGGAACGAAATCATTCGAAGGGCATTTGTTCCACATTACAAAAACATGATACACGGCTAATCGAGAATCGATTATCGATTTCAGCAACATGATTGTAATCATATCGATTATGAGCACTTGTCCCACCGCAGGCGATAAGCGAGCGAGCGACTAATAACGAGTTGGCGAGTTACTCGATGGTTTAAGGTTATAAAAGTGGCTACTAAAAGAGAAGTCATCATCTGCCTAGACTTTTCCCAACTATGTTGGAATTGGCTTCCAGTCTAACCGGATACAGCTGAGTACCAGTATTTTCGGTAATACGATACCCTTTGGTAAGACTGCTTGTAACGTGTAACAACTGCCAAAGATCAGATATGGCAGCCGGGACCAACAGCTTAAGCGCGTGAGCAGCGTGAGGTTTCCAAGGCACGGAGGAAACTCGGTATGTAATGGGCGGTCACCCATCCACAGACCAACCTAGGCAAGCGCGGCTTAACCTAAATATCGACGAAATATCGAAGCTCCTTAAAGAGAAGTATGAATCCTATATTTTGTAAAATTTGTATGAGGACAGGAGAATGATGAATGATGTTGTTCTGATGGTTCGTGGGGCGTCCAGGACCGGGATCGCGGTTCAGGATTTCACCTGTAATAGAATAATAAAATTATTTTTGAGTAGTATTTTGAGACCACAAGAAAAAGAAATAAGTATAGTTAACAAAAAAGCTGATATAATATTTTGATTAACAATTAAATATGTGTTTTTTGAACGGATGGCCGATGGGGCCGGAAAGTTCTGGAGTGGCAACCGCGAACCGGAAGACGTTGCGTTGGAAGGCCTCCCACTAGGTGGACCGATGACCTGGTGAAGGATGCGGGGATCCGCTGGATGCGAGACGCACGGGACCGGTCAATGTGGCACTTAAGGGAGGCCTATGTCCAGCAGTGGACGTCTTTCGGCTGAAATGATGATGATGTATTTTTTGGACATTTCAAATATCAATCATGCAGCATACAAAAGCAGAACATAATAAATACTTCTTCATAATTCTGGTCTCTAATTTTATCAATGTTTTTTGCTAAATATTTTCGGTTTTGCTTAGGTAGGCTTTTTTTTGTGTAATGTGACAAGCCCGCCACCCTATTCCCAAACCACTGTAACTGTAACGCAGTCAGATGCAGAAGAACAATGACAAAAAAGCGAGGCAACAAGCTTGAAGTAAAATAATTAATTCGTGTTTAATTAGTGGTAGGTAGTGTCAGACTTCTACTGACTAAAAACCACCCACCCGTGTTCCTCCTTAGCCCTTTGTGTAGAAGCCGCGGTATCTCTTTCGAACAACCCGCAGCCCCATAGCAACAAACGCACCGGCCGTGGACGAAGTAAGCGTGGCCCATATTGGCAGGCAGGTACTGGGACACTGGGTACAGTGGGTACTCTAGAAGTCTAGAGTAGACTCTATTAAAGTACCAGTCTGTACCTGGTACAGACTGTTACTCAAAAGTACTCTGTGCTGGTACTTTAATAGAGTCTACTCTACTACAGAAACTCTTGTGATAATGATAATTGGTATGGTAACTATGGTACAGTGTAACAGTGTACCATAACTATCTTCACAAGAGTTTCTGTAGGCGCTGATTGAATAATTCCAACCAGCACCCGTTCAAAAAATTGTTATTATAACCTAGCGAGCGTTCGGCGCGCTGGGGTACTTATACTCCGCGCGGTAACGTAACCATAGCGAGATCTAATTTTTCCTGTGCTGCCATCTATCGAGCGCATGGGCAACTTTGCGACGTACGACTGATGTTGATAAAAATACTTCTTATTTATTAATATTTACGTAATGAAAGTAGCAAGTAACGCGATGTAAAATATTAAGGTGTAATTCAATCTTTATCTATTACTAGTCTACATACAGGGTGTAAATTAACCCTTCACACATCCGTAAACCAAGCATTCTGCATCAAACTAAATAACCCTTAAGCAAAAATTTTTGCTGGGAAACTTTTTTAGGGTTCCGTACCTCAAAAGGAAAAAACGGAACCCTTATAGGATCACTTTGTTGTCCGTCTGTCCGTCCGTCCGTCCGTCTGTCAAGACCCTTTTTCTCAGGAACGCGTGGAGGTATGAAGCTGAAATTTATATCAATTACTCAGGTCTACTGTCCCTTGAAGCTGTGAAAAAATCAAACTTCTAAGCCAACGCAATCAAAAGATACAGCCGTTTATGCCGCAAATTTTCGACACTTGCAAGGGAATGAAAACCTACAGGGTGCTTCCCGTGAACTCAGAATCTTGAAATTTGGTACGAAGCAACGTCTTATAGCATAGATAAAGGAAAAATTACGAAAACCATAAATTTTTAGTTACATCACATAATATATTTTTTTTACGGAACCCTCGGTGCGCGAGTCCGACTCGCACTTGGCCGGTTTTTTTGTTTTTGGTTTCAAAAATCACGTTTTACGGTAAAACTTAATGTAGCACTCTAAAACCATTGTGCTAGTGGATGCTTTGAATAGTCAAGGGGTCGTGGAGGTAATTTAAGTAAAGTTATAACCTGAAAAATTAGTATTTACAAAAACAGCTGTGAAAAATTTGGTACTTTGACCACAGATTCTTTTCCCAGGTATGGTCTAGAACAAATTTTTTTTTTTTAAACGTTGCCCCACACTAGGAATTTCTCCTGTATCGTGGGTGCGTTCACAAACATTGAAACTCACATACACAAACACGCCCAGACCCGAAACAACTATCTGTAGGCCATACAAATACTTGTTCCGTGCGGGGATCGAACCCGCGACACGTAGCGTAGCAGTCCAATCGCTTAGCCACTGCGCCAACCGTGTCGTCGTGTTGATATAATATTAATAAATTAAGTTAAGTCACTGTTCAATGTTCATCATTGGTGGACTACGAGATTATGAGGATAGGATACTGAATTTTTTATACTTGATAGGATGCTATACGAAAGCATGCAAAGCATCTTCATTGCTGACACGGGACTCAAAACTGTTTTTCTTCTTGAGCAACGAAATCATCGCTAGCTATCTCGCTTCATCGCTGTCTGTGAGACACGTGCCTTACAGTTACAGTGTTGCCATTTAAAATATTGAATTACTATCGATCATATTTTTAATCTGTATCGCTGTCAAATATGGATTTATTCTGCAGTGTGAGAAAATTTATTGGTTTATTAGAGACAATTTGTTATTTTAGGGTTTGATATTTGTATCAGTTTTATTTAATTTTAATATGCGATTTATCATAGTTGTGACGTGTTTTTTTTTTAATCATATATTTACTGATTTGCAACTTAGTTGTTTTCACGTTCATATGGGTGCGACAGAATTTAATGCTCGAGGTATGGTATTACGGTTTAAAATCAGATATTAATTCATCATCATCAGCACAATGTTCTCACTTCAGGGACTCAGGCCTATATCACAATGGTTCTCATAACCATCTCCGTCCATTGATGATCTAAAAGAAATGACTAAAAAATTTATAATATAAAAATGAATTATGAATTAGGTAGTTAAGGTTTCCCGTCGGGGCTGGTCCCCGCAACATCGGCATACCACGGCCTCGACATAAAGGGCTAAGAAGGAACATGGGTGCTTTTTAGTCAGTAGAATTCTCACACTCCCTCTCGCTCTGCCCAAGAGCGGGAGGGGTTATTTGATGATTTTCCAACCGCCAAAAATTTAAAAAGGTCTTGGACATGGAATTGTCTTTTGGCTTCAACTAGAAGTCCTCATGTTTTTGGGGGAGGGGATGAGGAACAGGGTGTAAAGTTCCTCATCCACCATTGAAAAGGGAGGATCCTCCGACCGGACGGGTGTTGTGTCCGGCGGGCTAACTGCCCGACAGTTGTAAGTCGGGAACTCCTATAAAGGCTTATGTCGCGGATAATGTTCATAGCGCGATGTAGGATTTTCTGTCGATCGTTGTTAGTACGCAGGTGTTGCGATAGATGTCGCTAGTCGCCACATGTTAACTTAAAAAAGCACCAAGGTAGCTAGGTTGCATGACAATGGCTATAGGGTTCAATTATGAGCTATTTTCATGCAAGCCAAAGAATTCAATGTTAAAGCGAAATCACAAATTATTATGACCCATATTCAAATGGAAATCAAACATTATTGTTGTTATGATGGATTATAATAAGCACCTTTTTATTTTTAACCTACTTCTACAAAAGGGGTAAGAAGAAGAAGGGGGGCAAGTCGAGATGTATATCTAGATATAACTCTGTCTATTGTTATTGGAATAGAGACATAATTGTTTCGCAAATTGCTACGCAAGCAGGAGATATAATTTACGGGTGAAACCGTCGTATGACATGCACATTTTCATGAACAAGAACATACACTTTTTATGATGATCAACTGGTTTATTATAGTCACCTGCAGTATCTTTGCACCGAATGCAGTTATTTAATATCCGTATGTTTTTTATAATAAAAACCAAGCGTCATCGTCGTCTTAAATATTATACTGTTATTGTTAACCTGTGTCTTCCCACTGCTGGGCAAAGACCTCCCCCCATGTCTTCTAAATTTTTCGTTCCAGGGCCAAGGTGGACCACTGGTCGTTGGTTCTGTCCAGCTCGTCACGCCATATCCTGCGCGGTCTACCACGTCATCTCCTTCTGGTTGTGTCAGGGCTCCACAACGTGGTTATTTTAGCCCGCAGCTCGTCGGGCATACGGCAGACATGGCCAGCCCAGTCCCACTTTAGCTTGGCGGCTTTTTGAGTAACGTCAGTGATTTGTGTTTTGAAGCGCAGTGTGGTGTTGCGTACTATACGGTCTATTAGTTTAACGCCTAGGATACTACGCTGCATTGTACGTTCGCAAACCTAAAGTTTTGACTTTTGAATGTTTATCAAAGACCAAGTCTGGGATTCATGATTTTCCGCTTGAGCGACAATGAAAACTCCCCTTTTTTTAAGCTCTTTCATCGACTAGTAGTCAACAGTTGAACACTTCAATACTTCTATTTTTTGCTTTCTGTTCTATTTTTGTTTAATAGCAATTAAATCCGATGTCGACTATTCTGCCAATGTCCAGTGAGTTGGAAAAACAAGCGTGCAAAATAAAAATTAAAAATATGAATATAATATTAGTTAATCAAGGTCGCAAATAAAATTCTTCGACACGACGTGGATCTTGTCGGGTTAGTACGGGACTGATCTTCAATACATAAATACCATACGAAACAAAAGACAATCAAAAAGTCGCCATTATGGACCCAGCCTTAAGCCCTCAGGGTTGTCAGTAATGGGACTTTAATAAAGTCCGCTTTAAGACATTCAATTAATATAACTACCCAAAGGTGCTTATAAATTATCATCTTGTACTTTTAAAGCGCAATTATTATCATATCTTTCATGTTATATATTTTTATTTTGTACTTTTATTATGACATTATTTATCGATGGCAATAAATTTTATGGCTAAACTGGTTTTGTATTGCAATATATTAATTATGGCAATATGTATGAGCAGCGCTCTAGAAAGTTTATCCCAGTTTCCCTTCCAAAGTAATTTGTAAAGAAAAGTCATGATCTTGATCACCACTCTCTACTCTACCTACCAACAGCAACTGAACATATTCCTGCAGGATCTAAACTTACCACCTGGAAGTCTTTACACCGTCTCCGGACTCAGTAGGAAGAATAACTTCAACCCCGTTCAGTGGGTTTTACCACAATGAAACTGTTTGTGGAGCTGTGTCACAAACTATCCTGCCCTCTGAGCCCAAAAACATGCAGCCGACCTTTGCGCTGCCACTGATAACGCGGTGGAAGTGGCGAATCTCTGGCCAATCTTAACAAAATATTAAAATTGTCAGTGCCATTATTTTGTGATGTAGGTAATCGAAGACACCGTTGCGGTAACGGTTGCAGTCGCCTTTCGGTGTATTAGAGTTCTATAGTCTGCTGAGTTCTAAAAACAAATAAATTTTCATATTCAATGAAGAACCAACCAAAGTTGTGTTTGCAACACTAACTTTGGGGTATGACTTTTGTTGTATTAGTGACTTTTGTTTGTATCATTGATTTGTATATTAAATCTTTTTTGTTTCATTGACTTTTTGGCGAAACCGAATTTGTTCTATCAGTGTTTATTTTTTGACAGTTCGTTAAAAAAATAAAACGTGTATTTTCGCCTTACTCATAAAGCTTTACTAAAAGCGAATGTATTTCGTTCCCAAGTTCCAACGTCATTAATGAAATTGAATAACAACTACCTACAAATTTCACTTAAAATCCATAATAACATCATATTAATATAACCGCAAAATGTTCCCGTTAATATATTAATTTATTCGCGATTCGCGTTTGTGCAGTTTCCATACAAAATCGTAACGACAGTTTTCATAGTTTATGATGCATAAATGTGCCATTAGAATCGGTGTAGAGTTAATCATCATCAGCCTATAATGTTCCCACTGCAGGGACTCAGGTCTCCCTCTCTAGGAGAGGGATGGGCTATAATCCACACGCGGGCCCAGTGCGGATTGGCAGATGTCACATGTCTTCGAATTTTTTGGTTCTAAGACATGCCGGTTTCCTCACGATGTTTTCCTTCACCGTTTTGAGAGCAGCGGTAATGAAATAAATTACACAAAGTAATGCACCTGCCTGGGTCCGAACCCACGACCTACTGTTCGTAAGTCGGGGCCGACACCACTGGGCCATCACCACTGCTCTCAAAACGGTAGAGTTAATATTACAGCAATAATAAATAATATTTGCCCACTTAGGAACGATATGATAACTTGCCTAGGTTGGTCCGTGGATGGGTGACCTCCCATTACATACCAAGTTTCCTTTCAGTCTCGAATATTTGTCATTATAAAATCAAAATCAAAAGTCATTTATTCAAACTAGGCTGATAATCAGCACTAATTTTCGAACGTCAAAAATTTACTTTACTCTACTTTACTTTACATTTTTATAAGACAGTCCCCCAAAACGCCCACCCATCGACCTAGTGACCTTCCTAGTGTATAGATCTTTGACAGTCGTTAGTGGCCAGAAAATCTGATAGTCAGTCTTACCAAGGGATAATGCAATGAATGGTAGAGAAATAGCAAAGCAGATGATGCCACTACTTCAACCTCGATGTTCACGAGGTCCTGGATTCAATTCCCATCTCATAGGGTTTTTCAATCAGGAATTTCTTAGTAGCATCCGGATGGAGTTTGTTTTGTGCGCGTTTGATGGCAACAGGCTCGCCCCCTTTACATGGGACTTAAACATCTGCCAAAATGTTGGTGGTGTGTGTATGTGTATACACCTCCCTTGGGATCCCCCAAAGTTAGGCAGAGGTGTATACACATACACACAACAGGCGTGATGTTATGTTACATTTTACAAAGTAACTATTAAATGCAAACATAACGAACAAAAGAATCAAAATATGTCCAAAAAGTAATAAAAGGGACTTGTTTATTGTTTTTATTTTAGATATCAGACCAAAGATCTAAATATAGATCTGAAAAATATCCATGTGGAGATATTTCCGTTACCTATATATGTTGAATAAAAATGTGGCCGTGTCAATAACAGGCACAAATTGAGTGTCACAGCGGCAAACATTTGCGATGAGAAATACTCTGCCGGCTGTGAACTACAATAACGGTATGTGAGAAAAATAGAATTTACAGTTCTAATATAGATTTGTGTTATGATGCAGTCATAATACAGACAGTAACCCGCACTGGGCTCGCTTGGTGGATCCCTGTCTGGCCCATCCCTGTCTGAGGAGGCCTGAGTCCCTGCAGTGGTAATATTATAGGCTGATGATGATGATGACAGACAGCTAGACGGCGGCGCAGTTGACCGAGGGGATGATAGCGAGACACCTTGGATGGCTTTCCGTTATCTAGTGAGAAGAGGGGCAAAACCTAGAAAAGTGGAAGGAACGGGGGAAGGCGTGGGAATGATTAGGTTAACAAAAAAACCCATTTGATCAAAATGGAGGCCCGTCAAGACTGTTATTTCCAAAGAGTCATGGCGAATTAGTAGGTATCTCTTTTTCTGGGGAAATTGGCAAATGGAAGAATAAGACCAGGAAGTGTGAAAAAACTCAATAACACTTTTTCGTCCTGTGAATCGACCCTAGTACCTCATACTCAGCAGTAGCACTGGCAACCACTTAACCAACGAGTAGGAGACAAGATTTTTTCTTATTGGCTGAATTTTTTCTTTCTATCCTCCACAATTTTATCCCAAATCGACAAAACTCCTCTTACGTCCTTTCAATTTGTGGTAAATATTTCGTTTTCGTCACACATATTCGTTTTACAGGGGTTTCACGTAAACGGTTCTGTCAAACGTTTGAGAGTATTTATTTTAGAATTTCTAGATAAGAAAATAGACGTTCTGGAAGATGAAAGATAGATGTGGGCTTGAAAAACCGACTTCCAAAAAACACTAAAAACTCTAACTTTCCTTTCGGAAGAAGGAAAAGACAATCAAACAAAAAAATGTCACCGAAATTTGCCTGAATATTTTAATTAACTTCCCATTGTTATTAGCTTGAAATAAAAAAATAACTAATCCACAATAACTTGATAACCTCTAACCTAGACTAGACCTCTCAAATGTCGAAAAGTCGGAAAAATCCCCCAATTTTAGCCTCAAAAGTAATTTAATAAGGGCCGTGATTTATTTTCTTCAGAATCTCAGGACGTACGCCAATTAGAAACATCTGAAGTCCTTAACTTCGGTATTTCATATTGAGTTGAAGTAATTTATTCAGAATTTCTGAACTGGTAAGAACATGCGGGGTTTCTCGAGTTATTCAAGAAAGAAAGTTGTTTTTGGAATAATTTTTCAAGCGTTAAAAAGTTTCAACAGCTTTTTAATCGTTAATTTTCGGGTTTGTGCCCGGTTGAAGGTCACCTGTTAATACGTTGGCCTTAAACATAACTGGATAAATGTATGTATAGGTACTACACATTATGGTCCAGTCAAATTAGCAAAAATTTGGTAACTCAGATACCCAGCTACTAACTCGTGTATTTTGACATCCTAAAAGTTATCTCAAAACCTAAAGTCTCAAAAATATTTTTTTGCAAATATGGCTATGGGCTTTTCGCTATTTGTATTCATGATCAATATCGTAGAAAATTAAATTCTCTACAACTTTTGTTTAAAAAATTGAGTGAGGCTATAGCCCTCATCAAAAGGACTTAAAAAAATGCAGGTTCTTGCCTAAATCATTTATTAATCTTAAATCCAATTTTAATTAGAATATTTGAAGTTTTTTTTCTGAACTTAAATATTTTTTAATGGGCTTTTTAATTAAGCTACAAATAATTTGGCATATTAATTACTATCAAGATTGTTATAACTTTAATGAAACTATCTTATAATTACTTTTATTAAATTCTTATTTGTTTTAGTTCGTCGAAGTCCTATATACAGAAAATAAGTTTCGAAACATAAAAAAAAATTGCCTATATTGTCCCACAGCTGGGCAAACGCTTCCACAGGCTTCCACTCTTCACTTCGTGGGGTTTTCTCCGGCCAATCTCGCACAAATGCCTAAGTTTTTAACATACATACTTACGATTACCTAACAGCTCTTTACAGCCCAGTTCCTACGATACCCCTTTGTAAGGCCGCGCTCACTTTGGACACGAATTCATATCTCGTACGATATTCATATATCGTACTTTAACGTACGATATAAATTAATCTAATTATACGTATACTAACGGCACGGTTGGCGCAGTGGCTGAGCGATCGGACTGCTGCGCCGGGTGTCGCGGGTTCGATTCCCGCACGGAACAAGTATGTATGACCTACAGATAGTTGTTCCGGGTCTGGGTATTTGTGTATGTGAGTTTAAATGTTTGTGAACGCACCCACGATACAGGAGAAATTCCTAGTGTGGGGCAACGTTTAAAAAAAAAAAAATACTCGCATCCAGTATGAGCGCTCCCATAGTACTTGGAAGGTTATAGTATCGTTCGTACGTGTACGCACGAGTAAAATTCGTACGAAAACGCGTCCAAACTGAGCGCGGCCTAAGACTGGTTGTCAGACTTTCGGGCCACTGACTACCTGTTCCAACCATTGGTACCAACTGTCAAAGATGTACAAATGACAACCGGGACCAAACGGCTTAACGTGATTTCCAAAGCACAAAGGAAACTCGGTTTGTAATAGGTATTTCATTGACAAAACAACCCAGGCAAGTACGGCTTAACGTATAAATAGTTCGAGAGGTTGTTATTATTGAGCAACGAGGTCCTCTGTTTGGCAATAAGATATTTAAGCAAATAATCCAATATCTAAAACCCAGTATTAGCAAATCTAGCTCGCTTAACTAAGTCCAATATTATCTTTTAATTCCCAACTCGTGTAGAAATCTATGCAACTCGATAGAAAACAGGCCACTAAGATTATAATGTCCTCATCGTAATGGCCCATTATAGGCAATATATTCGGCCATAAACTCTAAATTCTATCAGGGAATAGGATTTGGGCCAAATTCGATGCTCGACGAGTATTATGCTGTATGGTAATGGGTAGGGTTGTGTGGTAGAGGAAGCTTTGCTATGTGGAGTTTATGTGTATCTTTGGATATACAAAACGTAGCTTTCAAAGCATTTTGTTTTTAGTTATACCTGGTTATACCAATGACTTTAAGTAAAATCGTGTCTCGGAATCGTCATTATCATTAGAGCTGAAAGGCATCCACAACTGGACAGTTGGACAGGAAGTCTAATGTTGCCAACTTTTTTGACAAAAAAACAGTATATTCAGGTTGGAAAAAGAAAATTTCAATAAAATAAACAGTACTTTATTTTTTTAATGTTTTAAAAACATATTAATTCTTTGTGCTTCTCGCACAACTTAGCATTAGTGTCATTTCTGAAGGTTTCATATGCTTCACTACAAGTGAAATCAAAATTAAATAAAGTAAATGAGGAGTTCATTTTTATTTTATGGGAGATCTATTTCTGTCTGCCCGCCACTTTGCATTCATGACAGAAAAAACAAATATGTAGTACCAGTGATGTTAAAAACAGTATTTTCTATACTGTTTTATTATCCGACAGTAAAAAGTATAACTGAGTGTAACAGTATAGTTGGGAACCCTACATAAGTCTCCCCCAAGTGTCGCCACATTGACCGATTCCGTGTCCTTCAGTGGATCCCCGCAACCATCACCAGGTCATCGGTTCACCTAATGGGAAGCCTTCCAACGCAACGCGCTTCCGGTTCACGGTCGCCACTCTACAACTTTTTTTCCCATCAGCCATGCGTTCTGCGACCAATGTGACGTACCCACTGCCACACACTTTTGGCAATTCTTCGGGTTTCATGTTGAGTCTTATTGTCCGGAACTAGTTGTTTAACTTGTGAGACTTCTTGTTCCTCCCGTGTCCGTGATAGATGTTCCGTAAGCGGTATACAGTCTGTCACTCTAACACCTAATACAACTATTATTATCATTATCATCAGCTTTTAATGTTCCCACTGCAAGAACTATAATCCACCACGCGGACTCAGGCGGGTGGGTAGATGTCACATAATATCTTCGAAATTGTTGGTTCTAAGACATGCCAGTTTCCTTAAACAACGAAGTTCCAAAAAACATCAGCTCTTGATAGTTACGCTTCCATTACTTTACTTCCCTACCGCATACATCGATGTAACGAAATCCGCCGCTTCCTCTAATCTCTCAATGTATTCGTACATTGAGAGATTAGATTATAGTACGAGGATGGGTGACCAGATTACATACCGAGCCTCCGTGCCTCGGAAAGCACGTTAAGCCTAGCCTAGCTTTCGTTTGAAGATCTTTGACGGTCGTGACTGTTAGTCAGTGGCCTGAAAGTCTGACAACCAGTCTTACCAAAGGGATATGTACTAGCTGGTTTTTGGAGGTCAGCTCCATCTTCCATCATTCTATACAGGGCGTCCCACGGCTATGCCACATGGAGAGAAAGTACCTTGAATATTGTAGATGGAACATTTTACTGAAGACATTATTTTAATTTTAAAAACAATTTAATGGTCCAAAACATGGTCTCCCTTTTATTTCTGATACTATGATAATTGGCTAAAAATATCCCTATGATGAAGCCTTTCGATCGGTATGATAAAGCTACTGGATTTTATTTTTTTCTCGAGTAGTGGGATTCCCGGTTCAACCATGTAATTATTAAAAAATCTATAAATGCAGTTCAATTTTTTTTTTAATTAAAATAATGTCTTCTTTCAATAAAATGTTCCAACTACAATATTCAAGGTACTTTTCCTCCATGTGGCATAGCCGTGGGACGCCCTGTAAAAAGCAAAAAGTAAAAAAAAAAACAAAAAAAAGTAAAAGTAAAGTATATAAAAGGCAAAGCTGACTGAGTCAACGTACAGGCCAAACCCTTAGGGCTACAAACTTAAAATTTCGCACACGTATTCCTCTTTTAACGTACGCATCCATTAAGGAAGGATTTTTTTAATTCAACACCCAAGGGTGTGAAAGAAGGGGGCACGCTTTGTATGGAAAATCGTCATTTTTGATATTTCCAACATCCACGCGGGCGAAACCGCGGGCAAAAGCTAGTTTAAAATACATTCAGTCAGAAGCAGACTCCAATATATTTGGGAGAAGGCTGGCCAAATGATGATCGAGTGAACATACAAGAAACCTAACCCCAACAACTTTTAATCTTTCAATCTAACTCGCGCGGAATAAAACCCCACCCTTTCCGGAGCACTAACCATATTTATCCCAGTTCCCGTTTCACTTAACTGAACCCAGAATGGTCATAATTAGGTTCCTATTGAAGAATACCACTAATATTTTATTGTTCGTCCTTAAATGGAACTGATGTATGAGCGAGAGAGAAATATATTAGTCTGCGTGCTAGAGCGGGACGGATTTATTAGGGTAATTGATCTGTGAGTAATTTCTAAGGAAATATAGTCTTGTATGTGGTATTGTGGGGTGAGTGAGATAGATAAGGCATTGTATAGGGGTAGACAAAGACAGAAATAGGAAATCTTAGTTTGAATTTGTAACCTAATAGCAAAATTAGTTTATCTGGAATAAGGGCTCTGGGTTTTAACGTAGGTACAGTCAGGAAAATTAAATGTTTCTTTGCTTTTTTTTTTCAATTTGCAGATCAGTTTCAAGACTTTCAAGCTGTATTTTGAATGAACAAAATATAATTCACGACCGTAATACGTATTAGTAAAATAATATGTATTTGGAAAATTATACATTTATAAAAATCATCACTAAAATACGCGTTGTGCGTATTTTATGATTTAATCCCATTGATTAACTATTTCATGGAAATATTATTTAATTAGATTAAATAAGAGGGGTGTATTGATGATTTTAATCATTATAACTATATAGAACCAAATCTATTTCGGTAGCGAATTATATTGTAATGTGTTTCCTGTTTACATTCAAATAACAACCCTTTACGTCAATTCCTGAAGGATAAAGGTATTCATCGTTTATTAACGTCATTTGAACCCTTGATTAACTGTAAACACTTTAGTCAGTTATGTCATAAACTTCAGTTTACTGCTCACCTACGTACGATAACGGAGGGTTAGAGGGATATATTTGTAACTTAAACATAGGTATGATTTTATGACTAAGGACAATATAATAATAATAATAATGTTTATTCATCAACTATGGCAATGGCTAGATTACATGGCAATGTACAAGATAAAACAAAAACATACATTTTCTTATTCTAGCTAGCTAGTGGGTGCCGCACTGCTCTCCTGGAGAGATTACAAAGTAACCTGTGTTCAGGAGAAACAGTTGTGATTCCCGACACATAATTGGATGATGTATAATAATATAGCAAGTGTTTAATATGTAGCCATATAGTAGTCATTAAACAGCGACAAAATAGGTTCTTATACAACAAAAAACAACATTTAGACTCTAAAAATAACAAATTTAGTAAATTTAAAATCAAAATCAGGAATGAATATATATAAAAAAATAGTTCAGTGTTTTAAAGTGGTGTGTATGTGTATATTGTTAGTGTGGTGTGTATATTGTTAGTGTGGTGAGTTTTATCGTTAAATTAGTGTGATGTGTGTATGTTTTAAAGTGATTACTTTTTCAGGAATTCTTCGGTTACGTCATAGTTTAGGTTTAGAAGGAAGGTGCGAACAGTTTTTTTGCAATTAAAGTTTGTTAAGCCGTGAACGGGAATTTTTGCGTTAATTTTATTGTAGAGAGATGGGCCAAGATAGTGAGCAAATTTTTTTGTAAAAGCTGTGCGTGACGGTGGAATTGTGCAGATTAGGTCTTTGCGGCGTTTGGAGATTTTTTTAAATGGCGTACGTCGGTGTTGCAGAAGGATTATATGTAAAATATATTGTTGTCTTACATTGAGTACGTTACAGGATTGATATAGCTCCACAGTTGGGAAAAGGATCGGTCGGAATGTAGCAACTTTCAAAATAGCTCTGTGTGCGACCTCCAGAGGCTTAAGTATGGTCTTTGCAGCACCACCCCAACAAGAGATACAGTAGATTAAGATGGACTGACAAATTGCAAAGTAAACGTTTCGAATGATGAACTGGTTGGCCACGTGACGCAGGGTTTTAAAAATGTAAATTAACTTTCGCACGCGACCAGCAAGGGTGTTAATATGATATTTGAAATTAAGGTTTTTGTCTAGAACTATACCAAGATATTTAACCTGTTCTACTGAGGTTAAGGTGGGGCATTGACAAACATGTTGACTTTGTGTGGGACACGAATGGGCTTTTATAGAGATTGTGGATTTAGGCTGGGAGATGTTAGTCATTGAAAAAGTGACGAAGTTGGTTTTGTTGGCATTAAGAGTAAGGGTATGAGAGGAAAGCCACCTCAAGGTGGAATTAAAACCCTCCTGCGCAGTAACTTGGAGTTCCGGCCATGAATTGGCGGTAAAAGTGATGGCAGTATCGTCTGCAAAAGAAACTACAGCAGCATTTGGAATTGAAAGATTACAGAGATCGTTGATAAACACAAGAAAGAGGGTTGGCCCCAGAATGCTACCCTGAGGTACGCCATAGTGAATGGGTAGTTCTTCACTCCTGTAGTTACCAATAGCCACACACTGCGAGCGATTAGTTAGATAACTCCTGAAGAGGTCAAGTGAGGACCCTCTGACACCTAGACTTTCAAGCTTGAGTAAAAGAGTGGAGACGGGAACGGTGTCAAATGCTTTCGCAAGATCTAAAAATATGGTGAGGACCTTCTTGTTAGCATTTAAGTTTTTTACTATATTGTCAATTAACGTATGGACTGCATCACAAGTGGATTTGTTCCTACGAAAGCCAAACTGGTGGGGTGATAACAGTTTGAAGTGTTCGAGGTATGTGACTAAACGCTTGTTTAAGAGACGTTCAAGCACTTTAGACAGTGCACTAAGAACAGCTATTGGGCGGTAGCTGTTTGGTAGGGTTCCGTCACCACCCTTGAATATTGGATGAATAATTGCTCTTTTAAAAGAAGATGGGAAGATAGCTGATTGAAAGCAAAGGTTGAAGATGTGGCATAATATAGGTGCAAGGGTCCGTGCGTACCTCCTCAGAAAGGCTTGAGATATGCCATCCCAACCAGTAGCAGCATTAACCCTTAGTTGGTTAATGGTACTTACAACCTCGTAAGGATCCGTCTGTTCCAAAACGAACGATTTATCGAACTTTGTAGATTGGAGGGGAGTTGAGTGTGTTAGGGTGGTCTCAATATTTTCTGCGAGTTCCTTCCCAACGTTCACAAAGAATTCGTTTACAACATTGCAAGACTGCCTGGGCGAATTTGAATGAGTTAACAGTTGGTTAGAAGAGTTCCTATTTTTCTGTGAATTAGTGATGGATTTTATTGAGTCCCATAGTTTTTTAGGGTTGTGTTGTGCCTTATTTAGTTCTTCGGAATCAAATTTTCTTTTAAGTTTTTTCAAAAGATTTGTGCAGAAATTTCTGTATCGCATATAGGTGATAAGTAGAGTTTGATTGTCTGGTGACTGCCTAACTTTTTTGTGGAGAGAATCTCGGTTCCGGATACAACGCAGCAAGCCTGGAGTAATCCACGGTTTCAATATCCTTTTACGTGCAGGAGCTTTGACAGATGTCGTGCATTCATTTATGGCATTTTTCATTATTTGCGTAAGTTTGTCTAAAGCGTTGTCTGGGTCAGACATTAGAAAGAGAGGAGTAAAGTCCAGGCTTCTAATAATTTTATCAAGCGCATCATAGTCCACTTTAGATATCATTTTTATAGGGGTTGATTCTGACTTTTTATTTTGAGTGTTTACACACAAAAGGGAAGAACAGTGATCTGTTACCGCTGTCTCGTAGACCAAAGTAAGAATCGTACCTGTGGATCGAACCATAATGTGGTCTAGGCAATTTTTGCCTCTCGTCGGATGTGTGTGAGCTGGTAGAAATCCGTGATACGCCAGAGTGTTGAGATATTCGTGGGCTCGTGGATCTTGAGATTCAGGCTTGATATCCAAGTTTATGTCTCCGGTGATGATAACCGATTTATAAGAAGTGAGAGTTGGGATAAGGTTATTAAGTGCCGTAAGGAACGAGTAAATGTTGTCGTTTGAGGGGGAGCGGTAAATACAAAGTATAGCAACTTCTGAATTCAACTTGACAAGTAGGCACGAGGCTGATCCAAGAAAATTGGGCTCTTCACAGGTGGTTATCATATCTGCCTTGGCATAAACCACTACCCCGTCGCTCTGATTAAGGTGTTTGGTTGTTTTGTATGTAACATAGTTGTCTATAGTGGGAATGCAGGAGTTACTTGAACACTGTAACCAGCATTCTGTAAGCACCAGAAGATTACACTCAATATTCATGCGGTGAATTAGGGTTTGAAGGTTTATGTAATTGCAGTTAATGGACCGGATATTTTGCGTTAAAGAAGTGAGCCAGAAGCGTTCGTTCTCAACGTATGATTTCGTGGCTTCGGGGGTACAAATGTGCGTTTCAGATACAGAGAATTGATCAAGATCAGACATTACATCATTTATTGAATTAGACATTTTTATATGAGACTAGCGGACGTCCCGCGGTTTCTCCCGCGTAGATCCCGTTCCCGTGGGAATACAGGGCCTATGACACTCAGCAGTAATGTGGCTTTCTATTGGTGAAAGAATTTTTAAAATCGGTTCAGTAGATCCCGAGATTACCCCTTACAATTTAACAAATATAATAATAATATAATATAATTAAAATAATTAATATATTATAATATAATTTAGAAAAAATATCATACAGTTTTTCTCGATTCAACTCTTTGTTAAAAGCATCATGCATTAGACGATTGGGCGCTGCCAGGCCTAATTGAATTAATAGTTTGTTTGACATCATCAAGCACATTTCCTCAATTGAAATCAATGCTTCGTTGTAAATTTCTTCACTTATTTGTATATTTTGATTTCCCATTCTATTTCGTATTTGATACAAAATATCATCACACATAATATACTTAATCTTTGTACTTGATCCACAAATCAATTGGGTTTGATGGGAAGCATGTAGATATGATTATAGATAACAATGTTCGTATTTGATTAGCGTGTGATGATATTACAGCATCATTGAGAGTTTGATCCCAATGAGCGTCATTTTCTAGTACTTACAAACGTTGACGGGCTTCTTTGTAAGATCCACACAATTCACCATCAACAGGTCGTAAATGTTGGAATGATGTTGGGCCACGTACATTGACTAATAGCAGTCGTAAATAAAAGCATTCATCATTGCTTGGATGTACTGAATAAATTCGACCAATGGCATCGGTGGAATAAACATCTGGGCTGGGTTTCCTGGAACATGACTCTTTGTCCATTTTCTAAATTCACAGAGTGAACAACAGAAGGGTGTCAAGGTGAAGATTTTTTTTTTTTTTTTTTTCATTTTCGTGCTTTGAAGGTGTTTGATAAAATCTGTGAATATTGAACAAAAATAGTAAAAAATAATAAAAATAATAAACAACAATAGTATGTACCGAAAATCCAACAAATACAACACTGACATTGTTTGTATTTTTTTTTACTTTTTTTTAATTTGATATGACTTGGAGTCAAAACATTAAATCCTCCAACGATGTATTCTGTGCTTCAACGCACACTGTTTTGATAGATAATGATTGAATTTGAACTTTGTACAGCTGTAATAAACTGCAAATTGACTCCATGACGTTAGGAACATACCTACATTGTTTAAACAACAGTGAATGCTTGTAATTTAATATGAACTTTATACAAAAGCAATAAAACTCAAATAATTGACTCTACGTTTTATTTAGAAAACGTTTGTATGGGAAAAAGAAAATGGCTTTTTTTAGGGTTTTTCCGTCAATTATTCGATTTTTTCTCGCCGTAAAAACCATCTTTGAACTTCAACGAAGATTTAAAAAAAAGAATTGGCCAAATTGGTCCAGGCGTTGTTGAGTTATGCGCTTACCAACACATTTTGCGATTCATTTTTATATTATAGATAGATTAAGGCAGACACTGTGTTATAAATAAGGCTATAAGTACGAGGTAGTAAGAAATTATTTTTGTTTGTGTTGAGTGTGTGTATGATGATTGAATGATATAGAAGAGTATAAATGCAATAGCTCGAATGTGCGTTTGTTAGTTTGTTATATAATAATGGGAGTTGAATTTCACAATAGATAGTAAGGAAGTAATTACCTACTTGACTTAAAAATAAACAATAAATTGATAGATAAAAAGCAAATGAGTACACCAATAACGAAAACAGTCATTGCGGGTTTTTAAGGTCTTCAAAACATTTTTCTGATTTTATATAAATCTGCTTGTCACCCTCGAGCTTACGTAAAAATATCTTGTTATTTTTACACCAGCAGAATTTATAATTGTTTTTAATAGAAAATTCTCTTGCAAGGTAGAACAGTTTTTTTATGGATGGAGACATGTATTCACTCACATATATGGGACGGTTTTCGCAGCTAAGACCTAGCTGTGTAGAGTTAAGCTTGTGTCCTTTATCCCGATTATTGTTATAAGATCGTACTAAAGAAGTGAGCTCCATTTTTATAGGAATTGTAGAGAATTCAGCAATTATAGGTCTTACTGCACCTGGCTTACCAGGAAGCCTGTAAACATCCCTTATTCCATTTGGCGGTAAGTCCATCTGCACTTTAGAGGCAATTTGCCGCACAATATTTGAAAGGGATTCAGTGGTTTCCTTTTCTTTGAGGGGTACGTTTCTTATCTCGATGGATGCAGAACGGGACCTGAGCTCTATATCTTGCAACTTGGTTTCTAAGCTTTCAAATGCTAGTTTGTAGTGCGTTCGCTCCTTCTCTAGAGAATCAATGCGTAGTTGCACATCCTCAATACTTTGGTTGAACCACTCAACAGCTTTCTCAATCTCTGAGTTGGTTTTCTGTATTTGATGCGATTGAGTTTTCAAAACAGCAATTTCCGAGACTATTGTTTTTAAGGTGGAAGAATGTTCACTTAACACTGCGGCCTGCTCATTTTTCCATATCGTTTTATAACTGCCTCATTGCATTGGTGTAGTGGTCGCAATCGGGACTACTGAGCTGAGGTCCTGGGATTGAATCCGGGGTCGGAAAAAAGTTTTTGGATTTTTTCATCAGGAATTGTGGTGGAATAGTTTGAATTTGTGCTCGGTTAATGGCAATAGGCTCGCCCTCTATTGCATGGGACTTAATACCTCTCAGCCCAACTGTTTGAAATCTAACGAAATCTATAAAAAGCGAGGCGATGTTATAGAAAATGTAAACCTTGATGTACCTATCGCCGATCGTACGTAGCCATGGAGGTATTCAAAGTAATGTTCTATCATTTCAAACTTGCCGAAAATATGGCATTCAATATCTCAAAAACTAAAAGGTTCCAGTCATAGTTTTGTCTAGAATGATCTTGAATGATTTGTCCAATAAACCCTTCTATAGGTACACGTTAATCGGGGGGCACGGCAGTGCCCCCGCTGAGTCGAGCGCGAAGCAAACACTGCCGTACCATTCTTTACTGGAACCATTTCGCCGCATTTTCAGGCCCCTATTTGAGGACCTCTGGATAAGACCAGAACACTGAAATTTTCGTCATCCAGTATAGCTATAAAATCACACTTAAAATAAAAAGTTTCAAGTATGTAGGTCATTTAGTTCCGAAGGTAAGCGAAAGCAAAGTTTCGCATTTATGACACTCACTCATGCACTCACTCACTCATGAACATCAAAATAGAACTAGTACTTCCCATAAACTCAGGGAGCTGAAATTTGGTACAGAGTGAGGGCTTAATGGCCACATATAGGGAAAACTATAAAAAGTAGGATAATCGAACATAAAAAAAAACTACTACAAAAAAAAAATGTTTTAAATAAGAAAATCTAATAAAATAAATCAGTTGGCTCACGTTTCTACAAAAAGAAGTGAAATCCCAACAAAAACATTCTGTAAAAAACTAGCCAAGTCTCGATGGAGCTGCTTGTTTATCTCTAAAAAGTAATGAAATCTAAACAAAGTCGTGCCAAGTCTAAGTTTCCATATTGCGATTTCTAAACAAAATTGACTTGTACCCACTAACGTATAAAGAATGTTCAACGGCCAAGTCACACAACATTAACTATAATAATAAAGAAATCGCAATAAGGAACCTTAGCAAAATAAAACGATAATAACTAATTTCTTAAGCTATACATTTATTGTACAAGTACCTACAATCAGTAGAGCTGACGTCCACAACCCAGTTACTGTATAAGACAATACTCATTGATAACATCAATGGTTATCAGGCTTTAGGGCCGGCTTCCGATTGTGTGTTTCACAAAAGCAAAAACTTAAGGAAATCGTTCTAAATCGATCATAACCGAGCCTCCAAGTACGAGGAAATGGTCAAAACGACCGTCGATTTAACCCTTAACCGTAGACCTATTAGGATATAAATAAATAGCCTCGTCTATTAACCCTATCGACCTATGAACTTATAGCCTGAACTATTAATAAGGTTCAGAATTATTGAATACATTCGCTTTGGAAACTGATTTAAGAGGGTTATATTTATTAATGGGGCAAAGGTTTTACCCGTCAAATAAGGGTTAAAGATAGGGTGGAAATAGATTTGTAACACGCAATGATTATGTAGTTTTCAATTATTTTAAGCTAGCTTAGCTCGCGGCTTCGCCCGCGTTTATGTCGGAAATTTTCCAAACAAACTTTCATCCCCGTTAAACCTGGTTGGCCGTCACTTTCTTTTGAATATTTTTGAAGTGAGACGGCATGCGAGATAAACCAAGCGTAAGTTAAACCAGGTTTAACTATTTTTATTAATAAGGCGGTAAGGGTTTGTGGCCTATGCGTTAATCCTCAGTCAGTCAGCTTTGCCTTTTACTTAAATACAAATCCCAACAAAAACATTCTGTAAAAAACTAACCAATTCTCGATGGAGCTGCTTGTTTATCTCTAAAAAGTAATGAAATCTAAACAAAGTCGTGCCAATTTTTAAAAACTTTAGAAGAGGATTCTATTTACCAAAAAATTATAAGCCAAAAGAAGAATGAAAGCAGATCAGAACATATTGAAATTGACAGGAGGATAAATTATATTGTAAATCGTTTTATAAGTGGTGAAATATCGGTAGATCTTTGTCTGGAGAAATTGAGTCCATTTATTTTTTAAACTTTTTAACACACATGATTTTTTATAGTATGTAAGGGCATGTATATTTTCTTTTTATTCTTGGTATTAGTCTGTAAGCCTTCTGTAAAATACTTAAAATAATAATTAATAAATAAATACAATACAAAGCTAAACGTTGACTTTGAAGCAATTTACGTCGTACCGCCCCTATAGTGGCCCTATCGACCCAGACAGGTGCCCCCAAGCACATACCTACAACCCAGGTAAGTAGCCCCATAAATAGTTTTTAAAGTTAAAAATTATAAACCCCAAGTAGCTCATCATCATTAATGTTTACAAAAAAGCCATAGTTTTTTACCCAACTGCTACTATTAAACTGTAAAAGAATTGTAAAGAAAATAAATACACTTCTGCTCTCAGTATTACTTTAATGTCATTATTAGTTACCTAACAACAATGGGTTGAATATGGACAAAGAAAAGATGACCAATGTATTGAAATCCATGTTCAACCCCCCAGGGGTTGAACATGGAAACATTTAAGGGTTCAACATGGTCGGGGGTAAAGATTGTGGTGGTTGAACATGGACTAAACCTTGTGGTGTACCTATAAGTAATTGTTGCACTGTGTAAAGTTTAAACGCATGTTTTGTTTTGTTTTTTGCCACACTATTCCCAAACCACTGTAACTCCTGTTAGACAGAATCAACAGTGGCGACCACAAGAAAAGCGCCGAGACAATGAAGCTCGACGAAGTTGTTTTTCCTTGCTAATTATTAGTGTAAACAATTTTTGGAAGACCTAATAAATAAATAAAGCCCTGTCCATGTAGAACTAGATAGGTCATCATCTGCCTAGCCTTTTTTGCCAACTTTGTTTGGGTCGGCTCCCTGTCTAACCAGAAGCAGCTACAATTTCTTTCTTTCTTTCTTTTACCTATGAATGACAGCCAGTACCAACGGGCTTTCCCGGGTACTGAGGAAACCCTGTAAGTAATGGGTCACTCATCTAGGGCCACCCTAGGCCAGCGCGGTTTTACCTGAAAATCGACCTGAGTGTTTGTTATTATTTAGCCACAAACTCCTGTAGAACTGAAAAGGTAACTGCTTTTTTTTGTATGGTGGGAAATCATCAAATGACTCCTTCCGCTCTGGGCAGAGCGGTTCCTGTCAGACTTCTACTGACTAAAAACCACCCATGTTCCTTCTTAGCCCTTTGTGTGCGAGGTTGCGGTATCTCTTTGAACAATCCGCAGCCCCGACGGAAAAAGGTAACTGCCTTAATATTTAATGGCATGACTATTGACCTTACGAACACCGGTGGAATACAAATCGAACTGGAAAACCAAACATACATCGATCACACAGAAACTATGAAAAAAAAAAATTACTAATAACGTCTCAACATAGAATGCCTGAAATGTAATAAATATTCAGCACTCACTCTAGGTTTGGGTCTGAAATCTTATCAAATTTTTGGTCGTGTGATATATATACAGACATTGACTCTCAATAGAAAAAAACCGGCCAAGTGCGAGTCGGACTCGCGCACCGAGGGTTCGGTACAAAGTAATAAATTAAAAATTATTAAAAAAAATATATTAGGATATGATGTAATTAAAAATTTACGCGTTTCGAAATATTTCTTTTATCTGTGTTATAAGACGTTGCTTCGCACCAAAGGAGATTGCCCGCGGACAGTACTCTTGATAAATGACTTGTGTCTCAAAACCTAGACCGGTATAAAATATCTAAAATAAAAATACATTTTTTAAATAAGTTTTAACGATTATTTACAATGGGATTGTTTTTCGAACAATAAATAAGTACTTTTATATTTCCGACGTCATAGTACGCCATTTTTTGCTGTCACTTGCCAATAATAGGGATTATAATCGTAGTGTGGGTACATTGACATTTATTGTGCGTTTGTCACATTCTTACAATACAGTCAGTATGACGGTATGTTATTTTTGCTGGTTTTGTTACGTTGTGCTTCGAGTCGAACCTTTTAGTTTCTCCGTTACTGCTGCCAACCCATTGACAATAAACATACTTCTAACGCCGCTGCACCGTGTGTGTTGATTATAGCTAAATACAGGACTTTTTGTGTTGTGATCATGGCGAACGCAACTTATGCACAGACGTTGGTTGTCGGAGATTCCGCATAACGTCATGAACATTTCGACGTAAACAAACAAGTCTGGATCTCACCAACACCGGTAAGAATAAACATTGTCTTTTAACGTAGAATGGTGTTTTTATTTAGGAACTGTAATTTTATGTTTATGTACCAAATAACAAATCTTAGAGGCCAACGTACAATCCATGTGTGTGTGTTAGTTCCTCACCTTACCAGTTGATTTACCGGATTTTAATATAACTTACGAGTATATAGACAGGAACCTCACACTGATGTGTTGTTAATAACCAACCAATTAACTAAGATGGTTTATTTCAATCAGTGTATTCGAGGATATTAATTGTTTGTAGTACTTATCATCATTTAAGATTAGAGATGCACAGAAATATAATTATTTAAATATGTTTTTTTTTTTCAGCTGTCAACCGAAGGCTCATTGTGTCAGGAATGCTTTACACTGTTGCAAAATGCACTCACATCCCAGGGATAGTTGACACCTGTAGTAGGACAAACGGCCGTCTGCTACGGCTGTGGGGTTTCCGTACTGCGATCAAGAACTCATCGAGTGCCATTAGACTGCCCACAAAGAATCATATTACTGCGAGGGGCTATCTCATCAGGTAATATATAATTATTTTGTATACACATACGACAGATAACGTTAGCTTGTTTTTCTAGCCTATCAGCTCCGAATTCCCTAAGGTGCTAAACTAGTCCACACTGTTTACTGTTATCTTACTAGTGATTGTACATGTTTAGGCTGGTCAAATTATAAACAAGTCATTGTATTGATCTACAGGTGTCACGTCTGGAAAGAGTTTGCCGAACATGCTGGATAACTGCAATGAATGAATGAATGAATGAATATGCTCAACTCCCAGCCAAGAACATTGCTTGCCCCGGCATAGCCGGAGTTTGGGTCGTATCACAACACCCTCGTAGTTCCTGAACCAGCCATGTATCACTCCCACCGGAGTCACATAGTGAGCAATGGTGGGAAAGGTAGCAAGTCGGTTCGCTGGCCTTCTTAGGTGGCATAATACGGCCCAGTAGGCACGCGTCGTGAAACGCATGCGTCGGCGGAGCCGGCGCATGCGTCGCGCGACGTACGCCTTACCAGAAGGAACAAGGTTATTTGGAGTAGACATGCTCTGGGATAAGGAGGGAGATATAGAACCAGGCCAGTGTTCCACTGTATACCCAGTATAGGAAAAGAGGAGTGACAGGTGTATTAAAGTGGAGTGAGCGTTGAAGTCACGTTGTGTTGGGTAGTCCTTGGCTCGATGTCTGACTGCGAGTGTTCCTGCCGTGGTCATTGCTGGGTTGATCGGTGTCGATTGCTTCTGCTTCGCTGTCAGTTTCGCTGATGTCGTAAATTTCTTGTCAGAGTGAACATATGGTCGTCGGTGGACCGATTCCGCAAAAAGGCGGCTTGGTAATTTCCCAGTTCATCAATACGCTCGTCTAGCCTTTGTAGCAGGAAATTGGCGTAGATGCGGTAGCCTGTGTTGCAGATTGAGATTCTTCTGTAATCTGATGTTGTTTTTGGGTGTTTCTTTTTGGGTATTCCCATACCCAAAAAGAAACACCCAAAAACAACAACACTTTGCCATGTTGTCCTGCAATTGCCGCGACCAAACGAGGTGTCAAGGCGGAGATTTTCACGGAGAATTAAGTCTATCAACATTTCACCGTTTTCGTTCGATGTCTCGTGAAATAGGTTTGTCTTGTGAATAGCCTTTTCGTCCAGCCTTTTGATCTCTTGCAATCCTACGTGTGAGTTAAAATCACCTAATATGATTAACGTTGAGTTTTTGGGCTGCTTTCTTAGGGTCCTTTGTAGAGTTGTGTAGTCGCGTGATGCTAGAGTAGTTTGGTTGGCTATGTGGACTCCAACCAAGTATAGGACTATGCCATTTTTTCCCGTTATCGTCGTTCCAATAACGTTGGTTTCCGTTCTACTTTGGAGTATTGAGATTCCAGAGTCCTTTCTTATTAGGATCGCCATTCCTCTTGCTTTACTTGTTCCCGTAAGGGTCCAGATGTAGTGATTTGATTCAAATTTGCCATTTGCCATCTTGGTTTCTTGTAAGACGGCGATGTGAATGCCTAAGTCTTCTAGTTTGGCATCAATTCGGTGTTTTTTGTCCAGTGTGGCTGCACCTCTGACGTTCCAGGTTGCAATCCTAGTCGATGCTAGTGATGGTGGCGCATTATAGCGTGGGTGGGTAAGCGGGGGCTGGACTACTCTGAAGCCGGTATTATCCGGGAGGTCTACTGGTGTCGGTATGCTACGGGGTGTTGTCGTCGTGGTCTGTGGGGTGATTCCTATTTCGCTTTTGCTTGATTGTGTATTCGTTGTTGAGGTGTTTACGGATTGTTCATTTTTTATAAGACTATCATAGTGGTTGCTGTTGAAAAGCAGGTTAATTTCACCTACAATGTCAGATTGATTTGCGGGTCTGAACGTACATGTTGGTGTCCGGTTGTTAACCGCAATGAGGTAATATTCTGCTGCTGCTATCAAGATCTCAGTGCCGCCCCAAATTCCTGGTTTGTGAAGGTTCTTGACATATGTGTCTGTGTCTGTATTGTTTTGTACTCCATCTTGTGCCTGCTCTAAGTTGCCCATTATGGCTAGTCGCATGCGTGGTTCGTCACGTTGCTCCGTAACGTAGCGAGCCAGATCTCTTCCTATTGCTTCATGGTTAAATGTGACGTAGAATAGATTGTTTATTTGGTGGGCAATGGCTCTGAATAAGCAGTTTCCATCTCCTTCCATGTTGATCCTCTGCCACTCGTGTGAGATATCCATGGTATGAACTTTTCCCTTACTTTTCCTTTCCTTGGTTGGTATCTGGAAATGAATCTTATTCTATTGATTATTGACTAAAACTACTTCTATCATTGGTGCTAGGTTGTGTGTGGTTATCGGCAATACAATGCAATGGTTATTTAATCGCAGTAATTTTGCTGTTTTAATGGTACCCTATATTTGTTATGACACTATTGTCAAGGGGTTTTTACCAGGGCTGGCTGAGGTTCTTTGGGTCCCATGACCAGATGTGCGTAATTCTCTCACAAGAAATTTTCGGCTTTTTTAAAGAATTCTTCGGCTTTTGTTAATGCTGTTTGGAGTAAGACAAAAGCCGTTAAAATCGTCGGCTCTTTTGTGTAAGTGACGTATTGTAACTATTGCCGGGTAATACTCCGGGACGTCTGCTTGCCTTTTGTTTCTGCTTGGCAGATGGGGCTATGCGTGGTGATTGTTTCGTCTTTTGTTCTCCTGTTCTGATTTTATCGTTAGTTTTTGGGAGCCCTTTTTACTGGCGTTCATTTAGATTTGCACCTAGATTAAGTACCTAAATTATGAAACGGTCTCACCAAATTCCGGGATCGCTGCTGATTGCAGATGTTGTTAAGTGTGAGGGGTACCGCCAGGCCTCGGTAGAGTTGATATGTGCAAGTTGCACGTATGTGCACCTAGATTTAAGTACCTAAAATATGAAACGGTCTCACCAAATTCCGGGATCGTTGCTGATTGCAGGTGTTGTTGAGTATGAGGGGTACAGCCGAGCCTCGGTAGAGTTGATATGTGCGAGTTGCACTTATGTGGCGTCAACACGTAGCGGGAAGTAGTTTAAGGGGTTTTCGCGCCACTAATAATAATTCAAACATGGATGCACAATATGACAGTCACTTTTAGGAGTCTCTTTGGCGGACTATTTAAAGGCCTTTTACTATACTACGCGGACGTGTGGTACAGCAGGTAATTATTATTATATTTTTTTCACTTTGGTAGGCTATTTAATCTAACGGCACTAATTCGCACACAAACGTGAAGTGCCACGGTCCTTTATCACTGTGGTAGACTAGATCACGGCACTAATTCGCGATCGAACGCGTGACGCACTAGTTAATTATCACTTTGTCAGACTAGATTGTGGCACTAATATTCACGCACGAACGTGTGGTAAAATACCACCTTAATTATCACTTTGATAAGTTAGTTAACCGTAGGTTTTGCTATTTACGTGCCCTGTATTATCTTCGTTTGGGTCGGTCTGCGCGGGCGCCGAGCAACAAAGGTAATTAGTGGCAGTAGAATGCTTTTTAGGGGCTGTGAGCGTGCGGGTGGACCCGTCCGTCTCCGATCGCTGGATAACTGCAACCAGACAAACTCACGATGCTGACTGAGTGGAATATTCTGCTACCTAAAACCGATCTCAGAAACATATTGAACAAGATTTTAACAGATTTTGACAGATTTTTTAGCTGCCCCTGCTAGAACAGAATGTTAACCCTGGTCGTGGATTGTTAATAAGGTTAATTCAGGAACATATTAACGTGTTGTTGCCACACCAAACCATTACTAATGAGCGTCTTTTGGTATCATCAATAGTGAAAGGATTACTGATACAGCGCGGCGCCACAAAATATAATTATGTTCCTTAGAGTTCCCGAATCTGCAATTTCCATTTGAATAAAAACTTGTGGGACGAAGAAGAACTGTGTGCATAAATGTGCATAGTATAGTACCTGTTTGAGCTGGTGATGTTATAACAATATTAATGTTCTAGCTCCATTATTTTTAGAATTATTTTTAGAAGAATAAAATATAAGTCCAGAAATAATCATTCTTTCATTAGTATTGCGTGTGTTCCCTTCCTACCCTACTTACAAAGACAATTTCATGATTTCCACTACCTTAACATTTGAATAGAATCTAGAAATAACACTGAGCGATTGATTATCTTAGTAATGATTTCTTAGAGAGAAATCATTGTAATATTCTCGCATTTCAGGGCAATGAAATGCGAGAATATGATTTTAAAATGCTCAAAAACTAAATCAGAAAGACTTGGTGAAGTCGTCACAGGTGGTCACCAGGAACGGGCCACCTGAAACATCTAAATCGTTACAGATTTTACAAAAATATGCTTTAAATATACAAATCTCACTATATAAACTCATTCAGACCCTTTCAAATAGCTTTTTTCAACTTATTTTTGGTTGAGCATAACCTAAAAATAGTCATTTCTTTTTTGTAAATATCTCGAAAATGCCGTTGTCGATTGTGTTCAATCTTTTGAGGTAGTATTTAGACATGCCATCGAGTATTTCAAAGATGATTTGATGAAGACACAACAATGTTGAATTGAGTACATTTGCCCATAGTGCCGCTGGCATTCTCCTTTCAAGATTCTGAGTTCACGGGAAGTACCTGCAGGTTTTGATTCCCTTGCGAGTGTCCATTTGCAGCATAAACGACTGCATCTATTGATTACTTTGGTTTAGAAGCCTGATTTTTACACAGTTTCAAGGGACAGTAAACTTGAGTATTTGATATGAATTACAGTTTGATACAAAAGGATCTTGACAGACAGACGGACAACTAAGTCGTTCCGTAAAAAGAAAAAGAAAATTTCTGGAATTTAAGAAGTAAAAACTTATTAACAAAAAATAAAACCGACTTCAAAAAAAAAGTCAAAAATAAATCAGTTTCTGAATTCGGTGACTTTTGTTTGTTTGATTTCATTTTTTTGTCACCGACTTCAGAAACTGATTTATTTTTTACTTTTTTTTTGAAGTCGGTTTTATTTTTTGTTAAAAAGTTTTTATTTTTCACTTTTTAGTGGTTCACCTAATGTGGACAACGTAGTATTTTTTTTGAGTTTTGTTGATTTTTCAAAAACCGCTTGTCCGTTTTCGATAAAAAAAAATATGGGACCATTTGGGAAGTATACCCTTTCCAACAAAAAAAGATTTTTTCAAATCGGTTAGCAAATGACGGAGTTATGCCCGAACAAACATTAAAAAAAAAAAAAAAACAAACATCCGAATGCCTTTGAAATTAATGCCTAATTTTTAGTTCTTTTGTGTTTGTTCTTAATTGATGATTTAACATTTTTATTCGATTTGTCACTTTGCCGCAGTCGGGTAAAAATGGCACGATTGGTTTTCATACGAATCATAATACTTGCGTTATCTAGGTAAGTATATCTATATATCTGTGTGCAAGATTTTCCCAACTTCTACATGTTAAGTACATGGTTTTAAAATGGACTAACTTTAACAACAAGCTTCGCAGTTTATATTGCAGTATTTATCATATAGTGAGGTACTTTTTTTCTTCTTAGGATTTGTAAAGTTATGTAATTCATCATGCCGACTGAAAAAAGTTTCTAAAATGCTAAAAATCTAGCCGAATGCATCTAAATTCTAGGATTTTACCTGGAGCGATTGCCTATCTGACCCCCACAACCCAGTTAATACTAGGTAATACGATACCCTTTGGTAAGACTGGATGTCAGAATTTCAGGTCACTGACTACCTGTAACGACTGCCAGAGATCTATATATATGGCAGCCGGGACCAACAGCTTAACGTGTTTTCCGAGGCACGGAGGAAACTCGGTATGTCGGGCGGTCACCCATCCACAGACCGACCTAGGCAAGCACAGCCTTACCTAAAGATCGACCTGAGTGGCAGTTCTTATTATGCCACGAGCTCCTCAGCGATAAAGCCCTTTAAATAAAGAAAAAAAAAAGTCGGTGTATAACGCTCATGCTCGTTGCATGTTAGACTCAAGCTTTGCATGACTGACTGGACTGCCAGTCACCTTTCATTTTGGCAAGTAACTATTGTCCAAAATCAAAGCATGCTGTTGTAAAAGCTACCAATTACCTCGGCATTTTCGTACAGATAAGAAAATATAGAACTATGTTGCGGTACCCTAAAAACTACTAAATATTCTTCTCAAATAATAAAAGGATGTGTTGATATTCGTCCCAGATGTTGAGATCCAAGATTTGTACGGCACGTGCTAGTATTTTAAAGAGTTCCTATGATATTCCATTTTGATAAAATGTCGCGTTGGTTTATTTATAAATACCTATTAATAATGTTTTTATGATAAGTCAAGTGTCTTGACTTGGCTCGCGAGGTTGGCGACATGCGGGGTGTGAACTCAGCGATTATGGTGTCGATTTTAGTAAATTGTTTCAGCCAATTAAAACGTCAAATAAAGATGCGTGTTATGGGTTTATCGTTTTCTTTGTTAAAGAACCAGCAAGAAACTCCATGTTACTCTATTAAAATGGAACGGAAACTTTCCTCAAAAAGCCGCTGAGCTGAAAAGGGACTAGGCTGGCCATGTCCGAAAAGCTCGAAGACGAGAGAAAAGGCAACGCGTTAAACCTAGCAGAAGATGGCGGGGAGAGCTGGACAGAGCCAACGACCAGTGGTCCAAATAGGATGACACAGGCTAAATGAACAGTCCGGTGTTCGATTTTGATTTGATTTATGATTCGCCCCCATTAACATGGAACTTAAAACATGAGTGAACCTCCCTATAAAAACATGCATGAGCCTATAATAGCAAAATCTTTAATACCAGTCAGCGCCTTAACCAGTAGATTATTGACCCTATCATTAATTAGCAAATTGCGTACGTATAAGACGAAGTATCTTACATTTCTATGGACTTGTGAGAATAAGGCGTAAGTAACATATTTCTATAATGACGCGTAGAAACTTGGAGATATTTAGGTCACAACTATATAGGGATGTGGGCTCAGAGTATGAAGAGATGGTATAGAGTGTCAAAAGCGTATGAGAAACGAATGAAGTTTCTTGCTAGAATGCTAGTTCTTATCTCCATAGGGAACGACCAATTTGGAACCGTGCAACTTTTATCGGCGGTTTATATGTGCCCATGCAGTTGCAGGCCTATGATGAAATTTTCATCTACACTGGAATAACATAGGGTGTAGGGCAATCACTCACGACAGATCATTTTCAATGTCAACAACAAAAATATATACGAACAAAAAACAAATTGAAATACTATTATATTATGGGCCGTGAATGGGTAACACCCATTGCATACCCAGTTTCTTCCGTAGCTGGGAAATCAAGTTGAAGCTGGTGAAGGTTGCGGGGATCCGCTGAATACGAGACGCACGGGACCGGCCTATCCTATCTCCAGCAGTGGACATTTTTCGCCCGAAATGATAATGATAAAAACGATTCAGTAGATTTCAGTTACTTATGGAGCGGCTAGACAAGAAGAATAGGAAGTATCAGCACTCTACAGCATGATTTATACTCAAAGGTCTAGTGGCTCGCCCCACATGTCATATCTAAGATCTAGGAACGTGTCAGTGCTTTCTACTAGTGGATCCACTTGTGCTAACATAAATAACTTACTGTTTTTATATGAGGTTGTCTTGTCACTTTGCTATGTTGAAGTTTAAATTAAATTGTGTTCGTGCGAAACGAACAAAGTGTATGTAATGCTAGATTGATTAAAAATAAAAATGTTCTCGTAGACAAAAAAAATGTACACAAAACTGGCAAATTTAGCACTCTGGTGAGTGAGGGAAACTGACAGTGAAAAAGAAAAAAGAAAAATAATAATGTAATGCTTTATTCTATATACGAGTATAAGCAAACCAATGCAAGTCATGCTGAATTAATGGCTTAGATGATAATTATTATTATCTCACCCTTTTTTTTTTTTTTTTTTTTTGGTGGGTGGAAAATCATCGAATGACCCCCCCCGCTCTTGGGCAGAGCGAAGGGGAGTGTCAGACTTCTACTGACTAAAAACCGAACCCATGTTCCTTCTTTGCCCTTGCGCCGAGGCCACGTAATCTAGTACATAATACCGCGGCCCCGACGGGATTATCTCACCCTTAAGATAACATAACAGATAGGTGTAATATCATCATCTTTCTATCATTTGCCCAACTACATAATATTTATGTTCGGGTCAGCTTCCAGTCTAACCTGCAGTTGCAGCAGAATACGAGTATTTTACATCGAGCGACTACCTATCGGGCCTCTTATTATTTAACCACAAGCTCATCCACATCCTTTTGTAACCTAACCTAACTAATTTTAGTAACATCTTGGACTATTAGAACTCAATATGTCAACAGGAACACGGAATTACATAACACCGCCAGATCCCTCTAAATAAAACAATAAAGAAAGAACCCGGGCATTACGCAAAGTAGCCGGGTGTACCCGGGCAAAGCCTACAATACAGTACTGTCAACAGGGATCTGTCACTCTGAGCCGAATTTTAGGCTGAGTGTATAATGTTGGGAATGGAAGTCGGTTGGAAGTCTGGGGACTTGTTGTTTTGTAAAAGATATTCTTGATACAATGTAAAGATTACGCGTGAATGTACATAAATATAACGTCAATTGTAATCACAAACAACAAAAAGGCGCAAATCTTGACTCCCTGGCTGCTACTATGAAATTTGTGATGGAAAAGACCTAACAACATTTTGCCCAACCCTGGGGTCGAAGCCTCTCATGGTCTGCAGTTGCACTTGCGACCACTAGACCAACGAAACAATCCAATATATTTCCGTTTATTACAACGCTTTTTCTAGTCGTAATCTGTTATCATGAATTCAGCTCAATATTATAGACGCCCTATAGTGCATATACCTAATGATGTCTGTTACCTTAAAGAAAAAAAAAAATTTCATATAATGTCCAATACTTGCATGGTGATAATTATGTAAGAAACAGCTGCTGTTTTTTTGATAATTGACGAAAAATTTACGTACCTATAGCGTCGGTGAATTATGTATGTCCCTCACACCCTGTATTTCATCAAAAATAGGTCTTTAAGGCAAAAGTGGGATGAATACTAAGTAATTTCTTAGTCTAGACTTCTAATTATTGGAATAATTAGTTGTCAGCACGTAGATTTCTGCTGAATATAAACCTCTTAGTAGCACATTACAATAAAGAGATATGGTATTATCGTAATATTCACAAGAATTATCTAGGCTTTTCGAACATATTGGATTATTGGCGGTGCGTGATCATTTGGATAAAATTACTTTTGGGAAGATTAATATTCTGTTAACATATTTCCTAAAGAAGAAAAAGAAAATCTCTTGAGTTTGATGATTAAAAAGTAACGCAAGCTTTTTTCCAATTTGTCTGACTTGGCTGGCTTTTAAATATTTTTATGTAAATGAACCCATTATTTCATGGAGAAAACCCATTGTGAAGTGAGGAAACACTTGGAACAAAAATCAAATAAGTATTTTTTTTTTAATTGCAAACAAAAGTACTTACAAATGTCAATATACAAATAATTTTATTTTACAAAGGTACAAATGTCAATAATACAAAATGAACACTTTGTTTTACCGTCAACGGTGTACAAAATATTCTTATTATAATAATTTCTTATAAATTATTGCTAAAATTAATAAAACGAATTCTCAATACTTACTAACAAAAGTATCATTTCTTATTTAGTTTACTTTGTTGCTTGTTTTACCTACTCAAAGCTTGTTCAAAATTAAATACAATATGACAGAACCTCTTTCTATTACGAAGTCGTTTCCACCAGTACGTACACCCCCTTACCCCGCTAAATCTGCAGTATCCTCGCAAATTAATCTAGCTTCTGTAGAAAAACCACTCGCCACAATTTTATTCACAAGTACTTTGAGATGTATAAACGCGATACATCAAACTGTGAACGGAGTCTTATGTATGTTTTGGAGGACAAAAGGTAGATTTTTCTTTTGGTTTCTGAGTTCGATGCCCGGATGATGCTTTTGTGACGTCGACGAAATATCGATGTTAAGAGAAAGTGACATTCTTTAAATTATTATAGCCTAATTTAATAATAATATAATAATAATTTCTTAAATTCAGATAACTGTGATCCATATTTTTTTAAGATGTAAATCAATTTATGTACGACCTCGTTGGTCTAGTGTATGTATGAAGTCCTAGGTTCTATTTCCAGGCCGGGCAAAGAGTTATTGAGTTTTTCCACCAGGAACTTTTCAGTCACGGTCTCTGGATTTATGCAAGGGGCAAACTTATTGCCATCATTACAAGGGACTTAAACATAAATTTTAAAATCTGGGTGAACCATTAGGAACACCTTCGCGTAACCCTTCGGAGATTATAGGCGTTATGTTATATTATTTGGAATCACCGTAGGTCTTCTACTCTGATTTCACATATTTTGACCTTCTTTTTACTTATTGCTACACGGAGGATATCCCAGGTTCTTAAAAATATATATGACGCCATACATCAAGAAGTTGTATGAGTATCGTTAAAATATATGTCGCAAAACAAAAAGTATATTGTTCTCCATAAAAACTCAATACTTGGGAATGTATGTGGGGTAGAGAACTGCCTTGAAAACTGCAATAAACATGTCTGAGAATGTTCTCTGTTGTTTTTCTTAGCAGCTGGGTAAATGTAAGTTTTTAGAAATATTATAATTACTAAGCGCTTTGACTATGATTACTTAGTAGGTAGAGGAGATACTTATTCCACTGTAACTAACCTACTATCTATTTTTGCTGTCAACCCTGCCACATACTCACAAAACACTGCAACTCCTGAAAGCCAGAATCAAGAATAGTGATTGGTGACCACAAGCCGAGACAATGAAGCTTGACAAAGTCCCAGAGTAAAAATTTACTGTCTTGGATTCCACAACGAAATTAAATTATTTCTCCTGTCTATCATGATCTGTTAATTATTTCTACCAATTCTGGAATGCAGGGCACCTCCCTTTAAGAGGGAGTGAACTGTAAGACACCACGAATGTTCAGTGTGTACTGTGGTTTTCATTATCTACCTAGCGTCTTCCCAACTATGTGGGGTTCGGCCCAACTGGATGCATCTGAATACCAGTATTTTACATGCAGCGACTGCCTATTTCTAATGCCAGTAATGATAAATAGATTATTCTACATTGCTAGGATCCAAAACTCTTCGATATAAAAAGAGGGAGTGAACTGTAAGACACCGCGAGTATCCCTAGCTTCGATTAAGGAAAACATCGTGAGGAAACTAAACCAGCAAACCTGAAAGACATATCTCGACAGTTTTCGTCGGTCTTTGACGTGGCTTTAGCCACGTCAAAGACCGACGAGAAGTCACCAGGATAGGCACAAACCACCCTAAATAGCAAAATGTAGATCGTGTAACAAATGTAATGCATAATAATTATTGCGATGTAGTGCAAGCCACCTAAATCAGGGTGTGCCAGTACAGTTCTCTTGGTCATGTTCCTATCGAACGAACACCTACCCGTGGACAGAATCTATAAGGATTTAAACCCAGTTTGTGAACCGAAGTCCGTTAACTCAATTCACACGATCTTCCCAAGGGCATCCAGTGCATTAGCCTACCTATCTTATCTTCCGAAACCAGTTCTTAATCTAGATCCCTAGAACGTGATCAGTCTGACGTTATTTATCTAAGTTTAGACGGATTGAGACATTGTACTGACTTATAATAACTTTAAGTGGGCAGCTGTCGAGTTTGGGGAATCGTGTCGTTAATTTTAGAGATATATCCAAAAAGGATCGTGGTATATATTAGTACTTGTAGCATTTACTTAGAGTACCTACCCTAGAGTACTCAAATCACACTAATATTTAAAGGCGAAAGTTGTGTGAGTGTGTATGTTTGTTACTTCTTCACACAAAAACTACTGAACAGATTTAGATAAAATTTGGTACACAGATAGTTTATAATCTAGATTAACATATAGGATATTTTTTATCTCGATTTTACTGTCCCGTGGGATAATTTTGGAGCTGTAGCGGGTGAAGCCGCTGGCAAAACCTAGTGACACATAAGATAATAAATGCTGATATAACATGAAAAAACTAGTATTTTTTTACAAACTCGGGTTTAATCATGAAAACTTTGGAACTCTTATCCAATATCTCCGTAACTATAACATGAAAGACTTTCCTAGCGACTATATCCTATCTAACTTCCACAACCCAGTTAGCACTGGGTAATAAGATACCCCTTGGTAAGACTGGTTGTCAGTCAATAGAGACTTTTGGGTCACAGACTAGTGGCTTGTAACGATTGTCAAAGATCTACAAAAAATGACAGCTGGGAACCACGACTTAACGTCCTTTCCAAGACACGGAAGAAACTCGATTGTAATGGATGGTCACTCATCCAAGCCATTTCATTAGGTAAAAGCGGCTTAAGGTGGATGTTCCAGGGTAGCCCGCGAAATTCAAATTTTCTTACGTATTTAGCGATTTGCAGGCCAATGCTAGGTTGTATGTTAGTGAAAATATGATTCACGGCTGTAAGACGTATGCAGTTACAGAGTTATAATCATCAAAATCATCATTACAACCCTCCAAGTTCATGTAACTCTCAAGAATGACCTTTTGATGAAATAATCATTCTTGAGAGTACCTTGTCAACCTTAACCTGAATATCAACCCGAGTGGCTGGTATTATTAAGCCAAGAGCTCCGCAAATATATTTTAATTTAATGCTCCTATGGAGGATGGCAAAAGTCATTATATAAGTAAAAATCTTCGTTCCACGGTGGGAATACATAGGATGATCATATCATAATAATTTGCAATACATATTCAAATGATTATGTATGTAAACCTACACCCAGCTACCGGCTACCAATATTCCCATACATTAGGCTCCCATTAGGAAAACTGGTTTACTTCAATATGAAAAGTAGATATTACTCGAATAAACTAATTTTATCTCGTATTTGCACGAATGTTCACGCCTACACGACTTTCAAAAAAATACTCAAGGAAAACTAAACCATATTTTGTGGAGATAGAGTTTATATTTCTCTGGCAAACAATGAATACCCTAGGAATGATTAGAACTTTGACATCGCGTGGGTACCACAGGAGCTAAAGTAAATAAAGTGTGATAACATAAACATATTGTGACCTTATAACAAGGGATTAAAGTTCAAAATAGATGGATGGGATCGTGAAGGTTTTGAGATACGTACTCAGATACAAAGTTGATAAAGCGTTTGCGTGTGTGGCCATTGAAATCGCGGGATGAGGCTATTTATTTTATTAGAAGACATAGGAGCATAAAAGTCTGCAACCACTCCCAGTATCGTGTTTAGCAACAACTGGGTAGATCAGATAGGTAGTCGCTCCATGAAAAATGCTGGAATTCAGCTGCATTCGTTTCGACTGGAAGTCGACACTATAACATAGCTTTGAAAAGGCTTGCCAGATGATGATGACATAGGACCATAAAAGTCTGCAACTGGTCCCTACGACGGGTACCGCATTACACAGCAAATGGCGGGATGATCTGGATAAAACCAGCGATCAGTGGTCCCAGTAGTCCTCATTGGCCCTGGATTCAAAGATTCAGAGGTCATGGGGAGAGAGGCCTATGCCCGGCAGAGGAATGACATATACAGTCACAAAGTGCAAAGATGTACTTAATGCCGTAGACATTTTGTACCAGTCAACCTTTGGGTAGGTGACGCAAAGAAACACAGCTATTCTAAGAGCTCCCCAACCACTACTACTCAATGAAATCAATTTAGTACGAAACGCATGTAATAGTAGTTTATGCGACTGTGCATAATGCCTAATTATGTATAGTTGCATACACTAATTTATCTACCCGAATATCATAAGGGCTCTATGATGGGCTCAGGAACCATAGGGAAATTATCAGCATTGTTACCAGTGTAATGCAATAAAAATAAACAGGTTATTAGTTGCATTCGTCGCTGCATTTACGATATCTGGCGGAGTGTTTGAATGTTAATTTCTGAGTCACTATCACTCATTTTCGACAGAAAGAACTTATCAGAAAATTTGTCTACTCAATGAAAGGGAATAAAAAGCTAACGAACAAATGACAGCTCGAAATGGCGGCGTTTCGGATATCTGTCATTTTTTTTTAATCATAGGCAAACTAACAAAGTCACTATTCTTGTGTCACTCGAGATCAAAATGTCGTGCGATTTATAATTAAAATCATACTGAATTGGGGTTTCGTATCGATAGGTATCTGTTTTAATGTAGATACTAGAATAGCACACTCACTTGAATTTGACACCTGTTCCAAATTTAAACTCATAACCTACTGTTTTTTTTCCAGAAAGAGGTGGCGAGATGATCTGGACGCGCACCATGAGGGCTGGTTCGAGGTGGCTCAGGAAAAGAGCACTTGGAAGGAATTGGGGGAGGCCTTTGCCCTGCAGTGGGACAGTACAGGCTATTAAAAAAAAAAAAAAAAAAAAACCTACTGTTTTTAGTAGGTTATGAGCTCATTACAGTTCTGTTAATTTCTGCTGGTTGGTAATGCTGGTCATTGCCTATGGTTTTTGAACGCATTAGAGAGGGTTTATTATATTTGGGTAGATAAATACCTTTATTGTGTAACTTACATGTTTGTATCATTTAATTCATTACGCATTTTACATAAAGCGTGCCCATTTCACGGATGAAAGACCAGTTTTTGTATCGAAAACCGCATTGTGGAAATTGAAACTAATTTGAGATTAAATTAAACATTGAGTTGTAGTAATGCTCATTGGTCGAGTATTTGTAGGTGCGACTGTTAAGTATGAGATCCTGGATTCGATTCCTGGGTCGGGCCAATTGTTATTAGGTTCATTTCTCAGTAGCACCCACGAAGTCTGGATTTATACCCGATTGCTGCCAATAGGCTCACCCTCTATTACCTACATGGGACTTAAAACATAAACTGCAAAATATATAATGTCACACCTCTACCAAACCTTACGGGGATTACAAGCGTGATTTTACGTAGTCTAATACAAGTATTTTTGAAACTCCCTAGAACATAATCTACAAAAGATTAGGAACCTAAATCCTATATTTAGTACAAGATATCAAGGCATGATCCCTTTAAATAAAACATGAACACAGATAGGTTAGAGTACCTATAAATATTTACCTATAAATGAGGATAATACACTCACAGAGCACATGAGCAATTCCTCTTAAACCTAAATAAGGTATTATGTAAGTTACATACAAAACATTTCCATATTAACTTCATTTCCAAAAAGGCTCACCAATAAATAGGAACACACCGGTAATACAAGTAAGTATAATACCACGACTGTATTGCCCAAACTGCCTCGTTGGTCTAGTGGTCGCAAGCGCGACTGCAGAGCGTGAGGTCCTGGGTTCGATTCCCGGGTCGGCCAAAAAGTGCTACTGGGTTTTTCCTTAGAAATTTCCCTTAGAAATTTCCCAGTAGTAGCCCGGAGTTTAGAAGTTGGCGGTATAATACCCCCGTGCCTCGGAAAGCACGTTAAACCGTTGGTCCTGCGCCTGATCTCTCTCCGGTCGTGTCGGATTGCCGTCCCATCGGACTATGAGAGAAAAGAAACAGAGAGTGCACCTGTGCCTACGCACACACTTGTGCACTATAATATCTCCCGCGCAGATGGCTAATCTCCGCTGGGATTGGCCGCCGTGGCCGAAAAACGGTCAGGAGGACTATTATTGCCCAAAGGGCTAGGCAGCGTGATAGCTGGCAAAAACTGCTAGCTGACAAATTGCTATTTTTCATAATATCGTCCCGGACATCACCGAAGCGGCAACTTGCGGAGTTGTAAGAGAGGACTGTTTAGAAGCTGGGGAGTATTCACCGAACCTGTGCGGAGATGAGTACTTCTTCTTTATGCTGTGGCTAACCATGGACTTCTGGCAAGCCAGTAATACAATAAACATCATCACATCACGCCTGTAATCTACCTAAAAGTACACCCACATTTTGTCAGTTTTGTTTAAGCCCTATGTATCAGGGTTTAGGGCTATGAGGAACAGGGTGTAAAGTTCCTCATCCCCCGGTGAAAAGGGAGTATCCTCCGACCAGACGGGTGTTGTGTCTGGTGGGCTAACTGCCCGACATATATTATGTAAGTCGGGAACTCCTATATAGGCTTATGTCGCGGATAATGTTGATAGCGCGATGTAGGAATTTCTGTCGATCGTTGTTAGTACGCAGGTGTTGCGATAGATGTCGCTAGTCGCCCCAACGCAATACCTCAGACTATAGCTAACCCTTCGGGGATTTACAGGCGTTGTGTTACGGTAATTTTCATTTACTGGGAACTGTTGTTGATAATGCTAAAACAAAAACAAAGTCCAAAAAACTAATCCTTTCCGCGACAGTAGGAGCGGTGGTTAGTAGCTTAGTACTTCTGCCTAAAAACTTTACATTGTCTACATTGTTTCACTAACTTTGTATGTATACAATACCTCTCCTGATACCTCCAGGTATCGTACCAAAACTAGACCCTAGACTATTGAAACCCTATTTTTACCCAAAAGGGAATAGGCCATTAACGTCTGAAGGCAGCATGGCAGACCTTGTTTATTTAGTGAAGTTTTAGTCACTTTGCCATATTTATAGCGTTTTACCCAACCCTAATTAATGATAATGTAGGTCTAATAGAAAGTTTTCCTGAAATTCTAGTCGCCAAAAGGGGTTAAGGTTATTTCAAAGTCGTTCAGACAAGTTCCGGGCATTGGTCTCTATATCCAGAAATTATATCCTCCTCCGATCCTATTTTAAGTAATATTATTTAAATTAAAAAAACAACAGTTTAGAACCTCCTGATTTTTTTTAAATCGGTTAAAAAACAACCACCACACATAGCCAGGAACATACCTCTTTTATTACCCTGTAGTAAACAGTTCCCTATTGCAAATCGCGTTACGGAACTCAAATGGAGTTGGGCAGGACAACTAGCAAGGCGCAGTGAGGACAAGTTGACTAAGGCTGCCACCGAATGGTATCCAAGAACTGGCAAATGTGGATCGTCCGGGCGTGAGTTAGATGGCAAACGACGTAGTTGCCATCGGGGGAGAAATCTGGATGAGACTGGCACAGGACTCGAAAACAGAGGCCCTCTTGCCTCGGAAGGAACATCGGATTACCGTCTCATCCAACTATGAGAGTAAAGAAACAGATAGTGCACTGCGTTGTCGCTGACACTCTTGTGCACTTTAAAAGTCACCCGTGCCGATAGCTAATCTCTGCTATGATTGGCCGCCGTGACCAAAAAGGGTCATGAGGACTGTATTTTTTTTTAAGTTGGCCCCACACTTGGAATTTTTCCTGTGTCGTGGGTGCGTTTAAAAACATTAACATTTTAAACTCACATACACAAACCAAACACCCAGACCCGAAACAATGAACTGTAGGCCATACAAATATTTGTTCCGTGCGCGGATCGAACCCGTGACAAGCTGCGCAGCAGTCCAATCGCTCAGTCACTGCACCAACTAGCGCCAACGGTGCCGTCAATATATGACACGATAACACAGGGTTACCCAAATTAAATTTACTCAGGCACTCCTGACTCTCCTGAGTACATTTTATGAATTCTGGAGGCTTATTCTGGAAAAAAAGACCTCAACATTCTACAGATAAGGCTGAGCTATAATAGGCACTCTAAAACTGAACAAACATGTTATAACATTTAGTAACTAAAACATTCCTGAATATTTAACAGGTTCAGGCATACGAATAACAGTTTCGATAGCGCAAAACATAAAATTTTATTCACAGACGGTTCATTAAAATATGTAGAGTACCTACCGTACATACATTTGAATATTTTAGCCATTACCTTCATGCTAGTATTAATTTGATATTTTATTCTATTTCACGTATGTTTTCTGGCCTAGTTAAAAGGTGTGTGATGTTTTCATCTATCTATATATATATATAAAAAGAGAAGTCTTGACTGAGGTTCCCTTTATAATGTATACAAGAAATAACAGAGGGAGTTCAATAGGGGATGAAAGTTTAAAAGAAAATCGTAAATATTAAAGCCGACATTCACGTGGTCGAAACCGCGAGAAAAAGCTAGTACTACATAAACACAAGACTTTTTAAAATAATCGTAGGCAGAAACAAAACACCATCAGGCACGGTCCTTACACTCTAACACCTTTTGCCTCGTTCAGGTTCATACATCTGGTCATACACGCATGCACCTGACCTTTCTGAAGAACCACACGTATACGGCCAGTGCATCCCCATCTAGGATGTCCCTTGTTAGTGTTGCCACATTGAATTTTTGACTGCCGCTATTGTCGCAAGCGCAATTTCTGAGCGTGAGGTCCTTGGAGCCTTCGATTCCCGGGTCGACCATAACAAATTCCGTAGTATTAACCCGGAGCGGTATGATAACCCCGTCTGATTCTCTCCGATCGTGCCAGATTGCCACCCCATCGGACTATGAGAGTAAAAGGACTAAGAGTGCACCTGTATCTGCGCACACACTTGTGCACTATAATATCTCCCACGCCAATTGCTAATTTCCGCTATGATTGGTTGCCATGACCAAAAAAGTCAAGAGAGAGGAATATATGACGCGATAACACAGGGCTACCCAAAAAATCCTAATAAAAACACTCATCAATAAATATTATATTTATATGGAAATGTAAACCAGCTCAATAGTAAGTACCAATTACTACTTTAGGACCCGATTTGACTGTCATCCCGACCTTTGAGTACTAAATGTTATGGCCTATAAAACCTAGCCAATAAATTCTGGAATCGTTGGGACCTAGGAGTTTTATAATGTTGACATAGTTTTTTTATGTTTAAGGGGTTAATGGGTAAGGAAATACAGAGGGGGGATATCATATGATCAGGTTGGGGATCCAGGCAAGTGGTAATCAGTAGAAGATACTTTCTCATAACTGTTTTAGAATTGTTCTAATGGAGTGCGAAAATAGTTTAACATCTTCTTGTCCAATGTTATTTTGGGTCGGTAAAACACGTATTTTTCTACGATATCCTCCTAACCATTTTCAGTCACGGCAACCAACCTGAGCTGAGACTAGCCACCACCGCGGAAGATTTCCACGAATTCCGACACGACCAAAGAGAGATCAGAAGCAGAACCTGCGGTATACCGTGCTTTCTGAGACAAGGAGGTATCATACCGCCAACTTGCAAACTCCTGGCTAGTTTTGAGAAATTTCTAATGGGAAAACCCTTCAGCATATTCTGCCCGACTGCGCTTGCAGCCATGTGCAATGTTGCAGTTTTCTACCATACGCCGCTATCAACAGTCAGACTACCATTTACTTCTTTTTCTTTAGACTATCATTCTTCACACTAGCCATCTAACGTATCTTTGGTTATCCACCAACATTTATATTTATCATTATTTTAGTCACATTCGAATTACCTGGAAAAAAATTCATATTACCCAAAAATCTGTGTTAAAATACTAAAAATACCTTTTAAACAAAAGTGCTTTCCATTCTTCATTCCCAAACGGCCATTTAAAAATGTAAATTCAAAGGTATTTGAATCGCGTACCCCCAATAAATATAGGTCTGTGCCCACTTAATAGAAAAAAAAGCGTTCACATTACCCCCTAGGGTGGGGTCATAAATTGTTTTTAAAGAGAAAAAGTAGAAAAACAGGCACTTTACGGACCTTATAAACAATTGGATGGGGTCTTTTATTTTGTGTTAAAGATTCGTTAGGTGAGGTAGAATTAATTATAAATAGTGTTATAAACAATGTTAATTATAAATAGTGTTAAAACAGTGTACATACTCGGTGATTTCAATGCACACCCCGGTGAGTCATTTTGTTGTGAACTATTAGAATTTTGTAACGAACAAAAGTGGAGGTGTGCGGACATTGAAAAATTAGGCTTAGGGCCAAGTAGCTATACCTTTGTCAGTGACGCACACGGTTGTAGGCGATGGCTTGACCATTGTGTCGTCACACAATCTGCTTGGTTGACGATTGCTGGGATAGGTATAATGCATGATGTGTTCTGGTCTGATCACTATCCCATATTTGTTGAGTGTAGGTTAGATAAGATTAAACCTAAGTTAACATGTCATAAAACATCACGTAGCAGCGTAATTTGGGGCGAGAGGGATAGTGATCAAATAAGTGTGTACTATAACCTATGTAACAGTAAGTTAAGGCTGATTGATTACCCACAGGAATTTGGTTTGTGTAGCGATGGCCACTGTAATAATACTGAGCATAGGGTAATTCTTGACAGAATGTATGAAAGTATTGTTACTGCATTGTCAGACGCCGCCGTACAGAGCCAAGTGGAAACTCGGACTCATAGACATGTTGGTCGTGTTGTTGGGTGGAACAAGCACGTGCGTGACGCTCACGCGGCGGCGAGGCTTAAGTATCAGCTATGGGTATGGCACAATAAACCAACTTCTGGCGATGTCTATAACGATATGTGTCTGACTCGAAAGGTGTTTAAAAGTAAATTAGTGTGGTGTCAAACGCATCAAGAACAGATTAAGCTTGATATTCTAGCTTCTCTCCGTAAAGCCAATAATTTTCAAAAGTTCTGGAAGGCTACCAAAAAGCTTGATGTTAAGCCTGGCCTCCCTGTGAGTGTCGGTGGTGCTGATCAGCCGGAGAGCATCGCCAACATGTTTATGGACCACTTTAAAGTGGAGTCACCGCTAGGCTCGTCGTTGCGACTGCTCGATGACGGATGCTGTCGTGACTCTGATCTGGTTCGTTTCTCGGTCAAGCAGGTGTCAAACACCATTAAGAAAATGACGAGAGGGAAGTCTCCGGGTCACGATGGTTTAAGCATTGAGCACTTGCAGCATGCCGGTCCTCACATAGCTAGAGTGCTCGCTATGTTTTACTCACTGTGTATGTGTCATTCGTACCTGCCTGGTGCTCTCTTGCAAACTATTGTCGTGCCTATTGTTAAGAATAAAACGGGTGACGTTGCTGATAAGTCTAACTATCGACCCATCTCCCTGGCTACTATTGTCGCGAAGGTACTCGACAGCCAGCTGGACGCTCGGTTAGATAGCTTTTTAAAATTACACGACGCACAGTTTGGGTTTCGTAGTGATCTTGGCACTGAAAGTGCGATTCTCGGCCTAAAACATACGGTGCAATACTACACAAAACGTCGAACACCAGTGTATGCTTGCTTTTTAGATCTCTCTCGTGCCTTTGACCTTGTATCCTACGAGATTTTATGGAAAAAGCTGCGAGAGAGAAAAGTGCCAGCGGAGTTGTTGCGTATTTTCCAGTATTGGTATTACAACCAAACGAACAGTGTGAGATGGGCCGATGGGCTCTCTGTCTCTTATGGGCTAGAGTGTGGGGTAAGACAGGGAGGGATTACGTCAGCAAAATTATTTAATCTTTATGTGAATGATCTAATCGTTGAGCTCAGCAGCAAGAAAATCGGATGTCGCATTGATGACGTTAGTGTCAACAACATCAGCTACGCGGACGATATGGTGCTGCTGAGCCCAACGGTTAGGGCGCTTAGAGAGCTACTGAATTGTTGCGAAGGCTATGCTCGAGAGCATGGCTTAGTTTATAATGTCAATAAAAGCGAGTTCTTGGTCTTCAAGGCTGACGGTGGTAAATGTCCTGAGTATGTGCCCCCAATCAAACTAAATGGGAATGACATTTTACGAGTGTACCAGTTCAAGTACTTGGGGCATTATGTTACCGACGACCTTGATGACCGAGTGGACATGGAGAGGGAACGTAGGGCGCTGGCAGTCCGATGTAACATGTTGGCTCGCAGGTTTGCACGCTGTAGCAGGACAGTCAAAATAACGCTTTTTAAAGCTTATTGCCAAGTGTTCTACACGTGCAGCCTGTGGACTAACTATACTCAGCGGGCTATCAGTGCGTTACGGGTCCAATATAATAACGGGTTCAGGATGTTGATGGGGCTGCCCCGTTTCTGCAGTGCATCAGGCATGTTTTCACAAGCACACGTTGATGGCTTCCACGCCATCGTCAGACAGAGATCTGCCTCTTTGCTCTGCAGAGTGCGGGGCAGCTCCAACTCCATCCTGAAGACCGTTGCGGGGAGGTACGATTCTCCTTTGTTAGGTGATGTTGTTCAGAGATGCATTCTGAACAACAGCCTTGTTGTTAAATAGATATTAAGTATTACTAACATAGATATAAGTTATCTTTTTGTTTTTACTAACCCTTATGGATGTTGCTTATCCGAATTAAAGAATATTTTTTTTTTTTTTATTTTTTTTTTATAATCATGGAGTTAATATTCGTGAGTTACTATACCTTTAATCAAATCTATCTGCCACGTCGCTCTAGTAGTCCAGGGATTCGATTCCCGGGTCGGGCAGTATTTTTTGGTTTTTCCATCAAAAATTTCTCATTAGAAGCCACAGTCCGAATCTGTGTCCAATTGATGCCAATAGGCTCGTCCCCTATTACATAGGACTTAAACGTAACTAGCAAAATGTTGATGTAGTAATGAGTACACCCCTGCTTAACCCTTCGGGGATTATAGGTGTGATGTTACGTTATACTCAACCATGATGAAGTTCTAAACAAGTATACAAAGAGGATAAATTATTATAAAAAGGATTTCCTTATAACGGCACAATCTTTTGATGTAAAACTTTACCGTAATCTTAAGGCGAGGTTGCAGTACTTTGTTTTTATGTACGCACGACCTCGCCCCCCCGCCCTGCCGCGCGAGCGATATAATGCCTAAATTTTGACTGTTTTTTGCATCTTGGAGAAAAACTATAAAGAAATTATACAATCTGTTTTCACCATTTACTTCAGAATAAAAAGTTCTATCTACTGATATAACTTTCATATAAATTCATGATGAAATGTCTTAGCAGTACACGTTTGAAATTGTGATTTAGAGTCATGTTTGATAAAAAAAAAGTATCGAGCCGATCATTCTAAATCGCGTTTCTATCTTTACGATTTACTAGAGAGTATGTTCAATTTTTATGTAATGATTTTTATTTATTAAAAAACTCGTATTTAGTTCGATTTTTATAGGTTCAAAAATCTTAAAATTACTGCAACCCGGCCTTAATATTTAATCCGTTTTATTTATACCGCGTAATCTAGAGTAATCGCTTGTAATTTTCATGAAAACTTTACGATAAGAGGACATTGAACTTTTAATAGTACATTATGATATAAGTGTGTAATGTTGGTGATTACCGCCGAGGCGCCATTGAGACCCGAGCCGTCAGGTGAGGGTCTTAAGATAGCCGAGGACGGTAATCATCAATACACACGTGTATCATACGACGTTTTTCAACACACTTGTGAAGAAAATAATACTAAAAAGTCATCTTCAACAGTTAGAGCGAGTTCTGATTTTTTTTTCACAATAGCGGGAAAAAATTATCGGTTTTCCTATGAGCGCTCATCTACAGTTCGACCAACTTATCTGTGCAGGCGGGAAAACACGGAACTAAAATAAATGTACTGAGTTTGACGTAGCGATGCATATTTCTCATGATATTTCTTGACCAGTGGCGCCACCATGAAATTCAAACTTAGATGACTTAAAATGGTCATACTGTAACAATCACGATCGACCATAGACTAAAAGAATGAGGTTAATTTATTTAAAAAATGTTATATTTATAATGTTACAAAAGTTACATTATTTGAGTGAAAGTTTCATTTATTAAAAACGTACTAGTTAAATTTATCTATTTAAAATCAAAGTTGCATGAAATGAGCAAGCACAGTACATTAATTTATTTTTACTATTGAACACGATCTTTTTTGTATCGAAACTTTTTTTAAGAACATAGCAACTCAACCATAAAATTAAAAAAAAACGGTATTACCCGGTTAAATTGAAAATGCTCTGTTTACTCGCATAAAATTTGCAGTAAGGTACTAACTTTACTTTGTAGTGATAATTCTATTATGCACTAGTGTATAATATTATTATGCACGTGTTAGTTATAGTTCGGTTTATGGCCCTAAGAACGATGTAATAAGGCTCACTTTACGAGCAAGTGTGTTGAAAACTTGTTTACAAATTAATTACACAAAACTTACACATTTTTGTTATTAAGTAGGCTTAAGCTTATTTACGAGTAGAAGTTGCATTTACGAGTAGAAGTTGATAGCAGGATTTAGAATTTATACTATTTACATAGTATCTTAAGAATCAATTCATATCTCTCTTCTCTGTTGTCACACTCCTGGCAGTGGTCGTGGTGGTGGGAAGCTTCACAATTCGACGCCATTCCTCTCGTACTGTTGCTTGCTTCGGCATTCGTGGAGTGAACCATTTAGTGCAGTTTTGATTTGGTTGGTCCAGCGCATTGGTGTTCTACAGACGTGTCCTCTCGACGTGTAATATGTCCAAAGAAACTGAGAATACGACCTTGAACGATGACAGAAAGACGTTGTTTTACATCCAGCTCTATAATCAATCAATCAATCTTTCTCTCTCTCTCAATTCATCTACCAAGTGCCTTTTCTTTTGTTTGACAGACGTAATTCTAGGACGAAGACAGCGTAGAATTCGAGAGGAGCTCATGCAAAGAAGGGTAAGCCAGAGTTGTCAGACTTTCAGGCCACTGACTTCCTGTAACGACTGTCGAAGATCTACAAATAATGACAGCTGGGACCAACCGCTTAACGTGCTTTCCGAGGCACAGAGGAAACTTGGTATGTAGAAGGTCACCTATCCACGGACAAACCTACGCAAGTGCGGCTTAAACTGATAATCGACCCAAGTCGCTGTTATTATCTAGCCACGAGCTCCTCTATAGATATCACTACACTACATAGTATAAAATAAAGTCGCTTTCTCTGTCCCTATGTCCCTTTGTATGCTTAAATCTTTAAAACTACGCAACGGATTTTGATGCGGTTTTTTTAATAGATAAAGTGATTCAAGAGGAAGGTTTATATGTATAATAACATCCATTTGCACCCGTGCGAAGCCGGGGCGGGTCTCTAGTTAACTATATTTTTCAAAAAACACCTTGTACAAACAAAATACATTACACAACTAGACTGAAATAAAACATTATAACACACAAAACATACACGCAAGCTTACTCCTATAACAACGAATTAAACTTCAATAGTATCAAAAATATCTAGTTTACACTAACCGGTTTAACCCATTAGAGGTCACTGTACTTGGTTGAGTACAGCCATATCCGTAAGGGCAAATTACAAATATCGTAAAGTTAATGAGGGTATTTTTGTTATTTTACTTCATTATCATACTGTCCAACTATATTGATAAATAATACGCGGGTAGTGTAACTTTTTTTGATAAAAAGTGTCAGTTGAAGTTTTGTTACCGAAACACTGTGGAGGTAAGTAAATGGTTTTTGATTTTATAAAATAATGATTGCCTAGAAGTTGGTATTTTCATTTTGCTTGTATAAAACATATGTCAGAGTAAGTTATAAAGAACAATGTAATTGATTATTTATAACTAAAATAAAACTAAGGTAATTTAAATGTCACTGTACTCGGGTGAGTACAGTGACAACATACGTAAGTAAAATAACTGTTGTTTTCTTTCAGATTCCTTGCAATGAAGAAGCAGCAATTTACACCGCAAAGGTGCTATAAGGAGCTTGGACAAGCTATTGAAGCTATTTTACAAAATAGCGATAATGATGGTGGGGAATCATCAAATAAGGGGCCCGCTCTGGGCAGAGCGAAAGGGAGTGTCGGACTTCTACTGACTAAAAACTACCCGTGTTCCTTCTTAGCCCTTTGTGTCGAGGCCGCCGTATCTCTTTCGCACAACCCTCAGCCCCGACGGGCGTGGGCCCTTGCAGGCCCCTTCCATGTTGCTGACATCTCTTTGAAGCGCGCGTGGAACACGAACTCGCCGTCGACACGGCCGGCGGCCTGTCGTCGTCATAAGACGGACGGACGGCGAGCTAGCCCATTACTCACCGTCCACAGGTCCGCGTCTACGGTGGCCGGAAGCCATAACGTGGCCCCCGACCCCCACTACCTTCCCTAGCATCACTGCTTCGCAGAAGGAGGCGACGGCGTCCCATTCCTCCTCGCCCCAGACCATGGCTTGCACCAGCGCCGGACGCGAGAGGTCGCCGCCGCCGATCGCCGCTACGAGAACACGGCGGGGCTCCGCCCAAGTGGGGCAGACCTCCACAGTGTACTCCACCGTGGCCTCCGGCCGATCCTCACAATGGTGGCATCCGGGCGTTTCCTCCCTCCTGATTTGGTGCAGGTACCTCCCGAAACAACCGTGTCCGGTGAGATAGTGATGGAAGGTGAGGGCACCGTGGTGCCTCTCAAGCCACTCGCCCCTGAAGCCCCTGGAGCCAATAAATATATAAATACCCGCCAATCCACTTCAGATTCAAGCCCAATTTGGCGAAAGAAAATTGCGTCAGGCCGATGAATAGTCGAAGCCAGCCTCAAGATGGAGTTGAACATTATCCTATAAAAATTAAAAAAAACAACTGCGATGTGTCCTTTGTCATTGAAGAGTGCGCTGACAATGTAAAAAATGCCATAAAACACTTTGTGTTGAAAAAGCTTGTTTTGAAAATTTTCATACTTAGGCGGTCAGTGTACTCAATTAAGTACACCCCTGTAACTTCATGAAAACTGTAATTTTGTTTTTTTTTCTTGTATTTTGTGTTTATGTATTCTTATTTCAACACGAAAATAAAGAAAATTTAAAAAATATTTTGGTACTTTTTGTTTGACCTCTAATGGGTTAAAATTAACCTTTAACAACAGTTAAACGACGGTTAACTGGGTAATTTATAACTGTACTACAAAGGGTTAAGATTGATATACGCGTAGTTAATCTCAGTTTACGCGGTCGACGCGTGCGCAAGTTTTAAAAGGTAAATATTTATCATATGCTATAATAGGAGAATTAGGATGTGGTTCGGATATGGTGTGTTGTAGACGGTTGTTAAAATGTGGCTTATTCTTTTCTTACTACTATTATAAATGCTACACATGTAGGTATGTTATTTTCATCATCAGCCTATAATGTTCCCACTACATGGACTCAGGCCTCCTCTCAAGGAGAGGGATGGGCTATAATCCACCACGTATACCCAGTACGGGTTGTAGATGTCACATGTCCTCGAATGTTTTGGTTCTAAGACAAGCCGGGTTCCTCACGATGTTTTCCTTCACCGTTTTTGAGAGCAGTGGTGATCAAATAAATTACACAAAGTAATGCGCCTGACTGAGTTCGAACCCACGACTAACTGTTCGTAAGTCGGGGCCGCCACTGCTGGGCCACCACTGCTCTCCATTCTCGCATGATAAATTACAACTACATATTTTAACTGTTTCGTGATCGCAATCGTCAGTCTGAGGTGCGTACCTTGGATTCGGCTTGGAGACCTGTCTTAGGTCCGAGGGTAACACCACTAGACATTATTACAAGCTATCAATATACGAGTATATATTATTATATTACTAGCTTTTACCAGCGGCTTCGCCCGCGTGAAAATAACGATTATCCATACAAACTTTCATCCCTTATTTAACTCCCTTAAAGGTTGAAATTCGAAAAATCCTTCCTTATTCCTTGTCTACATTATAAAGGGAACCTCTGTGCAAAATTTCAGCTTTCTATGTCCAAGGGTTTGGGCTGGGCGTTGATGAGTCAGTCAGTCAGGACTTCTCTTTTTATTTATATAGATAGATAGATTGCTCGAAACTGTACCTACACATAAATTAATGAGAGGGTCACAAATAAGTAACGACAACTCCAAGTACGTTAAAACCCTGACACATCTAGACCGCTCCGTGACTCGGAAAGCAAGCAAAGTGGCTAGTGATATCGGATGTTGTAGGGTGCTTCCCTAACATAAGTAATGTCAATGCAGATGTAAAATGTCAAATATAAACTTAAATGCAGAAACTGTCAGTGAATGCTCAACGGGATGAATCTAACTAAAAATGCAAGTAGTCCGACTCAAACCACGTCTAATTGAACACTAAAATGTAATATACATGAAATGCATAGAATAATGCAATATGTCAGTGTCAATGCACTGCCAAATGTAGGTCGCGTCCAAAGTGCAAATACGCGAGCCTACTGGCTAACTTATTGTAACAAATATATTTTAAAACCCATGTACGTGCACCGTACATATTGCCACAACACAGAAAGAGAATAACTAAATAAAACAATCCCAAAATATGTAAAACAATAAAATAAGAATGTAAAAAATAATGTAAACAATGTAAAAATGCAGGACTCTAATGTAACTAGTATTGACCTACGACTACTATGAAGAAATATAACTAACGTCTATAAATAGAATGTCACCATAATAATAAATTAGCATACATCACTATGTTTTTCAGTGTCAAATTTCACTTCACTTGAGGTAGGGCTAGCACATGACACTTTATTCACTGTTGAGTCCCGTTTGTCGATCTTGCTGTTCTTGTCCTCGATGTCATCTTCTTCTCGTCTGCTTCTGCTTCTCGCGTCTTGCGGACCCTCCCCGTGTCTTTGGGTTGCCATCTTTTGCCAAAAGTACATCGATGTTACAAACAGTGCAATGCTAATCGCAACAACCACATATATTGCAATGTAGTGATGAACGTCGTGAGAGGATAAGGTGTCTAGCTTAGACTGTTCTTCTATAGAGCGTAGTTGCGTGTCAATCTTCTTGAACGTCTCTTCGTGCGTTTCAATATGTAACGATGAGTTGCGAATCGAGGTATTGATAATGTTATTGATTGGAGAGATCGTGGGCACGATCATCGCATATGGTTCATTGACTAAAATGTCACTTGTATGTTCCATGTATGCGTGCAATGTGAATGAGTCGCCTTGCAGAGTGCATCCTTGTTTCAGCGTTATCAGACCCGAGTGACGTAACGTCTCCGATGCCATTTGAGTGCCGCACACTAATTGTACTTCGCACGTGTCACAACAATAATAGAACCAGCTGTTTTGTTTATGTAATTTGACCCATTTGTCGGTGCATATTTTTATTTCCGTATGGCAATAAACGCTGTGTTCTTCGTTGTCTCGAATCAGCTGTACATCGCAAATAGATTTGTGACGATCACCGGTGTTGTATATAGGGTGATTTAGTTTGCACAGTAGAGTTTTGTCATGTAATTTTTGGCATTCTTTAACGTCATACTGTTCTAGGGGTATAAATGAGTATTGGTTGGCGTTAAATGCTATTAATTCAGAGTTGGGAATGACATACATTACCCGATTTATGTCAATGCGTTGAGGAATGCTGATAAGTCTGTTAAGCTCGTATAGGGCATCACTTAGGATCGGTACTTTTATTTCCATCAGCAGGTAGTGCTGTGTTATGCGTGCATGTATTCTGAACAGGCTGTAGATGTCTCTTATGTCATTACGAACTTCAGGTAGTGTAGAATCGCGAGGTAGTAGTCGAGCTACTCTATCTAGTTCGCTTTGCATTTGGGTTGGTGATAATAGATGTACGTCCATATGTCCTTGGTACATATTTGTCAGGGTGTTGATGAGAGATTCTTGAATATCTTTTAAGTTTTGGGCCATTCTTTCTGCAGCTATGGCCGATGTAATGATGTAGAATGCTTGTGAAGTCTCAAGTTTATCTTTGAGCGTCTTGTTTTCTAGGGACGTGAGGTGTTCGTTGATTAAATTGAACTGCTTCACCATTGTTGCTTCGTTACGCTGTACAATGTTGTTCTCGGTTTCCAGAACACTTGTCTGGTTTTTAAGCAGTTGGAATAGGTGATTTTCATTATGTTGGATTGTGTCGATATCCTGTTCATATTGTTCTGCAAAATGTTGATCTAACACTCCAAATAACGAGTTTGCAACATATCCTACTCCGTCGATCAATCCTCTTTTAAACCTGTGTTGAATTATCCGCTGGGACCTCAGTAATTCGTTGTAATAATTTATTTCACTCGTGCTTTGTTCAAGTTGGTTAATCAGAACATGAAATTGCATCAACCACTCTTCGCAACGAGCTTGCTTTAAATGAGATACGAATACTTGCAGGGTGTCCACATTGCGCCAATAATTTGTCATATTGTAATAGAATACCAGTTTCCATTCATCTCTGATTTCTTGTAAATCTGCAATCTTGTCAAAGTACAGTGTTTGATTTTTTGTCAGTTGAGTAAGTTTCATATCTTGTTGGACAGTAGGTGTTATCAATGTCATAACTAGCATCAGCATGTAACATACTGAGCTGTTCCAGATAGGCCTTTTAACTCGGTTTCGTCTGGTTTTGGGTAGTTTGTCAGTGTCAGGTTTGTTTTGTTCCTCAGCCTCCACTAGTGGTACCAGTTTTGTAATAGGTCGTTTAGTTTCGCCTTTTGCAGTTTGTAATGTCACAACTCTAGTGTGGCCATCCTTTCCGGGGTGTAACTCCGCTACACGACCCAGTGCCCATTTTCCTGCAGGTAACCTTTCATCTTTAATGCATACAATGTCATTTTTCTTTATGTCAGTATTCTGTCGTTTCCACTTTAGTCTTGCTTGTAGTTGTTGGAGGTACTCTTGCGACCACTTCTTCCAGAAATCCTTGCTAAGTTGTTGTACAATTTGCCATCTCGTGTTTAAACGGTAAGTATTGTCTATGTCGGGTTCTGGAATTGTCATGAGTGATGTGCCGGTTAAGAAATGTCCTGGAGTTAAACAGTTTATCTCTTCGGCGTTCTCTGAAACAGTGCATAGTGGTCGTGAGTTCAAGCAAGCTTCTATCTGACATAGCAGAGTTGTAAATTCTTCGTATGTCAGACGTTGGTCTCCAATGACCCGTTTGAGGTGATATTTCATGCTCTTCACTGCGGCTTCCCACAGTCCACCTGCGCTTGGCCAGACTGGGGCATTGAAGTGCCATTGAACTCCCATCTCTGATATTTTGCCCAAGAAGAAGCTGTCAATGTGTTCTACAATGCATTTGTATTGTTGCAATAGAATCCGATTTGCACCCACAAAATTCGTGCCGTTGTCGCTGTACATGTCCCGTGGCGTACCTCGACGTGCGCAGAAGCGCTTGAAAGCCGATAGGAATGCTGTACTGGATAGTTCTGATACCAGTTCTAGATGAATGGCTTTTGTTGCTAGACAAACAAATACTGCAACGTACGCCAGCAATGTTCTGACGCCTCGGCCTTTACTTGCCTTGATTTCAATGTGTCCAGTAAAATCGACACCTGTATGTGTGAACGGGCGAGATACTGTCACTCTCGGCTCTGGTAGGTCAGCCATAATCTGGTTTGTTTGTTTAGCATTAAATCGGCGACATGTTACGCATTTATGTAAGACTTTTTTGACGGCGCGATGTCCTCCTACGATCCAAACTCTTTGTCGTAGATGTGTCAGGGTTAACTTAGGACCTCCATGTAGTGTTCTTCTGTGAGCTTGCCAAATCAATAACTCTGTCAGTTTGTTGTCATGTGGTAGTAGAATTGGATGTTTAGTGTCTTCGGGTAAGTTTGAGTTGCGTAACCGTCCACCTACTCGCAGAATGTCATGTTTGTCAAGGAATGGATTTAAACTCAAAAGGTTACTTTTTGTGCTCAAACCTTTGTTTTCCTTCAATCTCATAATCTCGTCATTGAAGGCATGCAATTGAATCTGTTTCATTATGAGGTTTTCAGCGCTTTGCAGTTCTGTAGATGTCAAATAAGTAGTACGATGAGTGTCAGTGTTCGAACAGCTGTTTATGAAACGTTTCATCCATGCAATGACCCTTGTTATACGAGTCAAATCGCTGTGTCTGTCTAATAACTCAATTAATATTGAAGACGGTTCACATTTCACAACATACGTTTGCATTTGTTTTTGTTTTGATTCGCATGTTGTCGGTGTAATTGTAACTTTGTCAAAAGTATCTTCACTGTAATTTTTCATCCAGTAGGGACCTTGCCACCACAAAGAATGTTGCAATAGTTGGGAACAACTGATTCCGCGCGATGCACAATCTGCAGCATTTTCCTCGGACTTGACATAGCTCCAGTGCTGTTTTGGAATTACGTCATGCACTTGCTGTACTCTGTTGCTGACGAACGACTTCCATTTTGTGACGTCCCCATGCAGCCAGCCTAATACAATCATAGAGTCCGTCCAGGCGTATGTATTTTTGTGCACATTGTCCCATTTAAAAGCTGTCAGGACCTTTTTCATGAGCCGTGAAAGTAGTAGCGCTCCACATAACTCGAGTCGCGGTAGGGTCAATTTTTTGTTGATTGGCGCTAACCTTGATTTTGCAGTGATAAGTCTAGTCACAGGCTCGTTTCTGTCATTTGTTGTCAGCAGGTATATAACGCATGCGTAGGCCTTTTCGGACGCATCGCAGAACCCATGTACTTGAAATGGTTTCGTAGTATCTCCCAGCCATCTCGGTATTTGGTATTCGGTTATGTTGTGTAAATCGCTAGTAAACTGCTTCCATTCTTGTTGCACGCTGTCAGGTAAGGTTTCATCCCACTCGCATCCCGAAAGCCAGACGCTTTGGAACAGCAGTTTAGCTTTTACTGTCAAAGGTGTCAGCCAGCCCAGTGGGTCGAAAATCTTTGAGATTTCCGATAGTAGCTTTCTTTTTGTCAATTGGTCTTTGTTGTCAAATTGTATTTTGTTTGTAAACGAAAATGTGTCAGTTGTAGGATTCCACTGGACCCCCAGGGCTTTTGTCATTCCATCGTTTGTAAAATGCATTGTCGTTTGGTTAAGATCTGAAGAAGATAAACTTTCAATTAAGGTCTGGTCGTTGCTTGACCACTTCCGCAGTGTAAGGCCAGCTCCACTCAGCATGTCGATGAGTTGCTTTTGAATTCCTTGTGCTCGTTCGATGGAGTTGCTGCCACTTAAGACGTCATCAACGTACATTTCGTTAGCAATGACATCCGCTGCTAACGGATATTTCTGTGCATCATCGTCTGCAAGCTGTTTCAGCGTTCGAAGAGCTAGAAATGGTGCTGCCTTGGTGCCATACGTCACGGTGCATAACTGGAACTCCTTTAAAGGACCTTGGTTGGATTCCCTCCACAGGATCTTTTGCAAGTGTTGGTCTTCTTCATGGACTAGGATCATGCGGTACATCTTCTCACAATCTGCAGTAAAGACGTACTTGTATAGCCGCCATCCTAATAATAATGTCAATAAATCTTGATGAAGCTTAGGGCCACACTCCATCAAGTCATTCAGGCTGTAACCTGTGTCAGTTTTCTGGGAGGCGTTAAATACCACCCTCAATTTTGATGTCACTGAGTCCTGTTTTAGGACTCCATGATGAGGTAAGTAGCATGCCGTGTTGCAGTCAGGTTTGCTCTCCTTCATATGTCCCATTTCCAGGTACTCTTGCATAAATTTGATGTAACTATCTGATAATTTGTCATCCCTGCCTAATCTCCTTTCTAATTGCATAAACTGTGCTACAGCTCGTGGCTTTGATTTGCCTAGCAGCTGATTGAAATTAGGCTTCATTGGCAAACGAACTGTATATCTGCCATCACTTAATCGCTTGGTTGTTGCAGTGTAGAACTCTTCACAATATCGTTCTTCTGACGTCATAGAATTGCATGCATCTCCATTGATGTCTTCCACTTCCCAGTATTTTGACAAGTCGTTACCTTCATTAACTACGACGTTGCAATTAAATGTTTTGGTGACATTGCCTGACAATATCCACCCCAACCGTGTTTGTTGAGCCATGGGTTCATTAACCTCCCCTTTGACTAAGCCATTCATGAGTATTTCGGAAAATACGTGTCCATCCAGAAGTATGTCAATGGGCCTAGATAAGTTGTAATCTGGGTCGGCTAGTGTGATGTCTGTCACATGAGCCCAAGGTTTCTTTGCAAATGTAACGTTAGGCAGACTGTTTACTACCCGTGTCATGATTAACGCTTCCGTTGTAAACTGGAAGTCGTTATGGAAGGACTTGCATGATAGATGGACCTTTCCTTTGCTCCTGTTGGATAAAGTACCGATGCCGCTTATGTTTGCACTCAGCTGTTGACGCTTTATGCCCAATCTTTGAGCTGCATTCTCCGTTATCAAGGTAATTTGTGAGCCTTGATCAACTAGAGCCCTTAATGTAATGTAGTCACCTGTAGCTGTGGCTACTTGCAATAATGTTGTTGGTAATAATATTTCATCATCATTGTTTGATGCGAAGTTGTTTTGCAGATTTTTATTTGACCTAGTTGAAGTCGGTGACGACGGTTTAGGTGCTGTTTGTGTTGCTGAGGGCGTTTGCGCTGACTTCACAATATCGCTGTGCAGAAGTGTGTTATGTTGTTCGTTGCAATCTCTGCATCTTTTCTGTGACGCACAGTAACCCTTTGTATGCACATACAAACAGTTTTTGCATATTTTATTGTTTTCTATAAATGCCATTTTTTCCGGACTAAGCATGTCAGCGAATTTGGAACATTGAAATAATGCATGATTCGTATTGCACAATGGACAAACGATCTTGCTGTTCTTGTCCTCGATGTCATCTTCTTCTCGTCTGCTTCTGCTTCTCGCGTCTTGCGGACCCATAGGTCGCTGGTTCAATCCGGCTCGAAGGACCAAAAAACTATGTAGGGTGCTTCCCTAACATAAGTAATGTCAATGCAGATGTAAAATGTCAAATATAAACTTAAATGCAGAAACTGTCAGTGAATGCTCAACGGGATGAATCTAACTAAAAATGCAAGTAGTCCGACTCAAACCACGTCTAATTGAACACTAAAATGTAATATACATGAAATGCATAGAATAATGCAATATGTCAGTGTCAATGCACTGCCAAATGTAGGTCGCGTCCAAAGTGCAAATACGCGAGCCTACTGGCTAACTTATTGTAACAAATATATTTTAAAACCCATGTACGTGCACCGTACAGATGTTATTCGAAGATTATTGAAAACTTTACATAACAACACGCCTAAAACCTGTGAATGGTAAGGAAAAGATGTACCTAATATTATCCCCACAATTTGTCTGTTATGTTTTAGTCCCATGATATAGAGGCGAGCCTATTGCCATCAACCGGGCACTAATTCAGACTCCGTGAATGCTCCTTAGAAATCCTTAATGAAAAATCCCAATAACACTTTGCTCGACCCGGGAATCGAACCCAGGACCCCACGCTAAACCGCGTCGTTGTTGTCAAGGTTGCGGGCGAGTGGCAACAGCATCTTAAAAACTGTGGCGGAGAGTGTCGATTCTCCGATAATTAAAGGTTTTGTGAGAAGGACAATCACTGAACATTAGTTTGGGGATGTCCTTTTCACAGTACTTTAGTCTGTGTTCTCTGTTATATAATATTTCAATTACTAACACTAGATATAAGTTATTTTATTGTTTACTAACACTATGGATCACGTTGTCTGATAAATAAAGAATTATTATTATTAAGCAGTCACGCTTACGACCACGAGACACAATATTCATAACACAATTATCACGTCATCAAATGCAATTAACGACCTAACATGTGACACGGTTCAAAAACACATAAAACGTAAATAACTCCGTACGTAATAACATTTATTAATTAAAATCTATGTGGCTTCGGATTAAGAGCTTTATTCCGTTTGTTCATTATTTACTTTTCCGTTTATTTTAATATCAAGCTAGATTTCTCTTAATAGAGTTTCAGTAGGAATTAGTATGTATTTCTGTTGTATAGCAGCTTTGTTCTACTCGACGAATAGGGATGTCGATTATCTAAAAAAAAAAATATGAATCTGTTAAGTCCGTCAGTTAGATTATCGAAAAATATTGGATACATACGTGTTTTTTGTTTTATCAAATTAATAAAAACTGACAAAGATAATAGAAGCCAAACATCACGAGTGGGAGCTTGTGACATCACTTTCTGGTAAAAAATGTCACACGAGTTTTCATAGGACTATGGTCTTCATTGTTTTTTTACGTGAAAAAAGAAAAAAAGAAAAAATCGGTACCTATGATTGTGTCCAATATTTCTTTGGAAATCTATCTACTTACTTTTTTTTGTCAACTGCCCTATTCCCTACTCCATTCATTAGTTATTCTCTTAAAAGTCCTGCAGCTGACACAAGAACTCATTCTATTTTCTCAAACCGCCCCTTTCAACGTAGCAAAGCTATCTCGAATCGCTATAAAACTCTTTCCGAACTGAACTTCACCTAATGTGCATTACTCTAAAAATACTATTATCGAAGTTTCTAGACTAATGCTTAAGATTAAGTAAGAAGGAGTGACCGCAGAGAGTTTACTTTAACTGAATGTGCTAACTTAACTAGCGTTTGTGACATGGAGACTGGAGTTTGTAACAATTAAAAATCTGTATACCCATTTGGGGTAAGTAGCGCCCTCTAGTCCAAGTACTGGAACCAGGATCGTTAGTTTATATACGGTGTTCCTAGATGGCGTATGGGTGCGCTACAAAAAATTGCAGGTTTCAAATGAAATAATAACATTACAAATTCCTATTCAATAAATGTTATATATTAAATTATTATCTTGAAATACATTAATCAAAGAACCACCTCTGATGAAATGTTGTATTAATGTGGCCAGTGAAAAAAGATAGGAGATGAGATCTGGCAACAATTTGACAGCTTCCTTTTGACTTTGATTCTGAAAGCGAGCAGCAGAAAAATAAATCGATAGCAACTAATTTATCGAAATTCAAGGAAATTAACCATTATCATGTATAATAAATAAGAGGGACCAGTGCTAGAACTATAATCTCCGCAAAAGCCATGGAATGATTGATCGTGCTGTGAGTATTGTCAAATAGCAATTCGGCCACGTTTTTTTTCCTTTGTCTAAAACCTCATGGTTGTGAGATTTCAATGTCGATGTTTTTTCTTTGAACAGGGTCCCAATAAATAAACTACTATATTATTATGGCACGACCTTACGTTTGAAGGATGGATTAAGGTCATATAAAATGGTCACTCATCGTTCTACATAATGAGACATACATCATCGAAAATACTATTGGTCGTCTGAACACAAGGGGTCACCGAGTGGAAATTAAACAATAAACACCATCAGCGCCACGACACAAGCAACGATGCTGCTGCGGGACGTGCTCCTGGAATAAATGTTAAGGGTAACACGAGGTAGATCCTCACATATTGTAAGTTCCCTTTATCTTTATTTTCAACACCAACAGCATAACCAATGATGAACCTGTATTAGATGATCTCCAAGATTAAAATGTATTGAGTGACCGAATACTGATTGTTTCATTTGTGTTTCTCTCAAGTACACCCACGAATAGTCTTCATCTTTGCCGCAGAGACACCTAGCCGGTGAGTAAGCAAAAATCTGCCTTACAATTTGTCTGCCCAACGTGATGCTTGAGAACTCATGAATGAAACATAAATTAATTAAAACTAACTACTACTACTAAAGTGAAAAATTGAAACCACAAACTTTTCTATTAACTAAAATCAAACCTGTTTGAGTCTAGTAAGAGCACACTTCTTAGTTTGTTATTACATAGGTTATATGCCACATGTCAGCATGCTCTTAAACCACTATCTACTTTTACATTGTTAAATAAAGGGGTAAGCAGTACTGGTGCTGCATGTTTATAGCATTAATTCTGTAATACTAGGAATTATTGTGTGATCTTATTCATATTGACTTTACAGTAATTAAACAATTGTTTATTATAAAACAAAACTATTAGATAGGAACTAGTAAGAAATCCTAATTCTACCAACTAATTATAACTCTTTTGAGTGAATAACTTTGTTGTGAGTTTGAACTGAGAAGGAACGAAGCTCCTCTTTCTTTTCAAACATGAACAAGGCAGTGTGGATTGACCACCTACGTAAAGAGGAATTGTTGCATGAACTGAAATATTTTAATGTTTCCACAGATGCTAAATCAACCAGAGACGCGCTTCGCAAGCAGTATCGTTGCTTGTGTGGTCTCCAGCGCAGAGTCAGCATACAGCAGGATGATTATCCAACACCATCGGCTTCAGAAGAGGTAACCTTGTGTTCAGAACCAATCGATGAGCTGTATGTCTTGTTTAATGACCTGTCGGGGGATGACATTGTTTCAAAGAAACGTATACTAGCTCGCGCTCAATATTATATTATGAGAATCTCACGTGTAACTGGTGCGTCACCGGAGATATTAGAGTTTAAGAATAAATTAGTTAATATAATTACCTCATTGGAAGATGACTCTGACGATGAGGATGCGCAACCTACACGGGGACCGTCACCGGAGAGGCATTTAGCAGAAAAACCACAAGTTGTACTTGTTAATGAAAAACCTGTTAATCTATGCTCGTTAAACTTAAAATACGATGGTACTACCTGTGTAAGAATTTTTATAGAACGTTTAGAAGAGTTAAGGCAAGCTAGGGCGATACCTGAACAACGTGCGTTGGTTGCGTTTTCAGACCTGCTAGAAAATTCGGCATTGCATTGGTTTAGATCGATTAGGCAAACTTTCACGTCCTATCAGCAACTTCTTACTCGTCTGCGTGAAGACTTTGATATTCCTGACTTGGATTACAGGTTAACTCAAGAAATACGTTCTCGTACGCAGGCTAAACAAGAAACCATGATAGTTTATTTGTCGGTTATGCAGGGTATGTTTAATCGCCTATCGCGACCCCCCTCTTCAAGTGAACAACTAGACATATTAATGCACAACATTAGGCCGGAATATATGAAGGAGATGGCACTACTGGACATTAAATCTATTAGTGATCTCCAGTTGTACGGCAAGAAATTAGAGCTTGCTCGTGCGAGGGCGGATCAGTTCGTGGAGCCTAACCTATCAAATTTAAAATTAAGCTCTGACTTCCATCCCCCTAAAAAGGCGGATAAAAGTAACAGATCCGAACGATTGGAGAAATCAGTTGCTGTTGTAGACAACCCATCTTCCTCGGGAACAACTACAAAGAAATGTTTTAGGTGCGATAAGACAGATCATGACACTTATAGGTGTAAAGCTTCAAAGGACCTGGTTTGTTACAAGTGTGGGGAAAAAGGTTTCAAGAAACCTGACTGTCCTAAGTGCACAAAAAACTAAATAAATTGAGCCATAAGGAACTAATAATTAATATAACATCTAGTGTACCAGACTGTGACACTATGGCTCTATTTCCGGCAAATACTGGTGACATTAGGCCGCACTTGTTAGTAAATATATTGGACTTGGAGGTGTATGGTCTAGTAGATACTGGAGCTGTTTGCTCAATACTAGGAAACAATTCCCATAAATTAATGATGAAATATGGGTTTAAATTAAACAAATTACCCAAAGGACAAAATGTTAGGACTGCAGATGGTTCAGAAGTACAATGCCTAGGTTTTATGCATTTACCAATAAAATACTTGGACCAGATTAAAAAAGTTAAGTTCTACATAGTTCCCGATATAATAACTTCGATCATCTTTGGAATGGACTTTTGCAAGTCATTTTTAATTACACTTAACTCGTTAAATAACAACGAAATTTTTTGTATACCGGACAACTATATCAATTTGATAAATACAGACCAAGGTCTAGAATGTTTTGAATCACTGACGCTTCAACAACAATCATGTTTACAGAGAGTCATTGATAAATTTGACAAAATAAATACCGAAAAAGTTGGTCTAGGTAGGACAAAGTTGATTACACATAAAATTGACACTGGTGATAGTCCACCTATCAAGCAAAGGTACTATCCTCTATCTCCGACCAAGCAGTTAGCTTTAGAGAAAGAACTTGATAGAATGTTGGGTCTGGGTGTGGTTGTGCCATCTGCCTCACCTTGGAATTCTCCCGTTGTTATGGTAACCAAACCAAATGGGGATTTAAGGCTTTGTTTAGATTGTCGTAAACTCAATGCTGTGTCCAAAGCTGATGCATACCCTTTGCCATATATCCATCAAATACTAGACAGCCTGAGGGATGCTAAATACTTGACATCTATTGACCTCAGTGCTGCATATTGGCAGATTGAATATGACGGTGAGCAGTCTGCTGAAAAAACTGCCTTCACAGTTCCTAGACGTGGATTGTTTCACTATGTAACCATGTCGTTTGGTCTGGTAGGAGCATCTGCCACTATGCAGCGCTTGATGGATAAGTTATTTGGTCCTGAATTTGATAACAAGGTGTTTGTCTTTCAAGATGACATTATATGCATTTCAAATGAATTTAATAAGCATATTGAGTTGCTGGAGAGGGTGCATCGGCGTTTGGCAGATGCGAACTTAACAATTAATATGAGTAAATCTCGGTTTTGCCGAGGGGAACTAAAATATCTTGGTTACATGGTGGATAAACATGGTCTCCGAACCGATCCTTCCAAGGTGGAAGTAATACTAAATTACCCTACTCCCACTACACCAAAGGAAGTTAAAAGATTTGTAGGTATGGCTGGCTGGTACCGGAGATTCATTCAAGATTTTTCGAAAATAAGTAGACCATTATGTAAATTGACAAGTAAAAATATAGATTTTATATGGACTGATGAGGCTGAAGAAGCCTTTAATAAACTAAAATCAAGCTTACTCTCAGCCCCTATTCTTAAATGTCCTAATTTTGACTTGCCATTCTCCATACAAAGTGATGCTTCTTCCTACGCCATTGGTGCGGTATTAACACAGACGTATGATGATTTTGATCATCCTGTCGCGTTCTGTAGTAGGTTACTTAATAAACATGAGGTTAACTACACTACTACGGAGCGTGAACTGTTAGCAGTCTTGTTTGCATTGGAACAATTTAGGATGTATGTAGAAGGTCAAAAATGCAATATTATTACTGACCACGCCTCATTACAATGGTTTTATAAACTAAAAAATCCTTCAGGGCGATTAGCTCGATGGAGTATTCGCCTGAGTCAATATGATTTCAACATCATACATAGAAAGGGTAAAGATATGGTCTTACCGGATGTACTGTCAAGAATAAAAGTAGAATCAATAGAAATTTCAAATAATATCGAAGATAAATGGTATTTAAAAATGGTAGAAGTATGTGAGAAATATCCTCATAAATTTCCTAACTACACTGTTAAAGATAATAAATTGTTTAGACATTCTAAAAATAAATATAAATTAACTTCACAATTTTCTTGGAAACAAGTGATACCAAGTGAGGATGTGGGTCCTCTACTGAAACAATTTCATGATGAACCCACTGGCGCCCATAACGGAATATTTAAAACGCATAAGCGATTAGCACTACATTACTTTTGGAGAAACATGTACAAGGATGTAGAAAATTATGTTGGCAGCTGTCAAACTTGTAAAGAGTATAAACCGGTAAATACCTCTCGCCCAGGTCTAATGGGAAATCCCAAACTGGTGGAGAAACCATTTGAGGCAATTTGTTGCGATTTGTTGGGACCTTTTCCTGTCTCAACAAAAAGAAACACTAATTTATTAGTTATTTCAGATTATTTTAGTAAATATGTCATGTTGTTTCCTATACGGAATGCAACAGGCACTGCCATTGTTAAAATACTGGAAGAAAAGGTGTTTCTTGTACATGGAATTCCAAAATTTGTCTATGTTGATAATGGTCCTCAGTTTATTTCCAAACAGTTTCGAGATTTAATGTTTAAATACAATGTGCCTAATATTTATTATAACCCTAGATATCATCCCCAAGTCAATCAAGCAGAAAGAGCTATCAGAAATGTTCTGTACGCGATTGCCTCATATGTAAAATCAAATCATAGACAATGGGACAATCACATACCAGAGATTCAGTGTGCACTGAACACCTCAGTAAATGAATCAACAAGATTCTCGCCTTACTTTCTCGTCCATGGGCGAGAAATGTTTATAGATGGTAATTTGCATAAGAATTCTGAAGTTCCTCAGCCTGCTTCTGATCTATCCGTCGTAGATCCTAGAATTCATGGTGATAACTTAAAAGAACTTAAACTAATCTTTGAAAATGTTAGAAAAAATTTAAAACTTGTGCACCAGAGAAATAAAAAACATTACGACTTTAGGAAGAGACCATTGGAATATAGAGTTGGCCAAATAGTCTATAAGAGAACTTTTACCTTATCAGATGCCAGTAAGCATTTCACAGCAAAGCTGGCTCCACGTTTTCTTAAATGTGTGGTATCTTATAAACACTCACCAGTTGTGTATAGTTTAAAAGACATGCAAGGAAAGGATCTAGGTAAATTTCACATAAAAGATATACTAAAATGGGAAGATTCTTAACTTAAATATTCCTGGGTAATTATTAACCTATATTGGCACGAGCTCTACAAAGGGCGTGTTAATATAACTAGAGATGGTAGGAATACTCAGGAACATAAATAGAGGAAAATTCTCTGATTAAAATGGGTTTTGGTGTTTCACTCAACTCTTTAAGTTTCCCGGTGTTTACATCACCGAGTAAAAAAAATTAAGATAGGTACTATAACTTAATAACATAAAGTGTTAATGATAGTCGCTAGGATAAGTAGAATGCGTTATCAGTAAGTAAGTTATCATGGCTTCTTGTTAAACTAGTCAAGTACAAATAGGCCTGCAGATTTGCAGAAGCTCCTCTTGTTATTAATTAAATTAAACTTAGGTACTTACTTAAATAATTTAGTCGTGTCCGAATATGGATCATAAAAGTAGTTATATAATAATTATAAGGCCTTAGGATATAAACGTTGTTAGATAGTGAGTCATGTTTACGTTGACTTTTAGCTTTAGGTAATATTGTTAGTATTGATATGCCTTTGTTTAAGACTCAATTAAGTACATAGGTAGCTCATTTAAATAAATTTAGGGACAATATTTTTATTTAGGATAATGTTTGCCTTAGTTCAGGGAACTTGACATTGAAATAAAAAAAAAATTTTTAGGTTAAATTTTTTTTTTTTAACAGGGTGAGATGTACTGTAACAATTAAAAATCTGTATACCCATTTGGGGTAAGTAGCGCCCTCTAGTCCAAGTACTGGAACCAGGATCGTTAGTTTATATACGGTGTTCCTAGATGGCGTATGGGTGCGCTACAAAAAATTGCAGGTTTCAAATGAAATAATAACATTACAAATTCCTATTCAATAAATGTTATATATTAAATTATTATCTTGAAATACATTAATCAAAGAACCACCTCTGATGAAATGTTGTATTAATGTGGCCAGTGAAAAAAGATAGGAGATGAGATCTGGCAACAATTTGACAGCTTCCTTTTGACTTTGATTCTGAAAGCGAGCAGCAGAAAAATAAATCGATAGCAACTAATTTATCGAAATTCAAGGAAATTAACCATTATCATGTATAATAAATAAGAGGGACCAGTGCTAGAACTATAATCTCCGCAAAAGCCATGGAATGATTGATCGTGCTGTGAGTATTGTCAAATAGCAATTCGGCCACGTTTTTTTTCCTTTGTCTAAAACCTCATGGTTGTGAGATTTCAATGTCGATGTTTTTTCTTTGAACAGGGTCCCAATAAATAATCTACTATATTATTATGGCACGACCTTACGTTTGAAGGATGGATTAAGGTCATATAAAATGGTCACTCATCGTTCTACATAATGAGACATACATCATCGAAAATACTATTGGTCGTCTGAACACAAGGGGTCACCGAGTGGAAATTAAACAATAAACACCATCAGCGCCACGACACAAGCAACGATGCTGCTGCGGGACGTGCTCCTGGAATAAATGTTAAGGGTAACACGAGGTAGATCCTCACATATTGTAAGTTCCCTTTATCTTTATTTTCAACACCAACAGCATAACCAATGATGAACCTGTATTAGATGATCTCCAAGATTAAAATGTATTGAGTGACCGAATACTGATTGTTTCATTTGTGTTTCTCTCAAGTACACCCACGAATAGTCTTCATCTTTGCCGCAGAGACACCTAGCCGGTGAGTAAGCAAAAATCTGCCATACAAGTTAGCGAAAACGACCAAAATTTGATTAAGTATGTGGACAGAAATATTTAAGAACTCGGTAAAGACATAATTATACTTTGTTCCGAAAAATGTTAATAATTATAATTATTATTGATAACTGCCTCCAAACGACTCCTATTTTGATGTTGGTTCTTCGACGCTTGTATGGTTTTATAAGTTTAAAAATATAAGATTATTTTACACCAGTACAATTATTTAAACGGTGATACATAGTGGTTGCAATATTACATTTTTAAGCACAAAACATAGATATTATTAATTAAAAGTTTCCTAAAATCCGGCTCGAAGGACCATCTTTCTCTCTCCCAAAATTATGATTGCCATTACATACAGTATATACAAACCAAAAAGTAACAACATTCATAGTTGAATTTAGAGTAAGTTAAGACAATAAACCAACTAGTATGACCACATAAAGTCACCTAGAGCGACCACAATGTTCACTGCAGCGTCCGACAGCTGTTGTGTATAATTAGAGCTCTGGCAACACTAAATACGTGTCACAGAAAGTTCTAAGCTGAATTTGTGAAAAGAGGTTTAGACTTTGAAAGACCCGATTTTGAGGTAACATGTGGCGAAGTTGTAAATCTGGTTAACACAAAAGTAACTTTTAAAAGAATCACGTTTGTACTGTATTAATTTGTTAAGTGTCAGAGTCAGAAATTGACATGAACGAAACCGATATTAATACCTGTCTTCAAAGGAATATAGTAGTTCGTGGCGATCTCGAACCGGAAGACGTTACGTTGGAAGGCCTCCCATTAGGTGGACCCATGACGTGGTGAAGGTTGTGGGGACCCGCTAGATGCGAGATGCACGGGATCGGTCAATGTAGCGACACCTGGAGGAGGCCTATGTCCAGCAGTGGACGTCTTTTAGCTGAAATTATGATGATGTTGATGAAGTGTGAACGGATATTTATGGGCACGCTCGTTCCATCAGTCTTCATTCATTGCTTTTCATGAGGCGTGATCGAGGTCAAGAGTCCATTTTGCAATAATAAACCATAGCAAAATTCTTACATGTATTTTTAAATTAGGTTGCAAATCAAAGAATGGCTCTAAGAATGGACATACAGAAGTTCCCTCAACCATAACGTCCAATTTACTTGTGTCTAAGCTATGGGTAGCAAGAAGTAGCGAAATAAAATCTCCAGTAAAACATCTTAGTGCTAATCTTGAATCTTATCCTGTCGAAAATAATTTGTCATCAGAAATTCTAAAACAATTCACCCCACTTTACAGTTTGAAAACCAGAACGGCTCATTATTTAATAATCACAGCACACACAAATCTACACAATCCACAGACAATTTATTATCGCTAAAGACGACAAACTGGCTGCAGAGACCACAAAGTGACACCTAAAGCGACCACAAGGCACAACACTATTTAAGGACAATAAAGGGCCCGCAATTTATAATCAGAGCTCGGAACAGACTAGGAGGAAACGCTGTGGTCAGTCTAGCTGACGCCCGTTTAGTGATGGGCAATGCGAGTTGAGTTTTAATCGATGTTTTAGTTACACGTGTGGCGTTAGCATAATTTATATTCAAATTCATACACGCGTTATATAAGCATAATTAATATTCAGCCTATTGCTCCTCTCTGTGGGATATGCTTCATCTCTGTGAGAGGGAATGAGGCGTATACCGTAAATGCGGATTTTTAGTCTAGTTTCCTTCTTCCACCGTGGAGGATCTTCTTTGTATTCTAGCGCATGCCGATTTCGTCACGATAGTCCTTCCTCCGTTTGAGAGGTAGTGCGTCTGTCTGAGTTCGAACCCACACAACTCATAAGTCGAAGTCGGTTTAAGGTCGATCTACTGGCCGATAGTCAATTGGTCATCACTAAACTTATCATTATGGCACAACCTAAAGCCTTTTTTTTTTTGGTGGATGGAAAATCATCAAATGACCCCCCCCCCCCCCCCCGCTCTTGGACAGAGCGAAGGGGAGTGTCAGACTTCTACTGACTAAAAACCGAATCCATGTTCCTTCTTTGCGCGGCCCCGACGGGACGACCAAAAAAAAAACGACGGCCTAAAACCAAAATTTAAACTGCCTAAACATATCGTATCGCCCTTTACAAAATGCATAACATAAACAAAATATGTATTCAAAATTAATTCAACAGTAAACTCACTTATTGACCGTTATTAAAACATGCAATTATAAAATTGACGGCTTTGTTCACTTAATTGATTTCATAGTCATTTGAAAGCCTGCAATATTAACGCCAATCAAGTTTTATTTCAACAAAATTCAATTAAAACCCCGAAGTTTCAATAAACAACTGACACAAACAATAAAATCCTCAACTGGATGTATTTTAAAAGTGAAGCATTCATTAAAATTTTATCGATATTTAAAACGTGACCCATAAAATCTCTACACGTTTTATATTTGTTTAATTTATCGATACAATTATTTCCCGTCTCTAGAGCGGTGAGCTCAGTGATGTTCATGCATCGTAAATCAAAATCAATGGGATAATAATTACTACTGCATCTTCATGGCTCCCTATTGGGTTTGTAAGTAATATAGGGTAGTTAGTAAAATACTGTTGGACGTATGGTGAATGAAATTGATGGTGATTTTGACGTAGATAGCGTTGGACGAAGATGGTGGTACTTCCTGTATTGCTTATTGGTCTTAGCTTGTCATCGCAGCTTGTTGAATCTTATTGCAGATTGCGAATAGTCAACCCTGCTACCATTGTTTCCAGTTTCTGAGATATTCGTTTAGCTATTAACATTTAGGTACTAATCAATATGTCAAAGACACTGTGTTATTTTTAATTATGCATTTTAAAAATTGATATGTAATTTTTCGTAAATATTTTATGTTTCTTATCTTGCTTGGTAAAAAGGTATGCTTCTTTAGGATAGGACAGCTTTTTTACAAATTGTATAGATAGAGGTTATCAGAACAAAGACCAGTTGGATCTTACAAGTTTATTACAATTTTGCCGGCTTGGTCCTATCTAGTTACTAGGTACGCATTACATTTACAATTCTCAATCATGTAAATCTTTCGCATAGTTCGCATATCGTCACCAGTAAACTATTTGTGAGGGCGTCAGAGTTAACGATTTTAATAATACCTAATTAAAATATCGAGTAACAAATAGAGCAAAAGCACATCACTACTCGACCGTTTTATCGTAAATAAGTATTATAGAATAGTTAGTCAGTGGTTCGATGGTTTTACTCTGATGGTTTTTAATGACAATATACTTAGGCTGAGTTGCACCGAAAAAGTCGTTAAAGTTAAAGTTTTTGTCAAATTTGACAGTACTGTATGGGGTTTAGAAAAATTATATAAACAAATTTTTTTTTGCAAACATTCAAACAAAGTAAGTACCTATTATATTTATTGCTCTGTCTATAGCACGTATTATTTTTTAGTTAAACAATTACCTACGATGAATATCCTTGTTACGCCTTAAGCAATGCAATCGTATAGTCAGCCACCAAGCTACGTTTTTAGAGACTCGAAATCTTGGCAAGAAACATTCGTCGTTCCATGTGGAAAAACGATCGGCTCTGGTAATCACACTTTTCTTTTCATCGCTTTCGTCATCAGAACTGGTTTCTGAGAGTATTTCTTGGAGCAGGGACATGATGTCTAAAGGTTATATTCAACGCGTTTGACAATAAAATTGACAGGAAATTTAACACAAACTATAACACTAACCAGCGGAAAGTGAGCGGTTGCAGTTACCGTTAAAGTTATGACGTCATTTAACTATTTGTCAAATCGCGCAACTCATTGTTGGCATAACCGATACAAAACTGAAGTTTTGATGTTTGTTTGACGTGCCATTTGACACAAACTTTAACTTTAACTACTTTTTTGGTGCAACTCAGCCTTAATAAGTAAGTGATATCTTTATTGTCATCTTTTTGGGTTCTTTTTACCCACCCGCAGTCTACAGTCGTCTTGCGATCATGGCGCTTGCCACCGCAGTATTACTTTATATAAAGTAAATAGGAAACTCAATAGTTTTACGAAACGTTTTAAGAATTGGTCTCTAGCGTTTTTTATGCTAGGTTCAAAAGGATAACACATTTTAGCACAGACATGGAAGTACTTACAAATCACATAAAGTGTTATTGTTTGGATACCGCGGCCTCGGACACAAAGAGCTAAGAAGGAAAATGGGTGGTTTTCAGTCAGAAGATGAAGTTTAGGAGTAAGACAGTCTTTTCCGCTTCGCCCAGAGCGGGAAGAGTCATTTGAGAATTCCTAATACCCAAAAAAAATGCCACCTATAGCTATATCCTACAATGTATTTAAAAGAGTTCTGGGCGTCTAAAATGGCTACTTTAGCAGAACATAATATGAATTGCGTTAAAAAGCGTAAATAAAATGGCCACGTTTGCAGATCCTAATATGAATTGCATTAAAAAGCGTAAAACGAACTTTTCATAATAGTAACTGCGTTTGTGACCATTGTACTAATTTTAACGCAATTCATATTATTTTCCTAAATGGTCACAGACAGTTACTATTATGAAAAGTCCATTTTACGCTTTTTAATGCAATTCATATTAGGATCTGCAAACGTGGCCATTTTAGATCCCCTGATGTGTCCACTTTGTGCTCGTATTTTTTCTGCCAAAGTTGTTTTTGGATTCCACTTTTCCCCCTCAAGGGGGATTTTCAGGGGGGATTTGTGGAATAAGCCGTTGGAAATTACCACTTGAGATCACATGAAAGAGCAGCACACCAAAACTCTTGACAAGCAAGCTATCGAATACAGTCGCTGTGGCCGACATTGGCTATATGGCATCATAGTATTTTTTTTTTTGGAGATGGGATATCATCAAATGACTCCTCCCGCTCTGGGCGGAGCGGTAAGTGTCAGACTTCTACTGACTAAAAACCACCCATGTTCCTTCTTAGCCCTTTGTGTCCGAGGCCACGGTATCTCTTTCTAACAACCCGCAGCCCCGACGGTGATGGCATCATCACCGCAATATGTTAGAGATGCCTTTTACGATTTATTATAATTGGTAAATGATGGGTGCCGGGACCAATGCATCAATCGGTTCGGGCCATTTGACTGACTCTGATTGAGGTACCTACTCGTTATTTATGACTAAGCAATTTTGAAACGATTTGAGGAATGCTGGCGCACCATACTTATGTGCGTTTAGAAATTACCTTAAGGGAAAAAAATATATAAAACTGGTTGTACCAGCTAACTACTAAGACCCTTGCAAGGATTTTAACATAACATAAGTAACGCCTGTCATCTCTGAAGACTAAAGAAGAATAGGTGTACTTTTTTTTTTCTTCTTTTTTAAAAAAAAAAAATGTTGCCCCACACTAAGAATTTCTCCTGTATCGTGGGTGCGTTCACAAACATATAAACTCACATGCACAAATATCCAGACCCGAAACAACTATCTGCAGGTCATACAAATATTTGTTCCGTGCGGGGATCGAACCCGCGACACGCAGCGCAGCAGTCCAATCGCTTAGCCACTGCGCCAACCGTGACGCCATACTCATTAGTAAACCCACATTTCGCTTATTATCACTTATCTTTAAGTCCCTTGAAATAGGAGGAGGGGATATTGCCATCAACCGGGCACAAGTCCAGGGCAAAAAACCCAAAAACAATTCGACCTGGCTAGGAATCGACCTCCCCCCGCGTCCCGTCGGGGCTGTGGATTGTCGAAAGGTTAACGCGGCTCCGACACAAGGGCGAAGAAGGAACATGGGTTTGGTTTTTAGTCAGTAGAAGTCTGACACTCCCCTTCACTCTGCCCAAGAGCGGGGGGGGGTTATTCGATGATTTTCCACCCACCAAAAAAAAAAGGGCCACATGCTCAGCAGCTAGACAACGAGGCAATACGCATATAAAACCAAAAAATTAGAGCTGCGTGTCTTGAGTTTCGAATTCAAGACCTATGACTAGGCAGGTCAACGGTCACACCGCTAGACTAGCACTGATTATTATATGAACGTCGGACGTCCTTTAGTTTCTGAAACCGTAAACCCTTCCAATATCTCAAGAGAAACAAAAGCCAGATAAAACGAAACGTCTCAGCAGATCAATGTCTCTATATGGGCAGCAAACAAAACATATGTCTCCGTCAATCTTATGCGAAATCCTGACAAACAAATGATTCCGCCAGACACTGACCAAACGGACAGTATTAGCGGTATTATTTTTGTTGGTTTTACTATATTGTTTTGGCTTGGTTTTGCTCGCTAAAATTGAATGAAAATATGAGTATCTGCTTATAGCTAGCATATTTTGTCCCACTGCTGGACAAAGAACTAAATAACTGTTGAGAATAAAATAAACCGAGCCATGGTGCGTTACGTAAGATCGTAGCAGCAGAGCCTCCTTTACTTTTTAATTTATTTTATTGCTACTGTAGCGGCAACATAAATACACATCCAGTGAAAATTTTAACTGTATACCTCTGTCAAATCATGAGATACAGCTCGCAGACAGACAACTCTCCGACTCCTTCCACAGTCCGTTCGTCCATCCGTCTGTCAATCTTTTTTTTTTTTTTATTATAAATGGCCTTGCTCTTGACTTCAATCTTGCCCTAAGGGCAGAGATGATGTCGACGATGGAACGAGCTTACCCAGTAGAAGCTTGTTTACTCGCGACTTAAACAGATTAGGGTTATATGAACTCGGAAAAACCGACGCAGGCAGGGAATTCCACTCCTTGGCTGTGCGCATAATAAAGGACCCAGCAAAGCGCTTCGTTCGAATGTGTGGAATGTCGACTAGGTAACGGTGATACCCTGCAGTACGTCTAGTCTCCCGATGGAAGAAGGGAGATGGTGGGATCAGCTCGTGGAGCTCTTGCGCACACTCTCCGAAGTACAGTCTGTATCTGTAGAAGACCGACAGACAAATCATCTTATTGGTTACCCTTCGGGTTCGGATCCCATAGAAATAACTGAGTAGAATCTGATTCCTTTAATGGACACTGTTGTACTTGTATAACCTATAACGTTCCTATAGGTTCCCACCTTAACGCCTGATCCCGGCCATGGGTAATGCTGAAACACATTAATTTCAGGTTCAGTTGAAAACCAGCGTCAGGCACTAGTTGACCGGTATTTTGCTGAACTGGGCCTTTTTGGCGCAGCCGTGAGGCATACAGTGACACGATTTGTTTAGTTTTAAGTTCTTTTTTTTTTTCTTTAAATTATCTTTTGTTTATATTGTGTGTACTTGTGGCATGATTGTGCCAAGTAAAAGCATTTTCTTTCTTTCTTTTTCCTCTTGGGGATAAGGATTTGGCCGTTACATGCACCATGCAATGAAGTATAGTGTGTTATAAACGGCTACGTCGTGTTCAGTAGGTACACCATTCCGAAGCCCCCATTATTGTTACTAACACTTATATGGATTCTGTCCGAAATAAATGGTTAATAATAATAATTACTTTTCTCTTTTTAATTACGGGGAAAATTACATTTCATATAGTCGATATCTCACAGAACTGTTTAACCAATCACCTTCTATCACGATAACTGATGTAAAGTAACATTTCACCTCACCATCTCCCCCCTTATTGGATACATTTGTCCCCCATAGTTCACTTACAGCCAGTAATGTTGGTACTTCGTCGCGGTTCAGGAGTAGTGGTTTACAAATGTCCCCCTTTTCTTCGAACGCTTCAGCTCTGCGGGTTTGCACTTAGTATTGCAATTGGTATTCGTTTATGTTACATTTAAGGCGAGGTTGCAGTACTTTGTTTTTATGTACGCACGACCTCGCCCCCCGCCCTGCCGCGCCAGCGATATAATGCCTAAATTTTGACTGTTTTTTGCTTCTTGGAGAAAAACTATAAAGAAATTATACAATATGTTTTCAACATTTACTTCAAAATAAAAAGTTCTATCTATTGATATAACTTTTAAATAAATTCATGATGAAATGTCTTAGCAGTACACGTTTGAAATAGTGATTTAGAGTCATGTTTGATAAAAAAAAGTATCGAGCCGATCATTCTAAATCGCGTTTCTATCTTTACGATTTATTGGAGAGTATGTTCAATTTTTATGTAATGATTTTTATTTATTAAAAAACTCGTATTTAGTTCGATTTTTATAGGTTCAAAAATCTTAAAATTACTGCAACCCCGCCTTAATTTGGGAATCTTACAAATTGATATCGAGTTTTTTTGACAGCTTTTGACAGAAAATACCTATGGACAGACATCAAGCTACTATGTGTCAAATTGCTTTAGTAGATTTTCAACTTTACCGTCATTTACTCTTTTTTCTTCATCCTAACAAAATCAATCCATGTTTTCTTTGGTCTTCTTCTCCCTCTCTTCTTCTCTCTCTCTCTCTCTCTCTCTTAGTCAAATTCGATTCGTCTCTCTTCATAACAAAAGCCTTAGAAAGACATACACAAACTTATTGGTTCTTCAGAAAGGACAGGTGCGTATTACTCACAACAGGTCTCTGTGTGTATGACCAGATATTATAAGGATCGTACTAAGTTGGTTTCCAAATCCCCATCCCGAAAACCACAAAACATTAAGGTCGAAAATCGCTCCGCACACAGACAGAAACACAGACAGATTTATGAATATTTTGTATGATGTGTTGACTGGTCCGTGTAAATAATACTAAGCCGGATCATCCGTTAGGCCATACCTCACGCGGCGACGCACCGGCGCCCGGCAGAACTGTGCAAGAATACTGATGTTGTGGTGTGAATAGCTGTACATGAGAAATACATAAGAGGTTTAGTTTATTTTCTTTTATTTTATAGAGACTGCCTCGATGGTCTAGTGGTCGCAAGCCTGACTACTGAGCTTGAGGTTCAGGATTTGATTCCCAGGACGGGCCATGTGTTATTGGGTTTCAGGAATTTGTCAGTAAAGTCATGGAGTCTGGATTTGTTGGTTAGGTTGATGACAATAGTATCGACCTCTGTTATATGGGACTGAATGCACAAACAAATGTGTAACATTTAGGTACTGCTTATTTGTAACTTTCATCTCGAAATCTGCAAGGTTGTTATTTTGATTTTACGAATAAAAGAACATTTTTAGGGTTCCGTACCTCAAAAGGAAAAAACGGAACCCTTATAGGATCACTTTGTTGTCCGTCTGTCTGTCTGTCAAGACCTTTTTTCTCAGGAACGCGTGGAGGTATCAAGCTGAAATTCATATCAAATACTCAAGTCTATGGTCTCTTGGAGCTGTGAAAAAATCAAACTTCTAAGTCAACGCGATCAAAAGATACTCCCGTTTATGCCGCAAATTTTCGACACTCGCAAGGGAATCAAAACCTACAGGGTACTTCCCGTGAACTCAGAATCTTGAAATTTGGTACGAAGCAACGTCTTATAGCATAGATAAAGGAATAATTACGAAAACCATAAATTTTTAGTTACATCAAGATACTCCCGTTTATGCCGCAAATTTTCGACACTCGCAAGGGAATCAAAACCTACAGGGTACTTCCCGTGAACTCAGAATCTTGAAATTTGGTACGAAGCAACGTCTTATAGCATAGATAAAGGAATAATTACGAAAACCATAAATTTTTAGTTACATCACATAATATATTTTTTTTACGGAACCCTCGGTGCGCGAGTCCGACTCGCACTTGGCCGGTTTTTTTTAACTAGCGAAATGTGTGGGTGTACTGTTAAGTACAGTTCTGCTGAATCCTTCGAGGATTCTTCTTCTTTATGGGGTTCAGGTTTCCGCACTTAGTCCTTAAGGTGGACCATTGTGCGTGAGCCGTGGTGGCCGATTACTCCAACCAGCCCACCTCCCTCCAGAAGCAGATCAGACTTCCCGGTCTCCTCAGGGCTTACGCAAGGGATCGTGGTGTTCTCAGGGTCTTCTCACGAATCTTGGTAACGCCTATGCACTCAAGGAGCACATGCGCCACAGTTTCCTCCGCCTCCATGCATGCCCTGCACAGGGGACTGTCAGTGATTCCTAGGGTGTGGAAGTGTTTATTCAGTGAACAATGTCCGTTGATGGTCCCCGCCACCAGGCGCAGGCTATCTCTGTCCAGGCGCAGAAGGCGCCTGGTCAGCTTTATATCCAGGGATGGCATAGCTTCCTTGGATTGCCTACATCCTGGTGTCGAGCTCCATCATTTCTCCGCTTGTATTCGAGTATGATCTTTTAACCAGCTTCTTAGCTGCTTGAAAGGGATGGGCACAATGGGTTCGGGTCCGTAAGGTTTTGTGCTGGATCCTCTTCTGGCAAGTTCCTTCGAAGATTACGGGCGTGCTATTATGTCTTGTGCTTTATTATAGAGAATGTATGTGTATTAAAATAATTATTTGATTACCAACAAACAAATATATCCTCTCTATAAATATAATACCTACAAAATACTTGATATATTATGTAGCTGGTATGTCCACACGTAGTTTTATTAGAGCGTGTCGATTCAGGAGCGTCGGAGCGTGCAGTCGAGTCAATTGAGTGACCAGACCACCAAGGATGTGGACTTTGGTTCACGGGGTCATGGGGTTTGTAACAGCTGATGTGTTTGATGTGTATGTGATTTTGTTAATGTCAAACTATTTGATATTGATCGTATATTTTACAGTCAGCGTCTGTTAATTATGTTATACTAGCTGACACCCGCGGTATCGCCCGTGTTATATCTTTTTGGTTATTTTTGTAATTTTTAAGACTGTTTTTGGTTGTTCAAGTGTATTAGATTGAGATTTCCTTGATTTAAACCATAAAATTATTGTTAAAACCACCTTTACACTAATTGTTCATTACAATATTTATTTCATAACATAATTATTATAGTTTTTCGATTCATTGATAAAAAGGATTTATCTTGATACTTCCTTTCGATTTATTTAAAATATTGTGTTTCCGGTTGGTTGATAAAAAGGATTTATCTTGACACTTCCTTTCGATTTATTTTATTGTGTTTCCGGTTGGTTGATAAAAAGGATTTATCTTGATACTTCCTTTCGATTTATTTTATTGTGTTTCCGGTTGACCTTGCTTAAGTTTCTATATTGATAAAAAGGATTTATCTTGATACTTCCTTTCGATTTATTTTATTGTGTTTCCGGTTGACCTTGCTTAAGTTTCTATATTGATAAAAAGGATTTAACTTGACACATCCGTTTGAATTATTTAAAATATGATTTCCTTTAGTATAATATTAAGGATTTAACTTGAATCATTCACTTCCTGTGGAGTTAATATTAATAAATTGTTTTGACATATCCGCTTGATTTATAAAAACTCTATTGGTGTTTTGGCGGGACAGTTGGGCACTGTTGGTGTATAAAAACGGTTGTAATACGAAGTAAGGCACTTTTTCTTTGCCAAGCTGTCGGACCAAGCAGATCACCAGTTAAGTATTCTTCCTGTTCCATAATTATTGTGAAGTAGAAAAATCAAATGTGTAACTAGGATTATTAATATAAGTTATGTTGTGTTCTCCCGAAATGTTGTGTGAATTAAATAAATAATAAACATTAATGGGTAATGATAATTTTAATGTTCGATATATTGTTGAAAAATAAATGTTAATTTACCTTCTTGTATAATAAAGATTTAGTATTGAGGTTAATAAAGCTTTATCTTGTTGAAAGGGGTTTATTTATAATAAATACTTGCCATCTATTTGCTTGAATTTTATTTATTAATATCATCTATATATACACTAATTTAACATCAGAAGTGGGATCCCAAGTGCCATACTAATATTAATATGTTTTCAGGTTTTTTTTGTCGCTACCTACCGAAATGGATCAAGAAATTCTCCAAGGGCTGCTTACTGCTTTCAAAGAAGCGGTATCCAGCAAGAATCGGCAGGATGACGTGGCTCTCCCGATATTCGATCCTGTTAGCACCGACGGCGGCGCAGCAGCGTGGTGCACAGACATTGACAAGCTTGGAGAAGAGTTTGGCTGGAGCAGTTTAGCAAAGGTTGCAAAAGCAGGTAAGGCCCTTAAGGGCTCTGCTTTAGTGTGGTACGAGTCCTGGCAACCCCAGGACGGTCGATCATGGGAAAATTTCCGTGCTGAATTAATTTCACTGTACCCGGAAAAAAAAAATCTCTCTGAACGATTGTACAAAGCAGTAACTTATTGTTCGGATTTTGCTGACTCATATTGCGAGTATGCAAGAGAGAAGATTAGATTATTGAAGAACACTAAAATTGTATTTTCTGAATCTCAATTAATAGAACTTGTATGTGGGGGTATTCGAGACAATAATGTGAAAATGGCATCTTTCAACAGTAGCGTCAAAACAACTTCCGAATTAATAGCTTTGTTTTCTGCCTACATAAAGACTAAAAAGCGAACATTAGATCCATCGCCCGAAAATTTGTCCGGACCAAATAAGCGTTTCAAGCCAAAATCCGACGAGGACAAAAAATGTTTTAAATGTGGTGAAAAGGGACACTTCCGCGCACAGTGTGTTAAAACTAGCGAACCATCTTCTTTACCTCAGAATATAAAAAATTGTACAGTTTGTAAGAAGATAGGACATGACTCAACTACTTGCTTTTTTAATCGTGTGAATTCGGACAAACAACAATTAAATATTAAAAAAGAACAATGACTAGATGCTCGAGTCGATACTATATTATGTAATGCTTCAAATTTTAAGCCTACTAAGGTCACCATCCGCAACGTGTCAATTAATTCTATCGTCGATACAGGAGCAAGTTGTAGCATTATACGGGAATCTATCGCTAAACGACTAAATTGTAAATTTTTACCATACTCAATGTACGTTAATGGAATAGGTAACGGTAAAATACATATTTTTGCAATTATCACAGTGCTAGTTAAATTTGAAGACGTATGTATAGAACTAGATTTACATGTGGCCCGTGATCAAGATTTTCCATATGATCTTCTGATTGGTAGGAATGTGGTTAAACACCAGGACATTCAAATTACTGTAGATTCTGAAGGCTGTAGACTAGCATGGAAAGAACTGTCTCCTGCCGCAACTATATACCTTGCTAATGATAATCCATGTGATTCTTTTGAGGAGCTGCGATCTTGTATACAGAATTTGGACACAAATTTACAAAAAAGTATTATTAAAATATTCAAAACATACCCTAACGTTTTGCCTACACCTACTTATATTGGAAATGTCCAAACTGGCCAATTAAATTTGAGATTAAAGAATGATGAAATAGTAAATTACAGACCGTATAGGTTAGCCCCCGTTGAAAGGCAGAAAGTAAGCATAATGGTTAAAGATTTACTTGATAAACAGATCATTCGCGAAAGTCACTCCCCATTCGCTAGCCCGATTTTGCTTGTAAAAAAAAAAGGGGGCGAGGACCGTTTATGTATTGATTATCGTTCGTTAAATAAAATGATAGAAAAAGACAGGTACCCACTACCATTAATAGAAGACCAAATCGACCGTTTGGGTAATGCAACATTCTTTATATCTATAGATATGAAAAATGGGTTCTACCAAATTCCCGTAGCTCCTGATTCAATAAAATTTACAGCTTTCATAACACCCGATGGACATTACGAATTTTTAAAAATGCCATTCGGTATTTGTAACGGTCCAGCTGTCTTTCAACGGTCAATAAACAAAGCGGTTCGAAATTTAAAATTTTTGCTAACATACATTGATGATTTATTGATTCCATTTACTAGTATTGAAGAGGGTCTTTCATATTTAGAATTAACAATAGAAGCACTTTCTGAAGCCGGATTTACCATAAACCTAAAGAAATGCAAATTTTTCGTAAATGAAATCCATTATTTAGGTCGGCAAATATCAAAAGAGGGAGTCAGACCAAGTGACGATAAGGTTTCGGCCCTAGTTAATTCTCCTACACCTAGAACTGTTAAGCAAGTGCGCCAGTTTATGGGCCTCGCCAGCTACTTCCGGAAATTTATTCCTGAATTCGCTCCCCGAACAGCTTGTATAACCAAATTAACCAGTATCAATCAAAAATGGGAATGGGGGTCTGAACAAGAGGCTGCCCGTAATTATGTAATACAATGTCTAACTTCTAAACCTTTACTTAGCATATATAATCCCGAATTGCCGACCGAATTACATACGGATGCTAGTTCTCTAGGATACGGTGCCATTCTATTACAAAAAGATAATAATAATGTCAGTAAAGTCGTAGCATATTTTAGTAAACGTACGTCTTCAACTGAATCTAGATATAGTTCTTATGACTTAGAAACGTTGGCTATATACAATTCCTTAAAACAATTTAGAGTTTACCTATTAGGTATTAAATTTAAGATCATAACTGATTGTAATGCTATTAAATCCACGGCAAATAAGAAAGATTTATCTCCAAGAGTAGCACGTTGGTGGACATATCTGCAAGACTTCGATTTTGAGATAGTCTACAGGAAAGGCAAATTCATCAGCCACGTGGATTTTCTTAGTCGTAACCCTGTTGAAGTACCCATCACAACTACTCCCGATTGTTCGCTCCATTCAGTTAACCTAATTTCCAATGACTCTCGATCTTGGCTTGAAATAGCACAGCAGAATGACCCAGAAACCCTTTCGTTAATTCAACGGGCTGAGGTAGGAGATTTGGATGAAAATCAGTACGTCGTATTAGATAATTTATTGTATTACAAGGCTGATCCGAACGCTTCACCTAAGTTGTTTGTTCCCAAAAACCATAGAATTCCTCTGTTGAGACTGTTTCATGACGAAAACTGTCATGTAGGTTTTTATAAAACGTTAGATAAAATTAGGGAACATTTCTGGTTTCCATCTATGGCAGCATTTGTAAAAAAATATTTATACCATTGCTTAGTTTGTATAGAGCGAAAAGGTCATTCGGGCCCAAAAGAAGGGCTGTTACACCCAATATATAAGTCAGCGGTACCCTTTCACACCATTCACTTGGATTGTACTGGGCCTTTCCCACCATCAACAGATGGTCATAAGTATATCTTGCTAGTTATTGACGGCTTTACTAAATTCTGCATCCTGAAAAAGCTTAAGACCTTGGGAGCCGCTGAGCTAGTACCTGTGATTCGAGACACGATTAGCCTATTTGGTACCCCATCGTTAGTAGTCACTGACCGCGGCACTAACTTTAGCTCCAATTTAGTACGTTCGTTATTTCAAGACTTAGAAATAGAGCACCATATGATAGCCACCGGAACACCGCGAGGAAACGGTCAAGCCGAAAGATACGTCTCAACCGTAATCAATATGTTGACTACTAGGTGTAGTAATGTGTCAGATTGGCCGAACGAATTATTCAAAGTACAGCAGTCCATAAATACTACCATTCAAAAATCCACGGGTTTTTCCCCTATACGACTACTAGTCGGAAGTAATGCAAATATACCTTGTGTTCAGGCTCGCTTAAACGAACTTTATGGTGATCACGCCGCGCATCAAAATTTTGACATTCGAGCAGACCGAGAACTAGCTCACAATCGTCTCAGTGTAGTAGCTCAAAAATTTAAAGAACGTTTCGATGCAGTACGCCGTCAGAAAAAAACCTATCATGTTGGGGATATTGTGTATGTTTACCAGGATCATAGACGTCACGAAAAGCTAAAGCCAAAATTTAGGGGACCGTACGAAATTCGCGAGATTTTAGATAATGATCGTTATGGTTTGCGAGGCAGAGGTCAAAGGAATCTTGTAATTTCTAAGGACAAGCTTCGATTTTGGCCAGGTGAAATGGTCTATGAGAACGCTATTGTTGAAAATGCTATTTAAATCTCGTAATACTGAGTAAATATAAATAATCGATTATGGCTGCGCCTGTGGCTGTGCCTGTGCTTGTTGCTGTGCCTGTGCCCGTGTCTGTGGCTATGCCGGTGGCTGTGTCTGTGCCTGTGGCTGTGCCGGGGGCTGCGCCTGTGGCTGTTCCTGTGGCTGTGCCAATAATACCCCATTTTAAAACCAAAGAGTTTGGTGGCCAGAAATGTATTTCAGGGGCCGGGTACATAGCGGAATTGCCGTGTTATATCTGAATGAAAAACTTATAAAGATGAATAACTCTGTTTTTTTATGTCATGTGATTGATGAATTGTTTTAACAGAGATGTACTTCGAGAACGAAGTACATATCAGAATGGCCGTGTTATATCTTTTTGGTTATTTTTGTAATTTTTAAGACTGTTTTTGGTTGTTCAAGTGTATTAGATTGAGATTTCCTTGATTTAAACCATAAAATTATTGTTAAAACCACCTTTACACTAATTGTTCATTACAATATTTATTTCATAACATAATTATTATAGTTTTTCGATTCATTGATAAAAAGGATTTATCTTGATACTTCCTTTCGATTTATTTAAAATATTGTGTTTCCGGTTGGTTGATAAAAAGGATTTATCTTGACACTTCCTTTCGATTTATTTTATTGTGTTTCCGGTTGGTTGATAAAAAGGATTTATCTTGATACTTCCTTTCGATTTATTTTATTGTGTTTCCGGTTGACCTTGCTTAAGTTTCTATATTGATAAAAAGGATTTATCTTGATACTTCCTTTCGATTTATTTTATTGTGTTTCCGGTTGACCTTGCTTAAGTTTCTATATTGATAAAAAGGATTTAACTTGACACATCCGTTTGAATTATTTAAAATATGATTTCCTTTAGTATAATATTAAGGATTTAACTTGAATCATTCACTTCCTGTGGAGTTAATATTAATAAATTGTTTTGACATATCCGCTTGATTTATAAAAACTCTATTGGTGTTTTGGCGGGACAGTTGGGCACTGTTGGTGTATAAAAACGGTTGTAATACGAAGTAAGGCACTTTTTCTTTGCCAAGCTGTCGGACCAAGCAGATCACCAGTTAAGTATTCTTCCTGTTCCATAATTATTGTGAAGTAGAAAAATCAAATGTGTAACTAGGATTATTAATATAAGTTATGTTGTGTTCTCCCGAAATGTTGTGTGAATTAAATAAATAATAAACATTAATGGGTAATGATAATTTTAATGTTCGATATATTGTTGAAAAATAAATGTTAATTTACCTTCTTGTATAATAAAGATTTAGTATTGAGGTTAATAAAGCTTTATCTTGTTGAAAGGGGTTTATTTATAATAAATACTTGCCATCTATTTGCTTGAATTTTATTTATTAATATCATCTATATATACACTAATTTAACACCCGCGTGGATGTTGCTCAATTTATATACTTAAACCTTCCTCGAGAACCACTCTATGCGTTAGTGAAATCACCATGAAAATCGTTGCAGAAGTTTTTGAGTATATCCCGAACAGACAGAGATACGCGGCGGAGGACTTTATTTTATAATAGGTAGTGATGATTGTTTTACCATTCAAAAGAAAACTTGGGAAGAAGTTGGAACTTAGGCCCCCAATATCTCCGTCGGTAACCAGAAGGTTCTCAGCCAAGGTATGGTCCATAATACGTATTGATGAAGACCTTTTGTGATTTCTTTTGAGTAACTAGAAGAAATAATTTAAGACATTGTTCACAGACAGGGACAGATATATTTTCTCATTCAAGATCTATGTGATATGCTGGACTGGAAGTGACAGCATAAGCTAAATAAGTAAAAATAATAATAATAATAAATTTGTGACATGCTAATTTTATTAAGATTTGAAATGTTTTTAATTTGATTTTATTTTTACTCGCATGTTTTGCAGTGCCCTTACAGGGTGCATGTTTGATACTAATTATATATAAAAATTCCAACTCATGTACAACATGTATGCAATAAATTAATTTGAATTTGAATTTGAAGTCAGAAAGCGAAATGCAGTCAGCAGCAGGCCACACCACTATTTAATAGATGAAAAAAAATAATCGCCGAAAACACTGTATAGATAGAATTGACAACTTCCTTTTAGAAGTCGGTTAGAAATAGGAAATTACCGTAAACTATGATAAAATTAAATTGAAAGTGAAAATGGTCTATAAACGTCTTCCTTACCAAAGGCCAAATTTTAATGATGTGTGAATAAATCATCATCATCATTTCAGCCGAAAGACGTCCACTGCTGGACATAGGCCTCCCCTAAGTGTCGCCACATTGACCGGTCCCGTGCGTCTCGCAACCAGCGGATCCCCGCAACCTTCACCAGGTCATCAGTCCACCTAGTAGGAGGCCTTCCAACGCAACGTCTTCCGGTTCGCGGGCCCCATCAGGCATCCGTTATGCGAGCAATGTGCCCTGCCCACTGCCACTTAAGTTTGGCAATTCTTCGGGCTATGTCGGTAACCTTGGTTCTCATGCGGATGTCCTCATTTCTGATTCAATCGCGCAAGAAAACTCCGAGCATAGCCCTCTCCCACGAAAAACGGTGACCCGCCATCCCGAGATCGCACCAGATTGTGGGAGTCCCGCTGAAGGCGTTACGTTGGTATGTACAATCAATTTGCATGAAAACTGATCTATTTCTCCTGGCCTCCTACTTAGTGAACCCCCTTCGCTCTCCGCAGGAAATTTTGGAATTATCAGAACCAGCACCCGCGTGGTGAAAAATAATTTAGTTGGATTTTTTTTGAATTTTCACGAATTATTTCCACTTGGGTGACTTTAAGCCTTCTGATGAGGCCCATTGTGAGCGACCACGTTTCGGTCCCGTATGTAATCAGTGGCAACACACACTGGTCATAGACTTTCGTCTTGAGACACTGGGGTAAGTTGGACGAGAAGATACTTCTCAGCTTCCCAAACGCTGTGCAGCCGAGTCGGATAGTCGTGTCGAATCAGTAGAACTTCCGAAAGAGTGGGTCTAAAAATGAACATGGATAAAACCAAGGTCATGTTGAATGCCCATGTACACCCACTCCTTTAAAGATCGGAGACTCTACACTCGAAGTTGTAGACGATTATGTCTACCTGGGACAAACAGTCCAGTTAAGTAGGGCCAACTTTGAGAAAGAGGTCAATCGTCGAACCCGACTCGGCTGGGTGAATAAATAAGGATATTGTATTATTATTATATCTATTATATCTTTCGCATTGATGCACTACGCGACACAATTGGCACAGTGACTGAGTCATTAGACTGCTGCTTGTCGCGGCTTCGATTAAAAGAAAAATAACATCATTCTATGTTCCGTGGGCGAATTGAGCTCAAATCTTTCCAAGTTTTGTACGAGCCTCTTCCAGACATTTCCACAGCTCTTAGAGCCGTGTAATCACGGAAGCTTGCCGCCGGATCTCCGCTCGTTTGTACCGAGGTCGCTGTGCCTCTCAGAACAGAAACAGTTGTGCTGAACGAACTAGGGTAGAGTAGAGTAAAGTTTAGTCTTGGTACAATTAGGTATAATTATTATAAATGCAAAATTTTCATGAAAAGAGAGATTGAGGGATTTTCCATGTTATTGTAGCTTGAGAGATTTTCATGTTATTTTAGCACCATAGATTTCTTATAGCTTTTCCTGTAAATCTATAAGTGTTGAACTAATTTCTTTGCATTTTTTTCAAAATTTTAGGCTCTGTGTTTCGGAGCTAAGGACTGACCAGACAGACAGACACACGAGTGATCTTATAAGGGTTCCGTTTTGTCCTTTTGATGTACGGAACCCTAAAAACGACTAAAAGGATTACAGTTTATAACCTAGATTAACACGTAGGTTACTTTTTATCCAGGTAGTCTGATCCCGTAGGACAATATAAACGAAGTTCATGCCGGCGGTGCCCGGACCATGATATAGTTTTTTTTTTAATTGAAAGTCGAGTGAACGTTCTTAAGGCAAATCTTTAGATGTCCGTACTTTAGTCTGCACAAAAATTGAGTATGAATTTATATGACTATAAGAGTAGAATAAGATCAAAGACCAAAAATGTGTGTGTGTGTGTTGTGTTTCCAAATTATGTCTGTTACCTTAATAAAAACCTCTGATTTTGTTCTAGCCTGGCGTTTTCCTCCTCAAGGTAATTTATCTACCAAAAGGAACCTAGGTACCTATCCGAGAAACAAACGTAACGCCCACTAGGATATGTAATTGGAACAAACATACCCTAACATAAATATCCCTGAGACCTCATACACCTTCCCATATAATCATACTTAATACACACTACCCCCAAATTCTGCCAAAATAGGACGCAAGAGTTTTCTCATATTACTAATTAGTTCCCAGAAGTTATTAGTTTGAACTAGAAGTGACTTATTTGACGCCGGGTGCACAGAATATATGAGTAGAGAAGACCAGGTCCAAACAATAACACAAAACAGATGCATGCACACATACAGGGTGGTGCCGATGCCGATTATACGACAATAAATGAAACCACTGGTAGTACACACGGCTACACATCAAGCTATACAAAACCAGTATAATCTGATCGTTCATTGTGCGAAAAGATCTAGTAAAGTGAGGCCAAGATTGACTGGTTTTGTATAGCTTGATGTGTAGCAGTGTGTACTAGTTCATAGGAATATTTTTAAACTATCAAATAAATCCTAACACCGAAATAAAAAAAATTGTAAAATAAACTAAAAAACAAAATAGCATAAAACTGTAAACGAAATACAATACAATTTACAAACAAATATTGGTTTAGTAAACCTTAGGAATAATTTGCACCGATTAACGTGTGGAACGCAACGTTTCTGAACGTTGCGTTGAAAGGCCCCCCACTAGGTGGACCGACGACCTGTAGGGCTATTGCGTATCATTTAATGACAGTGGATAACATATTATTATAGTGTCTATCAAATAACTGTCAAATGGTGAGTTTTTAAGAAAAAAATGTAGCAAACCATAACCAATTTACAGTTAATCTATGGACACTTATGATAGCCACTGTCATTAAAAAGATACGCAATAGCCCCACTGCAGGGCTATTGCGTATCATAAAGTGACAGTGGATAACTTATAGTGTCTATCAAGTAACTGTCAAATGGTGAGTTTTTAAGAAAAAAATGTATTAACAACTTCACTGCCGAGCCCGCGCTGGCGCGGGGTGCGGGGTAGTGCGCGAGGGGCCGACCCCGCGCTGGCGCGGGCTAGGCTCGGTACAGTTTCTATGAGTCAGTGTGACGCCGGCACTGCGTTTGGCGGGTTGTTATTACGTTGGCGCTGCGCTTGAATTTTCTACAATTCAAACAAAGTTTACGGTTTTTTGATCGGGTCACTAGTTTTTATTTTACAAGTGATTTAAATGGCAGACGAGGCAGGCCCTTCGCGGCCTAAACGAACTCGTTATGCTAGTTGTTTACGTGATTCAGACGTCGAATAATATAATTAAAATAAATATAATTAAAATTATTATTATTATTTTTAATTATTTATAATTATAAAAAATAATAATAATATAAAAAATAATTATTATTTATAATTAAAATTAACAGCTTCACTGCCAGCCAGATTGTGAGGGTAGAGTGCCAAATGCCGAACTGTTCTTTATAATTTCTTTAGTTTCTAAGACATCAGTGATAAGGTGAAAAATAATAAAAAAATCGAATTATTATTAGTTTCGTAAATAAAAAAATAAAATAAAATCCCGCGCCTGCGCGGGCCCGGCACTGCGGTTGAAAAATCCATACGTAGTGCCAAGCCCGCGCCTGTGCGTGGTTAGGTATTTAGTGTTTAAATTATTTAAAATGATACAATGAATTAGTAGAATCAATACTATGATGAACTACCCTCATAATGAACAATTTTTGCCTTGAATTATTATTTTTAGCACGAAATCAAATATCACAATCATAACAAAATCAATAAAAAAAAATATATTTTTTTTAAACCATAACCAATTTACAGTTAATCTATGAACACTTTACGTTAGTCACTGTCATTAAAAGATACGCAATAGCCCTGCAGCAGGACTATTGCGTATCTTTCAATGACAGTGGATAACTTCTAATGTCTATCAAATAACTGTCAAATGGTGAGTTTTTAAGAAAAAAATGTACCAAACCATAACCAATTTACAGTTAATCTATGGACATTTCTGATAGCCACTGACGTTAAAAAGATACGCAATAGGGGGGCTGGTCAAGGTTGCGGGGACCCGCTGGATGAGAGACACACGGGACCGGTCAATATGGCGACACCTAGGGAGGCCTATGTCCAGCAATGGACGTCTTTTGGCTGAAATGATGAACGTGTGGAACAAAAAGGAAAAAAAGAATTTGGCAAAGACATTTAGGTAGGTTGGTGCTGATGAAACGACAACGATTTCGGTGTTAGGATTTATTTGATAGTTTAAAAATGTTCCTATGAATTAGAACTACCAGTGGTTTCATTTATTGTCTTAACATCGGCACCAACCTGTGTACTGGTATACTGGTCTCGTTAATCGTTAGTTGTGAACTAAACTTGGATCGAACTTGACACGTCTACATTCCACCCCAATAAACATATTGACAGCTACAGTTTGTTTATATTTTGACATAAACGCCCATTTTTCAATGCAAAGTGACATTCCAGACATCATTATCATTGATTACAGTAACATAATAATATGAAATCTTTAGCATTGATTAAAGCAGAATGCAATTACAGGTTTGACAAGGATGGCTGATGCAGTCCTGGATTTATAAATAGGCCGTATAGGCCGCGGCCTAGGGGCGGCAGCGTCCTTGGGGCGGCAGATTTCAGAGGATGGTCACTCGATTTCAGCGGATAAATCAAACACGTCCACTGGTTTTCTCATGTTTTTTTTAGAAGTAGGTACTTTAAATAAATCCTTTTAGAAACTCATTCCTATCGAAACCGATATTATCGCGTGAGTGATAGATGAAAGCAGCGCATCGGGCGAAGGCGAACGGCGCGGGCGGCAGTGTCTCACCGTCAACGGTTGACGGTGAGACACTGCTGCCGGATTTACCAGCAGGCTGAGTGGGCTGGAGCCTAGGGCGGCAGATTTTAGGGGGGCGACAAATTTGGTCCAAAAAATATTTTTTGTCTGAAAAATATTAAAAAATCTCTTAAAAAACGAGTCTCGAAAGAACGCTCAAATCAATAAAAAAAAAAACAAATCAGTTACCTATTGACTACAAGCAGTGCGTATTTTCCTTACTTTAAGCCGCTGCCCTAGGGCGGCTTTTCGCGGGTGTAATCATCAAATAACCCCTCCCGCTTTCCCTCCCGTTTTCCGTGTCAGACTTCTATTGACTAAAAACCAACCATGTTCCTTCTTAGCGCTTTATGTCGAGGCCACGGTGTCTCTTGCGATCAACCCGCAGCCCCGATGGGGTTTTGAACTAACCTTGCGTAAATATTTCGGTCTACTGCAGTCTGCATGCCACTAAAATTTTCTAGCTCGCTTCGCTCGCTCGTAAAGCCGGGCTTTCAAAGTTATCCCATCCTTCAATTCGTTAGTAGTAAAAGTAAGTAAAATATGTATACTCGTATTTTTAATAATAAAAAGAAAATCAGTTAAAAAAATCCCCTTTCCGAGGCGAGGCGCAAAAATTTTCGAGCTCGCTTCGCTCGCTCTTGCATTTTAGTGCCCTGTACTCTAAAGCTTCATGCATCGTAAAAAAAAACTTCACTATCTCTATGAATTGTTGAAACGAAATATAATTTAACCGATGTGCGAAGTGTAACACTTTTAAACAAAATAATACTTGACTTTGTGCTTGCTTTCTTGACTAAAAATGAAAAAGAGGGACGGCCAAATTAGAGTGGGCCACCTGGCAGCAAAATCCCATGCTACGCTACTTCTTTTATGAACCAATTTTTAGTCGGTTCTTAATTCAAAGATTTTAGGATTTTTTATAATTCATTTTCTCCTCAACCCAGCAAAGCAAAGCGCGGAAAAATATTATTTCTGTGAAGGTGTATTGAAAAACGTCGTTCGATACAAGTTGGCAATTGATAACGTAGCTTTTTTTTTAATTTTATAAATTTTTATCACAATTTCTGCACAAAAGAAAGTAATCATGCCTAGGCAGAATGCAAAAAAAACGAGCTCGCTTTCTCTAGGTTCTTCAGAATGTTTACCATTATCTGTGCTACTGGCATTCCAACCGAATTCCTGGGTGACTGCCCCCAAAAGCGTAGACTAAGACCGCGCCTGCCACTAAATCATAGCTTTTTAAAATAATTTAGAGACTTAAACAACGATCCCCGTGAGCACACTCATATTAGTAATGGGAAAAAGCTGATTTAATGTGGACGATAGTACACAAAATATGAAAAAATTACAATTTAACTGACATTTTTTTTATTATTATGACAGTGTACTAGGGTGTCGAATTGCAGAGGTAGTAGCAGTAGGGGCGGCAAAATCTGAATAGCCTACGGGCGGCAAATGTTTAAATCCGGCACTGGGCTGATGTAGTAGGCAACATAGACATATTCGGGGATAAAATACCTTTTTGTAAAATCCGCCAATTGTGGCCAAGAAATTTAAGATTTTTGATTGATTAATTTGGTGGGCGATGTCTCCCTGTTGTCATGACAACGATCGGCCGAGTTGAAAGTTCAAAAATGAAGAGCTTTTCACCGTGTTATTCTGAAGAACCTGCTAGAATCTCACTTGACCAATCCTTTAGCCGACCTTCTGTGGGTACCTATCTATTCTATGTCTCGTGACAAACAGTGTAGGTATTACAACTTCATCCTCTTATGAATATTACACACCGTAGTATTTACCTACGTCATTAAGGTGTTAGTATTTTCGACCTAGATAAGAATTAAAGGATGTTTTTGGGTATATTACACGATTTTAACTGGGTTTCAACGCTTTTGAGTCCAATCTGATTTCCTTGTCGTAATGGATTTGTGGGTAGGTTTTTTCTTTACATCTGTGCTGAGGATGCATGGCACCGCCGAAGCCGGCCTGGAAAGAGGTGACAAGATGATCTGGACGTGCATCACGAAGCTCGTTTAACCTGGAAGGATAAGGAAAGATAAAAAAATTGAAAAAATGTGCAATAAAGGAACATTTTCGTCCCATTAAGAAGGTTTGGAAGAAGCTATGTGAAAACCAATAAGTCTGATTCTGATGTCCTGAATCATTTATAACTTATTATATATATGGACAGTCTTCGTAGTAGTCTTTTCGGTGTCCTCCAAATACGCAATTAAGGCCGGCATTACACGGACCGCTTGAAACAGTCAGGGGCGACAGCTTCAAGCTGCGACTGCACAGTGAACTGCAGAGTTCTATATTATGGACGTACATACACGAACCGCTCGAGCAGTTGCAACTGATTCGGGCGGTCGCAGCACGGTGAATTTTCATCGTGCGGTCAAGCAGTCGCCAGCCATACACTGACTGCTCGAGCTGTTAACCAGTGATCAACATACATGGACCGCTCTTTTAGCCAGAATCAACAGCTTGAAGCTCCCAGTGATAACTGCTCGAGCAGTTGGTTCAACAGCTCGAGCGGTGGGCAATTTCAATTTCAAAACAAACAAAAAAAGCGTGCGGCCGGGAAGCGTGCGCGACGTGGAATGAAGAGCGCGGGCGGAGGTAACTGCGCGAGAGCAGTCGACAGCTCGAGCAGTCAGTGTATGGCTGGCGACTGCTTGACCGCACGATGAAAATTCACCGTGCTGTCGACCGCCCGAATCAGTTGCAACTGCTCGAGCGGTTCGTGTATGTGCGTCCATAGAACTCTGCAGTTCACTGTGCAGTCGCAGCTTGAAGCTGTCGCCCCTGACTGCTTCAAGCGGTCCGTGTATGGCCGGCCTAAAACAAGCTGCAAGTTGCAGTCAATGCAACCTTGCATTGACTGCCTCACTGACCTTGTGGTAGCCACTAGGTCAGTCATTAGATCCTGGGTTCGACTTCCAGTTCGGCCAAAGTGTTATTGGGTTCTCCCATCAGTAATTTCGCAATAGCAATACCTACCTAACTGAATGTATGCCCGGTTGATGGGAATGTGCACATCTTATTTATTACAAGGGACATAAATGACAAAATATGGGTGTACTATTGAGGTAAACTTCAATTTTTTTTTTATTACCTATATATGGGCTTGCTCTTGACTTCAATCTTGCCCTAAGGGCAGAGATGATGTCAACGATGGAATGAGCTTACCCAGTAGAAGCCTGTTTACTCGCGACTTAAATAAATTAGGGTTGTATGAACTCGGAAAAATCGACGCAGGCAGGGAATTCCACTCCTTGGCTGTGCGCATAATAAAGAACTTGGCAAAGCGCTTCGTTCGAATGTGTGGAACGTCGACTAGGTGTCGGTGATAACCTGCAGTACGTCTAGTCTCCCGATGGAAGAAGGGAGATGGCCCATCTGTTTGGCCCATCCAGGATTAGTTCATGCATTGAGTAAGAATCCAACTCACGACCTTTCACTCCCCAATATACTTAAACGCCAGTCATAACTAACAACTTGTACATACACGCTTAAACTGATTGAATAATATTGTACTACCCTTTCAAAAGAGCCGTTTCACCAAACAGTTTGCCCAACAAAGCAGATTCTGGCAAAATGCCAGAGAGAGGAAAATATCATACATCTCCAAGCGTTTTATCCTTTACATCAACAAACTCGAATGGCTTAATACAGCTACCACCAGCTCTTATGTTACATAACATAACCCCTGTAATTCCCGAAGGATAAGGCAGAGGTTTACCTAATAGTTCACCCTCATTTAGTTATGTTTTAGTCTCATGTAATAGGGGGCGAGCCTATTGCCATCAACCGGGCACAAATCCAGACTCCGTGGCTGTTACTGAATAATTTCTGATGGAAAAAGACAATAACACTTTGCCCGACCTCGGAATAGTACCCAGGACCTCATGCTCACCAGTAGCGCTTGCGACCACTGAGGCAGTCAACGACCAGCTCTTATGGCAGTGATATTTTTAAGTAACTACGCAAAAATTTATTGCTGGGAAACAACTTTTTTTGGGGTGAAATATCACGTTTTACGATAGGAGTCAATATAACGCAGTCAAAACATTTTGCGTATGTATTCACGACTATACTATGCCGGAGTCGAGGACGTATTTAATGTACCTAAATTAAAAACTTGTTTTTAAAAATACTTTTGAATTTTGACCTCCAATATCTTCGTAACTAGAATGCCCTACTAGAACCAAAACAAGTTTAAAAACTAAAACCCGACTACAAACCGCGTTGACCGCATTATATACGTTTATGTTGACTAAAACTATAATAATATAATATACATATTTGTAATGTGCTCGCCAAGACCTTTCATTTGATACCAAACATGTTACGATTATCTCAATTGATTTTTTTTCGAACCTAGAATCTGACATTAAATTCCGTCATAACAAAAATTTATATAGCCTATGTCACCCGGGCTATTCTTACGAATCTACTGACACCTCATTTATTAAAATCCATTCAGTAGTTTAGGCGCTACGGTGGAACATACATACATACATAGACTGCCAAAATCTTCCTTTTGGCTTCGCCGTAGTCGGGTAAACATCCACCAATCCGTGGTAACTAGTAGAGGTCTGCGACCTAGCAGTGGGAACAGTGTAGGCTGATTGTGTTATCCAGTTTCGAAATGTTGACTGCCATAATCTGTTATTTTGACTGCCATATTGTACTATTTTAAATGCCATATTTGCTATCTTGGCTGCCACAAAGTTCTATTTTAGGACCTATTATTGAAAGCCGTCTAAAATATAAGTCCAAAATAGCGAGACTGTGTTCACATTCAACACGGTTAGAATTTCAGCTTTCGTTCCTATTCCAGCTTAGAGAAATCCTATCTAATGTAATGCAGCTTTTGAAGCCACAGAGGTAAGTTAAAACTATTTGGATTTCTTGAAACGAACGAATATACAGGTTGAAGAAAACGGAATCTGTGAGCAACACAGAAATAAAGCTGAACATTGGATTTGAAAGGTAAACGTTGAATTCTAGTAAAGTTTTTCTGGGATTCTAGGAGTAGATCGGTTTTGAAACCGCTAAATAGACGATGATCATCATTTCAGCCGAAACACGTCTGCTGCTGGACATGGGCGTCCCCCAAGTCTCGTCACAATGACCGGTCCCGTGCGTCTCGCATCCAGCGGATCCCCGCTACCTTCACCAGGTCATCGATCCACTTAGTGTGGGGCCTTCCAACGCAATGATAATCACTAAATCCTTAATATTTTTGGAAAAGAGAGGAACATCAGCTGTATCATTATTTCCACTGCATCTTCGAGAGTTGCGACTTGCAACGACCGACGTGATTTAACTTGCAAGCGCACCCATGTCTGAGTACCGTCATGTCATATTATTATGCTCTAAACAATTTCTTTCATGACCTGAATGAGGCCAATGAAAGAACTGTCCAGGTTGCTACGTACTGGCTGAACAAAATCTGAGTCATCGTATCGTGACAGAGAAGAAAACATTTTTCCGCAGTCGCTGTCGCCTCAGATGCGTCGCTTAAGAGGGTCGTGGCCAGAAGGATAGAGTTGGAGAAGGTCTATCATAAGGATGCGATAGTCATAGGTCTTTATCGGCATCATCATTTTCATCATATTATCAGAAAAACGTTCACTGCGCGATATAGGTCTCCCCCAAGTGTCGATATTAACCTGTCCCGTTCATCTTGTATCCATCGCATCCCCGTAACCTTCACCAGGTCTTCGGTCTCCTAGAGGGGCCGTCTACTGCAACGTCTTTATCGAATTGCTCCACTGCAATTATCAGTCAAATACTTCCTGAATCAAGCGGATTCTTTTGAAGATTAATATTATTGTACCTAACTACACAATTCTTTGGCCAAGAATCCGCATTTCCAAACTTCATTAATAAACCATTTTAATGAGCTCTTCCAGACAGACAAAACTTCCGTTGAAATCCTCTTCTTATATAACTATGCCTGAACAAAAGGCCTCATACAACGTCTACGTAAAGTTGGTAGTTCAAACTGTTGACTGAAGAGATTGCAGTAGTATGTAGGAAGGTAGGAAGCTGTATTATCAGTACGAAGCTTGAAAGTTTAAATTATTTTAGTCATTGTTAGTTCTTACCTGCTTAGCAATACAGAGTGTAAACGAATCAATTAGGAAGTCGTCAACCAAGTAGTGTACATCAAAATAAAACTAAATATCTCAACGCGTTTTTTTAGGTGTTTCACGTTTTACTGGAAAACTTAACGTAACGCAATCTGAACATTCTGTTAATGGATGGTTTAATAGTATCCGGGTTGTGAAGGTAAGCCTAAGAAGAATTAACATTAAAAACTGAACAAGTTGACACTTTGACCTCCAAGATCTCCGTAACTAGAATGCTGCCAGATATGGTCCTTAACAAAAAAAAAAACAATCCCAATGACAAAGAGAACCCTTTCTACTTCGTAATGGGCATTTGTACAGCTATTATCTTAAATCTACTTCATAGGGGCTTTTGCCGGGCATAAAATCTACTCTAAAGCACAACCAGGAAGTTCTTAATAGGTACACCCAATAAACCTTTGCCCGACCTGGAATTGGATCCAAGACTTCGTGTTCAATTGCTCAGTCGTAGCAATGGGAGCCACTAGACTTGAGTGGACGAAATGATTCAGAAAAAAAACTCGTAATCATAATTCTACCATCACCTAAAATATAACAGGTAGAGTGGAGTCTACCTATAATTGTACAAGAGCGATGAAAACTTACCCTACAATGTGAACATTAGCGTAGATGGAGTATAATCTCATTAAAAATGTATGGTACATTAATAGTTGCTCCGTGCCGGATCGAGGCGGTTCAAAATGTGTGGGAATATTGTGGAGCTACGGGGTAGAAATACAATTGTGAGAACTGAAATGATAATTATAATTCATTGATTATTTATTTTAGACGTTCTTTTATGACTTGTGATGGAGTTCGTGGACGAGAAGGAGAGGAAGACCAAGGATTAGATGTGTGAGGAATAATATTAACACGTTCGAGGACGCTACCACTTGAGACTGTGTACCAAAATGACACAGTAAATGTCCATACAAATTATACGACGTATGAGTACGTAGCCTCCCATGAAAATATATTGTTTTAAAGACATCATGACACAACCGTTTTATCACGTTATCGTCTATATACGTTATGTCATTAAAAGTAAGTTAACTAGACGTGAACGGACACAACGTGTAATAACGTCTTAATAATAATATAGTAATAACGTGTAATAACTTTCACTATCTGATGTATTGCCTTGTGGGTCAAAATCTTTATCCGAACCATATTCTCCATCATCGTCTTGGTAAGGATCCGCCTCGGTAGAGTTGTCAGAATCATCGAAAATGCTCATCAGTCTTGTTTTGCGCTTAACCATCTAAAACACATAAAATAACCCATTAAACATCAATTTCACAGAGTAAAATTATTAATTCGTAGTAAAATAGTATACTGTCTGGCTAAGGAATAATACATAAATCAAATAAACTAAATACACACATCAACACGGTCTAGGGATATTTCATACTCAATTAAATAACTCGAAAAGTACTGGCCGCATTGGAATCTTTAATACACCGATTTCTTTGTAATTTATCTCAGACTAATTCCAAATTCAAATTTTTGAAAATTCTTTTGTTTCGGTGGAATAAAAATGTCTTGATGTATAGGAGAGGGAATTTTCATTTGTGCGAAATTTAAAAAACAATACGAATTACGTTTAGTTACAGTTTTTTTTCATTTTTAAACGTAAGATAAAGTTAGAATTGAGGTATTGTAGCCATGCAACGCCGACATTTGACGAGGGCGGAGATGTTACGAGCTGTGGGAATGCTGGAAGCTGGATCTGTTCAGCGTAATGTTGCTGAGGCCATAGGGACCCATCAAAATGTAATTTCAAGATTGTGGACACGCTATCGTGCCACAGGTGAAGTAGCGGAGAGGCACCGGGGGCCAAGTCGCATCACTACCCCCAGACAAGACCGATTTTTGCAAATTTCTGCGCGAGTTCAACCAAATGCAACGGCGACTCAATTGGTCCAAAGGCTGCGAGTGGAACACCAAGTGCTTGTGAGTGACCAAACTGTAAGAAGGCGACTGCATGAAAGCAATCTACGCTCTCGTAGACCACTCCGGGTCCCACCTTTACGGAGAGGCAATCGTGGACGACGATTAGAATGGGTTCGGAACCACGTGGACCACGTGTTCACGGATGAATCCAGGTTCGGCTTCCATCCAGATTCACGAAGGACGCGTGTTTGGCGAGTTCCTGGACGATGGAGCCGTCTCCAGAACCCTCAGGAAGTTCACCAATACCAAGGAGGAACAATTATGGTTTGGGCAGGAATTCGTCTTGGAGGACGGACGGATCACGTTTGGGTGCGGGGCAATATGACGGAAGAACGATACGTCCAACAGGTGCTGGGGCCCGTAATCTTGCCTCACAGAACACAAATGGGGCAAGATTTCCTGCTCATGCACGACAATGCCCGGGCACACACGGCGAGAACGGTAGCAGCTTGGTTACATACACATAATGTTAGGGCCTTAGACTGGCCTGCTCAATCGCCAGATCTAAATCCCATTGAGCATGCGTGGGATATGCTGCAAAGAAGAGCTCTGAAGGAAGTTCCCGAAAATTTGGCTACAGAAGATCAACTTTTTGCGCACCTCAGAAGGACATGGGACAATATTCCGCAGCAAGACATTGACAACCTTGTTCTGAGCATGCCGAATCGTTGCCGATGTGTTATGAACATCATGGGCGCTTTCTCAGACTACTAACTTCAAGTTTATAAACACAAATTAAATGATTTTTCTATTTTTTTCAGTTTTTACTCACAAATTAAAAGTTAATTCATATATGGTTTCCGTCTATGCTTCATTTTTTTTCCATAAAATCCTGAAATTTTAATCAGTACCTTAACCATTATTAAAAAATGGTAGAATATTAAATAACGTATATTTTAAATATATACATGTCATATAAATAATTAACACATTAATAGTAATTCGCTTTTTTAAAAATATCCCTAGACCGTGTTGATGTGTGTACTTACGATGTTTTGTCGCGGCAAATATTACGATACGCCACGAAATGTTTAGCGAACGCGAACGCACCCCGCAGTGACGCAGCCGCACTGAATGTAGGAGCGCGGTAGGCGCGCGCGACGTATTTACACGTTGTGCGTGTGTGAGTACCGTTCCCGTCCACTGTCAACGGCACTTATTTGAAATAGTTTAAAACTTACTCTACGTGACAGTAAAGCTTCGGGTATTTTAAATGTTGTGACACAAGATACATTTTAAAGGATTTTAACTTGAACGTTCATCGGATATGTACGTTCTGTCGTAAAGTAAAAGAATTATTTGGACGTCATTGTACGTTGTGCCATATCAAAATTTCGAACGATGACGTATAATCTCGTTCTGTCCTCGAACGTGTTAAAGAAAAAGAAGTAAAAGTGTAAAGTGTGGTCAAGAAAATGTAAAGTCAAGTATGGGAAGTCAATAAATACTGACAGGCCTTACTGGTGGGGCGAGCAGTGGTGGGGGTGCGGTCGAGTAGTCGTTGCACAGACCGCGCACTCTATACTGGTCGGCCGTGCGAGTAAGACGTGCGCGCCATATTATGCAAATAAATTATTTGAATTTGAATTGAATTTGAAACCAAACTGTGTTGTTTTACTGAATTCCTTACATACCTAACAACCTAATAGTAACCTGTACAGTGACGATTGACAGAGGAGAATGGAAGAAAAAAGCGTGTTGCACCGTCCACAAATAACATGGGATGAAGCCAGGATGATCTTCTTCTTTTCGTACCCAGTAGGTAACCAAACTTATTGCAGCGGCAGAGGCGCTGTTCAGGTCGTCAAGTGTGCATGTATGAGGACATCTAGGACACTCCAGCAGGTGGGGTTTTGTTTGGTCCGGAGCGCCGCACTCGCACTCGGTGTTGGATGATGATGATGAGCTACTTGGTCAAAGAGGCGATTAAAGGCTGTGTTGAAAAATAACTTTCTTGAAAAAGCAGACAGTTTCTTATTCTCATATTAATTTGATTGATGCAATGTTTTCGACGCAGATTCCCCTTACAATTTGAAGATGAGAGAATGATGTTTGTGAATGCGTTCCCTTACTGGAGTATCTGCCAGTAATGGAATAAATCCATGATTCGATTTTGAGCATCATGTTAGAAATTTTCGCACCGACGCTCTTGGCTTGAAATTATGTTTGCAGGTTGCTCGAATCTGCCATGAACACTATGACATTAAAGGTGAATGCTCCCGATAAGGGTGCACCTGAACTCAATCATTTCAGTATTTTTGGAAATTCTGTTGCAGAGTTTGTTCGAAAAAGTTGGTGCGGCCCTGGAAAGCAAAGAGCATCTAGAAGGAACACGAGTGGGTTTTAGTCAGTAAGAGTCTGACACTCCCTTCTACCGTCCAGTCCGTCAGTCTTCTTCTTCCGTCCAGAGTGGGAGGAGCCATTTGATGATAACCCAAATCACCCATTCTTAAAAAAAAAGTCTGGACATTCATAATCATAATCATAATCATCATTTATTGCATTCATGTAGTTTACAGGTTGTTACAGGTATATAGGTTTCATACATGAACCCTGCTAGGGCACAGCAATATACATATTAATTTAAAGTGCTACAGTGTCACATTATAAACAAATCACTGTGCTTGTACGAATAATAATTTCAATGTTAACATGCTCATCATAATAATATTATGTCCATCATAAGTTATTTAATTAAGTAACTGTCATGAATAATAAGAGTACCATTAATTGGTCAACATGTCCATTCATAAAATTCGAATACGATAAAATTGGATTAATACAAGTATAGCGAAAATAATAATAATCAAGATAAAAAATAATATGACATAAAATAGTCAACATTTTTGGTGTTGTGTGTATTGTAGGTACAGGTATGAATGTCAAATGGGTGTCAAAAACTTACTTATCGTCAAAGAATTCCTTTAGAGTATAATAAGATTTTAATTTAAGGAATTTTTGGAGACTGTTTTTAAATTGGTTTTCGAACTCCAAGTCCTTAATTGAATTTGGAAGTTTATTATATATTTTAACGCACATGGCTAAAGGCCCTGAATGAAACATAGTTAGTTTTGAGCTTGGTAAGGCTAATTCATTTTTGTTTTGACGTCTAATACTGCGTTGCTGTGGGCGAAGGTCCTTAGTGAGTGGAAACAGTGCCTGGTGTTTTCTCACAAATTTGCTAACTTCCAAAATGTAGATACCAGTTAGTGTAAGGATCTTGTATTCTACAAAGAAATTCCTACAGCTTTCTGTGCTATCTATATTGGCTAGAATTCTTAAACATTTCTTTTGTAGAACAAAAATTCTTTCTTTATCTACGCCATTTCCCCCATTCCCATTCTGGCTTTCTGCGAAATTACTGTCTAGCTAGATCTATTTTTTTTTACAACATAAAAACGTTCACCGCTAGCTGGGGTCAAAGAAAACAAGCAAAACTTCTAGAGCTAATTATTATGCAAATTAACTATTCGCTTTGTTTGATGTACCTACGTATCTCAGAAAATATAAAAGGTTAAAACTCATCACTCTTAAACTTTATTTTCTTGAATTTATAGTTCGTCACAGTTTATAGTCTCAAGTGCCTTACATATCACTATGTTGTGGTAAATGGTATTTTAAAATTGAATGAATCAATTACTCAACTTTTGTGACTTTCATCGCCAAAATATACAAGGCTACAATCTAATAAGTTCCAGCTTTGATTTACGAACAGTCATCATCATCTCCGTCCCCTTGTCCCATTCTCCTTACGGTCGGCGAAACACGTTTTCTTCAAATATTCTCCTCTGTCAGACTTCTCTTTCATATCATTCCTCAGACAATCCATCCATCTATTCTTTGGCCTTCTTTGTTATGACTGCGAACAGCCGATGCATACTAACTGTTGAAAAATTAAAGCTAATTTAATTATTAATAAACACTTAAACATAATAAAAAAAACTAGATCTAAACCCAGCTTCATGATAACAGGGTGGAATTCCCAATGCAAAAATCGAGAGGTATAGAAATTGGCGCACTCACCCTACATGACGTCAGCTCGATTAGTGTTAGCACTGGAAAATCTAGGCTCAAGCTAGAAGTTTTACTGCACTGGATTATCCTCATTTTAGGGTTCCGTAATCGAGAAGTGCCCACGGTTCTAACAATTAAACCTACACCACCGTATGTCAGTATGTCACTCAGGGCAAGGTGGGTTATCTTAGGGACCATTATAAGGCTGTGGTTCCACTGTGGCGGAGTAGTGCGGTGTGGAACGGGGGCTGTTGTACAGAAGTGGAGAAGATATGTGGATTTCAAGCCATGTGTGTGTAAATCACGTCACTGCCCGTCTCAGCTTTGCTCTGCTCCACCTCAGAGGAACCCCAGCCCAAAAGTTGTATTGTTTTGTTGTTGTTGTGTGTTGTTGTGTTGTTGTTATTGTTGTTGTGTTGTTGTTAGATTTGTGTGTTGTAACATAATTTTAACTGCACTTGGGGCAAGTAATCTATATATATATAAAAGAAAGTCGTGTTAGTTACACCATTTATAACTCAAGAACGGCTGGCCGGATTTAGATGAAAATTGGTAGGGAGGTAGCTAAGAACCAGGAGAAGGACATAGGATACTTTTTTTTTTTTTTTTTTTTTAGGTAGTGTAGTAGGTAGGGTAGGTAGGGTAGGTAGGGTAGGTAGGGTAGGTAGGGTAGGTAGGGTAGGTAGGGTAGGTAGGGTAGGTAGGGTAGGTAGGGTAGGTAGGGTAGGTAGGGTAGGTAGGGTAGGTAGGGTAGGTAGGGTAGGTAGGGTAGGTAGGGTAGGTAGGGTAGGTAGGGTAGGTAGGGTAGGTAGGGTAGGTAGGGTAGGTAGGGTAGGTAGGGTAGGTAGGGTAGGTAGGGTAGGTAGGGTAGGTAGGGTAGGTAGGGTAGGTAGGGTAGGTAGGGTAGGTAGGGTAGGTAGGGTAGGTAGGGTAGGTAGGGTAGGTAGGGTAGGTAGGGTAGGTAGGGTAGGTAGGGTAGGTAGGGTAGGTAGGGTAGGTAGGGTAGGTAGGGTAGGTAGGGTAGGTAGGGTAGGTAGGGTAGGTAGGGTAGGTAGGGTAGGTAGGGTAGGTAGGGTAGGTAGGGTAGGTAGGGTAGGTAGGGTAGGTAGGGTAGGTAGGGTAGGTAGGGTAGGTAGGGTAGGTAGGGTAGGTAGGGTAGGTAGGGTAGGTAGGGTAGGTAGGGTAGGTAGGGTAGGTAGGGTAGGTAGGGTAGGTAGGGTAGGTAGGGTAGGTAGGGTAGGTAGGGTAGGTAGGGTAGGTAGGGTAGGTAGGGTAGGTAGGGTAGGTAGGGTAGGTAGGGTAGGTAGGGTAGGTAGGGTAGGTAGGGTAGGTAGGGTAGGTAGGGTAGGTAGGGTAGGTAGGGTAGGTAGGGTAGGTAGGGTAGGTAGGGTAGGTAGGGTAGGTAGGGTAGTAGGTAGGGTAGGTAGGGTAGTAGATAGGTAGGTAGGAAAAACGCATTGCAACGCATGCGCGGGTTCAGCTAGTAAAAATAAAAAACTCAAATGGACATTTCAGCAATAAGTATAAAACGGTAATACTTTTTCTTATATAAATTTTGGGCAACATCTTTTTTTAAATAATAGGGATGGCCTCGCAATCTTTTGAAACTCCTTAATGTGGTAGGCCAGCTCAATGTTAAAGTTACCACCAAAATGCGGTCGATTCCACAAAGATATTGACACCACAATGGTTTTGTAACCGAACCCACACTCTACAAGCCCAACTCAAACTTACCCCCATTTTTTTGAACCTACTAAAATTGTTCTGAGGGAGTTAATTTACTAAAAGGCTGTGCCTGAACATTTTAGCCAGCTAAGCGATAATATGCTAGCTTTGGGCAAAGAATGGAAAATTCGGAGAATATTACACGTTCCATTTTATACGGTTTTACGGCAAATAAATGGGTATAGGCTATATTGTGTGGAGTATATTTAAACTTACGTATTTTTCGCCTTTGTGGGATATTCAACGGAAGATATTTTAAATATTCACCATAAGTAGTATATAACATAAAATCACGCCTATAATCCCTGAAGGGTTAGGCAGAGGTGTACCTAATAGAACACCCACATTTCGCCAGTTATGTTTAAGTCCCATGTAATAGGGGGCGAGCCTATTGCCATCAACCGGGCACAAATCCAGACTCCGTAGCTGCTAATGAGAAAGTCCTGAAGAAAAAAGGTCCAGTATATAATTTTTGTTCTTGGTAGAATCAAAAAAAATCCACGTCCACACCCGGTTTTTCAAAATAATTCCCTCACTATTTTAAGAGCAATCTTAAATAAATAACACAAAGTTGATGAACTGTCACTCTAAACATATACCACCTAATATCTCATCTATACTAATATTATAAAGCTGAAGAGTTTGTTTGTTTGTTTGTATGTTTGTTTGTTTGTTTGTTTGTTTGAACGCGATAAACTCTGGAACTACTGGTTGGATTTGAAAAATTCTTTTTGTGTTGGATAGTCCATTTATCGAGGAAGGTTATAGGCTATATAACATCACGCTACTACTAATAGGAGCGGAGCATAATCGAGAAATGTTGCAAAAACGGGAAAAGAATTTTTTTTTCTGATAGCTTCCGTTGCGTGCGCTGCGAAAACGGTTTAAGTTACGAGAAAATCATGTATGAAGTAGTTATTCCTCTTTAAAAGTTCTAAAAAAAGTCCGCGACAGCATATGTCTATCTTTTAAGATTGACTCACTGTAACCATTTTTCACTATTAAAATGTTAGGTTAAAAAGAATTATTTTTTGCGAAGCTTATTTAACCCATATGGTATTAATCTATATCTAAATAAACGTGTTCGTTAGAACGGAAATTTAATACAGAATATTTGTACCCTTTACTCTATACAGTTTAAACAAATATCTTAGGAGATATCGCAATGTAAAAATACCCGCGCGGAAAAATAATTACGCGGGTTGCGTCGCAATGTAGGTACGGGGGATTCTGGCTGGCCTCCGGGAAATTCAAATTCAAAATATTTACTGCACTATAATGGTTACAAGTACAGGGTGTTATCGACATCGTATATTTAACAGTAACAGATATCTATAGTAATTCTCATTTTAGTATAATCTACACAAATATTATAAAGAGGAAAGGTAATTTTTTTTGTTTGCTACGATTTAACTTAATAATTTTGGTTGGATAGTTGATTTATCGAGGAAAGTTATAAGTTATACGAGTATATAGAGACGCAGACAAAGTTGCGTGGGTCAGCTAGTAACTAATATCTATGCGAATAAATCTGCATCATGTATACTGTATAGAGAGAATCTTAGTCTTACTCTGCACAATCTTAAGCAAACGTTAGAGCAAGTAAGGGTACTTGGCGTAGATACTTGTAGAGTTGTCGACACACGGTAGAGTTTTGATCGTAGTTTAATCGATGGCTATACTATTAAGAATGCATGTTAGAAGTGGTTATGATTTTAGGAAACCTTGATTTTATTTTACTGTAACGTCCTTGTCAGTAGTAAAAATCAAAAATGTTATTTTACGTCGCAGAATGCATTATAGTAACTTTAAGAAAGTTACTAAAATGTATCTTTCCGTAATAACAGTTACTGCATACAAGGTCCGCACAAAATAGGTCGGCGGTCCGGATCCGGTCCGCGGTCCGCCATTTGGTGACCCCTGATGTACGACAATCAAACTGGCTGACCGGGACTGTACGACAATCGAACAAAGCAAAATAAAAGATTCATTACACTATTCCACCATCAGTATTCTTATGGAAATCACTCTGGAATTACTACCGAGTACCGACCAATGGAAAGGTGCACATCGGGTTTTAATTTATAGCTAGCACTTCGTGAGTATCGAGTAAAAGTGGTAAAAGCTGGAGAAATTGAATGATAAGGGGATGTTCACACTTGTTTTTCTACGCGCGACATTACAGAGCAAATTAAGCTGCTACAATACAATGTTTCAAAGTTTAATAGATTTTCAGATTTATCGCCAAACCGTTAGGTTCACGGTTGATTGAGGATGTTTGGGTAGCTTGATGTACTGGCTTCTGTTCACCATGCCATGTAGCCTACATCTCTAGTATTAACAAGGACAATATGAGAATACATCGCACGAAAATGGGCAGAACTGCATGGGAGAGCTTGGAAACTACTAGCGTAACGAGAGGGGCCCCATAGACCCCATCGGGGCTGCGGGTTGTTCGAAAGAGATACCGCTGCCACGGCGGCACAAGGACTAAGAAGGTACAGAAGGTAAGGGTGGTTTAGTCTGTACAAATCTGGCTCTGCCCTGAGCGGGAGGGGTTATTTTAATGATTTCGACCCACAACAAAAAATAATTAAGACGGGCATAGACCAGAGCCAGGAGGCAGCAAGTGGACCAGGGTGAGATAATTGCTAGTGTCATCAACACTATCTTCTCAAGGAGAAGTTTGGAAAACGCGCCTAGAAAAAGTATCGTCTGTAAACACCCTATACGAACCGTGGGCGTCAAGCTTTTACTGTCACCTTTTAAGACTATGGTTTCCTGCATTTTAATTAGTTTTGCTTTGAATATTGAAAGCCGTAGAGTGCATTGGCAATCTTTAGCGTTCGAACTGGGTAAACGTCATGTAAATATGTGTCGAATGGTTATTGATCTTGAGCTGTTGAAAGTTCTTCGGAATTAGAAATTGCCTGTTGAAAGCTCAGATGGAGTTAGGCTCTCCGGGTTGTTTTAAGTCAGTAGAAGTCTGACACTCCCTACCGCTCTGCCCAGAGCGGGAGGAATCATTATGATGATTTCCCACCCCCCCCAAAAAAAAAAACAAATGGTGTTGTATAGCTGTGACTGAGTGACGTCCTAGGAATGGAAAGAGAAGTGTAGGTCATCCGGTAAGATAGGCAGATAATATTTGGTACCATAGGTTTGCAAACACTTACGCTCCGCTCACGACCTCAGATGATGCGGTGAACGACGACGCGCGTACCTACTTCATTTGTTTTTCACGTGAATATCTTCGTGTCGTATGTTGCATAAATTAAACACCGTGCCATGCTTTGAATGTTTTATTTTTCATCTCCGTAGACGCTGTCCTAATACCTACGCGTGGTCAAAAGTTACTCTCAGATCAAACAGTAAGGTCTAATTTACATTGCAAGAAAATAAAACACTAAGCAAAACTATCCAATCTTTTAGACCAGAGTAGTTGAAGAAAATAACGAAGATAGAAGATACATGCTTCTCAAGAGGTCAGCTCTTTAAGTAAACTGATATGAATCAAGCGTTTTATTCCACTACAGAGCAGGATTAAGAAAAAGTTACAGTTGCCAGCATAGAGTAGTGGAATGGAATAGAAGCGATACTGTATTGTTATCGCAAAGGCTACTTTCTAAACATGGTGTCCTGGTTTCAATACCCTGGTGGAGCAGCTATTTTAACTTTTTGTGATTCAATAAGCCCTGAAGCATTTATTAAAAAAAAAAAACATAGCCATATTTACACAAACCTTTATGCAGGCTTTCTTTTTTCTAGGCCCTAGACCTGGAGACTTATGGGCCTACTACACGCTCAAGCTTCACCACACTTTTCGTTCACACTTCACAGTAGACGCGCGTATTAGTTGGTAAAACTGTATTACCATTACAAACCACACGCGCGATGTACTGTGTGCACCGTGTAATCGCGCAGGCAAGACTGTGGGGAAGTGTGAGCGTGCGGTAGCCAAGGCGCTTATAATGCGTTTAGTATAAGAGTCATTATTATATGGAAATCTTTGGTTCATTCAGTTAGATTGAAGTCGATCCGAACATGGAGAATGATGATGATTATAATGTTTGCTTCATCCCTACTTCTTTATGACCAACTCGTCATCTCCGAAGTTTATTTCTAACGTTCCAACAAGGAGTGTCGCATCTTGACTTTGTTCGTACTACACCATCTATGCCAGTATTCTTGGCATAATACCAAGTGAAGGTCAAGGGCGTAAGAAAACTTTATCTCTCCGACTTTGGGAAGTATACAAGTACATTTTAGGAACTTTTGTCTTAATTAGCATCTTCACAATTACGTGAAAGTGCTGTTTGTCTGTCTGATTTGCTTTGATTACATTTAGGATGTCTAGATTTTTGCAGACTAAGTCTAATGCTGAGATTGACGAACGTTCGTTACAGTTTTGGCTGAGAAGTTTTGTTGTCTCTTTCTAACTACTGTCAATTTACATATGCTTGATAGAAACGGGTAATCTTAGTTAGGAAAGGTGTTAAGATACATAAGTACGCTTAATCTTGGAATAGGTGGGCTACTTCGATTAAGTTATGTATTTTATTTATTTACTTAAACTTCATGCACAGACGTGGTACATAGGCGGACTTAATGCCACAAGGCATTCTCTACCAGTCAACCTTATGGTCAAATAGGACAGCATTGTGCTAGAGTACAATGGTCTCAAATTGTTCAGAAGTGAGTGATAGATTACGGAAATGAGGACTTCTGTAACGTCTGACCTACCTTGGTGTCAAGCGCGTCTGCTCTGTGTGAAATTTCTTGGTTTTTGTCCCTAGTGTAAAGCCAAAGAAATCTCAGAAACACATTCAGAACACAAAACTGCAACAGAATATTATTTGCAATTACACGGAACCCCAAAAATACCCGTAGTAACAGTAGGTTCATTCATTTTAATTATAACAGAGAAAACATTGCGTAACTTTCCCATCAAAAGTACAAGTAAATCTTGTGTTTTTCCTGGAAACAGTATATCGAGCTTGGGCCCTGAGGCTCTAGCACGATCACGGTATTAACGTAACATAATAAATCGATTGTTGAATCGAATTATAATGATCAAAAATAGCTGAGGAACTCGTGCCTAAATAATGTCAGCGACACGGGTTAAGCCACGTTTCTTAGGTTGGTCCGTAGATAGGTGATCACCCATTACGTAAAGTTCATTCGTGCCTCGAAAAGCACGTTAAGCAGTTGGTCCCGGTTGTCATTTGTAGATATTTGACAGTGATTACAGGTTCAAAAGTCTGACCAAAAGTTTTTTTTTTTTAAATGGGCTTGCTCTTGACTTCAATCTTGACCTTAGGACAGAGATGATGTCGACGATGGAACGAGCTTACCCAGTAGAAGCCTGTTTACTCGCGACTTAAACAGATTAGGGGTATAGGAACTCGGAAAAACCGACGCAGGCAGGGAATTCCACTCCTTGGCTGTGCGCATAATAAAGGACTTAGCAAAGCGCTTGGTTCGAATGTGTGGAACGTCGACTAGGTATCGGTGATAATCTGAAGTACGTCTAGTCTCCCGATGGAAGAAGGGAGATGGTGGAATCAGTTCGTGGAGCTTCTGCGCACACTCTCCGAAGTACAGTCTGTAGAAGACCGACAGACATGCGACTTTGCGGCGGTGGGCCAGGCTATGTAGCTTGACAACCAGCTTATCATAATATCGTCGCCAATTAGCCTCCTGGCTCTGCGCTCTACAGAGTCATCTCTGGGTATCTTATTACCCAGTACTAACTGTGTTGTGGAGGTCTGATACTTAGGAAGTCGCTCTATATAAAATACTGGTATTTATCTGCATCTGATTTGACTGGAAACTGACCTAAATACAGTCGGGAAAACGCTAGACAGATGATAAATAAAGACGTAACAAGATTCAAACATTTTTAAAACAGTGAACATGTGAGATGACAAGGTGATTCTTGGAAAAACTTCAAAATCCATGGCAGTTAAGATTGCGTTACAACTTAAAACATGTTTGTCTGTCATTCTGAAATCAATTTATTTGACACTAGAATCGAGTTCATATTTATAAGTGAGTATAAGACCTAGATTTTCTATTGGACACTACATATTTTGTCCCAATTATTTTATTTTTTCATTGATTTTTTAAAAGAGTGCTGAAAGAAATGTGCCGACTTGACCACCAACTTATATCAGGATGGATTCAGGAAATATTTCCAATATAAATTTCATTCTTTCATAAATGCAAAAATATCTTTGTTCAGGCATACAATGCATTTTAAGAACACTATTCATACTGTTTCGCAAACAATGCATATTATGAATCTTTCTATGCATGTTAGATTCCGCATTCTATGCACCGGACCTTCGTTCAAACGACAGAAAAATCGAGAATTCGAAAACATTCTTCAGACGTTCAGAAGGTTTTTGTAGATCTAGTTCACTTAGATTTCGCTTCGCTTTAACATTTCAGTCAAAGGGAATCCTGTTTTACATTAACTTCCTGAATTTCTTAAAACAAAGTAATAGAACATCGGTGATTGTCATGACTGTTTAATTTAGTTTTTTTTTTAAATACCAAACAGTATTTACGAACTACGACTTATAGAAATAAAACTTTAATAAAATATATACAAGTATCAAAAAGGGAAGCGTTACTAGGCGTCAACACCGCTGTCAATAGAAAAGTGCCCAGAAGGCTAAAAAAGAAGAAGAATAAAAAAAGAATAGAAAAAAAAAGAAGAAAAAAAGAAGAAAAGAAGAAAGAAGAAGAGAAAAGGGGAAGGCAGCATTTCCACTTTGGATGGCAATGCTTATTCTGTGCCCAAAAAATAGGCCAGCCCTCTAGTAAAATTAGGTAATTTATTTCCAATTCATCGAATTATGTTGTTTAATGAATCAATTATTATATAAAGCAGACAATAAACAAAAACAATTCAAATAAATCCGTCCAGTACATATTTCCTATTCCAATCCAAACTCCGGTTTACTCAAAGGCTGAATAAATTGATCCTTACTAATGAGAACACGACCAATTCATTTATCCTCTGTACACCGAGTAATATACATAATTCTTTATGATATATATTCTCACAGAAATCTGATATGAGTAATATTTAACGGTAAATATCTGTAATATCAATCAGTTACTTTTACTTATGCTGATCATAGGCTGAATATTAATTTGGGTACTCATCTCGGATTCTTATTATACGTATGGATTCTGTCTGTGCCTTTGATCATAATATCCCGTTACTGTAATAATACGTAGGTATAGTACCTAAGTATTTTTTGATTAAGGTATATGTTTGTCTGAGAAATCTGAGTATATTTTGGAGCTCGCACTTGACATATTATACAATATAAAGCCTGTAATCCTCAAAGGGTTAGGCATACAGTTTCTAGGTCCAAGGGTTTGGGCTGGGCGTTGATGAGTCAGTCAGTCAATCAGTCAGTCAGTCAGTCAGGACTTCTCTTTTTATTTATATAGATAGATAGATAGAAGATTTGTGCCAAGTGTCAAGTATATTAACTTAAGGAAGAAAATTTTCCATACAAACTTTCATCCCCTATATCTCCCTTAGGGGTTGAATTTCGAAAAATCCTTTCTTATTCCTTGTCTACATTATAAAGGGAACCTCTGTGCAAAATGTCAGCTTTCTAGGTCCAAGGGTTTGGGCTGGGCGTTGATGAGTCAGTCAGTCAATCAGTTAGTCAGGACTTCTCTTTTTATTTATATAGATTTTTGATTTCACAATTCCGGTTAAATTTCAATTTACTGTATTAATTTCAGACGCATCCGATCCGTGGGTCTAAAAAAATTGTCTTATTTGATGAATTACACCTTAAACCTTGTGTATTTATTCTATTAATATTTTTATATTCCACTACGTAAATATTAATAAATTTAAGAAGTATTTCCATCTACATCAGTCGTACGTCGCAAAGTTGCCCATGCGCTCGATAGATGGCAGCATAGGAAAAATTAGATCTCGCTATGGTTACGTTACCGCGCGGAGTATATAAGTACCCCAGCGCGCCGAACGTACATCTGTTGATATTTAGTTTGACGTTTCTAATAATTTTTTGAACTGGTGCTGGTTGAAATTATTCAGTCGGCGCCTACAAAAAATCTTGTGCTAATCGCTATTCTATTATTCGCTAATTCGGTATGGTAGGCAATCATGTCGATTCTCTTTAAAAAAAATCGATTTTCGAATATTTTCGATTCGATTCGAATCGAGCACACTAGAATCGATTCTTGTTCAAATCGAGCATTAAATAGAATAGAATAGAATCTTTATTTGCTTAGAATGTAGGTACATAAAAATAAGTTGTTGACATTATACAATAGAATCCATGTACATTCTGCCTTAATATAGCATGCAAATGTAATACATAACACTAGGATTATAAGGATATTACAAAGAATTATCATTCAAAAAGTCCTGCACAGAGTAATAACATTTGTCTACAAGTAATTCTGTGAAACGTTTTTTGAATTTTTGCAACGGTAAGTTTTTAATTTGGTCAGGTATTTTATTAAAGATTGCTGGGGCCATACAAATCACATTTTTCTTTAATAAACTAGTTTTATATACGCCCGTGCATAGTAGATTTTTGTATTGAGATCTCATAGCTGTACTTCGTTTTCTAGTTTCTATTAAAGTTGCAAAAAGACATCGATTTGTTATTACAAATATTGCCAATTCAAGGATATAAAGACATGGGAAGGTTAGTAGTTTATGAGACTTAAATATAGGTACGCAGCTGTCTGTTACTTTAAGTCCAAATATAGCTCTCAGACAGCGCTTTTGAGCTTTGAAAATGCTTTCTCGATCACTACAGTGACCCCAAAATATTATACCAAATCTTAAGATAGAAATTACTAGACCATGGTAAGCCACAAGTATTGTCGATAGATTTACTTTTTTCGATAGGTTATGCAACATAAACGCGGCTGTGCTTAAACGTTTACATATATCTTCTGCCTGCGGCTTCCAAGTTAACTGGCTGTCAATTATGATTCCTAAAAATTTTGTGCTGTTTACTTTTTCTATAGTTTGGCCGTTGTAGATTATATCCATATCTCCTGTAAATATTCGTTGGTAAAAGTTCATAATTTTAGTTTTTTGAAGATTAATAACTAAATTATTATTATCAAGCCACTTTACTAAACTACTAATTGTATTGTTTATGTCATTTACATATGATTCTTCATTAATACGTGAAATAATAGTTGTGCTATCATCTGCAAATAATACCATTGGATGAAGTATATACCGTGGAAGGTCATTAATATATAATAAGAATAATAAAGGTCCAAGCACGCTGCCCTGCGGGACACCATATTTTATTTCCTTAAAAGACGATAAAGATTTTAATTCCTTTCTAGATTTCAAACATAGGCTCGATATCTCCGTACATTGTCTGCGACCTTTTAAGTACGTTTTTATTAAATGAAGGACATTGCCACGAATACCGTATGCGTGTAGCTTGTATAGAAGGGTATCGTGATCTACACAATCAAATGCCTTCGACATATCTGCATAAATTGCGCATACAGGTATTCTAGAGTCTACTTTTGGCATTATTCTATGGAGAAAGTCAAAAATAGCCATGTTTATGTTTTTATTTTTCCTAAAACCCTTTTGTTCGTCACATAGTATGTGGTATTTTGTGAGAAAGTTATAGAGAGATTCATAGATAATTTTTTCTATGATCTTTGAGAAGATGGGAATTAGGGCAATTGGTCTATAGTTTTCCATTTCGTCTTTATCATTCTTTTTAAATATTGGTTTTACTATAACAGTTTTTAGACTTTCTGGAAATACTCCAGAGTGTATGCTTACGTTAATGATATGAGCAAGGGGCGCAGCTATACAGTTAGAGACAAATTTTACAACTGTGGTTGAAATCCCGTCATAGCCAAAGCTTTTTTTATTTTTTAAGTTTTTTATAACACGCGTGACATCTTGAGGAATAACTGGGTTCATAAATATTGAATGTGGGTTCATATTTATTTTAATTGTGTCTTCTGACGTATGCGTATTAAAAGATCAATTTTCGATTAATCGAGCCAATTTTAAACATACCTAATATAGATACAGGATATTATTGATGACCATGTATCGCAAATACAATTAGTACTTGGATAGAAGTTATTTAATTAATAAACATAATTAGGCAGTTTAAATTTCTAGTCTCGCTTAGAATACTTAGTTAGGTTTAAGGGCTCGTTTACGGAGACGCGGGGCGTCGCGCGGCGCGTGCAGAATAGACTACAGGCCCGTGTTGAAAAAATTATGGGTCATGTGAACCACCAGGTGACCTATCTAGAACGATATAGGAGCATAAAATAATAAGATTCAGCACTATGCCGTCACTTGTAAGCTGTCCAACCGAGTGCAGGTGAGAATTCAAAAGTACAGGTAGACTGGGTACATTTTGGTCATATATTTTTGTACGGCATTCTTTTCATTGATAGATCCATGAAAAATAATAAGAAAACGCGTAGTGCCGTAAAAAAATGTTGCGCCACAAAGTCGGAATTTTTATTTTATTTTCCGACAAATTCGAGGGTAAATTTGGTCATTTGATTTTGTACGGCATCAGTTTCATACTATTTCAGTACTGCTTCTAATCCATTATTCCGCAACGCCGTACAAAAATCATGCGACAAGGGGAAATAATCGAGTGTTGTAATCCCCTCTCTTTGCGCTGGTCCAGGGGGTGATTTGACACAACATAAAATTAATTTATTTTGAAAGTATTTTATGCATAGATAATATTTTTTCATATGCCGTACATTTTCGTTGGTCCAAAGGGGAAAAAAACTGAAAATTAAAAAATTAAAAAGAGAGAAAAAATCCATATAACGAAATTTAAGGTGGAATTCATCACGATATTTTTTTATACGGCATTTAGATAGTTTATTTGTACTAATTTTCATACTCTTTTCGTGATTCTAGGTTCCTAGTTAGAAACTATGTTAAATAAAGGGTTTGTATACTATCGATTTATTACAAAATATAGACATGTTGTTACTGATAATTCCAAAATACAACATATTTTTGAGAAGTACCTACTCACACATTTTCGGTTGAGGCAACTATAAGTCTGTAAGTCTTAAAATACTTAATTAACAAGGAACAGTTGACGTCAACTGTTCCTTGTTCATTATTTTAAGACTTCTCTTAGTCGTGTAGCTCATTTCACTCCCTAGGTAGATCAGTAATTGTTTTGAAAGTAAATCTTATGTGGGAGCAGTAAAATTGAATTTCCTACAAGTCGGCGCACCGTCTAGTTCACATGACCCATAATTTTTTCAACACGGGCCAGTAGTCTAGAAGGATCGATGCGTGCTTTTTTACACGACTGCCCCAAAAAAAAGAGTGTTATGTTTTTATAAAACTGAGAAGCGGGTCCACCACAACCAACGCTGTATTTTAAACTAACGAGCGAAAAACGCTTCTAGAAAAATCGCCGTTTGAAATTGTTAACGTTTTCATACATCGCCATGTGTTTGAATTAAAAACGCACAACGCGTCGCGCGACGCCCCGCCTGTACGTAAACACGCACTGAGTGTTTACGTTTAGAGACGCCCACGGAAAAATAAAATGTTTTTTTTTGTTCTCGTTCCGTTTTGTTAACGCAAGTAACGCCACCTTTGGAAGTATTCATAAAAATGTACTCTATGATGCGTTCAAATTATCAACCAAGTACTATCAGTCAAACATTGGCTATACGGGATAACCCAGAGGCCATAGCTGGGCAAACATCCCAGCAAGAGAGAAAAAAAAAGTACTACCAGTTGCTTTTGCGTCCGATAACAGCAAAAAATTAATTGATCCGTGATCGGTTCGATTTGGGAGGTTTATGGATCGATTCATTGAATCGATGTAGGGTTCAAAATCGATCTGAAAAATCGATAAATATCATTCAAACTAATCGATTTTTCGATTAATCGATGTTATATCGACATGCCTACGCTATGGTAGACTCGGACAGACAGGTAAAAGCGAACCTATTGACACAAATCGGGCACAAGATATTGTAGCTGCTACTGAGAATTACTACGGAGTAATAATTTGTCTAACCCTGGAATCGAACCTAGGACCCAAGCTCAGCTTGTTAACCAACGAGCCAGTTCACACTTCTTGTTACTTCATAAGTATGAAGTGAACATGTTGCTAGTATGTACATTTAAGATACACACTAGAACCAATTGAAATGGTAGACCAATAAGTACCTAGTTACGTTACCTTTGGAGCACTTTACTAGTTTTCAAACACATTAAAATCTAAATGTGCTGCACATTTTCCACAAATTAGACGTGTTTGTAAGTAGAGGTAGACCGAAGATATTTTTGCTGTGTAGCGGGTAGTAGCTGGATGAATATTAAACACATTTAATCCGTCTGCATTCGAAGCAAAATTTAACATGCATCTTCTTGGCACGCCTCGTTTCAGCATAGACTTCATCCAACGTTTTCTATCAGACGTGATTGAGGTCAAGAGGTGATGATAATTGTAGTGCTCCGCGTCACAAGAGGTAAGTTAATTGGCTCGTTACCACACCAGTATGCAAGTAGACGTCCGTTCTCGCTCGTGGCACTCACGCGACTGACTACCCCACTACCCGTGTGCCCGAGACAACGTCATGTTATTGACAACTTTGACAAGATTATATATCACAAACACTACAATAATCATGACGCTTCAACACATTTTTGGCTTTTCTATCATCAGATCTCTCATAGAAACAATTTGGCCTAAGCCATATTTTATTCTAATTGCACCTTTGCGTCAGAACTGAAATACTAAAAATAATTTGAGAATAGCGACGTAAAAATATACATTATTGAAAGGCTTTTTAGGCTTTATAAGCGACTAGCACTTTGCCCACGGTTTCGCCCGCGTGGATGTCGGTTCAACTACAAAAGTGACGATTTTCCATACAAACTTTTCACCTCCTTAAAGGTTAAATTTCCAAAAACCCCTTCTTAGTGCTCCCCTACATTATAATAGGAAGCCGTGTGCAAAATTTCACATTCCTAGCCCCAGTAATTTCGGCTGTACGTTGATATATCAGTCAGTCAGTTCTCCTTTTATATTTAGAGAAGATAGTAACTTTCTCAAAGCCGATCAATCAAAAGTTGAAGTCCCCAATGATTGTAATCTAGATCTGTTCAAAGTTTGAGAAAGGCCGGCTGCTGATCGGAAAGAAAGACAATTATATATGTGGCTATGATAAGATTACTTAGGGGGATGAGTGACGTAACGCGAATGGATTTTATAAAGGAACTAGCGACCCGCCCCGGCTTCGCACGGGTGCAAATGGATGTTATTATACATATAAACCTTCCTCTTGAATCACTCTATCTATTAAAAAAACTGCATCAAAATCCGTTGCGTAGTTTTAAAGATTTAAGCATACAAAGGGACATAGGGACAGAGAAAGCGACTTTATTTTATACTATGTAGTGATCAGCACATAAGAGGCGCCGGTGACTGAAAAGTTATGGACATTTGCTGCGGAGGAATCAGGAAAATGTTGAATGAATGATGAATGTAGATGGATGAACTGTGTGAAGGAGATTATGGCTAGAGAGGAAGTGACTGCTGAAATGACGAGATATAGAGAAGTATGGAAGTAGAAAACAAGCCTCACCAACCCCAAACAAATAAGGAGAAGTGTAGGAGAATGATGAGGCGTGCTCTTCACCAAAATCACCCGAAATTCACCAGATGTGAAGCAATGATGCGGCAATGATGTGATGGATCTGGTGAATTTCGATCATACGGTACCCAAGCCAGTAATATGAACAAAAATAAACAGTTTATATAGTAAACAAAGTCACACGGAACAACTAGCTAAGTAAAATGTTTCTCATCATGATTACGGAATCGTAATAACACACATTCATTTCAATATCTACATTATAATGAACTCTTAGATTGCTAACGGTTTCCATTGCAATTGAATCTAATCGCTGACTTGTAACCGTCGTTTTAATATGTATACACATAAAAGTATTTCTAGAAATTCATTCCAGTTTTACTTGTAAGCATAATACACTAACGAACTTTTCAATAACATCCTTTCTAATATATTTTCTCTCGAGCATTCGTTGTTGCGGTTTGCGTCGCTGCGTGCTTTCGTGCTCGCAGTGTTCGTTGTTGCGGGCATTCGGTGGCGTGTGGTTCGGCGTGGTGGCTTTCGGGATGACGCATTGCACTCGTAGTTTCGTTCTTCTTCCGTCCTTCTGACATTAAAAAGTGCCTGTAATGGCTTAATTGAAATAAACTATTTGAATTTGAGTTTGAGTTTATCAGTAGTTTTAAATGCCTACGGTCTCACCCGCATAGAATTCGGGAATTGTCTCAGAGGATTGTACTACAGGGATAATAAAGCATCGTATAATAATCCAGGTTATAAGCTATTTTTGTGCCGAATTTCATCTAAATCTGTTCAGTAGATTTGGCTTGAATGAGTAGCAAACATTCATTCATTCACTAACAATATCTAGAAAGAAGCTAAAAAATAATATTAGATTCAGTTTTATAGGCTCGCCCCGTTTCACATGTCGTGACTTGGCGCAATGTGGGTGTAGGTAACTAGGTACTCTTTGGCCTAATCCTCGAAGGATTACAAAATATGTAGTTTTAATTTCGCGGAAAAACTTATTGCGAAATTTTTTCGCAGAACATTATTTTAATGAATAAAAACAGGTAAGTAAGTACTTACTTGCGTCGCTTAATTTGAATCATAGAAAAACGTATTTTTGTCATAGAACCGAATAATGTTTTATAATATATCTCGCCGCTTTCACTGAAAAGCCTCTCTCTTTTTTGCTTTTACTGGTAAACTTTACATCATACTAAAAAAGAAAAATAATGTTCGACCGTGACAGGACTCGAACCTGCAGTCTTCGGATCCGAAGTCCGACGCCTTATCCATTAGGCCACACGGTCCTTGCTATGTAGGCTACAATAGACATACACATAGAAACTTAAAACTAGTCAGGCCATCCCTTTGTCTCTATTGACCTTGTTTTGTTCTGTATCCTGCTGATATGAAATTAAGTAGAAATTTTGTTTTTCCGACTCCTCCGCTATTCTTTTCTGATTAATTTCGTTGCAGGATCCAAGACGGTTAAATTGTTTCTCGGGACTTTGTCGAGCTTCATTGTCTCAGCGCGTTTCTGGTGGTCGCTATTGTTGATTGATTCTGGCCTTCAGGAGTAGTAGTAGTTTGGGAATAGTGAAGAGGGCTTGCCCCAAAAGAAATGTCTGACTATCGCCCAAAGAAAAGATAGCATGTTGAGGTTTGACGGAACGGCTCTTGGGTTCGATTCTCGCACGGAACAAGTATTGTATGGCCTAGGAGTAGTGGTTCCTGGTGTGGCTGATTGTGTATGTGAGCTTAAATGTTTGTAAACACACTCACGATACAAATGATGTTAAGAATATAATATAATGAAAGGAAAAGCAAAAATAAGTTTGCCTGGTAAGAATGTCTATTCTGAAAAATTCCAGAACGATATTTTCAGTTAGGTACCGTCTATGTGTGAAACAGAAAGGCTTTTTGCAACCTTCCCCATAAGGACCGTGTGGCCTAATGGATAAGGCGTCGGACTTCGGATCCGAAGACTGCAGGTTCGAGTCCTGTCACGGTCGAAACCATGTTTTTGGTTTATTTTTATGTTGTTTTGGAAGATTAAGGGCCGGTTTCACCGGTTACGGATAAAGTGTCAGATAGTTATCTGACAGATAATGCTATCAAAAATTGTAGTTTATCTGGCAGATAAGTTCCTGATAGGCTATCCGGGACTTTATCAGCAAGTGGTGAAACCGGCCCTAAGTTGAAAATAATGTAGATTGACATTCAACTTAGCTTTCTTTTGTTTATTTCGCCTTAAATACAGTCTATCTCATAGCTCACTTATCTCATAGCTTTGTGCTAATCATCAGGCTTGATACAGTATTTTCTCAAGCGATGATTTGTCCGAAACGGTCTAGCTAGGTACTATGTACAACTCTGTGCGTATAATATATCCTTACATAGTATAAAACAAAGTCGCGTCTGTTTGTTTGTTTATTTGTTTGTTTGTCTGTATGCTTAAATCTTTAAAACTACGCAACGGATTTTGATGCGGTTTTTTTTAACAGATAGAGTGATTCAAGAGGAAGGTTTTAGTATATAATTTGAACGACATCCACGCGGGTGAAGCCGCGGGCATCAGCTAGTAATATATAGTCCTCTTTACTGATTTCTGCAACGGCGACTCTTTGAAGCTATTTCCTTGCATGTACCTTATCTTATAAAATATGACTATACAGACCGAGTTTTGTTTTAAACCTGGTCACAACTAGAGCAGTAGAGTTCACCGGCAGAGTTGTAGGCGTAGGAAGTCTTAGTTCTCTTTTACGTATTTGTTCTCTAATAGTAAAATTAGATGAAATAAAACAAAATGAGATAAACTAAACTAAAGAAAAAAAGTTTTTAGTAGTAGTAGAAGTAGTCTACCTAATGTAGATTAGTCTACTAAAATATTGATTCACTACAAGGTAACATCAATCGATGTTTCAGTATATCAACAATGCATAAGCCTGCGCTTCTAGCTAGAATCGGCCTATTACCGCTACTACCTACAAGTACCGACTAATCTATAACCGCCTCATTACAAAAGGTAGTTAAACCTGGTTTAACTTAGACTTGGTTTATCTCGCATGCTGTCACTTTCTTTTGAATATTATTGAAGTGAGACGTCATGCGAAATAAACCAAGTCTAAGTTAAACCAGGTTTAACTACATTTTGTAATAAGGCAGTCTAGGTTTAGTTCACGAATAAGGTAATACCTAGTTGAAAGGTCGATGAAAAAACGGTGAAGAAAAACTGAATGAGTTAGGAGTTAGGACCAAAAAATGTTGACACACATACATAAGTACCTAATTAGGGTAAAAATACCCTTATCGAAACCAAAAGGCACTTGTTCGCCATTTAATTTATTCATTTTTAGGGTTCCGTACCTCAAAAGGAAAAAACGGAACCCTTATAGGATCACTCGTGTCTCTAAACTACTGATCCTAAAATTCTGAAAAAAAATACAGAAATTAGTTCAACACGTATAGATTACAGGAAAACCTATAAGAAGTCATGGTACGGAACCCTTCATTGTGCAAGGCCGACTTGGACTTGGCCAGTTTTGTATTCTAGAACTACCTGGAAATTCCGGACCTTCCAAACCTGGAAACCTTCTTCTAGAGTCGTCGCTGAGTTTGATTGAAGTATGCAAGTTATGGCAAAACCGTAAATGAAAATTCCCAAACATTCATGTACCCAGTAGCTTAGCGAGATGCACGCCGCCATTTTGCTGTGACGTCACTTCCTTGAGAGCCAAGCGTGAGTGTAATTGCATTGCATCTATGAATAATAATTTCTTGAACATAACATTTATAACTGTCTGTGTTTTAGTTAAGAACGACTAACTTTACCCGCGACATCTCTGTGTTTATTTTGGGTTGAAACATTTCAGTTTATATGATTTTGGTAAAAAGAATTGAAATAAATTGCTTGGATGGTGTGAAATATCAAAAGGTATCGACGAGATAGACACGTACCGCAAAGGTTTTTTTTTCTTTTTTTTTGTTTTAATATGGATTATTAATTTATTATCTGAAATAAAAAATTAATAAAAAAGGATGGTTCGAGAAAGTACGGTAAAAGAGCTCTTGGAAGGAATTGAGAGTTGACCAGCAGTAGGACAGTTAGGCATTTTTTTTTTGGGTCATGTTCTTCAGGTAGGACCTGGACAGGTGTGTAGTACGCGCAAGCGGCGTACGTGTATGACCAGATGTATGAATGCGTAATGTAACGGTCGTAGCAGATGGTATTCTAAGTGCCTAGTCTGATCTGTGTCTGTTAGTTTCATGGTCTAAGACACCACACGAGACCTCTTAAGTTACAACCTGCATAAGACGGTGATTTGTAGTGCCTTATCTGTTAGTTACATAATTTTTCCATGGGGGTAGGAAGCCACAGAACCTGCTACGATATAACTACATACTTCTTTTGCACCGTCCTCATTCATATATTATCTGGTCATGTCTGTCATTTACGTTTTCATATGCGTATCAACCGACCGGACCGGACCGATGACCTGGGGCCGTATTTTTGAATCAATAGAATTCCAAATCGTGTACGAAATCGCAGAATTCATCACGTCATTTCCGTCATTTCTACTGGTAGAATATCGGAAACGAGTGGGTCGGACTCGGACCACTCGTTGCAAAATTCATGGGTATGAATATTCAAAAATAGCGATTTCGTACGGATTCGCATACGAATTCTGCGATTTCGTACACGATTTAGAATTCTATTGATTCAAAAATACGGCCCCTGGTGAAGGTTGCGGGGATTCGCTGGATGCGAGACGCACGGGACCGGTCAATGTGGCGACACTTAGGGGAGGCCTATGTCCAGCAGTGGACGTCTTTTGGCTGAAATGATGATGATGATGATGATGCGTATCAACGAGTAGATTTGCTACCTTTGTTTAGTAAAACATGTGTGTTTTAGTTTTGTTAATAAATTGCCTGTGGCATGCTATTTCATGGGTAATTTATTTTGTTAACTAACATAATAATGCTGTTTTGTTCAACTATGTAAAATGATGGATGTTTTTATTGAAGTTTATTAATTAACTTGGATATTCAACTACAAAATTTACGTCAGGGTTCCGATACACTGTGTGTTGGTGATTTAAAACCATTGTAGTTTATACAATAATAAGTCTGGCAGTCTGTAAGGTATAGCAGCAGTGGCCCAATGGTAGCGGCCCCGACTAACGAATAGTCAGTCGTGCGGGTTCGAACCCAGACGGGCGCATTACTTTGTGTAATTTATTTCATCACCACTGAATCAAAACGGTGGAAGAAAACGTCGTGAGGAAACCGGTATGTCCTAGAACCAATTCGAAGACTTGTGACATCTATCAAATTAAGTTCTCTCTAAGAGAGAGAAGGCTAGTGTCCTAGCAGTGAGAACATTAATAGGCTGATGATGATGAAGAAGTGTGGTACCAGATCTTACCAAGAGGTATCGTATTGCCCACTTGCCCAGTATTAACTGGTTTGTGGAGGTCAGATAAGCAGTCATTCCATGTAAAATATGGGACCTATGCAGCTATCCCATTGAATGGAAAATTATCTTTATCATCATCAGCCTATAATGTTCCCCATGGAGCATAATAACCAGATGTTCCCACTGCAGGAACAGGCCTCCTCTCTAGGAGAGGGATGGGCTATAATCCACCACGCGGGCCCAGTGCGGATTGGCAGATGTCATATGTCTTCGAATTTTTTGGTTCTAAGACATGCCGGTTTCCTCACGATGTTTTCCTTCACCGTTTTGAGAGCAGCGGTGATGAAATAAATTACACAAAGTAATGCGCCTGCCTGGGTTCGAACCCACGACCTACTGTTCGTAAGTCGGGGCCGACACCACTGGGCCACCGCTGCTCCTCAATGATCCTTATATATTTTCGAATAGGCTAGGTAGGTCTAAAGAGTCGTATTGAAAATTACAATGCTCTTTATTCAGAACTAGAAATTAAGTACCATTTTTTTTCGAAATTACCCATATTTGAAAAAACTTTATCACGCAGCTTTGAACCTAGTTGATTGTCACGATATTCAGAAAAACATCAAACCTCTGAGTTTGTTTCGGATGTTTCTTCTCCGAGTACCTAGTACCTAGGGCCCGGCCGGTACGAAACACACCGGCCGGGCCCCATCTAGTTTTTCATTACTCATACTCTGAAAGTAGGTCACAACATGCCTGCGGAGCGGGTTGAAAGTACTACTTTTCAGCCCTAGGGAGAATCGCTTTCTACTGACAGCTGTCAAATTATTTGATGTAATTGGGAGCAAGCCTATTGCCACCAACTGATGTGATTAGGTGCAAGCCTATTGCCATCAACAAATGTAATTAGGAGCAAGCCCATTGCCATATACTGATGTAATTGGGGGTAAGCCTATTGCCATCAACCAATGTAATATTGAGAGCAAGCCTATTGCCATCAACTGATGTAATTAGGAGCAAGCCAATTGCCACCAACTGATGTGATTAGGTGCAAGCCTATTGGCATCAACCAATCTAATTAGGAGCAAGCCTATTGCCATTCACCGATTTAGGTAGGTAATTGGGAGCAAGCCTATTGCCATCAACCAATTTAATTAGGAGCAAGCCTATTACCATCAACTGATGTAATTAGGAGCTAGCCTATTGGCATCAACCAATCTAATTAGGAGCAAGCCTATTGCCATTCACCGGTTTAGGTAGGTAATTGGGAGCAAGCCTATTGCCATACAATGACGTAATTGGGGGTAAGCCTATTGCCATCAACCAATGTAATTAGGAGCAAGCCTATTGCCATCAACTGACGTAATTAGAAGCAAGCCTATTGCCACCAACTGATGTGATTAGGTGCAAGCCTATTGGCATCAACCAATCTAATTAGGAGCAAGCCTATTGCCATTCACCGATTTAGGTAGGTAATTGGGAGCAAGCCTATTGCCATCAACTGATGTGATTAGGTGCAAGCCTATTGGCATCAACCAATGTAATTAGGAGCAAGCCTATTGCCATCAACTGATGTAATTAGAAGCAAGCCTATTGCCACCAACTGATGTGATTAGGTGCAAGCCTATTGGCATCAACCAATCTAATTAGGAGAAAGCCTATTGTCATTCACCGATTTAGGTAGGTAATTGGGAGCAAGCCTATTGCCATCAACCAATGTAGTTAGCAGCAAGCCTATTGCCACTAACCAATCTAATTAGGAGCAATCCTATTGCCATCAACCGATGTAATTAGGAGCAAGCCTATTGCCAACCACCGATAAGATTTAATCGATTTTAAGTGTTTCTCTTATGTTTCTTACTTTTTCTTCCTTTCGATTTAGGTAATTGGGCGCAAGCCTATTCCCATCAACTTTCCTTGTATTCGTAATGAAAAGCACAGTGTTTACCTCGGGTTAAAGACTTATTTAGTCCCTCGAACTATTTAGCGCCCTCGCTGCGCTCATGCGCCAAACCCCGTCTCGGGCACTAAATAAGTTACTTTCACCCCTAATGTAACAATGTACTATTAAAAAGTGACTTGAGAAAGTGATTGTAAAAACCTCTTTGCAAAATAATAGTAGATTATTGTATCGAGCACAAAGTAATTTATTATTGCACCGAGTGCCTGATTTAGAGCCTGAGCGTTAGCGAGGGCTCTAATCTAACAGGCACGAGGGCAATATAAATTACTTAAGGCGAGGTGCATAATCTACTTTTCTTTCAACTATTACATAAAGGAATAGTAGATAAAAGAAACTCATATCAAACAGTTAAAAGATTTTCTATACTTAACACTGTCGTCTTCATTTAGAATGTTTTCCGGAGTTAATGTGTCGCTAAATGATTCCATTTTAATTCGAAGCCGAAGCACTCAAAATCAGATAGTATCACACTTTATCGTTTCCAAAAATATTGTCAAGCAAAATTAACAAAGTTCCCCAAAAGTTCCCGCCAAATTACTTTTTTAAATTTCTTTCATTTTATAGTAACTAGTTAGCAACAATCATTTTTTAAATTTGGAACAAGTAGTAGGATAGAAACGAATAATACTTATGTAAAAAAAAAAGTATTGATATCGGCTGGCTGAATAGAGCTAATCCATTGAGATTGGCATCGGTGCGATTAAAAAAAATAAACTGTGCAATAATGAAATTTCATACATTTTTATTGCTCTAGAGCACTAAAGACTCGCTTTGTGCTGAGTTTTTAGTGTGATTATGATGAAATTAAAGCATAGTTGGAAGAAAACATCATTTTATCATAACGTATCTCACGTAGGTACCTCATAATCCGCTTTTGTATAGTTATCATAAAGGTATTGAAGACGCAGTCGGTACAAATACAGTTATAAAGATACTGGACTAGGTACGTTTTATAGTTTGAGATAAAAATGTATCTGCAATTGCCAATAAAATGGACGCAGTTACGATAAAATACTTTAATTAAAAGGTTACAGATAAATAAGAATAATTAAGATAAATGATAGTTCAATATTGATTGGACCTTGTGTCTGCCATAATATGTATTCATCTATGTACAGTCACCTGCAAAATTGCATGTACAGTTTAGTGTAAACGCTTATCGATAACAAGTTTACGTCAGGTGGCGTCATTTCTCGCTTCACGCGATTTTAGTTCTGAATTGTCCATGCATTATTGCATGCGAATGTACCTAATTTAAACGACTTCCAATTATAAATTGAAGGAGGTTATCAATTTGTTCGACTTTTTTTGTGTGTATGTTCGGCTATATCTTCGCTAATTGTGAACCGATTTTGATACTTAATTCTTCTTTTATTCGAAAGAGTGTTATTTCGCAGTGGTCGCTTTTAAAATTGGTGACGATATGCTGCTACTTTTTGGAGATATACAATGGAACTCTTCAACAATAGACAACAATTCTGTCTGTCATGAACACTCAGTATGTAATGGGGGTCAACTAACCACGGATCAACCTAGACAAGCACAGTACTAAATATTACTTTCGCCATGTCTGTTTGTCCGTCCGTTCGTCCGTCTGTCCGTCCTCGCTTAATCTCTGTGAACGTTAGCACTAGAAAGCTGAAATTTGGTACCAATATGTGTATCAATCACGCCGGCAAAGTGGTAAAATAAAAATTGGAAAAAAAATGTTTTATTAGGGTAGCCCCCCTTTATGTAAAGTGGGAAGTGATTTTTTTTTAAATTTCAACCCTAACGTGTGATATATTGTTGGAACGGTATTTAAAAATGAAAAGGGGTTTACTCAAATCATATTTTGATAATTTCAATAATTTCCCCCCATCGAACATTTGAACCATACCTAAGTTTAGAAAATATGAAAAAAATCTGAAAAGTAGGACTTAATAAGGACTTTCTAGGAAAATCATTTTGAAAGTGAAAAAAAAATTAAAGATACTTAGGTATATATTAAAAAAAAAAAAAAACAAGGATACCCACCTTTAAATTCATAAGTGGGAACACTTATTGTGACGGACGGGAAACTACGGAACCCTACACTGAGCGTGGCCCGACACGCTCTTGGCCGGTTTTAGGGTTCCGTGTCTACTAGGAACCCTGTTTCGCCATGTCTGTCTGTCCGTCCGTCCGAAAGCTGACATTTGGTACCAATATGTGTATCAATCACGCCGACAAAGTGGTAAAATAAAAATTGGAAAAAAATGTTTTATTATTGTAGCCCCCCTACCTAATGTAAAGTGGAAAGTGATTTTTTTTTTAATTTCAACCCTAACTTGTGATATATTTTTGGAAAGGTATTTAAAATTGAATAGGGGTTTACTAAAATCATTTTTGATAATGGCAATAATTTCGGAAATAATCGCTCCAAAAGTAAAAAAACAATGTGTGTCCCCCCCCCTCCAACTTTTGAACCATAATAAGTTTAGTAAATATTAAAAAAATCTGAAAAGTAGAACTTTATAAGGACTTTCTAGGAAAATCATTTTGAACTTGGATGGAAACAACAGATGGAAACAGCAGATAACCAATATAATTTGGTCCCTGAATCGTATGAGCACCTATACAATATAGCATACCGTTTTGGTACGGAACCCTTCAACAAAAAAAAAACTTGGACAGTTTTTTTGGTTCTAAGACATAGATAGTTTCCTCACGATGTTTTCTTCCACCGTTTTGAGAGCGGCGGAATGTGCCTGCCTGGGTTCGACTTCGAACCCACGACCTACTGTTCGTACTGCCACCACTGGGCCACCGCTGCTCTCAAAAAAACTATATAATTATATTCCAAAATAAAAACTAAAGCAAAATAGTTGTTTGAACTAGACAAATATAACTTGTAGACGACTTCTATAATCTATAAATAAAAGAGCATTAAAACATTCATAACCTCTCGCCGTGCCTTCAGGGAGTAGGCTGACAGCCACTCAGTCACTTTTAGCAATACGTAATACTTTGAAAAATGTAAAATAAAAATTATTTAGAAAAAGTTCACCTTTGTATTTATGAATTTATTTAAAGGTCATAAGAGGTACCTAAGCTTTGAGCTATTTCTCAGACTTAACAAAGGAATAAACTAGCATAACATCAAGTTTGTAGTCCCATAACGGAATGTGACCTCAAGCATCCTCTCTAGGAGAGGAATGGTCTATACCTCTATATTCCACCACGCGGGCACAGTAGATAGTAGCAGTTCAGTTGTGATGTCACATATCTTCGAACTTTTTGATTCTAAGACATGCCGGTTTCCTCACGATGTTTTGAGAGCGGTGGTGATGAAAATAAATTACACAAAGTTTTTTGCCTGACTAGGTTTGAATTGAACCCACGACTCACAACGTAAGTCGGAGCTGCCACCACTGGGCCACAGACAGTATTAAAGCGGTCCTAATCTATTTTCGGCTAAATTTCCCTTTACACTCATTGATATACTAAAACCCTAGATGCACAGTCTCGAACAAAACAAACAGTCGAAGCTGTCGCCAAACACTCACCAATACACGCACTACTACATGTAGTTATCGTCACTATAAACATATTTTTTGGCAAATTCCTTACGCAGATTCCTTTTATAAAAAGCAATATAAAAAGTATTTTGTACGACCGTGCAGAGACGCGAGCGACGCGTGACTATTTGAAAGGAGTTCATTGTGAACTCATTTTAAGCGCACGGTTTTGAGACGCGGAGTGTGTATCTTGGGTTTTATTATATCAATGTTTACTACACAGTATGCGTACCTTGGGCCGTTAGGTGCTTCTTCTTATACACCCACACACCCTAGTGTCAGAGTTTCTAAACCGCCTCAAAGGTCTCTGGCATTGTTTGACGACCGCCGTTTGGTGGCCAGGACCACCGGATTAAACGTGACTTCCGAAGTACGGAATCACCTTTTAACCAGACAATCAGGTGACTCAACCCTGCAATGTTCTAACCAAACTGGAAACAATTTTTAACCGACTTCTAAAAAAGAAGGAGGTTCTCAATTCGGATGTTTGTATTTTTTTTTTTTTTTTTTTGTTCGGGCATAACTCCGTCACTTGCTAACCGATTTGAAAAATTCTTTCTTTGTCCCATAATTTTTTCGAAATGGTCCCATAATTATTTATCCGAAATCGGACAAGTGGTTTTTAAAAAATCAACAAAACTCAAAAAAAAAACTACATTGCGCTCATTGACCCATGAACATGTGAACCACTAAAAAGTGAAAAATAGTCTCAAACCAGTCTCTGAAGTCGGTGACTTTTGTTTGTTTGATTTCATTTTTTTGCCACCGACTTCAGAGACTGGTTTTTCTTCTAAAGTTTATTTTTCACTTTTTTGTGTTTTTTTTTAAGTCGGTTTTATTTTTTGTTAAAAAGTTTTTACAAAGTATGCTTCCTGTGGGAATCTAACCCACAACCAGGGCCCCGAGTCTGCTATTCAATAGTGTCAGAATGGTCGATCATTGATCTCATAATGGTTGATTGACGACAAGCCAAAAAGTACCTTAAGTCGACAGGCATAAGGTACTTTTTGGCTTGTCATAAATCAACCATTATGAGATCAATGATCGACCATTCTGACACTATTGAATAGCAGACTCGGGGCCCTGGTCACAAGGCAAACGCCTAAACCACGCAGGCAGTTTACACTGTATTAACTACACGGTATATGTGCCTTGGGTCGGCAGGTGCCAAACCCGCTGAAGCCCGCTAAATGTTTCATTGGTTCCGTATCGAGCGTGGCAATCAGACGCTGATTCCGCTTCAGCGCTTTTTATAGCTTTAGTAAGACTAACTTTGAAGTGAGGGTAAAGGGACTTCTTGCGGTCAAATCGAATAATGGATAATCGTTTTGTCTTACTGTCTCGTTGGTCGAGTGGTTGCAAGCGCGACTGCTGAGCATGAGGTCGTCGGTTCGATTCCCGGGTCGGGCAAAGTGTTATTGGGTTTTTCCATAAGGAATCTCTCAGTAACAACCACGGTGTTTAAATTTGTGCCCGGTTGAGGCAATACGCTCGCTTTCCCATGTAACGGTATCACATGGGACTTAAACATAATTTTTGAAATGTGGGTGTACTATTAGGTACACCTCTGCCTAACCCTTTGGGGATTACAGTCGTGATGTTATGTTATGTGTGGTAAGTCTAACTTTGAAGTGAGGGTAAAGGGGCCTCTGGCGGTCGAATCAATAATGAACGACCGTTTTGTCTTACTTTAATTTAAAATAATGTATGTTCAGGTTTCGATTTCTTTGAAATTTTTAAAAGCATTTAATCTTTTTCACTCCTCTTGCTGAAAAAGGACGTCATAATAGCATACCAGATTGGGCGTAAAATTGCATATATTGCCCTAGGGCTAAAAGTAAATCTCGTACGACAACTTGTTCAGCCAGCTGGTGCGTGATTTAGTTTAAAGTAAAAAAAATGTTTTATTTTTAAAAAATGGAACTAAACGCGCTGAATGCCGAACTCTTTGGTAGAATGTGTGCGTTGCATTGCAGCTACAGAAGAAATAAAAACAAAGGCATTGGCGCGAAATTTATGGAATTGTATTGTTAAATTGAATTTAATTTTTAATAAAATAAACTTATATTGAACATGGTTATTTTATTTTCTCGCAATCGTAGTGAAAAGTACAATGTAACACACGGCGCTAAAATCCCATTATAACTCGGTTCCTATTTACTACCTCGTATATAATGGGTCATTTTAGGCCCTTGTATTACAATGTACTATTTTGAATCCTTCGGAGATCAAAGTACAAAGTATGCCTATGTTTAAGTCTAGATCTATGACGGGCTACTCTGAGAGACTCGTTGTCAAATAATAACAGCCAAACCTTTGCAAGCGCTGCCAAAAGGTTTGGCAGCGCTTGCAAAGGTCGGTTTAATGTGGTTGGGTGACCTAACTGAGAAACTCGTTATGAGTTTCGTCGTGCCTTGGAAAGCAGGTTAAGCCGATGGTTTCGGCTGTCATTTGTAAATCTTTGACAGTCGTTACACGTAGTCAGTGATCTGAAAGTCTGAGAACCATTTGAGGCACTAACCACACGATAAAAAAGATATTCTTAAGGCGGAGATTTCTGCAAACGTTCAAAAAGGTGGTTTTTTAAAGCAGTGTATCTCATAAACCTACAAAATTATGACGGCACAGTTGGCGCAGTGGCTAAGCGATTGGACTGCCGCGTTGCGTGTCGCGGGTTCGATCCCCGCACGGAACAAATATTTGTATGACCTGCAGATAGTTGTTTCGGGTCTGGGTATTTGTGTATGTGAGTTTATATGTTTGTGAACGCACCCACGATACAGGAGAAATTCCTAGTGTGGGGCAACGTTTTTTTAAAACAAAAAAAAAAAAAAAAAAAAAAAAACCGTAAACAATTTTGACAAACAAAAAAAAAATGACATTTTCAAGACCTTTTCGCATACCGTGATGGAATTCAAAACATAATTAAACATACTTTAATGCACGAAAAAAATCTTCAAACATACCTCTTAACAAATTTTAAAAGCTGTTTATCTCTTCATTAACAAATATAATTATAATTTAAAATACACCATAAAATTTCAAATGCCAAACTGCATTCAGTGATTGATTGTTTTTTTATTAAATAGTTAATTTCTAATTTTATACGATTTTATTTGCACTTTTAATTAAAACATGCTCTTGCTGGCAGTGTATCGCTGATCACTCTCACGCACGGGTAGACGCTATTGCTAAGCTCCTCCCACTCGCTCAAGGTCGTTGGCGTATATCTGGGCCTTAAGGACGGTTTGATATCTTCTTGAGGTTTTCACCTATTGCGTGTACAAAGAAACATATCTACCTACCAGGTCCGTTTTTTTTTTTTGTATATGAACTCCTCTCAGTTTCGAAGCGGAAGAGGGTGTCAGACTTCTACTGACTAAAACCACCCATTCTTATTAATGCCCTTTGTGTTCCGGGGCCGCTGTATTTCTTCCGAACAACCCGCAGCCCCGGAAGAGCATGAGGTCCTGGCTTCTATTCCCGGATCAGTCGAAGTCGAGTCCACCTTTTTTTTAATATTTTTGTCTAATTTCGCTCGTTTAAACTAAAAACACAAGTTAAAATAAAAACTTGTAAAAAACAGCTAAACGATTAAAAGTAAACACGATAACACTGGCCCGCGACTAAATATAAACACGAGTCTGCTCCGTTTTATTATTGTAATGTGTCGGGTAACAGCTCACGTTATTATTTATGTTACAACTAATTATGGAAATTATAATCAAGTTAATGTAAATAAAATGTAACATACTTTGGAGATGGACGAGATTTGTTTAATAAATATGTAACTGTAGTTTTTTGTTTGTATAGTATCATAATATAATATCACGCTTTGTAATTGTCCGATGGGTTAGTTAGACAGACGTGTATCTAAAAAGTTCAACCACAAATTGCTAGTTGTGTTTTAAATCCAATGTACTTAATAGGGGGATAGTTCCGAACCAACCAACGTCTCAACTCAATCCTCGAAAATCTGGATATAAAACAACGTACTTCTTCCATCGTTCAAGGTCGTATTCTCACTTTCTTTGGACATATTACACGTCGAGAGGACACGTCTGTGGAGCGACTCGTGGTTCAGTTCAAATCTGAGGACAGAGGGCGCGCGGTAGATCATCAATGCGTTGCGACCAAATCGAAACTTTTTTTTAAGAGGAAATGCGAGTGGTCTTTTCTCCATACAAACGCTCTCGCCTGTTTTCTTTTTGGTTAATGACCCTAGAGCAATGATTTTTTACAGAATAATAAATATTAACTATTTCTATGCCCCTATGTTTTCCCTTTTGGTGATAAAAAATTGCTTGTTTAGCAGAGTCCTAGTGTACAAATTTGACAACTATTAACGAAAAAAGAAAAACATAGCGGCGTAGTATATATCCTCCTTATTCATTGTCTAAACTATCTTTCAAATTGGTTCAATATTGGAGGAGGAAATAGGCGAGAGCCAAACCTCGAATTATAACTTTTTACTTAAGCTTTTGAGTCGGATCTGCAGTTGTCCTTATCGCACGAATTTGGGGGCAGGAGGACGGAGAGAGACAGCGATAGTGAAGAGAGACAGACGGATGGACGGAGAGAGACAGCACTCGCATTTCCTCTTAAACGTTGCCCCCACTAGGAATTTTATTTCTCCTGTATCGTGGGTGCGTTTACAAACATTGAAACTCACATACACAAACACACCCAGACCCGAAACAACTATCTGTAGGCCATACAAATATTTGTTCCGTGCGGGGATCGAACCCGCGACACGCAGCGCTGCTGTCCAATCGCTCAGCCACTGCGCCAACCGTGCCGTCAAAACTGCACTAAAAATGGTCCACTCCACGAATGCACGAGACAAGCAACAGTGCAAGAGGAATGGCGTCGAACTGTAAAGCTTGACATGACGACCACGACCACTCTGCCAAGAGTGATATGTATAGGGGGGTGATATGTGAAGATGGATAGGGGGTGCCTATTGCCATCAATCGGGTACAAATTCAGGCTCCAAGGCTACTACTGATTCCTGATGGAGACCCAATAACACTATACCAGACCCGGGACTCGAACCAAAGACCTCATGCTCAGCAGTCGAGCCAGCTAGAAAACGTTATACGAAATCGGAGAAAAGCTCAAACCTTTAAAGCCGAAAACTACCATATCTACCAGACCTCACTAAGTAAGTAAGCGTGTCTTCTCTAATACCCATATCCGCTAAAACTTCGCACTAAAGTTCAGCGCTTAACTTTAAGTCCTCTTGATAACTTAAAGTTAACTTAAACACGCGGTAAGTTTTGTGTCACGGATTCACAACTTGAGAATTAGGACGTTTCTGATACAAATACAGATTGTGTTTAAGTAGTTGGTTTTAAAAATGTTTTTTTAAGTAGTTAAGTACCTAGTTGCTACCAGGGGCGCTACTACAACGTCTTAAAACAGTCCTGTTTAAGTCTTACTTTGCATTTTCGTACCATCACGTCCTTAAAACAATCTTAATGCAGGACTGCTAAAAATATCAGTTTTGATATCGTTTTGATGACGTCACCTCAAATAGTTCATTCAATTGGTACCACGACGTGCCTTTTGACAGCCAGCAGGATTGTTTTTATGTCAAATAGCAGGAATGTTTGACATTCTAAATAAGTTGATCTGGGGCGACGAATATATTATTGTTTTATAAATTATACAAAAGAAATGTACTGCCGTGATAGACTTGGTAATAAAAACACATTTATATACGTGCAAGGGGTGTATTAAACACCTTTGCCCAATCCTTCGGATGTTACAGGCATAATGTTATGGTGTCGTAAAGTATTCGATTGGACTATGTTTTCAGTGGTTTCAGTGCATCATCTTTATCATTTTCAACAAGAAATTGTCTGCTGCAGGACGTAGGCATCTTCCAACCATCGCCACATCGACCGATCTTGTATTTCTCGCATTCCGAAAAGGAGGAAGAGCTAGAGAGACTATGACTAGGCTGATGATGATTTTGTGACGGTGTTAGGAGGAAGCACCGTCAATGTACCAACAAGAACCACTGTGACATGACTCCATCGGAGCCCAACGTGCATATTCGTGCCGCGAACCCAAACACTCCGGTGTACATTTCCCGCCTACACTACACCAGTACGGTGGAGGACATCGTGGAGTACGTGCGCCAGAAGACCAAGTACGTGGCGAGAGTGTGGAGTTGCTGGATTCGCGCAGCTACGTCAACTTTGGGGCGTTTGTGGTGTAAGTACCAACATGTTATGGATCTGCATAATCGTGTTGGAAGAGGACATTAGGCCGCAGGGAGTGGTGTTCCGTCGTTTTCATGGGCAACTGCCATATGTACCTACGTGCAGCACAAAGACTTAGTGCTTAACTGAAGTGTTACAAACATAGTTTTAAGGCTCTCTTTACTAAAACAAATTGTATTTTGTCATATTTAAGTTAGTCAGCTTTACATGACATACTAAGGTATGTAAGGCAGAGTAAGGCTGCCAAAGATGCCTGAGAAAAGGTGGATGTTGTTGTCGTTTGTATTTACATCCTACACATCGATTTGTAAAATGTACTGTTGCTATAGATTACCTACCTATAATTTGTATTGCTGTAGATTCAATAAACTACCATTATAATAACTGTTATTGTTTGTATGCTTGAAAATGACGGTCTTAAGGTCTAACGACCCCACACACCCTAGTGTCAGAGTTTCTAAACATGGTTTGACGACAGCAATTTGGTGACAGGGACCACCGGCTTAGGGTGCTTTTCCACCAGAGATGCGCTATGCTACGTTGCTATGAATGCGTTATATATCCGCCAATCATATTCATTGGTGCACAATTGCACATAGCTTAGCACTGGTGGAAGCGGATTCAACTAAGATGTTTTCTATATGGAAGGATGCGTATACTATGGATGTGTGCTTGATGAAAAGCAGCCTTATACGTGCCTTCCGAAGCATAGAGTGCCTTCCAAACATTGCTACTGAAAATCAATCTAGTTTTACAAACTCGCGGGAACGCACAAGCGTGTTTAACCGAACGCTCTTACATCGTTTGAACGTAGTCACCCTGAAATCATCCACAACTTCTTACACGCAGTATAACAGACCTAAAGTACTTGGGTACCTACATAAATAAAACGATCAAAGTTAATGGGTGAATATTTGAAGATAAGCATATTCAGGCTTCGTAAATTAAGGTCAAATAATGCTTCCAATTTGAACTTTTATGGATTTAACCTAAAGTTTATAGTGTAGCTTAACCAAATAAATCAAACGCACAGTATTTGAACTGCTCTATAGGTCTGAATTTACAGCTGAAAATTTTCGTCGAACGGTGATGAGATATGAAACGTACGGTAATTAGCATTTAAAAAATGGTAATTATGCTTCGTGATTGGTAATTAGAAATAAAATGAACAATATACTTGAATCACATATTTATTAATGATTTAGGTGACATTATATGACATCAAACTTAGCTATTTAGCGAAGTGATTGAATAAAAAAAAATAACTCAAAAATCAACCGGTTTTCCAAAAAATCAATAACATTATCTGTCTAGTAATTCATATAAAATCAAACTCAGTGTAAATAGAGCTTAAACCTTATAAGTTCCATCTAAGATATTTCTTCAACTCGATGAGATCTTATATAAAAACTTAAAAAATATTTATAAGTCTCACTTTCATGACCAGAAACTGCTCATGTACATACGCCAGCACATCAAGCTACAGAAATCTGTCAAATTTAAAATAGATTTTCAACTTTATCGCTAAAGCATTAGGTTCAAAGTTGATTGAGAAAATTTGACAGTTTCGGGTAGCTCGATGTGCTGGCGTCTGTACTAAATCATAAAATAATTTGGTCTTAAGAAGATCTGCAAAATCATTAATCGGCAAATGATAAACAGAAAAATACTAAAGATTTGCTGTTTCGATGAAAGAAATTTATAAAATTTAAAAAATAATATTTTTTTAATTTCTATTTTTATAAATTAAATTAAATTTATATTTAATTAAATTTAATTTAAACTTAATTTAAATTTAATTTTATAAAATTTAAATTTTAAATAATAATATTTTTTTAAATTTCTATTTTTTTTTTCTATCTGTTTTTATAATTATGTACTTTTTTTTCTTTTTTTCTAGGTAGGTATGTAGGTTTATTTTGTTGCGGAAGTGCCAGTTCACACCGAACGATCAACAATCGATCAGGCGTTGGTAGTAACAATTCGATCTTGGGCTGGCCTAGCGGAGTAAGGAGTTTCAATATAATAAGAGGTCCGCTTAAACTGGTACTAATTACCATTTCAAATTGCTCATTACCGTTCGCCAAAATACGAACGGGAAAAATGGTAATTATATAAATGGTAATTAGGTATTTGTACACTTTTTCACATTATACGTTCTTTGTTGAACTTAAAAAATTGGGAACATAATCAAACCAAAGAGTCTCCTATGGCGACTATTACAATACATAAAAATGATAAATCAAAATGTTAGACAAGCCAGGGGAAACTCGAACGGTAAGGAGATTTTTGTTTGCCAAACACGATTTCTGGGCGATTAAGGTAGGCTAGAGTTGACGCCAAAACACTTTTTGACGTGTGACCCGCACGAGTCGAGACGTAGAACTGAGCGCAATCGCCGAGTTACTCTTACAGATAGCAATACACTACGCAGAAAAAAGAAACCCTGCGACAGTGTGAACAAATGGTAGTGAGTATAAAGTGTTGGGACAATTTTCAAAGTCGTTACAAATTACCTAAAAGTGTTCTTTAATGTGTATATTTTTGCTAATTAGTAAAGCATGTTGTGTACTATCTAAATTACTTCTTAAAAATACGATCTTCAGGGTATTTTTATAACTTTTAGAGCATGAACTGCTAACATTTGGAAATTGGGACACGAATGGTGATGAGATTTGAGAAACGTTTATGAACATAACTTAGTTGTTTAAAACAATAGGAATATATTATGTGCATCTGTATATAGTGCTCGAACTATGTTTTACGTGAAATTAAAAAAAACATAACTTTATATCTAACTAAGTAGTTATTTGGGGAGGGCCGCGTGATATGCACATGTTCAAATAATCACCCTAATAATGGTTTATAGTCAGAATTCTTTATTATACAGTTTAAAATATCGATTAACAACTCGTAGATCAGTCCATATTCGAATTTCCTGGAATTATTTTAACCAGCTCCATGGTCCATAGTTATAGGTAGTGGTTTTTAAGATGCATGGATGCAGTTAAAATGATATTCTTTCCATGGGTCCCCTACGTTTCTTCGAAACACTATTCTTCGAAAATTGTTTCTCCGAACACTATTCACCGAAGCCTTCATACTGCGACGTTTTGTTTGGTCTATCCATTGGTTGCTCTTCATCTCTCAAGGGAAAATAAACATTGGCATGTCCACGTTCACGTTAAGGTTTTTATTTCAAGCCAGCTTCAAAATAAGGATAAGATGAGTAGGTACCTATCGCATCCTTTTAAGAACCAGCATTTTGGTACATATTTCATAAGTCCATCATAAATATATTTTATGAATATCGAAAACGGTTCATATTCACAATCACAGCACACAAGAAGAGTACCTAAATACCATAATTTAATTTAGAATTATTATATAAACTTATGATGTAATTTTATTGAATTTTGTTGACAACCACTCACTGACAAGTATAATGACGTAATGCATTGACATGGATGCCACTTTAATATAAAACGATAATGATACCAGCCAGTTATAAAAAAACACTGGTCCGAATCTTATTATGTTACAATGAAGGGCTTAACCTCCTTCGAAACATTTTCTTACTTTGTCAAGGAAAATCCTCAAAGATTTTATAAATGTTACGATTTTAATTATGTATTTTCTTAAAACTACCTATAAAAATGAAAAATTGTATGGTAAATAATATTTCTATTTTCATTAAAGTTATATTTTGTTTCATGACTATTATTTCGGAATACGATTCGGACCGGATTTTTGAGAAAGAGACAGCGCTATACAGTTTACGTATTGCTAGTTGCTTCTTTCATGTTAAAGCAGGGAATAGACAAATCTTACAGATCGTTCGTTCTTTCCCCGCACTAAGCAAGAGTAAAACAGTATTGTTTTTTAGAGGTCATGGTACCAAACAAAGTGTTATTGTTTTAAGCCTGAATCAAAACGTTCCTGCAATAGGATTGTTTTGTTAAAGGTGGTGGTAGCGGCCCAGATAAGATGTCAATAGCGGTCATTGCCCTTTCCCTAATATCTCTTCGTACGAACCAAAACAATTTTTCATTACAAAAAAGGTTGGAGATCACGATAGATGACAATTCAAGACATGAACAGGCTTATTTTTGGTTTTCAAAGGTAAGAACTTTAATAAATGTAGGTGGGTCAATGACCGCTATAGCTACTGTAGTAACAGAAGTAAAAAAACTGTTTTCGTTTTAAGTACCGTACATACCTTTTTTACTTTCAAAGCCAAGTCAAAACATTTATTGCTAAAATAGTGTACAATGTGGTGTTATGTTTTGGTTAGCACTTATTACTTAGCAGCCTTTTGCAAGCATTGCAATGTAGTCGTTCAATGTTCTTATCATCCTAAATTCATCATCATCGTCATCAGCCTATATGTTTCCACTGCAGGGACTCATGGCATGTCTCTAAGAGAGAGAGATGGGCTATAATCCACCACGCGGGCCTAGTGCGGGTTGGTAGACGTCACATGTCTTAGAATGTTTGGTTCTAAGACATACCGGTTTCCTCACGATGTTTTCCTTCACTGTTTTGAGAGCAGTGGTGATATAAATTACACAAAGTAAAGCGTCTGCCTGGGGAGGCCACCACTGCTAACTTTTATATAAGTACAAGTAAATAGAGAAATATGCATTCACTAACGAGCTGTCATTTTGAAACTACAAACATACTCTTTATTTCAATTTATTTATATTTCTAAGTATCGATAAACAAACGTTTTAACTGCAATTTCCAAAGAAAAACTACTACAAACTTTAGTATTGAAATAAGTAGAAATTCAAGAAAGCATCGGATGTTTAATTCCGCAAATGTACGCGATTCCAACGCATGCCATTCATGAGATACAGCGTAGGAGCGCTCAAGCGGGAAATCGAGTCGCGAGTACAGACTGGAGCAATTATATGTATGCATTTGGGAAAGTTCAAACGTGAATTTCAAGTGAAATAACGATTGTAATTATTAGAGAGAGAATGTTGCTCCCAAAATATTAGTTTATTTAGGTAACAAAAAATGAAAGCAAATCATTTAGGCGAAGGTTGCTGCCCGTCGGAACTGTGGATTATCGAAAGGCATAACGCGGCCTCGGCACAAGGGCGAAGAAGGAACATGGGTTGGTTTTTAGCCAGTAGAAGTCTGACACTCCCTTCCGCTCTGCCCAAGAGCGGGGGGGGGGGGGGGGGGGGATTATTTGATGATTTTCCAACCACCAAAAAAAAAGGTTGCGTCTAAATATTGCTAAGTGTTCATATTGGTGCTGCTGACTGTACAGTCACGTGCATTAATTCATGGTGTAAACGGACCCTTTACGAAGCCGTCAGCCAAGCACAAACAAAGTAATTCATCGCAACAACGTGGCTGACAACAAGAACTTTAGAACACGTATTTATAGAAGTGTGTGTTGAGTGCACACACACACACACTTTACATACACACTTTTGTTACATACACTTTTTTTGCTATTGACGACTGCCTCATTGGTCTAGTAGTCGTAATCGAAACTACTGAGCGTGATTAACCGGTAACCTTCACAAAAAGACCGGCCTATAAAGAGGTGGCACACGCACAGAAAGAAGAATACATCTCAAATTTTCATCCATCCTTCTGTGCGTTGTCCTTGCGCCGACTCCAAATTGAATAGGACAAGGGCCTGAAGATGATGATGATCACTAGAGCTGGTTCGGGGTGGAGCAGAAGAAGTGTTCCTGGAAGGATATGGGGGAGGCCTTTGCCTATCAGTGGGACAAACAAGGCTACTGATAAAGAAAACCTTCACATATTCTGCCCCGTGTCAGCTGCTACCTTTCCCATACAATTAGTAATTGACAATTGATTGAAACGCTGTATTATAAAGCTCGCATTCGACAGTTTAATACTCTGTTATTTGGATATAAACTGAAATTATTTGCCTTATATTAAAAAAAAAATACGAATACTATTGGAAGGGGAGGGACAACGATTTACTTGGTTTTTGATAGACAACTGTAGTAATTAGTGAAATTGTTTTGTGTGAATCATAACAATGAATTAATTCATTTTGACGAGTACAAGTTTTAGTCCTAAACATAACATAACGCCTGTAATCCCCGAAGGATTAGCCAGAGATTGTGGTCAGGTAAAGTGCAGCCGCTGCCCTTTACCTGACCTGACCCGGGATGGGACCTAGCTATCCTCATCACTCGACTCGTTGGTCGACCCGTTGGTCGAGTGATGAGTGAGATAGCACCTTTAATTACAGGCTTCTTCTGGATAAGCTCGTTCCATCGTCGACATCATCTCTGCCCTTAGGGCAAGATTGAAGTCAAGAGCAAGCCCATTTAGGTATAATAAAAAAAAATAAAAAATCCTGCTAATTCCTAGATTACTAGAAACTGACATACTATACCTAACCGAACTAACTTCCAAGAGGTGTCATGTCTTTGTATTGTCTACTAGGTCGTTCATGTAACTGGAAATTGAATAGGTAAGTATTTCAAACAAACTTAACACTCTCACTGCCAGCAATAGATAGCATAGTTCCAGTTCAGCAAGCCATGGAGTCCGCTGGCGGGTCCCAACGATTCCGATGCAGCAGGCCAGAATTCTTTGAGCACGCCGTGGGATCCGCTGTGACCCCCTAAATTGATACAGGCCTGCTAATTAAAGAAAAAAATATGTTTAGTATTGCTTGGGGGCGGCCGGCGACACCCATGGCCTACTGTTAATGTTTCTTTAAAATAAGACTGGCTCTTTGCACTCGAAAACTTGGGACCCGCCAGCGGATTCCATGGCAGTGAGAGTGTTAATAAAACTGGTTAGTGTACTTTCGGGCCACTGACTTCTCGTAACAACTGCCAAAGATTTACAAATGAATCACGGCTGAAACTCGGTGTGTAATGGGTGGTCACCCATCGACAGACCGACCTAGGCAAGCGTTGCTTAACCTGAAGAATGATCCGACTGCCTATTATTATTTCACGAGCTCTCTAATCAGGAAGACAATTCAACATTTTTTTATTATATTATTATTTCTAGCCCGTACTATCCCACTGCAGTGCAAAGGCCTCACTCCATTCCTCCTCCAACGATCACGATTCCGTGCAACTGCTATCCAATTCTCATGGAAGACATCCAGTTCGTCCCGCCATCTCCTTCGTGGTCTGCCGCGACCCCGTGTCACTGTTTCAGGGCACCAATCCTGAGCTTTACGGGCCCACAGCTCGTTTGGCATGGGACAGACATGTCCTGCCCAGTCCCATTTAAGAATGGCAGCCTTTTGAGCCACGTCAACAATTTGCGTTTTGGAGCGCAGTATAGTGTTTCGAACACGATCGGTTAATTTTACACCTAGGATACTGCGCTCCATAGCACGTTGGCAAACCTTGAGTTTGAACTTTTGAATGTTAGTCAAAGAGTCAAAGACCAAGTTTGTGCACCATAGGTCAAGATGGGGAGAATACACATGTCCATGAGCTTTCGCTTTAGAGACATGGGCAGAATTCAAAAACTATTTAAATATCACGCAAACACATGGCAACACCAAACAAAATATCTACGGATGCTGTATGAATAGCAACACAATGATTACGATTCGTAGCATCGTTCGACAACGGCTTACTTGGTAGGTAACATATCACCAAAAGGTGTATTATACACACGCTCCCGTTTCGGCGCCTCCACATCATAATACCTATTTATTGCTCACCCGTGCTTATAAAAAAACCTAAGCATATATTAAAGTTGCCAGAAAAATAGATGATAATAATTATAATTGTTACTTCTTTGTCATCTGCCTAGTCAAGCGCGACTTACTATTCCTAAGCCTCTACACTTTCTGAAAGCCAGAATCAACAGCTCAGGGACCACCAGAAAAGCGCCGAGACAATGAGGCACAGTTTTATTTTTTTATTTTATATGGGCTTACTCTTGACTTCAATCTTGCCCTAAGGGCAGAGATGAGGTCGACGATGGAACGAGTTTACCCAGACGAAGCCTATTTACTCGCGACTTAAATAGATTGGGGTTATATGAACTCGGGAAAACCGACGCAGGCAGGGTGTTCCACTCCTTGGCTGACGAATAATGAAAGACTTCGCAAAACGCTTCGTACGAATGTGTGGAACATCGATAAGGTATGGGTGATAACCCGCAGTACGTCTAGTCTCTCGATGGAAGAAGGGAGATGGTGGAGTGGAATCAGCTCGTGGAGCTCCTGCGCACACTCTCCGAAGTACAGTCTGTAGAAGACCGACAGACATGCGACTTTGCGACGGTGGGCCAGGCTATGTAGCTTGACAACCAGCTTATCGTCACCAATTAGCCTCCTCGAAAAAAAAAATTAACGAAATTAAATTAATACGAAACTTAAATTTTAACGAGGTGATTGGTCGATTTCCGCACGTATCTTCTCCGCTCCGCTCGCCTCCATTTTGGTGGAAACCGGGCCTGGATGAAGTCAGACAAACAAATTGTCTGTTTTAGATCGTCAATTAAATTAACCAGAAAATAATAGCAGACGTCACCTCTGCTATTATTTTCTGGTTAATTTAATTGAAAAAAAACATAATTTCCACTTCCCTCCATTTCGGCAGGACAAAACATCTGCCTAGCCAGTTGGGGTCGGCTTCTAGTCTAACCGGGATGCAGCTGAATACCAGTAGGTATTTGACAAAGAAGGCTCTGCCTATCTGGCCTCCACAACACAGTTACCGGGAATTACAGTACTCCTTGGTAATAGACTAGTTGTTTGTCAAATGCTCGGGCTTCCGAATCCGACCGTGACGACTGTCAAAGATTTACAAATGACAACCGAGACCAACAGCTTAAGGTTGATGTTCCAGGGTAGCCCGCGAAATTCAAATCTCATAAAGATTTAAAAATGACTTTTTACAAGGTCAAAGCCATTCCGGAATCTTTATGAGCTCGAAGGGTTGTATTAATGATTTTGATGATTATAATTCTGTAACTACATACGTCTTACAGCCGCGTATCAAATGTTCATCAACATACCAGTATACCACCTATCACTGGCCTGCAAATTGCAAAAAACTTAAGAAAATTTGAATTTCGCGGGCTGGTTGGAGGATTCACCTTAACGTGCCGAGGCAATAAAAATACCTAAGCCTATTAAAGTTGCCAGCAAAAAAGAACTGACGATAATAAGTCTATGTAATGGATCAATATCTGAGACAAAAAAAGGTTAATCTACATGAAGAAATATATGAAGATTGATGGCTTTCAATCATTGCTGGACAAAAAATGGCTACTGCTTGTAGACTGGTCTTTTAATGAGTGTTTTTTTGTTTGTTGGGTAATCAAACATACATACAAACATTACCTCACACCTTTTTCTCATGGAGGTAGGCAGAAACAACTGAGAGCGCCACCTGCTATGCTACGGATCCTTACATACCTACTCCTTTTGCGTCGTCTTATCGTCTAGGTTCAAACTCGCACGCTGTTTGGGAGTACTACGCACCTGTCCTTTCTGAAGAACCTCACTAAAAGGGTCAGTGTATGTCATTCTAGGGCGTCACCTCCCAGCGCGGCAGCGTTGTCACTCATATAGTAGAAAAACTAGTGTGATAATGATTACCTACTAAGGCACACCTGCATGTAGGTATTTTTTCTAACGATATAGTCCTTTTTCTTTTTCAAAAATAATTACCTACCTTAGTAGAAGAAAATAATATTATCCTTTGTCCCGTTATCTTTTTTCAAAGAGAGTTATTTTTATTGGATAATTTTATTAGGTATTTAAATCATAACAATGGAAGCTACCTTGGAGCAGGCGGCGACTTTCGACTGTCGATTGACTTCGACCGGTAGCGTCGCCGCTTCAAAATAGATAATTATGTCAAATGTCAAATTATTGACCGCTGTCTGGTTGCCTCCTAAAATAACATAAAAAAAACAATGCCAAATGCATTCCATCTTCAAACATTCTTAACTCATCACCTGTCTAACATTTTCCCAACTTTTCTTTAATTAAAATAATTGCTACATCCTTTATTTAACATGTTTGAAGATACAACTAAATTAGATAAATGAAGCAAATATGAAGCAATTATTGACGCAATACATTTCGGGAAACTCTGCATGCTTGGCTTTAAACTAGGAGGCGACCAGCCAACCAAACGTCAGGATGGCTGTACAAAAAAAATATGTTATTTCTAAATAAATATAGTATGTAGCAATTATTTATTAAATGTAGCAAATATAAGCAATTATGTAGCAATTTTCTAATCAACTCTCATAGACCAAAGCCACAGGCAACCAGCCATTCTGACGGAGACGTCAACTTTCAGTCTAGTCGGATGACTTTACGTGGATTGAGTGACTGTCTATCTTTTTTTTTTTGGTGTTGGTAGAAAATCATCAAATAACCCCTCCCGCTCTTGGGCAGAGCGAAAGGGAGTGTCAGACTTCTACTGACTAAAAACCACCCATGTTTCTTCTTAGCCCTTTATGTCGAGGCCGCGGTATCTTTGTGACCAACCCGCAGCCCCAACCTACATTACCCATTTAGTAGGTAGGTAGGACCTACTTGATGACACGATACCCCTTGGTAGGAGTGGTGATCAGACTTGGGCCATAGGACCACTGACTCAGGTACCTACCTTTAATGATAGTGAAAATCGACTCGATAATGTAGGTACATAACGGTAGACCAGGTACATCAGAGTTGACATTAGAGCGTATTTAAAAGTAACAGGTACCAAGTAGGTACTTATTAAATACAGTACTTTTAAATACGCTCTATCTAACCAAATACTTACCTTTATATAATAGAAACTTATTTATTAATGATTTAATCTAAAAAGTAAAAACAAATCCTTCACAAACAGTTTACAAAAGGATTAACATATTGTTTATCACCTGCGAACGCCGTCGTATTAAAATTAAACTAAATCACATTACCTACATATACACAACAATATGACACAACGGACCAAAACGGCAAAACATTTGAAACTTCTTTTGACATAAATAGAGATGGTCAAAAGTCGATATAATTGCACTTAGCCAGTCGATATTTCCGTACTTATCGTTTCTAATTAAAACTACTCTGTATAATAATTTATTCAGGTCAAGTTCAGTAGTACCAGCTTATTAGATGGAATACGGTATTTATTAATACTCGCAGTAGAAATAGATACTAGCCATTGAAAAAGTAATATTAGAGTGCACAAGTATGTGAAGTGCACAAGATTATGAGTTACTAGCGTTTGCCCGCGGTTTTGCCCGCGTGGATATCGGAACTTGACAAATTATATACCAACTTAAACCTTTCTCGAGAACCAGTATATCTAGTAGTTTTTTAGTTTATCGCGAACAGGACAGACAGACAGACGAGGTGGAGGACTTTGTTTAAATAAAATGTAGTTCTACTAATGCTAACAATGCTAACTAATATTATAAATGCGAAAGTAAGTTTGATTGTTCATTTATCACGCCCCTAAACCACTGAACCAATCAAAGTTTGTCTGTTTGTTACACGTGTAAACCAATGAACCAACCATTCTGAAATTAGCATTTATGTAGTCGTACGTAAGTGGCGTACAAAAGTACTGGTCCCGAGGAACAGAACGATAATGTTCTTATGATAATAGTAGATGGCGCCACGTGTCTTTGGAAACATGATTGAATTATATTATTATAGAAACTTCAGTAGTATTTTTATAATATTGTAGCGAGGCTCAAAATAGTAAGTTATAACTCCATTATTTTGTATACGTAGATGTATTTATGTTTGTTTTAATCTGATATAATATGTGCAGGTATTATTAGGTAGGTACAGGCAGGTACCTTACCTTTGGTAGATTACAGGCGTTATGTTATGTTATAATATGTTAGGTATACACATGCCATGCCATTGATAGAATAGTCAACATCGGCTTATTCCAGTATAAAAATAGTAAATAATTGATAACTCAGGCAGAGTAAGTACCTAAACCTATAACTAAACAATTGTAGGTGTAGGTAAGAACACCTCTGCCATAAACTTCGGGGGAAATAGACATGATGTTGTGACGACAAGTACCTACTTAATACACAATAGAAACGTGAGTTTATCGTGTCCCTGTTTACCCTCCGACAAGTTAAATGGGCTAGAAGCCGTAAGAAGGGTTGAGAATAACTGGGGAATATTGTATGTAACAGCTGCTGTTCCTATAAATTGAAGGTGTTCATTATTATCGAGTTATTGTTAATTAACACCTTATTTCACAAACACGTTGTCACTTAAATATTGGTTTCTATTTTCTTCACCTGTACTATTATTACAAAAAGGTATTTTTAAAATATTTGACAAATATTTTGATATTAAATTAGTAAGTTTTTATGTGGGGGTAATCTTCGAATCTAGTGATCCGATTCCAAAACTTCTTTCTATAACGGGAACTTCCATTATCCCCTTTTAAAACGTTCCCGTGGGTTCATTTTCGTACATAACTGGAGCGAAGCCGTAAGCATAGCTAGTTTAAAATATAATAGCCGAATAGAAATCATCATAAATCTCCAGAGTATTCTGTTTTTATGAAGTAATTTGCGGCTGGCGCAGCATGTCTTATCCCATAGTCACAGTCTACCCTAGTTATAAATAAGATATATTTCTATGAACACGAAATATAACTAAGCATAGCAATACCATACCAATAGGTACTGAATTCTGATTTTCATAAATATAAACATAAACCAAAATAAGATAGTGCAAAGTAGGGAAAAAATATGTGCGGAAGAAATTTCAATGTAAACATAAAAACCTAACCTATAAATATTTAGGTATGAAAGTTGGGATGATCCCTTATCCTGCCAAAATTACTCGACCGAATTTGACAAGGTGTCAATCGATTCCGTGTCGTGCGTGACATGGGTTTATTTTTAGTTAGAAACGGAATATAAATTAAGTTTACATAGCTGCTTTGTTGAATAATTACATTATTACTTAAGTTTATAAATTAAAATATAAAAGTATACAACTTTGAAGAATGGCACGTCTTGCCTGACCCAGGCTGTTCGAAAAAAAGTTTGCTTTTCAATGTTTATTACCACGCAACACTAATTTACGAGGAACCTACAATAACAAAACAGCTATAAAAAACTTCCTTCTTACGATATTAAAATCTTTAAAAAAATCATAGTTATAATGCAACTAAAATAATCAAACTACACAAATTCATTCATTTAATAAAAGTGTTAACATCTTGTGTTCATGAGGAAGCCAACAGTTGGTTACACTCTAATTAAAAATTCGAATTTGGAATATCGATAAACGCCGCTCTATTTTTTTGTGCGAGACTGCGAGCTTACACGATTTCGCTGCGGCGCGCGTCAGTCGAGCCTCCTCGCTCGTGCCGTACGGATGTGAGGGGTCGTCGCGCACGCTCTCTCCGAAATTACGTCGCTCGTAAAATTGACGATATACAGATGGATTTCAGTGTAATGTTAAACAGTATGAAGTTTTAGCTCACAAATGGAGCATTTTTATGGAGTTTGTTGTGTGATTTAAAATGTTTTAGTGTGACGGGATTATGTGAATTAAGATTTATTACATTGTGGTGTGTTTTGTGTTTGACTTGTAACAGAATTCTGGGAATTTTAGTGTCTGTGTAATTTAACAGGTTAGTGATGTTTGATTGCTAGTTATAAGCTGTAGGGCTAGGCATTTATAATCTAAACCTACCACCTGTCAAACTCGTCGTACGGCGGTTCTCAAGAAATAGCCTATCCTGCCTATCGGAGGTATTGGCCGATAACGCACGGGAACCAAGATTGTAGGCGTGTTATTTTGTTTATTTAGATACTTACCTGACCATATCTGGCCTTCTACGTTTGTGTAAAAAAGATATCTAATCGAATTTTGATTTTTGGAAAAATAAATCCGTTACGCCTTTCCGTGAAATAGATCAATCACAGTCCTCCGGAATTCAATGACATTATTTTAATTTTTCCAAATAAACTGGTGAACATTTTTCGTAATAAAACTGGATAGGTATTCTAGAATTTTAAAGACACCCAATCCGCAATCTAGGACAACTATTTTAAGTCTCTTCTCCCGACCTAGGTAGTAGGTATTTAGGTAGGTATTTTAGGTCGCAACCTCGGGCAAAACGACATTGTACCTACCTAACTACCTAAACTGTTTCAAATTAGAAAATGGTGGAGCATCGGAAATACCTATCATTTTTTAATTTCCGCTTAGTTAATCAAACAAACACTTAGAGAATTCAATGCCCGCACTCAGATCAAATAAAATTGATCTGAGTGCCCGCATAAAAGATGCATTTAATCGTTATATTATTCAAATGTAATTAGCTTAAAACAAATTAATAGTGTGGTATCTGCCGCTTCTCATCTATTTCAATAAGTAAAGATTTGAAATCTCTTTGGAAACTGCTGCCATTTTTTTCAAGTCATAAATTCCGCATTGAGTAGGCTTATTCTATTAAAAATAAGTAGGTTTACCAACCAGCATTTTACGAAGAATGTAAGTACCTAGGTAGGTTTATTATTAGGTATCCTAATTGTATCTCATTAGTTATTTTCTTGTAGGAAGCAGGCCATAAAAATACTTCGTATAATAATTTCATAGGTACCTATCCAGTCGTTTTTACCTGCTAAATACGAGGGCGGGTCAATAAGTCCGTGACTTTTTGAATCAAACACAGGTTTTCGGATACGTTCTATTTTTATTTTTCAACGTACTCTCCTTTGAGCTCTATACACTTTGTCCAACGTTTCTCCAATTTTTTTATCCCTTCCAAAAAATAAGATTTGTCGAAGTCATCAAAATGGCTATTTGTTTGTGAGATGATTTCATCATTGGAGTCAAATCCCATTCCACCAAGCCATTTCTTCAAGTTTGGGAACAGGAAATAGTCAGTCGGGGCTAAATCCGGAGAATAGGGCGGATGAGGGAGCAATTCATGAATTTTTGACATGGAAACTGCACATGTGTGCACCCTTGCATTGTCCTGGTGGAAAAGAACCGCGGCACCCATCTTGCGGAAAGCTTTTTCATACCCAAGTGATCATTTAAAATTGTAACCACTGAGCCATGCGAGATGCTTATGGCTTCCACAATCTCTCTCACTTTCAATCTGCGATCGGCCAACACCAAATCGTGATTTTTTTTAATTGTTTCGGGTATAGAGACTTCAACTGGGTGTCCAGAACGTTCGGCATCTTCCGTGCTTGTACGGCCGCAACAAAGTTCTGTGAACCACTTCTTTACCAATGAAATTGGTGGTGCAGAGTCCCCATAGTGTTTATCAAGCCTAGCTTTGGTTTGAGTGATGGTTTTTTTCCTCAAAAAATAATGCTCAATGAGCACACGAAATTCACTTTTTTCCATTTTCTTCTCAAAGTACGCGGCAGTCTGCTATCAATGGCTGTCAAAGACAAACTTATAGACGCTGCTTGTTCAAATTTTGACAGAAGTCACCTGATAGTAGCCTGTTGACAGCAGCAGTGTTGCCCTTTCAGTTAAAACACAAGAAATTAAAAAAGTCACGGACTTATTGACCCGCCCTCGTATTAGTCGAGGGAGGTCTCGTACCATGAATGGCCCTACCTTCTAAGGTAAAGGTACTTACCAGTTTCTCAGAAATCTTGTTATAAATCTGTCGTTTAGTCGGATTGGTTGATTTAATTTGTCTCACTATTTGATTCTAAACAAAAATGTAATATGGTTGACTGGTAGAAAATGCTATGACATCCGCTTCAAAATACGAGTACCTACCTATTTTGTGCTTAGAGTATCAAATAAATACTTAAATTCCTTTAAAATCAGATTAACATAGACTTTTGCCTACTGATCGTTACAGCTGTTTTTCTGATCGGCATCAGAGACAGTTTAGATAAATACAAAACGGTTAAAGTAGGTAGGTATAGGTACTTACTGATAGGATCTTACGGCGACATAGCTACCTGGGTTAAAGAATTAGAATTACTAATTTATTTGTAAGAATGTAGCATCGTATGGTGTTAGGTTCGTTTTATGGTTTGTTACCTTCTGCCATAGGTATCATCTGGTATGAAATATCATCTTAGTGTTACAGTTTTGAAATTAATGTAGGTAGGTAGGTAGGTACAGTGGTGTCGGCCCCGACTTACGAACAGTAGGTCGTGGGTTTGAATTCGAACCCAGGCAGGCGCATTACTTTGTGTAATTTATTTCATCACCGCTGCTCTCAAAACGGTGAAGGAAAACATCGTGAGGAAACCGGCATGTCTTAGAACTAAAAAATTCGAAGACATGTGTGTGACATCTGCCAATCCGCACTGGGCCCGCGTGGTGGATTATAGCCCATCCCTCTCCTAGAGAGGAGGCCTGAGTCCCTGCAGTGGGAACATTATAGGCTGATGATGATGAAGGTAGGTACCTACCTAACTACAATAAAATTAACCTTAGGATAATGCTTACTGAAATCCCTATCGACTTATTCCGAAAAAAATACTCTATCTCTATCTAATGAAAACCTATTTTTGTACTTACATTTAGGTTCATTATCTACTCAGTAACTGCCATGTAGCTAGCATGTAGTCTGAATTTGATGTCAATAGGCTCGCCCAGTAGGTACCTATTACATTACATGGGACCTCTGCCTAACTCTTCGGGAATTCAATCCCAACACCAGTGTGATTTCCATAGGTACTTTTTATTTCTGTTTTTCCGCCTGTCCCATCCCTATACGAACTTTTTAATTTTCCGTTATGAAAAGTTAGTAAGGCTCTGTCGAAATTCCACAAAATCGGTTCGTTATTTTAGCTGTAAAAATGAAAGCGTTGGAAAAAACATACATTTTTGCTTTAACCTTTTTTCTATCATGGTTGACGTGCGTGTTCTTAAAGTCTAGACTTGTAATTTAAACTGTTGAGGTATTATTTATTGTCGCACAGTCCAAAGTTTCAAAAAAATGGACCTAACTCCAAATTACGGCGTATTAAGTTAAATACCTAACTCAATCCATTAAAAAACGTTGTGGAAAATATAAAGCGCTACAGATATTTTTTTATGCCAGAGTATCAACCAAGAGTTAGGACTTTGGCCATAAAACCTTTGCCACAGTTTACTACCCTAATCTAAACCTTACATTTTAACTAAACGTCAATCATGATTAGTAGCAAAGTCGCGTCATACAGTCCTATTTGTGTATCATGTAATACCAAGAGCCATAAACACGATACAAAATAGGTACCTATCAGTTTTCCAAGCCTTTAGGCATTCCCACGCAAAAAGGAAAAAAGGATTTTAGCATTTCTTTTTTTTTCAGCCTTTCGTTACGTTTCAGAAGTTTTCGGCCTGAAACAACCGACTTGTTCGAATAGAAGTTTTAGTACCTACGGACAAAGAGGTCGGTTCTAACAAGAACGTTTAGGTTTACATAATGTACTAACGTTCTAGGTACAGTCACTAGCTGTCTGTATCGTGTGGTTAGTGATCTGATTGTTCACTGCAGGAACTGATGCACAGTAGCCCAATAGGGGATCGGACAAAAAAAAAACGAATAAGTAAGTACGTCAGATAGATTTCCAAAAAATATTGACCACATATTTTTTCTTTTTTCTTGTAAACAAAAAATGAAGACGATACAGTGCTTCGAAAACTCGTGTGACGTCATAATGATGATAGTACATTTTGTACCTTCAAGTGACGTTTCAAGCCCCACTCCATGATCTTTGACGCGCTATAGCTTCGTCAATTTTTATTGATTTGATAAAACAAAAAACACGTATCCAATATTTTTCGATAATCTAAATGACGGACTAAACAGAATCCTATTTTTTTGAGTTAGTCCGATCCCCTATTCAGGGCCTGCAGTCTTTACACTAATAACAGCGCTACGAATGTCTCTACGTCGTATCGATGTCAAATTTCTTTAATAGATTTTCAACCTTATTTCAACTGCATAAGATTGAAAACCTATTTATGTATGGATTTATTATGAGGTCCACCATTAACTTTAAAAGAACCTCATCTTATTTATGCCTGTATAAAGCCCTTGTTCGATCTCAACTGGAGTATGCGGTTTCGATATGGAACCCCTTTTATAAGAAATACGCGGAAATGATTGAAATCGTACAACGCAAATTTCTACGCGCTATGCATTACAGGTGCCATCGATCTTACCTGCCCTATACCCAGTTACTCAGCAAGTACAAACTTTTATCCCTAAACTGTCGAAGAAAATACCTAGAAGCTATGACGCTATACAAAATTGTTAGAAATAAATTCAACTGCATAAATCTGAATAATATGATCTGCTACGCAATACCTAGAACCTTCCACAAGCGTCAGGTGCGCGCAGGTACGCTATTCGCAATTCCTTCCTGCCGAACTAACTCCGGCCTGCGCTCACCCGTCCGCCACATGGTTGACTTGTACAACAAGACCTTTCTAAATATTGACATCTTCAACAACTCGCTAGGAAAATTCAAAGGTCTGATTCTCAGAACTCTTATAAATTAATATGTATTACTGTTAATCAAATAAACTCTTCTCATTATTGTCTCATATTGATATTATCTAGCCTGATTGTGTACTTTTTACTGTTTTTATATATATATTTTTTTCTGTCGCCCCTGGCGATTATTGTTTGTATTAAACTAATAAGATAACCCGTGGACAGCGTTGTGGGTTGCATTATTAGCAAAATGAAAGTATTGTTAAACTAGATATAAGTTCTTATAATGTAACTGTTTGTTGTTCCTCTTAATAAAAAAAAAAAAAAAAAAAAAAAAAAGAAAGTTTTCGATTTTTCGACCTATCGACATTCGTAGCGTCGTTGTTAGTGTAGAGACTGCAGGCCCTGGGCCGACACAATTTAGATTGCCATCGACACGCTAAGAAGAAGAAGTGCCTAACCAGGTGTCAGAGTTTTAATGCCGCTATGCTGGTTTCCTGACGATATTCTCCTTGACTGAAGCAATGATAATAATTATGCCAATACACACATGAATCCGAAAAATCAGAGGTGCGTGTCTTGGGTTCGAACTCGGGACTTTGACTTAGCAGTCTTATGCGCCTACCACACGCTCACACTTCCCCACAGTCTTGCCTTCGCGATTACACGATGCACACAGTACATCGCGCGTGTGGTTTGTAATGGTAATACAGTTTTACCAACCATACGCGCGATGTACTGTGAAGTGTGAACGAAAAGTGTGGTGAAGCTTGAGCGTGTAGTAGGCCCATTACGGTCACACCACAAGGCTATCCCTGCACAGTGTACAGCCTAGCCACTAGCACGTTAGCTACTAGCAGTGGCGTGCAGTGGTCCGCCACGGTGGGTAGGCCACGAAATATTGACAGCAAAAAAAAAAATTGTCACATTTATAACATTTGAAAATAAGCCTGTAAAAGTTATACCTAAATACAATTCAAAAACTCACCACATTATTCAAGGTTCAACTCATGATTTTTTTATCGATGCAAACAGAAGAAAGATTCGGCCACCTCAAAAAACTCATCCAAGTGAGTGGGTGATAGTTACAAAAGTACAAAACACGTCACTTGCAAGATAATATCCGAAGCGGCCTTCACACATCTACCTTTAGATACAACTTGCACCTTATCATTACTTAAACGATAATTGAGAAAACTTATTACCTTTAACATCTAGCAAACACACATTATTAGCACAAACTTCACAAGTAAATTACCTACCATTGTTATTATTTGTTAGGGGAATAAACAAATAATACACAACAAAACTAATATTTACACTACTGTTAATAATGGTATCTAATAACTGACACTATCTGTACGTTTTTGGTTTCAAAACAAATCGCGCTCTATAATGCTTGTCACAACAATGAAAAAATAATGGCTTCCGACGTAAAATATAATTTCTAATTTGCCGATAGAAAAATACTACCAAATAAAATTGCATCATTTTCATATCGAGTTTGTTCACAACAGCGGTCAACAAAATTTTGCAGGATTATAGGTACGAAATCAATCAATGAAATGTGTTGTCAGTGCTGCACTCTATCTGTGGACGGAAGAGCGAAGACCGCAAACGCGCGAAATTCAAATTTCTTAATTTCCTTACATTTTTGCAATTTGCAGGCCAGTGCTAGGTTGTATGCTGATTAATAAAATATGATTCGCGGCTGTAAGACGTATGTAGTCAGTATTCAAGCTAGCACTGGCCTGCAAATTGCAAAAAACGTTAAAAAAAAAAACAAATTTGAACTTCGCGCCGGAGTTCGCGGGCTGAAGATGGCACGCATGACGCATCCAATCGTAGCCTTGTGTTGTTGCAGCCAATCACAGGCCACCTCCACTCGCAGGAGCTGGCATGCATGTGTGCGGTTCATATACACGAAAATAAGCACCGATCATTCACTGATGTGACGCTGTGTGCGTAAAATTATGAATGGGTTTTAGGCTATTCGAATGCTAGCCTAAGCAAGCCTGTAAATATAAGATTCGTACGCGAAAAATTGCTCTAAGTATTTTAACAGGAGTTTGAACTTTTTTATTATTATTTTGTACATGGTGTTATTTTATTACAATATGGTTAATTAGTTATAAGAAATGCTCAGTTGGTAAGGTAGGCTAAGCCTAAGAGCCTTAATAGAGCGCACGCCACTGGCTACTAGCACTGCATAACACGTAGCGACTTTTATGTGGTTACTAGCTATTGCCCGCGGCTTCTCCCGCGTGGATGTCGAAAAGTATCCATCCCATCAAACTTTCATCCCTTATTTTACTGCCTTTAGGGATTGAATTTTTGAATACTTACTAAAACCATCCTCAAGAACCACTCTATCCATTGGTGAAAACAGTACCTATAGTTTTTGAGTTTATCGCGAACAGACGCAGCGGAGGACTTTGTTTTATTATAATTACCTACTAGCTTTTGCCCGCGACTTCGTTCGCGTGGAATAGCGACTTCCGGCAGATTTTTGGTTTAAGCATCTCGCGAAAAAAAAAAAAAAAAAAAACTATCCTAGGTATGTCCTTTGATCCTTTCTCAAGTTCCAAACTATGTCTGTACCAAATTTCATCAAAATCTGTTCAGCCGTTTAGGCGTGAAAGAGTAACAGACAGACAGACAGAGTTACTTTTGCATTTATAATATTACTAGCTGATGCCCGCGGCTTCACCCGCGTGGATGTCGTTCAAATTATATACTAAAACCTTCCTCTTGAATCCTCTATCTATTAAAAAAAACCGCATCAAAATCCGTTGCGTAGTTTTAAAGATTTAAGCATACAGACAAACAAACAAACAGACGCGACTTTGTTTTATACTATGTAAGGAAGTATGGAAGTATGGATGGATAGTATGGATTAGTATGGAATTATGGATGTAGTGATAGTGATAATTATTACGCGAGAAAACTTCTCTAGGATCTTTTAGGTGTATCATAGTATATTAGTGTTTGCGACTGTACATTCCTAGACAATTCTAGACCATTTTAACAGTTTCAAACAAAAATAAATGTGAGAAAAAACTGTCTCTATGTTTGTGTTTTTTATGAGGAAAGTTTGAAACGGAATTTTATGATGTTTGTCGTACAAGCCTCGGACTAGATCTCAGGAAGGTCGGCAAAACAGTTAGGATGTATGGACTTTACTTTTGGTCGTATGAAATAGTTTTTCCTTCACGCAATATTACCCTCATATACTTTATACTTTTTTGCTCTTTTTATTGTGTGTCTTGTATCCTATTCTTAACTTAATTATAAATGCGGAAGTTAGTTAGTTTTCCATTTCACGCATAAACCGCTGAATAGATCATCTTAAAATATGGCACACAGTACGTTGTCAAGCGTACAGAAAAGGACATCAGACATTCTTTTATCCTGAAAACAGAACTGTCCCCGAGAAAAACCACAATAACTCTCTTTTGATAAAAGATGGCGCCACGTGCCTTACGAATCATGATTGAATTATGTTACGAACAATCGTTGCGAAGATGTGACGATGGTCGCGAAGCTAGTACCTATTTAATAAGAATAACTTGGAAGTGTCTCACAAACATTCGCATTTACTATAGTATCGTAAAAGTGTAAAACATGATTGTACTGGAATGCGCACTGGACTGGGCAATGTGGCGATGCGGCTTATCATTATCTGCCTAGCCCGCCCTCAACTATGTTGCGGTCGTTGTCACCCATCCACATGATGAAGTCTACTCGTGCGGCTGTTATTATTTAGCCACGAGTTCCTCCTCTTGAGGGTGACTTGAAGATGAATAGATCGTGAATACCTATGCGATTATTGTTTGCACAAATTTCGCAGATATGCGCGTTACAAGACGAGTTACATCGCGATAATTATAAGTAACTTTTGTTTAACGACATTGTCTTAAAATACAGACAAGTAAAACAAAACACGGACAGGAAAATAACAACTGGGTTGTGGGGTCCAACAGGCAGGTTAAGCTTTAAAATACTGGATTAGCTGCAAACGACCCCAACGTGGAAAAACGCAGACAGATGATGATGTTCAAACCTAGATAAGATCATGTGCGCCCAGATTATTCTAAATACGATCACCTATGATTTTCAGTTTTTAAAGTAAGTATGTTTCGTAAACACTATAACCTCACACGTATTTGCCCCTTCGGCTGAGGCTACATTAGGCCGCGACGCGACCTGCGACACATGAGCGATTAAAACAAGTAAATGAATGCTCACGTATATGGCTGCACCGTACATCAATTCAATTCAGTTCAAAAAATTTCGCTCTTCCAGTCGCATCGCAAATCGCTGCCTACTGTCAGCCTGAGAGTTAGGCAGTGGTGTACGCACATTTCGCTAGTTATGTTATTAAAGCAAGCAGTATTTCAAGTCGTCAGACAACTTGGCACAATTTTCCCCCCACTATGACAACGCTTGTATCAACTCTAAACTCGACACAAATGGCTAATACAAACGATGCTATAGCTATCGAAATCGATACCATGAACATTGCTCGCTCATTCTTCTGCCCACCAGATCAATGCTTAGCTAACATCAAACAACCCAATTTAAACTTAAAAATAATACACATCAACATAAGAAGTATCACTAAGAACTTCCACTTGTTTGTTGCAATGCTTATTAGTACTAAAATTGACTTTGATGTTATAGTATTTTCTGAGTGCTGGCTTAGGGTAACAGGCCCTCTACCCATACTACAAGGCTACTCCTCTTACGCTTCCACAAACAACCACACGCAGAATGATGGAGTGGTAATATACACAAAGTCTACTCTTTAATGTAATTACTCAGAACCACCCTTCCAGGATGCCAATTGCCTCGTATGTACAACTAGTAATACAGCCATTATTTGTATTTATCGCTCGCCGTCGTATGCTGATCTGGAAAACTTTTATAGCAGTTTAGATAGTCTAGTATTAAATCTAAAACGATTCAGGAACGTTGCTGTCATCGGCGATATTAACATCGACATAAAATCAAACAATAATGATCGTCACTCAGATATCTACCTTACTACTTGTGCCTCCATGGGACTTTTACCTGGTCACACCTTACCTACTAGATTAGGCAATTGCCTGGATCATGTTCTTATTAAAACTAAAGCCCCCGCTGTTGTGACCGTTCTTGATACATACATAACCGATCATCTACCGGTTGTCCTTTGCCTTAAACTCTCCAAAAATAAATCCGTCATCACCACTAATGTTGACGTTATCAGGTATGATTACGAAAGTATTAAAACTGAAATAGACAAGCTAGACTTCGAACCAGTCATAACTGAATCTGACAGTAACCTAGCTACTGACTTGTTTATATCTATGATCCAATCTACCATCAAAAATCATACTCACACGGTACATATCCCTCGAAAGTGTAGAGCCATTAAGCCCTGGATGACCTCAGGTTTACTCAGATGTATCAAGAATCGTGACAACCTCCATAAGAAGTCTAAATCTTCCCCTGACAACAACGTTCTTACTGTTACCTATACCCGTTACCGGAATTTCTTAAATACTTTACTCAGGAAATTAAAAAGAACTCATGAAAAAAATGAACTGTTAAAGGCAAAAAATAACATTAAAGCCACTTGGAAGGCTATAAAATCAATCACGAACTCCAATACTCATTCGCAGACCTCGAGCACGGACTTATTAGATAGTGGGGATACAAAAACGGCGTTAAACAACATTAACAAATTCTTCGTTAATGTGGGTGAAAATCTTGCTTCAGCAATTAAGACTCCCGTCTTGCCTTATGTGGAACATCAACCTCAGCCCTTACCGTCCAACTCTTTGAGTATCATGCCAGTGGACGAAGTGCAAGTGTACGGGCTAATACTCAATCTTCGTACTGACTGTTCCACCGGACATGATAATATACCTGCTAAGATTCTGAAGCATTCTATAACTACTCTTACTGGCCCCATCACACATATCTGCAATCTTGCTATCGACTCAGGCACTTTTCCAAAAGCCTTTAAAAAGGCCGTAGTCCACCCAATCTATAAGAGCGGAGATAAAACGAATGTAACAAACTATAGACCTATATCTGTTCTGAGTTCTCTGTCAAAGATCCTAGAGAGAATCCTTAACAACTGCCTTACTAATTTTCTTGAAAAGTTTGACATTATATCTAAAAATCAATACGGTTTTAGACAGGGAGTCTCTACGGAAGACGCTGTATTAGATCTCACTCATACCGTTACAAGCAACCTGGACCAAAAGCACAAGTGTTACGGAGTCTTTCTAGATTTGTCCAAAGCTTTCGACTCAGTTTCTGTCCCCATTCTTATTAAAAAGTTAGAGAGCGTGGGAGTCCGAGGAATTGCGCTGAGAATCTTCACGGATTATCTCTCTGATCGCACCCAGTGTGTTAAAATCGGTAAACTGTACAGTGACGCCATGGATATTACCTTTGGAGTCCCACAGGGTAGTATTTTGGGACCTACCCTCTTCCTGGTCTACATAAACGATCTGTGCCGTTTGAACATACCTAACTGTGACATTTTTACTTACGCAGATGACACGGCATTGATCGTTTACGATGATGACTGGGATAGAGCTAGGCTAAATACGGAGAAATCTCTTCGACTTGTGATGAATTGGCTTTCCTCAAATCTCCTAACGCTAAATGTGGAGAAAACAAAGGTCGTCTGCTTTTCGCTTCGTGACACAAACTTGCCTCCAAAAGATTCTCACCTAATTACCGCTCATACATGTTTAGAACACAACACAAATAGGGCCTGCAATTGTCTGACTCTGTCGCTAGTCTCAAGCATTAAGTACCTCGGCGTAATTATTGACGAAAGACTGACTTGGCGACCTCATATCGAGGCAATATCTGCTCGGATGAGGAAATTAATATATATATTCAGAGAACTTCGATACTCAGCTGACTCTGCAACCCTATCTCTCGTTTATCAAAGCCTATGTGTTTCAATTATCTCCTACTGTATTACTGCCTGGGGAGGTTCCTTTAAAACTCTATTAATCCAAGCAGAACGAGCCCAAAGGGCAATTCTGAAAGTCATGTTCTTTAAACGCAGAGATTACCCTACTGCCCAGCTTTACTCCGAATCCAAAGTCCTCACTGTTCGTCAACTTTTCATTCTTCGCGCTATCCTACGCTGTCATTCTACGCTCCGCTTTGACGATAAACTTCTCACAAGACGCAGAGGGTTTCCGGTCTGCAACCCTATCAGATGTCGAACAACATTTGCTGGCCGCCAATTTAAGGCACTAAGCTCTCGTCTCTACAATAAAGTTCACAAAAAGCTAGATATTTACACCTTCACCAAATACCATTTTAAAACTAAGATTAGTAAGTGGTTACAGCAGTTAACATAATATGAAGCGACTGAGGATCTTCTCACTGTTACAAGGTGACTTCATCGCTGTTTTATTGTAAATTAATGTATAAAGATCAAAATCCAATTTGTATCAATCAATATACATATATACGTTGTAAATTAGTGTAAGTAAGACTTTTTAGGAGGAATCAATAGACCCCCAAAATACAGGCATTTCTTGCCTAGTTTGGGGTTCTAAGATCTCAACTAAATATAATTCACCCATAGATCAAAACACAACAATTTTGTCCACAAGTATTTTATCACGGAATCACGAATGTACCTACTTTTAGATAATACTATGTTTAATTCTTGTGTGTAACTAAGTTTTTGGATCAATAAACATTATTATTATTAAAAAAAAAAAAAAAAAACAATATTAAACAGCAGACATCTTGCGGTTGAATGCTTCCCTGCAGTTTATTGACATGAGCACCCAATCATGTGCTTTAATTGACATTCGCGACTTGCTCGCTTGACTGATTAAATAATGCTCACGCAAAATTTTGGTGATCGTGTTGTATTAGGGCTGGACTTTATTTCATGCCTGAAAGGTTCGGTAGGAACTACCGACGGGCTGCGGGTTGTTCGAAACAGATACCGCGGCCTCGACACAAAGGGCTAAGAAGGAACATGGGTGGTTTTTAGTCTCACATTTGATGACTTCTCATCCCATAAAAAATGGTAGGCAGGAGTGTTCTTTTCTTAAACGTCAGTTATGTTTGAAGTTCAAAAACGGAAACAAAAAAAACTATAAGTAAAAAAGAATTCATAAATGCCAGTTTGTTCATAAATATGGTCTTTTGCATACCCTCGTTAGAGTTATGGGCTATAAAAAAACTCCTTGTATAAACTCACGCCTATTTCCCGTGGGGATAGGTAAAAACTACTGATCCACACCTGCCGTTTCATACTCAATTCTAACACCCAGTCATACACGTATGACGTTTGCCAGTACTGCGTACCTGGCTTTTTTGATGATCATCACCTATAAGGTGTTCTTGGACATGGTTTTACTAAAAGAGTGATGATATAAATGTTGATGAATGTAAAGAGAGAGAGAGGAAGGTCAAAGAATAGATGGGTGGCCTGTGTGAGGAATGATATGAAGGAAAAGGAGTGAATGACTTTTGACAGGGAAGAATGGAAGAAAAAACGTGTTGCGCCGACCCCTTTTAAAATGGGATAAGGTCAGGAAAGTGATAATACTAGTAGGACGATGCTTTACGTTTATGATTTTCGAATACTAAAATTAAAATCGATTATTGTATAGAATTCTAACTTGATTTAACTAAAGCCCTTTTATTTTACATTCTGAAAATGAATAACTACAGAGAATTTAACCGATTTCTCGGAAACGACGTCGGTAGTTACTTTATTAATAATAACTGGATAAAATTGAACTCGTTTCGTCGAAATAGACTTATAAACTTCACGGGTGGAGGTGTTCAATATTTTAGTTTTCAGATAATTATATTGGTTCGATCGTTACGACTATTTTACAAAATAGAGTCAATCAAGTTTAGTTTGCTCGAACTATCACGTAACACCACGTCTGTAACCCCCAAAGGGTAAGGCAGAGGTGTAGCCACTAGTACACCCACATTTCGCCAGTTATGTAAATTGAAGTCCCGGGCACAAATGCAGACTCCATGGCTGCTATTGAGAAATTCCTAACGGGAAAAACACAATAACATTTCGCTTGACCTGGGAATTGAACACAGGACCTCGCAGACAGCAGTCGCGACTACTAGACCAACGAGACAGTCAGCTGGAACTATTAATCTGAGTTCTAAGATTTTATTCCTACTCTGTGGTATTTTTTTTTAAATAAAATCGTATCTCAATCAAACACAAATATATAACACTAAACCTACGCATTATGAAAAATCTCACGTGTGGTCAAGTCAAATCTCAAGACATCTCACCAAGGTTGAGGCTCCACACTCGCATTGTATCCGATATAGGTCGATTATACCCCAAGTGGTGTTTTAAATAGGAACTATAATAGAAGTAATAACTATGGGCAGTTGTTAAAACAAATTGAAAAGGAAATGGATTTTTGCTTAATGGGCGTATGCAGAGTAACCGGTTTTTTACTCAGTTTAAAAATAGAATAAGTAATAAATGCATCTCATTGGTTGTTGTACGATTTCTTGTTTCTTGCAAAGGTAGTAATTATGAGTATGAGTGTAGGTAGAGGTATTTTTATCTGGGCTCGTTAAACGGCACTTCCTTTTTACCTATAGACAATTAATTCTCTGATTCGCTTGGAAGCTTTTGATTGGCAATCTATTTTGTAATGCTATTGCGACAAAGAAAAATCTGATAATCACAAGATACCAGATTCTTTATATCACAATAATAGGTAACTTTTGGCTTTAGAGAGCAAGGTCTCTAAATTCTTTAAATTAGTCGTTACAGAAGCTTGTTGCTGAAAAAAACAGAGTTGCTATCAATCTTTAGGTTACGTAGGTTAGTCTATCGATGGGATGGGTACACAATACCAAGTTACCTCCGTGCCTCGGAAAGCATGTCAATCCGTTAGTCCCGGCTGTCAATGTCAATAGGGGATCGGACAAAAAAAAACTAATTTGTCCGTCAGATAGATTTCCAAAAATTATTGGACACGTATTTTTTCTTTTTTCACGTAAACTTAAAATGAAGACGATACAGTGCTTCGAAAACTCGTGTGACGTCATATATGATAGTACAGTCGAACAAGCTAATAAGTATACAGCCAGCTAACTTGTATTTACTTTTTATATTATACAGATACATTTAGAGACTGATGTCAAACGATACAGCGTTTGACATCAGTGGCATACTGTGAAAAACTTGATAAAACAAAATTACAATCCATATTTTCAGTGTTATAGCATTATACAGATCTCTACCCTGTATACTTATTAGCTTGTTCGACTGTACATTTTTACGACACAAGTGACGTTTCAAGCCCCACTCCAAGATCTTTGACGCGTTTTATCTTCGTCATTTTTTATTGATTTGATAAAAACAAAACACGTATTCAATATTTTTCGATTATCTAACTTACGGACTAAACAGAATCATATTATTTTGACCCAGTCCGATCCCCTATTGTAGATCTTTAACAGTGGCATGAAAATCTCAACAAAAAGTATCGTATTACACAGTAAGTACTGGGTTTTGGAGGTCAAATAGGTCCCTCCATGTAAAATACTGTAATTCAGCTGCATCCGGTTAGACCGGAAGCTGACCCAACATAGTTGAGAAAAGGCTAAGCAAATGATGACTTTATCATGAGTTAGTACAAGAGAAGGTCTTATACCGTTTAAATATACCTAGATATTAGGAGCCAATAATTTTTTTCCGTTCCAAAACTAAAACTCCCCACTTTTCTCTCAAAAATTTAAAATAAAATGCTTTTCTTTCCATTTTTCCATCGTTTACCACCTTTTCCGATGCGGAGATGTTATCAGTTAGGTCCGGGACCTCGGGTTCATTCATAATACTGTTGAATTTATTGAGACCTCCCCTAGGGACCTCATCGATCTGGTTTAGAGATTATTAGAAAAAAGAATATCCTTCTAATAATGTTAAGGATTTTTAACCTGGCTTTTATTTTTCGCTGACAGCTTGCGTATACATATACCAGGTTAAAAAATTTGATCTTCACTTTTAATATGGTTACGTTATTAACGTCACGCTTGTAATCTTTGAATTGTAGGCAGAGGTGTATAAGTACCCCGTCGGGGCTGCGGATTATCGAAAGGCATAACGCGGCCTCGGCACAAGGGCGAAGAAGGAACATGGGTTGGTTTTTAGTCAGTAGAAGCAGACTTCTACTGACTAAACTCCCTTCCGCTCTGCCCAAGAGCGGGGGGGCTTACACTCAATACCACCAGTTATGTTTAAGGTCCATGTAACGGACATATATTATACAGACTCCATTGGGACTCTCCTTACTAGGAATTTCTTCAAGGTATCGTGGGTATAAAAGTAAAGTTATCACATTAAGAACTTATCATAAAGTTGGAACTTTAACCCCCAATGTCTCCGTGAAGGATCCCAGATTCTAAAACAAAAAACAATCGCAATGACGTAGACAACGAGTCGCGGTTTATTCGGTTTCGCTAGTACCTTAAAGGTACAAGTTGGACACGTCGCCTGCTGCTGCTGCACGCAGCAGCAGCAGGCGACGTGTCGCGGCGACACGACTGGTTTCTACGTATTTCTATGAAATTCCCTCCGTAGTTAGCGACATGAAGCTAGCGACGCGTCGTCGAGCGGCAGACGCACGTGTCGTCCCCGTCCAAAGACTATGTAGCCAGGTGGTTTAATACTCTATGTCCCCGTCCGACCGCAGATCAGTAGTGCCACTGACGCCGGAGCAACGAGTGCAACGACACGTCGAGCGTGTTTAGAGTTATTGACTAATAGTTATTTGCAGTCGGGTTCGATATCATGACTGCAGCGACATGACGCGAGGACGTGTCGTGACGACATGAAGCGACGACATGTCGTCTGCTGCTGCTGCGTGCAGTCGGCTACCAACTTGTACCTTTAAACTCTGTCACCTGTATTACTGAAAACGAGCACAAATGGTCCCTATAGGGATATGGGTCATCGACAGCCACTTCCCACGCTTTACTAAACTCTTCTAATTACATACAATTACTGATGATGTCTTTGACATTTATATCATGAATTTAACACTAACTAAAACCAGCCCTATACCTAAATTAGTAAGTTTTAATGAGGTACTTTTATAATAATAGGGTTGTTTGTGTAACTATTCTAGTGCCAGGGGAAATTAACTTGTAAAGCTATCATTATAAAGACGGGTTGGGATTGATCAAATACAGTTTTTAATTTAATAGGCACGTGTAAACGCGACAGACGTAAGTACGAGGCTTTGGTTTCGATTCCCGTTTGGGCGAAATGCTTTAGGATTTTTAATCTATCTATATAAATAAAAAGAGAAGTCCTGACTGACTGACTCATCAACGCCCAGCCCAAACCCTTGAAGCTAGAAAGCTGAAATTTTGCACAGAGGTTCCCTTTATAATGTAAACAAGGAATAAGGGAGGATTTTTCGAAATTCAACCCCTAAGGGAGTTAAATAGGGGATGAAAGTTTGTATGGAAATTCGACATTTTTACGCGGGCGAAGCCGCTGGCAAAAGCTTGTAAATAATATAGCAGTACCAGCCACACGCCCCCTATTACATGATACTTTTACAGTCGTGATGATCTGTAATTTATGTATATCTTGAATCCTCAATTTAATGTTCCCAGTGCTGAGACGCAGGCCTCCTCTCTATGAAAAGGAACGGGCTGTAATCCACCACGCGGGCCCAGTGCGGGTTGGTAGATTTCACATGTCTTCGATGTTCTTTTTTGGTTCTAAGTCATGCCGGTTTCCTCACGATGTTTTGTTTTAAACATGGTAAAATACATTCATACGTCGACCAAAACGAACCAATCCGTTCACTTCTTAAAGACAAAAAGTCCAGTGGAGCAAAATCATTGGATTTCGTTGGCAACACTCGAAGGCAGGGTACTGATCCGCACGAATAGGCGTAGCTTTAGTGGTTACAACACCTCGCAAAGTTATTTATGAGTAGGTAAATATTATGTGTACTGTGGTTTGAGTTCATTAGCGTTATTCTGGCGTGGAGGAGCTATTGGCTAAATTAACAGCAGTCGGGGCTGTCTTCAGGTTAAGCCGCGTTTGCCTAGATTTTCCCAAGGATGATTATGTACTCGTTACTTAACGAGTTTCCTCCATGCCTCGTAAAGAACGTTAAAGTTTTGGTCCCGACTATTAATTATGAGCTCATACGCCTTATTATAGACACAACTAAGAAGCAATTGTTATAAATCTCCTGGAGATTTATTAGCGGACGGGAGGTTATATTTATTTATTTATTTTATTCTTCAACAAATTACATTTGTGTCGAACATTGGTCTTAACATTATAGCATAAACATTTATTAATCAACATGAGGCTGAGAAAGACACAAATTTGTGTCTTTCTCAGACTACATTCACATTGGTCCTAATAATTACTTAATATGAATTATAATAATTTAACAAAACATTCATATCTTACATTACATTTATATTCATAGATCTTTGACAGTCGTTATAGGTAATCAGTGACCGAAAATCTGACATACATGGGTGGGATTAGGGAGTCTTACCAAGTGCTATCGTATTGGTATACATTGGGTTGTGGAGGTCAGATAGACAGTCGCTCCATGTAAAATACTAAAATCTTAAAGATCGACCCGAACCCACAGTACTAAATCGTCAACTTTCTCTGATTTACCCCAACTCGTCTTTTAATTTTTTACCTCCATAGTGTCTTATTTATGTTAAACCTAACTTGAAATTGTAACATCTAGGTCTAACTACATAATGCCTAGAAGTAAGTTATGTAATAGCTTAGAAAATTATGGCAAGTTTTATGAAACACGAAACGCTCACCTTTATTATATCACCACAGACATTACATGCCAAATATCTATAAGAAATATGCTTGAAATAGAAATCAAGGTGATATAATGAAAGAAGAATCGCAATGCCTGTTCAGTTAACCCCGAAGGGTTAGGCAGGGTATTTGTGTATGTGAGTTTAAATGTTTGTGAACGCACCCACGATACAGGAGAAATTCCTAATGTGGGGCATCGTTTAAAAAAAAAAAAAAAAAAGATGCGAACCTAATAGTGCATAGGGTTCACATTTCGCCAATTATGTTTTAGTCTTTAGAGACTTTAAAGGAGGACAAGATTAATTAATTAATGGATGGTATTTAAAAGTAGGTACTTCAATTTATTCCCATTTCATTTACCTAATTTTGCCTGTGTTCCACCAAATATACTGAATGTGCACCAAAATATGTTCATTAAAATATGTCATAACGAGCATCTATTTAAAATATCTATTTAAAATTAGGTGTATTACTATTTTTACAAAGCAACAGTGCTTTGTAAAAATAGTAATACACCTAATTTTAAAAACAAGCATTTATTTTTTTAGTTTTACTTCAGATAATGCACTGCAAAATATATTTGAATCGCAACGCATGTACTCCATGACGCGCGCTCGCTTCGCTCGCATATTAAATAACACTAATATCTTCTGTCCCCGAAGTGCCGGGCCTCCGCCGGCCTCCTTCGTCGGCCTACGGCCCGGTGCCCATGCCGCCCATAAAGGATACTTTCGCGAGACGGTCGATAAACCTTATAAAAATCTACCAAATATTAAACATTCTGCGAAATGAGTATTCTATTATACTAGGATGCATACTAAATATTTGGTGTAACATTCAGGAATATTTGGTGCACGATCAGTATTTTTCGAGGAAGAGAATAGATGTAGGTACCTTTAGATTTTTGGTGAACACAAAAATATTATCTCCCGTCCATATCACAAGGTCGGCGCTACACGTCTTCCCCTTCCATACTTCTCTGTTTCTCGTCATCTCATCAGTCACGTGATCACGTCCTTTCTAGCCATATTATCATCTTTTACACAGTCCATCCATCGTTTCTTTGGCCTTCTACTACTATTATGGTCATCTAAGTTCATACTCAACATTTTTCCCTAATTAATTATTCTGTACTTCTGCTTAGCGTGTCATGACCATCCAAATTTTAGCGGCCCAAAATTTAACTTCGAATTTGGCACTTTCAGTAACCTTTATCGGTATCTGCAAATAAATAAGCAATTTAAGCCAAAATACCAGGCAACGCCAGCAGTATTTCGTATTTACCGAGAACTCCGCACGAAATGATGTGCAAGTCAATAGTTGGCAACAAGCCTAAACTCAATCAGCTCACCACTTCTATCGAATTCTATTCATTAGTTCAGCCCGTAGAAGTGACTACATATTTAGCTGTAAACTGTAAGTTGGGTTTTCATCTTCATTTGTCCGGATTATTTGTCCCCTGTGCGGCGTGATTTCCGGGGATTTCATTTAAATCAAATTAAATGAAATGAAATGAACTTTATTCGCTAGAATTGTAGTACAGTCTTGATGGTCAGGTTTTTTAAGAGTAGCTCACACAATTCGCTAAAACTAGCATGCAAAATTAAATAGGTACTTAATACATTAAAAGTGAATTTATTAATTAAACACCTCAGCTTTATATTCGCAGTCCACTACTAGGACTCATCAATATTCATGATAATATTTATCCATGGATGTTTACAACTGGGTCTGTATCGCAGTTGTCCCATTTTGTGGTCCCATTGTGCCTATTGAACTTTTTTTCCCTACTCCTCCACTATATTTTTCGGTTTACTTTTGTTGCGGAATCCAAGACGTTTCTCTAGAACTTCGTCGAGCTTCATTGTCTCGACGCTTTTCTGGTAGTCGCCACTGTTGACACTGACTTTCAGGAATTGAAGTGGTTTGGGAATAGTGTGGCAAACTAAAAAAGTTCACGACTAGACAATATACATAGAGCAACTAGGCAGTAAGGCAGAAAATATGTCTTTATAAACTGAATAGAAGTTCTGTGAAACCTGGTTTCTAATCCTAGTCTATTCAAAGTTGAAATGATGAGAGACATGCATTGGCAATCCTCTAGCTGCGTCAATAGACATCCTATACATACAGAGTCATGCATAAAATCATGCTCTTGAATCTAACGGATAAGCCTTACATTAGCGACAAAGCTAAACACGATGTTTGCCTGCTCTAATACCGGATCATAGCGTACTGAGGCCCCAGTATGAGATGCGCTGTGTTTTAAACGATATCATCATCATCATTTCAGCCAAAAGACGTCCACTGCTGTACATAGGCCTCCCCCAGGTGTCGCCACATTGACCGGTCCCGTGTGTCTCTCATCCAGCGGGTCCCCGCAACTTTGACCAGGTCATCAGATTTAAACGTAACGTAAAGGATTCCTGTTGGGGCTGCGGGGTGTTCGAAAGAGATACCGCGTCCTCGACACAAAGGGCTAAGAAGGAACACGGGTGGTTTTTAGTTAGTAGAAGTCTGACACTCCCTACCGCTCAGCCGAGAGCGGGAGTCATTTGATGATTTCCAACACTAAAAAAAGGTGTTGATAATAAAATTAAAAAATATGGCCTTTTCACAAAAATGCTGGGGGCTGGGGTCGGCTTTTCACACAGATGAATACCAGTATTTTACATTAGAGCGACTGCTTAACTGACGTCCACAACCTAGTTAGTACGGGGTAACACGATACCCCATAGTAAGACTGGTTGTCAGTCTTTCGGGCCACTGACTACCTGTAACGACTGTCAAAAATCTATAAATGACAACCAGGACCATCAGTTTATCGGATTATTGGAAAAAAACTTAGTACTGATTTTGTTTGTTGCAAACTAAAATGCTACAGGATATCTGTATTTTCGATTCTAAAATCAACACTTCCACGGCGCGCTCGTGCTTGGGTATATGGTTAGGTTATTTCATTTCGCTGTTTGTAACAGTAGAACGATGCCACTAAGCTTTTGTTCACAATAGTACGCACGGTGACCGTTCAAGCTATACAAAACCAGTTTATGCGGAAATCTGTACAAAACAAAACCATGTTATAGGTACTGGAATGTAAAGCTAGATTGTGTCTCCACATTGTGCTTATTGTCTGGCTACTAATGAGAATCCCTTTGTGAAAAACAATTAACAAATTTTTTGCCGAATCTGAAAACCCAGGACTTTTTGCTCAGCTGTAGTGCTTGCGAACACTACACCATAATGATAGCCATTGAAAAGCATCTAAACCGTGGTAAGTCCGAATAGAAAACGGAACCTTTATACAGTGAAACTTGGTTAACTGGGACCTGGATAAGTGAGAAACCTCTATAACTGGAACTCATGCTGAGGTCCCATGAGACAGATTTGGATATCTGAGACCCTGGGTAAGTGTAATACCTCTATAAGTGAGACAAATTTTCAGGTCCCTTGAGGTCTCACTTAACCAGGTTTCACCGTATTTAAATACCAACATAACACGAAAAATTGACGCACTTTGTCAATTTGATGATTAATTAATTTTTGAGTCTGTGTACAAAAAAAAAAAAAGCGGTTCTATGTAGCATGGTTTTAATTGACATTCCTTTCACAGTTCCCCCTTCATTTAAAAACTGCTGTATTTCTTTAATTGCCCTTATCCGTCATCATAATACGTTTTAAAAGTACTACTGTACTTTGTTAATTAGTTTAATTAATCATTATTTCAAATTACTCTCTTTCTCTGGATCTTTAAGCTATTATTAATTTGTATCCTACCACAAACAATGGGGCACTTAATTTCGTATCCTGCGTGTCCTCTTTTTTTGTTCACTTGAGAGAGGTACTGATCAGGACGCTACTGAAAGCTCCAAACTCGATAAGCCGACACAATTTAGATTGCAATCGACACGATAAGAAAAAGTATGTGTGCCCATAAAATGCTTTGATTGAGATTAAGGCGTTAGTGCATAAAATCAAAAAATCAAAATCAAAATCAAAATTCATTTATTCAAACTAGGCTGATAATCAGCACTTTTCGAAGGTCAAAATTTACTTTACTTTACTTTACTTTACTACAGTGAAATTTGGCTAACTGGGACATGGATAAGTGAGAAATCTCTATAACTGGAACTCATACTGGGGTCCCATGAAACAAATTGATGGATGTTGCATATTTTCGAAGTTTTTTGGTTCTAATATAATATGCCGGTTTACTCACGATGTTTTCCTTCACCGTTTTGAGAGATGGATAATAGTTGTAATAGATGGCAATTACTCGCCCCCTATTACAAAGACATAACCGAGGAAATGTTAGTATAATTTTACTAGCACTTCGGCCTAACCCTTCGTAGAGTACAGGCGTGATGTCATGTTAAAAATACGAACTGCAACAACACTCCTTTTTTGGACAGTCGCGTAAAAACGACTCCGAACGATTGTGAACGAACTTTACCAGTGACGTCATTGCTTCTTTGCAAACCATCTCTCTTAAAAAACTAATATTCCATCTCTAAAAATAATCTACGAACGAATGTACTGACCGTTTGAATGAATTCTACAGGACATGATGTAATAAGAGTTCGTTTCGTTCGTTCTTTTAGTTCACTCGCCCGCTTCTGATTCATTCTCTCTTTGAATGGGGTCTCGAATGTGCAATTCAAAATTCAAAATTTTCTCATTTTGAATTTGGAATTGGACATTCGAGAGTCGGCTGAGAGAGTGGAGTGGGTATTTCAGGGACTAGATCATGTTTTGTGAGAATATTCTTTATTTGAAAATGCTCTTATTAAAGTACTTAATAATTGGCTTAATGATATTGAAACGAAGTTTTTATTCGAAGGAAGGAATAAAATGTTGTGAGGAAAGTTTTAGCCTGTATTGAATAAAGATGGCTATACTTAACAGTAAAGAAAAGTCAAAGAAATTATAGATGGTGACTACTGATATGGCCAGTAATAGAAAAGTATTGAAAAATAGATCATGCTGCACTGCCCTCAAGTCAATTAGGATAGGGCAACACAAATCCTAAACACACGACGTAGGTACTTATTGATACTTATCCAAAAAATATCATGAAAATAATTTCCTTGATAATTTCGATCCCCACTTTTTACAAAATACAGCCGCAGTCAATAACCACGGAATACCAAAAGCGTTTGTCAGTAGGTAAAGTTAAAAATAACATGGCATAAGATATCTTACAAATAATATTATTATAGGCAATCCCGCAATTTCCGTAGGCCCTTGTTCCAACTACGTGGGCAGAGCAGTAATTGAAAGATGAGACTTTGTTTTGCTAACATTTTCTTAAACTAAGATGTGAAACAAAAATATTATGTTGGCCTGGATAGTCTATTGATTAAAGGAATTTTGTTTTGTAAGCGTTTCCGGTTACTTTTTTTTTGTACGAAAAATGAGGGAAAATAAAACAAGTAAACTTGCTTTATCATTCCATGCTTTCCATGCATGCATTCTATGGAAAAATTCGAAGACATATGACATCTACCAACCCGCACTGGGCCTATTAGTCCATCCCTCTCCTAGAGAGGAGGCCCGAGTTCCTGCAGTGGGGACATTATAGGCTGATGATGATGATTCGATTTTATTGTATGTTACAGGTGAAATCTTTGTGTGCCCCTGATTCATAAAAAGAATAGGTACCTTTTATTAACTCAAGCATTTGGACTGTTTGACAGTCAAACTCCTTAAAAACACAATACATACGTAAATAATGATTACTAATAGTTAAAACACAATCATAATAAAACAACAGTTGACATTCACTCACATTATCAAAGTGTGAACGCAAAGCACCGCCGGCCGCTATGACTGACAAGCCATTAAAGATAATGCTTAATTAATTAATTGCCATCTGCTTGTGTGGCCTGTTTATTGTAACGGATATTGTCTCAGAGATGATAAATCGTTGGCGTCAGTACTGGTCCAATCTATATTTTATTGCGAAATACATTTTTTTCAAACAGACAGAAATAGGGAAGTATGGAAGAAGAAGACATGTTGCGCCGACCCCTAATAAATTGGGATAAAGGCAGGAGACCGATGATGATGATTTTTTTCAAGTTTTTAATTAGAAGAATTGCCAAAGCTAACTACCGCAGAATGGAGCCGAAAAGTTCTAGAGTGGGAACCGCGAAAATGGAATTCCTCTCCACCTAACAGATGACCTGGTGAAGGTTGCGGGGATCCGCTGGATGCGAGACGCACGGGACCAGTCAATGTGGCGACACTTGGGGGAGGCCTATGTCTAGCAGTCAACGTCTTTCGTCTGAAATTATGATAATGACGACTAGTTTTTGCCTGCGGTTTTGCCAACACGGAAGTCGCCATTCCAAACGTTTTGACCCAATCGGCCATTCGTTCTGCGAGCTATGTGGTGTCCTGCTTACTGCCAGTACTGCCACTTAGGGTAAAATTAGTCGTGAATCTAGCTCTTTTAATTGGACTCTTTGTTATCGCACCTTTTTTATTTTCACGCGAAATTCCCACGTTTCTTTATTTCTAAAGAGTGTAAAGACTCGTCACAAATTACAAAAAACAATAATCCAGCCCTATAATGGAACCGAACAACAAAACCCTCTTACAATTTTAACATTCAAAAGTCCACAATTTTATTCCCATTAACATTGGCCCCCGGTTATGGAATCCTACAAATCAACCCTCTTATCCTAAAAAGTCAACCCCTTTGAAACAAAAGGTGTCGACAAGACCCCGCTCTCTACAAAAACCTTCAACCCAGAGAGGCTATTTTTCATCCCACGACTTTTTTGGTCACTGTGCAGGGTTAAGAACAGAAGTCTAACAAAAATAGCGGAGGATGACTGTGTTAGTGCCGTCATTATTTTTTACTGTAGCTTGGTGAATTGAATTACTGTTTTATTAACGTGACATAACAGCACGCTTTAAATTAATGTTGTTACTACTGAATGCTGAGAATATTCAAGGTAGAATTTTGAGATGGAGCAAATAGACCTACAAAGCAACAAGAAGTACCTATGGTTCAAACCATAGGTGGTGGTGGTTGGATCTTCATAATAGTATTGTGTATGCTATAAAAATAGAAGAAGCGTTATCTTACAGTTTTGCTTGTTAATTTAAATTTTATTACCTGATCAGTACTTGACAACTAATAGCATGAATTTTATCCACGGCCTTGTTCGATAAACCATACTTTACCATGTTCCATTGTGAAGAAAATGATGACTGCAACGTTCCAGTTCGGTGATGGTCAGATAATTATTTTAGCTCTGCTATTGTGATATTGTAGGTCAGTCACTTGGGCCTTGAGTACTCGTTTTAAATCGAAAAATTATAGAACATCCCGTTATTATCACACTGCAGGGAAAAAGCCTCTCCTGATGCAGAGAAGCCCATAAATTCTTCGAGAGTAGTAATATAAACTTCTTCCAAATTAACTAATGACTACCAAAGACATATTTAAAAAGACTACATTATAACAAACTACGGCTACTAGCTACTTATTACAGTTTTTTTTTTTACTACTGGTATTAAAAATTAAACAAATTCTACACACCAAAAAAAACTAAACAACTACCTATATCTCCTAACTTAATACACACAAGATCACTTCCCCGACTTCGTATCCACAGTAAACCAAATCACATGCACGAACTATCCGTTCCCATACTAATATTTGTTCTGCTTCTATCGGCCCTCGACGTTAACTGTGTAGCGTGTAGCATGTATGCCGACGTTCCCCTTGACATTTAGGTCGGTTGGAAATCTTTGTCGTATATCCAGCCAGGCTTTTGATTTGGTTCAATGGTTCTATAAAATTTGTGGTCGGTACTGGTTTTTTTTTTGGAGTTACTGGCTGAAAGATTGTAGATTGATTGAGTGTTGAAACGTTTTATTTGAAGATTAAAGTAACTGGGGACGTTATCGGTCAACGTGTGAAAAAAAATAATAAAAAACAAGGGCTGAGTTCAGTCCGACTTTGGCCAATTCTTAAAAATAATACTTACTTATTTCAATATTGAAATTGAATTTTCCTGGACAGCTACCTAATGCTAACTGTATCTTGTATGTTTAGACAAAAACGATTTCTAGCTTCTTCTTAGCCTCGTATCGATAGCAATCTAAATTGTGTCGGCCCAGAACTGACCTACTAGTTCGGCGCTTTCGGTAGCCTCCATCAGTTCCTGTACTGAACAAACAACAGGACACGCTAGACACTATATTAAGTGCCCCATCGTTTGTGGAACAGCACCACACTTAAAGTGCAGGGCAGATTCATTACAAAGAGATCGCAGAAAACTAGAAAGGGTCCGCAAGGGACGACGCCTACCGGCTGCAGGACTGTTTGAAAGTAATACCGCGGCCCCCGGCACAAAGGGCTAAGAAGGAACATGAGTGGTTTTTAGTCAGTAGAAGTCTGACACTCCGTTCCGCCCATAGCGGGAGCAGTCATTAATGAATGTCCACCTAACTAATCGACAGGAATACAGGATCCCACACAGTTACTGTTGGCATCCCAACACAGATATTTATATTTTTTTATGTCGGGCAACATTAATTGTAGAAAGTTGTCTATGATTTTTTCCTTTTTTTAGACTCGCTCGTACGGTGGTTATAGCAGCCACACTTGCAATAATTATTACCTTGTTAAATAGTACAAAAATATAAGAAATTAAAGTCCAATCAAGAAGTGTTTTCAATCCAAGGAATCCTTCATCCTCACGAGGACTAGCCTAAACATCTACAGGCACAAGAACAGTTACTAGAGAATTATTTTAAGGACCAAAAATTACTTGAACTTCTCCAACATTTCTGTACTACGTACGTCTGTTCGTAAATGATAAAAAGTGGGGGTTTGTTGTTCAAGACGAATATTATCCGCAGATTGACTTCATAGCCCTCGTTTTGGCGACATGTGATAAGGCTAGAGGAAATTACTTCTTGTTCTAAATGCTTCTGTCTTTTGTTTACTGAACATCTTTTGTGTTATGTAATGGTGGGTGTAGGTTCTTTGGGTATATATCTGCCTACGGCACCTTAGGCAGATATATATACCCAAAGCCTGTGCCCTGCCGTGATGTTGTATTATATTGTTTTCATGCTATACTGTTAAACTGACATCTACCAATCCGCACTGGACCCGCGTGGTAGATTATAGCCCATCCCTCTCCTAGAGAGGAGGCCTGAGTCCCTGCAGTGGGAACATTATAGGCTGATGATGATGATGTTATACTGAAAATGTATCGCGGAATATTATGTTTGGAAATTGGTGGTCGTGGTATCGGCATGTGATCCGGAGGAATGAGGAAAATGTCGTGAGGAAGGTTTTGAATATGAATGTGGAAGGGTATACGAGTAGAGGAAGACAAAAGAATCGGTGGATGGACTGTGTTAAGAATGATATGGTCAGAAAGGAGGTGTCTCATGAGATGACGAGAAACAGAGAAGTATGGAAGAAAGAAGACTTGCTGCACTGACCACAAATAAATTGGGATAAGGGCAAGAGATTGATGATGACAGGAAAATACTGGAAATGTAAAGCGACATGTCGCCGTGTGTACTTAATTGCCAATACTTTCTCTAATAACAAAAAGGGTCGTTCGTCGTTTCGCACCACGAGCGGTTCGGACCGTGGTGTGAAACGCAGAAGTGCTCTTAAGAATGGGCTGTTTCGCACCACGGCGGTTCTTGGAGCGCCGAGTGGTGTGAATCGACCAATAGCTCTTATGAATGGGGCGATTCGAACCACTATGTTTAGATTCGAGCTAATTTCAAAGTTTGTATGTACAGTCGAGTAGAAAAAACGGATCATTCCCACTAGTTCTACTGCACAGTCCTACGATTTGCATACGATAGAACTAGTGGGAACTTTTTTTAATTTTTTTTTCCCACTAGTTCTACGATAAAGGATGTTACAAAATCGTCAAACCAGCGGGACTCAAGTTTCTGTTTCGTTCTATCACACAGATTAGGGTACAACTACGGCACAAACTACCAGGAGAATAGAAGTAGGCAGGAGGTATTGAAAACATTTTTTTTTTGGAGATTTAAAAAAATAGATAGGTAAACTCCCACTAACTACCAGGAGAACAGAAGTAGGAAGGTGGTATTGGAATCTTTAAATCAAATCTAAATTATTCCTTAATTTAATATTATTTGCTTTTATCGTTTTTTCCTTTCTTTTATTTCCAAAATAAATGTTTTCAATACCTCCTGCCTACTTCTATTCTCCTGGTAGTTTGTGCTGTAGTTATTCCCTAAACTGTGTGATAGAACGAATGAGAAACTTGAGTCCCGCTGGTTTTACGAATTTGTAACACCCTTATATCGTAGAACTTATATCGATGTTTTGTTTTGTGCCTGACTGTACTTTACGCATTATTACTAAGAAAACTTTTTGTTTCATTCGCGGTTCGAATAAACCCATTCAAATTCTCCTATGGTCGATTCACACCGCGGTCCGAAACAGCCCATTCTTCAGAGCTCTTCTGCGTTTCACACCGCGGTCCGAACCGCTCGTGGTGCGAAACGACGAACGACCCAACAAAAAAGCTGCGGTTTTTATAAAGCAGTTATAGTCCAAATTCGGTCTCGTGGATAGATAATAACACCCGCTCAGATCAATCTTCAGGTTAAACCACGCTTGCCTAGGTTAGTCTGTGGATCAATGACCACCCACTGGCACTACATACCTAGTTTTCTCCGTGCCTCGGAAAGCACGCTAAGCTGTTGGTCCCGGCTGCCATATATAGATCATTGGCAGTCGTTACATGTAGACCAATGGCCTGAAAGTCTGACAGCCTATCCTACCAAGTGTCTTACCTGGGTTGTGGAGGTCAGGGAAGAGGCTCCATGTATTAAACCAGTATTCACCTGCATTCGGTTAGATTGGAAGCCGGTTAGAAGTAGATGAATTATAGTCAGAATTTAGAAGTTTTAATACTGAATCCAAATCCTTTTTAAACTTCTTCCGAGAAATATTTCTAATAATGTCCGCCTACAAAAGAGTTTTCGTTTGACCCAGTTCAGGAAATAAGTTAAAAATAATAACTTTTTTTGTTAAACCGGCCCTGAGGACGATAGAATATGTCCATTTTGATTTAAGAAATTGTAACTTTGAACTTAGTTATTATGGTTCTCATTACGCTTTGGGGACTTCGGAATTCGCTTTGAGGGACTTTTAAAATCAGTTTGGTGAACTCTTTAGATTGACTCTTTTGTTTTTATTTTTCAAGGAAAATGTGACGTAACATCACGGTTGTAATCCCTGTAGGGTTAGGTGGAGGTGTACCTAATAGTTGACCCACTTTTCACCAGTTATATCTAAGTTCTGTGTAATATGGAGCTAACCATTTGCCATTACCCGGGTTCCGGAGCCGAATCCAGACTATCCAAGATTTTCTTGTCAGGAATTTCTAAGTGGCAGTCACGGCTACTGAGAACTTCCCGACGAGTAAAGCCCAATGGCACTTGGCCCGACCCATGAATTTTTTATTTTAGGTAATCATGGGTAGTCGTAATTGATTTAGAATGACGTCACTTAGCTAACCATGCATTGCCATCCAAATGAAGCGTCTGCAAAATTTCAGCTCCATCGGTTGGGTATAACAGTTTTATTTAACAAGTTTAAAAATCTAAAACCCGACTACGAATAAAATATTGGTTTTTGCTCTCCAAGACCTTTCATTTTGATACCAAACATGTTATGATTATCTCAATTTAATATTTTTGAGGTAAGTTTTTGACATTTAATTTCCGTCATAAAAATAATTTATAAAATTTATATAGCCTATGTCACCCGGGCTATTCTTACGAATCTATTGACACCTCATTTATTAAAATCCGTTCAGTATTTTAGGCGCTACGGTGGAACATACATACATGACATACATACATACATAGACTGCCAAAATCATTACCCTTCCTTTTGGCTTCGTCGTAGTCGGGTAAAAATACCAGTTACAAGATTTGACCATAGACAGCAAATTAAATAAAAGCGTTTAAAAAACTAAGCAAATATCTCATGAACTTTTTTTGCCGTGCAGCGGAACCAAGAAAAATACAATATTATGTTTATATTTCAACTGTGTGACTTCCTTTACGCCACTAGTTTATTTCGGGGCTCGAGGAAATAGAAAATGTAAGGGTAAAAGAATTACCGTGCAGGAAATTAATTTTGGCTACATTAGCACTTTGGTTCACTTACAAACATTAATGGTTTTGTTTTCCTCAAGCGCTTGCAATAACGTTTGGTTTCCGTAGCTTGGCTGGTGGAAACGAAGTTATTATTAAGGGGAATTTGTGGTATTACTGGGGTTCGATTCTTATTAATTTTGGTCATGGGGTTATTGCAGATGGTGCTTATGTCGGTCTTTAGTACCTACCCGTTTTTTTTTTTTTTTGGTGGGTGGAAAATCATCGAATAACCCCCCCCCGCTCTTGGGCAGAGCGAAGGGGAGTGTCAGACTCCCCTTCACTTCCCTTCCTTGACTTCTACTGACTAAAAACCAAACCCATGTTCCTTCTTCGCCCTTGTGTCGGAGCCGCGTTAACCTTTCGACAAACCACAGCCCCGACGGGCGTCGGCCCTTGCGGGCCCCTCCTTGCTGACTTAGTACCTACCTACCCTGAGTTTTTTTGTAAATTCCGTGAAAATACCATGGAAATATTCTGCTTGCTGTAAGTGGGTGTAACATACGAAATCCCTTAAAAATAAGGCAGTATCTTGCAGGTCATGTAAACTGAAATTTCCGTACTTATGTTTGGTACTTTTAACGCATTAGCGGCTGCACTGATTAAGATGTAATTTGCCATACAGGCAGACTATGACTTGGATTTGGCCGTTGTATAATTTTAACCCTAGGAGTATCTACATTCCTGTTGTATTGTGTCGAGCCTAGATTAAATGAAGCCGCGGGTAAAGGCCAGTATGTACAGCATATTTTATGCTGTCAGAATTTTTATCCCGCTCATGGTTCGAACCTAAGACTTTGCAGTTACACTGTCACACCACTAGGTCTTAAATACTGCATTATACTGCACTTTCTATACTGCGCTGTTACCCAAAGACTTATTTACTGTAATTGCACCTCAAATCTTTTCTGCCAAACTGTCGCATATCCTTGTGGAGGTCAGACGACATTTAATCCGTCAATATACTGATATTCAACCCCATCTTTAGACGCAAACTGACCCCAATATATGTTTTTACTTTTCAAAAGAGAAAGACTGTCGACTGATCGATCCAATCCAAACTTAGTCCGCAAAAAAATATCTAAATGCGACGACGGACGGTGGAGTGGTATTTGCACTTCAGTGAGTCAGTGTGACTTGACAGTTTTTATTGGAGATTTTCAATAGAGTTACTGGAGGGAAGTTCATAAAACTCATTTTTAAATTATTTGTGTGATTGTGCTCGGTTGATGGCAATAGCCTCGCCCGCTTAATAGGGCGCGATTTTCATCAGTTACATTAAGTCCCATGTAATCATCACTTTGCCCGACCCGGGAATCCAAACCAAGACCGTCAGCAGTCACGCTTGCGACCACTTGACCAATGAGGCAGTCGCTGCAATTATATGCCAGAAAGCTTCCCTTAAACATGGCAGGATCATCTTCGTAATTTACTCTGACCATCATTATACACTCCTACACCTAGCTAAGTAGCGTATTTTAATAAGCAAGTCCAAATAAGATCGTATCTCTCACGCTTTGATAGTCTTGTTTGCATAAACCTTCGTCGTGCTTGTAAAACTTACTAGATGCAGTTAAGTTGCAGTACTTGCCATTAAACTGTTGATGTTTATTCGGTTCTGCTTGCTAATGTCTGTTAATTAGCTTTTATGGGCTTAACTGAACTGAACGAATCTCACAAGATTCGTTTTGATGGGAATTTCATTTCTCTGGTAGATTTAGCACACTTTTGATAGTGGGTATGTGTATATAGTTGGACTGTCACCGAATGGCGTCTAAGAACGGGGAACAGAAATGTGGGTCGTGGGCAGACGACATAATTGCTATTGGGTAAGTAAACTGAATGAGGCTGCCACAGGAACGTGGAGATTGGCATCAGAAAAGAGAGGCCTATATATACCCTGCAGTGAGTGACTTCGGGCTGATGTGAATCATGATGACTTAACGGTACGTTTAGCGAATCCTGGAGAAAGCAATAAGCCTACTTACCGTATTGTTTGTGCCATCTCCAAGCTGCGAATATTGTGTCATTAATCTTCGATGAAGAACGTGTGTCCGAGACTGGTGAACTAACGGCCGGCTTCTCTGTTCCCCGATCATTTTCTGAATCTGAATGATAGGTAGTCAAGAACCCGAAAATTACCCAGCAGTAAATAATAATAATAATTTTATTTCGGAAAAAAACACATTTTAGGCTCACAAAAATACAATTTTTCAAATAAAAATGGGTTATGGAGGTCAGATAGGACTGCCTATCTCCATGTAAAATACTGGTATTATTCAGCTGCATCCGGTTAGACTGGAAGCCGACCGCTACATAGGTACTTGGGAAAGGCTAGGCAGATGATGGTGATCATTATCTAGATCTCTTTAAGTTTCGAAAGCATCATTTTCTTCTAGGCAAGCGTGCTCCAACTTAGGGCTACGGAGACGCGGGGCGTCGCGCGGCGCGTGCAGAAGGCTCGTCTCGTGTTTTTTATTAATTTACTGAGAGACGATTCCACCGCAACAAACGCTGCATTTTAAACTAACGTGCGAAAATAGCTTCTCGTAAAATCGACGATTGAAATCGTTAACTTTTTCATACATCGCCATGTGTTTGAATTAAAAACGCAGCACGTGCCGCGCGACGCCCCGCCTGTACGTAAACATGCACTTAGGCAGCATTATCACTACACACTGGGATAATATTGTGGCAAATCACAAGATGTAGCGTAAAAAATGTTGCAGTAAATTGTTACAGTAAATTACTTATCGTCCAACTTTCAAACAAGACTAACAAACCTAATTAAAAATAAATGCTTTGACATTCCTTTTGACAGCCTGTCGTGTCCACCATTTTGAAAATATTCTCCTTTCCAACAATAATAATTGGGGGATTATTTGCCCCATCAAAAACGGACATTTCCTCGTTTTAGAAGCAGAGATTAGCGGGTCACGATTGTTAAAATTCCTTTGCGATTGTAAAAACATACGTCGTGCGTGTCTGTCAGTTTGACAGACGGGTTTGACAGTGTCTGTCTGACGTTTGTCGGAAGAGGTAGGGGGTTTGATAGATGTAGGTCATGTTTTGACTAAGCTTGTTGGTGTCGTTGGTGATACAATTTCGTGAATGAAATTATGGGTAAAGAAATTAATTTCTATAATAAATCACACTTGAGAACATTTTTGAACTTAAAATATTGTATTTGAATGTTTTTAAATTGAAGTAAGTATTACATTACTAGTCCTTTGACATTCAAATAAAGTAGGTATCGTTTTTCTTTATAAAAAAAATATTTATTTATTTTTAATCAATCTTCATTTCGTACGCAAAATAACATTAACGAAATATAAAAAGCTTTTAAAATTCACCCGTAAAAGAAATAATTATCGTGATCTCTGGAAAATAATGGTTAGCTCTTTGTAGATTTAATCATTTGTGTTATTATATTGAGAATGTTGATAAGTTTCATACAGTACGTTTTGATTTTAATTTATTTTAGATTTTTATTTTTAGAGACATTTAAAATGAAGTATATAATCAGTCTTTACGCATGCTGCAGCAATGAGACATCTTATCTTGACTGGAATGTGTCCTCGTGGACATTTGGTTTATGGTTTCTTGCCCGTTCTTTCCTATAGATATCTACGCGTAGACATAAGTTACCACACTTTCACGGTTATTTTATCTTATGACTGGGACTGTAGCTTCATTTAATTGTTGCCCGTGTTTCGACAATTCAAAAGTGCCGGCCACCTGGCTTACTTGTAATATAGTACATTACTGCAGCGGCCAGCAACAGAGGCATTGATGGACGAACGTGTAAATGTGGGCCGAGGCGAAGCCGAGGCACACATACGTAAGTCCATCAATGCCTAGTTGTGGCCAAGGCTTGTATAGTACTTTTCTCAAATAATGCGAGGAAATTAAATACAATTTACTTTTCAAAATCACATATTACAACAATAATTTTTCACGCGTTGAAGAGTTCAGCCAATTCGAAATTTAAATAAAACCTTTAATAAGTCACCTCCTTGGTTGCTATGGTTCAGAGTAAAAGATCGTTCCATTTTTAAATAACACGACAGATATGAGTTTAGTATGTAATTTATTTGGCCGCTAAACACGACAGATATGCCCAGCTAGCAAAAAATAATCTTACAAATATCCCAAGACCATATTTTTTTCAGTCTTATATCACACCTATAGACACTTTTAAGTGTGGATTTGGGCGCAGTTTATAAGTCTATTCACCCTTGCAATTGCCTTGTAAAGGTCTTGCGAAGTGTATTTTCAAACTTACAAAACTCTTGCTGATACCTTTATAAAAACAAATAAACTTACAAGTCACTTACAATAGCGCGCTGTAAGGGTAAATAACCTTAAAGTCCTCTTACTAATAAAATAAAATACTATTTTAAGTGTAATATCGCTTATATTTCTCTTTGTGATCTCCTAATAAGAGTGTTATCACAAACCGCCGTGGGTTGCGCGAGTCTTTGGAACTTAAGTGAAAAAATAAAGAACGCGCGCATAAAAACGTAAGTATTATATTTTTGTACTTTCCTACAAAACGCTAGTCTTACTCATGTATTTGTCACGCACTCTATGCGATTATTAGGTTGCGAAGTAGATTTTCTCGATTACTTTGAAATTTTAATAACAATATTTTCACGGGCCTTTTTAAAAATATGTCTTTTACTATATTATTTTTTTAATTATTTGTAAAATAATATCAAAACGTCGCCATTACGACTAACCACGATTCATAAGTGCTTTGTTAGAGCAATATAAGTCCAGTACTCTTATGTAAGGTTTATATCGCACTCGTAAAAGTCAAATTAAACTTAAACCTACTGTCTACACGGCCATGTTGCTCATAATTTTAGGGTTCCTTAAGAAGTAAAAGCAAGCCAAACGACGATGTCATTATAGGTATTAATAATTAATCCACAACGTTAATATAATGTTAACACGCTCATACATATTATGTTTTAGGACAAATATATTCAGTATGGTTGCAGTTATGGATGTCGACTGCTTCATAACAAAAAAAAAGATCAAAATGCTTAAGAATGAACAATGGCCATGGAACATAACGCACTTTGTATCGTGTGAAAAATGTATCGCCTGTGGATATCCTACTTCAAAGTTTCTGCCCCAACATTTTACAATGGCCCAAAATGATATTATTACTTTATTTTATTTGAAGTTCTTCTGGTGCGCAGGCTGCCATAAATATGCAATTTACGACCACTACCCAAGTGATGAATGTGAAGTGTGTAACTAATTTACCAAGAAACTTATATTGATTACATAATAATATTTAAATAAAATTACAAATTGATCGATAGTAGGAATGATTGCGCACTTTCAAGCTACATTCATTTTCACTACTTCGGTCACTGCAATCACTATAACTACTTCGTTCACTGTCGCCACAAAAGTCCTCGTTATTTTGTACGGAACCATCAAAAATATTGTTTGTGTCAGTTGCTCGAGATGTTCGGAGAGACGCTGGTTTTTGTAGTATTAATTCCAAGTATTTTCTACGTACATTTCTTCGGTATGCTCCACTTCTCTTAAACCGTTTCCATTTTTGTAAATCCATTGGTGAAAATCTATAAATAAACAAATATTTTAATAGGGTAATATATCAGCAAAAATATATAACCCCTAATAGGAAATTGTTTAAGACACTTGTAGGACTTTTTAAAGTGCTATTACTCTTTAATATGTCTTAGGTGAGATAAATCACACTTTTAAAATACTAGTTTTACAGAAGTCTAATAAAACACTTAGTATAGTCACTTCTAAGGTTGACTGTACTTATAAAATGTATTTATAAGTATTAATTAAGAATCAAAGGCAATTAGACTTGTAAAAGGTGCTTATAATACCACTGCTCTTATTAATATTGTATAACGTTTTCTTATATACGTCTATAAGACTATGTTACAAGTGTGAATGCTCTTAAAATTTAAATAGACTTATAAAATACCACTACTAGAGTTCCTGCCTTAATCAGAACATAATATATAAACCTTATATGAAACCATAGCTCTTACAAGCTTCTGTTTGTAAGGGTATTAAGAGTTTCTGACTTAATCAGAACACGTATAAACCTTTTATGAAACCATCGCTCTTAAAGTTTTTGTTTGTAAGGGTATTTTGCTAGCTGGGTGGATTTTCATACAACTTTTGCCGGCCGCTGGTCGCATGTATCTGGCCAGTACAGCAATTTCGATTTATCTCGAAGAAGGTTGTCAAAATAATGCTCAAATTTCCAAGCATGTTTGAGAAAAATACATTTTCTCAAACATGCTTGTCAAAATAATCATCATCATGCTTGGCAAGGTTGTCAAAATAATGCTCAAATTTCCAAGCATGTTTGAGAAAAATACTATACAAGCCTTGGCCACAACTAGGCATTGATGGACTTACGTATGTGTGCCTCGGCTTCGCCTCGGCCCACATTTACACGTTCGTACATCAATGCCTCTGTTGCTGGCCGCTGCAGTAATGTACTATAAATACTTATAGCTTAGAAAATATAGCCATTTCCTAGTCAACCATAGACAAAACAAGACGATTTCGACCATTCCTACACAATTCATCTGTCCGTCTCCCAATGCCATTAAATAACCATAGACTATCCCAAACAGAACCACAGATAATAACAACTCATCTAGTAACAACAAAAAAACATTTGCGTGTCCATATCGTTTAAAATAAAAGGCCTTAATTTGTAGAACGCAAATTAAGTAGCAGCTCATTATATCGGCCGTTTTGCCGGTTTAACGATGAGCGAGTAATTTCAGACATAACGGCAGTTTTGTAAAACGCCTATGTTCGGCTGTATATCCACCCTTGGGTTCGGAACTTTTCGATAATGACCTTGGTCGATTATAAGTCAATGGTGTGTTAAATAATTAATAATGTTTAAACGTGGCTATGGTAATGTTAAGGTATGGCATGAGAGCAGTGGTGGCTCAGTGGTAGCGGCTCCGACTTACGAACAGTGAGTCGTGGGTTCGAATACTTTGTGTAATTTATTTCATCACCACTGCTCTCAAAACGGTAAAGGAAAACATCGTGAGGAAACCGGCGGCATGTGTTAGAACCAAAAATTCGATGACATGTGACATCTACCAATCCGCACTGGGCCCGCGTGGTAGATTATAGCCCATCCCTCTCCTAGAGAGGAGGCCTGTGTCCCTGCAGTGGGAACATTATAGGCTGATGATGATGATGATGGCTATGGTTAGCTTATTTCAGCATTTATCATCGTCTTCCTGCCCTTGTTTGATTCTTTTTGGGGTCGGCGGAACACGTTCTCTTCCTATATTCATCATTTGGGTACTCCATTCTCTTTTACATATCATTCCTCACATCCTCATCATCCATCTTTTCTTTGGCCTGCCACTCTCTCTCTCTCCATCCATCAACACTTATTCATAACTAGCTTTTGCCCACGGCTTCACCCGTGACGATTTTCCACACAAACTTTCATCCCCTATTTAACTCCCTTCGGGGTTGAATTTCGAAAAATCCTTCCTTATTCTTTGTCTACATTATAAAGGGAACCTCTGTGCAAAATTTCAGCTTTCTAGGTCCAAGGGTTTGGGCTGGGCGTTGATGAGTCAGTCAGCCAGTCAGTCAGGACTTCTCTCTTTATTTATTAGAAGATAGGCATTGAATGCATGAAATTGTGGTTGATATTGACGAAATGACCGCTCCATCTAAGATATTGTTGTTCAGAAGAAACATATGTTTAGACTGGAATTCCATCCCAATATAGTTTGAAAAAGTCTAGGCGGTGGTTGATGGTGTTAGAGATATTAATAACGAGAGATTATACTGCTTACTTTTTAATTCTATTATCTGAACACTTACTCTGTTTATCATGTGGACATCACAGACATCGGTGATGGAAAACGACTTGGCTTTACATGCCGTCGATAATATCTCTCAGGCATGCTAGTTTGATTTATTAAATGGTCACTGGTGGTGGTTATCTGGAAGTTGCAAGTAGTAATAAAACCCGTGGTGCTGTTGTACCCATTAAATTACCAATAGGGTAGCTGACAAAAAAAAACCAAATAATCAGAAAATTTTCAAAAAAATAATAGGACACATATTTTTTCTTTTTTCACGTACCTAAACAAAAAATGCTGTACATTTTACCGGCCAATGACGTCAAAAGCCCACACTCATGATATTTGACGCGTTCTATACTTATTTGTACATTTTTATTAATTTTATAAAACAAAAAACATGTACTTATCCAATATTTTTCGATAATCCTACTGACGGACTAAACCGATTTTTTTTTTGTCAGGAAACATCCTTACTTATGGATGTACAAGTCATACGTTCCTACAGTTCTTTTTTCTTTTTGAAGTCGGTCAATTCCTACCCATTCCGGGAAACCCGTGATGTTATTATTATGCAACCGGTCATGTTAGAAATTGGGCTTTCGGATGAAAGACTGATAAATAAACTTTCGCTTGAACGGTATGGTCGGCTATTTTTAACCGACCAACAAAGGAAGGGGTATTTAGAGTTCGTTTATTGTGTTTGTAATGTCTGTTTTTACAATGATGAAAGAATTTCTTGACTAATTTTGATGTTGATTCGTCTTGTTTCATGAAATCGTGATTTTGATGTTTGTGGTAGGAAATGGTATGAACGTATGTTTTTTGTTTCGTATTACATAACATGAGGCTAGGCGGAATGAGATGAGAAACCTTTAAATTACCATCAGGTTTATCATCTGGAGCTATATTATTGTAAATTTAGTCCAGGTCGGTCCCGTCATTATCTACCTTCTAATTTGTGCTTATTATATTGACTTCTCATTCACTTTACCTTTTTTCTTTAGTACAAGAAAAAAAGAATTTACCTTATATGGGTTCCGTTAACAAGTCAGTTTTCTCTTTTGGCATGTTAAATATGTGTTTTGCAAAGCCGGGACTTTTTTATGTCAACGTAAACGTTGCCGTTAAACAGAAAATTTCGTCAAAAAGAGAAGTCCCTCGATTTGCATAATTTACCGAATGACATGCAGATGTCACCGTCATTATGGAGCCTTAATAAGGGAGGTAAATAATTTGGTTAGTAGGTGAAGGTTAAAAAAATGTCGACAAAAAAAAAACTAAACGGAAAAAAATGCACGCAAAACTCAAAAGATGAATTTTACGGATGCATGTAGTTTTACTAAACCAAATCGTTTGCGGTAATTCATTACTAATTGACATGTGTGATTTTTAATTAGGGGCCTTTTTTCACGAGACCCGAATTATATAACAAATAATTTCAGATGGAAAAAAATAATTAAACGGAAAGTAGGTATGACATTTTCTGCCGAGTTAGTGAACGGGAACTTCATAGAAGGTGGTGGCAAAAACAAAAACTAAAAAAAATTGAATTTCGCCGACTTCCCTGGCGACTAGCAAAAAAATTTATTTAGCAAATCTGCTACTCAAACACACCCGCCATTTTTTCGACCCATTTTTCCCCAAAAAAACAATATTTTTTGCAAAAATAATACATGATGTTTAACAACAAATAAACTAACAATCTTCACACATTTCAAGCAACACAGTCTACCAATGTTTGCACCCAAGACTTACTAACAGGTCTGTTATCAAAACATCTGCCTTCGTTTCCTGTCCTTATCTCAAACATCCTTAGCATAACCCGTCAAACGAATCTGCTCTTTAATCCCTGATCTTAACCACGGTAATCGCATGTCGGTATAAGACTGTGTTTATGTTGGCCGCGAACGCGAGTAAACATGTTTGATTCGCTTTCTTAAATAGAGGGAGATTTTAAATGTAATTGTGGGTGTTGTAAAATTTTATATCTGTATCAAATTGCTCACTGTTGTGAAAAAAACAAATAAAAACTTTATACTGCGTATTCAGTACTTATACTCGTATCATTCTGAACCCACGAACCTCGACATTTAACTACTGTTACCATACATTGCGATCGTGTTAGGTTTTGCAATTTTGTATGATAACAACAGTTTTTTTTAATGACTGTTTACAAGCGATCATTGCTGTCTTATGCCTGTCTTATGTTTATCTTGACTGTTTATCTTGTTTGTGACTGGCCTGTTGGTCTAGTGGTTAGTGACCCTAACTGCTATGCCGGAGGTCGTGGGTTCGATTCCCACCCAGGACAAATGTTTGTGTGATGAGCACGATCATTTGTTCTGTGTCTGGGTGTAATTTATCTATAATATGTATGTATTTAGAAATATATAAGTATGTTTATCAGTTGTCTAGTACCCATAACACAAGCTCTGCTTAGCTTGGGACTAGATGGCGTTGTGTGATAGTTGTGGAATATTATTATTATTATTATTATATCTTAAAATAGCTCAGCTGATACGATTTTGAAGGCGATTTGCGGTACCGGTATGTTTTTTTCCTGTAGCTGAAATTATTTCTACTAAGTTTTTATTTAAATACATGATGTATTTATTGAAGCACCTGCTGTCTGCGTAGTTTTGTCTTCACACTTTCATAATTATCATCATTTCAGCCCGGAATCACCCACTACTTATTAGGCTCTACTTTCTTCTGTCACCATTCTCTGTTCTGTGCTTCTCCCATCCATCCGTTTTCTACCCTCCTAACAATATCGCCCTGAATTCTTAGACCCAACCTTGGCCACCATTTGGTCAGAACCTTACTCAATCGGCCATCTCCGCGTCTAGTCAGATGTCCTGCTCAACTCCATTTTAGGCTAAAAATACGCTTTAGCCTGTCGCGTTCGCCCTTTGTCACCGCCAAAAGGGAAAGGTATTCTATATTTACGAGCAAGTCAATTATGCGTAGGATTTGAAAATTGAACCGTGTGGGATGTTACATTTTCTTTTTATTTCGTGCGGTTGGTAGCGAATTAATTTGGGTAATTTAACGGAATGATTGCCGGGGTTGGGGTGAGCCTTATTATTTGCGACCTTTTTTTTGTTCTTTTCTGATTGTTTCGCTTTTGAACGCTGCTGGTTAACATTTTTTGTTGTTGTACTAGATTTGTGATAAATCTTTTGCAGATTTCTGGCTTAAAAGTTTTAAAACGTTTTTTGAGTTTATTGAAATCTCAATGATGGCCTCGTTGGCGTAGTGGTCGCAAGCGACATCTGAGCATGAAGCTGGGCTCGATTTCCAAGTCGGGCAAAGTGTTATTGGGTCTTTCTATTTGGGTCTATTTAGGTCTTTTTGGGAAGTTATTTGGAACAAGTTTAAAAGTCATTCATGGAAAAAATAATGAGTGAATTTGGTGCAGCAGTTGATGACAATAGGCTCGCCCCCTTTTACATGGGACTTAACATACCTGGCGAAATCTAGATGTACAGTCACCTGCGAAATTGCATGGATACTTTTAGTCTTTATTACTTGTGAATAGAGTTCAGAACTGTCCATGCATTTTTGAAGGTGACTGTACTATTAAGTACACCTCTGCCTATCCCTGCGAAGATTACAGGCGTGATGTCATTTATGAAAACTTAATCTCAAGTAAATATCCTTCCCCCTTTTGGCTATCATAAAATTCTAAACTTAGTTTTGAACAACATGTGCAGCATTTCGTTCACTCATTATTTTTTCCATGAATGACTTTTATGTCCCAAATAACTTCGCATTCCATTGTATTGTGTCCTCACTTTTGTCATCCATTGCTTCATTTATCCAACCAAATCAAAATAGTTTCTATACGTCATCAATAGTCATGTAATAATGGGCCAAAGTCAACCATTGTGGACTAAAGTTAAAAGCATTGTGTGTAGAACTATCACTATTCCATTGAATGGATTTGAATGAACAAAAAAATGGTAGTTGGGATTGGTTCTACCTGTTCGCTAGTATTTGTGGTCGAAATAATTGAATTTAAAAGGTGTAAAGGTAGTTTGAAAGTGTAGTTATTACCTGCACGCATTGTAGATTACATAGTTGGACGATAAAAAAATTGTAAAATCAATATTTTTTGACCAACTATTCTAAGCTCATTACCGCAATGCATTTTAAGGTTACATTTTGTATATTTCAAAAATATTTTATATTATGTTATCTTTGATTTTTTCTCTATGTTTGTGTTACAAATTTCTTTGTTTGTTTATTTTGTAATGTTAGCAGCAAAATTTGCTTTGTGCTGAGTATCTATGTCAAACATCGAAACGCACATATTTATCTAATTTAATGCTTATTCCACAGTTTATGTGTGTTGAACTAAGCATCATAGTTAATGTTTGCATGCCAACTTTAATACGAAATGTGTCTTTGCTCTACATAACTATTATTTTAACATCTTTTGTACCACATTTGTTGCAAATAAATAATTTTGACTTTGACTTTGACTCAATCTAATGTTTTCTTTGGGGTACGGTCACATTCATTATTATCTTCCTGCCCGTGTCCCACGTTATTTGGGGTCGGCGCAACACTCTTCCATTATCTACTGTCAATCGTGACACTATCATTCACTCCGTTTTCCTTTATTAAATCATTTTTTACACAATCCATACATCTTTTCTTTGGTCTTCTCCCTCTCCCTACATCAAAATTTAAGTATATGAATATCACTCTTTTAGATACATGAAATTCGTCCCTTCTTCTCATATGCCCATTCCAGGACAGTCAATTTTTTTTAACTGCCGCAACCTTCAAACTTCCTCTAAGCACTAAGTACGTAGTATAAAATAAAGCCGTTTTCTCTGTCCCTATGTCCCTTTGTATGCTTAAATCTTTAAAACTACGCAACGGATTTTGATGCGGTTTTTTTTTAATAGATAGAGTGATTCAAGAGGAAGGTTTATACTTCTAATAACATCCATTTGCACCCGTGCGAAGCCGGGCGGGTCGCTAGTATACATATAAAAATACCCGTTCCTTACTTTAATCCATTCTCGTCACACCACACATTCATCTTAATATTCTCATCTCCGCTACATGCAATCTTTTTACATTTTATTTTCTTCACAGCCCAGAATTCCGATCCATAGGTACTATACTTCTTTAACTTGAGAGGACAAGGGCTAAAGGTGTTTTCTTAGCCCTGGTCCATACTTAGTGTGTACTATGAATAAAAATTCACATGCGTTTGTTAATCCTCAAATATACGGCTGAACAGATTTTGGCACACAAGTTACAATGACTTGGATATTTTTTTTTAAACTAAAAGAACGTTTCCGTAGGTTAATTACCAATATCCGCGCGGGCAAAGTCGCGGTCCAAAGCTATACAAAATATAAATAATTTCATAGGTTGTACTTAAATAGTCATTGAATTAAGTGGAGCCAACTAAATAGGAAATAAAGCTCCAAGCAAAGCAAATTAAAATAACATCCAATGAAACTAGATGGACTCTGAGATTGAATTAAAATTCAAAGAAATATTTCTTTCAGGAACCTGAGATTGGAAAGAAACTTCAAAGGAATTTATTTTTAGTACAATTTCTTAATGTTAGTACAGTTTCTTTGCGTGATCGAAACAGAAATGTAGAAATCCGCAAGAGAACCAAGATAAACGACATAACCTGAAGAAATGCCAAACTTAAGTGGCAATACGCAGGGCACATTGGTCGCAGAACGAACCGGAAGACGTTGCATTGGAAGGTCTTCCACTAGGTGGGCCGATGATATGGTGGATATGGGTTCCGACTTCCGTGGGATGCGAGACGCACGGGACCGGTCAATTTGGCGATACTTGGGGGAGGCCTATGTCCAGCAGTGAACGACTTTCGGCTGAAATGATGATGATGACGACAATTTCCTCTAATCCCCGCTCCGCTTATGTCTATGCAGACTTCCTTAGTAATCCTAGTTCTAACTACGCGAGCTAAGACGTCAAACAGCCATAGACCATTAAACCAGTTCACTTTAAACTTTATCACCGTAGCATTAAAGTTTACATTCTCTTTTACGACTTCTATCTGTGTTGCAATGAAATTGATACTTCATTTGCGACGTTATAGCTGAGGTTCAGAAGGCAAATTCTTGAAATATTCAAGCTTCATGTAGACTAGAATCTAATCTAGCGATCAGCAATCATCTGCCTAGCCTTTTCCCAACATATTGGAGTCGGCTTCCATTCTAACTGGATGCAGTTGAATACCAGTATTTTACATTGAGCGACTACCTACCTATCTGACCATCAAAACCCAGTTATTACTGGGTAATAAGATCCCTTTTGGTAAAACTGGTTGTCAGATTTTCGAGCCACTGACTACCTGTAACGACTGTCAAAAATCTACAAATTACAGCCCGGTATCAACGGCTAACCATGCTTTCCGAGTAAACTCGTTATGTAATGGGCGGTCACCCATACAATACCAACCCTGCAATGCAAGCGCGGCTTAACCTCATCATCATCATCATCAGCCTATAATGTTACCACTGCATGGACTCAGGCCTCCTCTCTATGAGAGGGATGGGCTATAATCCACCACGCGTGCCCAGTGCGGATTGGCAGATGTCACGTCTTCGAATTTTTTGGTTCTAAGACATGCCGGTTTCCTCACGATGTTTTCCTTCACCGTTTTGAGAGCAGTGGTGATGAAACAAATTACACAAAGTACACCACTGGGCCACCGCTGCTCGCGGCTTAACCTGAACTGTCATTTTAAAGCAGGTACAGTTAAACTAGTTCCCTAGTTTAACTATACCTGCTTTAAAATGACAGCAAAACAACGAATTGTATTCGAATTAGGTTTCCAGTTTCGGCATTTGTATTTCTATTTCAAAATGACGTCGGCATTTATCTTTACGAAATACAACAAAAAAAACTGTGCCAGTGTAAACATTATATCACGGCAACAAATCGACTACTGCTTTGACCTTCTGTAACTCATGTTTTTTATAGCACTTATATCAATAAAGTTTAATAACATATTTCTTTATTCAAGTACAAGTGTTGGGCGTTATCTCTAGCGTTATCGATAAATCCTGCCGATAACAGAAGCGCAGATTCTATGCGAATAAGTTGTAGGGGAATGTCGTTCCATTTATTTTAGTACAACTTGTGTCGTGATCATATTTTTATGTATCGTGTATACCTGTGTGTGTAGGTATGTGTGTGTGTGTGTGTGTACCTGGTGTTAGAGTTTCATGCCACCCGTGGACATTGGTTGAAGGGTGTGGTATCTGCTACTATTTCCTTCATGGGACCATCATCATCTGCCTAGCCTTTTCCCAATTACGTGTGGGTAGGCCCTTTCCTGTAAGTGACCGACCCGTGGTACAACTGCGATGTCCAACTGGTTGTACTACGGAGAAGTAAATTTACCCATGGTTCAACTGGGTTCAACTGGTTGTTCTATGGGGAAATATCTTTACCAATGGTTCAATTACAGTGAGTTGTTCTTTCCTTGGTCCAACTAGTTGTACTTCTGGGAATTGAATGTATGATCTATGGAACAACTACTGGTAATAAACAGGAAAAGGTTATCTATTAATGCTGAAGTGCAATGCAATTACTACCTCCTCTTTTAACCAAAATTATAATACGACCGTCTCGCGACAGTATCCTTTATGGGTGGGCGGCATGGGCACCGGGCCGTAGGCCGACGAAGGAGGCCGGCGGAGGCCCGGCACTTCGGGGACAGAAGACAATAGTGTTATGTAATATGCGAGCGAAGCGAGCGCGCGTCATGGAGTACAACATGCGTTGCATGTATGTTTGTTTTACACGATCATCCTATCCCCGTGGTCCAACCAGTTGGACATAATTCCACAGTTGTACCACGGGTCATAATCATAAATATCAGAAAAAAGAGTTGAACCATGGGTAAATTTACTTCCCCGTAGTACAACCAGTTGGACATCGCAGTTGTACCACGGGTCGGGGTGGTTCCTGTATCAGGTGCCTGGTGCAGCTGAATACCAGTATTTTACATGGAGCGACTGCCTTTCTGAACTCTACAACCCTGTTAGTACTGGGTAATACGATACCCCTTGGTAAGACTGGTTTTTAGACTTAGGCCACTGACTTACCTGTGACGACTTCCAAAGATGTACCAATAACAGCCAGGGCCAACGGCTTTACGTGCTTTCCGAGGCACGGAAGAGACTTGGTATTAATGGGTGGTGAACCATTCACAGACCGACCTAAGCAAGTGCAGCTTAACCAGCTGATTTTTCCGAATGTCCGTTATTATTTAGCCACGGGCTTCTCATGGGACTAAAATCATGAACAAATGATTGGCTGTCCCTGCCTTTAGGGTTGAGGAGAAGTTATTTAAATGTATTGGGCACCTAATTATTCTTTGTAGTCTTTATTCTGTGCTGTGTGCACGGCGACCAATCAATCCAAACAAAACCAGTTGATGCGGCTCTCTCATTGTACGGGGTACCTGTAAAAAGCGAAGCCATATCATACTAGACAATTTTGATGTGTCACCGTATGTACGTTTCTGATACATTGCTGTATAAAAAAATGTGTTTGTTTTGATAGCACTGCCGAATTCAGGTTATCAAATGCGAGTTAAAATATTTCAGTTATTTATTTGTTTAATTGGTTTTGCAGCACTGTGTGTATTTTGTGATTGATACCTGAGAGCACAAAAAAAATTGGAATTGCAATATTTTTTGCAGTATTAATTACTGTGTATTGTATTTGAATTTTTATCATACATCCATATCAATAGCAGTAGAGGACTATCTAATACGAGTATAGTACACTCACAATACGTCAGTTATGTTTAAATCACATGTGATAGGGGGCGAGCCCATTGCATTGCTATCAAACAGGCACTAATCTTATTCTTAGAAATTCCTATTGGAAAAACCCATTTATATTTAACTCGACCTGGTAATCGAACCCAGGCCCAAATGCTCTACTACACCAACAAGATTTATTTATTCATGTTACATGATTATGTAAATTTCTTCTTTTCTTCCTTTTCTTTATCGTGTGGTGCCTAGCCCGGTTTCAGAGTTGAAAACATAACATAAAAACAAAAAAAAAAACAAAAAAAAAAAAAAACAACAACTCTGCTAACATACCGTCGAGAAATATCAATAGGTAAGTATCTATCTATCTATATAAATAAAAAGAGAAGTCCTGACTGACTGACTGACTCATCAACGCCCAGCTCAAACCCTTGGACCTAGAAAGCTGAAATTTTGCAAAGAGGTTCCTTTTATAATGTAGGTCACAAGGAATAAGGAAGGATTTTTCGAAATTCAAACCCTAAGGGAGTTAAATAGGGGATGAAAGTTTGTATGGAAAACCGTCATTTTCACGCGGGCGAAGCCGCTGGCAAAAGCTAGTTATCTATATTTTGTCAGGTTGCAAAACCATGCAAAATAGGTGCAGTTTGCAGGTTAGTATTAAAACGATAAATCATTATAATGTCAGATCAAGAAGATACAACATACGTAATTTAAACTGGAGATTATATCTTAACTCAACGACCTTATTGCCCTCCTTACACTTGAATCCTAAGAAATATTAACCAGCCGATAAAATTCATAGTTTTATTAGTTACTTTGCATCTAGAATTCTAGATTCTAGATCTAATCAGGCTAATACCGACAGGTTAATATACCTCATCTATACTAATATTATAAAGCTGAAGAGTTTGTTTGTTTGTTTGTTTGTTTGTTTGTTTGTTTGTTTGAACGCGATAAACTCTGGAACTACTGGTTGGATTTGAAAAATTCTTTTTGTGTTGGATAGTTCATTTATCGAGGAAGGTTATAGGCTATATAACATCACGCTACTACCAATAGGAGCGGAGCATAAATGAAAAATGTTGCAAAAACGGGAAAAGAAAAATCCTTTCTGAGAGCTTCCGTTGCGTGCGCTGCGAAAACGGTTTAAGTTACGAGAATATCATGTATGAAGTAATTATTCGTCTTTAAAAGTTCTAAAAAAAAGTCCGCGACAGCATCTGTCTATCTTTTAAGATTGACTCACTGTAACCATTTTTTATTATTAAAATGTTAGGTTAAAAAGTATTATTTTTTGCGAAGCTTATTTAACCCATATGGTATTAATCTATATCTAAATAAATGTGTTCGTTAGAACGGAAATTTAATCTATACTAATATTATAAAGCTGAAGAGTTTGTTTGTTTGTTTGTTTGTTTGTTTGTTTGTTTGTTTGAACGCGATAAACTCTGGAACTACTGGTTGGATTTGAAAAATTCTTTTTGTGTTGGATAGTTCATTTATCGAGGAAGGTTATAGGCTATATAACATCACGCTACTACCAATAGGAGCGGAGCATAAATGAAAAATGTTGCAAAAACGGGAAAAGAAAAATCCTTTCTGAGAGCTTCCGTTGCGTGCGCTGCGAAAACGGTTTAAGTTACGAGAATATCATGTATGAAGTAATTATTCGTCTTTAAAAGTTCTAAAAAAAAGTCCGCGACAGCATCTGTCTATCTTTTAAGATTGACTCACTGTAACCATTTTTTATTATTAAAATGTTAGGTTAAAAAGTATTATTTTTTGCGAAGCTTATTTAACCCATATGGTATTAATCTATATCTAAATAAATGTGTTCGTTAGAACGGAAATTTAATATAGAATATTTGTGCTCTTTACTCTATACAGTTTAAACAAATATCTTAGAAGATATCGCAATGTAAAAATACCCGCGCGGAAAAATAATTACGCGGGTTGCGTCGCAATGTAGGTACGGGGGATTCTGGCTGGCCTCCGGGAAATTCAAATTCAAAATATTCACTGCATCATATTGTTTACAAGTACAGAGTGTTATAGTATATTTAACAGTAAGAGATAGATTTTATAGTAATTCACACTTTAATATAATCTAAGCTAATCTAAACCATCTAAACTATTGTAATAAAGAGGAAAGATAAGATTTTTTGTTTGTTACGATTTAGCTTAATAATAATTAATGTCGGATAGTCGATATATCGAGAAAGGTTATAGCTATATTTATGTGACGCAGACGAAGTTGCGCGGGTCAGCTAGTGTATTCATATTAGCCATACTAGTATTATAAAATACTAGCTGAACCCGCGCATGCGTTGCAATGCGTTTTAATCTACCCAAATATCATAGGCAATGACCAGCATTACCAACCAGCAGAAATTAACCCTCTGCGACTGACGTGGGTCAATTTTTACAATTTTACTGGTGTGGTAGTACATGAGACACCATTTCAACATCAAATATTTTTATTTAATTAAATTATGTAGCTATTATATTTATATTTATAAGATTGTTAGCCTATTTTTTATGTTTAATAATATTTAAATAAAAAAAACAATTTGTATTTTCATAATTAAACAGTGTTTATTGACTTATCACAAATCAGTCTAAGAATCTCTACTTAAACATTAATGACATAGAAAAAATTACAAAATCAACTTTTTTTAATTTAACATTAGACATTTAAAAAATTAACAATTACAGTAATCAGTCTAGAAAAAATTAGATAAATTCGTTGGTTGACTTCAAAATTAGACACTTTCAAAATCACAGCTTTGTTTGACAATTTTCACATAGTGGCTTCGAGCACTGAAGGCAAATTGGCTTCGAACAATCACAGCAACAATATTTGGTTTGTCTTTTTATTTTTGTTGGACAAATGGAACATAGTTTTCTGCCACTTGGTGGAACAGACCGAACTACCGGTGGTGGGGGGGGGATATCCTTACCTAAAACCCTAGTGATGGTCATGCGCAGTTCCCTTGGCAATCTTTCATTGTATACTCGGGCTTTCATATGATTCAGCACTAAATCTCTTGCCATTTTTAGTAAATGATAATAAATAATAAAAAATGATAATAAAAAAAAAGTGATAATATAGCATTCTATTAGTGAAAGAATTTTTTAAATTGGTCCGTTAGGTACTTTTTTGAGTTTTGCAAACAAAAATACAAATCTGCCCTCTTTATAATATTGGTCTAGAAGTATAGATATATGTAAAATACGTAAATAAAATAAAATTCCAAAATAACGAGAATTATTACCAATAAAATACCTTATCGTCAGATAAACTAAAATAATTTACTGATGTGTAGTTTAGGAGACACTATGAAAATATAACCATTTTATTGAGGTGGTAGTGTAGTAGAAACTTACCTTAACACTGGTGTGGTAGACTCGTGGACACCTGCCTCCCGCTACGCAAACGTGCGCTCGCTACGACCGCCCCCCGCACACTGACCGACGCGCGAGCTCACGACAGTAAGGTACTGAGAGCGGTGGCGCTCAAATTTGAAAATTAACGGTAATAAACCGAATTTTATATTTCGCGGTGTCTGTTGGACTAACACGTCAGCCGCAGAGGGTTAACAGAACTGTAATGAGCTCTTAACCTACTGAAAACAGTAGGTTATGAGTTTAAATTTGGAACAGGTGTCAAATTCAAGTGAGTGTGCTATTCTAGTATCTACATTAAAACAGATACCTATCGATAATCGCACGACATTTTGATCTCGAGTGACACAAGAATAGTGACTTTGTTCGTTTGCCTATGATTTAAAAAAAATGACAGATATCCGAAACGCCGCCATTTCGAGCTGTCATTTGTTCGTTAGCTTTTTATTCCCTTTCATTGAGTAGACAATTTTTCTGATAAGTTCTTTATTTCTGTCGAAAATGAGTGATAGTGACTCAGAAATTAACATGAACACTCCGCCAGATATCGTAAATGCAGCGACTAATGCAATTAATAACCTGTTTATTTTTTATTGCATTACACTGGTAACAATGCTGGTCATTTCCCTATGGTTCCAGATCCCATCATAGAGCCCTTATGATATTCGGGTAGATAAATTAGTGTATGCAACTATACATAATTAGGCATTACAACACTCGTGTGATGCTATTACACACTTGTGTTGTAATGCCCTTCATTATGCACAGTCGCATAAACTACTATTCCTACCTACCTATCTACTACCCTACCTACTACCCTACGTACTACCCTACCTACTACCCTACGTACTACCCTACCTACTACCCTACGTACTACCCTACGTACTACCCTACCTACTACCCTACCTACTACCCTACCTACTACCCTACCTACTACCCTACCTACTACCCTACCTACTACAATACCTACTACCCTACCTACTACCCTACCTTAAAAAAAAAAAAAGTATCAAAGAACCTTCTCCTGGTTCTTAGCTACCTCCCTACCAATTTTCATCTAAATCCGTCCAGCCGTTTTCATGCCATGTCGTGACAACGTATGAGGTCCTGGGTTCGATTCTCAGGTTGGGCGGTTATTGAAATTCTCGATCAGTAACTTTTCAATAGAAGTCATGGAGTCTGAATTTGTGCCCGTTTGATGGCAATAGGTTCGCCCCCTATTACATGGGACTTAAACGTAACTGTCGAAATGTCGGTGTACTAATGGGTACACCACTGCCTAACCCTTTAGGAATTACATGTGTGATGTTATGCGTCATGTTTTATTAATAACTTAAATCTAGATTCTAGATCCAATTAAGTTAATACAAGCAATCTCGAGAGGTTTACGTAACGTATTCATATGAAGCATACTAGTATTTTAAACTAGCTTATGCCTGTGGCTTTGCCGCATTCAATAAGATTACGGTGTGCTTGTCAAGGTCCGTTGGTGGATGGGTTTCCTCCGTGTCATGAAAAGCACATAAAACCGTTCGCCCCACGGCTGTCATTTCTAGATTTTTGACAGTTTTACTAAGAGGTATCGTTTTACCTATTACGAACTGGGCATTGGAGGCCCGATAGGTAGTCGCTTCATGTAAAAAACTGATATTCAGCTGCATCTGGTTTGGTCGACCCCAACATAGGAAAAGGCTACGCAGATGATGTGACCACGGTGACATTATTTTGTCATTCACGCGAGTACAGCCGCGAATCAGACCTAAATATGTTCCCGTCGGGGTTGCGGGTTGTTCGAAAGAGATACCGCGGCCTCGGCACAAGGGCTAAGAAGGAACATGAGTGGTATTTAGTCAGTAGAAGTCTGACACTCCCTACCGCTCTGCCCAGAGCGGGAGGAGACAGTAGATGCTTTCCCACTCCCCAAAAAAAAAATACCTAAATATGTTAAGTTACGTTATAGATGAGCTTGACTAGTTAATCTAAGTTCTAAGACTAACCAGCTTACATGCCATAACATGGAACATCTTGTTTGTTAGAGGTTTGGCAGTGGTCCAGGTCTTGAGTTGTCTTTGTTTCAATCTGACATTGAGATAACTAATTTTTCAACACACTTGCTCATAAAGTGGCTAAAATTTCACCGCAATTAGGCACATAATGACACCTATAATCAAACTGTGAATTTTTCATTACTATTATTCACTAGTGAGTTATAGGTTTTTTTTTAAATTTAATTGGTTGAGTTGCTATGTTCTTAAAAAAGTTTCGATACAAAAAAGATCGTGTTCAATAGTAAAAATTAAATAATGTACCTATAAATGCTTGCTCATTTCATGATACTTTGTATTTAAATAGATAATTTAAACTTAGTACGTTTTTGTTAAATAAAACTCACTCAAATATAATTTTTGTTTTCTCTGTGTTAAATAAAAATAAAATTTGAATTCCCCATTTTGTACGTGGCTCCAAACGCTATCCACGACAAGCAAAAAAAAAAAAACCTCTTTTAGTCTATGGCTGATCGCTTATAAAAAACCGGCCAAGTGCGAGTCGGACTCGCGCACCGAGGGTTCCGTAAAAAAAATATATTATGTGATGTAACTAAAAATTTATGGTTTTCGTAATTATTCCTTTATCTATGCTATAAGACGTTGCTTCGTACCAAATTTCAAGATTCTGAGTTCACGGGAAGTACCCTGTAGGTTTTGATTCCCTTGCGAGTTTCGAAAATTTGCGGCATAAACGGGAGTATCTTGATGTAACTAAAAATTTATGGTTTTCGTAATTATTCCTTTATCTATGCTATAAGACGTTGCTTCGTACCAAATTTCAAGATTCTGAGTTCACGGGAAGTACCCTGTAGGTTTTGATTCCCTTGCGAGTGTCGAAAATTTGCGGCATAAACGGGAGTATCTTTTGATCGCGTTGACTTAGAAGTTTGATTTTTTCACAGCTCCAAGAGACCATAGACTTGAGTATTTGATATGAATTTCAGCTTGATACCTCCACGCGTTCCTGAGAAAAAAGGTCTTGACAGACAGACAGACGGACAACAAAGTGATCCTATAAGGGTTCCGTTTTTTCCTTTTGAGGTACGGAACCCTAAAAAACATAATATTTTCCCGCTACTGCGAAAAAAATACACGTAAATAACTCGTTTTCACTGTTATTATAGTTATTTTGGCAAAACACCAAGAAATCGCAGTAATTTTCTGAAAATGTGTTCTTGGCGTACTTTAAAGAATTATCTTATATGTATGTACAAACCTAGCTCTTTGTGGTGTATATACTCAATGTTAAAAAGTCCGAACGAAGAATGGAGTGGACTTAAAAACATACTCCAATTTGTCAGCTTATCTAAAAAGACTGTCAGATGGATTTAGAAGCAAGAAATCAAAGGTTTTATCGTCTAACGATGTTGAAAAATTTATAAAAGATGCTCCAGATAACCAATATCTGGTTACTAAGGTTAGTTAAACTAATTTTAAATATCTATCTACGTGACTTCAGCTTCAGCGTGTTGTGTGTTAAACTTAATAATGTTTTTTTTTCTTATTTTCAGATTGCTTTAATATTTGGTGTAACTGGTGCATGTAGGATACAAGAATTAACAAATATAACTGTAAAAGACATACAGAACCATGGCCAGATGCTTTTAGTGAAGATACCTATCACGACGAATAAAATACCAAGGTCATTCACCATACACTGTCCATTCTATGAAATTGTTAAGAAGAATGAAAGTTTATAATTTTACTAATTGCACATTTACTAATTGTTTCTCTAAATAAACTTTTTATCTACTAAATAAAATGTTTTTTCTTGTATTATTAAGCTATTGCATAGCTTCTATCCTTGAGCGTGAAGAGCGAATCCAGAAATTCCGTAATGAAAATATTTCAACCAGGTTGCTATGGTTACGGAAAATAACAGGGTTGTCAAATTAAATAATTGATAAAAAATGCTATGCAATAGCTTTACCGCGGCAGTCTCCGAGTGCCACACGTTTTTTTTATTCGCAAGTGTGTTGAAAAACGTCGTATGATACACGTGTGTATTGATGATTACCGTCCTCGGCTTTCTTAAGACCCTCACCTGACGGCTCGGGTCTCAATGCCGCCTCTGCGGTAATCACCAACGTTACACACTTATACCATAATGTACTATTACTGCTTTGTTGTAAATTCACGGACCGTAGTTTTTAATATTTCTAGAGGCGGCATCACTATGAGAACCTTATTGCCATTTTCCGCAACGGCATGAAAGTCGGTTTTACTGCCAAGACACGCCTATATCAATATCAAAAGTCATTTAAAAAAATTAAGATGATATAATTAATCAGAACGGAGATCCTCAAACGTTGAAGGAAAACATCGTGAGGAAACCGGCATAACTTAGCATCGAAAAATTCGAAGACATGTGACATCTACCAACCTGCGGTGTATTATAGCATAGCCATCTCTCTCCTAGAGAGGAGGCCTGAGTCCCTGCAGTGGGAACATTATAGGATGATGATGAATTAATCAGCACTTTTTAAATATCAAAGTTAACAAGAGACAGTCCCCCAATACGTCCACCCTTTGACACTTCCTAGTGTATTAGCTTGGAGGAAGCAGTGGTCGAACAAACTTCCCAGCAAGCAAGACACCTTTCGGTTAGATTAGAAGAACCAGATTCTATACAATAAGTAGTGTGTGAGATAATATAATATTAACAATTTGTTATTGCAAATGTTTCACATAAGAAAGAAAGCACTGAAACGTCTTAAAGTATGAAAACATCAATACTAGACGCAAGTCAGGGGTACAATATTCTACAAACTACCCTTTCACTCCCACCATTTTAAAATTGCCGTGTAGTTATTCCCACCTTCCGTGCTAGCAGTCTAGTAAACACCACTAATTATAAAGAAAACTGTCTACGTATGTTTGTGTAAGCTATTCTCAGAAATGGCTGTTTGAAATGTTATTCTAAAGTTGACAGTCACGCGACTTTAACGTGTTGTTTCGTCGCCATTTTATTTGGATTAATTAGTGTATGGAAGCAGGTGGGAAGGAATTTTGTTGCCTGATTAGAATCGTGGCGATGTTAATTAGGAAAGTGTGGTGTTTTTGGATTGTCATCTTGGGTTATTAGTTGGTGTCATAGGGGCTGTACACACGGGGACACATCAAGGTATAAGTATTTCTAGTATAATATAATATGGTTTCACTGTGTGTAAGTTTCCCGTAGAATGAGAGATCTGCATAAACTGGTTTTGTGTAGCTTGATTTGACGTGGATACCTAATTAAGAGTATGTTTTATAATTATGATATAATACGAATGAATACGCGTACAAACAGTATTCATTCGTGGGGGAGATAACTTCTTTAAATCTACTTAAAAAATGTTGTATTCACTGAAACCATTGGCTTTATAAATAATAATAAAATAAAATTTAGAAAAATATATTTTGAACAGGAATTGATGGGTTTTTTTTAAATAAATCCCCTAATTATAGGGATAAGGGATGAACATTTGTAAGTAGGTTATAGTCATTTTTGCTATGGTGTGGAGATTTGGGTTTCCCACGGTGAGTGTAGAATTATAAATTTGTAATTTTATACTAAAGTAGGTACCTTTTAATTCTAGATATAGCCTATGGTTATGATGTTATTATGATTCGCTACACCTACTCTACAATTTTGCCCTATCCAAACATCAAATCTAGGTCTTTACACTCCGCGACCGCGTTTTCGAACAGTTTCTATGTAATTTATATAAAAGTCACCAAAGGTTGGAAAAATTAATAAATTAGTTTATTTTTGCGTGGGTGCAGCGATGACAAAATGGTTTCTTTTGTATAGTTCACATAAAAACTTTATCGATGTAAACACTCACGCGTTTTTACCTTATTAAGAAAAATCGGAAGACGCTAACACATTACGAAACGACGTATTAAAATTCTTATGTTTAACAGTTTACATATTTTTCGAAGCAAGAAGTTAAACATAACTTTTATCATTTACAATCTAAGTAATTGAAAGAAGTATTTTCGTATAATGTTTTTTTTTTTTTTTGTGACTCACGGATTATAACCTGTTCACAAGATAATTTTTGACGTTTAGAAGCAATACTGATTTTAAATAAAATTGCATGAGTTTTTAACCACCGACTTAATTTCAAATTGAAGACTTTTTAAGGGCAAGATGAAGGCGTAGGCAGAGGCGTAGGTAGCAAATGTGTACAAGGATTAAGTACCTAATAACTTAAGTAGATTGAAGATTAGACGACACTGCAAAGTAAACCTTACCACCCACACTTAAACATTTGTTTTTGCACGTTTGAACTGTGACATTTTATCCTGACTGCCTCGTTAGTTTAGCGATCACAAGTGGGCCTGGCAGTGTATGAGGTTCCTCCTTCGATTCCCCGGTCAGGCAAAGTTATCGAACTTTTTTTCCATCTTTCCCAGTAGCAGCCACGGAGTCTGGAATTGTGCCCGGTTTAATGGCAATAGGCTCGCCACCTATAATATGGGACTTAAACATAACAGGCGAAATATGGGTGATTGGGTGTACTATTGCACTATTAGGCCTCTGCCTAATCCCTCGGGATTGCAGGCGTGATTTTTTTTTTTATTTAGAATCTCGCAGTTTAGTCTAGGAGACTGGCTTCTGCTTAACCGGACAATTCCCTGTGGATGCCTTGAGTTTAAGGCCTCCAGCCAGGGGCTTGCAGGCGTGATGCTGTGTTCTGGTATTTTATAGTGTGTCCCTTTAGGCACAGTTTTGTCATTTAGGAATTTCGAGCTTTTGTCTACATTGTTTGAGTTCTAAACTTAAAAAAAAAGATTTCAAAATCATGAAAACGTCGAAAGGACGACGATAGAAGGGTGGGTACTTAGCTCAAACTGCGAATATGACGTCATTTGGCAGTACTGAGTACGCTATTAAAGTTACTCTACTTACGACTGCCATTTGCCAGTATGGTTGGAAAGATGCTCCACTTCACGTACCGTGGTTGTTTTAAACTTGAATAATGTTTGTTATGTGCTGCAGTTTCATGAGAACTGCAAGTTAGTTTTTCTTCATACTTGCTTTTCTCGTGGCTTTGCACATATTTTTTTTTAGTTTTTACTTTTTTATTTACCTGGTTAACACCTTTTTTTTAAAAGCTTCAGAACGATGTAGGTATTTATTGTTGCTGAAATCCCTTTTTAACCGAATTCCAAAAAGGAGGAGGTTCTCTATTCGTGTGTAAGTATGTATTTTTAAACGGTTTTATTTAGCTCACCCCGTTTGTTTTATTCTTGGATCAAATTTAGTAATTCAAATTTCACCCTCTTCCTGTCAACCGATTAATCTGCAATTTTGTATACACTTTGGATTTTGGTGACAATACAATTATGTTTATTCATTATCATTATAAATTCAAGATGGCCGCCGCTACAAAATGGCGGATAATTTATGTTTTATTAATCCCATCAATATGGGTATCAAATGAAAGGGCTCAACAAGCAGAATACAATATACTATATAAAATTAAAATCCAAGATGGCGGCTAAAAACTAGAAAATAAAAATAGGTAAAAAAACTTTTTAAGTTAAACGGTTTTATGTTAAACATACATTGCAATGTTTAAGATAAATGTACTAAAAACCAAACAATAATAAAATAGATACAGTCGTGGGAAAAAACCGTGGGGCACGTCAATTCGGAACTGTCGTGCTGCGGTAATTACAATTGACGTGCCCCACGGTTTTTTCCCACGACTGTATCTATTTTATTATTTTTTGGTTTTTAGTACATTTATCTTAAACATTGCAATGTATGTTTAACATAAAACCGTTTAACTTAAAAAGTTTTTTTACCTATTTTTTTTTAAACTGTAGCTATCGAGCCATTTGTGACTTGAAAAGGTTACCAATCTGTCATCTTTCAAATATTTGCTGTACATAAACAAATGTTCAAAAATTGTCGAAAGTAACTTTCATCGTTACAAAACTGAAAATTTAAATAATAATTTTGTCTAGCTCTAGGTAACAAAAGAAATATAGCGTCTTTAAACTTTCTTCAGTTAAATAATCAGACAAAGTGGGCTGCGAAAATTCTAGACGAAATAATCAGAAAGTCTAAAACTTTAGTGTTGTCTTCCAGAACTTGATTTTGCAAGAATCGTATCGTTAATTTTAATAAGCAGGATAGATTTATCCTTTAATACCTACGATATTTTATTGTGACAAAATTCACTTAATCGAATATTGGTAGACAAAACACATAAATGAAAGGTTCATCAATAGCCTAGAATCTATATCAGGTGTTTTCTCTCAGATTTAGTGCCCTAAAATCAAGAACTTTTAGTGGTATACCCGAGGTCATATTGACGCCCGTCGGGGCCGCGGATTTTAGTACTAGATGACGTGGCCTCGGCGCAAGGGCAAAGAAGGAACATGGGTTCGGTTTTTAGTCAGTAGAAGTGTGACACTCCCCTTCGCTCTGCCCAAGAGCGGGCGGGGGGGTCATTTGATGATTTTCCACCCACCAAAAAAAAAAAAGGGTCATTTTGACTGTTATCTTTACAGTTTCATTATCCACAGCCTGTAAACCTATCGCTGGGTATGGCACTGGTGGCACACATTCTTGTGTCAGCCTCCCCCACAATACTCCCAGACGACCAACACTCTCTTTCCAGTCTTTGGACGCAGATTACTCAAGCGTAATATAATTAATATGTCACCAACAGATCCGACAACATTATACAAAGTATTATGAGACATTTTGTCTGGAGCTAATACAGTTACTTTGTATTTCTCAATCTCAGGGCCCACACTATCCCGTTGGGGCTGTTCGAAAGAGATACGTACCGCGACATGGGTGGTTTTTGGTCAGTAGAAGTCTGAGACTACCTTCCGCTCCACCCAGAGCGGAGTGGAGTCATTTTATGATTTCCCACCCTCCAAAAAAGAGGGCCCACACTATTCCTCTCGCCACTCGATCATCAAACCAAAGTCCTCATCACTCTTACCAAGAAACCAATCTCTTGTCATTCCTTTTATTTCACTCATAAACTTTACTATCCAGAATTATATTCATCAGACAAAGTGGTTCTAAGAATATCTCCAAACAAATTGTGAAAGAATTTGTCAAGTAAAATGTAGTTATTTAGATTTAGTGGAAACTCGTAAAAAGTGAGGCTTGTTGAAATAAAGTGTTGATTGTTATAGTCTGTCTAATGGACCAGCTTTTCGGCTTATTGGGGAAAGTATTTTGATTAAGTACTAAAACAGAAAATTTACTGTTCGAAAGAGATACCGCGGCCTCGACACAAAGGGCTAAGAAGGAATATGGGTGGTTTTTAGTCAGTAGAAGTTTGACACTCCCTACAGTCATTTGATGATTTCTAACCCCCAAAAAAAAAAAAGTGGCCCAAAAGTCAGACAAGCAGTGTTAACAATGGGTATCGTATTAACCACTACAGTCGCTCCATGTAAAATACTGGTATTCAGCTGCATCCTGATAAATTTAGCGTGCTTTAAGTGGGTGGAAAATCATCAAATGCCCCCCCCCCCCCCCCCCCGCTCTTGGGCAGAGCGAAGGGGAGTGTCAGACTTCTACTGACTAAAAACCGAACCCATGTTCCTTCTTTGCCCTTGCGCCGAGGCCACGTCATCTAGCACCTACAAAAATCCGCGGCCCCGACCTAAACCTATGTCTAAACAATTTTAGGTACTATGATAAGAACACCTCTGCCATAAACTTCGGGGGAAATAGACATGATGTTATGACGACAAGTACCTACTTAATACACAATAGAAACGTGAGTTTATCGTGTCCCTGTTTACATAATAATTTAAATTAAATAAATAAATTAAATTTATTTATTATTATTATTTATTTATTATTATTATTATTTATTTATTTTTATTTAATTTAATTTAGTTTATCCATTTATTCTTGGGTTTTTTTGTTTACCGTGTGGTTAGTTCCTAACCTGATGTCAGATCTTCTAAGACGCACATGAGCCTCTAACTTGGTTTTACATGCCGTCCAATAATATCTCTCAAGCTGTTTTCCTTTACCGAAACGAGTGATAATAATACAATTGTAGGAGAAGCCAGAGCAAAAGAGAAATAAAAGCTTCTATTTGAACAGATTTAAGCATGATTTATTTCATCATCATCTATCTATGTAAATAAAAATGAATAGCTGTTCGTTAGTCTCGCTAAAACTCGAGAACGGCTGAACCGATTTGGCTAATTTTAGTCTTGAAATATTCGTGGAAGTCCAGGGAAGGTTTAAACGGTGAGAAAGTGGTGGGTAGGTAGGCAGGGTAGTAGGTAGGTAGGGTAGTAGGTAGGTAGGGTAGTAGGTAGGTAGGGTAGTAGGTAGGTAGGGTAGTAGGTAGGGTAGTATTTATTTATTTATTAGGTACACCAACAGCAATACATACTAAAAAGTTAAATATAAAATATTATAATACAAAAGTGCTGGTATGTAAGCCCATAATAGGTATACACAGCATTCACCATAATGACAACAAAATATTAAAAAAATAAATCTTAACAAAATATCAAAAAAAAATATCTTAAATACTTACATAATAAAATAATACAATAAATTACACAAAAAAATTATGAATTTTACTTAAAACTAAATGAAATGATTATTATGAATAATGATGATACTTATATACTAACTAAGTACATACTAAATAAAATGCTTCTAGCAAATACAGGATTGATTTTACAAAATTTAATTGTTTGGAGGTAAATTAGTGCACTCCCGTACCCCAGAGACTGATCTCCTAAACTTGTTGAGAGAAACACCGAATAAATCGGTTTCTGATGTGCAAGATCTATTATAGCTTTTACATATTCGTAGCAAGGGAGCGTTGAGACCAAGGTTTGATCTGCGGAAAGGAATGTAAAACAGTCTGGTGATGGGATATCTGGGGGGTTTAGAAGGGACTGAATACGGAATACGCTCGACTAGATCACTGCATTTTGCAATTCCGTTGACGATTTTGTACAGAAAAATCAGATCGCGTGAACGGCGACGGTCTCGCAGCGTCTTTATGTGGAAAAATTGTAGGCGTTGGTCGTATGGACAGCTATGGCTAATTTTTCTGGATATAAAAGCAAGATGTTTTGTGAAGGCTCGTTGAATTCTCTCAAGTTTTTGTGAGTGAATAGCGTAGAACGGATTCCATGCAACGCTAGCATATTCTAACCGACTACGCACAAGAGTATTGAATTATATTGTTTTTTTTCTAGAAAAACGTATGAAGAAGCATTTTTGAGTGTTTAGAGCCATGTCGTTTGCTATGCACCAATTTTCGATATTTTTTTAATCGATTTGTACAAGCCTACTGTCAGCCGGTCCCGTGACCTTTCTATAAATTTTTAAGTCATCGGCAAACAGCAAAGCTTCACAATGTTTAATTTGACTTGTGATGTCATCCACAAATAATAAAAACAAGACTGGGCCAAGATGCGAGCCTTGTGGGACTCCGGATCGGGTGTGAAATTCATAAGAGACATAGCCATTGACAGCAACGAACTGGGATCGATTTATGAGATATGATGCGAACCACCTCAACAGCGATCCGTGGACACCACTGAGCTTGAGTTTAGCTACCATGAGTGAATGGCTCACCTTGTCGAACGCGCTGCTGAAATCCGTGTATATTGCATCGACTTCGTGTCTGTTATCAAGCGCCTCAGAAATATCTGACAAATATCTGACCAGATTAGTCTCGGTGGATCGCCCAACTCGAAATCCGTGTTGACTGTCAGAAAGCTTGGCATCTAAGTAATTTGTTAGAATGGGACAAACGAGACTTTCAAATAGCTTCGAGAAACATGAAAGTATGGAAATCGGCCTGTAGTTTTTGATGTCCCTAGAGTCACCTTTTTTGAGCACAGGCACAATACGGGCCTTTTTCCATTCGTCAGGGAATACTCCTGACTCTAAAGATCGATTAAATAATAGTAGGTAGGTAGGTAGGAAAAAAAGCGTGGCAACGCATGCGCGGGTTCAGCTAGTCATCCTATAATTTTCCCACTGCAGGGACTCAGGCCTCCTCTCTAGGAGAGGGATGGGCTATAATTATTATCTCTTTCTACCACGCAGGCCCAGTGCGGATTGCTAGATGTCACATGTCTTCGATTTTTTTGGTTCTAAGACATGCCGGTTTCCCGTCGGGGCTGTGGCTTGTCGAAAGGATAACGCGGCTCCGACACAAGGGCGAAGAAGGAACATGGGTTTGGTTTTTAGTCAGTAGAAGTCTGACACTCCCCTTCGCTCTGCCCAAGAGCGGGGGGAGTTTTTCGATGATTTGCCACCCACCAAAAAAAAAAAAAAAAGACATGCCGGTTTCCTCACGATGTTTTCCTTCACCGTTTTGAGAGCAGTGGTGATGAAATAAATTTCAAAAAGTAATGCGCCTGGCGGGGTTCGAACCCACGACCTACTGTTTGTAAGTCGGGGCCGCCACCACTGGGCCACCACTGCTCTCCCTGCTCTCTCTGCTCTTTACTAGGTTCAGAACATCAAAATAAGCACAGAATAAAAGCTACAGCATAACATTTACCAGTTTATTATAAAAGTTCACAGTACTTACATAGGTATTTTAGAGCTCCTTGCACTTTCCAAGTTCAGAAAAGAATGTCCCGCTAAAATGGCGCCTTGGACCTTTTAAAACCCTCTGTACTACAGACTGCAATAGTCAACTGTCATTCCAATAACCGTTGGCGCCATTTTAGTATTTCAACTCAATCAAATAACTTCAAATCAATTCTCTAATCATTTACCGCCTTATTCATAAAAATAGTTAAGAGTTGTTTAACTTAAGCTTGGTTTATCTCGCATGCCGTCACTTTCATTTGAATATTATTGAAGTGAGACGGCATGCGAGATAAACCAAGCTTAAGTTAAACAACTCTTAACTATTTTTATGAATAAGGCGGTTAGTATTTGGGCATTTCTCCACTAACTGGAAAATCACTGTCCCAAACTAATTTTACGTTGTGAAACGTAATATTTTTCAGTTAATTGTATCAATAACGACATAGTATTACGTATTCTTGGAATGCAACTGCGTATTCAGCAATTTAATAATGTAATATTTGAGAAAATGAACCTCAAACACCTCAAAAAACAGTCCCCTGGTGCGTCCCTATTCCAGAATTACAAATCTTGTGACAAATATTTCTTTTTTTGCTGTTGATAACTGAATAAAAAATATCCAAATACATTACACATAACAGTAAGCATCTAATACATAGCAATTATATTTTTACGATTGAAATTAAATCAAAATATCTATGTGCGAATGCTGTCCTCAAATTATTGAAACAGTCCCCTGTTAAAATTTGAACACCACGCTGAAGTCAAATTTTGTTTTAGCGTGATGCATTTAGATCGTGATACAGAAAGTAATCGATGTGAATTTTGTGCGGTTGTGGAGCTAAGCGAGAAACTGCCGTTTTTTTAGTGCTACGACAGCGTCTGTAGGTGTAAACTACACATCTTGACCGTTACGTAAACAGTCCCCTGGCTAGCTTATTTTATACTATTTTAAGAGTTAAAATTATGAAAATTTGTTAAAAAGAATTGATTATCTAGGATGTAGCCACACATCTGTTTGGTTAATCTGATATGTTTAAATGATTTTGTTTTATTAAGTATTCATGTAAAAAAAACAGTCCTCTGGTGAACAGTCCCCTGTCATTTTTTAAAATGAAAAAAATATATATATTACGAATTACAAAGAAAAATAAAGACGAATTACTTTAACAAACAAAATCCTTGTTAAAAACAAGTATTTTTTATTATAAGGGGCCTGTTTTTCTGTACAAAAGTAGAGAAAAACAGTCCCCTGTCACGGTTTGCTTAGGACAGTCTTGTATGGACGATTTTCCAGTTAGTAGAGAAATGCCCATTTAAATAGCTAACACAATAGGTACGCACATGAATCCGCAAAATCAGAGGTGCGTGTCTTGATAGGTTCGAATTATAGACCCTTGACTGTATAGTCCGACGGTCAATCACTGCTCCAAAAAACTTCAAGTGAACTTTTACAAAGCACTAGTAGACCTACCCACCTATGTATCAGAATTACTCGTAAATAATTTTACCACTAAAACCAAGACATATTGACGCCATTTTGGACAACGATATTCTTTTTATGATAAGATTCAATCACAAACATTTATTTTTTACGACTACCCTCCAATTGTGTGGCTTTGTTGCAACTAGTTGTAAAACTTTCGAGAGTGATGTAACCGTAAAAATTATATTACATATCGCATCTAGGGTAACGATAGTGTTGTTTGGAAATATCGATGAACTAGTGATGTTATTATCGATTTATGAGACATAGATTAGGATTATCCTTGGTTTAATATTAATTGCGATAGTTCCTCTGTTTGTTGTCTGTAAACTGTGAGACCATTTGAAACCTTAACGGCTATACGTATTGCGCTGATTGCGCAGTATTCTTCTAGTCCCGATAGTAACCACGGCGACACATCAAGTTATACATCTAGCATAACAATACCTCGCATTGTATAGATTTCTCTTACAATCAGAGATCATCATAAACTGGTTTTGTGTCGTTTGATTAGTGATCGATACTATCCTTGAATTCACTGCCTGTCAGTTCCAACATACTTAATTGAAGCCGCGGGCAAAAGTTTTATGGAAAATCACTCTTTCTCATTTTTGTCTGGAATATAATAAGTACTTACAGAGTTCTAGATCCACTGTTTTGTTTACATCATCAACACTCTCCTGCCCATTATCCCGAATTTATTTGGGATCGGCCTTTTGTTTACAACAGCAATAAATTGCAATTAATACAGAGATATCTTAGTGTTCAAATTCTCACTTCCATAGTTCATTAAAACATGATAGTTATGAATATTATGATCATAAATTGCAATTAGTCAATATAGATTAAACCATAAGGTTCTGTTACAATAACCGAACCCTTAATTAAATGTTATTAGGGACGGCTTTGGCAAATCATTATTCTGCTCTGTAATATCGTCTTTCATTTTAGGAGCTCTTAAGTATAAATTAATAATAACAACTCGATCGTTTGTAGATGGGTGACCATATCGCACTGCTAACACAAGACTGTATCAACTCAAAATAAAGATTTTTTTCAGTAATGATAGAAAACTGACCGATTGTATAAAAGTGACTGACTGAACTAAGTAAAAAAGTGAACACTGAAAAATTCGAACACTTGAAAATTCTTGCACTATTTCAGTGACGGTTTTATTGACGCGTAGATAATTAAATTTTACAGATGAATAATGATTTATCTCGAAAATATTTTTTGAGTTGATACAGTTTTAGCAGTACAGTCTTCTTTATTGTGTTAGCAGTGCGATATCACATTCCAAGTTTCCTAAACAAATACTTACTGAGTCAATGTCTAATCGTGATTTTTTTTTTCTGGACGGCGGTGGGAAGTCATTAAATGACTCCTCCCGCTATGGGCAGAGCTGAAGAGAGTGTCAGACTTCTACTGACTAAAACCCACCCATGATCCTTCTTAGCCCTTTGTGTCCGGGGCCGCGGTATTTCTTCCGAAAAACCCGCAGCCCCGGTAAGTGATTTCATATTCACACGAGCCATCTTTATCTTCCCTATTTGAGCAAAAGCAACTCAAATAAATTCAAATAATTTACCAATTCAAAATTTGACTTATATTATTTATTGGTTCACATAGAATTCCCAACTTGTAATTGCACAGAGATAAACAAAAGGGAACCAAACCGAATTATTAATGAACTTGTTTCGAACTTATATTTATCAATATTAATTTTATTCTGTTGGATGTCGGACATTAATATTTACGATTTGTTTCGTTATATTATAGGACTGACTTTAAACAGGGTCAATATTGCTGTGAGATAGGATTTATCACAGATTATTATCTATATAAATATAAAAAGAGAAGTCCTGACTGACTGACTCATCAACGCCCAGCCCAAACCCTTGGACCTAGAAAGCTCAAGGAAAAAGGAAGGATTTTTCGAAATTCAACCCCTAATGGAGTTAAATAGAGGATGAAAGTTTGTATGGAAAATCGACATTTTTACGCGGCCGAAGCCGCTGGCAAAAACTAGTAGGATATATAGGGAAGTCACAGTATGTTATATGGAACGACTGCCTATCTCTACCCAGTTGGTACTGGATTATACGATACCCCTCTGTAAGACAGTTGTCAGTTTTTCCGGCCACAGATTTTCTGTAACGACTGTCAAAGATCTACAAATATCAGCAGGGACCAATGGTTTAACGTGCTTTCCTTGACACGAAGAAAACACGGTATTTAATGGGTTGTCACCCCCATCCACAGACAAACCTATGTAGGCAAAAATGGCGTAATTATTTAGCCACAAGCTCTACCACTACAAAACATTTTAATAATGTAAAATAGCACATGCACCACACGTCAAGCCATTAGTCCCCGTCAGCTACGACTGCGGCATTGCCCGACCAATTTGTCACTTATGCACTAACGCTATTCACCTACCCGCTTGTATCACGGAATTCACATCTACCCGCAGATCTGAATTTTGTGTAGTTTTATTGTTGCGGGAAGGAATTGTACTGAAGGTGTTGCTATTATTTTTGAGTTGGTAGGTATGTCTTGAGAGCAGTGGTGGCTCAGTGGTGGCGGCCCCAACTTACGAACAATTGGTCGTGGGTTCGAACCCAGGCAGGCGCATTACTTTGTGTAATTTATTTCATCACCACTGCTCTCAAAACGGTGAAGGAAAACATCGTGAGGAAACCGGCATATCTTAGAACCAAAAATTCGAAGATATGCGACATCTACCAATCCGCACTGGGCCCGCGTGGTGGATTATAGCCCATCCCTCTCCTAGAGAGTTGGCCTGAGTCCCTGCAGTGGGAACAATATAGGCTGATGATGATAAAGGTATGTCTTTGCTTTCTTTAATTTTTGCGTATAGTATGTACTTAGACGTTATTTTTATATTCTTTGCCCAAATGCAAGATTTTAGAACAGAATCCCAGAAGGCCCAAAACAAACAGATAGAGACAGATAAAAAAAAATGTTATAAGTATAAATGTTACGCGTGTATGAAACTTTCCTATAGGCAATAGGCATCCAGTAAATCACTTATTTTGAAATTACAAACAGACATTTCAATCTTATTTATTTGAATAGAAGAAAAGCCAACTAAACGTCAGAAGTTTCAACAATACGTCAATACCCGAGCAAACCCTTCGGACCTATAGTGACGTGTTTGACAGTTGTGACGTCACCGCCGCCATTTTAACCAAGAGTGAATGGTTTTGTGTTGGTAGATAAATTAGTCAATAATTTAATTTCCACAACGGTAGTAAATTGCCTTTAATTTGGGCGTGGCTAGCGGTGTGAGGTATGAGTTTGCAGCGATTTGTGTGTTTTCTTTTATTTTGGCTAATGCGTTTTCCCAAAGATGTATGTTAAATGGGGGATCTATCAATCCTGATGGAGGAGAGGGGGTATAATAAGATTATTTCTTGTATTTTTTTCGTCGGAATAATCATATAAATTTTAATGTGTGATGTGTAAAATGTTTTATGTTTTACAATAATTAACGAATTAAAAACCCGAGGAATCTATACTTGACGTGACAAGCCAACAGATTCATAAACTATCATCATCATCATCAGCCTATAATGTTCCCACTGCAGGGACTCAGGCCTCCTCTCTAGGAGAGGGACCTGACCTGTCATAAACTATACTTTTTCAATAATAAAATACACACGTGATGCTGGCAGCACCCACCACAAAAGAAAGAAATGCTGGGAAAGGATAGAAGGAGAAGCCTTAAACCTCACGACGATTTAAACAAAAACATCCCAAAAAAAAAAGTGAAAATCTCGGATAATACAACTTTCCAAAGAAGAGCATCCACACAGAGTTAAATCAAAACAAACACAGGATGTCACAGCAAAAACCTGTTGTTCTGTCATAAAAAGAAAAAAAAAATAGCCCATATTTTTGCAAAATGAAGAAGAGGCAGAGAAAAACAAAATCCTTATAATGATAAACATAGCCAATCTCTGCATTATTAATAAAAACTGCAATCACAGATTCACAGCAACAGGTTTTCTTTGTGCCAATAATAGTAACGTTTTAATGTTACTTTTGTTCTCAATTTTAAGATAGAGAGGACGATAAAAGCTACTTTTCTTTAAAACGACCGTTAGCTGGGACTCTGGGAGTCTTAACAATGTAAGTCTTTCAATGGTATTTTCAATGGGGTTTGTTGAATACATCTAACACAAATAATAACCTATTTTTTACCCGACTACGGCAAAGCCAAAGGAGGGTTATGATTTTGACTGGCTATGTATGTATGTATGTGAGTATCTTCATCTGTTCCCTCATAGCTTCGAATCTACTTATCGGAACTCGACATAATTATGACGTATCGTTAGAACCGTCTTAATTTTCCGCTGAACATAGGCTACGTGATTTGTCACAAAAAGCGATTTGGCGCCCTCTAGCGGCCAAAAAGTAAGGCTTAAAAAATAAACATGGAGATAAATACGCCGTGTTTGGTATCATTTTTATTTCTTTTTTTGGAGGGTGAGAAATCATCAAATGACTCCTGCCGCTCTGGGCGGAGCGAAAAGGGAGTGGCAGACTTCTACTGACTAAAAACCTTTTCTTAGCCCTTTGTAACCGGGGTATCTCTTTCGAAGAACCCGCAGGCCCGGTAGATACTTTATAACCTGGAATAAAACAGTAATTTGTAAATAATAATATATTTTTTTAATTACTTACTTGACTGTACTGATCATCAGTTAGAGCACGGGACCTTAAAGTCCCCGTGCTTCAACCAGGTGGAAAACCTTGGTGAAGCACGGGCCTGGCTGGACTCTCCAAATCATTGTCTTCGTTCTATATCTTGGTACATTTTCTCGAAACTGATTATCTGTTTCGAAAGAAACTCATACTATTTCCTTCCGGATTATATTTTCTTGTACTTTTTCTATTACCCGTCTCGTTGCTCGCTTTTATGCACTCGGGGTCTTGCTTGCAACGATTATCCGGTAAAAAGTTTCTTTCAAATGCATTTTAAAACGTTATTTGAGGAAAGTGTTCGAATAATGTTTTGAATCTGTGCTTGTTTGGTTAATGTACGCAGTATGGCGAAAGGTAATTAGGCTTGTTTCTTAGAAAGAGGAAAGGAGAATATGAATCCGTAAAATAACATGACACTTTTAATGCATGAAGCGTAAGGCAGAGGCGCCCCTAAAAGTTCACCCCACATTTCACCAGTTGGCGAAACTCCTAATACATGTTCATCATTCATCATCATTTCAGCCAAAACTGCTGGTCATAAGCCTCCCCTAGGTGTCGCCACATTGACCGGTCCCGTGCGTCTCTCATCCAGCGGGTTCTCGCAACCTTGACCAGTACAATAATACATGTTAGTCCCATGTAAAAGGAGGCAAGCCTATTGCTATCAACCGGGCACAGATCCAGACTCCGTGGCTGCTACTGAGAAATTCCAGAAGGAAAAACCTAATATTATTTTTCCCGACCCGGGAAACGAATCCAGCAGAACCTTACGCTCAACAGTCGCGCTTGGGACCACTAGACCAACGAGACAGGTTCATAGATTATCCAATCTCATAATTTCCAATGAAATTTTTCCCAAATAAATCCCCTAAAAACGAAAACCACTACATTCCCCACACCTCTAAATTCGCTTCATCACATAAACCAAAAAACTGCGTAAATTTTTCTCCTACATCGACCACCATTATCCGTCCATTTCCCCTACCCTAGCCATGGGTCCACTCACCATTACTTGGGGTATTCCCATAAAAAAGGGACAAACTTGTCGTATACCTGGACAGTAAGTATGACTCGTGAGGTCTTTAATGGACCATGGGAAGGGAGGGTCTTATAGGTAGTAACTCTTTGTAGACGGTTCTTGAAAGGAGTAACTTCTGTGAGTAACACACTTCTTTTGTTATTGTTGGTTAGGGATGAGTAGGAAGTGATGTATGTGTATAAAACATCTATCAGTGATAGTAAGGACTTAGGCATTCGCTAAGTAATCGCCCAATATTGGTGAAAATGGACAATAGACTCAAGGCATTTATTTCATTTAGACCATTTTGGAATGTACACGCACTTTGAAATGTAAAAGGAAAACGAAGCTACAGTCACAGTCACAAGGCAAAATAACTTGTGAAAGTACTGTAGTTGTCCATTCCGAAGCGTAGATGTCTGTGGAGAAGAATGGGAAAGAAATTTCGTGGACACTCTTTTAAAATCAAAAATATTGTTACAAATTTATACATTTTCAAACGATACCCTACTTTTGAGAAAGTCTGTCGCCCGTTATTGTCAATACGATGAGGCTTAGGAGGCACCAAAAGTTGAAAACTCTTTATTCGCCGAAACATTCTATAGATATATTTGATATATTTCTATTTTATTCTATTAGGCAATCGTGAATTTAACCGTGACCTAGATTCAGTCAAAAGAAGGTCACACATTTTTAACTAGGTACCCCTTTTTCCGGCTCCCATGTCCGTAATTATGTTTCAATTTGATCGAGAACCCTGTAATTTAATAAATACCTACGTTGCAGTAAAATTTGAGGCAAAAAACGCTTTCAAAAAAAAATTAAGCCATCCAAACCACGGAAGGAAAAAGGGTATTAATTAATAACACGCCTGAAACGGTTCAATATTTACTAAAGTTGTTGACAATCCGTTATTGACTGGTGAACGAAAAAATGAACAACAAACGCGCGATCGATTGAATGGGTTCCTTAATTTATTGAACGTTGCCATGCTCGAACGATGGAACGAAACTTTGTCGAGAATGAATAAATTAAACGGTGATTTATTTTTTTAATTGTTATTTTTCTTTGTTTTCAGGTAATTTTAAAAACAAGATTTTTTCGTACGTGATTTAAATGAACTCGACATAAGATGAGATATCCAAGCAAGATTGATGGCGGACTAGAAAATTGTATAGTTATTTGAGAATGGTATACGTTTTGCGTATGAGGTGCATTTCGCGAAAGGTACATTTTGCGACTGAACGATATGTTGTTTAGGGGTAAGAACTTGCACTACGAAAATCGACTATACTTCTACAAAGGCGTGGAAAGGGTAAGGCTCGCTGGAATTTGCGCCGAAACAAATGTGCGTGCTTATCTTACTCCGACAACGTGTGTTAGAATTCTTTCAGTTGAGCAAAGGCAACATGATGTTGATACCAAAAAAAAGTAAGAAAACATATTTATGTAACACATGCCACAAACAAACAAAACTAGATCTAGTATTAACTTATATGCCCGCTATCTCTTATAATTTAGCCCTAACCTAACAATAAAAAGAAAATTGATTACCCTTGGCCTTTCATTCTTATTGACTTACAATGTTTGTTAACCCATTGTGTCGACTGTCGGTGTCCATAAAACCTTTCTCCATAAGCGTTTCGTTACGAATGACGTAGGAGCTTACGATCAGAAGATTTTCAGGTAACTCACTTTGAAGCTGCGTAGATGTGGCGGTGGCAAATTAGACAATTCGGAGTTCATTTTATCAAGTGGTTTTTACATGCCGTCGAGAAATATTTTTTAGGCACACTGGTTTCCTCACGATGTCTTCCTTCACCGAAGTCACTGACAATTACTTATGCAACAATATGCTTTTGAATCCGAAAAATCAGGTGTCTAGGTTTGAATTCGAGACCTATGACTTGATATAAGATTTCAGAGTTGTCAATGATGGTAACCAATCAGCGATGCCAATAACATTGCAAATGCGGGATGACCACTGAACTGGTAACTTCTGCTACTACGTTAGCCTTTAAATAATCAAAACTGTCTGACTCTAGTCTGATAAATTCATTTCACGTCGTTGTTGTAACCTCAGACCTAATCATTACCGCTATGTCTAATGTTACACATACGAAATGGAACAACGATTTCATCTCTTTCATGAGAGGACACCCATTCGCGTAGGATGTTATTGACATTCCAGCGTTGTGTGTGTCGGCTTTTGAAGTGGGTCTAACAAATAGGCGTTTAATTTGAAAGGGTGCTATAATTAATTTCGTAACGAGGGCTGGGATTGGCCGATTGGGATGAATGACTTTTTGGGTGACTTTGGACGTGATTCTTGGAAAATTTACATATTGCTTGTTTGTGTGTCTGGGGGTTGTGAATTTGACGGTCAAACAAAGTTGTCTACAGAAAAATTTCTCAGTAAATTTTTTATGTTTGTGTTTCTGGCGTGCTAAATGATGTGTTAATGGCTAATTATGTCTAGTAGCTACAGCTGATTATAATGGGGTTAGAGCACGCTTGTAGTTCATCTTACTGGGGGTCTAGAATGGCCACTGTACTCGTGGCAGATCATAATATGAATTGCGATAAAAATCGTAAAATGGACCTTTCATAATAGTAACGCGTCTGTGAGCATCCGTGTGTCGTGCTAGGTATGGGCGTTCCGGCACCATTATTAGAGATATTTCATCATCATCATCAGCCTATTCATGTTCCCACTGCAGGGACTCAGGCCGCCTCTCTAGGAGAGGGATGGGCTATCCACCACGCTGCCGCTGGCCCAGTGCGGATATGTAGATTTTTGTTACTAGCTAGGACATGCCGGTTTCCTCCCAATGTTTTCCTTCATCGTTTTAAAAGCAGAGATAGATTAAACAAAGTAAAGCGCTAGTGTGGGTTCGTACCCACGACTTCCTGTTTGTAAATCGGGGCCGTCACCACTGGGCCTGGAGATATTTAACATCAAATAACTCGTTAGTTTAGTATGACAGATATTTCCTTTCGTTTATGAAAACCATTCAATTCCACAGGCATTAGCCACTCATCAGGGAGTAATTCCCGTCAAATTTTATTAAGATTTACTTAGCCTTGTCTCGTCTATGAGGTAATGCCGTGTTCAGGCGCCATTGTGAGTCGCATGCCATCAGTTCGTTTACTTAACATGACTGATGGTATTAATAAGTTAAACCTGTTAGTATGGTAGACACTGTATATTGATGAAGAAAAATATGCCGTGGTTGTTGTGGAAAGTTTTTGGTGAAGAAATCATCATCTGTCTAGCCTTTTTCCAAACTATGTTTGCGTGGTTTTCTTTTTTTTTGGGGTTGGAATATCGTCAAATGAGCCCTTCCTTCCGCTTTGGGCAGAGCGGTAGGGAGTGTTAGACTTCTACTGACTAAAAACCCCCATGTTCCATGTTGCTTCTTAGCCCTTTGTGTCGTGACCGCGCGTTATCTCAAGCCAGTGGCCAGGTGCCACGTGGCCAGTGGATACGATATCCTTTGGTAACACCACTGTTTGTTAGAATTTCAAACCACTGATAGCTGGGTCCCAACCAAGTACTGCTTATCCTGAAGATCGATAGCCACGAGCTCCTCTTTACTTATTATACAGTACGACATGAAAAAAAGTGCTGAAGAACATCTAAAAATATTTTCTATACAAATCAAAATGAGTTCAACGACCAAACACAAAAAGTCATACTAATCTAATGTCCGTCTGTAAAGCCTATTATAAAAGTCGTTGGATTTTCAGCTCTCCGCGCTGAAAATAGCGCTGAGAATCGAACACCTTTGTTAACAACTAGTCATTTCCAACCTGCCTATTCATTTAATATTACCACTGTTTCCAAGAAAATACTTCATTTATCACATAATGCAGTTCAAGATGAAATGCACCTGATAATTCGTATTCCATTATGTTTTCTTATAAGTGAAATAAATTATAATGGCCACTTTCTAAGGCTGTGTTTACAGCAAGCATGCATGCGTGAGGTAGCTATTTAAGCGGTATCTTTCCGCTAAAGCTATGTGGTGTAGCGCAACTTACTTCAGAGTAACATAATTATTATTATTATCAGCCATTTGTGTCCCACTGTAGGTCGAAGGCCTCTCTTCTGGCTTTCTACTTATCCCTATCCAGTGCTGATGAATGGTTAATGGTGAATTAAGGTGAATGTGCAAAAAGGTGTGTGTGTGTGTGTGAGGTAGCTCGCGCAATTCAAACTTTCTTACGTTTTTTAACAATTTACCCATAAGTGTCAGGTTGTATGTTAAATATAAAATAGGATTCGCGACCGTCACAAATTTGATTTTACTGAGTAATAATGATTAAAATCACCAATACAACCGTATCATATAAGACAGAAAAAAATTGTCACTTAATATTAAATGAACACTGACTGGCCAATTGAAAGACAGAAAGAAAAAAAAATATTTAATTGCAAAAAACGTAAGAGAAGAATTAGAATTTCGCGGGGTACCTTGTCGCTTTCACGCTAAGTGGAAATCAAAAACAAAGATCTTCTTCCAAACTTCATTATTCGTCATCTCATCAGGAAACTCTTTTCACGTCATTATAATAATATCGTTTTGTACGCATCCTAACGCATTTCCTTTCAAAACGCACCCTAAGATCGCTCGGATAGGTAAAACAGTATTTTGTTTCATCGAATGCCCGTTTTGCGTGCATAGTACTCATTTGGACGTAGTACTACGAAACGTGGATGTTGTTATGCAATATAAGACGGTACCAAGAATTATTTTTTGAAGTGAAAACTTCTTTAGCGGCGTTGAGCACTTTGGGAAATTGTTCTGTGATGGGTATAAATCTTAAACTCGCGTCAGGACAAGTGACCACGTGACCCTGATCGAAAATTCGTCAGGACACGTGACCACGTGACCCTGATCGAAAAAGCGTAAGACGGATGGAGAGTAGACAGCTATCCCCTCTCTACGGCGCGGCGAAAATGTATGCCTGGGCCTACTGTTTCGTTTAGGCAGCGCAGGGCGCTTAATAATAATAATAATTATTATTAATAATAATATAATTAATAATAATAATAAAATTATTAATAATAATAATATAATTAATAATAATAATTAATAATAATTAATAATAATAATAATAATAATTAATAATAATAATAATAATAATAATAATAATAATAATAATGATGACAGCTGTCAAAATTGAAACAGCTATATCTCGGAAACTATCGACCTTAGACTAGTTGTGTGTAGGGACAATTGATAGGTCTCAATGAGATCTACATTTCGGATGACAGCTGTCAAAATTGAAACGGCTATATCTCGGAAACTATCGACCTTAGACTAGTTGTGTGTAGGGACAAGTGATAGGTCTCAATGAGATCTACATTTCAGATGACAGCTGTCAAAATTGAAACGGCTATATCTCGGAAACTATCGACCTTAGACTAGTTGTGTGTAGGGACAAGTGATAGGTCTCAATGAGATCTACATTTCGGATGACAGCTGTCAAAATTGAAACAGCTATATCTCGGAAACTATCGACCTTAGACTAGTTGTGTGTAGGGACAAGTGATAGGTCTCAATGAGATCTACATTTCGGATGACAGCTGTCAAAATTGAAACGGCTATATCTCGGAAACTATCGACCTAAGACTAGTTGTGTGTAGGGACAAGTGATAGGTCTCAATGAGATCTACATTTCGGATGACAGCTGTCAAAATTGAAACGGCTATATCTCGGAAACTATCGACCTTAGACTAGTTGTGTGTAGGGACAAGTGATAGGTCTCAATGAGATCTACATTTCAGATGACAGCTGTCAAAATTGAAACGGCTATATCTCGGAAACTATCGACCTTAGACTAGTTGTGTGTAGGGACAAGTGATAGGTCTCAATGAGATCTACATTTCGGATGACAGCTGTCAAAATTGAAACAGCTATATCTCGGAAACTATCGACCTTAGACTAGTTGTGTGTAGGGACAAGTGATAGATCTCAATGAGATCTACATTTCGGATGACAGCTGTCAAAATTGAAACGGCTATAACTCGGAAACTATCGATCTTAGACTAGTCGTGTGGGAGTTGGACATTTTGACCCTGAACGTTAACGATGTCGACTGTACAGTCAATAAAATACAAAAATAATTTATTTTGAACTAGACTGTACAATGTTTTTATGATGCTTAATCGGAGGCATGGGAAAAAATATTCCCGCTCCTCCTACCAATCGGAGTTCCGATCGGAGGACAGGGAAAGACAAAATAAATGGGTTAGCATAGTTATGGCGGAATAATTGAATTTTTAAATAATGAATTTGGTTTAACTATGTCGAATGATCGCAATCTTAGCACAACGAAATACAAAACTACTATTGATGCGGTCTTTATTAGACATTTAAATAGGTTCGAATCAAAACTGTTCGTTTCTTACTTCAGCTACCATAAACCTATCGTATCAGTTTTAGAGATTGGCGATGATAGTTCTGGTAATGATGATGGTGAAAAAGTCGTTGAAATTATGGATGAAAGTTGATTTTTCGGAGAGATAAACTTTTTAATGTAAAATAATTGTAATAGTTTTAAAGTGTTAAATTTTTAATGTAATATAAATTGTCATGTTTGTGTACGATAGCGCAATAAATCAATATTGTATTCTACCACATAAATGATAGTACTTTTATACTGTTAAAGCAATTGGTGCAAAATTATTCCCTAACCATTCCAAAATATCAAACATGCTCAACGTTAATAATCAAGTTTTCACTTCTGCCGGCACTCCCGGAGTGCAACCCGTCTTTTTTTTATGTAAACCCTATGTTTGATCGATGTTGGTTGTCGTAAAAACGGCCGGATTTAGTTTTTGCCCAAAATAGATATTTTGCATTTCCATTTTCGTTGATCTTGTGGTCGCAAGCGCTATTGTTGAGCTTGAAGTTCTGGGTTTGATTTCCAGGCCGACTGTAATAATGAAATTGGGACGGAGACGGATGATGTTGAAATTATTGAGATTCCGGATCTTAAAAGGAAAAAGGGAAGCCTTACAGGATCACTGTGTTGTCCCTCTGGCAAGATCTTTTTTCTCAGAAACGCGTAACGTCTAAGCGTCTACAAGTTTATATGACCGTTTATGTCGCATAATTTGCCGTTTCACAAGGAAATCAAAACCTATAGTGAGCGTCCCGTTGACCTAGACCTTGATAATAAGCAAAATCTTTTTTTTTTTTTGGTGGGTGGAAAATCATCGAATGACCCCCCCCCCGCTCTTGGGCAGAGCGAAGGGGAGTGTCAGACTTCTACTGACTAAAAACCGAACCCATGTTCCTACTTTGTCCTTGCGCCGAGGCCACGTAATCTAGTACAACAATCCGCGGCCAAGAAGCAATAAAGGCAGGTTTTTTTTTTTTTTGGACGTCGCCTTTTTTCATTTACATGCAAGAAGCAATATTATCTTACAGCATGTAAATGAAAAAAGGCGACGTCCAAAAAAAACCTGCCTTTATTATGTATGTACTGAATCCTCGGTGCGCGGAGTCCAGGTAACGTTTTTTTTTCTTATATTAAAAAAGTAACTAAATATACGGGTGCTAGCCGAGTTGGCGCCAGACCAAAATTAACTATCGATGATCTCATGAAAGCTCCTTTAATACCATCTTTTATATCCTCTTATCCAATCCTAAACAAATAAAAAACAGACATCAATACAATACAAATGAAACGTGAAATAATAAGACTTCCTGTTTATTAAGCCAAATAACGATATTGGACATAAAGAAAAATAAAATACACAACGTTATATTTTACTTTTTTCCTCGTCCTTAGTTTACCCAAAGAGCAATGTACCTATTACTTACCGAAATGACGGTAGTTATTTCCACAAGAAATGGGAACGTTTGCCAAAGATCTTTCACTTATATTTCAGGCATTCAATTGCTTACGAAGCACATCTTTAAAACAATAAGCGTATAAATAATAAGTAAAAGTTGCTGATATTGCTTTTGTTGAGCCATTCAATTAAGAAAAAATGTTTGATGTTGTGTTTGTTGCTGTTTTTTTTTCAATTTATTGGGAACTAGCTTTTGCCCGCGACTTCGTTCGCGTGGAATAGTGACTTCCGGCAGATTTTTGGTTTATCTCGCGAAAAAAAAAAAACTATCCTATGTCCTTTCTCAAGTTCCAAACTATGTCTGTACCAAATTTCATCAAAATCCGTTCAGCCGTTTAGGCGTGAAAGAGTAACAGACAGACAGACAGACAGAGTTACTTTCGCATTTATAATATTAGTATGGATGTTGTGGAGTTCGTTGTTTTAGCTTGTTTGTATTTGCTATGCTTTATCTAATCTAAACTGCATAATATATATTTTTCTTAACTGTTAGTTTTGGTTCAATACAATAATAAATAAACTTTCAGTCTACGAATATTATTGAATCTAACTTAACATACATTTTCTTAACACAAATAAACCGATTAGTTTCTTCAATATCGCTTCAATAATATTTTACGAATCACACAATATGATGCGACTGTGTTGTTACGAATTTATGTTCTTAGCATTTCATGTCAGCCATATGCAAATGCCTTTCAATTATCTCTTTTGTGACCCAACACTCTCATTCATACAAAACTGCAGGTCTTATTATTGTTTTGTGAAACAATAGTTAGACCGCAGATTGTTCTCGATACGTCCTGTCGTCACTTCATCTACTTCATCTAAGATTCTGAATTCCTCAAGATCAAGTAAACACAGAATAATTTTCTCAATACTTAAACCTAACTAACTTTATTGATATTAGACACAATAAATTAAACTCATGTCTCACTTTAATACTAAATCGCGTAGCTTGGAATAAAATTACTGCTTAATTCTTACATAGCGATGGAATCTTGTTCCTCGCGTGCGCCGCAAAGGTACCGGCTAATCAATGAATATATTAAATGTTTACTAAATTCTATTAACAATTTACCATCTATGGGGTACTCGATGAGTTATAGAAAAGTTTCATTGTTGTTTTTTAGGAGTTTGAAGTAGGGTCTATCACCATTTTGAAATTGGAAATGTCCTGAATATACTTTAGCTGGAAAATTTCTTGAGGGCCTAATTCTCGAAGTCCTATTAACAAAACCTCCTAACTGAATAAATAAAAAAATTGAAACGAGTTTATATGGATTTATCTGCAGGTGGTGAAGCAGGTACTAACTCACTATTTTAAGAACGTGGTGATTGGCACAATCAAAAGAGACATACAAAGACCCAGGTTAATACTATGTTAATAGTGATGATGATCACCCTGTTTTCAAAATTCATTAAATTTTAACATGCCTGACCAGCCTGACCTACATATTTCTCGACGGCATTTAATGCCAAGTCAGTGGTCCCATGGCTGGCATTAAAACACTTACACCGATTAGGCACTAAACACACAAAAGAGCAGAAAGAGATTTTAATTTTACCAAAAAACCGAAATATCCCGTCAAAATAACAAATAGTCAGTCCGAATTGGTCAGAGGTCGGAGGTTCCGAACGCATGGTTACCCTAGTTCAAAATAAACAAAATGGTTTTAACCTAATTTGAAATTCTTTGTACGTTAATCGATAATATTTGACCTACATGGTGTGTTAATTTATTTACCAAATAAGTAGAGATCATTATCGCTTCCTTTATGGTTTAAATCAATATGATTGTCATTTTTAATATTCTATTAGTTTTATGTGAAAGTTGCTCTAGATTACTGCATTTTTGATAAAAGATAATTAATATAATACAATAATATTGGCCTATTACTGTCCCAGTTTTGGGCAAAGGCCTCTTCTCACATCAGCATTGATCACCACGCTTTCGACTTATATTATTTACATATTCAGGTTTTTTCACGATTTTTCCTCCTTCGTTGTCAGTGATGTTTAAGATAAACTTAGAAAATAAACATTAATGGAAAATACCCCATTCCTACTTGACCGGATTTAATTTGATAATAATTATGTATTCAACAAATACCTTAAAAATGTCTCATTAGATTCCCAAGTAATAAGACACACAGACAGACCAATGAATGTGAATGGGTATAAGAGTAGAGAAAACCAAAGAAACGATGGATGGACTGTGTTAAGAACTCATGAGATGACGAGATACAGAGAGGTATGGAAGAGGAACACATGCAGCGCCGACCCCAAATGAATTGCTATAATGGCGAGAGAATGATGACGACAGACCATAATATCCTATTAAGTTTTACCAGTCAATTAAAAGTTCATACAGTCTATTAGTCCATAAACAACTCGGACACGACAAGTGACGAAGATGCACGACTGTACCGAAATTCGAATTCCGAATGTGCTGTCGTGCAGTTAAAACGCAGCGGTAGTTCGTTTCGGGCATTGCGTAAAGCTGTGTCCAGAGAGAGAGAATTCTATGGATAAAAAGACAGTCTGAACGATATTATAAATGTCACTTTAGTATTTAAAACAAAGTATTTTCTACGATAGAGAATCTAACGTCTGATGAGAAGAAGATTCTGAAAAGTCTTTACTTCTGAAGTATTTTCTATAAACGAGTATGTGACGTTAATGCACTTGCCGTTGCCGATGCCTCAGCTGTTTTCCCCTTTGCGTGACGATTTTTCCAGTTCAGTTCAGACCTACTGTCCGGTTCGTCCCGTCCACCGCCTTGGTGTGTCAGGGCACAGTTACCTGCTATTTTGACCCACATTTTTTCCGGGATGCGGTGACATGACCTGCCCAGATCCATTTGAGCCACGTCAGATTTAAAAATATTACAGTGACTAACCTGGACCGCACTTGATATGTCTCATGCCCTAAGTCCATGCTGTACGTTACAGACATGGTTCCCTTTCGAAGAAATTCAAAACACAAACCTCGCTATCTGTACGCACCTTAAACAATTTCAGTAACTCGTAAAGTCATAAACAAACATAATCTTTGTCTATTAAATCCTGCCAAAGCATTAAGCATTAACAAATACAATAATATGCAAATTCTCAAGGCTTCCTATAGGCTATCTGTCTAGGTGTCCTAGTATTTACACCTATTATACCTAGGTAGTCTAGGTACAGGTGGCTAGATAACTCAAAGGCTAAAGGCCTTAATTAATCAACAAGTACTAGTTTAAGCAATTCTGTTATCTGAGCTAAAACATGTATAAATTATTGTTTAAATTGCGACCTTAGGTTGTTGTATTAATAGAATTTAGTGTTAGAATATTTGCATTAACAATACGTTTGTACCTAGTGGTAAGGTTGCTAGTGGCATTCATTGTAGCGGTAAGACCTACGTTTTTCTGCAGGCCTTTTTGATTCAAACTCAAACTCAAATATTTTATTTCAATTAAGCCCCTACAGGCACTTTTGAATGTCAGAAGGACGGAAGAAGAACGAAACTACGAGTGCAATACGTCATTCCGAAAGTCACCACGCCGAATCACACGCCACCGAATGCCCGCAACAACGAACACTGCGAGCACAAAAGCACGCAGCGACGCAAACCGCAACAACGAATGCTCGAGATTAGCAGTCTAGGATAATGGTGGACCAGTGGTACCAAGATTTACTACGGGTGTGGATCATCGTCACCTTTCGCTTCTTGTGCCATGATTCTAGGCGTCGGCACGACACGTTTTTTTATCTCTTTATTCTCCTCTGTCAACCGTCACTCTATCATTTACTATGGTTTTGGATAAGAACACAAAATCGCGCGCCTTTTGTTTTATCAACATTGCAAAACTGCTCTCAAAATAGTGAAGAAAAACATCTGACTGTTGACGCTCCGGTTTTGGTCGTCGTGATGAAACAATAACAAAATCGCATGCGCGTTATGCTTCCTTTGAAGAATATTGCGACATCAAAACCTAATTTCCCCATAAATTAAAATTCAAATTCATAACCACTACCTGAACATTTATCGCGCACAGATCAGTAACAGTTCCCATGACAACCAACCTGCCTCCATGAGGTTATCAGATTAATTACCTATTCGATCCGATACCCGGCTCTATTTCCGCAATCGTTGCCGTATTACGGGCTTACCCTATCATTTGCATCACATTTGCTAGTGCCAAGCTCATTTCCAGTCTGATTTGGAGCTGGCTCATCAAAAATATGTGTCAGAATTCTATTTCCCGGCGGGATGGAAGCAATTCGTAGTGTTGCGTGTTTCTGAAATAATGATGACAAAATCAAAATATAAATTAGCTAAATAGGGGATCGGACTGGGTCAAAATAATATGATTCTGTTTAGTCCGTAAGTTAGATTATCGAAAAATATTGAATACGTGTTTTTTGTTTTATCAAATCAATAAAAAATGACGAAGATAAAACGCGTCAAAGATCTTGGAGTGGGGCTTGAAACGTCACTTGTGTCGTCAAAATGTACTATCATATGACGTCACACGAGTTTTCGAAGCACTGTATCGTCTTCATTTTAAGTTTACGTGAAAAAAGAAAAAATAGGTGTCCAAAATTTTTTGGAAATTTGAATCTGACGGACTAATTAGTTTTTTTTTGTCCGATCCCCTATTGACTTATTGTTGGTTTCTGAATTTGGGGTTCGAAGTTGACAATCTGTCAAATTTAACCCGTTTACGGTAACCACCACTAAAAAGCTTGATTTTAAAACAAAATCCCGTCCACAACATGACAATTTATTTATTTATTTATTTAAACTTCATGTACAATAGTGGTACATAGGCGGACTTAATGCCACAAGGCATTCTCTACCAGTCAACCTTAATTTACCATGCAGACCAACAGTGCCTGACGCTGCAAGCAAGAATAGTCGTTACGGTGGTCAGAACCACTTTTTGGCGATGGTACTTAAGATATTCGGATGCTGAAATAGAGTTTGACATTTTCTCAAGTTCATATTCTCAAATGGGATACTTATTTTTAAAGCCTTTAGGATATTGGTCTCTTGGAGAAAGTTCAGTCAGGTCCTTTTTTTTTTGTCGTTCTGTACAAAAACCTTAAATGTGGACTGTAGATCTCACCCTAACATTACCTACCTCAACAACCGCTTCACATATAAAAATATCACATTGGGAAGTCTAATACTAGTCTATTTAAAGGTAGATATCTTTTTTTTTTTTTTTTTTTTTAATCTTCTTTATTTAAGGGATTTTTGTACACAATTGTGACGATGTCAATCCCATCGTGCTTTTACAAATATTTACTTACTTCCTAGACTTATTTTAACTTATAAAATACCCCAAACCTTAATCTAATTTCTTATCTATCTAATAATAAAAGAGTATAATATTTTTGCTGCTTCGGATGTAGGCTTAGCCAAAATACCATGGAACATTCCAACATCCATTACCGACAATTTCATTGCGTTTAAAACTGCATTTCTTTTATTAGCATATCGGACACATTCCACCAACACATGATACACATCCTCTATCTGGCCACACACCTCACAGTTTGGAGAGTCAGACTTTCGCATGAGATAAGCAAATTTGTTTAGTGGAATATGTCCTGAGCGCAAGCGATGCGCAGCAACAATTTGGCTTCGATTTAGTTTCGACCCGCTGAACCAAGGTATATGAGGAGGCTCACATTGTATACTTTTATACCAGATTCCTTTAGCTTTTGATCTTTCATTAAAATGTTCATTCCAAGATAGTTTATTTATTTTTCTATATTTACACAATATTTCCGAATAGCTTGGCATTATATCCTGTGTTCTTGTGCCTGACGTAATGGCATATTTGGCAAGTCTGTCAGCCTCCTCATTACCCCGAAGTCCAACATGAGATGGCACCCATTGAATAATTACTTTTTTACCTGTTTGGTTAAAAAACTGAATTTGTTCCAAAATTCTGTATGCTATAGCTAAGCCTTTTGACCCAATACGAACACATTTAGAAATATGCTGTAAAGCGCTCTTACTATCGCTCCATATTACCACTTTCATTACATTAAGCTCTAGCACATATTTCAAGGCCTCAAAAATGGCAAATAGTTCGGTAGTCATAATGGATATGTGCTTATTCAAATTATAAGTTTTATAATATCCATTTGCTATATCACAAAAAGCTGCTCCCACTCCGTCTGATGTTTTGGACCCATCTGTGTATATAACATGCCAGCCAGCGTATCTCTCACATAATTCATTTAGGGCATTGTTCTTTAACAAATTAACATCATAATGTGATTTTGGAGCAGTGACACTATCTAGGCTACATTTAATAACATCCTTAATATCTATATTAGACAACCATGTATCCAAAGTAAACATTAAAACTGGGTAGGAAGATGAAATCTCCTCATCTGCTATCATACTATGTGAAGAAACGAGTAGAGGTCTCCTCTTCCTATTCCAGTACCTATTTTCTATCATACTACTAAGATCTGTAATCAAACTCGTTGAAATATCATTTGTCCTAGATTGTAGCTTTAAACAAAATTTTAAAGAAAGGAATTGTCGTCTAATTTGTAAAGGAGGTATACTTAATTCACTCTCCATTACGTGTATCGGTGTCGACTTAATAAAACCGCCAATTATTCTTAACGCTTGATTTTGTAATTTTTCCAATTTATAAGTGTGACTAATTGCAGAGTTATCATACAAAAAACATCCGTAATCAATTCTACTCCTAATAAGAGCCATATACAGTCTACGCATAAATATAGGGTGAACACCCCATGCCGATCCTGCCAGAACTTTGAGTAGCTGAATTTTTTTTTGCGAGCTTTCATACACTTCGTTAATATGCTTCCCCCATCTTAAGCACTTGTCCAGCCACATTCCTAAATATTTTATATAGTCGACAACTTCTAAAGTATTATTGTTTACTTTAATGTCAACTAAGAGTCTTCTGCGTCCTCTGGTAAATATACATAATTTGGATTTATTGTTCGATAATTCTAATCCTAAAACGTCTATTGATTCCACAAAATAATCTAATGCTTGCTGCAAATTATCAACACTGTCCTGTATTTTAGTTGTATTACAGTATAAAACAAAATCATCAGCATATTGACTGACACAAACGTTATTAATATTTTGACAAATATTGGCCGTAATAATATTAAAGAGAAGGGGGGATAAGGGATCCCCCTGTGCAATTCCCTTACCAGTCCATCTTACATATTGTCTATTGCTTTCGTCCGCTTTTATAGTGAGATGTCTTTCTTTTAAAAACTCCCAGATATAAGAACATATATATTTTCCGACTTTCAAGTCATTTAGAATATGTACTACCCGGTCAATAAGAACGTTATTATAAGCTCCTTCCACATCCAAAAAAGCAGCTACAGTTGGAGTATTTTCAGTAAAGCCAATTTGTATCTTAGTAACTAGACGTGCCAGACTATCGTGACATGAGTGATCTCTTCTAAAACCAGTAGTACTAGGAGATAGTATTTTATTATATTCTAGTAGATATCTTTTTCATAGATTCTCACTGAAATTGCAAAGCAAATGTATCTTCGGAGCTGTTCTTAAAATAAATCACGTGTAGAAACGGGTTCAGAGGTGCCCGTGGGATAGACATTGATTTGCAATCTATGATTAGTTGAGTAACGCAACTATAAAAGTTCAATTGCTGGATAAATATAGACCTGGCCCATAATAGTTAGATACAGAAGATCGACTTCATACATACAACATTCGAAAACACGAGACTCTTCAGCGGGTGCAAGCGTGCTCATAAAAACTGTCTTTTGTTTGAAATATCCACACACACATACATCCATATTTATAGTGCCGACTCAAGTCCGTTTTTGAACTTGGGTCGACTGTTCTTGTCATGACAACAGGAGGACATCGCCCACCAAATCAATTCTAGAATTTCTCGGCCGCAATTGGCGGATCTTCGAAAAAGGTACTTTCCTCGTATACGTGCGTTACCTCCTACACTAGCCATCCTTGTCAAACCCATAGTTGCATTCTTCTTTATCAAGTCCTAAAGATGTCTCTGTAAGCTACGTTAAAGATGTGTATATAATGTCATTTCATATTGAAAAAGGGCGTATTTCTTAAATTATAAACAAACTGTAGCCGTTCAAATGTCTAATGGGGCGAAATGTAAGCGAGTCAAGTCAATCTTGAGTTCAGTCCACGACTTAACATACCAGTGATAGACACGCTTCACGTACAGCGAGTGCAAGCGCACTCACGACTGTCATTCGTCTGAGCTCGCCTCACGTACATTCAGTGCCTAGTGTTACCTGACCCCTCGTATAAAGAAAAAGAGGGCAAGTGGTGTGAGAGGAGGGGTCAGGTTATTATGGCCACAGCCTATATCCGCTAGTAAAGTGGATCTGTTATTCTGTACTTGTCTATTTATTGTTACAGATACTAGTACAAACAGATAAACATCGCCTATTGGCTATACATAGCCGGTGCTACTGGTAATTGTGAATCCGAACTGGTTACAAGGTTATTTAATCCTAGACTATTTTCTAGGGAATGTAGGTAGACCTGTATTGAATGGCCATTGCAGAAATGTAACTAAATGCTTGTTTTGAAACATCCTAAGTTGGATTTCCCTTCAAAATGTTTTGAACAGGGTTTGCATACACCCAATATTAAAAAAAAAACCAAATTATTAAAAAACACATACACACACACATTACATTTTTATTTTATTTAAAAGACTTTTTTTTATTCATTTATATATCATTTAATTTTTATATTGTATTTTGTTTGATGTTACTTTTACTATTGTGAGTGTGTATGTGTCCTTTATGATTTTATCTAATTACTAACAATTTTATGGATATTATAATGTCTGAAACAAATAAATGAATTGAATTGAATATTTTTATTTAACTTGCAATGTTTGTAAATTTTGTGTAGGTCAAAACTTGCAACTAAAAAAACAGATATCCGTTTTAATATTCTGTTCAGTTTCATTGTTTTAGAAAAAAATTACAGAAACATTAATATTGAACATTAAACTCAATATTTGTTTTAAAATCACGAATTCAAGATGTTTTAATACCTATTATTATTTTATCAACCGTTTCAAAACTAATTTGCTTATAAAAAAATGGACGAAAGAAACTTCCAGACCAGGGAAGCGAAACATTTTCTCAGAAACCATTTTCAAAAAGCGAATTTAATATCTCCCTCCATTTCTTCTGCAATACATTATTTCATATTTGAATTTCTTTGCATGATTCTTATGCTTAGCACGCGTAAAAAATGCCCGTTTTCTTCTATTAAAGTATAAACGTGGCGAGTTTTTATGGGCCCCTAATATATTTTTTCATCATAAGATTTGCATCAGTTGAATTTTTGAGTTATTTCGTGAAAAATGTGTGTAATAACAAGGTTTACTGAGAATCCATGTAAAGTATTAAACCTCTTTAGAAACTAAGGGAGTTCTTATTAAAACTTTTATGAAATTAAATACTCCGTTCAAAGAACCCAGTTCGAGTTACTTTGTTTGTTTTCTGAGAAAAAAATAATAATTATCTTTTAACATCCAAATGAATTAAAACACTGCAATCTATAAACTAATTACAATAATGCCACTAACTTAAGCAAGCCCAATACAATCTACATCTCTTTCTAGACATACCACTTAGAAAAGGATAGAAATAACTCTTGAAGTTTAGACGCTGCACACAGAACTTCACGCCATCAGGTACTTAACCATTCCAAAGCCTGACTTCTCGTACCTAATGTCCAACTTTTCTCTCATTTCTGACTTATAATTTGCGCTAGAAAATTACCACAGGCTACACTTAAGTTTTCTTTGAAAGTTCAACGCCGAAGAAACGCAAAACTAAGGCAAAGTTGGAATTAAATCTCTTTCATTTGGTCAGAAAGAAACGGAACGGAGAAACAGTTTGAATGTTGATACTTTTTGGATTCGTATACAGCGATCGTTGGTGGTCAAAGTTTCAGTCTATTCGAGAGTTAGTTGATTGTAAAAGAGTTTTCTTGTGGGAAAGAAGAAACCAACGTTGGTTTTGTTTAAGCAATTTATGTTACAACATTTAATTGAAATAAAACAAATTGTTTACTACTCCTGAGGGCCTAGACCAGTTGCAATTTTATTGTTGTCGTAAAGGATAGAACAGTTGCGTATCGTATTACTACGACGACGTTCGTAATTAACTAAAGTTTCCGATAGCCTATGTATCCCATGTATTTTATTTTAACGAATTATCCACCAATGAAATAAGCAGGGGTTTCCATCAGCAATTATCTCATTAGATACATTTCAACCACGAGCCCCTTTATGGCCCCAAAATTTTAAATCATCAGCTATCAGTCTATTTAGCCATTTTCCAATCATATTTGGGTTCTAAAACGACAGTCAAACATCTTCAAATAACAGCCGGAACCAACTATTTGTTTTTTTTGGGGGGTGGGATTTGGGAAGTCATCAAATGACTCCTCCCGCTCTGGGAGTGTCAGATTTCTACTGACTAAAAACCACCCATGTTCCTTCTTAGCCCTTTGTGTCGAGGCCGCAGTATCTCTTTCGAACTACCCGCAGCCCAGGAAACAAAAGCTTAACGTTCTTTTTAAGACACGGATGAAACTTGGTTTAGTAATGGTGAATGGTCGACCATTCACGGGTCACCCTTTCCAGCACTGCTTAACTTGAAAATAGACCCGCGTGCCATTATAAAACCACGATAGAATTGGGTTAAAAGACTTTCCCACAACACAGAAGGGGGTCTAAACTAAACAGGGGTCTAAACACGTGATATTTGGATCGATCAACAACACTATTGAGGCAGTGCTTAATTAAACAAATTAAACTTACACAATGACTCAAAAGGGGTATTGAAAAGGATTTGTTAAGACCCCGACTCACACAACAACGGTATTATTGTGAACCCTTTTGTTAAGGTTTAGTCACTTTAGTGGGAAAAACTGCAGTTAAATTAGTTCTATATAGTACATGTTTGCTTGTAGAACTATATTCACGGTTCAGAATAAAATAATCATTCTGGTTCCATTCCTCCACTTTTTTTGTGTTTGGATAATTATTAAATCCTCCCGCTCTCTGGGCGGTAGGGAGTGTCAGACTTCTACTGTCTAAAAACCACCCATGTCTTTTTAGCCCTTTTTGTGTCTAGGCCGCGGTATCTCTTTCGAATAACCCTCAGCCTCAAAGGGAGGAACACCTGCCTTTTGATTAGAATGGGTGCGACTGCCTAGCCTTACCCCAACTATGTTGGGGTCGACTTCCAGTCTAACCGAATGCAGTTGAATACCAGAATTTTAAATGGAGCGACTACCTATCTGACCTCCATCATCCAACTACTTCAGCTAGTACTGGGCAATGTGATACCCCTTGCAAAACTGGTTGTCAGACTTTTGGGCTACTGACTGCCTGTTACGACTGTCAAAGATCTACCAATAACAACCGAGACCAAAACGGCTTAACGTACAGCTCGCGCCAAACTTTGTGACCGTCCCGAAACTAGGCTCATTGCATTGCGCAGAACACAAAATCAGGTATTAGCGGGACGCACAAGAGCTTGGGGGCAGGGCCATAATATAATAAGTATTAAAAATGTTAGAAAACGAAAATTGTTTGGTTGATTACGTATTGCCAACTCGACTATACCATGCGCAAGTTCGGACTCGCGACTATATTCAAGGCGGTCACAAAGTTTGGCGCGGGCTGTACTTTCCGAGGCAAGAAAGAAACTGCTACGTAATTGGTGACCCATCCACAGACCTACCCATGCAAGCGCGGCTGAACCTAAAAATGAGCCGAGCTCCTCATTATCTAAAATTCAATAGTACACCAATAAAACATATTGTAACAAGCTGCTGAGTAACTTAAAAATTATCAGAAAACATCTTCCAAGAATCGAAAACTTTCTCTAAAAGTGCAATATGAAACTTCACCCTTTATATTTCCAAGATGAGCATCAAAACAAACAATTTCCAACTACCAAGATGTTTTAATAACCAGACGAAAGTGCAATTTACTTCACTTATTCACTTATTAAACTTAACACTAAGGAACAATGCAACTTGTACGAACATTTTAATTTACTCCACCAAGCAGTAGAACTCTCAACCTTAAAAACTGGTTTACAAGGTTCAAAATAGTTCTAAACATCGAAGTCTCATCGTGTATTAATTAGTAGAAATGTAAGGTAGTCCTAATTGTTTTTATTGAGTGTCGGTAGCTATTAGTGTTTATTAAAACACCAACAGTTTCTTCTAAAGAGGTTGAGGTTGTAGCTTTAATTAGTTTTATAGATTCTGATGTTAATTGTCGAGTTGATTGTGCAGCTGTATTGGGTTTATGAGGTCAGTAAGAGTTGTGATGAACCTCAGATAGCAGAAGCATTAGAGGCTTAATGGAAAGCTTTTGTCAATTCTATTAAAATCGTTGGCATCATTCTCTCTTCCGCCCTTGTCCCAATTTATTTGAGGTCATCACTGCATGTCTTCTCCTTAAACTTCTCTATTACTGTTCATCGATACTTTTGCAGACAGTGCTTAAAAAATGCTAAAAAAGGCTCAGCACTTAATTGAGCTTTCGCTCAATTAAGTGCCTTTTTTAGCATTTTTATTGAATTATTAATAGTATTGAATTATTTTGTATCTATTTCAGCATGGCTGACTGAAGTTTTTACTAAAGTCAATAAATTGACAAATATAATTACACAACTCTAGATGAAAAATGGAACCATTAACTATAAAAACAAAATGATAATGTTTTTAGTATGTGTTGTCATAGCGGCAACAGAAATAAATCATCTGTGAAAATTTTAACTGTTTAACTATCACGATTCATGGGATACATCCTGATGATAGACGGACGGATAGACGGGCAGCGGAGTCTTAGTAATAGGGTCCCGTTTTATCCATTGGGTACGATACGAAACTCTAAAAACTACGAAAGAATTTCCACGCGAAAATGTCGTCAGTTTCGTTCAAAAAACATAAATAACAGAAAACACCAATATGCTCTCTCAAAAATTACTCTCGAAATAAACGTACCCATTTGCAAGTCATCCTATATCTAACCGGATAACCGAATATCTTCAGCTACCAGTAATTCTTCAGAGATAAACCGCGAAGGTTTTATTACTTTTTTATATACAGCGTCTTATTGAAACTGTGCGATAAATCGCAGGCCACATTAAGTTGGTCTGTATGAATTGGTTCTCTGGATTTAGGTACTGTATTATACGGTTATTCTGTATCTGTATTTGAGTGGAGTGTATCGGGGTTTGACTTCGAATAGGGGATTGGACAAAAAATCTATCTGCAGATAGATTTCCAAAAAATATTGGACACGTATTTTTTCTTTTTTACGTAAACTTAAAATGAAGACGATACAGTGCTTCGAAAACTCGTGTGACATCATATGATAGTACATTTTGACGACACAAGTGACGTTTCAAGCCCCACTCCAAGATCTTTGACGCGTTTTATCTTCGTAATTTTTATTGATTTGATAAAACAAAAAACACGTATTCAATATTTTTCGATAATCTAACTAACGGACTAAACAGAATCATATTATTTTGACCCAGTCCGATCCCCTATTGTGGTTGGGTACGACTGTCTTCTTTGTAGCTCTTGGATCAATGATAGCTGCCACATTTGTAGATCTTTTAGATCTTAGATCAGATGCATGACCATCAATTCTTCTTTCTTTCTTTTACGGATGGTTAGTGTCCAAACTGGTGTCAGAGCTTTTATGCCGCCAATGAGCCTGTAACTTGGCTTTACATCCTGTCGACATGACACTCCGTAACATACTAAAACTATTCCATGCATAGCCAAGCTCGTAAAACTGTTAGTCGCAGCTATTGTTCGTATATCACCTAAAGTCATTTAGGGTAACCCTACGAAACCCAATATTACCCAGATGGTGAGTGGCGGAAATTAAGTAGGCATACGATCGTTGAAAAACTGATATTTAGGTGTACCTGCTTAAACTGGAAACGTACTTCAAGCCTCAAAGAATTGGGAAGAGACCTAAGCAGGTGATGATGTCATAAGTAAGACTCCCAAAGAAAATAGCAATTCCTCCTGCTACAAAAATAGACAATCGCAATCCAGAAAAAAAGCAAAAATAATTAAAGATCCAGAAAATAAATGAACCAGCTCAGCGAAGCTCCATACAAAAAGCCGTTAAACTAAATTAACTTGGTCCAAAAGCGACGGAAAAAGATTAATTGTGTAACGAGCGACTCCTTAAGAAATCAATAAGTATTTTTCTTCAAGTTGGAGGCTTGGGGGAAGTTCTACGGAATATTCAGCATACTTAACGAAATGAACCGAACGGTACGGGCCTTGCATTATTACAAGCCTGTTGTTTCCAAGTTCTCTTAGAATAAATTCAATTACGCTGAAAGTTCTTTGTAGGTAAATGTCTTAAGGATGCAAGGGTAGGTGTTTCCGAAAGTATTTCGAAAGCCTGTTAGACTTAAGATTTTGTTAGGCCCTAAAATAGGGCTCAGAACTACCCCCAAATTCTCTTAAGATACTCTGACAAACTGTCATGAACGTTTTTCTGGCACTATTTCAATCATTTGAACCCTTTAGAGTTTAGGACTTGAATGAGGCAGTAGACAGCTTGAATTGCTTGAATTGATTGCTTGAATGCGTCCAGGTTACCAAATACTGGTCGGACAAAATCTATATAAGTCATTGATTCGAGAAGGAGAATTTCAAAGTTCAATCAATATAGTAGCTCGGAATTTGAAATTTATAACACCCTCGTGCCTCAGAAAGCAGCTCCTTGAAATTGAGATGTGATTCAGAATTTGACGAAACTACCTCAACTACCTATATAACCTTGCCTCATTAGTTGATAATAATTAGTGTCATGCGGAATAGAAACCACAGCATTTGATATTGCAGAAATTCAAACCACAAACAGTAATATTACGATTGCGTGTATCATTTCCATGTACGAGTAATACATTCCATACATTGATCTTTCTCAATGGTTCCCTAGGAGCAATCGATACAAACATGTCATTAGAATTTCTAACAACTTCGAATTCAGTTAGGCAGAAGTGTATCTAGAGTACACTTTCGCCAGCCTGAAGTGGCGCCCTGTTGAGGGCAATACCCTTATTATATGGGATTTGAAAATAACTGGCGAAATTGGTGGTGTCATACTAGGTGTAGTCATTGTCCAGTATTGTCTGACTCCTCGTTTAAAGTAGAAGAGGGCAAGTTATGTGAGAAGAGGGGTCAGGTAATACTGGGTACAGACTGTACCCCTCAGATGTACCGTTCCGAGTTAATTAGCGTGACGTCAAGTTCCAGAATTGTTAAGTAAACAAATAGTTAGCTTGTGAGCGCTGAAATGCTACGTTTTATAAATTCTACCGTTTTCATGAATGCGCCAACGATTACGTTTGTTGATGGTCTATACTACAACCTCTGTCATGACTCCGCCGTTTGGTAGAAGCTCTAATATCTAAGTTTTCCGAAGACGACAAGTTCGCTGCACACTAAAAGTATCACATCTGCCAAACCACTGAAAACCACGTGACCAAGCAAACAGAAGCTTTATGAAAGTCCTGTGCAAAGGGAGTAGGGACGGAGTTTGAAGACATGTTTGGTTAGGCCTGTTCCTGCCTGTTGCAGGGTAATCAGGGATGTTGCGACATGTTTGGGCAAGCTACGGTGTTGGACGTGTATGTTGAGGGTGGAAAAATTGTGTGTAAGGTTTTTATAGGTTTTTTTTTGTAAAGTGGTAATCTGATTCCGAACTATAGATAATTTTATGTAAACTATGCTCTATTGTTAATATGCGCTATTTGATACTTCAGCAGCATATTATTGATTCAGTTATAGTTCAGTTTCAGTTTGCGCGATTGCTAAGCATGAGGTCATAGTTTTGAGTACTGGGTCAGGCAAAGTGTTATTACAAAGGTTTTTCAATCGGGAATTACTCAGTAGTAGCCACGGAGTCTGGTTTTGTTCCCGGATAAGGGCAATATGCTCGCTTCATATTACACCTTTACAAATCCAACTACCGATTTTTTACGAAAAAAATTTAATCGGTCACCTACAAAAAGCCTGTCGTGGGCGGGAGCGCTAATGCAGAATTACAAATTGACGTATTTTTATAACCCTGGACAACTGGACTTTCGTTAATTCTCTTACACTGAATATAGCATGGAATTTCATGGTGAAAATATTAGCCAGTCATCAACTGGTATAAAGAAAAAGCAACAGGAAAGAACCTAATTACTCTTTGACCAAGTTTTTCTTTCGTACTGAAATTACCATGTAAAAGACGGGACGAAAAAACAATAAAGTAACGAATTGCGTGATCCAATAGCTCGTATCCTCCCTACGTATTATTGTTTAATTATGAAGTTATTTAAAAAAAACCTTATTATATTCCATTTCATTTTTAATATAGACTGGGGGACTATGTTTACATGTCCCGGGAAAACAAAAGCAGAAGAACCGAAACTTCCCGCGGCCGAATCCCGCGTCATCCCATCCCTATCACACGGGATAAAATTACATGCTATTGACGAAACTTTTTCAATTTATTTGACGTCAAGGACTAAAGTTTTAATTACTTCTTCCACTTGTTAAATGTCCAAGAATGACGAAAAAAGTGCTGATGTGAAGATCCCCAAAAGGGGACATTGTATTCAAATTAATCGTCTTGAAACGAATTAATTGAATTCAACGGAGGACTAATTCAAAGAATTGTCAAGACGTCTTTTTATAATTTCGAAGGTACGTTTTGGGACCAAATACGGACATTTTTGAAGACCAACGAACTGTTCTTTTCATTAAATTAATGGGTTTAATTTTTAATTAAAGTTCTGTAGCGAGTGAATTAGATAGAATTTCACGGAAAGTGGAATTCGACCGATTCGAGAGCAGTGAGCGTAGAAAGCGTTAGAAAGGAGCAAGATTTTCTAAAAGGACTTTTAATAGCACTTTCACATGAATGGACAATTAGTTGGTATGTTCTTGAAAAGGTTTTTGATTTAGTAGTTACTTCTATTCGTAAAGAATACTCCAATTTAAGAGGACTTAGTCTAGACCAGTATCTCGAATTATTGAATTTGAAAAGCCAAATTGTGTTAACTATTGAAAGTTTCAGTATTTTCTAAAAGAACAGTCAATTAGTAATTTAAAGGCATTGAACAATATTAAGAATGAATTTAGATGGCTATGATAGTAGAAGAAGACCAACGAAACATGGATGGACTGTGTGAAAAATGATATGGCTAGAAGGAGGTGACTGCTGATATGACGAGTAATAGAGACGTATGAAAGAGTAAGACATGCTGCTCCGACCCTAAATAAATTAGGAGGAGGGCAAGAGGATGGTGACCTTTATGTCGTCGACCAATACGTCGTTTACGGGCTGCGCGGCGCCGGACGTTACCGGCGGCGAGTGCTGTGGGTGCGGGGGCGCGCGGCGGCGTGTGACGTGGCGGCCGGTGTGCGGGGCTCCGGGTCGCGGGGCAGCGGTTGCACGTTGCGGCGTGCATTCGTTGTTCCGTGATTCGGGGTCTTCTTCTTTATCTTCTTTATGGGGTTATTGGTTTCCGCACTTAGTCCTTAAGGACCATTGTGCGTGAGCCGTGGCGGCCGATTACTCCAACCAGCCCACCTCCCTCCAGAAGCAGATCAGACTTCCCGGTCTCCTCAGGGCATCCGCAAGGGATCGTGGTGTTCCCAGGGTCTCCTCACGAATCTTGGTAACACCTGTGCACTCAAGGAGCACATGCGCCACAGTTTCCTCCGCCTCCATGCATGCCCTGCACAGGGGACTATCAGTGATTCCTAGGGTGTGGAAGTGTTTATTCAGTGAACAATGTCCGGTGATGGTCCCCGCCACCAGGCGCAGGCTATCTCTGTCCAGGCGCAGAAGGCGCCTGGTCAGTTTTATATCCAGGGATGGCATAGCTTCCTTGGATTGCCTACATCCTGGTGTCGAGCTCCACCATTTCTCCGCTTGTATTCGAGTATGATCTTTTAGCCAGCTTCTGAGCTGCTTAAAAGGGATGGGCACAATGGGTTCGGGTCCGTAAGGTTTTGTGCTGGATCCTCTTCTGGCAAGTTCGTCGGCCGCATCGTTTCCAAGTGATCCGCTGTGACCTCTAATCCATTGCAGCGTTACCTTGTTGTGATTTATTTCCGTTATTCGTTCCAGGGCTTTGTGGCATTCCAGTATCAGTCTCGACGTGATCTGATTACTCTTCAGGGATTGAAGGACTGAGGCACTGTCGGAGAGTATCCGAATATTAGTATCCGTAACCTTCCTGGCCTCTATAGCGTGTGCCGCTTGGATGATACCTACACACTCTGCTTGGTAAACAGAGTTAAGTTTTCCAAGTGGTTTGGATATCTTGATGTTTAGGTCGTCGGAGAACACCCCGACACCTGTCCCATAGTCGGTTTTTGATCCATCGGTGTAAATCCTAAGCTCATTTGTACCTGAGTAGTCACACCACTCCTCTATGAGCTCTATGTTGTAATGTTTTTGGAAGCAATGGGTCTTCAGGGTTCTATCGATGGGTGATGTCATCATTGGCTGTTCTTTGATTGCATCTTCTCTGATGCGTGTGTGTTTAATTCTCGAATCATTTCTTAGGATACCGGATACTTCGAGTCTGAAAGTCGCTAGGGCCGCCTCCTCTCTTATGACGAGGTGCAGGGGAGGTAGCCCCAGCATCACCTGTAAGGCAGCAGTGGGGGAAGTTCTCATGCTGCCGGTGATTGCTACGCAGGCCAATCTTTGTAGTTTCTCGAGATCCTTTTGGGTTGTACTTAGGTTGGTCCTAGGCCACCAAACTAAAGAGCCGTATGTGATGATTGGTCGGATAACTGTGGTGTATAGCCAGTAGGTTATTTTGGGGCTTAAGCCCCAATTTCTTCCCAGGAGTCTCTTACATTGCCATAGAGCTATACTGGCTTTTGTGATGGTGTAATCAGTGTGCTTTGCCCAGTTCAGCTGCAGTTTGTCCAAAAAGATGCCCAGGTATTTGGTTTCAGTCGATAGGCTTAGGGTTGTCCCAAAGAAGCTTGGCAATTGTAACGTTGCCAGCTTCCTTTTCTTTGTGAAGAGGACGAGTTCCGTTTTGGTAGGGTTCACAGCTAGTTTGTATTCCTTGCACCAGTCCTCAACTATTCTTAGTGCTTGGCGCATAAGGTTGCATAGTGTGTTTTCGTATGTGCCGTTTAATATTATGGTCAGATCGTCCGCATAACCCACCGTGTAGTAGCCTCCGCTATTTAGACGTTTAATGAGGCTGTCTACTACGAGGTTCCACAGTAGTGGCGAGAGGACACCTCCTTGGGGGCAGCCCTTGGCCACTATGGCTCTAGTAGTGTAGTTTACCGTAACTTGTACGGCTCTCAGTCTGAGCATGTTTGTGATCCATCCTCGCAGTGTCGAGTCCACACCGTGTTCCTCGAGGGCTGTGTGTGATTCGGGGTCTCGAGCATTCGTTGTTGCGGTTTGCGTCGCTGCGTGCTTTCGTGCTCGCAGTGTTCGTTGTTGCGGGCATTCGGTGGCGTGTGGTTCGGCGTGGTGACTTTCGGAATGACGTATTGCACTCGTAGTTTCGTTCTTCTTCCGTCCTTCTGACATTCAAAAGTGCCTGTAATGGCTTAATTGAAATAAAATATTTGAGTTTTGAGTTTGAGTTTATGCCACACCGATGAGAATATTGTGGGATGCCGTTGGTGAATTTCTCGAGAATTGTCGTTATGAAGCACGAGAGAAATGAAAAGGAGGAAAGCCTTAGCTACGAACTAGGTCAGATCAGGCCAGCGAAAAAAAAAAACAAATAAAAGCAAGCTAGACTCTTATAAACAGCAACGGGTCCAAACATCATCAACATAGACAGGGACCAGAGGATGAAAAGAGAGAAGGGATGTCTCTGCCATGCAGTGGGACACAACCGCAAAATAAATAGCAATAAGTAAGTAAAGCAAGCACTAGAATTTCCCTCACAACTCCAATTACCAGTTTCTAAGCTCAAAACCCCAGAACATTAAAACAGAACACCTACCATCACTCCATCTTCCGCCGCCGTCCAACGGTCAAAGGATTTTAAATTCCACCCTTACAAGCAATGTATGCTAATGTATGCGCCCCCAATGAATGGCGGTAGGAAACAGGGCTCATGCTACATATGCATGCGATTTCCTGATTTATATCCGACAGAATCTACAAAGGTTTTCCGTTAATAGGGTGACTTTTTAGGGTTAAAGCTATTGGGTGTGGTGGTTTTTGGGAAGACTCAAATGGGGACAAAATGTTCCGGGACCTGTCATCATCCTCCTGCCGTTGTCCCATGTTATTTAGGGCTGGTGCAACACGGTTTTTTCTTCCATTGTCAATCGTCACGCTATCATTTACTTACTCCTTTTTTCTTTAAATCATTTTTATTGAACTGAACTTGTCTTGAACTGTTCTTGTCAAAGTTTTTCCTGTCCATCCATCTATCTTTTGATCCCGTACCAAAGATGGAAAGGGAGGAGCAGGGGGTGTTCTTTCGCAGACATGTGCTTGCCGTCCGTCCGTCATATCAGTAGTCGCGCGTTCATGTTCCACGCGCGCCTCGAAGAGATGTTAGCAAAATGGAAGCAAGGGCCGACGCCGGAGCCCCGGAACTGTTCGAAAGAGATACCGTGGCCCCTGGAACACAAATGCTAAGAAGGAAAGGTGTAATTTGATGATTTCCGATCCGCAAAAAAAAGGGAGGTGCTCTTATGATAAAGTTGCCTGCTTTCCTCGAAAAATTATCCCACTTTAAACCCGTTGCAGACTTGCAGTAGCCATTATAATTAGCTGGATAATGCTAAATAGATAGCTGTATAAAATCTCGTTTTATACATGCCAATCTTCAAGTATATCTTTCGTTGTGTTTTATGTGGTCATCATAAATTTATCTTCCAAGACACCAAGAATGCCAAAGCATACTTGGCTTTCGAAAAACTTTTCACGCAAATATTAATCGATTTATTGCGTGGAATAATCTGTAGATCTAAATTGTGGAGGTACTTTGTAATGTGTAATATCGATAGCGTATGTTCGATGAATCAATTCTGTTCATGATTTTTATCATACTTATTTTAAGATTCTCGAAGCAAGACAGGAATGCTTGATGAAAAGTATCGACTTAACTAACGCCTTTCGGAAGTGGCGAAGGTTTCGGCCTGTACTATAATGGATAATAATAAATGTAAAAATAACGTATACGAAACCGAAAGTTGCTTGTTGTTTCGGTTATTTCCATCATTTTGACCATTTTGATTCTGACCAAAGGATTAAACTTTAATTTGATCGTTACCAGCAAAATGAACAGCATTGCGTTGCATATACGCAATTACCCCGCAGGACTAAATAAGTTTCCTTCTTCTGCAAAACTTTCAACAGATAGACATAAACTTTCAGTAAGTAGCTTATTTCGGTCCCCTAAGTCCTTGAATCTTTCAAGACACCGATGTATTTCGATGGTGGTATATTAAGTACCACTCATGTCAAAAATTACTCCAAATTCCATTCCCGTTATCAGTTGCCCATAATTACAGCTAACACCACATCTCCACAATGTATGGCTTGTATGGCCGCCATAACAATTTTATGGGATGTCATAATCAAGCCACCGGCACAGTTGTAAACCTCCAGATCCTTTTTATGAGATTTTATGGGCTCTCATTAGGGCTTACCGAAAAAAACGAGGTTGTATATGATAGTTATGGTTTGGTCTCGTTATTTTTTTATTGTTGGTCGGTTATTTATAATAGCTGTGGTGGGTTTGAAGAGGAAGTTAATGAAATAATGTTTGGATAGCCTTACCTTGATTAATGTGTTGGTTTGGTAATTACTTACGAGTAAACATGGCGACGCATCAAGATATACAAATACATACTTATCTTACTAGACCTGACCTAGCTTTATAGGTTCCCGTCATATCATCAGCCTATAAAGTTTCCACTGCGGGAACTCAGACCTCCTGACATACTTACCTTCGAATTTTTTGGTCCTAAGACTTGCCGGTTTTCTCACGAAGTTTTCCTATACCGTTTTGAGAGTAGTGGTGATGAAATAAATTACACAAGGAAATGCGCCTGCCTGGGTTCGAACCCACGACTTACTGTTCGTATGTCATGGCCGCCAGCACTGGGTTACCGCACTATTATAGGTTGATGATATGTTGTTACACACCACGCAGCCCCAGTGAGGGTTGGTGGATGCCACAAGTCTTCAAATCTTTTGTTCCATAATGTGTCGGCGGCATATTTAAAACACATCACTAAAGTTTTAAAGATTTGTAAGAAAATTAAGATAACAGCACAGTAGGGACAGAATACAAAAACAAAACATTTTTGTTATCACTCCCAGTTTGTGCGAATTACTTTTGAAGTACAGTCATAATTTTAATACGACTTGATTACGACTTTTATACGGCGTCAGGTAAGCAGGGGTATGTGCTGGTTTTACTCTGCTCATTAAGTAAGGTAGGTAGGTGATTGCCCTCATTATAATGATTATAAGCCATCCCAGAATTGTAAATTTTCGTTGTTAGACATTATATTCCATGTTTAGTTATATCTTGTACGTTGCTAACTAGGTATCTCATTAATTCCCTGTTAGATAATTTTGCAACGTGAATTTCCTCATTAAAAACATTAAGATGGGCTTGTTTTCCTATCCAGGGGGATAATAAAAACCCCTAGTGTGGATCTTCAGGTTAACCGCATTTGCCTAGGTTAGTCCGTGTATCATCATCATCGTCATCATTTCAGCCGAAAGATGTCCACTGCTGGACAATAGGCCTCCCCTAAGTGTCGCCACATTGACCGGACCCGTGCGACTCGCATCCAGCGGATCGTCGCAACCTTCACCAGGTCATCGGTCCACCTAGTGTTGTAGTCCGTGTATGGGTGACCGAATTCCCTCCATCCCTCTGAAAGCTCGTTAAACTGTTGGTTCTGGTTCCGGCTGTCATTCGTAGATCTTTCACAAACTTTAGAGGTAGTCAGTGGCCCGATAATCTGACAACCAGTCTCACCAAGAGATAGTCCTCCAGATCAGGATAGTCCTCCAGGTCAGGATAGTCCTCAGGTTTTACGTTCATGAAAATGTGATTTCATCATCATCATCATCAGCCTATATTGTTCCCACTGCAGGGACTCAGGCCTCTCTAGGAGAGGGATGGGCTATAATCCACCACGCGGGCCCAGTGCGGATTGGTAGATGTCGCATATCTTCGAATTTTTGGTTCTAAGATATGCCGGTTTCCTCACGATGTTTTCCTTCACCGTTTTGAGAGCAATGGTGATGAAATAAATTACACAAAGTAATGCGCCTGCCTGGGTTCGAACCCACGACCAACTGTTCGTTAGTCGGGGCCGCAACCACTGGGCCACCACTGCTCTTAATGTGATTAAAATGTGTGTCTTAAAATGTGATTTACGATCGTAAAATTTTTAACTAGCGACCCGCCCCGGCTTCGCTCAGGCGCATTGCGTAGGTACTGCATAAAGACTTTCCTCTTGAATCACTCTATGTATTGCTGAAAACTTCATTCAAATCCGTAGTTGAAAAGGATGAAGCCGGACAGATGCCAGTCACACAGTGGGTGCCTGAAGACGGCCACCGTATCCGAGGCAGGCACAAGAAACGCTGGCGTGACGATCTGGACTCATTCATAACAGATTGGAAGGAGAAAGCAATTAGCAAACTAATTTGGAAAGCCATGTGGGAGGCCTTTGCTCAGCAGTGGGACAGAGTGGGCTGATTTAAAAAAAAAAAAAAAGATCTAAGCGTACAAATAGCGGGAGGCACTTTGTATTGTACTATGTAAAGATACCGCTCTTGTCCTCAAATGATTTCATGAAAAACTCGAACTTTGACAGTAGTATCTCCATTAATACTTAATAGACATGAACAACTTCCGGCCATAGTTTCAACCATTTCCGTTCAAAGTTAACAAAAAACTCTAACCAATTAACTAAGGTGGTTAATAACTGTAATTTGTGGTGAGTTGAAGTGTTTTCAGGAATAGGGGATCGGACAAAGAAAACTAATTAGTCCGTCAGATAGATTTCCAAAAATTATTGGACACGTATTTTTTTATTTTTTACGTAAACTTAAAATGAAGACGATACAGTGCTGCTAAAACTCGTGTGACGTCATATGATAGTACATTTTGACGACACAAGTGACGTTTCAAGCCCCACTCCAAGATCTTTGACGTGTTTTATCTTCGTATTTTTTTATTGATTTGATAAAACAAAAAACACGTATTCAATATTTTTCGATAATCTAACGTACGGACTAAACAGAATCATATTATTTTGACCCAGATCCCCTATTGGGAGGTTCGTACTTACTTAAATATGTTTGAATATACAGTTCTTGTGTTAAAAAGAAATTCTTCTTTCTTCTTGGAAAAGGACATTTTTATTTTAAAAGAAATAATATCTTGTGAGAAGTATTCGATACACCACAATGCTATAAATTGATTTATTAAACGAGTATATTTAATAGAACATGCTATATGATCCATGTATTACAATAAGCAGACATACATGTACATCCTATCTTGTGATTAGTGCCTAGTGCCTTACGTGGTATCAGAGTTTTTATACCACCCATGGAGGCGTCGAAACCTATCTTGTGGTGGTACCGGTAAAGCGAAGGGGGGAGCGGGCGAGCGGAGCGAGCGCACCTTTGACTTAGTTTTACATGTCATGGAGAAACATTTTTCTGGTATGCTGGTTTCCTCACGACCTTTTGCTTGGCCGAAGCAAGTGATAATTTAACAAAAAGCACTTGAATCCGAAAAATCAGAGGTTTCGTTCGTTTTCGTTCGAACTCGAGACCTATTTGGCAGTCCTATGTTCACACCACTAGACTGACATAATTAGAAACCAGACTATAAGAACCATCTAAAAGTTACAAGTCACACTTAACTTACTACCCTACCAACCCCCAAACCGCAGAACCGCTTGAATATAAACAATAACACCAAAAATGACTTTCATTTATAAAAGTGCGTAAGACGGCACCCCTTTGGGCCTCCACTGTCATAAGTAATGGAGGCCCATAGCTTGAACCCCTTGGCAATATTTTTGGTTCACTTGACATTTACAATGCTTGGATTATAAGCCGTATTAAGCTGGTTTTATGTTACAAGTGTTTTTTGTGATAAAAAATGTAGTTATGGATTTTCTTTGGGAAGTTTCTGACATTTTGGTGCCAATTTTATTAAAGAGATGGTCATTCGATGTAGTCGTGATCGAGGGAAAAACCTGGATGAGGCTGGCACAGGGACGTGGAGATTGGCATCAGAAAAGAGAAGTCTATACCTAGCAGTGGGTGATTTCGGTCTGTGGATGATGATGAATTTCAACTTCTGACAGAGTTCCCAATACACTATTAGTATCGTGCACTTCTTAACTATGTTTTGTGTCGCTGCATAGAATACTAGTATTTTACATGGAGCGACTGCCTATCTGACCTTTACATCCCAGTTAGTATTGAGTAATGCGATATCCTTTGGTAAGATTGGCTGTCAGACTTTCGACCTACTGACTATCTGTTACGGCTGACACAGCTCTACAAAATTAAATAACAGCAAGGACCATTTCTGAGGGAGGAAGGCAACTCAGTATATAATGCATGATTGCATGGTCACCGATCCACAGACCAACCTAGGTAAGCACTGCTTAACGAGCTTAGAGCCGCTGCGCTGTTATTTTCTACCCACAGTGATCTTATCAGTCATGTCCTTCCGAACCATCATGCTTCATACAGTCCTTCCATTGCAAATGAAGCAAATAATTAATCGTAACGTTCTCTTTTGTTCACAGGTCAGTTGCGTTCATCATAATTTGCATTCAGGAGAAACTTCTCAACCAGAGAAATTTCATCAATTCTAAGGCGCCTGACCTGGTAAGTATTAAAAATATACTTAGGTACATGAACTCACGCCTTTTTCCCATGGTGGTAGGTACAATCCACTGAACAGCACCTACATTCTTTCCTTAAAAATTTCGTCAGCATCAAAATCGATATAGAGTTAGTTGGAAAAGAACCTTGGCCTTTCGATGTTAATTACTGTCGAATCTAATTTCGCGGTTGGCGAGGCTTAATGAACTGCTTTTTTATTTTCATGTCGCCACTTGAAAATAGACCTTCAGATCCTTTGAACCTGAGTTATTATTATGTCACTTTGATCGGTTTCTGTTTGTCTTTGTTTATATTGGTTATGATAGTCTACTGAATACCGTCAATGTCGTGGCGAGAGTCAAATTGTGACATGGTTTTGTTAATTTTGCGGATGATCGAGTAAATAAGTAATCGAGGAGCTGACAATTTCTTTCTAATACGCAGCGCATGCCCATACCATGACAACTCATTACCACACAACGTTTTCAGTCACTGGCGCCAATTCCAGACTTCTTTTTATGTAATTGTTTTTTTTATTTTATCCATTCGCAAAGCATTACACATACTTGACCATTCTCATGTCATCATCATCAGCCTATAATGTTCCCACTGCAGGGACTCAGGCCTCCTCTCTAGGAGAGGGATGGGCTATAATCCACCACGCGGGCCCAGTGCGTATTGGTAGATGTCACATGTCTTCGAATTTTTTGGTTCGAATACATTATGGCGGTTTCCTCACAATGTTTTCCTTCACCCTCATGCAATTGCTTGTAATTCATCCCATTTTGGCGGACATTGATTTCTAATCGTTGTTATCGTAAGAAAAATTGCTAATTATTTCTTTAATGTAAACGTAAGCTTTCGTTCATTGGCTTAAGTCTTCTGCAGGTTATAACAAACGAAACAGAAATAATTTAACCGTTTAATATCCTAGCGTAATCCGCATTTTTGCAGCTCGTAATAGGGTTGCCGGCATGCCTTAATAAGCTACGCCACCTCCATGGCTTAACCAGGAGAAAAGGAAGAGGAGAAGGTCAATTTTATTGACTCCATACAACGTTGATGTAACCATTACTTAGTTTACGCCAATGATCACCTCAGCAAAACCGTAAATCCTTCACCGTTTCAAGTCGAATATTCGCTTTATGTGTCCTTTCTTTCTGCCTTTGAACAAATCTTTACGCTTGTTTTTCTTTAATGGGTAGTGGCGACTAGTGTTGGTATGGTAGGCGCCTTCATCTAAGTATGCTTATAAATAAACTATCTAGCCTGTGGTCTAAAAAAATCATAATGAAACGACCAAATACCGGATCAAACTAAGGACCTGTGTATGATACCTACTGATACTGTTAGCCTGATCGTCTCTTGACTTTCGGTCCCAGGCCAATGTGGACCACGTCGCTATTCTTGTCCAAATCGTCCCTCCGTCTGCCACGAGGTCTTCCGCAACGCCTTCTGGCTTTGTCAGGTCTCCGAAAAGTGACTATTTTGGCCTACAGCTAATTAGGCATGCGAGAGACGAGTCCAGCCCAGTCCCATTTCAGCTTAGCAGCTTTATGAGCAACGTCAGTAATTTGTGTTTTGGAGCGCAGTGTGATGTTGCGTTCACGGTCTGTTAGTTCGACGCCTAGAATCCTGCGTTCTATTGTAGGTATGTATGATGCCTTTTTTATTTATTTATCGAAAAATTTCTAAATGCCTGGGCTATCATGGGTAAGGCTGTCCCAAGTCAGCAGTCTTGTGTGAAGGTGGGTTGGCAGAAGCCAACCCACCTTCACACAATGGCTTAACGGCCTACAAGGCACGAAGCTCCGGGCCGTAATTGGTGTAATAATATTCCAGTAACGTGAAGATCTGGGTAATAAATTCTCATAGAATCATCTTGGATACTACCCATTACTGTCTGGGTAGTACTTTGTAAATTGTGCTCTTTTGACGGCCGTGGTAGTTCTTTTAGTGTTTTTGTACGTTTGTTTGAATAAATGAAGTAGGTTCAAGGTTGGGATAGTCGTTTCGAGTCGACGAAAATAGAATTAGAACAAACATCTTTGAAACTGAACGCGATCAGCAATCTAAACTGCTCATTGACAATATTTCTTAACAAAGATAATACTGACAAAATACACACTTTGGACGTTGAGTTGCGGGGATACCAGCCACTTACAATTGTACAAAACTGACATGTCTTTGATCGGTCTTTTTTTTGGTGAGTATAAAATCATCAAAAAACCCCTCCCGCTCTTGGGCAGAACGAAAGAGAGTGTCAGACATCTACAGACTAAAAACCACCCATGTTCCTTCTTAGCCGTTTATGTCGAGGCCGCCGTTTCTCTTGTGAACAACCCGCAGTTCCGACAGGATTTGATAGGTCTTGAACGCGGTTTAGATGAATTGATTGCATAAGGTCTCAATGGTGAAATTGACTCTTATTTAATAGGTAAAGTTGACCTTATGATATACTTAGTCAGGATCGTCTATGATGGATGAAAAAAGGTTGCATGTTGCGGAGATGAGAATGTTGAGTTGGTTGTGTGGTATGACTAGAATGGATAAAGTAAGGAACGAGTATATCAGAGGAAGTTTAAAAGTTGCGCCAATTACAGAAAAGTTAAAAGGGAATCGACTGTCGTGGTATGGGCATGTGATGAGGAGGGATGAATCGCATGTGACTAAAAAAGTTCTGAATATAAATGTGGATGAATTGAGAGGGAGAGGAAGACCAAAGAAAAGATGAATGTGTGAGGAGTGATATGAAGGAAAAAATGATAACGTGACGACTAACAGGGCAGAGTGGAAGGAAAGAACGTGTTGCGCCGACCCCAAATGACATGGGATAAGGGCAGGAAGATGATGATCGTCTATGCGCGAATCAACTCTTTCGATAAGTCTGTACCCATTGGTTTTTTAAAGTTATTTAAGAGTTTGGACTGCTTCGTTGGTCCAGTGACTGCTGAGCATCAGGTCCTGTGTTCGATTCCTTCCCAGGTCGGGCAAAGTGTTTGAACTCGTGCCCGGTTGATGGCAATAGGCTCGCTTAAGACATAACTGGCGCAATGTGGGTATACTATTAGGTAAACCTCTGCCGAACCCTTCATGGATTACTGGTGTGATGTATTTTATGTATTACTAGCTTTTGCCCGCGACTTCGTTCGCGTGGAATAGTGACTTCCGGCAGATTTTTGGTTTATCTCGCGAAAAAAAAAAAAAAAAAAACTATCCTATGTCCTTTCTGAAGTTCCAAACTATGTCTGTACCAAATTTCATCAAAATCCGTTCAGCCGTTTAGGCGTGAAAGAGTAACAGACAGACAGAGTTACTTTCGCATTTATAATATTAGTATGGATTGTTTTTCAGTGTTCCTAACCCCTAATAAATAATCAGAAGGCTACCTAAATAGTTCCACTTGAATATTGTAAAGGCACTTAAAGATTAATAATATAGATACGCCTAAAACATCGCTTTTGAGACTCCAAATTCCAATATTAATTAATATAAAGAATATTCTATCTGCCATAAAATATGTATAACGTCCCCAAAAGATTTCCACTTCGCTCGGAAAATCCTGTCACAACAATTTTCATTACTCGACTAAGATCTCGATAAAACAGTCGGTGGTTTCTAGCCAAAGCCTTGGTTACTTCCAGGGATGTTATGGAGCTTCGTAACCGGAACCGAAATTACCGGATATCCATAACCAAAACTGAAATAAAAGTTTCTGAAAGTTTAGTTTAAAGGCGAAATCTAAATTATTGTAATATTTTTATAAATGCCCGCTGGTGCCCGCGACTATGTCCACGTGGATGTCGGTTATCGTGACCAAAAGTAATCTTTTCATTCCCCTCTTTCAACCCCCCTTTTTTTTTTTGGGCGTGTGAAAAATCATCATATAACTCCCCTCCCGCTCTTGGGCAGAGCGAAAGGGAGTGTCAGACTTCTACTGACTAAAAAACACACATGTTTCTTCTTAGCCCTTTATGTCGAGGCCGCGGTATATTTGAAGCCCCTTTTAACCATTTTTCACATTAAAAGCCTTTGTCCTTTCTCAGGCTCTAGACTATCTGTGTACCAAATTTCATTGAAATCGGTTCAGTAGTTTTGGCGTGAAAGCGCGACAGACAGACTTATTTTCGCATTTATAATATTAGTAAGGATTATTTAGGGAAATAGTATCGGTATTTCGGTGCTATATTTCAACCGAACTACTGCAACTGAAAAGTTGCACTAGTTTGGTCAACCGGACTACTGCAACTAGACCTTATTTTCATGTAATTGACGGGAGTTTAGGGGCTTTTGATTTTAGTTTTAGGAATGAATATTTTTGAGAGTTGATCACATTGTGTTTGTTTTGCCCGGCTGAGCCTTTACTTGTCAGTTGTCAGATTGTGTTGTATGATTCTAATATCCGTAACCGAAATTATCCGAAACTAGCAAAAAATCTGAAAAAAAAAAACATATCAGAATCCGAAACCGGTACAATATTATTCCTATATCCGTATCCGTATCCATATCCGAAATTTCATGCTCACAACATTCCTGGTTACTTCCAGATAATGTTAATGATAGTTTTCATTAAACAAAAACAGTGCGATCTGAAAGATTCTCCTTACAATAAGATAGCCTGATAAGATATTACTCTGAATCAACTAATTGAATTCCCAGACACAAAATAATATACCTACTTTAGCTTTGTACAGACTGTGAGGCTCCGTAGATCGTTTGCCATGCACGCGTTCAAGCATGCGACATTTAGCTTTCATCACAATGCTGCTGTGCCATTGTGATGAATGCTTTTTTTTAATAATAATGCGTTTAAGTTGAGCTTGCAAAGAACCACGCGTGGACATGAAGCTTCATCATCATCATTTCAGCCGAAAGACGTCAAGTGTCGCACTCGTCACATTGATCGGTACGTGCGTTTCACTTTCACCGGATCTCCGCATCCTTCACCAGGTCACCGATCCACCTAGTGGGGGGCCTTCCAATGCAAAGTCTTTTGCATCGCGGTCGTCAGAACTTTTGGTCCCATCGGCCATCTCTAAGAGCAAATTGCGCTACCGACAAAACTACAAACTTTTTTAACGACTTTTTCATCCACTGTTTTGTACACTCAGTGTTACCTCTTGTCCAGAAACTAAAGCGACCAAAAATTAAACAATTAAAGCAAGATCCGAACCAAACCTTACTTCTTTTCTGAGTATTTTAAACCAAAGATATAAAGATCAAGCCGCGACTCATCCCGACTACTTGCGACAGTACTCACACTAAAAAAATCGCTTGACGCACGAAGCCTGAACGCAGCTTTAGGTCATAGTTTATGTAAATACGTCAAAGTGGAACTCAAAGGAGGCCTGGGATCAAACTATCAAAGGCCATTTATACGAGGCCACGACTCAGAAGCCTTTATGAAGTTCGGAAGTTATGTCCTTAGTTGACATTCATGCTAGTATGTGAAATGGTCTTGCGTTTCGAAGTTAGTTTTGTACACGCTTTGGTTCTAATGTTATGTGACGTAGAGTGTAGGGTACCTATTTTGTTTATGAATGGCATCTCACAGGTCCACGTATAAGGCTGGTAGGTATTTTGTCTGGGCCCCAAAACATTATCCTAGCCTTTTTTTGCGGGTGGAAAATCTTCTACTGACGGGCTGCGGGTTGGTCATAAAAATACCACGGCCTCGACATAAAGGGCTAAGAAGGAACATGGGTGGTTTTAGCCAGTAGAAGTCTGACATTCCCTTTCGCTCTGCCCAAGAGCGGGAGGGGTTATTTGATGATTTTCCACCCGACCAAAAAAAAAGACTTCTACTGACTAAAAACCACCCATGTTCCTTCTTAGCCCTTTATGTCGAGACCGCGGTGTCTCTTGCAAACAACCCGCAGCATCCTATACCTTTCATCTCAAATCTGTCTTAGCCACCTTAAACGTAAGAGACTTATAATATTAGGTGACTTAAATTGTGCCTTTATTATGTTATTTGATGGAAACAATCTAACTCACCATCCATGGGGACGAAAATCATCCTCGAGAGTAATTTTATATTAAAAAACTAAATGTGGCACTCGGAGACTGCCGCGGTAAAGCTATTGCATAGCATTTTTTATCAACAGCAAATAATTAATTATTTAATTTGACAACCTCAGTTGACAACCTTGTTATTTTCCGTAACCATAGCAACGTGGTTGAATGCTGAATCTTGAATATTTTCGTTAGGGAATTTCTGGATTCGCTCTCCACGCTCAAGGCCCGCGATAGAAGCTATGCAATAGCTTAACAAGTTTGCACGCCGCAGATAGTGGTATATCATTCCATACTTCTCTATAAGTAGCTATATCATCCTTCACACAGTCTATTTATAGTTCCTTTACTCTTCCCTCCCCTTACTTTAATAGCTATCCTCATTCATATTCATAACTTTCCTCACGACATTTTCACAGAAAATGCATACTGGTCTATGAAAAAAATCTGTTGAGTGGACCATCTGCCATTTCAGCCACCACTTCGCAAGTCCCCAAACTCTCATTTTTCTAAATAAGGCCTTAATCCAGGCCACGGCCTATACATTTGACAAATAGCTGGCCATTACCGTAAAGTACGACTTAACCTCAAAACATACATCATAAGTGTAACAAAACAACTATTTTAGAGTTCTCTCTGCTCCCCAAACTATAGATTAAAGTGACATTTTCCGGGTTATAAATAACTGATTTCATTTGCACAGTAGTTTCGGCTTTTAGATTTATGTTGGCCGGGTTATAATGTGTTTATTTTGTTGTTTGTTTTTGGAATTAATCAAGTGTTTGTGTTTGAGATACAGAACGCTCGGACATAGTAAAAATAATTGCACGAAATACTTAAAACATAACATCATTAGGCAGAGGTGTACCCATTAATTAATACACTCACATTTAGCCATCAACCAGGCACATAATTATCTAGACTCCGTGGCTGCTAGTGACAAATTCCTGAAGAAAATACTTTGTAATCGAATCCATGACCTCAAGCACAAGAATCGCGCTTGTGACCACTACACCAACAAGGCAGTCAGTTGCACGAGATGTTGTCCAATTATTTGTGCAATTTATTTATGTTCTAATCATTTGCACAAGAGATGGTGCATTACAGAAAATGACTAAATTATTGCATAACCTTTTTTTTTTAAACAAGAGCTCGGGCATTGCCTAGAACTATAATTTCAGGATAGGCGACAACCCCAATCTGCTCTATGTTCAATATTTCACAAAGATAGGAACTTAGAGTCCCAGCAATGGGAATATTATATAGGCTGACTTTGTATGCTTACGGTTTAGTTCTAAGTGCTATATTTAGCGCATTAATGTGCATGCGTTATTCAGGCCACCTGTGATCTTGAGTGCAGCTAAGTGCTTGAAACGTAGAAGCTAACTGGTGAAATTAATGGAGTTTATTCAGTCAAAGACCTAACATTAATATGACAACATCGTAACCATAAAATTAGCAATACTGTAATATAGTTGTTTCAATTTTTACTTTTTGTACACTCACGACCTCGTGCCTTTTTCCTATGGGGTTAGAGTCTAAATAAGAACGCCACCTGCTAAGATCCTTACACATACTCTTTGCACCTCGTCCGCGATCATAAACGCACGCCAGCAACCTCAACAATAAGGTCAGTGTATGTCCTTCTGGGGCATCTTTTTCCGGCGTTCCCACTCACATCGCTTTTTTTGTACTTACAGTAGCATTAAATTTATATACGATAATTCTTATCCTTTATTGCACACATAAAATAACAAATATAAACAAAAATTACAATTATAAAGCTTATGTACAAAGGCGAGCTTAACCCAGAATTGGGTTTTCTTACAGCAAACCTAATTTCGCTAGCGAGATTTGCAAAAGAGGAGGAACACTTAATGTATGTGCATAACAATGTTACTTAAATTAAATAGACTTATAAACTAAACTACATACATACAATATCATATAAGTAATACATATAGTATATATATATATATACATACCTATAAAATCCTATATATACATACATACATATTGCTCATGTCAGGAAATGTTCCTTTATTCCCTTCTTGAACACCTCTAACGAAGGGCTATTCCGCAAGGAGTGTGGAAGTGAATTCCAAAGGCGCACCGCACGAACAGTGAATGATCCATCATACCGACTTGAGGAGTGAGGAGGGAAACGAAGGAGACATATGTAAAAGATTTGAAAAGAGTAAGACGTTCATACATCATTGAGTCCACCGATGAGGGAAACTATGTAGATAATTACAAGAAGCTACTCGTAATTGATCGATATACCAAAACCCTTTAGGCATAATATAAATTACTTCCAATAAATATTCCTCCAAGTAACACAATTTAAACATTGAACACCTCATATTTAAATTCCAAGATGGCGGACTAATTCTAAGGCCATGTTTCCTGTTGCTAGCAGCAAATTGCTGGCACTAACCGTCTATTTCACTGATTGGCGAGTACCAGGCTTGTATGAAATCACAGAGATACATCCGAACTACTAACTTGGGATGTTCTAAGGAAATCTGAAGACATTGGGACTCGTTAGGCAGGCCGGGTTACAAACATTTTAATGGTGTGTCTGATAAATTGGATTGAAAGGCAGTCACTACTGTGAGGATTAATGGAGTAGAGACGTATGGTAAAATAATCGAAGACGTCTTGCGTTTTTGTGGTTCTATACTATTATTAATATGCAAAGTCAGTGGATGTAGGGTGGGTATTCTTTGTAACTACTAATCCAATACCGATTCTGTCACTAATGGTTTTTTTTTTATCTAGCAACGTTCTTGTGAAATTATTATATTTACGATTGAACGCGAACGTAGGCTAAGCAAAAGCTAGTCCCGATTAAATTGATATTCTTATCCGAATTCACGAAAACAAAATACACTTCTGGACACATCTATTGGCCCACCTTGTATTTTCAGTTTCGTTTGGTCCTAGCTAAAATTTTATATTAGGTCGAGCAAAAAGTTTTTATGCAGTTTTGAACCTGGCACATTCACAATTTCATTCAATAGTCTTTTTTTGAATTTCGAACACAGAATTTAAAGAAACAAAAGACAATTTGGAGCCTGTTTGTTGATATCAAACAATCGAATACTAAGAAAACTTGGTTTTATTGGTTTACTTGGATTTAATTCTTGAAAAAGTGATTGATATCTTTGGTTTTGCAACAAACATTACTTATTCTTAACATTAAGGTGAGGTTCTATCAATAATCTATGGATACTTCACTTGAAGTCGCTGCCCAAGCTGTGGCACTTATTCAGGCCGGACACAGCCAAAGAAACGTGAGTGCTCAACTTAATTTAAGTCGATCTGCGGTCCGAAATGTTTATCGGAGGTACCTAGAGACTGGCGGCTTTGTTCGTCGCCAAGGAAGGCCACGATCTCGGGTCACAACTGAAAGGCAGGATCGATTCATCGTGACGACCAGCTTGAGAAATCGTCACCTTACCTCGATTGAGATACAAAACCAACTTCGCGACTTCCACGGAGTATCTGTGAGCGCTCGAACTGTTCGGAGAAGGTTAAAAGAACGCGATATGGTACCACACAAGCCAGCTAATGGGCCCAAACTAACGCGAGCCCACCGAACAGCGCGCCTTCATTTCGCACGCAGTCATTTAAATTGAACACAACAAGATTGGAGCCGTGTACTCTTTTCTGATGAGTCTAAAATTGTGTTACATGGCAATGATGGAAGGAAGAAGGTCTACCGACGTAAGGGAGAGCGTTTCGCACAATGCTGCTTTGAAGAGAGGGTTGCTTATGGCGGTGGCTCATGGACTGTCTGGGGCGGTATATCCGCGAGCGGCAAAACTCAACTTGAGGTTGTTACAGGACCACGGCTGCCAACATTAAATGCTGAAAGGTACATTCGTGAGTGTTTAGAACCTCACGTGATACCATACGCGGACTATGTGGGCCCAAATTTCCTTTTTATGCATGATAATGCAAGAGCCCATGCGGCCGGCATCGTCAGGGAATATCTTCGGGATGTGAACATCACAGTTATGGACTGGCCAGCCAGAAGCCCAGACATGAACCCCATTGAGCACATGTGGGACGAGCTAAAAAGACGTGTTAGGGCTCGTCAGCCAGTTGCCCAGACGATGCAGGAGTTGAAAACTGCCATAGAAGAGGAATGGGAGATGATCCCTCAAAATTTCATAGAGCGGTTGATAAACTCTATGCCTGATCGTATGAGAGCTGTGGTAGATGCCCATGGAGGCAACACGCGTTATTAAATTAAACCTTTATTTGCTTTTTTTTTAACATGTTTTTTATTCAAAATTCAATTGCCTTTAACAAGGCGCATATCCGACTTGTTAGGCGTAGCTCCATGTCGTATGGTATTCTGAATTCAAATTTAAAACAATACGATCGAAAAAGATGGTAAAATGTATCAGGTTTAAAACTGCATCAACAGTTTTTGTTCAATCTAGCAATCATATTTCGGTAGGGGCCATCGAAACCTAAACTCTAAGGTGGGCCAATAGATGTGTCCAGAAGTGTACTATACAAATATGTAGGTATATTGCTTTTGAAATATTTTTTATTTATACATTTAGTAATACTTATAAATTAATGTCTTTTAAATTATTTTTCCAAGTATTTTACAATCTAATTAAAAATTACTGAACCACTACTTTTTACTTTAGTTTAATTTTCATGCATGAATGAATAATTAACTGTCTAAAAGTTTTAAAGACCCTTTGAAGTAGATTGACCTTTTACTTACTAGTTTTGAGAAGAAACAATTTGGATGAAAGGTCAATTGTTGCCCCTAAGGTAACATGAACTATTTTGTTCAACAAAATCAGAACTTTAAGGGAATATTTGGCTAGGGGGTACCTATATCATTATAGACATTTTTACAAGTTTAGGTTGAATTCTGTTGTGGGTGTGTTAAAATGATCTATTTTTTGTTCTCTTACAAAACTGTCCGTATGAAAAGTTTGCAATTGTTTTTATTTGTCACTCCTTTTGGCAAAAACTAATTAAGACTACCTCAAAGTGGTAGATGTCCAAATAGTGCCAGTAAAAGCAAATCCAAAGGCTATCTATCTAGTCTACTCTAGAGGATATGCTGGACGTACCACTTCACATATTATATTTGCCCATCTTATCTATACGTCTATTGACCTAAGTTACCAAAAACACCGTGTATTCGTTGTTGTTATTGTTGTTATATACGTTTCCTTTTTTTGTGATTTCAAAATATTTGCGGCACTACCGTCCAAAGGTTTAGCAGCCCTGCCGATAAAGCACCATAAGGTACTGTTAAGGTAGCCATATTTACGCGCCCTGTTTATAGTAAGCAGAACAAATTCAATAGTAATTGGTACGAGAACCCTTTTATATCGGAAACACAAAAGTATCGAATAACCTGTAAATAGAAGAATCCTGAAATGGCAAAACAAATTGGAACTACGGCTTTGAGTTTCAAGATTCTGTAAGCGATAGCTTTTTAAGTTTGTTTTTTTATGTGGGAGGAAACGGGAGAGGAATTACGTAATATCACGCCAGTAATCCACTAAAGGTAAAGTCAGAGGCGTTTCTAATAGTACACACACACTTTATGAATTATGTTTGAGTTACATGTAAGACGGAGCCATCAAAGGGGGACAAATCTAGACTCCGTGACTGCTACTGAGAAATTTCTGATAAAAAATAACTTTTTAACAAAAATTTAAAAATAAACTTTTGAAAAAAAATCTATTTCTGAAGTCGGTTTTATTTTTTGTTAAAAAGTTGTTATTTTTCACTTTTTAGTGGTTCACATGTTCATGGGTTATAATGTGGACATATTTTTTGAGTTTTGTTGATTTTTCAAAAACCGCTTGTCCGATGTCGATAAAAAAAATTATGGGACCATTTGGGAAGTATACCAACAAAAAAAGAATTTTTCAAATCGGTTAGCAAGTGACGGAGTTATGCCCGAACAAAAAAAATAAAAAAGTAAACATCCGAATTGAGGACATCCTTCTTTTTTTAGAAGTCGGTTAAAAACCCAATAACACGTAAAGTGAGAAACTACTCTAAAACTTGCTAGTATGTAGATTTGACTAAGTGCCGCACTCAGAGACTTATAATGATTACTTAAGTCTTTACTTAGAAAGATTTTGACACATTAGGGAACGTTATGTATGTCAAATCTTTATTAAGTGACTATTTCTGAGTACGGCAGTAAGACTGCCTCGTTGGTCTAGTGGTCCTAACCGCGACTGCTGAGTCTACTTCATCCGACACAGGAATCGAACCGGGTAAAGTGCTATTTTCTATCAGGAATTTCTCAGTATCAGCCACGGAGACTTCGTGTCCGGTTACAATAGGCACTCCCCATAATTATTGCATGAAACTTAAAAAAAATAAAAAAATAACTAATACTTAACAAACTTAAACATACCTATCTGGCGTAATGTAGGCATGCTTTTAGATACACCTCTGTCTAACCCATCGGGGATAGACCGGCGTGATGTTATTATGTAAATCTTCAGGTCTCTTTACAATATTCCCACACCTACAGACCAGTCGGTAGACTACAAAGCAAACATATCTAACATAATATATACTATTCTAATATCATGCGTAGTGATATTTTATGTTTTAGAACATATATAAGTACAAAGTTATTATTAAATTCACAGCTGGATAGCTCTGCACGATATTTAGTAGCTTGGTCCCAATAAAATGGTTAACAGAAGTGTGTGTGAAACTTGATGAAGTTTCTGATCGCCCGGGATAGGTCAACGTTGGGTTCAAATTCAAATAGTTTATTGCAATCCATAATGTTTACAGGTGGTATAAAATAATTTTAGACACAATTATGGACCCTGTCGGGCACAGCAATTTTTTAAATAAAATAATTAGAGAGAGGAAGAGCGCTTTGCTTCTTTTAATATTAAAGTTGGTATTATTTCTATACTTATCTCATATCTATTAATCTATATATCTATATTTATTTACTTATTCTATTAATATTATAGCAGTCTATCTATTCTTTAATTATTTAGTTAGTTATATTTATTAAATTACTTATTTGTTTACCTATTTGGTTTCAAAAGTTTTGTTTAATTTTATTATTACCTAGTTAAAACGTTATAATTATGTATTATTAACGGATTTATCTGTTAAATATTCGTGTATTGTATAGTAGCTTTTTTTAATTAAGTATTGCTTTAATTTATTTACAAATATATTGGTTTTCTTTTGTTGCTTTATGTTTTCTGGTAATTTATTATATATTTGACGACAGATGAGACCTGTCTTCGTTGATTTGTTGGTCGGTCATGATGGAATGTGGAGTCCAACGTGAAATAACACACAGACACTGTTCGGTACACTTAACTTTACCGTCCAAAATACTTTACAATAAAAAAAATAACAAAGGATTGAAGATCTGTTTTCAGATTTAAATCAAATAAAATGGAATGTAGTGAGGTTAGCCAAGTCAACCGTTCGTCACCATGATTTCAATTTGAATGTGTCAACTGCACAAGTCTACCGCCTTTTTATTAACATCAAAAATGACCAACGATAACTTTATCCGACTAAACACACTCAAGCATTGCCAGACCAAAAATTAAATTAAATTGAACTAAATCAAAATTATGATAAACGCTTGACATTCCATTACGCGATCTGCGACACGGCCATCTCTGACCTTCACACGACCTCGTGGGATGAGGTACCTTAAGAGACAAATAATCCAGAAAAGTAACTAGATCACTCGGCTATCCTGACCCACGTCAGGGAACTTCATCACAAAAATAATTAGGTCAAATTAAACCGTGTGAGTAATACGTTTAATGCTCAATTGATTGTGAACTAAACATAACAAACTAAAATGAAAGAATTATAACGGCACAAAACGAAGAAAGTGCATGCATGCACTTACCCAGTAATATCTGTGAAGTACTTAACCAGTACTTAACATTGTAGCGCTTAACCAGCGTTACAAATCCTATCACTTAACCAGTGATAATAATAACGCTTAACCAGCGATATTAACCCACTAACGCTTAACCAGCGAAAGCACCTCATAACACGCTTAACCAGCGATTCAATTACTAACGCTTAACCAGCGAAAGCTCATCCACACGCTTAACCAGCGATTCAATTACTAACGCTTAACCAGCGAAAGCTCATCCACACGCTTAACCAGCTATTCAATTACTAACGCTTAACCAGCGAAAGCTCATCCACACGCTTAACCAGCGATTCAATTACTAACGCTTAACCAGCGAAAGCTCATCCACACGCTTAACCAGCGATTCAATTACTAACGCTTAACCAGCGAAAGCTCATCCACACGCTTAACCAGCGATTCAATTACTAACGCTTAACCAGCGAAAGCTCATCCACACGCTTACCCAGCGATTCAATCACTAACGCTTAACCAGCGAAAGCTCAACGTAATCCGCTTAACCAGCGATTACACAACTAACGCTTAACCAGCGAAAGCTTATCATAACACGCTTAACCAGCGAGTGTACCTGTAGTACTTATCCAGTACTCTGCATCACTGCTTAACCAGCAAGTGAACCTATAGTACTTAACCAGTATTCTGTATTCGCTATTCGACTCTATATTCGACTCTATATTCGACTCTATATTCGACTCTATATTCGACTCTATATTCGACTCTATATTCGACTCTATATTCGACTCTATATTCGACTCTATATTCGACTCTATATTCGACTCTATATTCGACTCTATATTCGACTCTATATTCGACTCTATATTCGACTCTATATTCGACTCTATATTCGACTCTATATTCGACTCTATATTCGACTCTATATTCGACTCTATATTCGACTCTATATTCGACTCTATATTCGACTCTATATTCGACTCTATATTCGACTCTATATTCGACTCTATATTCGACTCTATATTCGACTCTATATTCGACTCTATATTCGACTCTATATTCGACTCTATATTCGACTCTATATTCGACTCTATATTCGACTCTATATTCGACTCTATATTTACGGTATTCACATTAGGTATTATTTTAAAGTTCTAGACGTCATGTTAATTACCAAGTAATTAATCAAAATTTCACGTCCAATCACTATGTCATGTTGTATTCATCAGGTAAAACATGAAAAACAATAATCAAACTAATGTTACCAATGTCAACATTAGCTAAAATGTTCAGGTTACCATTCACGGAATATTGACCTATACCCGTAATAGTAAAGACACTATAATAATTACGCTCAACATTAAATTTACACAAAATAGAATCTCTCATTAATGAACACTCTGCTCCAGAATCATAACAAAAACTAAAAGACTCACCAGAGTGACGGAGAATACCTGTAGGCGCATTTACTACGCACAAGTCCACTCGGCGTTGTTCAGGAGCTACACCAGCGCCACCACCAGTGCCGCCGCTGCCGGAACCCTGGGCCGCTGCTGGACAACGGTTCGCGTAGTGGCCTCGGCTCCTGCACGGAGGCAGGTGACGGAGCTGACCTTGGGCTTCGCCGGAACAGATGATGTACTTCCATGAGAAGACGAGGAGTGAGGTCTTCTGTCAGTCTTGCTGTCTCTTCTCTGGTAAACCGTGGAAACCTTTTGGCTTTCCTCACCACATACGTAACACTTGACTATTCGTATCGATAACACACATGTCTGCTGTTGCTGTTGCCAACCAAGCACGTTTGTCGATATTCCGTTTTTCAGAGTCGTAATACGGTAGGCGCGCATCAGAGCAATAGTCATAAAGTTTTTGTTTTTGCTGCGCTGACTTTCAGACGCACGCGCATTGTCTTTACACACACTTTTCCTGGCTAGCACTGTCACTTACACTATGTAGGGCGTTTGAGTCACATCGCACTTCTGATGACGACAGATGAGACCTGTCTTCGTTGATTTGTTGGTCGGTCATGATGGAATGTGGAGTCCAACGTGAAATAACACACAGACACTGTTCGGTACACTTAACTTTACCGTCCAAAATACTTTACAATAAAAAAAATAACAAAGGATTGAAGATCTGTTTTCAGATTTAAATCAAATAAAATGGAATGTAGTGAGGTTAGCCAAGTCAACCGTTCGTCACCATGATTTCAATTTGAATGTGTCAACTGCACAAGTCTACCGCCTTTTTATTAACATCAAAAATGACCAACGATAACTTTATCCGACTAAACACACTCAAGCATTGCCAGACCAAAAATTAAATTAAATTGAACTAAATCAAAATTATGATAAACGCTTGACATTCCATTACGCGATCTGCGACATATTTTTATGGACATGGAATACGGACTAGATTGGTGTAGTTTAAGTTCATATCAAAGAAGGTGTTTTAGTGGACTACTGCACTCTCCCTTTCTTCTATGAGGGTAGTTTCGTTTGTTTCGAATATAGTTCGTATTGTTAAACCGTTGAAGATGAAATTACCGATATCAGTTTGTTTTTCTATAATGAATCTTATTTAATTAATTAATTTAATTTATTGAATGTCAGATTACAGAGATCCATAATGGTTAGTAACAATTGGTACTTATATACGATGTTAGTAAGGTTACAAAAATTGAATCACAAACATACAATTATAATTACAATTAATTAATTACCATAATTATACATTTACAACAATACATTACATTAGCACAATTATTTATTTATTTATTTTACAGTCCCAACCACGATGCTCACCCAGAGCGAGCATCGTGGTTGATTCTCATAAGTAGTGTTTTTTATCTTTTTGATTTTGAAGTATAAAAAAGTAAATTCTGGAAAAATCTTTTCTACCTTATATTGATCTGGTCTGACAACCAGCCTCTCAGTCATCCAAGCGTTATCGTAAACTAGTTCTTACGATTGTGGAAGGCAGATAGGTCGACGCCCCATGTAAAATACTGGTATTCAGCCACATCCTGATAGACTGGAAGGCGAGCCCAACAGTTGTTGGGAAAAAACAAATTATTATGGTTTAGTTGATCTGGTAAAATGTTGAAGTATACTTTTTTATATCTGAGTAAACCTTCTGTCCTCACCTGCACAGTGGCAATCAATTATAAATTCCACCGTTTAATAGTACCGATGAGTTTTATACGACACGGGTACGCAATAACTACATTATGTTATTTAGTTTATTCCGTGTAATAATGCCATCATTATTGTTTAGTAGTTAAATTATTTAATAAGGATGTATGGGCTAAAGGCGATAGTTCAGCAGTGGTATTCTGTAATGGTGCGATTCCACCGGTGTCATAATGCCGCACAAATGTTTCTCTCGGTGGAATCGCTCAAGTGAACAAAAAAAACATGAACAGTATGTGCGCGTAACTGAAATGTTGAATGCGAGCATTTTTAACCGACTTCCAAAAAGGAGAATGTTCTCTATTCGTGTGTACCTATGTATTTTTTTTTTGTGTTGTTTACAGTATTCGTGAACTATAACGTTCGCGCAAATTGATGGAATCGCACCATACCTATAATGTAAACTTTTTTGAAAGCGAACGCATTTGTTACAATTTTATTGAAAACTAGCTTATACCATGTAAATATGTACACACGGCTACACATCAAGCTATACATTTCCAGTATAAGCTGGTCTCGCGTTGTATAGAATTTCCGTACAGAGCGAGATCAGCGTAATCTGGAAATGTATAGCTTGATGTGTAGCCGTGTGTACGCAAATTAATCAACGCACGGGAACATTTTAAATCTAGCCCTGTTTGTATTCTCTTGCCCTTATCCCAATTAATTTGGGGGTCGGCGTAGCATGTCCTTCTTCTATACCTTTCTGTTTCTCGTCATCTCATATTTTTTTGCGATATCATTCTTATCACAGTCCATTCATCGTTTCTTTGGTATTCCTCTACTCTTATACCCGTTCACATTCATATCTAAAACCTTTCTCACGATGACACTCTGTAATAATGTTGCTTCTCGAATCTATTTTGGTTCTGAAAATTATATATATTATATTTATATATATATTTAAACAGGCATTCAATCCCAAATTACATAAAAAATACAAAATACAAAGTTACTTAAATTTACAGACATTACAAAATTACATTATATTAGCGATCATCATATATCAGTCCATTAATAAAAATAAAATAAAAGATCAATCACGTTCAAATATTACACAATTAATTAAAAAAAAACAGGTATTATACAATTCGTTTTAAAACAAATATCAAAGCAATAAAAAAAAATACCCCCTTCATACTTTGAGAATAGGGAACTATTCTCAAAATTAATCCTCTCCGGGAAATATTAGTTTGATCTATAAATAAGAGTTCACTTAATTTTATAACTAGGTTTATGAAGTATTTATTAAAATATCTCGTTATTTCTAGCTTAAATACATTTTCGAACCTCATAAAGTAACTACCGTCACATATAAATTATTAAATTTTATACTTTACCGTGTCTGTTTAACATTAAAACTTGGTTTAATCGTAAAACGAGACATAAATTAAATTAATTAGGTAATAACTATTAAAGCGCTATTAAATAATTGTGTGAACAACTTTGATGTATTTATAATTTGATATCGATTATAATTAGAAATCGAATAGGTAGGGTTTATTTGCGTAAGCGTAAGAAATAAGTAAGTTATTATGTGATAAGTTATATGTTAAGTACTAAAGGAGCAAAGATTTGTAATTTTGTATGTTTGAAACGAATAAACAGAAAAACTACTGAACCGATTTCAAACATTCTTTGACCATTAGAATGCTACGTTATCCCTGAGTAAAATAGGCTATATTTATTATTAGTGAAACCGGGACAGGCCGAAAGTGTGTGATAAAATTGTGTGTACTTCACTAACGGGAAGCTAGTTTATTCCGAGTGTCATGGCTCATTTAAAACGTTCCTGAAGGGCAATTATCGTAATCTTAAGAGAGAATCCGTGATCAAAAGCTGGTTACAAAGAAGTGTCTGGGTTCTAAACCATGTCCATAGACTCGCTACCAATACTGCAAGTATGAAAACTAACAACATAACATCTGTAATTCCCGAAGGGTTAGGCAGAGGCGTAGATACCTAATAGTTTCACCAATATTAATTAATTAATTAATTCCAACGAGTTTCCTTGAGTTTCCTTGCGCGATCGAATCAGAAATGAGGACATCCGCATGAGAACCAAGGTTACCGACGTAGCCCGAAGAATCGCCAGACTTAAGTGGCAATGGGCAGGGCACATTGCTCGCAGAACGGATGGCCGATGGGGCCGAAAAGTTCTGGAATGGCGACCGCGAACCGGAAGATGTTGCGTTGGAAGGCCTCCCACTAGGTGGACCGATGACCTGGTCAAGGTTGCAGGAACCCGCTGGATGAGAGACGCACGGGACCGGTCAATGTGGCGACACCTGGGGGAGGCCTATGTCCAGCAGTGGACGTCTTTTGGCTGAAATGATGATGATGAACGTAGTTGGGGACGAGCCTATTGTAATTAATCGGGCAGAAAGCCAGACTCCGTGGCTACTACTGAGAAATTCCTGATGAAAAGAAAACTTTTACAAAAAAATAAAATAAAACACCGCATCTTCTAATTAACTTGTAATTGATAGTACAACACGTTACATCAAAGAAAATTGATTCAATTTCATTAAGCGCTAAATGGAGTCTAGACATTGCATTAGAGCGTTTGAGCTACAAGACTTTTTATGTCAACGAGGGTTGGTAGAAGTTGTTAGTGTTTTAGTAACTTTGGTTGATTAAAAAGCACTTTATTGAGGGCTGATTTTTCAATGGTCAAATAACTAGCTAACTGATCAAAGAATGAATTAGTTGCGACTATGTTTTAGAACCGGCAAACTGCAGTAACTATTTTTCGGATAATAACTATTGGACCTTTAATAATCAACCTTTATAAAATATACGCTTTTTACATTGTATGTTCATAACACAATGTATGTCCAGTTGTATGAACTTGGACAAAACCAAAGGATTATGTAGGGATCGTAGGGCTCTTATAGTTTATTTCTACCAACCCCCAAAAGGCTTGTATTTATGTATGACTGTTTGATACATTTAAGGTCCATAACTGAGCTGTTCCTGAAATGCTCACAATCATTTTGGCAAGATCCATACACAGCACTTTGACTTTCACTTTTTATTATAGCAAAAGAACTGTTTAAAAAAAAAGTAAAGTTACATTCACAGGTGCCAAAAGTAACCTTCACATAAGTCTTATTTTTGACTAGCTGTTGCCAGCGGCTTCGCCCGCTACAACTCGAAAATTATCCCACGGGAAGATAAAATCGGGATTTAAACTATCCTATGTGTTAATCCAGGTCATAAACTATCGCTGTACCAAAGGAGGATGGCGACATTGCATGTACAATGGGACCCATTGTTAGGAGTATCGTACAGTATGGAAACATATAACTAGTTGTAGAACTATTTAAAACTAGCAAAAAAGCAAATGGGCAGTAAGTCGTAGAGGCTGGGTGAAAAAAGATATGCTATGGAAAAGATTATAACCTAAAACGAATGTAATAGTCCTTATTTAATAATACAATATCTTTTTTATGTACTTAGGTAGGTACCTACCTATTATGTAGTTTCAATAACCCTCCTTTTGGGCTTCGCCGTAGTCGGGTAAAAAGATGATCAAACAGAATAGAAATATTTACCAACAGTAGGTAACTACCATCGTGTTTCTGCATCTCTCTTGCCAAATATACGTAGGCACTTAAATGAATACTGTAAGCATAGACTAGACTGATATTAGAATGAAACTATAATCATTATTGGCAAAAAACTAATAGATATCCCACGGTAACCGTTGAAAACAAACAATGGAATGACACTTATTGTTTTGACAGCCAACTCCAATTGACAGCATAACGTTCCATTCTACGTTATCACCAATAATCGAACGTCTCGGTCCCTCTGGCGACGTTTTTCATTATACATTTTTGTATAAAAAAAGTAAATGCATTTTTAATATTAACATTTGTATGTTCTTCTCATATTTTAGAAGATTTGTTTTAAAAAAAATTACAAGCGTAAACAAGTGTAAGAACGTAAATCATGTAGGTAATGAAAGAGTAGTTTGGAATGTAATAAAATGAAGCACGGTGCGTTTAGTAACTGCATGATGACTTATTTTTATGAAAATAAAAATATTTTCTAACTTTTAATTCCCAGGACCTAGTGATTAAATATTTTTTATATGATTCTCTTACAAACTCTTAATTATAGTAAATATAAACTTGCAAGTGAATGACACTTAGTTAATTTTTATATAATGTGGGTCCAATGTCGCCATCCTTCTTTTATACAAATCCGTTCTGTAGTTTTTGCGTGAATGAGTAACAAACAAACATCTATCCATCCTTACAAACTTTCGCGTTTATAATATTAGTAGGATAGAGCTTTTCAGTTTCATCCAGAACATCTCTGACTTGTCCTACTACTACAATTTCTCATTGCAACTCAGCAGTTCACTTAATTGACTCCTACAAAGTTGCGGCTTACGAGCTAGCTTACTGCTAATTAGATGATACAATGTTTTTAACTTACGTTCCGACGTAAACTGTGGCAATTTGTGTCGGATATGAGATGTTAAAATGTTTAAGGTGTCTTCTTTATTATAAATATGTACTGTTATTATGAACTAACTAGTCGTTGTCCGCGATTTTTGTCCACGTGTTTTTTTTTAATTATTATTTGTTTTATCTAACTTTATTTCAAATAGGTACGTAACTTATTAACTAAGCCCTACAAACCGTTGCAATGGTTTGACTGTGTACAATCCCGTGGGACAATACTGAACACCACGCGGGCGAAGCCGCGGGCGTAAGCTAGTAGAAGAATATTTGCTTAGTCTTCCGTTGTCAGTCGTAAAGTAAACGTCTACAATAATTTGATTCATTACAATACAAATGTATGTACAACTTAAACAAATGTTTTGCCAGACAAGACTACACTAAAATTAGATAATTAATGTTCTATTCGTGAGAGCATTGTAATGCTCTATGTAAATTACTATATGCTGTCTCTCGTCTAAGCAATGATTAAATGCCCCTTTTCATGTATATTTTAACCAATTTTAGTTGGTTACATAATAGTCGCAGACAGTTGGTTACATTCCCTAAAAAGTGGCAGTCGATTTGTGTTTTATACTGGTACATTGCTCACCGAACGGATGGCCGATGGGGCCGGAAGATTCTGGAGTGGCGACTGCAAACCGGAATAAAAAAAAGGTACGGAACCCTAAAAACTAGTCATACTTCTATCTACTTATATAATCAGTGTACCATCCCACTACCATTATTAAAATTAAAATCCGCCATTTTTTATTTCTCTTCGCAAACGAAAGGTTAAGAATGAACTTATAATAAAGCGTTTCTTAGAGAGATAACTTGCATTTAAGTTGGTCTTGTTTGCTTTGACGCTATGATTCGCTCTCGAGCTTGATTCTTAAGTAATTGGCCGACCGAGCACTAAAACTTTGGACTTAAGCTCTGTTTACACGATGCTTCGCACTAGCTATAGTGATTTCGGTTAGTAGTGAACGCGGCTTTGTGACGTTTGCTGTTTTTAGTTTTGTGTGCGTGGCCCAGTGGCGGCGGCCCCGACTTACGAACAGTTCGTCGTGGGTTCGGACCCAGGCAGGCGCATTACTTTGTGTAATTTATTTCATCACCACTGCTCTCAAAACGGTGAAGGAAAACATCGTGAGGAAACCGGCATATCTTAGAACCAAAAATTCGAAGATATGCGACATCTACCAATCCGCACTGGGCACGCGTGGTGGATTATAGCCCATCCCTCTCCTAGAGAGGAGGCCTGAGTCCCGCACGTGGGAACATTATAGGCTGATGATGATGTGCGTCAAAATTGACTGGTTACCTTATTCAATATCGGTCTGAAAGTTGGAAAGTTTGAAAGTGGCAAATCACCAAATAGTTAATTACTGAACTCCTGTTTTCACATATAAACAGTTTACATGTGTTAAGTATTAGTTATTGACAATATGTGTAGGTACATCATCTTTCTGCCCTTGTCCCATTCTACATTTTTCATTCTATTATTTAGGGTCGGCGCAAGGCGTTTTCTTCTTCCATTCTTCCTTGTCGGACGTATCGGCATCATTTCTTCTTTTCTCTTTCATAATTTTAATAACATAAATAAATATTATTAGTACCAGCAAGTTTTAAGTAAAATCTATTTTCGCCATGGCCGACTAATTTCGAATTGTAGAAATAGGGAAACAGTATCGTTCGAACAAAACTTTGAACGCTCATCAATTTATATTATTGCGACTACTAAATAATTGTTCTACAACGAACAAGTCTTGATACTTGAACTTCAACATTCAAGGACTAGGACAATAATTAATCACATCTTTGTTAGTTTCAACGAGTTGGTATTTATTAAATTTGTTGTTGATTAATTGACCCCTTTGACAACTGAGGTCTTAAAAGCTTATCTTTAAAGCCTTTTGCTGAAGGGAAATAAAAAAAAAACAGGGAATATTTTTTTGGACTGATTTTTTAGGGTTGGCAATAAAGACAACATTCTTGTTTATGGAAAGTGATTACCGCAATCAGATACCAGCGTCAACTAGGAGTTTGCATCTGTTCAGAACAATGTCTCTATTACATTTTACGAGACTTAGGAATTATCTTCTTCATCTTTTCAGGCTGAAATGTCCACTCCTAGATAATATAGGTTCCTCCTTTCAATATAAGCTATATAAGTTTTAGTTCCGATTCAGACTTGCTGGTAAAATAACCATTATCAAAAAAAGAGACTGCAAGTTTACATATTCGGTCTCGCAAAATGCGTTCTTAATTCAAATAAATGTCAATATTACAAAGCCAGACGGCACGCTTTCGTAATTTGAATTATGAATGCTATCCCATCGTATTCGTTTGACATTCATTGTCCTTATTTGTATAAATTACGGTTCAAACATGGAATGTTTCATACGCCTTACAATAAACATAAAGGGATTCATTGAACTGACATGTTCTTTAATTCAGGTTCGCGAATGAACGTTCAATACTCTTCTAATAGAATCGGTGACTCAAATTTTATCTGACCAGTACTTTGTCATTGGCTTCTAATAGGCTCTGAACCCAAGTCAGTCTTAGCAAAGGTTATCTATTCAGATGGGGGTTCATGGACGGTTCAGATTTCAAGTGTGTATGCGGCGTATCTCCACAGAGAATGACCCACCTTCCATCTTGCGCTGCATACCTACCCGGACACTATACGATCATATGACTGCATCAGCCAGTGGAGTTCGCACAGCAGAATACTGGGCCAAATTTCTTTAAATTATTGATTGAAGATTTGCCATCGACACGCTTAGAAGAAGTTGGCTTCTTTCAAGTCCTGTAGCTTGGAGTTAGTTGGGCACGATAAGCAAGGGAGGAGGTGCATATCCTGTGTTTGGGCTCAACACTCAAATTTTATCCCAAATGGGTCAAACTCAACGTTCCTTAAAAGCTTTAATAGCCATGCGATGAAAATATTCAGTATGTAGACAGTAGAAAATTATGACAAACATTGAATGGACACAAATTTTTCGTTCAGAGTGAAAATGCAGCCTTAAATAAAGGTATAATTGATGAAAAAAAAAAAAGAAACGATATTCATTTTGCTTCACCCCAATTTTCCTTGTATGCTTTAATAAAAAATGTTTTTTCCAAAGGTCACGTGTGTGCGCGTTTAACGATGAATAAAAAAGATATTTTTATCTTCTTTATTGACGGTTGAATGAAAATATGTTTCAATATCGTTTACAGTTTCTTTTATGTGCAAAGCTCATGAATAGGGGTTTTTTTTAGCGTACGAAAATCATTGAATTATTTCGAAAACAAAATATATAATTCAATTTCTTAAAAACGGTACACTTTGAAGTGTGTAAAGTTAGTCATTGCACTCCAGGTCAGATTACATGCGTGGTGCAATAACACCTTTCAAGTAATTGATAATTCAGAAGTGCAGGTACCAATAAAACAATTAATACTTAATATCAAATCAAATATGTATTCGTTCTTAAAACGCACTGGTAACAACTGATTTTACAAACTGATTTAATGAACACCTTTAACTCCTTAGATTCTAAATCTTTTCACTTTTACACCGGTCGGTATCACTCCATGAATTAGAATGAGAATGCTTCAACATGGCCGACCGCAGTAAAGTAAACGGATGGAAGTCAAAACACGTACTTATATTATTTTTATAAAACAGTCAATTTTAGATCTTGCAAATTAAATTATTCTAAATATTTTCAGACGAAATAAATAGCAAACGCTTACACAAGCAAATCATCATCATTCTGTTACCCTTATCCCAATTCATTTGGGGTCGGCGCAGCATGTCTTCTTCTTCCATACTTCCCTGTTACTCGTCATCTCATGAGACACATCCTTGCTTGCCATATCATCCTTATCACGGTTCATCCATCGTTGTTTTGGTCTTCCTCTACTCTTATACCCTTTTTTTTTTGGTGGGTGGAAAATCATCGAATGACCCCCCCCCCGCTTTTGGGCAGAGCGAAGGGGAGTGTCAGACTTCTACTGACTAAAAATGTTCCTTCTTTGCCCTTGCGCCGAGGCCACGTAATCTAGTACAAAAATCCGCGGCCCGACGGGCTACTCTTATACCCTGACTTTTCAAACACAATATTATCATCATTATTCTATTTGGGGATGGCGCAACACGTTTTTTTTTTTTTTTTTTTTTAATAGAAACGTTGCCTCACACTAGGAATTTCTCCTGTATCGTGGGTGCGTTCACAAACATTTAAACTCACATACACAAATACCCAGACCCGGAACAACTGTCTGAAGGTGTTACAAATATTTGTTCCGTGCGGGGATCGAACCCGCGACCGCAGCGCAGCAGTCCATTGCTTGAGCCACTGCGACAAACGTGCCGTTTTCTTTTTCCATTCTTGCCTGTTAGATGTCACGGTGGCCTTTACTTTTTTTTTTTAAATATAATAATAATATTCCACAACTATCACACAACGCCATCTAGTCCCAAGCTAAGCAGAGCTTGTGTTATGGGTACTAGACAACTGATAAACATACTTATATATTTCTAAATACATACATATTATAGATAAATTACACCCAGACACAGAACAAATGATCGTGCTCATCACACAAACATTTGTCCTGGGTGGGAATCGAACCCACGACCTCCGGCATAGCAGTTAGGGTCACTAACCACTAGACCAACAGGCCAGTCATTACTCCTTTCTCTTTCATATCATTCTTCACACAGTCCATCCATTTTTTCTATGGCCTTCCTCTGCCTCTCCGTCCATAAACATATAAGAAAACATATATTTCTCCTACATTTGATTCTAGTCCACAGTTCTAGAGGTTGTTTCAAAAACCTCTTATTAATTTGATAACAGTGATTAGCGACCGGCCCTGCGGCTACTTTCCACACATCGGGTTGGCTTCCCCGAATTATCGCCCTGGTTTTTTTATTGTACGTTTGTATTGTACTGACCGTTATAGATTTTTTGTTATTTTGTTTATTTAAAGTGTGAATTATGAGAAGTTTTGATTTGATTTTAGCAGTTTATAGGAACTACGAGAACTAACCTAAATCAAACTACTTAGTTTAATTTGTAATATTTCAGGTAGTTTCGAACAGCGAGTTTCCTCCTTGCCTCGGAAAACATGTTAAGCCGTTGGTCCTGGCTGCCATATATAGATTTTTTCCAGGGACGCGGTGAACAAATTTTCGCAACCCTGGCTGTAGGAATCGAATCCTCAGCAGCCACGCTTGCGATCATAGACAACGAGGCATTTTTAAAAATCTGTCACACTTAATTACCGTTGGGTTAAAAAAATCGAAATCATCAGTAAAAACACGTCTACTACCGCTAAACACACCAAAACATTTGACGTATTTACGTTATTGCACATCAAAAACAAAATGAAGCATCGCAAGTTTATATAAAACAACAAAACGCCAAACTGCTTCATCTGACGCTACAAAGCCAGCAATCATAAAATCATCCCGTCAGTCTGCGTGTCTGACTGTCTGATTGGTTCGACTGACTACCACTTATTTACCGATCGTTGAATTTCGGTGTGCAATCATCTTCACCTTTTTCTTTCCTTGTTGTAATTAGGCGCTTGACAAGCGGTGTCGCCTCTGTGTGTTGTGTTACGTCTGTGTCTTTTTTTAAATATTTCTTTTTTTATATTAATTATTTTTGGACGTTTAATTAGGCAGAACCCTCACATTGGCCGATCTTGTGAGAAAAGTTTTGAGTACCGTATGAATGTGGATGGGTATAAGAGCAGAGGAATATCAAAGAAACGATGGATGGACTGTGTAAAGGTACAATTTGGTAGCCGACTGCACGCAGCAGCAGCAGACGACATGTCGCAGCGACACTACTGGTTTCTACGTATTTCTATGAAATTCCCTCCGTAGTTAGCGACATGAAGCATAGCGACGCGTCGTCGAGCGGCAGACGGTAGTGTCGTCCGACCGCAGATCAGTAGTGCCCATAGATAACAGAAACAACAGGAGATATGCCCTTTAGTAAAACGACATGACGCAACGACGTGTCGTGACGACATGAAGCGACGACATGTCGTCTGCTGCTGCTGCGTGCAGTCGGCTACCAACTTATACCTTAAAAGACGATGTGACTAAAAATTAGGTGTCTTATGAGATGACGAGAAATATGAAGAAAGAAGAAAGAAGATAATAATATGCTGCACCGACTTGAATTAAGAGCAAGAAAAGGACGCTCGCATTGGTCGATTCCTTGGCCACATACTGGACCCAAGAAAGAAGAAGTACCATTCATACAACCAAGAACAAGAATAAGTCGATTATGCAAAATAGCGGTATTCAGCTGCGTCCGACAAGGCATAACATGGATTAATCGGCAACTTCGGACAAAGAATAATCAATCATAAATTATTACGACAATGCTTACAAAACCCCTGTACACGTGTTTGCACTCAGACTACTGGACCTTCAACTAACAATTAATTCAGAGTAATTGGGCAGTTGGGAAGTTAAAGGCAAAGGATTAGAAGTTCCGTTACTAAATAGTTGTGGTGAGATTACTAAATAGGCAACTGTGTAGGTTGTTACAACGAGTTCTTAAGTCGAAGCAAACATCAAAGGACAACCTATTAATATAAATTACCATCCCAAAATTACTCTCAAACATAATAATAATTCAAATCTTCATAAACCCAGGCGTAGACAGCCTAATTCCCATCCCTAATTCAAATTCTCAAGTTAATTTGGCGTAAAACCTAATCAATCCCTGATTGCCATCACAGAGCACGTACTTACAGAAGGTCGACTGTCATAGGTTTGAGATCTCCCCGCACACTTAGACAAGCATTCGCATAGTCTCGAGAAAAAAATGTAAACAGTTAACAAAATACAAAAGCATTTTTTTGGAAAATAGCGGTTTCTATTATACTCTGAGATAAGCCCTATTTCGCAACAGTATGGCTTACCAAATGCCAGGTTTGTAAAAAGATTAATAAACACGGGGTAGGAGAAACTCACTTTTAAAAGTTGCTTTGTGCGTACCTACATTGGTGCACATGACAGTACAGCGATTCCAACTAACGCACCGCGACTGTAATTTGTCGGAGATCGCCTTACGTACGCTCCATAATATGTGCGTGCGCCTGTCTTCGCTAGTTGAGTAGAGTAGGTCTTCTGTACGATCTATCTACTGTGTTAATGTTCTACTATGTTACGCCAATCCGAATTAATATAACAATTATACTAATTTACTGAAGGAAATAGCATAGCTAACGTGTACTCTAAACTGGCAATACTTGGTAATTAATACAATTTGTCATAGTTCGGGGTGTTTCAGACGAACTGACGTGCATAATCTGTCGCTGCGTTTCGTTGTCTTGTCAATTGTCATCTTGGGATATCCTTAGGGGACTGTTCCATTAATTTGAATGTATAATTTATTGGGAAGTGATTTAGTTTTAATTAAGACGTTTATCAGATTGACTAGAGATGTACCTACGTCGTTTTTACCTGCTTACTTAAATTGAGGCGTATTGCAGTTAGCAGCAAAACAAAGTACTCCACCACGTCTGTCTGTCTGTTCGCGATAAACTCAAAAACGAATGCACCGATTTTCATGATTGTGTTTGTTAGTTGTTGTTGTTTGTTGTGTGCTGTTTGTTAGTTGTTGTGTTTTTTTGTGATGTTTGTTAGTTTTTGTTGTGTTGTTGTGTGCTGTTTATTAGTTGTTGTGTGTTGTTTATTAGTTGTTATGTTGTTGTTGTTTGTTGCTATTGTGTGTTGTTAGACCTGTTGTTGTGTTGTTGCTGTTGTGTGTTGTTAGTTATGTTGTTGATTAACTCAAAAACTACTGCACCGATTTTCATGCTATTTTCACCAATGCATAAGTGGTTCTGGAGGAAGGTTTTACTACACCATTTATCAAGTTTTTGACATCCACGCGGGCGAAGCCGCGGGCATCAGCTAGTTTGATATTAATTTTAGCTTGATACTTTCACGTATTCCTAAGAAAATGGATTTTGGTAGTCGTACAGGCAGACGGACAACCAACCAATAAGGATTCCGTTTTTGCGGGATAGCGGGAGACAAGTGATACCTACACATGACAGCTATTGACCCACTGATCTTTTCAATGTTTAGATACAACACATAGATATAATTAGCGCCCTAATACAACAGAATAATCATCATCATCAACCTATAATGCTCCCACTGCAGGGACTCAGGCCTCCTCTCAAGGAGAGGGATGGGCTACACACTGTTCGTAAGTTGGGGCCGCCACCACTGGACCACCGCTGCTCGCCACACTGTTAGCCACACATACATAGATAGAATTAGCGTCCAAACAACAGAATCCGAAAAAAATAAGATTACCATAAAACTAACAACAGTGCCAGCCATCCTCAATTCAGCAATAGGTACCGATCCATAATCCCGAAATTCGAAGTTCATCAATTGAACACGAGAATTCCGAATTCCGGGACCAATGGTAGATCCCGAAACTGACGGCTCCCGGAAACCGTGTGATTAATTAAATTTCACATGACGTCACAACTGTGACGTAGGCAATTGGGTTTAAATGTGTTGAACGCGTTCACGCTATTTTACTCAAATGCTGTTAAGAGTTCATGTTTGGAGAATTATTGAGTTTACGAGTAAATTGTGATGCCGTTGTGTTGTTGATTAATACTTTATTAGTGTTGTTTACGGTAAATATGGGGATTATGTGAGTTTTGGGAATTGTTTAATAAGAGGAGACAAGCAACGGATACACATTGTGTCAGTTCAATCAGTCAGTGTCAATAGGGGATCGGACTGGGTCAAAATAATATGATTCTGTTTAGTCCGTAAGTTAGATTATCGAAAAATATTGAGTAAGTGTTTTTTGTTTTATCGAATCAATAAAAAATGACGAAGATAAAACGCGTCAAAGATCTTGGAGTGGGGCTTGAAACGTCACTTGTGTCGTTAAAATGTATGTACTATCATAATTATGACGTCACACGAGTTTTCGAAGCACTGTATCGTCTTCATTTTAGGTTTACGTGAAAAAAGAAAAAATACGTGTCCAATAATTTTTGGAAATCTATCTGACGGACTAATTAGTTTTTTTTTGTCCGATCCCCTAATTGTACAAGTTTGTATCACACGTTTTCTGTTTCCATTCCTTTCTCATTCATAATTATCATTCTTCACACAATCCATCCATCATTTCTTCATGGTCTTGCTCTCCCTCTGCATTCATCAACATTTATATCCATAACCCTTATCACATGTAGTTCGCAGTAAACTAATTTGTTACAAACAACAACGTTAAAACTCAAGAACTTAATTCTAGACATTTAAAGAACAAAAATCTAGTCTATTTTGTATGGTAACTAAATAGTGTTAGTACCTAGCAAAATGTGACTATGTACTTTGTGCTACACTTTACGATAAAATTTATTTATTTATCACTAATTGAAAAAGTATTAAAATTGTATATATTTGTTGCTTCAGTTGATTGTAATTAACAACAAGTTTTAATATAAACTGTAAACACCTATAGATACGATTCATTATCGCCATCCTTCATCTGCTTAAAAGATTTTGTCCAATTTATTATAAGTATCAATGGTTCAATTATTGTTTGTCGTCAACACCGTATCGTGTTCGACATAAGGTCAAAAATCGCAATTGCTCATCTCATCAACTTCTCGCCCAATAATTGTGCAGTCAGACACACCAAGGTTTTTATTTATTTTTTCTGGGAATTTAATTTAGCTCGCGGGCGTATTTTACTTTCCTGACACTTCCTTGTCACTACGGAACAGATATTAATATGGGTAAAATGAGCATACAGTAGTCTTAAAAAGTCATTATTTTCATGATGTTATAAGGTATAATGACTAGGCGGGTGGTAGGCAGAGTTGGTTTCGTTTTTTAAGTGGATGAGGATTAAACTTAAGTGTCTGGGAATCTACTTATTTTTTTGATAGTTGGATACTTACTTGCCTGAAGCTATGTCTGCGAATCTTTTTACAAAGTTTATCGATGACTATGGATTTAGTGGTTTGTAATTAGGTATAAACATTGACCGCCTTATTACAAAAGGTAGTTAAACCTGGTTTAACTTAGACCTGGTTTATCTCGCATGCTGTCACTTTCTTTTAAATATTATTGAAGTGAGACGTCATGCGAGATAAACCAAGTCTAAGTTAAACCAGGTTTAACTACGTTTTGTAATAAAGCGGTGAAAATCTAACTGACAAGTCATAGGTCTCGAGTTCGAACCCACCTCGAGTTAGCACCTCTCATTTTTCGGATGCATAATATGCGTATTTTCTTTGTCTAATTAACTTGTATCGGTGAAGGAATACATCGTGAGGCAACCAACTGATCTGAAGATATTTCTCTGCTGAATGTAAAGTGAAGTCAGAGGCAAAAAAAAAAGTCGGACACCAGGTCAGACACTAAACACATGATTAAAAAGACTAGGTGTAAAATAATTTACTATCTGTGAAGTTTTCAGGTCACTGTGAGGCTGTAGTAGTAGTCTTAGTAAAAAAATAACTGCTTTAGCATAAACTACCGAAAGCCTATATCAGTCCTCATGAAAGTCATGACAAAAACGAATCATCTTCATCATTCATCAGTACTTATTAAAATTTTAAAACTCGACATTCGTAATAGTGGAATTTTAATGTATTTGTTTACATATTTTTTATTTTGCTAATTAACATAATAAATAACAGGGTGGATTTGCAAATGATTAACTTTTTAATATTTTTTTTTGTACTGTAACAATTATATTATATTGCAATTCTGTAATTTTTTATGTGAGTCTCGATATCACAATTCATTTTGGCTTCAGCGCAGCATATCTTCTATTCTTTTACGAGTCAATCATTAGGTAGTCAAATGTCAGGTAAAAATGTTAGCTTGTCATCAAGCTTTTAGTAGGCCATCCCACTAAAAGCTTATTGACAAACTCAAGCTGTTAGCTGGATGCATCGGTTGACGTTTAGTAATTGCCAACCTATTGATGGAGACGCTTCTTAGTCCCTAATTACACTTAAAAAATAATAATACAATTTAAAAATAGAGTAGGCAGGTCTCAGCGATAAACGTCGCAAGATGTATGACCGACTTGGGGTTTTTTATTTTGTATGAAATGGGCTTACTTTTGACTTCAATCTTGCCCTAACGGCAGATATGAGGTGGCTGCGGGTTGTTCACAAGAGATACCGCGGCCTCGACATAAAGGGATAAGAAGGAACATGGAGCCTCTCTTTAGCAGCCACGGAGTGTGGATTTGTGGCCGGTTGATGGCAACAGGCTCGCCCCTTATGTACCTAAATTAATTGGGAAACATCTGCTTAACCCTCCATGGATTAACGGCGAGATGTGATGTTTGTTTAAAAACCCACCTTTTGGGCTTCGCAGCAGTCGGGTAAAAATACTTCTTTCATTCACAACAAAAAATAAAACTAGAACACTGTCTTCGATATCCATGTCGCTATATTTTTGTCTAAAACATCTTTTCCCTTTTTTCTCAGGTACGTCCAATAAGCTTTACTGAGTGGATCTTGTCTCCGAGATCCGGATAGAGGTGGCGTGTTAAACCTTCCATCAACAATCTATCTACTCTATTATTTTTGACGGGCTCGTTGGTCTTGTGGTCGCCAAGTAGAAGGTCCTAGTTTCGATTCCCAGATCGGCCAAGTGTTATTGAACTTCTCTATAATGAGTCTCTCTTTAGCAGCCACTGTGTGTGGATTTATGCCCGGTATATATGGTTTAAGACATTTATTTCTCAAAAACAGAATACAATTATTCACTTGGATGAGAAACACTGGTTACATAAATATAAACGTTCATTGGAACGAGTATCGGAACGGTACCTATTACAATAAAAAGAACGATATTCGAAGGTAGATTTTTTAATATTTTTACTTGATCTAGGGTAATCTACAAAAATGTTGAGGCTATGAGTCCATATTACGTGTCGAAACACACTTTCTATCATAGTTGCTATTGAAAGCGTTATTACTGTTTATTAATGTATATACCAATAGGCTTGCCCTCTATTACATAGAACTTATACATATCTGTGGGCGTACCTACTAATTGGGTACACCTCTGCCTTATCTATTTATAAAAAGAAGTCCTGACTGACTGACTGACTCCTCATCAACGCCCAGCCCAAACCCTTGGACCTAGAAAGCTGAAATTTTGCACAGAGGTTCCCTTTTTAATGTAGACAAGAAATAAGTAAGGATTTTGCGAAATTCAAACTAAGGGAGTTAAATACGGGATGAAAGTTTGTATGGAAAATCGACATTTTCACGCGGGCGAAGCCGCTGGCAAAAGCTAGTCGTTAATATTATGAATGTTTAAAATAGTTACTACTTTAATTCAACAAAAAAAAATACTTAGTCTTCTATATCATCGATACCCAAGTAGCACGTTAGTGTATTTTGGAACTTATTCTGCAACTGTAGGTAGCATTTAAGTGATGCAAGAGTGTACGGTATTACTTATAGATGCAAACAGCGCTCGAATTTGCATATGAGTAACTCTTATCACTAAGAGTTGCTTTTGAGTGATTTTTGTTCCTGCTTTATAACTTATGGTGGCACTAGGCCGAATTTATTAGTTATAGACGCATATAGGTTTCAATTTTCAATCTTTTAGAACTCAAAGAAGCTTAAGACATCTTAAAATCTCCCATTAAGAACCGTATCTTAATAGGTGGTAATTTTTCCTTATTTGGCACCTTTAGTACTAAATAAGTAGTATATATAAGTTACTTATCACCTGTAGTGGCTCAAGAGTTATTATTGTAGCTCATTTGGAACCTAGTGTAATTTGCCTTTGTAAGGTCTAATATACTCTAATATGCCACTGTAACGCGTAGATAGATTCCAAAAGATGGTTCTTGAAAACCTTAAGCAACAATTTTCTCTCATTTAGAACCAATTAAGATCTTACAGTTCTAACACTATCGCAGGTTCCGTACATATTAATAAATTTTAATAGAGTATGTAAATTTCCTACATTTTAGGTACTTAATTGAATAGTTTATGAAACAGTTATGAAATCACTAGTTCACTTTGTATTTTTTTTAATCTACTTACGTTATACACGGTGTTAATCACAGATTGGTAGGCAAGGCATAATCAGCTACCCTTCTGAATGTCTCTTGTATAAATGAAAAATTAAAATTTGCAAACTATCAGTAGGAAATCAGGCATCGAAATAAAAGTCGAGGATTCCAGCCAACATTTACAATTAAATTAAATTTTACTTTATTTACCTTCCTAAATGGGTTTTGTACCCGTCTTGAGGATCCCCAATTCAACGCAAAGGCAACGAGACCTGTTAAGTGAAAATAATCACTACTAGGTACTAATAAGGGATTTTTGGACCTAGGAGCTCTATTATGGTAACAAATGAGTGTAAAAATGACCTGCAAGTTCTATTTCAAATCGCCATTTTTTAAAATGGAGTCCTTGAAAAGTATCTTGTTGAATGGTATTTTATTACAATAACATACAATAAAATGAGTTTTGATAACTGTTTCTGATGTAGTTTGACATTATACTTTTTGTTAAACCATAATGTTAGGTTTTTAACAACCAAATTTTTATGAAGTATTATCTTATTTATTTGATCACCGCATATTTTTTGCTAATTCTTGATTAGATCGAAGGCGCATCAAAATTTGCTTAGTAAATATACCATGGTTTCACAATAAAAAACCATTTGCAAGGGCTCATGATGGTTATCCTGCGTTAAACTCATAATTTTTGAATACTCGCAAAATAGATCACAAATAAAAGCTGCCATAACACAAAGCCGTTGTTGTTTATCTCCACCGAAAATAAGAACTTGTTAGGATCTTATTTGTCACTCAACGAATGAACTGTATCGCTTTATCGTTCAATCATTCATTTACGGCGCGCAATTTGCACCGTTAGTTCCTAGTGCCACTCAGGATAGCAATTCGAACTCTTATGCATCGCTTTTGCATCTATAAATAAGTTGCAATTTTTCTCCCTTTGGTAACATACAGGTTGCTTATCGGTTCTAACCACCTTTATAGAACTTAATCACGGTGGATTTTATTACTAAAGTTTCCAAAAATATTCTATATGCAAGCCTTTTGTCGCAAAATGTGTTACTTGGGTATCTCTATCCATACTAATATTATAAATGCGAAAGTAACTCTGTCTGTCTGTCTGTTACTCTTTCACGCCTAAACGGCTGAACGGATTTTGATGAAATTTTGTACATACATAGTTAGGAACTTGAGAAAGGACATAGGATAGTTTTTTTTTTGCGAGATAAACCAAAAATCTGCCGGAAGTCACTATTCCACGCAAACGAAGTCGCGGGCAAAAGCTAGTGTAGTTATATTTTTGTCTAAAACATCTTTTTCCTTTTTTCTCAGGTACGTCCAATAAGCTTTGCTGAGTGGATCTTGTCTCCGAGACCCGGATAAGGGCGGCGTGTTAACCCTTCCGATTTACCTCCAAACCCTTCGTTACTGCGGCGTTTGTTTGAGAGGTGAGGGTTAGGGTTCTTTGTGACGTCATATTTTGTGTTGTTATGATTATGTTAGAGTTTAATATCTGTAAGGTTTTTGTCTTAAGATCTAAGAACTTTTGTAAATTATTTTTTATTTTGCTGGCTCTTGTGATACAGGACTTAGTGCAATTGTTTTTAATTGTTTTATTTTAATAACCGTAATCCATCCCTGTAAAAAATTCAAATGATTCATAACTTTTTGTTTGTTAAAGCTACAAGGGTCATTGAAAAGGTAGCAATCAGGCAGTAAGTAGGTAATTGCTGAAATAAAAACTGAGAGCTGATCAGATATCCTAATAATTTTGAAGTCCCTTTACTTATTGTGTTTTCAAGTTAAGTAGACTATTAATAGGAGGTAAAAATAAACAAATAGGTATACATTTTTGGTCACCAGCCCGACGAAAACCTATACAGACATTCTGATTTAATTCTGATTCAAATGCATTTATTAATTTTGTGAATACGGTACAAATGATGTTCTAAAAACATGTTCCGCCGAACGGCATACAAAATAGTGCTCTAAAAGTATCGCCAAAGTATATATTATCCAAAAATACATGCAATTTGTCAAAAATTAAATAAAATAGTACCTACTTACAGAAATTAACGAATACAAAAAACTCAGAGGTCACTGTGTCTTTCCAGACTTAATCTTGGTACCTACATGTTTTTCTCCGGACCATTAGGCTCACGGCCCACGGGTAACGGTAACTTGTGCGTGTGTGTGGGTAAAGAAAAATAGTGCGTTGAAACACTTTACCACTTAGTTGTTGGCATTGCTTTGTTAGTTATTGTATACTAGCGACCCGATCCGGCTTCGCACGGAAGCATAATTCTACACCTAAACCTTCCTCTTGAATCACTCTATCTGTTAAAAAAATCCCGCATCAAAATCCGTTGCGGAGTTTTAAAGATCTAAGCATACATAGGGACAGACAGCGGGAAGCGACTTTAAATTAAAAGCGGCGATAAAGTGATGGGTCAATTATTGCAACTGAATTTCAATCTAGTACCCGGTAACCGATTGAGCTGTTTACAAAAGTCTGATTATTATTAACACCGAAACCGGGTTAACTACCATGTTTAGTATTGGTTAGAGTTCTCGATATTTCGGTGCTATTGAAAACTCCAAGATATCATCTCATGTTGAGAATATAGGTACCTACATCATCATCATTTCAGCCAAAAGACGTCCACTGCTGGACATAGGCCTCCCCCAGGCGTCGCCACATTGACCGGTCCCGTGCGGCTTTCATCCAGCGGGTTCCTGCAACCCTGACCAGGTCATCGGTCCACCTAGTGGGAGGCCTTCCAACGCAACGTCTTCCGGTTCGCGGTCGCCATTCCAGAACTTTTCGGCCCCATCGGCCATCCGTTCTGCGAGCAATGTGCCCTGCCCACTGCCACTTAAGTCTAGCGATTCTTCGGGCTACGTCGGTAACATTGGTTCTCATGCGGATGTCCTCATTTCTGATTCGATCACGCAAGGAAACTCCGAGCATAGCCCTCTCCATTGCCTTTTGGGTGACTTTGAGCTTTCTGATGAGGTACCTACATACTCGTATTTTAAATGTAAGAACGATGTATAAAGACGTGCAAGTTATATAAAGCATCTAGAATTCTAGAGTAGGTATAAAGATGACGTCCTTGGTTTCCAATAATAACAAGATTTAACCCGTCTCCGTGGCGTGTATTTCAGTAGTTAAGCTTGGTGTAGTGTAATGTAGGGAATTTTCGAATCCCCGTCGAAGTTTACGCTTGACTTTTCTTTCCGATCTCGCGTGTCAAAGTATTTACGGTCGGAATTTCCGGAGATAGCTACTTACCTTATATTGGATGCCAAGCGACTTAGTGTGCATATCGGTTTCGTTCTAGGATCCGATTCGACTGTTTTTGAATCAACAAAGTTTGAAAGCTAAACTTTGTCTATTTGTTCTTCAAAAAAGAAAGGAATGCATCATCACGGAACTTTCAACAGGAAAATTTAAATTTTACACACTACTCTGGCGTTTCCACCGTAATTGACAAGTTTATTGACCTGGATCAATGAGAATAGGGGATCGGGCAAAAAAAAACTAATTAGTCCGTCAGATAGATTTCTAAAATTATTGGACACGTATTTTTTCTTTTTTCACGTAAACTTAAAATGAAGACGATACAGTGCTTCGAAAACTCGTTTGACGTCATATGATAGTACATTTTAACGAAACAAGTGACGTTTCAAGCCCCACTCCAAGATCTTTGACGCGTTTTATCTTCGTCATTTTTTAATGATTTGATAAAACAAAAAACACGTATTCAATATTTTTTCGATAATCTAACTTACGGACTAATCAGCATCATATTATTTTGACCCAGTCCGATCCCTTATTGAAAAAAAGCCCTAGCGATTTCGTGTCCGATGGGAAGAACAGCTGTTACAGATAGTCAGTGGCCTGAAAGTCTGACAACCACCCACACCCAGTACCCAGTACCCAGTAGGTACTAACTGGGTTTTGGAGGTCAGATAGGCAGTCACTCCATGTAAAATACTGGTATTCAGCGGCATCCGGTTAGACTGGAAGCTGACCCCAACATAGTTTTGAAAAGGGAGGCAGATGATCAGACTAGCATAGATTATTAATAATACTTATCCGTGGTGCTAAGCAACTGGGCTAATCTCAGTTGTAAACGTTTGTTTCTGCCTATTGGCCTTATTTTATTCTGTTTCCTGTCGATATGTAGGAAAGTGGATATTATGATTTTCCTACTCTTCTTTCTGATTAATTTCGTCACGGGATCTAAGACAGTAAAGTTGTTTCTCGGACTTCGTTGAGCTTCATTGTCTCGGGACTTTTCTGATGGGCGCCCCTGGTGATTCTGGCTTTCAGGAGTTGCAGTAGTTTGGGAATAGGGTGTGGCTTGTCTCAAAAACAAGGCATGACACAAAATTAATTAAGAATAATTATCTAAATCAACGGTGGGTGAGACAAAAATGATTAAGAATTTTTCTTTTCAGTTTTTTTATTTCTTAGTCCTACTGGTTCCAGTTAATCATATTAAATAAACTCAAATAAAACATTCCGTTGACAGTTCTCAAGTATTTGGCATCGTCACAAAATACTGCGGCGTCTCAAAAAGCCACAATTTGACTCGAACTGTCAACGTAAAGTAGATAAGTTTGTTGGCAAGTGAACTGGCTTTCCAATTAATCTTAGTAAGTAGATTGAGAAAATAGAGAACTTATAGAAAGGGATATTTTTAAGCATTGATATTAAAATATTTTAAGAGTGTTATAGAAGATAATTATTAAAAAAAACTTCGCGAGCAGACACAGTGAATTTCGAGGGCCGGGAACAGGAGGTCTACTCTCTAAGCAGTTTTTCCGTGAGAGCGCGGAAATATCGGGACTTAAAACAAATAAGTAGTAAAAATCGTGAATATCCCGTGTTCGATGAAAATCATAATATAAAAATCAAAGTATTCAGAAATAATCCTTTAAGCTAAAAAGCTTTCAAGGTATGAAAAAACAAAACATGCTTTCCAGCTTGAAAGCAACAAAAAAACATCTTATAAGAGAAAACATTGTTTTAAGTCTAGTTTCCTATTTTTCGATACTAGCTTACCAACACCTAACAGCAACAATATTTCCTAGCATTATTGAAAAGCTCTTTTGCGGCTTTTGATAAAACAATGCTCAAAACTAAAAATAACTCGTACTTTCCTACTCATCATTTGCCTTAGCCTTTTTCCAACTTTGTTCGATTCGTTGATCGTTCGATACATCTGAGTACCAATCTTTTACATGGAGCGACGACCTATCTGAGCTCCAACAACCCACCTCTTCTACAGACTGTACTTCGGAGAGTGTGCGCAAGAGCTCCACGAGCTTATTCCACCATCTCCCTTCTTCCATCGAGAGACTAGACGTACTGCGGGTTATCACCCATACCTTATCGGTGTTCCACACATTCGTACGAAGCACTCTGCGTCTTTCATTATTCGTACAGCCAAGGAGTGGAACACCCTGCCTGCGTCGCCGCGTCGGTTTTCCCGAGTTCATATAACCCCAATCTATTAAGTCGCTAGTAAATAGGCTTCTTCTGGGTAAACTCGTTCCATCGTCGACCTCATCTCTGCCCTTAGGGCAAGATTGAAGTCAAGAGTAAGCCCATATAAAATAAAAAAATAAATAAAAAAAATACCAGTCAGTATTAAACTGGGTACTAAGATATCTCTTGGTAAAACTGGATGAAAGACGTTCAGGCCACTGACTACCTGTAACGACTGTCAAATATCTACAAATTACAGCCGAGATCAACGGCATAATGTGCTTTCCGAGGCACGGAGGAATCTCGGTATATAAAGGGTCACCCATCCCCAAACCAATCTAAGTAAGCACGACTTAACCTAAATATTGACCCGAGCGGTAGTTATTATTAAGCCACGAGGTTATAAATTGAAAACTAACTGTGTGTGTCTTCCTTGTCTTCTCACACCGTAATGGATTTTGCTAGAACTGGTGACCGGGCTAGGGTTGTTTTATATCCCAGTAATACTTTTTCTGAAAGTTTTGGATGAAAAGTGAAATATGTCTATTTTTCATGAGACCTGTATTATATGTCCTATATTCAGCTGCAGAAACTTCCAGAACCAAAATCAATGTAATAACCCTTCTACTTCTGCTCCCAATGAAACCCTTTGAATAAGCAACTAAAATTCGGTATATTTAGTATCCCCACGTCAGCGAAGATTACCGATTATGTGAGCACCGGAAAACGTAAGAACGCCATCTTCCGTATAGATAGAGAATTTTCTTTAGAAAAAAATATGTGGATACAAAATATACTGTGAAAGGCAAAACCTTGGAGAACTATTGAGAAAGGGTTAGGGGTAAGGCTGGTTCACAAGGCTTGGTATTTGGTATGTACAATTTTTATTTTGTAATATTTACAACACAGGTCACCTAAAGGGCAACGGAGAGGGCTATGCTCGGAGTTTCCTTGCGTGATCGAATCAGAAATGAGGACATCCGCATGAGAACCAAGGTTACCGACGTAGCCCGAAGAATCGCCAGACTTAAGTGGCAATGGGCAGGGCACATTGCTCGCAGAACGGATGGCCGATGGGGCCGAAAAGTTCTGGAATGGCGACCGCGAACCGGAAGACGTTGCGTTGGAAGGCCTCCCACTAGGTGGACCGATGACCTGGTCAAGGTTGCAGGAACCCGCTGGATGAGAGACGCACGGGACCGGTCAATGTGGCGACGCCTGGGGGAGGCCTATGTCCAGCAGTGGACGTCTTTTGGCTGAAATGATGATGAATTACAACACCACGCCTGTAATACCCGAAGGGATAGGCAGACGTATACCCATTAATACACCGACATTTCGCCAGTTTTATTTAAGTCCCGTGCAAGGCTATTCACATCACCCGTCGGGGCTGCGGAATGTCGAAAGAGATACCGCGGCCTCGGCACAAGGGCGAAGAAGGAACATGGGTGGTTTTTAGTCCGTAGAAGTCTGACACTCCCTTCCGCTCTGCCCAAGAGCGGGGGGGGGGGGGGGGGGGGGGGTTATTTGATGATTTTCCACCAACCAAAAAAACGGCTATTAACATCAACAGCGCAGAAATCAAGAATCAGAATCGAGCGCATAGCAAGACCTGGCTTGCGACCACTATAAGTGTGTGTTGAGGTAGTATTTTTAATTGAAGCAGCAAATCGACTGACATCCTTATTTCAGCTTATTTTCTGACCGATAGCTACAGAAGTCTTCTTCCACGGCTGCGAAATCTGTGCGGTTGTTTAAAAGCGCTCTAAATCACCCCAAAACGAAACTTCTAAACCCCTTTATGTTCACACCTTAACCAGACAAGAACTTGGGATTCAACCCCCAACTCTTCTAAATCGCAAATGATATATATTCGCGGGTCCAGCCCGAGTTATAATTCCCAAAACGCTCGTATCCTAACACTTTAGTCATATAATATTCTTTATGAGCACCTACGATAGGTGTGTGGTGCAATTTATAAGCGGCGGCGATTTAAAAAAATGTTAAGTGATTTTTGTGATTGAAGTCTTGATATTTTATTTGAACTCGTGAATAAAAAACTGGATTTGGCATACCTACCGAGACAGTCTGGTCGGTATTTTGATACACTTAATTGGTTTCATTATATTAATTTAAAGTTATAAATAAAATGTAAAATTGAATTAGGTGCTACTTATATTAAAAATAGTTATACTAATCATACCAACAAAATACATAGGTACACTAAACTATTAACAAATTATAAAAGGGCATTGAAAATCTCCTTCCTCCTCATCGCTGTTAGCTGGTAATGTGCCCAAGAGACTGGCGGCCTTGCAACGTTGTATGGCTATACTTAGGGTCCGTTCACAGAGACCGGCTCGGAGAGGAAAGCAGATTTTTTATCACGTTTAAAACAGAGTTTTGATTCATTGTAATAAGATTTATTTTTACGTATTTGTTCTCTTCGAGCCGGTCTGTGTGGCTGGGTTATACCTTGACCAGAGACTAAGGGTCCGTTCCCTTAGTCTCTGGTCAAGGTAAAACCCAGCCCGAAACATCAACAAGGTGTTTATAAATTGATTCTTGAAATCTCAAAATGCTGTGGGCACTTGGACCCCGGCCCAAGAGTTTCAACCCCAAACGGCGCGTAAAATTATTTCACAAATAGGTATGTTACAGTATTTCCGTTCATATGGATGTCGCCTCTGCGATGTAGGCCTCTCCCAGTTTTTTTCTCCAGTCTGTCAGTCAAGAAAATATACAGAACCTTAACCCGTAACCACACGAATAATTTAATAAACATTTTGAATACAACGGCTCAATTTAATACTTAACGAGCAGAAACTGACGATGATGCCAAAGAATAATTACTAAAGAAAATGTAGTTTTAATATTAGAACCCATTAATGCACTGAATTATGTACAGTAACGAGATTCTGATGGGTACTCAGTTTTATTTTTAGAATATTGTTGAAGCTGATCTAGTTATAAAAGTTAAAGAAAGTTTTTTAAAGAAGTTTTTGTTAGTTTAGATTTTGATCGGTAAATAAAATTGGTTGTTATAGGACCGCGAAAAATGGCAGAAAAAAGAATGATCCAACCGTGGCTGAGTTCAGGCTTTGAATGATGACGATATATTTTTTTTACTAAGCTACTTGGTGTCCCACGTCTAGACAAAGGCGTCCTCTTTCTCGTTCTATACTTCTCTATCATGTGTGATCTCTGTCCTGCCATAATAATATTTGGAATACATTAAATTATATTCTATTCCATAATATATCTACATCATTTACTCCGAATTTAGATTGTACGATGTTAAGGCAAAGATTTTTTCATAGTAATAATTTCATATTTAATAACATGATGAGTTTCGAAACCAACAACCAACTGAATGCTCTAAAAAATAAATATGGCGGATTTAAATATTTTCAGTACCTACAAAACCTGTTAAACTGCAATTTATATTTACCAAATAAGACTTGGATTTTTGTACCTATTAGTGCTCTTGTCAATTTCTATAACACCCAACTAGTCTTTAGCCGATTGCGAGATTGATTGAACAGCAACTTTTAGTACTAGTAGTAGTACTTAATTAATCTGTCAATTCATCAAGTTTTCATTGATCCCTCACTGAAAACAATGTTGCACTTAGGGGAATTACAAGCCGAAGTAATTAGTTAGGGTGGTAATTATGAACCAGCCACATGTCATGTTCACCCATTGGTCGCGAGTTATATACGCATCAGCGCTAAGCTTGTTCCTGAATATTTGATACTAGCTGATGCCCGTGACTTCACCCGCGTGGATGTCAGTCAAATTATAAATTAAAACCTTTCTTGAGAACCACTGTATCCATTGGTGAAAACAGCATGAAAATCAGTGCAGTAGTTTTTGAGTTTATCGCGAACAGATAAACAGACGCGGCAGAGGACTTTGTTTTATAATACCAAGCGATTATTGCCTATTAAATCATATTTTGTGTCATTAGCTTCATTGAATTTTGGCTCATATAATTAACCTAAATTAAAACTATTGTTCAATTTATTTAAATTAAGTATATGGAATTGTAATGAATAATAATTTAATGTTATGATGATTCATCATTTTACGAACCATATTTACGCCGAAACGACAGAATATTCATTATTATCTTCATTATTTTTATTTTTTATTATTTTTGTTTCTGTTTTGCACCTACTGTATAATGTCTCTGCATCACCCTAAGGTAGACTGGTAGAAAATGCCCAAGGCATTAAGTCCGCCTTTGTACGGTTTTATTACTTGTGCATAAAGTTTTAATAAATAAATAAATAAATATTATGATTATTATATTAACATGATACACATAACAGCTTTGTGCAATATTCTGACAAATAAAAGCATTTTACTTTATTAGCGACTGCGTTAGATACCTAATTATTTAATAATTGAAAAAAGCTGCCACAAAGCATTATGACGCTGCGACGCGATTCGCAGAGCGAAGATAAAAATGCGATTGAAGCCAGTTCACATCGTCCGAGGTCGTGAACCCCGCCCGCTACCTCATATGACTTAACCCGTAATCTCTACGAGTCAAATTTATCCTGCAGAAATACTTTTTTGAATTGAATTTCTTTCTTATAATCTCATTCCGTAACCAGAAATGAAATAGTTGAATTGTTGCAAGCCGGAGAGATTCTTTCTGTATTTTTCATAACTTTATCTAGACGGATATAGCCACAGTAATATATTGACTAAGGTATTTAGGTTCTCGCAATATCATCTGTATTTCTGGCAAAGTAAGCCTGATACCAACCCGCACTGGGCCGGCGTGGTCGATTATAGCCCATCCCTCTCCTAGAGAGGAGGCCTGACTGCCTGCAGTGGGAACATTATAGGCTGATGATGATGAAGATGAAGCCTGATACGGGCAGTATCAGTAGTTAGGACAATATGGATTATTTTCTTTTTGTCTGTTGAGTTCTTAACTTTTTCTCTTTTTATTGTGTTCAAATCTCTTGGATTCGTTGGCTGCCTCGCAACAATCCTGCCATAGTTATTAGTTATTTATCGCAAGGCAACAAACATTCTTCAAATTATTTTTTCTTTTCTTTATATTTAATAAAACGAAGTCGGTGTTCTATAAACTTGGTTTAATTTCCAACATATTGGTAGCCGTACCAGTTTCCGTACCTGTTTCCTAGGAAACCTGGTTACTCCCTATCTTCATGGTTTGTTGTCAATATTATTATAAACGTATTCTATTTCCAACAATATTCCTTTCAAACCCTTAGCAGTTTCCCAGAATAATTTCCCTCCAATATAAATGAGGGTAGTTCTGCTAAAATGTACCATCTCATCTCGTATCTAAAATCCTTAGTTGCGAAGTACTCGTAATGATTTTGGATAGTAAATACTGATCTATTTTCAATATATACCTATGGTTTATGCATATATAGATGTTAATGTGTAGGTACGCAACTTATTTCGCTGAAAATCAATTTACCGCGTTCCGTATCCGACATTCTATGTTGGACTAGTTTGTTGTATTTGACTGACTACCATCGTTTACGAACAGTAAGTGGTTGGTTCAAACCCAGGCAGGCGTATTACTTTGTGTAATTTATTTCATCGCCGCTGCTCCCAAAACGGTGAAGGAACACATCGTGAGGAAACCGGCACGTCTTAGAACAAAATCGACGACTGTGACATCTACCTACTCGCACTGGGCCCGCGTGGTGCATTACAGCTTACAGCCTATCCCTCTCCTGGAGAGGAGGCCTGAGTACCTGCAGTGGGAACATTGTAGGCTTATGATGATGATAATGGCGAAATATGGGCAGTGTAATTAGATAGCCTAACCTTTCGAGGGTTACAGGCGTGATGTGACGTTATATTATGTAAAAAAAATTGGGTTGGCTCATTACGGCCTCCAATATGTATTTGCAAATTGCAAAATCTTCTTACATATCAACAACCCTTGTTATCGTGTGTCGGGTTCCGTATATCGAAAGCAAATGGAATTGCCACCAAACATTTACGTTAAAATGAATTCTCTTCAATAGGACATTTGTACGTTTGTGAATATTTTAGCTGTTTTTGTTTGTGTATTGTTTTCAACCCTTTTTGTTGAACGCTGGACGTTTGAGTGGCTTATGTTGTTATTAAAATGGATCTGAATACGTTAATGGATAAGCTTGGATGGTCCGGAAGCTTGCGAAACCAATGTTGTGACGTTGAGCTCCTTGAGTTATAACATACTAACTTTTGCCCGCGACTTCGTTCGCGTGGAATAGTGATTTCCGGCAGATTTTTGGTTTATCTCGCGAAAAAAAAAAAAAAAAAACTATTCTATGTCCTTTCTCAAGTTCCAAACTATGTCTGTACCAAATTTCATCAAAATCCGTTCAGCCGTTTAGGCGTGAAAGAGTAACAGACAGACAGACAGACAGAGTTACTTTCGCATTTATAATATTAGTATGGATATGGATATAATATATATATATATATTATATATAAATATATATATATAGTAATATTATAGTAATAGTAATAAAGTAATAATTAGTAACAAGTAACATAGTAACATATAAGTCGAGCTACACGATAACTGACAAATGCTTGCACTGATTGGACACTTCGACTCAAATCTGTGTGATTGTTCCAACTTGTTTTGCATTATACATAAGTATATAATACTTGTGTCTGGATCTCTGCCTTAGAAAGCACGTTAAACTGTTTTGTCCCGGCTGCCACATATCTTTGGCAGTCGTTACAGGTGGACAGCGACCTGAAAGTCTGACAAGCAGTCTTACCAAAAGGGTATCGTACCCTAGTATTAACTGGGTTGTGGAGGTCAGATAGACAGTCGCTCCATGTTAAATACTGGTATTCAGCTGCATCCGGTTAGACTGGAAGCCGACCCCAACATAGTTGGGAAAAGGCTAGGCAGATGATGATGTGTCCTCGAAGTTTGATTCGGTTGTTTCTTCTCAGAGTAGCTAGATACGAATCACGGTGGCATATTCCACTGAACTTTTTAAAACAAATGTCTTTTGGAGTAACGTTTGACTTTTCCATTATTTCAAAATTGAATTCCTGGATCATGTATGCAGACAGCTCTCGTACTGTGCTGCAAGTGAATTTATAGTGTTCATTTGGTACCTCTCCTATCTGTGGCCCGTGTTTTATTTGCTAGCAGTTATGCCGGTTTAAAACATCTATTCAATTTCGTGTATCCAATATTGATGTTATTTTATTTCTACGTAAAACAAAATCAATTAAGTTAATGAAATTGAAGAAGTAAAAACAACTGATTGAAGAAGTGGTTTTAGTTTCTTTATTAAGAATTATGCCCGACCGATTAATTCATGGATTTTAATTTTGACAAACATTGAAAATGACACCTACTAAAATCAATAAATAATAAACGGCGGTCTTAACTATTTTCTTCCAGTCTGTCTAAGACTTAACATAAACAATCATAGCTCAGCCCACCCTTCACGTAATGACAGCCGTGATGTTATGTTTTCGTGCAAATATCCTAGATCCGGGTGGTGTTTAACCCCACTCCAAGTCAAACACAGCCACCTACATAATATCAAATTCCATCTTTATTAACGCCTTAACATTTTTATGAGCTATTTACCGACTTCGCGGTATCACTTCTCATCAAAATGCTAAGTTATGTGTAGTCAGGTCATGCTCTTAAGTTTGGACTCATGAATATATTATTAGAACGTAAGAATATGTCTTTTTTTTTTTTGACTGCCTCTTTGTTCTAGCGGTCGCTAGTGCAGTTGCACTAGCTGTTGAGCTGCTGCTGCTAGCTGTTGAGGATGAGGTCCTGGGCTCGATGCTCAGGTCGGGCAATGTGTTATTGGGTTTTTACGTTAAGAATTTCTTAGTAACAGCCAGAATCTGATCTTGTGCCTGGTCGATGGCAATAGGCTCGCCCCCTATTATATGGAACTTAACATAACTGGCAAAATGTGGGCGTAATATTAGTAACACTTCTGCCTAACCATTTGTGGGTTGCAGGCGTGTGTTATGGATGTATTTAAAAAAAAATATATTGAAAATAGCGAGGTTCGTTTTGATTTCAGACACGCGTCAAACGATATATGCATGAATATCCCTATATCGATAGAATAGGGTAGTTAACAAAAAAACCTAATTAGTCCATCAGATAGATTTCCAAATAGGTATGCGCTTTTCATATAAAACCGTGACAGCACAAACAGACAAACAACCCTTTTACAACATCACTAGTACCTCCACAGTACTCCACTCAGTTCCCTCCTGACGGGAACCTCCGGAAACACGACGAGTTACACGGAAGAGGAAGCCTCCCTCCGAGCACTTCCGCACATCCATCACTTGGAGGAACCGGAGTGACTGGACTGAGGACTCACTTAGTCAACTATGATGGACGGGCGCGGAGTGTAGTGGTGATCCTGATGAATTGGCTGAATGATTGTAAGGTTTAGCGTAAATGTTAGTTAATAATCACGCCTGTAATCACGCTGGGTAGGCTGGACAGAACCCGTGATTAAAAATAGATAGGTAGTTTTTTAAAGCGGTGCCTATGCAATTTTAAAGAAGTAACTCGATAACTATCAAGAGTCGCGGTACACACGTGTATTTCCTCGGGGTATATTCCGATACCCCTAGGCGTGAGGAGTCTTTTTCTATGACGTCACTACTAGGACCACCCGACCCTTTATGTATGCTCCAGGCAGGGTCTGTTGAATTATTTTTATTTTAAGCATAACAGAATCTAATTCAAATTGATATTTTTACTTGATAGGCTACTTTCTGATAAATCACTCTGAGAATTCCGAAAAGAATCTTAAATGTCGCAAAAACACGTTAAACTAACACATAGTTACACAAAAGACAAGGGTTGAACAATAATCTAAAACTGTTTTGGCTATTAACAATTCATTGCAAGACTAGTGTTGTCTTAGACCTCTTTTTTTATTTCCCGCAGCTCCAAACTTTAGCCTGAAGACATCTCCAGAATGAACACCTGTCCATCTAACCACTTGGGATCTAGGTTTTACATCTGAGTTTCCTATCTAAGCACTTAGTTTTATTGAACTAGGTAAAGATAAAAGTCAAACCCACCTGATACCCAGTACATTACATTGGTTCAACAATACGGGTTTCAAACAATAATTCCATTTGTATTGTGTATTGTATTGTACGAATAAGCAAAGCAAACAACGTAATAGAAAAAGGGTTTTTGATGAAAAGGCCTGGCCACTTCTCAGTTGTGGAGTGATGGAGGGAAGTCCAAAAGGTTTACTTCGTACGAAGTGTCTCAAAACTCCTATCTACTCCATGATCTGCCTTTGCTTTTTCCCAACTTTATTGGGGTTGACTTTCAGCCCAACTGGATTCAGCTGAACACCATTATTTTTCTTGAAGCGACTGCTTATCTGACCTCCACAACTCAGTCAGTACTAGTAAGTACTATCAAAACTTGCAAATGGTAGCCAATACCAACGGCTTTACGTGCTTACCGAAGTACAGGAGAAACTAGGTATATGGGTGGTAACCCATCCACGAACCATCTTAGTCAAGCGCAGCTTAACCTATAGCGATCTATAAGGTCAGCAGTTAATACTTAACCACGACCTCCTTTTTTTCCTACTCCTCCGCTATTCTTTTCTAATTAATTTCGTTGCGGGATCCAAGACAGATAAATCGCTTCTCTGGGACTTCGTCGAGCTTCATTGTCTCAGCGCTTTTCTTGTGGTCGCCACTGTTGATTCTGGCTAACAGGAGTTACAGTGGTTTGGGAATAGTGTGCCGGGCTTGTCCCAAAAAAAAAAAGCCACGACCTCCTCATCTGATGATAATTTTTTGTAATAATGGAAAAGTCATAGTCAAGAATTTTTACGGGTCACCCAAGTTTTATTTTAGAAAGTTGTTTATTTTGTTATGAAAAGTTTTATATTGCCTGAAATTTTGTGTAGTAGGTATAATAGTGAGCCTTCTGTTCCTCTAACACTTGTAGTAGTAACGTGGGTAGGAAGGAGGTAGACAAAGATATATTTTATTCATTACTTAATATTTCACTTATTTTTATGTAGGGTTAAGACTAGGGGAAAATACGGGTATGTCAGCTGGCAGAAAGAGTTTTATTATAGTTCGTACCTTATTTACTTACATTACATACATATTACATGTGGCTTCTTTCAGGTAAAGAAAAAGAGACTTTGTGTTTGAAAGGATAGAATTGAACTTTGAGTGTTAGTGAACTAGAAAAAGGACAAAAAGAAACCTTTTAAAGGCTATTGAATTAAATGAATGATGATTCATGATAAATTGTTTCCTTCCTATCGACTGTCCTAGATCAAAACGTTGCCTGTTTCGTTCATAATAATTTAACTAGATAATAATTATTACGCCTGTAATCCTTGAAAAGATTTTTTTTTAATTTTACACCTTCGTAAAAAGTGGAAGGAATGGGTGGAGGCCTTTGCTCAGGAGTGGGACAATACGGGCTAAATAAAAATAATAATCTTGAAGGGTTAGGCAGAACAACTGTCAAAGATGTACAAATAACAGCGGGTCCGACGGCTTAACGTGTTTTCTGAGGCACAGAGAAAATTCTGTATAATAAAATTTATCAGGTGGTCTCCCATCCTTGAACCCCCACTACCTCTTCTTCCTACCTAAAACCTACCTTCCTCCTACCTTGTTCTTTGACCTAGGAAAACGTTTCTGTTATAATTGAGCCACGACCTCTGCTATCTTTGCCAAAAATGTCCTTGTAATAGTTGTCAATAAAGGACAGGTCTTGTAATAGCCCTCTAAAAATATTGTCTAGACTCAAGAGGGTTATAACCCTCTAAAAAACAATCCTAAAACTAACCAATATTTTGTCTAACAAGCAAAAATTCTAGTCTATTCCAATAAAAACAGAAAGCCATCTCTTTATATGTCAAAGCTAATTACCATCAAATTCTGTTCTTCAAAAAGGCCGTTCTTCGAACAAAAAATAGTGACGAATAAAACTCAGAACTCCAAAATGGCTGATTCGAGGAAAATAAGTTTCTAGAAAACAAACATCTTGTCTCTTGAAATTGAGGTATACTTAGATCAAATATTTATTGTTATTCCAATGGTTCTCTCCCACAGATATAGATAGACCTAGATATCGCAAGAGCAACTACTACTTCACGTGCTTCTTTTCGTGCCTAGCTTACGTACAAAAATCGAAAGTGGTCACTTTCGCGCTCAGACCCGCTCAGTCTGCATCGGTGTATAGCGCTATTCGGACGTCGGCGCTGCACGCTGGTGCAAAAGGCAGGGGTTGGGCCGAAGGAGGCGCCGAACGGGGCCGACGTCTTTGAATCGATTTGATTTTCTGATTTATAGTGCTTGTGACGTAGTAGGTCCCTAGTCAAAAAATTGCACGTTTGGTTTTCATAAAGATCGTGATACTTGTGTTATCTAGGTCTATCTATATCTGTGGTTCTCTCCCTATATTTTCACGTGGCAAAAAACTAGGTCGTAATCTTAGATTGTTGAGATTCTAGGTAAGACTTAAGAGGAAACGCGAGTGGTCTTTTCTCCATACAAACGCTCTCGCCTGTTTTCTTTTTGGTTAATGACCCTAGAGCAATGGTTTTTTACAGAATAATAAATATTAACTATTTCTATGCCCCTATGTTTTCCTTTTTGGTGATAAATTATTTTTATAAGCACTAGAACCCTCAAAAAATGCTCAAAATTGCTTGTTTAGATCGCTGTTAACAGAGTCCTAGTGTACAAATTTGACAACTATTAACGAAAAAAGATTGTGTCCTAACTCTAACTCTATTTCTAACTATTCATTAGAAATTCACGTCCCTTAAGAGTTGTTCATGATTAGTTCAGGAGTGAGTGGGCGCCATCCTGAACATCATATTATTATGTAGTTTCTATGATACCGTGGGTTGAACACGTTTGTGTATACTAGTTCAGTTAGTCTATATTTATAAAATCTGTTTTCATAAAATAATATCACTATCACTACATATTACAAAACAAAGTCCTACAGCGCGTCTATCTGTCTGTCTGTTCGCGAGTAACTCAAAAACGACCACACCGATTTTCATGCTGTTTTCACCAATTGAAAGAGTGGTTCTCGAAGAAGGTTTTAGTTTAAAATTTGACCGACATCCACGCAGGTGAAGCCTCGGGCATCAACTAGTAAAACTATAAAATATTGTTCTCCTACAAATCTCAAGCGTCACCAGATCTCTTTAACCAAAGTTTTCCCTATCCCTATTAGCACATTGTCTCGCTTACCCTCATCCACTTAAAACATCTACCACGCACGACTAAGCACGTACTTTCATAAATCCGTGAATTTCTTCCGAAACGTTTTCGGAATAATTCATACCAAAAGTTCCACATAAGTGCGTTCTGAAGTTGCTTGTAATGCACTTAAAGTACCAGATCAGTGTTGTGACACTTTTAGTGGCAAAGAAGTCTCTAGAGATCTCTAGGCAGAAGTGGGATATCGGATAAGAGTAAATAAGGTTGAAATTGTCATTGTGGAAGGACATTTTTCGCAGTGTCTTTGGATTTTGCTTTTATTGTGTCGTGTTCTTGAAAGGGTTTAAGGTCATAATTTTCGGTTTTAGTAGACACGGGTCCTTAAGCTGGTTGATAAAGGGTTATGAAAGATTTTTCTCCTACGCTTTGGACTGGGTTACTATAGTCCTCTCACACTTTTATTTAGTTAGTTTAGTTCTACTATTCTGTGTATGTGTATGTGATATTCTGTGTATGTGACTTGGCTTGATAGCAACCTTCTCACGTTAAACACTTTGAAAACCAATTATATATGCTTCTCTATTTATAAAAAATCACAACCAGATGAAGTGTTCAACATTAAAGTACACTCTTGCGATACATGCGACAACAATAATTGCGCTTGCCCCATCATTAAAAAAGTTTCTGAAACAAAATATTTAGGTGTGATTATTGACCAGAGATTATCGTGCTACTCTCATGTTGAACATGTGTCTGGAAGGATTAGGAAATTGATGTGGATTTTTAAAACGCTAAGATGTATTGTGCCCATAAATATAAAAAAGAAATCTGGGTCTGATAGAAACTTATTAAATGAAATATATATCTCTCTAGCACAATCAGTTATAAGCCTACTGTATCACAATATGGGGAGGTGCAGGAAAATCGAAGTTTATACATGTTGAACGAGGACAGCGTGCACTAATAAAAATTATGTATTTTAAAAGGATAACATACCCTACTGAAAGTCTCTATCAGGATAGTGGACTGCTTTCTGTTAGAAAGCTGTACATCATATGCACTGTCCTCAAAAAGCATAAAAATCTACCATATGATTCAACTGCAATAACAAGAAGACGTAAAGATCTCATAGCACAGGTTCCACAAACTAAAACGAAATTTGCTGCCATTCAGTACACTAAACTATCATGCCAACTTTATAATAGGATAAATAAAAATATATATGTACACAATAAAAAATTACACGAGTGTAAAAAAGTTTTAACTAATTGGATAAAGTCACTGAATTACATAGACACTGAGGCACTATTGCAACACCCAAAATGAAACATACACATCCACACACACATCTACACACATCCACACACACACACACACACACACATGCATACACAAACACATACACACACACAAACATACTGTTTATATCTAAGGTTCTGTATGATTTATATTGTTGTGGAAGAGCGGAGTCTCCTAACACAGGCATTACTTGCTTAAAGGGAGGCTCCAATCACCAACTAATGTAAAACGTTTTGTTTAAAAAATAAAGATTTTGTATTTGTATTTTGTATCAGCTTTCTATCCTTATCCCATGTCATTTGGGGTCGGCGCAACCCGTTTTATCCTTCCATTCTGCCCTTTCAATCGTCACGCTATCATTTATTCCTTTTTCCTTCATATCACTCCTCACACACTCCATCCATCTTTTCTTTGGTCTTCCTCTCCCTCTCCATCCATCCACACTGTGTATGTTAAATCTTTTGATTTTTGACAATTCAAAAGTGCCGCTGAGCATGAGGTCCGGGGATCGATTCCCAATTCAATTTGACATAGAAGCACGAGTTTTCTGTTAGAAGCAGACAAAGCGACCGAGCTTACGACGTGACTATGTAACTCAAAGATGGAAATCCGATATTGCAATCCCGTTAGATACTATCTAAACGACGAGGAACTTAAACATTTCAAAAATATACTGGTTACAGGCTCCTTTCATAATATCACGCCTGTAATACCAGAAGACTTAGGCAGAGGTGTAGGTGTAAGTACCTAATATTTTTTTTTTTTTTTTTATAAATAATATTCCACAACTATCACACAACGCCATCTAGTCCCAAGCTAAGCAGAGCTTGTGTTATGGGTACTAGACAACTGATAAACATACTTATATATTTCTAAATACATACATATTATAGATAAATATGTATAGAACACCTACTTTTCGCCATGGAACTTAAAAACGACCAAATGTTTTAAGTCCCATGTACTAGGAGCGAATCTATTGCCATCAATCGGGTAGGAATCCAGACTTTGTGGCTGCTACTGAGAAATCTATATAAATAAAGAGAGAAGTCCTGACTGACTGACTGACTCATCAACGCCCAGCCCAAACCCTTGGACCTAGAAAGCTGCAGAGGTTTCCTTTATAATGTAGACAAGGAATAAGGAAAGATTTTTCGAAATTCAACCCTGGGAGTTAAATAGGGGATGAAAGTTTGTATAGAAAATCAAGATTTTCACGCGGGCGAAGCCGCTGGCAAAAGCTAGTCCCTAATCAAAAATAAATAACACTTTTCCAGACCTGGGAATTGAACCCAAGGCCACATGCATGTGCATGTGGTTGGTCTAGACTAGACCAACATCATCACCTTCCTTCCCTTATTCCATGTCATTTAAGGTCAGCGCAACACGTTTTTTTCGTCCATTCTGCCCTGGCAGATGTCACGCTATCATATTCCTTTTTCAATACACTTCCTCGAAAACTAGCTCTTATTGCACTACGATTAGGTTCGACATGCATCATATTTCGCACGCGTGCGGTAATAAGAATACAGCGTGCTGTAATATTATTACCGCACGCTGTAATCATAGAGCAGCGGTAATTCGATTAAAACTTATGAAATTAAAAAAAAAAACACCACTGACTATTATAGAGCAGGCGTGTTTTTTTTTTAATCTCGCCATTTTGATCTGCGTCTTTACAGCGTAAATATTTTTTGAATATTTAAATTGTGTTTGTAAAAAGAATACTACTAATAAACGTAAATATTTTAAACAATTATTTACTTTTATGAACAAGTAAGCATTTTTTTGTGTTCTTAATATAAAAAATATTTAAATTTTATATTTTTCCTGTGAGGCTGTTTGGCGGCTTTATACCTTTGCTTCTTTTTCAACCTGGCGAAATCAAACCGCGGAAAAAAAGTAAATTAAATCATAGTCTCATCAAATTTGTTGACAAAAACACATAACGTTTTTAGTTAATTTCTTCGAAAGTGTATTGAAAAACGTCGTTTGATACACGTGGGAATTTGTTATTGCATTTCTCGACCCCATGAACACCCTCGCCATACGGCTCGGGTGTTCAATCTGCCTCGAATGCAATAACAAACTTTCCGCACTTGTATCAAAATGTACTATTTCCCTCATACTCGTATCACTTTTCACACACTCCATGTGATATTAGACTATCAACATTCACCGTATTCTATCTTTAGTATAGGGTGCCTCCCTTAATTCTCATGTCAATTACACTAAACTCGACTCCACAACCAGTATTAATAAACATTCTACCCTCCACCGCTATAACCAATATCCCTTATCATCTAAATTCCTCTAAAATGAACATCCAAGCTTGAACATCCAGCCACTTACCGGAATCAAGTTGAACATCTAATATCACTAACAGTTCCTTAACTAAAGTTTAAACCACGTTCAGTATAGCGCCCTATCTTAACATCTTCTGAACGTAAACTGCGAGATCAGATTTAATCCGAACTTAGTTAGTATGGATATGGGTATTGTGTTTATTAGGTAGGTTGGGCACTTGGAGCTATTAATTTGTCCACATCAATGTTTAGCTGGGCATAGTATTCACCTTCTGTCAAATTTTAATCGATATAATATATAGCCAGTAATCCAATCCACTGGACCCGCGTGGTAGATTATAGCCCATCCCCTCTCAAAGAGAGGAGGCCTGTGTCCCAGCAGTGGGAACATTAATAGGCTGTTGATGATGATGATGATGATATAGCCAGTAGTATATTAGACGAAGTTTGCAAGTTGCGCCAATTACAGAAAAGTTAAAACAGACTGTCGCATGGGCATGTGATGAGGAGAGGCAAATAGCATTTGACTAAAATAGTGATGAATATAAATGGAGAGGGATAGAACGACCAAAGAAAAGAAATACGGATTGTCTGAGGATTGATATGAAAGAAAAGGAGCCAATGATAGCATGGCAATTGAGAGCCGAGAATAGAAGAAAAAAAAACCCAAGAATGTCCGTCGGGGGCTGACATTAAATGAACTAGTTTTGCAATGTTCAGCTCCCGACGGACATTCTTGGGTTTTTTAAGGCGGGTGAGTTATATTATTTTATCCTTTTTTTAATTAATTTTTAACAGTCGTGGGTTTTTTCAAAATGTTTAATTTTGCTTTTTATTTTAAACTTTTTACTTTTATTTTTTTATCTAAGAACATGCACCAATCAAACCTAAACCCATAACTGAAAACTGAATCAAAATCGGACTTGTAGTTTTGGAGAAAAATGGCAACTTTGATTTGCACAAAAAATGTTTGCTGCAGCGCCCCCTGGTGAGTTGTCACTGTAACACCTATCTAAGAACATGCACCAATCAAACCCTAACCCATAACTGAAAACTGCATCAAAATCGGACAAGTAGTTTTGGAGAAAAATTGCAACATGTGTCTCCGTTCCGTCGTGGGTAAAAAAGGAGTAAATGATAGCATGGCAATTGACAGCCGAGAATGGAAGAAAAAAAACCGTTTCACCGACAATAACGTATGGTTAGTGCCTAACTTGGTGTCAGAGTTTTTATATTACCACACATGTGCCTCAGACTTGGCTTTACATGTAGTAGAGAAATATCTCTTAGGTGTGCTGGTTTCCTAACCATGTTTTTCCTTCACCGAAACTAGTGATAATTAAATTTTAACAATACGCACATGTATCCGAAAAATCAGAGGGACAAAAATCAGCAGTCGCACCTGCGACCTCTACTGAATATGTACAGCTTCTTAAAAAGTTCTTGACACCGAAAGCTTTGGACGGCCATCTTAACAAAAAAAAATAATAATAATTCCCCGAGATTTTACATCCAGCGCAGCCTCAGTCGCTTGCAATATCTACTATAGTTCCTGCGCGCATGCCAATCAAGATCGCAATAACGGTCAGTGAACCACCTACATTTATTAATGAAATCCAAAAATTAGCCTGTTCATGTCTTGAGTCGTCATCTATCGCGCTCTTCAACATTATTTCTAATGAAAAACGATACATGGTTCATTTGTTTTGGTTCGTACGATGAGATATTAGGGAAAGGGCAATGACCGCTATTGCGATCTTAATTGGCAACAACTATAGCATATCTTATACTGGCACACATGTGTACGAAGTATGGCAGTCCCGCCTGATAAATTATATGACTGGCTGAACTTGTATAAATCCATGTTATCTTGTAGCCATAACTTATTTACTTATGCTATGTAGCCGGCTAATTGATTAGGTTTCTTGTGTCTGTGTTGTGGTTATGGTTTTAAATCATATTGGAGAGCTCTGGGTACTTCTTGTAGAGCTCTAAATATCTGTCTTGATGTGAAAGTGGGCAAAGAATTAGCGTTGCCATCTAACGCATGTGGCAATGCCGCCAGCTTTTTGGGCACTTACTTATCCTTTTAAAACAATGTGTGCGAAAAGTTTAGTATTTCTTACTTGTTTTAAGTGGGGAGAAGCTCGTGGTTAAAAAGTAACAACCGCTTTGATCTCGACTCTTACCAAGGGGTATCGAATGACCCAGAACTAACTAGGTTGTGTAGGTCAGATAGGCAGCTGCATCCGGTTAGGCTAGAAGCCGACCCTAATATTGTCCGGAAAAGGCTTGAGTATTCTGTCTATTTTTTACTTTGGACTATATCTCTTGAATAGAGAACACTAAAATTACTGGACACCTGTGCACATACATTGCCCCGGCAGCACACCATTACAAGTTCAAATATCTGCCCAAAATTTAATTAAAGTTCATAACGTTTACCCGAAAATCGTTTTTTCTTTTCTAGCTACGTTCGTAGTTTCTTACGTCAATATTTATTTGGGAACTACGCTTCAATCAAAATGGCGGGTAAAGTAGAAAAACGTGTGGGAAAATTGATGAAAAAGCATTAGAAACATACCTCTAGTTTTACAAAACTGAACAATTTTTACTTGTTCATCTTTTGTGGGGTTTTGAATGAGTTCAATGTTTGTCTTTAACGATAAAATTATCAGTAAAGGGTTGTGATTTTGTTCGTATCGGTAGTTCGAAGTAAAATTTTAATTTGAAACGATGTGAAACCATTCCTGCCTCTGTGTTTCATACCTACCTTCTGCTGACTTTGCTTTCCTAGTAACACATAATATGACGCCTGTAAGACGCAAAGGTTTAGGCAGAGGTGTATCTAAAGTCATTTCGCCAAATATGTTTACGTCCCATGTAAGAGGGGGCGATCATATTCCGTTCACAAATATTGACTCCGGGGCCTGAGAAATATTCTTATAATAGAAACGAGGCACGAAGGGTACTCGATATGTACCTAATGAATGGTCATCGGTCACTCATCCACCTACATTTAAAAATCAGACCAAAAACGAAGCTTTTTCTCTCATCATTATTTCAGTTTCAATTTAGTAAAACAACATGCTAATTACAATTAGTTCGTTTGCGTCGCATTGTGGTTTTATCAATGTTTTATGTCATTAACTGATAGTTTTCAACAGTGGAAATAATGCGCTTTGACTACTGATTTAAATGGTTTTCATTGCTGATTATGTTAATCTTTGCTCAACCAAATAAACAAAACCGTAGACCAAAATCAGCTTTATTACAGAGTTTTGTCATTTTCATTCATAGCCTGAAGTCACCCACTACTGTATTATAATCTCCACATTCCTGTGCCAACCTCTAAGGTGCGACATAACCCTACGCTTGCCCTAAAGGCCTGGACGGAGGATTTCCATTAGGATTTTCCCACTTAAAAAAAATATACTCGGAATCAAAAATTTTCCAAAGAGAGGCACAGCCAGTGGAGCATTTTTGCTGTCAAAAAAGTTAATGAAATAAACAAAGTTTTAGACTTTTTAGCGTTTTTTTTTTTAAATTACTTATTTTGAAAGAACAAATCAGCTGTTGTTTTCTCAAAACGTGGGGTATTCCACACACACGGTCATAGTGTATGTTAAACTTAAAATATAAATAGGTACTTAAAAAACTCCACAGCACGTTTTTACCACACAAAAAAACCTATCACACTCCCGAAGCCACGTCTATTCTTCAATATTTTCTACCACATTTTTATAGTCACGTTCCTGGCTCGGTGGCCATTTTGCATATTTTGTTTCTTTTTACTAGAACCTCTTTTAAATTAACGAGTCTAGTTATAAGTAACTGTAAATGATATTGAAAGATATCCGTCCAGTTTGAAAACATTAATTTCCGTTGTAGCTCGCGTTGTGCTGTTAAATAGCTTGTTATTTGAACTTATGACTGTAGAACTTGAGCTTGTTTGGTTCGGTAAAAGGGTTTTTAGTTCTGAAATACTACAATGACTTCACTGTACTATAATGAAATATGTGCGAAATTGTTTAGCGGCAATTTTCTTTTCATTTTATTGTACTAATTTGTTTTATTTTTTTTTATTTAATATGGGCTTACTCTTGACCTCAATCTTGCCCTAAGGGCAGAGATGAGGTCGACGATGGAACGAGTTTACCCAGAAGAAGCCTATTTACTCGCGACTTAAATAGATTGGGGTTATATGAACTCGGGAAAACCGACGCAGGCAGGGTGTTCCACTCCTTGGCTGTACGAATAATGAAAGACTTAGCAAAACGCTTCGTACGAATGTGTGGAACATCGATAAGGTATGGGTGATAACCCGCAGTACGTCTAGTCTCTCGATGGAAGAAGGGCGATGGTGGAATAAGCTCGTGGAACTCTTGCGCACACTCTCCGAAGTACAGTCTGTAGAAGACCGACAGACATGCAACTTTGCGGCGGTGGGCCAGGCTATGTAGCTTGGCAACCAGCTTAGCGTCACCAATTAGCCTCCTGGCTCTACGCTTCCTGGCTCTACGCTCTACTGAGTCGAGTGTGGCAAGTTGGTATTTGGCTGAGCCATCCCAAAGGTGACAGCAGTACTCCATGCCGGACCGGACTTGACCTTTATACAATATTGAAAGCTGTCCAGGCTTGAAGTACCGCCTGACCTTGTTTAGGATACCCAGCTTTTTTGTTCAAGCCTAGGTTCGTTTAAAATTTGTATGAAAACAACATTTTGTGGTTTTATAATCCAGTATAACTTCTGCGGGTTGTTTGCCCAAAAAAAAGGGCTTACATTGCCACTTCCACGACTAAATCCGAAGCCAAGTAGCTTGCTGCTTGAAAAGGATGCATGACTTACGGAAGTGACAATTGCTATGGGAAGGTAATGCATCTAAAATGTATCATCATCAGTTTATTTATTCATTTAGGCTCTAGTCTCTACAAGGTCTGTTAGGATTATTCCTCAGTCAGGTAAAACAAAAACAAAAAAAAGATGCTAGTTCAATACATAACCTCCTCATTTTTAAAAGCCCGTTCAATAGTCAAATCTCAGTCTATGTTTTTGGAATACACAATTTTTTGGCATAGATCAACAATGTTATCTCAAAATATATGTTTCTAAAACTATGTCTGACATAAAAATATGGGAAAGCAGATTGCGTCACTGTTTTCAGTGTTCAAAAGTTTATGACTTACGAGTGCTATGACAATATGCGGGACAGACCAAAAAGTAATATTAATATCTGTTGCATTTCGTTTCGGTGAATGCTCTTGGCTTTTGATGTTGGAAAACTTGGTTTTTCATATAAATGGTTTTACTTGCTTACATTTTTAGGGTTCCGTACCTCAAAAGGAAAAAAAAACGGAACCCTTATAGGAATACTCGTGTGTCTGTCTGTCTGTCTGATCATTCCCCCTCCTTATCTCCGAAACCACTGAGCCTAAAATTTAGAAAAAATACAGAAATTAGTTCAACACTTATAAATTACAGGAAAACCTATAAGAAGTCTATGGTGCAGTGGTGCTAAAATAACATGGTAAACCTCTCAATATGTACTTGTACTTGCTTGCATATATTTCGGTATACCTATCTCAACTGTTGTCAGAATCCAACCTCACCCGTATACTTGGTACTTAAGTTAATTAAATGGGGTGAAGATACAAGTCGAACTTGAAAGTTTGCTGTCTACAATTATTTGAGACTCCTAACAAGGACGTGAATTTTAGCATCTTCATTCATTTATTTTAGTAAGTTCTTAATTCCTCGTTAAAATTCGCGTTCCACTACAATAATGACACTAAGGGCGCCTTCAAATTAGCCGCAAAGAGCCGCGCGGTGGCAGCGCGGCTGCAGCGCTGCCGCCGCGCTGCTTTGTTAATCCATATAAAAATCGCGGATTTAAAACCGCACACCCGCAGCGCGGATGTAGCGCTGCAGTCGCGCGTGCTTTATTTATATGGATTAACAAAACAGCGCGGCTGCAGCGCTGCAGCCACGCTGCCACCGCGCGGCATATTTGAAGGCGCCCTTAGACATGTTAAACACCTTTTAGAAGTGCTGATAGCGTTCACTTCCTATACGTTGATCTTGACGATGCTTGTTAACCCTTTACAATAAGGTCCATATTTGCTCAAATCCAACATCGTTTCCTAAACTACCATCTCAGTTACCAACCTATTGAAGTGCAGCAAACCAAAAGGAATACCCTCACACAATATACCACAATACGTTCACTCCAAAATACGCTTTGTACGTCAAAAATATCCTGTTTCCGCCATTTTAATGCCTCAACGTGTTCCGAATCATAAACAGCTGCTTTATTTGATTTCCAGACCAGAGAATAAATCTATGTTCCAAAAAACGTTTGCCATTTCAATTGGAACCTTATCGCTTGATTCCCAAGGTTGGTATTTGTTCGAGCGTGTTTTTTATTGACAGTCGATATTTCTCATTTATTTTCATTTATTGTTTCTTTTCATTTTGTGCATAGCGTCATTGGAAGCGCTTGTTTCCGCGAATGTACCGCTGGACGTGTTGTGTAATATATTTTTGTTTGTAATTCTTTAGTGCTTTTGTGTGTGACTGTCCCTGTCTGTGTAGTTTATAGATGTAGATTTCATTTACTTAATTGAATCACAGATATTGAAATATCTAGATAACGCAAGAGCATAATAATTTTAGGCGCAAGGGATGACATCTATACCCTGTCGGAGCTTCGGGTTGTTCAAAAGAGATACCGCGGCCTCGGCACAAGGGCTAAGAAGGAACATGGGTGGTTTTTAGTCAGTAGAAGTCTGACACTCCGTTCCGCTTTGCCCAGAGCGGGAGGAATCATTAAAATTTGATGATTTCCCACCTCAAAGTGATGACATCTATTTTTTAAATGTGATAATTTTTAGGCACATGCATTTAACCGACTGCCTCTATAGTCTAGTAATCGCAAGCGTGGCTACTGAGCATGAGATCCTAGATTTGATTCCGGGATCCGGTAGAGATTTTTTGGATTTATCCTTCAGGAATTCCATACGGAGTCTAGATTTGTGCCCGGTTGGTTCGCCGCTATTACATGGGATGATGGGACTTACACATAAATAGTGAAATATTGGTTTACTTTTGATACACTTCAGCCTAACCCTTTAGTGATTATAGGCGTGATGTTTATTATGCATTTAACCGACTTACAAAAAAGAAAGAGGTCATGTTTTTTCCATTTCCTTCTACCTTACTCTTAACAGTCCTATTAATTACTAAAACATTATTAAGTAGGTGCTTACCCCGATCAGAATTCCCCTTGTGTCGCCCCCATTTTCTTTATTTTCTCTCCTTACCTTATTTAATAAAACGGGCATTTTTTTTGTCTCCTTGAATTAGGTAGAACGCGATTTTTTTCGAGATAGAATGAGAATTGACTGTGTATTTTTTATTTGGAGTGTTTATTTGCAAATTATTGGAGGGAAACACAGAAGTAGTATTCGCCACGTAAATGTTATTTAAAAAAAAAAACAATTTTCAATGTTCAAAAAAATTTCTTTGACGTTATACTTAGTTTTACTTGTACCAATTTTAAAATTTCAAAATCCTTTTATGTCATAAACGGAAATCAGCAGAAAAATCCATAAATACAAAAAATATATGGATTTTTCTGCAAAGGTTCGTTGTTATTATCTTTAAACTAAATTTAATAAACTATATAACAGGCGTAATATTATGTTAAAAATATCGCAATTTGTTATTCCGAAAATACTTGTTACTTTAAAATTGTTCATTCTAAAAATTCACCTTCAAAACATTATTTTGTAGGAAAATCCAAGCATTCGTAATTTCGTATTCAACAGAAATATATTTTTAAAATGGCATTCCCCTGTCAAGGAAATCAAGCAAAACGGGCAACGGGAAACAGACTGATTGAATTGAGAAGAAAATGGATAACTTTCTCGCTGAGATTTTTTATAAGCATTTTGCTCTTTTTGGATGCTGGATTAGCAAGTGTCTAGACTAGACTGCCAATTTAGAGCTTGGTATATATATATATTTTTTTTTTTGCGGTGGCCGAGCGGTAGCGGCCGAATCCGGGTAGGCGCATTAATTTATGTAATTTATTTCGTCACCACAGCTCTCAAAGCAGTGAAGGATGTTTTCCTTTATCGCATCAAGTTGTAATTATACAATACGCATATGAATCCGAAAAATCAGAGTCGCGGATCTTAGGTTCGAACTCGGGACTTGGCAGTCTGACAGTCACACAAAAGGTAACACCAAAATGCTGACAGTTTTTCCCTACTCAAAACAGACTCTGAAAATAACTGGATCAAAAACCTAGTCAAACATGATACGGTATTGAAAAATTTCAGTGATTCTATTAATTTGTTCATAGCTTGTTCTGAAAGATTTTCAATAGGTCCAAATAACTGGCCGAAAACATCGGTTATTGCAGTTTTTTGATGAGTTTTTCAAAGTAATGTTATACGAATACTATCTGATCCGTTTTTATGGAAGTCTATGTACGATTTTTTAAATTGTTTCAATATTTGAACATGCAAAGCGTAGACACGATGTTACATCAAGCTTACATTCCCAGTATAACATGATGTGCTTGCTATTTATACATTTGTAATACAATGAGGGATCTGAATGATCTAGTTTTGCAGAGCTTGATTGGTCATCTTGCATATTCTTACTCTTGTTTTACAATAAAAAAATACAATACAATACAATGTCTCATAATTAATTTAATAATTATTTGGGCACCATTGTCTATACCTACCTACATTTCTATTTCCACTCTCTGCTCACCACTTTATTGAGTGTACATAATGTCGTCTAAGTATTTTTTTACTAGAATGCAGTGCACTGCTGGGCACAAGCTACCCTCAATTCCTTCGACGTGCTTTTTTCTTACCGTTGTTTACTTTTAAAAACATTACCACGAAATCGTCTTATACCGGAACCAAAAAAAAAAAGTTTGGCACTGATAAGTAAATTAACTGTGTTCAAAACAAATAACGTTACCTTAAAATAATATCTTAGGTGTACCCATAAAGGTACAAGGTTACTCAAGCTTATGATCCATCTCGTCACATAATATTCAATTGCTCCGACTAAGCCTAAAACCAAGTCAAGAAACCTCTATAAAATCACATAAGTAAACTCGGTCTATCCCATAAAATAGATAAAAGAAACTTCAGGCACAAAGTCACATCAGTCATTATACTTAAGATATCGGTGGCGGTGGACCAAAAGCACTTCAAGAGTCTAGTAGTCTAGCGTACAGAGTAAAATATTCTCATACACTTAAGGAATCCTTCAACCAGCCCGCGAAATTCAAATTTTCTTAAGTTTTTTGCAATTTGCAGGCCAGTGATAGGTTGTATGTTGATGAACATTTGAGTCGCGGCTGTAAGACGTATATAGTTACAGAATTATAATCATCAAAACCATTAATACAACCCTCCGAGCTCATAAAGGTTTAAAAATGACTTTTTACAAGGTCAAAGCCATTCCAACTACATACGTCTTACAGCCGCGAATCAAATGTTCATCAACATACCACCTATCACTGGCCTGCAAATTGCAAAAAACCTAAGAAAATTTGAATTTCGCGGGCTACCCTGGAACATCAACCTTAAGTATTTCTTTACTAAATAAAGGTAGGGAAGAACCACACCATCGAGATATGAGGAAGGAGTGAGGGGAGGTTGCCGGGGCTGCGGGTTGTTCGAAAGAGATACCGCGGCCCCGGACGCAAAGGGCTAAGAAGGAACATGGGTGGTTTTTAGTCAGTAGAAGTCTGGCACTCCCTTCCGCTCACCCCAAAGCGGGAGGAGTCATTTAATGATTTCCTACCCTCAAAAAAAGAGGGGAGGACCTTGAACAGAAGTGGGAAAATCTCTCTCTCTACTTTACCCTTTGACCATCACACAATGTGCAGAGTAGGTCTCTTCCAAATCTAAATAGGTACAGTCTAACTAAAAAAAACCGACCAAGTATAAGTCGGACTCAGGCATGAAAGGTCGTAGTAAAGAAGCGCCCTTGTATTTAGAATTTATTTTTACTTTTATTATTTGTTTTTATAGCGGCAACAGAAATACCTACGCATTCTGTGAAAATTGCAACTGTCTACCTTTTACGGATCACGAGATACGCCCAATGACAGACAGGCGGACGAACAGCGGAGGCTTAGTAATACGGACCCGTTATTGGGCACCCTTCAGGTACGGAACTCTAAAAAGAATGATCTGTACAAATGTGAAAGAAAGAAAGAAAGAAAGAAAGAAAAAGTGTTTATTGGATTCCCAACAGGACAAAACAAATTGACAAAAAATTAAACATTATCAAAGTAAACAATATGACAAATACTTAAAATTAGGACGTAGGTAGATACAAGTTAGGTAGGTAGATTCGCTTCAACACGACCGACTAAAGGGTGTATAAATACGCAAAACCGAAAAGCACACAGCGTCAGACAGCATCACCTGCCTGGCATGAATGCTGAAATGAACATTTTTGGCGCAGCCGTGAGGCACATACCTACTATGTAGGTATTTCCATTTTTGTAATCTTTTTTTTAATATTATTGTGTGTGTGCTTGATGTACTGACGTCAAATAAACATTTTTTCTTTCTTTCTTTCTTTCACTTGTTCTTCCATTGTAATTATTTTTTTGTTCCGGACCATACCTGGAGTTATTCGCTGAAGCGCGATTTCTTTCATTCGCTTTCTAATTGCGCAGAAACCAAATGAAAGAAATAGCGAGAAACGCAACGACACGGTTCCCACGAAAAGCGTCGGTTGACGCAAGTCGCGACTTAAGTGCCGAGTTCGTGAGCTGAGTGTAGGTTTAGATTAAACCAAAAAACACTATCTCCAAGTCTAGATCTAGCACAGTAAAATATTCTCATCCACTTACTCGTTTTTATTAAGATTAGGTGACATCTAAATGTTATACCTAAGTATCATTCCTCTGTTGGATTTCCAACTCTGGGTACTGAACCGAAAGTACTATCTACAAAAGCATCTAATCCACTTAGTTTTTCTTTACCAAATAACTTAGACATACATAAAAACACTTAGTGTAGTGTTTACAAAATGCCCAGCACTATTTTCGACCTGAAAAGCAGGCTTAGAATTCAGACGATCCATTTTAGGCTAGACCGACCTCATTTGAAATGTCAAGCGGTTTAAAATAAAGGTGTACGGTTGCTGAGGGTGAGACAAGTCGTCTGGTATAGGTAAACAGAAGGTCCAATCGGTAAAATGCTTGAAGCCTATCGTTTTTAAGAGGAAAACACTTTCGTGGTACTTTTTTAACCGGTTTTACCAATTAAATAACAATAATTTTAAAATAACAGTTTTTAATGAGTGCATATTATCATCGTCATCAGCATTGGCTTGCCCTTATCCCAATTAACCTTTTGAGCGCCACAGTCACGTATAGACGACAAGCCGAACAAGCAAAAAAGTTCCTTAGGTCTGTCGATTTAAGGTACTTTTTGGCTTGTCGTCTGTGGCGTCTATACATGACTGAATAATGTAGGTAACCCAAGGTAAAAAAAAATCGTAAAACGTCTTTCATCGCATGCACTGCGAAAACGATTGGTGACAGCGCAAAAAAATTAACCTACTACAATATTGAAGAACACATCAATATCTACAAAAACACCATGATAGCATATTATATGCCTTTTTCCGACGGATAACTCACAATATCTGCTTTTACTATTGAAATCTAAACTAATTACTATCACTATACAGATTAAAAAATGTTCATAAATTATTAAAAAATGGTCATAAAATGAAAAGTACTGGGCCCAACCATGCTAAATTTTTATGGGACCAAATGGCAACTATTCCGCATCAAACTAAAAAAGAATCACGTAACTCGGATGATAAATCGCAGCGTAATCGATGTACATACATAGAAAAAAAAAATACCGATCGAATTGAGAACCTCCTCCTTTTTGGGATCCCGGTTTAAAAAACGAAGTCCTCCGCCGCCTCCGTCTGTCTGTCTGTCACCAATGGATAGAGTGGTTATCGAGGGAGATTTCAGTATAATTTCATGATTACTTTTGGTCACGACATCCACGCGGGCAAAGTCGCGGTCATCAGCTCGTAGTAAATAAAAGTCAGAAAAGTTAAGTGTGCAGTAGACATTCGTCTGCTACACACTTAACTTTTCGACCAGGGGGTCTAAAATGGCCACTTTTGCAGATCATAATGTGAATTGCGTTTAAAAGCGTAAAACTTTCCTAATAAAAACTGCGTCTGTGACTATTTTACGAATGTTAACGCAATTCATATTATTTTCCTATTATGATGTATTTTACTAAATTGTCCATTTTACGCTTTTTAACGCAATTCATATTATGATCTGCCAAAGTGGCCGTTTTAGACCCCCAGATGTATGAATGTGAACTAAGCAGAAAGCGTATCATGTAAGGACCACAGCATATATGTTTATAAAACTAATATAAATAAATTAGCTCTACGACCCGGTCCTTCTGTACAAACTTTTGCTCCTAAGGTCTTTTCACCACTTAAATGCCGACTTATACGTGTAAAAGCTTAGGTTTATAGTCCCCTATGAGGTTAAGCAGGCTAAAATGCCGACACCTTTTACCTAAATGCCTACTTGGCAAGGTTAGATTATATTCATTTATCAAATTGTAGTCTGAAAAATTTAGGCATTAGGGAAATTGCTACGTTTTTTTGGGGCAAAGGGTAATTTTTCTGTTGTATTTTTTTATGAAATTATGTTATACAAAGACCTTTGCTTAATGTTGTTTCGTTGTGAATTATGATTTTTATATTGAGTTAGGTCAGAATTTTGAATTAGTGTTTGTTGTAGGGAGCCGTGTTGGCCCAGTGGGGTCGACGACCTTTTGTCCTATACAAATCATAAGCGGATAATTCATTGTACGTGAAGTGGTATTTTATCACTAAGTTTGATAGCCGTGTTACCCTAGTGGTGTGACTGTGTCATTGGTCTCAAATTCGAACCCCAAGACACGGACCTCTGCGTTTTTGGATTCATGTGCATATTGTATAAATTGGTGTGGTGTGAATTAAAACATCGTGAGGAAATCAGCATGCCTTTTTTTTTTTTTTGGTGCGTGGAAAATCATCGAATGACCCCCCCGCTCTTGGGCAGAGCGAAGGGGAGTGTCAGACTTCTACTGACTAAAAACCGAACCCATGTTCCTTCTTTGCCCTTGCGCCGAGGCCACGTAATCTAGTACAAATACCGCGGCCCCGACGGGCGTCGGCCCTTGCGGGCCCCTCCTTGCTGACATCTCTTTGAGGCGCGCGTGGAACACGAACGCGCCGCCGACACGGTCTGTTGCCGTCATGACGACGGCCGGACGGCGAGCTAGCCCATTACTCACCGTCCACAGGCCCGCGTCTACGGTGGCCGGAAGCCATCACGTGGCCCCCGACGCCCGGAGCGCCTTCCGCGCCTTCCGCGGCGGCTGGGACGTTGAGAGGATCGCTCCCTCTCTCGTTCCGCCACCTCCTTCGCTAGCATCACTGCTTCGCAGAAGGAGGCGACGGCGTCCCATTCCTCCTCGCCCCGGACCATGGCTTGCACCAGGGCCGGACGCGAGAGGTCACCGCCGCCGATCGCCGCTACGAGAACACGGCGGGGCGCCGCCCAGGCAGGGCACACCTCCACAGTGTGCTCCACCGTGTCCTCCGGTCGATTCTCGCAGTGGAAGCATCCGGGCGTTTCCTCCCGCCTGATTCGGTGCAGGTACCTCCCGAAACATCCGTGTCCGGTGAGGACCTGCGTCAGACGGAAGGTGAGGGCGCCGTGGCTCCTCTCTAGCCACTCCTCAAAGAGGGGACTTACCGCCGGTATCGTGGTCTCAAATTCGAACCCCAAGACACGGACCTCTGCGTTTTTGGATTCATGTGCATATTGTATAAATTGGTGTGGTGTGAATTAAAACATCGTGAGGAAATCAGCATGCCTGACGTCCAAATACTCAAACGTCACTCAATTATAAGTAACCCTCAAAACTTCTGCTATCTCTGTCACTCTGCGTTAAAGTAACAAAGACAGCACGAGATTTAAGTGCAACTTATAATTGAGTGACGTTTGAGTATTTGGGCGTGAGAGATGTATCTGATATCAAATCAATTCCGTATTTCTCTGTTCCTCGTCATCTCATTAGATACCTCCTTTCTTGCCACATCATTATTCACACGTTCCATCCATCGTTTTTTTAGTCTTCCTCTATTCTCATACCCATCTACATTCATACTCAATTCTTTCCTCACGACATTTTCCTCATTCCTCCGCATCCCATACCCATACCAAACCAGCCTATTACCACCCAACTATAATTGTGACGTATTAGTTAGTTATAATTGACTGGCCTGTTGGTCTAGTGGTTAGTGACCCTAACTGCTATGCCGGAGGTCGTGGGTTCGATTCCCACCCAGGACAAATGTTTGTGTGATGAGCACGATCATTTGTTCTGTGTCTGGGTGTAATTTATCTATAAAATGTATGTATTTAGAAATATTTATGTATGTTTATCAGTTGTCTAGTACCCATAACACAAGCTCTGCTTAGCTTGGGACTAGATGGCGTTGTGTGATAGTTAAAAAATAATAATAATAATAAGTTTTTCTCCTGTTAAAACCACTTTTTCTCATTCGCATAATTACGTTTTTCTCCTGTTAAAACCACTTTTTCTCATTCGCTGAAAACAGCCAGATTTTTTCCAACAACCGGTATCTCTTCCAACATAAAATTCTCCATACCCACACGTAGCCATATTAATTCACGGTATTGTTTAAACTTTTTGATTAAATAGCTCCGGGGCTTCAGACATTTAATTGAATATTAAAAGCTTTAAAATTTCATATTTTCATACTACCACGGGGATTGGGGTTTTTTAGCTTCCGTGCAAAATGTTTGACGCTTCTTTTCGTAATTTTTGTGAATATTTTCTGATGTGAGTGCTGCCTTTGTTATAAATTGGTGTGATGGTGTGAATTTCAGCTACTGGGATGTTTCTTTGTTTTTTTGTTCAGGGATACATTTAAATATTTATGAGAAACGAGAGCTTAACTTTTATATTATACTAGCTTTTGCCCGCGACTTCGTTCACGTGGAATAGTGACTTCCAGCAGATTTTTGGTTTATCTCGCGAAAAAAAAAAAACTATCCTATGTCCTTTCTCAAGTTCCAAACTATGTCTGTACCAAATTTCATCAAAATCCGTTCAGCCGTTTAGGCGTGAAAGAGTAACAGACAGACAGACAGAGTTACTTTCGCATTTATAATATTAGTATGGAAGTATGGATTAGTATGGAAGTATGGATTATGTCAAGTCATCACATGCATAGCTTTTGACCAACTGTGTTGGGGTCGGCTTCCAGTCTAACTGGATGCAGCTAAAAACCAGTCATAAAGTGACTTAATATGTGACGTCTACATTCCAGGTAGGTAGTACTGGATGATACGATACCTTTTGGTAAGACTGGTTGTCAGACTTTCAGGCCACTGACTACCTGCAACGACTGCCAAAGGTCTTATTTGACAACCGTGCTTTCCAAGGCAACTCCGTAAAAAATGGTGTTCATACATCGACGGTCCAATCTAGGCAGTCGCGGCTTAGCCACGAGTCTCCTTAGTCCTCAAACATATCCTTAAAATTGCTATCTCCGCTACCCTCATCCCTTGGACCTTTCTAAGATATTCAGAAGCCTTTCACGTACAACGATAAACTGTATAGGAATGGCAATATTCGAGAAGCGTAGACTATTTGAAATTTGTTCTAATCTCCTGGTGTTAGAGGCTGCGAGAATTCTCTCGTTTACTTTCAGATTATGCTATGAGCTACGGAATAAATTTCCTTGTCGTAAAAGGCTTGATATTTCAGGCTGGTCTGGTTTGTGAGCTATATTTTTTGAGGTTTTAGGAAGATATGATTAAGATTTCATCACGTCCTCAAAAGATAAAGGATGTGGTCTTTATTCTATTCTGGACATGGCATTTGGACATGGACATGGACATTTGTAGGTCTTTGTCTGTCGTTACAGGTAGTCAATGACCCGAAAGTGCGGCAGCCAGTCTTACTTTACTGTGTTGTAGAGGTCAGATAGGCAGTCGCTCCATGTAAAATACTGGTATTCAGTTGCATCTTTATAGGTGCTTGTAACTAAATATTTACCTTAACTACCCATAAAAGTTGATTCTCACAATTAATTCAAACATATTATCCTACCTTTCATATATTACATACGTTTAAGGTATACCCCAGCTGATAGACCCTAACATTAGGTAGTACAATAAGACGTAACATTTTATGATACGGGTACCTAGGTACCAAGTACCCGAGTGTTCTTCAATTGTTAAGTACCCTCACAATACGCGTTTAAACACGTAGTTCGGAAAGTCGAGGGCTTAGGGTACTTACGTGAACGATTTAAGAGAAATAGATTTTGAATGTACTGCCTTTGTTGTACGTAATAAAAGTACCTATAAAAATAGTTATGATCTAACTAAGCGATCTTGTCCAAGTGGCATCGTTCTTAGGTTATAAGTCCCAATTATTATTATTATAGTACATATTTTAGCTAAGTAAATTTACAACCTCATCATCCTAACCTTTTCCCATTTATGCTAGGGTTGGCTTCCAGTCAAACCCGATGCAGCGGAATACTAGTGTTCTACATGGAGCGACTGCCTACCTGACCTCTACACCTCGATTAGTAGGTACTGGGTGATACGATACGCTTTGGTAAGACTGGTAGTCAGACTTACGTTCCTTTGACTACTTGTAGGGACTGTCAAAGATCTACAAATTACAGCCGAGAGTGACCTTGACATGCTTTCCGAGGTATGGAGGAAATATCAGCGTATTGTATGGACCCTCACGCACACTCGAAGATCTACAACTGACAGCCGAGAGTGACCTTGACATGCTTTCCGAGGTATGGAGGAAACGCGGTACGTAAGTATTGTGTGTTCACTCATCCGCGGACCAACCTGGGCCAAAGCGGTTTATCCTCCCGTCGGGGCCGCGGGTTGTTCACAAGAGATACCGCGGCCTCGACATAAAGGACTAAGAAGGAACATGGGTGGTTTTTAGTCAGTAGAAGTCTGACACTCCCTTTCGCTCTGCCCAAGAGCGGGAGGGGTTATTTGATGATTTCCCAAAAAATTGCGTTTTATCCTGAAGATCGACACTAATGACTGAATGATTGACTTATAATGCATTGAATTGGGATCTAAACATATTATAATAAAATCACACCTAAAACCACTTATCATCATTCATCATATCATACAACAAACTAACTATCCACAACACAAAAGATCAAACCAACAACCCTCAGTCGGAAAGCCAAACACTCCACCACTAAGCCATTAAGGCCATGACCCATTATCTACCCCATAACAATTGTAAGTAACTGTAACTGCCGAAGAAAATGGCGTAAAATCTCTCCTTTTCATCTCATTCAGAATAAATACCTTTCTACTCGAAGCTTCGCCTTAACGGTCAAAGGGCATTTTAGACTTAACAAAAGCCTTTTTCCCATAAAATTGAATAGATGTATAGGTTTTCGTAAATTATCATGTGTTTGAATGCTTCGGATACAATGGTGTATTATATGCTTATACGGGTCAAGGGTTATTTTGTTTCGTCGGGGCTGCGGGTTGTTTAAAAGAGATACCGCGACCTCGGCACAAGGGCTAAGAAGGAACATGGGTGGATTTTAGTCAGTAGAAGTCTGACACTCCCTACAGCTCTGCCCAAAACGTGAGTCATCTGATGATTCCTCCCATCCCATAAGGGTATTTTTGTTATATGTGTACTACCGGTCACATTAACTTGACGCGTCTCTGGAATGCGAGAACTACCCGCTTCCCCCCCGCATTCCCTTAGCTCGCCCGGTAAGTGTCAGTACGGTGCTAACCGTATCTTTGCTACCGATACGTGCGTCGATAGTTTGGCTAGTTTTCTGTTGTTGTTATATTGTTTTTGGACATTATTGTTTTAATGCCAAGCGTCAAGTTAATGTGACCGAGTAGTAAGTGAACTTTCACGTTATTAGTTGGTTGAATTAAATTGATAGACGTACCGTCAGGAGCATCAATATTTATACACGAAGCAACTTTTAATAGTGTTTTTTTCCGACATTATTGAGTAACGATTTACGTTTCCACGAACTACGAACTTTCATCTAAAATAAAATAAAATAAAATAAAAAGGTTTATTGCAGAAACTTGTACAACTTTTACAGTTTATCTTACGTAGGGACCTCCTTTTAAGTAAAAAGATATACCTGTGCTAGGAGATCCCGCTCTTCAATAACAATGAAAAAAATAGTAAAAGTGGTGTACAGACACAGAATTTAAATAAAGAAAAAATTAAAACTAAATATATGAATTTAAAAAGTAATCTCAAATAAAACCAAAACAAGACAATACTTGAGCTATGACTAAATAAAAAGAAACTTAAAAATAAACACAAAAAATAGTGTGTGTGTGTGTGTGAGTATGTGTGAGTGAGAGTGTGGGTGTGACTGAGTGTAAGGGTGTGGGTATGTATGAGCGAGAGTGTGGGTGGGTGTGTGTGTGTCTTCAACTCATATTGACGATGCTTGCAGCAATACCTCAATGTCATCATAGGTCTTCAATTTCAGCCATTGAACTATTGCGTTTTTGCAGTCTTTAGTGGTCATAGAATAAATGTTAATTATTTTATTTATTTTATTATATAGAGCAGCGGAGTTTGTATTGTATTGTCTTTTGGCATACACAGTTTTAACGAACTTAACTGGTGCGACACTGTATTTCCTTCTTCTTTCCTGAAGGTGAGGGTCATAGGGCAGGACTTTGTGTAATTTTAAGACAGCCTGTAGTATATACAATTTCCTGACTGTGAGAATACCACTAAGGGTGTATAAGTCATTAGTTGGAAATCTGTACGGTTTGGTGTACATGACCTTGATAAGAGATCTCTGTGCTCGCTCTAGCTCAAGGAATTTCGTTTTTGTAGCACCGCCCCACACGGGTATACAGTAGGCAAGGATTGATTGAGCCAGAGAGATATAGATATCATTTAGAAGTTTTTTAGTTGTCACATGTCTTAGGTTCTTAAATACCCAGATAAGTTTTCTCACTCGGGCCATGACCATATCTGCATGTGTATGCCAAGACAACCGCTGATCGACGATAATACCTAGGTATTTAATATGAGTCACCTTTTCAATACTTTCACAAGAACAGTTTTTATGAGCTAAACTATGACAAGTGTGAATTTTGAGTGTTGCGTTAGGTCCAGGTTGAGTGTTGTTGTAAATTGTAAATGTGATGTATTTTGTCTTAGAAATGTTTAGTGTAAGAAGATGTGAGTTTAACCAGTCAGCAATCTTGGAAAGGCCATTTTCAGCAGATTGGTATACAGATTCCCACGTGTTACCAAAGAAAGCAATTGCAGTGTCATCTGCATATGAGAAAACGCGACCATTTTTTAGCATCATATTGCATAGATGGTTAATATATATTAAGAACAAAGGCGGGCCCAGCACACTACCCTGCGGAACGCCGTAGGTCACGAAGGACTCTTTACTAATGTTCTCTCCTACTTTTACCTTTTGCTTACGATCCCGTAAATAATCTATTAGTAGTGCCAACGGGTTTCCTCTTACGCCTATCCCTTCCAATTTATGCACAAGAATGGGGACAGAGACAGTATCGAAGGCTTTTTTCAAATCAAGAAAAACAGTTAGGCACTTTTTTCCTGAATCTACTAGGTTAACAATATGTGAGGTTAATTCTGTAACCGCGTCCTCCGTAGATAATTTTTGTCTAAAACCATATTGAGCTTGTGAGATAATTTTGAATTTATTGGTGTAACTGGTTAGCCTTGAGTTAATCAACTTTTCAATGATTTTAGAAATTGCAGGCAAGACAGAGATGGGTCTGTAATTGTTTACGTCATCCCTGTCTCCACCCTTGTACACAGGAGTAATTATGGCTTGCTTCAATGCTGGTGGAAACTTCCCTTGGCTAAAACACAAATTAGCAAGATGCGAAATTATGGGTACGACTAATTCATGGGCAGCTTTTAAAAATTTAGTCGTAATACCATCCCAGCCTGGAGCGCTTTCAGATTTAAGACCCATTAGCACGTTATAGACTTCTCCAGGGTCCGTTTCGAGAAGCACAAGGGAGGAAGCGTGTGAATTTATTACATGATCGGAATCATGTTGAGATTGTGATCGGTTTGCGGAGGTAATGTCTTCAGCCAGGGTTTTCCCAACATTAGAAAAATAATCATTAATATAGTCTACTGAAGCATGAGGGGTGGTCTTTATCTCTAATAGTTCTTTGTTAAGTTTTTTTTTTGGTTTGCGGTGAGTTATATTATTAATTGTGTTCCAAATTTGTTTCGAATTCTTGTTTGCTTTTACTATTTGTTCCTTATCATATTTTCTTCTAAGCTTTTTAACTAAACTATTGCAATAATTGCGATATCTTCTATAAGTAATTTTTAATATATTGTTATGTGGATCGGATCGTAATTTTTTTTGCATATTATTTCTGTTTTGAATACAGCGTAAAATTCCTAAAGTTATCCATGGCTTGATAATTCGACTATTTCTTGGAACTGTAGTAATAATAGTATTTTGCTGAAGGCAATTTTGGAGTACGGCTATTAATTGTTCAGATAACGTGACTGGATCATTCATTAAATTAAGTTCAGAAATATTATTTAGTTTTAAGTCTGTTATTGTTTTATCAAAATCCACATTTTTTTTAGTTTTCGAGCATTTATATGAGTTAACTAGGTTTGACAATTTAAGGAAAATCATGGAGTGATCCGTGATAGTTGTGTTCAGTACAGCAACAAAAGCAGTGTTTTTAGTTTTGTCTAATTTCAAAATAAAGTGGTCTAAACAGTTTACGCCCCTGGTTGGTAAGGAATGTCCCGGTAACAAGCCATGCATTGCAAGCATATTTAGGTAGTTTAATCGGTTTGTCCGCTCATTTGTTTGTTCAGTAGGTTTATATATTATGTTTACGTTTATATCGCCGGTTATAATAATGTTTTTATATGATTTAAGTGAATTTAGGTGATTATTTAGTGAGTCTATAAAACTGTCAGCATTATTGTTTGAGGGGGATCGATAAATGGCAAGGATAACAAGATTAGGCATTACTATTTGTAAGCATGAAGCATGAGTTAACATTATTTCCTTAACACTAATCTTGTGATCGCACTTGATATATACCGCAACGCCATCGCACTGGTTTAGATGATTACTCGTGGTGAAACTATAATAGTTTTTAATATCAGGAATAGGTTTATTTACGTCTAGCCTACATTCATTTAAGATTAAAAGGTCGACACTAAACTTAAATTGTGTAAGATTGACCAGTAAATCATCTAAATTACTATATATACTTCTAATATTTTGTGATATTATTGTAAAATCTGACTTATGTACCTGAACTTACTCATCTCAAAGTAGAAACCGAGGAGTTATATCACAGGAAACTCGCTTTTGAATATTGTTAAGTGTTTACATTGCTCATGACTGGTACAGTAGGTAATAAACATTTTTATAACACATTTGCTCGTAAAGGGCCTCTTATTTCACCAATTTCAATATCGTAATGTATGTCATTACGTACTTGTGCGTAATCGTAAAGTAAAACGCACGAGTTTCTTTTTAATAAGGTAACACGTACGGTTTATCATGCTCCGTCTAAAACCAACGGTACTTTTTTAAATCTTAAGAAAAAAAAAGCAAAGAAAGCAAATCAAAAAGTTTTTATGTCAGAAAAGTGGTCAATATTTTATGAATAAAATTAACTTTGGGAGATAAAATATAAAAAATAAACATTTAATTCTTTAATTTAATTCATTTTGACAGTAAATTACATCTGTAACAGAAACAAAAAAATATTAATTTACTTTATTAGTAATACTGGCTGTTTTTGTACTGTTGCCTTAAAAAAAAAAGCACTGATGCCCGCGCATCGCTAATTTGTGAACAAATAAAAATTATTCCGCGCGCTTTTTCTTTTTGCTGTATTGTTTTTATTTGAAAATGTCGTCAAGTAATGATGAATTTATTAATTCGACACCGCACAGCCTATTGCCCGAAAAATCGACCGATAGATACTTACAAGCGTATCAAAATTTCATGTTATGGAAATATAATTATTATTAATTTTTTATTTCCTCGCAAATGTGTTATAAAACGTCGTATGACATACGTGCGCTTTGATAATTACAGCCTCTGCTCTCTTGTAGCCCTCGCCTACGGCTCGGGCTAGCAATATCGCCTCGGCTGTAATTTTCAACTTACCGCACTTATATCATAATGTACTATTACTTAATCAAAAGTTGTTTCTCAGAAACAGCTCGGAGTCTGCATTTCTTGCCGATTGAAGGCAATACCTATAGGCTCGGGTGGGTGACCGGCCAATAATACAGAGTTTCCTCCGTGCTTCGGAAAGGAATTTCCGAGGCACGTTTCCGAAGCGAGTTTTCTGAGGTTTTTCCGAGTTCATATAACCCTAATCTATTTAAGTCGCGAGTAAACAGGCTTCTTCTGGGTAAGCTCGTTCCATCGTCGACATCATCTCTGCCCTTAGGGCAAGATTGAAGTCAAGAGCAAGCCCATTTATAATAAATAAAAAAAAAAGAATTTAAGCCGTCGGTCCCTGCTGTAATTTGTAGATCTTTGATAGTCATTACAAGTAGTCAATGGCCCAAAAGACTGAAAACCAGTCTTACCAAGGGGTATCGTAATACCCGGTACCAACTGGGTTGTGGAGGTCAGCTAGGCAGTTCCTTCATGTAAAATTATGGTATTCACTTGCAACCGGTTAGACTAGAACCCGAACAAAACATGGTTGGGAAATGGATGATGGCAATAGGTCCCCGTTACATCTTAGGACAAAAATATACCTTTTTTTATTTTTTTTTGGTGGGTGGAAAATCGTCAAATGACCCCCGGGGCCCCGCTCTTGGGCAGAGCGAAGGGGAGTGTCAGACTTCTACTGACTAAAAACCAACCCATGTTCCTTTCTTGCCCTTGCGCCGAGGCCACGTCATCTCGTTCTATAATCTGCGGCCCCGATGGGATCCGCGGCCCCGACGGGATCCGCGGCCCCGACGTGACAAAAATATACCTGGCGAAATGTCTCGTATAACTTATAAACTAAACTTCTGCCAAACACTTCGAAGATCACAGCCGTTATATTTTCTTAAGCAAACATTTTAACCCAACCAACAATTTAAAAAGTTTCCGTCTTAACTCTGAGCCTCAGTTAATGATTATTTAACTTGCAAAGAAACTACGTACAAGCTTAAACGATACACGCTTTTATGTGAAGGTAAACTGAAAAACTAGTTATGAACTTACATAAAAGAAAATAATGAATACCAGTTTTTTACCAGCTGTTATGTTATAAATAAGTTAGTATTTTTTTCTTGTTCAGTATTTAAGTAAAAGAAAATTTTAAAGGTATTTTCTGAGGTAATACGTTGTAATGTGAGTTACCAACGTTATTTTTTTTTTAAGTTACTTGTGGCTAAATAATCTTCAAGTTTTAGCTACGCTTACCAAGGTCAGTCTGTGGATCATCATCTGCCTAGCCTTTTCCCAACTATATTGGGGTCGGCTTCCAGTCTAACCGGATGCCGCTGAACACCAGTATTTTACATGGAGCGACTGCCTATCTGACCTCCACAACCCAGTTAATACTAGGTAATACAATACCCTTTGGTAAGACTGGATGTCAGAATTTCAGGTCACTGACTACCTGTTATGACTGCCAAAGATCCATATATATGGCAGCCGGGACCAACAGCTTAACGAGCTTTCCGAGGCACAGAGGAAACTCGGTATGTCGGGCGGTCACCCATCCACAGACCGACCTAGGCAAGCACAGCTTTACCTAAAGATCGACCTGAGTGGCAGTGTTTATTAAGCCACGAGCAGCTCCAAGGTCAGTCTGTGGATGGGTGACCATTATTACCGAGTTTCCTATGTGCCTCGAAAAGCACTTGAAGCCGCTGGTCCCGGTTGCCAGTTGTAGACCTTTGAAAGCCGTTACAGATAGTCAGTGGTTCGAAAGTCTGACTTTCTCTGATTCGTATGAAATATCATATTCATAACATAAAATCAAGCCTGAAGCGTTAGGCAGAGGTTAACATAGCAAAATGACGAAATATGTAATTTTGATAAGCAATTAAGTTCCCTGTCGGTACATAGCAAAGCAAAATGAAATAAGTACCTAAGTACGTAATCCCTTTTAGAAAAAGCTCAAAGCTCTCGCTGTTTATTAAAATATTTCAGCCGAATTTTCTTTATTTATCCATTTTCTCTCTATAGACACATGTTTGTATCAAATATTTATCCTATGTAATGGAAGTTTCTTCTGTATTTGTATTAGTCAAACAGCAGCCATTTTTGTTCGTGAATAAAAATAGCTATATAGATTATCTAATGAATTTTTTAGTTATATTTCTTACAGTCTTTAGGGTGATTATTATCTTCACAACTGGTTTCAGAAGTCAAGTAATAATCATCATCCACAGCCCGAATTCTCCCTCTGCTGGGTAAAGGCCTCACTTTGTGCTAAGCTCTACGTTCTGGCCACGTGATAGCTTCCGGCCACCGTAGACGCGGGCCTGTGGACGGTGAGTAATTATCTTGCTCACCGTCCGTCCGTCTGATGACGATCTCAGGCGACAGCGCGTTCGTGTTCCACACGCGCCTCAAAGAGAAGTTAGCAACATTGCAGGGGCCCGCAAGAGTCGACGCCTGTCCGGGCTACGGGTTGTTCAAAAGCCCTAAAAATACAAAATATAGAAAAGCATGATGCTCCGAGGCATTAGGTGCTCAGGCATCAGGTGCTGAGTCTTGACAAGTTTTCCATCGAAATTTTTCCACCAACAGCCTTCGAGTCTGGTTTCGTGCGCAGTTAATGGCGATAAGCTAGCCCTTATTATATGGGACGTAAACATTTAATAACTGACCATTTGCGGGTGTATGTACTAAGCACTAATCCTGCGGGGATAAAACAGGATTTTTTACTATGTTAGTATAATAATAATAATAATATTTTTTTTTTAATAATAATATTCCACAACTATCACACAACGCCATCTAGTCCCAAGCTAAGCAGAGCTTGTGTTATGGGTACTAGACAACTGATAAACATACTTATATATTTCTAAATACATACATATTATAGATAAATTACACCCAGACACAGAACAAATGATCGTGCTCATCACACAAACATTTGTCCTGGGTGGGAATCGAACCCACGACCTCCGGCATAGCAGTTAGGGTCACTAACCACTAGACCAACAGGCCAGTCAAAAGTATAGTTTAAAAACTTGCGTTGCGTGTCAGGTTTTCCTAGCCTTTCTGGCATCTAATTCTAGGTACACATTAGGAATTCTGTAATAATAAACATGTCATAATATTCCCCTAAGAATTGCCTGCCCACATAGCATAAAAACCGTCGCTTTGTTCAACAAAGTACTATATTAATATAGGTTACTCATGACACTATTCCTTAAGGGAAAAGCTAACATTTAATTAATTTCGAATATTTCATGCGACACAGAAACAACTAATTTCGTTGTTTACTATCAGAGAAACAAAAGACAACTTTATTTTGTCCCTTGGCCCTTCCCTTATAATTTGAACCTTATTGCTTTCGACATACAAGTTAGATTGTTTTGGGGACTTCTACGGCTAAATCACAACTAGATTTTGCCCTTATTTCCCAGGTGGGTACAATTTCTAGTGTTGGAGGAACAACGAATGCTTGGAAGCACCGAATTTGAATATGGAAAGCCATTTTTGCTACCTACCTTTTTATTCTAAGACAGTATGAGGTTGTTCTTTTATGTCCTTCTTTTCGAGATGCACCGCCATCTTATTCACCGATCCTTGCTAATAAAAACTACTGAACCAATTAAAATTGGTACACAGATAGTCGAAAAAGGAAAGGAAAGAAAGAAAAGAAAAAAGAAAGCCTGAGAAAGGACATTGGCTACTCGGAGCTGCGGGTTGTTTGAAATACTGCGGCCTCGGCAAAAGGGCTAAGAAGGAACATGGGTGGTTTTTTGTCAGTAGAAGTCTGACACTCTGCCGCTCTGCCCAGAGCGGGACGGGTTACTTGATGATTACCAAACCCAAAAAAAAAAAACTGGCCAAGTGCAAGTCGGACTTGCATATGAAGGGTTCCGTACCATGACTTCTTAAAGGTTTTCCTGTAATCTATACGTGTTGAACTAATTTCTGTATTTTTTTCAGAATTTTAGCTTCAGTAGTTTCGGAGATAAGGGGGGAGGGGGAATGGTCGGACAGACAGACAGACAGACACACAATTGATCCTATAAGGGTTCCGTTTTTTACCCGACTACAGCGAAGACAAAAGGAAGGGTAATGATTTTGGCAGTCTATGTATGTATGTATGTATGTTCCACCGTAGCGCCTAAACTACTGAACGGATTTTAATAAATTGGGTGTCAATAGATTCGTAAGAATAGCCCGGGTGACATAGGCTATATAAATTTTGTAAATTATTTTTATGACGGAATTTAAATGTCAAAAACTTACCTCAAAAAATATTAAATTGAGATAATCATAGCAAGTTGGGTACCAAATGAAAGGTCTTGGCGAGCACATTACAAATATGTATTGTATTATAGTTTAAGTAGGTACACACAAAAATAAAATTCAAATAAAAAAATTAAGTTCAAAAATCTAAAACCCGACTACTAACAAAATCGCGATCTTAAAAGTAGAAAACAAGAAAATAATTCTTGTCTGATATTCTTCGTAGTCGCATGCCACGTAGCTAATGGCAATTAACAGCTGACTTCCGTATCAATGAGAACGCCATGAAGGGGCTTCAGATATCAGTGGCAACACTGGCAACTGGCATGCGACTACGAAGAATATCAGACATTTTTTTTTTCCTTTTGAGGTACGGAACCCTAAAAAGACATAGGCTAATCTTTAGTACGGAAAAAGGGTAGTAAGGGGTTGAAAGGGGGGGATGGAGAGATTTATTTTTGGGTCGCGATAACCGCGGGCAACAGCTAGTACTTTGTATTATTAACCATCACTAGTATAAATGTCAGAAATTAAGATGGGTTCCGCACGAGTTGCTCTTTCACTCGTTACAAATAATTATTTTTACCAACGTGTCACAGTGGGACTTCATTCAGTGTGACTCGTAGGAAACCCATCGAAATTACGGTATGGTTTCAAAAGATATTAACTCACATCAAATAGTATAACACGCGGGTGTAGCTAAATATCGCAATTTACTCTTTGACGGTAAATCGTTTTGGCTACCTGAAAGCTCGTGTTTTACTCGAGTATTGGATGTTGACAAACATATTTTTGATTCCCTGTTGGTAAACTTTGCGCTATGGTTGTCTCTATCTACTTTATCAAGTACTGTAGGTAATTAGTTGGCGTGCTGTCTCTTGAAATAAAGAAGAATATTATTACACGGGAACATACTGACAGGTATGATTCTAATTAGTCCGTCTGTAAGATTATCGAAAAATATTGGATAAGTACGTATTTTTTGTTTCATCAAATCAATAAAAAAATACGAAAATAAAACGCGCCAAAGGTTTGAGTGGGGGTTTGTGACGTCACTTGTAGGTAAAAAAATGTACTGACATATTGTGTCGTCACACGAGTTTTCGAAGTACTGTATCGTCTTCATTTTTGTTAATGTAAAAAAAGATTTTTTATTTTTTTTTTATTTTTTTTTTAAATCCGCTAGGGGTCGCCTTCGTATGCCCTAATAAAATAAACTTGCCGAAATTAATTGTGTCTTTGTTCATTAATTTAATGAAGCTTAATTAGTTGTTTATTAATAAATAGGTATGCTTTGTTGCCTATAGAAGGATTGAGTTATTTCTCATCTAAGATATTTGAGGGAAAATGCCAGGAATTTAATTGTTTTAGAAGGTGAATTAAGGTGACTTCATTTGCCTTTAGTTTTCCTATAAAGTCTTCCATTTCTATTAACAGAACATACATATATCATCACGCCTGTATTCTTCAAAGGATTAGACATAGGTACTATGACGATAGTACCCCTATTTATTTTAAAAATTTAGCCGCCAGTTATGTTTTAGTCTCATGTATTATTTTAGGGAACGAGCTTATTGCCGTCAACCAGACACAAATTCCTGTTGAAGAACCCTAATAACAAAGGTAATAAATAACAATAGTATGTCAACCGTTGGTCACCCACCCACTGACCAGCCTAGGCAGGCGCGGCTTAACCTGAAGATCGACCAAGGGAGACGAGCCTACATGGAACATGATTTTGATTCTCATTAATTTAAAATTATTTTTAACCTTACATTGACGAGAGGTCACCTTCGAGTCTAAGAAAGTCTAAATAAATTATGAAAATAATAATTTATTTAACTCACTAACACAGCTGGCTGTCAAGTAATTTTCCAGTTGATTTTATGCTCATACATATTAATAAGAACACACATGCTCGGGCATTTTCGATCTTAATGTAAAGGAAAGTCGGCTTGTTCTTCCATTTCATACGATTTATGAATACCTACTACACTGCATCAATTTTGCTAATAAGTACTTAACTCGAAATCATCATTATCATCTACCAAACCTTTACCCAACTTTTTTGGGGTTGACTTCCAGTCTAACCGGAGAGGAGCTTGTGGCTTAATAAGAACTGCCACTCAGGTCGATCTTTAGGTAAAGCTGTGCTTGCCTAGGTCGGTCTGTGGATGGGTGACCGCCCGACATACCGAGTTTTCTCCGTGCCTCGGAAAGCACGTTAAGCTGTTGGTCCCGGCTGCCATATATATAGATCTTTGGCAGTCGTTACAGGTAGTCAGTGACCTGAAATTCTGACATCCAGTCTTACCAAAGGGTATTGTATTACCTAGTATTAACTGGGTTGTGGAGGTCAGATAGGCAGTCGCTCCATGTAAAATACTGGTATTCAGCTGCATCCGGTTAGACTGGAAGCCGACCCCAATATAGTTGGGAAAAGGCTATGCAGATGATGACTTCCAGTCTAACCGGATGCAGCTGAAGAGCAGTATTTTACACGAAGTAAAGCCATTTCTCCACTTGTGTTTATGTCTTATGTAAGGGAGCGTATTTATCAAACGGACACAAATTCCGACTCCGCAGCAATACTGAGATATTCCTGATTGAAAAACCCAATTGCAACTTGTCCGACCCGGGAATCGAACCCAGGACCTCATCCCCAGCAGTCGTGTTTGCGACCAACGAGGCAGTCAATCTAACAATTATACAATACTAGCTGACCCGTGCCCACTTCGTTGGGCATAATTAGTCGAAAGTGTGCTAATTACGTTTCGAAAAATTCAATTTCGGGGACGTCCGCTGCGTAAGGAGCCGACCACGCGACTGAGCCGCGCGGGTACCTACCTCTCAGATCAGATGTAAAAGGCCACGCCCCTTTCTCCCGAAGTGGGCACGAACGCGAACCGAATTAAACCCGAAACCATCCCGCGCCCGCCGCAGCTTTGCTTTTTTCTCCGATTCACTTTGCAAAACGGACTACCACGTAAAAGCCTTTTTATTTTTCGGTTTTTTATATACCCTATGCCACTCAGCAATAATGTAGCTTTCTATTGGTGAAAGAATTTTTAAAATCGGTTCAGTAGATCCCGAGATTACCCCTTACAATTTAACAAATATGTACACACAAACTTTACCTCTTTATAATATTAGTATAGAAGTATAGATTAGTATAGATTTAGGCATTTCAGTGGTGTATAGTCACTTAAACAAAAAAAACTGGTCTATACAGGCAAAGTCGCAGGTAGAACTAGTTTCTAACACCAATCACAGTACAATAGGGTAGTCGACAAAAAAAAACTAATTAGTCCGTCAGATAGATTTCCAAAAAATATTGAACACGTATTTTTTCTTTTTTCACGTAAACAAAAAATGAAGACGATACAGTGCTTCGAAAAGTCGTGAAACGTCACAGCTTGGTCCAATTTTACCTAACTATGACGTCAAACGCCCCCTCTCCATGGTCTTTGACAAGCTTTATTTTCGTCAATTTTTATTAATTTGATAAAACAAAAAACACGTATCCAATATTTTTCAATAATCTGACTGACGGACTAAACAGAATCATATTTTTTTTAGTCGGTCGACTACCCTATACTTCAACAGCCGTCATTCCAACCGAATTTTACGTCTCTCTAAAATGTCAAATGCAATCTTTTCTAATGTCACACGAAAGACTTTCAATCACAATTGAAGGTTTCTGATAAGGTTTTCGCTTCATCACAGTTGTCAAGCTAAAGAAAGGATCCAGTCTTTCATTCTTATTGATCTCTTTTTCTTGAATACTTTGACTCATCTTTTCTTTCTTGTCAAAGAAAAATGTCGTGTCATCTGGTTGTCAAGTCAAAATTATTTCAATGCGTTTCAAGAAGAAAAAAATCCGGCTCGATGGACCATTTAGGCTGATTTATTAATTGTCTGCATACCCTTTTCATATTATGTTAGGGATAACTTCCTGTCTCCGGGCCAAGAGATGGTAGATTTTACATGATTTCGATTTTGAAAATTAATATGAATGAAATAGGCTTCCGATAGTTACATACATTGACTAACAAACACTATTCAATACATTTTACTATTAAGAGCGTATGCTACCTCAGATTAGCAACCCTATTTGTGGTGGTTCAAACTTCGCTTGAAATTCTGTTAGAATAAAGTTCTAATCAGCTTGCACTACAAAGCGGTTGTTACGTCTTTCGCTGCGGCCGAATAGTGCGAAATTAGTGGTATTTTGCGATTTACAAAAAAACTATTGATTGGACTAAAAAAGTAAAACACCGATGATATGTATTTTATTTTAGTATGGTTTTTACTCGTTAAAAGAAATTTTTAGAGGTATCTTCGCGATTTTTTTCTATAGAGCAAAGTTAGTTGTATTATGTTTTCACAACACTATGTCACTAGCATATATCCTGAAGAATATCATATATTTTTCTGATTTTGATTACTGCAGTGAATCATATACTTTTACGCATTATAAAACTCGCGCTTGAGGTAGTATATGCTCGTAAGGAAACGTTAGAAGAAAAGCTTCCAGACACAGTGAATGTAGCTGAAAGCTGAAACCAGTATTTTCCATAGTACGCGACCTCTACAACCTAGCTCATGCTCTCGTTAAAACTTAAAACATCGAAAATAATCTCTAACAGGTTACTAATACTTCCGTTCACTACAATATAGCATTAAAACTAAGACCTAGACTCAAGAAGCAAATCTTTATTATTATGCATCTCTCCTCCTTCAAGATCCTATCCGATTAATCTCCGGGAAAAGAACAAGTTAGTTGAAAGAAAGAAAGAAAGAAATAACATTTATTGGTACAGTAGGTAGTTGCAAACTCTATTTCCCAGCCTTATTTTTCTTTAAATTAAATCGCAAACAGGTCTCCTGTCCTCGATACCACTAAATTTTGATTGCAGAAGAACCACTAGGACCAAATCTCCGTATCAAGCTGCTTGTTTAATAGAGCTAGCTCATTCATGTGTGCCCACGGAATCGATAGCGGCAGAGGCAGTTAAATATAATTTATATTTAAGGGCGCGTTCTCAAATCAGACAAAATTATGCTGTTTTTTCGGTACATTTTATGATATTTTTTTATTTATGTCATAACTCAACAAAATCGAATATAACTAATAACTACCTCGTATAGATTGGTTCTTCATCTTCAAATAATGGGAACTATATTATTGAAAATTTTAGTCTTTGATGATGTAAAATCGATCTTACGTTGCCATTTTCCACAAAATTAACGACACCGGGTTGAGTTTAGGTACATTTTTTGTGCTACGAGTATTATTAACATATTTTACTATTTCTAAAAATACTGTATGTAGGCAAATATACTCAATTTTTAATAATGGGAATCTTTTTTAAGCTAAATGCTATAAATAGTCGCAGAAAAAATGAAAACCGAAACTTATTTTTTCTCATTTTTTGCTAATCCGGATGAATCTTAAACGATTGCAATAAGGTTCATTTAAGCGGTCACTGTCATGATAAATTACGCAAAAATTTTAAATGTAAAACTTAATCTGCGCTCTGCCACCGTTGTGGGTGGAACCTGTGTCGTTTTTTAGCTGCACTTCGTGTTGAAAATCATAGCTCTACGAACACAAAATATTTGTAGTAGCATAACTAAAAAAAAAAACAAATTACCGCGAGAATCCGTAAACGCGTCCTTAAGTAGAGGTACATTTTTTTTCTTTTGAAGCCTGTCATGTGACCCTAGGCAAACACCTTCGATTCCTTCTTTCAAAGCTTTCTATCTGGTCATAATCGCGGCGGTCTACTCGACGTCTCTCAAGGGCAATTTCCTCCTTCGGGGCCTTCAGCGAGTGACAATTTTTGCTTAACTCTTCGGGTTCGCGTTACGTGGCCAGCCCACCACGACACATTTTTTCGCGACTTCTGCACCTTTTTTTTGGAGCGAGGGAAATCATCAAATGACTCCTCCGTCTCTAGGCGGGGTTAGAAGGGAGTGACAGAATTCTACTGACTAAAAACCACCCATGTTCCTTCTTTGCCCTTTGTGCCCGGGGCCGCGGTATCTCTCAAACAACCCGTAGCGACTTCTGCATCCTGAGTTAAATTAATTGTATAGATCGTAGGTACCACCAGCACCAGTATAAAATCCTGTGTTGATCCAAGTAATTAATTTATCCGTGTCTTTTATTTCAGTCGTTTTAGGGGTATAGTCTACTCCAGATCAATAAAAATATTATGGTTCTTCTGAGCAATATTGTTCTTTGTATCTCAGATTTTTAGTACTTTAAATTATAACGCCGTGAAAAGTTATAATTACGGCGTATCGCTCGCTTTCTTGGTCTTGTATTTTTTTATTTTGTCGTTTTCGTGGTTCTCATCTTGTTTTAAAAGAAAATTTGAAGCCGGTATGTAGACAGGTAGAACTAATTAAATGAGGGTCTGAAGTTATAGAATTTCTTTTCTTTGTAATTTATTTGGAAACAATTTTAATAAAATAAGTGGAATTCTTACCAAGAATTGTGAATACTCCCAGTTGCCAGTCATTTGGGACAAAACCAGTATAAACTGGCATCTTATTCCAATTAAAGTATTTACTGCATTTTGAGAGCAGCGGTGGCTCAGTGGTGGCGGCCCCAACTTACGAACAGTAGGTCGTGGGTTCGAACCCAGGCGGGCACATTACTTTGTGTAATTTGTTTCATCACCGCTGCTCTCAAAACGGTGAAGGAAAACATCGTGAGGAAACCGGCATGTCTTAGAACCAAAAAAATTCGAAGACATGTGACATCTACCAATCCGCACTGGGCCCGCGTGGTAGATTATAGCCCATTCCCTCTCAAAGAGAGGAGGACTGTGTCCCAGCAGTGGGAACATTAATAGGCTGTTGATGATGATGATTTACTGCACTAGACCAGCTATCTAGCTCGATGTATGATTATGTCTTGCCACTGATGTGCTGTCGACTTATTTTGTCACTGTCCGAGTTGGTCACAGGATTACGTCAAATCAATTTCAGCGATTTATATCAGCAGAATATTTCGTACCTTCGATCCCACTCATCCCTATTAATTGTTATCCCGTCGGCACTGCGGGTTCTTCGAAAGAGATACTGCGAGCCCGGACCAATATTAGAAAGAAAAGAAAGAAAAAATATTTATTGTCGCAGAAATATTATACAAAAAAAAAACATTTTCGCAATAATAGCCCTTATTGCGAAAATGATTTTTTTTTTAAGGAACATGGGTGGTTTTTAGTCAGACTTACTCGTTAATTGACGATTTCACAACTCTGAGTATGTCACTTTTAAATATTTGTTAACACACCCACGATACAGGAGAAATTTCTATCAGTTTGGGCCCAAATTATTAAAAAAAAAAAACTAGTGAATGCCAAGCTAGCTCCTTGAATATTTATTTACCCTTACGTACCTGATGAGTTCAGATATGCAGTTATCTCAATAAAGCATTACGACGGCATCCGTACGGATATGCAGACGTATGGCTATTCAAAATATTTTGCATACCGCTCAGTGCTCCTAACAAAATACGATGTCTTCGGAATTTATTGATAACCTAGTTCAACTTTATGTAAAATGTCGTTGGAAAAGTTTTCTGAATATGGAATTTTCTGAACTGTTTCTTGAAGACGACAATATTTTAAGTTAAATATGGCGGCTCTAACTCCCTAAAGGATAAGCAGAGGTGTAGCTGGGCTCTAATCAATCTCAATCAAGTAAGCACGGTACTTATAAAAAAGTCGCTTAATTTTTTTTTTGTGTCTGTCTGTGTATTTGTTACGGCTCTTCTCGGAAACGGCTGAACCGATTTTGACAGGAGTTTTACTCACAGATAGCTGATGTTACCAGGCGTGACGAAGGCTTTTTTTAGAAAAAAAAAATTAGGGTTCCGTGCATACACGCGAACAAAGGTCTCGGGGCACAACTACTATTTGCTGCAACTACTGGCCTGTTGGTCTAGTGGTTAGTGACCCTAACTGCTATGCCGGAGGTCGTGGGTTCGATTCCCACCCAGGACAAATGTTTGTGTGATGAGCACGATCATTTGTTCTGTGTCTGGGTGTAATTTATCTATAATATGTATGTATTTAGAAATATATAAGTATGTTTATCAGTTGTCTACAGTGGCGTGCAGTGGTCCCGTACAGTGGGTAGGCTACGAAATATTGACAGCAAAAAAAAAACACATTTATAAAATTTTATAATAAGCCTGTAAAATATAAATACAATTCAAAAACTCACCACAACTCAAGGTTCAACTCATGATTTTCTAACAATGCAAACAGAAGTAAGATTCGGCCACCTCAAATATCTCATCAATAATTTATTTGTGTGTATTCAGCCACACAGCCAGGTAAATGTTGTTTAATTATGAGGATTAAAATGACGAGTACGCGATGAATTAATTCTCGTAATTCAGGTACACATCTACCTTTAGATACAACTTGCATCATAACACTATACGATAATTGAGAAAACTTATTACCTTTAACATCTCTCAAACACACATTACCAGCACAAACTTCACAAGTAAAAACCATTGTTATTATTTGTTAGGGGAATTATTGAATACACAAATAATACACTAATATTTACAATACACTACTGTTAATAATGTTAACTAATATCTGACAATATCTGTACGTTTTCGGTTTCAAAACAAATCGCGCTATAAATTGCTTGTCAAGTTGTCACAACACAACAATGAAACAATAATGGCTGCCTCACGTAAACTATAATTTCTAATTTGGCGATAGAAAAATACTACCAAATAAAATTGCATCATTTTTATATCGAGTTTGTTCACAACAGCGGTCAACAAAATTTTGCAGGATTATACGAAATACGGAAATCACTCAATGAAATGTGTTGTCAGTGCTGCTATTATCTGTGCACGGAAGAACGAAACACGCCTAGCACGAAATTCAAATTTCTTAATTTCTTTACATTTATGCTATTTGCAGGCCAGTGCTAGGTTGTATGTTGATTATTACGCGGTTGTAAGACGTATGTAGTCAGTATTCAAGCTAGCACTGGCCTGAAAATTGCAAAAAACGTAAAAAAAAAACAAATTTGAACTTCGCGCCGAGTTTGTGGGTTCAAGATGGCCGCCCAATCGTGGCCTTGTATTGTTGCAGCCAATCACAGGCCGCCTCCTCTCGGTGGAGCTGACATGCATGTGTGCGGTTCATGGACACGGAAATATGCACCGATCATTCAACGATGTGACGGTGTGTGCGTGAAATTATGAATGGGTTTTAGGCTAGTTGAATGCTAGCCTAAGCAAGTCTGTAAATATAAGATTCGTTCGCGAAAAATTGCTCAAAGTATTTTACCAGGAGTTTGAACTTTTTTATTATTGTTTTGTACGTATTGTTATTTTATTACATGGATAATTAGATAAAAGAAATGCTCAGTTCAACTCAGTTGGTAAGGTAGGCTAAGCCTAAGAGCCTATATAGGGCGCACGCCACTGGTTGTCTAGTACCCATAACACAAGCTCTGCTTAGCTTGGGACTAGATGGCGTTGTGTGATAGTTGTGGAAAAAAAAATGCAGAGCAGTAGAGGTAACAATATAAGAAAAACTAGCATTTGGTCAAATGCTAGTCTAGACTAGAATGAGCAAATGAATTAGGGTTGCTTTGATACGATTTGACAGTAGATTTTCACAACATTGATTTTGAGAGGCGTGATTACCTACTGATCATTTCAGGCGCATAAAAAATATTCGTTGAAACAAAAAAAAATGTTGCCATTTCTATACTGAATACTGATATTATGAAGAGTTAACACGTCATGTTCACCCCAAAAAAATTGAGATAAATTGGGAGAATGATAATGATGACGCAAAAACAGTCATAACTTCTCGAAATGCATTAAATTAAAAGTCATAAATTAAAGTACTTTCATCAGGCAGAAATAAATTGAGGCTGAATATTATGCGTCGGGGGTCACGCGATGACCTCCGGCCACCGTAGACGCGGGCCTGTGGACGGTGAGTAACGGGCTAGCTCGCCGTCCGGCCGTCGTCATGACGGCAACAGACCGTGTCGGCGGCGCGTACGTGTTCCACGCGCGCCTCAAAGAGATGTCAGCAAGGAGGGGCCCGCAAGGGCCGACGCCCGTCGGGGCTGTGGATATCGAAAGGTTACCGCGGCTCCGACACAAGGGCGAAGAAGAAGGAACATGGGTTGGTTTTTAGTCAGTAGAAGTCTGACACTCCCCTTCGCTCTGCCCAAGAGCGGGGGGGGGGGGGGGGGGTTTTCCACCCACCAAAAAAAAAAAAAAGGCTGAATATTATTTTTCACGTAAAAAATTTACTATCGGAATTCTGCTAAATGTAATTAAAAATGCCAATAAGGCTACGTGTCCATAATATTATTAATTCAGAATTCAGTTTCCTGAAAATGAGAGAAAAATGCACAAAAAATGTGACCGATTTAATATGACCTTTGGCAAAATGGGTAACTAAAGTTAAACGTTACTTTTTGCTACACTCGTGACGCCCTCACTGGATCAAGACTTACTGGTCATTCTTTAGACCTTCAATATTTAAATCAGTGCTCGCAAACCGGATCTTGTGTGGTTTCCGGATATGGACTGAAAGGATCGTTCCTATCCCATCGGCAATCTAGGGAGAAATAAAGAGTTATCTATAGATTTCCTTTCGTCGTCTTTCCTTGTATTAATGTTCTGTTAGCACGCTTTTAAAAATAGTTCTAGTAATTTTTTGTGATAAAAAAATCTTTTGTCTTTTCTTCGTCTGAACTAAATTCAGGCCAAATACCTGTCTTATTGCGATTTTACTGCAAGGACATATTGTATCTGTCCTGCTCGAAATAAATTCACGTCAAGTGTGGTCACGCGCTGTTTTGATCACCATCTCTTATTTGGAAAGAACACAATAATTGTGTTCTTTGGTGATTACCTACTAAGGTTATGACTATTTCTAATAACGTTTTTTATTATTTTGTTTACAGGTAAGCTTCTCAACTTTAATCAGTTCCTACTACATCCAGGTACTTAATCTTTATTATTAAACTTTCATTGCAAATCATATTTAACAAACCTTTGCAATATTTATTCTACTGAATCACGCGATAAAAAAATATGGCGGGATGTCAATTGAAAATAAAAATATTTCACCTACAGTCCTTTCACTGTTGCTTTACCTGTCACATCTACAATCCCACAGCGACCTTATAAACATGAAAATAAAGTAACTATTTTATTGATAGAATTTTCAGCAAACTAAAAACTACCTTATTACTACGCTATAAAGATCAATGTAATTTTGTCCGCGGAGGTGAAAGGACTGTAATCCGGATCGCCATTTCATTTCACACATTCCAAATGAAATTTGAATTTCGAACGCGCAAAACAATTGCAGCCATTATGAAATCGAATGCGTGCAAATCTGTTTTCCGAATTCAAATCGATTTTTTTTATTGGTCAAAACAAATCGAATCGAACTTTTTTATTCGTGTTTTTCGATTGGAAATAATTGATTGTGTGAAAGCATAATATGTGTTCGTTGGTTTGAATGTGTGTGGAAAATCGTTTTTTCGCCAACATATGGGTTTGCAAGGTCGTCAAGAGTAGCTTTTGTGGATTGTTTGGGCATAGATATGCGGTAGCGTGGAGATTATCGTAAAGGTTTGCATTATTAATATTAAACGAATTTTAGATAAAAGCAAACTGGATGACACACAAGTCGCATGTTATTACATGGCATAAATCTAGACTCCATTGCTGCTAATTAGAAATTTCTAAATGAAATTCCCAATAACACTTTTCCCGACCTGAAAATCGAACCATTTCAACTACTATACCAATGAGACATTCTATCTATAATTGCTTTATAAAAAAACATGAAACCTAAACCAGACTTCATAGCAAACATCTAGTTTACCCAAAAGCAACATATTACCCAAACCAAATCTTTACCCAGACGATTGGACAGTTAACCGCAGAACCTATAGACAACCCGTAAACCACAGATATAGATAGACCAAGATAACGCAAGAGCAACTACTTCGCGTGCCACTTTTAGTGCATAACTTACGTACAAAAATCGTAAGTTTCGCGCTCAGTTTGCATCGATTTATAGCGCTAGTCGGACGTCAGCGCTGTTGCAAAAGGCAGGGGTAGGGGCGAAGGAGGCGCCCCGGTGCCGTACGCAGCGGTGTCTTTGAATCGTTTTGATTATTCGATGTGTTGGTGACGTCATAATAAGTAGTCAAAAATGGCGCGCTTGGTTTTCATATACAGATCTTGATACTTGCATTATCTAGGTCTATGTATATCTGTGTCGTTAACCCATTCAAAGGCGAGTTCCGTTCAGAAACCGCTTCGTTTGAGATTCTGCGGTCAAACTGATCGGATAGTTTAGGAGATTCTTAGGAGCCTGGTGTAATATAGTTTTAGACTTATGTTAGGCCTTCATTGTTCTTGTGGCCTGGATGAGGGAATGTTGCTCCGGGCTGAGTTTGTTGTAGAACGTTCATAAAATAACTATTTGTTAACCTATGTTTGCAAGTGTGAGATCTAAGAAGGAGGAGGTCGTGGCTTAATAATAACTGCCGCTCAGGGTTATCGTTAGGTTAAGCCGTGTACTTGCCTCGTTTGGTCATTCAAACTGAGTTTTCTCCGTTCCAGCCAATTGCAAGAAACTTAAGAAACTTTGAATTTCGCGGGCTACCTTGTCTGATTCACCTTAAAGCAAACTGGCTTATGCTCGCAGTTCCGGTCGCATGGCGCCCGGTTACTGTCCCGTGGGATCGCACTACCGGAATAAAAAATACAATGTGTTAATCCAGGTTATAAACCGTATGCCCATTTAAATCCTTACTTGATTAATTATCCTTAGTGTTTGCGTGAACGAGTGACAAACATTCTCACAGATTTTCGCATTTATATTAATAGTAGTAAGATAGGAAATTGCTAGTTACAACTTCTTTCACATTCAAACTTTGCTAATAATATCTTGGCAAAATTCTCCTCAAAGCAATCTATCTTTACGTCAATATAAAGATAATGCCTTCAGCGCAGAAAGCCTCAGGTTTCCATTTCTTTAATATAAGAGTCTCTCTAGGGCCCTTAAGTAGAGAGTCGTAAAAACTTATCTATTCCTAGCTAGAATCACATAGCAACAAGAATAGGTTTACCACAGTCGTAACCACAGAATACAAAGGTACAGAAGGCCTGCTTCAAACCATGAACGAATACAGGCGCACGCACAAATATCCCAAACAAAAGACGGTCGGTCGGTGAAGTGTGTCTATGTGTGCGTAGAGATCTCAAACAATTGCGCTTCCGTGAATTCTCCATTGAGATCTACGCTTTGGAATGAGCAACAACAGTACTTTCACAAGTTATTATCCCTTCACAAGGGATAATGATACCAAGATCATGTTTGTACCTTGAACATATTGTATACCCAAACGATTTTAAAAGAGTGTCCATGACGTTTCTTGCCATTCTTCTCATGAGACCAACGCTTTGGAATTGGCAACTTCAGTACACTCACGAGTTATTATGCCTTGTGACTGGGACTGTAGCTTAGTTTATTTAGCTTCAGTTGTTCAGTAGTTTACTGCCGCACTCGGAGAGCTTCAGTGGTTGCTTGGGCCGTGTCGCTTGGTAAGGGTTTTTGGCAGTTTTGTCATACAAAACTATGTCAGGCCTTTGCTGGGTGGCGGCTTGAGCAATCGTTGGATATCTCTGAGTGCCGCAGTTAGTTTAATTCGACTATTCAAAAGTGCCTGTTACTGGCCTACTTGAAATAAATATTTTTGACTTTGACTAATAACTTGTGAAAGTACTGTTGTTGTAGCTTCAGTTTCTTTGTTTTTCTGACATTTTAAAGTGTCTGTAACAGATTAATTGAAATAAATGCTTTGAGTTTGAGTGCGCTTGCTCTCGAAGTATGGGAAACATGTCTATTTGTGCGAGTCGTTTCTTTCCTTGTACCAGCCAGATGCCAGCACATTAAGTTACCCGAAATTGCCAAATTTTCCCAATCAACCTTCAATCTTATGCTTCAGAGATAAAGTTAAAAATCTCTTAATAAATGTGACAGATTATAGTTACCTGATGTGCTAGTCAGAGGTGCTGAAGAGCAGTGGTGGCCCAGTGGTGGCGGCCCCGACTTACGAACAGTTGGTCGTGGGTTCGAACCCGGGCAGGCGCATTACTTTGTGTAATTTATTTCATCACCACTGCTCTCAAAACGGTGAAGGAAAACATCGTGAGGAAACCGGCATGTCTTAGAACCAAAAATTCGAAGATATGCGACATCTACCAATCCGCACTGGGCCCGCGTGGTGGATTATAGCCCATCCCTCTCCTAGAGAGGAGGCCTGAGTCCCTGCAGTGGGAACAATTATAGGCTGATGATGATGTGCTAGTCTGCACAAAGCTAACCTTCTGCTCAATCTACTCCGTGACTTAACTAAGCTTCCGCCTTAAAGTATTAGCGTGATGTTTAGCTGTTAAAGATGGGTATCAGTTTAATCGTTGATCAAAGCACGTTTTTATAGTGTCCGTTGGTGAAAACGATGGTTTATTAGCACGGAATGAGTAGGGGATGTATCCGGTGACTTGGTGTTGGTCTGCGTGCCATTTGTTCTTATCTAAGGCGTTGAGCAAAAGATAGAATCCGTGGCTTTTTGATGAATAGGCGGCGTGAAATGAATTTAAATAGTATACGATTGATTCTCTGAATAAGGGGGAAATTCATGGCTAAGAGGTCATGGCTAGATAATAACAGATGCTCGAATTAATTTTTAGGTCTTTTTCTTATCGTGTGGGCAGTAAGGTCTAACGACCCCACACACCCTAGTGTCAGAGTTTCTAAACCGCCACAAGGGCCTCTGACATGGTTTGACGACCGCCATTTGGCGGCCGGGACCACCGGCTTATACATGCCTTCCGAAGCACGGAACCATCCTTTTATCAGACAATCAGGTGGTTCAAGCCTGCAATGTCCTAACCAAACTGGAAACAACTGCACAAAGTATGCTTTCCGTGGGAATCGAACCCACGACCACCGGGTCACAAGGCAAACCCCTAAACCACTCGACCACGGAGGCAAATTTTTAGGTTAAGCTGTGCTTGTCAAGGTTGGTATGTGAGCATCAAGTTTCAGCTTTCACCGAGTTTCCTCACTCAAATCACACGAAGCGCAGCTGACATTTGTAGATCTTTGTCAGTCATAACAGGTAGTCAGCGGCCGCCCGAAAGTTTGACAACCAGTTTCATTAAGGGGTACCTTGGTACCGAGCTCTTTCGCCTCTTTTTGTGCGATTTAGTGTTTTATATAAGTTGTATGTAGGTACTTGTGGCACGTGCCAAATAAATATGTTTTCTTTCTTTCTTTTCATTTTATTTATTTATTATGATAGGTAGCTATCAACGTGTCTATTTTCAACCCTGCGGCCAACAGAATATTCAGTAAGGAATTAATTCGAGAGCCTGAAAGGAGTACCTTCTTTGCTTTTATTATTAACAGGGATAATTATTCCTTTGAGTATGAATATAAAGCTGAATTTTAAAAGATTCTCGGACGAAGCTTTCTTAGTTACAGCCAAGTTAGTTAAAAATGCAAAGATTTTTTTCAAATTTTAGTCAGTTTTAATCTACGAAATATAATGGTGTAATGCCTTTTAATTCCCAAAAGATTAGGCAGAGAGTGTACCTATAGCACAACCACATGTGTTATATTAAAGTTCCATGAACAAGGACAAGCCAATTGGCATGAACCTGGCACGAACCTAAACTCAGAGCTACCAATGAAACCTTGCCCTAGATTAAATCGAACACAAGATCTCATACTCAGAAATTGCGCTTACAATTATTATTAAACCAAGTAAACCACTTACAACTAGAAATATTAAATCATTATTTTACGTAAACACATCTGCCGTGTAACCAATCAAAAACGATTCCGAAATCGCTGATCGCTTCTCTCAACAATTCCGAACATTCACACGTCCGTTTTCCCCGGCGACGAACGTGACAATGCCAAAATCCGATACCTGCATGACGTCACTATCTACCACAGCGTATCTACCCGCCAACGATTATTGAAATTTTGTTGCCTACCCGCTAATAAAAATGTTTTGTAATGCCCTTTATTGCTACCATAAACTTTTGTATAAAGGGTAATAAAGTCTATTTTTTACTGTTTTTTTTAGGTCAAATGTGATTTTTATCTTTTCCGATAAGTGTCTGTCTGGGCTTGAAATAGGACGTTATCTAGGTAGTAACTTAGCTATAAAGTTGCTTTTTACGGAACTTATACTTATACTTAACTTATACGTTTGAATTTCGACTGCCCCGTTGGTCTAGTGGTCGCAAAAGCGACTGCTGAGTATGAGGTCCTGGGCCTAATTCTCGGATCGGGCAAAGTGGTGTTGGGTTTTTCCTACAGAAACTTCTCAGTTGCGGTTTGTGATCAATTGATGACGATAGGCTCGCCGTCTATTACACGAGACTTTAATATAAATGGTGAAATGTGGGTGTACTATTAGGTACGCGGTGTACCTAATAGTTCACTCACGTTTCGCTGGGTACCGTACACCTCTGCCTAAGGCCTCAGCCTCGAATTTTGCGGGCAGCGGGGCGGCGGCGGCGGCGGCGCGGGAGCGGCAGGATCTTATGCGTACAATCAAATGGACAAGTTCTCGGAAAACAACGGTGCGGGGGCGGGCAACGAGCGGTGCACTCCATACAATTCGCGCCGCCGCCGCCGCCGCTGCCGCCCCGCTGCCCGCAAAATTCGAGGCTGAGGCCTTACGCTTGGGGGATTACAGGCGTGATTTTATATACATATACAGTATGTTTATATCGAATGAAAATAAGCAGAAACGTCAAAAACAAAGCGTAATCTAATTTCTCTTTTGCAAAACAATAACTAATTAAAAGTTGTCAGAACAGGAATAAAGTATTTCTGTATCAGAAAGTATAAATCTAGATGAGATTCCATTTATTTTTTAATTTCAACGCGAACGAAAGAAAACTTTGACAACTAGGGAGTGTAGTTATTTTTATCGTTTCTTTGAAAACTCAATAAAAAACCGGCCAAGAGCGTGTCGGGCCACGCTCAGTGTAGGGTTCCGTGAACTTCCGTGGTGATAATTCTTTTTTTGTTTGAAAAAAGATACGTTCAGGATAATAAAATATGTAAACGAAGTTAAAAAAAAAATGCTTGCATATACGATTATACTACAAACTTAGTCCAGAAATTATTTTGTACAACTTTGTCTTTTTTTGTACAAAAACTGTTTCCATCCTCTGTAATGGATGGTCACCATTTCCATCCAATGGGTGACCATCCATTACATACCGAGTTTCCTCTGTCAAGTCAGACAACCAGTCTTACCAAGGGGTATCGTATTACCCAGTACTAATTGGGTTGTGGAGGTCAGATACGAAGTTGCTTCATGTAATATAGGTTGGTACTGGTATTTAACTGCATCCGTTAAAATTGCAAGCTGACCTCAACATGGTTCAATATGTTGAGAAAATGTGAAAATGGGAACGTTAAAAGGCTTATTAAAACGTTACAAAATATTCTATATCGAAAGATCTCGATACCCTACCTACTCGTAGATGTACCTACTACCGAGTTCACTGACGGTCTACCAATTTTCAATCTTAGGCTCAAGTACAGTGCGATCAAATTATCTTGGCAGCTCTGAACATAGGCTTTGCGAAATTTTACGCATGTAAACTTGGGAATAAAACTGTTATTGCCAGATAAACCAATACTTAAACGATCAGAAAATATCTAATTTAAACAGTGAGAAATACAAATAAAATAAATATCATAACACTTTTAAACATTCGTTGTAACAAAATGACCTGCACGAAGTTCGGAGCTGCCAAGATAATTTGATCGCACTGTAGTAAGGTTTATAAGAGTTCGATCGTCTTTATTTCGATAGTTGGATAAAGTATTATACTGCAGTTTTCAATGTTCATGTGAAAGGGCTTACAATTGCAATTTTACTTTTGAGTTTCGATGTGGTGCAAGTTAAAAATGAATAGCGATTTTGTTTATTTTAAAACTGCGACTTTAACCTTCATTTATGTAGTTGTAAATTATTATTATATGTGCGTATTAGTTAGTACATTTGAAACATATTTTGAACATTTGAAAGTTCTCTTTAAAATTAATCTCTTTACAAGATTTACCACTAAGTTTTGAAACAGACATGGTCACATTGGTCACCAGCATTTTCATCAACCCTGAAAACAGTATATCTACCATGTTTACTGAAATATCGGGAACTCTGACAAATGGTGAACATGCTAAGTATTCTCTTTCAAATGCTTACAGATACCGGCACGGTTCTTGAGCGCTTGGCGGAAGAGTGGGGATCAGTGTGCGCATCGTATACTTTATGACAAATAAAACGCACACCCGTTTATTATTTATCCTATGTATCATTCTAATCAGACGATGACAAATCTATGTCATTCGTAGATATTTTTACCAAAATAACAATTCCATTCATTTATCAAAAACAGACTTGTTACTCAAGCATAGTATGTGTGCATATTATTCAAACTCCTAAACGTGTAAGCCTCCACAATCTTATACCTTAGACCCCACCACCAACACAGGTCGTTACCAGCCCCCCCTAAGCCCACTAGTTAGGCGTCCGAGTGTAACCTAGGTAGTCTACAATCCAGGCACATCGGAACAAAGCTAGCACACGTGTATGTTCACAGGCTTTTTCATAATCCTGTTCGGTCTAGGTTCAGTTTAGATTGGCCTGTCGAGTAATAACTGGGTTGTGGTGGTCTGATGGGAATAGTGATGTGCCTGGTGGCAAAATTGCCTTTGCCGGTAAAATACTAAAATTGCCAGCAGTATTGGAAATATTACCAATGCTGCCGGTCAATGTAGATTAGGGCCTATAAATGCTAATTATAAGTGTATTACATAGTTTCCGTACTTAATTTGTCTCCTTCTTCTTCTTCTTATCGTGTGGGCAGTAAGGTCTAACGACCCCACACACCCTAGTGTCAGAGTTTCTAAACCGCCGCAAGAGCCTCTGACATGGTTTGACGACCGCCATTTGGCGGCCGGGACCACCGGCTTATACGTGCCTTCCGAAGCACGAATTCCGAATTTGACTTAAAATTAAGAAATATTCCCCGAATATTTCCATTCCCGGCAATTTTGCCACCAAAATTCCCACTTTGGGCAATATTGCCGGCAATGGCACATCTCTGGAACAGTGCATTAGGTAGAAAGCGACCAATTAGAATCGTGCGTGAACTTGTCTTTGAAAGTTTCACTAAGTTCCTATGTTGGTTTATGTGAAATAAATCCATTCTAGTCCGTCTATAATGATCTGTTATATGAAAATAGAAAGTTTTTGTAGTAATCTGGGCTCCGGATACAGTTTTATTAAATACTTCCGAGATTGCCCTTAGTAACAGTTCAAATGTATTTTTCTAAAAATATAAATTCAATAAAACGTGGTGGGTAAGTTAATCATGATACTTATATTACTTACCAAAATGATAACTTGTAATAAAAAAATAAGTAAGTACCTAAATATAACTTTTTGACGAATTACTCCAATAGTTTGTGAAATAAAAATGTGTTTCGTATAATAATAAAATGGAGATATTACTGAATAATTTGATTGCTCCCTACTAAGCAGTTACTGCCGCACTTAGAGAGCTTTAATGATTACTTAGGCCATCACTAAGTATAGGTTTTGCCAGTTTTTGTATGACAAAACTGTGGTCATCAAAGCTCTCTGAGTGCGGCAGTAAATGTTTAGTAGGCCCTTATTTTCCCAGTTAATTTGATGTGACAACAAATACCATAGTCAGTTTTATTTTGTTTTGGTTTAATGTAAAAAAAAACTGGCCCACAACCAATTATTTTCAAACAATCCCAATTCCCAACATACACCTTCAAACACCCACATCACTAAAATACGCTATTCCAATGCGATTAACAGTCCCTTTTCCTTTTATTTTACTGGCTTTTTGTGCCAAATGAGGCGAGTGCTGGACAAAAGGGCGATCGGGGAATTCAGTCTGTGAGTACAGCTGTAACTATCTCGGGGATAGGTGGAGCTCGTTACTGCTGGAGTGAGGGTATTAAAGCTGCTTGTGGCAGAATGGGTGTGGATATGGTTAGTTGTGTTTTTATGGAGTGTGTAGGAACTGAATTGCAGAGATGGACAGCCACTTTTCGGTAACATTCAGAGTAAGTAACACCAAATTAATTAAACGTGATTCACATATTTAAACCGCGATCAAGAACTGTCTGTCGGTGTCAATATCCCAGAGCAATAATGAATCTGAACGCGTAACGGCTTTCAAAAATCTACACATGACAATCGGACCCAACGTCATCTATAGCGTGCTTATATTGAAGCACGCACAGAGGGAAAAGGGAACTCGGTTTGTAATGGGCGTCACCCATCCAATCGCCAAGTGTAGCCTTCGTTTGTTATATTTAATACTTAGCCCTTGACAACACCCCTTTCGCCAGACTAATTCTCAGACTTAATTCCGGCGCAAAAGATCTACGAATGACCGCCGAGGTCATTGGCGAAAAGTCTCAGTGTGCAGTGGATGATAACCTATCCATTGACCGACCTCGATAGGTGTATATTCATCATCAGCCTATATTGTTCCCACTGCAGGGACTCAGGCCTCCTTTCTAGGAGAGGGATGGGCTATAATCCACCACGCGGGCCCAGTGCGGATTGGTAGATGTCGCATATCTTCGAATTTTTGGTTCTAAGATACTTATGCCGGTTTCCTCACGATGTTTTCCTTCACCATTTTGAGAGCAGTGGTGATGAAATAAATTACACAAAGTAATGCGCCTGCATTACTTTGTGTAATTTTCTTTTAATTTTGGGTATTACTTAATTTTGGGTTCGAACCCACGACCAACTGTTCGTAAGTCGGGGCCGCCACCACTGGGCCACCACTGCTCTAGGTGTATATTGCTTAGTAGTAATTTAGTGAGTCTGTGAGTATAAATGTAACTATCTCGGGTATTAAAGCTGGACTGTTTTGGTACAATGGGTGTGTGGGGTGGTGAAACTCGGTTTGTAATGTATGGTTAGTTTAGAAAACTTTAAGTCGGCACGTGCTATCGTTATTCGCTCAGTAGCTCTTACTGAGCAAGTGTACCCAGGAGTCAGTGTTTTTTACGGCGAATCTCCGGACACAATCTAGTCCCAAACTTTTCCCTATTTAGGTCACACAACTAAACCCTGGCAAGGGCAATAGCTTCCATAGAATGTAGAACTAAATCTATCTCAGCCGTCACCCACACGTTTGTCATATAAACTAGTGCGAGACATCCACTGGAAAGCTAGAAAGTTATGCAAACATAAAGTTTTAAGTTAAATTGACTTTCGCGAGCTATGTGGACGAAATTGTCCTTTGACGCAGCTCGCAGTTTAACACGGAATTCGGTGGTATTATGTTATGTTCTTTATCATCACGGTTGTGTTCCTTTGGGGTGAATATATATGCATGTTGATAAGAATTTATTTAGATTGGAGTGTGGTGTGATTGGTGTCATTTTCGATGCATTGGAAGTGGCTTCATGAATTATTAGCTGCTGTGGTCAAATTGAGGGTGTTTTCGTACGGGCTGCGGGACGAAATTCGCTTACCGTATGTGGCTCCAGTACAATTATTCGTTCAAAATTTTGGACGAATACTTTTATCACCACGCTCATTAGTTGATAGCGGGCAGAGGAAAACATATCCTGTATTTGGACTTCACACTGGCGTTGTGTCCGAGATGAATCTATCTTACCGCGTCTAACCGAATTGGATCTACCGTGGAGGCGGATCAAGAGATAAGTAATGGGTCGATTACAATCTATCATTATTGGACCATGGTATTTATGGCTTACCCTCTCCATTAAAGAACTTAGACGTTATTTAGTATCATTCATGAAAAGCATTCCACAAAACAAAGGTGTCGCTCAGTTTTTAACCGACTTCTAAAAAAAGAAGGAGGTTCTCAATTCGGATGTTTGTTTTTTTATTATGTGTGTTCGGGCATAACTCCGTCACTTGCTAACCGATTTGAAAAATTATTTTTTTGTTGGAAAGGGTACCTATACTTCCCAAATGGTCCCATATTTTTTTTTTATCGAAATCGGACAAGCGGTTTTTGAAAAATCTACAAAACTCAAAAAAAAAACTACATTGTCCACATTATGACCCATGAACATGTAATTATGAACATGTGAACCACTAAAAAGTGAAAAATAAAAACTTTTTAACAAAAAATAAAACCAACTTCAAAAAAAAAACACAAAAAAGTCAAAAATAAATCAGTTTCTGAAGTCGGTGGCAAAAAAATGAAATCAAACGAACAAAAGTCACCGACTTCAGAAACTGATTAATTTTTAATTTTTTTTTTGAAGTTGGTTTTATTTTTTGTTAAAAAGTTTTATTATTTAGATAACTAAGTAGAGTGAAATAATAACTAAACCTAGCAAAACTTTCTATTCCCGTTGTTATAAATCTGGATAGAATACGATGGCTTAGGTTTATGTTTGCGCTGACAGTGAGTTTACGGATGGTTAGGTTTCTGAATGTTTTACGAATCTTTCACTGTGTCTTTTGTATGCTATTTCCAAATCCATATTTTGACGACACGTTTGGCGCAGAGGCTGAGCGATTAGACTTAGCGCTGCGTGTTGCGGGTTCATTCAAACCCTGCACGGAACAAATATTTGTATGGCCTACAGGTAGTTGTTCCAGGTCTGGGTGTTTGTGTATGTGAGTTTAAATGTTTGTGAACGCACCCACGATACAGGAGAAATCCAAAAATATGCACCGTTCCATTTGAACTACACGAACATTTTATAAACAGGTTGACATTTTTTAAGGCAAGTAATTAATTGCTTTAGCAATTAAAAACTACCAGAAAACATCAGTCTGGTCGAATTTCGCGGAACATTCCACTCTGTCCCTCAAACCTCTATATCAGAAAACTTTTAATATCATAATAACTTTAAGAGCGTTTAATTAAGTTTACCAAACAGCCATTTATATGTATAAAACCTACCTATTTCTAAAACTACAAAATACAAAGCCTATTTCCCTGAATGCCCTGAAAACGAACTACCTTAATTACTACAACAGTTCTCATTTACTGTTTTAATTGGAACCCAATATACAGAATAACGGTCCGTACACGACCTCGGATGATGCGATACACGAGCGCACCCTTGGTGTGAGTACCGCCGCTCCACACTCCACAGATATCACTTAGTGACGTCACGTGCGTTTGTGCCAAGCTCCGCGCTCTTGTGTCGGCTTCATCCAGGATATTCCCGCGATGGCAACAATGTAGTCTACCGCTCGCCGCTGGATGACCAATACTTCTTTTACCAGTCCTTGGACGCCACTCGATCACAGCTTTTGTCTTTACTTTTTATGCGCTCAAAGTATAGTCAAGTTGCCATAATCGCACCCCCAGTTAGCTGCGAATTTACTTCAAAAATCGACGATATTTGTGTCTTCAACCAATCCACTCTGGGCCCGCTTAGTTTATAACAGAACACTCCCTTTCAAAGCCAGAAAGCCTGTCCCTCAACAGTGATAACAGTACAGACTAAATAAGCTAAAACAAAACGCTTGTCGCTCAATCGCGAAACTTGTGGCAAAGGGGTAAGTATACATAATAAGCGTGTTTACAGTTAAAGACTATTTACATCAGACTCTGGGGAATATTCCGGTGTGCTTCGCTGCTTCCGAAGCAGTGCTTCGGTAGTCATTAGGTAATACTCCGCTTGCTTCGATGTTCCGAACTTAAGTACCTTTTAGTTCTATTTAGGTACCGTTAGTACTAACTAAGCCTGCTTGAATGTATTTTGGGATCTCTCTTGAGACTGTGGGTTTGTATCATTTTCGGTATTTTTTTTTATGAAATATAATATAACGCTTATATTTCTGTAAGGGTTAGGTAGAAATCTACGTATAGTGCACACGGATATGTGTAAATACTAAGTAAGATGGGGCGTGCTTATTACCATCAACCTGGCGCATAACTAAACTGCAAGGTAAGTTCTTAATTCTATACTCAATGACACTTAACCTGACTTAGGAATCGCACCCATTACGATGAGCTTAGCAATAGCGCTTGCTACTACTAAACCACTAGTTCTTTAGTCGTCTCTGAAATTTTGCTAGTTAATTTAACTTAGTTGCTCCTTAGTAGCGAAATGTGGGTATAGAATTATGTACACCTCTGCCTATCCTTTCGGGAATTACAGGCGTGATGTTATGTTTAAGTTATTTTACTGGTAGCGACTGCCTTTCTAACTTCCAGTACAGGTAAAGCATTAAAAGAAAAAGAAAAAAATTAAATGCAACATAGTACAGTCAGTGCCTAGCCTGACCCCTCGTATAAAGAAAAAGAGAGTGAATGGTGTGAGAAGAGGGGTCAAGTAATACTGGGCACAGACTGTACGTCTTACTAAATGTATATTACGTAAAACTAGAGCAAACTGGAGAATATAAAACAGATCTGACATAAGTTGTGGCAATTCACCACTACCACAGATACAGATATGCCTAGATAGCGCAAGTGGTTAGTGTCTTGATCTGTATGAAAACTAAGCGTGCTATTTTTTTACTTCCTACTATGACGCCATACAATAATATTATATTATAATATAGGTATGTGTATCAATTATTATATAGGCTAAACACAGAATTCTTTTCGTTGCGTTCCTCGGCCTCTCACTAGGTGGACTGATGACCTGGTGAAGGTTGCGGGGACCCACTGGATACTAGTCAATGTGGCGACACTTGAGGGAGGCCTATGTCCAGCTGTGGAGGTAATTCGGCTGAAATGATGATGATGATGACTTTATAATACAAACCAGATAGGTACTACACAACATTTTAATGAATGCCAATACGGGGTTTTTGTTCTTTCAATAAGGCGGGGTTACCCCGATAAACGTCGTCAACAATAGCGTTTTACTCGTACATGGAACGGATTTAAATTTTGAAAAAAAATTATTACATAGTTGACTCTTCGATCATGATATGTCGGGCATGCGATACACGATTACTTACACTTCACTGCATCCAATTAAATCGCAAAGACATGTCCAAATGATGGCTAAATAATCGTTTTACTTTAGAAAAATAAATCTTATATCATAATAAAGGTCGTAAAAAATGTGTATTATCTCAGGTCACATAATGTAGGTATAATTTCTTTATCATTTTTCTCCAAAATGAAAAAACAGTCAAAAAGGCATTATATCGCTCGCGCGGCAGGGCGGGGGGTGAGGTCGTGCGTACATAAAAACAAAGTAGTGCAACCTCGCCTTAACCGCGTTAAGTATAAAATATAAAGTGGCATGTGAAGTAGGTGCTTTTGCGATATCTAGGAATATTATATCTGTGACCACTACAGTGTAACAATCTCGAGAAAACTTCACATTTTAATGAGATTATACAACCCGTTTTGAAATGAAACGGTCTTTATGTTTATTCTGTGTCGCTCTAGGGGTTTTTCTTTATGTTATCATTTTTGTGACTCGGTGAGGTTTTTCGTTAGCTCATTTGTTTCTCTGTTATAATTCTAAACTATACCTGATAGATTAAGATTTGCAGTAAGAGCTAGTAACTAAACCACTGTAACGTAATCAAAAGTCAATTAAAATTAGGCTGATAATCAGCATTTTTGAACGTCAACCTTTTCAAGAGACAATCCAAAACGCCCGCCCTTCGCCCACATTGTTAACACAACAGTTCTCGTCTATCAAAATGAAATGCATGGTTTTCTCTACAAAGCACGCCATCATGGTGGTGGAATCGGCAACAGGCGGCAATTCCTCTACATTGCCAAGATTAGTTCTAACGTCATCATCTTCATAACCTTTTCCTAACTATGTTGGGGTCGGCTCCCAGCTCAACTAACCTTACCAGCTAAACACCAGAATTGGACGTGGAGCATCTGTCTATATGACCTTCCCCACCCAGTTAGTACTGGGTAACACAATAACCCTTGCAAGAGTTCGTTGTCTAGACTGTCGGGCCTCTGACCACCTGTCATCATCATCATCATCAACAGCCCATTAATATTCCCACTGCAGGGACTCAGGCCTCCTCTCTTTGAGAGGGAATGGGCTATAATCCTCCACGCGGGCCCAGTGCGGATTGGTAGATGTCGCATATCTTCGAATTCTTTGGTTCTAAGACAAGCGACTGTCAAATATCTAGAAATGGCAGCCACGACCAACGGCTTAACGTGGTTTCCGAGACACGAAGGAAACTAGATTACTTCCTCTGCTCCCTTTAATACTCCGCATAATTTCCTCCATAGATCTGAACAGTAATTATAATAAAACGAAACTGTCATAAGTCCGTGGCTCTAATCCTGCAAGTTCAGACTTTAGTGTAATGAGATTATGTCTCAGTTTGCAGGGACCTAGTCGGGTTATAACTATCAAGTTTCTTGCAAAGTTGTCTACTGTTAATTGAAAAGTATAGGGTCTTAGCTTTAAGCTTGATTATTAACGTTTGTTGTTATTAAAGTACTGGAATAAACGTATTCGGGGATCACCATAATCTGCTTAGCCTTTTCCCAACTATGTTGGGGTTGGGTTTCAGTATAATCGAATGCAGTTAAATACCAGTATTTTAAATGACGTATCGACTTCCTACTCGCACTTGACCTCCACGAAGGAGTACTAGGTATTCGGGTAATACACCTTGGTTAGACTGGTTGTCTGACTTTCGGGATATTAATGTTCTGATTCTAACTGCGTTAATCAGAGATATTTAATGATTACAAAGATTTGACATACTTTTGTATGACAAAACTGTCAAAACTTTTACTATGTGATGACCTAAGTACCTAATCCTTAAAGCTCTTTGAGTGTGGCAGCAAAACTAAAATATTATATACAGTTATTTTATCTTTCCTAATGTTTGAAGGCATAAATATATGATCGTAGCACAGTGCTACGCCGTAGCTTAACGCGTAGCAGCACGTTATTTTCTTCCAACTTATTAACCGTAGCAAATTGATTCTACGGCTAATAATATAGCCGGCGTAACATTTCATTTGTCAACGACAACGGTTATCGTAGGCCCTTTCGGTAGAGGTGTCCTTGAGTGGTGACCGCAAATCGGCAAGCGTAAGGTGGAATGCCTTCAGGCAGGCTGTGGTAATAGAGTTGGAACCTAAAAGTTAAATACCAAGATCTTCGTAACAAGTAGGTTCCCAGGTATACCTAGTCTAGAATTTAAATAAAATGTTGCAATGACAGGGAGAACAAGTGCCTTTCAGCTTAACGGCTTTCAACGGTAAGGGTAAACCTGCAACCCCGTCGGGGCTGCGGGTTGTTCGAATGAGATACCGCGGCCTCGGCACAAAGGGCTAAGAGGGTACATGAGTGGTTTTTAGTGAGTAGAAGTCTGACACTCCGTAATGCTCTGCCTAGAGTGCGGCGGGAGGAGTGATTTGATGATTTCCCACACACCAAAAAAAAAAATGGGTAAACCTGCAATAGTGAGGGTGTGGGTGGGGTGCACTATATAAGGAACCCCTTTGCCTAACCCTTCGCGGATTACAGGCTTAATGAGTATATAATATTATTTAAATACTCGGTAACTCACCAGTATTCAAATCATGTCCCAGTTCGCTAGTCGCGTTCGCGTTATAACTAGAGTTTCTTACAAACTGTTATTAAACGAATATTTTTATCTTAATTGGTAGAAAAATGCCGTTCACTAGCTCGTTATGTCAAGCGGTTGTGAATTATGTTGCTAAGCGCAGTTTCTTTAATGCTTTGTTGCATACGTGGCTTGAAAAATTTAATTATGTACAAAGCTTTACGAAATAATAATTTGTTTGAAATAAAGTAGGGGTTTTTGAGCTAATAAGTGCTTGGCTTTAAAGCACGATTTTTGTAGTGTATTTAATTATTGGTATAAGCAGACTATTAACGTTCCCGTTGCTAGGAATTACGCTTTTCTATAAAATAAGCTGCTATCTATAACAGTGTGTCCTGAATAATTATAAGAATGGGGCTCTCAGTTTTTCTATATTGTGGCGTTCAACTTTGAATCATTTAGCAACACACATCAAAAAATAGTAATACAAACTACACATGCTCTTAAGGTTATGTAAAATCCTAAATTGTGCATGCTTATGTTATCCGTGAGATTAGGATAGGATATAAAAGAGCCTAACACCAACCAGCGGGCAGTTATGACCTGGGAATTAGTTGCAACGGTCGGAAGATCCTTCCTTTTCTATGGTGGATGAGGAACTTTTCAACATGATTTCATAGTAGAAGCACTTTCTCAGACAAACTCTTTCACCTATACAAGTACCTAATAAAACACAAATAAAACTTTTTCTTATCTTCGTCTACAAAAACTCGGTATCATTTAATAAGACAAGGCATGTCGAACTTAGACGTGGAGGCGATCTATCATCATTGATGACGTCATTTGTCTAACTGACCCTCCGCTGTGGCACGCCACGGGAATGCATAAGATATTGTGGACAAGGCATAGGAGGAGAGCGATTTGAATTTTGGGCTTTTGAGGATTTGTTTTAATCACACACTGCAAGGTACAGTGTCTCTTGTATATAAGAGTAGCTGGTGTCCATATTGGTTAGGAGGACTGTAGAATATAGTAGAATAATTTATTTCAATCAACAAAGAATCATCAGATTCAAAATAAAATAACACATCTTAAACTACAAGGTAGGTACTACTAAATATTTCGATTACATAGCAAATGAACCATACAGCAATGGTTGAGATACTAGCAACTAAACCTCGCGAATGCCCTCAGGATGCTGAACTATAAATGGTAAAGCATTTGCTTTACACGGGTTATTTTGGTGTCTTGTTTCAGTGCAATCATGTAGCTGCAACTGTCATCTAATCTTAGCGAGACAAACCAGCAGAATAGCATAGCTGAGCAATTTGATGGGCTTATGTCGCAATTTTAGTATTTTACAACCGGACCATCTGCCAAGTCTTTTCAGACCCCGGAATCGAACCCAGGAACAGCAGTCGCGCTTGCGAATACTAGACCAACTAGGCAGTCAATAAAAAAACTGAGCAGAAAAATGGTTCTCGCTGTAAATGTATAACTTGCACCACACACAGAGGTCACGTACCCGATATTTACGGCGAGGGATGGATAGAGTACGGCCTGTCCTTTATTTTCATAAGTAAATCACAGCACTACCATACCATACCATACCATTATGTTAAGGAAACCGGCTTGAATATCCGGTATTTTTCCCTTTTCTCATACGTTTTCCTTATGTATTGTGCGTGTGTAAGTAAATGTTTACGAATCACAGTTCTTGAAGAAATGTAATAAAGTATTTGGAAAAGTCATTTGTGGTGGGTTGTTCGCAAGAGATACCGCGGCCTCGGCACAAAGGACTAAGAAGGAACATGGGTGGTTTAAAGTCAGTAGAAGTCTGACACTCCCTACCGCTCTGCCCAGAGCGGCAGGAGTGATTTGATGATTTCCCACCCCCTAAAAAAATAAGTAATTTGTGGGTTGTAAGAGTCGATGCAATGATTTTATACACAAGACTGTGATATGGTATGCTAAATTCATAGTTATCGTCTAAAAGAGTAATGAATAATTATAATAATCATTCTCCTGCCCTTATCCCAATTCATTTGGGGTCGGCGCAGCATGTCTTCTTCTTCCATACTTCGGCTTACTCTTGACCTCAATCTTGCCCTAAGGGCAGAGATGAGGTCGACGATAGGACGAGCTTACCCAGAAGAAGAATATCAATTAAATTCAATTATCAATTAATATTCAAAATCAATCAATTAAATCAATCACAATCAATCAATCTCAATTATTATTTTATGTTAATTTCCTGTGATGTCTTCTGTGTGTACATAAATTGTTAAATAAATAAATAAAGAAGCCTATTTACTCACGACTTAAATAGATCGGGGCTATATGAACTCGGGAAGACCGACGCAGGCAGGGTGTTCCACTCCTTGGCTGTACGAATAATGAAGGACTTAGCAAAACGCTTCGTACGAATGTGATCATCGACAAGGTATGGGTGATAGCCTGCAGTACTTTTACCTTTTTCTTACCAAATCATTCTTAACACAGTCCAACCATGCATCGTTTCTTTGGTCTTACTCTACTCTTATGCCCATTCACATTCATACTTAAAATCTTCCTCGTTTCTCCGCATGATAAGAGTGATGAATATAAATGGTGATAATAATAATTATAATAATATTCCACAATCACACAACGCCATCTAGTCCCAAGCTAAGCAGAGCTTGTGTTATGGGTACTAGACAACTGATAAACATACTTATATATTTCTAAATACATACATATTATAGATAAATTACACCCAGACACAGAACAAATGATCGTGCTCATCACACAAACATTTGTCCTGGGTGGGAATCGAACCCACGACCTCCGGCATAGCAGTTAGGGTCACTAACCACTAGACCAACAGGCCAGTCAAATGATGATGGATGGAGACGACGAGGAAGACCAAGGAAACAATAATAATATACTTTTATGAAACACAAAACAATGAATAGATTGTGAGAGGAATTATTTTATTAATTTTAAGAAAACTTACCTGTAGAACATTTGGGTAGTCAAATAAAAACTTTTTAACAAAAAATAAAACCGACTTCAAAAAAAACAACAAAAAAGTGAAAAATAAACTTTAGAACAAAAATCAGTTTCTGAAGTCGGAGACTTTGGTTTGTTTGATTTCATTTTTTTTGCCACCGACTGTAGTTTTTTTTTTTTTTGAGTTTTGTTGATTTTTCAAAAACCGCTTGTCCGATTTCGATAAAAATTATGGGACCATTTGGGAAGTATACCCTTTCCAACAAAAAAAGAATTTTTCAAATCGGTTAGCAAGTGACGGAGTTATGCCCGAACAAACATAAAAAAAAAATATAAACATCCGAATTGAGAACCTCCTTCTTTTTTTTAGAAGTCGGTTAAAAATAATAATGTATTTTCCTATATACTCTAAAAGTAAAGCCTTAGATTTACTTATGACACCCAAATTCTAAGTGGGTCTACTTTTAGCCCGAAAATCACAAACACGTGTCGATATTATGGGTACACTAGACGTCACATAAACATATACGTTCCAGTACAACATGACCACACTTGGTATAGAATTTTCGTGCAATATCAGATCTACTTATACTGGATTTTATAACTTGATTTGTCTTCGTGCATACCCGAATAGATACCTGATACTATTCCCAAGTGGCATTTACTTTACCCACACAAAAAGGAAGACTACCCTTAAATTCAAAGGAAAGGTTTTCTTATACTACCCTCTTATTCATAATTACAAGAAACTCTGTGGAGATAAGCTCCTTCGCGTCTAATTAAAGGTGCTACTAATATAACTTAAATTATTTAATTCTGTCACGTAGTCTTTATAATGTTTTGGCGTCCTATGCATACTTATTTACTTATTATTGTTATGTTTTTGGGTTATTCAAGTTTTGTAGGCTGGAACATTGGGAATGGTTATCATCCGCGTTTTCGTTTATTCCCGGTTGTCCCCACTGGGTACGAATGGGAAAAAAGGTTTCGTTCCTCCCCAATGGTAATGATTGGAACTTTTTATTTCAAAATGTTTTAATTACCAATCCGTGAAATAAGTTAATATTTTATAGGCGAAAGTTTGTGTGTTTATGTTTGTTACTTCTTCACGCAAAAAATACTGAACGGATTTGGATAAAATTTGGTAATCAGATAATTTATAACCTGAATTGAGACATAGGATAGTTTTTATCCCAATTTTCCGTGGGATAATTTTCAAGTTGTAGCGGGCGAAGCCGCAGGCAGCAGCTAGCAAAATATAAGACTTAAAGAGAACTGGTACACGTCTGCTTTACCCATCGGATATTACAAGGTGTAATGAAAATGTTATAATAGAACGCAGCTATTGTATTAAAGAAGAAAATCCTTTTCTTTAGTAATAATACAAAAGAAATAACAAGCGTAAATCACTGCAATGCGTGTTTGAGAATTTAAACATTTATTTTCTCACGATGTTTTCCTTCAAAGTGTTTTGTTAGGTGTTTGTGTTAAATTAAAATGTTACGGAAACAATTCCCTGAAGAACAAAGTGTGTATATTCTTTTTTACTTTGACGTCTTAAGCAAATCTTTTTCACTTTTTATTCTTAGATGAAGACATGTCTATAGTCTTTCTTTTCTTAACAAGAACACGAATTTAACAATCTTATTTTCTTATTTGCTGAGAAAAGACGTTTCGTATTACTACAAAAACTTTAAACAGAATTAACTTAAGCTTTTCAGTAGTTTATTTTAACATTTTTGACTTATTTTAGTTTTGTTTCGTGCATGGTTGATTACATTAGGCTCGACCCTTATAACATCATATGCCTAGCTTTTTCCCAACCATATTGGAGCGGCTTCCAGTCTTACTGGATGCAGCTGAACAACAATATTTTCCATGTAGTGACTGCCTATCTGACCTCTACAACCCAGTTGGCGCTGAGTAAGAAGACTGGCTTGGGAAGACTGGCTGTCAGACTTTTGGCACTTAAACACTGTCAAAGATCTACATTGACAGCTGGAACCAACGGCTTAACGTGCTTTCGGAGGTTCCATAAACAACAAACAAAAAATATAATTGTATATTAATTCATATACCAGTTGCTTTGAAATGATTCCATTCATACCCTAGACTCTAGGGTATGAATGGGATCATTTCATTTCACTCTAGGGCCTAGAGTTTTACTCGTAGGATATAAGAAACACCCTGTAAAATATTGTTACGATTTGACTTAGTAAAAATATTTTATGGCGTCATGTTGTTTTTAAGTCCTTTATTCAAAATTTGTTTTATAAGTATTATTGTTATGGCTTGACTTAATCAAAATCATTTACAAGCATGCAGTTGTTTTACGTTATTTTCATCGCCGACCGAATGTCAGATTTTCTATTTCTACTCCTTTTTAACGCAAAATATGCTTGCTTGTTTAACTTAAAGATCTTCAACAATCATCTATATAAGGCCAAAAACCGAAATACCCTAAACCTAAAATACACGAAAAGCACTCCAGCGGAAAGCGTACAAAAAATAACATTTTTCAAGCATCCTCATTCAGTATTTGCCGAACAAAAGCTTGACCTAACTCCGGCGGCGATGGAAACGTCTATAGTCTATGGAAATATAAATTTCTTGCCTTCACCTATTTGTATGAGGCTCTCATTCAAGCTTGAGATTATTCTGAAAGGAGGTTTTTGTGTCAAGGGTGATAGTGGTCAAGAATTCAAGATGTTAATGGGTCATTTCGTTCCGTAATAGAGATGTATAAAAGCGTGGTTATTTGTGGAAACAGTAACTCTTTTTCAAGCTAGGTAATCAGTACTTTTACTTTTAAATAACTATAACTAATGCGCATGTCATGTCAAAACTGGAAAGAGGCCGCGCGGGTTCGCGAGAAGCGGAAAGAGTGGAGAGAGGCCTTTGTCCAGGAGTGGGACAGAGCAGGCAAGTAAAAAGAAATGCGTATGTTGCTTGATTTGATATACAGAATCTTTAGTTCACGGCTATGTGAAGCAGTTTACACCTTTTAAATCGATACCCTTCACGACAATGATTCTCTGACTTTTCGGATTCATGTGCGTATTGTGGTTTCTGTTTTTTAGCCGAAAATTGTTTGCCAGATTTTAACTAATTAATTAACAGAAATTAATTTTGTTTATTGTTAACGAAATCAAATGATTGGAACCTTACCCCTCTAGGCCTTCTGGGTGGTTTAAAAAAAAAAAAAAACTAACCTAACCTGTCCGAGTCGGGCTGCCCCAAGTCCCGAGCTCGCTTCGCTCGCTCTTGAATTTTTCGACGTTATGTTAAGCCAAGTCAGAGGTCCATAGGCGGCTTAAAACTCTAACACAAGGTTAGGCATTAACCACACGATACAGAAAGAGACAACTACGAAGTTTCCCCAGCAGTTAATTTAACCTAAACACCACTGATTTCCCCCAACTAAATTTTATACCTCCGTCATGTCTGCCGAATCGAAGCTCCCATCTTTCCGTACCGGAACGAAGTCGCGACGTACAAAGCGAACAGATAACCTATTGACATGCAGACTCCGATTGGCCTATTGTGGGCCTGACAGAGGGCTGACTCACGCAGAGAATGGGGCTCCAATTGCTGGGTTTTTTGAAGGAAGATACTGAATTTTTTGTCTTGTAAGTTAGTCATGTCACATGAAGTTTTTCGTGACGTTCGTTCGACAGAAGAATATTAGTTTTCTAGCGGTATTTTATGTTCATTTAGCTACACCACACTAACTAAACAAAAGGTTTACTGGAAATTCAGACTAACCTGCACTGTTCCTGCGTGATTGATATCGGCTCACGTCCTTTTGATGGAGATGGAGAGGAAGGCCAAAGAAAATATGGATGGACTGTGTAAGGAATGATATGAAAGATTAAGGAGTGAATGATGCTATGACGTCTGAAAGAAAAAAAAGAAGACAATGTGTTGAGTCGACCTCAAGTAAATGAGCCAAGGGTAGGAATATGTTTCTTTTTCTTTTGTTTTCTTTAAAAAAAAAAGTTGCCCCACACTAGGAATTTCTCCTGTAGGTATCGTGGGTGCGTTCACAAACATAAACTCACATACACAAATACATGATGAGAAAGAAGTGATGATGAGAAGCCGATGAAAACATTGTAGGCTCATAATGCTATATGCTCCAAAAACATGATTTGACGATTTTGATGGATGTGTGTTTTTACCCGACTGCGGCGAAGTCCAAAATGAGGGTTATTGAATATCTAGGTCGTAGTGAAAGACGGTCCTAACCTCACTTCGCTTACCAAATTAGAATAATTCAAATTCAGTTCTTTGAACAAAAGATTTCACGCTTTTTTTTTTTTGGTGGGTGGAAAATCATCGAATGACTCCCCCCGCTCTTGGGCAGAGCGAAGGGGAGTGTCAGACTTCTACTGACTAAAAACCGAACCCATGTTCCTTCTTTGCCCTTGCGCCGAGGCCACGTCATCTGGTACAAAAATCCGCGGCCCCGACGGGCAAGATTTCATGCTCATAGCTCGAATAATGAATAATTAAAAGTAACCCAAAAAACTATACTTAAAAAACACTAAGTACTTATTTCCAGTGATTTAATTAGGCACCTACCAGTGTCGTAACCCAACAATTAAAACACACTTTTAATACAAAATTAACATTTTCTTTTTCAAATTACAGGTATGAGGCCTCCTGAATTAATAATGAAGTCGAATTAACGAAATGTAAGTAATTCATTAAATTAAGACCTCGTTTCAAAGGGTCCTCTAAAATAAAAAGGTCAAGTGGGTACCTAGAGGGGTGAGGACCAATTAGAAGTGCCTAATCGTTGCTTAGGAGCAAATCATTTAGTTATTTGGCGAAAAGATGTTGTGAATAATTAAGTTGTTTAAATGGGTTTCTTGTCTTGCTTTTCCTATTAAGGTTTTATAGTTAATTTTACGTTTAAGGGGCAGAGGAAACGTAAAACATTGTAGGTACCATTTTATTTTTGAATTGTGATTTGTATTTTTTATTTCGTGTTTCGTAATGTGTAATTTTAATATGAAGGACCTGAAATAAATCGTTTTTTTTAAGTATCGTTCGGTTTCGGTCCTGCAGTAAAACCCATGAAAACATTTTACAATGGGACTGAGACCTGGTTCCGCATGCCCTAGCTCTGGGCATATCCTACTTATATTATAAAAATGGGAAAGTTTGTGAGAATGAATGGATGGATGTTTGTTACTTTTTCACGCAAAAAATGCGCTGACACCAAATAAATTGGGACAAGGGTAAAAGAATGATGATGCCATGAAATGCAGAAATTTTCTAACATATCTGCTACATGTATAGACAGACAGACAGATATCACGTATAATGACGTGACGAGAATTCACAAAACGTCAAACGCAGTATATAAATGGGTGTAATCCAAGAGATGATGTCATAAGGAAACGACTTGGAAGTTTGTGACGCGAAAAACGGGTGTAAAAAGAGCGTTTAAAATACACTGGTGAACTTCTCGCATTTTCATTTTTGGGTCACGAATATCATAATCAGTTCACACTGCTAGGACACAGAACTCCTCTCTATGAGAGGGAATGAGCTATAATCCACCCCTCGAGCCCAGTGCGGGTTGGTAGATGTCACATGTCATCGAATTTTAGATTGTTGGACATGTTGATTGTCGGTTTCCTCACGATGTTTTCTTTCAGCGTTTTGAGAACAGTGGTGATGAAATAAATTACACAAACATGGGTTCGAACTCACGACATAATGCTCGTAAGTCTGGGCCGCCACCACTGGCCTACTCCTGGTCAGGAACTTTATAAGCCATGGTATTCTTTGGTATCGTCGCGACTTTGAGCTCCTTGAGTTGTAAGTCGAGCTATCCAATAACTGACAAATGCGTGCACTGACTGGACAGGTCTACTCAAATCTTTGTGTTTGTTTCTTCAAAAGACCTTCTCGGACACTAATCTGCAATAATCTACATAGTTCTCATGTGTGTCTGTGTATGTAGATGCAGTTAAATACCAGTATTTTCCATTGAGCGACTGCCTATCCGACACAATCCAGTTAGTAATGTGTAATACAAGGTGTCTCAATAGAAAGCTTATATTTATTTAGCTTACTGCGTGAACGCAACGAGTCCAATGGGCGTGGGGTTATGTCAATCGGTAGCCAGGCTACCGATTGACATGACCCCGCGCCTACCTCTTGGGAATTTATTCGCTATGGAGCATTTTTCGGGAGCAGACCGTTGCGTTTTGTGCATGTGTGAGAGTTTTACAAAAACGTGATTCCGCGACTGTTCGATTCTGCAGTGTTCGAACTTTTTCCATTTAAATGATACGCCAAGCATCATCATCTCATTCGAAAATGGGTCAAAAAACAAAACTCTGCTTACTTTTTTTTTAATCGATCTTCTAAATATAAACTTTCTTTTGAGACACCCTATCTATACAATACCCTTTGGTAAGACTACTTGTCTGACTTGGTCTCTGACTACCTGCAACGATTGTCAAATATATATATGCCAGCCTGTACGAACAGATTAACGTGCTCTTCGGGGTATGGAGGAAACCCAACCTAGGCAAACACGGACAAACTTAAAAATCGACCCAAGCGTTTGTTATTTAGCCCGTAACTCCTCCTAGATACTAAAATAAATTATAGATTCATTAAGTCCAACAATCCTAAACTGAAACCCGACCTTTTCACTGCAGAGCTAGAAAACCAAAGTTCCTCATCATCAATATCCAATATCATAGACAATATCCGAATACCAAAGAGTATTGAAATTCAAGTCGATCCAATTTTTTTTTTTTTACGAAAAATTTCCTCTTTTCTTTTCCATCACACAGATTAATTTCGTAAAATCGAAAACAGTTATAAATAAACGATTTTCCTTCACCGAAAACTGAAATAAATCTCTGATCAGAAAACGCTTCGGTAAAATATCAATGCACTTTCTGTTTTATTGCTTCGGCATAAATCAGAGTTTCCTTTGTGTTTTTCCTTTGTGTAAGGGCGACCGATATAGCGGGATTGAGACTTCGATTTTTAAAAATATTGGTGTTCTAGAAGTGGCTTTTGAATAGTGAAATGTTTTTAAGCTATTGCATAGCTTCTACCGCGGGCCTTGAGCGTGGAGAGCGAATCCAGAAATTCCCTAACGAAAATATTCAAGATTTAGTAATCAACCAGGTTGCTATGGTTACGGAAAATAACAAGGTTGTCAACTGAGGTTGTCAAAATGCTATGCAATAGCTTTACCGCGGCAGTTTCCGAGTGCCACATCAACTTTTTTTTTTTATAAGGACCATTGGTTTTGTGGTCGTAAAGGCGACTGCTGAACATGAGGTCCTGGCTTTTATTACCAGATCGGGCAAAGTGCTATGAGGTTTTTCAGATATTTTTATCAGGAATTTATCAGCAGCAACCATGGAATGTGGGCTCATGTATTGCTGACTTTATCATAAGTGGCTGAATGTGAGTGTACTAGTAGGTACACTTCTGCCTACGTCTCCAGCGGTTACAGGCGTGCTGTTATGAATGTTGATTTTAATTATAAGTCCGCTGAAGGGTAACAAAAAAAAACTCCAACAGTTTTTTATTTAAAATTCAAGTGCGTACTTAATTATGCATGACAAGACAGCAAACGAATTGCTTAAAGTGTAGTTACGAACCTTTTTCTTAAAAAATATAATGTAGTGTAGTTGAAGGGTAGGTCGTGGAAAATGGGTTTGGTTTATCTTTTATTATTTTTGTTATATTATTCATGAGACAAAAACTAAAACAAATAGTAGAAGATATTTAACAAAATCTAGAAACTAACCGAATGAAATATTATAGATTACTGCTTTAGTTGGTTGGTGGTTCGAGTTAAATAAAAGAAAAGAGGCATACAGGGTGACATGATCTGGACCCGCCATAGCAAATCCGCATATAGAGGAAGTCTTTTGCTAATTTATTAGACCCTACTTCCCCTATCTTAAACTTCATAGTTTTGGAGATATATTAATTTTAATAGGAATATGTGATCGGACAAAAAAAACTAATTAGTCCGTCAGATAGATTTCCAAAAAATATTGGACACATATTTTTTCTTTTCTCACGTAAACTTAAAATGAAGACGATACAGTGCTTCGAAAACTCGTGTGACGTCATATGATAGTACATTTTGACGACACAAGTGACGTTTCAAGATCCACTCCAAGATCTTTGACGCGTTTTATCTTTTTTTTTTTTTTTTTCAATACTCAATATATTTATTGCTTCCACAAGTTTACTTAGATGGTAGGTTTTACAAAGTTATGATCATTGTGGACCCTGTCGGGCACTGCAATAGTAGGAGAGAGGAAGAGGGCTTTTATTTGACTATACCTATATTAGAATTATCCTAAATTATAATCTAAATCATTTATAATGCAATCTAATTATCTATTAAAATATTTATTTATGTAATTTAAAATTTTTCATTAAAGTATTCATTCAGATTATAATAGCATTTAATTAATAGAAATTGTTTTAATTTATTTATGAATATATTATTCTTTTCTATGTCTTTAATTTTATCGGGTAATTTATTATATACTTTGATTGACATCACAAGGGCACTGGTTGAGTGCATTTTTAGTTTAGAGCTTGGTATGTTTAACCTATTTTTATGGCGCAGTGTAAATTTCGACTGTATGTCCTCCCTTGTCGTGTACAGGTGTGGGTAGTTTCGCACGAATTTACATAACTCCAAAATGTATAGGCAGGGGAGGGTCAGTATTTTTTGGTCTTGAAAATGGGGTCTGCAGCTGTCAGTGTCTTCTATATTTACTAGTATTCTTAAAAGTCTTTTTTGTAGGGTGAATAGTCTCGGTGCATCCGTGCTGTTTCCCCACAAAATCACGCCGTAACTGAGCCACGCATGTGCGTAGGCATAATAGGTGACTAGTGCGGTTTTAAGGTTAGTGGTCTTTTTCACTTCATTAAGGGCGTATGCAAATTTAGACAATTTTGATTTTATCTTTTGGATGTGCGATTTCCAGTTAATGTTCATATCTATAGACAGGCCAAGCAGGGTAAACTCATGAACGACTTCTATTGCTGTGCCATTATAAGTGAAGTTGATGTTTAATGGGGTTTTTTGACGGGGGTGGAATGGTATAATTCTAGTCTTGGAGAAGTTTATTTCTAGATTATGGTCTTTCATCCAAGTTATCTTCGTCATGTTTTATTAATTTGATAAAACAAAAAACACGTATTCATTTTTTTTTCGATAATCTAACTTACGGGCTAAACAGAATCATATTATTTTGACCCAGTCCGATCCCCTATATAGTGTTGAGACTTTCGCAATTTTTTTTAAATTTGAATTTGAATATGGTCTTAAAGATTTTTTTTAACCTAACAGTACAACCCACTTTTCGCCAATGTAAATCCAAACTCACTGGTTGCTACTGAGAAATTCCTGATCAAAAAACCCAAAACGAAATGAAAAAAAAAAAAAAATAGAGTCACTGTCACATCCAGTTCCTTAAAACATCTGAGGCGATTCGGGAAGTACTTTATCGCACCTGCCATCTTTATTGATCTGTGGCACAGATGACACGGTCACTTTTAGTACGCAAGTTCTTTTGTTTTTTTATTGCGTTTTATACTGCTGTAACTTCGCGTTTCCTGAAGAGATCGGTAAGACTGGGTCATAAATGAAAGCTTGTAGATGAACATTTGTTGTTTTATCTAGTTTGTGGTTTATTATGGACTCAAGTTAATAGGCTAAAAGGGTCAGAAACAAGTGAGTAAATTTTTGGCGGTTATCTTTTGATTCTGTAGCAGCTGGAGAATCGAAAGAGGCCTTCTTTCAGTCGATCAGAAACAAGCATTTCTTCTAAGCTTTCTTACCTAACGTGAATAAAAAAAAAATGGTAAGTGGGTAATGGAACAACACTATTACCATTTACACCACCACCAGTACCACCATTTACACTTAGATATAATTACTCAATTTACTCACTCTACTGTAAAGTTGCTACATATTTTTGACTTACGTGTTAGAACTTCACCGACGAAATGTTTATCAATCATCAAAATGAAACATAACGTAACATTGCCTATTTCCTTGGAAGACCATTTTTTTTTTGGGCGTGGTAGTTATGCGCACAGCCAAGGAGTGGAATTCCCTGCCTGCGTCGGTTTTTCCGAGTTCATATAACCCTAATCTATTTAAGTCGCGAGTAAACAGGCTTCTTCTGGGTAAGCTCGTTCCTTCGTCGACATCATCTCTGCCCTTAGGGCAAGATTGAGGTCAAGAGCAAGCCCATTTATAATTTAAAAAAAAGATACCGCGGCCTCGACACAAAGGGTTAAGAAGGAACATGGGTGGTTTTTAGTCAGTAGAAGTTCTGATACTCCCTAAAGCTCTACCCAGCGCGGAGCGGGAGGAGTCATGTAGGAGACCAAATAGGAGCATACCTATCCCTTGCTTACACGCTAATAATCTACCCGGAAATCTGCTCATCATCAAAGGAGAAGCAGCCACAAAAACTCCTCAAACCAGTCCAGTTTCCTACCATTTTCTTGGCACAATTTTCGTAAATTAGTCCTATAAAGCGACTACTTTATTAGCGACATCATCTGACCTCTAGATTTACTACGTTTCATTTTGTTTGGCTTTCCTTACGTATGTATGACTTGGTGATTTATTTGTGTGAGTTGTTTTTTGAGTTAGTTATAGTAGGTACATAAAGATAGACGTAATTACTGAGAATGTTCTGACATGAATAAGTGAATGACTTCTGTTAATATGTAGATTCGCGATTCACGAAGATTTTAGATTCGCGAAGCCGAACGAATCTCAAATTAAGTGATCTTACGCAAAAGTCATTGCTGGGAAACGACTTTTTTGGTTTGAAAAATCACTTTTTGTGGTAAAACTCAACGAAGCACACTCTAAAAGTTGTGCTTATGGATGCTTTAAATAGTAAACGGGTCAAAGAGGTAATTGTTGAAGTTAAAAACTAGTACCTATTTAAAAAAAAACTTGTGAAAACTGACCTCCAGAAATTACCATTGCGAACATAATATTTTGGTCTGGACCATGCCTGGGATGTTCTTTAAATTTTTTTTATGTGCTTGTTTCTTATGTTTTGGCGTATATTGCATGGCTCAATGACGGGGAGAACTAGTGACTTTCCGCTAAGAAACCGTTTACTGATACTATTAGCCTGTATTATCCCACTGCTGGGAAAAGGCCTGTCCCTATGACTTCCAGTTGTTTCGATCTAAGGCCAATATGGACCACTGTTGCTGGTCTTGTCCAGATTGTCCCCCCATCTTCTACGAGGTCTGCTGTAACACCTTTAACCCGTTTACACCTTGTTTATAGCAATGGTTCTCGAATATCCAAAAAAAAATCTCCGAAATCCGATAGAAAACCATTTTACGCAATCGGAACATACAACCACTATATTTCACAAAACCACTCGAACGATCTGCTTTTCAAAGAACGGGAACCTAGAATGCTTTGTTTACTTTGTATCTCTACCCACTACTGGAAGTGCTCACCCTGTAAACGAGAATGAGGTTGAAGATAAATAGTGATGTAGCGCTAGACCGTAGGGTTGGCAGTATTAAGTTTGCTCACAGCTGTGTGGCAATTTATTAACTGGTTGGCTTAGAAACGTTGTTGCATCTGAGCCGGTTGGGTGATTATTTGACTTCAGTTTCTTCTTTATAAAGCTTATTTTTAAGGGTTTTAAGAAGAAGTACCCTCTGTGAAGGAGCACACATTTGTCTGTCGGAACTGCAAACTCAAAGTTTTTATTACTGCAGTCACCCATTCCTAAGTGTAGATCTCTGAAGAAGAATGGGCAAGAAACTCCATGAGAACTCTCACCAAGCAATGTTTAGTTTTCTGAGTTCCGGTGCCAAAAGAGTCATATTTATGCACCAACCAGCGTATTTAACTACGACCGATTTCCTTTCACAGGGGAAGCCTGTTTCCCAGCTGTGGGGACGTCATGTGGGCTATACCTTTAGCTCTCATGTATACTCCTATCATATACACAAGGGATTCCTCTAGTATTGTAGATGTGTTAGAAAACAAATTAAGAATCTGTGTGAAGATCGATAAATTAAATGTTTGTTACTCGGACGCAACGGATTTGTATGAAATTTTGCATACAGATAGTTAATAACCTGGATTAAAACATCCCAGTATTACTATTCTGGATGATTACTTGAACTTACCGCGGTCGAAGCCGCGGGCAATCTAGTTGTTGCATTTTTTCATACCTGATAAAGTCGATACCCTGCTATCATTCGCGCATGGTATTTCCCCTTGTCCTTCATTACTCAAACTACTAATTTACTCATGCGTTTCTTGCTCGCCACCCCTGAACGTAGCCCATATGTCAGGTAGCTACAAGTGGGGATGTCAGAACGATCGCAGTGCATGTATCTTGTCAACTTGCATCGCTGTTCATGCGTTACTGTGACGTGTCATGTATGTTGAATTGTTGATTGTCGATATAGGTATTATGTGTAGCTTGCTTGCTATGTACTGGATGAGTTATGTCGATTTTACATGTATTAAGTACTCGGTACACTAGGTGTTAAATTAACGGACCGTGTTTGAAACAAAATACGTCGATCCAAAACAAAAATAGCTGCCAAACTCAAATCGGACTGTGCAGGATATGTCTGCTTTTTTCTGGAAATTGTGGGTCAAAATAGCAGGAAACTAGTGTCCTGATACATTGTGTCAATAACTGAAGTTTTGCGATAAACCTGTTTTTTTTTGCCTTTTCTTTACGAAGAGAATGAGCTCAATATCACTCGTTACTCCGTTTTTTTTCTTATTTACAAATAAATTATTTATTAAAGTATCCACTCTTTGTATTCTAAAAACTTCTGAGTTTAAAAGGCTCTACATTGTTTAAATTGAACATAATGAAATGACTACAAATTGGATTCACTTATCCTCAACAGTCACTTCACAACGATTGTCTCGGCCTTAAGAACAGTTTCGTTTTAAATTGCAAGTCCCATAAATACTTGAGAACAAACGGTCTTCAGGAAAAGAGATACAGGGAGATAAGATGTATGTGCAGCTTTTAATGGTATCCAGTGTTACATTTGTGGTTGTACCAGAAAATGAAAAACTTATGAGAAATCTCTTTGCATTACTGTGGAAAAAAAACTTATTTTGCTTAACATAAAGCAACATAAATGATATAACCTTACTCCTGTAAACCCCAAAGGCTTACGCAGAGGTGTGTAAGTTACACTAAGGCAAATGTAGTAAGGGATGAGCCTATTGCCATCAACCGGGTACAGATTTCGTGGCTGTTACTGAAACTGTTAGGACTTCCCAATGAAAAAAATCAACAAATATTTAGAACCAAACAGCAGGCTTCAAAACGTAAATGGGTCCAGTAATCATGATGAAACTGTTGACGAAAAGAACAAAAATTATCATCATCATCATCAATCCATTGCTGAATATATGCCTCTTTAATTGAACGCCACACAGCGGAGCAGAAATATCACAAATAATCATCTTTACTTAGTATCAATACCCTCTAACCACGCCCAAAACGCACGACCTGAATTTCAGTCAACCCTCTTAAAAAAAAACAGTGAATTAACAGTTATAAAGTGGTCAGTTAATACCCGCCAGTTATCCAAAGTGACGGCGACAAGATACGACCGCCCATTCCTACCCACTTTTTTCCATTTTTACTCGGTTCGTTACGGAAAACCTATTTATTTGTGGCGCTTTCCCGGTGCGATGGTCTTAATTATTTTCTATTTTTTTCAGCCAATCAGTGCAGATTTGCGATGCAAAAAGTGCAAGTTTTAAGCTGGTAGTTGGTGAAGATTGAATTTTGTTTTGTTGGTGTTACGATTGAAATTTGAATAGGTTTTTTGATTAGGTTAGCAGTAGTATTTTCTGGCGGACTTGCAATTTAGAGAAGTGGAGTACTAGGCTGATGATCAGAGATCAGAATAGCAACAATTACATAATGCCACGCCTGTAATCCACGAAAGGTTACTCGGCGGTACCTAATTATAGTACACCCACCCACATTTCGCCAGTTATCCGTCTAATAGGCGCCTCCTATTAGACGGATAACTGGCGAAGCCTATTGCAATCAACAGGCCATATTTTCAAACTCCGTGGCTGAGAAATGTGGGATGAAAAAACGTAATAAAAACTTTGCCCAACCTAGGAATCTAACCCAGAACCTCACGCTTAGCAGTCAGGTTCAGTAGTTAAAAGGGTATGAAGAGATTTTTTCATGTGTGTTCGACACAATTTACTTGGCCATCGACACGCTAAGATGAAGACACCGTAAAGGTACAAGTTGGTAGCCGACTGTACGCAGCAGCAGCAGACGACATGTCGTCGCTTCATGTCGTCACGACACGTCGTCGCGTCATGTCGCTGCAGTCATTATTTCGAACCCGACTGCAAATAACTATTAGTCAATAACTCTAAACACGCTCGACGTGTCGTTGCTCCGGCGTCAGTGGCACTACTGATCTGCGGTCGGACGACACGAGCGTCTGCCGCTCGACGACGCGTCGCTAGCTTCCGTCGCTAACTACGGAGGAAATTTCATAGAAATACGTAGAAACCAGTCGTGTCGCCGCGACACGTCGTCTGCTGCTGCTGCGTGCAGTCGGCTACCAACTTGTACCTTAATAGAAGCATATCCAGTGAATCCCAGACTTACGTCACTTACTTTTGGCTTTCTCGAAATCCTGGGCCATATACCTTCCAATACAGTCCGTATATTAGAAACTGTGTAGAACTATATACGTAATATATCCTGAAGTACATAGCTCGAATATATATCAATGTAAAGCCAGTGCTGGTGTCAAATAACCCCACAGACAGGCTACATGCCTCCAGGAATATAGCTCAGGCATATAAATCATACAAGTTCGATAGTGCATACGATCTACTAGACTAGTTGGTTAAGCAAGTGATGCGTACCTATAGGAACTCATGGCTGCATTTACTAACATTCAGTGGCACCTAGACTAATGCCTAAATATTGAAGATCGCCTACTGTAAGAGATCCCAGTATATGATGAGGCCGTAAAGTGTCTGATGTAGAAATAAATTAATATAACAAGCGCACTTTGAATTCTCTCGAGTTCGAACCCAAGGCACGCCCGCCCTTACACCTTTTTTTTTTTTTTTTGAGTGGGAAAATCCTCATGGATACCCTCCGCCTGGGGCGAGCGGGGGTTATGTCTGACTCTAACCGACTAAAAACCCACTGTTCCTACTAATACCATGTGTCAGGGGCCCGGGATATACATTCGCGCGCACTCCCGACTGGTATTAGCCCACCTTTTCGCCGCGGGCTTGTGATTTTTACACAGGATTTTTCGGATTCATATGCGTAATTGCGTATTGTATAATTATCACTTGCTTCGGTGAAAGAAAACATCGTGAGGAAACCAACATACCTGAGAGATATTTCTTGACAGTATGTAAAGCCAAGTCAGAGGCAACTGACCCCAGGTTAGGCACCGACCACACAATACAGAAGAAGATTCCGAATTAAACTCGTTGCGTTGGCGTTGTGATACAACAGTTCAATTTTGGCATTAATTAAATATGAGCTTACTAAACAAACAATAGGATCCTTTTTTTTTTTTTTTTGGTGGGTGGAAAATCATCGAATGACCCCCCCCCCATCTAGGGCAGAGTGAGGGGGAGTGTCAGACTTCTACTGACTAAAAACCGAACCCATGTTCCTTCTTTGCCCTTGCGCCGAGGCCACGTAATCTAGTACAAAAATCCGCGGCCCCGACGGGGACAATAGGATCCTTAGTTGTTAAAGAACTACTCCAGTTTGCTATTATCCGGAAACGTGTCCAGAAGGCTGAGCATTGCCACTTTGAATGTCAATGAAAAGAAACTCTCGCGAAGAGTCGACCAGTCGATGAGAGAATTTCCTGCGTAAGACTGTTTCCTATCCGATTACCAACCGATAGTTGTGACGTGTCTAGCTTATTATTTAAATAACATCAAGTCTAGAAACTCCTATAACAATTTCCTATTCGCAATTTTGCCTATGTCAATTTCATGCATGGATGATACTTGAATTTAATACGTCCGGCGCACCCTGCTGCCCTTGCTAATTTATCGTCGGTAGAACCATTTCGCTGGGTGGAAACTGACCCATTTTTTTTAAGTTTGGGAAGTCATCAAATGTATCCTCCCGCTATGGGCAGAGCGGTAGGGAGTGTCAGACTTCTACTGACTAAAAACCATCCATGTTCCTTCTTAGCCCTTTGTTTAGAGGCCGCGGTATCTCTTTCCAACAACCGCAGCCCTGACGGGACCCAAAATAGCTCAAGCTAGCTATTCTCAGCCAAACTATCCCACAAAGAGTTTTCCTACAACTGAATTGTATTTCCTTCATACCAAATTCAGCTTATTTATCCAAGACTAAGGACAATTGCTTACCCGCTGTATTTGTACAAACTAGTGTATTTAACCTATTGTTCTCTTAGTCACAAACTTAGTCAAAAACATGAAAACACACCACATAATAGGCTTTAACGTTTCAAAGAGAAATGAAACAATGAGTCTTGTTAAACTCATGTTTATATAATGGTAACAGTTTGTTGATTCACCGTAGCAATGTTCTGCATAGTTAACTTTAACTGTACAATTAACTGCATGCAAGGAAACACTTAACTTGGCTTCGTTTACATTTTTATGTCCGAGATAGTTTAGTTAAACCTACGACGCGACGGTTAAGTTGAAACGACTAGCTTTTAAGTTTCGTCGTCAAGTTCGCTTTGGTCTTTATTCTTTAGTTGCAGACTTGTCGTAAAAAATGATTCGATGTTTTATTTAAAGTTAAGTAGGTACGAGTATGTTTAAGTTGTGGTTATTATTTTTAAGTTTTATTTTTGCTTTTGACTGTACCTAGATTTAATTTGAAGATTTCATAAAACTAACAATAAAGTATGAGGCTAGTAGCATTGCCACTTTGTATAGCAATGTTGATTCGGTGGCCAAAAATAGGCCAGACCTCTGGTTACGTAAAGAGTCGAACAACCGCTTGACAATTATTCGGATCCTACACTTAACTAAAATATATTAAAAAAAGCCGTTTTAGACAAAAATTGTGAATGAAATAATCTTTCGATTATTATAATTCTTTTATCTGCTGCCCGGATCAAATCAAAATCCATACATATCCGTAGAACCGGTAAAACGGAAAGACTTGAATTTATAATAGTGGTATTGATCGATCCACGAGGAGCACAAAATTAACCCAGAAGCCTGTTTACACCTACAGATGTTCATTTTATTAGGTGTTAACTGAAGTCCTTTCCTTTGACTTTCCTTTCTATATTATTAATCCACCATGCTGCCTCCCTTGCAATTCAAACTAACAAGGACTGACGGGAACCTTCGTGTTACCGAACGCTTCTGTCCACCCTTAACAACAGCCTTAGTTATAGGGGTGCCTCGGCACAAAAGGCTAAGAAGGAACATGGGTGGTTTTCAGTCAGTAGAAGTCTGACACTCCCTACCGCTCTGCCCAGAGCGGGAGGAGTCATTTGATGATTTCCCACATACCAAAAAAAGGGGGTTGGCAAATACCAGGCATTGAAATAGTTTGTAATAATAATTTACTTTTATTGTTAGTTCAGGAGCTCGTGGCTAAATAATAATGCTAGGGTCGATCTTCAGGTTAAGCCGTGTTTGCCTAGGCTGGTCCGTAAACAGGTGACTACCACTTAAATACCGAGTTTCCTCCGTGCCTCGGAAGTTTGCGATCACAACAGCATCGAGGCAATCAACTAATATTACTGACTAGCTTTTGCCCACGGCTTCGCCCGCGTGGATGTCGGTTTAACTACAAAAATGAGGATTTTCCATACAAACTTACATCCCCTATTTAGCTCCCTTAGGGGTTGAGTTTTGAAAAAAAATTCCTTGTCTACATTATCTACATTATAAAGGGAACCTCTGTGCAAAATTTCAGCTTTTTAGGTCCAAGGGTTTGGGCTGGGCGTTGATGAGTCAGTCAGTCAGTCAGGACTTCTCTTTTTATATAAATAGATAGCCTGTGTCATCCCACTGCTGGACAAAGGTCTCGAGGTCCATGACCTCCAAATTTTTTGATTTCCATTCACTGGTCGTTAGTTCTATCCAGATCGACCCGGCTTATCTCCTGTATTACGTAAAATGCAAAGCTAACTGTGTGAGGATGATCGCACAGGCCAAACCCTTAGGACTAGAAGCTTAAAATTTCGCACACGTACTATTCCGATCTTGACGTAGACATCCACTACGGAAGAATTTTTCAAAATTCAACCCCCAAGGTGATGAAATGGGGGACGAAAGTTTGTATGAAAAATCTCTGACATCCACGCGGGCGAAGCAGCGGGCAAAAGCTAGTATTATAATATTAGCTGAGTCGAGTTGAACAGAATTACCTGTAAAAAATCAAACACACATACAAAATACACACACAGAAAACCAACGAATTCCCAACACCTAGTACGTAACAAATCAAATCTCACCACCTCGAAATACCTAACATACCTTCTCCCCTGTAATTGTGCGCCGCCAACGTGACAACCCTACAAAACAGGGGTGGTGCTGAATCTTTTAACACGACCGCGGGCCTTTGATTTGAATTTCAAATGGGACTGCGACCATTAATCGTCAAGACCCAGTACGGTCAATCGCGGCCTATATAAGGGCTCGTTTACGGAGACGCGGGGCGTCGCGCGGCGCGTGCAAAAGGCTCGTCTCGTGCCTTTTTATTAATTTACTGAGAGACGGGTCCACCGCAACAAACGCTGCATTTTAAACTAACGAGCGAAACATCGCTGCTCGTAAAATCGACATTTGAAATCGATAACTTTTTCATACATCGCCATGGGTTTGAATTAAAAACGCAGCACGCGCCGCGCGACGCCCCGCCCGTACGTAAACATGCACTAAGAGTCGGTAGGCATAGGTGTAGGTGACTGTGATGCGAATAGTCGTGTGTTCGTAAAAACTTATCGTCGGACTAATATCAGAATTCGTATCTCCAAAAATGCCATTTGTCTGCGCCATCTGTTTAAACGCAATTTTTTTATTCCCTAGCCACAAAATTTAAAAAAAAAATAGTAAAATGTCAATGTAGGAACGGCTAAACATAGAATAAAAAATTTAAAAACCTCTCAATACTTGTTAGAAAATCGGTTTTTTTGAATTCTGAAAATAATTACCTCGACCGACATGACTTAACGCCTTTCATTTTCTAGCGGTTAGGCGCAAATGGAGATCTTAAGTAGGAACGCGCAAATTTCCATAAAAAGTTCCACGTTAGCTTATTGCCACCAATCGGGCACAGATGGTCAATGATTTTGATGTTTAGTTCTCGTACCGTGTTCACTTCAGTCTCAGTCATCATCAGCTTAGTCTTTTCCCAATGTTCGGCTTCCAGCCTTACATAATGCAGCTGGATACCACTTGTTATATGAAGCAACAGCCTATCTGACCTCCACAACCCACTAAGTACTAAGTAATACGAAACCCCTTGGTAAGACTTCTAGTCAGACTCTGCGTCTGACTACCTGTAACTTCTTCTTTTTGTATTGATGCTACTTTATAATATATTATTCGGTTTGGGACCAGTCAGGCCACGCAACTGTCTAAGATCTACAAAAATACAGCCTGAACCACCGGCTTAACGCACTTTCAAGCTGTCTACGTGACTCTGTTACTAAGCTTCCGCCGTCCGCCCTTCTGTCAACGGGCTGTATCTCATGATCCGTAATAAGTAGACAGTTAAAATTTTCACAGAATATGTATTTCTGATGCCACTTTAACAACAAAATAATAATAAAAATACATACATAATATACCTACACACGCCCTTTTCACATCGCAGAAACCACAGAACGCCACTTGCTACGATCCTTACATAGGTACTCCTTTTGAATCGTCCACAAAAAATATTATTAAAGGGTTTCCTAGGGGCTGCGGGTTTTTCGGAAGAGATACCGCGGCCTCGGCACAAGGTTAAGAAGAAACATGGGTGGTTTTTAGTCAGTCCCTACCGCTGCCCAGAGCGGAAGGAGTCATTTGATGATTTTCCACCCACAAACAAAAAGGAGGGTTTTTAACATCGTCATCATCATCATCAGCCTATAATTTTTCCCACTGCAGGGACTCAGGCCTCCTCTCTAGGAGAGGGATGGGCTATAATCTACCACGCGAGCCCAGTGCGGATTGGTAGATGTCACAATATGTCTTCGAATTTTTGGTTCTAAGACATGCCGGTTTCCTCACGATGTTTTTTTTCACCGTTTTGAGGTGGTCATCATCGTAGTAGGGTACAACTATGTTAGAAACCTACTACGATTACCCGACTCGCTTTGAGCCGTGTTTTAAATAAATTATTCTTAACGTTTATGACTTTTACGCTTAGATAGCTACTTTTACCTTTACCGAAACTCTCGCAACTCGTAAAGGTCAACTGCTCGTCCCAAACCAGACTACATGACAAGTTACTTTCGTCTTCACACAGGGGACGTTTTTAAGAATAAAACTCAATATGTTTGGAGTACCTTAGTTGAAGAGCTTGTACGCAGACTCTTTCTGAAACTAGGGTCAACATTTTGCATTAAGCATTTACTTTGAGAGGTTTTATTAAATTCTAAGTGGTTATGTCTAAATAAAATGACAGAAAGAAATTATGGATGGACTGTGTGAAGAATGATATGGCTAGAAAGAAGGTGACTGCTGAGATGACGAGTAATGGAGAAACATGGAAGAAGAAATGCTGCGCCGACCCCGAATGAATTGGGATAAAGGCAGAAGAATGATGATGTAAAATAAAAATATAGTTTCAATGAATATTTTAAGAACCTAGCCAATGACACATTGGAAAGAAAGAAAAAGTGTTTATTTGTTTTGCGCAAAATAATAATATTAAAAAAAATAGTCCTGTAGGGTCAAAAGGTCAATATCAGCATGGTACTTTAAAAAACTTCGGCCCTATCACAATGCTGATAGGGCCCTTGCCCTTGGTCAAAATTTGCCCAAAAGTTAAGCAAAGTTTGCATCCCTTCATTTGCACAGTTATTAAAAATCGTGGTAGAAATACGAAATACTTTTTATAACACATTTGCTCGTAAAGGGCCTCTTATTTCACCAATTTCAATATCGTAATGTATGTCATTACGTACTTGTGCGTAATCGTAAAGTAAAACGCACGAGTTTCTTTCTAATAAGGTAACACGTACGGTTTATCATGCTCCGTCTAAAACCAACGGTACTTTTTTTAAATCTTAAGAAAAAAAAAGCAAAGAAAGCAAATCAAAAAGTTTTTATGTCAGAAAAGTGGTCAATATTTTATGAATAAAATTAACTTTGGGAGATAAAATATAAAAAATAAACATTTAATTCTTTAATTTAATTCATTTTGACAGTAAATTACATCTGTAACAGAAACAAAAAAATATTAATTTACTTTATTAGTAATACTGGCTGTTTTTGTACCGTTGCCTTAAAAAAAAAGCACTGATGCCCGCGCATCGCTAATTTGTAAACAAATAAAAATTATTCCGCGCGCTTTTTCTTTTCGCCGTATTGTTTTTATTTGAAAATGTCGTCAAGTAATGATGAATTTATTAATTCGACACCGCCAGATGTCTCAGAGGCCGCGAAAAAGGCTACTCTAAGCCTATTGCCCGAAAAATCGACCGATAGATACTTACAAGCGTATCAAAACTTCATGTTATGGAAATATAATTATTATTAATATTTTATTTCCTCGCAAATGTGTTATAAAACGTCGTATGACATACGTGCGCTTTGATAATTACAGCCTCTGCTCTCTTGTAGCCCTCGCCTACGGCTCGGGCTAGCAATATCGCCTCGGCTGTAATTTTCAACTTACCGCACTTATATCATAATGTACTATTAATAAACAATCTTGTAATCAAAAGTCTTAATTGCAAGACGTTCATTGCTGGACAGGCTTTCACTAAAATTGGCTATAGCAACTGTATTTCTGGGAGTAAACATTTTAATAACCATTTCGTTAAATAAATAATCTTTTTTCGGCATAAATCTATATGGTCTAATTTTCTTCTTTATCTTGTAGTTAATGCCTATAGTCAGAGTTGTTATGCCGCCCATGAGCCTCTGACTTGATGATGCTGTCAACAAATATCTCTTCGGCATGCTGGTTTCCTCACGATGTTTTCCTTTACCGAGGCTACGTTCGTTCCATCGTCGACATCATCTCTGCCCTTTTTTTTTTTTGGTGGGTGGAAAATCATCAGTGTCAGACTTCTACTGTCTAAAAACCGAACCCATGTTCCTTCTTTGTCCTTGCGCCGAGGCCACGTCATCTAGTACAAAAATCCGCGGCCCCGACGGGCATCATCTCTGCCCGTCGGGGCAGAGATGATGCGGCCGAAGTAACCAAAGGTGGGTTTTTTGGGTTCAAACTTGAGACCTATGAGGTCATACCCCTAGGCTATCACTGCTCAATAATGTACTAGGCACACAGAACACAACTCTTTCCGCAATCGATATTAATAATATCTTTTTTTGACAGCCTATACCGTGTTCCACTGCTGAACAAAGACCTTCTTTCTCCTTCCAAACATCTCAAACATCTTCTTTTAAAAGCAAAAAAATCAAAGCGACAAATCGTCATTGCGCGCTTTTCCTTACGCATAAAGAGCAGTTTACACTATGTCAACTGCTGCTACCAATTAGGGCAACAAATAGACTGCTAGAACCTAGATAAAAGCTAGCTTTCAAAATGGCGCCGTTAAAGCTGTAATTAAAGCTGGTAAAAGACTATGTTGAGCGGATAAAGGGATGTTTGTATTTCAGTGGAGGAAGTTTATCTTCGTTCGTTAGAGAAAATGTCTTTTTAACCGACTACGGCGACGCCAAAAGGAAGGGTATTGATTTTGGCAGACTTTGTATGTTTTTATGTTCCACCATAGTGCCTAAAATACTGAACGGATTTTACTATATGAGGTGTCATTAGATTCGTAAGAATAGTTTCATAAAATGTTAGTTAAGTCAAAAAATGGTGCGTGAGTTTTAAATGGGTTTGAATGAAATCACCTGTCAAACATTCACCTTTCTTTTTTAGATTTCCTGCCATGCATATAAAACCTATATGAATCGATGATATCTGGTATTAAAGCAAACAAGTTTTGTAAAGACGTAATGTTCGAAAGTGTCATTTTCGAGATATAAATGTTTACCGATGGCATCTTTAGCACAACTTTGATTTGTTTAAAGCCACCCACCCACTAAACCTGTGTCAATCGGTCACTGACATCAATAAAAACACTGAAGATAATAATTATCAGTGAATCGACTTTAACTTTGAAGTCAGAAACTTTAGTAGAAAAACTCTGCCTATTTCGAATTATCCGCAATGTTCAGTGCTTGTGACAGCCGTTGCTTACGGGAATTGAATTAAAAACGTGTGACTTTATGTGTTACGTGTAAGTTCATAATTATGTCACAGAATACATAATAGTACTACGTACAGAAGGGACACTCCCTTCCCCGCGCTCATATTAAATACCGCACCTCACCCCGCACTTCGAGGTATTCGTCGTCGACGAGCAATGGCTCGCGCTCGTATTAGTCGTCGTTCGGTTTTCGCGACGCAGACCGTTGCACTTTCCGCGCCATTTTTTAGGCTACGATAACCCTACTAGAGTTTACGCATACATTTGCACGTGCACGTCGTGCACAAACGTTATTTGTTTATGTAGTAGTAATAGGTAATTATTTTGCGGGCGTTGTATGGAGTGTCCGAGGTGTGATTATGTAGCCCATTAAAACTTCTGATTTTTTGGTTTTTATTTTTTAAATTTGCTATCGAGGACACTTTTTAATGTCTCATAATGTACATGTCAGTTTTTGTCGTATCACTGACTATAAAACGCCCTTTTCCCAAAAAAATCCTTTCCAGACGTTATTATGCAGGCATATTTATACTCCCGGGCCACCGTGTGCCCTGCGGATGATGAGTAATGGGCTAGCTCACCGTCCGTCCGTTTTATGACGACGACAGGCCGTGTCGACGGCGCGTTGGTGTTCCACGCGTGCCTCAAAGAGATGCAGGCAACGAGGCATGCAAGAACCGACGCCTGCCCTTCGGCACGAAGGGCTAAGAAGGAACATGGGTGGTTTTTAGTCAATAGACTACTATTCCCTTCTGTTCCACCCAGAGTGGGAGGAGTCATTTGATGATTTACCACCGACAAAAAAAAAAGGCTTATCAATACTACTTACATACTGTAGCGACCTAAATCACAGAATAAACAACTAACAGTGTTAGCTATTGTATGGCAACCACAGGAACTAATCCCGCAGTGCTGACCACATTTACTGTCCGTTATCACATTATTTATATCAGTAATTGGACTGACCAGAATGTTGAATATTGAACACCTGAGCACTTATGTGGACAGCATGTAAGAGGATTATGAAAGAAAATTTAAAATGATAATCCTCTTACAACTATTAAATAAATAAATTTAGAGTAAAATAACTATGTAACAAATAAAGAAAAAGATTATATTACTTTCCTTGTAAAAATCATCATCAGCCTATAATTGTTCCCACTGCAGGGACTCAGGCCTCCTCTCTAGGAGAGGGATGGGCTATAATCCACCACGCGAGCCCAGTGCGGATTGGTAGATGTCGCATATCTTCGAATTTTTAGTTCTAAGACATGCCGGTTTCCTCACGATGTTTTCCTTCACCGTTTTGAGAGCAGTTTAGTGATGAAATAAATTACACAAAGTAATGCGCCTGCCTGGGTTCGAACCCACGACCAACTGTTCGTAAGTCGGGGCCGCCACCACTGGGCCACCACTGCTCTCACCACTGCTTGTAAAAATATCTCTTAAATAATACAGGGCGAAAGGAACATCGACGCATTAACGACTATGAAAAACTGTATACCAAGATGACAACATGACTCTTAGATTCATTTTTTTTAAGTTTCCTGAAGAAACGGTTACAGTATGTGAAATAACTGTAGTGCCAATGAACGTAAACGAAAATTATAAACTAAATAGCGGTTGCCAGCGGCTTTACCCGCTACAGCTCGAAAATTATCCCACGGGAAGATAAAATTATAATATTATTACTAAGATAAGCGTGTCTTGGATGCGCCGAACCTGCTGAAAACTCAAATTCAAGTGCTTGCCTTATAAATACAAATCTAATAATTTTGAACCCCCTTAACGAGGCCAAGGGTAGTATAGCAGTTAGTTCCAACTAAAACTTATCCCTGATATAATATTATATTAATACGATTCGTAGCTGATTGCAATCACTACCCACCATCCGTCAGTTGATCCAAATCAAGTAATTAAGTTAAAATTTATGAGACCACAAAGTTTCAAGCTAGGCTATAAGTAAAAGCTCGTTTACACGAAGAGACTTTCTCGCCCTTAAGAGCGTAGACGGGCTGCGTATAATATACGTATATATAACTATTGCCGTCGCGCTACGCTCTAGCAACCGGGCGGTATCAATATGTGAGTGCGATAGAGACAACTGCAGCTCAGAACGATTTTACCTGTAAAAAACCTTGACCGATCGACGTTTCGTATTCTCCTGTTTTCTCCTCGAAACCTAAGCCAATTAAATTATATTTGGTATCAAAATTTAAAGGAAGAATAGATCTATGCCCCTATTACTTGTTTTTTTTTTTTAAACTTTTCAATTTTCTTTGGTAGTCATCTGATTACGTAGGTAAAACCGGGGTATTTTTTTAGGTTTTTGGTAAGTCATATTTATTTTTGTAATAACTTTTTTGAAAAAAAAAATGACAGGGGCATGCCTTCAATAGACCTGGATTTTTATAAATAAAAACGATTACTCTAGAGGCATTATCCAGGAAGAGAATAGGGGAATACATTTGTATGGAAAAATGCAACCCGTCTACGCTCTTAAACTTTGAACTATGTAACTATATCACTATCACTACAAATTATTATAAAATAAAACAAAGTCCTCCGCCGCATCTGTCTGTTCGCGATAAGCTCAAAAACTACTGCACCGATTTTCATGCTGTTTTCACCAATAGATAAAGTAGTTTTCGAGGAAGGTTTTAGAATATAACTTGACTAGTCGAAAGTAATACTGACATCAAAAACACAAAAAGCAAAAAAAAATATTTACTTTCTAAAGTTTGAAGTTGACTTTAACTTTTGTTTCCCATCGACTTGATAAAATATATGCCTATGCTTGTGGCAAGGGGCAGGAAACATTGCTCGCAGAACGGATGGCCGATGGGGCCGAAAAGTTCTGGAATGGCGACCGCGAACCGCAAGACGTTGCGTTGGAAGGCCTCCCACTAGGTGGACCGATGACCTGGTCAAGGTTGCGGGAACCCGCTGGATGAGAGACGCACGGGACCGGTCAATGTGGCAACACCTGGGGGAGGCCTATGTCCAGCAGTAGACGTCTTTTGGCTGAAATGATGATGATGTTTTTTTTTTTTTAACTTTTTGTGTTTTTGAAGTCGGTTTTATTGAGAAATAAATGTCTTTTGATTTTAAAGATTTATAATAGGCATGCCCATTTATTTTCGTATGAGATCATACGGTCAGTTTATATTCCCATTGGGAGTGTGCGAAAATGGCTTAGCGAGCTTTGCCTGTATAGATTCGTCCACATAATTATTCTAGCTTCTCGACGGGCTATAATTTATCTTTGTGTAAAGGAACATTTGAGCTCCACCTAGATTTGTAGGGCATTTAATAAGATTATTTAGTTCTGAGAATGGTATTCAGGCTTATATTTTGTCTGGAAAGTTTTGTTTAGTCTGTTTATTTGACATTTAAACTGATGGTAAACAGTTGAACTTAATGAATATTCCAAATATTTAACAACCAAACGGGTTAAAAGTGAGTTTTTTTTAAATAATTTATGGGTGTACTACTATACTTTATACTTTTATGATTTGGAGCCTTTTGTCTTTATGCAATTAGCATAAGCATAATCAGTCTATAATAATCTAACTACTGGGAGTCAAGGCTCCATTCTATGAGAGGGAATGGCTTATAATCTTGGTAGATCCCTACGGCGTAAAAATATGTCTTCGAACTTTTGGTTCTAGAATATTTCCGGTTTCCTCACGACGTTTTCCTTAACCTAATGTTTATCTTACAATTAAATTATTTTTGGTTGTTTCTTTTAATTTAGTTTGTTTTATTGTTTTGTTGTCAGTTAGCACTTAAGCTGTGTCCAAATTCAGGCAAAACCGTCGTGGTTTGCGGGACAAAATTCGCTTGCATCGATTGTTTCAAGTGTATAAATTTATATATATGTTCAATCAGATTGAAATGAATTGATGACTTTCCAATCATTGAAACAAATGAAATGTGAATTCGCGGCTTTCATGGAATTTGATTTACGTTTGACCAGTCCGATCATCGATGTCCCATGTACTTTGTTTTCTATTATATCGCTTGATATTATTATCAGACGCTAGAATCAATTGAATGTTTCTCTCTACTGGATTATTAGGTTTCATGTTCTCTTTTGTTTTTCTTTTTAAGAAGTTCTGAAGAAGACCACCCATAAGAGCTCATACGCCTTATTATAGACACAATTAAAAAGCCATTGTTATAAATCTCCTGGAGATTTATTAGCGGACGGGAGGATAATATAAAGAGTTTTATCCGTGCCTCTGAAAAGACGTTAAACTGTTTGTCCCGGCTGTCATTTGTATATCTTTATCAGTCGTTATTTTTTTCTGACAGTTAGTGTTACCAGTACAGGCTACTGGGTAGTGGAGGTCAGATAGGCAGTCGCTCTATGTAAAATTCACATATTCAGGCACATCCGGTTAGACTGGATACCGAATGCAACATAGTTGGGAAAAGGCTAGGCAAATCATTTTGTTTCATATTTTTATCAGACGTTTCTCTTCAAATGAAATACTAAAATGAACAGAAAACGAAGACGGAGTTCAGCTTTACGGTTTATAAAAAATGCCGAAACAATCCTTTCACAATTCCACCTGAAAACAAGACAACACTTTCCACGGCAAAACTTTAACAATACATTTACGAGCTAAAAACCTTAACTCGGAGACGCCATAATATCATAAAATTTCAAACGAAATTCTTCATGCTATTTGAAAGCGTGTTGAAACCTCAAGTGTTGTTCGACGCCTGGTTACCCGCACCTCGCATCGGATTTAACTGCGAAAAAATTTCGCGGAAAACTCTGTTACTGCGAAAAAATGTTGGATACGAGGGAAATGTTGCAAGATTTCGAGTTGGCGATGGATTTTCGAGACGTTTGGAAATATTTTGTGTTGTGAATTAATAATAAGGGGGGAGGCCTTTGCCCTGCAGTGGGATGACACAGGCTAACAGTAACAGTAATTAATAATATATTTTCTTTAGAGTCACAGTTGTGGTGGTGGTGTGAAAAAGCTCATATTTTCTTAAGAGTAGGATCCTAGGTTGATCTGTGGATAGGTCAGTCTGACATTTTCCGAGGCACAGAGGAAACTGTCGGACTGTCGCGTCGTGACAAGTAGTCAGTGGTTCGAAAGTCTGTCAACCAGTTTTACCAATGTTTTAGTACTTGGTTATGAACACTTTTGTTATAATATTATGATATCATATTCATCATTTCAGCCAAAAGACGTCCACTGCTGGACATAGGCCTCCCCCAGGCGTCGCCACATTGACCGGTCCCGTGCGTCTCTCATCCAGCGGGTTCCTGCAACCTTGACCAGGTCATCGGTCCACCTAGTGGGAGGCCGTCCAACGCAACGTCTTCCGGTTCGCGGTCGCCATTCCAGAACTTTTCTGTTCTGCGAGCAATGTGGCCTGCCCATTGCCACTTAAGTCTGGCGATTCTTCGGGCTACGTCGGTAACCTTGGTTCTCATGCGGATGTCCTCATTTCTGATTCAATCACGCAAGGAAACTCCGAGCATAGCCCTCTCCATTGCCCTTTGGGTGAGTTTGAGCTTTCTGATGAGGCCCATTGTGAGCGATCACGTTTCGGTCCCGTATGTAATCACTGGCAACACACACTGGATATCGTATTATCCAGTACTAACTAAGTTTTTCAGGCCGAATGGGCAATCAATGAATGTTAAATTCCGGTATTCAGCTGCATCCAGTTAAGCTGGAAGCCTACCCCAATATAGTCGGGGAAATCTAGGCAAAAACAAGAAACATCTCACTAGTCAAACTCAACTGAACCTCTTATTTATGACCAATGATCTCTCACAACTTAAACTTTATCCCTACTTAACTTTATCCCCAATTTAGAACAAGATAAATCAGAGTTTATTTGCTCTCCTGAAACCATACAACATCCCTACCACACCCAACTGAAAAATAGCTCCAGAACTAAGTTGAGAACATCAGAATATAATTCACGACTCTCTTATATTTGTAAGAAAGTGTAAAGTTTCGTGTTCAAGCGAGAATGGCTGGGATATAAAAATAAAGTACCTACTTGGAACTGTGCAAAGGCGCTGTTATAGAAGACGAGGAATTATTGCGTTGTTATGTGAGAATTGTTGAAAACTGGAGTTTAAAATTTGAGCAATGATGGTTGTCGAAAAAGAAAGAAAATAATGATTTAAAATATAGCTCCTTAATTTCATCTCCACACTGGGAGCGCGTGGTGGACTATAACCCATCTCTCTCCTAGAGAGGAGGCGTGAGTCTCTGCAGTGGGAACATTATAGGCTGATGATGATTTTACCGTCATCATTATTTCAGCCGAAAGACGTGTACTGCTGGATATAGACCTCCCCCAAGTGTCGCCACATTGACCAGTCCCGTGCATCTTGCATCCAGTGGATCTCCGCAACCTTAACCAAGTCATCCTCGTCAGGTCTCCTTTACTTGGAGGCTCATAATAATGGATAATAACAAAAGATCTTATATATGACAGTATTCGTTTAGTTGACAACTTAAAGCAGTGTAAAACACCATTATAATTGGTTTATAAGGAAAACATCTTTATTAAATAATTAAGGTAAGACTAAATATTATATAAACTAAACTAACCTAAAAAATAAACTAACTATAAAAGGGCATCGAAAAACTCCTCCTCAACGCTGTCAGCAGGTAAAGTACCCAAGAGACTGGCAGCGTTGCCGCGTTGTATGGCAACACTTCGCCTCTGGCCAAAGAAAAAGCCAGCCCTTGGGTCGCAGGAAGCGTCAACAAGGCGTTTGGAAATGTCCTTAAAAAGGCTGTGTGCACTAGGACTAGAACTAAAGTTTCAACCCCAGTGCAGTGTTAGAAAAGAATGAACATTGGAATAGTTTTATAAAAGGTAACGCAAAAATAAAACTATTATAGCGTGTATACTCGAAAAGTTAGGACGCAGTGTACCTCTACATCCCGTTGGGGCTGCGGGTTGTTCGAAAGAGATACCGCAGCCTCGACACAAAGGGCTAAGAAGGAACATGTGTGGTTTTTAGTCAGTAGAAGTCTGACACTCCCTACCGCTCGGCCAAGAGCGGGAGGAGTCATTTGATGATATACCATCACCCCAAAAAAAAAAAGGTACCTCCACATAGTGAGCCCATATTTTGCCCAGTTATGTTTAAGTTATGTAATTGGGGAAGAGCCTATTACCATTAACGGGGCCCTAATCCAGACTCTGCGACTGCTGTTAAAAATACACTGATGGAATTATCTGGTAACATTTGTTAAAGTGTCTTTTAATGAAATATCCGGTCGCGTACTTATAATCGGAATTCCACCTTAAATATTAAAATTTATCCTCAATTTAAATTTTAATATTATTTCTTAAAATACCTAAAATATAAATAAAACCTTTCCTCGATAGTTCAGGGCCAAATTTCAATAAAATCTTTTACCACTAAGTTGCCATTAACTTATTATTACATACTTACCGATATCCCATTAAAACGTCATGTTTCCCAGCTACATTTTCCCAACCATACAAGATTTTCAAATTTCCTCTACAAGATATTTCTCCACACCAATAATATGACCGATCGGTATAAATATTCTAGTCCCGCAAAATCTGCCTCGAAGAAAATTTCTCAATAAGTAATATAGATAGCGAATATATTACTAGCTACGAGCTACGGGCTACGCGGCTACGGCGTAGCACCGTGCTACGCTTCACGGTTCGATTCGCTGGGAAACATCAGGAAAAACCGAAATATAATATATTACAATTTCTTATTCCATAGTATAAGAAAAAGCTGTGTTATTTTTGTAAGAAAATTGTGTTTAGTATTAAAGCGAGTTTTCTTATAACTTAATTCCTTAATCACAATGCAACTTGAGCGGAACATTATGGTCGAGGTTTTTATTATTTCGGAGGTAGATAAAACCGTGGTTTTATTATTCTCTGTTTGTTTCTATGATATTTTTGTGCTGCCATGTGTGTTATGTGTTATAACAAGAAAATCTTTTAATTTAAAAAAGCGCGTACAGAGCTCCCAGTGATACTCTTGTTTAGCAGGCGAGGTAGTTATTTCTAGTTTAAAAACTGCTCTTTTGTAATAATAATCGGAAGAGTTAGGAGTAATACGTACCTCTCTCATTAGCTTACTTTTTACTTTTTTTTACTTTTATTCACTTTTATACCCTTAGAAATAAGGGCGTTGAGCGCGGTATTATCGACAATGCTTGTTGAATTATGGGCTAAACCAGTCACTTCGCCCACGAAGTGACTGGTCTACCGCTATGCATATGCCCCAGTATATACACCGTCAAAATGCGTAGCGGTAGACCTCAAAAAACGGGATCTGCTGGACAAAACCAATAGTCAGTGTTCCACCTATCCCTGGGCCTAAGAGCTGTAAGTTATGGGGAGAAATCGTTTTCCAGCGGGGTGAGCAATTTAGGTTACCATCGACAAGCTAGAAAGAAGTGAAAAAAAGAAAGAAAATGTATTGAATTGTTGTATTGTATGTATTATAAGTGCCAGTGAACATCAAATTTTCGTCCCGATAAACCGTACTTACAACAAGCCATTTAGTTACATAAACAAGAAAAGTAAAACTAGCTTTGATACCCACTATTTGTACTGTAAAGACTTTGCCATTAATCTCCAAACCCTAATCTGAACTCTTGTAACCCTGTTATCAATAACTGGCTAACCCCATCGATATCAGTCTGTTACCCCTAAACTTGGGTAATCAATACACCCCCATAGTTTCATGGTGTTGGATAACAGACCGCCATTAAAACTATTTAATGGCTTTTCAACTAGCGTGGTCAGATAACTGAATACAGGTTGTTTTGTTAAACAAGATGTCGTTTTGAATTCATGGTGATAACTATTATACTAATGATTGTCGGCCCCGAATCAATAATAAAACGGTTAGCATTTTGTTTTTTTTTTCTTAGAATTGAATCGGTAAGTGTGGACTGTGGACCGACTTTACACAAACTTTTATTCGACAATTTGTTATTTCCTACGTTATTTTATGACAATCTCCTGTATTTTGAGGCGGATGCAACACTATACCTTGTATAAGTAGCTTGAAACATAAACGGTTCAAAATTCCAACACTTCAAATGAGCAACGAATGTGAATAACGTTGATTTATAACATAAATAGTTCAAAATATCAACACTTTAGATGATCCACGAATACACGGTGTTAAAGTATTATTTTTTTGTGAGAAATCCATTCTGATTCGTATATTTTTGAAACATCAAAAATCCTGAAAACCTGAATATTTTATCTGTGCTGAAAGCAAAGAATTGTTTAAAAATATTTTTCCTGGAAATTGAAATCCATTGTTTTGCGATTATACAAAGCAAAACGTTGTAGATTTAAATATATATGTTTCTACAAAATGTTCGTCAACATTTAAATCCAGCCTGTATACAGAATATAATACTACCCTCAATTGAAGCAAAAGTATTTAAAGCAGTTTTGGGGTAAAATGTATGTTCTAATTTGGTAGAAAGTTTAATTTTATGATCAAGGTGAATTACAACGCTTACTAATTACTTGAAAAGAGATATTTTACGAAGTTTCGGGTGAAATTGTTGGCTCTTTCAGTGCCGTTTATGATAAAGGCCGATTATATTTATTTGATCGGTAATTTTCAGTAATGGCGGTCGGGTAAGTGTTGTTTGCGGTCAATAGATTTTATGGGTGGTTTAATTTAAATATTTACTGAGAGAAGCTTAAATGAAACGTTTTTGAAAGCTTATGATGAATTATATAATGAGGAATAAGGTTACGTAAGATCGTTGTGGTTTAAAGGAAGATGTATTTTGCTGGGAATTCGTTGTGCTAATTGATGCTTTGAATAATAAACGGGCCATGGAGGTAATTTAAGTAAAGTTATACCTTGAAAAAATATTATTTAAAAAAACAGTTCTTTGACCCCTAATATCTCCGTAACTAGGGAGTTCCCTGGAATGGTCTAGAAGAAAAAAAATACCGGAGTGACAAGGAGAACCTTTCGGGTTTGTTAAGGGTAGGTACTTTTACACCCTTTATAAACGGATTGACCTTGACAAGCGCTGCTTAACCTTATACACGTGCGGCTGTTATAAACCAGGTAAAGTATTGACGTTCTCCTCCAACACCTGGGTAACACAAACTCCAATAAAACACTCCTGACGTCAAACCTCATGTATCAGAAAGCAATCACTTGAGGGACACGTGACGTCACACGTCAGAGATTGATGACGTCATTTATATCGTCACTCCTATCGATGTGCGTAGGTAACTTTTTACCTGAAAGTGGTATTAGGGGCAGTTTACACAGACCGGCTCGGAGAGGAGAGCAGATTTTTATCACGTTTAAAATAGAGCTTTGAATCATTGTAATAAGCTTTATTTTAACATGTCACTACGCGTTAGGTTTGCTCTCAAGAATTCTCAATAACAAAAGAAGTGATATGTAAAAATAAATCGTGTTACAATTATTCAAAACTCTGTTTTAAACGTGATCAAAAATTTGCTCTTCTTTTCAAACTGGTCTGTGTGAACGGACAAACTGAAATTGAGCTTTTTGACTGAAATTGGTTGTAGCCCGGAGTCTGAATTTGTCTCGACTCGGTGGTCTCGCACTCGCGACATCATCATCATTTCAGCCCGTAATCACCCACTGTCGGGTATAGGCCTCCCCTTTCTTCTGCCAGTCTTCTCTGTTTTGTGCGTCTCTCATCCATCTATTTCCCGAGCTCCTGACGATATCGTCCACCCAACGCGCTTTAGGGTGGCCCTGGTTTCTCACGTCCAACCTTGGCCACCATCCGGTCAGAATTTTACTCCATCGGCCATCTCCGCGTCTAGCCAGATGTCCTGACCAACTCCACTTTTGTCGTATCGCCCTATCCCCGACGTCGAACACTTTCGTCCGACTCCGGATCTCGGTGTTACGCACTCGGTCTAGTAGGGTTATGCCGAGCATAGCTCGCTCCATGGCCCTTTGTGCAACTCGTATTTGGTGCACAGTCTCCTTAGCGAGCGTCCATGTCTCGGCACCGTAGGTCATCGTTGGCAGGACACATTGGTTGAAAAAGCGGGTTTTTAGGCACTGGGGTATCCTCTTAGACCGGAGAACATGCTCGAGCTTCCCAAGCACTCGCGACAGCTTAGCATGAAGTCGTGGGTGCGATTCCCGAGTCGGGCATTGTAGGGTAGAAGCACAAGATACACAGACAACATACTAAGTATCATTCGCGAATTCTGGAACACACCCACATTTCACCAGTTACGTTTATTCTCATAATTGTAAAAAGGAGCGACCCTATTGCCATCAACCGGCCAACTTTGTTACCAAATTGGCGTCAAGATTTTCCTCCTAGCTTGTAAAATGCTGACAATGCTGAAATCACGTCTAAAGTACTATCGACGTCATCGCATCGTGACAGATTACGTCATTTGTCGGTACGCAGCGGCCATAATGTAGTTTGAGTTATGTCCCACCCAAAAACGTCTGAATATATTGACTTCAAAGAAAGAAAGTAAAGAAAAGGTTTTCGTATGTGTAATGGTTAAGAGAAAGATATTTTTCTTTAGATGAAATAGATTGGGGGTTGAATATGTGGAGGTTTCGACAAATTGGGAATGTCGTGTTGAGTTTGCGGTTTCAAGTTCGTGGTAGGGTAAATGAACTTAGTAGTTTTCGTGTATCTATTGTTTTTATTGGAAGAGATGTTTCTTAAAAAAGCTTTCAGACACAGTCTGTAATCCGAAAATGGTGGCGTTTTGAGTGGCGTCAATGAACCTTGCAGTTCCGTGAATTGTATTTTTTTTTGCTGTCGACACCATTTTATTATATCTCTTTTTTTTTCAAACAAGTTCTTCATTCGTGGCTGATCTTTCTTATCAATTTTCTGTAAGTAAATATTTGTCTGTAACTTGGAAAAGCATTATCATTATTTGCTTACCTTATTCTACCCAATAAAATTAAGGTAAAAAAACTAAAGAGAGGCAAAGCCGTAAAAGCATGTAGTTGCTAAATAAGATTATTTCTCACAAAACTTTCTATTGATACTCGTATCTTGAACATCGGTTGTAATTAACGACAAGCTGAAAAGATTGAAAAAGTTTAAATTTCCTAGTCGATCGAAAAGTGTCTCAAAACTCATAATAAAAACGACATACGTTTTTTGGTGTAATTTTTTGATGTTTCACATTCAACCCGTCAGCCCCCTAACAAATCAGAACAATTACGTGTATTAAGGAACTCTGTTTAAAAAAAAAAACAAAACATCTTCCACCTATACAAAAAAAAAGAAACAATTGAAAACCCTACCTAACTTCGTACACACACAAAAATTCATTAACAAGTTCGCGAAAAAAAAACTTGAAAACACGTGCTGAAAAATTCAAAGGGGCCTGCTAGAGATTCAAGCTGGTAACGGTTACTTTACAATTCACGTCGCCTTTTCAAGTCCATTTCAATAATAAATTATGTTGAATACTAAGGTCGAAAGTTAGGACGACAATAATTTTTGAGTACAAAAACTTAGGGGTGGGGGCCGAACTGTTTTTGTTTTTGCAAAAGAATGGTCTGGACAAAGTGACATAATTTGATCACCGAGAAATTATGCAGGATTGATCTAAGGGGTCGTACTTTAATCTACTGATGTATTTTTGGCCACTTTTATAGCCCCCCTCGCCCTATTAGTCTACGTATCCCTGAAGCCTACGTAAGTTTTTGGGCTCAACTGCTTCCTCCCTCCCAATAATATGACTTATCGTGATTCCTCGTGTTTTTTTGCGAATTTAACTCACTTAAATAAAATCAATCAATAATATAATAACGATGAATTTATCATCGTTGCTAGTAAGTTATAATACCTACCTATATATTATAATACAACGAATCTAAATGATTAACAGTTAAAATGAAATTAATTAAGGTTAATATTGAATGCACGCGAGCTCGGAAGTCAGCCTGTGACGGCTCATTTGGTACGGCCGTCCAATTTCCATAGCAGTGGACGCCAGCACTCTTTGACGTTTTCATAATTAGCCGTTATTGCTGAAAATGCAGAAACTATGGGCTATTTTGTGTACTGTTTTTTTAAAAAAGATAAATTAGTTATTTTGTTAAGTAGATTTAATGGTTGTGAAAATAACCTGTGGGGGTATCAAACCAAATTTGATAGTCAAACAAACTCCAAATAAAATAATCTACAGTCCCAGTCACAAGGCATAATAACTATGAGTTTACTGTAGTTACCCATTCTCTAGTGTAGATCTATATGTAGAAGAACGGGCAAGAAACTCCATAGACACTCTTTTAAATCATCATAATAAATACACGCACACCTGTTGTGAGTACTACGCATCTGTCCTTTCAGTATTAAAATTGGAAATGTATTTGTTAAATAGGGTGAAATAATTGAATCATTATAATTATGTAGCTTGTATTGTCCATTGGTTTAAGCTATAATCCAAGGTAATGTAATGTAGGTGTAAAGGATAACGCGGCTCCGACACAAGGGCGAAGAAGGAACATGGGTTTGGTTTTTAGTCAGTAGAAGTCTGCCACTCCCCTTCGCTCTGCCCAAGAGCGGGGGGGGTTATTAGATGATTTTTAAAAAAAAAAAAAGGTAATGTAATGTAAACGATCTTGAGAAATTAGTGCAAGCATCTTAATAGCTTCGAGTCAATCAAGTTAGATTTTAATATAGTTAGAGAACTGTTGATCAGGTCAACACTTGGAAGTTTTGCCATTGCATACGAATTGCAAAGATTTTTTGGGTTATTTTTGAGTTTAATTTAAATAACATAACATCACCCTTATAATCTTCGAAGGTTTAGGTAGAGGTGTACCTATAAATACTCTCACATTGCGCCAGTTATGTTTCATCATTTCAGCCAAAAGACGTCCACTGCTGGACATAGGCCTCCCCCAGGTGTCGCCACATTGACCGGTCCCGTGCGTCTCTTATCCAGCGGGTCCCCGCAACCTTGACCAGGTCATCGGTCCACCTAGTGGGAGGCCTTCCAACGCAACGTCTTCCGGTTCGCGGTCGCCATTCCAGAACTTTTCGGCCCCATCGACCATCCGTTCTGCAAGCAATGTGCCCTGCCCATTGCCACTTAAGTCTGGCGATTCTTCGGGCTACGTCGGTAACCTTGGTTCTCATGCGGATGTCCTCATTTCTGATTCGATCACGCAAGGAAACTCCGAGCATAGCCCTCTCCATTGCCCTTTGGGTGACTTTGAGCTTACTGATAAGCGACCACGTTTCGGTCCAGTATGTAATCGGGACAGTTATGTTTAAGTCTCATGTAATACGAGGTGAGCCTATTGTCATCAAAAAGGCACAATTCCAGATTACGTGACTGATACTGAGAAATTCTTGATGGAAAAATACAATTACATTTTGCCCAACTTAGGAATTGAACCCAGTACCTTATACACAGCAGTCGCGCTCGCGACCACTAGACCAACGAGACAGTCAAATGTTGAATTTACAGTTGTTAATTTATTCGCTTATTCCCTGACAGTATTGTTGTTGAAATTGTTCAACAATGGAGATTTTATCTCCGAAACACCGAATCTGTTGTATCATACACAGTTGCATAAAAAATGCATAGCGTTATGCAATCATCCCTTGCCCCGAGCTTGACCCAGATCCGTACAAATTATTAAATCATGGAAGTTTTGAGTTTTTGCGTTTGTTTTCGACCAAACAAACAAGAGCCTGGACAAGAGCGAGGGCATTATTTTCATGATATTACGTATATACTCGTATTATGAAAATAATGCCTTCGGTCTTGTCCTCACGTCACGTGACTTGCTAGCTTGTTAGTCTAACAGGGAACAATGAAAAAAGAAAACGTGTCGCGCCGACCCCAAATAGGTTGGGATAAGGGCAGGAAGATGACCCCGTTGGGGCTGCGGGTTGTTCGAAAGAGATACCACGGCCTCGGCACAAAGGGCTATAAGAAAGAACATGGGTGGTTTTTAGTCAGTAGAAGTCTGAAACTCCCTAGAGCTTAGGGTAGGAAGATGATGACATTACTTTTTAGCTCCACGTCCTCATACCACCATAGATCCCTTCTTCCGTCAGGAGCCTAGACTTACTGCTTATCACCCATACCTTGTCGATGTTCCACACATTCGCACGAAACGCTTTGTTACATCTTTTATTATGCGCACAGCTAAGGAGTGGATTTCCCTGCCTGCGTCGGTTTTCCCGAGTTCATATGACCCTAATCTATTTAAGTCGCGAGTAAATAGGCCTTAAAAACATAATATACTGAAAAAAAATATAAATTTTTTGAAAATATTTCCCTTATATTTCCGTATCCAGGTAAAAAAACATGCAAGGATGGCAAAAACATGTGCCTTTCGGCTGCTCAGGAGAAATACTAAAACAATAATAAAAACTTATACATACTTTGAAGAAATAGAAATAGAATTTGTTCTTTCACATTCTAACTACGTTTTACTTTAACCCATTAGAGGTCACTGTACTTGATTGAGTACAGCCATATCCGTAAGGGCAAATTACAAATATCGTAAAGTTAATGAGGGTATTTTTGTTATTTTACTTCATTATAACACTGTCCAACTATATTGATAAATAATACACGGGTAGTGTAACTTTTTTTGATAAAAAGTGTCTGTTGAAGTTTTGTTACCGAAACACTGTGGAGGTAAGTAAATGATTTTTGATTTTATTAAATAATTATTGCCTAGAAGTTGTTATTTTCATTTTGCTTGTATAAAACACATGTCATAGTAAGTTATAAAGAACAATATAATTGATTATTTATTACTAAAATAAAACTAAGGTAATTTAAATGTTACTGTACTCGGTTGAGTACAGTGACAACATACGTAAGTAAAATAACTGTTGTTTTCTTTCAGATTCCTTGCAATGAAGAAGCAGCAATTTACACCGCAAAGGAGCTATAAGGGGCTTGGTGAAGCTATTGAAGCTATTTTACAAAATAGCGATAATGATGAATGTGACTTGGCTTTTTTTTGGTGGTGGGGAATCATCAAATCCCGCTCTGGGCAGAGCGAAAGGGAGTGTCGGACTTCTGTGTGTCTGACTAAAAACCACCCGTGTTCCTTCTTAGCCCTTTGTGTCGAGGCCGCGGTATCTCTTTCGAACAACCCGCAGCCCCGACGGGCGTCGGCCCTTGCAGGCCCCTTCCATGTTGCTGACATCTCTTTGAAGCGCGCGTGGAACACGAACACGCCGTCGACACGGCCTGTCGTCGTCATAAGACGGACGGACGGCGAGCTAGCCCATTACTCACCGTCCACAGGTCCGCGTCTACGGTGGCTGGAAGCCATCACGTGGCCCCCGACCCCCGCTTCCTTCGCTAGCATCACTGCTTCGCAGAAGGAGGCGACGGCGTCCCATTCCTCCTCGCCCCAGACCATGGCTTGCACCAGTGCCGGATGCGAGAGAACGCCGCCGTCGATCGCCACTACGAGAACACGGCAGGGCTCCGCCCAAGCGGGGCGGACCTCCACGGTGTGCTCCACCGTGTCCTCCGGCCGATTCACGCGATCCTCACAATGGTGGCATCCGGGCGTTTCTTCCCGCCTGATTTGGTGCAGGTACCTCCCTAAACAACCGTGTCCGGTGAGGACCTGCGTCAGACGGAAGGTGAGGGCAACGTGATGCCTCTCAAGCCACTCCCCCCCTGGAGCCCTGGAACGTCTGGAGTCAAAAAGAAGGCGACTAGATTCTACCTGCCAATCCACTTCAGATTCAAGCCCAATTTGGCGAAAGAAAATTGCGTCAGGCCGATCAATAGTCGAAGCCTGCCTCAAGATGAAGTTGGACATTATCCTATAAAAGTTAATAAACAGCTGCGATGTGTCTTTTGTCATTGAAGAGTGCGCTGGCAATGTAAAAAAAGCCATAAAACACTTTGTGTTGAAAAAGCTTGTTTTGAAAATTATCATACTTAGGCGGTCAGTGTACTCAATTAAGTACACCCCTGTAACTTCATGAAAACTGTAATTTTGTTTTTTTTTCTTGTATTTTGTGTTTATGTATTCTTATTTCAATACGAAAATAAAGAAAATTTTAAAAATATTTTGGTACTTTTTGTTTGACCTCTAATGGGTTAAAACAGGGACAACTAAAAATGGTTTTTTTTTCTAGAAAATAATAATGGAAATACCTTAGCTACTTGACATCTTGTTGTAGCTACTTCAAAAATAATTTAATTTAGGAAAAAACTTCTGAACCACATTTTTTCCAGATCAAACATAATTATGTGAAAAAGGTTTTTGAGAACAAAATGTAGTTAGGTACATGTAAAGGTTTTTTCCTTAGGGATAATTGAGTGGGTATACCTACCTTCTTATCTTTGAAAATTCTTTGAATATCTACTTACATTTTGTTATCTTTTTTTAAGACTATATCTACGCATAATGCTACCCTCTTTTTTAGTATGTTTGCTAAAATTTTGTTTGGTGGAGACTTTTTAAATAAAAATTCTTATCAAAAATGTATGTTTAATTTTTATTCACTTGGTGTGGGTGTTTACAATTTTTGCCTCCCCTTTTTTTTTTTTTGAAATTTTACAAATATAACTACCGAAAACTACTGCCAAACTACAGAACAGTTTGTCGGCAGTATTCTTGTGGAAATAATTCTTTACTTGAGTACGACTAAAGTAGAAAAATATAAACTTCTCAAGTAACTAGTTACTCGTTTCCCTACCCAACGAATTTCTGCCACTTGCTGAAAACCTTCCACCTGGACACGAGTCGTCATGGCTGACCTGGAAGTCTCTAAACAGACTCCGGATACAGGTAGGCCGAAGCAAGGACGACCTATTCAGGTGGAGATTCATAGATGACTCTGCCCTGGAGTGTAAATGTGGTCTTGCCCCACAGACTATGGGACACTTGATTTCGTGTCCAGCCTGTCCTGTTACTTGCATCACAGGAGCTGATGGAGGCTACGGAAAGTGCCAAACTAGTCGCCAAGTTTTGGGCTGACTCAATTGAAATTGTCTTCAATACGCTAAGAAGAGACTATTTTGTAGACTTTCCATGTAAGTAACTCCAATCACAAACATACGGGAATTTAACAGGAGAAAACCAAACCCGTAACGAAGTCGAAAAGCATTTGTTCTTCCCGGCATTGTATTTTTTTTTTGTGTTTTGGACCTCAAAACCAGTTACGGTAATATTGGTGGTCAAAATATCAAATTCTTTTAAAAATAATAGTCTTTACGTTAAACCCTTCTGAAAATTCTCCATGACTCTTGTACTATTTATTCAATAAAGCGATCAACACAATGTTTTTAGTGCGTTACACTGAGCGCTATCATAAACCGTAATTATCACACCAAAATAATCATTTCTTACTAATGTTTTGTACGCAATTTTACTTAGTTTGATGTACAGTATACTTAGAATACGGCTTCCTGAAAGGTCCGTTTACACCCTGTATACAAAATCATCACTTCAGTAACAACTCACAAAAGTACGCACTTCCAATCAAGCTATAAAACCACTTTAAACGGATCTCTCATTGAACGAAATATCTATACAAAACGAGACCGTGTTATACTGGAAACACATACTACATAATATACAATACTTGATACATTATTTACTTTTCCGTTCTTCCTTATTATCTTTTCTATACTCTTCAATGAAAAATCTACTTTAACATAACACACATAAGGTTTCTAATGAAATAAAGAGAAAGAAATCGACAGTTGACAGAAATAACGATTGATCTTTGTTAACAAGCTTTTGTATATTCAGTCTTGTATTTAGAGGTGTGAGCAGAAAGATCATTTATTATTTATCTTTGTATGTGAATATATTGAATTATAGGAATTTAAGAAGATATATCTGAAGATGAAAAGCTTGTCTTATGATCTAAAGATAATATATAACGTCTAAGAAAGCCGAGTTCTTTGAAGTTGTCTCTGTGTGGATTAGTTTTTTTTTTTTTCGAAGCAGTAGTTTTTGTTAGCAAGGTTGCCTAGGTTGATCTGTAGATGGGTGACCACACATAACATACCGAGTTTCCTCCGTACTTCGAAAATCACTCCGTAGCCGTTGGTTCCGGCTGTCAATTATAGATCTCTGACAGTCGTTAAGTAGTCAGTTGCCCAAAAGCCAGACCACCAGTGCGGGCCTGTGGACACCGACACCCATTTGACATGAGTGTCTCTTGACCTCAATCTTGCCGTAAGGGCAGTGTGGACGGTGAGTAATGGGCTAGCTCGCCGTCCGGCCGTCGTCATGACGGCAACAGACCGTGTCGACGGCGCGTTCGTGTTCCACGCGCGCCTCAAAGAGATGTCAGCAAGGAGGGGCCCGCAAGGGCCGACGCCCGTCGGGACTGCGGATTATCGAAAGAGATGACGTGGCCTCGGCACATGGGCGAAGAAGGCACACCGCACATGGGTTGGTTTTTAGTCAGTAGAAGTCTGACACTCCCCTTCATCGTAATACTAGGGTTCTAATTGGGTTGTGGAGATCAAATAGGCAGCTCTCAATGTAAATTACTGGTATTCAGATGCATCCGATTAGACTGGTAGCCGACCCTGATATGGTTGGGAAAACGCTAGGCTGATGAGGCAGAATTAGGAGTGGTCAAGGGTATAACGTAAAAGTTTCAGAAGTTAAAACCTGTTTTTCGCATTAACATGATCTAGTCTAGGGTATCTATGACCACATAATATACTTTTAATTACAGACATGACTTTAAGGGCTCGTTTACGGAGACGCGGGGCGTCGCGCGGCGCGTGCAGATGGCTCATCTCGTGCTTTTTTTATTAATTTACTGAGAGACGGGTCCACCGCAACAAACACTGCATTTTTAACTAACGTGCGAAAAATCGTTCTCGTAAAATCGACGTTTGAAATCGTCAACTTTTTCATACATCGTGCATCGCCATGTGTTTGAAATAATAACGCAGCATCGCACCGCGCGATGCCGCGCGTGTACGTAAACATGCACTAAGATGATAATTTTTACCCACCACCGGATTACCTCTATAATGTTAGTATTCACTACCTCTATAATACTATAGAATATCGCAACAAAGGGCTCCTAATCAATGAAGGATGAATGAAAAACCTCGCCTCAGTCACCGCAAGATGAGCTTTTGGAGCTCAATAGAGCTACATCAGGTGTCAATTGTGCGCGATTGACACAAGAATCCTCCACTTCACGGTAACGTGACCTACTTACTCATGGGTAATGAATACAGAATACCTACTTAGAACAAATATGATTTAAGTACAGCTGCGGTTTTGGACACGGACCTCAGTTTAACGTAATCACACTATAACATCACATCACACTTCACTACATAGTATAAAATAAAGTCGCTTTCTCTGTCCCTATGTCCCTTTGTATGCTTAAATCTTAAAAACTACGCAACGGATTTTGATGCGGTTTTTTTAATAGATAGAGTGATTCAAGAGGAAGGTTTATATGTATAACTAGCGGACGTCCCGCGGTTTCACCCGCGTAAGATCAAGATCCCGTTTCCGTGGGAATACAGGGATAAAAAGTAGCATATGACACTCAGCAATAATGTGGCTTTCTATTGGTGAAAGAATTTTTAAAATCGGTTCAGTAGATCCCGAGATTACCCCTTACAATTTAACAAATATACAAACACACAAACTTTACTTCTTTATAATATTAAGTATAGATAACATTCATTTGCACCCGTGCGAAGCCGGGGCGGGTCCCTAGTAATATTATAAAGGCGAAAGTTTGTGTGTGAGTTTGTATGTTTGTTACTTCTTTCACGCAAAAACTGGTTAACGGATTTGGATAAAATTTGGTACACAGATAGTTTATAACCTGGATCAGCACATAGGATAGTTTTTATTCCGATTGTATCTTCCCGTGGGATAATTTTCGAGTTGTAGCGGGTGAAGCCGCTGGCAACAGCTAATACCATATAATCGTAATCATCCGACGTCGACGGCGGCGGCGGCGTCGTCGGCGTTGTCGACGACGACGACGTCGTTCGTCGTTTTTTTTTCATCCACCCGCATTTCTCCAGTCAACCCGCGATCATGGCGCTTGCAACAGCGTCGAAATATCGGGAACTCAAAACCAATAACAATCACGGAAGATATCCCGTAAGTGACATTTTAAATATAATCGTAATCATGTCTGTAATACCTGAAGGACTGGTACACCCAAATTTTGCAAGTTATGTTTAAGTTTTATGTAAGAGCCGTAACAGAAGGCGGATCAAACAATGCCCAACCTGCTGGAGTAAGTATCCCAGCCGGTTTAGCATGACCACCGAAGAAACGGGTTTTGTCGACGGAAGAATTTACAAAATGACAGATTGAAGCAAGGTTTCATGTCAAATTGTATGGAAAAATCTTTGTCTATTCTTGGTAGAATATAGATATAGAATCGCCATGCTCTATTGCCATCAGCTGGGCTTGAATAAAAATCTCCATGGAGGCTACTGAGAAATTCCTAACGAAAACAACTCAATAACACTGTGCTCGACATCGGAATCGAACACAGGCTCATGGTCAGCAGTCACACTTCCGACTACTCGACGGTTTTTTTTTTAAACTTTGTCCCTCACTAGGAATTTCTCCTTTTACAAACAACTATCTGTAGGCCATCCAAATATTTGTTCCGTACGGGGATCGAACCCGCAACACGCAGCCCAGCAGTCCAATCGCTCCGCCACTGTGCCAGCCGTGCAGTCAAAAATTCTAATCGCATAATGAACACGCCTTCTGTGCTTAATTTTTCTATGTCCTAACATTTCTTTTATGTTTTATACAGAGTGAACAGAGTACAGAGTAAACCAGGCAAGCTTGAAAAGAGGTGGAAATAAAAATAATCTATTGAAGTATCTTTTTATTGTTTTAGTTGAATTCTTAGGTGTGAAAGTGCTTTCAGTTTACAGTGTCTTTCTTTATTATTTCTTAATTAAGTTTTCACTTTGTAAGGCAGCTGGGGGAAGATTATGCTGTCCGCATCAGGGTTCGATTGAGTGCTTTTTCCTAGACGTAGAGGGGATGGTTTAGTTTCTTTTACTACGACTCAACTGGTCTTCATTTGTAGAGATTTTTTACGATCTGATAGTGTTAAAACCGAGAATGTTATGAGACTTTAGGTTAATAAGTCAATTTATGTCAATAGGGAATCGGACAAAAAAAAACTAATTATTAGATAGATTTCCAAAAAATATTGAACACCTATTTTTTCTTTTCTCACATTAACAAAAAATGAAGACGATACAGTGCTTCGAAAACTCGTGAACTCCTCGAAAACGTTACATGTCAGTACATTTTTTTTACCCACAAGTGACGTCACGACGCTTTTTATCTTCGTCAATTTTTATTAATTCCTTAAAACAAAAAACACGTATCCAATATTTTTCGATAATCTAACTGACGGACTAAACAGAATCATATTTTTTTGACTCAGTCCGATCCCCTATTGTCATGAATGTGACTGTCTCGATGGTCTAGTGGTCGCAAGAGCGACTTCTGTAGTGTGCATGGGGTTCAGGGTTCTATTCCCAGGTCGGGCAAAATGTTATTGGGTTTTTTCGTCAGGAATATCTCTATAGCAGGCATAGAGTCTGAATTTGTGTCCTTTTGATGGCAATAAACTCACCCTCTAGTAGTGGAAACTATGTTTTATCCTACTCCTCCGCTATTCTTTTCTGATTAATTTCGTTGCGGGATCCAAGACAGTTAAATCATTTCTCTGGGACTTCGTCGAGCTTCATTGTCTCGGCGCTTTTCTTGTGGTCGCCACTGTTGATTCTGGCTAACAAGAGTTTTTGGAATAGTGTGACGGGCTTGTCACCCTCTAGTACATGACACTTAAACATAACGTAACTGTACTAATAGGTACACTTCTACCTAACCTTTCGTGGATTAAATGCTTGATGGTATCTTGTTTTCCACCTCCTATCCTTGCCTATATCCCCCAAAAGATGCATCAAACCATTAAGAGGTATAGCACACCAGATAAGTGGATTATTTCACGCGCTTTCAGAAACTCCCTTCGGTCACCTTTTTAAGATAAATATCTCACCATTATTTCTTGTGGATACTATAATAAAAGTGTTGGCGAGTCTGCTGAAGTATCCTCTTACATATTTATAACATAATATCGTCGGTCGTTGTAGACTGTTGAGCTTGGGAGAGAGTTTGTTCGGGAACGATATTGCTGTTATCTTTACTAATATTTTTAAGGATGTTAGGTTTGAATGTAAAAAAGGAAAGGTTTTTTGTCTGATAAAGGACAAAACTAATTGATTAAATTAACTATAAAACAAAAAATACGAGGACAAAATATAAACAAGGCATACATTAGACTAAATTGGTAATGACCGAGGCCTTTTGGCTCTCTGCATGGTGATGTAGCCTATCCCGCGTTGCATTACCTATAGACCGCTTAAAGACATTCTCCCTGATCTTTTTAACAGCGACTTAAATAAAATTGACTGGGAGCATATTGAAAGGCTCCAAGATGTGAATTCAATGGTAGAAATGTTTAATCAATACATTTTGGCGCTGTTTGATTTGCATGCTCCCATTAAGAAAATCTTAATTAAAGATAAGTCGCTCCCCTGGATAACCTACACTGTAAGGGAAATGATGAGGCTGCGGGACAGGTGTCATCTAAAGTACAAAACTACGAAATCCGATAGCCATAGGAAGTCTTACACTGATCTGAAGTACCTCGTAAGAACAGCAGTTGAGACTGAGAAGTGCGCATATTTTAAAACTTATATTAATGGTAACATTAAGCAGCCAAAGAAGTTATGGAGTCATATAAAGTCGACTATTGCCACCACAAAACAATCAGAGCACAGTCTTCCACACTTCTGTAACAACCCCGATACTATTAATCAACATTTTCTGGATGTGCCGGGCAGTGGGGAGGTTGCTTCTGCAGACTTAACTTATTTTGAACAACATCGGCATAGTGACAGCAGTTTTCAGCTTGAACCGGTTCAGGAGGAAGATGTGTTGCGGATCTTGCGTGGTCTTAAATCCAATGCACAGGGCTCTGACCGGATCTCTCTGGAGATGCTGATGTTGACACTTCCTCGTACACTTGCAGTCATTACAGCTATCATTAACAGATCTATGGAAACCTCCTCCTTCCCTGAGTTGTGGAAAATGGCGATAGTTAGGCCGATCCCCAAGGTGCCTAGCCCTTCTAGTGTGAGAGATCTCCGCCCAATTAGTCTTCTCCCTTGTCTATCTAAGGTTTTGGAAAAGGTTGTCTGCAACCAGCTTAGGTCATATCTTGAGCACCATGGTATTTTACCACAGGCACAATCTGGATTTCGTAGGGGCCACAGCACAACAACCGCTCTACTAGATGTGGTTGGGAACATTCTTGAGGCCAGAGACCGAGGCATGGGAACCCTTCTTGTCTTACTGGACTTTTCTCGTGCTTTCGATTCCATCAATACTTCACTTCTTCTTGCTAAGCTGTCTTATTATGGTTGTAACATTGAGACAGTTCAATGGTTTAAGAGTTACCTCACTAATCGTTCACAGGTCGTCCAGGTGTCTAACGACAATGGAGATGTCATGTCTTCTAGTCGAGAGAATGTAGGCAGGGGCGTACCGCAAGGATCCATCCTGGGCCCTCTCCTTTTCATCTTGTACAGTGCTGACATCATCAATCTATACTAATATTATAAAGCTGAAGAGTTTGTTTGTTTGTTTGTTTGTTTGTTTGTTTGAACGCGATAAACTCTGGAACTACTGGTTGGATTTGAAAAATTCTTTTTGTGTTGGATAGTTCATTTATCGAGGAAGGTTATAGGCTATATAACATCACGCTACTACCAAAAGGAGCGGAGCATAATTGAGAAATGTTGCAAAAACGGGAAAAGAAAATTCCTTTCTGAGAGCTTCCGTTGCGTGCGCTGCGAAAACGGTTTAAGTTACGAGAATATCATGTATGAAGTAATTATTCGTCTTTAAAAGTTCTAAAAAAAAGTCCGCGACAGCATCTGTCTATCTTTTAAGATTGACTCACTGTAACCATTTTTTATTATTAAAATGTTAGGTTAAAAAGAATTATTTTTTGCGAAGCTTATTTAACCCATATGGTATTAATCTATATCTAAATAAATGTGTTCGTTAGAACGGAAATTTAATATAAAATATTTGTGCTCTTTACTCTATACAGTTTAAACAAATATCTTAGAAGATATCGCAATGTAAAAATACCCGCGCGGAAAAATAATTACGCGGGTTGCGTCGCAATGTAGGTACGGGGGATTCTGGCTGGCCTCCGGGAAATTCAAATTCAAAATATTTACTGCATCATAATGTTTACAAGTACAGAGTGTTATAGTATATTAATTTAACAGTAAGAGATAGATTTTATAGTAATTCACACTTTAATATAATCTAAGCTAATCTAAACCATCTAAACTATTGTAATAAAGAGGAAAGATAAAATTTTTTGTTTGTTACGATTTAGCATAATTAATGTCGGATAGTCGATATATCGAGAAAGGTTATAGCTATATTTATGTGACGCAGACGAAGTTGCGCGGGTCAGCTAGTTGTTTAATAAACACAAAATTCCATCTATACGCTGACGATCTGCAGATGTACCTCTCTTTTTGCTCCCAGGATACTGCTGAAACAGTAAAACAAATTAATGAAGATCTGGAAAGGATCTCTGAATGGTCCAAAGGAAACTCCCTGGTTCTTAATCCTAGTAAATCTAAGTATCTTGTGATGGGATCCAGAGACTTCCTCAACAAAATGCTTACCTGCAACCTAGACATCAGGATAGATGGTTCTGGAATAGAAAGGGTTCTAGAAGCCCGTAATCTTGGGGTTGTTTTTGATGGGCAGCTGAACTTCGAAACCCATATTTTACAGGCTGTGCGCAACTGCTTCTACCGACTCAAGCTCTTATATCGTGTACGTCCCTACATAAGTGTGGATATGCGAGTCATGCTCTGTGAGTCTTTGGTGTTATCCAGACTAAACTACGCTGACGCTGTGTATGGGTCATGCATTCTCGGTAGAAGTCAGAAGCTAATCCAGCGGGTACAGAATGCTTGTGCAAGGTTCTGTTATAATGTGCCACCCAGAACACATATCACCCCTTTTCTGAATAAGGGTAATTTGATGAGAATGTCAGCGCGGAGAAAGCTTCACCTGGCTACCCTACTTTTTGGAACTATTCTCACAAAAACACCAGAGTATCTCTATAAAAAACTGTCTTGGTCGCGCGACGTTAACCAAATAAAAACAAGAGCATCCTCATACCTGATGTTGGCTTCCTCCCATAGAACTGCTGCATTTCGTGGTAGTTTCAAATTCGCTGCCAGTCACTGTTGGAACGACCTACCGCCACCTTTTCGTGCTATAAAAACAGTAGGTACATTTAGAATAAAATTCAAACATTATTTACTCCAAAAACAACAAGATTCCCCTGTTTAAACTCACCCATTTTCTGCAAGCATTTGCAACGGTGACGGAAGCGTCTACTCTGTTCACTATCATTGTCTTTAAACGTACATTATTATTAAACCTCAATGTTTTTTTCCTGTATTTTATGACCTTTTCTTATTTTAATTGTTTTATTGTTTTAATAGCCTCACTATACTTAATACTTATGTATTATATTATACATATCACATACGCACTGCACACCATTTAATTTTGTTATTATTTACATTATAAGTTTTATTGTTTTGTTTTTTACTAATTAATGTTGTTTTTTTTGTGTTTGATTGTCCGTGATTGTGGCGTCACTTTGGGCCCTATCAGAATACCAGCGCTGTGACATTGACATCTGTCATAAATGTCACAGCACCATGCTGAGATAGTGGCCCTTTAGCCTCGCACAGAATTAAGTTCTATTATGTTTTAAGGCTTATTGTCAATTGTGTTTTTTGTGTTATTATTTTTTATCAAATTGTGTTGTCCTGTTGGACCTGTGTGGGACTAATAAATACATTTTCTTTCTTTCTTTCTTTCATGTATTATGAATAAAAACATAATTGTATTGTCACCAAAATCCAAAGTGTATATAAAATTTCAGATTAATCGGTAGACAGGAAGAGGGTGAAATTTGAATTACTGAATTTGACCCAAGAATAATAAATAAAACAAACGGGGTGAGCTAAGTAAAACCGTTTAAAAAATATCACAGCGCACATATTTTGACAGAGCCTAAAGTTATGTCACGGTGGAGTAGGGTACCTCCTGTAATACAGATCAAATTCCAAAAACGCCTTTAGTAATGGGAAGCTATCAGCTGAGTGTTTTTTTACCATAATGCTAAACTAGTTACCATTATCTTTCTGCCCTTGTTCCAAGTTATTTCGGGTCGGTGCAATACGTTTTTATTTCCATTTTCCTCGGCCAATCGTCACGTGGCTATCATTCACTCCTTTTTGACTAACCCCCTCCCCCGACCCATTTCCCCTGACTCCTCTTTTATTTTCTTTAATATCATTCCTCTCACAATTCATATTCATCCATTGTTTTCTTAGTCTTCCTCTCTCTCGCTCAATCCATCAACATTAAAAATGCAAAAGCTAGTATTTTCCGCTTCCAATCATTTTGTTGTAATCGGAAAGGAAAATATTATTTGATTGATAGTCTAGCTAGCACATTTTAGATCTCTTAACGATGTTCGCCCTTTTAACTTATTGATAATATATTTTATTCAATTTTCTAGTATTTTTCAAAGGAATATGTAACATTAAATCGCAGTAACTTATCTAATAGACTTTACATGCGAAAGTCGGTGGCTATCTTGGCAACTTCTCTTCTCAAAATCTTCTTCTTTACGTGTCGATGTACTCAAATTATGCTAGACCAGTATGTAGCCACCTGCACAGCTCTAACATTTGCATCGATTAAATCCTGAAAGAAGCAACTGCTTGTGCAGGATGGGTAGGACAGGAGGTGGCGGCAATAGATTAAATACGAGTAGAACATACTTTACTTAAACATAATAAGCTTACAACTTGTAATGTTAAACGTACTTTTAGGTCTTCTTAGTCATTTAAATAACTAACCAAAGCAATGTTCCAAATCTATTCATTGGCTTTAAGAAACCTTTTAGTATAATGTGACAGAAAAGGTTTGCGTGGCGCAGGTTATATAAAATAAGACCACGAAACTTGTCAACATAAAAAATATGTATTTAAAAGATAAGTCACCAACTATGGGTGTGGGTAGGTTCATGGCGCACCCTATTGCGTTTCACTTGTGAGGTGCACGTTACTGCCCTGATAGCTGGCGTGGCGATGACCGCAGCGAGGTGCCACGCTGGATGCCAGGGGTGCAGGTCGATAGGTGGTCGTGTCGACCCGGTGAGATGCTCGGCGAGGCCCACGTGGCAATATGGCCAACGTGGGAAGTCCGTGCCGAGCTTAATGGCGCGCACGACATAGCCAATACGGGCCCTGAGGTGTAGGCGCGCAGTGAGTTGGGGGCGTTGCTCCAACCGCAACTTTGGTGATGCTGAGGTGTTCCTCCAGCAGGAACCTGGGACCCTGGAACGTGACGTCCAGCGTGTCAAGAGATGGTAAAGCCATCTCCGCTGATTGCGACACCAAGCCAAGCCAAGCGAGCAGAACAAGTGCGCTAATGAAAGTGTTGGTGGATTGTCACAATCAGACGGAGTTTACATGATGGAGAGAGTGAAAAGGCATGACAGCACATTTTGGGTGTGAAGCACGAAGAGACCAAAATGTATTTAGCTGAAGGCAATTAGATTTGAAAATAAACATAAATTAGCGTAGCAAGGAGTCAGGGAAAATAGGCTTACATGCTAAAATAACCTATAATAAAATACACACATGTTTATGCTGTTCAAACTTACCCAGTATGGGGTTATGTAGCCACTGAATTTAACATGACCGATGGCAGAGAAAATATCTTGAGATGGTATGTTCTAACATTACGCTCAAATGGTGGCGAGAGGTAGCCACGTGTGACGGACGCGAGCGCCCACCCGCTAGGGGCGAAGCGCCCGCGCCGAACTACGAATCACGAAAAGGAGCGTGCCAGCGACGCACGCCCTATTTAATGTCACTGTGGGGAACGAACTACTGTTGGTCGTTCACTCGCAACTAGTGAGGCGCGTGATGACATATTGCGTATGAAACGGAAGATATTCTCGCACACTCGCAGATCATAGAGATGCGCGAGTGCAACATATGTAATTTAGTAACCTTACTAAACCACAGCACTACAAGATGTTATCTGTGGTATTGTGACGTCTGCGGTTCTGTCATTGCATTGACAGTTGAATGTAAACAAATAGTGATATTACTGTTTTAATGTTTAATTAAGTTATTATATTTTAATGTGGTAAAAAGGTAACGTACAACGTTACAGTACCCCGCCACTTGGTGAGGGTTTTTACCTCAGTAAAAATCCTTTACCTCTATTATACCTCTATCTGAATTACGACCCTTTTATTCTTCATCATTCATCCATCATATCTCATATCCAAACAAAACTAGCAGACCACCTTAACATGAGGTGAGTCCGCAACCTAACAAGTATGTGAGAGTTCCATGTCTGTATTCGACTTGGTACTCGCGCAAAACAGAAGGCAAAAAGAAAGTAAGAGAAGTCTACTGGGTTTATAATATTAAGTTAAAGAAAGGGAAAAAAAACTGGATGTAGGCTTATTTAAGGAGTATCCACCCGCTCCTGCATAGGCTTATTTAATGAGTTGCAAACCGCTCAGATGAAATTTATAGAAAAGGGGGAAAAAAAATTGGATGTAGGCTTATTTAAGGAGTATCCACCCGCTCCTGCAAAGGCTTATTTAATGAGTTGCAAACCGCTCAATATTAAAAGGTAATAACGTACCAAGTTAGACGACTACCAATTCAGAGGTTCCGATTAAAGGCGGAGAGACCACGGGTAAGGCACAAGATAAAATCAGGTGAGCGTGGTTCTCCATCGGGGCTGAAATAGGTAGGCCGACCACCAATCCAGAGGTTCCGATTAAAGGCGGAGAGACCACGGGTAAGGCACATGATATAATCAAGTGAGCGTGGTTCTCCATCAGGGCTGGAATAGGTTAGGCGAATAAAGTGACGGATAAGGACACGTGTGAAGACACTGATAATGACATCAAGTGTGCGTGTCACCGTCGGGGGGGAGAAGGAAATAAGAGCCCAATTGAATGGCGGATTAAGACACGTGTGAAGACACCGATGATGACATCCAGTGTGCGTGTCACCGCTGGAGGCTAAAATTATACTGTACTATGCAGTGACAAAAATATAAATTAAATTAAAAAAAATGAAAATCTAATTAAAAAAGATACACTGTACTATGCAGTGACAAAATATGAAAAGAGTTTAAAATTAAACCCTATTTAAAAAAAATTGGAGGGAGAAAAAAAAAATAACCGCATGAATACTGGCAAGTGTTGAACAGCAATAAACAAGGAGTCCCTAATACTCCGAATGTTACAAAAAATAAACTAAAGGTAACGTTTTGGTTGTTGTCCTTAAATATTGGAAACAAAAAAAAAAAAAAAGTTAACAAACAAGTAACAACAAGTAAGTCTAGGTGCAACTAATGTGTACGCATTCGGTATTTAAATTTAAAAAAATGAGAAAAAAAAATCTCTAAAAAAAAAATTTTTCATTAACAAATTTTTGTTGCTGACTGTACTCAGAACCTATGTTGAGTAGCGACAAAAATTGTAAGAAATACCGATAAATAAAAACGGCAAAACAATAAAAAATAAAATCTCAAATATGTCCAATGACTATTGTTTCTGACTGTACTCATATATGGAGACAGGACAATAAAACAGAAACAATAGTATGAAGTATCGAGTTTATATTGACAGTTCAAATTAAAAGCTCAAATAATGTCCAATAACTTATGTTCCTGACTGTACTCAAACTATGTGAGACATGTCATTAAAAGAAAACAAAAGTATGAAGTATGAGATCTAAACTGCCAAAAAAAAAAAAAATTTTTATATCAACTAATTTATGTTGCTGACTGTACCTACTAAGAAGTACTAGCCATTTAAAAAAAATACAAGTTGAAAAAAAAAATTAAAAATTTGTATTGAAAATGTGTAACTTATTTTGTTGCCGAGTGTACTAAGTCAAATATGTAAGAAGTACATGACCAACCAAAAAGCAAAAAAAAAAAGTACTAAGTTACTTTAAATTACAATTAAACTATTACAATAATAGGTTGGAAGAAAAGGATTGTCCGTTGCAACACATTAGGTAACCCGGTGAAATATTTAAAAGTACAATATTGTTACTCGGGTAATAAGTTTAACATCCAAGTTTTAATACTTGGTGTTATGTAATGTTATTGGAATACAATTATTAACATTGTTTAAAAAGTTATAACAAGTTATGTACTTGCTTATTAAAATAGAATATAAGTTTTTTAAATTGGTAAAATTTACAAGAAAATTGATTCTAAGTTATTTTAAAAAAAAATTGACACAAGCGATATTATAATATACACTGTTTGTGTCATAAGTAGACAAGGGTATTATGTCTAAAAATTAGCCAGTAATAGAAAACCCGGCAACCCAATCCCTTCAACCAGCTCACAGCAGAGCTGCTTACTGGAAGAAATAGGAATGAGTGTGGTACCTCCCCGGGGCGAGCCGTTACAATTAGCCCTACCACTATATAAGAACAATGAAGTTGTTCTAAACATTAAAATTAACAATTTTATAATAATGGGACAATCCGTTCCAACCAATAAAAAAAAATAAGTAACCGCTATGTACACCTTAGTTGCTGCCAACCAAAACGTTTTACAAAAACAAGACAACCACCAAAATACACCAACATAAAAAAAAAAATATACCCACAAGTGAAACTCAACGAGTACGACCATAAAACCACGTTTTGGGCGCCAATGTGACAGAAAAGGTTTGCGTGGCGCAGGTTATATAAAATAAGACCACGAAACTTGTCAACATAAAAAATATGTATTTAAAAGATAAGTCACCAACTATGGGTGTGGGTAGGTTCATGGCGCACCCTATTGCGTTTCACTTGTGAGGTGCACGTTACTGCCCTGATAGCTGGCGTGGCGATGACCGCAGCGAGGTGCCACGCTGGATGCCAGGGGTGCAGGTCGATAGGTGGTCGTGTCGACCCGGTGAGATGCTCGGCGAGGCCCACGTGGCAATATGGCCAACGTGGGAAGTCCGTGCCGAGCTTAATGGCGCGCACGACATAGCCAATACGGGCCCTGAGGTGTAGGCGCGCAGTGAGTTGGGGGCGTTGCTCCAACCGCAACTTTGGTGATGCTGAGGTGTTCCTCCAGCAGGAACCTGGGACCCTGGAACGTGACGTCCAGCGTGTCAAGAGATGGTAAAGCCATCTCCGCTGATTGCGACACCAAGCCAAGCCAAGCGAGCAGAACAAGTGCGCTAATGAAAGTGTTGGTGGATTGTCACAATCAGACGGAGTTTACATGATGGAGAGAGTGAAAAGGCATGACAGCACATTTTGGGTGTGAAGCACGAAGAGACCAAAATGTATTTAGCTGAAGGCAATTAGATTTGAAAATAAACATAAATTAGCGTAGCAAGGAGTCAGGGAAAATAGGCTTACATGCTAAAATAACCTATAATAAAATACACACATGTTTATGCTGTTCAAACTTACCCAGTATGGGGTTATGTAGCCACTGAATTTAACATGACCGATGGCAGAGAAAATATCTTGAGATGGTATGTTCTAACATTACGCTCAAATGGTGGCGAGAGGTAGCCACGTGTGACGGACGCGAGCGCCCACCCGCTAGGGGCGAAGCGCCCGCGCCGAACTACGAATCACGAAAAGGAGCGTGCCAGCGACGCACGCCCTATTTAATGTCACTGTGGGGAACGAACTACTGTTGGTCGTTCACTCGCAACTAGTGAGGCGCGTGATGACATATTGCGTATGAAACGGAAGATATTCTCGCACACTCGCAGATCATAGAGATGCGCGAGTGCAACATATGTAATTTAGTAACCTTACTAAACCACAGCACTACAAGATGTTATCTGTGGTATTGTGACGTCTGCGGTTCTGTCATTGCATTGACAGTTGAATGTAAACAAATAGTGATATTACTGTTTTAATGTTTAATTAAGTTATTATATTTTAATGTGGTAAAAAGGTAACGTACAACGTTACAATAATTTCCTCAACACCTAACTGAAAAGATTAAGTTTTTTTCCCCAAAGAAAATTAGATGTACCGTCAAATTGAATGAATATTTTAAAAGTTAATAAATCTTTTAAGGGTTGTTTCTAGAGGGCTATAAAGTTGAGTAAGGCTTTTAAAGGGGTATAAAAAAGATAAATAGACAACTCGAGAATAGTTTTATACCTATTTTACATTTTTATGGAGTTCATTTTTGGACTGTTGAATGTGGTTTGGTTAAAAAACGACTGTTACTTCTACCGGGATTCGTACATATTTTCGATGTTAGGGATTTGGTTTCCGCACTAACTCCTTTAAGGCGGGGTTCCAGTAATTTTAAGATTTTTGAACCTATAAAAATCTAACTAAATACGACTTTTTTAATAAATAAAAATTGAACATACTCTCTAGTAAATCGTAAAGATAGAAACGCGATTTAGAATGATCGGCTCGATACTTTTTTTATCAAACATGACTCTAAATCACAATTTCAAACGTGTACTGCTAAGACATTTCATCATGAATTTATATGAAAGTTATATCAGTAGATAGAACGTTTTATTCTGAAGTAAATGGTGAAAACAGATTGTATAATTTCTTTATAGTTTTTCTCCAAGAAGCAAAAAACAGTCAAAATTTAGGCATTATATCGCTCGCGCGGCAGGGCGGGGGGCGAGGTCGTGCGTACATAAAAACAAAGTACTGCAACCTCGCCTTAAGGTATCATTGTACGTGACCCATGGTGGCCGTTACTCCAACCAGCTCACCTCCCTCCAGAAGCAGATCAATCTTCCCAGTCTCCTTAGGACATCCGTAAGAGATCTTGGTATTATAAGAGTTTCCTCGCGAATATGAGTGAGGTCGTTACACTTGAAGAATAGGTACACGTGCTACCGGCTCCACGCTTTCATGCACGCTCTGCATTTAGAGTACTCCTTCGGTCAATGATACCTAGGGTGTGAGAGTGGTCTGTACCTATTAATATGGGAGACCATTACGGAATCTTCGTGTCTCGGAAAGCACCCTACACCTCTCGTTGATGCCATTTTAGTCGTAACTCGTAGTCAGAAGCAAGAGTAATAAACGGTGATACCAAGGTCTTTGTCAGGATACTCAGTAACTGGGTTGTGGAGATCATATAGGTAATCGTTCCATGTAACATGTTAAACGATTTTAAAAGAGTGTCCATGAAGTTTCTTGCCATTCTTCTCATGAGACCAACGCTTTGGAATGGGCAACTACAGAACACTCACGAGTTATTATGCCTTGTGACTGGGACTGTAGCTTAGTTTATTTAGCTTCATTAGTTTAGTAGTTTGCTGCCGCACTCGGAGAGCTTCAGTGGTTGCTTGGGCCGTCGCTTGGTAAAGGTTTTGGCAGTTTTGTCATACAAAAGTATGTCAGGCCTTTGCTGGGTGGCGGCTTGAGTAATCGTTGGATATCTCTGAGTGCCGCAGTTAGTTTAATTCGACTATTCAAAAGTGCCTGTATCTGGCCTACTTGAATTTAAAAAAAAACAGCTGTACGCGTTAACACAGTTGAGAAAAGGCTACCCAGATAATTATGGTAATGGTGTTGATAAAATCTGGTCCGGTAGATCGAAGGCAGTGTTAAGTTTGATCATAGATTTTCATCAGGTTTCTGCATGAGATGCATTGACAAGGACGGACAGTTTGGCTACTGGCTGATGATCACGAGTTTGATTCCCTTACTCCAGAAAATTTTTACCTGTACCGTGGTAGGTATTTTTTGTTACGGGTGTAGGTAAATCTGATGGTGTTTTTGATAAGTCTAATATACCAACAATCGTGAATCTTAATATGCTCTAAAATTAATGACATTTTACGACCAGGAAATTAATAAATCAACACCTAAAACGGCCCATTCGATAACAACGTAACGATCAAACTTCCAGTACTTCCATCCGTTGGTTCGAACAAATTCTAATATTAATGACGTATATACGATGATTGATGACGTCATCGTTACACGTAATCGGGATAACAAATGTTCCGAAATGCTGAGCGATCGGTATCTCGTTAAATGTGGTTTATGTTCGATTTAGGCGCATTTTGGAAGAGAAAGTACTGGAGTATCGATTTCAGGACTTGATTTATTGAAGTTCTAAAGTAGGCGGGTGGAAGTTGAAAGACGTTGTTTGTGGGATTGTACCCTAACGTTTATGGTGTACGAAATTTATCAAATTAATCAACGTTTACAATTTATTAACCCTATACTATATTGCACGTGTAAGCGGGCACGCCCTTTATTATTATTCGCGCTTTATTTATGCTTGAGAATAATTATTGTGTTTTTCATGCTTTGTCAGCCTAATTTAAATACTTGACTTTTGATTTTGACAGATAAAGAGCGTGACAGATATTAATCGGTAGCTGCTAGGTCTACAATTTTCTCTATGAATATAGAAAAATAAAGAGAAACTTAGTACGAAGTGGACACCTAAAAATATATTTTTCAAAACAATTCCCCAACGTGTAAATAGGGGATGAAAGTTCATATTGACGACACGGTTGGCGCAGTGGCTAAGCGATTGGACTTCTGCACTACGTGTCGCGGGTTCGATCCCTGCACGGAACAAGTATTTGTATGGCCTACATATAGTGGTTTCGGGTCTGGGCGTGTTTGTGTATGTGAGTTTCAATGTTTGTAAACGCACCCACGATACAGGAGAAATTCCTAGTGTGGGGCAACGTTTTTTTAAAAATAAATTAATATATTAAATATTTACGAATCAGAAACCTTTTCGAGAACATAAAGAACTAACTCAGAATTAGGTTTAAGTACTGACAACAAAACCTTAATTTAATTGCAAGATTTGCTAAATATTATTATACCTATTTAATTAAGCACATAATATCTCGTTAACTTCTTTAGAAAATTCCACGTCTAAAGCCGGAGCAGGTCGCTAAGTATTATAATAAAGAATGATTCTTGAAGTATACGAGAATACTTTCCACTCCAGATAATATACAACGCGGTTCAAAACTACTCACGTAAGAGGTTTGAACCCAAGCTACTTTCAGTTTGACCTGTCTACTAAAATAAAATACTAGTAAATTTACAAAACTACTAACATGACAGAAAGCAGGTGTGTATCTAGGGAAATCATCACAAATGTGGGTAGTCTGAACTTTCAAGCATGACATATTTACGTCTAGACTAAAATGTTCGTCAGAAATAATTTTCATACATTTTTCGGGTGACGTGGTAATTGGAATTTTAATTAAAACTGAAAACGTGGTTGTTGCAACTTTGTCTGAGAGACAAATAGTTGCTCATTTAAATTGTTTATGGTACTAATAGTGAACTTTTTTGTTTACAGGTATGTGTCCTTCTGTGGCGGTAATTAAAAATTGTTGTAAGTTACATTAATATTATAATTTGTGCCTGTATTTTGGAGATGGTTGTCAGGAGTATGGAATTGCATATTTGACTATTCATCAATCCCAAGTAATATGGAGGGAGCTAATCTTCTATATAAATAAAAAGAGGTCCTGACTGATTCACTGACTCATCGACGCCCAGCCCAAACCCTTGGACCTAGAAAGGTGATTTTTTGCACAGAGGTTCCCTTTATAACTTAGACAAGGAATAAGGAAGGATTTTTCGAAATTCAACCCCTAAGGGAGTTAAATAGGGAATGAAAGTTTGTATGGAAAATCGTCGCTGGCAAAAGCTAGTTTAGAATAAAATAATAATAGCGAAATGTAACTACATGACACATTGAGTTCTAACTGCACAGAGAAGAAGCGCGACTGCTGAGCATGATATCTTGGGGTCGATTCCGGGCTCGAAAAAGAGTTATTGTGTTTCTCCATCAGGAATTTTTCTGTAGCATCTACGGAGTCTGGACAAGGGCCCTGTTGATGGCAATAGGTTAGCCCACTTTTACATTGCACTAATATTACTAGCGTAAAATGGGTGCACCAACTATTAAGTAGACTTCTACCTAATCCTACGGGGATGTTAATCGTGATGTTATGTTATATAAAGAAAAAGGTTGTTTCTTCTTATGTTTTACAATCCGGAACAAAAACCTGCAAAAAAAAAACAACAGATTCAAATACGTACGTACCTCAAGTTTTATAACTTGATACCTCCTACCTACCTTCGGGTCTAATATCTCCCTGGAGCACTGACTTCTATTTGCATACTTCTTATAGATCAGGGGGTGGGGGGTGGCAAATATGTTGTCATCAGGAGGTAAGAGGATAAAGAAATGTTTAACTTGGTTTCAAGAAGAGAACTATCGTTATGCAAAGAACTCCATATCTCATTCATACTGCGGTCGCTGTCAACATTGTTTTGCACTGAAATCGGTTTTGTTTGAGTTGCTGGAATTGTCTACAAGAGTTTTTTAAGTTATCTAATTCGGTACTTAGGTATTCTGTAAAGAATGCGTTTTTTCTGTAGTCCTTTATTTTTTCATATATAAATTAAGTATATATTTGACGACAGATGAGACCTGTCTTCGTTGATTTGTTGGTCGGTCATGATGGAATGTGGAGTCCAACGTGAAATAACACACAGGCACTGTTCGGTACACTAAACTTTACCGTCCAAAACACGATTTAAATCAAATAAAATGGAATGTAGTGAGGTTAGCCAAGTCAACCGTTCGTCACCATGATTTCAATTTGAATGTGTCAACTGCACAAGTCTACCGCCTTTTTATTAACATCAAAAATGACCAACGATAACTTTATCCGACTAAACACACTCAAGCATTGCCAGACAAAAAATTAAATTAAATTGAACTAAATCAAAATTATGATAAACGCTTGACATTCCATTACGCGATCTGCGACACGGCCATCTCTGACCTTCACACGACCTCGTGGGATGAGGTACCTTAAGAGACAAATAATCCAGAAAAGTAACTAGATCACTCGGCTATCCTGACCCACGTCAGGGAACAAAATCACAAAAATAATTAGGTAAAGTTAAACCGTGTGAGTAATACGTTTAATGCTCAATTGATTGTGAACCAAACATAACAAACTAAAATGAAAGAATTATAACGGCACAAAACGAAGAAAGCATTATGACTCTTACCAAACAAATCTACAGTACTTAACCAGCACCATGCATGCATGCACTTACCCAGTAATATCTGTGAAGTACTTAACCAGTACTTAAGATTGTAGCGCTTAACCAGCGTTACAAATCCTATCACTTAACCAGTGACAATAATAACGCTTAAAAAGTGATATTAACCCACTAACGCTTAACCAGCAAAAGCACCTCATAACACGCTTAACCAGCAATTCAATCACTAACGCTTAACGCGCGAAACCTCAACGTAATCCGCTTAACCAGCAATTACACTACTAACGCTTAACCAGCGAAAGCTCATTCACACGCTTAACCAGGGATTCAATTACTAACGCTTAACCAGCGAAAGCACAACATAACACGCTTAACCAGCGATTACACTACTAACGCTTAACCAGCGAAAGCTCATCCACACGCTTAACCAGCGATACAATTACTAACGCTTAACCAGCGAAAGCTCATCCACACGCTTAACCATCGATTACACTACTAACGCTTAACCAGCGAAAGCTCATTCACACGCTTAACCAGCGATTCAATTACTAACGCTTCACCAGCGAAAGCTCATCCACACGCTTAACCAGCGATTCAATTACTAACGCTTAACCAGCGAAAGCTCATCCACACGCTTAACCAGCGATTCAATTACTAACGCTTAGCCAGCGAAAGCTCATCCACACGCTTAACCAGCGATTCAATTACTAACGCTTAACCAGCGAAAGCTCATCCACACGCTTAACCATCGATTACACTACTAACGCTTAACCAGCGAAAGCTCATTCACACGCTTAACCAGCGATTCAATTACTAACGCTTAACCAGCGAAAGCTCATCCACACGCTTAACCAGCGATTCAATTACTAACGCTTAACCAGCGAAAGCTCATCCACACGCTTAACCAGCGATTCAATTACTAACGCTTAACCAGCGAAAGCTCATCCACACGCTTAACCAGCGATTCAACCACTAACGCTTAACCAGCGAAAGCTCAACGTAATCCGCTTAACCAGCGATTACACAACTAACGCTTAACCAGCGAAAGCTCATCACAATACGCTTAACCAGCGAGTGTACCTATAGTACTAACCCGTACTCTGCATCACTGCTTAACCAGCAAGTGAACCTATAGTACTTAACCAGTATTCTGTATCCGACTCTATATCCGACTTTATATCCGACTCTATATCCGACTCTATATCCGACTCTATATCCGACTCTATATCCGACTCTATATCCGACTCTATATCCGACTCTATATCCGACTCTATATCCGACTCTATATCCGACTCTATATCCGACTCTATATTCGACTCTATATTCGACTCTATATTCGACTCTATATTCGACTCTATATTCGACTCTATATTCGACTCTATATTCGACTCTATATTCGACTCTATATTCGACTCTATATTCGACTCTATATTCGACTCTATATTCGACTCTATATTCGACTCTATATTCGACTCTATATTCGACTCTATATTCGACTCTATATTCGACTCTATATTCGACTCTATATTCGACTCTATATAGGACTCTATATAGGACTCTATATTCGACTCTATATTCGACTCTATATTCGACTCTATATTCGACTCTATATTCGACTCTATATTCGACTCTTTATTCAACTCTATATTTACGGTATTCACATTAGGTATTATTTTAAAGTTCTTGACATCGTGTTAATTACCAAGTCATTAATCATAATTTCACGTACAATCACTAAGAGTTGAAGGTATTCATCAGGTAAAACATGAAAAACAATATCCAAACTAATGTTACCAATGTCAACATTAGCTATAATTTTTAGGTTACTATTCACGGAAGTTTGACCTATACCCGTAATAGTAAAGACACTATAATAATTATTATTACGCTCAACATTAAATTTACACAAAATAGAATCTCTCAATAATGAACACTCTGCTCCAGAATCATAACAAAAACTAAAAGACTCACCAGAGTGACGGAGAATACCTGTAGGAGCATTTACTACGCACAAGTCCACACGGCGTTATGCAGGAGCTACACCAGCGCCACCACCAGTGCCGCCGCTGCCGGAACCCTGGGCCGCTGCTGGACTACGGTTAGCGTAGTGGCCTCGGCTCCTGCACGGAGGCAGGTGACGGAGCTGACCTTGGGCTTCGCCGGAACAGATGATGTACTTCCATGAGAAGACGAGGAGTGAGGTCTTCTGTCAGTCTTGCTGTCTCTTCTCTGGTAAACCGTGGAAACCTTTTGGCTTTCCTCACCACATACGTAACACTTGACTATTCGTATCGATAACACACATGTCTGCTGTTGCCAACCAAGCACGTTTGTCGATATTCCGTTTTTCAGAGTCGTAACACGGTAGGCGCGCATCAGAGCAATAGTCATAAAGTTTTTGTTTTTGCTGCGCTAACGAAAACGCCACGTTTCCGTTTCTGTGTTACTTTCAGACGCACGCGCATTGTCTTTACACACACTTTTCCAGGCTAGCACTGTCACTTACACTATGTAGGGCGTTTGAGTCACATCGCACTTCTGATGACGACAGATGAGACCTGTCTTCGTTGATTTGTTGGTCGGTCATGATGGAATGTGGAGTCCAACGTGAAATAACACACAGGCACTGTTCGGTACACTAAACTTTACCGTCCAAAACACGATTTAAATCAAATAAAATGGAATGTAGTGAGGTTAGCCAAGTCAACCGTTCGTCACCATGATTTCAATTTGAATGTGTCAACTGCACAAGTCTACCGCCTTTTTATTAACATCAAAAATGACCAACGATAACTTTATCCGACTAAACACACTCAAGCATTGCCAGACAAAAAATTAAATTAAATTGAACTAAATCAAAATTATGATAAACGCTTGACATTCCATTACGCGATCTGCGACATATTTTAGAGAGCAGTGGTGGCCCAGTGGTGGCGGCCCCGACTTACGAACAGTTGGTTGTGGGTTCGAACCCAGGCAGGCGCATTACTTTGTGTAGTTTGTTTCATCACCACTGCTTTCAAAACGGTGAAGGAAAACATCGTGAGGAAACCGGCATGTCTTAGAACCAAAAATTCGAAGATATGCGACATCTACCAATCCGCACTGGGCCCGCGTGGTGGATTATAGCCCATCCCTCTCCTAGAGAGGAGGCCTGAGTCCCTGTAGTGGGAACAATTATAGGCTGATGATGATGATGATATATTTTAAAGGAACAGTACCAGGGTAAGGTCCTTTAAAAACGTTTTTGATAATAATTATTTGTTTAGTATTAAAGCAATACTTTGTCCAAGACTTGAGACAAAAACTGACAACTAGTCTTAGTCCAACTGGAAGCCGATCCCAACACATTTGGGAAAGAGCTAGGCAAATAATGAGTTCATCAAATCTTCTTCAAAATTACTACATGGCCTACATAAAGTCGGAATAATATATCCTTACTAACGATGCAGCAATGCTGTTTACAACTTTACCTTCAACAATTTTAATCATGCAGAAGTAATCTATTGCTGTGTTTCTGGTGCCAAAGAGAGCTTTTGCCAAATAGATAAATATCTAGAGCGCATATTTAATGGCGTGTTTTCGCCAATGAAATAAAGACTAAGGCGTCTTATTTTGAACTTTGTGTGGTGATTATCTATATACTTATTCTCTTTAAAGTGATTTTTTAGTGTTAGTGATGGTATCGGTCTGAATTATCTATACTACACCGAGCAAAGACCTCCCCAAGACTTTATCTTTATACATCTATACAAATAAATAAAATGTAAGTGTCTGTTTGTAATTACAAAATAAGTGGCTTTTACTGCATGCGTATGAAAATATAGACGTATGCGCTTATTTATTATATTATAGCTAGCCCATTTCGTACCACTGTTGGGCAAAGGCCTCCCTTTTTTTGAAGGGTGGGAAATCATCAAATGACTCCTCCCGCTCTGGGCAGAGTGGTAGGGAGTGTCAGACTTCTACTGACTAAAAACCACCCATGTTCCTTCTTAGCCCTTAGTGTTGAGGCCGCGGTATCTCTTTCGAACAACCTGCAGCCCTGACGGGGGTAAAGGCGGAGCCTCTATTCCTTCCAACGGTCATAATTCTGTGCAACTTCTTCCAATTCTCAAGGAAGGCATCCAGTTCGTCCCGGCCTCGCTTCGTGGTCGGCTGCGACCAAGTGCCACTGTTTCAGGGCCCGCGGTACTAGAACAAAAACAAAATGCGGTAGCAACTCCGGTTACCCAAAAATACCTGATAACTCACAAACAACAGAACTCCGTAATGTGATAAACATTTTTTGCAACTGTCCAAAACTTACCTCAGTACAAAAGAAAAAGGACGGCGTTAATGAGTACATTAGCAAAGGCGGTATCATTAAAAAACTTTGAAAATCACAGGCCAAAAGTTTCCACACAATTTCCATTGAGTCTCGAAGTTTCGAGAACAAATTTAACGGTTCACACACTTGAAATTAGTCTTGTAGGAGTAAAGGCCTGTTGAAGACCTCGGGCGACACGATTTGCGTCAAGAGACACGCGTGTGTCACTTGTTTCCTTCACGTGAATTCTGTAGAGATATTGTAACTTTCCCAAAGTTACGGGTTTATTATAATTTGAGCAGATAAACACTGGTTTCATAGTCGTCGATCACAGGTCTTTAGGTAGTAGTAGATATAATAGGAGTTAGTATTTGTAGGTAAGAGTTTGAATCTAAGACGTCTCCTCTAATATTACGGTTTGATGTGCGTGTAGAATAATTAATTCTTGCTTCGGTAAAGAAAAACATCTTAAGGAAACCAGCATACCTGAGAGGTATTTCTCAAAGGCATGTAAAAGTGAGAGGCCCATGGGAGGCATAAGAACTCTTGCCACCAGTTTAGTCACTAACCACACGAAAAAGAAGAACCTGATTTTTACCCGACTATGGCAAAGCCAAAGGAGGGTTATGATTTTGACTGGCTATGTATGTATGTATGTGAGTATCTTCATCTGTTCCCTCATAGCTTCGAATCTACTTATCGGAACTCGACATATGACGTATCGTTAGAACCGTCTTAATTCTCCTGAACATAGGCTACGTGATTTGTCACAAAAAGCGATTTGGCGCCCTCTAGCGGTCAAAAAGTAAGACTTAAAAAAATGGAGATAAATACGCCGTGTTTGGTATCATTTGAAAGGGCCTCAATTGTACATTTCCAAAATATTGCTCAAATTTAAAATCACGCCCTCTAGCGAACAAAAAGTCAAGAGTAAAAAAAAAATTAACACCAAAATTGTTTAAAAAAAAAAAAGTAAACAACTAAAACCCGACTACGACAAAAAAAAAATCATAAAACCAAAACGAAAATCTCGTTCGCGGTGACACTGGCTCGTGTCATGTTCTAGCTACTTCTTTTTATTAGTTTTCTCCCCAGTCGCTGATTCAAGACGCGTGTACCTCGTGGTCGTGGCCAAGAGGTAAGACAAATGCCTCCTTCAGACAGGTACACATTATTGTTGTCACATTGTCGGCGAGTTACTGCATTATAAAAGTTGGCTGAATCTTCTTACTTTTGTTGTGTATCTGTGTTTGCGTTAAGTTAGACTAATTGAAATGTCGTGTAGGTAAGATAATGGAGTTAATAATATAATGTACGTGATCTTAATAGCAGTTTAAGTTTTTTGTTTACGTTTAGAGTTTAATTTTACTGGTATTTAATGACAGTTATGAGTTTGAAACGTGTTTGTATAAACACTATAAACAGTTTACCCATATTAAACTTAATCCGAAGCCTGAAAAATAAAACAAAATATTAGTCTTTTAAACGATTTTTAGAACCGCTTTCATAACGAGTCATGTTGAGCGCTAAAATAAAGTATTCACTCGTACTCGTATTTAGTGATTTGTAGCGCAAACGGGTCTTAGGCTTATTGTTAACCCTTTGTAAGACTAAGACTAATGGAATATTTTTACTGCTATGGTATTTTTTAAACGGTTTTATTTAGCTCACCCCGTTTGTTTTTTTCTTGGATCAAATTTAGTAATTCAAATTTCACCCACTTCCAGTCAACCGATTAATCTGAAATTTTGTACACACATTGGATTTTGGTGACAATACAATTATGTTTATTCATTATCATTATAAATTCAAGATGGCCGCCGCTACAAAATGGCGGATAATTTATGTTTTATTAATCCCATCAATATGGGTATCAAATGAAAGGGCTCAACAAGTAGAATACAATATACTATAAAAAATTGAAATCCAAGATGGCGGCCGCTACAAAATGGCGGATAATTTATTTATGTTTTATTAATCCCATCAATATGGGTATCAAATGAAAGGGCTCAACAAGCAGAATACAATATACTATAAAAAATTGAAATCCAAGATGGCGGCCGCTACAAAATGGCGGATAACGTAGGTTTTATCAATCCCATCAATATGGGTATCAAATGAAAGGGCTCAACAAGCAGAATACAATATACTATAAAAAATTGAAATACAAGATGGCGGCCGCTACAAAATGGCGGTTAACGTAGGTTTTATCGATCCCATCAATATGGGTATCAAATGAAAGTGCTCAACCAGTATAATACAATATACTATATAAAATTAAAATCCAAGATGGCGGCCCCTTTAAACAGAATGCGAAATAAAAACTAAAAACTAGAAAATAAAAAAATAGGTAAAAAAACTTTTTAAGTTAAACGGTTTTATGTTAAACATACATTGCAATAGTTAAGATAAATGTACTAAAAACCAAAAAATAATAAAATAGAAAACCGTGGGGCACGTCAATTGTCTACAATCGTTGATTGAAATCATAATAATAAAAATTAAGTCGATAATTTGTAGACAATTGACGTGCCCCACGGTTTTCTATTTTATTATTTTTTGGTTTTTAGTACATTTATCTTAACTATTGCAATGTATGTTTAACATAAAACCGTTTAACTTAAAAAGTTTTTTTACCTATTTTTTTATTAGCTCATAAATTAATAATAGTATTTCGAGTAAATATTCTATTGACTAACAAAAGGAAGATATTGTTTATTTCCTTTTTGTACCAATAATAGGTACGTAGGTTTACGATACGATTACCACATCATTGCACACAAACACGTGTTTTGTTCACGAAACGTTTTGAGGTTCTATTTACTAACACAATATAGGTACCTATCACCACATATCACTATCATCACTACATATTATAACTATTGCACCAATTTTTATGCTGTTTTCACCCATAGAGTGATTCTCGAGGAGGGTTTTAGTTTATAATTCACGCGGGCGAAGCCGTGGGCAAACGCTAGTGTATTATAATTTTATTATGATAGTATGTAAAGTCCTTAATCTCTAGTTTTCCCGACTTTTGTGCGCTCACACTATACGAATCATAAACCCGACACTGAGAGCAAACTATAAGCAATTCTGTAGGATGAATGGCCTCCACTATATCTCATAACTCTTTCATGAACAATAACTACAGTAACTCCATATAACTACAGTAACTAAGTTTATCCTCACACTTCCATGAACATCTACTCGTACATAAATACACGTCACAGTTCTACACATTCGCGATGCGTCACGCCCGATACGATCCATTACTCATATATCATATATGGGCGACATATGTGACGCCGTCTGAGCAAACCCTTACAAATGGTCGACATTATTCGGGTGTTAGATAAGTACTTTGTTTTTGTAGGAATAGTTAGGTCGATGGTCCATGTCCCGGAGGATGTGTAAGGAGAGGTTTTTCATTTGAGGAGCGATTTTCTTTTTGACAACCACACATTCGTGACCAGTGGCCACTCGCAGGTTCAAACCCAGGCTTAATATACATCACCACTGCTATCAACACTGTGTAGGAAAACATTGTGATAAAACTGGCATGGGGCGGATCTTTTCGTCACGTCTTCAATCAGTGCGTCCTACCTGTTATGACTTACGGGGCCAAAGCGTGCTATGGAGCGGGCTATGCTAGTCTTTCTGAGGGATCGCATCCGGAACGAGGTGATTCGACAGAAAACCAGAGTTGACAGAGCTCAAAGAATTAGTAAGGTAAGGTAATAATGAGCCGACCATATTAGCAGTAGAGCCGATGATCGTCGGGGTAGACGTGTTCTTTACTGGCGATCGCGAATCGCCAAGCGTAAGGTGAGGCACCCTCAGGAGTGGTGGAACGACGATCTTTGCAGGGTAGTAACTGGATGAAATTTGCTGAGAATTGAGTTGAGTGAGGTACAATTGTAGGCTGATGATGAATGCGTAGTGTGGCCTTCAGTCGCAGAGACAAGCCAAGCCTATGGCCTTCAGTCGCAGAGACAAGCCAAGCCTATTCCGCGTAGCTTAGTCGTGGGTCGCTGTGGAAATACGCCTTTACTCAGACTTAGAGCGTAAATGAAACAGCACAACAAAAGTCGTAAAACAATGCTGGGTGTACTGTTAATATATTCATGCTTTTGTTTTGTCCTTTTTTAGCATGTGTGTTTATGTGGCACGGCAGTTTGTGCAAACTAAAACCTTTTTGCTTTAATAATATTATTTGCATATTTTTTTAGGTTTCCATTTACATAGTCTGCTTAGGTAGTATTTTTTGGGTTCTGTAGATACCTAAATGGTGCCAACGGGACTCTCTTATTAAGGCAGAACACTGTCTGCCTGCCGGTCACAAAGTAGGAACTGTACAAGGAAGGCACTTGAAAATTTTCGAAGACTCCAATCACTAAAGCCGAAACAACAAAAAATAAAATACCTTAAAAAGTTAAAAGCCAAATTCACTGCTGGAGTCTTCAATCTCACGAAACTCAATTTTATTCTCAGCAACTGTAATCCAGTTGCTATCATTGCAGTCACCCTGCGAAGGTCGACACTCCACCGATCCTGAGGGTGTGCCACCTTACGCTTGCCGAAACGCGGTCTCCATTCAAGAACACGTCTATTCCAACCGTCATCGGTTTACCTACAACCTAATATGGCCGGACCAGTGCCCGTTTTGCTTACTTATTCTGTGAACTATGTCAATAACTCTGGTCCTCTGTCGGATCACTTCATTTCGGATGCGACAACATTGAGTAGATATAGGTACATGAAAAAACAATAATAAAAATATCATCATCATCATTTCAGCCAAAAGACGTCCACTGCTGGACATAGGCCTCCCCCAGGTGTCGCCACATTGACCGGTCCCGTGCGACTCTCATCCAGCGGGTTCCTGCAACCTTGACCAGGTCATCGGTCCACCTAGTGGGAGGCCTTCGTAAAAATATATTTAAACATAAATACGTTCGAATTGAGAAACCTCCTCCTTTTTGGGAAGTCGGTTAAAAAAAAGAATATTCAATGTCATTGTACGGGTACCATGATGTGCGAGTCCGACTCGCACTTGCCCAGTTTTTACACGACTGCCCTAAAAAAAGAGTGTTATGTTTTTAGCGTTCATGTGTGTATGTATGTTTGTCTGTGAGTTTCTTTATTCCACCATAACTTCTAAACGCCTTAACCGATTTTTTAGGTTCCTATTTAGTATCTTTTATGGATGTTATTAATTACAGCTCCGGGGTTGTTCCTATAATGTGGCTTATATACTGAATACGTAATAATAAAAGCTGGTAAGGTATTCTATATTGGCTTACACGTTTATCGAAGTATCCTGAGGGCATAGCTCGCTAAGATGGTATCTTTATTTAATACCTTATTGGAAATTTATACACGTTACGCCAGTATTAATAAGTACTAGGGGAAGAAAATTTTGCTCCCATCCTAATTTATTTTATTAGAGATCAGATTTTTGGTCTACTTTTTGGTTGCAAAGAACCACTTCCAAATCGTTAAATCATAAACGATTGTTTTGTGATTTTTTAACGATTGGAAATGATCAAATGACTTCTCTTGCTCAGGACGGAGCAGAAAGGAGTGTCAGACTCTTACTGACTAAACTCCATTCGTGTTCCTTCTTATGCCCTATGCGTACCAGGTTTGACTACCTTTTGTAATAAGGCGGATTGACGTCTGGGTAATATGATAGATACCCCTTGGTAAGTTTGGTTGTCAGACTTTCTGGACAACCCCCTGTCTAGACTGTCGAAGATCTACAAATGACAGCGGGGATCCACGACTTAACAGTTAAGACGCGTAGTGTCGAGACACGAAGGAAACTTGGTATGTAATGGGTGGTTACTTATGGACAGACCAACCTTCAGTTTTTTTTGGAGGCTGGGAAATCATCAAATGACTCCTCTCCCTCTGAGTCGAGGAGAAGGAAGTGTCACACTTCTACCGACTAAAAATCACCTATATTCCTTCTTAGCCCTTTATGTCTGGGGCCGCGGTATCTCTTTCGAACAACCTGCAGCCCCGGCAGGGACCAACCTTTGGTCTTCAGGCGTGGTTTGCCCTGAAGATTGATCCGAAAAGCTATTATAATCAAGCCACGAGCTCTTATATCCAGTCCACTACAGGCCATAAATTATGACTGGCCTCAATAGGTCAGAGAACAATGTCCATACCATTTGGCCTTTAATAAAATGAATTCAGCACTTGTTTCAGTTTAATATTTATTTGTTTATCACGTCCGTTGCAGCTGTGTTTTCGAAACTGACTTAATTTAAATGAATGCTGGTAATTATATCATATTATTTTGAGTTGTTAGTTTTGAAATGTTGCCACTTTTGTTTGATTTTGGGCGAGATTGTGGACGTAACAAAAATAAAGCAATGTTTTATTCAAATGTCTAGTAATCCTTTCTGTTCAGTCTTTATTCATTTAAGAACTAGCAGTTGCCTTTGTCCGCTTGAAAACGGATTTTACCCTAATACTTTTACTAAGAAAAAAAATGCTTTAGTAGTTCCTTTCTGCGTCCAAGGAATGGAAAAAGAAGTGTTGATCGTCCGACGGCGAGATGGGCAGGCAGCATTGTTGCCATCGCGGGATTATGAAGGAGGCTGGCACAATAACGTAGAGCTTAGCACAAGCAATGAGAGGCCTGTACCCCGGAGTGGGTGTATAGGGCTCCACAATCTGACTCCCACGGCTGGGTATAGGCCATATAGGTGTCTGATGAGTTGCCGAGTTTAAGATAAGTATGGAAGAAGAAGAAATGCTGCCCCGATCCTAAATTAATTGTAATAAAGGTAAGAGACTGTTGACAATATTTTTGATAGACGTAACACAAAACCAGCATTATCTAGGATACTACAGGATTACTAAAAAATACAGCCTCTATCAATTTAAACACAACAGTGTCACCAAGCAATTCAGCCCATCGCAGGTAACAGCATACTCCCGTGTCTCATAACGGGAACAAGTATGTGAATCCTATATATTCACAATTTACGATGCCGCAAACTGCGCTCTGTGCATAAATCCGGTAATGCCTTCCTCTTGTATGGAGAGCGGTGAAGAATTTCTGTGAGATTTTCATATACCTACGTATAGATTTTAGAGGGAAATGGGTGATGGGGCGATTTAGAATAGAATATTAGATTTGTAAAAAAAAGATTTTGTGAGATTATAGAAAAGGTGTAAAAAGGATTAAGTGAGGAATTATTATGATGTGATGTTTAAAAGTGATTAGCAAGTAAAAATGAACTTAAATAGGTACTAACTACCTTCCTCCGCGTGAAATAATTAAAATTACTTAACTATGGTTTTATATTTTTTTACACGAATCTAATTATAATACAAAAGAACCTTCAGCCTTTATAACACAAATATCTGCCAGTAAAAGTCTGATCAAAATTGATCCAGCCGTTTCGAAGATAAGCACAAAATTAAAAAAAAAAAACCTTCGATCGGTTTGCAATCATAGCGCTTGCAGTAGCGTCGAAATATTGGATAATCACGGAATATATCCCGTAAGTGACAGTAAAGTTTAATTATGAACCTTGGAAGCTTAAAACAGTACATGTAGAGTGGTCTGAGATGGTCTGTTTGAAGGTTTTGTTGAGGTCAGATAGCCGGTCACCAGCATAGCAACGAGGATTACTAGCAGCGATAGCAATCCTCGTGTGTTTGTAGCTACACGCGAAAAGTCTAAAAGATGATAATAATATGATATTTAAATTTACCATCAAACCATTCTTCACAATAGGGTAGTTGAAAAAAATCTAATTAGTCCGTCCATAGATATATTTTTTTCTTTTTTCACGTAAACAAAAAATTAAGACGATACAGTCTTTCGAAAACTCGTGTGACGTCTCATTGCAGTACATTTTTACCGGCCAGTGACATCAAAACCCCCACTCATGATCTTTGAGGCTTTTTTATTTTCCTCGATTTTTATTAATTTGATAAAACAAAAAACACGTAAGTATCCAATATTTTTCGATTATCTAACTGACGGACTAAACAGATTTTTTTTTTGCCAGGAAACATACCTATTCAGTAAATTTAGCAATAGCCTTAAGTGGAACCATGCAATACCATCCTACAAAACAGTGACGCCAACACATCTCGATGAGAGATCCAACAAAAAATCTGGCAGAAAAGTTTATGGCACATCCAAAGCCATTGGCAACCTACCAAATAGACGTTGATACAAGAGCTATGTTAGTTTCGCCCTGCCAAATGTTTTTATGGAAACTATTAGACCAGCCATTAGGTTTGGGAGTGCTTAGACGATGTCCCGTTCGTACTTTGTGGCAATTGCTTGAAAGGATGTTTTGTTGGTATTAAGAATGGTTCGTTAATGGGTTGGTAAGACGATATGTTTTTGCTTTGATTTGTGTGTCATTTTTGAATTTCCTCGAAGGGGAACAGAGCACTGCGCTTCGAAATTGGTGCTGTGTCATTTGTCTTAAATGTTGCAGCACCATGTTGAGATCCTTTAGGCCTCGTACTGGCCCAGTCTTAGTTTTGTAAGCCTTGCTAATGTTTAGTTTTTTATTTATTTATCTATTTTTTTCATTTTGTTATGTTCTGTGTGAGATTAAAAATACTTTTTCCCTGCCGGCTTTTCTGTTCCCTGATCATTATAATCTGGATATCTTAAGAGCTCGAGTGAATCGTTTTCTTCTAGTCAAGTGTTTTCCACCCTAGGTCGCATCATCGCTTCATTTCTGGCAAATTGTGGCCAGATGTGTCGTGCAAAGGGCTATTGGGGTTTTCCGACAGGTTTTGCTCTGTAGCAGCCACGGTGTCTGAAATCGTGCCTTGTTGAAGGCACAAGCCTCGCACACTTTTACTTGGGACTTCAACCTAACTAGCGAAATGTGAGTGTACTCTTAAGTACACCTCTGCCAAAATTTACGGAGATTACAGACTATTACAGATATTAAGCAAAAGATATTTTTATCCTACTTAATAAAAGCGTTCTTAGGTCTATTTTAGTAGTCCCATGATCTCGAAATCATGTTCATGTGACTGTTCCTAAATTACCCTAGGCTCTTATTTTCGTTTTTCCTAGATCATAGTAAAATAGTACTAAGGTTGGTTTCCCCCGAAATCAGTTCTAAAGGTTATTGATACACATTTTCCAAACGATAGCCTAGAAAACCTTCCATTGAATCCTACATGGTTGACCACACAGAAATAACCGCTCCAATATTCATAAAGCCTTGCCCTGACTAAGCCGGAACACTTGTAATCCTTGGACTGAAGCCAAGAGTCCACAGTAACATAGTTTTCCCTGATAATTCTCTTAAAAACCAGTATATTAGGAGCTCACGAAAAGTTTGTTCCGCGTGCTTCAGAATTGGATTGTCCAAAATTCCACTTTGGCGTACACTGGGCCTGAATTCAAGCAAGTTTATGTATGGCAGTTTTGATGTTGCTGTGAATGTTCGAATTTTATGTTGGATGTGCATATTTCAAATACCTATACGTTTAAATCCTCTGATTTTTTATCTAACAAAGTTTTTGTTGTTAGTTTATAAATAACAATAACTTTTGTCCGCAAACTTCGTCCGCCTGAAATTATTATAAAACTGTTAATCTTTCCTAATATTTTTTCTATAATAATATTTGCTCCTTATATCAGCTATCTGCCAGTAGAAGCCCCGTCAAAATTAGTCCAGCTATTTCGGAGATTAGCCGGAATAAACAGATTGAATATGGATGACTGAATGCGTGGCAACCGTTATTGCGTCCGCGTCCTTGCACCTTGAATAAATTATAAACGCGAATCATGCAACGTTTTTGTGTTACTTCAAATATTTTCTGCCAGAAAACTTCCTAAAAACCATTTTCTTTTACTTTTACAGCCACATTCAGACTTATACTTAAAATATATATCTATCTTTTGTAACTCGGTCTCGAAACTTCCTAAAATTATTCCGGCTGTTGAACTCTGTCATACACAGGCGTATCTTCAAGCTATTCGCTTGTAGGCTAGGCAGACTTCTACGTAATGTCAGTAGGTAATGAGAATGGCAACGTCGCTTGAAGCAATTAGTGTTAATTAAGGCGTTGAGCTTAGGGTAGGTATTAGAGGGTTAATAAGCATGCTAGGGTAGCACTTTAGTGTTAAGTAGAACTGTAGGTACCTATTTTCTAAGTAGGGCACCTAGAAAAATACATTATGGGTATAAAAAGACCCCGTCGGGCTGCGGATTATCGAAAGAGATGACGTGGCCTTGGAACAAGGGCGAAGAAGGAACATGGGTTAGTTGTTAGTCAGTAGAAGTCTGACACTCCCTTCTGCTCTGCCCAAGAGTGGCGGGGTTATTTGATGATTTCCCACCAAAACTAACCTAATTTCATTAATGAAAATCGAAAACACTGCCGAGTACCATAAGATATATATATTTGACCCGGACGAGGTCGCAGCAAGCTAATATTTTATGTAGGTAGGTAAGCAGAATCAGGTTAAAATTAATCATTTTTGATTTAATATCCCGTTGCAAAAATTGTTTGCGCGTCAGCCCGTTTAATAATTACACTATTAATTAAATTATAGCTTGAATTTTAAAAATGTATGGCTTGAATTTTTGCTCAGCTTGCCAGAATGGCGGACATACTGGTAAACAGAAATATATAATGGAACTGCATACTTAAATCATTTTTATTATCGCGCGCTAAAGGAATAATGTATGAACAGGATTTAATTCATTGTGTGAACCTGTTGAGGAATTTGTGCTGACAAAATCTGCTCTGCTCGGTACAAGATAAAAACAGCATACAGTTTTTTCAGGAATGTGTCTAATATTTTTGTCTACCTATTCAATTTATCACCTGCCTAGCCTTTTTCCAATTATGTTGAGGTCGGCTTCCAGTCTAACCAGTCTTCCAGCATTATCAAGAGTATCGTATTACCCAGTTACCCAGTCACGGTTGGTGAGGTCAGATAGGCAGCTCTCTGACTCAACTAGAAATCAGTGTTTTAAAAAAGATCTCAAAAACGCGTTTATTCATTAAAAAAAAAACGTAACATAACTATCTCCACATCCAACCCAACAAACATATGCCATACATCCCAATCACCACGACCAACATTGGCCCAACCCATCGCTCACAATCAAGTTATAGACCGCAAGACGTTACCTTGCAATGTGGTGTGATCCAAATAGGCCATTTGATTCCTAAGACCGCTATGATCGATGGCCCGAACATTCGGTACCGATAAGCTGGCAGTGACGGATTCCATTTTGTTACGATCCGACTTGAGAGTGTCTGCGATCGTTGATGTAAGTGCTATAAAAGATCCTTTTCTTTTATTTGCGGAGGAAAAGATAATAGTCTGGTTTTCGCGATGGAAATCTTTTAAAGCGAAGTAGGGAGTTTAGGTATGTGGAATACGATTGCTGAAAGTTTTGGGCAATGATCCCTTATATAATGTATTGATAAGTAAACTAATTTTGACGACACGGTTGGCGCAGTGGCTAAGCGATTGGACTGCTGCGCTGCGTGTCGCGGGTTCGATCCCCGCACGGTACAAATATTTGTATGGCCTACAGATAGTTGTTTCGGGTCTGGGTATTTGTGTATGTGACTTTCAATGTTTGTGAACGCACCCACGATACAGGAGAAATTCCTAGTGTGGGGCAAACGTTTAAAAAAAAAAGAATATGTCCGTGAAAATTCCGGAAATCAAAGACATGATTATAACCCACTTTATTGTAATTTTTAAGGGACAGTGAAACAATATAATACGAGTATGTTTATAAATAACAACATAGCACATACATAGCGCCCTACATAAGTACATATCCCGAAATATCGGGAACTTTAAACAAACTGTAAACATGGAAAATATCCCGTTTAGAGTGTTTACGTGTTAGTGACCATCATCATCATTCTCTTAACATCATCATCATCATCTTTTCTTACCTTTAACTCAATTCATTTGGGGTCGGCACAGCATGTCTTCCTCTTCCATACCTCTCTGTTTCTCGTCATCTCATGAGACACCTCCTTTCTTACCATATCATTCCTAACACAGTCCATCCATCGTTTCTTTGGTCTTCCTCTAATATTAGTGACCATGTCAATTTTTTTTTCTTTTTTTTTTAAACATTGCCCCACGTTAGGAATTTCTCCTGTATCGTGGGTGCGTTCACAAACATATAAACTCACATTCACAAATACCCAGACCCGAAACAACTATCTGTAGGCCATACAAATATTTGTTCCGTGCGGGGATCAAACCCGCGACACGCAGCGTAGCAGTCCAATCGCTCAGCCACTGCGCCAACCGTGACGTCAAATTTAAACTTAGAAAACACATCCGATCACCAAATCATTCTAAATTCCTCGAATAAATCACTTCTCTCAAAAACTTTCAGATCATTACCTAAAATATAAACCTCAGACTTTAGAATAAGACAATTTGATACACCAATTATTTTGAAAGGGGTCTAAAAGGCCCATCGCCCTTCCCACACGCTAACTTTTGAAGGGTTATAACTGTTTGAAACTCCCCAAATTTAAGCAAAAAGTTCGGAGATGTCATTTACATAGCATTTGAGAGACATTTTAGCAAGCATTTCTGGGATATTTCCGTCTTTAGAGTGGCAATCTTTTTCTTTTAGTAATGTTGCTGTTTTCTTTTGATTATCATCTTTTGTTGATTCATCTATACTTTGATGTTTATCTAGCTTTTCCTGACTAGATTGCTTTTGGTTTCTAATCTGTCCAGATATCAATACTTTTTGACCTTTATACGAGGTCAACAAAACCTCAGTAAAGGTGAAAAGTGGTCAAAATTGTGACCAGATGCACCTTTGGAAGGACAGGTTTTCATTAACATAAATCAATGGTGAAATGACAAAATGTTTTCAAATTCTCCAACATGATTGCTGCTAGAATGTAATTTTGTCTCTCCTTCTTTTCATTCTTGACATTTCAAATTATCATTATGTCTGCTACAATATCATTTTGTTTTTTAAGATTTAATCGTACTCTTCTTTCTTTATTTATCTTTGTTATCTCCAAGAATCCCACTAAAAGAAATCTCAACGCCCCCATCCATTGATTCATCCAAAACCAACCAAAAAACTATATAGTTTCTAATCAAGTAACGAACCCGTATCTCATCTTGCCCAACTAGGATTGATAGTATAATAGTAAATGCTTATATCAGTTCTATTTGCCCAACAGAATCCTTAGCAGGTTCTATACAGATGAACAATGGTTTTGGCCACGAACGAGGTCCCTTTTCTCTGAGGGCCTTGTTTTAGTAAAGCTTTTGTGCATTGTTAGGAGGTAGCGAATTAATCAACCATGTTAATGGTCTCTTCTCATACATTCTTACTAAAATAAGGACTCTGTCGTAGTAGTGGGAACATAATGAGGTAGGTAATGACGACAAAATCATTCACTTGACTTTTTCCGACCGGCAGCAGCTGAATACCAGTATTTCATATGGAACGATTACCTATCTGACCTCCAGCACCCAGTTAGTTCTGGGTAATATGATATAGTCTTTGGCAAGATTGGTGTCAGACTTTTGGACTCCACCAGTATTTAGCCACTAGCCACCTGGGCAGTTATATTCGTCTCGAATCTTCTTGAATATATTCTTCGTCCTATAATTTAATTCGTTAGAACCTAGAAGGAGTGACCTAACCTAACCTAACATGAGTCATCTCAAGTTAGTACAAATATGAGAGCTAAAGCGATTTAATGTTTTAAACATTTTACTTTTAAATGTTTTCCCCACCGAAGAATCAATGTAACCTTTACTTAATTTATAGAACAGCACATTTTCTCAAAAAACAAAAACACTATGTTTCAATTTAAAACTAACAGGAGTATGCACTTTGTGGCAACTTGCCAGACTGTCGTTTACAATGACCTTATGTATCTCAATCTGTTCGTCCAAACAGAGATTTATCTTAGACAGCATTAGTTAAAAGGACGAGGAGCTCCTGGCTAAATAATAACAGGCTTACTTAGGTTGGTTCATGGATGGGTTGCCATTGTATACCAAGTTTTCTCCGTGCCTCGGAAAGCCCGTTAAGCTGTTTGTCCCAGCTGTAATTTGTAGATATTTGACAGTCTGTACAGTTCTGTCTGACAACCAGGTTCAACGAGGGATATCGTATTACCCAATGCGCAATCGCTCCTTATAAAATACTGATACTAAGCTACATCCAGTCAGACAGGAATCAGACATGCTGTCTGAATGACATACTGCTTTCCTCACATGTTTTTCATAATCGAAGCAAGTAATGATTATGCAATACGCACATGAATCCGAAAAATCACAGATTCGTGTCTTAGGTTCGAACTCGAGACGTAGGAGTTGGCAGTCCGACGATAATCCCACTAGACTAGCACTGCTACACTGCTGTAATCATCATCATCATCATCACTTTTATGTGTATCATATTAGAACTTCTTCATAATACCATTGATTTGATCCACTCATTTAGAAACATGCCTGTTAAATAAAACTAAAAACGTTCTATAAATATTTTTAGAATTGAAATATGTATTATCAAACATATTACATTCCATCAGTATCAATAACATTCAAATATTTACTACTGTAATATTTGACTAAAACAATTCCAATTTTTTGGATTTCCATTTCAATTATTCAAAAGTATTCAATTGATATGCAGCAGAAAAAATAAACTCTGTTTTCCTGGTAATGGTGTGTTGTTTAAGATTTATCCTGGAATTAAGTTAATTCTTGATATCTTATATTTCGTGGAATTTGATTCGTGACTTTATTTGATAAGCGCTTACAGTGTTCGTTACCAAATCCTGCACAAAAATTAAGAACGCAAAAGCAATGCAAAAGACTCTTAAAACTTGAATAACTAGTGTTTTTTCTAAAAAAAAATATTGAAAAAAAAATATGACATAATATGTATTAGACCGCTTTCAAATTAGGACGTTAGCAGTGCGAAAGTCGCGCGACTATAAACAATTAATATTTACGGGATGTTACGGCTGTTCTAATAAAATGTGAAGGAATGTGCCTCGCGACTTTCACGCTGCTAACGTCCGCGTCCTAATGTGAAACGGGCCTTAGTTTCTCAAAATTCTATATTTGTACTATACTTTTGAAATGTCTACTAATACAAAAGTATTCAAACCATAGTACCTAATTGATTGAGATAAAAATTGCTTTCATCAAAAATAAGACACTTATAGGCTGCCTTAATCGCTAACCGCTATCACTACCACCTCTGCTTATCCCATAACACATCCATTCATCTCACACGGACCAGCTTCATACCTCCGGCAAAATTGTGTTTTCAGAGCAGAGCCCAAGTTTCAGTGGAGTCTGATTACGTCAATTAAACTTGTTTTAGTAACATCAAAGGTTTCTACGACGTTGTTAAGATGGTATAGGGTTTTTCTTGAAGGTTTTTGTACAATAATAAGTTGGTAGATTTTCAATCTGAATGCTTTAGCTGTATGTTACGATATTTTTATGCTCTGTAAACGTCACCTGTAGGTCTAAATTGGCTACTTTAGCAGATCATCATATGCGTAAAAAATGACCTTATTTAATAGTAACTGCGTCTGTGACCATTTTACGCAATTCCTAGTCAGAGACGCAGTTAGTGGCTTTTTCGACCACCTGTTTGCAAACGCTCGCTTTTTGTGTAAGGACAACTCGTATTCATAATGCTAAGGGCACATAAGAAAAACCGATCTCATCAGTATTACCCTAGGCAAGACTTGTCGTCAGACGTTCAGGCCCTTGACTCAGTCAGACCTCAAGTGTGTATGCGGCGTATCTCCACAGATAATTTTCCACCTTCCAACTTGCGCTGCATGCCCTGGCCTGACACCTGCACACTTGTCGACCTTATGACTGCATCAGCGAGTGGAGTTCGCATAACTGAATTTTGAGCCAAAACGATTTAATAGAAATTTACCATTGACGAGAGAAGACTTTAAGAACTGTCAAAGATCTACAAATAACAGCGTGCTTTCGTTTCTTAAAATAATAATGTATTGTATGAAGAGCAGCGGTGGCCCAGTGGTGGTGGTCCCGACTTACGAACAGTAGGTCGTGGGTTCGAACCCAGGCAGGCACATTACTTTGTGTAATTTATTTCATCACCGCTGCTCTCAAAACGGTGAAGGAAAACATCGTGAGGAAACCGGCATGTCTTAGAACCAAAAAATTCAAAGACATGTGACATCTACCAATCCGCACTGTGCCCGCGTGGTAGATTATAGCCCATTCCCTCTCAAAAAGAGAGGAGGCCTTGTGTCCCAGCAGTGGGAACATTAATAGGCTGTTGATGATGATGAATACCTAATGTATTTTTTTTATTTTTTTACAGGTAAGCTGATTTTTGACGAAAAAATATTCAGTGAGTATTAAATCTAATCCGATTTCAACTGAAGAATATAAATAGACACAGTTCTGTGAAACAACAAATTATTTTCCGAGCTTTCCGAACTGTTATACATATTTCCAAAATTTCACACTCCCTTAAACGAAAACCGTGAAAATACTCGTAACGTCAAACTCGTCGTTTTTCTATCGCGGCTGGGAATTAAATTGGATGTCAGATATTTCGGCTGCATGTGCAATATCTATGCTGAATGATTTGTCGTGACAAATTGCGTTTTGTCAGCAGTGCGAGGAATAGCTTGGATAACCAAATGTTATTTTAGTTCGCTTGGATTATTCAGTTGGCGATTGGAGTTTTAACAAACAACTAACTAACTAGCCATCATCATCTATGCATTGTTTTTCATAAAGAAGAATGGGCAGATTTGTATGAACTCTGGGCTTTTAAGTTCATACTTACTATCTAAAAAAAAATTAAGACCCGAATATCCACTAAATAATATTATGAGGCAGCCTAATTGCTGATTTTCTTCCCTAAATATTCATTTTTATTAGTTAAAACATTAAAGTAATTATTAGTTAAGAAATTTATACTCATTCATTTTTGTGAACTTTTACTTTTACAAAATTAATGCTTATCAAAATGAAAAGGCAATATAATCGTCCAATTAAAACCCTTTACTCACAACCTTTTCAAAATTACCATGGCAGCTGACAAAACAACAGTCATGAAAGTCAAAAATGATCATTTGGCTGTTTTTATTTTGCCACAAGCTTTCTATATCTATCTTGTAGATAAAAGTGTTAAAAATAAAGGAGATAGCGCAAATACCTTTCGTTACCAAACCGCTTTGTATTCTATCCGTGCCCTAACAATAAGTCACCTTTTAGAATTCGTAGCAGACAAAGAGCACACTCAAATTTCTTGAGGTTTTGCCAAAGCTGGAGTGTTGGCTAGCTGTTCCTAGGAATAATCGATCGAGGCTCTGAATGAAGGAAGAGAACTTTAGGTCGGTCGGTAAAAAAATAATTAAAATTTGGATACAAATTCTATCCACTAATTAACTTTGTGATTCAAATTACGCCATTTAAATATTAAACTGAAAATTACTGCGCCAAACTAAACTAAATTTTTATGGGACCAAATGGCAACTATTCCGCATCAAACTGAAAAAGAATCACGTAAATCGGATCATAAATCGCAGCGTAATCGGTGTACATACATAGAAAAAAAAAACATACCAATCGAATTGAGAACCTCCTCCTTTTTGGGAAGTCGGTTAAAAAGGTAGATTTTTCCAAAAACCATTTTACCCCCCTGGGGGTTGAATTTTGAAAAATCCTTACTTAGTGGATCCCTACGTCATAAGAGAAATACGTGTGCGAAATTTTAAGTTTTTAACTCTAAGGGTTTGGCATGTGCGTTGATCCTCAGTCAGTCAGCTTTGCCTTTACTATATATACTTTTATAGATGGGTGCCCTAAGGACAAAGACAAGGTTGACGGTGGAACCACCTAACCCAAAAGAAGCATATTAACTTGCGACTTAAATAGATTCGGACACCTTTATACCCCTGAAGGGGCAGATGTAGGTACATCCAGATTATATGAGCCATGCTAAAGTCCAAAGAAAAAAAAGTTACTGTATAACCCAAAGGTAAAAACTTGCTGATTTGGGGATTAATCTCAGAACTGCTCATTCAGCAGCATCGCTTGTGGCTACAGACTACAAACAAAAAAACCGTCTGTTGGTTTTTCTTTCTGAGAAATGAAATCTTTAAACAGATTTTGATATTGGAGCAGGTCTGTCATTATACAGGCTACGTACTGATGTTGGCAATACGTCACGCCTATCTACGAAAGCTTCTAAGTCAGAGATGTATAGTCGACCAAGAAATTGGTTTACCACTTTTGATGACATCTCCCAGTAACATAATTATTCGCTAAGGATGACAGATTGACAGATTCTGACGTGAAAATAGCACTTGATGTTGTTTTGTACGTGCAAATGATATTCAACCTTAGAGTGGTAAACCAATTTCTTGGTCGACTATACCTAACAAAACATCGAAATTATTTAAGTCCCATGTAAAAGGGGGCGACCCTATTGCCATCAACTTGGCCCAAATCCAGACTCCATGGCTGCTACTGATTAGGAATTTCTGATGGAAAAACCCAATAACAATTTCCCTGAACTGCAATGGGAATCGACTTTAGAACGTCGAGCTCAGCAGTCGCGATTGCAACCACTAGGCCATCGAGGCAGTCATGAGGACGATTAATAACTTTGAAATATCTAATCAAAAAACATCTCAATAAGTTAATCAAATCCTATTGTTTTCCACCATGTTATTGAACCCACCCAGTCACCCGTCAACCATTGAAAAGCGCTGCCACAATCCCGAACCTTTAGAAATTCAGCGGTGCAGCGCTGACCTGAATTTTTCCATCTCAGAACATAAATCACGAAAGCGGCTGAATGGTGAAAAACCAATATTTTGTAGGGAATATATATGGGTTTTCTGGCACGATAGTGAATTCCTGATAGGATTCTTTGAATGTTTTTCGTGTTACATATAATGTGACTACGCTTATATAGTTTACCTTCAGGATTTATGTCCCGAATCATGATGAAGAGGTTTCTGAAATATGTTTGTTTCTGGCTTACGTTGTGAATAAAAGCTTCTTACAATTTAGTTTCGCGTTTTGTTTTAGGATGTATGGAATCTTTGTTTGTGAAGGAAAGAGGACGATAATGTGTGAAGATAAAGTGCAGTATTGCTTGCAATACGTTTAAAATACTATCTCAGTCAGCCTATAATGTTGCTATTGTAATATCGGCCTTACAATTCGTTATGAGATTTACAGACGCGTCTATAGATCTCATAATGAATTGTAAACTTCTAGACGTTACTTAGAGCCTGCTTTAACTTGACAAGTTCTCGTATTCTGTGTTACACTTACCTATAGTTTGACAGTCGTGCGATAGTGGCGGAATAACAAAGTAACGTTATCACAACATAACATCACGCCTGTAATCTGAAGGACTGAATGGTATCCAATAGGGGATCGGACTGGGTCAAAATAGTAGGATTCTGTTTAGTCCGTAAGTTAGATTATCGAAAAATATTGAATACGTGTTTTTTGTTTTATCAAATCAATAAAAAATTACGAAGATCAAAGGTCAAAGATCTTGGAGTGGGGCTTGAAACGTCACTTGTGTCGTCAAAATGTACTATCATATGACGTCACACGAGTTTTCGAAGCATTGTATCTTCTTCATTTTAAGTTTACGTGAAAAAAGAAAAAATACGTGTCCAATAATTTTTGGAAATCTATCTGACGGACTAATTAGTTTTTTTTTTGTCTGATCCCCTATTGTATACCCATATTTTGCCAGATAAATTTAGAGAACAAGCGTTAATCGGATTCAAATCAAGACTCCTACTGCGAAAATTCCTCATGAAAAACCAATAACACTCGGGTATCAAACCCTAATCAATTTAAAAAGAGTAGACCCATACAATAATAATAATAAAATAGTTTATTGGTAAAACAAGTTTAGGTCTAAACAAAATTTTGTTATTGGATCCTCCTTTTAGGCAGATAGTGCCTGTATTAGGAGAGTCCGCTCTTCCATATCAAGACGTGAAATACAAATAACAAAAATATAATTATTAGGTATGCTAAAGCTTAATTACTAAAATTAAAATAAAAAACATGAAATAAACATTGGGTCTGGGTGTGATGTATGTGTGTGTGTGTGTACATGTGAGTAATAGAGAGTAACCTGGTCTCCACAGGACTGCAGGATAAAGACAAGGGAATGATGACTTTATTGACCTCCGTACGTTTTTATGTTCCATAAGTGCCCATAACTATACGTGGTAATTACGATTTTTTAATTGATTTTGAATTTTGTTCTACGAAGACAGTTTTAATCCAACCCATCATGCCAAAACGAACAAATCTAATTTAATCGATCTTTACATACTCAAGAACGACCCTATCCGCAATGGCGTCTAAATTTTTGCATTATGTCAAGGGTCGAATTCGACCCGACGTAATTTGAGGTACCCTCGAGGGTCAAACAACGTCTAATAAGGTTTTTTGTCAATATTGCTCGAGGGTATAGGAAAATAATAAGAAGCTACCTACTTGGGTAGCTTTGTGTTACTATGCGTGGTCAATGAACAGTTATTGAAGAGGATAGGGCAAAATTTATGAGGCGTTAAGTGTGCTTACCTGTGATAAATTGGTACAATGATCAGCCCCCGTAGCATGGCGATTCAATCTCTATTCTGCCAAGAATAGACTAAGATTTTTCCATACAATTTGACATGAAACCTTGCACTACAATCTGTCATTTTGTCGATTCTTCCGTCGACAAAACCCGTTTCTTCGGTGGACATGCTAAGTCGGCTGGAAGTGTATTGGATGTCTCATGTTTTTTTATTGGTGTAACCAATTTGTTTGTGAGCCAAATCATAATCTGCCTAGCCTTTTACAAAAAGCTGGGTAAATGAATACAAGAAAGATGAAATTGTTTCACCCAGACTCGTTGGCCTCGCAAACGCGACTGCTAACCATGACGGGTTCGATTTTTAACCGACTTCTAAAAAAGAAGGAGGTTCTCAATTCGGATGTTTGTATTTTTTTTTTTTATGTTTGTTCGGGCATAACTCCGTCACTTGCTAACCGATTTCAAAAATTCTTTTTTTGTTGGAAAGGGTATACTTCCGAAATGGTCCCATAATTTTATTAATTGAAATCGGACAAGCGGTTTTAGAAAAATGAACAAAACTCAAAAAAAAAAACGACGTCCACATTGACCCATGAACATGTGAACCACTAAAAAGTGAAAAATAAAAACTTTTTAACAAAAATTTTAAAATTAGAAGAAAAATCAGTTTCTGAAGTCGGTGGCAAAAAAATGAAATCAAACAAACAAAAGTCACCGACTTCAGAAACTGATTTTTCTTATAAAGTTTATTTTGCACTTTTTTGTGTTTTTCGTTTTGAAGTCGGTTTTATTTTTTGTTAAAAAGTTTTTTCAGGTTCGGCAAAGTGTCGTTTGGTGATTCCTTCAGGAAGTCAGGATTTTGTAGTAGTCATAGAATCTGCTGTATTCGTGACCAGGTGATGAAAATACCACGAGGCTCCTTGTTAGACTGTAATAATCTAAACCAATGTAAATGGTTCCGACGGATTATCACCGGTAATCTTAAGGCGACATTACCTGCCCGCGACCTTGAGCGCGCGTTTAACTCATCGCCTAAACAAATAAGGTTGAAAATGGCGATGCGTTTGATTCTCATGACTGCCAAAATGAACGATAGTTCGCAGATTTAATTTATTAAAAAAAAAAATACGCTGTAATGTTAAAATATTTTTACATAAGTCTTTAGTTGGTTAAATTTCCTTTCTGATAGTAAAAAAAAATATAACAGTTGTCACTCAAAATATTGAGCATTTCGAGACGAAAAAGTTTTTTCGTCTCGAAATGCGATTTTTTTGTGATTTTGTGATTTTTTTTTTCGAGGTTCTTGATTACTTTTAGAAAATATTTTTGCATAAGTCTTTTACCTATACATTTGACTATACACTGTATTTTTTTTGGAATTGTAATAAGTAGCAATACGGCTAACTCTGCGACGAAAAACAGGTCGTTTTTACGGTGCCCCTTTAACTGCGCCTTAATCAACGTATTTTTGACGTTGCATTAGTACTATAGAATACATGGATTACTGTAAACATCACCCTGCTTATATCCTACTCCCAAAAAAGCAAATTTATTCTTATCCTCGCTGCCCCGGTTAGCATAGTTTGTATACTCATTACTCAAAAGATTTGGGACGACACTAAGCTGCACAAATGCAGCTAGAACTGTCCTCTCAATTCTAGAACAATACCTACCTAGATACGGCAACGCCTGAACAAACCAGACCTCCCTAAATCAGATTACTTAGGAAGATACTTGAATTGTACAATAGCGAGCCTCCGGCGACCCACTTAAAAGTTAGGTACATCTACCTACATCGTTTCTACTGCAGCATGTACTCATGTAGTACAGTCCTTTGTAAAACTAACTTTCCAGACTAATAACTATATTCTAACGACCAAAACTTCTAATTCTATACACCATTTTAGTTTCAATTGCAGCTCATACGAAATGTATAATCCCTATTCAAACATTTATTCAAACTGAACATTCGAACGTGAGAGTTACCGTGTCGGCGTAATGTGTCGGCTAAAGGACGCCGTCAGCAGTGTCGGCGAAACGCAAGCTATGCCGACATGTCGAACAAACGCGCTAATCCCACTGCATTGTCATCAAATGGAATTGTTTGCTTGTGTTTGGAAAAGCTTTAGTTTGTTTGATTCATTCCGACTTTAAAAATCGAGTATTATGACTCTGTTTGCAGATTTTAGCGAGGAAATGTAGCGAGAAAATATGCTAGCATATGTACGTAATATCCACTAAATAAAAATATCCATTCAAAGTGCCATTTGAACGTGTGAATTGCGCGTCGGCGAAATGTGTCGGTTAATGGCCCTCGGACGCCGAAAGCGGTGTCGGCGAATTCATTCAGAATACGCCGACACGAGGAACAAACTCGCCAATCCGGGTGCATTGTCAGCAAATGTCGAAATGTTTGCAGTGTGTTTTGAGCATTTTCTGAATTTTTTATGATTCGTCCCTCAAGCTCCGAATTTGTTAGGTATCATTATTATTAATATTAAAAAAACGGGATATTTACCATATTTAGTTTTATTTCCGAGTTCCCGATATTTCGGCGCTAGGTTAGGCTAGGTTTCGGTTATTTTGTTAGGTATCATTTTTCATAAATGTTTATTTTAAATGTGCCTTTGTATTTTGTTTAATCCTATTTGTTTTCGTTTCGCTTACTTCTAACGTAACGATTTACGTATCCCCGAAGGGTAAGGCAGAGGTAACCATTGGTACACCCACTTTTCGCCAGTTATGTTAAAGTCCCACGTAGTAGGGGGCGAGCCTATTGCCATCAACTGGGCACAAATCCAGAAGAACTAGTCGAACGCAATTTGAGTTCATCGACATGATAAGAAGTAGACGTTAAGCAAGCAGGATGATTTTCGAAGTATCAACGCGAGTCGGTCTTTAAAAAGACTGTTCAATCCATACTAATATTATAAATGCGAAAGTAACTCTGTCTGTCTGTCTGTCTGTTACTCTTTCACGCCTAAACGGCTGAACGGATTTTGATGAAATTTGGTACAGACATAGTTTGGAACTTGAGAAAGGACATAGGATAGTTTTTTTTTTTTTTTCGCGAGATAAACCAAAAATCTGCCGGAAGTCACTATTCCACGCGAACGAAGTCGCGGGCAAAAGCTAGTAACATATAAAAAATAAAACATAAAATTTTACTGTGTTCGTAATAATAGTAAAAAATACCCTATATTTTCTCTCATACCTCTTGTCTCCACGATACACATAAACCATATTAAAAAACAACAAAAGCATAATATACAAATACGCATTATAAGATCCTAATGTGTTTTAACCCTATTGGATCGAGTGCGTAACACCGAAATCCGCCGTCGGACGAAAGTCTACGATGTCGGGGACCGGGCGGTGCGCCTCAAGTGGACCTGGGCAGGACATCTTGCTAGACGCGGAGATGGCCGATGGAGCAAGGCATTGACTGAGTGGTGGCCAAGGTTAGGCCATAGAAACCAGGGCCGTCCTAAAGCTCGTTGGGTTGACGACATCATTAAGGTTGCGGGAAACACCTGGATGAGAGACGCACAGGATCGGGACACGTGGCGGAAAAAAGGGGAGGCCTATACCCAGCAGTGGGTGATTCCGGGCTGATATGATGAATGTGTTTTAATTTAAATTCTCGCTTACCGCGTATAAATCAGCCACAGCAAGTGTTGGCAGGCGTCTCGGATCTTGCGATCCCGGTTTCCCGGGATCCCGCGCCACCGCGGTCCGGGACGGTCTCCAAGGAAATGCTACGTGGGTAACACGGGTTTCGCATTTTCTATTTTTTTGGATGTTACCTGCCAATATAGGTTGCGATGCGTTTTAAAAGCAATGTGTTTGAGACGAGTGTGATGGAACGGCGTTTGCCAAAAAAAAAAATGCAGAAAAAATGCGGTTTTTAAGTAAACTTAAGTAACACGTTTTGAACTTTTAAATCAGTTCAGTTTAGCTGACTTTTTTGTACATCTACTACAGAGGCATAGAAAAAATTCGCAAACTCGGCAGATAAAATAATCACCTGAAACACGTATAGAAAAATGGCCATTCATGTATGCATGCACTAAAATCCCACTTAAAATTAATCATACAAAGAAATCTTCCACGCCAAAAACCGTATTCTGAAAACACAAAGTTTCACAGCAGGATTTATAAGTCCTAACCCGATGTTTGTAGGTAAATATGACATAACAACGAAAATCCCGGCGTTTATTAAGTCTCGTGTTCATTTTACGGCGAGATAGGACCAAAAAATGTAGGCAAATTGTGGACTGTATTTTAATTCTACAATAAAATTAGAAATCGCTGACACAACTGACTTTTAATATTTGACAAGTAATAAAGAATAAAAAACATAGATATATAAAAAAGGTCGCAACAACCACAATTCCTGTATTTTCCATCCCGATGAATTGCATAACCACACTAGGTTCGTTTGCGAACGGATGAGAAATACAAAATACAATCCAAATACAGGGTGTAAAGTAAAAAAACAGGCGACATTCTTTTGTTAAATGACCTGAGTGACAAATAAACAAATATGGGATTAGCGGGTGACTGCTAGCGGATGTGGCTTGTCACTTTTTTCTGGGGTCTGTACACGGTGTGAGGATTTTATTGTTTTTATTCAATTCATTTTGGAGGAGCTCTTGTTTATTTTGCGTGGAAAATGACAATTGTACTTTTATGATCTTGCCTTTTATTACAGAAAAGTTTGAACCTGGTTGTTGTAACATTTTGTGACGACAAAGTGTTACATAAACCAGGTTAAGGCGGGGTTGCAGTAATTTTAAGATTTTTGAACCTATAAAAATCGAACTAAATACGAGTTTTTTAATAAATAAAAATCATTACATAAAAATTGAACATACTCTCTAGTAAATCGTAAAGATAGAAACGCGATTTAGAATGATCGGCTCGATACTTTTTTTTATCAAACATGACTCTAAATCACAATTTCAAACGTGTACTGCTAAGACATTTCATCATGAATTTATATGAAAGTTATAACAGTAGATAGAACTTTTTATTCTGAAGTAAATGGTGAAAACAGATTGTATAATTTCTTTATAGTTTTTCTCCAAGAAGCAAAAAACAGTCAAAATTTAGGCATTATATCGATCGCGCGGCAGGGCGGGGGGCGAGGTCGTGCGTACATAAAAACAAAGTACTGCAACCTCGCCTTAAAAGTTGGACATACAGCATGAAAACAAAGATAGTGAACCATTCAGTTTCACACCATTTCAACCCTAAATCACCTACAATAAGCCTACAGTTTCTTCTGCTACACTCGCTAGCTCTTCCTTCGTGTAGTTGTTTCACGCGACTTTGAAGCTGTCGTCAACCCGTTGGGCTTGGTTGGGTTGGGCACCTACTTCGCGTGACCGACTTAAGTATTTTATACTTAACGAGGTTACTTTCGCAGCAAGCTTAATTTTTTTAAAACAACAATTATTAAGAACTAGCTTTTGCCCGCGACTTCGTTCGCGTGGAATAGTGACTTCCGGCAGATTTTTGGTTTATCTCGCGAAAAAAAAAAAACTATCCTATGTCCTTTCTCAAGTTCCAAATTATGTCTGTACCAAATTTCATCAAAATCCGTTCAGCCGTTTAGGCGTGAAAGAGTAACAGACAGACAGACAGAGTTACTTTCGCATTTATAATATTAGTATGGAAATATGGATAGTATGGATTACTTAATTCTAGACATTTAAAGAACAAAACGAAGTCTATTTAAGTTTTTATACTTAGTAACTAAATAGCTCATATAACGTCATAGTATAAGGTAGTCAAAAAATGGCACACTTGGATTTTATACGGATTCCTGCGAGTTATCCAGGCATATTTATATTCTGTGGTCTAGCCTGAAATCCTACCTAACCAATTGAAGCTTCGCGATTCCCACAAAAAGTACCGACTGAACCAATTTCAGATCCTCATAAACATCGGTTCTCGTTATCGTTTTCCGCAAAATGGTGAGAAATTGTTTTTTCAACTCATTGGAAACACCCGTTACTGTAGGAAAAGAGTTTAAAATGCCATATTTGGCTGTTACCCAAGTGTAACGGTGTTAACTACCGATTGAATCGAAGTTATTATACTCGGGTTCAACTAATTGTGATAGATTAACTTGATGTAGTACTGGCTTTTTTGTTGTAGTTAAGTCCCAGGGATTTTTAAATTTTGAGTAAAATAAAATAGGATTTCTTGGTGATAATCTGCGTCGTGGTGTAGTGGTGACTCAGTGGTACCGAACCCCTTTTAGGTGTCGAAGATCTTGGGTTCGAATCCAGCTATGCCGGTTGGGATCGATTCCCGGGTCGGGCAAAGTGCTATAGGGTTTTTTTATCAAGAATTTTCAGTAGGAGTCTGAATGCATGGCCCGGTGATGGCAAAAGGCTCCATTACATGGCAAAATGTTGGTGTACTATTAGCTACACCGCTGCCTAACCCTTCAGGGATTACAGTCGTGATGTTATGTTGTGTTAAACTCACGCCATTTTTCTTAGAAACCGCAGAATTAGTTAATTTTAGAAACTGTTAATATTTAGGAGCAGTCATCCATTCAAAATTTGCGGCAAGTTTCATAACGAACTTCAAAGGCAATCAGTAGGTATTATAATTTATTAAAATCAATCTACAAAGCGTCAGCTACGAATATAAATAACCTTAAATTCCTGAAATTTCCTGAAATTCATAAATTAAACGAACATCTGTAGTCTCGTTTGCTTTTTAACGAACACTTTTAAAGGCTGTTTTTACATAATTATGCGGAACCCGACCTACGTGATTACGGTCTACTCTTGACGTTGTAATCAGGGACCCCAAAAGGTACTAAAAGCCTGTTTTAATTCGGAAAGGTGAAAGGGTTTTTAAAGCCTTTGTTTACAAAGGAAAAGTACTTTTTAAAAGTGAAATTCTGGAGAATAAGACGGTTGCGTTTAATTTGAAAGAATAATTTTTGGCTCGTTTTTTTTTGTTAAAATTGTGGCAAATTTTAGAGATCTTTTGTTTTATTTTAGTTTTAAAAAGTACTTTTGGTATTTCGATGTTTTAAGGTATTTTTCTTCTGAACTTCTAAAGTTCGTTGCGAATCTGTGATGATTTACTTTAAAAACGAATGAGTTCCATTTCGAATTGTTGGCCCAGAACTGAGCCACTGCAAATGTGCCTGTACTATAATGATCTTATTGAAATAAATGCTTAGGTCAGTCCAATTAATTGTTTAGTTTTCCGTCTTCTCGCTTATAGAATTTCTCGATAATTTTTTCTTAGGTTACACCTAAAAAATCTTGTTTCTCTTTTAAAGATTTTATATACAGTCATTTTTATTCAGCATTGCCGTCCAACGTGGTAATGCTGCCAGCCTTCTGGGCACTTTTCCTGTTGACAGCAATGTGGACGAATTTTTTGACGCCCTGTAATTCTTCTCTTTTTGCTACTTGTATATACATATTTTATCATTATTTTAAGTTCTGTAAATAAATTGTAGTTTGTAAATATTGTAAATAAATATCTGTCATTTTTATGATTTGTGGTTTCGAATTAACCCCTTTCCATAACTGATTTCTGAATACATTTTGTTATAATGGGGTAAGTAGGGCAAACAGTACAGTTCTCTTTTGATTGATTACTAACTTGTGGTTTTCGCGTTGTTCAAAATAATACGAACGTCCATTGTTCGGGAGTGCAAACGATCAGCCTGTATTGTCAGTTTTTATTGTAGAGATTGCTGTAAGGAAAATGTCGGGCTTTTAACTTTTTTTTTTTCATTTTAAGGCGTCAGGCAGGTTTTAGTATCTTTATTTTGATAACAGATGTTTTTTTTTTCCTAAATGGCATCACGCAGGTCAACCTGTGATGCTAGCTTCTGCTTAACCGGACTATTATATATAAAACCATGTCAGAGGCCCTTGCGGCGGTTTAGAAACTCTGACACTAGGGTGTGTGGGGTCGTTAGACCTTACTGCCCACACGATAAGAAGAAGAAGAAGAAGACCGGACTATTATGTGGGTGCCTTAAATGTAAAGCCAGGTTATCACTATCACTATCATCACTACATAGTTTAAAACAAAGTCGCTTCCCGCTGTCTGCCCCTATGTATGCTTAGATCTTTAAAACTACGTAACGGATTTTGATGCGGGTTTTTTAATAGATAGAGTGATTCAAGAGGAAGGCTTATATGTATCACATTTCACCTGTGCGAAGCGGGGGCGGGTCGCTAGTATAACTTATAAACTAAGTGACATCGCGCTAAGGGCAACCCGTGTGGGATAGGAGACTGTGTTCAGGGCACCATGGGGAAGGGCAGTAAACAAGGACAGGGTAAATCAGCATCGCGGGCTGGCTCAAGCAAAAGTCGGGGGTTTGATAATAATTGTAGAATTGCTTTAAAAAATATCTGAAAGTCGACCACTGCGGTTCAGTTGCATCGGTTTGGCAATAGCGCCACACTATTCCCAAACCGCTGAAACTTCTGAAATCCAGAATTAGCAGTTTTAACCACCAGAAAAGCACCAAGACAATGTAGCTAGGTCTTGGATCCCGCAACGGATTAAATCAGAAAATAATAGCGTAGCAGTAGGAAAAAAAAATCTTTTGTAATATGACTCTTTTTAATATATCAGTATTAAATTCGTGTGTTACGCCATGTACTAGTCTAAATACATAGTAAATATACCTAACGTAGGTACTATGTATTAATAATGTGGTCGAACACTGAACACAATAATAATATGTCAGTCAAACAGTGTACAACACTGGTAACATTTGACAACATAATTCTACTATTGTAAACTGTTGAATACAATATGTATCTAATACCTACGTTTACATTTAGGTACTAAACATGTATAGGTGAGTATCTACATTGTGTGTGTGTGTGTGTGAGGAGCTCGTGGCTTAGTAATACTAATAACTGTCGCTCGGGTCGATAATAAGTTAAGCTGTGCATGCCTTGGTTGGTCCATGGCCACCACCAATTACAAACGGAGTTTCCTCTGTGCCTCGCAAAGCACGTTAAGCCACTGCTCCTGGCTGCCAAATTTAGATCTTGTATCTACCTGTAAAATAATGGTATTCAGCTGCATCGGGTTAGACTGGATGCCGACCCTAACATTTTTTGGAAAAGGCCAGATGAAGAGTATCCATATTGCTGCTACATTCTACTGAATATTTTATCGTTTACAAATAAAACTTGTTTGAATGTCTGAAACAGCGTCAAAAAAATTGTTTAGGCTGAAAAAATGTTATGATTTTAATGAGAGCTTTAACAAAAATATTGCCTGACACTTTTAATGGTTCTTTTAACTGCCTGACACCTTTTGGTTCTGGTGAAATAAAAGTGTTTAATTTACACCACATCGGCCGACCTTAATAGAATACGGGCTTGTTGTTATTAATTAGATTAACAAAACTACCGGAAGTCACCAATTAACTAAAATTAATAGCACTTATTCAAATTAAGTATTCCTTTTATTAAGTAATTATTTAAACAAGCTTTTAGGAGTTATTTGTTTAATAATAATGGATTAAAACCATATTATAATTGGCCTTTAATAGGTTTTCTTTTCCATAAAAATAATATAGTGAATTTAATAGGTCGAATTTTTTGAAGACGTTAATTTATTTAGGGCACTTGAGCATAAGCAGCATTTATTGCTCCCACTGCTGGGACACAGGCCTTCCTCTTATAGAGTTTGAATGGGCTGACATCCGGGCGCAGTGCAGGTTGGTAAATGGCTTCATATCTTCGTTTTTTTTTTTTGGGTGACTGAGAAAGAAAGCAGCAATGTCAAATTCAAATTTAATTTATTTTTCTGTGTGATGATTGATGTTTAATGTGTGATTCCATGCTGCCAGATGAGGTTTAACGCTTCCTGCTCTCGCTCTCTCTGACAAAGTAGAGTATCCCAACAGTGGAAAAGCAAAAGATTAATTTTACTAACCAAGAATTCAAGCCCATTTAAAATAAAAAATAAATAAAAAACCGATCCTGAAATAGCAACAATAATCTGCAGGCAAAACTGACAAAAAAACTTTGCCCGTATAGCGCAAACATTACCCACAGAATATGGAAATAATGAACTAATTTCGTGAGCAATTGCCCGTGTATTGCTCATTTGTTCAAGCCAACATTGCCCGCAATTTGCTTAGGTCATGCCTGGCTAGTTTCTTCAGCTAAGATTTGTAGATGAAAAGGGAATGTGGTCGTTAGTCCAGCCTTGTTTTGTAAGCCTTTGGGATAAATGATTACATAGGGTAACTAGCCAAAAAAGACTAGTTAGGAAAGACGGCGACATAATAATAATACGCATAAACGCACGTACAAAAAGACACGCTTTACGTACAGTGAGTGCAAGTGCACTCGCGATTGTCATTTGTTTGAGATCTTCACTCACACATAGACACGCTTCACGTGCAGTGAGTGCAAGTGCACTCGCGATTGTCATTTGTTTGAGATCTCCACGCACACATAGACACGTTTCACGTACAGCGAGTGCAAGCGCACTTGTGACTGTCATAATATATTTTGTTTAAAATCGTTTTATATACGCGTCTATGTGTGCCTAAGTCTGTTTCAGCATGAACGTTTAGTTCGTTGTATGGACACGACCTTCTGTGCCTATCTTTTTAAGGTACAAGGGTCCATTTTGTCTGGGTTAGAGTACAATTACAAAGTAGTTCGCTTAAATACTAAGTTTCAGGCACGTTAGGTCTTGTAAAAGGTTCCTAAGAATCCAATTAGTGTCTAGTCTGGGTTCTGAGAAATTTCTACACGTGAAATTCTGTTAGTAAATTGTTGAAGTGTTCTGTTTTGATCTAGTTAAGTTTTCTTTGTGTAGGTAGTAATTTAACAGCTATAGAAATTTCTCTTTTTAATACAATGGCTCTTATTTTTAGTCTTGTTCTTCTTCGGGTTGAGAATCTGCTATTTTATTTTGTGTTCAATGAGCTTCGATAAGAACTCAGCCACATTGACAGCTTTATCAGAGCTTCGGAAGACTCTTCAAAGTCTAAGTGAAATTACACAAAGAGCAGGAAAAGAGGTACGACTACGTTTGTATAGATCCGCCATGATATATTTTTTCTTTGGAATACTCAAATCAGACTAAATGAAGACAAGCCAAATTGACTTCTATGTTTACGGAAGTCAGCTCAGAATACACCCACAGTTTTAATACTTCATATGCCAAGCTAAAATGTTTCCACGTAGGTATATGTTTCATTTTAATATACGAGTGTGCCAGAATTCAGCGCATTCGGTGAAATTAGAGAAACACCATGTTTTTGTACTACAAAGAGAATATCTCAACTGAAATTTAAACCAGGGTTTGCTTGCACAGTTTTAATTATCATGGAGTTTATTTTACTAAAAGTGAAATAAACGAGTACTATTTCATATTTGCAGCTTTTTAAGCACTTACCTAGCGGTAGTGCAGATGCGTTTAATATAATGAAATGCGGGCACAATTTTATAATAGTATAAAAGTAAGTGCAGTTTCTAAAACTTTACCACGAAAAACTGTTTTTATGAACTAAAACACGTTTCACATACGTTTTTCTCTAGAGGAAAAAGTATTTTTTCTCCTTTGTCAAAAAAATCTTAAGAAAATAATAAGTAAATATATGTAATAAGTAAATATGAATGCAAAGGTTACCCAACGCTCCTCAAGGTGTTAACCCAAACACGAAAGCTCAATTTTCACGAAAAAAAGGTTCTCCTCAAAAAAATACCCTAAACCGCCTAATGAGAACAAACTGACAACACCTGAAGTCAAATTAGGGATCGTCCCAAAGACGGCGGATTATACTTTATCCCACGTTATCCTGTCCAATTAGCCCAACCGTGGGACGAACATGGCATGGCTTCCCATTATTTTACCTCGAGTTATTTTACAGGAAAATTCGCTTGTCATTTCTGTTCAAGGTTATGTGAGCTCATTCGGAGGTTAAGCCGTACTACGCGTTGCGTGGGATTTCATTTGGAAAGGCCCTGTCTGGGGTAACCAATGAATTGTGAACATTTTTGATAATGGACCTGAATACTATAAAAAGGTTTTAAAAACTTAAAAGTGATCAAAAGAGAACTTCAATCCTGACCTTGTTCTTCCTCTTAATTGACTTTGTAAACCTTCGATTTATTCAAAATATAATTTTATTTTTGAATAACATTTCCATTGACTTGAATGCCTACACTCGTAGAATTCATAATATAAAAGCAGTGATAGATAGCCCTTCGGTGTGACCGTCGGATTGCCAAGTCTCCAGTTAGAAACCAAAACCTGTGATTTTGCGGATTCCAAACTAAATCAGAGATCCATAACCTCCCGTCCGCTAATAAATCTCCAGGAGATTTATAACAATGGCTTTTTAATTGTGTCACCAGATTAGGCACTAAACAACGATTTAGATGATTTCGGGAGACCGGATTTCGATTCCCCGCCGGAGAGAATGTTTTCCAAAAAAAAGGGACAAAACATCTCTGCTCATGCTATAATTATATTTTTAGAAAATTTTTGAAGTTAACTAAGAAAATTCTATCGAGCTTATTTAAAGTTTTCACACTCATAACATTATTATTACCTACACCGTGTAAATCCATGGGATCTGTTACAACAGCCTACTGACAGTCATCTGACAGCCATCTGACAGCCACCTGACAGCGAGCCACGCCAACGACAGCCATGCCAACCTCTGAGCCAAGCCATAACTACCGGACGCCTCCGGTGGGGATAAAGCTTTATAATGCCCTGCAAGCTCATTTTAGCGATCTTGTCGCACTCGATTGTAGTAGTTGTAAGGGGAAGCTCTGCCCGAATAAAGTTATAAATCAGTTCCTGTTTATTTTTTACCACTGTCGTTACACTCAGAAGTGGTATCGAAAACAATAAACCTACGATTAAACGACGCTCTGATACATTTAAAAGTCAACGGTCACCAAGTACAAAGGACGAGGTCTGAAAATTCAAACGAAGAACGTTGATGCACACCGCCTACAAGGAAAATATTGAAGAGTCACCCATCCCAGAATCACAAGGCACAAATTGAAAAAGCAGTCTACGATCTGGATGGAACACGAAGCGCCTGCCCTCAGTACCGCATCATTGATTCCATAATTTGACCCTGAAAACGAAGACTGCGGCCAGTAACCACCTGTGAGACACTTCGAGTTACAAGAAGTATCCATTTCTCTGCCAGTAACGCTGCTACGGTAAATGAAGGCTACCTCAAGGTCGTCAACAGCGAGCCCAAGGACATGGAAGGGAGGAACCGTCCTACTTCACGCTGAGAGCTGCCAGGAACCATGCATAAATAACAAGGTCAGTTAACATGCCAGTTAACAGATATTTGCAAAATATTAGCCAAATGCCATTAGCCAAATATATTAGCCAAATGTGTTTTACAATGAAGTGCCCTATGTGTTGATAATAATTATGCCAATCGTAGACAAAATTAGGTAATTTGGTAGGCCCGATAAGTAAATCTAATCATAGTCAGTTAATCAGTATATTATCTCGGTACAAAAATGGTTTTACTAGTTGTGTACTAAGGAATTGAGAACTTAAGATGTACATATTTTATTTAGTTCAAGTGCGCATCAGATTATCCAACAACTCCAAAGTAAATCTTTAGATATAAATAGCTACAATAATTTCATCAAACTATTGTCAGTGGTTTAAAGCATTCCCAGGCAATCTCTTGCCACCGTCAGTCGATATTCAAACAAGTATAAACTTATTGGATAAAGTTCTTGACAAATTGCAAACGAGGATCTTAAAATTAAATATGAGAAACCGTTAATTTTTACATATTTCATAGGTAAAATAAGCATGTGATGGCATTCAACCGGTTGAATTTAAGTTGATACATGTGTCTTAATTTCCCGTCTCGAGTAAGGTAAACGAAGTGCGTCAATTTATTCCATCTAGTTCTATGTAGTTATTTATGAGGCCAACAGGAGTAAAACGCGAGTTTTATAATGCGTAAAAGTATATGATTCACTGCAGTAAACAAAATCAGTGTTTTACTTTTTTTTAGTCCAATCAATAGTTTTGTTGTAAATCGCAAAATACCACTAATTTCGCACTATTCGGCCGCAGCGAAAGACGTAACAACCGCTTTGTAGTGCAAGCTGATTAGAACTTTATTTTAACAGTATTTCAATCGAAGTTTGAACCACCACAAATAGTGTTGCTAATTTGAGGTAGTATAGGCTCCTACAACAGTTCAATAGTAACTTTGCAATAATAGCTCGATTGTTTATCAAACTAACAAAAAATAATACGATGTGGGTATGACTTATGCGGCAAGTCACATAAATCTTGTTAAGGAAGTAAAAAAAAAAAAAATGTGATTATTATAATAAACGATCCTAGTTTCCCAACAGAAATTCACACGTATGCAGCAAGGTATCTTTTATAAAAGCAGATTGACGGTAGTTTGCGCCCAGTCCTTTAGTTTAGTCGCGTTACTAGTCGGAAAGAGTGTTAATCATGATTTTGGGCTTTAATCCCTTGCAGTAATGAAGTTGTTGCGAAGATATTATCGTATAAATGTGTTATGTAAAAATGTCCATGTAATTTCGGACTGTACTGCAGTGCGCGATATAATGACTGAACGTGATCTTATGCTATGCATTGCTCGATATTACAAACAAAAGCCAAGCAAAATCCAGCAAGCCAAAACCGAAGCTAAAGTTAAATTCTATGCCTGCCTTTGCTTCAGCCTTATGTAAGTAGATCGTTTGATGAATGCCGTTTAATGTGTACCATTTAGAGGTTAACGATTAGTTCAGTACAGTGCAATGACAAGATGAAAAGCCAAAAAGTTGTATTGTTTTGCTATAGTGAATAATTGTAGTATAACTATAGTGAATAATTGTAGTATTGATAGTAGCCTGTAACGTAAACAAACCTTTACGGTACCCGATTAGTTGTGTCAAACTTCGCGCGATGGAAAATATTACAAAATGCATCATGACGATGTTGGCCAAGGCGTAAAGTGCGTAAAAAACGAAGTTCTGAACTTATAAATAAGAGCAACATTTCTGGTTTCCATATATAAATTACCCGATTTATACTTAAACATTATTATGTGACATCATGTTTACATTGTGCTTACGGGAAAGCGGTACGGTAGGAAGGAGGGCCAATGACATTCAATTTCTAAATCTACTGAACCAATGAAAATGGTAGGTAAATATCGATAGTTTGAGCCCTTCTGGCTAAACAAAAAAAGGAGTACTAGTGGGTACATATTGTTTATATTGATAGGTACATGCTTTCACTAAATTCGTTGTTTCTGAACCAACGCCTAATGTCAATAATTCTGTGGTGACAATTAGTTTAGATCGCAATTATTTATTCAGATCACATTGTTTCCGACCATGGCAAGGTCTTTACGAGTAGATATTTCAAGAAGTTTGTAACGGAACAGCAGTTTAAAAATACGTTAACTGTTAACAGCTATTGCGTGTCCTACCTAGGTTTGCTAAGAAGAATAATATTAATTAAGTCTATTTACAATCATTTTTGTTAATCTAACTTAGCGCTAATAAGTAATACATGTAGCAAGTTTAATTTTAATTTGAAAATGGTGATAAAACCGAGGTCTCGAAACTAGGCTACGCCTGTAGGTATCTTGGGGGCCAGAGTAGCATTATCTTAGCGTTGATGAGTTGAGCAATATCTAGTGTTGATGGGGTTAAATGGTGTTGTGTGTAAAAGTAATGAAGTTTTGCCATCGACACGCTAAGAAGCATGTGTGTTAGTACCAACATGTGTGTGTGCGTGTGTCATATTGGTATGGTTTATAGTTAACTTAAATTGTTTCTTCAGTTTCTTTATACGATAGGTTGGCAAACTTAGTTTTTTTAGTTATCTTTTCTTATATGAAAAGTGTTTCATGTTTTTAATGTCTCTGATTCTACGTTTAATGAGTAGGTCGAAGTGTGGGAGGCACTAATCGCACAATTCACGGAACTTAAGGAAGCAACTCAATATGGGGACAATAGGTTACCAAACATAATTTGGAGTTTTAATAATACTGTTAATAATAACAACAGGGTACCTATAAGCCTTACGATTTATCCTAGACCGGGTTTCTGTACCAGTGCAATTTAGAAGCGATAGAGTTATCTACTACTGGAATTTGAATAGCTGGAAAGAAAATGGGACGTAGCTTAGATACAAGGCGAAAAATAATAATAGGTAGCTGATAATAGTGTGATTTACAAATTACAAAAAACGGTGATTACGCACATTTACGCCAGGCGCTGACTACTAGCGGCAACAAGGTCAATGCTAATAACATCACGCTTGTAATGCCCGAAGGGTTAGGTAGAGGTGTACCCATGAGTACACACACATAGTAGTATACAGTAAAGTTTAAGTCCCATGCAATAGGGGGCGAGCCTGTTGCCAAGTTAATTCTTGTATGTTAGAGGATTTATATTCTGGCCCACATTAAGTGATATTGAGGAGTTAGGTAATGATTGACATAAACTAAGAAGTACAAAAGGTCATAAAATAATTATGATACAACGGGTTTACAGGCTTAGTATCCGTTGATTCCTTATGACTATATCGTAGCGATGCTTAATATATGTCTGATAGCACCAGTAGTGTGGATGAACAATTGAACACCGAAGATTTCATAAATCTTCTTGAGAGATCAAAGTTTATTGTCCCATTTTAACTTGGTTTTTTTGAGCTGACTTGTAATCGTTGTTTTCTGGTTCCCATTGCGGGAGCAATTGTTTCAGGACGGCCGAATGTTACAACAGCCTACTGACAGTCATCTGACAGCCATCTGACAGCCACCTGACAGCGAGCCACGCCAACGACAGCCATGCCAACCTCTGAGCCAAGCCATAACTACCGGACGCCTCCGGTGGGGATAAAGCTTTATAATGCCCTGCAAGCTCATTTTAGCGATCTTGTCGCACTCGATTGTAGTAGTTGTAAGGGGAAGCTCTGCCCGAATAAAGTTATAAATCAGTTCCTGTTTATTTTTTACCACTGTCGTTACAGATCCTAAAATAAATATTTTTGCCGACCTTTACATATTTGCCAAACAAGCCACCTCAACATTTTTTCTTACCAAATATTTACCAGAATTTTCTCACAATCATTTCCCCACACTTATCGGAAATATCTGTGAAACTGTCATAGCTGTCCTTTGTACGTGTCAGCCAATCAGTAACCGTGAGCGGGCCAAATTGGGTAACTAGAGAGAAAAGGGAAGTTACGGGGTGCTACTTGGTTATATTTTTGACGAAGATGCGAATGGGTGACACTTGTGTGGCGTCTTTGGTGGCTGGAAGCACTACTGCTGAACATGAGGTATTTAATTATATCCCCAGATCGGGAGAGCCATATCGGGATTTTATAGCAGTAATTTCTCTGTACGAAGTCTCAAGTGAAGGCAAATTTACCTACATAATTATATTATTTGTCTAGGTACTCTGTAAGCTTATTATGTATACTTTACTCACACGTAAAGTAATCCCAAAGACAAATCTAGTTTGAATAAAGATTTATGGTTTTGTTCTAGAATTTAGGTTCAATCATAAAATGTTATCGGGACCTCATCACTCTTTTATTTCCCTAAGGGGTGCATACCCATATAACTCGTGCTATGTTATCTATATATAACATAACATCACGCTAGTAAATCTACGAAGGGTTCGTCAGAGTTACATGTCGCCAGTCACCACCACTTCGAACCAGCATTCGTGATGCCCGGGTGCTAGATCGGGTTAGGGGGAAACTGGCCTCTGGTCCGCGGCCCAGATTACACGGAGTGGGAACAGTAGTGGAAATCATCGCGCCACCTCTTAAAAGCCTCGGCGGCTCCGGCCATCTTTAAGGAATTACTTATTATAGTATTATAGCTAGCACATTGTTTCACTTTGGGTCTAACTTTTATAGCAGAACTTTTTATGTCCGAATTTTATTTTGCATAGCGGTAACTTCATATCGCAGAAAATCATTTGACATTCACTCATTTATGAGAATCATCTTTGAGCATAACTTTCATTTCCATAATAATTTAAAAGTAGAACCATCAAACCAACCAAACGATAAGTATATTCAATATTTTTTATGCCTTAAACATATTCGTTCAAAGAAGAATATACCAAGTGTGTTCTGCCAAATACATTTTGGAGCATCAAGTTTCTGCCAGATAGACGGCACCCGCTTGGTAAAGCGCTTCTATCCTTCCAATGCTCATGAAAGATAGTTCGCCTTGCCATCTTACACTCATCTTGAGGGCCTACGGAATTACTTATGTAGATTTTAGCAGCCTAAATCTAATCAGTATCATTACCAAAGATATCAAAGAATACGGTCTACCTCAATGTAGTTTGTAAAGGTTTACTAAAGACATATAATTTATGAATAGTCTCATAATCCTAAACCCACTATCTATAATTAGAACTGACTTAGTCTAACTTTATTAATAGGTACTTAGCAACAAATCACAACCATTCACATTCTACGCCCTAACACTTCAAGAAAAAGCCTTATTTCAACTCCATTGATCCCTATTTCAGGGTTCACAGAAGGAATATAGTCCCCAATAGGGCATGCAAAACCGGTTTTCCGGTTTTGCGCAAAACCGGAAACCGGCCAAAATTTAACGATTTTTGAAAACCGGTTTTGAGAGCCAAAACCGGAGCTCAGCTCCGGTTTTCCCATTAAAAAATCAAAATGTTAATTGTTACTAACAATTAACATTTTGCCATTTTGCAAGCCAAAAAGTACCTTATGCCTGTCGACTTAAGGTACTTTTTGGCTTGTCGTCAATCAACCATTATGAGATCAATGATCGACCATTCTGACACTATTGAATAGCAGACTCGGGGCCCTGGTATCATGGAAGCTTGAGCACCGATTCAATAGCACACTCACGATTAGACGAGAAACTGAGGTTATTGGCACAACTTTTAAAGATTTTGAAGTATCATGACGGTTTCAATAATGACGAGGAAACTTATTCGCGCGGTTTTTCGAATGTTGCAAGTTTTTCGGAATTACACAAATGCAAGAGAAAGAGAACCCCCAAAAATCGGTCAGATTTCGACCTGGCTGGGTTCGTAAAAGGATGAAAGCGGAGGGCATCGGGGTGTGTATCTCACCGAAGCATATAATTATTTATTATGTGTTCTACCAACAAGTGTTGAGAGTGAAAGGGTGTTTTCGAGTGCTGGGTATTTCTGTAACAAAATAAGAAGTTCGCTGTCTGATCGAATGTTGGATGCACTTATAATCTTGAGATCACATTATCAAGAACAGCGATCTCTTGAAAACAAGTGATTTATGCTTTATTTAAATTAGTATGTAACATAGTTGATTATTGATCTCTTTTTTAGTGCAATATGAATCATATTATTAAAGTTATTTTGTAGTTCGTCTTCAAAGTTACAAAAATGTTGATTTTTTTGGTAATTGTGGGTGGCTGTGTTTAATATTTGAAGATGCTGATTGTGTTTTCTATGTTTAAAATATATTATTTTTGATAGCAGACTTAATAGGTACCAAAGCTACCAAAAACTTGTTGTTGATTTGATCTCAGTTAATTAATCTTTATACTTTTATAAGTTCATTGTTATCTGTACAATTATTATGGTTTGGATTAAAAAGAAATATCATACAATTTGTTTTATTTGTAGACTTAGTGGGTATTTAAAAAAAATTGAGTTTCTTTTTAAATTATACTACATTCGTTTTTTTTTGCTAAAACCGGACCTAGCTCCGGTTTTCGGTTTTGGTCCCAAAAAAACGATGTTCAAAACCGGTTTTGATGACTTTCCGGTTTTGCATGCCCTAGTCCCCAATAAAGATAATCTTAATTAGATTAAACGCGGCCATATAATAACGTCCCTTATTTGATTAGAAATCTAACGTATACTCAAGTCGTGGGCGTTTAATAGTTAAGTTCAGAAGGTCGGTTCTGTAGAACGAACGGTGATATCCTTCGATCAATATCATACAAATCACTCGCTGTACGTGAAGTGTGTCTATGTGTGCGTGGAGATCTCTAACAAATGACAGTCGCGAGTGCGCTTGCACTCGCTGTACTTGAAGCGTGTCTATGTGTGCGTGGAGATCTCAAACAAATGACAGTCGCGAGTGCGCTTGCACTCGCTGTACGTGAAGCGTGTCTATGTGTGCGTGGAGATCTCTAACAAATGACAGTCGCGAGTGCGCTTGCACTCGCTGTACGTGAAGCGTGTCTATGTGTGCGTGGAGATCTCTAACAAATGACAGTCGCGAGTGCGCTTGCACTCGCTGTACGTGAAGCGTGTCTATGTGTGCGTGGAGATCTCTAACAAATGACAGTTACGAGTGCGCTTGCACTCGCTGTACGTGAAGCGTGTCTATCTGTGCGTGGAGATCTCAAACAAAATTAAATGACAGTCTCGAGTACGCTTGCACTCGCTGTAAGTGAAGCGTGTTTATGTGTGCGTGGAAATCTCAGACAAATTAATGTCAGTCGTGAGTGCGTTTGCACTCGCTGTAAGTGAAGCGTGTCTATGTATGCTTGGAGATGTCAAACAAATGACAGTCACGAGTGCGCTTACACTCGCTGTACGTGAAGCGTGTCTATGTGTGCTTTTTATATGGACCTATCCTACTGTACCAATCTATTTTGTAGCATGGGGTTGAAATAAGACTTCAATCTAGTGTCGATAATGTCCCATATTTTATTCGAAGATAATGTCGTTCATTGATGTTTTGTGAATGTAATGATGATTGAATATTGTTAACTTAAATATGGTTATTAATATAAACCTTTCATGAAATGACAACGAAATAATTACTGCTTATAATATGAGGAACATAATTGCTATTTCGGGGTTTGTAATAACTGTCTTATTTTATTGTCTTGTTCGTATTGTTAAATTCGTTTTTAGGTCGGTTATAATTATGATCAAAATGACTTGTCTCATGAATTTAATTCAAGAATATTCTGTAGCCGAAATACTAAATAAATAGTTGAATGTTATTTCAATAGCCCGGGTTTTAGACGTTTTCTAGGAATCATAATAAGTCAGGTTATCTTCCAATAGGGATGTTTCCTGACCAAGAAAAATATGATTCTGTTTAGTCCGTCAGTTAGATTATCGAAAAATATTGGATACGTGTTTTTTGTTTTATCAAATTAATAAAAACTTACGAATATAAAAAGTGTTAAAGATCATGTGAGTGGGGGCTTGTGATGTCACTTTCTATGATGTTTCTGGGTTTCTTTATTCCTCCATACAATGTATTTAGGAATCCTTTTGTACCTTTATGCCTCCCTAAAGAACTGGCAAAATCTCACAGATATCCAATGGCAACAGTAAACACTGCCCTAAGGTAATCCATCGACAGAACTGCCTATTGGATAAAAAATTTCATTATCTCCGAAGTCCAATTAATTTCCTCCCCAGTCGGTGACAGGGATTAATTGGAAACTTTTTCAATTGAAATGATCAATTATTTTTTATCACTGAGGCTTTCATTCTTAAGCTTATCGGGAAAGTTTACAAGACCTAGATTATTACGTCCTTCTTTTTGTTGGGAAGTCATCAAATGCCCCTCTCGCTCTGGACGAAGCGGAAGGGAGTGTCAGACTTGTACTGACTAAAATCCACCCATATTCCATCTTAGCCCTTTGTGTTCCGAAGCCGCGGTATCTCTTTCGAACAGTGCCGCAGCCCCGGCAGGCGTCGGGCCTTGCGGACAGCTTCCATTTGCTGACATCTTTTTGAGGCGTAACTGGAACACGACCGCGCCGGAGTTAGTGCCTATAATAACCTGGGATTAACTTTTTCCATTTAAATGATCAATTATTTTTATCACTGAGGCTTTCATTTTTAATCTCATCAGAAAAGTTTACAAGATGAGTCCTAAGATTAGTACGTCCTAAGTTTTAGCCTAAAAGCACAACTTAAGTTGGTATTGTTTGCCTGATTTTGATTAAACTTCAAGTTTTCAAGTTGGTCTAAGAATTTGGAGATATTATTAATGTTAAGAACTTTAGATTAACAACGCTTCTGGACTTATTTGTTGAGACTGGGCTAAAAGTTTGGAGTTTTCAAACGAATGATTTATAATGCTTTGGTGTATCGTCAATAAAATTGGTGAAGTTTCTTGTGCCTAGTTGATAGAAGCTCAGAAGAGTTTGACATAAATTAGAATTTTTTTTTGCTAAATGTCATTTGATTTATGCTTAAACAGACCATCCTGTAGGTGCCTCGAGTATAAGGCCTCCAGCCAGAGCATGAAGGTTACTAACTAAGTAACAGGGCTCTGAAAATTGTTGTGCTGTGCTCATGAATGCTAAGTGGAAACCAAACATGTCCAACTAAATACAATAAGTATATGAAACCCACGAAACAAATGATAGATAAGGTACAAAGACTATCTATCTAGTCTCTACTAAACATTTTAGTAGCTCATTACACAAACCACGCGGTTTTGTAACTACGCTGCTTTCAGTGTAATGAGTTTTTTGACTGAAACTGTGGTTTAGTGAACATCCTAAATTTGAAGATCAAAAGGCAGGAGTTTGTCGAATGTTCGCGGAACCTTCACATTGGATTAGTTTAGGATCCTGGTCGTTAGGTATGTGAGGTACAGAAGTGTAATTTGGTATCATGTGAGGTAGCTAACTGATTGTTACCCCAGGTTCGGTGCTGTAGATATAATTTGGTCAAATGGGCTATCCTCCATCCCAAACAAATTGCCAGTGTTTTTTTTTTTAATCATTTATTTAACGACCTTATAGTACATAGGTTTTACTTAGATCTAAACTCGCCAAACTTTTACAAAAACCTCCCTTCCCTCTTTCCACTTATCTCTATCCAGCGCTCTTGTTTACCGATCCCTGCGAAAAGAGTCGAGTTTCTCCCGCCATCTCTTTAACCAATTCATCACCATCATCAGCCTATAATGTTTCCACTGCAGGGACTCAGACCTCCTCTCTAGGAGAGGGATGGGCTATTATCCACCACGCGGGCTTAACCAATTAACTCAACTATATTCCACTTGAGTGAGTTACTATTAAGTATAATACAACTGGACCCTCTGAATTATGTTTTTAGTGATAACAAACATTTTCCGGGCAACATCAAAATACCTCCTGTGCCCAAGCTAAACACTCGTTTGGTAACTATTTTGGGCAAAACATCTGTGACATGTCAAATATTTAAACTTTAATGTGGTTTGGGATTATAGTGTTTAATCGTACTCCCTTTGGGTTTAGTATTAGTTGTGTGTTTTCCGGAAAGGAAAGGCGTAGATATGAACTGCCTTGTTGTCCTAATGGTCAAAAGCGGGATATTTATTTGGAAACTTATTTAGGAAGCTCACAATAGCAGCCCAGAAACGAGTTTTATGGTCTTATTAGAATAGGTTCGAGATAAATCCAATAGCCGAAATATTAAATAAATAGTTGAATGTTATTTCAATAACCCGGATGCTAGACGTTTTCTAGGAATCATAATAATCCGAAAGGGATGTCGCCTGTCAAAAAAAATATGATTCGGTTTATTTTATTAATTTAACTGACGGACATCAGTTAAAAATACCTACTTGTACAATATTTTTTGGAAATCTATATACCGGACTAATTACATTTACCCACCTAATTGTCAAAAAATCTCACCTGTATATTTTATCCTTGGCAACCGATTTTTTCTCTTTTATGTATCCTGTAACAGACTCCAGTTTCAAACTAACCTTTTTTAGTGTTTTATTCAAATCCTTTATTGCAATCCATAATGTACATTTTCAGTTGAAAGGTAAAACAATTCTAGACACAATTATGGACCCCGACGGGCACTGCATAATGTTTGTATAAGTAGAGATAGTCTGGTATGGAAGTATAAGTTTAGCTTAAAAAACAAGCTGTTTACAAGACCTCCACAAGAAAGCACGCTAAACGTTAGATCTAAGAATGCTCATAAGCAAAACTTACCCTTTGTAAAATTTTCGGCTCTCAGCAAACCGAAACTGGAAAGAATTTTGCAGAAATAACTTGTCTTGAAATCTAGAAGATTCCACGGAATGTGGGTAGGTATAAATTCAGTCTAGTTCGTGTAGGATGTCTACGAAAATGTAGGTAAGCTTTTAGGAAAGTCCTCAGTGGATTGTAGGAGCAAACTTACCGAGTGTCGGGTGACCATGCACAGAAGATTTTAGCACGGATATTATGTAAACGTTTTAGTGTCTCCCAGGATAAAAGTCTTTAGAAAAACGAATAATAGGAAGGCAAATTTTGTACAATGCAAGTTTCAGCTGATTTTAGGATTGTCATTGTGTAGTTTTCAATTTATCTTACAAAAGGCTAAAACTACTGACCACAATTATGCTTTCTACATTCTCTGCATTGTTCATAATTCTGCGCTATTCAATGCCAAAACCAAAGCCAAAGTGTGGGACTCTCTGTCGGCATCTGTATTCCCTGCCTGCCTACCACACATAACCCGTCTGCCTTCAATGCAACAGTGAACTGGCACATACGTCATCCCTTGCTTTCCATGAGGCGTGATCGAGGTCCAGAGCAGGCTCACATACTAATAACACATATTCGCTGCACTTCCTGCAAAAGAGATGTGCCACACTGGCACCGCTCGTTTACTGAAATCATATTTTTTGTACCCTTGTGCCATGCTTCTTTGGGCAGCATAACGTTTTGTTCTTCCATTTTAAAATTCCCTACTCACAATATAATTCCCTACTCATAATCCTTTTTCTCATTACTGGAACACAGGCCTCGAAGAACAGAAGTAGTTTAAATAGTCCCCCACGCGGGCCCATTGCGGGTTAGTAGATGTCACATATTATTATCTTCGAATATTTTGGTTCTAAGATATGCCGGTTTCCTCACGATGTTTTCCTTCACCGAAATAAATTACACAAAGTAATGCACCTGCCTGGGTTTGAACTTACGAGCTACTGCTCGTAAGTTTTCTGCCACCGCTGCTCCACTGCATCAATCCCTCACGTGTCTTTAATTCCTCACAAAATTCTTCAACTACTTTACAAAAATAGTGAAGAGAAAATCCACAAACCCTTTCAAGACATCATGCTCTCACTGGTTTCTCGTAAGTTTCAGACATGCAGTTTCATTTGTTGTCAACAGTTGCGAACTCTTGGGAATTCGCGATGTAAATAACATTCTTCAGATTTATTTGCGTCAACACTCCTCTTAGTGGGAAGTTTTGTTGTATAAAGTGTGTAGGGAAGATGGAAAATGCGTTATTTGGCATAGATATTAATAAAACGCCTTAGATGTACTGAGGTCTTAGTGTTTGCTAAAAGGTCATGGGGCGTAGCGTATTGGTTATTTAGATTTGCAAGTGAATTCGCAATACTGTAACACACTTCAAAACTGAAACCCTGGGATTCCCAGGTCAGCCAAAGTGTTGTTAGGATTTTTTCCATGAAGAATTTCTCAGCAGCAGCCACAGAGTCTGAATTTGTGGCCGATTGTTGGCACTAACCTCGTCCCGTATCACATAGGACTTAAACATACCTAACTAACGAAATGTGTGTGTACTATAATTAGGTACACTTCTGCCCAACTCTTTGCAGAAAATATGTGTGATGTTACGTGAAATAAGCATGGCATCGATAGGTACTGTATCTCTGAAAGAGGTCGATAGTTAAGTGCACCAATATTTCAGTATAGTTATAAAAGTTCCATTTATTGGAGAGCAAGTTTGAAAGCTTCCAATTATATAAGACTTATCCGGTATCGTCCCGGACCACTTGGTCACAAGTGGAAGTATCCGAAAACACTTCGCAAACTTTTTTATCCTACTTTCTTCTAATCTTATATACAACATACTTATTTATGTCCTTGTTACCCGTTCTACTCATATCAGAATGTTGTTTTTTTTTATTATTTTTGTCTTTTACTTGAAGCTAAACATACATAGGTCACACCTGTAATTCCCGAAGGGTTAGGCAGAGGTGTACCTACTAGAACACCCACATTTCACCGGTTATGTTTAAGTCCATGTCCACAAATCCAGACTCTGTGGCTGCTATTGAGAAATTCCTTATGTAAAACCTAAGGAACCAGGACCTCATAATCAGCGTCGCGTTTGTCCCACTGGACCAACGTGGGACTTTAGTCTAGCCGAAGCAGGAACGAACGTTCATCCCTAATAATTCACTCACAACGTGGCAATGCCGCCAGTCTTTTGGGCTCATTACCGGCTGACAGCGTGGAGGAGCAGTTTTTTGCTGCTCTTTTATAGTTTTTTGTCAGTTTATTTAATAACTAGGTGTTGCCAGCGGGTTCGCCCGCTACAACCTGAAAATTATCCTATCTGTGTACCAAATTTTATCCAAATCTGTTTTGTAGTTTTTGCGTGAGAAAGTAACAAACCTCCATACATACATAATTACAAATTACAAACTTTCGCGTTTATAATGTTAGTAGGATTTTTAATTAATGTACATGTGTATAGTTAGTTTAAAAACAATTCACTCAGTGTCTTGTAAACATACAACACAAAAATTCACTCAAGTGAACCATCCACTCGAATAAACCGTCTTAAACTTTACAAACTCTAAGCAACTATTTAACAATAAGTAGCAAAGACTTGGGAATTTCAATGTATCTCGCATTCCTCAGTTTCCGGCAACACAGTTGTTATTGCATTTTGCTGACAGTTTTAAGGACAATTCCAGTAATAAATCCGTTTTAATGGCTAGATAATGTTGTTCAGACAATTATTGTTGAAATGTTTTAAGTAAACTAAGTTTAAGTAAGACGGTTGTGGTAGCTTGAGATTGTGGAACGTGACTTTATCTTAATGTGACGTGGTACAAGATAGAAAAGATTTATTTTAAGATAAACAATTGTAATGCGCTACAAAATTCACAGTTTAGTGCTTAATCGTGTACTAATGGATCGATTATTACCCGACTGCGGCGAAGCCCAAAAGGAGGGTTATGTGTTTTTATAATGTCTTTAAAGGGTGTAAAAGTAGATCCTGGGAACCTTTTACTTTGTAGTGGGAATTTTTATTAAATAAAACTCGTGTAGCGGATGCTAGGATCGTACTAACTGCTTTATTAACCACAGATAAGTTAAAACATAACAGTAGCTGGCGCTGTGGACAAGGTGTTATTTATTATCTATGGTTGTATCAAAATAATACCTTGTCCACAGTTCAAATGGAGTAATTTGATGAAGACCTGCAGCTGGAGATCTGTTTTTAAGATACACAGCAGTGTGTACTGCCTCCGCCCACAACCTTTTCTCAAATTTGGCATCAAATAGAAGACATCTGGCTTTCTCTACAATGGACCGATTATACCGCTCACAAAGTCCATTCTGCTGTGGGGTATAGGGATTTGTCTTCTGATGTATGATACCACACTGCTTTAAATAATTTTCCATAACTGCCGAAAAAAATTCACCACCATTGTCGCTTCTTAAAATCTTAATTTTTGTTGACTTCTGGTTTTCTACTAGGCTTTTAAAATCCTTAAAGCAGGTGAATGTCTCATCTTTAGACTTGAGAAAGTATACAAAAGCCATCCGACTGTAGTCGTCCACAAGTAATAGAAAATATCTTGCGTTACCGAGTGACTTGGTTTCCATAGGGCCACTAAGGTCTGCATGCACCAAATTCAAAACCTCCTTGCTTCTTGACAAACTGGTAGGAAAAGGCAATTTCGTTTGCTTTCCTTCACAACAAACCGTGCAATTACTTTTGTCAAATTCTGCCTTATTTTGGAAAGTCAGGCCCTCTACTGCACCATTTCTCATTGTGTTAAGATCATTGTTATTAATGTGACCAAAACGCCGGTGCCAGGTCCTACTGGTAGCCACTGCCAGGCCTGCTAGTAGCTCCTCTGACTTTACAATGTTTAATTTGTATACACCGTTCACTTGCTTTGCTTCTCCGATACATTCCTTTCTTTGATTATAAATATGACATATATTTTTCTTGAATACAACACTGTTGCCACTGGATATCATTTTACTTACGGAGAGAAGGTTTGTTGTTAGGTTATGTATACATAAAACATTGTTGACTTTTACATTATGCTCTGAATCTCCAACACGTGTAGTTATCTGTAGATTTCCAGAACATAAAACCGGTACACTTTCCTTATTTGCTACTACAATATCTCGAGTTTCTGTATTGTACGAAATATCTGTCAACATACTTTTGTTTGACTCGGAAATCAAATGAGTGCTCGCGCCCGAGTCTACATACCAGTCTTTTTCACTAAATTCGCCAGTCAAGAACATTGCACTAAATGCATTCGTTTGTTTTTCACTTTGTGCACGACACTGATTTTTGTAGTGTCCGGTTCTTTTACATTTATAACATTTGATGTTTTTTGCCGGCTTGTTAGAATTTTCACTGTCATGGCCGACGCCATTTTTACTTTTGTTCGTTTGGCGCGCATTTTGATGATGAGTATTTTACCCCAATATCTTCGTGACTAGATGGTTTCCAGAATGATCTGAAACAAAAAAAATACCGAGAGAACAAATACCTTTCGGCTTCGTTAAGGATATTTTAACACCCATTATGACTGGTAGACATAGCAATATTAATATACTTGAATTACAAAAACGACACAAATAAATAGACTTCAAAGAAGATATTTTTACCATGGATATGTGGCTGAATTGAATAAACACCTACATAAACTCAAGGGTTTATCCATTGCAGAAACCGCATAAAATACATAGTACATATTAGTTTTATCATATATGCCAATAAACACTTCCTGTTAAACACGAGTCCCCCAATAAGTCATGGAGAAATATTGCCATAACCACATAGCTTGGCAGAGTTACCCCATTACAAATCTAGGGCAAGTTGCGGTTTAATATTGTACGTAGTGACAAATATTGAAAAGACTATGCTTGGATTGTTTGTTATTTTGAGAGGATGAGCAAATGGCTTCAAACAAAAGGTGTATTTACAAGGCTGATGTGATTTGAGGGCACACCGTAGAAAGCGCCGCATATTATATTTTCTTCTTCTAAGCGTGTCGATGGCAATCTAAATTATGTCAGCCCAGAATTGGGCTACTAGTTTGGCGCTTTCGGTAGGCTCGATCGGTTCCTGTAGTGAACAACCAGCAGTACACGAAGGGCACGATATGAAGTTCCCCATTGTCCACGTCGGGGCCGCGGATTATTGTACTAGATTACGTGGCCTCGGCGCAAGGGCAAAGAAGGAACATGGGTTCGGTTTTTAATCAGTAGAAGTCTGACACTCCCCTTCGCTCTGCCCAAGAGCGGGGGGGGGTCATTCGATGATTTTCCACCCACCAAAAAAAAAAAGTTCCCCATTGTTTGAGGAACAGCACAAACATAAAATAAAATAAAATAAAAATAAAAATAGCCTTTATTTCACTGACTTCCTTTTACAATATTGTTTTTTAACTTAACTTAAAAATAATGTTTTGACTTTGTCAGGTTGTCCCTTTGACAAAGGCCTCCTCCAGGCCGCGCCAGGGCCCCGAGTCTGCTATTCAATAGTGTCAGAATGGTCGATCAGTGATCTCATAATGGTTGATTTACAACAAGCCAAAAAGTACCTTAAGTCGACAGGCATAAGGTACTTTTTGGCTTGTCGTAAATCAACAATTATGAGATCACTGATCGACCATTCTGACACTATTGAATAGCAGACTCGGGGCCCTGGCCTCTCGACTCTGTGTCAACCTCCTCCACCCCTGTGGTAGGTCGTCTTCCCATCTCTTGAACTGTCTGCCCCTGCGCCTCTTTCCATCTCGTGGGTACCACTCAGTTACTCTTCTCGTCCACTTTTCGATTCTATTTCGCATTGTGTGGCCCGTCCATCTCCACTTCAGTCTCCTGACTCTGTTGGCTACATCTGCCACCCCTGTTTGCTTTCGTATGTCTTCGAGTCTACACTTGTCTCTGATACGGATACCAAGCATGCTCCTCTCCATCCCTTGTTGGCAGGCAGGCAGCACAAACATAAAGTGACCTTATTGGTGGATGTTCTTCAGAAAGGTCAGGTGTAGTACTCGCAACCGGCGTGCATCTATAACCAAGTGGCCTAAAACGGTAGCTTTAGCAGATTTATAATAAGATCAAGCCAAGTCAGAGGCCCATAGGCAGCATAAATCTATGTACCCCAGATGTTTGAACCTGTACAATGCTAAAGGATTGCATGAAAGGAGTAAGGATCGTTAACAGTTTGGCCTCCCGTAGTTTTTGACTACTACCATGGGAAAAGGCGTCAAGTTTTAAGTATGTATTATTTCCAAACTCACAGAAATTCCACCCACCACCATTGACATAGTTACAAGCACTTACAGGGTACTTACGCAACGCAAACTCGTACACACGATTCGTACTATGTAACTGTTAGTACCAAAAACTTATCGTAAGTCTAAGTCCCTTTGACACACGACCTTTGCGTAACAGCAACGTTGATAACGCGTGTTAGACGCATTTATAACAGTAGATGACAATACACCGGTAGTCAGTGGCCTGAAAAGCGTACAACAACCCTTACCAAAATACTGGAATTCATCTGTATCCGATAAGACTGGAAGCCGACCAGGGCCTGCAGTCTCTACACTAATAACAGCGCTACGAATGTCGTTAAGTCGAAAAATCGAAAACTTTCTTTAATCGATTTTCAACCTTATGCTGTTGAAATAAAGCTGAAAATCTATTAAAGAAATTTGACATCGATACGACGTAGAGACATTCGTAGCGCTGTTATTAGTGTAGAGACTGCAGGCCCTGAACAAAGTTGGGAAAAAGTTAGGCACACGAAACGCGGGTTCGTATCGCTATTTCTAATGATATTAGGACATCGAAGATCCGATCCGAAGTTCTGTATCGATGCTGAATCGTATTTGCAGTAGCGTTTTAAAGTCGTGGTGGCACGTACAGAGACAGTATCGCGACCGCATCGGCCCTTTTGCGTTTGTTTCGCGATAAAGTCCCCGGTGTGTGAAGGCTCTAAGTGTTAGTACGAAAAAAAAATTAAGTTCAAAAATCTAAAACCCGACTACTAACAAAATCGCGGTCTTAAAAGTAGAAAACAAGAAAGTAATTCTTGTCTGATATTCTTCGTAGTCGCATGCCACTGATACCTAATGCTCCTTCATGGCGTTCTCATTGATACAGAAGTCCTGCTAATTGCCATTAGCAAGGTGTAGTCGGGTTTTAGATTTTTGAACTTAATTTTTTTAATTTGAATTTTATTTTTGTGTGTACTTAAACTATAATTTCTATATAAATAAAAAGAGAAGTCCTGACTGACTGACTGACTGACTCATCAACGCCCAGCCCAAACCCTTGGACCTCGAAAGCTGAAATTTTGCACACAGGTTCCCTTTATAATGTAGACAAGGAATAAGGAAGGATTTGTCGAAATTCAACCCCTAAGGGAGTTAGATAGGGAATGAAAGTTTGTATGGAAAATCGTCATTTTCACGCGGGCGAAGCCGCTGGCAAAAGCTAGTTATACATATTTGTAATGTGCTCGCCAAGACCTTTCATTTGATACCAAACTTGCTAATGATTATCTCAATTTAATATTTTTTGAGGTAAGTTTTTACATTTAAATTCCGTCATAAAAATAATTTATAAAATTTATATAGCCTATGTCACCCGGGCTATTCTTACGAATCTATTGACACCTAATTTATTAAAATCCGTTCAGTAGTTGGGAATGAAAGTTTGTATGGAAAATCGTCATTTTCACGCGGGCGAAGCCGCTGGCAAAAGCTAGTTATACATATTTGTAATGTGCTCGCCAAGACCTTTCATTTGATACCAAACTTGCTATGATTATCTCAATTTAATATTTTTTGAGGTAAGTTTTTGACATTTAAATTCCGTCATAAAAATAATTTATAAAATTTATATAGCCTATGTCACCCGGGCTATTCTTACGAATCTATTGACACCTAATTTATTAAAATCCGTTCAGTAGTTTAGGCGCTACGGTGGAACATACATACATACATACATACATACATACATACATAGACTGCCAAAATCATTACCCTTCCTTTTGGCTTCGCCGTAGTCGGGTAAAAACGTATCGTAACTCGTAAGGGCTTACATATAGCGAGTAGTAAGTACAAAGTACGTATCGTAATTCGTAAGTGAGTATCGTACCGGAACAAAGTCGTGTAGTTTTATGGCTTATTACAGGGCGTATTTGCAATGCGCTTAGGTGTGTTGTAAGGGACAGAGAAACTGGGTCACTGTTTAAAATAAAGGTGGGTAACCTAACCTTAATAGAGATGAGTTTTTTAGGTGTTCAATATACAAAATGGAATTGACAAGAATTTTTTTTAGGGGTATGTAAGGATGGTAGTAGGTGGCGTTCTGCGAATTCTTGCTACCCCCATTGGAAAAAGGCGTGAGTTTATGTGTTTTTTTAAGGACGTTGCATTGATAAGCTTAATATAATTTTGGCGGAGATCTGGAAAAAAAAAATTATCCATAATCAATAATTTTCCAGACGTCAAAATTTTTGTGATTTGGTTTTTACGACAATAGTAGTTTTTTTAATTACCCCTAGAATTGTGTACAGGTGGTTAGTGGGCTAAAATTCTGACGAGCAGTCTTACCAAGGGATATCGCCACCCAGAACTTACTGGGTTGTGTAGGTCTCATAGGCAGCCGCTCTATGTAAATTCGGTATTCAGCTGTATCCTGTTAGACTGGAATCTGACTCCAACATAGTTGGAAAATAGACTAGGCAGATGATGAAAATCCTGTACATACAATAATCCAGAGTTACTCCACCCAGAATTTGTTTTGCATTCCTTATACATTATGTCAAAACTTTCCCACCAACTCCTGATACATAAACGTAGATTTTCCTGTCCAGCTAGGCTCTAGGGAATATTAAAAACATCTAACTTCTAGCCAAGTTATCCTGCACTCCACAACACAACACAAGATCGTACGAACACGTAACGTGCAGAGTTTTCCCCATTTTTTTGCTCCAACGTGCAAAGTTTAGCAAAATGGTCGACTCAGTTCGGCCTACTTTAGTTTTTGTTACTCTTAATGACTTACACGACGAATTGCGAAGAAAAAATTCGTCAAGGATTGTGGGGTAGTTGCGTAGCTACCTAGCTTCCCACGCACCTATTGTTTTGTGTGTAGGTGGGTATGTATGTGCCTGTCGATTTTCCTCAAATCTGGGATTGAGAGAGATCTGAGGGAATTTGAAAAATGGGTATTTGAAGAAACTATGCGCCCCTGAAGAGTGCGATAAGGAAAGATACAGTTCAGAACGATTGTATCACGAAAATTTTGACGAGATCGATTTTTCGTATTCCCCTTTTTTTTCTCGTCGAAAATTGAGCCAATCAAATCTAGAAAGAGTTTGTTTAGGTTCCTATCACAATTGTACAAAACAAACAAAAATACTAGTATCTAAACCACTGAGTCAATCAGATATAATGTAGTTGTCAATCTATAAATCAGACCTTTTGAAAGTATAACATACCGCGAATCGGACATTCGGCGTCAAGACCGTTCTTAAGATCTATACAACTTATATTCTTAGTATTACCACCCATGAACTGGAACAAACAAAAACTAGGTTCTTTCATTATTATTATACGAAGTCCCTCGCCAAGACTTTACAGCATTATAACGCGACAACAATTTGCTATAAAGTCCGTATAAGAAACAGAATTTCAAACTACAAAATCAGAATGAATTGTCAACTAGAATCTTAAAACCAGCTCAGTTGCAATTTACATTTTGAGAGCAAAGTAAATTATGTAAATATCTTTATTCTTCGTTGCACTATATTTGTTGTATCTCTGCTTTTGACAGAATAAATGGCTTTTCGAGTTAATAAACAACTTGCCAACAGAATCTAGTCAATTGGTGCAACTTAATATTTTATGTATTGTATTGGTTGTGCCAAGTTTCCACACGTTTTGTGACAATGTTCATTGTTTATTGAGTAGCTGGAGAATGGTTGATCGGTTGGTTGACAATGTTTATTTAAATAAGGTGTAAACGAAGCCTTCACGAAACCGTCAACCAAGCAGTTCGATATATCAGAATACCAGCGCTGCGGTATTTGTTTTCATTTATCGCAGCATCATGCTGAGATGGCCTCGCACAGGTTTTCTCTTATTTAGTTTTATATTCTTTTTTGTTATTATTATTTTTTGTAGTTCCTGTGCTTGTCCCAAATAAATATTTTTTCTTTCTTTCTTTCTTTATATACAGACAGTTAACTAAGTAATTCTACTCAGAAATGAATGCTGGGAAACGTTTTTCTGTTTCTGAATTTCTGATGCTAGAAAATTTATTTCTTGCACACTATTTAGTTGACGTTTGTTCACATACATAGTTTTCTATTTGTGATGTATTTGGCTTGTCAGTAGAGGAAAACCAAAGAAACGAGTGATGGTGTGATATAAGGAAATAAAACAAATCTGATTTATTGGATTCCCATAACTTTCCTGAAATAATTTCTTGTACCGGTCATCTTTACTTACCGTTGATATGCTGAATTCACTTTATCAGTCTTACTGTGGCTGTCTCTTACACTCTGTAAAACTGTATGATAACCCAATTCACTTTAGCGTCACAAATGTGACACTAAGTGTGATGTGTGTGTTGTGTGTGTGTGTGTGATCTCTGACACTAAAGCAATCAAGTCTTCCGGATGCAGACACGGAAATCTGAATCCGTAATTGGAGCTGCTATCAATTTATGTATCTAGTATTGACACTGCGCCTGTTACTAGTCAGCTTCTGATGTATCAACTATGCACTGGAAATCACTCCATTGGTAGGCCAAGTGGACCCATGAACTTGTCAAGATCATGGGCTTCGCTGAATGTGAGGAGCTTAGGACCAGTCGATGTGGTAATTGAGGTTTTAGACTAACAGTGATGAATGTCATGCGGGAGGGCTGATGCGGTGATGATTATTAATAGACGAGCTCTTTTAAAGGGCCTTAGCAAAAAGAAAGTGTCGTTGAGCATACTAAAAACTATTCATCAGATAAGCAATCGGTTTCCATGCAATAACTTAAAAAGTAAAAAAAAAAAAACATACCGATCGAATTGAGAACCTCCTCCTTTTTGGGAAGTCGGTTAAAAAAAACCGGACTGATGCAACCACAAAACGCTTGTCTCCAATTCCAAAGGTAAGTATCCTCCACGTGAACCGAGCTCCTGTCAGTCAGTTATTCAACCTCAATACTTTTTAGAAAATAAAAGCAAAATCACAAACAATATTGGCTTGGTTTACCCGGAATCCTGCTTTCGTTAAACTAAACCATCTCAAAACGTTTTGTTTTCTACCGATGGGTACTTTGACGATTTTAATCCTCAGGGATCTCATCGGCTATCCAAAAATCTTAAACTTTTACTAATACCTACAGATATAGCTAAATACCGCATTTTTTTAACAAACAACTACGTATGGCGTCATAAAGTTACAATAAAAAAACAAAGTAGACTACTTTTTTGTTCTCTAACTGTCTAAATGGTGTGGGGCTGCGGATTGTTCAAAAAAGATACCGCGGCTTCGGACACAAAAGGCTAAGACGGAACATGAATGATTTTTAGTCAGCAAAAGTCAGACACTCTCTTCTCCTCGGCCCAGAGCGAAAGGAGTCACTTGATGTTTTGAGAGATGAAAAACAAGGTGTAACTTTTTAAACATACTAGCTTGCTGCGACAGTAACCTCGTTAAATATACCATCTTGAAACGTTTTATTTGCCACCGATACTTCAAGGTTTAGATCCTCGGGGATTTAATCGGCTATCGAAAAATCTTAAAGTGTTACTTATACCAATATTCCTTATGGGATCTTGATGATAGCCACTTGCCCAACCGTTGGAAAAGAAAGTAGAAACACAGATTCAATAAAAGTGCGACTTAACCGCACCGATTTTATCTCTACGCGAAAATATACGGATTCACATTGCGTGTTTGCACGCAACGGTTTTTGTCAGTGGATACCTATAAAGTTTATTGTGCAACTATCGTAAAACTAAAGAAGTACTTTTAAGTTTATGTTTCCGTGGATTTTTTGTAGTTTTTTTACGGATATTTTAGCTGTAAATACAAAGGATTCTAAAAATAATAGGTACCTATTCTAGGTTAACATTGAGTTATTGTTTTTGTGTATTTTTTACGAGGGTATTAAACGTAATTTCATGATTATTAACGTAGTACTAAAGATAATATTCAAGTCCTACCGAATATAAGACCACAATGTTGGTACAACTACCATTTCAAAGTCAGGGGCGAATAACAAATTTTTATCCGTAAATAATAAGGTTATCAGAAACGAAGTACATAATAATATTTATTATTTGAAATAGTCTGTCTAATAATATATTTTAATGTTAAGTGCCATAAATAATTAAGAAAGAAAGGATAATAACGTGAAACACGATCTGGTTTCGTAAGTAGCCTGCCGCGGAAATTTTTAATTTTGTGTGTTACCTAGCATCTTTTTATATTCCCTGGAATCTTCTAATCAGTTGTTGTCTACCTAGTATAGTGCACGGACGTACGATCGCGCGCGCGAGCTCTTTCGCGAGAGTTTTCTGCTGACGGATCACAACAACGTCGCGTCGCGGCGTACCTACGTCAATATATCGGGGTCAGTGTCATGACCTAGTTACAAGTGCGGAAATCATGAAGTGTTTACAATAACTTATTGTATAGGTGTTAAACTCGCCTTACAACTTAATAATGGCTACAAAAAAGTCTATTACTATTAAAACTGACCTAGAAAGGCAGTTATATGACTGTTATCTCCAAGAGAAAACAGATAGAGAAAACCTGCAAGTCATGGTACGTAAATTGAATGTACAAATTGATGCCCTGCAGGAACAAGTTCAGACACTTCAAGGAGAATTGAACTGCATTAAAGAAAGAAAAGCGACTACAGAACCTGCCCAGACTACAAAAAACGACGTGGAATACTGTACAGACGAGGATGACCTTGCTAAAGAGACTGAGTGGATTAGGGCCAAGAGCAGGAAGAAAAGGAAGCTTAACACCTCCCTCTCTCCAAAACAACAACCCGGAAGCGCCCAACAAAACAATCATCAAAAAAATGAGAAAGTGACCTCGGTCAAAAAAGTGCCCTTACCACCGCCAATCATAATAGACGGAATCAAGAACTATCAAACGTTCTACGATTCGTTAATAGAAAGCCAACCAGCGGAATCATTTACAGCAAAAATGATGAATGGGGATTGTGTGAAGGTTAACGCCAAATCAGAAGACTCATATAGAGTAATTGCCAGGTTCTTGTCTGAAAAAGACTACCACTGGCATTCATACGAAAACAAGCAGGCTAGACCAATTAGAGTTGTGGTAAAGAAACTACACTCTTCTTGCCAACCAGATCGAATTAAGGAAGATTTAACAACCCAAGGCCTAAAAATAGAAAAGGTAGATAGTAAATTGAGCTGGAAGACCAAAGAACCACTCAACATGTTCGTTCTATCATTTTATAACGATGAAGATGTCAACAAAATCTACGGCATTAAGTACATATTAGGGTGTAAAATTGAAATACACCCACTCAAAAATCCAGCACTCATTCCCCAATGCAAGAGATGCCAAGCTTATGGGCATACACATAAATATTGTCAAAAAGAGCCAAGGTGTGTGAAATGCACTGGCAAGCATCTTACAGCCAATTGTACCAAATCTCCGCAAGAGAAACCAAAATGTATCCACTGCGGCCTACCTCACCCTGCCAATTATAGAGGGTGTGAAGTAGCCAAACAGATGCAAATTATGAAAAATAAAGTTTTAAAAAAGAAACCTACGGTGCCTAATACCCAACAGTTTCCTCCTATAACACACCCTGGTAAACAGGAGCAGAAAGCAAGTGTCCAGTCAACTGCAAAACAACCAGCCATGCAAGTAACCAACATTGGTACTTACGCACAAGCTGCAAAACAAGGATCTCAACCTCTGAACTTAGAGGATAAGATTAACCAGATCTTGAAGTGCATTACCTCATTTGATAAGAGATTAGAGAAGCTAGAATCCAGCACTAAAACAGCTGTCTTGTATAATCAAAAATGAATAACACACTTAAAATAATGGCGTGGAACTCCAATGGACTCCTCAAACATCAGCATGAGTTGCAGGCGGTCCTAGATACAGAAAATATAGACGTGTGTTTAATCTCCGAAACGCATTTCACAAAGCAATCTTTTATCAAATTTAGAGGATACATGATATATAATTCCCTCCACCCTAGCAACTCTGCCAGGGGGGGTAGTGCGGTTATAATTAAAGAAAACATTAGTCACTACGTGCAGTGTAAATATGAAGAAGAAGACATTCAAGCAGTGGCAGTATCTGTTAAAACTAAGTTTTGTCAAGTGTCCATTGCAGCCATATACTCGCCTCCTAGGCACATGATAAGAAAAGAGCGATACTTACATCTTTTTGAATTATTAGGCCAGCGATTTATCCTAGGCGGCGATTTTAATGCTAAGCATACGCATTGGGGTTCAAGACTTACTACAACTAAAGGAAGACAGCTCTTAAGTGCAGTTAAAGAAACACATTGTGAAGTAATGAGTACAGGCAAACCTACATACTGGCCCACTGACCACCAGAAAATACCGGATCTTATAGATTTTTTCATCTGCAAAAATATATCCACCAATTACATCAGTTTGGAGGAAAGTTTTACTATGAACTCTGACCATTCTCCGATTATACTAATGCTAAGTCAAAAAATCCTATTAAAAGAAAGCCACTTAACCTTGGTTAATAAGTCCACAGATTGGGACAGTTTTGCTCTTGATCTAGATAATATTATCGACCTTAAAACTCCGATAAAAACGCAAGATCAGCTTGACTCAGAAGTAAACAAATTTATTATTAATATTCAACAATGTGCGTGGAGCAATACACCTCAGCTAAAACGCAAATATAAGGGATTTATCTATCCTAAAGAAATTGTGGATTTACTATCAGAGAAAAGAAAACAAAGGAAGTTGTGGCAGCAAACAAGGTTCCCGCGTCATAAAACAACACTAAATAACCTAACTAAACGACTAAAGAGAAAAATTCTACAATTTGAGGATGAATCTCTGAATACCAACCTTCTTCAGCTTACCAATGACAAATCAACGGATTACTCACTTTGGAAAGCGACGAGAAATCTAAAAAGGCAGATTATACAAATACCGCCCATCAGAGATAGCAACGGAAAATGGGCAATAAGCAATGACCAAAAGGCGTTCCGATTTGCTCAACATTTAGAAGAAACCTTTCAACCCAACGAAAGCTCTGTAGAAATACATGAGAGTGTAAATTTATCACAAAACCAAAGAATCAAGCTTGTGACTCCTAAGGAAGTAATGAGAGAAATTCAAAACAACATTAGCTCAAAAAAGTCTCCCGGTTACGACCTCATCACAGGGGAAATTCTAAAACGCCTCCCACGCAAAGCCATAGTAAAGCTGACCAAACTAATAAATGCTTCATTTATCTTAAAATATGTACCTGAACCATGGAAGGTTGCTGAAGTCATTATGATTGCGAAGCCTGGGAAACCTCCCCACGAAGCATCATCATACAGACCCATTTCTCTGTTACCCGTACTATCAAAGTTATTTGAAAAACTGTTACTAAAACGGATAAAACCAGTAATAGAAGATAAAAACCTAGTTCCAGATCACCAGTTTGGCTTCAGAGAAAAACACTCAACGTTAGACCAGGTACATAGAATAACTAATGTTATTGAAAAAACGCTAGAAAATAAAGAAGTCTGTGCTACCGTGTTCTTAGACGTCGCGCAAGCTTTTGACAAAGTTTGGCATGAGGGTCTCATATTTAAGCTCAGACGCATGCTACCAGAATTTGTAGATATCCTAGAGTCGTATTTAACTAAAATAATGTTTAGAATACGCCAAGAGGACGCATATTCCGAGCTAAAAACCATAAAAGCTGGGGTGCCTCAAGGAAGTGTGCTTGGCCCAATTTTGTACTTGTTATACACTTGTGACATCCCAGAGCTGGAAAACAGCACCATAGCGACCTTTGCAGATGATACTGCTATTATGGCCACCGGATCAAGCCACAGAGAAGCAGTAGAGAAAGTTCAACTAGCTGTGAACAAAGTTTACGACTGGACACAAAAGTGGAAGATCAATCTGAATGAGTCAAAATCAGTTCACATTAACTTCACAAACAAACACAGTGACTACCACCCACTCTACATAAATGGTATGCAAATACCTTATGCTAATACAGCCAAATACCTTGGCATAACTCTCGACGCCAAGCTGCGTTGGAAAGCCCATATCAAAAAGAAAAAACAGGAACTCGATATTCGTTATAAACGTTTGTATTGGTTACTGGGAAGGAAATCCTGTTTATCAATACATAATAAGTTGATAATATACAAGCATATTCTGATGCCAATTTGGACGTATGGTATCCAACTTTGGGGCTGTGCTAAGCCAACCAACGTCAAAATAATTCAACAGTTCCAAAATAAAGTACTCAGGGCTGCTGTAAATGCACCCTGGTACATAAGAAACGATGACCTCCACCGTGACCTCGACATGGAATTCGTCACCACCATCACACAAAAATTTGCTGAAGCCCACGAACACAGACTCCATCGACACGTGAATGTTGAGGCAATCCAGCTGTTAGACAACACAGACATAGTGCGTAGACTAAAGAGAACTAAACCATTTGAATTAGTGTAGTGTAAGTGAATCAATAATAGTAACAATGTTGTGCTATTTATATAACACATGAACAAAGTGTTTTATCAATTTTACCAGACTCTAAGGAAGTGTTACGAACGTGTGTAAAAGTGCATACCTAATTATGGACACTATTCTTAGCATTAACATAATTTATAACGTAGCATAATAAGTTAGATTTAAATTGTTTATTAGTCTTCTTAGGCTAGATTGCAATTAACTAGTAAGAACTTGGTTCTTACTAATAAAGAAAAAAAAAAAAAAAAAAAAAAAAAAACCTAGCATCTTTTTATATTCCCTGGAATCTTTTAAAATGCTTATGCATATTCTATCCTACCTTCCGCATCATCTAATATATCAACTTTATGCAACTAAAACCTGAGCCAAGAAATTTTAATATTCCATTCAACGTTCCCAGCTTTCAAACTGCAACCGACCGCCGCATTCTCTTCCCCTATTTCATCCCGAATGTTTTCAATACCAATCCATAGTATGACTCAGCAACTTTACGAGTAGGTAGTCTTTAGTTGACATAAAGGGGAGATATAGTACGAGTGGTCACATTATCATGACAACGGCTTGTGGTCAATGATTATGCGTTTTAGATAAGACTTAAGTTTAGTGGTTATGTTTTGGTTTGTAAGTAGTTGCAGTTATGGCAATTTACACCAGTTATTTATTGACGAAAATGTAGTGACGAGAAGAGCGCGTTTTGATGTTTTGGTCATTTGGAGAAGATTAGCGAAAGGCGATTTACGAAAATTGTTTACAAGGAAGATGTGAGCGGAAACGCAAAGAGGTGGCGCCCTAGAAAGACAATACTGACCTAATTTTTGAGGTTCTTCATAAAGTATATGATGAGAGAATGTTGACTGGCCTGTTGGTCTAGTGGTTAGTGACCCTAACTGCTATGCCGGAGGTCGTGGGTTCGATTCCCACCCAGGACAAATGTTTGTGTGATGAGCACGATCATTTGTTCTGTGTCTGGGTGTAATTTATCTATAATATGTATGTATTTAGAAATATATAAGTATGTTTATCAGTTGTCTAGTACCCATAACACAAGCTCTGCTTAGCTTGGGACTAGATGGCGTTGTGTGATAGTTGTGGAATATTATTATTATTATATCCGTAGTACTCGCATGCGTGCACTATCGGTAAACTCAGAGTTATCAGGCAATTGATTTTCATTTAGGATACGAAGATACAAACAAAAATAAACTCACGGTTTGTTTCCATGGGGTCGGCAAAAACGACATAACGTCTCCTGCTACGAACCTTGTATTTTTTTTTGGAGCGTGGGATATCATCAAATTAATGACTTCTCTCGCTCTAGGCGGAAGCGGAAGGGAGTGTCAGACTTCTACTTGTAATTATAATAATAATAAAAAAAAAAACAAAAAAAAAACATTTATTTATTTTATTTTATTTTTTTAGGACAAATGTTTGTGTGATGAGCACGATCATTTGTTCTGTGTCTGGGTGTAATTTATCTATAATATGTATGTATTTAGAAATATATAAGTATGTTTATCAGTTGTCTAGTACCCATAACACAAGCTCTGCTTAGCTTGGGACTAGATGGCGTTGTGTGATAGTTGTGGAATATTATTATTATTATTTAATTCAAGTATCACTGACTCATAATACCTACTACCCACCACCACCACCACCTACCACCTACTACCTATACCTACTGATTATGCTCTGTTACTCCCTTTCAGTCATCGTCCGCACCAAAACCATCTCAGCATTCTCTGTTCGATGTTTGTCACTTCATCTTCTAAGGTTTATAATATAGGTAACTAGCTTTTGCCCACGGCTTAGCCCGCGTGGATGTCGGTTCAACTACAAAAGTGCCAATTTTCCATACAAACTTTCATCCCCCTTTTCACCCCCTTAAAGGTTAAATTTCCAAAAACCCCTTCTTAGTGCTTTTACATTATAATAGGAAGCCGTGTGCAAAATTTCACATTCCTAGCCCCAGTAGTTTCGGCTGTACGTTGATATGTCAGTCAGTCAGTTCTCCTTTTATATATATAGGTACTTAATATCCAAAACCACCACTTTACTTAATAATAAATACAAGTATTTCTAATTAACTATAGCAAGCAACTTCTAATCAAGTGAGAAAGTAATTCAGTGAACAATCTCAAGGGCCTTGAGGTACAGTTCAGTTTGTTACTTGGACTTAATTAGATGTCTATCCAATTATATTTAGTTCGTAAGTAGGTCGCGTCTTGTTATTATAACATTTGCTTAAGAAAATCTTAAGATTTTATAATATATCTTTGGAGGAGCGAAACGAAATCAAAACCTTCTAAGATGATTAATATAATTGAAAAATGATGATGTCGTATAACTCCTAATTACAATGTATGACAAGACTTTGTGTAGCCTACAACTAAAAAGTATAGAATGGCAAATAAGTCAATAAAATAAAACAAACAAAACTCACCGACTTCCGATGATAAAGTTATTTTAGACGTTTTAGTGCTTTTTTTAAGTCGGTTAATTTTTATGTAAGAAGTTTTTTTTAAGTAGATACTTACGTATGTTCCGCAGTCTGATATGTCCTCCGTGGTACATTGATATTTCACCAACACAAGCCTCCATTGCCAGCAACCACAGCCAACCCCAAGAAAAAAACAGCCCACTCACAAAGAAGTCTACATAAAAAAAAACTTTTTCAAAAAACGTTAATTGCGACATTCAGCCTCATAATCAGTGGCTGACTGTACTAATGACGGGGCTATGTGGCTCGTGGGTTGAGCACTCAAGCACCCTTGGCTCGTGTGCATGGCTCGAAAGTATATGTTGGACGTATGTGCGTAAAGATGCTTTTTAATGTGATGTTGGGCGAGATTTGTAAGAAAAAGCGTCAGGTTAGGTAATTTTGTGATGTTTTTTTTTTAACGCTAGTCTAGACTTGACTCTGAACCTCGTTGATCTAGAGATCGCGAGTGAGAATGAGGTACTCCGTTCAATTCCCTGCTCGAAAACAGTGTTATTAGGTTATTCCATTTGGAATTTCTCGGCAGTAGCTCGGCAATTTTACAGTTGGGGTTTCAACCCCGCATGACTTCCCGAGTTTGTATATATAATACTACTTTTGCCCGCGGCTTCGACAGCGTGTTGACGAAAAATTTCCCAACCAACTTTCATCCGCTATTAAACTCCCTTGGGGGTTGAATGTTTTTGAGTTTATCGCGAACAGTCAGACAGACAGACGCGTCGGAGGGCTTTTGTTTTATAAAATGTAGTGATAGTGATCACACATAAACTCAAGCCTTCCTGTGCCAGCCTCATTTTTACTCCCAATGGCAACTATAATAAATAATAATAATAATAATATTCCACAACTACGCCATATACTACATACACATACTACATATACATATACTATGTCAATATTCTGTATAATTAACCGAAATTATGTAAGTTATATAATTATAATTATTATATTTACTTTAGTAGTTCTAATGGGCAGCTGAACCTCTAAACCGTAATATTTTCATCAACGACGTAGTCTTAAAAATAAAGCTCAGAACACAAATAGAAAGTTTATCCTCACAATTTACAACTGGGTTATAAAGTAAGCCATTTTATGTTCGTTCCCTACGTATGTAATGAATCGGGCTCGTAAAATTAGGAACGCCTGGCTTTGAGATTAGTACTAAACTCTTGTATATTGGGTCACTTCAGTTCTTTAGGTTTAAAGTCTTATCTTGGTTTAAGTGAAAATAAAGAAATAAGTGTTGTACTTGAGCTGTATTACAATTGAAGACATACTGTGGTAGAACAGACATCTTGACGCTACAATTTCATCATTTCAACAGAACATCTGCCAACTGGAAACTGTGGTGACTAGTGCCTATCATCATTATTCATCATCATCATTCTCTTGCCCTTATTCCAATTCATTTGGGGTTGCAGCATATCTTCTTTTTTTATAATCTTTATTTTGGAAAAGGCTTTAATCGCGACGCGATTATGGCCAGCCTCGTAGTTTTACATGATATGTAACTTCTTCTTCCATAGTTTTATATTACCGCTATCTCATAAGGCACCTCCTTTCTTGCCCTATACAGGTATATCCATCGTTTCTTTAGTCTACCTCTATACCCATCCACATTCATACTCAATACTTGTCTCACGACCGTTGTTGAGACAAGTATTGAGTATGAATGTGGATGGGTATAGAGGTAGAAGACAGTCGTTATTTATATTGAAAATCGCAAAATCGAATTCTTAAACATTTTAACACAGGAAGAGTCTTAAATTATAGGTACAAGGTACTTATTTATTACTACCAAACTTCAACTAACTTCAAGGAAGCTAATAAAAATCCTCTACAAAACACCATAAACCAACACGTTTCCCATAAATAAAGGCACCTGGCACTAAATAACAGACATTTGTCACTAAATGACTTCACATGTGGTACCTATAGTGTTATGTGACCCCACGCCATGAAATTCAGGAATCTTTTGTTTTATACCAGACCTTTTTTATGGAACCCGTTTGGCGGATCCACGCCCGCCTTTTTGCAACGTAATTCGTTTGTCACGTTTTAGTGATGGGACTTAGGAGATATCGATAAACACTCTAATAATATAAAACAAACTACTACACTCGTGTTTGAGAATACATGCAGGACTTACATCTATTTTGCATGAAGACAGCGCACCGTAAATAAAAAACTAAAAAAAAATAGTATAGCTAGAAAACTACTTCTTTTTGCGTTGAGTTACTAAGCTTGATGTACAGAATGTGTCGTTTACGGCCGCGGCGTCGTGAAGGTTCCGTTAATATCTTGTATTATTAGTGTCATTATCCACGAGTAACTTTCATATATGTTTCGTATAATTGTGAAAGACACACACGGATGTTTTCTTCGTATTTAGGTCAGTATTATCAGCAATGAACTGCGACACGTTTGGGGGAGCCCAAACTGAGCTACAATATAATTATAGTCAGTAGAGTAACAAATCATTAAAGAAAAAATTGTTTTATATGAAACAACATTTGTAAATACTTTTAGATGTATTAAAATTAATTTACTTTAGCCGCGGGTCCGATAGATACTTATGGAAACCAATTTATTTTCAGAGAAGCAATTCTGCTTAAATCATAGTTTCAGACAAAGGTATTTTGTCTAAAATTTCAATAGAAACTTGTAAAGATATAATGATGTGCTTTCAAGTATTCTTAATACTCTGTTGTATACAAAACTCTTATTTTTAAAAAGCTCAATCATTTATCCGCGACATTGAAAAATGTTTACGCATTCAGATTCAACAAAACTCCATTCGAACTTTCCAGTCACAGAGATATTTTATCCGACTAATATTTCATTTACTTTTTAAAGCATCTCGAAAACAAATGTCGAAAGTTTTAGTTGAAAAATATCGATAGTCGATAAGTCACGTCTCTAGTTGAAGTTTACGCAAGGGTATCTTCTATAGACGAACATTTACATACAAATGTCGGGTACTACTGCGAATGACATAACATTATTGTCTAGGAGCCAGCGTTTTGGGAAATGAGTCATCTTTTTCCGGGTGTGTGGAGTGTATTAAGATTATAACTAACATAAATGTTACATAACGCCTATTATCCCCCAAAAGGTTAAGTAGAAGTATATAACAAACACATTGCCCTAAATATCATTAAATCCTTTGTAATTGCGGTTGAACCGCCTGACATTGTTTATGAAATCCTGACTCCGGACTGATACTGAGATTATACATGGTAACATTATCATTTTATTTTTGTTTCAGGTAATTACTGCTGAAATCACACATCCCAGGAAATAGTTAATAGGTAATTTATTCTGTATTGATTAAGGAAATAACTCGAAGGAGCCAAAACAGTATTGAGTTACACATAGTTATGGGCAAAAGATGTTTAGTGCCAAACTTTGCACATACACTTCTCTACCTAATGCCGTTCGGTCATAATGCCATAGCAAAATCACCCTTATCAACCGGATTAGTGAACTATTTCAGTATTATTACCATAATTTTCAATAAACCACACCAAACCTGTATTTATTGTCAGAACAAATAAGTCCGACATAATTTCGAAGTTCAGCTCTCTGTCTCCTCGTCTAGGAAGAAAACAAGCGGAAAATGGCGGACTATTAACTTAGTGTTTTATGTGTGTTATGATCGATACAATATGAGTTTTGTTTTGTGTAAATAAGGTTCAATTTCTGTTGTTATGTGTTTGACAATGGCTGTCACAAACATCGGGTTTCAATGGCCGGACCATTTATTGATGACAGTTTTGTTGAATTATGTTCAATTTTTTGGGGCATGTAATGGCGTTTGTTAGAGTGCGTACTTGCGTATTGATACGCTGTTTGTTCGAAATCACTGTATACACGCTTTTACGGATGGCTTTTGATTATATTACATACGTATAATCCAGGTTTTAATAGTAACGAGTTCTACGAAATTTTTGATTGGAAAATGGGGTAATTGGATCATTCAGAGGTTTTTGTTCTGACAATACAATGCGTATTCAGTTATTGATATTATGTAAAAGTAACGAATTCCACAACAAATATGAACCACGACTGCGGTAACAAATAAATGATTAATTTGTAACGTGAAATACAGTGCATGAAGCAGAAAAACATTTTTTTTTGTTTACTGTCTGGAAATTTCTATTAGCATCATCGAGATATACCATAATACGAAAATTCTAATTTACTACGTTGTAAAATTATCGGAAAATACCTCTGTAGTTACGACTGTAGTTTCAAATACAGATGTACGAAATATAACATCACACCTGATGAAGGGGTGGAAGGGGTGAGAATATTGCCATCAATTGGCTAATTTTCTTTTGTTACGAACCTAACATAAAAATAGAACCATTTCCCAACCAAACCACGTCCCTAGCTCTTAGCCTACATTGATGACTGCAATGACGTCACAGTCGTCAGACATAAAACGTCGATGCTTACGAGCAGTCGGCACGCTACCCGTGGAGACACTGATAACAGTTGTCACCGGTGCGTACCTACGTAACGTTGAGCAAGGGAACTGGGGAATTTAGCCTGCAGAAAATATGATGAGAAGAAAATCCTTGTTTTTGCTTAAAATTTTAGTGAAAAAGGAAAGTTTGGTGAGAAAACAGAAACTCGAAAAGATGTGACATCTTTCAATCGGCACTGGGCTTGTGTTGTGAATCAAAATAGAAAAACCCAATAACACTTTGCCCGACCTGGGAATCCAATCCAGGACCTCATGTGAAGTAACTGAGGCTACTTTTATTCTAGAAAAAAGATTAGGCAAAAAATTTAAACCCTTGCAAAACACAAACATATATATTACAAAAGGTAATTAAACCTGGTTTAACTTAGACTTGGTTTATCTCGCATGACGTCTCACTTCAATAATATTCAAAAGAAAGTGACAGCATGCGAGATAAACCAAGTCTAAGTTAAACCAGGTTTAATTACCTTTTGTAATAAGGCGGTTGATGTCAACAAAATTCGTTTCAAATAGGAAAGTATTATGTATTTTTAGAATAATAGAAAAAGGCTGTTCAGTTACAGGCTGTTCTGTTCACTTGAAACAATTCAAAATCCTTTTTTTTTTTTGGTAATAACGGTTTCTACTTTGAGATAGGACCTAGTTCGTAATAGTACGACTTTCAAAATGCTGTGTTCATAAAAAACGTAAATCGTTACGTTTGTGACTGCACCTATAGGTGCCTCTTTAAAATGAATATTAGGTGAAATATACAATTTGTGCAAATATAGCCACCCAACATTCAATTAGAAGCTCGTACCCTTCAAGACTACAAAGTACAAACTAGCAAGTTTGCATAAATTAAGCGAGGCAACATGTGCCTCTGACTGTCAAGTGCATAGCTTTGTAGAGTATTAAATCACTGATACAGCTTTCTGCTTGGACTAGTTTATTATATTACTAGTGACCCGCCCCGGCTTCGTACGGGTGCAAAAAAGGTATTAAAACTACTCACTCACTCTTGAATCACTCTATCTATTAAAAAAAAAACGTGTGGCACTCGGAGACTGCCGCGGTAAATCTATTGCATAGCATTTTTTATCAACTTATGCAATAATAGGTATAAATAATTAGGTATTAATAGTGTAATTACACACCAAAATAATTATTCATTCAAAAAATTTGAACAAAAATAACGATATTAAGAGTTTGATCTTCGAATTTCGCGCGATGTACATTATATAAATCAAAACTAACCTTCTTAAACTAACTAAGCTAGTAAAAAACTCTATGACAGAAAATTGAAAAGAAAAAGTATTGACAGCCTGACGTAAGTGTCATAACGTGAACCAGCAATGCCCAACACAGGAATGCACGACACGAGAACGCGCGACATAGGAATGTAAGTGTTTTGAATTCCAATGTTGTACATTGTCATGTCGTGCATTGCTGGTATGTGCATTACTGTGACGGGCATTATAGGGACTCGTTATTTTCCGTAACCATAGCAACCCTTAAACTTGACACTGAATATTTTTGTTAGGAAATCTCTGGATTCGCTCTCCACGCTCAACTCAAGGCCCGCGATAGAATCTATGCAATAGATTAAAAAACCGCATCAAAATCCGTTGCGCAGTTTTAAAGATTTAAGCATACAAAGGGACATAGGGACAGAGAAAGCGACTTTGTTTTATACTATGTAGTGAAGCTGAGACCTTGTTGGTCTAGTGGTCGCTGAGCATGAGGTCTAGGGTTCAATTTCCAGCTCACCCAAAATGTTTCTAAGTTTTTCCATCAGACATTTCTCTGCGAGGGAGTCTGGACTTGTGCTCGATTGCATTATCCATCGCAGTAGGCTTGCCTCCTATTACACGGGTCTTCAAAGTAACTGGCGATTTGTGGGTGTACTATTAGGCACACCTCTACCTAACAGGTAATGAAATAAATTACACAATAAAAAAATTAAGTTCAAAAATCTAAAACCCGACTACTAACTTTATTGCGGTCTTAAAAGTAGAAAACAAGAAAATAATTCTTGTCTGATATTCTTCGTAGTCGCATGCCACTGATACCTGATGCTCCTTCATGGCGTTCTCATTGATACAGAAGTCAGCTGTTATTTGCCATTAGCAAGGTGGCATGCGACTACGAAGAATATCAGACAAGAATTATTTTCTGGTTTTCTACTTTTAAGACCGCAATTTTGTTAGTAGTCGACGGTTTTTGATTTTTGAACTTAATTTTTTTATTTGAATTTATTTTTGTGTGTACTAAAACTATAATATTATAATACATATTTGTAATGTGCTTGTAATGTACCAAACATGTTATGATTATCTTAAATTATTTTTTTTCGATGTTATAATCTGACATTTAACTTCCGTCATAAAAATATTTGATAAAATTTATAATAGCCTATGTTACCCGGGCTATTCTTACGAATCTATTGACACCTCATTTATTAAAATCCGTTCGGTAGTTTAGGCGCTACGGTGGAACATACATACATACATAGACTGCCAAAATCATTACCCTTCCTTTTGGCTTCGCCGTAGTCGGGTAAAAAGTAATGTCCGGGACCGAGTTGACGAATCACAAATCGGAAGTCAATGCGGTAACTACGGGCCTACCACTCCTTATCATCTGCTGAGCCTTTTGCTAACTATGTTGAAGTCAATTTCCAGTCTAACTGGATGCAGCTAAATACCAGTATTTTAAATAAAGCAACTGCCTATTTGACCTTCTCAATCCAGTTAGACTGGGTAATAAGTCATCATCATCAGCCTATAATGTTCCCACTGCAGGGACTCAGGCCTCCTCTCTAGGAGAGGCGGTATAATCTACCACACGGGCCCAGTGCGGATTGGTAGATGTCACATGTCTTCGAATTTTTTGTTTCCTCACGATGTTTTGCTTCACCGTTTTGGAGCAGTTTTATGACTGGGTAATACGTTACCCCCTAATTAGACTGGTTGTCCAACTTTCAGCCATTGCCTACCTGTAACGACTGACAACGGTGTCCTTTCTACCTTGCATAGTACGCTGGGCTACCTCAAATCACAGCACTCATAAATCTATATCTATACTATTACTATATTTACTATCTATACTAATATCTATACTAATATTATAAAGAGGTAAAGTTTGTGTGTTTGTATATTTGTTAAATTGTAAGGGGTAATCTCGGGATCTACTGAACCAATTTTAAAAATTCTTTCACCAATAGAAAGCCACATTAATGCTGTGTCATAGGCTACTTTTTATCCCTGTATTCCCACGGGAACGGGATCTACGCGGGTGAAACCGCGGGACGTCCGCTAGTAATATATAAATAATCTTTAAGCAGTTTCTCTTGCTCTCTTTATATCGTGTCAAGTTCCTTCATTCCTTCAGTTTCCGGTTAGTATGACAAAGTACAACCGATAAATAAAGAGTGCCATCACTGGAACTTTGTCATAAAATTCGAGTGACAATGTCTATTAAAGTTTTATCTTCGGTCAGCCAGCTCCGAAGCTTCGTTCAAGATTAACTGAAGCATTTAATTAACTGAAATAAGTTACTGCGATACGATTTCCCTCGCTATTGTTTCTTTTGTAATTGGCATGCTCGATAAAGGCGATTGATGAAGTCTTTGCGAGTTCTACGACCTCTTGAAAACTCGACAGATAGGGAATTTAAATTAAGTTGTTTCCTTGATTGGTTGAAAAGAAGTTTTCGGAAAGTCGACTCGTTTATTCATTTTGTTTCTTACTTTTTTCTATTTTGAAAAAGTTTCTATGTAAAATCAACATAGATTGACAACATACATTGATGGCTGAGCGATTAGACTGCTGCGCTGCGTGTCGCTGGTTCGATCTCCGCACGGAAGAAATATTTGTATGGCCTACAGATAGTTGTTCCGGGTCTGGGTATTGAGTTTAATGTTTGTAAACGCACCCACGATACAGGAGAAATTCCTAGTGTGAGGCTACGGTTTAAAAAAAAAAAGATTTAAAACAAAAACCCGCACGGGTCGATCTTCGAGGTTACGAGAAACAGAGAGGTATGGAGGAAGGGGACATGGTACACTGACCCCAAAATGATTTGGCATGATGGCAAGAGAGAACGATGATGGGTTTTTTTTCAAGGTAAAGCCGCTTGCCTAAGTTTGTCCGCAGATGGGTGACAACTAATTACATACCGAGTTTAGGAATACCGTTGGTCTCGGTCCGAAAGTCTGGCAAGCTGTATCACCAAGGGTATAGTATTAGTATTGCCCAGTATTAAATAGGTTGGGTCGGTCAGATAATGGTATTCACCTGCATCCGGTAGGAGTAAATGCCAACCTCAACATAGTTGGTGAAAAGCGAGGCAAATGGTGATCAATATTCCATTACACCATCAAACTGAACCATCAAATACCTCCCACACATTACTAACATAGCATGACGTTCAATTTAACTCGGCCGCTGCATACAGCGGCTGCAAACAGCGGAGTTAGCATAAAATAGCGCTGCATGGACGATTAAGTAAGCTACAGCGCAATTGTTGTTCTGAACACATATGCTGTTTCTCGTGTGCATTAATGTAATGTTTTGAGTTGATTAAGTGTGTTTGGGAGTCTTTGTTTTGTAAAGGAGGTAAAGGAACTCTTCATGGGGAGTGATACTGAATAAGTCTTATCGCAGTGACTGTCACTCCTCAAAAAAGTTAATCGCATTTGGTTAGGCGAGGCCAGATGTAGGATAAGGAGAAACCAGTGGGCGATAGATCGGAGAGTCTATCATTGCCATTGGTGGCTATAACTCAGATGTGCCTTGAAAGTATTTTACATGGAGTGACTGCCTATCTGACCTCCACAAGCCAGTTAGTACGGTGACGATTAACCTTTTCCCAACTATATTGGGGTTCGGCTTCCATCCTAACCGAATATAGCTGAATACTAGTAGATATGTTACAAGGAGCGACTGCCTATCAGTCATGCCCATCAGACTTTTTGTGCCTCTGACTACGTCTAACGACTGTCAAAGATCCCCAGGATTTCATCTTCAGCAGACCAGACTAACTGAATACCTAAATAAGTGTTTTACTGAAGTTGTAACCGCTAATTCACGAGCAAATCGCTCTCGAATCTTTCCTACGTGTCATCAAAGTTGCAATCGTTATTGCCCGAGAAAATAGGTCCCGAATATTGCTAGTGTAACATTTAAATGCTCGTAACAGTACATGAAATCCTACGTCAGGCGTTGCCAGCTCTCCATGCATTACTGTCGACACTGCATATTTATGTGAGCTACGCTGCACTGAGCTATATATCTTGCAAGTTCAAACGCCAAGACAATCGCAAATGTAAGTGACTTTGTGCAAGAGGAAATATACGGGAGGAAATTTGGGACGTGTGCGCTTGCTGTGTTGATGTAGCGTACTGAAAAGAATGAAATGAGAACTGGCCTTTCCTAAGCGGGGGAATAACTGATTGGCCAAAATAGAAAGGGGTCGCGCCTTTGCCCAGCTGTTACAATGAAGGCTACGAAAAGCTCATAGAATAAATAATATATCACAAGGAAAAGTACTCCAGCCCGGCGAGCACGGCCTACAGTGACATGGCATGAGTCACACATTTTATCACAGTTTGGGCGATAAAACCGTTTTGTCTTAAATGCTAGCACGGCGGCGTAAGATAATTTCTTGATATGTGATACAACTTCTTGACGTCTAGTTGGGACTCCTATGTCTTATTTGCTAATATGGGCGCACCCATTTTGTAACAAATGTCACATTTTGACAGATGAATATGCTCGTTTATATCACGTTCGTTCGGAGGTGGTGATAAAAGTAAATTAAAAATATAAGTATATTTTTCTGCTTACTACTGCATCAAATTTCAGTAAATTATTATAATTATGTTCTTGCCCGAAGGCAAGAGGTCCAAAGTAGGAAAATATTCCGAAGAAACATTCGGGACTCCTCTAATCCGTTCGAGTTGCCAGACAGGGAGTTCCAACGGATTTTCCGCCTGACAAAGCCTATGGTGGTTTATTTATGTGAAGAACTGCGCGTTATACTTTCGTGATACTTACTGCTTTTTTCCTTCCATTACTCTTAATTCACTTCAAAACTTTCACAATATATTTCAAAACAAATCACATCAAACTTTTAAAAGAAAAACAGAACTTTTAGTTAGTAGCAAGTTATCAAATAATAAATAAAAAAAGAAAATGAAAGACGTGCCGCGTACGCGCGTACGTGTTATGTCAAAAATGAATTAGTACCCAAGAAAATTAAAAAGTTGTTTAACTGTATGAACTGTGCTCTTTTATACGTATTATTTTATTTGGTCGCCCATTCAGATGGTCCTAAACATTTTTATTTTTTTAATATACTAGGTCACACTATGAAGTCAGCAACAAGAAAGACAAGTCGCGTCTTAAATTATATCACATGTGGTACCCGTGCTAGCATTTAAGACAAATTCTAAGACATGACATAATTTATAACGTCTTGTCACCAACGTCTTGGGTACGCCCGTGCTCGCCCCGCAGCAGACATATTTTTCTATTACGTGAGCACAGTGCCAGTGGGTCGAACTGCTAACAATTTTAAAGTGGCATTAAGTGTTGACACGAAAACGACGGTAAACGTGTCGTAAATCTATTCACACTGCATTATGTTATGAAAGAAAATAGCACTGATAAAGAAAAAACAGCAGTATTTTAACGTATGTATCTAATAATATCTGACAGTGAGAAATGTTAACTCACTGCTAATATACCCAAAGATGTGGTCTCTGTATCGCCAAAAGAAAAATACCTCGCGCATCCGCACAAAATCCTCCCCCGTATCTCCCAAATATGTACAAAGTAAATGCAATGCACTACTACTGCAAATGAATATCAACTAGCAGATGTAGGAGACGGTTTAATGTTATATCTTCGCGTGAATTATTATGCAAACTTTAGTTTATTATTTTTGGGATATTTCTACCTTCTTAGGAAGACCTCTTTTCCCTTCCTTCTTTTCCTTTTTTCTTTTCTCTTTACCTCGCGACATCGTTTTGTCCAAAATTCTGCAGTGCCTTAAGACGAGGGTGTATAACCAGTGTGTGTTGCCAGTGATGTCTTATGGCACAGAGACATATATGGTCCTTAGCTGCTGGCCTTTTAGAGCAGCTCAGAGTCACGCAACGAGCCATGGAGAGAGCAGGTTGCCGTTCGTTATGGCCATGAAATTCAGGAATCTTTTGTTTTATACCAGACCTTTTTTATGGAACCCGTTTGGCGGATCCACGCCCGCCTTTTTGCAACGTAATTCGTTTGTCACGTTTTAGTGATGGGACTTAGGAGATATCGATAAACACTCTAATAATATAAAACAAACTACTACACTCGTGTTTGAGAATACATGCAGGACTTACATCTATTTTGCATGAAGACAGCGCACCGTAAATAAAAAACTAAAAAAAAATAGTATAGCTAGAAAACTACTTCTTTTTGCGTTGAGTTACTAAGCTTGATGTACAGAATGTGTCGTTTACGGCCGCGGCGTCGTGAAGGTTCCGTTAATATCTTGTATTATTAGTGTCATTATCCACGAGTAACTTTCATATATGTTTCGTATAATTGTGAAAGACACACACGGATGTTTTCTTCGTATTTAGGTCAGTATTATCAGCAATGAACTGCGACACGTTTGGGGGAGCCCAAACTGAGCTACAATATAATTATAGTCAGTAGAGTAACAAATCATTAAAGAAAAAATTGTTTTATATGAAACAACATTTGTAAATACTTTTAGATGTATTAAAATTAATTTACTTTAGCCGCGGGTCCGATAGATACTTATGGAAACCAATTTATTTTCAGAGAAGCAATTCTGCTTAAATCATAGTTTCAGACAAAGGTATTTTGTCTAAAATTTCAATAGAAACTTGTAAAGATATAATGATGTGCTTTCAAGTATTCTTAATACTCTGTTGTATACAAAACTCTTATTTTTAAAAAGCTCAATCATTTATCCGCGACATTGAAAAATGTTTACGCATTCAGATTCAACAAAACTCCATTCGAACTTTCCAGTCACAGAGATATTTTATCCGACTAATATTTCATTTACTTTTTAAAGCATCTCGAAAACAAATGTCGAAAGTTTTAGTTGAAAAATATCGATAGTCGATAAGTCACGTCTCTAGTTGAAGTTTACGCAAGGGTATCTTCTATAGACGAACATTTACATACAAATGTCGGGTACTACTGCGAATGACATAACATTATTGTCTAGGAGCCAGCGTTTTGGGAAATGAGTCATCTTTTTCCGGGTGTGTGGAGTGTATTAAGATTATAACTAACATAAATGTTACATAACGCCTATTATCCCCCAAAAGGTTAAGTAGAAGTATATAACAAACACATTGCCCTAAATATCATTAAATCCTTTGTAATTGCGGTTGAACCGCCTGACATTGTTTATGAAATCCTGACTCCGGACTGATACTGAGATTATACATGGTAACATTATCATTTTATTTTTGTTTCAGGTAATTACTGCTGAAATCACACATCCCAGGAAATAGTTAATAGGTAATTTATTCTGTATTGATTAAGGAAATAACTCGAAGGAGCCAAAACAGTATTGAGTTACACATAGTTATGGGCAAAAGATGTTTAGTGCCAAACTTTGCACATACACTTCTCTACCTAATGCCGTTCGGTCATAATGCCATAGCAAAATCACCCTTATCAACCGGATTAGTGAACTATTTGACTATTATTACCATAATTTTCAATAAACCACACCAAATCCGTCCGTTATTTATTGTCAGAACAAATAAGTCCGACATAATTTCGAAGTTCAGCTCCCTGTCTCCTTGACTAGGAAGAAAACAAGCGGAAAATGGCGGACTATTAACTTAAGGTTTTATGTGTGTTATGATCGATACAATATGAGTTTTGTTTTGTGTAAATAAGGTTCAATTTCTGTTGTTATGTGTTTGACAATGGCTGTCACAAACATCGGGTTTCAATGGCTGGACCATTTATTGATGACAGTTTTGTTGAATTATGTTCAATTTTTTGGGGCATGTAATGGCGTTTGTTAGAGTGCGTACTTGCGTATTGATACGCCGTTTGTTCGAAATCACTGTATACACGCTTTTAGGGAAGGCTTTTGATTTTATTACGTGCGTATAATCCAGGTTTTAATAGTAACGAGTTCTACGAAATTTTTGATTGGAAAATGGGGTAATTGGATCATTCCGAGGTTTTTGTTCTGACAATACAATGCGTATTCAGTTATTGATATTATGTAAAAGTAACGAATTCCATAACAAATATGAACCACGAATGCGGTAACAAATAAATCATTAATTTGTAACGTGAAATACAGTGCATCAAGCTGAAAAAGAACCTTAATAATTCAAATTGCTTTTTTTGTTCATTAACTGACGATTTCTATAAGCATCATCGAGATCTACCATTATCCTAAAATTCTAATTACCTTACAAAATTCTCGTAAAAGAACATTGTTGTTACGACTGTAGTTTTAAATACCGACATTCTAATTTTCTTTTCAACTTAAAAAACATAAAAATACCAACTCAAAACATTTCCCAAGCAAACCACGTCCCTAGCTCTTAGTCTACATTGATGACTGCCCTGACGTCACAGTCGTCAGACATAAAACGTCGATGCTTACGAGCAGTCGGCACGCTACCCGTGGAGACACTGATAACAGTTGTCACCGGTGCGTACGTAACGTTGAGCAAGGGAACTGGGATATTTAGCCTGCAGAAATGTATAGGAGGAAATAATTATGATGAGGAGAAAATACTTGTTTTTGGTGAAAATTTTAGTGAAAAAGGAACAGTTTGGTGAGGAAACAGAAACTCGAAAAGATGTGGCATCTTTCAACCAGCATTGGGCTTGCTATGTGAGCGATTTTGACAGGATTTTTAATGGCAAAATACCTAGTTGATATTGTAAGAAGCTACTTATATCGAAAAAAAAATTAAAACCTTAAAATTTGTTATTTTTATAATTATTTCCCGCAGAAAATATCAATTGTTTCGGGTCTGGGTATTTGTGAATGTGAGTTTAAATGTTTGTGAACGCACCCACGATACAGGAGAAATTCCTAGTGTGGGGCAGTTTATAAAAAAAAAAAATTAACAAGCTAAACTACGTCCCTAGCTCTTAGCCTACATTGATGACTGCAATGACGTCACAGTCGTCAGACATAAAACGTCGATGCTTACGAGCAGTCGGCACGCTACCCGTGGAGACACTGATAACAGTTGTCACCGGTGCGTACGTAACGTTGAGCAAGGGAACTGGGGAATTTAGCCTGCAGTAATGTATATCGGGTAATATGACGAGCAGTTAAAGCAGCAAAATTCTTGTTTTCGGTTAAAATTTTAGTGAGAAAAGGAAAAGTTTGGTGAGGAAATAGAAACTCGAAAAGATGTGGCATCTTTCAACCAGCATGGGCTTGCTATGTGATTGATTTTGACAGGATTGTTAATGGCAAAATACCTAGTTGATATTGTAAGAAGCTACTTATATCGAAAAAAAAAATTAAAACCTTAAAATTTGTTATTTTTATAATTATTTCCCGCAGAAAATATCAATTGTTTCGGGTCTGGCTATTTGTGAATGTGAGTTTAAATGTTTGTGAACGCACCCACGATACAGGAGAAATTCCTAGTGTGGGGCTTTTTATAAAAATAAAAACATGTAACAAGCTAAACTACGTACCTAGCTCTTAGCCTACATTGATGACTGCTCTGACGTCACAGTCGTCAGACATAAAACGTCGATGCTTACGAGCAGTCGGCACGCTACCCGTGGAGACACTGATAACAGTTGTCACCGGTGCGTACGTAACGTTGAGCAAGGGAACTGGGGAATTTAGCCTGCAGAAATGTATAGCAGGAAATATGATAAGCAAAAAATCCTTGTTTTCGCATACAATTTTAGTGGAAAAGGAAAGTTAGGTGAGAAAACAGAAACTCGAAAAGATGTGACATCTTTCAATCAGCACTGGGCTTGCGTTGTGAATCAAAATAGAAAAACTCAATAACACTTTCCCCGACCTGGGAATCCAATCCAGGACCTCATGCACAACAGTCACACTAGACCACCGATTCAATCAATTTGAAATCTATAATAGGACTGTTTAAAGTTTAGATTTCGATACAACTGAAGACTTTTTACACGACTGCCCCAAAAAAAAAGAGTGTTATGTTTTTAGCGTTCATGTATGTATGTTTGTAAGTTTCTTTATTCCACCATAACTTCTAAACGCCTGAACCGATTTTGATGTGTTTGGTATCATTCGATTCTTTGCGTTATCCCGGGTGACATAGGCTATAGAAAATTTCAAAAACATAATAGGGTGGCCATGGTTTAGAAATAAAACGAACTTTTAATTTGTTTTTATTGAATTTTTAATAAAAAATATAATCATCGTCTAGAACTTATTAAGTAGATTACAAAAATATACCACAGTGGTATTCAATATCTATTGTGTACTATAGTAATACTACTCAACAAATGATATGTTAACATTTTAAACCCGGGATTCGATATGAATAAGATATAATTATATCAATAGATTCCTTGTAATGACAGAAATAAAACTGACTAGGTTACAACTCCTAAATCCGTCCACGACGGCAGCTGAATGGTTTTAAAGTTTGTATGAAAAGTCAATATGCGTGAATCAATTTACTTGAAACATGGTAAGAATATTCATTTAAGGAAATAATAATGTATGCATTATTCATAGGTTTTTCAAAAACACTCTTCTTCAGGGTGGAAAAATATATTCAGGGTTGAATTTTGTATGGAAAAGTCTTAGTGCGAGAAAAAAACTTTTATCTACCCAAATATCATAAACCCTCTATAATGCGTTCAAAAACCATAGGCAATGACCAGCATTACCAACCAGCAGAAATTAACAGAACTGTAATGAGCTCATAACCTACTGAAAACAGTAGGTTATGAGTTTTAAATTTGGAACAGGTGTCAAATTCAAGTGAGTGTGCTATTCTAGTATCTACATTAAAACAGATACCTATCGATACGAAACCCCAATTCAGTATGATTTTAATTATAAATCGCACGACATTTTGATCTCGAGTGACACAAGAATAGTGACTTTGTTCGTTTGCTTAGGATTTAAAAAAAATGACAGATATCCGAAACGCCGCCATTTCGAGCTGTCATTTGTTCGTTAGCTTTTTATTTCCAGATACGAGTAGAACAATTTTCTGATAAGTTCTTTATTTCTGTCGAAAATGAGTGATAGTGACTCAGAAATTAACATGAACACTCCGCCAGATATCGTAAATGCAGCGACGAATGCAACTAATAACCTGTTTATTTTTTATTGCATTACACTGGTAACAATGCTGGTCATTTCCCTATGGTTCCTGAGCCCATCATAGAGTCCTTATGATATTCGGGTAGATAAATTAGTGTATGCAACTATACATAATTAGGCATTACAACACTCGTGTGATGCTATTAAGAAACTCGCCTTCGGCTCGTTTCTTAAACCCACACTTGTGTTGTAATGCCCTTCATTATGCACAGTCGCATAAACTACTATAAACTCATTACTAACGCAAATTAATAAAGCTTTGCGTGTGTGTGTAAACAATAGATGTGTGCAAGTGCTAGTTGGATCCGTCACCGATGGTTCCGTACCAGCATCTTGGTAGGTACTTACTAATCTATACTTAGAACTGTTTGGCACTATACTTGAATTTCTGTTGATACCTAAGAAATGAGGAAAAACGTCTCCTGATTTTTGAAAATAACCTCTTAGGGTAAGTTTAGACCCCGTCGGGGCTGTGGATATCGAAAGGTTACCGCGGCTCCGACACAAGGGCGAAGAAGAAGGAACATGGGTTTGGTTTTTAGTCAGTAGAAGTCTGACACTCCCCTTCGCTCTGCCCAAGAGCGGGGGGGGGGGGGTTAATCGATGATTTTCCAGGCAAAAAAAAGGGTAAGTTTAGAGTTATACAGAATAGTTCACTTTTATTATAATACGTACAACAAAATCAGTCCCTAAACTCTGTGAACAAAGTGGGTACATATCAAATATAATCTTTGTAATGCAAGGAATAATTCAGGCTAGGTTTCACCCCCCCCCCCCCCCCAATTATATATAAAACAATACAAAAAAATTTCGCGCTCGCTCCGCTCGCGCAACCACCTATTTCGAGCTTTCACCATTCGTAGTCATTTCACAGACTTATCCACATGCTTCTATTCTCGATTTTGAGGGCGTCAACAAAAAAACTCAAGTCCCTCGACTTGACTTCAGCTCAAATGTTTAAATGTTACTACTTTGAGCTCCATCCAGGCATGGTTATCCAGCGCTATATCCCCCTAGATAAGTCCAACTCTGTTGGAGTCGGCTTCCAGTCTAACTAGATACAGCTGAAAACTGGTATTTTACATGGAACCGCTGCCTTTTTGACCTGCACAATTGCACATTGGACAACCCGGTTAGCACCGGGTAACATGATGCCCCTTGGTAAGACTTGTTGTCAGACTTTCGGGCCGGGGCTTTCGGGTTCTTTCTGGCCTGTTGGTCTAGTGGTTAGTGACCCTAACTGCTATGCCGGAGGTCGTGGGTTCGATTCCCACCCAGGACAAATGTTTGTGTGATGAGCACGATCATTTGTTCTGTGTCTGGGTGTAATTTATCTATAATATGTATGTATTTAGAAATATATAAGTATGTTTATCAGTTGTCTAGTACCCATAACACAAGCTCTGCTTAGCTTGGGACTAGATGGCGTTGTGTGATAGTTGTGGAATATTATTATTATTATTACTGCATACGTCTGACCACAGTCAAAGATCACAGCAGCCCTGGTTGTAATGTGTAAATGTTACGGTTTTGACGTGCTTTCCGTGACAATGGAACCCAGTAGTCGACACTAACAAAGTAAACACCAATCATTTTTAGGCGCTTGGTTCCGGAAGTGGAGGACTGATGTCAACCATGACAAGAGTAAGCGATTCTCTTCTCCAAACCAAAAAAAAGCAGCCTTTTATCCTCTTCCCTCCTGATGGCAATATCTTTGCCTCTCCCCCGCTCCCCAACTCCAAAACCAATAAAAAGCATTCAAAAATTTTCGCGCTCGCTGCGCTCGCGCATCCATCCTGTTCTTTCTCCCATATGTCTTGCTTAAAACGTTTATCTACTTCTATATTCTCATTTCTGTTTCTAAATTGTTCATCTAGGGAAAATTGACCAACGCTTTCTCCCTTTATCCCCCTAGATAAGTCTCATTGGGTAACACTTCATAAAACATTTTATTAAAATCACACGACGCCTACCATTCAATGATTGTGTTGGCCCGTGATAGTGCACAAGCTGCAGACGGTGACATTGAACAGAAGCATAGTAAATCTAGACGCGTGACACAGTCAGAATTTTACGTTTCAGATCCACGTTAGCTAATCCCTTGATAAAAAGTCTCTCCCAAAACTAAACCATCTAAGACCTCAAAGTTAGTATCCACGAAAAATAAACGATTTACATATACAAACTCACGCCCTTTTCCCATGGGAAAAGGGCGATCCTTACATATTCCTTTTGCCTCGTCCACAATCATACATCTGTCCATACACGCACGCCGGTTACAAGTACTACGCACCTGTCCTTTCTGAAGAATGGCACCAACAAGATCAGTGTATGTCTTTCTAGGGCGTCCCGGCGCGGCGTTGCCATTTACATCTGCCTTGTAAATTACCTTTTGTTAATTGACTTTCACTCATCCTCTCCACATGACCGAACCACGATCCGATTGAAACGATTTAGTTTTGCATTATCTTTACCGCAACATTGCTTTCCTGAAAAATAAAGCAATGCACTGCACAACCTGGTAGCTATCTGGAGTCTATGCCGGTTGCAATTAGACGCATCTGTGTAACCATGCGTTACTGACTGTCGGAGAAAAGCTTCGAAATTGAAGGTATGATGCAACATCGTCGAATGCCTCATCGCTTAAAGGGTGTAAATTGAGCTAATAACAGCTTTTCGGGTCGATCTTCAAGTTAAGCCGCGCTTGCCTTATAGGTTCTGGATCTGTGAATGTGTGACCACCCATTACATACCGAGTTTCCTCCGTGCCTCAGAAAGCACAATTTAGCCGTTTGTCCCAGCTGTCGATTGTAGATCTTTACAGGTAGTCAGTGACCCGAAAATCTGACAACCTGTATTACCAAGGGGTATCACATTACCCAATGATAATTGGGTTGTGGAGGTCAGATAGGCAGTAAGATACTGGTATTCAGCTACTAACATCCGTTTAGACTGAAAGCCGAGGCCAACGCAGTTGGAAAAAGTCCAGGTAGATTATGATGACGTTTTCAAGAGTATTATAAATTTGACATTTTAACAGTTTTCGTGATTTGGATCCATGTTTTTACAATCACGCTTAATATTCGTGTCAAAGAGCACTGCAAATTATTACTTCCCTCTTTTGAAATTAAACTTTCCTGAACAAAATTGCTCATAAGTTATTGTACTCGTAAGTAAGGACGACCATGCATCAAACAAACGCTATGTGACATTGAGTTTAACGCGCGCTGCATACGAGGTCGCGATGAATGGCGCGCTTTGCATATGTTAGGGGAGGGGGGAGTTTTGTGGGGGGGTAGAAAAATGTTCTGGTGGTCTTGACGACTATTCGGTATAGATATGGTGAGGTGAAAATCATTAATCCTGGGTAATATTCACAAGTGGGAAGCACTGGACCGATGTTGAGAAGACTTCCAGTAGCTGATTCATGAAGTAACTGAGGCTACTTTTATTTTAGAAAAAAGATTAGGCAGAAAATTTAAACCCTTGATGTCAACAAAATTCGTTTCAAATAGGAAAGTATTATGTATTTTTAGAATAATTCTACACTGGCGAAAGTCGCAGCTGTTCCTGAATAAGAAAAAGGCTGTTCAGTTACGAATACACTTGACAAAATTCAAAATCCTTTTTTTTGGGTAATAACGGTTTCTACTTTGAGATAGGACCTAGTTCGTAATAGTACGGCTTTCAAAATGTTGTGTTCATAAAAACGTAAATCGTTACGTTCGTGACTGCACCTCTTTAAAATGAATATTGGGAGAAATAATATACAATTTGTGCAAATATAGTCGTACAACATTCAATTAGAAGCTCGTACCCTTCAAGACTACAAACTAGCAAGCTTGCATAAATTAAGCGACGTAACATGTGCCTCTGACTGTCAACTACATAGCTTTGTACAGCACTAAGTCACTGATACAGCTTTCTGCTTGGACTAGTTTATAATATTACTAGTGACCCGCCCCGGCTTCGCACGTGTGCAAAAAAGGTATTAAAACCTTCCTCTTGAATCACTCTATCTATTAAAAAAAAAACCGCATCAAAATCCGTTGCGTAGTTTTAAAGATTTAAGCATACAAAGGGACATAGGGACAGAGAAAGCGACTTTGTTTTATACTATGTAGTGAAGCTGAGACCTTGTTGGTGTAATGGTCGCTGAGCATGAGGTCTTAGGGTTCAAATTCCGGGTCACCCAAAATTTTACTAGGTTTTTCCATCAGTCATTTCTCTGCGATGGAGTCTGGATTTGTGCTCGATTGCATTAACCATCGCAGTAGGCTTTCCTCCTATTACACGGGTCTTCAAAATAACTGGAGAAATTTTGTTGTACTACGGGAGGTAAGAAGTGTACCTAACACTTCTACCTCCCGTCGGGGCTGTGGATTGTCAAAAGGTTAACGCAACTCCGACGCAAGGGCGAAGAAGGAACATGGGTTTGGTTTTTAGTCAGTAGAAGTCTGACATCCCCTTCGCTCTGCCCAAGAGCGGGGGGGGGGTTATTCGGTGATTTTCCAACCACCAAAAAAAAAAAAAAAGTACACTTCTACCTAACAGGTAATGAAATAAATTACACGAAGTAATGTCCGGGACCGAGTTTACGAATCATCAATCGGAAGTCGGTGCAGTAACTACGGGCCTACCTCTCCATATCATCTGCTGAGCCTTTTGCTAACTACGTTGAGGTCATTTTCCAGTCTAACTGGATGCAGTTAAATACCAGTATTTTACATGGAGCAACTGTCTATCTGACCTTCTCAATCCAGTTAGACTGGGTAATAAGTCATCATCATCAGCCTATAATGTTCCCACTGCAGGGACTCAGGCCTCCTCTCTAGGCGAGGAAGTTGAATGCAAATCTGAACTTGCGCCTACATCGAGTCAAAAGCTCAAACTGCGGCAAAAAAGCTGGGTATCCTAAACAGGGTCAAGCGGTACTTCAAGCCTGGACAGCTTTCAATATTGTATAAAGCTCAAGTCCGGTCCGGCATGGAGTACTGCTGTCACCTTTGGGATGGCTCAGCCAAATACCAACTTGCCACACTCGACTCAGTAGAACGCAGAGCCAGGAGGCTGATTGGTGACGCCAAGCTGGTTGCCAAGCTACAAAGCCTGGCCCACCGCCGCAAAGTTGCATGTATGTCGGTCTTCTACAGACTGTACTTCGGAGAGTGTGCGCAAGAGCTCCACGAGCTTATTCCACCAGATCTCCCTTCTTCCATCGAGAGACTAGGCGTACTGCAGGTTATCACCCATACCTTGTCGATGTTCCACACATTCGTACGGAGCGTTTTGCTAAGTCTTTCATTATTCGTACAGTCAAAGAGTGGGACATGTGTTGAAAACACATGGATCTACATGTCTTGATCACGCCAACATAAAGACTTCTTTCTCTAGCACAGTACTGGTGCTAGAATCCACTGTCACAGATCACTTTGCAGTTTTACTCTCTTTGTCACCAAATATAATTAAAGTAAATAACTCACGCCAAATAACAAAAATAAATGAGGATGAGCTTGCTAATGACATAAGCAACATAAGTTTCGATGCCGTCTATGCAACGAAAGATCCCAATTTGGCTACTACATATCTAATAGAACCACTTCTCTTAGCTTTATCTAAGAACACAAAAACTATTACAACTTCACGTAGACGCAGGCCGATTAAACCCTGGATTACTCAAGGACTACTAAAATGTATGCGCCACAGAGACAACTTGTATAAAAAGCTTAAAACAGATCCGTCAAATGAAGGCCTCGTGGTGTCCTACAGAAGGTATCGTAATTTCTGTACAAACCTTCTACGAAAAGTAAAAATAGATTACGAGAGACTTGAGTTTGAGAAAGCAGGTAGAAATTCCAAGCAGCTATGGCGTGTTATTAAAAGTGTCACAAACATAGGACAACCGAAGTCTTCAGCCCATGATCTCATAGCGAATAATGATGATAAGCAGGACACTATAAATCAAATTAATGATTATTTCGCGAATGTGGGGAGATGCCTAGCTGATAAAATACATAGAGACCCTCGATCTTTTTCGCTACCCTACCCCCAGAGGGAGTCTTTTGTACTGCTTAAAACAAATGAGCAAGAGGTGGAACGCTTAATCCTTTCACTTAAGAGTGATTGTGCAGTTGGCTGGGACGGTATTTCTTCTACTTTTCTAAAACGACACAGAAACGTTATTTTACCTCCATTGACACATGTTTGCAACCTGTGCCTTGAATCTGGTGTCTTCCCTGACTGGTTCAAAAAGGCAATTCTTCACCCTATTTTTAAATCTGGAGATCGTGACCGTGTCGAAAATTACAGGCCCATATCAGTTCTGCCTGCGATGTCCAAGATACTGGAAAAGATAATAAATACAAGGCTGGTCGAATTCTTAGAGGCACAAAATCTACTGTCGATTAACCAATTTGGCTTTCGAAAAAATCTATCCACTGCTGATGCCGTTCACAAACTGGTTAATCACATTGCTCAGAAACTTGACAGCGGTAAGAAATGTGTTGCATTGTTCCTGGACCTCGCGAAAGCATTCGACACGGTCTCGATTCCCATTTTAATAGCTAAGCTCGAATGCCTGGGTATACGAGGCACCCAGCTGTCCTTGTTTCAGAGCTATCTTACAAATAGAACACAGAGTGCCAAAATTGGAACTTACTTCAGCTCTGACATAAATGTGGTTTTTGGTGTTCCACAGGGTAGCATTCTTGGCCCCAGTTTATTTTTAATTTACATGAACGACCTGTGTGGCCTCAGCCTGGAAGGCGGTACAATATTTTCCTATGCGGACGATACGGCACTTGTATTTGCGTCGGATAACTGGGAAGAGGCATACCGCCTTGCTCAGAAGGGATTCGACGCAGTCAGTGAATGGCTTAAGAATAACTTGCTCACCCTAAACATATCGAAAACAAAAATAGTAAACTTTTCGATTCGAAATACTAATGTGTCAGTTACAAGCTCACTAAGCGTTGCTGCCCAGTCGACACTATCCAATGGCAGTAGTGACGACAGTGGCACTCATGATCACTGTAAAATCGAACGAGTCACTTCAATAAAGTATCTTGGCATAGTGATTGACTGCAACCTTTCATTCAGGGAGTACATAATACACCTATCAAATAGAGTGCGCAAATTAATTTACATTTTTAAGCAACTACGCAATTCAGCAGATGCTGCTGTCATGAAAATGACATATCAGGCACTGTGTCAATCAATTCTGGTCTATTGTATCTCGTCCTGGGGTGGGGCAGCCAAATCCCACTATATTCAGATTGAACGTGCGCAGAGAGCTGTTCTTAAGGTGTGCTGTTTCAAGCCAAGACTGTATCCCACCGTCAAACTCTATCGGCCTTATTAATAAAAAAAAGTTAAGCCTGCTTAAACTTACGCTTGGTTTATCTCGCATGCCGTCTCACTTCAAAAATATTCAAATGAAAGGGACGGCATGCGAGATAAACCAAGCGTAAGTTTAAGCAGGCTTAACTTTTTTTTATTAATAAGGGGGTATGAATATTGTCAAGTCCTTACGGTCAGGCAATTGTTTGTACTGACCACTGCTATTAAGCAGCATTCTATGTCTAACTATTCTCAGCAAACAAATCGCCGTAACCGCATAGTTGCCCTGTCTACTCCTCTTAAAACTTCTTTTAGTCAAAGATTTTTTGTTTTCCTCGGACCCTATCTTTATAATAAATTAAACCAAATTCTTTCCTTGCACTCACTGAACAAACATAATTTTAAGGTAGCTTTAAAGGCCTGGCTACAAAGCCAAACATATACTGCTACAGAAGCTCTCTTTAACGTATTGGTCTAATCCGACTCATTCACTTACACTCTCTCCAATTCACACACACACACACACACTCACGTCCACACGCTCAGACACACACAAACTTACATTCATAGAAACCTCTCAACATACCTTAACTTTTTAATATTTTTTACTTACATTACTATTAATATTGTCTCTTTTTAATAAACTCACAAATTGTCAAAAAAAAATTGTCAGATGTATGCTATCAAATATGTAACTTTAAACAGGTGGGGACCTGGTGACCTGTATTACAGGTGTTACTACCTACCACAGGCACCAGCGATCCACAACCAAAAATCGTTGGCTACTTTTTGTGTATAAATTATTATTTGTGTTTTTTGGCTTGTGGTGAGAAATAAACATATTTTATTATTATTATTTATTAACACCCTGCCTGCTGCGTCGGTTTTCCCGAGTTCATATAACCCCAATCTATTTAAGTCGCGAGTAAATAGGCTTCTTCTGGGTAAGCTCGTTCCATCGTCAACCTCATCTCTGCCCTTAGGGCAAGATTGAGGTCAAGAGTAAGCCCATACTAAAAAAAAAAAAAAAAAAAAGAGGCGGTATAATCTACCACGCGGGCCCTGTGCGGATTGGTAGATGGATGTCAAATGTTTTCGATTTTTTTGTTTCCTCACGATGTTTTCCTTCACCGTTTGGAGCAGTTTTGAGACTGGGTAATACGTTACCCCCTAATTAGACTGGTTGTCCACCTTTCAGACATTGCCTACCTGTAACGACTGTCAACGGTGTCCTTTCTACCTTGCATAGTACGCTGGGCTACCTCAAATCACAGCACTCATAAATCTATATCTATACTATTACTATATTTACTATCTATACTAATATCTATACTAATATTATAAAGAGGTAAAGTTTGTGTGTTTGTATATTTGTTAAATTGTAAGGGGTAATCTCGGGATCTACTGAACCAATTTTAAAATTCTTTCACCAATAGAAAGCCACATTAATGCTGTGTCATAGGCTACTTTTTATCCCTGTATTCCCACGGGAACGGGATCTACGCGGGTGAAACCGCGGGACGTCCGCTAGTAATATATAAAGAGAAATAATTAAACGAGCCTCAGTTTTTTTAATTGGCCACAGGATCAAACTTCTAATTTTATAACTAAGCCACGGGAAAATTATATAGCCTCTAATATACTAATTCGTCTTCTTTACAACGCCCACTAAATATATAGAACGCCCACTAAATATTCTATAGAAAGCATCAAGTGACGATCAACATTTATATTAACTTGTCCTTGTTATTTATACATAGGCACCTAATTTACTAACTCAGCCACAGAATTTATATCTCACCACCATTTTACATTTTACAGCTTCAACACAAGGCCCTCAAAAAAATATAAATGAAGCGACCGTAGTCAACATCATTTATTATAACTTCGCATGTAAAATAATACATCACATTCTTATATCGTGAAAATAGCAACAGAAAGATTTGGCGCGAGCGCGCGAGACGACAGCGACCGGCCATTTGCACCAATCAGAGAGCGCCATGAAATGTCAACTTTTGATACACTTTAGATTATTATATTTACGTTAAAAATACCTATTAGTTACAGAAATGTTTTTACCATTGTCTAATTGACTAGTCACAGGCAGATTGTATGATTCGTTATTGTAAACTGAGGGAAATAGGTTAGGTTAGGTTAAAATTGTGACCAAACGCGCGCGAGCCGAGCGAGCGAAGCGAGCGGTGCCGCGGCAGCGGCCGGCGAGCGCTACTTCCGAGTTGCTTGCAGAAATGTTTTCACAATTTATTGTCTAGTTTTCCGATAAAAATTAAGTTCTGAAGCGATTCTGTCGATAACTTTTGTAGCACAACATGTAAATAAAATCGATCTTTAGGACATTCGATACTCTGAACTTCAATATTTAGGTCATTAAGTACTCTGAACTTCTATATTTAAGCCTTTCGATGACACGACAGGAGTTTATACATACTATTAGTGGCTATAATATAATATTTGATGACAATTTTAATTAAATTTTGATGCTCAGTTAATGTGGCATGAGTTATAATTTAAACGTACTGAGTTAATAAATTAGAAGCTAATTAAATATTTTTTTGATGCCATATATTAATATTTTAGAAGTTCACTGTTTGAATTCATGTTACAAAGAATAGTGGCGAACGCTCGAACAAATTTTTGTTGACATTTTTTTTTTGCGTCAGCCTATGGAAAAAATATATTTGTATAGAGTTTGAATTCCTGAACAGTTTTGTCTTCAGTTATACTTTTATAGGTACGCCAGAATTAAAGATATTCCTGTTTAAAGTTTTAGAGGTTATGTTGTATTAACAATGGACTAATCGAAATACAACTATAGAAATACAAAATAAACTACGGACGTTTTCAGAATGTTAAAGCCCGCTGTCGGTCGCAAGCTGAGCGGACCCATTAATGACTACTTTTACCTACCTCGCAATAGAAAACTGCTTAGGTCCGTGTGTGTTTCCACCAACACCATCAAAGAGTCGAGCGGAAACGAGTAAAACTGATCTTGCTCTGCTACGCCAGAATTAAAGATATTCCTGTTTAAAGTTTTAGAGGTTATGTCGTACAAACAACGGACTAATCACCCTACTTACCCTATAAATATCATTGATAGAAATGCATTTACACATTATAAACTATATGGACTACCGTATTCAAAACACTAAGTCCAACCGATGCAAGATACCGCGGTCTCGACATAAAGGGCTAAGAAGGAACATGGGTGGTTTTTGGTCAGTAGAAGTCTGACACTCCTTTTCGCTGTTCAAAAGCGGGAGGGGTTATTTGTTGATTTCCCAACCACCCCAAAAAAAGGGTTTACCTACCCTTACCATTTTGGTAGATACAGAAAAACACGTTTATATCACAATTTATTTATTTAAAATAGGTACCTACACCAATAGTATGCACATTTCACAATCATACATGACAATATGCAGGCTAGGGATGTTAAGGTATCAATTGCATAACTCTCTTAAGTACAATAAAGCTATACCATCGTAAAGTTATAGAAATAAAATGTGTAGGTATTAGAAAACTAAACATCTTTGCTATTCGTCTATAATTGGCTAACTCCACAACTTGTATTGGCTCAGGTTGGGTTGATGCATCAGCATCAGGCTGGATTACATTTTCTTGTGGTTGCACATCGTCAGTTGTGTCTAGCTGAGGACTACTTTCATCTTGACTATTCATACGTAGGACTTCTCTTCTTGTGCGTAACCAGCACGCATGGCAAACACGTTGTATAATGCTTGTAGGCCTTACACGGCTACCCATCGTGATATTCAATTCGATGTACACACAATAAAGTTCATAGTAAGGCAGAATCGGAATCCAGAGTCACAAGAAAATGCCGTCGTATAGGCAAACAATCAAAATCCTTAGGCAAGTCACACAGGGAACAGTAAAATAGTAGTAGTAGTGGTAGTAGTATCAGAGTTCATAAGCAGAACTAGTCGATGAATTAGAAAATCACGGTGAATCGATGGAAAATAATATAATGAGATAGTCGTGCAGACTTTGACAAGCTGTCAGTTCAGTACAGTTGACAATTGAAATGTCTTTTAACTTACAAAGGTTTATTACATGCCAATATTAAAAGCATAGCTAAGTCAAAACTTGTAAAGTCAAGTCAGATAGAAAAAATAAATTAAGCTATGATTATTCATTATCACCTGTAATCTAGTCAATTGAGCTCATAATTATGATGATTTTTTTTCCAGCCTTTGATAGGCCTTAAGCTTGATTTGATAAAACTAAGTAAATTATTTCGTCGGTATCTATCACGGTGACTTAAGTAGACGCTTATTAATTCCATCAGCTATAATATAGCCACTGTTCTTTAGATGCTAAAAAATAATCACGATGCTGAGTTGTATTTAGAGTGGCTTTAAAAAAGATAACTTGTGGCTAAGATAGTATTATTTAGATGCTCGTTAATTGTGGCTGACTTAGTAATTTAGAAGGCAAGTTAGATTTTTAGATGCAAATAATGCTATTAAAAAGAAGCCGGTTTAATTAGCACCCATATATAAATAATCTTTAAGCAGATTCTCTTGCTCTCTTTATATCGTGTCAAGTTCCTTCAATCCTTCAGTTTCCGGTTAGTATGACAAAGTACAACCGATAAATAAAGAGTGCCATCACTGGAACTTTGTCATAAAATTCGAGTGACATTGTCTATTAAAGTTTTATCTTCGGTCAGCCAGCTCCGAAGCTTCGTTCAAGATTAACTGAAGCATTTAATTAACTGAAATAAGTTACTGCGATACGATTTCCCTCGCTATTGTTTCTTTTGTAATTGGCATGCTCGATAAAGGCGATTGATGAAGTCTTTGCGAGTTCTACGACCTCTTGAAAACTCGACAGATAGGGAATTTAAATTAAGTTGTTTCCTTGATTGGTTGAAAAGAAGTTTTCGGAAAGTAGACTCGTTTATTCATTTTGTTTCTTACTTTTTTCTATTTTGAAAAAGTTTATATGTAAAATCAACATAGATTGACAACATACATTGATGGCTGAGCGATTAGACTGCTGCGCTGCGTGTCGCTGGTTCGATCTCCGCACGGAAGAAATATTTGTATGGCCTACAGATAGTTGTTCCGGGTCTGGGTATTGAGTTTAATGTTTGTAAACGCACCCACGATACAGGAGAAATTCCTAGTGTGAGGCTACGGTTTAAAAAAAAAAAGATTTAAAACAAAAACCCGCACGGGTCGATCTTCGAGGTTACGAGAAACAGAGAGGTATGGAAGAAGGGGACATGGTACACCGACCCCAAAATAATTTGGAATGATGGCAAGAGAGAACGATGATGAGTTTTTTTCAAGGTAAAGCCGCTTGCCTAAGTTTGTCAGCAGATAGGTGACAACTAATTACATACCGAGTTTAGGAATGCCGTTGGTCTCGGTCCGAAAGTCTGACAAGCTGTAATTATCACCAAGGGTATTAGTATTGCCCAGTGGTACTCCCTTACTTCTCCTAAAATTGTTTGTCAGAAAATCATTATCCTTATCACGTTTGCCATAAACTTCATTAACCATAATGTTCAAATTGCCGAAATTTTGTTTAACATAATTATCTTTAGTTCTAAAAGTATTCTGTCATAATATCGATTACTATAATAATTGAATCTCCTAATTTTACATGACCTAAATTAATATGTCCTAACTATTGCTTTACCTAATGTGTATTGTTCCGAATGTTCGTTTATAATAAATTGTATAGCCCTAAAAAAAATTCGAAGTGTCTAGTCGTCCGATTAGCGGATGAATTAAATTAATTAGTCGTCCGATTAGCCGGATGAATAACCAAAATTATAGGCTGTTGCTAGTCGTCCGCTAAGTGGATGAATCACCGTCTAGCGACAGTATCCTTTATGGGCGGCATGGGCACCGGGCCGTAGGCCGACGAAGGAGGCCGGCGGAGGCCCGGCACTTCGGGGACAGAAGATATTAGTGTTATTTAATATGCGAGCGAAGCGAGCGCGCGTCATGGTGTACATGCGTTGCATGTATGAGTGACGTGACCAAAAGCTTTGTTATACTTTGTTCTAATAATATTATTATGATAAATAAAGATTATGTTATTTTAATTTAGGACTTAAAACTTTTATGGAAAACGATTTTATGTCTTTCGTATATTATTGATTGTAATATTTATGACAAATGGATTTAGGACATATTATATTTAGGGATTTCAATTTTATGGCATGTGATATTATGTGATATTTAGTTCGGGTAAGTTATCATTCGGACAAATGATGATTAGGACAAAAAAAGTTATGGCATTTTAAATTATGGATAAAAAAGTTAGGTGACACAATAGAGAACCTTGCCCAGTATTAAATAGGTTGGGTCGGTCAGATAATGGTATGCACCTGCATCCGGTAGGAGTAAAAGCCAACCTCAACATAGTTGGTGAAAAGCGAGGCAAATGATGATGGTGATCAATATTCCATTACACCATCAAACCGAACCATCAAATACCTCGCAAACATTACTAACATAGCATGACGTTCAATTTAACTCGGCCGCTGCATACAGCGGCTGCAAACAGCGGAGTTAGCATAAAATAGCGCTGCATGGACGATTAAGTAAGCTACAGCGCAATTATTATTGTTGTTCTGAACACATATGCTGTTTCTTGTGTGCATTAATGTAATGTTTTGAGTTGATTGAGTGTGTTTTGGTAGTCTTTGTTTTGTAAAGGAGGTAAAGGAACTCATCATGGGGAGTGATACTGATCAAGTCTTATCGCAGTGACTGTCACTCCTCAAAAAAGTTAATCGCATTTGGTTAGACGAGGCCAGATGTAGGATTAAGCGAAGCCAGCGAGCGATAGATCTGGGAGTCTATCATTGCGATTGGTGGTAATATCTCAGATGAGCCGTGAAAGTATTTTACATTGAGCGACTGCCTATCTGACCTCCACAAGCCAGTTAGTACGGTGACGATTAACCTTTTCCCAACTATATTGGGGTTCGGCTTCCATCCTAACAGAATATAGCTGAATACTAGTAGATATTTTACATGGAGCGACTGCCTATCAGTCATGCCTATCAGACTTTTTGTGCCTCTGACTACGTCTAACGACTGTCAAAGATCCCCAGGATTTCATCGTCAGCAGACCAGACTAACTGAATCCCTAAATGCTAGTGAAGTTGCAACCGCTACTTCACTAGCTGTTCGGGGTTGGGTTAAGATAGAGATAAAGGATGAGATAAGAGATGAAAGTCAGTTTAAGGTTAATAAATTCACTGTATTGTCTGTTTCCACAAATATAAGATTAAGATTAATTTATACTAGGATGATTGGTGAACGATATGGGATTATGAGTCACGCGCACGGTATGTCGCCGAATTACGTACTGAACTATTGCTGTGAAAGTGCAATAATATAAATGATGGACACATACTGAGCGGGTGGCGCAATAATGATGACCCAGGTAAACGTACTGTACGGTGGTTGACCCGTACATGCTCCCGGGGGCAAAGATAGGGGTTAGTAGGATAAAGATGGTGATGAGATTTACAAGATGATAAACAATATTCAACTTATCAACTATATGACAGGGATAAGGATTAGTAGTGAGTGATTAACAATATTTCGAACAATTACAATCAAGATTATTTTAGATCGGGAAGGGAAAATACACGAAAAACAGGGGACGAGGCCCTATCTTCTGTTTGTAAACACTCGTTTGATTTGGTAAGATTTTTGGGATCACTTTTCACGGATTGACTAAATTGACCTTTTTCCCTAAGATCACAACACTCACTCACTGCTCTTTTCACTTTGATTAAAGATTGCCTTTTTTCCCTAACCGCACTACACTCACTTAACATAACACTCTTATTTCCGGGATGTGAAGAAATCGCAGTAGCAGTAGATGCCTCTCCAGCAGGCACCGAGGGTTCTCGACGTGTTGACCGCCTGTGACGCCGCCAACAGTATACCACCGCAGTTATCAGGATTCCAAAGATTAGAGCATACAAGACGCTATAAAGATGTACGTCGTGATAGGATATTTTATCACTCAGTGGTTCAGTTTGTTTCATGATCTCAATCTTTTTCTGTATTTCTTCAAATTGTCGCAATATTTCAGAATTATTAGGATTAATTTCAGGAGATTCAGGGGTAGAGATGTTGAATATATGGTTAATAGGTGATATTTGTGGCGCAATAATTCTTGCACCAATACTCATTTTACTAGACAGCCTTTTATTAGAATGGACAACGAAATTGTCCGTCTTTATGATACAGCCTTCCTCCACATTCAACAGACCTGCATTCATCAATTTAATGGCGGTAATGTCGCCGTCACAGAGAAGTTTAAAGTTGCATTCGTTGCAACAAAAATAATAATATTTATTATCCGCTGTTAATTCCTTCCAAATGTTTTTACAAGGGGTTCTAATAGTTTCACAGGTTCTTGTGCGTGGGATCGTTTCACACAAGCTGTGATCATCCTTTAAGATATTTATAGGGTTTTTTGTATGACATAAAATCATCCCAGGATTTTGTCTTATACAAGACTGGAGATCAGCATCAGTAAGGGTTACGTATGAGTCTTTTCTGAGGTTAATGGCAGCAAAACTTGATATAACTTTCACATGTATCATGTCGTGGTTCAATAATCGTGGGACTGGAATGAGGTTAAAGATTTCGTAAAGGTCTCTTTCGATTAGGGGTATTCTTATTTCAATGATCAAGTACTTACTATAGTACTTAGTCCGCACTTTTATCAAGTTGTAGAGATCTTTGAGATTCAAATGGTTGACCGGAAGTGCCATGTCTTTGGGGATATGTGCTGATATAGAACTTAATTCTGTTCTCAGCTGTTTAGGAGATATCAGATGGAAGTCCAATTTTCCATTGTAAATATTAGTTACCGTATCAAGAATAGAGTCTTGTATTTTCCTGAGGCTATACAGTAAGTTATTCGCCGTCATAGCAGATGCTAAGAAATCGGTAACTAGAGTCATGTTCTGTACATTGCGTTGAAGGTCTTGAAAGGATTCTTTAAGGTAATTAAACTTTTGATTTATCGATTTATGATGTTTGTTCGCAGCTTTCTCCATTCTTTTCATAAGATTAAATTCGGCTTCCACGATTGAGGTTTGGTTTTTCCAGAGGTTATACAAATGTTTATCATTTTCTTTCAAAAGGTCGATGTCTTGTGCGTATTTCTCCGCAAAACGCTGATCTAGCACGCCAAACAAGCTGTTTGCGACGTAGCCCACTCCGTCTATTAGACCACGTCGCCGGCGCCGCCGCTCGTCTCCAGTTACAAATGATTCATTAATTGTTAACATACTATCATAATGTTTTATTTCTTCAAACTCGTGCCCGAGTTGTAAGATGATACCGTCGCATGGTGCGTGTTCTTTAATAGTGGAGCACAATGTTTCAAGATAATTGATATATTTCTCGAGTGCCGACGTGCCTTCTTTGTAGGGATATGTGTCATAATAAACAATTAAACGCCAGTCGTCTCTAATAAGATGCATGTTGGAGATTTTATCGAAATAAACGCTGTTGTTGCTCAAAGGAGTAAAACTATAAGATGCTTGAGATAAGTTTATTAGTGACAATAGGAATAGCGTTACTGACAGAGCTATAGTCGAGAAGGAGATACGCTTTGGGTTTTTCTTTCTAGGTGCTTCATCTTTAATCTTCGTGTCACTAGAAGGATTATTGTCTCTGTCCGCTGGTAATAGAGATAGCTTAACAACAGGCCGTTTTAGGAAACCATTTTTGGATTTAAGGGTAACGACTCTGACGTGTCCGTCAGAACCGGGATGCAGTTCTACTATACGCCCTAGGGCCCACTTCCCAGGCGGGAGGTTTTCATCTTTGATAATAACAATATCGTTGAGACTGAGATTCTTTTGAGATTGTCTCCATTTAGCTCTAATCGATAACTGTGAGAGATATTCATTTTTCCACTGGGCCCAAATATGTCTATAGATTTTTTGTACCAAGTGCCACCGAGTCCTAAGATCGTTTTCTGTTTCAACGATCGTTAAGGTAGGCCCACTTGCAAGAAAGTGTGCCGGGGTTAAAAAGTCGAGGTCCTCGGGATCTTCCTTCAACGGACAAAGTGGTCGAGAATTTAAACAACCCTCGAGTTGAGATAGGAGGGTGCTATATTCTTCGTAGGTGAGTTTTTGCTCACCAACAACACGCCTAAGGTGATGTTTTAAACTTTTCACCGCAGCTTCCCAAAGTCCGCCAGCGGAAGGCCATGACGGAGCATTAAAATGCCACTCAATGTTCATTTCTGCGACGGTAGATAATGTTTCTTGGCTTGATAAGATTTCTGAGATTTCTGATATTTCTTGTTTTAGGATCTTGTTGGCTCCAATGAAGTTTGTTCCTTGATCACTGTAGATGTGCCCAGGGGTTCCTCTTCTGGCTGACATACGTCTGAGCGCTGCAATAAAAGCCGACGCTGTGAGATCAGATACGAGTTCTAAATGTATGGCCTTTGTAACCATACATATGAATACTGCAACGTATCCTTTATCTGTTTTGATGCCGCGACCTTTGTTCGCTTTCACCAAAACATGCCCAGTATAGTCTACACCGGTATGATAAAAGGGTCGACTAGGATTTAATCTGGATGAAGGTAAGTCACCCATGAGTTGATGTTTTAGAATGGGATCGTGTCTCCTACACTTTACACACGTTCTTAATCGTTTTTTCGTAGCGCGGTTTCCTCCCATTAACCAATATTTTTGTCGTATAAATCCACTCGTCATTTTCACTCCACCATGGAATACTACTTTATGGGATTCGTCTATTATAAGATCAGCTAATTTAGTTCGAGAGTTCGTAATCCGGCTCGAAGGACCAATGTTCGGGGTTGGGTTAAGATAGAGATAAAGGATGAGATAAGAGATGAAAGTCAGTTTAAGGTTAATAAATTCACTGTATTGTCTGTTTCCACAAATATAAGATTAAGATTAATTTATACTAGGATGATTGGTGAACGATATGGGATTATGAGTCACGCGCACGGTATGTCGCCGAATTACGTACTGAACTATTGCTGTGAAAGTGCAATAATATAAATGATGGACACATACTGAGCGGGTGGCGCAATAATGATGACCCAGGTAAACGTACTGTACGGTGGTTGACCCGTACACTAGCAAATCGGCCTCGAACCTTGCTAGGTGTATATTCATCCAAGTGGCAATCGGTATTGCCCGAGAAATTCGGCCCCGAATATTGCTAGTGTAACATTTAAATGCTCGTTACAGTACATGAAATCCTACGTCAGGCGTTGCCAGCTCTCCATGCATTACTGTCGACACTGCATATTTATGTGAGCTACGCTGCACTGAGCTATATATCTTGCAAGTTCAAACGCCAAGACAATCGCAAATGTAAGTGACTTTGTGCAAGAGGAAATATACGGGAGGAAATTTGGGACGTGTGCGCTTAAAGGGTTGATGTATGGTGAATTATCGTACTGAAGAAGTATAAAATGAGAAAACGTAGAATGAATTTTCTTACTATGAGGATAACAAGTTGGCGATAAATTTTTTTTCATTGCCAATCCAAATTTTCGTGGGGCAGGCGTGCCAAGAAATTGTGCGAAGCAAAGAGGTTTGGAAGAAAAAAGGGGAGGCCTATGCCCAGCAGTGGGACACAATTAAGAATACGAAAAAACTTTCGGGAAGATATGTTTTTCTGATCCCGAAGCACAGTGGAGTAACTACTAAAAATGTTAAGTGGCATAAAGTGTTAACACGATAACTGTTGGTAGGCGTCGCATCGCGTGTTCATGATTATCATGTCGCCGTTAATATATTCACACTAAAATGTTTATGGTATGAAGGCTAGTACTGATAACGTTTAAAAACACGCTTTTAAAGCTCAGTTTTCTCTGTTAGACCGTGAGTTTTTTTTCTACATGGCATGAGTGTAAGACCTCCAGCAAGATATGTGTGAACTCACTGCTAAAATACCTAAAGATGTGGTCTCTGTATGTAAAAAACGATAGATGGACTCTGTTAAGAATGATATGGTAAGAAAGGAGTCTCATGAGATGACGAAAAACAGAGAGGTATGGAGGAGGAAGACATGCTGCGCCGACCGATAAGGGCAAGAGAATAATAAGGATATGGTCTCTGTATCATCAAAGGAAACAAACGCCGCGACCCCGCACAAAATCCATCCCCGTATCTCCCAAATATGTACAAAGTAAATGCAATGCACTACTACTGCAAATGAATATCAACTAGCAGATGTAGGAGACGGTTTAATGTTATATCTTCGCGTGAATTATTATGCAAACTTTAGTTTATTGTTTTTGGGATATTTCTACCATCTTAGGAAGACCTAGGTTTAAGGCGCTAACAGCACCTAAATTAGTCCGCCAACATCATACATATTTCTTTTACTCTAAAACCACATCAAATTTGAAAAATGAGAATTACCTACTTATTACCGCCAAAAGTGGCCACTTTTATCTTTAATCAGTAATTCTCTTAATTTAACAGGTCTAGAATCATGAAAAGTGATTTTAAAAATACTACAGGTTATTTACTAGCATAGATAGTGTTTTGAAATTTTAAAATTTAATGTGATTTTAGAGTAAAAGAAATAAGATGTGGGTCGCGTTACTTTCGTGTTTAGTGGCACCTTAATTCGTGGCTTAGTTTGTGAGGAAGTCCCAAGGGTCATAGCTCTGGGGAAAAACGTATTCTTTGTCCTAAATCTGGTCATCTTCTACCTCTTAACCATTTTATTCCGTTTGGTCGGTTAAAAATATAACGCAAAGACATAACAAATGAGCGTCAAGAGCGGTACAAGATCGACTGATGTGCATGATTTCCTGGGTTCGATCCCCAGTTTGTGCAAAGTGCTATTGGGATTGCCTATCAAGAATAATTTCTCAGTAGCAGCCACGGAGTCTGGATTGGTTCCCGGTTGATGGCAATAGGCTCACCCCTTATTACATGGGACTGAAAGATAACTGGCGAATTCTGGGCGTACTATCTCTGCTTAACCCTTCGGGTATTAAAGGTGTGACGTTATACGTATTATATCCCCAACATTTAGAATAATATCCTCCCTTTCAATTCGAAGTCTTCAAAACAACGGCCCACAGCAACGTTTTACAACGTTGTTTAGTCTAAGAGCCCGCCAGAGATCGTTCTTAATGATTATTACCGTATCACATTCAGTGAATTTCTACTTAACGCTCTTGGAGTAGGCTTGAAGTATACTTCTTATGTCACATTATGTGGGGTAGGGACCCGTATCTTGAAGATATTGGAGATAAAGTCAGGGGGAAGTGTGCATGATATACACATTTGATTTTTTGGACCGTTTTCTGGCTTGCGAAATGTTGTGGTGGCGTTGATATTTGCAAGTGGTATGTTTTGAAACTCAAATAATAATAACGTGGGTGTGAACTGAGCGATCATTGTGGCGATAGTCGTTTCAGCCAATGGCTTAATTACCAAGAGCCTAGACCAACACCTGAGGAGACTCTCGCTGCGAAGCTGGATCAAAGGCTTGATATAGGAAGCGTTACTCCTGGACTCGGCTCGTATTGTTAGGTACCTTTCTCTGGAGTCCTCACCTGGTTTTTTGTATTTTTTTTAACCTTTCTCTCAAGTAAGACGACAAGCCAAAAAGTACCTTAAGTCGACAAACTTAAGGCACTTTTTTGCTTGTTCGGCTTGTCGTCTATACGTGACTGTGGCTCTCAAAAGATAAATGCTTCTGTTTCTAAAGATGTATTAGATAAGAAAATAGATGAATAAAATAATAATACGTATGGAAAAAGAAGACAAATGCTGCGCTGTCTCAACCCCAAATGAATTGAGATAAGTGCAAGCAAAATAATGATGCTGATATTTTGAAACTCAAGCTAACTTTTAGAGGCAGAACTTGGTAAGAAAACTAAATAAATCCAGCACCACATACAGTAACAAAATAAATATTCCTCCTACCATTTAGTCTACAATATAGGTCATCAAATATCCCTATAGCACAGCCTCAAAATTTATCGAGCAGAAACTCGATAACGGAGTAGTCAACACTATAAATTCTAAAGCTCTAAAACTGAGCTCAAAACACTCATTCAATTAGTTCAGAAACTCAATATTTTAGTGAAGATGGAAAACAATTGAATTGAATGGGAGATGGAATTAAGATTGAGGATTAATCAATTGATTTTTATGAGCTTGACCTGGTAGATGAGTGGTGTTTACAATTTGTTTCGTATTTTTGCAACGTTTAACGTCCATACATATTAGGATTTTGTTAGAGTTGACCTAATAGAAAGATACAAAAGTAATATTTGTAACTAGCTTTTGCCAGCGGCTACGCCCGCGTGAAAATGACGATTTTCCATACAAACTTTCATCCCCTATTTAACCCCCTTAGGGGTTGAATTTCGAAAAATCCTTCCTTATTCCTTGTCTACGTTATAAAGGGAACCTCTGTGCAAAATTTCCGCTTTCTAGGTCCAAGGGTTTGGGCTGGGCGTTGATGAGTCAGTCAGTCAGTCCGGACTTTTCTTTTTATTTATTTAAATAGATGAACCTTTCAATTGGCGTTCTGTAGCACCTGGCTCTCTCCATGGAAAACAAGGTGTGAGTTTGTGCAAAACTACCTCGTTGGTCTCGTGGTCGCAAGAGCAACTGCTGAGCATGAGGTCCTGGGTTTCGAATCCCAGGTTGGGCAAAATGTTATTGAGTTTCTCCACCAGGAAGTTCTTAATAGCAGCTACGAAGTCTGGATGTGTACGTGGTTCATGGCATAAGGCTCTCCCTCTATTAAATAGGAGTTAAACATAACTGGCGATATGTGGGCATACTATTCGGTGCACCTTAGGTATGTATGTGATGTCGAAGTTTATTTTTCCCAAATAAAGTGGGATAGATTTTTTTGTCTTGCCGAGATAAAGCCTCAGTTTCTCCTGCCGCCATCTTATGAATTAAACAAGCAACACGATCTGGCCTCAAAGGATTATCTTACACACAAACACAACCTACTCAAAAATTTCAAACCCATACCTTTCCGTGCATCCATTCCCGAGATACCACCACACAAACATACATACATACACCTCTTTATTAGTAAGATAAGCCAATTTTATTCGTTTAGCTGTAGGTGTAACAATCTGCGCCCACGCACAATAAATTGAAATGTCTTCATAATAAAAAGATATATCTCTATTAGAGTTTTTATTTATGAGAACAGTTCGGAACTAGTTTCGAGTTGTGGTCGAGTTTAGGCTTCGTTTGGATTGGGGTATACATCGGTTGTGTACTGAGATATGAATTGTGTACTTACTGTTTTTTTCGTAAATTATAGGAGTTTCGATGGTCGAATATTATGTTGTTTCTGTGTTAGTAGTTTTCTTATCTATGTTAGGGTGTTCTTTGACATAATGATATGGTCCCCTCCACGAGTGAAGGCCTCCTCCAGTTTCTTCCAATTGTCCCTGTTATTTGCAATAATCTGCCAATCGTTTCCTACTATCTGCAATGTGTTATGTCGTGAGCCGGTACTCGGTAGTTCTTGCTGTGTGTCTTTGTATCGTGATACGTGACCAGCCCATTACTATTTCAGTTTTAGGGAACCAGAGCGTTAAAACATTGAAAGTTGCCTATTACGTCATGATCAGCCTGAAATGTTATCTCTAGAACACAGGGTTTGGGATACAAGCTGGAGTCGGTGATAATTCTCCACACCGGCTTAGTTCGGGTTCTGTCGATTATAGAATGCGTGTTGAAACCAAGTCATTGTATCCTTCCAATGTGGAAATTATGTTTTTCCTACTCATTAACGTCATTAATAACGACATTAATCAGAAAAGAATAGCGGAGGGCTATTCTTTTCCGAATAATGTCGTTGCGGTATTACAAAATAGTTAAATTGTTTCTCTGGGAACAAGCTTCATTCTCTTGGCGCTTTTCTAGTGGTAGCCACTATTGGTTGTGGCTTTCAGGAGTTGCAGTGGATTGGGAATAGTGTGTCGTACTTGTCCAAAATTTTCAGTCTCAATGTGTTCTCTGCCTTAGTCAGATCGGACTAATGCACGCTTACCAACCACACAAACAAACGTAACCCGATTAGGAACTTTGTTTTTAATGTCTATGATTTATCTCTTTACCCCACTACATACATTTAAAGTACAGTCAGCAACAAAAGAAGCAATTTTTACCTACTTTGCCAACGATCTTTAAATGTTATGGCCGGGACCAACAGCATAACGTACTTTCCGAGGCACGGAAAAAACCCGGTATGTAATGGGCGGTTACCCATCCACGGACCAACCTAGGCAAGTGCGGCTTTACCTAAAGATCGACCCCGAGTGGCAGTTATTGTTAAGCTGCGAGCTCGTTTAATTTGCCTACTAAATTGTTTTCATTTTCATGTTACGTAACGAAACATAATTATATTTTCGAAAGTTTGAAAATATTGGTTTCGTTACATTACGTATCATATAATATTGATATCGTTATTTGACGAGAAACTCGCGTTACGCCTTTGCCAAGTACATATTTATGCTGGTGAGTGTACTCAGGCCATTATAATCTACAAATGTTAGAGAAGTAAACTACTAAACTACTGCCCTGTTTGCGTTGAAGTTCTAATGGATAGGTACTTAAGCACATTCAAATTCATGCTCAAGTTTACGCGGTAGTTCTAGGCCATGAATAGAGGCTTATGGCCACATAACATTGTTGGTAATGGCGATTGAGGCCATCAAATAGTGCGGGTAGTCTAACTGGGTAGTACGGAGTGTATCTTAAATGGGGTGTGTTGAGTTGGCGTTGGTGGTTTGGTGTTTATGTGGATTCAGGGTATTGATGTCGAGCTCCACGATAACTGACAAATGCTTGCACTGACTGGACGGGTCCACTCAAATCTGTGTGGTGCTTTCTTCAAAAGACCATCTCAAACACTAATCTGCATAGTCTTCATGTGTGTATTATTATAAGATTATGTCTGGACCTTGTTAACCCAAACCATTTCAAAAGATTAAAGAGTAACCTTTGGAGTTTATTGCCAGTTCTTCTCCTTATCAATCGACCAATGCACCGAACCGCGCCTTTTTTTTTTGTCGACGATTTACAAGTACTCATGGTAGGCCTATGCGAAAAAAAATATTTTGACTTTGACTTTGATGTATTGATCCTTACCTGGAGTAGAACCTCTGGAGTAGATTTGGAGGCCTAGAACGGCATTAAATGGAAGTTACCAGATATAGTTTAGAACAAAAATAAAATTGCAATAATAAGCAGAACAAGCTCCTTTCGACTTTGATCAGGGTACTTTTACAGCCATTAATTGTGTCTATGTTAGAGTGTGTATTCAATTTAACTGACGGACTAAACAGGCATTTTTTGGGTCAGGATATATCCCTATTCACTGCCGGTTTCTCTGTTCTCCGATCATGATAATCTAGGCCGCATCATTGCTTCACATAGCGAGGTGCCGCCAAACGCAAATCTACAAGGTGTAAACGAACGCTTTACAAAGCCGTCAACCAAGCATTCTATACATCAAACGGACGGAACTCAACGCAAAAATTATTGCTGGGAAACGACTTTTTTTTTTGGGTGAAGAATCTTGTTTACTTAATGGTGAGGCTCAATGTAATTCACTCAAAATGTTGTACACACGGCTACACATTTCCAGTTTACGCTGATCTCGCATCGTACGGAAATCCTATACAATGCGAGACCAGCTTATACTGGAAACGTATAGCTTGATGTGTAGCCGTGTGTACGAGATGCGTTGACTAGTACGGGGGTCGTGGAGGTATTTTAAGTAACGCTGTAGGTAGGTAATATTAAAAATTGTGAATAAGTTGAAACTTTGACCCCCAATATCTCCGTAACTAAGAGGTTCCCAGGTTTGGTCTAGAACAAAAAAGTAATCGCACGCAAAATTTGTGTGGAAATCGGTTGTCGTGGTATGGGCATGTGATGCGGAGGAATGAGAAAAATATTATTGTGAGAAAGGTTTTGGATATGAATGTGTATGGGTATAAGATTAGAGGAAGACCAAAGAAACGATGCATGGACTGTGTTAATAATGATATGGCAAAAAAGAAGGTGTCTCATGAGATGACGAGAAACAGAGAGGTATGGAAGAAGAAGACATGCTGCGCCGACCCTAAATGAATTGGGATAAGGGCAGGAGAATGATGATCATAAATATCGTGTTAAAACATGGTTATTCTGGTAACTCAATTTATTTGTCCTAATAAACGACCTGAAAACACAGTAATGAATGTCCCTGACAGCACAAATACTAGCACAGAACCCAAACGATGACATACAACGCTGCCGGCATTAGGCGTCATCGTATAAATTGTAGCGGATTTTCCATCGGGCGATAATTACTGTTGTCAAATCAACAATGCAGGCTTAACTGTTATTGGGTAATTATGAGGGCATTTAGTGTTATTGGTTGTTTTAGCAACAGCATACACCTTATTATTATATTTATAAAAGGGATCGATTTGGACGCTTGTAGATAAAGTGTAAGATTTTTTTGATAGGAATTTGAATTCAAGTAGCATAACAGAACATCACGCCTGTAAGGCCCGAAGGGTTAGGACGAGGCCAGTTATGTTTAAGTCCATGTAATAGGAGAGAGCCTACTGCCATCAACCGGCCCAAGTAAGAGCCAGCCCACTGGCCAACGGAGACGAGCACTCGGGCCCCTTGTCCCCTCGACCGTGCTCGTGCTCGTGTAGCCGGCGACGCTGAGCCAGTGGCTTTATACCAAATCTAGCCTGTCCCTTTGCTGCCCTCCCCAGTGACGCCCTAAGCCGAGGTTCGTATCCTACAGGGGGTGCCCTTAGCGCGCTGTAACTTAGCCTCTAAGTTTTTACGCCCTAGCTGGAAGCCTTATACTAAAGGCATCCATAGGATTGTCCGGTTAAGTAAAAACCAGCCTCATAGGTTGCCGTGCGAGACGGCATGCAGAAATAAAAAAATAGGCGCCATGACCCGAGCGTTTCGACCTCCTTAAATGTCGATCCGCTTGGAGGCTTTTAAAACACTTTCCTACTGCCTCACATTGTAGATCACTTTTAAGTACTCATTTAGGTAACCTATATAAAATTTTATGAGAAAACCACTAAATTGATTTAATACTACCTACCTACATTTGTGACTTTTATAAGCCAACCTATAAATTGGTTTAATACCTCCTTTGTTGTTTGGGTGGTATAATCTTTTTATGGGAAACTTTTCTATAGAATATTGTGGCGTCGATGGCACTATAAATAAGATGTTTTTATTTATGATAACTTAATTTAAAAGTTGGAGTGAGATGTCGTGAAGTTGAGTGGGTTATTAAGTGAGATATTTCAGTTTCGATGTAGGTAGGTATGTATTGATACCTATTTGGTTATGTCCAATCACCATCGGTGAGAACGCACTGTGCCAGGTGACTTCTAAACACCGACTGAATTGTACGTCACATTTCGTTTTTTTATTTCAGTAAACAAAAATACATACATACATGTCAAAGACATAACCCTCCTTTTGGGCTTCGCCGCAGTCGGGTAAAAATTGGAAGCAAACTGGCAAATAAAAAAATAAGGGATGTAGATTGCAATAAAAACTTTCAACCAAAATTGGGTTGAACGAGATATTATTATAGTAAATAGTTTTTAAGATGTCACATTTAAAAATTCGCAAATATAACTTTGTCATTCATACAAACACTATGAAAACTTATCACAAAATAAGTACCGATTTCTGTCGCCGCTTAAACAAGAAATAATACAAATTAAAGGGAGCTTACCTACTACGATGGAACGTAACCCTTCATTTGTGCAAGTCCGTCTTGCATTTTGCAAGATTTTTTCCATATTTTCCTTCATACCGTCCATCGACCGTTTCTTTAATCTCATTTTACTTTAGAATTATTTAATAACCCTCCTTTTGTGCTTCGCCGCAGTTGGATAAAAAGGCCACTGTGATTTAGAAAACACTCTAAATAAACCATTAATTTTATCTGTCACGTAATTCTTGTTTGTCTGAGCGAGCGTAACCAAAATCCCAATCAAAATTCTGAATTCAAGCAATAAAGTAAATATACCAAATGAACTACCATTTCTAAATGAAAACGAAATGAACTATCTAAATTCTAAATGAAAGCATTCCATTTAGGCGTGCTGTGTTCTATAAAACATTAATTACGTTTTAGATCTGGATACTGAGTTGTTGTTTAATTTACACGTTTCTAGGGACAGCTCATGAAATATTTAGGTACTTAGAGATTAAAGTGTTAATGGTTTTTCCACACAGAATTTCTCAGTATCAGCCACGCCGGTCAGTGACATTATAGGGCATGTCTTAAGGGACTTAAAAGATAACTGGCGGAATGTGGGTGTAGGCACTTTTAGGTACACCTCTGCTTAACCTTATTACATGCGTGATAATTATATTTTGTGAATTCATCATCATCATTTCAGCCAAAAGACGTCCACTGCTGAACATAGGCCTCCCCCAGGCGTCGCCACATTGACCGGTCCCGTGCGTCTCTCATCCAGCGGGTTCCTGCAACCTTGACCAGGTCATCGGTCCACCTAGTGGGAGGCCTTCCAACGCAACGTCTTCCGGTTCGCGGTCGCCATTCCAGAACTTTTCGGCCCCATCGGCCATCCGTTCTGCGAGCAATGTGCCCTGCCCATTGCCACTTAAGTCTGGCGATTCTTCGGGCTACGTCGGTAACCTTGGTTTGTGAATTCCCTGACTGGGTTTTTGTGAATTCACGACTCACGTAAGCGAAACGAGTGTTTTAAATTGAACGCGATTAGCATTTCTTAACCGTGAGATTTCGTGTCAAACTCAAACCACTTATTTCAATTAAGCCATTACAGGCACGTTTCAATGTCAAAAGAATAATTCACAAAACAAAACGAAACTACGAGTGCAATACGTCATTCCGAAAGCCACTACGCCGAATGCCCGCAACAACGAACACTGCGAGCACGAAAGCACGCAGCGACGCACACCGCAGCAACGAATGCACGAGACCCCGAAATCTCAGAACAACGAATGCACGCCGCAACGTGCAACCATGATAATGAGTGTCAATATTCAATAGCAATTATGATATTGTTCTTTTGTGAATAATTTTGTTGCGGGATCCAAGACAGTTGAATTATTTCTCTGAGACTTCGGCGAGCTTCATTGTCTCGGCGCTTTTCTGGTGGTCGCCACTGTTGATTCTGACTTTGAGGAGTTACAGTGGTTTGGAAATAGTCTGGTGGGTTTACCTCTATTTGTTCTGCAAATTCCTGGCTTTCACTTTTGGTTTCTGGCTAACTAATTTCATCACCTACCTTATCTTGTATGATTTGTATATTTTCAATAAGTAAATTGCGTTTGGTGTTATGAAGTTAAGGGAAACCATGAACAGCTATATTGCAGACTATATCTTGGTGATACATGATTCAACACAGTGAATTCTAAGAGATATCTATAAATATTCAATGCTATATCCCCCCTTTTGTTCTTTTATTAGAGAGAGCAAGAGAGTAACTCCTTAAATTGATTTTATTTTTTTATTCTTATCACAAAAAACGGGATATTTGCCATTTCCCTAAGGGCGCGGGCCCACCGCGGCGCATGCTGTGCACGGGCAATCGGCGTATTTTAGCTGCGTGTATTAATTTGTTTGACTACGTGGTGTCCGTGCACAGCGTGCACTGCGGTGGAGCCGCGCCTTCAATCTAACAAACTTTTAAAACGTGGCTACACCATCTTCGGCGTTTGTGTTCGATCGTCAAAGTTTGTTTATGACGTCATCACTACTGGAAGCGACCGGAACCGGCGTTGCCATGTAAGTTTCTTCATTTTAGGATTTTTTTTATTTAATTTTATATTCTATCTTATATTACATATTTAGAAATCTAATCTTGATACCTAATAATACCGTCACGAATTGGACAGGGTTTTATGAAAACTTTGTATATAAACTCTTTTGCAAAAAAAAACGGGCACTTCATATTTTTTCTCTAATTCAATGAAGAAGGACAAGTAAGAGGTTTTATTAATTTGACGATGGCATGTTATTTGAAGAATCCTGGCATGATTCTGTACGTTCCAAATTTAAATTTTGAAATTAACAAAAGGAAAATAATGATTATTGTAGATTATTGTAAAATTGCTTTACTAATGGCGCGAATTGCTGAAACGATTTTATTACCTACTGATTACTAAAATTTTTTTTTTTTTTGGATATTTTCTGCAAATTAAACAATTTTATCTTTCTTTTTACATTAAATACCACTTTTTGACATGAGTGATAAAGCGATAAGGGCCGGTAAAATTATAGCCCTACTTGAAGAAGGTTGTTCGCAAACTTACGTGTCTCAGCGGCTAAATGTGAGTCGTTCAACTGTCCAGAGGACTTGGCAACGGTATCAAGAGACCGGTTCGGTCAAAAGAAGACCCGGTTCGGGAAGAAAACGACGCACAGAACCAAGAGATGACCGCTTTTTGGTGAGTCAGGCCTTGCGGAATCGTAAGGCGTCAAGTGTGGACCTGAAGAAGAGCCTTGAAGAAGTAAGAGGAGTAGAAGTTAGCTTGTGGACCGTCAGGAGGAGGCTTTTGGCTGCCAATATCAGGAGTTACCGCCCGGCTCGGGGACCTAAATTACTCCGTGAGCACCGTGTTGCTCGACTTCAGTTTGCTCGAAACTGTGCTTCATGGACTCTGGAGGACTGGAATAAAGTATTGTTTTCTGATGAAGCTAGAATCTCTTTGTGTGGAGAGGACCGACGCCGGCGAGTGCTACGAAGACCACGGGAACGCTATGCGGAAGTGTGTTTCGAGGAAATCACTCCTTATGGCGGAGGCTCCGTTATGTTTTGGGCAGCAATTAATTCGACGGGGCGTACGGAGTTAGTTCTCATAGAAAATGGAACATTAAATGCACACCGGTACATAATAATAATAATAATAATAAATTTTTATTCATAATTATAAGGTATATCGTTAAATATAATGGAAGTCCTAATTCCATATGCACAACCCGCATTGACTGCACTTGGGGAAGATTCCATTTTTATGGACGACAATGCTCGCCCGCACCGTTCTGGCGACGTGGAAGCGTACATGCAAGAAGTTGGGATCCGTCGTTTAGATTGGCCAGCTCGAAGTCCTGACCTCAATCCAATTGAGCTTGTCTGGGATGTTCTAAAGAGACGGGTAAGATCAGTGCAACATGCTCCACAAAACATCAGGGAGCTAAAAAGAGTCATTGCAGAAGAGTGGGAACGTATTCCTCAAAACGTCATTAAAAACATCGTGGAAAGCATGCCCAGAAGGATTCAAGCTGTGATTTTGGCAAGAGGAGGTCACACTCGTTATTAGGTTATTACATTTGTAACTTTATTTAATTAAGCGTCGGCGATTGCTGTGGGTGCGGGGGCGCGCGGCGGCGCGTGCCGTGGCGGCGGGTGTGCGGGGCTTCGGGTCGCGGGGCGGCGGTTGCACGTTGCGGCGTGCATTCGTTGTTCCGTGTTTCGGGGTCTCGAGCATTCGTTGTTGCGGTTTGCGTCGCTGCGTGCTTTCGTGCTCGCAGTGTTCGTTGTTGCGGGCATTCGGTGGCGTGTGGTTCGGCGTGGTGGCTTTCGGAATGACGTATTGCACTCGTAGTTTCGTTCTTCTTCCGTCCTTCTGACATTCAAAAGTGCCTGTAATGGCTTAATTGAAATAAAATATTTGAGTTTTGAGTTTTGAGTTTTTTGAGTTTAAACAAAGTAAAAAAATCTTCTTGTCTTTATTGCCGACCACTTCTTATTGTTTGGCCGTGTACATCGGTTTTAAAGAATTCATAGTTTTTTTTTTTAAATTGCCACAGTTCACTTCACGCGTATTAATTTACACGATTATAAGTATACAGACTACGTCAAACAATTAAATTTCATTGAATTAACTCAAATCGACCTTAGAACGTAAATTTCCTAAGGTGCCCGTTTTTTTTTGCAAAGGAGTGTATATATCGACTATATGAGGTCTATTCCTACCCCGGGCCATAATTTAACTAAATCTCACATCTTTAACCTACTTATTTATTTTACGCGTAATATTTTACCATACAAAGGCCATTATATGTCCCGATTCATTTTGAGGCCTGAAACCGCGATAGCCCAGGCCGCAGCCTTACATTCACAAAATTTCAAAATGGCGCCCGGTCGAAATCCCCGACGCGTGAAAAAGCAATTAAACTAAAATAACTGTACCTTGTAATTTGTTTGAATTTAACTGGTAATAATTCAAAAGAACAGTCGTATTTACTTTAGCCAGGCGTTCTGTTTGTTGGCATTAGGAATTATTGGGTTCAGTACTTTTTGGGTAAAAGGTCGGGTTATTTTAACTTCTCGGGTAGTTGGTTGGTAAGTCAGTGCCCTTTTTTTTTGGTGGGTTTAAAATCATCGAATAACCCCCCCCCCGCTCTTGGGCAGAGCGAAGGGGAGTGTCAGACTTCTACTGACTAAAAACCAAACCCATGTTCCTTCTTCGCCCTTGTGTCGGAGCCGCGTTATCCTTTCGACAAGCCACAGCCCCGACGGGAGCCAGAGCCCCGACGGGAAGTCAGTGCCCTAACGTTTGGTACGTTAGGGCACGTACGTTGAGGCTGGTTGTTAAACTTTGGATGGAGATCAATGTACTTTTGAACAAAGAACTATGTAGCACAAGCTACATCATTATTACATAGTATAAAAAACTTGCTCCCGCTGTTTGTACACTTCTTCTTCTTATCGTGTGGGCAGTAAGGTCTAACCTGAGGGTCTAACGACCCCACACACCCTAGTGTCAGAGTGTCTCAACCGCCGCAAGGGCCTCTGACATGGTTTGATGACCGCCATTTGGCGGCCGGGACCACCGGCTTATACGTGCCTTCCGAAGCACGGAACCATCTTTTTATCAGACAATCAGGTGATTCAAGCCTGCAATGTCCTAACCAAACTGGAAACAACTTCACAAAGTATGCTTTCCGTGGGAATCGAACCCACGACCACCGGGTCACAAGGCAACGCCTAAACCATTCGACCACGGAGGCAGACACTAAGATGTTTTAAACTGACCTGAAGCACAGGTTTAAATACAGTAGATCGAGCAGGTCGCTATACAAACATTTGAATTTAAAATGATCACTACTTGTGTAACTCTTAAATATATTTTAATTATAATTTACTTATACATACCTAAACTCATGCCCTTTTCCAATGGGGGTAGGCAGAAACCACAAAACGCTACTTGCTACGATCCTTCCTTACATACTTCTTTTGCCTCGTCCACTTATAAGCAGTAATTATAACTGCATGTGAAGCAACACCACTGTGCCTAAATGTACACCTTTTTGTTAAATAAATGATTCTCTTCTATTCTAAACTACGCAACTTATGACAATGCAGTTTTCCTACTTAGAGTGATTTAGAGGAAAGTTTGAGCATCAACTTTGCAACCGTGCGAAGCGGGAGCGGGTCGCGAATAACTGATACAAATACCAGTTAATGTAGTTTCTTAGTACCTAGGTTCTTCTTCAGACTGTAATGGTAAGACACGGTTGGCACAGTGGATTAGCGATCGGACTGCTGCGCTGCGTGTCGCAGGTTCGATCCCCATCATCATCATCATCCACAGCCTGAACTCACCCACTGCTGGGTATAGGCCTCCCTTTTCCTGTGCCATTCCCCACGGTCCTGTGCCAGCCTCATCCAGGTTTTTTTCGGTTCGATCCCCGCATGGAACAAATACGAGTATTTGTATGGCCTACAGATACCTAGTTGTTTCAGGTCTGGGTGTCTTTGTGTATGTGAGTTTAAATGTTTGTAAACGCACCCACGATGTAGGAGAAATTCCTAGCGTGGGGTAAAGTTTAAAAAAAGTTGTAAAGCTAAACAAAAGTCACTGACTTCGGTTGAGGAAAAATTATACCTAATTGTTATTATTTTCAAGGCTTTTATACTACAGAAATAACAGAGCTTAAGCTACACGAGTTTCTAAACTAAGTTTAAAGTGAAAACCTGTATACTTCATGTATTCTTTTCTAGAACAATGTGTTGTAACTTTCGAGTTTTATTTATAGCTCTCTTTGATTGAAGGATCAAATTCGCCTGTTGCACGTGTGGGCCTGTTTAAAAAGTAAGGCACGAATAGCGCCCTGAACTTTTCTTATACGTGAAGCGACTACAGGCTTATTTCAGCAAAAATATTGGGTCTACTATCACATGCTGAAAATGTTCCAATTCTGGGCGAAAAAAATACCTACTGATCTGAAAGATTTCTTGTTATAAACAATGATAGTATAGTGGTGTGGCTGTCGGACTGCTGTCATAAGTTGAAAGTTCGACCCTTAGACACGCTCCTTTGATCTTTTGGATTCATGTGCGTATGTATAATAGGGGATCGGACAAAAAAAAACTAATTAGTCCGTCAGATAGATTTTCAAAAAATATTAACCACTTATTTTTTATTTTTTTACGTAAACAAAAAATGACGATACAGGTGCTTCGAAAACTCGTGTGACGTCATATGATAGTACAGTTTGTACGTTCAAATGACGTTTCAAGTCCCACTCCATGATCTTTGACGCGCTATAGCTTCGTCAATTTTTAATGATTTGATGAAACAAAAAACACGTAGGTATCTAATATTTTTCGATAAACTTACTGACGGACTAAACAGAATCATGTTTTTTTGATGACTCAAAAAAACATGATTCTGTTTAGTCCGTCAGTCCGATCCCCTATTACTGCTTCGGTGAAGGAGATCATCGTGAGGAGACCAGTACTTGGAGAGATATTTCTCGACGGCATATAAAGCCTATGGTAGCATGACAAATCTGACACCAAGTTAGGTACAAACAACAAGACAAAGAAAGTTTAAAACCAACGTTGACTCTTGTAACGAATACCTGTTATAAAAAATAACTCTCCTCATAACTTCAAACGTAACACAGATGCCTCTAAATCCTCAACCACAAACAACAACTCAACGACCTCATATACAGGCAAAACACCAAAATCTCCTAAAAAAACAACTTTAATACCGCCCAACAAAAGTATAAAACCGCCATCTTTATAACCTAAAACGTAAACGGGGCCCCTAAATCAGCTCGTTCGCATATAATATAATCAAAAAGGTCTCGCTCTCATGAATTTTCACCACAAAAAAAAATATGAATCCTATTCAGCACAAGAATTAACAGAATTCCGGACATAATTCCTGGTGGTGTTATGTAGGGGAGACAGAAGTACCGCTGAATTTCTCCAATTCCTGTACTTATACTGATAGGATTTGATCAACCTTTTGAGCGCCACAGTCACGTATAGACGACAAGCCGAACAAGCAAAAAGTGTCCTAAGTCAATGTCGGTCAATGGGTCAATCTACTCAGCTTATTGTCACAGTCCACTCCTGGCTGTCCATTGTCCAATCCTATTTTACAAATTCCGAATGCTATCTGTCCTGCGAATGTGGCCAGATTCTTAAAGTCGTCGTATATACCTAATATCGTCAAAATGCGGTCTACACCAGAAAATATTGTAAACAAGCCCTTAAATGCTTTTTATTTAGATGTAACACAAAGTGAACCTACCGCGTTGATCTGTTGATCAGCATGGATTGTCTGCTATCAAAAAGGCAGAAGCACGGATTATACACGTCGGTATTTTAACGAGGAGCCGTGAGTCTAAATAACTTGGATTTTTTGTTTACATACCGATTGAGTAACGGTGAAAAATTCGCCGAAGATTTTTCTTCCTAGAAAAAGAAAGTCTCCAGTTTTTGTTGCCCAGTAGCACTTCGTTCGTAAAAATTGTGATAGCTGGGCTAAATATCTATCTATCTATCTATATATATATAAATAAAAAGAGAAGTCCTGACTGACTGACTCATCAACTCCCAGCCCAAACCCTTGGACCTAGAAAGCTGAAATTTTGCACAGAGGTTCCCTTTATAATGTAGACAAGGAATAAGGAAGGGTTTTTCGAAATTCAACCCCTAAGGTAGTTAAATAGGGGATGAAAGTTTGTATGGAAAATCGTCATATTCACGCGGGCGAAGCCGCTGGCAAAAGCTAGTTCATAATAGACATCATTTTAGCTTAGAGCACCCACGAATAATGTAGCTTTCTGCCAGTGGAATTTAAGTGTTGGATTATTAGTTCCGGCGATTACCCTCTACATACAAACCAACAAATTTTACCTGCTTTGTTTGCTACCATCTGAACGGAACCATGTTTATAGAGTTACATAGAAAGAAACCACTAGTGTAGAGGTCTTTTATAGTGACTTCTCGGATTTCCCGGTGCGGTTTACGTTTGTATTAAGTAGCCCAGTACTAACTGGGCTGTGGAACTTGTGGACGTCAAATGACGGCACGGTTGGCGCAGTGGCTAAGCGATTGGACTGCTGCGCTGCGTGTCGCGGGTTCGATCCCCGCACGGAACAAATATTTGTATGGCCTACAGGTAGTTGTTTCGGGTCTGGGTATTTGTGTATGTGAGTTTAAATGTTTGTGAACGCACCCACGATACAGGAGAAATTCCTAGTGCGACGTTTAAAAAAAAATAGGCAGTAGCTCTATATAAAATACTGGTATTCAGTTGCATCCATGTAGACTTGAAGCACACATTGTCATAGTTCAACATTAGTAGAACATTAATTCGGCGTGCAAAAACATCATAGATTTATCAGAATTACTTCCACATATCAACCAATCTCATTTTTTCCACGCTAGTAGGAATAATAAAACACAAAGGATGTCTCGTTGTTACGTCATTTCCCATAAATAAAAACACCATGAAAGTTATCCTACCGCAAATAATCTGCTTCGCGGCACGTCACAAACATCAAAATGGCGTAAACGCGGGATTATGCACGTCCGCCATTTTAACGGCCATGTTCTAAATTTAAAAAGTCTTCGTTCTTTATTCAAAAATGTTTCTTTTGTCAGTTAATAGAGCGTGACTGTGGTAAATCGGCGCGTCTTAGCCATTTTGCCAATAATTTTGAGCCGATTTGGCTAATAGAATGTCGTATAAAATCTCTTTAGCGGTGTATTTAGCACGGAGGAATCGTTTGAGGGTTTTAAATACTGATTTTTGGTGATAAAGTTGAGTTGGATTTCAAAAGTAGTTTTTGAGATTGTAGTCTGACGACCAGTCTTCATTTTAGAAGTAAGTATAGGATTAACCAGTGACACGATGGAAAGGCTTTTAAAAACTCTACTGTTTTAAACATTTTAACCATGTAGGTATGCGTTTGCACGACGTAACTGGCTTAAACGAAATACCTACCAATAAAAAAAAAATGGCGGTTCGAAAATATGCTTGTATTCAATACCTAATACAAAGGATTACCAGTTTGTACCTTAGTGTACTGTCCTCCTTGTTTATGAGAAACAACCCTTTTTTTATCTCTTTGAGGCGCGCGTGGAACACGTACGTACGCGCCGCCGACACGGTCCATTTGCCGTCATGACGACGGCTGGACGGCGAGCTAGCCTGTTACTCACCGTCCACAGGCCCGCGTCTACGGTGGCCGGAGGTCATCGCGTGACCCCCGACGCCCGGAGCGCCTTCCACGGCGGCTGGGACGTTGAGAGGTTCTCTCCCTCTCTCGTTCCGCCACCTCCTTCGCTAGCATCACTGCTTCGCGTCCCATTCCTCTTCGCCTCGGACCATGGCTTGCACCAGGGCAAGAGAAACAACCCTTATATTAAAATTAGGCCAGTAATTATAATTAGTATGTTTGTGAGTTTTATAATTACTTTAACACAGTTTTACATCTTGATCATTTTACGACGAAAAAGCAAGCGAAGCCATTACAGGCAATAACTGGCAACCACAAAACTTATTGTAAAGGCTAGATGGACGTTTGAGCGTACAAAAAGCAGATCACCCGTAGGTACTATAATCCTACCAGTCCACAGTATAAGGTAATCGATCAAACCCAACGTAGTCTTTATCATTATTACTTTTTCATCTATATCTAGGCGTTTCCACCCGTCTGGCCACATTGATGTCACGTTCATACAATAGATCTAATGTGACAAATATCTGACAATCTATTTTTGTTTGGCCTTTTTTTGCCTTTGAAGACTTTTGTTTTAGCTAATAACTAGCTGCTGCCTGAGCCTTTTGTCCGCGTGAAATTAATTATTATGAAAATATTTCTTCCCGATTTGAATTGGGTTTTGTCATAGTAACAGTTTCTAAAATGTTACTAAATCAATTTGTAGAATAAAAATCTTAGCCGAAGTTGCTTCTTTTAATTTTTAAATTGGTTTAGCCCATTCGGAGATTAGCCGTAACAAAGAGACAGACAGATGAACAAAAAAGTAATATTTTCTTTAATTTGATTTTTATTTGCATTGATGTGTATCTTTGAGAGAAAAATAGCTTATGTGCTATTCCAAACTATAATCAGTAAAATAAAAAATTAAAAGACCCTGCAGCGATTTATTAGTCAAGAAATTAATTGAAACTATGCACAGGTAATTAATGAAAAACGTCAAAGTTATAGCGTAGGATTTCGATTATTAATTCAAAGTGTTTTGTAATTAGAAAAACAAATGAGACTAGGGAACTAATCATTGTTTGTGTGTTGGCACAAGTTATAAGAGGTTTTGTCCATAAGGATCCCAAATGCGAGACACAAAGGGTTAAGAAGGTTGTTCGAAAGAGGTACCGCGACCTCGGCACAAGGGCTAAGAAGGAACATGATTGGTTTTTAGCCAGTAGAAGGCTGACACTCCCTACCCATTTGATGATATCCCACCCCCAAAAAAAGGGTCTCTTATGTCATGAGGAAGTGTCGAATGGCGTTATTGCTGGGCAAAGGCCTCCCCTTTCTCCCTCTAAACCTCTCTGCTTTATTCAATTTCTAACCACGCTTGCCCCATGAATGATCAGATCGTCACACCAACTTCGCCGCGATCGACCTTCAGGCGTCCAGCGAGTGATCTTTGCCCTCCTCTTCGGCAGCTTCCGTGCGAAGTGACACTTTCACTTCAGCTTGGCTGTTTTTACTCCTTTATCGTTCATTTAAGTTATGGAGCGAATTTGTTGATTGTCTCTTTTCTTCTTCTTCTTATCGTGTGAGCAGTGAAGTCTAACGACCCCACACACCCTAGTGTCAGAGTTTCTAAACCGCTTCAATTGCCACTGATATGGTTTGACGACCGCCTTTTGGCGGCCGGGACTATCGGCTTGTACGTGCCTTCCTAAGCACGGAATCATCTTTTTATCAGACAGTCAGGTGATTCAAGCCTGCAATATCCTAACCAAACTGGAAACAACAACCAAACGCGACCGCCTAAACCACTCGACCACGGAAGCAGTCTCTTTTTAATTTTGACGTTCAAAAAGTCCTGGTTAACAACAAATTACCTTTGATTTTGACTTCATGACAAGAGACCCGCTACCTCTCATAACCTATTCCCTTTACTGATAAAATGCGGCGATAAAATCAGACCTATGTTCATTAAGAACACATTAATAAATTACAGACTCTCACAAGAGTATGTTGCGACAGACAAATTCTTTGTAAATACTTCCTAAAGTTCCTAGTTTGTAATTAGTTTCTACGTCGATTGGGTTGCCTACTCGTGTGGAAAGAAATTCTTGAGATAGAATACAGAATTGCTACATTTTGAAATATTTATTGAATAGCTTGATTGGCAATAATTGACATCTATATTCAGAACTATCTCTACCCGTGACATTTAGAGCGCGAAATTATTTAAAAAAATATTACTTTCCTCTTTAGAAGTTTTTTTTTGCTCGGACCTTTCTCACACACGAACTCTTTCTACTTCTAACATCAGCTATTTGTCAATAAAAATCCCAAAGCTGATCCATTAAGAGTAAAAGCTTTGCTTCAATCGCTATTTATAACTCAAGAACGGGCACACCTATCCAAACCAAATGTTTAGGCTTTGTTCGGACTATTTAGTATATGGTTTATGTGAAGTTTGAAGGTAGGTAGGTAGGAAAACGGGCATTGCAAGGCATACCTGGTTTAGCTAGTCAACCATAAAATAAAGGGCTTTTCATTGTTTTTCGCAATGGAATGCTAATCATAATTATGATTAAAGCATAAATTAGCACTTATCATTACAATACTCATATAAATCTAATTAAAACAAGTCACGTACAATTCTAAAAAGATAATTGTAATGAATAATTTTAGGTCTTTCATGAACTGTTAACTCGCTTTTTCTTTGATGTACTATAATAGTACAAAGACCTTTCGTAATTATTGGCATTGTTAATTGCAAAACCGTTGTCGGAATGCTGTGTCTAATAATGAATTTATTTATAGGTACGAGGTATTTTCTCTGTTCTATCAAATGAGTTCATAAATGTCATACTGATCTGTATTCTGGATAAATGCATGGCGCCTGAACACTGAATCCACTGGTCTGTGTTGACTTTCTCTGGCAATATACAAATTCAAAATGTGATATGTTAATGTAATATAATGTTATTAATTTGATTTGTATTTGTTTTGCAGTACCCTTACAGGGTGCATGTTTGATTCTTCTAATATACCAACCCCTGTACAACATGTATGCAATAAACTGATTTGTCTCCATCTAAAGTATCTTCCTTAGTTACAGGTCTTGTAAGTACAGATGTCAGTAAATCAAACTACTATAATCTTTCAAGGAGCTAGGTTACCTACGTAGTCCCTTTCAAAATCATATCAAATAATGTCACCATATGTTTCTCTACAAAAACAGAAAATAAAGGCTCACCTTTATCAGAACACAAATCCAAAAATTAGCAGTACCTTTATAGAAAACAATGCTTTTACTTGTCATGTCAAATGTTGACCCAACTGCCCAACGAACCACTTACCAACCTTTTCAACCACAAAAGCCTTCAAAAATCCAAAATTTCATATACAAAAGTGTTACAAAGATCTTCATTACACGCAACTTCATTCCTTTTAGACTTATTCATCAATGTTCGAGTGACAATGGACCCTATTTGGCTGACATATTTGCTCTCAAAGTCCACAATGGCTTGGCCCATTTTCTGGGACGCTGGCCGATTTGGGATGTGCCTTGTGACGATAAAGTTGGTATGTGTTCGTGATTGTGAAATTTGGATGAATGTGAATATTTGCTTGACATTCCATTGGATATTGCGTTGGCAATAATCAGTTGGCTAAAGGCTTTGTGGGGGGAAAGCCTTTGAACTCATTTTTTATGGATCAAAAAACAGTCTAATGGAATGTGGGTAATATTTTTGTGTTGCTTGCTTTCAGAAGAGTGCAACAGTAATTTATTTATCTCTGTCTCCTTTTTACCGTATCGAGCCTGTCGATGGCACTCTTATTGTGTCACTACTAGTTTGTCACTTTTGGTAGCGTTCGTCCATCAGTTCTTTTAGTGGACCAACAACAGTGCCCCATCTGTAGGTGTAGAACAGCACCGCACTTATACAATCCAGGACGGAGACAATAATTAATCGCCACCATTATTATTAGTTATTTTGATTAAAGTATGATCACCCCGCCTGTATACTCGTATAATAATTTAATTGAAAACTGAACGTCGCCCTACCCTAGGGCTTCCACAAACACTGCCTATTGAAGTTTCTCCTGTATCGTGGGTGCGTTTAAAAACCTGTAAACTTCTATACACAAACAGCAACATCTTAGGTGTCTAAAATCTCAGTAGTGTTAACCTAATCCCAGTCTTGTCCTTATTTAAAAGAAACATAATTTAACGCTATATAAAATTCTCACTTACACCCAAACAAAATTTCTGAAGCCACAACCAGCCTATAATGAAGTCGCCGAAAATCCAATCTTTTTTTATTCCCTTCTCGAGTTCAGTCTATTACACAGCCTGACATCGAACCTAACACAGATGCTTACTACATGCAAATGAGCTATTCTAGTTAGAAATCTAATATCATTATAATATTATTTGTATTTCGACCACGTAGGTCCTTGGCCTAAGGAGAATGTAAAGTAAATATTTGAACAGACGAGCCACAATCATATCACAGTGGTTATAAAGTTTTTTACATACGTCTGTTTCAACAGCATTCACTTTATGAATTTATGGAGAACGAGCTTACTTCACGAAATCGGTCGCGAGGCTGTTGCTGCATCTATATCACAAATACAAAGGGTATTTGTGGTATAGATGCAGCAACAGTGTGGTGAAAATATAGTTACAATTCCGAAGGTAACCGAAAACTTTTGCATCAAATTTACCTAGTGACTAGGTGAATTTAGCACTACAGTTTGCGACGACTAGGCTCTATTCGTTATTACACATTGCAAGGACACGACTCCACCGTCTTTAGAAAGTTACATAAAACTAATTAAGTCTTCATAACATTGCCATGATGCGCACTGGGCACGGTTCAAAACCGTGAAAGTTGCACGTTGAAAGAGATATTAAGAGTACTCGCTCGGATCATACAGACACTTCATACATCTAGCAAATGACCACCAGCCAATTGTGGTTGCGATAAGTCCTATGCAAAAGAACAAACCGTCATCGTCATTCTCCTGCCCTTATCCCAATTCATTTGGGGTCGATGCTGCATGTCTTACTCTTCCATATCTCTCTGTTTTTCGTAATCTCATGAAACACCTCCTTTCTTGCCATATCATTCTTTACACAGTCCATCAATGGTTTTTTCGTCTTCCTCTACTCTTATACCCATCCACATACGATACCACTAACCAACTGTGGTTGTGCAACAAGCCTTTAGATGTATAAATATACAAAAAGTTGCCGCCATCGACCACTAAAGGCGATCGAAAGTGGCCCGTCTACTTCAGTCTTCGATTTTGGTAATATTCGCATTTCTGGTTTCTCAAACGAAGTGTTAGTAGCTAAGGGGTAGTATTGGTGGTATTGGGGTTAATTTATGTAATGTTATTGTTATTGAGTTCGGTGTATTGGTTCCTGGTGTTAGCTTTATTATTATTAGCTGTTTTAATTAAGGAGTTTTGGTGTTAAAAGGAATTAGGTTAGGGAATGATGATTGTCAGGGAGTTACTTTGGGTGATTTCGATGGTTAATGGTAAACCTGGTTTTTTTATTATTTTAGGGATAAGATTTAACCGAGAACGTTTTTAGAGATAGGCATAACATATTTATGTCACTATTCTCCGCGCTATTTAAGCATATTTATTTTTCAACGCCGCTTAAGTGGTATATTGTTCCCTTTCTGGCAAACTATCTCTTCAACTGCCTAGCTTTTTCCAACTATATTCGGATTGGCTTCCAGTCTAACCAGATGCAGACTCATCCACAGACCTAGGCTAGCCATCAAGATCGACCCGAGTGGTTGTTATTATTTAGCCACCCGCAGGAGCAGGTGACCAGTAGTACTTTGACTACAACATTATTACCCACTTACAGTGAAATCCTCTCCTTAAACTATTCATTACAAAAGTCAAACATTACTTAAAAGTAAAACAGTACCTACCTACAAAATAGACAGACAAAGCGAGTGCAAATAAAACCGAGCACGTAATCGAGAACGAATCGACTTTGATCGAGTTCAATCGAGTCGGGTGTTGTTACTGGCACCCACCATTGTCGGTACTCGGGTTAAGAATGTGGCATTCGATACTGATGTCGATTTAGATCAATTAATGGTGAAAGGAAATAGCGGTCTGGATTTTTTATTGGTTGTTGGTAAGTTGGTTGGATTGTGGTAGGTTATAGTCTGGGTTTAATAAGTGAAGGACTAATCTGTGTTCTGCAGAGACAGATATTTCATTTGTTTCAGATTTTCAGCTGAGATTAAGTGTAAACTGACTGTCTTCGTCAATAAGATTTCACATGGTATGTTTCAAATGGGTTTTTATATTTAAGTCTATAGGTACAGATCTAATTACCGTACCTATATAGTGAAAATACGAAACGATTAAATAAGAAAGTTTTTTTTTTTTTTTGTTTTTTTTTTGTTTAATCAAGTTTCCAAAGAACTATTTTCAGTACAATCATTAAACCCAATCTAAAAATAGGTCTTATATAAACACACCTGTATCTATAGTACTCAAAAAAAACTACTGCACCGATTCTCATGTTGATTTCACCAATAGATATAGTGGTTTTCGAGGATGATTTTAGTATATAATTTTACCGACATCAGCTAGTTAATAATAATTCTAGTGTTTTCGTAACTGTTACACGAGATCGTTGTGAGTGTTCTAGTTAATGAGACAGAATATAATAAGTACTCAGCAAAACATTGACTGGCCTGTTGGTCTAGTGGTTAGTGACCCTAACTGCTATGCCGGAGGTCGTGGGTTCGATTCCCACCCAGGACAAATGTTTGTGTGATGAGCACGATCATTTGTTCTGTGTCTGGGTGTAATTTATCTATAATATGTATGTATTTAGAAATATATAAGTATGTTTATTAGTTGTCTAGTACACACGGCTACACATCAAGCTATACAAAACCAGTATCCAGCGGAATCACTTCACTCACACACACTCCGCAAATATTAGAATCGTTGGGATTACTCGTTCCAGACAGGAGGCTACGGTTGGGACGAGGGCGGGGCTGTTTAGAGTTCCGGCAACGCGTACCAACTTATTAAAGTTTGCGCCTGTGATTCGTGCAATGAGAATACTGAATAGTGTGTCTCGGCGTTTGGACATATTTTCTTGTTCCTTGGCGGAATTCCAGAGGGAGACACTAAGTATGTTGTCCACTGTATAACTGTGTTATTTGGGACTGTAATTAATGGCTGCTTTTGTTAACTTGGGTCTTACCTGTCACAACAAATGTATGTGTAAATAAATAAATAAATAAATAAATAAATAAATAAATAAATAAATAAATAAATAAATAAATAAATAAATAAATAAATAAGTATAATCTGATCGTTCATTGTGCGAAAAGATCTAGTAAAGTGAGGCCAAGATTAACTGGTTTTGTATAACTTGATGTGTAGCCGTGTGTACCCATAACACAAGCTTATTATTATTATTGTTTTGACTAACCAAAACATTGTTTTGCTAAGTACCTACTGTTCTTTAAACAAAGTCTTTTGAATTAGAGTTTTATTCTGGAATGATTCTTACGAAACGGACATTAAAAAAATAACTTGTTAGAAAACTAACTAAAAGAAAAAAAAACTAAAACTAACTTCAAAAATAAAGTAACGAAAAACATTGGGTGAAAAGTCCTAAAATCAGAAAATCATCGACCCGCACTCTCCCGGCGTGGTCAATTATGGCCCACTTCCTCTCGGAGAGAAAAGGCAAAGAAACATTATACGCTGCCTATACTATGCTAAATCTTGCATTAAATATCAATCGCTTTGCTGCCATCTGAATTTAACATTCATTTCAAAATCAAACAAAACCAATTTCCCCTTTCAAATCACAATACCCTTCAAACTAAACAAAAACCCCGTCACAATGACCCATTTAAAATTCCACCAACAAAAGCTATAATTAATTTGAACACAATTATTTACCGTCCCGTCAAACCACAACCAATCGGACCGCTGTCAAAGCAACGTGAATTTTTAATCAGCCACTAAGCATCGTATGTGTCGTCATTAACGGGAACGCGATTCGCCGAACTGACGGGTTAATTTGCTCAGCTTATTAAAGCATCAATCAGGTGGTTTTTTATGGGAAATCGGTTAATTGTACTTTGTTACCTGATTGACTACCTCGTTGGTCTAGTAGTCGCAACCACGACTGTTGAGCATGAGGTCCTGGGTTCGATTCCCGGGTCGGACAAAGTGTTTTTTGGTTTTTCCATCAGGAATTTCTCAGTAGTAGCCACGGAGTCTGGATTTGTGCCCGGTTGATGATAATAGGCCTCTATTACATGGGATCAAAACATAACTGCCGAAATGTGGATGTACTAATGTGCATCTGTGCCTACCCCTTCAGAGATTACAGGCGTAATGTTATGTTATGTAGGTACAATCATCGGCACGATTCTTGAGCGCTGACGCAAAAGTGAGTTATACCCCCCTTTGGTGGTATGAAGTGAGACGCGGGTGCGGGGAAAGTGCAGTGATTGGCCCGTAGCGCATCGCGTCATAGCCGTCACTCGGGATTTGTTCTTTACTCCTGCTGCACTTACCTCACGACCAATAAATAATAAACGGGTGTGCGTTTTATTTGTCATTATGTGTACGATGCGCACAGCGATCTCCACTCTTCCGCCGAGCGCTCAAGAACCGTGCCGGTATCTGTACTTGCTACTGGATGTTGGATGTAATGGTGTTATTGTCCAGTTCAGTTCAAAACCGATGACTTAGTTGGATCCAGGGTAGATGTACCAAATGATGATAATTATAAGAGTAGAGGAAGACCAAAGTAAGGAAGACAAATAGATGTACTATGTGAAGTATGATACGGCAAGAAAGGATGTGACTACAGGTTTGAGTAAGGTTGATTGTCGTTTGCATATATCATATTGCAATTTGTGATCATTGTCAGCCTATAATGTTCCCACTGCAGGGACTCAGGCCTTCTCTCTAGGAGAGGGATGGGCTATAGTCCACCACGCGGGCCCAGTGCGGATTGGCAGATGTCACATGTCTTCGAATTTTTTGGTTCTAAGATGTTTTCCTTCACCGTTTTGAGAGCAGCGGTGATGAAATAAATTACACAAAGTAATGCGCCTGCCTGGGTTCAATCCCACGACCTACTGTTCGTAAGTCGGGGCCGACACCACTGGGCCACCGCTGCTCTACTACACGAGTTAGAAGTATGGAAGAAGAAGACATGCTGCGCCAACCCCAAATATATTGGAATAAGAGCAGAAAAATGATGATGATAATTTAATTATGTGACCACGTAAAATTCAGAACAAGCGTGTATGAGTTTTATATCGTAAAACATTCTGACCTTTTTAATAATAAAACATACACGTGTTCTATACACGTGGGAAGGAGGGGTTACAAACCACGACTTGATTTAATTTTAAGGACGGGAATTGTACCTTAATCAATGTCGTCTGTATCGACATTGATTTAAGGTACAATTTCTGATGGCGTTTTCGTAGTCCTATTATATTATTATTATATATAGTATTAAGTTAATTATAAAAGTTTTTGAGGATGTAAGAATGTTTGTTACTCTTTCTAACCGAGTTTTGTTACGAATTTTGTTAAATTGGATGGACTTGTACATATACCTAATACTTTTTGTCTCAGTAGTATGATCCCGCGTGAAAATTTTCTAAACACACGCGGGCGATGCCGCTGGCTTAAGTTAGTTTATAAATTATAAGCCAATCGCGTCTCTGCCGCCGCGATTCGCCGATACGTTTTGCGGTTGACCCCCCAAATCGTACGTTAAAGGTTTTTCAGCGAAATTTAGTCCAGAAAACCGATTGGCTGGCTGCCTATTTGGTCCAGTACCTACTGGTCACATAGGTGACTGCTGAGTTTGAAGTCCAGGGTTCGATCCTCGGGTCAGGCAAAGTGTGATTGGGTATCAGCCACAGAGTCTGATATTGTGCCCGTTGATGGCAATAAATAGCTCGCCCTCTATTGCATGTTACCTACTTAAACATAACTGGCGAATTATGAGTGTAGACATCTGCCTAAACCTTCGGGGATTACAGGCGTGATGTTATTTTATGTACTCCAGAAAAGTAACAAAAAAATCCTCCAGCACAAAGACACTTCACCACAAAAAGACAGTGGAAACGTAAACAGATCTGGAGATACGATATCGATCATTGAGCTCGACATTCAGCAAGTCTGAAGTCTGCGGGACTATCTCTCAAGATATTTATTTCGACAGACAGGCTGATATAGATCTTTGTGAGGACTTGAAGCATTCAGACGTGTTTCTTTTGAATTTTGGGTTTGGAATCGGTTAACTGTAGCTTTCAAATATAGACACTAAAAGTATTGTTTATAGAACACATATTTTTTTTGGTGGGTGGGAAATCATAAAATAGCCCCTCCCACTCTTGGTCAGAGCGAAAGGGAGTGTCCGACTTATACTGACTAAAAACCACCCATGTTCCTTCCTAGCCCTTTGTGTCGAGACGTTTTTCTTTTTTCACGTAAACAAAAACTCGTGAACTCCTCGTGTGACGTCACATGTCAGTACATTTTTTACCTACAAGTGACGTCAAAACCCCCCCCCCCACTCATGATCTTTGACGCGTTTTATCTTCGTCAGTTTTTATTTATTTGACAAAATAAAAAACACATCCAATATTTTTCGATAATCTTACTGACGGACTAAACAGAAGCATATGTTTTTGAGTCAGTCCATTCCCCTATTTTTTTTTAATGTTATGCTGACATGGACGCGCAGCAAACGAATCAAATAGACAATTTTAAGTCATCGATAAGTAGTACTAAAGTCATTTCCCAGAATGCTTGGCTGACCGTTTCGTGAAGAGTCCGTTTACACCCTGTAAAAACACTATCTAACTATATTTTTTATTTTGTTACAGAACCCCAATGGATGCTGAATGCTGAAAAGTGACTAACTCACCAGTGTTAACAAGTGCTAGTGATGTGCCACCCAAAAGTGCTTCATATCGATAGAAACAGCTAGTGTTGTCCACGATGTCGTTCTCGAGATCGCACGTGATCTCTGGGGTGCTCTTCACCATTCTTCTCCAATACTGTGTCGAGAGTCAGCAGGAGAATCTCATTGAGGAAGCAGGTATGATAGTATTAAGTTTTATATTTATTTATACTTTGTGTATGACAGTGAGGTGGACTCAATGTCACACAAGGTATTGTCTACCAGTCAACCTTTGGTTCTGATAGACAGCAAAGTGAGAAAAAGATGAAAAATAAATGTTTTAGTTATAAGTATTTCTAAGTTTTGCGTCCGTGCACATATTTCAATATTAAATGGCAATCGTTACTTTCGGTTAAGTAATTTGTCGAAGTCAGTTTGAAAAACTGTTTGTGTATTTCTTAAAATAATTGTCAATAATACGCGTCATAAAATAAATTTTAACCTCGTTGGAAGGGTCTTGCCAAAAATCTCGAGCACACGATCAAACCTCACGGTTACGTCATAATTAAACCACGAGCTCCTCCACTAATTCTTACACCAAGAGTAGTAGTACCTGACTCTACCTTCACTAAACTACCGGACTTTTCCTTACATAAAACCATTTCATTAATCCCACAAGATTAAATAGGGGAAATGTTTATTTATTCCATCAACTTACGAGGTTCCATGGGAGAGGTGAATGCCATGGTACAGCGGTTTTAGAAAGTAGGTCACTGGGACCTAATCCTATTAGCGCCTTTTTGCTGGATTGATTTTTTAACAATTTGTTCGTTTAAAGTGAAATATTGTCACCTTAAAATACTACCGTATCTTTTTAAAATACCAGTGTGGTGGAGTAGGTAGTCTCATCAGCACTGTTAAGCAGTAACCCAGCGCAATTATTAAGCCAGTTTCAAAAATATTTTCAGTATGCGGTTTTTTATGTTACATTTTGGAGAGTGTGGCCATAATAGTAGAGAAAGAGCAATGAAACGATGGATGGACTGTGTGAAGGATATGGCTGGAAAGGAAGTGTCTAAGACGAATCCGCAACCGTTCTCCTAAGACCGATTCGCCACTGGACTGTTCGTCGACAGGATCTTCTTCTTAGCGTGTCGATGACAATTTAACCTTTTGAGCGCCACAGTCACGTATAGATAGACGACAAGCCGAACAAGCAAAAAAGTACCTTATATCTGATGATATAAGGTACTTTTGGGCTTGTCGTCTACGCGGACTGTGGCGGCCCGACGAGTTCGGCACTTTCAGTAGCCTCCATCAACTCCTGTGATGTGCAAGTAGCAGGACAGGCTGGACACGATATCAGCAAGTGTTCCATAGTCTGTGGGGCAAGACCACATTTACACTCCAGGGCAGAGTCGTCTATGAGTCTCCACCTGAACAGGTTTTCCTTGCTTCGGCCTACCTGTGTCCGGAGTCTGTTTAGAGACTTCCAGGTTACCCATGGCAACTCGTGTCCAGGTTTAAGGATGATTCATTTCTTTCCGTTTCCCCAGCAGGTTCTTTCATCTACGGCGCCGACGCCAAATATATTGGGAAAAGGGCACGAGAATGATGATAATATTTCGAAGAGCGTGCTTTGAAATTACATAATCTAATTCCTCTATCTCCATTCTATCTTCAGACGAGCTGAGACATGGCGAAGGATCACAGTTACATGGTTGAAGTCCCATGGATCCGAACGAAGCTTCCACGTCAGTCTGGAATTCACTGCCGCCTTCTCTGTTACCTATCATTACAATCTACGCTAAGCAGTTTGACTAACGAGGTATCCTATACTATTGTAGATGACTATTGATCTCATATTATATTGACTTTGGCAACCCTACGAATGATCTCGATTTGGGGTTGTTTACGGACATGTTTGCATTTGGAATACAATTTAGGTTGCTTGTCAAGCAAATATAGATTGATTATGGATCGAGTAATAGGAATATCTTATCTACCCATAGGATGTTTTTTTTTTACACTCAAGTCTTTAATTTGGCCGAAACTCGCCTGATATGAGCTAGTTTTAATAATTTTAAATTTATTTTTGTTAACTTTTAAGGTATTTTTGCCAAATAAACACAATTTTCTTTCTTTCTTTCTATGGCGGCCTAGGGTAGAATATGCTTGCCTAGAAGAAACTAAAGACTTATTCACTTTGTAGAGGTCCAGATTATAATGCTGCCGTCGTAAGAAAAAGGGGCACAACTAACATTTTGAACAAAATTCAGTTATATACATATTTGGAATCAGAAAAAAAAGGCGCATCTGCTCAATTTTTCGTAGAATTTTATCATCAAGGAATTCGGAGATACAGTAGGCTTAAAAGGCACAAATTACAATAATATTCATGTTTTATAGAATGAAAAGGCACATTTATTGACCATTATATTGAAAAGGCACAAATACGTAGATGTGACTATTACTTCATACAGATTTTAACTAAAAACTACATTGAAAAGGCACACCTAACCATAAAGAACCAACATAACATAAAGAAAAGGCTCAAATACCAGATGTGCCCTGTCTACTTAATTAATGATCCATGCATGTCTCAATTAATTTACGTATAAAAGGCACAAATAACCAATTGTGCCTTTTCTTTAAATTATTTAGGATTAGGGGTTAGGAAAAAAAGGCAGGGTTTGATTGAAACGCGCCAGTTGTGCCTGCGACGTCGAAGTGACTCTACGCTTATCTTTATGGCTATTGATGCTATTGAGTTCCTCAGGGGTTTGTTCTCTCCGCGACACTTTTCCTGCTGCACATCAATGACCTCCTTGTTCCTGGCATTGTTGGGTACGCAGATGACAGCACTGTCCTGGAGAGTTATACATCCAGCGCAAAAGTCGGCGGTGATGAAGTACGTTCATTGAGAGAGGCTATGGTAGAGCGAACGAATTCAGCCTTAAGTCTTGTCTCCAAGTGGGGTGACGAGAATCTGGTTGATTTCAACGCCACCAAAACGCAAGTGTGTCCATTCACCGCCAAAAGGAGTCCGTTCAATCTGGCCCCTACTTTCCGGAGTGCGTCTGTACAAGTTACTGACAGTCTCGAGCTTCTTGGCACGAAGTTGAGCGGGAATCTGAACTTCGGCGCCTACATTGAGTCGAAAGCTCAAACTGCGGCAAAAAAGCTGGGTATCCTAAATAGGGTTAAGCGGTACTTCAAGCCTGGACAGCTTTCAGTATTACATAAAGCTCAAGTCCGGTCTGGCATGGAGTATTGCTGTCACCTTTGGGATGGCTCAGCCAAATACCAACTTGCCACACTTGTCTCTGTAGAGCGCAGAGCCAGGAGGCTAATTGGCGACGATAAGCTGTTTGCCAAGCTACATAGCCTGGCCCACCGCCGCAAAGTTGCATGTCTGTCGGTCTTCCACAGGCTGTACTTCGGAGAGTGTGCGCAGGAGCTTCCACCATCTCCCTTTTTCCATCGGGAGACTAGACGTACTGCAAGTTATCACCTATACCTTGTCGATGTTCCACACATTCGAACAAAGCACTTTGCTAATTGCGTAGGTTTTCCCGAGTTCATATAACCCCAATCTATTGTCGCGAGTAAATAGGCTTCTTCTGGGCGAGCTCGTTCCATCGTCGACCTCATCTCTGCTCTTAGGGCAAGACAAATAAAAAAATAAAATAAAAATAAATTACGGGTATAAGCTATTTCCTGTAAACGCACAATAAATAATTAGAATAAGCTCTAATAGAGTAGCTTAATAAAGGTTCTAAACCAAAATGTATGCTCCTATTACATATTAAACTTTCTTCACATGATTATTTGTTTTTTTTTATAGAAAACATTAAGTTATTAATTTACATTAAAAAGGCGCAATTAGACAAAATGTGCCCTTTCTTTTAGACTCAATGACCAATTTGCTTGAAATATTAAAAAGAAAGGTCACATTTGGTTAACTATGCCTTTTCTTTGTAGTAAGTGGTATTTTACAATATTTATTTTCTTAAGTTGAAAGGAATAAATTGAATTTATTTAATAATTACTTATATATAAAACCTAAAAAGTAAAAAATATAATAGTACTAACCTTCACGCATATATCATCAGTATTTTTTTTTCTTTTAAGCAATTAGGTTTCCACACTATGAAGCAGAATATGGTAAAAACTTTAATCCCTATTATCTCAGTTTCACCAAAATGATAGATGTGCCCCTCTCTCGTACGACGGCAGAATGATAGGGGTACATAGAAAGCCAGTCAGGAATTCTAATGACTAACGGTTCGCTCCTTAAATGTGGAAGCATAGAGACTAGACCAACAGCCAACAGGGCAGTATCTCCTCTCTTTCTTATCTCCCTCTAAACTCCAAATATTATTTGACCAGTCCGTAAATAAAGCTAAGACCCCAAAACCCATGAATGTGACTACTTGTAAGGTCGCCAGTGTTGCCTCAGTCAATATTAGAGCACAATTGTAATCTATAATAGGACGGGATTTAAATCTAACATTGTTGAACATGTTCTGGGAGTTTGCCAACACTGACTGTGTTTGTTGGCGGTTGAGATGTTACCTCTTCATTGATGTGAGGTTTGGTGTCAATGAATTCGATTGGTTGGTAAACAATGGTCTGAGGAGCTCATGTTAAGCAGCTCTAGCCTAGGTTGTGTGGGGGATGGGTGACCAACTGACTACCCATAACATATCGAGTTACTTCTGTGCTTCGGAAAGTTCCCGCTAAGCTGTTAGTCTCGGCTGTCGCTTAGAGATCCTTGACATTCGTTACAGCTTCTCAGGGACCTGAAAGTCTGACAATCACTCCACTATAGGGCAGGGATAGCGAACCTTTTTGGATCAACGTGCCATTTTTTCTAAAGTTATTATTATTGAGACCTTGCACGTGCCGTCCAATAATATTGCTTAGTCTTTATTAGCAGATAATTAAACGAAATATTTTCAACTACAAACTCTATTTACGACCGAAAAGAAAAAAAAACCAATATATATAAATGTTTCAATTCTACGCGTAATTCAAATGAAAGTAATGTTAGTGTTACTTCTGTTGTTGCTGATTAGATGATAAGTAACATAAATGTATAATAAAAGGTTTCTTTGAGGTTATTTTTAGTAGATAGCATGTTGAAATGAACTCTTCTACCAAACGGTTTCTAATCGAATCTCATACTATTCAATAATTACTCGTAATATTTGAAAATATGGTTAAAAATTCGGTGGTGTGCCTGAAATATTGTGTAACGTGCCATCAATGGCACGCGTGCCATTGGTTTGCCATCCCTGCTATAGGGTATTCGTATTACACAGTAGGTACTGACTGGGTTTTGGAGCTCAGATACGCCGTCGCTCTATGTAAGGTACTGGTATTCATCTGAAAACCATGGCCCACCTCCTGACCTGCATTTTGTGAACTTTATGGGGCTTTACGAAAGCCATTACCAACGCCGTCGAATGTAATAAATTAAGTTCCAAATTAAATAAATCATCGACACGCAGAATTAAAAGTGTAACTTTAAAATCGAACATTATGATTCAAGTATTTGGAATGTTTAAATAACCGTTTTAATAACTTCATAGACCAAGATATTTTTTGAGTTTATGACCCAAAATATTAATCCAATAAAGATTTACGACGTACCTAAATAAAAACAAGGAGCGACACATGTTCAATTAAATTCACTAAACCTATTCCACCAATTACCTATGGACCCTCATTACACCATAAAATATATAATAAGCGGTAACAGATCACCGAAATTCAACTTTATCTCTCACTTCATAAGGTCGAAAACGTTCAATGTAAAATCAACATCCATAACTAAACGAAATTCAACCTTAGTTCTAAACATATAAGGTTGGTATTCACATAAATGTCATCACCCGCATTTCGTGTCGTGACGAATTTTGACATAGTGCTTGGCCAGACTGGCAGCGCGGCGCGGGGAGCGGCGCGGGTGCGGGAACGCGCGCGATTTGCCTGTCCGCACTGGACCGCGATTTCGTTCCGGGCGTTGTCGCGTTCAACTGTTTGTCCAGTGTTTGTCAAAATATAATATGGATGACGAAGACTTGTTTTTATTGGAAAATTCTTACTTTAAATGGCAAATGCTAAAAGTGAAAAATGGAGTTAATAAAATTAATTTAACCAGAGAAAATGAAGGAGAATTTTACACACTGTATGAAAGATTGCGAGAGCAACCTCGAAAGTTTTTTGAATATAGGATACGTTTGACGACATATTACAAGATATAGAAAATTATAATTATTAAAAAAAAAATAACAACTTTCGCCGAAGCAAAAAAAAAGCAAAAAATTTTTTGGTAAGAATTTTAAAATTCGGTTATTTTAATTAATTGGATACTTCTATAAATAATTATAAATAATTGGATTAATTTCTTAAGCTTTAACTTATCAAAGTTAAAGCTAAATAAATAAATCCAATTTATCTGGTTATCTGGCGCAGACTAAAGTTTGAGATACGCCGCTCCCGCGCGGTTTATCGCTTGCCGCCCCGCGCACTCACTGCGGCCACTTGTATGAACGAGCTATGGCACGAGTTGTCCGCGCGCTCCCCGCGGAATGTAGCCCGCGCCGCTTCCCGCGCCCGCGTGCCCACTACGGACACTCCAATGAAGTTCCATACGTTTAAGTTTGTCGCGCCGCGCCCGCCCCGCGCCCGCGTTTGCAGTCTGGCCAAGCACATAATCATGGTAATGACCAATTTGGTGTTGATGTCTGCGATGGCAACAGAATGTAATTAAAATATTATGAAATAGTCCAGTTTTTCTTTGCGACGGATCACCGTTAATTTTTGGGAAAATTATTTCATTAAGACTTGGAGTAGGTCATGGACAGGGAGCAGTGGTGGCCCAGTGGTGGCGGCCCCGACTTACGAACAGTAGGTCGTGGGTTCGAACCCCGTCAGGCGCATTACTTTGTGTAATTTATTTCATCACCACTGCTCTCAAAAACGGTGAAGGAAAACATCGTGAGGAAACCGGCATGTCTTAGAACCAAAAAAATCGAAGACATGTGACATCTACCAATCCGCACTGGACCCGCGTGGTAGATTATAGCCCATCCCTCTCCTGGAGAAGAGGCCTGAGTCCCTGCAGTGGGAACATTATAGGCTGATGATGATGATGGAGTATGGAATCAACTTAATATTCTTTGCTATGGTATGGGAAAAAAAGAAACTTGGAATGTATTCAATGCAATAAAGTTTAATTTTGCTAAGCTGCTGTTAAAATGGGATGGGTTGATCTTCAGGTTAAGCCGCGCTTTCCTAGGTCAGACCGTGCGGCGTGATAACAGATACCGAGTTGACACGTTTGTTTTATTTTCGTCAAAATAACACGCATTCAATGTTTTTCGATAATCTAACTGACGATGAGGGACTAAACAGAATCATATTTTTTAAGTCGGGAAACATCCCTAATAGTAACCATGTATTGAAAAACTTCGAAAACAATATTTCACTTTCAATACAATATGATTTGTACTTATTCAAACAAATTCAGATGTTCCCAGAAATATGCTAAAGTTTCAAACAAAAAAAACATGCTCAAACGGGATAAAAAAGTTAAACGACTTCAAGAGATTTACTGTTTTCACTTTTTTCGACTTTCAACAGTACCTATAAATTTTTGAATTGGCCATTTTGATAATGGATGGACTTTCGGTAGCTCGGAAGTGGATTAATGCATTGAAAACGTTTTCTAAAAGCCATTTGGAACACTTGATTTCCTAGTGCTACTAAGCGGAGTTAGTTTTTGAATTGCATTACACGCTGGTTTATTTTAGTTCCTGTGTGTTGACACATGAGAATGAACAGTCACCATATACTTTACCTTTTCCCAACTATGTTGGGGTTGACTTTAAAGGTACAAGTTGGTAGCGAGCGACACAAAGCCACAGCAGACGACGTGTCGCGGCGACACGACTGGTTTCTACGTATTTCTATGAAATTCCCTCCGTAGTTAGCGACATGAAGCTAGCGACGCGTCGTCGAGCGGCAGACGCACGTGTCGTCCGCCCGCAGATCAGTAGCTCTACCATGAGTTGTCATCGAAAACTTAATCGCTAGCGTTGTACTCGCTAGCGTGCTAACGTGGATCAAATAGATAACGATTATGTTTGCACCATGAGATTTACGGAGTCTTACGCAGGCGCTAAGGTAAGCTCGATAGATTGTGTCGTCTAGCTAACTTCACTCTACTCATGTTTTGTTTCTTTCTTTCCCACTAATAAGAAGAGAGAACGGTATCTACACAAATAAACCGACGAAATTGAAAAGTTGACAGATAGTACACTACACATACTGTTAAGTGGATTTTGAATTTTTATTCCTTATAATATGTCACTGTCGTGTATTCAATTTGTAATTTTGATAGTTGACCTTGAGTGACAGAGCTGCGTTGTGTAGTTTAAAAGTTTACTATAGATTCAAACAGATTATTTAATACAATGAGGACCAGTGTCACACAAATCTAATTGTTGGTAGAGTTTATAGAAAGGTAAGTTTGAACTTTCCTCAAAATTATATTTTTCAATTGGTATCTAACATTTTGGCTTGAAATTCATGTTATTCAAGTCGTTGGTCTTCAAATTTAGCGATTACTGACATATTCCATGCTAAATAACCACTTGCAGACATTATTTTGACTATATTAGACTCAAAAACGTATATAATTTTAATGTAAACATATGTTTCACACGCCAAAATGCTAGTGAGCTACGTAACTACTAAAGTAAGCGTCTTAATCGATAGGTTTAGTGAAATTAGTGACTCATGGTACCGTTTTGTATGGTGACAGTTGAAGAACGTTAGTGACTATCGAATAGATTACGTTAGATGTTTAACCTATCGTAATCTATAGTGCTCATGGTATGAATTTTAATTCTTTCTGTGACCGCTAGGGGCGCTGTACAATATTTCATACAACTAATTTACGGAGACGCTAGCGAGTTTTTGCTGTGTAAACTCATGGTAGAGCTACAGTACTGCCTATAGTTTACACACGCAGAGCAGTAAAAACAATTGATATACGCACTCGGAACCAACTGGATGACATCTGCAGTTGTCGTCTGCAGTCGGGTTCGAAATCATGACTGTAGCGACATGACGCGACGACGTGTCGTGACGATATGAAGTGACGACATGTCGTCTGCTGCTGCTGCGTGCAGTCGGCTACCAACTTGTACCTTAAGAGCGTATGCTACCTCAGATTAGCAACCCTATTTGTGGTGGTTCAAACTTCGCTTGAAATACTGTTAGAATAAAGTTCAAATCAGCTTGCACTACAAAGCGGTTGTTACGTCTTTCGCTGCGGCCGAATAGTGCGAAATTAGTGGTATTTTGCGATTTACAAAAAAACTATTGATTGGACTAAAAAAGTAAAACACTATGACTTTAGTTTGTTGCTTGTAGAATTATTTGGCAAAAAAATCAGAACGATGACATGTATTTTAGTATGGTTTTTACTCGTTAAAAGAAATTTTTAGAGGTATCTTCGCGATTTTTTTCTATCGAGCAAAGTTGGTTGTATTATGTTTTCACAACACTATGGCACTAGCATATATCCTGAAGAATATCATATATTTTTCTGATGTTGATTACTGCAGTGAATCATATACTTTTACGCATTATAAAACTCGCGTTTGAGGTACCATACGCTCTTAAGGCTGCCTGTCTATTGTAGCGGAGCGAAGCTGTGGTGCGGAGAAACAGAAAAATATTAAGGCGGAGATTTCTTGCAAACGTTCAAAAAGGTGGTTTTTAAAGCAGTGTATCTCATAAACCGTAAATAATTTTGACAAACAAAAAAAATATGACATTTTCAAGACCTTTTCGCATACCGTGATGGAATTCAAAACATAATTAAACATACTTTAATGCACGAAAAAAATCTTCAAACATACCTCTTAACAAATTTTAAAAGCTGTTTATCTCTTCATTAACAAATATAATTATAATTTAAAATACACCATAAAATTTCAAATGCCAAACTGCATCCAGAGATGGATTGTTTTTTATTAAATAGTTAATTTCTAATTTTATACGATTTTATTTGCACTTTTGCTGCACTTTTGCTCTTGCTGGCAGTGTATCGCTGATCACTCTCACGCACGGGTAGACGCTATTGCTAAGCTCCTCCCACTCGCTCAAGGTCGTTGGCGTATATCTGGGCCTTAACCAATAGGATGACACACTGGAACAGAGGGCAGATGTGCTACCTATTGGTCAATATGTATCTGTTACTCCACTCCGCAGCCTCGCTACACTTCAGGGGACAGGCAGCCTTAGTCTCACCGAATTCATCTGAATACCATTTTTTACGAGGAGCGAAGGCCTGTCAAACCTCCACAACCCAATTTATCAATTTGTTATCGAAGAGTAAAGTGGTACCATCTTCGTCCATATGACGTGGCAGATAGTCCACTGAGTACCTGTTACGACTGCCAAAGATCTACAAATGACCAACGGCTTCACGTTATACCTACTTTTCCGAGTCACAGAGGAAACTCGGTATATAATTGTTGGTCACCCATCCACAGACCAATCTAGGGTAGCGCGGTTTTACCTGAAGATCGACCAGAGCGGCTGGTATTATTTAGCCAAGAGCTCCTCTCTTATCTTATGGTGGCGAATAATCTTAATACCAAATGCAACTTAATCATCATCATTATCATCATTTCAGCCAAAAGACGTCCACTGCTGGACATAGGCCTCCCCCAGGTGTCGCCACATTGACCGGTCCCGTGCGTCTCTCATCCAGCGGGTCCCCGCAACCTTGACCAGGTCGTCGGTCCACCTAGTGAGAGGCCTTCCAACGCAATGTCTTCCGGTTCGCGGTCGCCATTCCAGAACGTTTCGGCTCCATCGGCCATCCGTTCTGTAACTTAATACCAAATACTATTTACTAAATAACACAGTTCTTATTTAGACAGAAGGCGAACCAAAAACAACCAAAATATTCCATAATCAAAATATTACACTACCTACCAAAACCGTCATCAAATATGTAGCGATCCCATTTTGAATTACACCACTAGCGAAGCGCCACGTCACACTCCGCCGTTCGGGAGCTCTCGGCAATTTCCGCTCCTACGAACTTCGCCAAAATTGAATGATTAAATTACATTGACCGCACGGTACGGACGAAAATGCCCGGGCTTAACGAAAAAGGAGACATGAACGCAAATATATTTGTTCTCCTTATAATTTTGTTTGCTATTTAATAAGAGGGAAGATTTTGCGTAATACTGTGTCTATAAATACTGGGTCATTTTATAAATGGAATATTTAAAATAGTCGGTCGCTGATGTACCATTTTCTGCTCAAGTGTTTTGACATTTATTTTTTGTTTTTACTGCGTTGTGAGTGTAGCATTGAAATCTAGAATACAAATGTGAAAAAGCTGTAGGCCCGTATATTACAAATCTGGAGCCTTAAGACAACTAGACGATGCGCCGTCAAAATGTGTCAGGACGCCTGGATGGCTTTCTCGTTAATAGGCGAAAAGTCGCGCAAAATGGAAGGAACGGAAGATGATTTTCGTCCAGAAGAACAATGTTCAGGCTAATCAAAATAAAATTTGCTTGTGCCTCCGACCTTTCCTAACGCTGACGCTGAAATACGGCCATGGATAGACATAGGCCTTCCCACAAGCTAAACTATGTGGCATGCAGAACGTCAGCCATAATCCCCTAGCTATATTTGTGGCTACGTTGCAGAAATATGAACGGTGTAGGCAAAGGGTTTCTCTCTAAAATGTAACTGTTCCAGCGTCTGACATAAGGCCCACATGCTAACGCATCTCTTTGTGTTTTGGGCTTCCCAAATTGCAGCCTTCTAGTTCATAGTCATACACAGAATTTTGTTAGCTTGCCCTCTGTTGTGCCGCACACACTAAATTGTTTTCACATGTCGTAGTAAAAAGCACTGGGGTCCAGTGGAATTGAAGCTGACTTATGAGTCGGAACCTGGATAGGCTAATTGCTTCCTAAACATGTGAATGAATGATATGGATGTTTTTTGCCGCAAAAACAAATAAACAGATTTGGATGAAATTCAGCACGCAGATAACATAAAAGCTGTTAGTACATACAGTGTTTTTTATCCCGGTAATAATGATCCGAGCCGAGGGCTTTAGCTAGTTGTGTATAATTTTTCATCACGGTAGCTCTCAAACAGTAAAGGAAAATATCGTTAGGAAACCTAGAACAAAATAAATCATAGACATTGTGATATCTGTCAACCCGCATTGGGCCCGCGTTGCGCCCGAGAGGGCAGTGTGTCCCAGCAATGGGATTATGAGACTGATTTTCTTACTGATCATGCTGATCTACCGGCTGATTCATCGTCATTCTCCTGCCCTGATCAGGGCAGGGTTTCAGGGTCTTCTTCTTCCATACTTCTCTATTTTTCGTCATCTCAGCTCTCAGTCACCTCCTTTCTAGCCATATCATCCTTCACACAGTCCATCCATTGTTTCTTTGGTCTTCCTCTACTCTTCTAGCCATCTACATTCATACTCAACATTTTCTTCATTCCTTCGCATAACAATATCGGCTGATTATGTTACCAAAATTCAGTCTCCAACAATACCTCAGTTCACCCCGTCACGAATCATAAACCTTGAACCTAAAGATAAAAGGATCCAAAAACAAACTTGCGTCTATTTTCGCCGACTCATCACTCCAATATTAATCACCGAATTTTCTATAGACGAAGCACTAATCCCCTCATTCTATATCTTCCGAAGATAATGTTGATCCCTTATGACGTACCAGTCCTCTAATTATGAACAAATATTACGTCATTCTTGGTATTAAGGGGCTTTTGATCCTACGGTATTAGGATCTTGGAGAAATTGTTGGGAACGCTGCGAAAAAGGTCTAAGAAAAGTTTTTGGAGATAAAATCTTGTGGCTGGTAGTTAAGTGGAGGCTTGTTTTTGGTGTGTCCAAACTTTTTTAACATAATATCACACCGTTTTACCCGAAGGTTTAGGCAGAGGTTTATCTCTATGTCTTGCAAAGCACGTTAGGCCGTCGTTGGTCTCGGCAGTACGCATGTAGATATTTGTCAGTCGTAACGTCAATGTCAGTCGTAACGTAGTCGTCAGTGGCCTGAAAGTCGTAATAGTATCAATACTAAATGGATTGTGGAGGTCAGATAGGTACTCGATCCATGTAAAACATTGGCATTCAGTTGGGATCATTCCCACTAGTTCTACTGCACAGTCCTACGATAGAACTAGTTGGTTTTTTTCCCACTAGTTCTACGATTCAAGGTGGTACGAAATCGTAAAACCAGTGGGACTCAAGTTTCTCATTCGTTCTATCACACAGTTTAGGGTACAACTACGGCACAAACTACCAGGAGAATAGAAGTAGGCAGGAGGTATTGGATTTTTTTTTTAAATGAAAAAAAGGATAGGTAGTAAAGTCCCACAAACTACCAGGAGAACAGAAAGAGGTATTGGTATCTTTAAATCAAATCTAAATTATTCCTTTCTAATACCATGCACTTTTTTTTTGTTGGGGTTAGGAAATCAGGATAATAAAAGGCTACGCAGATGGCGTTTGATACCCACCTTGTACCAAAATTACCGTTGGAACACTTAATTTCGCTTCTGAAGTATTAATACAGTTTCCATTCATATCAGCCCATGCATGTTCAGTGTTTCCTAGTAAAAGTACTCATAAATTCATCTATGGACGGTTACGTGCCACGAATTTTATATGACGTGTCCAATATTGACCATGGGGTAGATATTTTGAATTTACATGGGTTTAGCATTATTGCCTTTGGGTATAGTTTCGGGTCAGGAAAAGAGCCTCTTCACCATGATAGCCGTAAAAGAATTGCTTTGCAGAAATTCTGCTTTTGTAGACATCACGCCTGTAATCTCTGAAGGAACATCTCAGAGGTACCTATATTAATTTAATACTACACTCACAGTTTGCTATTTCTACTTTTGTAGCGATTTCTATTTTGTTTTATCTATTATTTAGTTAGACGACAATCATTGGTTTATTCTTGATTGACTTACATTTTAATAAATTTTTACAACTTTATTTTTATAAAGGGTGGAAGAGACTCCGACGGTAAAACGGTAACCACACATGTAAATTTTTCATCGGATATTAAAAAAAGCTGTTTTCTACAAAACTGCAGTGTACCTTTTTTTTTTTTTGGTGGGTGGAAAATCATCGAATAACCCCCCCCCCGCTCTTGGGCAGAGCGAAGGGGAGTGTCAGACTTCTACTGACTAAAAACCAAACCCATGTTCCTTCTTCGCCCTTGTGTCGGAGCCGCGTTAACCTTTCGACAAACCACAGCCCCGACGGGAAACTGCAGTGTAGGTACCTACACTGTCAAAATGTATGGAACAGTTTAATAAAAAAAATACCGATGTGCGCCGTAAAATTTTACGTAACATGGTACGAGAAACGTAACCGTCGACCCAATAAGCTAGTATGTATGCATGCGTTCACAGTACATTGTATAACATAGGACTAATACTACTCAATGGCACCCATTTTGTTAATCAGAACATAAATAATGTTTGGTCAACCTGGGATCCAAAGAAACAGTAAATATCTAACAAAATAAGCCGGTGTATTGGTAACAAAATATTTTTTTCTGCAAACCGGCCTATAAAACACACCCGTTACCTTTTAACCGCATGCTCATATATTAATGGTTTTATGGTTTTTCAGTCGTTAATGGCTTTTCCCTCATTTACCAGCCGAATGAGTTTCAAACTAGGTACACATCAAGGTATACGTTACCAGTATAACTTGACTTCGCTTTGTATGAGCTTTCCGTACAATGAGAGATCAGCTTAATTTGGTTGTATAGTTTGATAAGTCGTCGTGCGTGCAATGCGACCTGACCCCATTGGAAATAATTGATTCTTGGTAAAGCCATGTGTGTGGAAACAGTAAATTGATTATTTTTAACCGTGGAGTTTTTAATAAATGGAGTGTTTATTTATTTGAGGAAGTGATGGCAAGATGAACTAGTTACGCACTTCGTTCTGAAAAGACTATATGGGGCAGGCCTTTGCCCAGCAGTGAGAAAAAATATTTGAATTAGATAACTTAAAGAGGTGACATAGCCACTTCATGTAAAAACCTGGTATTCTGCGGCGTCTGGTTATTGTGGGAATAGGTCTTTACCTATGAAATTGCCGTTCTGCAGTACTGGCCATTTCAAATCAAAATAATTTCGATTGTGGAAGCTGATGATACACAATCTACGGCTGAATTAGCAGCAGCTTTCGACGTTAGCGTCAAAACAATATTGGTCCATTTGCGTCAAATTGGCAAGGTAAAAAAGCTTGACAAATGGGTGCCCCACGAACTCAATGATCGCCAGCGCGAAGTACGCGTCGAGACGTGCCTTGCACTGCTCAACAGACACACAAATGAAGGAATTTTGAACCGCATTGTTACCTGCGATGAAAAATGGATCCTGTACGATAACCGTAAGCGCTCAGCAAGTTGGTTGGATCCTGGTTCAGCACCTAAACAATGCCCTAAACGAAAACTTACCCCTAGAAAAGTGATGGTCACTGTTTGGTGGTCTAGCGCCGGTGTGATTCATCACAGCTTCTTACCAAACGGGGTGAGCATTACTGCAGATGTGTACTGTGAAGAACTGAACACAATGATGGAGAAGCTGGCACATCTCCAACCAGCATTGGTCAATCGCTCGTCTCCGCTGCTCCTGCACGACAACGCGCGACCTCATACTGCACAGCAGACGGTCTCCAAGTTGCAAGAACTGGGGTAGGAAGCTCTCCGTCATCCGCCCTACTCACCAGACCTTGCGCCTACAGACTACTACTTTTTCCAGAATTTGTATAACTTCTTGGCGGGAAAAAAATTCAATACCCGAGAGGCAGTACAAAATGCCTTTGAAGAATTTGTTGCCTCCCGACCAGCTGATTTCTTTAAGAAGGGCATCAATAAACTGCCACTGCGTTGGCAAAGATGCATTGATTGCATGGGTGATTACTTCGATTAATACAAATAAAAAATACATGAAAAAAATTTGTTTAAATTTTTTCAAACAAAACAGCAATTTCATAGGTAAAGACCTATTAATACCGCTGTGATTTTGTTAGACTTACCAGTGGCAGCAGCAAAATAAATATGCCTTGAATCTTGTTTCACTCGAAATAAATAAAAAATGGGTACACATAAATGATTTTCTTTTTTATATTGTGCGTTGGCGACCCTTTCACCCTGTATTTTAAGAAAAAATCATAGAATATAAATATCAGTGTTGAACATTTTAAAATCCTTATTTTTGATGTATACAGCTCTAAGAAAAAAATGTAAATAGTAATGACCAATGAATCCTCACAACAAATACAAAAACATTTCGTTGAAATTCAAAATAGCTCCTCCATTTTAGTTTAATAAATTGGACCTAAAATGTAATACTAGAAACTTAGCCTGTATTTGAAATTTGCATGATGTTACAATCAAACTCAATGAATAATAATCGTCCATATTGGCGAAGCGTCCTCTGGCGGGAATCCAAGGGATTAGTCCTATTAACAAGTAATTTACGACCATAATAGCTCTTAATCTATTGGGCATAAGATCTATTTTAGGTTAATTTTTAGATACGAATATTTTAATAGCAATTTCGAGAAAATGTAAATATGATTGGTTTCAAAAGGGATTTATTGGTTCGGAAACTTTTTTCATTTTAAATAATGGTTTATTTGATGTCAATAGTCAATATTTAGTTTGAGCTTTATAGAGTACATATAAAATTTACTTTTAGTTTCAAATTCAAATGATTGTTTTTGATCTATTTGTAGTTTGTTAATAATAACATCAAATACTAATTTTAATACCTATTGCTATTAAATAAACAGTTATATATGAGACAATGAAAAAAGTAAATTAAGCTGTTGTTTTTTTCTACCTTTTATTTTCGACTGCTGAGCATGGAGTCCTGGGTTCGAGCCCCAAGGAGTCGGGTAAAGTGGTATTGGGGTTTTCTATCAAGAAATTCTCAGTAGCAGAAACGAAATCTGGATTTGTGCTCGGTTAATGGCAATAGGCTCGCCCAATTTTACATTTGGCTTACCTAATCATAACTGGTGAAATATAGGTGTACTAATAAATACATCTCTGCCTGACCCTTCGGAGAATACAGTCGTGATGCTTCGTTTTTTTTTTCTAAATCATAGATAATAATCACAGATTTAGGCTCTAACCACACGATTAAGAAGCAAAAATAACTTAATAACATTAACAAAGTCCAGAGCAGTATTAACCAAGTAGCCAGTCTCATAAAAACCAAGAGGGCAATATAGCCTGAAAGGAAAATCGGTCATGTAGAGACTTGACCTACAAAAGTGCGATTTAAACCGACAGGCATTCAGTGTTTGTTTTTTTAGTTTGAAGAGGTCATGGGTAAATAATAACAGCTGTTCAATCTTCAGGTTAAGTCGCGGTGGCTTTGGTTGGTCTGTGAATGGGTGACCACCCATTACATAGGTACCGAAAACAAAAGACAAAAGTCTAAGTAGACATGACTTCAGGCAGGTCTGACAGAAAATGCGACTACCTATCTGACCTCCACAACCCAATTAGTATTGCATAATACGACGGGTGTTGCCAGCGGCTTTGCCCGCTACAACTCGCAAATGATCACACGGGAAGATAAAATCGGGATAAAAACTATCCTATGTGTTAATCCAGTTTATAAACTATCTGTATACCAAATTTTATCCAAATCTGTTCAGTAGTTTTTGCGTGAAAGAGTAACAAACATCCATACATTCATACTTCCAAACTTTCACGTTTATATTATTAGTAGTATACCCCTTGGTAAGACTGGTCTTCAGACTTTCGGGCAGCCGCGCATTGAAGTTGGTTCCGACTTTGATTTGGGTTTTTACCCATCAACGGACCAACCTTAGCAAGCGCGCTTTAACCTGAAGATCGTTTGAGCAGCTGCTATTATTTACCCTTTATTATTATTATAATCTTGATTCTATTATAATCCATTTCATTTGAGATCAACTGAACTCCATAACAGCAAATGGTCACGGTCTACAGACTGCAGACAGTCAAAAATGGCGATGCCAAGTCTACATCCGCGGCTAACAAAACGACTGCTTAGCCTAAGTAAAAATAACCTTAGAATAATAATAGGGACAATAACGGGCCATTGCCCCCTCAATAAACATCTTTTTACCATAGGCGCCACGGACAGCCCACTCTGCAGGGGCTGCTTTGATGCCGAAGAATCAGCCGCCCACGTCATCCTGGAATGCGAGGTCGTGGCTACTCAACGCAGACAAATCCTCGGAACGGTGAGGTCGCTCCGCGAAGCCTGTGAAGCTCCCAGGAAACTTCTGTGCTTCTGGGCGGAGCTAGGCTGGCTATCTTAGCCAGGACACCTACGCACAACGGACCGATCAAGAGTCTAAGTGCGGAAAACGGAGTCCCCACTCTACTCTCTACTCTACTAATCCATTTATATTGCTTCAAGAGAAGCTTGAAGAATGTTGAAAGGAACTGAAATGCTCATTTCCGAAAATAAGCCTTTCAAAGGAATCAATAACGTTCCCGTTTCTAACATCTCTTCATTATTTAATGCTAAAAGCAGTAGTTTTCCTCGAAATCACTACTCAATACTTACCGAATAGGTGCATGTTAATATCGAAAGCTTTCATCGAATTCCGTCTACCATCACGGGCCAATAACACTTAAAATCTTTTCCGTTCGTACAAATGAAATAAAATCTTTAATATTCCAATGGAAATGCTCGTCGGATTTAATTCAATTGCTAAGCAAAGATAAAAGAACTCCCAAGTCTTTGTATCAATAAATTAATAGCTTTGGCTCAATGCTCCCGAATAACGAATAAAGCAATCGAACGTTTCGATAAAAACCGGCCAAATGCGTGTTGGACTCGCGCACCGAGGGTTCCGTACAAACTTGTAGGTATTTCATTACATATTTCCAGTTTTTGGCGGTATAAACGGCCGTGGCTATTTTTAACGTAAACTTAATTTTTTTATTTATAGCAGCTTCAAAGGACTGTAGATTTGTATGGTGTCAATTTGATATCTCCACACTAGCCCACACGTATTCAATACCTCCACCCGTTCCCGAGATAGACGGTCATGGTAGACAGACGGACAACAAATCAAAGATCCTGTAAGGGTTCCGCTTTTTCATTTTGAGGTACGGAACCCTAATAAACCAATCGAACGATTCGGCAAAAAAATCGAGAGTTCGACATCGAAATTCGACAAAACACGGCTCTTTCGAACCGGTCAAAAAACATCATTTTACAGAAACGTCGAATCAATTTGCTACTCAATTTCTATAATTCCGTTCTTTCGACAGGATTGGGGAGTTTCGAAATTTAATTTAGACACAACCTGTATGTAGGTGGGTGATATTTTTTGCGTGAATATTTTTGGGCGAAAGGGGTAGTGTTGTGTCCTGTGATACCCGAGGTGGTAGCACTATTTACTTAGTTATTCACCGGCTCACCAGATCAGCAAGTCATCTGTACCGGTCGCTTCACAACACACTTACCGCCATTCGTAGTGACTGTCAAGTGTCCCTTGTGACAGCTCCCTGACACTTACGTCTGTGAGACGGTGTTGCTATATCAATTAAATAGATACAACTCCGATGTACACTACATCCCTTTCTTATTATATTTGTTTTAATCAAAATGCTTTACCCATAATGCTCACAATTACATTCAGTAATCAAGCAAATTCAACAACTATCGAATATAAAATGTTCAACTATACTTGCATGTTTTTGTTACCAGATTTACCTTGTCATCTTAGACTGACTGCCACTGGCCAACTATAAACCAACCAATTCTAAATGTACAATGAACCCTCTCAGGTTTTACGCAGTTACCCCATTTGAACATCTCCTCCAGTAGCCTCCACTAAGTGTGGAGTAGGATTAAAGTTATTAGACTTTATTAGACTATTTCTATGAACTTCATCGCCTATTCTAACCTCTGGGGGTCTGCATGATTTCATCTTCCTATTTCCATATTCCTCTTCCTATTCCCATATTCCTTTCCATTCCATTGTTTTTTTTTTTTCAGACATTTTTTTTTTCAATGACATTTTCATAAGAAAAGTTCTAATGGTCCCTGCCCCGTAACCGATCATGGGGTTTAACTTATCCACAACTTTGTGGTTTGATCGTTTTCTCTTTTTAAATTATTGATGACCCAGGGAAGACCAAGGCTTCTCTCTTTCTATGTCTTGCTATTTCTTCGTACATATCTGGTGTAGAGAAATAGTTTTACATTTTATTTATTCATTAAGATTCTTTTAATTATTCTTGACATCTGTACTTTTTTTTTATTTTTATTTTTTTGTCTTCCTATGTTTGTTCTTGGGGAATGTGAATTTGTTGTTGTTATTGTTAATGTTCGTTGTTTTTTTTTTTTTTTTCTTTGGCTGTTTACTAGGTAGCTGCTATTTTAAGTTTGAGTGGTTTGCCTAGTGCTATTCATGAATTCAAGGGCATTTAATTTGTTTTTTTCTAAATTGTAATACCTCTTTATGTAAATTCTTTGTAACATATTATGTTGACTCTTATTATCTGGTTGAGTTCCCACATCTCAAATTCTCGTATTCCACACTTTTTCCTTATGTAATTTAGGAATCCCACAACTAAATTCATGAGCTCAGTGTTATTTGTCTCTTGTTTCTTTGACCCATGTAGCTGAATATTGTTTCTTCGCATTTCTTTTTCTAGGTTCTCAACTTTGTTTGTCATTGTCATCACCTCGTTGTTAAGTTTGGGGTTTTCTTCAAGTAGTGGATTTAATTTCTCTTCTATTATGTTTACCATATTTCTCCAAGCCGGCTGGTCACCGTGGGGATTAATGACCGCTACCCTTCAGTAAACACGTCCAATTTAATTACTTCTCATCAGTCAATTTAATGGATATTTACCATCCAATTTAATGGATTATTATGAGCCAACGTAACAGTTGCTCCATCCAATTTAATGGATATCATGAGCCAACCCAATGGTTGCTCCATCCAATTTAATGGATTTCATGAGCCAACCTAATGGTTGCTCCATCCAATTTAATGGATTATCATGAGCCAATCAGCCAACCCAATGGTTGCTCCATCCAATTTAATGGATTTCATGAGCCAACCTAATGGTTGCTCCATCCAATTTAATGGATTATCATGAGCCAACGTAACAGTTGCTCCATCCAATTTAATGGATTATCATGAGCCAACCCAATGGTTGCTCCATCCAGAGCCAACCTAATGGTTGCTCCATCCAATTTCATTGCTTTTGTCCAGCCAATGTAATGGATTATTTTGAGCCAACTCAGCGGTTGCTCCATCCAATTTTATTGCTTGTTCAAAGCAAATGTTATGGATATTCGCATCCCAACTTAATGGTTGCCTTCAAAATCTTACCACGCGTAAATAGTGCGATGGTAAATGTCACATGCCTTAGAAGTATTGGTTCTAGGCCATGCCGGTTTCCTCACAGTGTTTTCCTTCACCATACTAAGAGCGTTCCCTGGTGATGAGTGAATGAACACAAAAAACCTGCCTGGTTTCGAACCCACTACAAGTCGAGCAAGGCCATCACCGCTCTTACAACATTTAATATAAGAGCGTTCCCTGGTGATGAGTGAATGAACACAAAAAACCTGCCTGGTTTCGAACCCACGACCTAAGTAGAGCAAGGCCATCACCGCTCTTACAAAATTTAATATAATACATGAGATACTTATATGTGTTATTGTATTGCTGCATATCATCTTTACTAAAACACATTATATTATATCGGGAAGCGATAATTTTTTAGCACTAGTCATTAGTTAACTGTGGGCCCCGGTGGGTAGAGTTGGATGAAGAAAACAGTCTTGTACCCCGATACACTCAAACAATAAGACGAATTAGAAACACAGTACATAGGTAGGCACGAATAACCCTGTAGGTACAATATTAATATTTATACCGAATACGACTCGATGCCGACATTTATACATTAGCTTCATATTTAAGTTAAACCATTACACAACCACCATTACGATTCCCTAATCAGAACTTAGTGACCTGTGTAACTATATTTATTTATGAATTATTTCAACTTATTCCAATTCAAAACTATAATTTTGTCAAACAGTATTTTATTTATTCAAATTTCATGCCCAAGAGTACTTTCCATTATCCGCCTAACCTTTCCTCAACCATGTTTAAGTATATTTTTTTTTTCTAAACACTTCATTTCTTCTTCTTTTTCTGTACAAGAAGAGACTTGCCCCTCAGTCATAGGCTGTTATTATTTGAATGTTCACTTTAAATTGTATTATTAATATTCTTGCATAGTAATAACATCCCTATGTAACAACAAGCTTGCATTACGGGGCAACCTTGTACCCTCAATCATACAGTAATCCCGATTCATTGGCTTCTAGGAGTTAAACCCAATAAGCTCTCCTCAACCTGGGAATCAAAACCAGGACCGCACAACAGGCTACTTTGCCTGAAACCAATGAGTCATAGTGTCAACATTCTCCTGCCCCTATCCCATTACATTTGGGATCGCCACAGCTTGTTTTCCTTACATACTTCTCTATACTTGCATTTCATTCGACACACCAGGTGTATTTTGACAGAGGTGTCTTTACAGACTGAACAATCCATTTTAATAGACTGGACATCACATTAATAAACAAAACAAACAAAACTGGATATTTCATCGACATAGCTATACCAAATACACACAATTTACAAAGTACAATAGCAGAAAAATTATCTAAGTATACCGAACTAAAAGATGAAATAATCCGACTTTGGCATCTTGAAAAAGTCACGATAACTCCCATAGTGTTGTCCACAACAGGAGTAATTCCAAAACAACTTCACTAGTCCCTTACTTCTCTGAATCTGCCCCCAACAACGTACTACCTCCTGCAGAAAGCAGTGATATAAAATACGTGCAGACTGGTGAGGAAGTTCCTCCATGTGAATCGGACAACCCGCACCAAGAACATTTTCAATCAAACATCCCTTCATCTTTCATTCAACCAACAGCACAAAACCATGTTGTATCTCTTTCTACTGTTTCACTCTTAGCCCAGCTGATAACCACATGGCTTAAGCCCGTGCTATCTGTACTTTCCGGCTATCCGGATAGCCCAGCATAATAAAAGCTTAAATAATAAAGCCCTTTTATTCCAAACTACATACAATTTGTTTTTCTTTATTGCCTCTTGGCATTGACCTCTCCAGCTCTCTCCATTGAACTCGGTCTTCTGCAACTCTGGTCTAGTATGGGGATGGCCTAGGGTTAGACTGATATCGACGGTCCATCTTGTTGTCGGACACCCCTGTTTTCTAATGTCCGCTTTTGGATACTATAAGGTTATGAATAAACTCTAAAAACTCCATTATTTATTTTGCAACATAGCATATGACCTGTCCGACTCCATTTTAGATGTTCTATTTGCTATTATACCCGTTACTTTTGTCTTCCTTCTTATTTCCAAATTTCAGATTCCGTCACTAAACCTGATGTTCGACATGTTTCTTTCCATTGCTCTTTAGGTATACGTATCTACATACCTATATTTTTTCTTAGTACATGTTTAAATTGTAGGGCTTTAGTTATACTCCATACAATGTTTATTTTGTCTAATAAAACATATCAATTTCCTAGGTGTACTTTTAATTAAATTAAGTTTGTACTTATTTTGTTTAGGAGAAGGTATCAACAAAATCAGCCTACTCAAAATCACTCAAATAACTTGAACAATTAATGTCGGTTCTCCCTTAATAGGACTGTTTGAGGTGACATGTCAAACAATAGACATTTTCAAAATAATAAGTACCTAGGTTACTTACTTCATACAATCAAGGTTATTATTAGTCACTATAGGAAATGGTTTGTGATAAATCATCACTATAATAAACGGTCCTACTTACTATAAGTAAGTCAACATGTTCACAGCTATAGGAATTTAACCTATTGCTAGCGGTCTGCATATAACAGTTAAGTGAAGTTTATAACCCTAGAAATGTGTTATGAATTAAATCATTTGTCATCAACTTGTATTTATTCTATTGACATCCTAGCTAGTACCTAGTTTGATGTTCGGTAAGTACTAAATAATTAAGGTCATTAATAACTTACCAATGTGTCTTAAACATGTAACAAGTTAACATATTTATTTATTTTCTTCATGTTATTGAATATCCAAACGTCACTGTGTGATCTATCTCTTCAAAACAGTGTAAAAGCAGCCCATTGTGGACAATTATGTAGGTAAAATGATAAAACAATAACATAACTCTTCCTTCACCTTGAAATACTTAATGCCAGTACGTATGGCATACAATAATCATTAATTAGTATCAATTACAGTCAAATAACTGTACTTACTTAGTAGTGAGACGACCCACTGACCTTGTTTTGTTTTTCAAATTGTTGACAGCTCCTTGCAAACTTTTCCTGAGTATTAATATGTAAATTTCAGACCTTAATCCTCGTCGCCACTTGTTGTGTCCTGTGATACCCGAGGTGGTAGCACTATTTACTTAGTTATTCACCGGCTCACCAGATCAGCAAGTCATCTGTACCGGTCGCTTCACAACACACTTACCGCCATTCGTAGTGACTGTCAAGTGTCCCTTGTGACAGCTCCCTGACACTTACGTCTGTGAGACGGTGTTGCTATATCAATTAAATAGATACAACTCCGATGTACACTACAGGTAGTGTTATTTAATTTTAAAGGCTTGAACATTTCAATAACTACGACGCTTGACTGGTAGACTGGCGATCAGCAGGACTATTGCGTATCTTTTTAAATGTCAGTGGCTATCATAGTGTCCATTACCTGTCAAATGGTTTGTTTAGTTAACCAAACCATAACCATTTGATAGTTAATCGATGGACACTATGATAGCCACTGGCATATAAAAAGATACGCAATAGCCCTGTTGGTATAGGTGCTGTACAAGTGGGAAGTGAAAATTATGTTTTTCCTACTCCTCCGCTACCTATTCTTTTCTTATTCATTTCGTTGTTGGATCCAAGACAGTAAAATCGTTTCTTCGAGTTTCATTATCTCGGCGATTTTCTGGTGGTCTCCAATGTTGATTCTGGAGTCAGGAGTTACAGTAGTTTTGGAATAGTGTGGCGGGATGGTGTAGAAGTTGTAAATACTGGTTTTAGAAGCTAATTTATTACTGGTAAATAATTAGAGCTAAAAACCAAGAATTTGACGTTTAATCGACATTACTTCACGCCTAAGTTCACTAAATAATTGGGTAGGGGGCCAGATATACATTTTCTTCACTTATTTAAAAAGCCCCACTTATTGATTTATTCATTTTTTTAACCCAAATATTTCAATCAAAACTATCCAAAAGAAATAAAGGCAGAGAACATTAATAAAGAAACGACAGAAAACATTAATAATTAATGTTTATATTAAAATTGTACTAATTATTAGTACAATTTTATTATTGTTACATTTTTAAGGTAGGATCACCAATTCTGCGTACTTGTTTGTCTCGACCCAATAATATTAAAAATAAAATCTCGACCTTTTTGTTGTGAAAATTCGTCAGGCACGAACAATGACGTCGATAGAATTGTGCTTTCGTCTGTCAGTCCAACTCCAGGCTCAGCACAATAGTTAGTGTTTTTTGTTAAAAAAAGTTAGCTTTCGTTCGTTAGTTCTGCCAATTTTGATTGAATTTGATTGGTTTCGCGTTCGTGGTTTTGTGACATTGTGGGCCGATTGCTTTAGATATAGTGTCTATGTATAAAGATGACCAGGTCACTTTTATTTATGTTGTTTCTATAAAAAAACATTGACCAAAACTAAGTACCAAAAATTCTTTATTTTAGAGTATAGAAGTATGAATATTGTTTTCTTCCCTATAAATACTTGGCGCTCACACAGCCGGTTCAAAAGTCGTTCGGTTCGATTTGTCACTTGATTTTGACAGTTCGACAGACTTCACATTATGGAGGTTTTCTTACATTACCTCAAATTACTTGGAAACTCGGATTTTATTTGCAAAAAAAAAAACTTAGGTAGGAAAAGTGTAGACCATAAAATATCCATGAACATTGTCTTTTTTAGTTTGCCTTTTCGGTCTCGCAAGCAGTCCCTATTACATTGACCTTTTACAAAAAATATTACGGGCTTTATTTGTGTTATGTACTTATATTTTCCACGCTTTAAAATGGAAAACTTAAAAAAAATCAGCCTTTCATTTTCTTAATCTCACTTCATTATGAACAAAATACCTAACAGGAAACTTCTAGAAAATATTCATTCTAGATAGAAAAGGCGCGCGTAAAGTATTTTTGTGTAACTTGAACTTAGCTGAGCGAACTTTGATTAAACTTATATAGTTTCTCTTTAGTTGAGCAAAAGTTTTAATTGAATTCACAATTTCTACTTAAGTTTCCTATTTTTATGTGGTAAGATGTCACTAGTTAGTATTACATGATTTTTCTTTATGTAGTGAAAAATCAATTTATTTTAAATTGTTCATTAATTTTCATTAGAGGCTGGGTTTGGTTCCTGAGTCAGGCAGTGTTATTACGTTTTTCTTTCAGGGATTTCACAGTAACAGCACGGAGTCTGGATTTGTGATCGGTTGATGGCAATAGGCTCGCCCCCTAATACATGGTAGTTAATATCAGACATTCATATGAGACGATTTTTTTATTTTTTTATTTATTAACAACACCCTTTTAGGAGAGGTATATTGGCGGCTTGATTTGATCTGGCCAGCTCCTTCTTCAATGAGATAAGGCCTTTGTCCCAGCAGTGGGAACATTAAAGTCCCAATATGTTTAAGCTGGATTAAATCATTAGACGGCATGTTTTTCCTTAAACAAGATTATGTAAGTATTTGAAGTTATTTCAACAGATTCGTAAATCCTAAATCCCTTAAACTCGCCTCAGGCAAGGCGGTAAAGTTATACTTACTTTTGAATAAACCCGTAAACCTCTCAGACATTCCCTGATTCATCATTCAAATGGAATAAAACTGCAATTTACCAAGTTCATCCGACTTTTTGAACTGACGTAAATCGCACTGAAACGAAAAAACGGCGGAACTATTAAAAATTTGAAAGTTTTCTATAATTACGAACGCTGGCCGGTAATTGGTGCATTAACCTCATTGTCTGCCGTCCGACAGAGCAACTGCGGCGGTGCACTTAAAATTTTTATTTCTGTCTGTTACATTGTAGTCTGAGTCAGAAGATTCGTAGAATGTGTGTGTGTGTGTGTGTGATACAAAAGTGTTGGATGATAAGGCAAATTAAATGAATTTTTAAATCGATTAACCGCAATAGGGCCTCCTGACTAAAAAAATATGATGCTGCTTAGTCCGTCTGTTAGATTATCGAAAAATATTGGATACGTGTTACTTTTTTTCATCAAATTAATAGGTAAAATTTGAGAAAAAAATAAACGTTTCCATGGTGGTGTGAAGTGGTTGTGACGTCACTTTCAGTTAACAAAATTACCAAACACATGACTTCTCGGAGCACTGTATGACTGTACCTATTCGTATTTTTTTTTATTTACGAGAAAAAAGAAAAAATAAGTACGTATGTGTCCAATTTTTTTTTGGAAATCTATCTTCGTTTTTCTGACGGACTTATTAGTTTTTTTGTCAACTACCCTATTCTAGACATTTAAAGAACAAAAAACGTAGTAGGTACGCAACTAAATTATAGTGCTTATGACGTCATAGTAGATGGTCAAAAATATCATCATCTGCTCCAAACGGACCTTCTGAATCTCCTTCCAGCAAGTTAACTCAGCTCAATCTCAAACAGTAATTCCATAGAACTGTGGGTAGTTATTTAAGGGGTAAGCCATTTCGATTGAAGTTTCCGGGGGAATTATAGATAACTTGGGGAGTGCGAAAATGGAATTGTCTCCAATGAGGGGTTTTAGTGTGCTTCCTGATTAAAGGCTTCCGATTTGTTCTTTTGTCGGTTAGTTGTTTTTGATGCTGGTGGTATTTTTAAGGGTTTTTCCAGTTAAGGGTTTTTGTCCCTCGTTGGTTTAGTGGTGGCAAGCGCGACTGTTGAGCATGAGGTCCTGGGTTCGATTTCCGCTTCGGGCATAGTGTTATTGGGTTTTCCCATTAGGAATTTATTATTTGCAATCACGGGGTCAGGATTTATGGCCGATTGATGGCTATAGATTTTACATGGGACGCGCGAAATGTAGGTGTACTAATTGGTACTGTAATGTTTTATAGACCCCAATTTCAAAACAGTATTAGGGTCTAGTTTCAGAATTAATTCTTGTGACTTTTCAAGTCCAGTGCCTGTGTGACGTTGTAAAATTAACTTGCCCCCATTCCTAAAAAAAGTAATTGCCATTCCTTCTGCCGGCTCCTATATCACGTTTTTTACATCTACCGTCACAAAATTCTTTACCTACCCACAGAGGAACATTTCGGAATCCCATAAGGGCAAGCACACACCGACCGGAAACTCGTATATCTGATTTATTACCCACTAACTGAACGCGTAAAAGTAGCGTAATATTTTACGCGAATGTGGGCAAGGAACAATAAATCAAAGGGGGAATTATTAAAATGTGGTTTCTATGGATTTCCGTGGTGAGAGAATGGGCAAAAACATGATGATGGGGATCCGTATCAAATAAAAATGACCTTGACCTTGGTTTGTGAATAGATAATAACAGCCGTTCAGATTAATTTTCAGGTTAAGGCGAGGTTGCAGTACTTTGTTTTTATGAACGCACGACCTCACCCCCCGCCCTGCCGCGCGAGCTATATAATGCCTCAAATTTGACTGTTTTTTCTTCTTGGAGAAAAATGATAAAGAAATTATACAATATGTTTTCAACATTTACTTCAGAATAAAAAGTTCTATCTACTGATATAACTTTCATATAAATTCATGATGAAATGTCTTAGCAGTACAGAGTCATGTTTGATAAAAAAATTATCGAGCCGATCATTCTAAATCGCGTTTCTATCTTTACGATTTACTTGATAAGTACTTGATAGTATGTTCAATTTTTATGTAATGATTTTTATTTATTAAAAAACTCATATTTAGTTCGATTTTCAAAGGTTCAAAAATCTTATAAAGTACTGCAATCCCGCCTTAAGCCACACTTGCCTAGATTGGTCTGTGGATGGGTGGCCACCCATAACGTACCAAGGTTCCTCCGTGCCTCGGAAAACACGTTAAGCCGTTGGGCTCAGCTGTGATTTGTACATCTTTGACAGTCGTAACAGGTAGTCAGTGGCCTGAAAGTCTGACAACCACTCTTACCAAGGGGTATTGTATTACTAAATACCAACTTGGTTGTGGATGTCAAATGAGGCAGTCGCTCCATGTAACATACTGGTTTTCCTGGAAATGCAGCGAAGAACTTTAGGTACAGTCGAACAAGCTAATAAGTATACAGGTAGAGTTTTTTTATAATTCTACACACTGAAAATATTGATTGCAATTTTGTTTTATAAAGCGTTTCGCATTAAGGTTGATGTTCCAGGGTAGCCCGCGAAATTCAAATTTTCTTACGTTTTTAGCGATTTGCAGGCCAGTGCTAGGTTGTATGTTAGTGAAAATATGATTCGCGGCTGTGATATTGTTTTGGACATTATTGTTACAACGCCAAGCGTCTAGTTAATGTGACCGAGTAGTAATTATAAACATTTCCAAACCTAGAACCCTGCAAGTACTGCTTACCCCCTTCTAGTAAAAAAACAGGCGTAATATAACGTTATTAAATAACGCACGTAACTTCAAACAAAATATAAGTAAAAGTAATCTAACACACACGTTTTATCAAATTCCCTTATGAAATAAATAAAGAGAAAAGATAAAGAAATTCTATACTACAAACTACCACAAACGGAACGAAGCATATCTTTTTATCTTTTATCCTAGAAAAGTATTGGAAAAGCCGAAATGTCTTATATCTTACGTGACATGACTCAAACTAGATGTTTCTTTTTGTATCAAAGGATTCAAAATCGTTTTCTTTTCATGTAGCTTTTATAGAAAAGATATGGTTTGTGCGTGTCGTGACATAAATGATGAAGGGTTCTGTGACATGTAAATAGATAGTGCAGAACGTGACGTCGATACACGGTTGTGTTATTAATACGCTTGTGTGACAAAACTAAACTGCGACTGTACTAGGTAGCAACCGGCGTATTTTCCACGACGCGTGACGCTGACGACACGCAGATGAAGCACGTATATGCGCTTCAAACGAGATTTCAACGCGACCTTATATCCTAAGCACACGGGCCGAACGTGAAACGCGCGTCTACGCGCTTCTTCTTCTTAGCGTGTCGATTACGCGCTTTCAACTGTCAACTACTTGCAACTTAGTAAGTGTTCAGATATTTTTGGTTAGTTGTGTGTATAGAAATTATTGACAAGCATCTGCTCAGATATTAATGAAGTAATAAATTTTCAGATATTAATGGTAACTTGTGTGTTCTTATTGACATTTTAAATTGTTCAGAAGTATTTGGTCACCTTGTCTGCTACAATATATCTGATGGCGACTGTACGCGTTTCACAAGCGCGTTTGTATTTGTTTACACACGCAAAAGTTGGCATCTACGGCGCCGACGACGACGACGTGCGTTTGAGGAACGCGCGTCTTCGGCGCTCCGTACAAAATACGCTGTGTGCTAGGGGCCTAACAAGTGCACGCTTACTTACTTACTTCCTGCCCTTATCCCATATCATTTGGGGTCGGCGCAACACGTTTTTTCCTTCCATTCTGCCCTGTTAGTCGTCACGTTATCATTTATTCATTTTTCCTTCATATCACTCCTCACACACCCCATCCATCTTTTCTTTGGTCTTCCTCTCCCTCTCCATCCATCCACATTTATATTCATAACGTTTTTAGTCACATGCGATTCATCCCTCCTCATCACATGCCCATACCACGACAGTCGATTCCCTTTTAACTTTTCTGTAATTGGCGCTACTTTTAAACTTCCATTGATATACTCGTTCCTTGCTTTGCTTTATCCATTCTGGTCACACCACACATCCACCTCAACATTCTCATCACCGCAACATGCAACCTTTTTACATCCATCTTCTTCACAGCCCAAAATTCAGATCCATACAGTACGACAGGCCTAATCACGGACTCGTATAAGTGCACGCAAGTGTACAAACTGAAGCTCGACGTCATCATTTATCCCATCCCTTAATAACTCCGTCCCGGGTCGGGCAATGTGTTATTTGGGTTTTTCCATCAGGAATCCCATAGTGAGAGCAACGGTGGCTCTAGAGCAACGGTAGCCAAGTGCTGGTAACCCCCACTTATGAGCAGTGTTACTGATCGTAGCTACTGGAACTAAAACGCGCTGGTATAAGTAACCACAGTTTATTTTACAAAACATTCACAAAATCGTGCAAACCAAAAGTCACAAGTATAGCTCCCTGTCAGTCATATTAGAATTTAGAATACAATTAAATGTTCCGAAAAAGTGATGCTAATAAGTTCGGTTCGTAACAAGCAGTATGTCTATATGATCCCAGGCAGGTGCATTACTTTGTGTCATTTATTTCATCACTACTGAAAGAAAACATCGTCAGGAAACCGGCATGTCGTAGAACCAAACATTTGAAGACATGTGACCTCTCATGCAGAATCCGCACTAGGCCTGTGTGGTGTATTATAACCAATCCCTCTGATAAAGAGGAGACCTGTGTCCCAGCCGTGGGAACATTATAGGCTGATAGCTATGCTTATGCAAATCTTTCAGTACTAGCCACGGAGTCCGGATTTGAGCTTTGTTGATGGCAAAAGGCTCGCCTCCTATAACACGAGATTTAAGGCGACATTAGCTGCCCGCGACCTTGAGCGCACGTTTAACTCATCGCCTAAACAAATAAGGTTGAAAATGGCGATGCGTTTGATGCTCGTGACTGCCAAAATGAACGATAGTTCGCAGATTTAATTTATTAAAAAAAAGAATACGCTGTAATGTTAAAATATTTTTACATTTATGTCTTTAGTTGGTTAAATTTCCTTTCTGATAGTAAAAAAAAAATAACAGTTGTCACTCAAAATATTGAGCATTTCGAGACGAAAAAGTTTTTTCGTGTGATTTTTTTGTGATTTTGTGATTTGTTTTTTTCGAGGTTCTTGATTACTTTTAGAAAATATTTTTGCATAAGTCTTTTACCTATACATTTGACTATACACTGTATTTTTTTTGGAATTGTAATAAGTAGCAACACGGCTAACTCTGCGACGAAAAACAGGTCGTTTTTACGGTGCCCCTTTAGCTGCGCCTTAATCATAACTGGCAAAATGTTGGTGTACTATTAGGAGCTCTGTTTACCTTGAGGAATTACTGGCGTGATGTTGTGATGTAATAGTGATTGAAGCATTCATTACGGAACCCTAAAAGCAATGTCTCATATATGTTTTTTCTATGTCACCGCTAATCTAGCAATAGTAAGTACTTACTTGTGGGAATCAACCTGAATCTTATTTGAGTGCGTACGTAGATTCTGTACCCAGCATTACTAGACCCCTCTTTTCACACCACTTGTCTTCATTTTTTTAATCCGAGGGATCAGGTAATCCTGGGTACAGTCTGTAGCTACTTGTATAAGTACATGCTACAAATTTATTACTTCTTAAAAGGGTTATCCGTCTTTTGCTGTGGTTTTCTTCAAGATTAATCATATTTTTGTGTACCTACTTCGTAGAATATTAAATTTGTTTCTAAGAAGAGCAATATCAGTTAAAGATGTTATGAGTAAAAGAGCTTTTCGACTTACTTATTTCTTTGTGTTATTTTATCGACTAGGTTTTCCTTGCTCCCGTTATTTACGAAAATTAAGCTGCAAAATATGATCTAAATGTAGCCCATGATACTCGACGATAATGTAGCTTCCCGTTAGTAAAAGAATTTTCGGAATCGGATTAGTAGTTCCGAGAATACACTTACAAACAATTTTTCCCTCTTTGTAGGTAATCATCATTTCAACCCGGGATCACTTACTGTTGGGTATAGACCTCCCCTTTTGTCTGCTACTTTTTATTAATTACTTATTTTATTACTTTTTATTAGGTACTTCAATGTTCTGTGAAGAAGCCCGAACAAATGAAGGACGGTTTCTACGAAAGAAATCTTACAAATTAATTTTACAAAGAGCTCTATTACTAGAATATCAATTTCTAGTCTTCAGAATTACCGCTGAAAACTCAGACAAATCAAAACTATTCAACACAAAATCTGACACGTATCATGTATCCGTTTCTCCCTTTTGTTCCTCCCCCTAAACTAAACCTTTGTAAAGTGAGGGTGAAGGCGAGCTTTAACAACCATGTCGGGTAGTCTTAGGCAAATAGTTTGTCTAACTTTAAGGCTATATATCAAAGTTTTGGGCCTAGTCCTTAGACTGATCGTGTACTATTTGTTACAGTGCCGAAATGTTACTATAAACTTGAACGGTGGAATGTTTGTACTTGTTTTTCTTTTTCAGGGTTCCGTAGGCTCGAATGAAATAAAGGAATCACTCGTGTGTCTGTTGTTTTAGTTACATTGGACCAATGCTCTGCCATCGGCACGATGTGTGTATGTGTGTGTGTATGTTGTCGCATTGTATGTATTCAAACATGAATATGAAATTTTGGATGACTTTTGTGTCAGGGAAAACAAAGATAATATATTATGAATATCCTATTCATAATATATTATCTATCTCATATACACACATCAACACGGTCTAGGGATATTTCATACTTAACTAAATAACTCGAAAAGTACTGGCCGCATTGGAATCTTTAATACACCGATTTGTTTGTAATTTATCTCAGACTAATTCCAAATTCAAATTTTTGAAAATTCTTTTGTTTCGGTGGCATAAAAATGTCTTGATGTATAGGAGAGGGAATTTTCATTTGTGCGAAATTTAAAAAGCAATACGAATTACGTTTAGTTACAGTCTTTTTTCAGTTTTAAACGAAAGATAAAGTTAAAATTGAGGTATTGTAGCCATGCAACGCCGACATTTGACGAGGGCGGAGATGTTACGAGCTGTGGGAATGCTGGAAGCTGGATCTGTTCAGCGTAAAGTTGCTGAGGCCATAGGGACCCATCAAAATGTTATTTCAAGATTGTGGACACGCTATCGTGCCACAGGTGAAGTAGCGGAGAGGCACCGGGGGCCAAGTCGCATCACTACCCCCAGACAAGACCGATTTTTGCAAATTACTGCGCGAGCTCAACCAAATGCAACGGCGACTCAATTGGTCCAAAGGCTGCGAGTGGAACACCAAGTGCTTGTGAGTGACCAAACTGTAAGAAGGCGACTGCATGAAAGCAATCTACGCTCTCGTAGACCACTCCGGGTCCCACCTTTACGGAGAGGCAATCGTGGACGACGATTAGAATGGGTTCGGAACCACGTGGACTGGGGCCGTGAGCAATGGTCCAATGTGCTGTTCACGGATGAATCCAGGTTCAGCTTCCATCCAGATTCACGAAGGACGCGTGTTTGGCGAGTTCCTGGACGATGGAGCCGTCTCCAGAACCCTCAGGAAGTTCACCCATACCAAGGAGGAACAATTATGGTTTGGGCAGGAATTCGTCTTGGAGGACGGACGGATCTCGTTTGGGTGCGAGGCAATATGACGGCAGAACGATACGTCCAACAGGTGCTGGGGCCCGTAATCTTGCCCTACAGAACACAAATGGGGCAAGATTTCCTGCTCATGCACGACAATGCCCGGGCACACACGGCGAGAACGGTAGCCGCTTGGTTACATACACATAATGTTAGGGCCTTAGACTGGCCTGCTCAATCGCCAGATCTAAATCCCATTGAGCATGCGTGGGATATGCTGCAAAGAAGAGCTCTGAAGGAAGTTCCTGAAAATTTGGCTACAGAAGATCAACTTTTTGCGCACCTCAGAAGGACATGGACAATATTCCGCAGCAAGACATTGACAACCTTGTTCTGAGCATGCCGAATCGTTGCCGATGTGTTATGAACATCATGGGCGCTTTCTCAGACTACTAGCTTCAAGTTTATAAACACAAATTAAATGATTTTTCTATTTTTTTCAGTTTTTACTCACAAATTAAAAGTTAATTCATTTACGGTTTCCGTCTATGCTTCATTTTTTTTCCATAAAATCCTGAAATTTTAATCAGTACCTAAACCATTATTAAAAAATGGTAGAATATTAAATAACGTATATTTTAAGTATATACATGTCATATAAATAATTAACACATTGATAGTAATTCGCTTTTTTAAAAATATCCCTAAGACCGTGTTGATGTGTGTATATTATTTCTATGCAATAAATATGATTTAACCAGAAAAAAAGTTTAATACAAACAAATGTACATAACGTTCATACATATAACTTCCATAAACTCACGCCTTTTTCCCATGGGGGTAGGTAGTAGACAGTATTGCCTACAGCATTTAACTAGAAAGAACTAATATAAAATGAGATAAGAAGATGTATAATATTGACATGGTATTGACCTTAAATATATTGAACTTTAAATATCTCATACTTATTAACCGTCCGTTAACACCCAAACTATTACAAATTTACACACGCATACTATTCCTAATGTTTCCATAATGTAATTTTCTCAACCACACAGTTTTCGTCACGTTTTCCATTTCATATAAGTAATAGATTTTAAGCAATATCATTGAACAGAAAAGGCGAAAATAAATGATTTTACTTAGAACTACGGTAAGGAACGTGGCCACTTGACAAATGTTAGCTCAAAGGTAAACTTGAAGAAGGAATTACTTTTATATTTGATAAAGGGCATAGGTAAGTAAACCTTTGTAGGGTACTAAATTCCCTTAGGTACACTTCACGACCTTGGACGATGCGCGTCAAATGACACGTGTCTACAATGAGTGCGTCACTCCGTAAGAGTCAGTTCAGGCAGAACGGAAAAATGCGCGAGCAAATTACTAGCTGCATTGAAAATTGGACCGTATAACTATTTTTTAAAGGTGCGCGATCGAGTCACGAGCATAATACAGGCAACACTTGACGTCACACATCGATATGCATACAATTTTCTACTTTAAACAATGATAAAAAAAAGGAATGATAAATAAAACTGCATTGAAAATATGCCATTTCCAATGCTGTCAAGCAAATTGCGAGAGTATTCACATAAGACACACCGTGTGACACTCTGAAAAGCTTCTGTCATTTGTTCCACAATCACTGTCGCATGCGTTTGTCGCTTGATCGCGTAGGTCGTGGCGGAGGTGTTAGGGTGAGACAACAAAGTAAAAAGTTGAGTGATTTTCGAGGTCTTTGTACTAAAGGTGTTTGATCTATTTTCAAGGTTTTGAGCTTTAACGAATTCCGCTCAGGTAGTTATAAAAAACTAGAAGAAAGAAAAAGAAAAGAGGTTGTTTTCTAACGTTAGCTTCACTGGTGTTTCAACTTTTAAAGAAACGGTCTAATTAAACATTTTATACATCCCTCCTTCTTTGTCGGTTGGTGTCTAATCTGCTGTTACAGTTTTATACCCACCTACGGGAATTTGGCTTTAAGTGCCACTTATTGATGGACTGTGTCCGATATGAGTCTGGGAGAAATGAGCTGTTTAGGGTATTGAGGTTGAACAGACTTGAAGTAGGCACATTCCACAAAATCTTGGCTCAACCAAATGGTGATGATGCGAAGAGTCTGTTTAGGTTCATGGCCCACATTTGACAAATGTTATTATCACTATTATTCTTTCGCTATACTACGATATAAACAGATGTACATGCAGGTGGACCACGGGCAAAAATAATTGCCCGTGGTACACCCAGGTGGACTAGGTGGGTGGACCACGGGCAATAAACGGTATATTTAGGATACGATGGGACTGACATACGCATTGCGATTATAAATGTCCCTAAATAAATAAAGAAAAAAAAAATCTCTTAGGCATGCTGGTTTCCTCACCATGTTTTCCTTCATGGAAGTAAGTGATAATTGTACAATACGTACATCCTACTAATCACACTCATCATTTCAGCCAAAAGACATCCACTGCTGGACATAGGCCTCCCCGGGCCAGGTGTCGCCACATTGACCGGTCCCGTGCAGTCTCATCCAGCGGGTCCCCGCAACCTTGAGCACCCTGGGGTGCTTACTCTGGAATATAATTCCGATAGATCGACATTGGTCAAACGTCAGTTGGTTGAGTTAAACGTCAGGGATTGGCTAGACTCAGTGAGTCCAGTCAATGCCTGACGTTTGACTGACAATTCCAATGTCGATCTATCGGAATTATATTCGAGAGTAAGCACACTGGTCGTCGGTCCACCTAGTGGGAGGCCTTCCAACGCAACGTCTTCCGGTTCGCGGTCGCCATTCCAGAACTTTTCGGCCCCATCGGCCATCCACTAATCACACTAATATTATAAAGGCGAAAAATTGTGAGTGTGAATGTTTGTTAATTCTTCACAACTACTGAACGGATTTGGATTAAATTTGATACACAGATAGCTTATAACCTGGATTAACACATAGGATAGCTTTTATCTGGATTTTATCTTCCCGTGGGATAATTTTTGAGTTGTAGCGGGCGAAGCCGCTGGCAAACCCTAGTGAATCCATAAAATCGGAGGAATTTAATACATTTTATTCGCAGTTATATTGCTTCGTTCTCGGAATATGTTACGGCAAAAGCTTACTTATTCCATCAATTAATCTACAAAAGAGAAAACTACTCTAAATCAAACTGTAGGACGGGCATAAATTCAGAAACTAATTAACATCAGACCTTCTTGATTAGCGACCCGGCAGAATTCATGTTTATATTACAAAACTTTGATTTTCCGCTAGGACCCCTTCATGTAACCTAGTTAAGACTTTGAGCTATTTTGGAAATGTTTCAGCAAAGAAATCTACATAGTTGATTAAAGTATTTATAAGGTAGATGTGAGTTAAAGGTTAACGCGGCTCCGACACAAGGGCGAAGAAGGAACATGGGTTTAGCTATGCCATCCCTGGATATAAAACTGACCAGGCGCCTTCTGCGCCTGGACAGAGATAGCCTGCGCCTGGTGGCGGGGACCATCACCGGACATTGTTCACTGAATAAACACTTCCACACCCTAGGAATCACTGATAGTCCCCTGTGCAGGGCATGCATGGAGGCGGAGGAAACTGTGGCGCATGTGCTCCTTGAGTGCACAGGTGTTACTAAGATTCGTGAGGAGACCCTGGGAACACCACGATCCCTTGCGGATGCCCTGAGGAGACCGGGAAGTCTGATCTGCTTCTGGAGGGAGGTGGGCTGGTTGGAGTAATCGGCCGCCACGGCTCACGCACAATGGTCCACCTTAAGGACTAAGTGCGGAAACCAAAAACCCCATAAAGAAGAAGAAGAAGGAACATGGGTTTGGTTTTTAGTCAGTAGAAGTCTGACACTCCCCTTCGCTCTGCCCAAGAGCGGGGGGGGTTATTCGATGATTTTCCACACACCAAAAAAAAAAATAGATGTGAGTGGCAAGGCCGGGACCACGCTCGGCTTTAGAAGGATATTTAAATCATCTGCCAAGCCTTATCTCAACTATGTTCGGGCTTCCAGTCTAACCGAATGCAGCTGAATACCAGTATCTTTTAGGATACTCACTTGTTTTTCTTCCCGTACAGTTTCGTTTAATTATAATTTTCAACCTCCAGTATTGTTGTTATCAAGTTTTCAACTTATTAACGCAGATTAAATTAACATGAATCGCTTTTATTTTTTAGGAGATTGTATGTGATTCTCATTGATAAGTAATTAAAAAAAACATAATTAGGGGATCATTATTGCTACGTAATTAATTTTTCTTTTATGCCGAAAAATGACGTTAAAGACGCTTACAGATTTATTATAATCTGCTTATTAGAACGACGTTTTACTATGTAACATTTTCTTCTTAAAGTATTAATGACTTTACATTTTATCGGTCCTTCAGATTCTGTTCTCAGAATCGCAAGTGCTACTGCTGAACAAACGGCCCTGGGTTCGATTACCAGGCTGGTGGGCAAAGTGGTATTGGGTTATTTGCAACACGAACTATTCAGTACAATCCACTAGCTTTTGGTTTGAGCCCAGTTGACGACAATAGGCTTGTCCTTTTATACAACAGACTTAAACAGAACGGTCGCTCATAGCATCTCGTTGCGAGTAGTAAAAACAGGCCATTTTGTAAGATATAAGTAATAAAATCTGCGTAATAAAACATTCCTTTTGTACCCCTCTTTTATTCTCCCTTTAACATGACCAAACCTTACCATAACAAAAAGAGATCAGAATGTTAATTTCTGTGTTAAAAACCTCAAAAGGTCCGAATAACCGTATAATATTCGGTGACCACTATACATAGGTACCTACCATAATTTGGATCCAAAACTTAATCCCTTTAGCCCGTGTTTGGGTCCACTACTTCGTTTTGAATTCCGTCAATCCGACATTTTGGTCTCATTTAGGGTCCTATTTCGGTAGACATTGCTTTTGTGATGTCATTCGTATTGTATTTTGAGTCACGGTCGAATGTACGATATTTTTAGGGTTCCGTACCTCAAAAGGAAAAAACGGCACCCTTATAGGATCACTCGTGTGTCTGTCTGTCTGTCTGTCCGACCATTCCCCCCTCCCTCCCCTTATCTCCGAAACTACTGAACCTAAAATTCTGAAAAAAATACAGAAATTAGTTCAACACTTATAGATTACAGGAAAACCTATAAGAAGTCTAAGTACGGAACCCTTCATGCGCAAGTCCGTTTTGCACTTGGCCAGTTTTTTTGTTTAGGTATAACTTATGGCGAACTTTTCGTTATTTTTTTGTTAGCGGTACATTTGTAATTTCATCGGACTTTTTAAATGTTCATTCAATCAATATAAAACAAATACCGATTAAACGAATAAAATAGAAAATTGGGTCCTAAGAGCATCAAAAAACAAAAAGTTTTCATAAATATTTTAACGGTATCGTTTTAATTGATATTAACACCGAAAATGCTGCTGCGAACATACTGCTATCGATACTGTTATAATTGTACCCATTTGTGGTGTTTATTAATTACGAAATTAACACGGTCATTGGATATGGTAATTAGGATAGTTATAACCTAATTAGTACTAAGTGGTTATTGAACTTTGAAGGTAATAGTTGTCGTATTCAGGGACATTTTCGACTGCCTTCTTTGTCATAGGTTTACATAGAAACTGAATATGTCGTTGCGGTCTGAGCATGAGGACCTGGTTTCTATTCCCGGGTCGGACAAAGTGTTCTTGGGTTTTTCCATTAGGAATTTTTCAGCAGCAGCAAGGAATAATATAATAATAATAATATTCCACAACTATCACACAACGCCATCTAGTCCCAAGCTAAGCAGAGCTTGTGTTATGGGTACTAGACTACTGATAAACATACTTATATATTTCTAAATACATACATATTATAGATAAATTACACCCAGACACAGAACAAATGATCGTGCTCATCACACAAACATTTGTCCTGGGTGGGAATCGAACCCACGACCTCCGGCATAGCAGTTAGGGTCACTAACCACTAGACCAACAGGCCAGTCTGGATTTGTGCCCATATGATGGCAATACGCTTGCCCACTATTACATTGGATTTAAATATAACTGGCAAAATGTGGGTGTACTATTAGGTACACCTCTGTCTAACACGTTGGGTATCAAAGGCGTGTTGTTGTTGTCCCATCTTTCGGGACCGCGGTCCCGGTCCCGAAAACATCTATCAGTTATAATACACACTGACAATCTCAGATACCATATTTGCACAAAACAAAAGATCCTCCCATACCCATTCTATTCAAACACCCAGAAAACCTTTCTTAAAAATTTTAATTACCATAAAAAGAAACCCTCATACATTCCAAACCCATACTTACCTAAAACAAAAACAAAACAGAAAGAAAAAAAAATTAAAACAAACACTTATCCCTGTCCTTTTTCTCATTACCAAAAATTTTCAGAATAGGACCCCTTGAAAAGGACGTTTGACCCGAGTCAATATTAGCATTGCTTATGTAAGGGTTTAACCTTGTTTTGTCCAGCCTTTGAATAAGGTTCCAGGTATTCCGGGGAAAGGGAAATCATTGTGTCTAGTCGTCTGATAAGGGGTTAGCCACAGACATAGATATAGGACGCAAGAGTAACTACTTCGCGAACCTAACTTACGTACAAAAATCGTAAGTGGCCACTTTCGCGCTCAGTCTGCATCGGTGTATAGCGGTAGTCGGACGTCGGCGCTGGTGCAAGGCGGGGGTTGGCGTCATTGAATTGATTTGATTTTATTTGATTTTCCTATCACTAAATAATGCTTGTGACGTCATAATAGGTATTCAAAAAGCACGCTTGGTTTTCATACAGATCGTGATACTTGCGTTATCTAGGCCTATCTATATCTGTGGGGTATCCGGTTATCCGTGTCATCAGTAAGTCTGTTTGGGAGGGTAATTGGCTGTTAGGTTGTTGACCTTGAGCTGCGGGTTTAGGGAAGTAGAATTTTTGTCAGTAATTGGGAAGATAATGGGAAAAAAAGGAGGTTTGTGAAACTGCTTGTTAGGTACTCATAACAAGCAGGCTGTTTTGAAGCGAGATAAATAGTAATGAGACCGTTTTATACGATGTAAGTCGTTACTACATAGTAAGTTGCCTCTGTTGATAGTTTTTTTGGAAGGTAGGAAGTCATCAAATGACTTCATTTCATTTCATTTATTTCTGTAACAATTTTTACATTGTATCGAAATTTCACACTAAATAAAATACAAAATCCTAGAATTACAATATAAAAAAAAATATTTATATTATTATAACATTACCAACAAAATAATAATTGAAACTTTACAACTGCAAATATTGAAATAAAAAAACTCCTCCCGCTCTGGGCGGAGCGGAAGACAGTCTCAGACTCTTCTACTATCCTAAGGCGAGGTTGCAGTACTTTGTTTTTAGGTACGCACGACCTCGCCCCCCGCCCTGCCGCGCGAGCGATATAATGCCTAAATTTTGACTGTTTTTTGCTTCTTGGAGAAAAACTATAAAGAAATTATACAATATGTTTTCAACATTTACTTCAAAATAAAAAGTTCTATCTATTGATATAACTTTTATATAAATTCATGATGAAATGTCTTAGCAGTACACGTTTGAAATTGTGATTTAGAGTCATGTTTGATAAAAAAAAGTATCGAGCCGATCATTCTAAATCGCGTTTCTATCTTCACGATTTATTAGAGAGTATGTTCAATTTTTTATGTAATGATTTTTATTTATTAAAAAACTCGTATTTAGTTCGATTTTTATAGGTTCAAAAATCTTAAAAAGTACTGCAACCCCGCCTTAAACCACCCATGTTCTTTCTTAGCCCTTTCGAACCCGCAGGTGACAGGCGTCGGCCCTTGCGGGCCCCTGCAGTGTTGCTGACGTCTCTTTGAGGCCCAACATTGGTGGGTAGAAAATCATCAAATGACTCCTCACCATTGACTTATATATATTACTGCGTAAGGACCGGGCGGACCGCATGATAAAATGACGCCTCGAATTTGGTCCCAATAGGTCTTGACTAAACCAAAGTTTAAAGGAAAATGAAAAATTAAAATTTAACATTTTTTTTTATTAAGATTTTAATGAAAGCTTTATTTAATTTCTTTTTATCTCGATAATACCACGCCACGCCGCTCATACAAGGTTACGTTTACGAGCAGCCTGATTAGTTCTTATAGATGACGTTAGTGTTTCTCTGTATGGGGAACGCATCGAGCAAAATGTTCGGACGACCGTATCTTTAGTTTTTATATCAATGCTCCTCACGCTCTGGGTGAAGCGGTGGCCTTTACCCTTAAACACAAAGCTTTATCTCAATTTATTTAATCTCGTTCTACGATGTCCTCTTTGTCTGGAAAACTTACAAAAATATTTCAAATTAAAAAGAGACGAAATCATACAACTGCACAAGTTAATTAATTCTGAGCGTACTACGTCTTACGTATCGGGGGGCACGGCAGTGCCCCCGCCGAGTCGAGCGCGAAGCAAACACTGTCGTACCATCCTTTACTGGAAGCATTTCGCCGCATTTTCAGGCCCCTTTTTAAGAACCTCTGGATAAGCCAAGTCACACAACCTTAACTATAATAATAAAGAAATCGCATTAAGAAACCTTAGACTTGGCACGACTTTGTCTAGATTTCATTACTTTTTAGAGATAAACAAGCAGACTCCATCGAGACTTGGCTAGTTTTTTACAGAATGTTTTTGGTGGAATGTGATTTACAAATAATGCATGTGTAAGCAGTGAAAGTAGTAATGTGACCGTCGAACTGCAAAGACCTCTGATTTCCGACAGCTGAGCATGATGTCCTGGGTTCGAATCCTGGGTCGAGCAAGGTGTTATTGAGTTGTTCCATCAGGAATTTCTCTGTAGCAGCCACGGAGTCTGGATTTGTACCCGGTTGATGGCAATAGGCTCGCCCCCTATTACATGGGGCTTAAACATAACTGGCGAAATGTGGGTGTTCTATTAGGTCCTATTAGGCCTCTGCCAAACCCTCTAATTGCCGTAGGCAATTAGAGGCGTGATGTGATTGCGTGTGATGACGTGATTGTACAAATAACGCTCGCTTCAGTGAAAGAAAACATTACGAAGAAACCAGCATGTTTGAGAGATATTTCTCGACGGCATATAAAGCCAAGTTAGAGGTCCATGGGTCCCGTCGGGGCTGCGGATCCCGTCGGGGCTGCGGATCCCGTCGGGGCTGCGGATCCCGTCGGGGCTGCGGATCACGTCGGGGCTGCGGATCCCGTCGGGGCTGCGGATCCCGTCGGGGCTGCGGATCACGTCGGGGCTGCGGATCCCGTCGGGGCTGCGGATCCCGTCGGGGCTGCGGATCACGTCGGGGCTGCGGATTATCGAAAGGCATAACGCGGCCTCGGCACAAGGGCGAAGAAGGAACATGGGTTTGGTTTTTAGTCAGTAGAAGTCTGACACTCCCCTTCGCTCTGCCCAAGAGTGGGGGGGGGGGTTATTAGATGATTTTCCACCCACCAAAAAAAAAAGAGGGTCCATGGGTGTCCATGGGTGGCATAAAAAGTCTGACGCCAGGTTAGGCACTAACTACTCGATATAGAAATACATGACTACTGAACTACGGTGTCGGAGCTGATCTACACGTCGACATCACGAAGCTGATCTGTATATGTGAAGCAAATACGGCTCTCGTTACGTTAAGCCAACTTCCAATTTTAGAAAACCAATTCCTAAAATCAACTGTCGAAATAGCGGTTGATCTCTAAAAAAACATGGCGGATATTTTTTCACTTGTTAAAAAGGTACGGGGTTGAGCCAACGAAAATCTAACTCTATTTTACTTCTGGCACGATTTTGTGGTTTTCTATAGTGGATGAAACAGTTATCTAGTTAGACCTTACGTAGTTTTGATAGGTCTCATTATGGCAGCAACTCTGTGTTGTGAGCTTGAGCTAATTTTAAAACGACATAAAAAACGAGAGGTTTCTGAATTCATTGTAATGTATAAACTCGCATTACATTTTACGTAGTGGTCCGATTTTAACGATGTTTTTCCCTCTAACTATACCCATTTTGAAATGTAAATTACTCCCGCAAAGAGTACAAAAATAGGGGTTGATTAATGTCCACCACGCGGGCCATTGCGGGTTGATAAATGTCACTTGTCCTCCAATATTTTGGATCTAGGATATGCTATGCGTTTCCTCATGATGTTTTCGTTCACCATTTAGAGAGGAGCGGTGATGAAATAAATTACACAACCCAATTAGAACAGCCGTGGCCCAGTGGTGGTGGCCCCGATTTACGAGCAGTAAGTCGTGTGTCGAACCCAAGGAAGCGCATCTTTTTGGGTCTGCAATTAAACATTGCGTAAACTAAATGCAACTAATGTAGAACCTACGTGATCAGTTCATGCTGATTGTGCGTCGATATCTTATCCCTTCAGGGTACCATACCTAAATAAGATTAACTGAGGAGCTACAGGGTAAAATGACATGGGCTGGCTAATCTTCACCCAGGGATCGTCAGGGATCGTCCTAACTCACTAATATAGTCCCTTCTGTCCGCCATTTTGTAAGTCCACAACAATTTGCAGTTCATCCTACTATTCCGACCACGTGGGAATCATTCGCATTACTTTACTACCCATATAAATCTTACAAGAGACTTCAAGATTGACAAACTTTGCATTACAGACGCTCACAACTTTATTGTTTTGGTGATAAAGTTGAAAGTTTATTGAAGCTGCAGTGTAAGTTTGTATTTTACAAGGGATATACAGTATCCTTGTTGCTGGTACATTTTATTGGTATGCAAATACACTATAGAGATGCTTGTCAAATGTTGCCGTTTTTAAGGTTTTTTTAAGGTTGCTTATCGTGGGAAATCGCGTGTTTTTTTTTACTGTTTGTTTTTGGAGATATGCTTCCGTTTAACAAAGCTTCTGATTGTAGTTTTATGCGGTTATTTTACCGGCCTTTTAAGGAGAAGAAACGAACTTTGTGTAAATAACATAACATCGCGCCTACAATCCCCGTAGAGTTGGACAGAGGTTGTTTTTTTTTTTTAATGAATATTTGGGTCGAATAGCCCCCCCCCCCCGCTCTTGGGCAGAGCGAAGGGGAGTGTCAGACTTCTACTGACTAAAAACCAAACCCATGTTCCTTCTTCGCCCTTGTGTCGGAGCCGCGTTATCCTTTCGATAATCCACAGCCAGAAATTGACCTTGAGTTCGATTCCTAGGGTAGGCAAAGTGTTATTTCTTTTTTCTCAGTAGCAGCCTGTAGCCACAAAGTCTGGATTTGTGCCCGGTTGATAGCAATAGGCTCACCCCAATAACAAGTAACATAAATACTCAGCATAAATATATCTGGTAAACTGGATGTATCGGAGGTGTATCTATTTAATAGATATAGCAACACCGTCTCACAGACACAAGTGTCAGGGAAAGAAAGAAAGAAAAAGTGTTTATTGGTTTCCCAACAGGACAAACCAAAAAAAAAATTAAACATTAAGTTTAATTTTTTTTTTGGTTTGTCCAATAAACACTTTTTCTTTCTTTCAACCCAAAAAAAAAAATTCAACATTAACAAAGTAAACATTATGACAAACACTTAAAATTAGGACATACATTACGTTTAAATTTGTCCCGTGTGAAGCCAAAAGGCCACTATCTGAGCATGTTGCTGTGACATTTATGACAAATGTCACAGCGCTGGTAGCTGGGAGCTGTCACAAGGGACACTTGACAGTCACCACAAATGGCGGTAAGTGTGTTGTGAAGCGACCGGGGCTGAAGACTTGGATGATCTGATGAGCCGGTGATCCAGAGTAATTAGTGCTATCACCCCGGGTATCACAGGACACAACACTGGAGTGTACTATTTTTGTCGTCAAGTGGACTCAGTATTAAGTTAAACTCGACTAGTTGTCAGACTTTCGGTTATCCAATGACAGGTGGAACCAAGAGAGGTACCCACAAAGGAGACAAAAATGTTCAGTAATGCCTCTCTTAATTGTTTCTTTGAGATGTACCGCTAGTACCGCTTCCTTTAAATCATTGTGAATATTTCCTTATTGTACTCCATGGGTCAATGACCTAACGACCATGTCACATCTAATGGACATTCCGATGTTTAAACCTCTCAGATACACCTTTGAGAAACACCGACGAATTTACTGTAATCAATTATCAACTTTAACTGTTTTGTTACATGATTGATTTTTGTTCAATTAAGTTTCTTACGTTTTGGTGACAATTGATTCAAGTTTGATTGTCATATTATATTTCGTTGGTCTTGTGGTTGCTATTGTAACCGTTAAGTAAGAGGTTCGGGGTTAGATTCCCGAGTATGGCAAGGTGTTATGGTTATTCTCAGTATTTAGCGGCCACGTATCCTGTGCTCGATTGATGACAATAGGCACGCGCCCTATTACATGACTCAACCATACATAAGTATCATGTTGTCCTATAATGTACAACTCAATGTAACCCTTGGGGGTTATGATTGATGCATGATTGGCAATACAAAAAACTTTCACCAGCGAACATGAATTCGCGTAAAACATCTGCCAACCCCTGCGGGAATAACAACCGTGATGTTATATGTTATTTTATTCGTATCCTAGAAACAACTATTTGATATTCCCTGTTCGTCCCTCACATAGGGTGAAGGGTAGGATTTCAATCAGTGCTCCCAATTTTGATGTATCCGGAGTTCCGGGAACCCTAAATGTATGTCTTCCTTTAATCTTGATTCTTGTAAGAAAAAAGCTTTTATCTAGTATGTTTGTGTGTGTTCGAATGTTTCCTTGATTTGTCTAAACAATTGTTGATGTGTCTATTTAGAAGAAATTCCTATTATTTCTTGCGTAATTTCCTGGTTGGTTGTTGGGAAAAACGGAAGTTTTGACTTTGTTTGATCCGGATATTATGTTCAGATGATGCAAGCAAACCAAGCTACTACAATCTGTCAAATTAATGTGATAGATTTTCGTCTTTATCGCTAAATATATAGGTTCAAGGTTGATTAGAAAATTTGTTAAAATATCTTTTTACTTGGATGAGGCTAGCTGGCGATTGGCAATAGAATAGAGAGTCCTTTATGTGTATAGGCCTGTGGATGATGATGATGATGACCAATATCACTTTGATCGACCCAGGAATCAAACCCGGGGACCTCATGCTCAGCAGTCGGGCTTGTGACCATTAGACCAATAAGGCCGTTGTTAAAAACAGTAAGTTTTTTTAAGCTATTGCATTAGCTTCTATCGCGGGCCTTGAGTGTGGAGAGCGAATCCAGAAATTCCGTAACGAGAATTTTCAAGCAGGTTGCTATGGTTACGGAAAATAACAAGGTTGTCAACTGAGGTTGTCAAATTAAATAATTGATAAAAAATGCTATGCAATAGCTTTACCGCGGCAGTCTCCGAGTGCCACCTTCTCTTTTTTTGTTCACATTCTTACGTTGTGTCGGCAAAATACCGAACCTAACAAACATTTGTTTTCACTATTAGAGTGTTTACCAACATATTCCGTTACACATTTCAAACCCATGTTCCTTCAACACTTTGTTTACCAGTTTAAGAGAAACCCCATACCGTGATACCCTTTTCATTGAATGGAACTCTGGGTATAAAAGCTTACTATATAATATATGGTTACACAACACTCTGCCATTCAATCTGTCCCAAATATGGAACGGACCGAAAATGGTACAAAATATATCGGGTTACAGTCAGGGCTGACAGTGGGGAATGGTCAGGGAATCATTGTTTTTGTTAGGTTGGTAGGGGTTTGTTAAAATGCAAGATTTATTTAGGGAGTAGATAGACAAAGTAAAACCGTGATAATAATAACAGTGGTGTGGAAATCAAACAATAGGTAGTCAACAGTGGTAATCAGTGGTATGTCATGATCATCTGCATAGCCTTTTCCCAACTATATTGGGGTCGGCTTCCAGTCTAACCGGATGCAGCTGATTACCTGTATTTTACATGGAGCGACTGCCTATCTAACCTCCACAACCCAGTTAATACTAGGTAATACAATACCCTTTGGTAAGACTGGATGTCAGAATTTCAGGTCACTGACTACCTGTAATGACTGCCAAAGATCTATATATATGGCAGCCGGGACCAACAGCTTAATGCTTTCCGAGGCACGGAGGAAACTCGGTATGTCGGGCGGTCACCCATCCACAGTCCGAGGCAAGCACAGCTTTACCTAAAGATCGACCCGAGTGGCAGTTCTTATTAAGCCACAAGCTCCTCGACAAAGTACAACTTAATAACAATCCGGGAAATTAAACCCGGGACCTAATGCTCCGCCGTCCCGATTGCGACCACTGGACCAAGAAATCAGTCTTAAAAAACCTATAGATAAAATGTTAGTCCGGAAGAAAGTAGGTATTCAGCAAAAATCTACTTCTGACGCAGACGAATACGCAAGCATAACTAGTTCAAAACCAGCAGAACTGCCACACAAATTATGACAGCAACAACACCACCCATAATAGTTTGTGTAACTACCCTCTTATGCATAAATAGTTTACGATTACGATGCAACTTCATACAAATAGGACACTATAAAGATTATGACAACTCTATTCAGACAATTAGAATATTCCAGTAGTACTGCAAATACTTATCTCAGAAGGATTTTATGATTCATGAACATTTTATAGGCTTCTTTCATTACTTGGGGACCGGTGGCTAGTCTGTTGTATTAGTGTGTTTAAATAGGATAGGGGAAAGGAATGTAGGTTGATAGTGTTTTGGGTAAATCATTATCCACCTAGTGTTTACCCAACTATACCTATATACTAGTCGCTGTGTTCCACGACCTTCACTAACACGCGTGAAATTATTGTAAAATAAAATTACCTACTTCCCTGTTTGAATCTGATTTTGATAATTAATAATTAATTTTAATTATTTTTATTAAATAAAAATAGTCTAACGCCTTTTAACCCCTTGACGTTTAACGCCTTTTTTTAAGGGTATTGTATTACCTAGTATTAACTGGGTTGTGGAGGTCAGATAGGCAGTCGCTCCATGTAAAATACTGGTATTCAGCTGCATCCGGTTAGACTGGAAGCCGACCCCAATATAATTGGGAAAAGGCTAGGCAGATGATGAGTCTAATGCCTTTTAACATCAGCCATCTGCCAGTAAAATCCATGCCGCGGTTTCGGAGATAAACCGGAACAAACAGACAGACAAAACAAAATGTATTTATGTTTTAAAGTACGGTACATACTTTTTTATGCATTTAATTGAAAACTGTTATTTTGATGTCACAAAAAGGCACTTCAATTTTATTTATTTGTATAGACAACGATACCTGAGACTTAGCAAGCGTCAAAAACACCACCAATAAAAAAAAAAACGAAATCCAAATCTTTTTCAATAACTTTTTCTTCCAACTATGCTTTAATTTCATCATAATCACACTAAAAACTCAGCACAAAGCGAGTCTTTAGTGCTCTAGAGCAATAAAAATGTATGAAATTTCATTATTGCACAGTTTATTTTTTTTAATCGCACCGATGCCAATCTCAATGGATTAGCTTTATTATTATTTTCTTTATTAGCCGTTTCAAGTTGCAGTAAATTTAAGGCGGCTGATACGAAGATACCGCTATTTGTGTCTAATGTGCATAAAGATGTAATTGAGTCTGACATCGTGAGTTATATTTATGATAAGACAAAGGAGAAGGTATCGTTATTGAAAATTAAAATGAAGAAACCAAGGGACTACAATTCTTATAAGATTTATGTAACTGAAAATAGTATTGACATTTTTCTAGACGATAATTTGTGGCCTTCTGGTATTACGTTTAGACGCTTTGTTAATATTAGAGATAATACTCTTGTAAAAGGCGAGAATAGTCAACGGGTACTTTAAAATAACTAAATGGAAAATACACAAATGCGTAGTACATTAGTCAGCTTCAATTGTAAAGCGATGAAGAGATCAATGGAGGGGATACGGACACTGTGTAAGGCTGCTGACGTAGTAGCGCTACAGGAAACGTGGCTGCTGCCCCATGATTTGCCATTACTTAGCACAATAGACGAAGACTTCGGATGCACGGGTACATCGGCGGTGGACACGTCGTTAGGCCTCCTAAGCGGCAGGCCATACGGCGGGGTGGCGATTTTGTGGCGAAAGAGTGCGTTTGAGTCAGTCTCAGTAATAGATTGTAATAGTGCGCGTATTTGTGCGATAAAAGTGATGACCCAAAACGGGTCAGTGATAATTTTTAGTGTTTACATGCTATTACAATCAACGGTATCGAGAATTTAACGGTATTTACGGACTGCCTGAGTGTAATAAAGTCTGTGATAGAAGTTAACACTGATAGTGAGGCAGCTTATATTTTAGGGGATTTTAATGCTCATCCAAACGAGCTATTTTGTAATGAACTGTTGAGTTTCTGTGTAGAACAAGACTGGTGCTGTGTTGATATGGAGATGTTAGGTATGCAGTCTAGTACTTACACTTTTACGAGTGAGGCGCATGGATGTAGGAGATGGTTGGACCACTGTATTGTCACGAAAGCGGCTCAGGAGACTGTTCATAACGTGTGGGTGCAGCATGACGTGTATTGGTCTGACCACTCTCCACTTTATGTGGAATGTAATATTGACAAGATTGTTGTTAAGTGTGCTATTGATAATAAGCCTGTCTGTAACGGTGTGAGCTGGGGCAGAAGAGATGTTGAGCAGGTTGAGCTATATCAGAGCCTATGCCATCAGGAGCTCAAAGAGCTGGATTTCCCAATGGAACTCAGTTCATGCGCTGATACATGCTGTTCTGACCCGGCACATACGGTTTTGTTAGATAATATGTACACTAGAATAACAAATATTTTAACGCAGGCGTCTATGAGATCCTACGGCCGTGCATGTTTCAGAAGGGGTGGGTACATTACCGGGTGGAACAAGTATGTCGCGGACGCTCACAGGAGGGCTAGGCTGGGGTTTCAGCTATGGGTGTTAGCTGGTAGACCATCAAATGGGAATGTTTATAAACAAATGTGTGATAGTCGGAGGGTTTTTAAGTCCAAGCTGAAATGGTGTCAGAGCAGGCAGGAACAAATTAAGATGGATATTCTTGCCTCCAATCATTCTGAGGGGAATTTTTCAGCCTTTTGGAAGAATACCAACAAGCTGAACCCCAGGCCAAGTGTTCCTGTGAGTGTCGGTGGCATCAGTGATCCTAAAAGTATTGCCAATAATTTTAGAGATCACTTTACGGTAAGATCTTCCCTTGGGCCAGCGATGGCCGATGCAGGCGGCGCTGGGCCTGTCGTGTCCGGGAGAACAACACGCTTTTCAGCTCAAGAAGTTGTCGCTGCAATTCGTAGGATGAAGGGTGGGAAGTCTCCAGGGTACGACGGGCTCAGCATCGAGCACTTTAGGCATGCTGGTGTCCATCTGCCGCGTGTACTGGCTATGTTTTTTACGCTGTGTATCGGTCACTCACACTTGCCCCAATCGCTGATGAAAACCGTGGTTGTGCCCGTTCTTAAGAACAGGACTGGGGATGTATCGGATAGGTCAAACTATCGACCCATCTCACTTGCTACAACAACAGCTAAGATACTTGACAGTTTGCTTAATCAGAGTCTCAGTGGGTACTTACATTTACATGACGCACAATTTGGTTTCAGGGCGGGGCTATCCACTGAGAGTGCTATTTTATGCCTTAAGCATACTGTCAAGTATTACACGGAGAGAAAGACACCGATATATGCCTGTTTCCTAGATCTGTCAAAGGCTTTTGACACAGTTGCTTATGGCATGCTGTGGCGAAAGCTTGAGGAAACGGGCATGCCAACGGAATATACCAGAATTCTCCAATTCTGGTATAAAAACCAGACTAACCAGGTGAGATGGGTGGATACACTATCTGACGAGTACACGTTGGAATGCGGTGTGAGGCAGGGCGGCCTCACGTCGACCGGCCTTTTTAGCCTGTATGTCAACCAGTTGATCGAGGAGCTCAGCAGTACACATGTCGGATGCTACATTGACGGAACCTGTGTCAACAACATAAGCTATGCTGATGATATGGTTCTGCTGGCCCCCTCGGTCAACGCCCTGCGGACGTTGGTTGACATTTGCGAGCGCTACGCTAACGAGCATGGTCTCAGGTACAACACACAAAAAAGTGAGGTCCTGATATTTAGAGCCGGTAAACAGAGACCTAGTGAAGTGCCTCCGATCATGGTCGATGGAACGGCCTTGAAAATTGTAAATACTTTTAAATATCTCGGTCATCTGGTCACGGAGGACTTAAAGGATGACTCGGATATTGAAAGAGAGCGTAGGGCGTTGGCGGTAAGGAGCAATATGCTGGCCCGTAGGTTCGCTCGATGTACAAGGGAAGTAAAAATAACGCTTTTTAGGGCGTATTGCCAATCCTTTTACTCGAGCGGCCTGTGGGTTCGGTATACGCAACGAGCCTACAACGTCCTACGCGTTCAATATAATAATGCTTTCAGAATGCTGTTGGGGTTGCCACGCTACTGTAGTGCATCGCAAATGTTCGCAGACGCGCGCGTTGACGGTTTCCACGCCATAATGCGTAAGAAAGCGGCGTCGTTATTGCAAAGACTGCGCGGTAGCACCAACAGCATTTTGCAAATGATTGCATCCCGCTACGACTGTCCCATTCAGGCTCACTGGGTGGGAATAGTCACGGGAAAATTGTGATGTTGTGTATTGTGTACCTACTAACATAGATCGTAAGAAAATTGTTACTAACACTTATAATTATTATGTACCTACTAACATAGATCTTAAGATAAATTGTTACTAACACTTATATGGATTCTGTCCGAAATAAATGGTTATTATTATTTATTCAGCCAGCCGATATCAATACTTTTTTTTTTACATAAGTATTATTCGTTTCTATCCTACTACTTGTTCCAAATTTAAAAAATGATTGTTGCTAACTAGTTACTATAAAATGAAAGAAATTTAAAAAAGTAATTTGGCGGGAACTTTTGGGGAACTTTGTTAATTTTGCTTGACAATATTTTTGGAAACGATAAAGTTGTGATACTATCTGATTTTGAGTGCTTCGGCTTCGAATTAAAATGGAATCATTTAGCGACACATTAACTCCGGAAAACATTCTAAATGAAGACGACAGTGTTAAGTATAGAAAATCTTTTAACTGTTTGATATGAGTTTCTTTTATCTACTATTCCTTTATGTAATAGTTGAAAGAAAAGTAGATTATGCACCTCGCCTTAAGTAATTTATATTGCCCTCGTGCCTGTTAGATTAGAGCCCTCGCTAACGCTCAGGCTCTAAATCAGGCACTCGGTGCAATAATAAATTACTTTGTGCTCGATGCAATAATCTACTATTATGTCACATTCAGAAACAAAGATTGCCAAAATCTAGATCTGTCATCCCTAACATGACACACGTGTCAAAAACAGATGACAATTGACATGCATTAAGTAGTACTGTTTGCATTAACGGGATCATGTCACTAGTGATGGGCACTGATTGGATTTCTTATCGATACATTTCGTAAGCGATGACATCCGGGCATCGTCACTTGTCAACGACTGTCGGTTATGTGTTCCGGCTTAAAATAGTTTGTAAATATTTTTTAAGTTGTACTGGTCGTTTTTTCGGTAAGTTGTTTGGATAGGAATTTGACAGTTGTTTAAGTGAGTTTTCTTCTTAGTCTTATTAATTTTTGTTGGTACATTGTACAATCTCTTATCAAAATTCATTTAATAAGCTTTAATGGGATTTTTCATAAAGATAGGAAGGTGTTTAATTAAGATCTGTACGGCAAAATATGTACTTCTATTAAATTACTAAATATTGAAACATAGAAATGTTTGTCTAATCTATAAAATACAAAATCAAAAACAGCTCAAACCGTAGTCAGATACTAGGAATAATGAGACATTTTTTGAAAAACGTTCCCGGAAAAGAATACATTAATTACCGACTACAATCAACGAAAACCTCTATTGTATTAATTCACCAACATTGGCCAAACCTTTGTCACGAACACAACACAAAACTTCCGAATTTCCCATTTATCGTAACGCGACTCTCATTTACACAGAAAACAGCCAATATCCAACGACAACATCGCAAACTAAGTCACCTAACCCACAGCTAATTAATCCTATCGACAATCGATAAATCGATAGTGCACATCACTATAATCCATCACCCGTGGCCCGCACACGGATATCGGATTACAAACGCGGACCGACGAACAACACTAGATACTTTTTCTTGCATCCCTTTTCCTCTACGCATTCCCAGTGTATGTGTGAGTGAGATGGCAGTAAGTAAGGATATCTCGAAAACTACAAAGTGTGAGATTCAGGGAATGTTTCGGGAGTTAAAAGTTTGCTTGAATTGAGGTCGATGACTCTTTGTATGGAGGTTATTTTTGGGTGCAGTTTTGATGTGTTTTAATTGGCGTTTTGATGGAGGGGAAAGTAAATGATTTGGGTCAGCTGATTGTCGGAGTAATTGTTTAGTTATATCCTCTCGTCAGATGACTAACTTTTCAATTACACTTGAACTATGTTTTGCAAACTGTGCGCCCTTGTATACTATATCTCTTCGGCAAAAATAATGAAGTTCTTTACAGATTTCTGTCTCCTATTATCCCTTTACTGGGTTGGATTTTCAAAATAGCACGCTTGTAATCCCTGTTAGCCAGAGGTGTACCTAATAGTACACCCATATTTCGCCAGTTATGATTATGTCTATTACTACGTCAAGCAAGTTATCTATCTATCTATATAAATAAAAACAGGCCATTTTGGACGACATCTTCTAATAAATAAAGAGAGAAGTCCTGACTGACTGACTGACTGACTGACTGACTGACTCATCAACGCCCAGCCCAAACCCTTGGACCTAGAAAGCTGAAATTTTGCACAGAGGTTCCCTTTATAATGTAGACAAGGAATAAGGAAGGATTTTTCGAAATTCAACCCCTAGGGAGTTTAATAGGGGATGAAAGTTTGTATGGAAAATCGTCATTTTCACGCGGGCGAAGCCGCTGGCAAAAGCTAGTTTAAACATAAATTTGCTCGCCCTGATTACGGCAGAAATGCACTTTTCTGATTCACCAACCTTTGTTCCATTCATTTTCCACTTACACCCCACCAATCACCCAAACATAGTCACCATAACAAACCATCACTTAGAAAGATTCCCATAACAATTAAAAGCCAGAGCAACCAAACAAAAAACAAGTATCTTCCGATAATACTGCCATCCTCCCTTCGGCATTGATTTCCCATAGTGTTGGGATGAATGACTCCAACTGACTATTTGACTACTGTTAAAAATTCACGAAAATGTAATGTTCGTGTATTTTAAAGAACTAACAGAAATAACACGATGAGTGAAAAAAGTAATAAAATCGATCAAAAAATGGCTTATTTTTAACTGATTTTAAATGACGTGTTAGACAAAGACAGCACTCTTGAAACGTGACGTCATATTTCATACCGCCATTAAAGCTATAGCAACGAAACAAAAACCAAGTATCTTCCGATAATACTCCCATCCTCCCTTCGGCATTGATTTTCCATCGTGTTGGGGATGAATGGCTCCAATTCTTGTCAATTAATTACTGTCGTCAGCTAGAGGGATGAACGAAGCCCTTTTTTTATTTGCTTTCGACTACACTTTTAGTTTATTAGGGTGGAAATCATGAATAAGACTGTCGATTTTTATTTTGTCGATTTATTTTCTGGTTTGGGCGATGGCCTAGTTTTCATTAACATAACATCACACCTTAAATCCCCCAAGGGTTACGTAAAGATGGCTGTGGCTTGTCGAAAGGATAACGCGGCTCCGACACAAGGGCGAAGAAGGAACATGGGTTTGGTTTTTAGTCAGTAGAAGTCTGACACTCCCCTTCGTTCTGCCCAAGAGCGGGGGGGGGGGTTATTCGATGATTTTCCACCCACCAAAAAAAAAAAGGGTTACGTAAAGATGCACTTAATAGTACACCAATTAATAATAAATAATAATAATATTCCACAACTATCACACAACGCCATCTAGTCCCAAGCTAAGCAGAGCTTGTGTTATGGGTACTAGACAACTGATAAACATACTTATATATTTCTAAATACATACATATTATAGATAAATTACACCCAGACACAGAACAAATGATCGTGCTCATCACACAAACATTTGTCCTGGGTGGGAATCGAACCCACGACCTCCGGCATAGCAGTTAGGGTCACTAACCACTAGACCAACAGGCCAGTCCGTGTCAATTTGGTCTTCCGTTGTCTGTTGATGGTGTTAATTTGATTGTTTATTAAGGTGGATGTTCCAGGGTAGCCCGCGAAATTCAAATTTTCTTACGTTTTTAGCGATTTGCAAGGCCAGTGCTAGGTTGTATGTTAGTGAAAATATGATTCGCGGCTGTAAGACGTATGCAGTTACAGAATTATAATCATCAAAATCATCATTACAACTCTCCAAGTTCATGTAACTGTCAAGAATGACCTTTTGATGAAATACTCATTCTTGGGGAACCCCAAACACCCCCCCCCCCCTGGAACATCAACCTTAAAACTTTAAAAACTACGGGTAATCATGAAGAAAAAACTTGTTGGGTCGACTCCAAGTATAAGAGAACAAGGGTGATGATGATGATGATGACATCGAACAATCAGCACTTGACTCGCCTCGTGTCATTATAGCCCTCTCCCTTTTGACAACAGATCTAATGTGAAAGCGGTCAAATTCAGACGACAATTCTTACTTTTAGCATTGTATTACCCAGTTACTGGATTATAGAAATCAGATAAGCATTTCATCATCATCATCAGCCTATAATGTTCCCACTGCAGGGACTCAGGCCTCCTCTCTAAAAGAGGGATGGGCTATAATCCACCACGCGGGCCCAGTGCGGGTTGGCAGATATGTCACATGTCTTCGATTTTTTAAGCATTTGCTCTATGTTAAATACTGGTACTCAATTGCATTCAGTAAAACTGGAGACTAACTCCAACTGAGTTGAGGAGAGGTTTAATCTGCCTATCCTTAACGCTTTTCCGTGTTAATATTTCATGTTTCATGTATTCCAACAGCAGACACAATATAGTCCTGTAATCGATTCCAATAACAATGTTATTTTTCAAAAAGAAACCAACGGCGCGTCAACTGAATACAACGGAAACTTTCTTCAGTTGTTCATTCAACAGAAGTAGCAGATAAATGAAAATTGGCGACGGACAAAAGGTTCCGTACAAATTTTTGCTGATTCAATAAGTTGTGTTACATCTCGTGTTTTCATTTCAGTAAGTAAGGTTAGTAATCTTTTTGTTTTTTGAAAATATTCCAATTTCTTGAAAAGATGTCTGATGATTTTTTTCTTTATCAAATTTTGACAGTCATTTAGCTTGTTGAAGATATTTTGTTCGAATATTTTGTAGTGTAATGTCGGGTAAAAATAATCCAAAAAGAGACACGATCTTCTTTTCGAATTGAGGAAATGACTAAGGAAAAGAAAACAATATCGATAATGCAGATTGCAGACCTTCTTGTTTTCACATTTTTGTTTTTGCACGGTATTCTATTTGCTTACAATACTGCTTACTCTTCAAATATTTGAATAGGCTACTTATGATGTTTTTGACTTAAAATGATGATCATAATTATTATGTTGATGGCATGATGCGAAAATGTAAGAACGTAATCAACCTTATTTTTGGGTTGTGGGAAATCATCCAAACACGTCTTCTCTCGCTCTGGGCAGGGCGGTATGGAGTGTCAGACTTCTACTGACTGAAAACCACCCATGTTCCTTCTTAGCCCTTTGTGTCGAGGTCGCGGTATCTCTTTCGAACAACCCGCAGCTCCGGCGGGTACGCGATCAACCTCAAATCTAATTGCATTTAAAAATAACTTAATAGAATAAAAAAGTTGATGTGGCACTCGGAGACTGCCGCGGTAAAGCTATTTCATAGCATTTTTTATCAATTATTTAATTTGACAAACTCAGTTGACAACCTTGTTATTTTCCGTAACCATAGCAACCTGGTTGAAAATTTTCGTTACGGAATTTCTGGATTCGCTCTCCACGCTCAAGGCCCGCGATCGAAGCTATGCAATAGCTTAATATCTCATATTATTTTAACTTTCTGTGTTAATTAAGTTACGTATTTATAAGTAAATCTATCTAAATCCAAACTTACTAAAACAAGTATAAAAATATTCCTCCGTTTGGGCTTTGTCGCAGTCGGAGGCATCCAAAATTTACAGTGAATTTAGAGCATTTCATTCATAGCCTTAAAAAAGGACCCACCGAACAGACCTACTCCCGAAAACTCTTTTAACAACTTTCAGGCAGAATTGCCGATAGGCATCTGTACCATACAATAGTATATAAAGAAGGCCAGCTCCATACAATAAGCAAAATCACCTGAAGCGTGTCTATGAGGGCGATGGGACTAAAGAAGAAAGAAAGAAAAATTCTTTATTGGCTTCCCACAGGACAAAAACAAATTGACAAAAAATTACAGGTAAACCAAGTAAACATATTACTACTGCGCTGGGTGTCGCGGGTTCGTTCCCCGCACGGAACCAATATTTGTATGACCTACAGATAGTTGTTTCGGGTCTGGGTGTGTTTGTGTATGTGAGTTTAAATGTCTGTGAACGCAGCCACGTTACAGGAGAAATTCCTGTTTGAGGTTTTTAACAGGTTCACTGTCCACAGACCACATACGGTCTGTAGAGAGTCCTCCATACCAGTCCGCAGACCGTATGTGGTATGTTCGTTGCCAAACTAAAGACCTCACAGTGACATCAAGTAAAATCAATTATTATATGAATTATGCATGTATCTTCAGTAATTAATCCGTTAATATACTTGAATAACTCTAGGAATGACATTGAAATAATCTAAATATTTTTATTATTTAATCTCCAATATGACTTAGCTTATTATATTTATATCGTGCCTAATTCATCTAATTTTATTTATTTCAATGTATATTATTATTAATTGATCATTGTATAAATGACTGTAATGACTCTGTCTATGACTGTATAAATTTTGCATGCCTTATGGTAGAATCACTTGAAACATGTAAATCTTTTAACACCATTGTAACAGTGTATTCAGCAAAAATAAATGATTTGATTTGATTTGATTTGACAATTTCTAAGCCATCTGATACTGTGGACGTATGAAGATAGTTTCTAATTTTTTTTTTTTTTTTTTTTTTAAGTTTCTTATTTAATGCGGACTTGGCAGGACACATCATGGATTTTAAAAAGTGCTAGGACCCAGGGAAGTACACGTTTTTTTTTAATTTAAATTATTGACGTAACGGGAACATAACGGGACTTATGGACCATTCCCACTCTGAAGCCTGGACAGTGAACCTGTTAAAAAACTGAAAAGAGGAAAAGAAAAGAAACATTTGACAGTCGCGAGTGTCTTTGTGTGCGTGCATTTGGCTTAGTAGATGGAGCAAACCTTCTGTGCCTAAATGCCATACAAAAAATATAATAATCTTGATGTTTTTGCCTCAGTAATAAATTCAGACTGTTTAGTTATATAGAAAAAGTTTTCCATAATATTCAAATATAATTGAAGTATGTTTGAGGATGTTTGTCTCTGATATTGGACGGGACAAAGCTTTTTTGTACTTACCTATATTTTTTTATTTGAGGAAGTTATGTACAGGAAAAAGTATGCATTCCGGCAATCAGTGTATATCTTTGAAAGTACGAACTGTATCTGAAATAGAGCTATTACCACCAAGAAGTTACTAGCATTTCTTGAGTGGTGGAAATTATCATATTTCCTACTCCTCCGCTATTCTTTTCTGATTAATTTTGTTGCGGGATTCAAGACAGTTAAATTGTTTCTCTGGGACTTCGTCGAGCTTATAGTCTCGGCGCTCTTCTGGTGGTCGCCACTCTGTTGATTCTGCCTTTCAGGAGTTACATTGGTTTGGAAATAGTGTGGCCTTTGTTGCATTTATACCTTACTAGCGACCCGCCCCGGCTTCGCATGAGTGCAATGTAGATGCTGAATTTCTCGGATTTACTATACTATCATCATCATCATTTCAGCCAAAAGACGTCCACTGCTGGACATAGGCCTCCCCCAGGCGTCGCCACATTGACCTCTGTCTATCATCCAGTGGGTTCCTGCAACCTTGACCAGGTCATCGGTCCACCTAGTGGGAGGCCTTCCAACGCAACTACTATACCATAGTCACATATTATTATACTAGGTACATACAAACCTTCCTTCTTAAATCATTCTATCTATTGCTGAAAACTGCATTAAAATCTGTTACGTAATTTAAAAGATCCAAGCGTACAAACAGTGGAAGAGACTTTATTTTATTTCATACTTTTCTATCTTCTTTCTTTTATTTTTCCTCGATTTGAGATAATTCAGTGACGTGAAGTTCACGCTAATTTGGAAATCCGATGATAACCAAAGGGCATACTACATATTTCAGGTTGAACTTTAGGTAATCTCTAAATCCCTTCAATAAATATTGAATTTATTACACGTGGTAAAGAGATTTTCTCAAAGGTTAGATCTTTCTATACAGGATATAAGACTGTCTTTATAACCTGTTGGTGAAAGAAACACGTGTAACTTTTTTGCTTTGTCTACTTGTAAATACGGCCTATGAAGCAAAAAATATAGAGCCTGTCACTCTGTTATTTCGACAGCCAATCAAATAACATGTCACAAGAGCTGACATCAAGTCTTCTGTCAGACCAACTGTCTCGTTGGTCTAGTAATCTCAACCCCGATTGCTTTGCATGAGATACTAGATTCGATTCCTAGGTCCGGGAATGTGCTATTTGGTGTTACAATCTCTCAGTAGCAGCCAGCGAGGATGGATTTGTGCTCGTATGATAGCAATAGGCTTCGTCCCCTGTGACATGGGACTAAGGTATAACTGACGAAAATGTGCATACACACGGCGACACATCAACATATACATGTCCATAATAACATGGCCTGGCTTTGTATAGATTTCCCGTACAATGAGAGAGCCGCATAAACTAGTTATGCACGTATGTGTACCCCTCTGCTTTACGTTTCAGAGAAATATAGGCGTGATGTTATATTGTATTTTAACTGAAACAGTATGGCGGTCTTAATGTGGTAATATTATCTTATTAATAGACAGACCATACAAAGCAAAACTTACTAGAATCAATTGCGTATTCCAGTAATTTTAAGCATGCATTAATATTTGAAAAGTAAGGAGAATTTACTAATGACTTACTTTGTTGTACTTTCGAAATTAATACTTTCTCCGAACTTTAGACATTCGGAGAATTATGTTGAACAGAAAATACGAAAATTTTCATAAACATAATTAGGTTATCTTACTTACCATTCATGTCATTACAATGAATGTTGTAATACTCTTAGTGCATGTTTACGTACAGGCGCGGCGCGTGCAGCGTTTTTATTTCAAACACATGGCAATGTATGAAAAAGTTAACGATTTCAAAACTTGATTTTACGAGAAGCGATTTTTCACTCGTTTGTTTAAAATGCAACGTTTGTTGCGGTGGACTCGTCTCAGTAAATTAATAAAAAAGCACGAAAAGAAAATACTGCACGCGCCGCGCAACGCCCCGCGTCTCCGTAAACGAGCCCTTACGAACGACGCTACGCATGAAATCACTTCCTGTGAACGCCGAACTTGCTATTGCGATTCCCGTTCACTACGTGCCTTTTGCCATGGTGGCGATACATTGCATATGAGAAAATAAAATAAAAATTGGGTTCCCATAACGTTCCTGAAATAGTTTCATTAACTGGACATTTCACATAATCAGTCTGCGGAGGGCTGTCAACACGCTGTACAAAACAAAAACAGTTTTTTTTTTTAAATTCAATTAAGTTGGTGTCCAAAAACATAAAAGGCCAACGGCCATTGTATTAAAAATCTACATACCCAAGTGTACCCAACCAACCCATTTTTCATATTACAACCCACCCTCGCATAAGTAAATAAACCATATTTCAAACAATACCCATTTGTATACAAAACAATCATTTTGCATTAGTTGCCTTTTCTGTTTATCTTCTACTACATAATAATATATAAAAATGTCGGCTATCTAGCTTTATACGGTTATAAAATAAGAATATTTCATGGGCTAATATTGTTGGGAATAAACGTCTAAAAGTGCGTATGATTTTTAGGGTTCCGTTAGAAATAAAACTGGTTAGAGACTTGAATGTGGGAAAAACACATTTATTAACTTTTAATAAGGGAAAATATTTTTTCAAGAAATCATCATCATCATTTCAGCCGAAAGACGTCCACTGCAGGACATAGGCCTCCCCTAAGTGTCGCCACATTGACCGGTCCCGTGCGTCTCGCATCCACCGGATCCCCACAAACTTGACCAGGTCATCGGTCCACCTAGAGGGAGGCCTTCCAACGCAACGTCTTCGGGTTCGCGGTCGCCACTCCAGAACTTTCCGGCCCCATCGGGCATCCGTTCTGCGAGCAATGTGCCCTGCCCATTGCCACTTAAGTTTGGCAATTCTTCGGGCTATGTCGGTAACCTTGGTTCTCATGCGGATGTCCTCATTTCTGATTCGATCGCGCAAGGAAGCTCGGAGTTTCAAGAATTAAATTCAGGCATTTATACCATGTAAAATACTGCTATTCAGCTGCATTCGATAAGGTTGGAAACTGACCCCAAAATGGACAGACAGATGATTTCTGTAAGAAAGCCACTGGTCACAATTAGTCACAAATAACATGACTTTAAGAAAAAAAACTCTGTAAGACATTTTCTACCCTTTTTTTTTTTTGGTGGGTGGCAAATCATCAAATGACACCCCCCGCTGACCGCTGACTAAAAACCGAACCCATGTTCCTTCTTTGCCCTTGCGCCGAGGCCACGTCATCTAGTATAAAAATCCGCGACCCCGACGGGACATTTTCTACCCTGACGTTTGCTTCTTTACATTAAAAATCCGACATTGTTAGAAAATCACATTACTTTCAAGCGTTATGTAATGGTAAAGCATATTATATCTATCTAGATTTAACTTGGTAACTTCTTATAATACTTTGCTCCCTAATTTTGATTAAAAAACTTAAGGACTCTTTTGCTCGTGACCTAAGTGAGCTAGCTAGTTCATTATTATTAAAATCACGTCTTCTTAAACTTAATATAAAATATTTTGTTTTTTGCCAATATTTTAAATGGAACAGTTCACATTCTCTTGCCCTTATCTTATTTTATTTGGGGTCGGCACAGCATATTGTATTTTTCATCCATAATTCTCTGTTACTCGTCATCTCATCAGACTCCTCCTTTATTGCCATAATCATCCTATGTACAGTCCATCCATCGTTTCTTTGGTCTTCCTCTACTCTTGGCCACATTCATGCTCAAAACTTTCTTCATGACATTTTGCTCATTCCTCCGTGTTGTAATAATACCTGCTTTATACTGTTCATAGACTGTATTCAAAATTCTTCTTGTTCTTTGTAACTAGGTTACCTTTCACTTCAAATAATAACAAACTTGATGAACCACGTCTTTTCTTTTTAGTAATACAAAATTACAACAAATCGTTATCAGCACGATGTGTAGCTCAAGTATAGATTTGTTTATTCAAGAAAAGTAATTCGTGTTTTCGTAATATTTTGTTGAAGCGATATTTGTGCGTTTTTCCTTTTTTTTGGGTACGAAACAAAATAGTTCTTCGTGTACTCTTGTGAGATGGCAAACCCAAATGGAGACACAAATGAGCGAGGTATGCGTAGTTCCTCAATTCCATCATTCACCCTACATAATAGAGAAGGGTATAGTACGTGGAAGTTTAAAATGCGTAATTACCTTATGCATGAGGAGTTGTGGGAAGCAATAAGTGGCTACCCAACTGGGATGAACGTTTCCAATGTCACAAAGACGAGGAGCGATCAGAAAGCACTAACAAAAATTTGTCTTACCCTTGAATCATCTGCAATTACGCATGTGCGAAGTGCAACCACGGCAGCTGAAGCATGGAAAGCTCTACAAAATGCGTATGAGGACAAAGGTATGGGTCGGCGTTTACATTTAGAACGGAAATTATACAGATTGAGACTTGAAGACTTTGATAATAATATTGAGTCATATATCAATGCTGTTATTTCCACTGCCCAAGATTTGGCAGATATAGACAAAGTAATAGATGATGCGTCCATTGCTGCTATTCTACTGGGAGGTCTAACGTCGAGGTATGACCCATTGATTATGGCTCTCGAAAATAGTAATGTTAATGTTACCACCGAACTGCTAAAGTCCAAATTACTGAACGAAATGACCAAGGAAAGCTCGATAAAACTGGAGACAGCTATGAAGTCAAAGGTTGATGCCTCTTCTGTTGAATCAATGGCAAAGAAAATTGTGTGTTATGGTTGTGAAGAACCTGGTCACAAGAGACCTGACTGTCCTCTAAAGAAAAAGAAAGTCATGAAAAGGAAGAATCCCACTAATAAGGACTCGACCTCTGTGTCTGCTTTAGGAGCAACGAATAATTATGACATGGACAAATGGTACGTTGATTCAGGCGCTACCAAACATATGACTTCAAGACGAGATTGGTTTGTAGACTTAAAGCCTATTGATAATAAGGTAACAGTTGCAAACGGGACTAAGATTGACGCTGAAGGCATCGGTAATATATCTATAAATACCGAAAACAACGTCAATACAATTAATGATGTGCTGTATGTACCTAACTTGCAAACAAATCTTCTATCTGTGAAGACAGCAGTAGAAAAAGGGTTTACTGTAATGTTTGATAAGTCTGGTTGTAATTTATTTAATTCAAAAACCTTCTCCTTTACAGGTGAAGCGGTTCTACATGGCTCGCCCTGTGGTGGATTGTACACACTTGATTGTGCGGTGAATATTCCCCAATTTAGAGCCTATGATGTGCACTCTGATTCTATCTCTAAGTATCAGGTATGGCATAAGCGTTTAGGCCATTTATGTCGCGTCGGTATGAATCTGCTGAAAAATAGTCATAAGGTTATTGATTATAAGGATGTGGATAAAAATCCATGTGTTGCTTGTGTTCAAGCGAAACAAGCTCGAAAACCGTTTAAGGCGATTACTTATAAAAGAGCGACTTCAATATTAGAACTAATCCACTCTGACCTTTGTGGACCAATGTCAGTTAGCTCCTTTCAGGGTAATAAATACTTTTTAATTTTTATAGACGATTTTTCGAGAACTATATTTGTATATTTTATTTCTTCTAAGACAGAGGTAAAGGATATATTTTGTCACTTCCAGTCTATGGTTGAAAGACAAACTGGGGCTCAAATTAAAACAATAAGAACGGATAATGGGAAAGAATTCGTCAATAGTGAATTCTCAAGTTATCTTAGATCTTGTGGTATTCAGCATCAAACTACGGTACCATATAGCCCTCAGCAGAATGGTGTTGCCGAGCGCACTAATCGCTCAATTGTTGAAAAGGCACGCTCTCTTATGGCTGAAAGCGATCTTTCTAAAGCTTTTTGGGAAGATGCTGTTCGAACGGCTGTGTACCTGAAGAATAGATGCCCACACCGTGCCTTAAATAATAAAACTCCCTACGAGTTGTGGAATGGTTGCAAACCAGACCTAAGTAATCTCAGAGTTTTTGGGTGTAGAGCTCTTATACATATAGCTTCTTGTCACCATAAGAAATTGGATCTTAAAGCTGATGAAGCTATATTTGTAGGATATACAGAAGATCCTAATAGTTATCTTTTTAGACATTCAACTTGTCCTAGAACCTTACAAAAGTCTAGAGACGTTACATTTTTTGAAGATTGTTTTTCTTCTTTAAATAATAGAAATGTCAACAATACAAAGACTTCTACTGAACCTTTAGTACTTTCTAATAGTCTGCCTATACAGGAAAAAACTAGTACAGTTCAAGAGTCTTTTGAACATATTCCAGTGGTCACTGTCGAACCAGCTCCAGGCCATACTGTTGTCACTAAAGATCAGACTGCTGAAACTGATACTTTTTTTGAAGCAATTGAGGAAGCAGTAGTTTCTACTAGTCAAACTGATGGACAATGTAGATATCCTTCCAGAGACCGGAAACCTCCTAATTACTTCTCATACCAAGTTTCTAGTCAAGCGTCTGATGAGCCTAGAACTTATAATGAGGCTACATTGGCTGATGATGTTGAGAAGTGGCAGATGGCAATGATGAATGAATATAATTCATTAATGAAGCTGAAGACATGGAAACTGGTTGACAGAGAAAACAAGAAAGTTATACCATGTAAATGGGTTTATAAGTTAAAGAAAGATCCAGCAGGAAATGTTGTGAAGTACAAAGCAAGATTAGTTGCTAAGGGATTCACCCAGACGCCAGGTGTAGATTATTTTGAGACTTTTGCTCCTGTCGTGCGGCACTCCTCCTTGCGTACTCTACTGGCTCTCGCAACTGAATTGGATTTGAAGATGAGTCACTTGGACGTTGACACTGCTTTTTTAAATGGAGATCTGCAAGAGAAGGTCTACATGGAGCAACCTCAAGGTTTTAAAGTAAAAGGTATGGAGAACAAAGTGTGTCTCTTACAAAAATCCTTGTATGGACTTAAACAAGCTCCACGAGCCTGGAATATAAAGTTAAATGAAACTTTATCAACTTTTGGTTTTGTGAAAATTCCATCAGAACCATGTGTGTATACCAAACTTTTTGGAAAAGAGTTGGTTATCATTGCAGTCTTTGTCGATGACATAATTGTTTTTTACAGTAATGACAAAACGTTTGACGTCGTCAAAAATGACTTACAAAAATATTTTTCGATAAAAGATTTGGGCTATTTAAGCTATTATCTTGGTTTAAATATAACCAGAAAAAATGATGAAATAAAAGTACATCAGAAAAATTATATAAATAATCTATTACAAAAGTTTGGAATGGAAAATTGTAATACTTGTACAACTCCACTATCTGGACAACTGGAGGTCAGTACCAGCATTGATAGTGATCATAATGATCTAGAAGCGTATCCCTATCAAGAATTAATTGGTTGCCTCATGTTCTTGAGTGTGAATACTCGTCCAGACATAGCGTACACGACTAGTTACCTGAGTCAGTTTAATACTCGGTACAACAAGACTCACTGGTTAGCCGCGAAGAGAGTCTTACAATATCTAAAAGGCACTATAGATTACTCGATTTGTTACAGAAAATCAAGTATGCCCCTCATAGGTTTTTGCGATGCCGATTGGGCAAACTGTAATATAGATCGCCGTTCTTATACTGGTTACTGTTTCAAATTAGCAGGCAGTCCGGTTTCATGGGCCTCGCGGAAGCAGCAAACCGTAGCTTTATCCTCAGCGGAAGCCGAGTATATGGCAATAACTGAAGCTAGGAAGGAAGCGATTTATTTAAGAAGGTTTATCACTGAATTAGTTTCAGATCCTATGGTAAGGCAAAAGTTATTACCTAATACCGTAACTATTTGTACTGATAGTCAGAGTGCACAGAGTTTGGCCATAAATCCGGTACACCACCATAGGACGAAACATATAGATACCAGATATCACTTTATTAGAGAAAAGATTAGTGATAATTCGGTAAACTTAAAATATACCAAATCAAGTGATATGCCCGCTGACATCTTAACTAAACGGTTGCAGCGTGTGGCACATGTTAGATGTGTACTGGGCTTAGGTTTAGTGTAAATATATTTTTACACGTTTACTTGGTATATTTTGAGTCCATTTTTATATGTTATTTATTTGTGAGAATTTTGATTAAGGGGGTGTGTTGTAATAATACCTGCTTTATACTGTTCATAGACTGTATTCAAAATTCTTCTTGTTCTTTGTAACTAGGTTACCTTTCACTTCAAATAATAACAAACTTGATGAACCACGTCTTTTCTTTTTAGTAATACAAAATTACAACACTCCGCATCACATATAGCCATATACAGACCTCCCACTATGTGGGCCGATGACCTGGTGAAGATTCCGCTGGATTTGAGACGCACGGGGCCGGTCGATGTGGCGACCAGTCAGTTCCATCCAATTTTCAATACAAATTCGATGTTGTATACCTTTTCAATTCCCAGTTTTCAATGTAAAATAAATTATTCCGTTTTGGTCAACCAGCGTAATTGATGGAAAACATCAACGTTGGACAATCGGCTTTCGTTTTAATTTTGTCTGCAAATGACATGTTTTTTTGGGTCATTAAAAAAAAATGATAGTTATGCTGCTAACTTGAGAGAATTTTGATACCTAAGTAAGAAAGAAAGAAAGAAAGAAAGAAAAAGTATTTATTGGTTTCCCACAACACAAAACAAATTGACAATAAATTAAAGGTAACAACAACATATAAGAAACACTTAAAATTAGGACATACCTACATACATTCAATTTAAATTGTGGCCAATTTTTAAGTATAACATCACGCCTGTAATCTCTGTAGGGTCTTCGCCAGTAATATTTAAGTCCCATGTAATAGGGGGTGAGCCTATTGTCATTAACTGGGCACGAATCTATAATAGAGTCCGGGCTGCTACTGTAAAATTTCCGGCAGAAATACCCAATTAATTTCTTTTTACTAAAGATTATCCATTAGCAAATTTTTTTGGCGCTTTTTTATCTCATTTGAATGACATAGTTGTGGGATTGTGGGCTCAGAGTAAAACACCTGGATAACTTTAACTTCTATTTATTTTAGGAAATCTTAATAAAAGCACACGTCTTCGTCTTAAAGTGGGTCTATCGCCATCTTCCTATTTTCCCTCTCTCCCTCACTCCTGATACATACGTCCCTTTCACTCACTCTTACGTTCCATATCCCACATAGTTATACAACTTCATAGAGATCTGGGGTCAAGTTGCTCATTTTATTTTGCCAGCACTAGTTCCCCATAAAGCGGACTGATGACCGACTGATGACGAAAAGCACCGGACTGGGTGTCTAAAATGGTCACTTATGCAGGTCATAATAGGAAAATAATATGAAGGGTGAATGGGTGTAGCGAGGATGACTGACCTTATTGGTGATGTTCTTCAGAAAGGACAGGTGCGTAGTACTCGCAACCGGCGTGCGTGTATGACCAGATGTATGAATGTGGACGAGGCAAAAGGGGTATGTAAGAATCGTAGCAGGTGGCGTTCTGTGGTTTCTGCCTACCCCCATGGGAAAAGAGCGTGAGTTTATGTATTGTATGTGTAATATGAATTGCGTTTTTCGTAAAATGGTCACAGAGGTCATTCTATTTTACGAATTTGAACGCAATTCGTATTATTTTGATCTGCTAAAGGGGTCTAAAATGGCTTTTAGACCCCCTGGTCAATGTGGCGGTGAATTGTATCAGACTATCAATCAGTAGTTCAGATGAATGGAAAATAACAAGGGGAACCTATACCATAACCCTAGTCATGCTATCGTTTGTGTAACTAACTAGAAAAAACTACAACAAAAATAGCTTACAATATCATAATACATTTTTCATTATAATACTGACTCATGAAAAAATCCTTTGTTAGATCTGTATTTTCCTTTTTTCGTTATAATGAGTTTTCTAGTCGTTATGTAAAGAAGTCGTGAAATTGAAGTTATTATCAGATTTCTGTTGAATTTAGCTTGTTTCGTGTTTAGTCGGTAAATGTAGAAATGTCTAAAAATATGTATGCTATTTTTACCGTTCTTTTGCCTATGTATATATTATACATAATTATACTTTTTTAGGAAAAGAAACGTTATTGCGATGTTTGTGTTATGAGTGGTAGATCTTTTTCATCCTCTGCGTGTCCAAAGTTCTTCATTCTTCATAGAAATATTCTCCTCGAAAAGGGAGGATCCTCCGGCCAAACCGATGTGTCTGGTTATCGATTTTTTCTACGTATGGTCTTCGCGGAGAACCTCAATATCGTAATATTCGTAATTTTGAAATCTGATTTTAGTTAATTATTTGTGGTATAGAACTATAGATGGAGCTGTAGTACTTTTCCACTATGTTGTTGTTGTAGTATTTGTACTGCTGCTATAATACTAATGGGCAAATGGGACTTAAGTATAATTATAATAGCAGTACTCGTAGTTTTAAGAGTTTAAAAGGTGCTTTAGAAAATATCATTAGCAAAATTAGGTAAAAGACTTAAAAAGCTCGCAAAAAAACACTAAAGGTTTAAAAAACATTCTCAAAAATACCTTTATATTTGTGACAAAAAACAGCAAAATACCTTTCGTTCCCAGCTAATTCTGGCATATGTAACTTTTTATTCTAAAACGCTGCCGGTATTTCTCTGCTAAGTGGCTTCCGCTCTAATCCTATGAAGTACTCTTCGGTATAAAGTGGCTCTTTCCACTTCCCAACGTCTTTCAAGCCACGAAATACAATTTCTTTCAGGTTTCCTTGCGAACTTGAAACGAGGTAAAAAGTAAAAAAAATATTAAAAATCATTTTTGAGGACATAAACTCTAATATAAGTAGTAGTCTAGGTATCGTGGTTATGGCTTCATGAGATCTTGGGTGCAATCGGGCAAAGTAGAAATTCTCACTAACAGCAAAACTTTTTTTTTTTGTTGGGTGTTTTATCATCAAATTACTCCTCCCGCTCTAGGCAGAGCGGTAGGGAGTGTCGGACTTCTACTGACTAAAAACTATCCATGTTCAAACAACCCGCAGCCCCGACGGAATACCAGCTACTGAGTCTGGAGTAGTGCCCGGTTGATGGCAATGGGCTCGCCCCATATTACATGGTACTTAAACATATCTGGCGGTGTGCACATACTATAGGCACACTCCTACGTAACCAGTTCAAGAAAGTAAAGAAAGAAAAGAAAGAAAGAAAGAAAATAAATTTATTTGACACACGCCACAAGTTCACACAACAAAAAATATAAAAATTAAACTAAAAACTAAACAGAAAAATGTGTCTCGCGGCTGCGCCAAATAGGCCCAGTTCAGCATATTGCCGAGCAGCTAGTGCCCGACGCTGGTTTTCAACTGGACCTGAGTAAGTGATGTGACGGACGTTAAACAGTTTTTGTATTTTATGTATTAGGTAGGTTAGTGTATGTATAGGTGATTATGTATGTGTGTGTGTGATTATGTGTGTGTTGTGTGTGTGATTGTGTTTTTTATACAAATAAGAAATATTTAGTAATAAAAAATATGTATATATACCTATATATAGAAATAAACGAGACTAGGTGCGAGATAAAACAAGAAAACTATCATTTTTATAGCTATGTACAGCATTAGTAAACAAAAAAAAAATGTACTGTGGTCAAGCTAACAAGGTAGAAAGTACATCCCGTCATACACGTGATGTCAACATCAAACAAAAACTTCATCCTTCAACTGTTGTCCAAGTAAAACAAAAGATAATCTCAAAACAGCCAATATTTTACCCGCAAGTGACCTCCCTTTTAAGTAACAAAGACCCCAAAGTTCACAATTTGTCGAGATATCCCCCAAAAGTATATAATATGACTGGTCCTTACCGGCCGTTACAAGTGGAGTGTCTTTCCATGTACAGCGCGAGCGGTCTAAATTGTAAAAAATGTTTGCGACCCCTAATATATCTTTATCATGCCTGATTTGTAAGAAGAATACTTTAGGGAGTAATATTATTTGAGGGTTGAGGATACCTCTATGGTGCTTTTTGGTTAAACAGAATATTTATATGTAGTAGTTTCTATTATCAGGAAGTGACTTCCTTAGAACCTGTGGTTACATTAGATATTTTTTTAGTAATACCTTAATCATCCTCTGCTATAATATGTATCACATTTGCATGCTTTATGTACATACAAGGATCCTATTATACCTATAATTTTACAACTTACGTTTGGCTACATTATAAACAAATGAAGACCTGTAGTATCAGCGATATTGACAATCGAAAATTGAACGAATAAAAAACGGACTTAAAACAAACATTCTAAATATAGTTTACTTTCGGACTTTGTGACTTCAAAATCGATATCATTTATTCAAACTAGACTGATAAACAGCACTTTTCGAACGTCAAAAATTATCTTTTTACATAACTTTTACTTGACTTTCAAAAATCATTTAATTAACAAAGTTAGTTTTAATTGATTCATAGTAAGATGCTCTGATTCCAAAAATTTCCATACCACAGATTCTCGAAAATATATCAAAACGGCCAAAATTCTCTTTGAAACGTTAACGTGCAATAGTTTCTACTAAAAGCCAGTAATTTAATATCTCTGCCGAACGTCGGCTGGCCCAATCACCGGCTGTCGACTCCTAATTAAAGACTTGAGCACAAAGCTGATGAACTGTTAATTACATCTGATGTTTTAATTAGAGCTGCCAGCCAGATTTTGGTTTGGTCGAAAATTTAGAGAATTAGGGAATTTGATCGCGTTTAGGAGTTTCTGATTGATTGGTAGTCGAAGTTAGTGATTTTTGTACTGAAATATTATTGTAAAATAAAATTTAAGTGTATCTTTGTAGTTTCAAACCCACAAATTTTTGTTGATGGAAGTATCATCATCATCATTATCTGCCTAGCCTTTTACCAACTATATTGGGGTCGGCTTCCAGTCTAACCAAATGCAGTTAGATAGTAATATTTTTCCGACCGACTACCTATTAAAACTCATATTTTGTATAGCCTGGCCCACCGCCACAAAGTTGCATGTCTGGCGGTCTTCACAGAGTGTACTTCGGAGAGTGTGCGCAGGAGCTCCACGGGCTGATTCCACCATCTCCCTTCTTCCATCGGGAGACTAGACGTACCACAGATTATCACCCATACCTTGTCGATGTTCCTCACTTTTGTTTGTCTTTTTTCCAGGTAATCTTCGATTTTGACGGAACTTAAACTGACATATAGCTGATGTTATAGTTACTTAGGCTGTTGTTATTTTAGAAAAAGAATTAGGGTTCCGAAAAAGAAATTGAAAACCTTTGAAATGATTAACAATACAGTCTGTACGGTTAGTTACGTGAACCTATAGTGACGTCATACGAATCAGAACGAATCATTGCTAAAATATTTAAAAAAATGACTCAACAAACTTAATACCTCATAATAAACATATCCATGCAGATATTAAAACCCAAATTCCCATGAATTCTCTACCGAATTGCATTCGGAAACCACACAAAGGCTATAAACCTTCAACCATAAAAACCCTGGGGTATAAATCAACACCTACGTGGATGAAGGTAGGTACAAAAACCTTATTGTTCTATGACCCGAAGTTTTTTTTTAAAGATAACCTTACATTAGGTAAGGCACACATTATTGGACCGCCCGCGGTGGCTATGGTTTTGTGGTGAGGTCATAGTGTAGATGTGGACAGAAGATTAAGTCCGTAGTACTTTGGGAAAAATAGTTTAGGTGGTGTTGGTAAAGAGAAATTGCTTTCATTTTTATGGAAAATAGAATTGATTTTAATGGACCATTTGGCAATAGCAGTATTTTATTATTTTTATTTTTATTCAAAAGGAACAACAAACAGCTACAATATAATACATAGACATCTAAGTATACAAGACTTATTAACAATATTGCAGCCCACAACGCTGTTCTCAGATTAATTAAAAGCATACATAACAGTAAAAATAATAATAATCATCGCTACGGTACAAAAACTTAGTACATATCGGTAGTGTATAAATATATTATTCACGAAAGTTCATTTAGAATCAAACTTTTAAACTTATGAGGAGCACATGTAAAGATATCGATTTGTTCAAAGGTGCTATTGTAGGATTATGATATAAATATTTATATTTTTATGATAAAATCCCGTCATCGCCATTTTTTTTTGTTCTAGACCAGACCTGGGGGCCGTCTAGTTACGGAAATATTGGAGGTCAAAGTTCCTACTTTTTTTTTTCACAACTTATAAATGTTTGTTTTGTGTTCTTGTATGGCAAACTTGATGGCAGAAATACATAGGTATTTGTCGTTCATTTATGAAATAACTACCATGTACTTATATGCAAGTAATTAACGGAACATCATAAATTAAAAGCGTGTGTGAGAATTAATATAGTTTAATGTCTGCTTCCTAGACATCTATTATGTTGAAGCTATTAATGGCAATTTAGATGACGTCATGATGCATGCAGTTAGTAGAATTAATTAGAATTAACTAGAATTTATTTTGTGCTTCTAGTATAGATGCGAAAGTTTATGTCGGTACCTACCGAACATCCATCCGTTCAGTTTTTGTGCGTGAATGAGTACGCACTGAGTTTGGCAAACAGATAAGTCTATAACCTGGATAAAAACATAGGAAGAATACTTTTTATCCCAGTAGTACGATCTCTTGGGATAATTATCGCACACTGGTGAAGTCGCAAGCATAAGCTAGTATGCCATAATTGACCTGGGTTTTCTGTAAAAAAATCTCGCTCCATTTTTTGCGGGTCTTTTAACTGGTCCTTCTGCATTTTCTTCTATAATATTCAAACAAACTACAATAGGCTAAAGGCTTACATCTGTTCTGTTTTTGTGAACATTATAAATTGGATTACAAAGAGGTTAGTTAGCCGTGGTTTAATATGGACTTTGGTTCCGTACAAATTTATTTTCGTCCCTTTTAATATTAATAAACTAAAGATTTTTAACATTAAATAAAGTATAGGGACACTGGACACGTGTATCCAAGTGAGTCTTCATTAGCCTTTTCCTAATTATATTGGGGTCGGCTTCCAGTCTACCCAGATGCAACTGAATACTAGTATTTTATATGGAGCGACTGTCCATCTGACCTCCACAACCCATGATACGATACCTTTTGGTAAGACTGGTTGTCAGACTTTCAGATCACTGCCTACTTGTATCAACTGTCAAAGATCTACAATTGACAGCCGGGACCATACAACGGCTTAACGTACTTTCCGAGGCACTGTAAGCAAGTTAAGTGTATAAAAAAAAATGTATTACCGTTTTGTTACCGACTACGGCACAGCCCAAAAGGAGGGTTATTTTACACAATACTTTCATGTTTTAAAACTAGATGGGCTGGTGTTTCATACTGACTATCCTGAGAAGAAACAGCCGGAACAAAGTCAGAGGTCACTGACTCTTTTAAAGACCAGACATCGGTTAAAAGTCACATGAGGACTATAATAATAACAGCCAATGGCTTAATTGCCAAGAGCCTCGACCAACACCTGAGGAGGCTCTCGTTAGGCAGCTGGATCAAGGGCTTGATGCAGAAAGCGGTACTCCTGGACACGGCTCGCATTGTTAGGAGGTTCCTTTCTCTGGAGCCCTGACCGCCGGTAGCTTGGACCCTGTTCCCGATACCGGTGGGCTACAGTTTTTTTTTTATATTTTTAAATGTTTTTTTTTATTATTGTTTTATAGGAAATATTTAAAAATGTATAAAATTTGTTAATATAATGAATAAAGGGAATAATAATACATTTATTTATTCAGATAACATAATGATCCATAATGGTTAGTAACAACACATACAAAACACAATGCAAAATAGTATCTGAGATGGTCTTTTGAAGAAAGAATTACAAAGATTTATAATTCTTATATTATACAAAATAATATAATTATTACTTTTTACAAACAAAAATCTCAAATATTTTTCTAAAATATTTTCAAACGGTAACAAGGTTCGATCCCCTGGGTATTGGTCTGGTCTTTCGTCAATTTAATTTAGAAGATAGATCACATATCTGGATCCGTTTTATTTGACTCGAATTGATTGATTCGAGTCTACTTGATTGATTAGGTTGATTAATTGCTATTGTTTTGTCATTAAAATTATAAGGGATGGTTTTTAATTTTGGTTGGCAACGGTTTTAAATCTCTGCCTTGTGTTCGGGGCTTATAGGCGTGATGTTATTTATTATTATAATGTAGGATGGTGTTTTTTGTACTGGTTTTTTTTTTTTCTTGTGTCTTCTTTGTAGTCTCATTCTTCAATACTGAAGGTCGTGTCCTTGATGAAAGTCCTTCGTAGATCTTAGAATCTGCCTCCATTTCTCTTGATGTTGAGTGAATTGTAAAACAACACCTACACTTCGCCAGTTATGTTTAAGTCCTTTGTATGGGGGCGTGCCTATTGCCATCAACAGGACTTATCTGCAGCCTTTGTGGCTGCTACTGTGAAAATTTCCTAATGCAAAACACAATAATTCTGCTCGACCCGGGAATTAAACCCACGATCTCTGCATTCTCTGCAGTCGCGCTTGCAACCACTAAACCTAAACGAGGCAGTTATCAGACGTAACATTAAATTAATATAGGTAGGTACCTTTAAAAGATACTGGTACGGTACGCTACCATACAAAGTCTTATACAGCATGTTACAAATAGTACACCATTACAAACATAACTCATTGCACCCGTAAAGGTATAAAAAATAATTATGGAACACAATGTTGAACTAAATATGGAATACGTGTGACAAATGGACCCCACGGGGCATTCCGATAAATAAAGGGTATATTACGTCACAATTTTAAATGGGTCCCCGTTCATTTGTTTCGAATATGGCAATGCAAAATGATGTATGTGCAGTCAATTGAGATATTTTATATCGATTGTTGCTTTATTTTTGTGCCGTGTTCAATGTGGGGTGTTGTTTTTTACCCGACTGCGGCGAAACCCAAAAGGAGGGTTATTATTGTAGTTAGTACGTGGATGTAGAATGTTATATTGATAAAAGTTTTTAAACTGACATGGTCACTGACACTAGACTAGTATTACTATGAACGGGATTTTTTATTTTTTTTATTTGCTTGTAACAGCGCCGAAATATCGGGAAATCGAAACAATAAGAAAACATGGTAAATATCCCGTTCATAGTATTAATAGTAGTTACATTGATAGTTGGTTTTTCTTCTTAGCATGTCGATGACAATTCAAATTGAGGCAGCTCAAAATTTGGCGTTGAGTTTGGCATTATCAGTAGCCGTCCATCAGCTCCTGTGATATTCAAATAACAGGACAGGCAGGACATGATTGCTTGTTTGTAACTTGTAAGTTACAAACACTTGTAAGTAACTTGAAAGTTACAAACAAGTTACAAAAAAGAGTCATTTTACACCCTGTAAACCTCCTTCGAAATAAACAACAAAACCTCACTACATTTTTTCTCCAATTCCTCTCGCTGTCAACCACTTCATTAAGGTACAGTAGACATTAATACTTGCAATAAACCCTCACTCTTGCCTCGAGGGAAATCTCTTAGCCGGATCGCCAACGATTAATCTTTGGTAAGTAGATTCTTCTGATATGATTCGTGCCTGTGTTCTGTTGCCGTCGAATTTGTTGGGATTATTGGGTAATCAAATGTAAAAGCGGATTCATGATTTTTTATTTGGGTAAAAAAAAACGACCAGAATAAAGTTAGTTTCTAAAGTTTTGGGTGATTTTTGATGCATTTATTGCCACTGACTATTTTGCACTTCTTAGAAAATATTTTTTTTTTGCAAAAGTTTTCTATTTTAAATTACTTTACAACTTGCTTCATTTTATGTGCATTTCTATAACACATTGTTATACCTTGTGGAATGTGGACCAAGATACCAAGAAAGAACGCCAGATGTTCGTCATTAAAAAAAAAAATACTGTTACTGTACTGGTGCAACTTACTGTAAGTTAAGGTATTATGAAAAGTTAGTTATGGTGGATTTTGCAGATATGAGGTAACAAAGATATTTGTACTAAATAGCTGCTAAGTTCCGTCATAAAGCTAGATTTTGACTTTACATTAGGTTTAGTACGAACCCATTCAAATTCTTCCATGGTCGATTCACACCGCGGTCCGAAACAGCCTATTCCTAAGAGCTCTTCGGCGTTTCACACCGCGGTCCGAACCACTCGTGGTGCGAAACGACGAAACACTCGATGAATCACCTCCTCCAGTGCCAGACTCTAAATAAGTATTTTTTGAATATTTATGCATGATACCTATGTTATAGGTACCTATGTCCTTCAGAAAGGACAGCTACTTGGTACTCGCGACCAGCGTGCGTGTATGACCAGATGTACAAGGCAAAAGGAGTATCTAAGGATCGTAGCAAGTGGCGTTCTGTGTCTTCTGCCTACCCACATGGGAAAAGGCCGTGAGTTTATGTATGTATACATGATACCTACCTACCATGATATAACCCGACCTCTACGTAAGATCCTTCATTATTGAGCAATTGGATAGCAGCTCTTAATTGACACATAAATACTAACTAAGACGCCTTCTGAATACAAGCGGATGAGTGCTGAGCTAGAAAACAAAGCCTAGTTTACAGCAAAGCTTGAATTCAAAAACAAGTCTTTTGTTTTGTTGAGACACTCTTGGATAAAAATCAAACCTGAACTGGCTTAGTAGGCGACTCGGCCGCTGATACTCGCCCGATCCGGCCGAGACAGGAATTTCATTTATATTAGTATTTTTTAGTGGTGTTTCGGACGATACTTTTTTTTAAGCAAATTTTGTACAGTCAGAATGAAAAACATAAGATAGGGGTCGTGGGGCTTTCGGGACCGGGACCGCGATCAATGTAATGTGAAGTACTAGGGTAGCATAAGTTAATAGGACATTATCATCGTCTTCCTGCATTTTTCCCATGTTACTTGGGATCGGCGTAACACATTTTTCTTTCATTTTCCCCTGTGAATTGACACGCTATCACGCTCTTTATTCGTTTATAACATCCCAACACGATCCATCTACATATTTTATCTTTGGTCTTCCTCTCTCTCGATCTATAAACATTAATTATATTCATTGCTCTTTTTACCCGACTGCAGCGAAGCCTAAAAGGAGGGTTATAATCATATTCAGAAGCGATTCCAGTTTTTTTTAAATATTAAATGGGGCAATGGGCTTACTCTTGACCTCAATCATGCCCTAAGGGCAGAGATGAGGTCGAGGATGGAACGAGCTTACCCAGAAGAAGCCTATTTACTCGCGACTTAAATAGATTGGGGTTATATAAACTCGGGAAGACCGACGCAGGCAGGGTGTTCCACTCCTTGGCTTTACGAATAATGAAAGACCGGATGATAATTAACGGCTTCGTCAAGGGGGTCCATTTAAACCTCATATTCTGCACTGCTCCGTAAAATTGTCTCATTCTCCTCCTCTTCATTGAAGACACAGCCTTACCACGAATAGTGATTTCAATCGAAGTTCGATTAATAGCGAACAGGATACCAATGAATGGGCCTTGATTACTGCCTAACTCCCTAACTGGATTGATGAAGTACCTTGAGGCTTTCGAGGTCTAGCTACAATTATGACGATAGACAAACAGGGCCTGATTTTTGTGGGACTAGGTGTATGTTTGGATGGTTTTAGTTGAGTCAGAGATAAAAAATTTGCTAGACTATGTGTTTTTGCTGTCGGACAGAATCCCAAATATATTTTATCAATTTTAGTTGACGTTTATGTTGAAGTTGTGTTTCAGTTTTCGACTTTTAGGGAAATTACTTCTTACCGTGTTGGCAGTAAGATTTAACGACCCCACACACCCCAGTCTCTGAATTTCTAAACCGCCTCAAAAGCCTCTGGACATGGTTTGGCGACTACTATTTGGCGGCCGATACCACCGGCTTGTACGAGCCTTCCGAAGCACGGAATCATCTTTTTATAAGCCTCTGACATGGTTTGACGACCACTATTTGGCGGCCGATACACCGGCTTGTACGAGCCTTTCGACGCACGGAATCATCTTTATACCAGACAATCAGGTGATTCACTGCTCAGTCTTCCTTACCAAACTAGAAACAACTTTACAAAGTATGCTTTCCGTGGGAATCGAACCCACATCCACCGGGTCACAAGGAAAACGCCGACACCACTCGACCACGGAGGCAGTTAAATTACTTAAACCTTGTTAGTCTAATATCTGCTAACACTGCTAGTGCTGAACTTAAGTTTCTACTTTCGATGCTTCAATCGAGCAAAGTGTTGATCACAGGATTTTTCTAGTAGCAGTCCGGAACAGCCTTGTTCCTCTATAGGTTGCAAGCGTAAATACTGAGCATGAGGCCCTTGATTCGATTCCCAGGTCAAGGAAAGTGTTATTGAGTTTATCATTAGGTACTCAGAAGCAGCCTTGGCGGCTGAATCTGTGCCCGGCTTAGTGCATGTTTACGTACAGGCGGGGCGTCGCGCGGCGCGTGCTGCGTTTTTAATTCAAACACATGGCGATGTATGAAAAAGTGAACGATTTCAATCGTCGATTTTACGAGAAGTGATTTTTCGCTCGTTAGTTTAAAAAGCACCGTTTGTTGCGGCGGACCCGTCTCTCAGTAAATTAATAAAAAAGCACGAGACGAGCCTTCTGCACGCGCCGCGCGACGCCCCACATCTCCGTAAACGAGCCCTTACTCGCTCCTAAATACTCCTAATCTCGTAGAATTAAACATAAGTGACGGAAAGACTGTGTATTATTGGGTAGGAACACCTCTGCCGAATCCTTCGAAGATTAGTGTGATGTTATGTTTTGTGAAAAAACACCCGTTACTTCAATATTCTGTCTCAGTGCGTTTTTTTAATTAAAATAAAATGACGTCACACCATTTTGTCTTGGAACATAGAATGATGGATAGGAAATTTTAAATTATAGTTTGAAATTAAATTACATTGTTCCGTGTTACTTGCTTTGTTCTTTTTAATATTTGAGGTACTTAATTAAATTGTTATATTCAATTAATTAAGGGATTGCGTGTTTGACTTGGATTAGATATAATTTTCGTAATGTGTTAAATATTGCTGCTTTGTTTTGATTCACTGTGACAATAGAGTAAAGAAAGAAAATATGGATGTATTGTTTTAAGAATGATGGTAAGAAAGAAGGTGTCTCATGAGATGACGAGATACAGAGAGGCATGGAAGAAGATGTCATCATGTGCTCTACTGGCACTCAAGTAGAGCGGACGTGTGTATTGTAAGCGATTTTATTTATTACATGACGTAAAAAGTATTCGAGTGATCTGTGACCTAGAAACCGAATCGGATTTTTGTGCTAAGTTTGTGATTAACTTTGGTGAATATCAAGTACTTAGTTATGACAATTATCTAAGGACTACCTATAAAATTATGTCAAATACTGAAAACAGCTCTCGGAGTATTCCACCGCCTAGCAGCCCTACGACCAAACCTCAAACACCCTACCATGCGGCAGAAGGAGGATTAGGAGTTGTGGAAACCAGCGAGATTAGTGGCTGGTTGACCTCCATAAATAGATGTCTGGATGAACTATGTCTCATTGCCCAGGAAGGAAAGCTGAACGCTGATCAAAAGCTGAAGATCAATTCTCTTTCGCGCAAGGTAGGACATGGCGTGTCACAAATGGCAGTTTACTACCAGGACTTGAGAATCAAGGTCAAAGAATTTCAAAATTCTGCTCAGGTGCTAAAAGAAAAACGGGACCTCACGAATTGCCTTGAAAATTTCCAGAAAACAATTCAAACTACCATTCAAGAAAACTGCATCAAAACAACTACGGCAGAAAAAGTTACATTTGCTGATATGGTTAAAACCAACAAGGATAATTACTTGCGCCCAAATACCCTCAGCTCTATTGCAATTTATCCAACAGATACATTAAAATCTAGTGACGACACTAAATCTCTAGTCCAAAAAATAATAAACCCGGAACAAATGAAATTGCACGTGAGAGGATTACACAAAACCAAAAACGGTGGTGTTATAATCAGAACGGAGACAAAAGACGACATTGAAAAACTTAGGCAATCATCACAGCTAAGTAGTTCCGGCCTGAAAATGGAAGAGCCCTATAAGAAAAGGCCAAGAATTGCTGTCATAGGAGTACCAACCGTTTTAAGCGATCAAGAAGTCTTCGATTGCATATATGAGCAGAACTTAGCCGACAAGTTGCCTAATTTACCTCGTGACTCTTTTATGGCTTCTATAAAATTAAGTCACAAATCGGGTAAAAAGGAAGGACCTACGTGTAACTTCATTCTTGAAGTTACTGCCAGCATAAGAAAGGTCCTTATAAATCAAAACCGAGTGTACATTAATTGGACATCGTGCCCAGTGAGGGACTTTACACTTGTGACCAGGTGCTTTAAATGTCAACAATATGGACATGCTGCTAAGACTTGTCGGGAGGCTACCTTTACGTGTGGACATTGTGGAGAACAAGGGCATCAGATAAAAGAGTGCAATAAAATTGCCGAACTGCCATACTGTGCAACATGCTTGCGTTTTAAAAAACCGAGCCACCACAAAACAGGCAGCTCAGAATGCCCCGCTAAGAAAATAGCTGAGGCAAGATATGTACATTCTATCGATTATAATGACGCGTAAGAGCGCCGACTATATTCTTTTAATATATTATTTTGTGTTTGATTAGTCATTTGTATTATAGTTTACCTACCAAATAATTGTCGTATAAAATAATTTTAGTTTTTAAGAGTTGAGACACTCTTGGATAGGAATCAAACCTGAACTATCGTCGTCTTCCTGCATTTTTCCCATGTTACTTGGGATCGGCGTAACAAATTTTTTTCTTCCATTTTCCCCTGTGAATTGACACGCTATCACGCTCTTTTTTCCTTTATATCATCCCAACACGATCCATCTATTTTATCTTTGGTTCTCCTCTCATTCTCTCTCTCGATCTATAAATATTAATTATGTTCATTACTTTTTCTAGCCGACTGCGGCGAAGCCAAAAAGGAGGGTTATAATCATATTCAGAAGCGATTCCAGTTTTTTTTAAATATTAAATGGGGCAATGGGCTTACTCTTGACCTCAATCATGCCCTAAGGGCAGAGATGAGGTCGAGGATGGAACGAGCTTACCCAGAAGAAGCCTATTTACTCGCGACTTAAATAGATTGGGGTTATATAAACTCGGGAAGACCGACGCAGGCAGGGTGTTCCACTCCTTGGCTTTACGAATAATGAAAGACCGGATGATAATTAACGGCTTCGTCAAGGGGGTCCATTTAAACCTCATATTCTGCACTGCTCCGTAAAATTGTCTCATTCTCCTCCTCTTCATTGAAGACACAGCCTTACCACGAATAGTGATTTCAATCGAAGTTCGATTAATAGCGAACAGGATACCAATGAATGGGCCTTGATTACTGCCTAACTCCCTAACTGGATTGATGAAGTACCTTGAGGCTTTCGAGGTAGACCTCGAAAGCCTCAAGGTACTTCATCAATCCAGTTAGGTATTAACTATTGTAGCTAGAGCTACAATTATGACGATAGACAAACAGGGCCTGATTTTTGTGGGACTAGGTGTATGTTTGGATGGTTTTAGTTGAGTCAGAGATAAAAAATTTGCTAGACTATGTGTTTTTGCTGTCGGACAGAATCCCAAATATATTTTATCAATTTTAGTTGACGTTTATGTTGAAGTTGTGTTTCAGTTTTCGACTTTTAGGGAAATTACTTCTTACCGTGTTGGCAGTAAGATTTAACGACCCCACACACCCCAGTCTCTGAATTTCTAAACCGCCTCAAAAGCCTCTGGACATGGTTTGGCGACTACTATTTGGCGGCCGATACCACCGGCTTGTACGAGCCTTCCGAAGCACGGAATCATCTTTTTATAAGCCTCTGACATGGTTTGACGACCACTATTTGGCGGCCGATACACCGGCTTGTACGAGCCTTTCGACGCACGGAATCATCTTTATACCAGACAATCAGGTGATTCACTGCTCAGTCTTCCTTACCAAACTAGAAACAACTTTACAAAGTATGCTTTCCGTGGGAATCGAACCCACATCCACCGGGTCACAAGGAAAACGCCGACACCACTCGACCACGGAGGCAGTTAAATTACTTAAACCTTGTTAGTCTAATATCTGCTAACACTGCTAGTGCTGAACTTAAGTTTCTACTTTCGATGCTTCAATCGAGCAAAGTGTTGATCACAGGATTTTTCTAGTAGCAGTCCGGAACAGCCTTGTTCCTCTATAGGTTGCAAGCGTAAATACTGAGCATGAGGCCCTTGATTCGATTCCCAGGTCAAGGAAAGTGTTATTGAGTTTATCATTAGGTACTCAGAAGCAGCCTTGGCGGCTGAATCTGTGCCCGGCTTAGTGCATGTTTACGTACAGGCGGGGCGTCGCGCGGCGCGTGCTGCGTTTTTAATTCAAACACATGGCGATGTATGAAAAAGTGAACGATTTCAATCGTCGATTTTACGAGAAGTGATTTTTCGCTCGTTAGTTTAAAAAGCACCGTTTGTTGCGGCGGACCCGTCTCTCAGTAAATTAATAAAAAAGCACGAGACGAGCCTTCTGCACGCGCCGCGCGACGCCCCACATCTCCGTAAACGAGCCCTTACTCGCTCCTAAATACTCCTAATCTCGTAGAATTAAACATAAGTGACGGAAAGACGGTGTATTATTGGGTAGGAACACCTCTGCCGAATCCTTCGAAGATTAGTGTGATGTTATGTTTTGTGAAAAAACACCCGTTACTTCAATATTCTGTCTCAGTGCGTTTTTTTAATTAAAATAAAATGACGTCACACCATTTTGTCTTGGAACATAGAATGATGGATAGGAAATTTTAAATTATAGTTTGAAATTAAATTACATTGTTCCGTGTTACTTGCTTTGTTCTTTTTAATATTTGAGGTACTTAATTAAATTGTTATATTCAATTAATTAAGGGATTGCGTGTTTGACTTGGATTAGATATAATTTTCGTAATGTGTTAAATATTGCTGCTTTGTTTTGATTCACTGTGACAATAGAGTAAAGAAAGAAAATATGGATGTATTGTTTTAAGAATGATGGTAAGAAAGAAGGTGTCTCATGAGATGACGAGATACAGAGAGGCATGGAAGAAGATGTCATCATGTGCTCTACTGGCACTCAAGTAGAGCGGACGTGTGTATTGTAAGCGATTTTATTTATTACATGACGTAAAAAGTATTCGAGTGATCTGTGACCTAGAAACCGAATCGGATTTTTGTGCTAAGTTTGTGATTAACTTTGGTGAATATCAAGTACTTAGTTATGACAATTATCTAAGGACTACCTATAAAATTATGTCAAATACTGAAAACAGCTCTCGGAGTATTCCACCGCCTAGCAGCCCTACGACCAAACCTCAAACACCCTACCATGCGGCAGAAGGAGGATTAGGAGTTGTGGAAACCAGCGAGATTAGTGGCTGGTTGACCTCCATAAATAGATGTCTGGATGAACTATGTCTCATTGCCCAGGAAGGAAAGCTGAACGCTGATCAAAAGCTGAAGATCAATTCTCTTTCGCGCAAGGTAGGACATGGCGTGTCACAAATGGCAGTTTACTACCAGGACTTGAGAATCAAGGTCAAAGAATTTCAAAATTCTGCTCAGGTGCTAAAAGAAAAACGGGACCTCACGAATTGCCTTGAAAATTTCCAGAAAACAATTCAAACTACCATTCAAGAAAACTGCATCAAAACAACTACGGCAGAAAAAGTTACATTTGCTGATATGGTTAAAACCAACAAGGATAATTACTTGCGCCCAAATACCCTCAGCTCTATTGCAATTTATCCAACAGATACATTAAAATCTAGTGACGACACTAAATCTCTAGTCCAAAAAATAATAAACCCGGAACAAATGAAATTGCACGTGAGAGGATTACACAAAACCAAAAACGGTGGTGTTATAATCAGAACGGAGACAAAAGACGACATTGAAAAACTTAGGCAATCATCACAGCTAAGTAGTTCCGGCCTGAAAATGGAAGAGCCCTATAAGAAAAGGCCAAGAATTGCTGTCATAGGAGTACCAACCGTTTTAAGCGATCAAGAAGTCTTCGATTGCATATATGAGCAGAACTTAGCCGACAAGTTGCCTAATTTACCTCGTGACTCTTTTATGGCTTCTATAAAATTAAGTCACAAATCGGGTAAAAAGGAAGGACCTACGTGTAACTTCATTCTTGAAGTTACTGCCAGCATAAGAAAGGTCCTTATAAATCAAAACCGAGTGTACATTAATTGGACATCGTGCCCAGTGAGGGACTTTACACTTGTGACCAGGTGCTTTAAATGTCAACAATATGGACATGCTGCTAAGACTTGTCGGGAGGCTACCTTTACGTGTGGACATTGTGGAGAACAAGGGCATCAGATAAAAGAGTGCAATAAAATTGCCGAACTGCCATACTGTGCAACATGCTTGCGTTTTAAAAAACCGAGCCACCACAAAACAGGCAGCTCAGAATGCCCCGCTAAGAAAATAGCTGAGGCAAGATATGTACATTCTATCGATTATAATGACGCGTAAGAGCGCCGACTATATTCTTTTAATATATTATTTTGTGTTTGATTAGTCATTTGTATTATAGTTTACCTACCAAATAATTGTCGTATAAAATAATTTTAGTTTTTAACATTGACAATTTGTAGTAAAAATGATGATAAGGTGCATTTTATATTTTAATGTTTTTGCATTTAGCAATATGTTGTACCTACAGTGCTGTGTAGACAAAAAACAAACGTGACCTAGATTTTTGTGTTATGCAATAATGGAACATCGTCGTCTAATTACCTATGTATTTTATTTATTGATAAGTTATTTACTAAGTATTTCTTTAAGGAATCTTAGATATTATTACGTATAAGCACTTGAGTGAGTTACCTGAGATACAGGTTTATTCCTAGTTCAGGTAGAATCCAATAAACTGTATACCTATAGTTGTTAAGGCCATATTGTAAATATTTTTGTATATCACTTTTTTCAATAAACAATTTTTCAATAAACAAGAAGACATGTTGTGCCGACCCCAAATTAATTGGGATAAGGGGAAGAGAATGATGATTACTGTGACAATAGGGTGTTACCTATACATTAATAATCATGACTTTGTTATTGTGTGAAAACTGAAAAAAAAAACATATAATAAATACCTACCTATTATTTAAAAATAATTTATATGCCATTATGCAGTGGTGGCGGCCCCGACTTACGAACAGTAAGTCGTGGGTTCGAACCCAGGCAAGCGCATTACTTTGTGTAATTTATTTCATCACCACTGCTCTCAAAACGGTGAAGGAAAACATTGTGAGGAAACCGGCATATCTTTCTTAGAATCAAGAAATTCTAAGACATGTCATTGTGTCATCTACCAATCCGCACTGGGCCCGCGTGTTGGATTATAGCCCATCCCTCTCCTAGAGAGACGGCCTGAGTCCCTGCAGTGGGAATGTGAAAGACTGATTATAATGATTCTGTGATATAGTCTCATTCATATCTTTGTGGAGTTATGGGATAATATATAAATAAAATAACTTACATAATACCTGTTTAAAATCCTACGTATTACCTAAAAAACTAAACGCCTTTATTTGACAAAACTCACCTCATCATAGTCTCCCCTCATTTTTCAGCCGAAAATTAAATGAATAAAAGTTCTTTGACATATAATTCTGCTTAGCCTCCCTAATTTAATATAGGCTTCATAGCATAATATATCCGAGCCACTAGGAAGTTCCACGAAAATTAACCTCCGCGCCGCGGTTCTTTTGTTTTTGCCTACAACGGGAGCCTGAGTTAAATGAGTTTGGGTATGTTCATGCTTTCTATTTTGTGGGGTGACTAGAATTGTGGGGTATGGTTGTGGTGTGGACATGTAAAGGGAGCTAGAACGCATTACTTTTAGCTACTTAGGTGTTGCCAGCGGCATCGCCCGCTACAACTCGAGAATTATCCCACGGGAAGATAAAATCGGGGTAAAAACTATCCTATGTGTTAATCCAGGTTGTAAACTATCTGTGTACCAAATTTTATCCAAATCCGTTCTGTAGTTTTTGCGTGAAAGAGTAACAAACATCCATCCAAACATACATACTTACAACAATACGGATCGAGAGTGTATCGACAAACCTCTTTGAGCAGATTTTTTTTTTGGAATGTGGGTGCACTCTGCCTAACCCTTCGGAGATTACAGGCGTGATGTTACACTAAGTACCTACCAGTAAAATCTCAATATCGCAGTAACCGTTAAACTAAATATTATAGCGACGATGTCACGTAACATGTAAAACTTATAGATTCAAACTTTTGTTTAACTCTGTAAGATGATGGGTGTGGTCCCAGTTTTAGCGGTGTTCCGAATTTTTAGTTAATATTGCATGCAAATCTACTAATGTCACATGTCTTCGATTTGTCTTGTTAAGACATGCCGGTTTCCTCACGATGCGATGTTTTCCTGATGTTATCCGCATTCGACTAGACTTGAAGGCGACCCCATCACATAATTGAGAAAAGGCTATACTGATTATGTGTCTGAAAAAAATCTTCGTATGTTTAGAAGAAAATGTGAGGAAATATCCACTTATCACACGGCGTTGGCGGTGAAAATTTGACGTTTCCTTAGGAGCAGAACAGGCAAGAAACGCCCATTGTTGCTTTGTAAAAAATCACTGATGATGAGCCTATTTTTAAACTATTCTTGGGCCTTTACCGGCTTAATAAAAATAGTTAAACCTGGTTTAACTTACGCTTGGTTTATCTCGCATGCCGTCACTTTCTTTTGAATATTTTTGAAGTGAGACGGCCATGCGAGATAAAGCAAACCTAAATGAAACCAGGTTTAACTATTTTTATTAATAAGGCGGTTAGTGATTACTGGCTTGACGGCTTTCAGAAAGGCCGTCTCAGTTCCGCGTCGTATTTATTTATACCATTTTCCTACTACCCTGCCGAAATAACAATAATTCGACGAAAGGGTGTGTGAATAACACCTACCAATCCTTAAAGGAGACATAAACAAAACAAATAACAAATAAAACAATAAAATCAACAAAAATCCTAACAATCACCAATACAATAAAAATTGTTTCAACAATATTGTGCCTTCAATAAAATCGTACGCCATCTTATGGAACAACCTTCAGGCGTTCGAAAATAAAATTTTATTAAAATTATACCTAGAACAATAATAGTAAAACTTCATATGGTTATGTTCGTGAACATAGTGTACACAGAAGAATACAGAAGGCTCACTTGTAAAAACACGGGTAAAACAAAGAAAAACGGAAACAATTTTGGGGGTATGAGGAACAGGGTGTAAAGTTCCTCATCCCCCATTGAAAAGGGAGGATCCTCCGACCGGACGGGTGTTGTGTCCGGCGGGCTAACTGCCCGACAGTTGTAAGTCGGGAACTCCTATATAGGCAAGTCGCGGACAATGTTGATAGCGCGATGTAGGAACTTCTGTCGATCGTTTGTTAGTACGCAGGTGTTGCGATAGATGTCGCTAGTCGCCACATCACTCCCCTCCGAGACCGGAGGTCGAAAGCAGGTTAAGTCTTGGCGCTTGTCAGCCAGTAAAAGGTTCCAGTGAGTCGGAACCGGATGCCGCATAGTTCACGGTGAGTCGGAACTGTCTGCGGTGATGCCCCAGTGAGTCGGGGTGATGCTGCATATTAGCTCCAGTGAGTCGGAGTGATGCAGTGCTTGCCGTGATGCTGCATATTAGCTCCAGTGAGTCGGAGTGATGCAGTGCTTGCCGTGATGCTGCATATTAGCTCCAGTGAGTCGGAGTGATGCAGTGCTGCGTTGTGGCTGGCTGCTGCGTCGACCAGGAGAGAAGGGCGTCTCTGCTTGCTGACCGGCCGAAGTGCAGTGTGCTGTGCCAAAGTCGCTGATGAGGCTGGGGGTGATGTCCAGGAATGCGCTTCCGCTGCATGCTGGTTTGAAAAGGGAGGATCCTCCGACCGGACGGGTGTTGTGTCCGGCGGGCTAACTGCCCGACAGTTGTAAGTCGGGAACTCCTATATAGGCTTATGTCGCGGACAATGTTGATAGCGCGATGTAGGAACTTCTGTCGATCGTTTGTTAGTACGCAGGTGTTGCGATAGATGTCGCTAGTCGCCACACAATAATAATAAAGGTAAATATAATATCTCGACACGAGGTTACACGACGTTCTCGAAATGTGAGCTCATCATTAGAGTACTGATTGCCGTAATGGCAAATGGTCTGATGGGCAGGAACCTCAATGAAAACCACTTTCGAGACTCTCCTTCGGTGGTTGCATCAAGAGCCTGATGCAGAAAAACTCTTTGATACGGCTTGCAATGTTAGAAGCATCCTGTCTTTTTTGCATCTTGTTCCCGACATCAACAGAGGATGTAGAACAGAATAACCAGAAAGCTTTAAAAAAGTGACATTAAAAAAAGTTTTTTTGGAATTTTGTAAAGGTCAAAATAAGCAGGTAAACTGCAGGTCTATAAAATCCGTAATACCACAAAGGACGATTGTTTTAATAGCCTTTTTTTTGGTGGATGGGAAATCATTAAATGACTCCTCCCGCTCTGGGCAGAGCGGTAGAGCGTGTCAGACATCTACTGACTAAAAATCACCCATGTTCCATCTTAGCCCTTTGTGTCGAGGCTGCGGTATCTCTTTCGAACAACTCGCAGCCCCGACTGGGGTGTTAATAGCCTTGTATATTATCTTCTGCTGGACAAAGGCGTCGTACATTTTCCAGCACTTTGTCCAGATAAGTGATTAGTTTTCTAACATGAATCTTCTGTTAATACTATTGAATCTGTGTCATAACGTCATATAAATTTTGACTGCTTGAGTTATAAAGTTTTAAATGGCGTCGTTTTTCTTTAATTGTGTGTCTACACTCTACACAGGGCATTACTAAGAGCCAAGTAACTTTACCCAGTTCTCTAGATTTGTTTTTTTTCTTTTTGCTTTTTAGCCTACACTGTCCCACTGCTGGGCAAAGGCCTCCCCCATGGCTTTCCAAGATTTCTGTTAGTTCTTTATATTTTGATCCTTTCCCCAGCTATCAAAATTAGTCTCGGTCAAAAATTCAAAATCCCGAAGTTAAGGAGTTCCAGCGTGGTTTGGAACCCAGTATCCTAATGGTCAAGTTACAAGTTAACATATCTGCTGATCACCCACCCACTGCTGAGTATAGGCCTCCCCTTTTTCCTGCCGCACTTCCCGGTTCTGTGCTTACCTTATCCACGTGTTTCCGGCGACTTTGACGATGTCGTCAACCCAACGAGCTCTAGCACGGCCCTGGTTTCTTAGGAATGCTGGTCATGTCTACCGCATATAATATAATTATGTAGGTCAAAATAACCTCTAGATAGAACAGCTAGAATTCGCCTACATTGCAGATTCGGTCGCAAATAGCGGGACGAGTTATAATAAATAATAATAATAAATTTATTTATTGGCATAAAAAACAGGTTACAGAAAAGTGTGAGACCCTGGCTCCAGAGCTAGGTTAGAGTACCTGTATTTCAGGAGCCAGTGACTTCTTCCATTTGGGTTACAATTTGGCAAGTTTTATACAAAAGGTGACAAAATTATATTAAGCACATAATATTAAGTTCAATCGTTATATTAAACATATATACTACCAGCACAAAATTATAGTATTAGAAAATAAATTATAATAAAAAAATAAATTAGGATTAGAATTTAGACCAACAATTGAATTAAAAACAATATTAATTTTAGAAATAAAGATTGTAGTAAAAAATAATAAAAGCTTGTAATAAAATAAACCAAAAAAAAAAAAAAAAACGTAGTACACCCAATTATAATGTAATAAAATTAGAATAAATTGCAATTCAGCCAGGATGAAACAAAATAATATTACAATTATTAAGGGTGCAGGTATGTCAATATGCATGTGGGCGTGGGTGTAACTGGGTGTGTGTGTGTGTGTGTGTATGTGTGTGTGTATTTGTGTGTGTATGTGTATGTGTATGTGTGTGTATTTGTGTGTGCATGTGTGTGAATACCATATAATAGTGTTCTATATTTAAGTTGATTGCAGTAAATTTTCAGTTGCGTTGTAGTCCTGTGTCAGTAACCAGATTTTTACCTTCATTTTTGTTTCACGAGTCGTAAGGGGATTTATGTTCAGGATTTTGTTTAATTTATTATAAAGAAAAGCGGCAAGATATACCCGCTGTCGCCTAGCGGACGCCGTGTGACAGCGTAAAGTTAAGCAAACGTTTTTTATAGTGCGCTTCTTATTACTTTGTGCGTTATAAGGGGTGATACTGTGCTGCTTATAAACTACTTGCAGAATATAATTCTGTCTTACTGTGAGTACTTCACATTTCTCGTATAAGACTTTGGTAGGAAATCTAAAGGGTCTGAAAGTCATGACTTTCAGCAGAGATCTTTGGGCCCGTTCTAGGTGAATCATAAAAGTCTTGCATCCACCACCCCATACAGTAACACAATATCCCACAACTGACTGCGCGAGCGCATAGTACACAGTGCGAAGGAGTTTGAAGTCTGCTACGTGCCTAAGTTTTTTAAATGCCCAAATCAGTTTCCTGATACGCATTGTGGTGAGGTCTATATGCTGTCGCCAGCCAAGTTTTTCATCAAGAATCACACCCAGGTATTTTACATGTGTAGACTTAGTGATAGTAGAGCATGAACATGACGTTGAAGAAGCGAAGTTGCAGTCATGTAATCTTATATCTAGATTAGCAGGTTTAATTTTAGAAAAGGAGAATTGGAGAAATGTGGATTTGGAAAGATTCAAAGTGAGTCGGTTAGATCTCAGCCAATGGCTTATCCTGTGCAGTCCCAGTTCGGCGTTTCGTCGAGCTTCGTCCCAGGTCTCTCCATGAAATATTAATGCCGTATCGTCAGCATAAGAAACAATCTTACCGTTTACAAGTGGCAACTGACACAGGTCATTTATGTAAATCAAGAAGAGACTTGGGCCAAGAATACTGCCTTGTGGGACGCCATAGGTAACCCCAGCATCAGAGCTAACGTATTCTTTTATTTTAACTCTTTGCGTGCGGTCACAGAGAAAATCCTTAAAAATGTTTAGAGCATTTCCGCGAATACCAATCTTCTCTAACTTATCCACAAGGAGAGAAATCATGACGGTGTCGAAAGCTTTGGCCAGATCGAGAAATATGCCGATGCATTTCTGTTTTTGATCTATTTTTAGCGTGGCGTGATCTACCAGTTGGTTTACGGCATCTTCAGTGCTTTTTCCCGACCTAAAGCCAAATTGGGCTTCTGACAATATCTTATTATGTTGCAGAAAGTTTGTGAGCCTTTTGTTTAGAACCTTTTCTAATATTTTTGATAGAGTAGTAAGGACTGAGATGGGCCTGTAGTTTCCAACATCGTCCTTCTCTCCCCCCTTGTGGACAGGAGTAATAAGGGACTTCTTGAAGACTTTCGGAAAAACTCCCTGGGTAAGACAGATCTCAATGAGTTTAGTCAGATGAGGGACGATAATGTGTCTCGCTAATTTAAGAAACTTGGCTGAGATAGAATCCCAACCAGTAGCACAGTCATTCTTGAGATTCATAATCAAGGCTTCAACTTCGACTTCGTCTGGCGGAAGTAACACTATTGAATTTGGGATGGAGGTTATGTCAAATTTATAATTATGTTGAGCTGGTGTTATTTTATCTGCTAGTTGTTTACCAATATTAGAGAAGTAGGTGTTTATCTCATTTACAGCACATGAACCACTTTTCTGTGGTACTAAAAGGTGGTCCCCAGCTGTTTTCTGTTTTGAGGCACCGATAATAGATTTGACAGCATTCCATTTATCTTTAGTACAGTTTGTATTTTCTAGTAAAGATTTTTCGTAATTCCTTTTTATTTTTTTCAGAAGACCGTTACAAAAGTTTCTGTATCTATTGTAGACCAGTTCAGCAGATGTATTTTGTCGGTCTTTTTTATATGTTTTGTGCAGCTTATCTCTGTGGCGGATACATCGCAGTAGTCCAGGGGTAAGCCAGGGTTTAAGCAATCTTTTCCTACACGGTCGGGAAATTATGATCGAGTGTAGTGTTAATGCACTTGAAAGATGATCAACAAAAAGAGCGGAGGCATCATTCGCGTCAGAATCACTGCTGATAAAAGAAAAATCAACAGCTTGCAAGTGTGCAAGGGCAGCATCATAATCAACTTTCTTGTACACATTATTTCTGCTAATGTCAGGATTCCGGCGACAAAGGCTTAAGAGGACTGAGGCGTGATCAGTCACGGTTGAGTCTATTACAAAGGCCGCAGCAGAATAGGATGTGCTTACCATAATATGATCCAGACAGTTTGCAAGCCTCGTTGGATAGGTGTGTGCCGGAAGTAGCCCTAGTTCTGCAGTTAGATTAAGGTAAGTCGCACTGTTTCTGTCAGTGTTGTTCGGCTTAATATCAATATTGATGTCGCCAGCAATAATTATGTGTTTGGCTTTAATAGGACGTATGATCGCATCCAACGAAGTGAGAAAGCTATTTGTGCAGTGTACAGATGGGGATCTATACACAGCTAATATGGCAATATCAGGGCAAACTTGAAGCAATAGAAAACTAGCGTCATTTGACTCAGGTTCTTCAACAGTGCATTTTATATTTTTTCTGACATAAATAACGATACCACCATTTTGATTAAGCCTGGCCTTGGATGCAAAAGATTCGTAGTTATCAATAATAGGAGCTATAATAGATAGTTGTACAAAACATATGACCAGTGGTCTACAGTTCTACACTAGCCTTTGATTGAAAGAGCTGTAGTCACGAGATTATATAATAGTATAATTATGTAGAATCAATTCTATTTCCTTTGCTTTAAACTTTCAAAAACAGATTTACGAGCACATGGCCTAGTTGAAATAAATGACGTTGACTTAGACTTTATGCAAGCTAACAGGGCCCCGAGTCAGCTATTCAATAGTGTCAGAATGGTCGATCATTGATCTCATAATGGTTGATTGATGACAAGCCAAAAAGTACCTTATGCCAGTCGACTTAAGGTACTTTTTGGCTTGTCGTAAATCAACCATTATGAGATCAATGATCGACCATTCTGACACTATTGAATAGCAGACTCGGGGCCCTGCAACCAATATTGAATTGCCACCGACAAAGGTACCCATCCCAAAAACAACGGAACCACTCCCACCCGTATTCCCATTTCCTTTCCTCATTAGCCATGCAGCTAACGTGGGTAATTGAGTGCCTACTTTATTAAACTACAATGTTTCTAGATACTAAAGTACTGAAGTGCTTATAATTGTGATTATTGAAATGAAGGGTAGTGGTAAAGGGCCGCGGATTTTTGTACTAGATGACGTGGCCTCGGCGCAAGGGCAAATAAGGAACATGGGTTCGGTTTTTAGTCAGTAGAAGTCTGACACTCCCCTTCGCTCTGCCCAAGAGCGGGGGGGATTTGATGATTTTCAACCCACCAAAAAAAAAAGGGTAGTGGTAAAACTGTGGGTACATAGGGGTAAAACTGCGGTAAATCTGGGAGTAACAAAAGGCATTTAAAAGGCAGATGTGATTGGCTACACTGATAAGGGATGGCCTAGAAAGACTTTCTCTGCCCTAATTGATGAGGTTCTTCAGAAAGGACAGTTGCGTTATATAGTCGTATATGTATGAAAGTGATCGAGGCAAAAGGAGTAAGTATGTTAAGTATCGTAGCAGATCTCATTCTGTGGTTTCTGCCTCTATAGCCGTGAATAATAATAGTACATCCTTTACCTATCTTAACGCACTCCCTCTAACAATTATTTGTACTTATTACCTTCTCTATGTCACGTCCACTGCTAAACACAAACATACCGACATCACTATCAGTCTAGTCATCAGTTTAAATACATTTGCTCATAGGACTACCCAACTTCTGTGTTCGGCAAATCTAGATTCACAAATGAGGATTTGTGAATATCGAGTTGAAGGTTAAGAGAAGGGGGAGTAGTATACAGTTTTTGGGTGAGGACCCAAAAACTGTATACTACTCCCCCTTCTCTTAACCTTCAACTCGGCTTACCCCCATTTCAACTCCTCCACACAAAACCACGTACGCCACAATCCATTACCGAAAACTTGAACATTTAGATATCCTCGAACGCAAGCCCCAATAATTTCAACTATAATAATTTCGAGTTCAAAACTGCTTATCGATTCGCAATCGAGATTTGCAAACTTCCGATTCGAATGTTAGTCGAACTAACATGTTATTCGCGTTAGGTTTCGCATTAAATTGAAGAGTTATTACAGTACTGTAGTGTGTGAACGATATTAAATTTGACGCCATTTGTATTAAGTGCGATGATCATTGCAAATGCATGCAGATCTGGGCGATTTAGTCCAGCGGGTATATTTCTGGGCCCGTTCCATTGGGTATCATCATTGGACTTTATGCAATGCCACTATGTTGCGATCCGAAGGCATAAACAAGCGACGATCGCTTGAGCGATATACATAAAAATGGTCCTCTTAGCCCTGTTAGGTCACGGCGGCCAATCCCAGCGGAGATTAGTCATTATTGCGGGAGATTTATACTGCATAAGTGTATGCGCATGCACAGCTGCACTCCCTCTTCCCTCACCCTTATGGTCCAAAGGGTTAGCAGACCAATACGACGGCAGAGAGATCAGGCGTAGGACTAGGGTCTTACCATGCTTCTTGGGGCACTCGGTACGTAATGGGTGGTCACACTGGTCACCCATTTACGAACCAACCTAATCAAGCGTGGCTTATCCTGAAGATAGACTCGATCGGCTAAAACTATTCAGCCACAACATCGACGTCCCTGTCGCAGATCGAATACCACTTTTTCTGGGCCTCTGGGGTCCAAACTAAACCAATAATAGACTTGTGTGGTAGACAGTATTTTAAAAGCGTATTCTTAGACTGAAAAAGACAAAGACAATAGCAAAAAATGTTGACATAGCGAATAAATACCGAGGAATACCAAAAACTACAAAGGTAGACGAGTAGTACCAATTGTCCTTTGACAATCTAAAACCTTTGTATTGGTCTGAAAAATCTCACGAGTGTCCTTTGAGAATTTCATATGTACTGTAACAAAAATAACTAAAGGATTAAGCGTTAGTTTTTGTGCCTTATCTACATGTATATCTGTTAATTCGTGATGGAGTAAATCCTTGTTTGCTTAGGCGATTTTGACGTGACAACGTCTAATAAATCGATGAACGGCGGCTGAATGCACGAAAACGGATGACTCATTGTCCCGTTACGCTCATTGTACGCTGCTTGCGCCACATCTATTTTCATCAATGTTTTGTTATGACGTTGTCACGTTAAACTACCCTCCGTAAACTGACTTTACAGACAGCCAATTTTTTTTTAAGTTACAATTTTTTGTCGCGGTTGATTTCAAAATTTTGGCTGAGCGGATTCCAGCGTGCCAAAAAAGCGCAGTGTTGTTTTTCTTTATTTTCTGGTTGTTAGCAAGCTAGCTGCACCTCCACTGGACCAGCGTGGTGGATTGTAATTTGTAACCGATTTCCTCACATAGACATGTGTGTCCCAGGACTCCAGGAGTTCCCAACATTATTGCCGTCCCTTGAAACTTTTCACACACCTGCTTGTTAACCGCCTTGTTGTTCTAGTGGTCACAAGCGCAACTTCTGAGCATAAGGTCCTTGGTACGAATCCGGGGGTCGAGCAAAGTGTTATAAGGTTGTTGCATCTGATATTTTGAGTATAAGACATCAACCATTTTTCTGGCATGGTACTTAAACACTACTGGGGAACTGTAGGTGTAGGCGAGCCTATTGCCATCAATCGAGCCCAAATTCAAACTCCGCGGCTGTTACTGAGAAATTTCTAATAGAAAACCAGAGGCAGCCCTACACTTCCTTAAAATTAAACATCGTTAAAAGTACTACCTAATAATAATGAATTTTATGAGAATTTATTGCCCTTAGCCTAATAGTTTGACTCGGATTAGTTAGGGTTGGTTCAATATTGATTTATTTGCCGGAAGGGTCGTGAAGGTCACGGTACAGGGGTCGCTTTATTATAATATTCCGTTTGGAGATGAGATTTTGGACAGATTTAGATATCTGCTTGGGAATATCAGCATCATATAATGGAATGGATTATTGTTTTTTTTTGTGAATTTGATGTTTGTTAGTATAGTAGATTGTTGGCAACAGTATGACCTTGAACTGACCTAGCGTAGAGCGAAGTTTTAATAGTATCAGGGTAAGTTTATCCCGTCAGGGCTGCGGGTTGTTCGAAAGAGATACCGCGACCTTGACACTAAGGGTTAAGAAGGAACATGGGTGGTTTTTAGTCAGTAGAAGTTTGACACCCCCTACCGCTCTGCCCAGAGCAGGGAGTCATTTGATGACTACCCAACCACAAAAAAATATAATGATACTTTGTTAGTATAGTAGGTTGTTGGTAACAATATGGCCTTGAACTGACCTAGCGTAGAGCGAAGTTTTAATAAAATCAGGGGTAACTTTATGCTGGTTATGTCATTGAATGACGTGAGAATGATAGTGCCTGCACTATCATTCTCGTCAGTTATTGACTTCTTGGGATTGTTTGGTCATCAAACAAGTGACTCACATACATAATCAACCCTAATCAATCAACTGCCGACAAACTATTTTACAGTTTGTTAGAGTTTTTATATGATACAGATTACAGATTTAGAATAAGTATTTTTAAAAAGCAAATAACTTTTCCACAGGAGAAACTGTTGTAATTTTGTATTACTAAAAAGAAAAGACGTGGTTCATCAAGTTTGTTATTATTTGAAGTGAAAGGTAACCTAGTTACAAAGAACAAGAAGAATTTTGAATACAGTCTATGAACAGTATAAAGCAGGTATTATTACAACACACCCCCTTAATCAAAATTCTCACAAATAAACAAACATATAAAAATGGACTCAAAATATACCAAGTAAACGTGTAAAAATATATTTACACTAAACCTAAGCCCAGTACACATCTAACATGTGCCACACGCTGCAACCGTTTAGTTAAGATGTCAGCGGGCATATCACTTGATTTGGTATATTTTAAGTTTACCGAATTATCACTAATCTTTTCTCTAATAAAGTGATATCTGGTATCTATATGTTTCGTCCTATGGTGGTGTACCGGATTTATGGCCAAACTCTGTGCACTCTGACTATCAGTACAAATAGTTACGGTATTAGGTAATAACTTTTGCCTTACCATAGGATCTGAAACTAATTCAGTGATAAACCTTCTTAAATAAATCGCTTCCTTCGTAGCTTCAGTTATTGCCATATACTCGGCTTCCGCTGAGGATAAAGCTACGGTTTGCTGCTTCCGCGAGGCCCATGAAACCGGACTGCCTGCTAATTTGAAACAGTAACCAGTATAAGAACGGCGATCTTTATTACAGTTTGCCCAATCGGCATCGCAAAAACCTATGAGGGGCATACTTGATTTTCTGTAACAAATCGAGTAATCTATAGTGCCTTTTAGATATTGTAAGACTCTCTTCGCGGCTAACCAGTGAGTCTTGTTGTACCGAGTATTAAACTGACTCAGGTAACTAGTCGTGTACGCTATGTCTGGACGAGTATTCACACTCAAGAACATGAGGCAACCAATTAATTCTTGATAGGGATACGCTTCTAGATCATTATGATCACTATCAATGCTGGTACTGACCTCCAGTTGTCCAGATAGTGGAGTTGTACAAGTATTACAATTTTCCATTCCAAACTTTTGTAATAGATTATTTATATAATTTTTCTGATGTACTTTTATTTCATCATTTTTTTCTGGTTATATTTAAACCAAGATAATAGCTTAAATAGCCCAAATCTTTTATCGAAAAATATTTTTGTAAGTCATTTTTGACGACGTCAAACGTTTTGTCATTACTGTAAAAAACAATTATGTCATCGACAAAGACTGCAATGATAACCAACTCTTTTCCAAAAAGTTTGGTATACACACATGGTTCTGATGGAATTTTCACAAAACCAAAAGTTGATAAAGTTTCATTTAACTTTATATTCCAGGCTCGTGGAGCTTGTTTAAGTCCGTATAAGGATTTTTGTAAGAGACACACTTTGTTCTCCATACCTTTTACTTTAAAACCTTGAGGTTGCTCCATGTAGACCTTCTCTTGCAGATCTCCATTTAAAAAAGCAGTGTCAACGTCCAAGTGACTCATCTTTAAATCCAATTCAGTTGCGATAGCCAGTAGAGTACGCAAGGAGGAGTGCCGCACGACAGGAGCAAAAGTCTCAAAATAATCTACACCTGGTGTCTGGGTGAATCCCTTAGCAACTAATCTTGCTTTGTACTTCACAACATTTCCTGCTGGATCTTTCTTTAACTTATAAACCCATTTACATGGTATAACTTTCTTGTTTTCTCTGTCAACCAATTTCCATGTCTTCAGCTTCATTAATGAATTATATTCATTCATCATTGCCATCTGCCACTTCTCAACATCATCAGCCAATGTAGCCTCATTATAAGTTCTAGGCTCATCAGACGCTTGACTAGAAACTTGGTATGAGAAGTAATTAGGAGGTTTCCGGTCTCTGGAAGGATATCTACATTGTCCATCAGTTTGACTAGTAGAAACTACTGCTTCCTCAATTGCTTCAAAAAAAGTATCAGTTTCAGCAGTCTGATCTTTAGTGACAACAGTATGGCCTGGAGCTGGTTCGACAGTGACCACTGGAATATGTTCAAAAGACTCTTGAACTGTACTGGTTTCTTCCTGTATAGGCAGACTATTAGAAAGTACTAAAGGTTCAGTAGAAGTCTTTGTATTGTTGACATTTCTATTATTTAAAGAAGAAAAACAATCTTCAAAAAATGTAACGTCTCTAGACTTTTGTAAGGTTCTAGGACAAGTTGAATGTCTAAAAAGATAACTATTAGGATCTTCTGTATAGCCTACAAATATAGCTTCATCAGCTTTAAGATCCAATTTCTTACGGTGACAAGAAGGTATATGTATAAGAGCTCTACACCCAAAAACTCTGAGATTACTTAGGTCTGGTTTACAACCATTCCACAACTCGTAGGGAGTTTTATTATTTAAGGCACGGTGTGGGCATCTATTCTTCAGGTACACAGCCGTTCGAACAGCATCTTCCCAAAAAGCTTTAGAAAGATCGCTTTCAGCCATAAGAGAGCGTGCCTTTTCAACAATTGAGCGATTAGTGCGCTCGGCAACACCATTCTGCTGAGGGCTATATGGTACCGTAGTTTGATGCTGAATACCACAAGATCTAAGATAACTTGAGAATTCACTATTGACGAATTCTTTCCCATTATCCGTTCTTATTGTTTTAATTTGAGCCCCAGTTTGTCTTTCAACCATAGACTGGAAGTGACAAAATATATCCTTTACCTCTGTCTTAGAAGAAATAAAATATACAAATATAGTTCTCGAAAAATCGTCTATAAAAATTAAAAAGTATTTATTACCCTGAAAGGAGCTAACTGACATTGGTCCACAAAGGTCAGAGTGGATTAGTTCTAATATTGAAGTCGCTCTTTTATAAGTAATCGCCTTAAACGGTTTTCGAGCTTGTTTCGCTTGAACACAAGCAACACATGGATTTTTATCCACATCCTTATAATCAATAACCTTATGACTATTTTTCAGCAGATTCATACCGACGCGACATAAATGGCCTAAACGCTTATGCCATACCTGATACTTAGAGATAGAATCAGAGTGCACATCATAGGCTCTAAATTGGGGAATATTCACCGCACAATCAAGTGTGTACAATCCACCACAGGGCGAGCCATGTAGAACCGCTTCACCTGTAAAGGAGAAGGTTTTTGAATTAAATAAATTACAACCAGACTTATCAAACATTACAGTAAACCCTTTTTCTACTGCTGTCTTCACAGATAGAAGATTTGTTTGCAAGTTAGGTACATACATCACATCATTAATTGTATTGACGTTGTTTTCGGTATTTATAGATATATTACCAATGCCTTCAGCGTCAATCTTAGTCCCGTTTGCAACTGTTACCTTATTATCAATAGGCTTAAAGTCTACAAACCAATCTCGTCTTGAAGTCATATGTTTGGTAGCGCCTGAATCAACGTACCATTTGTCCATGTCATAATTATTCGTTGCTCCTAAAGCAGACACAGAGGTCGAGTCCTTATTAGTGGGATTCTTCCTTTTCATGACTTTCTTTTTCTTTAGAGGACAGTCTGGTCTCTTGTGACCAGGTTCTCCACAACCATAACACACAATTTTCTTTGCCATTGATTCAACAGAAGAGGCATCAACCTTTGACTTCATAGCTGTCTCCAGTTTTATCGAGCTTTCTTTGGTCATTTCGTTCAGTAATTTGGACTTTACCAGTTCGGTGGTAACATTAACATTACTATTTTCGAGAGCCATAATCAATGGGTCATACCTCGACGTTAGACCTCCCAGTAGAATAGCAGCAATGGACGCATCATCTATTACTTTGTCTATATCTGCCAAATCTTGAGCAGTGGAAATAACAGCATTGATATACGACTCAATATTATTATCAAAGTCTTCAAGTCTCAATCTGTATAATTTCCGTTCTAAATGTAAACGCCGACCCATACCTTTGTCCTCATACGCATTTTGTAGAGCTTTCCATGCTTCAGCTGCCGTGGTTGCACTTCGCACATGCGTAATTGCAGATGATTCAAGGGTAAGACAAATTTTTGTTAGTGCTTTCTGATCGCTCCTCGTCTTTGTGACATTGGAAACGTTCATCCCTGTTGGGTAGCCACTGATCGCTTCCCACAACTCCTCATGCATAAGGTAATTACGCATTTTAAACTTCCACGTACTATACCCTTCTCTATTATGTAGGGTGAATGATGGAATTGAGGAACTACGCATACCTCGCTCATTTGTGTCTCCATTTGGGTTTGTCATCTCACAAGAGTACACGAAGAACTATTTTGTTTCGTACCCAAAAAAAAAGGAAAAACGCACAAATATCGCTTCAACAAAATATTACGAAAACACGAATTACTTTTCTTGAATAAACAAATCTATACTTGAGCTACACTTCGTGCTGATAACGATTTGTTGTAATTTTGTATTACTAAAAAGAAAAGACGTGGTTCATCAAGTTTGTTATTATTTGAAGTGAAAGGTAACCTAGTTACAAAGAACAAGAAGAATTTTGAATACAGTCTATGAACAGTATAAAGCAGGTATTATTACAACAGAAACACAAACCCTGTCTCTATGAGTGAAAGTGGGTTGGAATCCCTACCCATTGCGAATTAGTGAATTCCACAACATGTCTTCGAATGTTTCGCTCAAAGCACGCTGGTCTCCTCACAATTTTTTCTCGCTGTTTTGAAAGCAATACTGGTGAAATTAATGACTGAAAGAAGGGCAATACTTGTCTGGTTATGAACACAACATGAACAACTTGCAAGTTAGAACAGAGACCACTGAGCTTCCACTGCCCCATTCCTCCAGACACTCATCATCATCATCATCAGCCTATAATTGTTCCCACTGCACGGACTCAGGCCTCCTCTCTAGGAGAGGGATGGGCTATAATCCACCACGCGGGCCCAGTGCGGATTGGTAGATGTCGCATATCTTCGAATTTTTGGTTCTAAGACATGCCGGTTTCCTCACGATGTTTTCCTTCACCGTTTTGAGAGCAGTGGTGATTAAATAAATTACACAAAGTAATGCGCCTGCCTGGGTTCGAACCCACGACCAACTGTTCGTAAGTCGGGGCCGCCACCACTGGGCCACCACTGCTCTGCCAGACACTCAATGAAAACTTAATAGCTACTCTATTAACACCACCACAGAGTACACATTCAAAGTAATACATTAACGATGACAGTATCAAATAGCAATTACTATGCCAAGTAGTGTGGTTGTCACTAAGCGAGCAGGCAAGCCGCCAAATTACTGGCAGAAGTAGTGGAACACGGCTGGAGATGTCAAAAGGGTGACCTGAGTGAGGTCAGGAAGTCTTGACCGTCGCGCGTCGGGGCTACGGGTTGTTCAAAAGAGATACTGCGGCCTCGGCAGAAAGGGCTAAGAAAACATGGGTGGTTTCTTTTGTCAGTAGAAGTCTGACACTCCCTTCCGCTCTGCCTAAGAGCGGGAGGAGTTATTTAATGATTTCCCATCACCCCAAAAAATAAAAATGAAGTCAAAGTTAGGAGAAGTAGTAGACCCGTCGGGGCTGCGGATTATCGTAAGGTATCATAACGCGGCCTCGGCACAGGGGCGAAGAAGGAACATGGGTTTGGTTTTTAGTCAGTAGAAGTCTGACACTCCACTTCGCTCTGCCCAAGAGGGGGGGGGGGGGTAGGAGAAGTAGTAGAGAGTAAATGTGGTGGAAGATTTTGGACTAGTTACCTAACATCACGACTGTAATTCACGAAGGGTTAGGCAGAGGTGTAGAAACTCATTTCGCCAGTTATGTTTAAGTCCCATGTAATAGGGGGCGACCCTATTGTCCGATTATTTGTATGAATAGTTGGATTTAGTATGTTTAGATTTGATTAGTAAATGCTATTTTATTATTAACTAGCTGCGCGTGGATGTCGGTTATCGTGACAAATATCATTACATTTTAGCCAATGTATACAAAAACTTGACTAATTACATACTAAAACCTTCTTCGAGAACAACTCTATCAAATGGTGAAAACAGTATTAAAATCAGTGCAGAAGTTTTTCGAGAACAGACAGACGCGGCAGAGGACTTTGATTATTATAATAATGTTGTGATAATCTGTACGAAATATCTACGAGTATAACACTAGGACGGCTTATCGGATTATCGCTCCCAGACTCAAAGAGGAGACGAATGCTATTAAATAAACGTTGGCACATAATAATTCTGTATTTCTTTTGTTTTCAGGTAATTTTTACGAAGACCGTGAACTAAGACAACAGGAGACATGCCATTAATAGATAAGTAACAAATAGATTAAAAAAGGTTTTATTCAGGATTTCTGGATATGGTCCTGCTGACCTTTCTTTCAATGGAACTTTGTACCTTCACGTCAACGATATATGATTAAAAATGTATTGTTAGGAACCTTTCTATAACCTCTGTGTACTATACTGATGCAATGATAAATCGATCTAAAAATAGACTAAGAGTCAGACACAAGAATCATCATCTAACCTAATTTACATAACCCAAACAAAGTTTCATAATAAAACCATAATTTGTAAAGTAATTTAAGACATATTGTTATAAATCTGACATGATTTGAGGTTAACTATCTATATCAATCATTGTTTGATTGATGACTAATATTCAAAAAACCCAAACACGGGACGTGTTTGGGTTTTTAAACTAATTTCTAGCTGTGTTTCAATAGTCTATGGTTTCAACCATTGATTTTATAGTACAGTGAAACCTGGTTAAGTGAGACCTGAAGGGACCTGAAAATTTGTTTCGCTTATAGAGGTTTTCCACTTACCCAGGTGTCTCAGATATCCAAATCTGTCTCATGGGACCCCAGTATGAGTTCCAGTTATAGAGGTTTCTCATTATCCAGGTCCCAGTTAACCAAGTTTCACTGTATATTATATTATTTATTTATTTATTACACTGTTAAAAATTTTCAGGGAATTTTACATAATTTTAGGGCAACTTTCGTTGCCCTCACGTTTCTGTATTTTTACATAATTATGTAATTTTACAAGGCGTATGTAGTTTTACATATCGACCTGATTTCATTATTATGTAATTTTACATATATGTAATTTTACATAATCAAACAAATCGACGGTTATGTAAAATTACATTTATGTAATTTTACATAATCAAACAAATCGACGGTTATGTAAAATTACATTTATGTAATTTTACATAATCATACTACCAGAATATATATGTAAAATCACACTTATGTAATTTTACATAATCTGTAAAATCTCACTTATGTAATTTCACATAATCTGTAAAATCTCACTTATGTAATTTTACATATTCTGTAAATTTTCATGTATGTAAAATTTCACTTATGTATTTTTACTTTTTTCTTCGGTAATATTACAGTGTAATTATGTGTTTTGTTACAAATACCGTATGTAAAAATACATACAATTTGTGTATTATTAATGATATTTTATGTAAAATTACATTTTATTCAATAATATTACAGAATTATTATGTGTTTAATTACAGATTTCGTCTGTAAAATTACACTAACTTTATGTATTATTAATGTTTATTTAAGTATTTTTACTTTTTATTCGGTAATGTTACACAATTATTATGTGTTTTGTTACAGATTTCTTATGTAAAAATACATAAAGTTTGTGTATTATTAATTATATTTTATGTATATTTACATAGTATTCGGTAATATTACAGAATTATTATGTGTTTAATTACAGATTTCGTCTGTAAAATTACACAAACTTTATGTATTATTAATGTTTATTTAAGTATTTTTACTTTTTATTCGGTAACTTTACACAATTATTATGTGTTTTGTTACAGATTTCTTATGTAAAAATACATAAAGTTTGTGTATTATTAATGTTTTTTTAAGTATTTTTACTTTTTATTCGGTAATTTTACACAATTATTATGTGTTTTGTTACAGATTTCTATGTAAAAATACATAAAGTTTGTGTATTAATGATTATATTTTATGTATATTTACATAGTATTCGGTAATATTACAGAATTATCATGTGTTTAATTACAGATTTCTCATGTGAATTTACCACAAAAATTATGTATTTTTAATGATTTTTTAAGTATTTTTCCTTTTTATTCGGTAATATTACTGATAAAATGTATGTGTTTTTACATAAGAAAACTGTGATTTTAAATATGGGCACGGTAAAATTACTTGTGGTTTGCGTATTATTACCTGTAAAATTAGGTAATATTACATGTTAATAGGGGATATTTTTCTGTAAAATTCAATACAAATTCTGTACATTTACGTGCTGTCGGTAATTCTCCGGATTTAGTTATTAGCCATAGCCAGCCGTTAGTTTTTCTTATGTATTTTAATTAATGCAGCCGTATTTATCAAGACAAAAAAATCACTTGGAAATAAGTCAATCAGGATAATAAGTTAATAACCGATCTAATGTATATACACTGGCTGCATCTGTATTAGCAACAGTCCACCCAATATTACATTTATTAGAGGTGATATATTCTTTATTAAAAGGTGTGACCTCAAAGCAAATTAAAAACCAAAAACTTCATTGTTATTGAATAATTTGCTTAAACACACACACATTTTACAAATACTATATCACTCCTGTAATATTAGGCGCACAGTTATATTATTCAGACGTGACAAGAGATTATACCCAGATCGGTTAGTTTTATTTTGATGACGAAAACTGCATTTATTAAAATACACAAGAAAAAAAAACAACTTGCCAATAGCAAAATCCTGAGAATTATCGATAGCATGTAAAAGTACAAAATTTGTATAGAATTCTATAGAAAATATCGCCTAATAACAAGTAAAATTAACTAATTTTATAAGTCATAATACAAACAACAAGCAATTTACAGTTCGGAGGACATATAATAAAAAAACAAGACTCCAAAATAAAAAATCAATTTATTGCCAGCTAAACATCACAAACTCATATAATGTCTTATGCCGATGACACTAACATAACGTTTTATGGTAACTCATGGGACGAAACTTTTGTTGCGGCCCAAGAAGGATTCAATGTAGTACAGTACCCGGCGATAAATATTGCACATCAACCTTTGGATAAACTATATACAAAATGACTGTTAGAGACATCTCTTTTTCGCTGTGCTTTTATATATAACTGCCACAAGCTAGGTTGGTTCAAAAATGTTTCACGGCAAGCTAAATACAAAATAAGAACTTTAACAAATAAATTGCATTGATTTTTCCAAAGGTCGATGTGCAATATTTATTGCCTGGTACTGTAACTCGTTGGCTTGCACATAACAAACTGACCTTAAATGCCAGTAAAACGAAATACATACAGTTTACAATTCATAATGTAGAAAATAATCCTATTAATTTCAAGTTATAAGCACACACATGTAATCCTTTAACCACAAACGCTACGAATGTCGCTAAGTCGTAAAATCGTAAACTTTCTTTAATAGATTTTCAGCTTTATTTCAACAGCATAAGGTTGAAAATCTATTAAAGAAAGTTTACGATTTTTCGACTTAGCGACATTCGTAGCGTCGTTATTCGTGTAGAGACTGCAGGGGCTGCAGTCTCTACACTAATAACAGCGCTACGAATGTCGCTGAGCCGTATCGGTGTCAAATTTCGTTAATAGATTTTCGGCTTTATTTCAACGGCATAAGGTTGAAAATCTATTAAAGAAAGTTTACGAATTATCGATTTTACGACATTCGTAGCGCTGTTATTAGTGTAGAGACTGCAGCCCCAGGCCCTGATGTGAGAGCTGTGTCACCTGCGGGCAACACGAGCCCTGCAGAATTATATAACAACAATGTCACCGTCTTGGTTATTACAGTAACATATAAAATGATATAATTAAAAGCTAACAGCAATCCAATACATACATTATAATATTATGTAGGCACTTTTTATAACTATACCGTTAAAACTATATACAGGGTAACCTATAATTGGCCATAGAAACTGTAACAAGCATATTTTGTAATATATTTAAATGTATCGCTGTTGGTTACCTAAATAAATAAACGAATTTTCTGAAAATGTTTTTTACGGAAATTAATTAGAGATGCAACGGATAGTTGTTTTTGATTGTGCATGAACAAGACCTATGCACAGTAATAATAATAGTACATAACGATACAAGTGTACTGTAAAATATTTTATAACATTTTCGCAAATACATTCATCCATACAATAAATGAGGACATCATTATTCTAAGTTTCTTTTATAGTCCAGTCACTTTAGGCCAAATTAAGTACATATCTCGGAAAATCGACATACCCAGTATATTACCAGTTTACCACATAAAAACTTGTATTTTGGCATCCTAAAAGTTGTCTCAAAATTCACATAATATGGTAGGGTGACCGCGTCTATTAAAAATCTAAGGTCAAACGTCACAAAAATCAATTTTTTTGCAAATATCTCGTTTTCTATGGGTTTCTCGCTATTTGTATGTATGATTAATATTGTAGAGACTTAAATTCTCTACAACTTTTCTATTCAACATTTTTTCAAACTGTTTTCAAAATAGAGGGCGTAGAGCGCGCGGGCAGAGGATTATCTGAGGTCAACTGGTAGTCTCGAACTCTCGATCAAAAACTCGTAATATTAAGGTTTAATCCTGAAAAACTGACTATAAATAGAAAGGTTCGTACCATATAATATTTAAAGTTATGAAAGAGTTTACACATTTTAAATAAGATGTTCTTAATTTTTTTTTTGTCTTGTTCGAATGCTATTAGTGTAAATGAGAATATAATCACAATGTAATTAAAATATGTCCCTTAGTAATTTTTGAATTACCGAAAGAGAGAGTGTTATTGAATTGATAAATTTTAGAATTATTAGAAAAAAAGATTGAATTTAATCTAAAAGTTAATAAAAAATGATAATTATATGTTTAGCAATAAATTATAACCTTAATATTACGAATTTTTGATCGAGACTACCAGTTGACCTCAGATAATCCTCTGCCCGCGCGCTCTACGCCCTCTATCTCGAAAACAGTTCAAGATATAAAAAAATGTTGAATAGAGAAGTTGTAGAGAATTTAATCCATAAATAGCGAGAAACCCTAGAAAACGAGATATTTGCAATTTTTGTGACCTTTGACCTTAGATTTTTAATCGACTCGGTCACCCTACCATATGTGAATTTTGAGACAACTTTTAGGATGCCAAAATTATTATTAATTATTTTATTTGATTTTCCGAGGTCAACCCCTATAATGACTGGCCTATTAGGATTTTGCAGGTCAAAACTGTTGTTTTGGCTTCATCAAGTACATACATGTGTGCCAAAGGGCGATTCTGCACATCATTTCCGTTTTTTATGACGTAGATATTACAGTATATTTGCATATTTTTAATTATGAGTCATATGTTTATAATTATGAGTCTTTTATGTAGCACGTAAATTATATAGTGCCTAATAAAGTATTATTATTGATGGGTATTCCGAAACCATTATAAACCGCTCACAGCCTGCACTACTCGACACGAAAATAAATAATCATATTATTATATTAAAAAAATATATATTACTTACAGCAAATGAAAGGAATATATACGGATCTAAGATTTTTTTGATGGATGGCACAGAAGTAGAAGACAATGAAGCTCTCAAAGAACTCCAAAATGAGGTTATACTTATAGGGGATAGTTGGGAACCTGATCAAAGCGATAATCAAAGTCGCACAGCAACAGCGTCTACAATCCGGCTCCTAATTCACTAACGACAAGCACAGTTAGCAATAACAGCGACACAAGCATAAATAGCTTTGCGTTTGACATTCCCTATGACAAACTTCCATCGACGCTTTTGACAAAATTACATGATTGTGAACCGATTTCTAATACCGATGTCAACACTATTGTGAGAACTGTAACAGATGAACTCTTCCAAGAATCAAAAGTAGCATCAAGATCAGCTTACAGAGTGGTTGCACGGGATTTGTGTGACAAATTTCCACAACTATATGATAGAGATGCTGATACAAAAGAACTAATTGGAACAGGCTACCACACAATTTTTAAAAAAATTGAAGAAAGAGTTCATTATCTCCAAAGGCCGAATAAAAAAACAGGTATACGTGACGATACCTTAGGATCAAGAAAGAAATCTAGAGTCATCAGAAATTTGAGTGCAGGCTGTAAGGAATGGCAACCCAGCGATCCCTGTAATGTGGATCTTGAAACTTTAGATTCTAAAAAGGACTGGCTTAAATCGGTTTCTTCCATAAAGGAAAGAGATGAATCACAAGTTGAATTATATATGAACGAGACCTATGCACAGCAAAGGATATTTCTGAACTCGGCACCTACCATAACACATATTCTTGACGAGTGGCCAGTATTGTTAGAGGAGAAATATATGATTTCGCATTTTGATCGTCTTTGTGCTTTGAATTCCGGCCAGTGCATGGACGCCTTTCAAAACAAAACGACTTCATTGAACGAGCGATTAAAAGCTACAATCGCGAAGAAAAAAAATAAGTGCACTGTTAATGACAATAACTTAAATCACAACCTACAGATGGTTGCAACTTATTTCAATGAAGATATAAAACACATATACCAAACACATCAGGTATCTATATAAAATATACATACATTCAGGTATATACAGGGTGGAATTTTGTAATGCCACCTGGAGGGAAAGTACTCTTAATACTGCAGATAGAAAATTTTACTCAAAGGAAACATTCCTTTATTTTTGAATAGAAAGCAATCTGCATTCAAAGATTTTCGAAAATTCTCTTCTCACCCGGGAATCGAACCGGCTAAAATTATACCCTGTACTTTTATTGCATCGATCGTTAGGGTCAATTATAAGGATGAAATCTCTCTAACAAACATGATAAATTAAATGATAGGAAAACCAGGAAATCTGAAGTTACAAATTCAATGAGTCAAGTTAAAGCTCTTCTTTTGGAATGCAGACTCCTTTGCGACATACTCGTAGCTGCATGTATGAGGTAATTTAAATACTTATGGAATGTTAGATTAAAATTTGAAAATTAGATTGTCATAGTAAGATTTAAGATTTTAAGTTTTTTTCTTTTTTAAGATTTCCTGGTTTTCCTTTCATTTAATTTATCATGTTTGTTAGAGAGATTTCCATCCTTATAACGATCGATGCAATAAAAGTACAGGATAGGTATATTTTTTTCAGATTTTAGCCGGTTCGATTCCCGGGTGAGAAGAGAATTTTCGAAAATCTTTGAATGCAGTTTGCTTTCTATTCAAAAATAAAGGAATGTTTCCTTTGAGTAAAATTTTCTATCTGCAATATTAAGAGTACTTTCCCTCCAGGTGGCATTACAAAATTCCACCCATATATATTTTATTATTCATAACTTTCATAACTTTTTTCCGAATGTGGTTCCATGCTAAATATAGTAGTTCCATTTACTAATTAACTTTTACTTTTTCAGGAACCATTAACTAGGGATCAAGTTGCAACAGAGCTATCCAAAGTAGCCTAACATTGTATTTTAGGTTCTAGTAAAAGTAGATGAACCACATGAAGTTGTTTCAGATGAAAGATTATATGGACAAGTTACCGCTAAATTCCAGATTGAATATAATGAGTTCTTGAATGGTATTCGACATTTTTTAACAATATTCTCTGATTACATTCTGTACACTTAGAATAGAATGTCAACTCGTGGACTATCAGTACTAGTCCCAGGCTGATGTAATCTAAAATTGTGATTTCTAAAAGACTCATAATTATTGAAAATACTCTTACACAAAGGATCAACACACGGAAATTTAACATTTTTACAGAACCTGTGACTTTTTACATGCGGTTATTGCGGCATGAATTTCTCCTCAGTGATTTCGTACAATAACCAGAAAAAAGTACAATAAAAAGGAAGGATCTCCGACCGGACGGGCAGTTAGCCCGCCGGACACAACACCCGTCCGGTCGGAGGATCCTTCCTTTTCTATGGGGGATGAGGAACTTTACACCCTGTTCCTCATTACCCCCAAAATGGTTATTGTACTAAATCACTGAGGAGAAATTCTCGCCACAATAACCTCATGTAAATGACATAATTATTATCTTTTATAATATACTGTTAAGTTTACTCATTAATGACAATACTTTATTCAGCGTGCGTCCTTTACGGACTTTACTTCCTTCTTTAGGATTTATCTTAAAAACATACCTTTGTATAAATTCTAATGTGTTTTGACACTCTACTGGATATTCCATATTCAAGTTGAAGTAAGCCGCCATCAACAGTTGTAACGACGTAGACAGACTCGCAGTTTCGCTAACGATCGTTTTTTCTACCAGCAAGTAATATTATATTTTCATTATCTGTGGGCAAAACACAAAATGGTTAAAACAGGCAATATAGGCTCCAAAATTTTATAATAACGTACTTAAAAACCGGGACCTTTTGTGTTTGTTATTGTCAGGAGAAGGTTCTTAGATAACGTTTTAACACTGTAGATTACATATAAATTATATTATGATAAATTATACGAAACGTAGTGTTATGCTTCGCAGTTAAGGCATTTTATCATTCTAATAAAAATTAAGTCTCACCTAAAAATACAATGTTACGCTACTTTGGATAGCTCTGTTGCAACTTGATCCCTAGTTAATGGTTCCTGAAAAAGTAAAAGTTAATTAGTAAATGGAACTACTATAATTATTTAGCATGGAACCACATTCGGAAAAAAGTTATGAAAGTTATGAATAATAAAAAATGTATATAAATATGTATATATAGATACCTGATGTGTTTGGTATGAAAAGGTAAGTCGTTTTGTTTTGAAAGGCGTCCATGCACTGGCCAGAATTCAAAGCACTCAAATTTCTGATGACTCCAGATTTCTTTCTTGATACTAAGGTGATCCTGACCTGGTGACCTTTCTTGATCCTAAAACCAGTGAGTTAACTCAGTAGTCAATTTGCTAATCACCGGCATTAATATGTAGTGTCTCAAATATTGGTAACAAAGTTTTATTTCATTGCTGGATGGTAGATTTAAAGTAAAGGAAAGTAACAATTTTGAAGGAGACGATCGGGTTCATACAGGGTGTCCCGTAAATAATGGATCAAACGTAACGGGTAGGTAGCTTACCTAATTTCCAACAACTAATTTGAATAATAAAAAAAAAACTTGTCTCCCAGAATTAAGTTTTTTTAATGCTGTTGCTGTTGCTGCAAATGATGACATTTTTAGGTATGATTTTTATCTAACATTTCTGAATAGCTTACTAATGTTATAAGATACCATTTTTTTGAATACCGTTTTATTTGCCTTAGAAAAAAAATCTTGAGTTGAAAAGTTTTTTCTTTACGATGTTAGGACCAAAATTGAAAAATTTCTCCTGTAAAAAAAATGTATGACACCGAAGACGACCATTATTTTAAAAACTTGTACATTTAATAAGGTTTGCAAATTCCTATAAAACTTACGTCTAGTCCTTATCGTTACAAAGATATTGCTATGAATGTGATGAAGAAGACAGAAAATGAATTAAATTGGTACTATCCAATTTTTTCCTTTTCGTTATGGCTTATGATTGAATGCTTGTAATCGAAGCAGGTAGTTAAGCGGCTAGCATAATTCCGACCCGATGACGTCATCTGTCCGGAATTTGGGACCGCTACCTGTGGCGGAGTTGCATGCACCTCAGTCAGTGTGAAGGGGATAGATAGCGCCGCTTTTGTATTTTTGGTAAATTGGTATGAAGTTGTACATTCTAGTCCTTGTCGTTACAAAGATAATTGCTATGAATCTGAGAGGTGCTCCAAATCAAAGTTAATAAAAAAAAAAAGTGTGTAGGTACATTTAAACTTTTTTCTTTAAAATGTGTAACTGTAGTATTTCAGAGGCAATGTTCATTGAATTATTTACACATTCCGGACAGATGACGTCATCAGGTCGGAATTATGCTAGCCGCTTAACTACCTGTTTCGATTACAAGCATTCAAGCATAAGCCATAACGAAAAGGAAAAAATTGGATAGTACTAATTTAATTTATTTTCTGTCTTCTCCATCACATTCATAGCAATATCTTTGTAACGATAAGGACTCGTAAGCTTTATACGAATTTGCAAACCTTATTAAATGTACAAGTTTTTAAAATAATGGTCGTCTTCGGTGTCATACATTTTTTTTACAGGAGAAATTTTTCAATTCTGGTCCTAACATCGTAAAGAAAAAAGATTTATTTTCTAAGGCAAATAAAACGGTATTCAAAAAAATGGTATCTTATAACATTAGTAAGCTATTCAGAAATGTTAGATGAAAATCATACCTAAAAATGTCATCATTTGCAGCAACAGCATTAAAAAAACTTAATTCTGGAAGACAAAATGGTAAAATTCGAAAAAAAAATAATATCTTGGTTACTGTAACGGTTTTTTTTTTATTATTCAAATTAGTTGTTGGAAATTAGGTAAGCTACCTACCCGTTACGTTTGATCCATTATTTACGGGACACCCTGTATAAAGGTTATTAACCATTATCAATGTATACCAAGTAGTTGTAATGTAATACCTACCAAGTCAGTTATTTTTTTTGATTTGGTATTACATGGATCTCACTACTTTTTTACGGTAGAAGAACTGAGTTGTGCGACTTGGCTGTTTTTTACAAGTTTTGTTTTTAGTGGGATCTCATTTCTTTTTGCAGATGCTTGCTCTACTTGGCGGGGGCACTGCCATGCCCCCAGATACCTTATCCTATTGTAAGTACAAAGTTTTAGAGCAAGCTAGCAACTGTTTTAAAATGAGTGTATCTAGAAAAATAGACTGAAATTGCAACTTTTTTTAGTTTTTCCTTGATTATTCTAATTGTATTCTGAATTAGAAGACCTTACCGGGGACTCTTAAAGCAATCTGTGTAGTAAAATTCAGATAAACTTATTGATAATGGTTATTAACCTTCATATGAACGTTGCCATGAAATTTAATCATTGTTACCGATCACTAATACGAATAATATGTTTAACAAATTTCTGTGCTAATAATTGTGACTTTTCAAGTTAGCGCTATGTGGTACAATGTAATTAAATATCTGCTTAATACTTCCATTCACATTTATGTGACAGAAAATAGGGCTTCTATATAAATACAATCTACATACCTACTATACCTAATTTTGTTTAATTGACATCTTACTGCAAAATAATTAATGTGGTTTGACAGCACATTATTGCCCAAATAAAGTCTACTCTACAATCTATCTAAACTAAAAAGATTTCATTAAGTAAGTCAAATTAATTTAGATTTACCTGTCTGTATTACATTTTCCACGGTTAATTCCAATATTGGCACAGCTTTCTTTACTGTTAGGTCTGTCGACCAAATTTTCACGACGGGCATGTTTTACTGTGAAAGAATAATAATTTCTTAGCGTTAGTGAAGCGACTAATTATTAGCGCAGCAGTTTTAATAATAAAAAAGGTTAGTAGAATGCCCGGCAGCGGCACGTAAGTTGAAACAAAATGGCGTCGTTCTGCGCAGGTTCCCTGTTTGATTTTTATGGGACGTCTAATAATATGCCTTTATCGTAGACAGAGAATAGGTATACCTCTACAAGGTTTTGCTAGGTTGATGCATGCACGTTTTTTCTACGCCTGTCGTGTCATCCATGAAACAATTGGAAACAATCAAAAACTTTTTGCTGTTGTGGGTGAACCTGAACCACATTAGCAAAAAGATTTGACTTCAACAAGATCATTCGTCCACCCTGGACGTTCCACAATCCACATCCAATCCACACAAGTTCTTTCTAAAACAATTAAAATATGTAGGTAACGCTTTACAGTCTAATGCAGATTTCACTACCTTTTTGATGCAATAAAACTTTAACTTACCTTAATACGAAGAAAGTGAGGTTATGACGCGTAAGCGTAACCCGTAACACGAAAGTACTTGATCCAAGTTTACTAAGGTGTCATGTGAGCACAAACAATTATTATTAACAAACACAGCACAGGTTTTATCTTATTTCACAATCTTGAATCAGTATCGCCGTCCGGCTCCGATAGCGCGAAAGAATAAAAGAAAGATTTTGTTGAATCAGTGTTGCCAGCCAGGGCCCTTGAGTCTTATACAGATACTCGTAAGTTACGTTTCGTTTCCTGAAATGATACATTTTTGTTTTTGGGGTTGGAGGTCGCAGTCAAATTGATGTCAGCAAAGTGGTGGAATTTAAAGGAATCTATGATGTCTAATGGTGTATTTATACTTAGGATAAGACAGACTCTACAATAATTTGTTCGCAGCGCCATTTTTCACTGTTGTTGCTAACTAGTGTATCTAGGGTTGCCACCCGTACTTTATAATAAAGTATTGTACGTTATTTCAGGTAATTGTACTTTATGTTTTATGATAAAAATAAAGTATTAGATTTTATTAATTAATTAAGATTAATTTATTAAGATTAAATGGTAAATATACCTAGAGTCTGTCAAGCGAGTCTAGTCCCATGAAAAAGGCGGCAAATTCAAAAATCACTGATATAAAACACTGTTAAAGCACGCTGAAAACTTATTGATACTTGAATTTTAAAGTAAAAGGGTTGTGAACTCGACTCGCTTGACAGACTTCTATCAATAAGTTTTCAGCGTGCTATATCAGTGTTTTATATCAGTGATTTTTTAATTTGCCGCCTTTTTCATGGGACTAGACTCGCTTGACAGACTCTACCACTTAACTCCCCTTGCCCTTGTTTCCCCCAAGAATACCTAATAAAATAGGTACCTAGTTTTTTCGATTTAGAATACCTATTCCACTTATACCTACGTTAAAGTTTAACAATCAGGAATTTAAAGAAAGGAAAAAAAAAACATTAGGTAGGTACCTACATCAAAATAAAACACCTCCATTTGCTATAAGATTAGAATTTTAAGTTAACCGTTTTTACAGTCCGTTCAACCGATTGTGAACTCTATTACGTTGACAGCAAGACAAAATGCAGCTGCAGTAAACAGTCTGTATTGTAACATTCTTTTTGCTTTTAATGGCCTCCTTATGCCTACGGTATAGAAGTCAAAATCGGTTGAACGGACTGTAAAAACGGCTGACTTAAAATTCTAATCTTATACCTAGTAAACTAGCTTTTGCCCACGGCTTCGCCCGCGTGGATGTCGGTTTAACTACAAAAATGACGATTTTCCATACCGTAAAATGCTGCAACTTTGCACGGATTTTGACGTTTTTCTTCGATAAATCTTTAATCGTTAAGAAAGTCGTATGTTTTTTCAATTAGGTACTGTCCAATATTGGACTTTAAGCTATAGGAATACATTTGCTAATGGTAAAAAAACACCTATAAAGCACCAAAAAATTGCTTTGAAAACGTAGGCAAAGTTGAGGTAAAAACTACAACATTGCCTATCATAATTTCTTTTTTTTTTTTTAAATGAATAGGTATTTTGGATAACGGATTTGACACCCATAATGCCTTAAAGTTCTTTTCCATGTCAGACTTCACTGAATCTTGAATGGCACAATATTTTTTTTTTACAATGCAAGGATAAGGATACTACAAAACCTATTATCATAATAATATTTGTCGACAGGCAGCTCTGGCAATTCACAATATCCACGCGGCGGCGCGCTTCTCCAAAGCAAAACTCACTTTACGTTTGTAAGGTTAGGGTACATTTTCGTTCACAGCGTCTGTTGACTTGAAAGTGTAGGCTATGATAACGGTAGGCATTGAACATTTTTTAAGGAGTGTAGTATCTCCCCACCGGAGTGTTCCCACGTTGCCGTCGTGGTGGGGATTGCGTGTCTCAATGACCCTTGGGGCTCTGCCGGTAGATATACTCATGCCGGAAAGGTCCAAGGCGAGAGACCAGACAAAGAGAGACACGCGGGGGGCGCGCCGCCGAGAGACGTGAACAGTGTTCGGGTCCTCGGGCGGCGCGCCTGTCGCAGGAGGAAACCCTACTCGCTGCTCTCTGGTTCGCGTCTGCTCATCAGACGTGACTGTGAGAGCAGTGAGTAGGCGGAGGGAGACACGATGGGTATAGATAGGGACGTGTTCTCGTAGCGGCGATCGGCGGCGGCGACCTCTCGCGTCCGGCCCTGGTGCAAGCCATGGTCCGGGGCGAGGAGGAATGGGACGCCGTCGCCTCCTCCTTCGAAGCAGTGATGCTAGCGAAGGAGGTGGCGGAACGAGAGAGGGAGAGAACCTCTCAACGTCCCAGCCGCCGCAGCAGGCGCGGAAGGCGCTCCGGGCGTCGGGGGCCACGTGATGGCTTCCGGCCACCGTAGACGCGGGCCTGTGGACGGTGAGTAATGGGCTAGCTCGCCGTCCGGCCGTCGTCATGACGGCAACAGACCGTGTCGGTGGCGCGTTCGTGTTTCACGCGCGCCTCAAAAAGATGTCAGCAAGGAGGGGCCCGTAAGGGCCGACGCCCGTCGGGGCCGCGGATTTTTGTACCTACTAGATAACGTGGCCTCGGCGCAAGGGCAAAGAAGGAACATGGGTTCGGTTTTTAGTCAGTAGAAGTCTGACACTCCCCTTCGCTCTGCCCAAGAGCGGGGGGGGGGGGGGGGGGTCATTTGATGATTTTCCACCCACCAATCCATGTAGTATCTGGTAATCTGTGGTACTATGTCCTGTACAATGAGGTTTTACCAATAGAGACGTCATAGGTACTCATTGTAAAGAAATAAAAACATGGCTATATTTTAGTAACGTTCTACCACAAGAACCTAAGCCAATTCATTTCTATCATTGAGTAGGAGTAGGTAGGTACGTTAGAAGATGACCTTAAGGTGACAGAGTTTTATAGGACCCCAATGTCAAAAAGAGATACAATAGGCATTTTTGTTTATTTTCATACACCCAACTCCCGCTTAAACGTAGGTAAGTACCTACTTCGCCTCGCGGCCAGACGCAGGACGGACTGAGTTCATTTAAGCTGATTAGCTAATTTTTGTATCACACTTAGTCAAATTAAAAACATAATAATTAATAGGTACAAACATACTTATTTATGTAGGTACCAAAATTCAAAAATTTTGCAACAAACGGAATAATAATTAGGTAGGTACCTACCTACCTACTTTATTATATTCAGTCACATATTTTTGTTAAATTTCAAACTCGCTCACTCGGTGCGTCGGGCGTGCCACTCATCATTTGTCGTCATAATTTTAATAATAATAATTTACCTACGTAATAGTATTGTACCGTTTTTATTACCTATCGTTTGGTTTGGTTTGTAGACAGACACAACGTGGACGCGAAGTAATAGGCTTTATTACTATGATCTTAGAGTTCAAAATTGTTTCTTCCAAGAGAGGGATACGTTGACGATTTGGCGATCAGTACGGTGCGGTCTTATTTCTATCGAGTTAGAGTTTAATATGGATTGACTGGCACGCATAACATCTGAATAATGTGTCATTTTAGTTGCGTAAAAGATTGACCAAGCTTTTAAAATAGGTATCCTATTAGATATTCTTCTGCCAACTTTTGCATTGTTTTAGTTGTATTTATTTTTATTTTGGGGCAGGAAGTAAAATGGAAATAATAAAACATTCAGATAAAACAAAAGTACCGGTCTACCTAATTATACTGAAAACAAGCTAATGTAAGAAGGAACATGGATGGATTTTAGTCAGTAGAAGTCTGACACTCCCCTTCGCTCTACCCAAGAGCGGGGGGGGGGGGGGGGGCTGTGGTATAGGTAGGTACCTAGTTTAATAAACGTTATAGCTATGATTGCGTTGTTGCACTAGGTTCATTAAAAGTAACATCGGTCAGTTTATTCTATGTCGTCATTATGGTGAGTGTTGGGTTGGGCAGTTGGGCTATGGTTGGGCACTCAAGTCAAGAATCAGGGGTGCCAACTTAGGGGTTTTTCCACTAAAAGGCAGCGCAAGTTTTTTTAGTGGCAAAATATTTTTAGGGATTTTTCTATTATTTCTATAATACCTAGGTACCATGTTTGTGTGATATGGAAAAAGTGTTCACGATGTGAGGAGCTACATTATTACTGGAAATGAAACGTTCTCTATACCTACCTTAATGTTCACTCGTGTTGCTTCAAATATTCTTATTTTGCATACAATAGGTATCTTGAACTTGCAAGTGCGACTGAGAAGGAAATCATGAAAACGGCTGAACGTTCCGATTTACGCTACACAGTGTTTTGTAACGTGGTTGTATGTATGATCTTTACTCGCTCTAAAGACGGTTTAGACCTTACTTTTGGTTGGCCTTGTAGGGTCGGGTGGTGTAAGGCCGGTCAGATACATAAGTACGGAATTTTTACCCGGTTTTCTTATGGAATGATCTGTGTGAACGGGACGCCGCTATACACATTCATAGAGCTGTCTCGTTTGCACATGTCATTTCGTACGGAAAACAGATAAAAAGTCTAATACCTACTTACTAATAAAAAGCCTAATAAGAAAAAATAAGTACGGCAGAGCATGGAGAGGCAGGAGGCAGGGTAGGTACTTCTATAGGTACGTGTCGCGGTCGCGGCGAATGATGATCCGTATGACAGTTCCCTCCACGGGGCGAATTTTACGGTTTTCACGTATGATGCCGTAGATAATCACCAGTTAAACTCGATCAGCTGATGCTTTCCCGCCATCTTGCCGCAAACCAAACTGTGAAATCGCCGTGAAGTTTTGCGATTATGGAGAATCTCGGAGTCAATAGTCATACGTCAATGTCGCGATATGTGCTCTCCTCGAAGCCGTGTCGCGATTCACACACATAGGGGCTGTCCATTAATCATGTGAGGCTCGAAAGGGGGGGGGGGGGTCCATAAAAAATCACGAATTATCACAAGGGGGGAGAGGGGGTAAAGTAATATATCACTTGTAGGTACTTATATTTTCGGCAAGCGCGCGATACTCAACCGAAAAGCGGCGTTACATAGGTATTATGTATTTATTTTTAGTCAAACGCGTACAAAATCGAAAGCGGCTTGTAGTGTGATGATACTTATACCTACCAGTATTTTTTTATAAATAAAAAAATAGATTCTTTGCAGGTACGAAAAAATACACGTGATATAGGGGGGAGGGAGGAGGGGTAGTCTTAAACCTCATCACGTATCACCAAGGGGGAGGGGGGGTCAAAAAATGCCAAAAAAAACATCACGTGATTAATGGATGGCCCCATACTGAGGCCCATAGTCTGGAGGGGGCTAAATAGATTTTGGATATACCTAATATGCAAATTATTGGAAGAAATAGGTTTTACCGTATTTTATTATTGTTGGTCAAGCAGAAAGATCTTGTCAGTAGAAAAAGGCGGCAAACAGCCTGGTGACAGACAGACGACTGACGGACAAAGGAGTCTTAGTAATAGGGTCTCGTTTTTACCGTTTGGGTACCTACTAATTTTGGGCAAAATAGGTCCTACTTTTATGTTTTTTTTTAACAAACAAACAAACTCTTCAGCTTTATAATATTAGTACCTATAGATTGAACCCGTCAATTTACAGAAAATATGTATAAAATTACGGAGATATTGGGAAATATCATAATATTGTTTGTAATATTACTGGCATGTTTCGAAATATTACATTATGACGCAAGTAAATTTACATAAAAATGTGTTTAAAAAATTGGTAAATTTGCGAGATATTTTTATGTAAAATTCCCGTTCTAATTGTTGATAACCCATAATAAAATGTATTTGTCCCAAACATTCCATGTAATTTTACTTATTTCATGTAAACTTCTATCTCTTAGTGATTATTACTTAATTATTATGTAAAAACACATTTAAAAGGAAAATTACAGAAAATAATATGTAAAATTTAAGAAATGTTTGGTAATTTCATATTATTGTTTGTATTTTTACGGACACTTTTCGGAATATTACATTAGACGTAAGTAAATTTACATAAAAATGTATTATTCAATAACATTGGTAAAAGTACAAGATTTTTTTGTAAAATTCCCGTTTTCATTGTTAAAAAGACATAAAAAAATGTATTTGTCGCAAACATTCCATATAATTTTACATATTTTATGTAAACTTCTATCTCTTAGTGATTTTTACTTAATTATTATGTAAAAAGACACATTTAAACAGAAAAATTACAGAAAATATGTAAAATTTAAGAAATGTTTGGTAATTTCATATCATTGTTTGTATTTTTACGGACACTTTTCGGAATATTACATTAGACGTAAGTAAATTTACATAAAAATGTATTATTCAAAAACATTGGTAAAATTACAAGATTTTTCTGAAAAATTTCCGTTTTAATTGTTAAAAACACATAAAAAAATGTATTTGTCACAAACATTCCATATAATTTTACATATTTTATGTAAACTTCTATCTCTTAGTGATTATTACTTAATTATTATGTAAAAACACATTTAAACGGAAAATTACAGAAAATAATATGTAAAATTTAAGAAATGTTTGGTAATTTCATATTATTGTTTGTATTTTTACGGACACTTTTCGGAATATTACATTAGACGTAAGTAAATTTACATAAAAATGTATTATTCAAAAACATTGGTAAAATTACAAGATTTTTCTGTGAAATTCCAATTTTAATTGTTAAAAACACATAAAAAAAATGTATTTGTCGCAAACATTCCATATAATTTTCCATATTTTATGTAAACTTCTATCTCTTAGGGATTATTACTTAATTATTATGTAAAAACACATTTAAACGGAAAATTACAGAAAATAATATGTAAAATTTTAGAAATGTTTGGTTATTTCATATTATTGTTTGTATTTTTACGGACACTTTTCGGAATATTACATAAGACGTAAGTAAATTTACATAAAAATTTATTATTCAATAACATTGGTAAAATTACAAGATTTTTCTGTAAAATTCCCGTTTTAATTGTTAAAATGACATACAAAAATGTATTTGTCGCAAACATTCCATATAATTTTCCATATTTTATGTAAACTTCTATCTCTTAGTGATTTTTACTTAATTATTATGTAAAAAGACACATAAAAACAGAAAAAATACAGAAAATATGTAAAATTTAAGAAATGTTTGGTAATTTCATATTATTGTTTGTATTTTTACGGACATTTTTCGGAATATTACATTTGACGTAAGTAAATTTACATAAAAATGTATTAGTCAAAAACATTGGTAAAATCACAAGATTTTTCTGTAAAATTCCCGTTTTAATTGTTACAAAACACATAAAAAAAGTATTTGTCCCAAACTTTCCATGTAATTTTACAATTTTTATGTAAAATTCCATCTCTTAGTGATTATTACATATTTATTAAGTAAAAAGACCATTTAAACAGTAAATTCAACAGAATATATTTAAAATTAAAGAAATGTTGGGAAATATCACTATGTTTTTTGTAATTTTACTGATATTTTTTGGAATATTACATAAGACGAAAGTAAATTTACATCAAACGGTATTTTTCACGAAAATAGGTAAAATTACGAGAATTTTATGTAAAATTCCCTTTTCCATCGTAAAAAATACATACGAACATGTATTTATTCCAAAAATCTATGTAGTTTTACAGATTTTATTTAAATATCCATGGCTTAATGATTATTACATAAATTTTATGTAAAACCACATAAAAATTGTTGATTTTAACGAAAAAATTTAAAATTGACGAAAATTATGTAATATTTCATATTTTCCCGTAAATTTCTCAGATTTTTCGGGAATTTTACAGGATTATGTAATTTTTTTGCATGTAAAATTACATAATTTTTAACAGTGTGCGTGCGATAGGCACCTGATCGCGAACGATGATAGTTAGCACGCGAGGCGCAGGCGCAATGGCGACCTCACTCTGACACTATGACTGATCAGCCCGCTGTCAGATTAGTTTAATTTATGGACAAAGATGGCGACTGTTCTAGTTGTTTTTTTATTAGCAGTTTAAGCAGGCATTGTTAGCTTTAAAGGTGAATAAAAGTAAGTGTTTTAAACGGTGGACGAGGTGCTAAAGCTTTAAGTGAAGGTAATATTTTGAAAGTGGCAACGCTGGGATGGGACGCTAGAAATACATGTATACATTGACCCGATGACCTGGTGAAGGTTGCGGGGATCCGCTGGATGCGAGACGCACGGGACCGGTCAATGTGGCGACACTTACGGGAGGCGTATGTCCAGCAGTGAACGTCTTTCGGCTGAAATGATGATGATGATGAATGACCTTATTGGTGAGGTTCTTCAGAAAGGACAGGTGCATGGACTCGCAACCAGCGTGCGTGAATGACCAGATGTATGAATGTGGACAAGGCAAAAGGAATACAAGGATCGTAACATGTGGCGTTCTGTGATTTCTGTCTACCCCCTTAGGAAAAGGGCGTGAGTTTACATATATTTTGAAGTGGTTAACAAATTATAGGGTTATTTTGGAGACTCAACATTATTTTAATAACAGACCTAAGCACGTA